>OX439357.1:1611768-6411768 GCA_949319445.1 Mythimna lalbum | reverse complement strand
TTTCTAAATATATACATATTATAGATAAATTACACCCAGACACAGAACAAAAGATTATGCTCATTATAGAATCATTTGTCCTGGGCGGGAATCGAACCCGCTACCTCCGGCATAGCAGTCAGGACCACTAACCTTATTAAATAACCAAACTAAATCTTATTAAATACTAGCTTCTGCCAGCGACTTCGTACGCGGATCCTGTTGCTTATGCCAGCGACAACGGGGTCGTCAAAAGCAAAGATCTGAAACGTCTGATGTCGAACTCTAAGAGCCCGGGGACTGGAAAACAACGTGATGCGCGAAACGATTCGAGACGTTCCAGATCTCTCCCTTCCACTAACGCGCGTGACAGTGTGCAAACACCTTAGACATGGTGCCAATGTCTCCTTGTTCGATGTAATTAATAAATGGGCTATAGGAAAACGCGCTCCTTTCTTTATTACCTAAAAGTGTTCCCATAGCGTGATATAACTCGACACCAACGCCATTTACGAAATGTTTAGAAAACGGAAACTACATATTATTTACCCAAATATTATAGTATCTTAGCCATGTGCAGCGCCCCTTAGTGAACTCCACAGCGGGTGATGTAACCTACGACCAACTTATTATTTGCGGTTGGTACAGTAATCGGATCTAGGGATCGAACCGCAAAATTAAGTTTGTTTTTATTGTATATACTTTTCTGGGATAAAAAGTACCCAGTGTGGTGCCCAGGATATTAAAGAATAATTATACCAAGTTTCATCGTAATCGGACCCGTAGTTTTTGCGTGATGCCTGAACAAACAAACAGACAGACAAAAAAATTTTTAATCACATTTTTGGGTTCGTTGTCGGTCTAGTAACACCCCCTGCCGTTCATTTTTTTATATTTTCAGTGTCCAGAATTTTCACTTCTACAGATTTATTATAAGTATAAGTAGGTACCTAAACTACGTCCATCGTGACTACGTCTAATAGAATGAAATAACCTATTTGATACCTAGGGTACTTACCTATTTAAAACTACAGCTAAATAAATAAAAAAAAAGTTTAATTTATAATTAAGCTAATACTAAGAAATATTTAAACACTACCAAAATAACTAATACCTATTTTATAAAATAACAACCAAAGATCTAAAAATAATGACGCTAATAAGCACGGTTTGTAATCAATTAATGTCTGTCAATAAGGTCGAACACTCTGAACATCTATTCGCATCAACAGCATCATATTGCCGCCGAGAGCTGCGTCGAGCGCGGTGACCGTTACACAAAAATAAACCTTATAGCATGATTCAGTATTCACGCGCGATGGCTTATTAGCGCATTTCATGTATAACTTAGGTGTTTCTATACCGATTTCTATGATTCTTTTTTTATTGAATAGATAATAATGTTAACTTTTTTTAATTAGAGATGAGTGAGAGTGTTTTAAACGTAAGAGTAGACAAAAATAAACAGAAAGCTCCGAACTGCTAAGCTATCGGGAGTTACACGTGTTATTGTGAGTCAACCATAAAAGATAGACACATGCTGTCGTGGGATATTTTTTATATAATTTTAAGGAGAACATTTCCGTTATACATGATTTCTGTGTAGCTTTAACCATAAAAGCTGCAAAAGCGACGGAAGCTTAAAAAATGGAGTAATTTCTCCCGTTTCCCCAATATTTCCCTTCACTGCTCTGCTCCTATTGATCGTAGCGTGATGAAAAGTATACTATAACCTGCCCAGGAGTATGAAGAATGATTACACCAAGTTTCATTAAAATCCATCGAGTAGTTTTTGTTTCTATAAAGAACATACAGACAGACAGACAGACAGACAGACAAAAATTTTACTGTTTGCATTTTTGGCATCAGTATCGATCACTAATCACCCCCTGATAGTTATTTTGGAAATATATTTCATGTACAGAATTGACCTCTCTACAGATTTATTATAAGTATAGACTAAACAAGGTTTCTGTTACAGATTATAGATTATAAGTTATCTTTAACTCTAAAAAGGAGAATCGCAATTCGTTTATATCTTCTATATATATAAAAATCAATGCCACTTTTCGTTGTTATTTTATAACTCAAGAACGGGCTCACCTATCCAAATCAAATATCCTTCCTTAACCTAACTTAAATCATACCTATTTGAGAGTATCCTCTCCAATAGGTATGATTGTGGGACCATTATAGAAATTCCAATGATGGGATCCATTAGAGATTGAGGGAACTTCCATAACATTGTTCATTCCGGATCTTGGTTTATATCTAAGCGACTTTGACAAAACAATTTTATTCAAATTGTTCTTCAAAATTTGCAATAAATTCTAAAATTCACAATAAATTATTTTGTAGCGCTATCTATGTCATCGCCACATAGAAACTCAAATGACAAAAGCCTCCATAGCACTATCGAAAGTTTTACACTCGTTCAGAACAAACAGGAAATTACTATCGGACAGTTGCCCGGGTCAGAAGTAACATCCGTCTGGTCGGAGAATTTGACACCCTAGTCCGCGTACCTTTGTACATCCGGTTCAATTGAATCGTCATAAGATAATAGTCTGACTACAAATATTTTTAATGGTATAGTAGTGTCTGTACCACGTTATAAAATTTGCATTTGCACATTAAATTAAAAAGTTAATATCTATATGAAACGTTTTCATGTCAAAAAAAATACAAATAACCAAAATATAATTTCGGAAGTCGGATACGAAGATACAAAATCAGAAACGCTTTTTACATTGAAGTCGTTTGTATTTTATTGTATTTTTAATTACCTGATTTTGAAATATTTACCTTTGAACTATCACAAGGACGCCAGACCGGGACTACATTCAGTGGATCGATGAACGTACTCTTCTTTGCAGGGCCATCGTTGAAGTCTATTGCATTCACAAGCTGGGATTTACTGTAACAACACGACGACGACGCGTCCTTACACGTGAATCCTCTTTCGGTTTTCTCGGAACCTATTCCTGGGTATGTGTACCAGTTGTGAACACTTCTTAGATCGTCGTTGTTAGTTTCAGTCATTAAAATGCGTGTGTATAAGGGCATATTGCTTTTATGGTCGAAACAAACTTCATAAGCCTCTAAGAAGTCAGGTACGTAGTAGCCCACACTCATTAGTTCGGAGGTTTCCGTTGAACATTTCTCTTTCTTTTTTATAACAGAGGGTTGAAAGCTATTACTGCACTGTAGATCTGAGAGTTTGTAAGTTTTACCGTCTACTATGAAAGAGTCTTCGTTATAACAAATTGCTTCTATTATGCTCTTTTTAGGGAATATTTTGAATGAATTTGATGTCTCTTTCTGGTTTGGACAAGATAATGTAATTTTCACTTCCTGTTTTACTATCGTATAATGTTCTGTTGTTTCCAGTTTGTGCCAAAATCCTTCATTATTTAGTAAGAGCGGCATATATGGTGCATCTTGTAAGTTCCTTGTTATTAAACATACTGCAAAAAATAATGTGTATAATGAATATTTATTGATGGGTTGATTTATAAATATACTAGGCCGCAAAAATAACGGATCGATTATTCGTGACAAACAGAGCACAACGGTTATAAACACCAAATGAAAGAGAACAAAAGTACATAATGCGCCGAGCGTGCCCATACCGAAAGGGTTACCATCTCAGCATTTGCTGGGCGTCAGACACTCAGTGCTGGTTTCTATTTGGCACTCCGCAGTGACGCGCCGGCGACTAAAGGGCAATTAAATATTACTTAAAAATACACCACTAATTTTTAATTAGTACAAATATTAAAAAAAGTCTTCTTATTTTTGAAATAGTCTCAATAAATAATATTCATAAACAGCAAAGAAATAAGCGTTTGTTTATATCCCAAAAAGTCACTCAATGTTTGGAAATATTATATTGATTATGAATGATTAATTCTGTTATGAATTTACCCATTAGGTACTGTAACAAAAGTAGACAATTTTGGGATCTCGTTTTTTTTATTCTGACTACAAACGTATGATCAGTAACGGGTACAGATAGAGCCCCATTTTTTTGTACCAATTACAAAATAGGGCTATATATCACACTTTTTAATAGCGACTCGACGACGACGAATTTTTGCGACTGAGTGTATTTTTGCCAAGACGGCTAATAAACCAAATAATTAAAACTTACCTGAAGTCTTGACGTCAAATTGCTTTAGTACAGTTCCGTGCACGTTGCTTACATTACAGGTGTAGAGACCCACGCCTGCCGAGCTTAGATCGGTTAAAACTTTGCCATTAAACCTCCATTCAACCTGAAAGTTAAAGAAGTTGTTGTATCCTATCAAAATTGCGATAATGAGTCTGAAATCGTGTATTCATGTTTAACCCTTCAGATACCGTCAATTAGAGACACAATAGTAAGACAATAGATGCGCGGCCACCGGTGGTCGCTTGGGGATTCATGAATTAATGTTTTAACCTGATACGTTTTAACCTTATGCGATTAACAAGCCAATACCGAAGCAAACTTCGAAATGGTTCTAGCGAACCTCACTGGATAAGGCTTAATCGATCTAGACTCAGTCGTGCTCGTAATTATCACCTATAACAAACCGTTAGACCACTAGAACACCGAACATCTAATGGCGTGGAACTAAATCAAATAAAATTCCTACATATAATAAACTTATAAAGTTATAACCTACTGTTAATTGAGGGAAGGTTCAGAAGGCTCCTGCACCGGGTTCATGCGGTAGAATCGCCCGGATGCCACCATTGTGGAACGCCCAGAAGATATGATGGACCATACGGTAGAGATGTACCCTGATTAAGCAGAGCCATCAAAAATTCAGCCACCGCCGTGTCCTCGTGGGGACGGTAAGTGGTTGACGGCGCGTAGCGCCTCAAGATGTCAGCAAATCGCAACGAAGGGCAAAGAAGGAACTAACGAGTGAGTTTTAGTCAGTAAATCTGACAGGCCCTCCCGATGGCGGGAGCTGAATTTTTTTTAGACATCTCAAGCAATAGCTTTCAGATGACGTAGTAACACTGCCAGTTATCACTTAAGGTGCTTCCTTGCTTGGTTCTCTGTATTCGACTAGTGAATTTGCTTGTCCTGTCGTATCGATCCGTCCCTGCTCTACCAGTCGGTATAGCTCTCAATAATACGTGCAAGAAAATCGGCATAAAAGCAGTACCACTTGCTGCATTATACCCCCTTGCAGCAATAGGTGTTCTATAAGTGCGAAGAACGTTTTAAACGGTCGTTCGAAGAACGGTTTAGAAGTTCTCTTAAAAACCAAAACAGGTGACATATTTCTACAATGAAAAGAAGGCAAAAGGATTGGAAAAGGAAGGATGAAAATGTTGAACTGTTTTTTAACACCGATGAAGCCAATTAATGACAAAAGGTTAAAAGAAATGGAAAAAGAAGGTTTAATCAGGACATTTCTGCCACATCCCTGACGTACTGTGGCCTCGTAAAATACAGGATTTAGTACCCAGACACAGAGATACGGAACCGCGGTTAGACTACAAAGGACATGTTAGGAAGATCTGAATCTAAAGTATCGGGAAATGAGGCCTATATCTAGCGATGGGACAATAGTTTGGGTTAGTAAATTGTGTATAATAATAAACTACATCTATCTATCTATATATAAAAAAATCAATGCCAATTTTCGTTGTTATTTTATAACTCAAGAACGGGCTCACCTATCCAAACCAAATTTTTAGGCTTTGTTCGGACTATTTAGTAGATGGTTTATGTGAAGTTTGGTAGGGTAGACTAGGGTAGAGTAGTGTAGAGTAGGGTAGGGTAGTGTAGTGTAGAATAGGGTAGAGTAGGGTAGAGTAGTGTAGTGTAGTGCAGAGTAGGGTAGAGCAGGTTGAGTAGGTTTAGTAGGGTGGAGTAGGGAAGAGCGAGAGCGAAGCCGCGCGGGCAAAAGCTAGTGCTTTAATAATTTTGATTCACAGAGAATAATAACCATGTGCAATGGCAACTTACATTTGGCTTCGGCTTCGTGTTATAAACCTCACAGATTTGCGTGATATCTGTTATATCGCCTTTCCAGTTGGTGACTGATTCAGCATTAGAAGCAAAGACCGGTGCAACACCAACGTCTACCACGTACGTGTGTGTTTGTGTATTTCCATGCTTGTCGCTCACGTGACACGTGTAGTTGCCGTCGTGGTCGGATGGTGAAGCACTTGCTATTTGAATGTATTCTTTGTTGCCTGCGTCCTGCGTCTGTGTTCATAAAATATTATGTTTTATCTTATGTGTAAATCAAGTGGTTAAAAATCAAATCATTCTTGAACGATTAAAGATGGATCGCCCCTACACCTCATGCATCTCTCCAATCGACAAATTCCCGGTCACGTTTATAGCGACTTGCGTCTGTGGCATTATTGAGATAGTCATAGGTGCGAGTGAATGAATATACGGGATGATCATGCAAATGAATTCCTACTATTCTCTGCTCACTTACGATTGTTCGAGTTGTTGTCAAGACATCCTTGTTCCAAGTCGTTGATGATTCGGGATCCGGTCGAGATGACGTGGTCTTCAGTTCAGTGGTTTTTCTTGTCTGTAACATTATTAATATAAAAAACTTGAATTACTAACTGGTTATCGTGACTTAATACAATTATTTATTTACCTTCGAACTGCAATGTTTTATTAGAGTAACCATTCAAGTACAATTTTAATGATGAACAAATTTTAATGAAAATATTTTTTCATAGCAAGATTTTATAGCTCGGTATATACGTATATAATTAATACACGTCAAGACAAATCATACGAGCCCAAATTCGATTGGGTTGTGTCATTTAACTACCAAGTTCTTATAGCCACCTTCTGGTTTCATCATCAGATCAGATTCATGTCATAATAATTTTGCATCGTCATCTGATTTACACATGCATGCAAAATTTCAGCTCAATCGGTAACCGGGAAGTGGGTCAAATTTTATTTACAAGATAAAAAAAACTAAAAGCTTGTAACAAGTTTTTAATGAAAATATTTTTTTCATAGCAAGCTTTTATAGCTCGGTATACTTATACAGGGTTATTTGTAAAACACTAGCAACCTCTTAGGTGCTAGTTAAGAACATCATAAACAACAACTTTTGTTCTATGACTTTTTACAAAACATAACACAATTTCCAAAAACAAACCTTTAAGATTTCGTTGTTCTATCTAACACATTTCAACTCTGTATTTTGCCGTATCTACTTAAGGCTCCCGTTCAATGTTCTCGTAATAATAGTAAGCAGGCGTCCTAAAAATGGTCATCACACCTACCTAGCAAGCATTCGCACCATTTTCGTGTACTCATCACACTAGAAAATTGATACGCCAGCAAAGACTTCGCAACATTTAGAACCTTCAATTTAAAATTAATTTAATCAATTAAAAAAAAAAAATTTTATTTACTAAATCTAAAATATTATATTTTTTTAAAGACATAGAACAAAAGTTGTTGTTTATGATGTTAGTACCATAGTCCTGAAAGGTTTCCAGTGTTTTACAAATAACCCTGTATAATTAATACTCGTCAAGACGAGTCATACGAGCCCAAACTCGATGAGGTTGTGTCATTTAACTACCAAGTTCCTATAGCTACCTTCCGGTTCCATCATGAGATCAGCTCCATGTCATAATAGTTTTGCATTGTCATCTGATTTACACATGCATTCAAATTTTCAGCTCAATCGGTAACCGGGAAGTGGGTCAAATTTTATTTACAAGATTTGATGACAGACAAACATCGGGATAGGTGAAACTAAATAAAAGCTTGTTAAAATAAAGCAACGGTGGGTAGGTAATGTTTAATTAAGACTATTTATTAAAATGACTAATTCTGGTTAAACATTCTGATATTGTGGTGAGCAAATCGAGCAATAAATTTCAACATAACTGTCCCAAATTATACTTCATAAAAATAAACAAATCAAGTATTATCACTGAGCTCGCGAGGTTGTCGACAATTATGTCATTGAATTACTGAGTCTACACCCATATTAATTATTGTTAAGGTGGTGCATCATGACTCACATTTTCACTGTTTTTCATACAACCGCTCATAACTGATTATGACGTTATGACACATTTTTCATTAGATATTTTGGAAACACAGTATCCTGTGGATATTTAAATTAAAAAAGTAAAAAAAGTTATCCTCTAGAGACCTTGCAAATTTTGTTAAGATTCTTTACTTTTTAACTTTAAGGGTTTAAAAAAAAAAATAGCTATTTTCTGGTGCTAGTTTTGTGAAATTTTCGAGTAAATCTCGGAATTACCGAATACTAACAGAGTTTTCAGGCGTTATCTCTCTTTTTTTGCGTTGCCTTTTTGTCAAACATCGTGTTGGATTGCATTAAATGCATTTTAATTTAAGCTTTTAAACCATTTTCGATGTTTACGATAGGCGAGTGGAAAAGGACCCACGCTCTTAATGATTGTTGTAGCAATTATTGTTTAAATTTTCGAGTCACCTAATGACTCTATAGTTCCGAGCACCACACTGGGTACTTTTTATCCCGGAAAAGTATATACAATAAAAACAAACTTAATTTTGCATTTCGATCCCCCGACCCGATTACTACACAAACCGCAAATAATAAGTTTGTCGTAAGTTATGTCAGCCGCAGTGGAGCTCACTAGGGGGCACTGTAAATGTAGAGCTGAAGATAGAATTTGACTTACACCGTTCGCCGTACACACGTGACGCGCGGCCGCCACGGATCGCTACCGCATATAAAGACGGAGTATTATTATCAGTTCATACCGAAACACCACGCTACGCCCACTTTTTAAATAAGCGACCCAAAATATGATTTTATTTACTACACGTAGACATCGAGATGCCTCGGGGTGCGGCGCCGCGTTGCGTGGTTTAACGTATTCTGAATTCCACACAACCTCTATGCGTTCCACAGAAAAAGGGTTATGACATGACAGGGAGACGGACATAAAAGTAGTTCTATAGATTTCGTACCCAATTCGGCCAAAACGGGGTTCCGTTTACGTACGGGGAATAAACTTGGGTACGAAATCTAACAAGTGTGAGTTGGACTCGCACAAAACGACCAAATAAATCGTTTGCTGTATAGCCTCCATGGAGGCCCCTTTAAATATATTTTTTGTTCTGTTTTTTAGTATTTGTTGTTATAGCGGCAACAGGAATACATCAACTGTAAAAATTTTATCTGTCTATAACGGTTCATGAAATACAGCCTGGTGACAGACGGACGGCCAGCGAAGTCTTATCTAGTAAAAGGGTTCTGTTTTACCATTTGTGTATGGAACCCTAAAAATGAATATATAAAATCTTTACCTAAGGAGGGTATACTTACGATAAACCATTTAACTGATTGAGATTTTGAGTTATATGCTTCACATTCCAGTTTTTTAGTTTCACCCTGCTTTAAATATACGTAGTGTACTGTGCCGGAGCTCTTGGGATATTCTGCAGAATAATAATAAGGTAGAATTATAAATTATTCATATTTAGCTGAGTGTAATTAGCATAGATATTTATTGCTTAACCTTCCGATTACCGTAATTAGAGACAATAGAAAGGCAATAAGAGAGCCTTTGCTTGGGGTTTACTGAATTATATTGGTATAAAAAAGTCATGACAACTTGGGGGGATTGATGTCTATCTTTGTCCCGCCCCTAAGACGACCCACTGACCCTATCTTTTTCTCCCTTCTTTAATATAAATTGAGCATGATGATAACAAATAGTAAATAGCTTAAGTCCTAAATATACTGCGTGCTGGTTTGCCCAGGCAATATCTATTTTCAAACTAGTTTTCTACAAGTTTGAGGCTAAGTAACATCAACAACATGGTTTGATCTACAAGGTGAAGCGATGGTTGATGAAGTCTTGTTATAAGCTGCAGAGGTCTTAATCTATATTAAATTCATAATAACTATAACTTACTATTAACTTTCACTTGGAACGTGACACTGACTGAACTAATATGGTTCTTAGCTTCACACGTATACGACGAAGTGTCTTTTTCTGTAGGTTTCGTGATAACTAAAGCACCTTCCTCAAGTGTGTGTTTTCCATCTGAAATTAGAGAAAATATATATCATTATTTGTAGCGTATACAGGGCGTTTGGCTTTGTAGTATACAACGTGTAACGTTAAATGCGCAAAACCTGAAATTAGTTTGATCAGAATAACGAGCAGAATCAATTAAATCACTTTTTAATATAGGTTACTTTTATGAAAAAAAATATTCATTAAAAATGTCGCCCTGTCTATTTATGAATAAGTCAAGCTATCACGTGCGCAAACCCGCTGAAATAGGTAAACAAACACAAATGGTTGTAAATCAATCAAATTTTCTCATACACGGGATAATAAAAGTTCTTATTTCAATGTAGATATTAATTTTAAACGAACTAAAACTGCACATAAAACCTTAAATGTTATTTTAAATGATTTTTGCTCACTGTTTTAGGTCAATTAAATTAAAAATCATTTGGGGTGTCTGAGATTTTGCGCATTTAACGTTACACGTTGTATAGAACAGTAAAGTAACACCTCCCACCAAAAATAATTATTTAACAAAAATGCCTTGTAAAAATAATACAAAGGAAATAATAAAATCTGAATTCTAGCTGTATCCAATCAAGTCACGTAGCGCTGGGTTTGCTATAGAAAGATATCGTAGGTACCACCTTGTATGGTGATTCGGTAGATTTTATTATTAATAAAAATACGTACCGGCTGTGATTGTGGTGCCTCTTAATTTCCATGTGATAACTGGTTTTGGAACACCGACTACATCACAAGGGATCCTTAAAGCTAGATCTCCTTCAACTCCTTCTATTGTTGTGGAATTTGTAACGATTACTGGTCCATCTGAAAACAAGATTGTTATTTGAAAAGTAAGATTATGCAGCATGTTACACTGATGCGCAAAGAAATTGAAACAATGACAAAGTAACTTTCAAACATCTTTACTTTTTGTCGTCGTTGTAACGGTCGGAAGGAAGGACGTAGACGTACACCAACACAAATTTACATGGATAAGAAGATGAAGATAATTAAGATATGACTTACATTCAACAATAAGCGTTGTGACGTGTTCATCGCTTCCGAGGCTGTTCTTTGCCACACACTTATACTCTCCCTCGTGCTTCTTATCCACATTCGTTATACGCAGCACACTTTCAGAACTTATAGGGGTAAACGCTGAACCTGATTTGCCTCCAAAGAACCATGATGTTTTTGGTGGTGGTACACCACTCACTCTGCAAAAAATAATAGCTAGTATAATGTTTTATTGTTAATATTCTGAAAATCATTGTGGATCGTTATTTAGGGACAGACAAAATAAAATAGAAGTGGTTGCTACTTACTTGCATTCAATGACAGCAGTTTTACCCTTGGTAACGTTAATTTTGGGTACTCCTTGTATCTTTGGAGCAGCTAAAAGAAATAATAACACGAATAAGTTTTTCAAAGTGATAAAATAATATTTAAGTAGGTTTATTAGTTCATAGGTCGACTAATTATACAAAAATTAGTCGACCGAAATTATTACCTAGTCCATCAATTTTAACTTGTGTTTGGAAATATTTTTGCACATCTTTCTTGTTTTTCAAGGATACTTTGCAAGCATATCTGCCAACTAAGTCCAAATCCATCTTCTTTATTTTAAGTTGAGTGCGACTTGTAGACACCTCGTACTTGTCAGAAGTACTCATCTCTCTAGTTTTTCCTGTTGTCTCGTTAATGTAGTACCAGTGGATATCCATCGGGAGGTGTGATATGATATCGCAGGTAATAGTGCCGTCTGTACCATAGGTCAATTTTGTTATTTCTGTAAACAATACATGAAACTGTTAAAACTTATTCATAGACTCTTACTTATACTGATAATACATACTAACAGATGACGCATAAAAAAATTAAATAGCTTACCAGTGGGGGTTGATCTAACGGTGAAAGGTTCTTTTACGATGACATTAATAGTGGTCTCATCCCTTCCAACATCGTTCGTGGCATAGCACTTGTATCTATCTCCATATGACGCATATGAAATGTCCATATAACTTATGTATTTATATGGTTCTTCTACGAGTGCCATCTGTTACATATAGGCATACATTTATAAAAGGTAGCATTATGAAATAGATACTAGAAGTGAATTTATGTTTTAACACAATTTGTAAAGGAGATGACAGATGAAAAATGATCCTATGTAGCAAAGATGAACATGTTGACATAGAGCTGCTAGAGCAGCTGTGACGAGTAAAATGAGAACTTACTATATTAAAGAAGTCAGTTCGGCGCGTATCATTGGGCAATTGGACATATTAAATAGGAGTTTTCATTAACTAGTGAAATACCTTTCGTATTTCACTAGTTAATGAAAATAAAATGAAGATGGATGAATATAATTGTAAAACTCAGAAAAGAGGGATGGATTGATGAATGAAAAGAGTGCTTTATGCCGACTCAAAGTAACATTGGACAAAAGCAGGAAAATGGAAAATGATGATGTAAAAATTACCTCAGAGCGCATCACATGTCCTTTCATGTTTGACCACTCAATTTTCGGTTTTGGGAACGCTATCACCTTGCAAGTTAACTTTACCGTGCTATTATATTCTATTTCGATCGCCTTGCCCTCTGCTATTTCGACTGTCGGCCTTGTGTTATTTGGCAATTCTGTAATTTATGCGAATATTAAGTTTCTTTAAAATAGAAAAAAAAAAGTTTGGGGCCCATACTGTATTATAAAGTCTTTGAAATTCAAGTCGTTACATAAGTGACAATCAATGTGAACAGAATGCAATCGATCTTACGAAAACTACGTCAGTTAGTTTTGGTATTTTGCTGTTTATTTTTGCACAATGCTCTGGCTTTCGGTATTCTGGGTCAACGGGAAGTATCCTATTTTAATAGTAACCTATTTACCTATTCTCTCCATTTACGATGTTTCCATCGACGATAAGCAAGCCTCAGCACAACCGCTGTTTCCGAGTTCATGTTTATAACTACCTAAATTCCTCCCAGCGTAGAAACGCGTGTAAAACGCGGTGTCTGGACGCAATAGAAATTGAGACGCGCGAGTTCACTCGCGCATAAAACGCCTTATCTGGACAGGCTCTTAGAGTTGATCCAGAAAGGGCGAATTCACCACGAAACGTTTCGCGCGAATTCAAAATACGCGCGTAATTTGCGTGCACTACGCCAGACTCTTGACTCGCGTGTGATTCGCGCGTAATGCGCGCGAGTCAAGATACTAGGGACGCCTTGTTGCGCCCAGTTAACGCGCGAACTCCAGAGCGAGTGCACGAGAAATGGAGCGCCTAAATTTTGATCGATGATTCGCGCGTAGGTACGCTCTTTCTGGGCGAAACGGTCGCGCGTGATACGCACAAGAGAATCGCGGCGAGTTCGCTCCTTCTGGACAAGCTCTTAAATGCATACTACGTGTTGAGCAGCTTGCAACGTATGAATTAACCATATTTTTTTTACGTGGGTAACCATCTATTGACATCTCCTGCCCTTTGTGTGAGACCAAAACCCACTCCTGTTCTTTCTTTGCCTTCGTTCCAGAGCCCCGGGGTTCTCTTTCGCATCACTTCGACCCTGTTGGGCCCCTACGGTTGTTGCCATCTTCAGGCGCGCGAGGAACATTACGCACCGTCAACGACTTGGGCTCGGTCCGGACGGTCGGACGGTGAGCTACCCATTGCTCGCTTTCCGCAAACCTGTACTGAGGTCCGGCGCAAGAGATCGCTGCCACCGTGCGCCCCCATGAGGACACGATGGTACTCTGCCCAGGCGAGATACACCTCTACCATATGTTCCACTGTGTCTCCCGGACGGTCCACACAATGGTGACACTCGGGCGTTTCTTCCACTCGAATACGATGTAGGCATCTCTTAAAATTACCATGCCCGGTGAGGACCTTCGTCATGCGGAAAGTAAAAACGGCGTGTTGTCTTTCAAAGAAGGCCCTCTTTGGAAGACAACACGCCGTTATTCTAACCGCCATAATTGTGACATACCCTGCATAGAGCCTCCGGCAGGAGGCATCTGGATCCCCTAGTTTGGGCAGAAGCCGGTTGAGGGCAGCCCCAGTCCAATCCAGTTTAGGAGCCAGACGTCGTAAGTGCTCCTCGAAATTCTATCGGCTGTCGAGGACGAGTCTCATGTATTTCATCGTCGACTCGACGCCGATGTGATCTCCTCAATAACCATCATTTGTGTTTTTGTTTGGTTATTTTTTTTTATTTAAACTCTGACTGAACTTACTTATGGGTGGTTCTTGCGGTGTAACGGGGATTTTGCCAATCCTTAATATAGGTTTTCCCGTAGCTCTTATTATCCCATTTACCTAAAACATAAAAAAAAACAGGATTCTGGTGGTACTGAATATTAAAACTTATTAAGATATGGTTGATAAATTAAACTGTTCTCAAAATGAAACTACACATTACGTCTATTTACCGGAGTAACAATAAGTTCAGTTACTGATTTTCTTAATTTTTAAAATATTGTCTTTTGCATGGATTGCCCAACTACAGCAATCCCGAAAAAAACACGACCCATACAACGTTACAATTTGCTAATATTTTTTTTCTATTTGTAAATCAAATGCGCTGCATTATGTTGTATTTATGATCTTAGCAGCTTTCGTCCTTCTTAGAGGTAATAATACTAAACTGTGTGAAGATATTACCTACACTTTTTTTTTAATAATATTTTCATTCAGCTCAGAGTTTCATTACAAAATAATAACTATTGATACTTACAGCCACTTTAAACCTCTGCGTTGGTGCAACAAACAGATTCGTTACGTAAAAGTTTTTGGAGATCTCTGTTAGAGGCATCGGGCCATTAATTGGTTTTTCATTCATGTCTAAAATCTGTGCCGATACAATTTGTACTGAGCGATGGTCATCGGTAACGGATATCGAAAGATGGACTTTCGATTCTGAAAAAAAATATATTCATAGAAGTTTTTGTGGTAATCACGTCCGGTTTGATAAGACGGCCTAATGCATACATTGAACTCACCAGCTATTGGTTGCAGTGACGTATCACCCAGCGACTTAGGTTTTAGCTCAGAGAAGCCATGACTGAAGAAGAAATCAGTCCTGCCGACAATTACGACAGACGTTCTTGACTGGCCCATCACCGTAGCCACGTATGTACCAGGCTTAATGTTACTTAATTTTACTACCTGTAAAATTAAGGCTAATTAATAAGGCCCCTAACACACGGCGTATTTTAAACGTGCAGACGACGCGCCAATCACTCGCATATAAGTGCTTCAAACGAGATTTGAATGCAACCTAATCACACGGGGCGATAGTGAAATGCGCGTATACACGCAGATACAGCGGTACAGACGCGGTGTAGTTGCTCGTAGCTTCCTCGTTAGGTCTGAGACTCCTCGTCAGTTGTACAATGGCAGTGGCCATTGCACATGGCCTCCGACCCTTTTTACGCGCTTAAAACGAGTGGCGCCAGTCTTATAGTTAAAAACAGAGATTCCGAGTTCAGAAGTAAAATTAGCCGCCTTTCGGCTAGCTGTTTAACTTACTTTTCCATTATTGTTCCACATAATTCTTTTCAAATGAAATGAGGGTTCTTTAATATCCAAATTAACATTCGTGCCCGACACAGAAACGATGACATAGTCAGTGTAGTCATCTACAGTAAACTGAAAATAAAAGATTTTAAGAAATAAAATCGTTTGAATGTGATTGGCGTAGAGGCATTTGTGAAAAATAATGTGGCTAGAAAGGGGTAACCACTCTGTTATGACATCTTGTGGTATAGTATATAAATATAGTATAAATATATACTTATACTCCATCTGTTTAGGTAGTTAACTAATAAACAATCTTAACATGTCCTATATCTAAAAAAATATTTCATCTAAAAATGTTAATTAGGACATGATGTGATAATTAGAGCTTACAATGATTATGACAAATGATGTTATGGTAAATGACTTTATGGGAAACAAAACTTCTAACACGTGACTAATATAGCAAATAAGTTTAGGGCAAATGAATATTACGTCTTATAGTATTATGGCTGTTGATTATTATGGCAAATGATATTAGGGTAAATAAAATTCGGGCAAACGGCGGTATACCCGGGACAAAGCCTATTTTAAGGGATTTATATAATCCCTTATTAAGAGTGATCTTTTCTAGTTACGTTTCCATACAACCGCTCTTGTGTGATTATTATGTCATTTCTCTAGATAGTTTGGATACAGAGCCTTGTGTATATTATCTAGACTTCTGTAGAAATCAAAACATAATTGTGTAAAATTAATCGTATTAATTGAATTGAACGAGAAAAAGTACGCGGTCAGAGCCGATCAGCTCCTCTTATTATTTCACACCAAGCGCGTTCAAGCATTCTTAATGACAAAGGCATGAGCACTGCAAAAATAAACCTTACTAAAGAATACTAAAAACTCTGTTTTCAACGTAATGAAAATCTGCTCTCGTCTCCGAACCGGTCTGTGTGAACGTACCCTATGTATCTTTTTAAGATTCACTGGTCGAGACGGATAGCTAGATAATAACAGCGTAATTGTACAAAGAAAGAGTAAAAGAACAAAACAACACACAAAAACAAAAAACAACCACAAAATACAATCTCAGAGATTGTTACACAATTGGTACAAGCATTGTTGGCCATTTTTTTAAGCCTTAAAACTCTTTATTTACATGCATTTGAGTGTTTGGAGAAAATAAAATGCACAACTTTGCGATAGTAATACTTACTGGAATATCTTTTTTTACACCAGGTGATAATATCGTGTTAGTAATCACAGTCTGGTTGTCTTTTATCGTTTCTTTTATTGTTGGGAGCACCTAAAATAAAGAAAGAAAGGTCAATCCGTACATTCTAGTTTTAGACGGTCCATAATAATCAAAGTTAAAATGATCAGCTGTTTTACCTCTTTGACTTCATCCTTGTGCACGTAGAACGCTTGCCCAGTGCATGCATTGGCTATGTCGAAGTAAACGTCGAAAGCTTCAGCATTGTAATAATCACTACAGCGACCGGTTAGCACGAAAACTATCTGTAAGCAATTGGGGGAGTGTTCAGTAGCCTCAGAAAAGCAAAAGTAAAACAGAATGCATAGCATAGTCGGCCTTATAATGTTCCTACTGTTGGGACTCAGGCCTCCTCTCTAGAAGCGGGAATGGGCCGTAATCTACCACTCGGGCCCAGTGCGGGTTATTAAATGTCACGTCTTCGAATTTTTTGGTTCTAGGACATGCCGGTTTTCTCACGACGTTTCCTTCCCCGTTTTGAGAGCAATGGTGATGAAATAAATTACACAAAGTAATGCGCATATCCTCTTATACGTTTGGCAACTATTGCGCAACTCCGCGGAACTGTCACAGTGCGCCCGGACGAACTCGCGCCATTTCTCCGCGTTCACTAAAACTACGATAGCTCCTAAATTAAAGAGCGCAGCTCGACACACCCTATGTCACTGAATTCGTTATGAAATAAGCTCTGTTTGATTTTCTATAGTTTTGTACAGTTTTAACGTGGAATTATTGTTGATTCGAAATTGAAAGTAGGGTTAGCTACTTTTTCCCAGTTTTTGGTACAAAAGTCGTCATATTAATAAAATAAACGCATTTTTTTATTTTTTTCCAAAGTTATTGTTTTGTTTACATAATAACACATTATTGTACAATAATCAAGTAAAAGAACACACATTTGTACACATATTTTTCATCTGCAAGCTGAACAAAAACAACACGTGGTATGCGTAGTCATGTTACTTATTCATGTTGTTTATATTTTATACTGAACATATACAACGTGTAACATTCAATGCGCAAAACCCCAAATGATTTTTAATTCAATTGACCTAATTCTGTGAGAAAAAGAAACATTAAAAAAAAGGTTTTATGTGCAGTTTAAGTTTGTTTAAAATTCGTATATGCATGGAAATAAGAACTTTTATCATTCCGCATATGAGAAAATTTGATTGAACTACAACCATTTGGGTTTGTTTACCTATTTGGGCGGGTTTGCGCACGTGATGGCTTGACCTATTAATAAATAGGAAAGGCAAATTTTTTTATGAAGAATTTTTTGAAAAATGGATCCTACTTTAACAAGTGGTTTAATTAATTCTACTCATTATTCCGATCAAACTATTTTCAGGTTTTGCGCATTTACCATTACACGTTCTATAATAACTTTATTAATACATTTTCCATACCCTGCTCTGTTTCTTTTGGCACATTTCTTTTACATAATGGCTGTCGCGATAGTCCTTAGCCGAAGCGTCGGTAAAAACGTAGATGTAGGAGTCACGGTTACTTGTCTCAAGTGCTAGGAGCAACCCTTTCATGGACGGCTCCCAACAGTCCCTGTTAAAAATATTTCGAGCATTAGAATCACAGATATAGATAGACGTCTATCTATATCTGTGATTACAACACATACTTCTGCAAATACAAATGCGTTGCGTCTAGTTGTACGGTCTCATAACCACGCATTTTTTTGTTAATGCGGTGTAGCTTTATAGCAATTATGAACGACTTCATTTTTCGTAACAAATATAGTGACTTAGAGATATTAACAAATTATAATACGGTAAACTTATGATGGGTTAAGTTCTATCAACACCTAAGAGTTATAATGGTTGTTGGGCGATATGGTTGCTAATAATTGACAAAGCCCTTCAATTAAATTAAAAAAAAAAAAAACAGTATTTTACTGTAATAATGTATTAAGGCAAGAGTGAATAGGCTTTCAATAAACTAGTGCGCCTCACCATCAACGATTGCATCACTGCGTACCATCAGGTAGGATCGCAGTCAAGCTGTAGCAGTATCAATAAATAAATAAGAAAAATATAGACCTAACCAGAGTGCAGACTCTGTAAAGAACTAATTATTGAAAGTGTTTTCAACTTGGGCGTTGTTATATGGATCTGAATACTAGTCTTTAAAAAAGACCCATGAGCAAAAAATGCATACCAATGAGGTGAAAATGCTGAGGTGGGAGATGTGACCCAACTAGATAACCAGACCACTGACCTGGTGATCTAGAACCGAGAGATACCTCAAGTTAGGTAATTTGTCAAAGCCGATACCCCAGGATAAAATATTCTGGCGCTGACTAGTGAGGAGATCCGACCCCAAATATTTAGAATAGGGGA
Organism: Mythimna lalbum; assembly: GCA_949319445.1. Classification (NCBI taxonomy): domain Eukaryota; kingdom Metazoa; phylum Arthropoda; class Insecta; order Lepidoptera; family Noctuidae; genus Mythimna; species Mythimna lalbum. Next base: position 6,392,617 of record OX439357.1, on the reverse strand, counting down.
GGCCAAAGAAGAGACTACAAGGCGCATCAAAATCACCTTTGGGAACTTAACTTTCACGACCCTAATCGACATGGCTGAGATAGCAAAATTTTAGGAATATAAAAACAAAACTACTGACATGAACTGCTCTCAAAAAAAACGCCACTTCCGCCACTTTAATAGCGGACGTGTTAATTGCACGATTGGGCGGACCCAACACTATACTGAAGACATCCTGGATGTCAATCTGTACAAGTACTTGTACTACTCTAACTGAGTTAAAAACTCGAATGACAGAATTACGAACTCCTGAAGGTGGGTTGAAATGGGTCCTTAAGACTCTTCAGAGCTTCTGATTATGTCACACTTGAGGGGAAACTCTCGGTTGTTGTTCCAATAAACTAACTACAAGTAAAATCACTTCAAAATAATCTTACTAAGTGCTATTTTTACGGGACTTAGTGGTAGGTGAGTTGGACCATATCCCTCGTATTTCCATGAACCCTGAAATACTGGTACAATTTTCAATAACATTTTCTTTCGCAATCACCAACAACTAATCGCAAACCTATTTTTTAAAAACACAATTGAAACCAATTGGGACGCTATTGAACACTAATATAATTTAAAAAAGGGATATCAACATACCCGCCACCGACAACTCTTACTGCACCTAATACGCGTTTAAAAGTGTTGCGGTCTTTAGTTACTGCCCTCACTTTAGCATCTGAAATAAATCGAATTAAAAAAACTGTTTAATAATTAAAATATACCACTGGTCAACAAAATCATACTTTTACACTTAATCAATTTATTACAAACAGCAAATTAATTTTTTTAAGTAAATAGGATTTATTTACTCTTCTATTTCACACTTTTGTAGTAAAATTTTACACTCACAGAATTTAGAAATATATAATTATATTATATTTTACAATGATAGCGGCCTTGATATTAAAATGACGGAATTGATCACACGTTCAAATCGTTTACTTTTAAAACTGGTATTTCAATATTAGGTATTTATTCTATTTATATAAGAAAAGTGCCCAAAGAATAAGTTTATGCCAAGTATCATTTTATGACTTATTGCTGGGCCCATATGTTTGCTGACATCTCCTAGAGGTGCGCGTGGAACACGACTTGGGCTCCGTCCGGACGGTTACCGGAAGGTCTGACGTCGAGCTACTCATTGCTCGTCGCGCGCCAGCCTGCGTTCGGGATCAGGGTCCAAGCGACTGGCTTGTGCCTTGCTAGCATTACCACTACGCAGAAGGAGGTGACCGCCTGCCACTCCTCCTCGCTTCGAACCATGGCCTGTATCAGGGTTCGACGCGAGAGGTCGTTACCGCTGAACGCTCTCACAAAGACACGGTGGTGCACCGCTCAAGCGGGGCACACCTCTACCGTATCCTCCGGGTGGTCCACACAATGATGACACCTGAGCGTTTCTTTCGCACGAAGCCGGTGCAGGAAAATCCCGAACTTACCATGTCCGGTGAAAACCTGCGTCATGCTTAAGGTGAGGACGCCGTGTTGTCTTTCCAGCCACTCCTCAAAAAGATTACTGTATTAATAAGTTAGTATATTACCTGGATCATTAAATGTGACCAGCACCATATTGTCGATTTGACTAGACTTGGCATTGAACACAATATCGCTGATATCGTCCACGCTTATTTTAACTTGTGCTATGTCGTCATTCATAGAGAAAGTATCGTCTATGACAAAAGTTAAACTGCCACTACCTTTGCATGATGCTTTTAATATAATATTGGCTAATATGAACAAGGTCGCGTGCGGATATATCCGCCCCCACATTTTGATGTTTTATATTACGAGACGTGGACTTGGTAACAATACTGTTGTAATGATTCCTAATAAAGCGCAATCCACACTGACAAAATGTTATAAGGGCCGCCCATTTATACTCATACGTTTGTCAACGTTTTTCCTCCTATTCTAAATTGACGTAGGTTTTTGTTTTTTTTTTTTTTTGTCGACGGGGAAAATCATCTTTGACGAAACGCCGTTCCTTCTAGCCTTCATACCGGGGCACGAGCTCCTTTTCGGACAACCCTGTCCCCAGTAGGCTTCGACCCAGCTGGGCCCCTCCTGCTGCTGACAACTCCTTGAGGCGCGCGGGAACAGTGCGCGCCGTCGACGTCTTGGACTCGGTCCATTACCGGACGATCGGACAGCGAGCTACCCATGGCTCGCCGTCCGCGAGCCCGCGTCTACGGTGGCCGGAAATCGGGATCGCAATCCCGGCGACGGCGGCGAGGGCGCCGTTGCCTGATGCGGTCGGCCTCCTCCTTTGCAAGCATTACTGCTTCGCAGAAGGAGGCGACCGCCTGCCATTCCTCCTCGCTCCGGACCATGGCCTCGACCAGGGCCCGGCGCGAGAGGTCTCCGCCGCCGATCGCCCCCACGAGGGCACGGCGATGCTCCGCCCAGGCAGGGCACACCTCGACGGTGTGCTCCACCGTGTCCTGCGGGCGTTGCGCACAGTGGCGACACCCGGGCGTCTCTTCCGCTTGAATCCGATGCAGGAACCTCCCGAACTTGCCATGTCCGGTGGAGGACCTGCGTCGTGCGGAAGGTAAGGACGCCGTGAGGTCTTTCCAGCCACGCCTCAAAGAGGGGACGTACCGCCATAATCGTGGCGTGCCCAGCACTGGGTTGCGATAGCCGTTGACGCCATTTCACCATGAGATCCCGCTGGAGCTCTGTCCGCCATGCCTTGACATGTTGCGGTAGTGGACTTTCATCCCGGCGTTGCATCTCCACGCGCATGTCGTGCATGTGTGCAAGGACTGTTGCCTCCAGATCCCACGGTGGTAGGTCAGCCAGAAGGAAATTGACGTAGGTAATTATTTGATACATTTAAATTACTACTGCTTTCTATTGTTTTCCTTAATTATTTACCGTACCTTAATTATTATCCGTATCTTGGCTGCGTTTTGGTGACCTCTTTGGGGATATCGAAGGTTTTATTTTTGCTATTATAGACGAAAATATGATGACGTAAAACTACCGGAAATACTTTGTGAAGGATGGTACGGTTAACATTGCTCAGGCAGGGGCCATAGTTTTAACATAATTCCTAGTAACCAGTCCACTTAAGACCCCTAAAACCATGGCCTATATTAGTCTTCCCACATGTTGCAATAGTTTCCCTTCAACCGGGGGTTGTCTTTAGATGCACTAACATAGTGCATACAGGCATAATCGCCGTTTGGTACCACATTCCGTCATAAAAATCATCTAAAAAAGCTTCTGCGAGTTGGTTTCGGCTCCTCGTACGCCTTTCAAAGGTCCAGGACCTTAGGGTTAAATAAATATATAAAAATAATAATAATAAACATTTATTTCAGGTAAGATACCCATAAATTGACATAAATACACAGAAACACACACATACACTAAAACCTCGCCATACATACCTACACATACATACTTTTATTACTTATTCGCTATTTTTATTTCATATTCGTACTGTCTTTAGTCATTTACTTCTTGCGGTTATTAAACTTACAAAATATTTGTAATTTGTCTTACTTGCTGTATTAATATGTAAGCTACTAATTATGAAATTCGGAACAGGAGGGGACCTGGTGACTTGTATTACAGGTGTCAGGTGCCTGTATTACATTATCTTCCTCAGGCACCAGCGATCCACAACCTAAAATTGCCTGCAATGGTTCTTAGTGTGAGATTGTCTGTATTTTTTGGCTTGTGGTGAGAAATAAACGTTATTATTATTATAATGTTTGAGAGCACAAGGAAAAAGCAGGCGGTTAATTACTCTGGTACCAAGTAGGTACTACACTACGAGTACACTCAGGATAGGGGATGTATAATTTAGTTAGATTCTGGTAGGGATCTTGACCGTACTTCCGGGATTGTCCTGATAGCCGTGGTGTACCTCTTCACACTACGTCACTTCGTGCTAGCGGCCGTATTAGGGGGCCTATTTATTGAGTGTGCAAGTTACAGCATTTTTTTTCTTTTATAGGGGGAAAATCATCCAATGACAACCTCCGCTCTTGGGTGGAGCGGGATATAGTGTCAGACTCTTACTGACTAAAAACCCACCCCATTCCTTCTAGCCCTATCTAACCCTTCTAGGGAGCCCGAGCTCCGGTATGAAACCGGAGCTCGGGCTCCCTTTCGGATAACCCTGGTCCCAGTAGGCTTCGACCCGGCTGGGCCCCTGCTGTTGCTGTCAACTCCTTGGGGCGCGCGGGAATAGTGCGCGCCGTCGACGACTTTGGTTCGGTCCGGACAGTTACCGGACGGTAAGACAGCGCGCTACCCATAGTTTGCCGTCAGCAAGCCCGTGTCTACGGTGGTCAGAAATCGGGATCCGGAATTCCGGCGGCAGCGAGAGCGCCGTTGCCTGATGCGGTCGGCCTCCTCCTTTGCTAGCATTATAGCTTCGCAGAAGGAGGCGACCGCCTACCACTCCTCTTCGCTTCGGACCATGGCTTGAACCAAGGCCCGGCGCGAGAGTTCTCCGCCGGCAAGTCACCCCCTGCTTTTTTATCGATGGATATTAATAACGTTGCTTAGGCAGGGACCATAGTCTTAACATAGTTTCTGGTAACTAGTCCACTTATATTCCAAAAAGCATAGGCCTTATTCTCTTTGTTTTCCTTATATCGCAATAGTTTTTCACCAACCGGAACGGCAGCCAGCACAATATAATATATACAACGTGCATATATGTATGTAAACAAAGGCAGGGTGGATCGACGTCCTGGCGAGGGTCACGGGAATCCGATGGATGTGAGACGCACAGGTACACTTAGATGATGTTACAAATGAGGTTGCTGAAAGTTGTGATTCATTTATTAGGTCATTAGTTCAGCGACTAATAAATTTATGAAAATCAAGTCTGACGCAAAGAGCTTCATCACTTTCTGAAAAACTGAACCGCAGACAACGACACCGCATACACCGAGTCATCGCATCAGTGTATAAATTATTACTATATTGAAATAATTATTTTTACATGACGTATAAAACGACATTATCGAGTCACCTGCTCGATAATGTCGTTTTATACGTCATACAAACTTCACTTAAAGCAAGTCATTATTCTCTAGGGAAATAATGCAGTATGGCCGATCCCTAGGGAATAAAGAGATTTTAATTTGGAACATCAAAAGTCGTCAAAATTGTGAATTAAAATGTACATGCATCGACCAAGTTGACTCAAAATTCAAACTGGCCACTAACAAAAAAAAAAGAAAATAGAATAAAACCTGCTTACTGACTGCGAACTGGGGCCGTTTTAGAAAATTGAAACTATGAAATCTTAGTGTAAAGTAGTGAATTTTGTTTGTTTGATGAACTTGTATATATGATTTGATCAACCAAATTGTCTTTTTTTGATCAACGTAATTATCTCACAGATGGTGTAAAAAGTAGACTATGCAGCACGGGGATAAAGCTGTCTTTGTCTTAGGCGGCTTGAATTCCTCACTTCACTCAGGTTTTTTTATTAACTCCCTCACAATGCTCGGGAGTTAATTATATTGATCCCTCAGTCACGTTCGGGATTAAAATCAACAACCTTCGTTTCGTTCGGAATTCAACATGCCGCCCACGACTTAAAGACACTGCTTTAGTCACATAAACTACTATTATTTATCTATTTACAATTAACTTTTACAACATTACAGCCTAAACTATTGTTTTGTACAGAAACTAAAAAAGAAAAGAAGAGAAAAAAAAGAAAACATTTACACAATATATTGGCAAAAAGATCACGGAACATCGTTTGAACTTTACTGGTTGACGGTGGACGGATCATGATCGTATTAGAAAGGATAATCTTAACAGAATCCTTAAGTAATATTCAGTGTATTGTTTATAAAAATATCAAATGTATAATAATTATGTATGTTTGCATTTAGTGATATTATTTTGTTTTTGTTTATTTTGCATTGTCACTGAACGTTTGTATATTTCAATTATTCCTGCAAGAGACTCCACAAAAACAGGAAAAGCACTAAAATAGAACAATTTTAATGCGTATTTGAATTGTTTCTATAACAATAAACAATATAAACTTATTCTATATACATTTATTTATTTGAATCAGTGGATGAACCAACCATGGTTTACATACCTCGATAAATCAATTTATGTTGTCGACTTATTTATAAACATCCTCATACAGCAACAATAATTAATAATAATGTTGCTGTAATTAAAAAAAAAAATTGTTATATTATTTTTGGGAACTAATTTTTTGAGCTGTTATTTAAATATTCGAGGTGTTATTATGATCAGTTGAAAAACATATTGAGCAGTTATTTAATTTAATGGCGGGTGGTTCATTATTGCGACAGTAAAACATGGACAATAATAAAAAAACAATTTGTCGGTTATTTTATCATACAGTGTCAATTCTAAAAATAATTAAGTAGTCCAATAACTGAACGAGCGGTAAAAATTACTTTCCACTCGGACAAAAAAAGGAAGAGAGGCAGATCGTTGAAAGCCAAACCTGCTCTTATTGCACAAGAAGTTTATTTTAGTTGCTACTAAGCAAATTCTATGTCATTTTAATTACCTACTTAAGTACCTATGTTTCGAATTACGAATAAAAGTTCCTATTACATATTTTTAATTAATTTGTTTTTTTTTTAATTCCTTCAGTCAAGCAAAAGTAATTTAATTTTTCATTACTATTTAAGTACTGTTTTTAGGGTTCCGTACCAAAAAGGTAAAAAGGAACCCTTATGGTGCGACTTCTTCCTTCTGTCCGCCTGTCCGTCCGTCACACCGCAGTATCTCGAAAACTACTTAACCGGGTGCCTGCCATTTTCCTGAAAAGATTTTGACAAAATTTCATTACCCAAACAAATTTTAGCAGTCTTTTTTATACCATTGCAATATTTCGAATGATTTTAGTACGCATATTTTTAATTGGCAAAATACTTATTACCAAGTATAATGTCATTATGGCATTTGGTCTTTAATCAAATGATTTATTACAGCAAACAATCTTCAGACACACGTTTGGTGAAATGATTTGTTAGTTATAAAAAAAAATGGTTAGGTTAGGTTAGACTTGCATTAGTAGAAAAAAGAAACTGTTTTTAGTATGTTTTTGTGTAAAAACTGTTATTTCAACTGAAATATTTAACTAAATAAAAAATGTTAAAAGTACTAGTTGGTAAACAAGTTATAGTTTAAACGTTCATATCTCGAACATGAGGTTTGCGTTACAATTTTTTGTGAATAGATTTTTGCTAAATAATAATTTGGCAAATGAAATTATGAGAATTTTTTTTTGGAAAGTGAAAATTTGTCAAATTCCTTTCGGTCAAACAAGGGAGACCCCTACTTTACTACCTCATTGTTTATAGAATTGCTTAGAATGAGATTTCTTAACGACAAATTCCGATTTATTACTGCTCACACGTAACAGCTCGTTCAATAATTTATACCGCCCATTTAATTATTTTCCTGCACAATTATATATTCACTGATCCATTTCCTTATTCTTTATTACTCATTTTTGTTTACTTTACTGCTTAGTTGTAACTGCTGAACTAGTTATTAAACGTGCCATTTATAATTTTTAACTTACCAAAACCGCTATTTACAACTGCCTCTTTAAATCAGTGCCTTATTTTTTTAGGTTGGAAAACCATTCAATGACATCCCCCGCTCTTGGGCAGAGTGGGAGATAGCGTTGCCTTTTGTACCGGAGCCGTATCTTCCTTTCAGCCTTGGCCCCAGTAGGCTGCGACTCTGCTGAGCCCCTACGGTTTGCTGACAACTTGACATGCCTGTTGGTCTAGTGGTCAGTGGCCCTGGCCTCTGACTGCTATGCCGGAGGTCGTAGGTTCGCTTTCCACCCAGGACAAATTTTTGTGTGATGAGCACGATCATTTGTTCTGTGCCTGGGTGTTGTAATTCATTAATATAAGTAGTAAGTATTTTTTTTTGTTTACGTCTCAATTATGGTCTGTTGTAATAATTATTTATTTTCTAGCTTTCTTATATAAAAACACTCGCAATCTCTCAGGATTATGTTACTAACATCATAAACTCTTGATCTATGACTTAAATTTACCATATTTTAATTCATCAGATTTTCAAACAAATGAAAATATTTAAATTGAATGTTGTAAATATTTCGAAGTTTATGCGAAACAAGCGGTAGTACAATATTACAGAGGAGCGGGAACGGTCAGCGGGGGTGCTTGATGCGTGTAAGAAAAATGAAAGATTTTTTTGTGTAAATGAATTATATTTTGTAAAAAGTCATAGAATAAAAGTTGTTGTTTATGATGGCAGTAATACAGTCCTGCAAGGTTGTTAGTGTTTTACAAATAATCCTGTATAGATTAAAACAATAGATTTTAACATAATACATCAAACATAATTATGTGGCATTAAGTACGTTAAATTTACAGATGTAAAACCTAATTTTACAACTAATAAAATATGAATGCGTTTCTAGGTCTAAAATAATCAAGAATACAAAAAAAAAAATACAAATAAAAATAGAAAAAATAAAAATTATCACAAATACAATTCAAATAGAAATTATCACACATACAATTAAATTAAAATGACTTCATTGTCATAACAGTTCAATGGTATCCTATTACATTATTATACATAACAACTTTTGTTCTATGACTTTTAAAAATTTATCATATTTTAATAAATTTAAATATAAAAATATTTGAATTGAACGGTCTGAATATTACGAAGTCTATACGAAGCAAGCGATAGTACAATAGCGAATATCGGGTGGTGGGGTTCCTGCGAATTTGTTAGTGATTAACAAACAACCTTTCTTACGAAATATTGATATAAATAATAACATTTTTAGGTCTTCAGATATCTAAAGGTGAGTATAGACTACAACATTTTCTGGAGCATTTCTGTGTAATGTAACATTCTTACGAATGGTACAATACAGGCAAAAGCTCAGTTTCCTAAACATTTCCAGGTAATGTAACGTTCCTGCGAATAGTCGGCGTTATTTTACGGGTAAATGCTCACAGCGAGTGTGCATTTACCAACATTTCGTTGTATCTTGCGTTCATTTTTTTTTCAAAATGTCACCCCGCAACCGCGCATCGCCCGCACTCGTAGCTGACAAAATGTTACACCAATACGCTCGACGAAATGTTACACCAATATGTTCGTTGGTTTGCAACAAAGAGGCGAGCGTGCTTGACGTTTCGTTCGTAAAAGGACGATACACTAGAACATATCATAGAGCGGCTCGATGTTTTGTTACAAGTAAATGTTGTAAGTAGTTTATACTCACCTTTAGGCACAGGTTCATCCTATCATACTTAGTTTAAGTTAGATCTAATTATTATTTATACAATGTCTGCCTACTAATAACTTGCACGTTATTCTTCATAATAAACCATAATAACAGTTTTGGGGTAAAACTATTAAGAATATTTTGCTTTTTGTAGTGGATTAAAAATAAAACAAACTGGTTATTTATTATTTTTTATTGAATACTTATGTTTCTTCCGTTAATACGATTTGACGATGTAAATAAATACCACTTCAATTCGATATTAAACTATTTTTAAATAGTTATATTTTAACAATCGTTTTTTTTCCTCAATATTTATTGTGATGGCTATGTACTAATAATCCTAAATTGAAAATAATATAATTTAATATGTCATGTGTTTGTTAAAAAGTTGTGTGTGAATAACTCCTCTCCGACACATCGGAAATAAGTATGTACGAATGCATAAGATGTTGTTAAATCAGGATTTTTTTTCCATTTTGTCCAGTGCCGCATCCAGTATTTCTAGAAAATGAATATCTGTTATAGTAAGTTTTTAAAACATTGCAGCCATTCGCATTTCACAAGATTCAATATATTATTGCGGCTGAAAGCTAAATTGATGTCAATTAGGTGTCTTGGTAATATGTAAGTAGTAGGCTGGGAAATCAGGTTTGAACCTTGCAACAATTTTCTTCTCATAAACAAAAAACATAGGTATATGACGTATTTTAAAATAGTTCACTCTGAAATATTTGTTGCAATAAGCGGTAAAATGACTACAACTAATTATTATTTTTTCAGAAATTAAAAGAACATGGGCAAGGAAAACGTTGATGAAATTATCACGGGAGCACATATTATGTGATCATGATATTATATAACTATTATTAGTATATTATATAACTATATTAGGGTAACTGGTTATTAGTGAACGATACTTATACACGTGATTGTACTCATAATTACAAAGAACTTTCCCAAAGAAACTTTTTTATGCCTATTAATTTTATCACAATAACAAAATAGCTGTATGTTTGAATTCACGTGCTGCGCGCCTGCGTCCGTTCAGCTGTTAGCCCCTTTTTGCTATGATAAAGGTCTCAGTGACTACTACGTCACAAATTAAAATATGAAATTGTAGCTTGGCACCGAGAGTACGATTTTGCTTTTTTGACGTGCTGGACAAAAGGTTTAAAATTTATTTTCATTAGGTCATGAAATGTTCATCAGTTTCATCCAAAGAGATACGTAAAGCTGCGGAGTCACAGACCGAGCCGTTTCTTATCTACGGCGCAAGCATGCAACCACTGCATAAGAAATAAAAACATGTTTGTTTTGTACACTATGGACAAACAAGTATGTAGAAACTTAAACAGAAAAATACAATAATAATAATGTTTGTTCCGAATGTGTTACATGATTCTGGAAAATGTAACTTCGAATTACAGGTCCCCGTAAGTTGACTAATCCGAATCACGTACGAATGCATGCTACCACGAAAAACCAGATGCTATAGCCGTAATCATATGATCTCGAATAACCTAGCATTACTGCTTCGGGAGGCGATCGACACTATTATAGGCTTGTGACCTATTTTTTACAGTTGTATTAAATACAAATGTTATAAACCTAAAGGTTATAAAAAAAACTAGGTTATAAAAAAAAACTTACCTCCAATGTCAGTGTCGTGAATATCAAACGATTTGAAGAAGTCTGGCAGTGAGCAGCAGTAATTAGAGTCGTCGCTGACAAACCAATCTTCATATTTGTCACAAGTCTCTGGTGTCGTGCATTTGATGTCACTCTTTGTTGGGTTAGGATCGTTAACGTGCACTATGGCCATTACTTCGTCGTCGTCGAGTCTTACCACCTGGAATTAAATTATTTTAATGAAATCCGACGTCAACATATTATGAAGAATTCACATCATTCGTACGTACAGGTTTGCCAATCTATATATATAAAAATGACCCCCGTTTTCCGTTGTCACGACTTGGCATGAAAACGGCTTGACCGATTTAGCTGATTTTCTTTTTGTTGTGATTGTTATTGTAAGGAGAAGGTTCTTATGGGAAAAAAAATTAGGGTAATGTAGGGTAGAGTAGGGTAGAGTAGGGTAGAGTAGGGTAGAGTAGGGTAGAGTAGGGTAGAGTAGGGTAGAGTAGGGTAGAGTAGGGTAGAGTAGGGTAGAGTAGGGTAGAGTAGGGTAGAGTAGGGTAGAGTAGGGTAGAGTAGGGTAGAGTAGGGTAGAGTAGGGTAGAGTAGGGTAGAGTAGGGTAGAGTAGGGTAGAGTAGGGTAGAGTAGGGTAGAGTAGTAGGGTAGTGTAGGGTAGTTAGGGTAGAGTAGGGTAGAGTAGGGTAGAGTAGGGTAGAGTAGGGAAGAGTTGGGTAGAGTTGGGTAGAGTTGGGTATAGTAGGGTGGAGTAGGGAAGAGCGGGAGCGAAGCCGCGCGGGCAAAAGCTAGTAATATATAATTACAAAATTTCAAAATGAGGCTTATTTCAATGTTATAAAACGCACACTTAATTAATTAAATAATGCATATTCTTAAATACCTAATAAGTATTCTCATACCTTCCATAAATATCTAGGAATAATAGCACCATTTTTCTCTTGCAACGTATGCGTTCCCGACCACACAACGATGTCCGTGTAGATAGGCAGTTGGGATCTCACCATGTCATTAATATTGTCCCATGACGCCTGAAATAAAAAAAAAACATTTGATAATTTGAACCAAACGGACATCAACTAGGAAATCCAATCCCGCGGACGTGGGATTTCGCGCCATTTATTACGGGATCAGAAATGCGGGACTCATGCACCGTCTGCTGGATTGATTTTTTTTATTAGATTAAGATGACACGCCGTTATCACCTCCTGCGAAGCACTAAAATATATATTTTAGTGCTTAGCAGAAGGAGGTGACTGTCTTCTATTCCTTTTTGCTTCGGACCATGTTGAACCAGGGCCTGGATCGATTTATGTATATTACTAATACTACTTACAAAAAAAAAAAAATATCCTAATCCCGATTGGTGGTTTCAATCCCGCAAGCTCGCTGGACCGCGATTTTGATGCAGGATTGGATTTTCTAATAACAATTATTCTAAAATCACATAATCTAGCGGTTGTTTACCTTCGAAGTATCACAAGGACGCCAGACCGGGACTACATTCAGCGGATCGATGAACGTACTCTTCTTTGCAGGGCCATCGTTGAAGTCTATTGCATTCACAAGCTGGGATTTACTGTAACAACACGACGACGACGCGTCCTTACACGTGAATCCTCTCTCAGTTTCTCCCGAGTATGTATACCAGTTGTAGCCGCCGCTTGCACCGTTGTTATTGGTTTCCGTCATCAAAATGCGTGTGTATAAGGGCATATTGCTTTTATTGTCGAAACAGACTTCGTAAGCCTCTAAGAAGTCAGGTACGTTGTAACCCACTCTTATTAATTCGGAGGTCTCCGTTGAACATTTCGTTTTCTTTGTGATAACAGTGGGTTGAAAGCTGTTAGTGCACTGTAGATCTGAGAACTTATAAGTTTTTTCGTCTACTATGAAAGAGTCTCCTTTATAACAAATTGCATTTAATGTGCTCTTTGTAGGGAATATTTTGAATGAATTTGACGACTCTTTTTGGCCTGGACAAGATAAGGTTATTTTCACCTCCTGTTCTACAATCGTATAATATTTTGTCGTTTCCAGTTTGTTCCAAAATCCTTCATTATTTAGTACGAGTGGCGTATATGGCGCATTTTGTAAGTTCCTATTTATTAAACATGCTGTAACAAAATATATTTTTAGTACTGTAACACATACTGCATAATAAACACAAGAATTTAAACTCACCAGAAGATTTGACGTCAAATCGCTTTAGTACATATCCGTGCACATTGCTTACATTACAAGTGTAATAACCCACGCCTGCCGAGTTTAGATCAGTTAACACTTTGCCATTAAAGCTCCATTGAACCTGAAAATTTTAAGTAGTAAATTTAGTATTCCTTAACTAGCGAAACTATCTGATGATATTAGTAAATTGTGTGACTAGGATATAATAATAATAATAATCTAGTCACACAATTTACTCAAATTACATTTACATTTATTTATTTTGATCAATTACAACGGTTAGACCACGAATTACTGAAACTAAATTTGGATTGATGTACATCTCTAACAGCACTTCTGACATGCCAATAAATCGCCAATAAAAAAAGTGCTGCTTTACCTCAAGCAGTATCGCGGGCGCCTTGTTGCTTCTGACATGCCAATATTGAACGAAACGAAGGTTGCTAACTTTTAATCCCGAACTGTATGCGTGCCCCAGTGCGGTATATACCACATATTTATACAGTTTTTTGATTGATTTTGATTTTATCACAATTTTAAGCGACCGCATATGGTTTTAATTTCAACTCGATATCTTCAAGCGTTGCTGAGATAAAGGGTTTTCAAAAGACAGACAGACAAACGGACGGACAACAAAGTGACTCTGTAAGGGTCACATTTTTCCTTTGGAGGTATGGAATTCTAAAAATTACATTGTAAGAACTTTGAAAGCTACTCTATATTCAGATGCAGTTATATTGTATAGGCTTGAGTTTTATTTTTGCTGTTTGTTTATCGTATATCGATTTGTGTACCTAATATGTAAACTTACCATAGGCGTCGGCTTCGCGTTAGATTTAATGTCACAGTATTGCATGATATCTGTTATGTCGCCTCGCCAGTTGCTAAGGGAATTATCTTCTGAAATAAACTTCGGCGCGTTACCAACGTCAACCACGTACGTGTGTGTTTGTGTGTTTCCTTGCTTGTCGCTCACGTGACACGTGTAGTTGCCGTCGTGGTCGGATGGTGAAGCACTTGCTATTTGAATGTATGGTTGTTTGTTGTTTAACTCCTGAAGTTGGCAGAAAATTATTTATTAATTTTATGATTTGTAGACAAAAAACAAAACATAAAGATTATACATATTCTTCATCATCATCATTTTAGCTGAAAAACATCCACGGTTGGTTAAGAACCTCCCTCAAGTTTCGCCATAACGACCGCGGCGGTAATGTGCATCTCGCATCCATCGGATTCTCGGACTGTCACTAGGTCATCGGTCCACCATGAGGGAGGCATTCCATTGTCGTGTCTTCCGGTACGTGGTCGTCACTCCAGAACCGTCCCAGATATCATCTGATCTGCGAGTACTGTGTCCTGCTCACTGCCTTTCAAGTTTGGTAATTCTTCGGGCTATACTGGTAAACTTGGTTCTCCTGCGGATTATCTTTTATCTGACGTGATCACGCAAAAAAACTCTGAGCATAGCCCTTTCCATTGCCCTTCGGGTGACTTTAAGCTTTCTGATGAGGTCCATTCATATTTTATAAAGGTACTGCTTATTTCAAAAGAAATGTCAATATACTAGGACACTCAGTAAGTCTTTATTGTCATAATTATAAGGTTGATACAATTCATGAAGCCTCTGACTCCCGAACTAGGCACGCCTGCTTGTCAGGAGTCAGAAAGTTTTATGTATAAGGCACTGGCCACTTGTAATTATTTTTTCAACTTTGGTTGTTTTAAAAGTAAAAATATCATTGTTTGAATTTTGAATTTTCTTCCACATTTTTTAGAGAGCCAAATCAAATAATTATTGTGTCTCATATAAAAATGGATTTGCATTGAGAACATTTTCGTGCGACGATTTTCTACAATTTTAAATGTGGCTTAAAGTCATTTGATCGACTTCAAATTGTTTTTATGGATGAAGGACCTTCAAAAGCAACCATCTACTGCTGGTATAGCGAGTTTAAGCGCGGTCGCCTTACTTTGGGGGATGAACAAAGTAGTGGTCGTCCTACGACGGCTGTCACGGAAGAAAGTGTGTAGGTAGTCAAAAATTTAATTTTTACACACGAAGTGATTCAGCATACACTGCAGATTAGTCCGGGAAACGTTCACAAGATTCTACATGTAAATATCGATATTAACACTTAATTTATGATAAAATGCCGCTCAGTATACATAAATCTTTCGCATAATATTGAAAAAAAAAGCAGGATGTAACGTTAACACTCAAAAAATTATAAGGTTTTAAGTAACTCAAATTAAAGTTTGTAAGTCGCTGTTCTGTTGATTTCTCGTCACTCGCAGTCAGTCGCTCACGTATTATTTCTATAAACCAAAATAATTATTTTTTTCACTTAAAAAAATGTAATTTACAGTAACTCGGCTGGCCCTGGCCCAGTCCTGGCTCTCGAGGGGTTAAATACTACCCTACCCTTTTACAAATAACCCTGCTGTATACCTACTAAAAACGATCAATGGATAAACATTTATTTTATGTTGCATATCGAACCCGCAGAACGATTTACATTCATCCTGTATAGTCTAACTAATGTTTTTTTTTACAGTTTTCACTTATCTATACTATATATTATTGGCAAAATTAAATAAATTTATGGTGCGCGATACTGTGGTGCTATGAGCTATACAAGGGTGCGTCCACATCTGGCGAATGTGCGGCGAATGTGCAGCTCGCGAGCCGTTTGCGTGCTGCCCGCGAACTGCGCGCGTGCATTTTTGTTCGTGCGCCGCTTCTGCGCCGCCTGCGCGCAGTTCGCGCGCGACCTAAGCGCCGTACGCCAACAGCGCGCGGGCGGCGCCTTAGTTATTAAATGGTTGTTTACCCGCTCAGTTCGTTTCTGATTACTAGAGGCTAAGTATGTATTGTCGTGGAGTGGATGGAGGAGAATTATTAAAAGCACTAGTGTCGTCCGACATGTTCGAAAGTACTGAGCCAGAAAACGGAACTGTAAGTGCGAGAATTAAGTGCGCGCAGATCGCGAGCCGCGCGCACGCCTTTTACGATCCTTGCATGAGTTGCGCTAAAGTGGCGCACCAAACCATTGCCGTGACTGCACGCGCGCAGCTCGCGGGCAGCTCGCAAACGGCTCGCGAGCTGCACATTCGCCGCACATTCGCCAGATGTGGACGCACCCCAACGTGTAACATTAAATGCGCAAAACCTCAGACACCCCAAATGATTTTTAATTCAATTGACTCAATTCTGTGAGAAAAAAAATCATTTAATTTTTTTTTAAGGTTTTATGTGCAGTTTTATCTGCATCGAAATAAGAACTTTTATCATTCCGCATAAGAGAAAATTTGATTGGACTACAACCATTTGGGTTTGTTTACCTATTTGGGCGGGTTTGCGCACGTGATAGCTTGACTTATTAATAAATAGAAAGGGCAAAATTTTTATTGATGACTTTTTTGAAAAATGTAGCCTATATTAAAAAGTGGTTTAATTGATTCAGCTCGTTATTCTGATCAAACTATTTTCAAGTTTTGCGCATTTAACGTTACACGTTGTATACTATATTATGCTATTATATTATAGCGTAATCTGAAAGCAGCTTAAAAGTTTATCTCTACCACTGGTTTACTCCTAAATTGCTTGTCGTTTGGTACCTGGTCTCTCTCCTGCTTACTTACAATAGTTCTTGATGTCAACGAAAAAGCCTTCGAGCTGTACGCTGTTGTGGTCTCTAGTGAATCCGGCGACGGTGAATTGGTGCTCAGTAACCAGTCTTCTTTTGTCTTTAACATAAATGCATTTATTTATTTGTTATTAATAATCCATAATATTCGACTGGTTATTATTTAAGAATCATCTGCTTTACAAATTAGGCAAAATACGTTATGATACTGGTTATTTAACAGCAGAACTATACTTATAATATTATATAATAAATACTGGCGGAAATAATAAAAATATTATACGAGGAGACACTTACTTTAAACCATTTAATTGATTGAGATTCAGAAGTATACGCTTCACATTCTAGTTTCTTAGTTTCACCCTCTTTTAAGTATATGTAATGTTCTGTGCCAAAGTTCTTGGGATAACCTGTAGAATAGACAGTACACACTATTTAAAAATATTCAAGACTACCTTCTCCCAGCAGCTTCGCACTTGTGAATGTAAATTATTTTTTCAAAGTACCACTCTCCCCGGATAAAAGTATACTATGTACTATTCAAGGACACGGTCTACCCAAGCGGCTTTAATTCAAATCCGTTCAGCCGTTATTACGTAAAGTAGTAACAAACATACATACACACTTTAGCCTTTATAAGTATTAGTGTGAATACCATTATTAAGGAGTTATCGTGTTATCTTTTTCTTGCCCATATACAAATTTATTAGAATATTAAGATGCATTTGCATGGACCTCTTTACATAGCCATAGATGGTTTATTTATTTTCTTTTACAGATTCATATTAAACACTTTCCTAATTAACGACTTCCACATTAGGGAGCACGACAGTGCTCCCACCAAAACGAGCAAAATAGTGGCACGGCCATACCGTCCTTTTCTCGAAGCAGTTTCGGCCATTTTCGACCTCCTATAACTTCATTCATCTAGATCCACACCATTCTTGACTCTACAATGTATTATGGCCTTCACACCGCCAGAGACAGAAACAGATGCAAAAATATCATAGGTTAAAGTGATGAAGGAGGGACGTCACGACCCTCAGCATTGAGGAATACGACGTAAGGAGGAGGATAATTTCATTGTGTATAAAACTAGATGTCTGAATCCTGAACTCAGTAACCAAGCAGGCATTGTATAAACACGGTATATTAAAAATTTCATTCAATTTGAACTAGTACTTTAAGAATAATAACTGATCAATGTTTCTTTATTTTGTCACTCACTGACTGACCGATCATCAAAACTCTAAGACATTTTTAGCAGACATAGAAGCTTCGTATTATACTCAATTAGATTTTATAGTCTGATTCCCAAGTCAAAATATTTATTTAAAACAAAAGGTTTCTAATATTGATATGGTCAATAAAAGATGGTCCCTAAAGGTCCCTAAAGTAGGGACTGAATAAATTAACCGACTTGGTATTACATGGATCTCACAACTTTTTACGGTAAAGAACCGAGTTGCGAGCCTTGGCTTTTTTTTAAGTTTTGTTTTTGATGGCATTTCTCTTTCTTTCCCACCATATGCCCATACCATGAAATCATACTATAACTTACGTCTCACTGTTGCTTGGAACGTGGCGCTGGTGGAACCTATAGAGTTCATAGCTTCGCACGTGTACGATGAGGAATCATTTGCTGCAGGTTTCACAATAACAAGAGCTCCATCCTCAATTGAGTACTTCTCATCTAAAATAAGTAACATTTATCTAATATACAATCTGACTTTAAACGCAAATAATGAGCATCTTCTGATATTTTGTTTTGTTTATGTAATTGTTTCTACAAAAGTAATTTTTGGTTGTCCGCAATTTTCTTAAAAGTTGTCAAATTAATGATTGCGTACTCACTGGGTGTGATTATATTCCCATTTTTTTTCCATGTAATAACTGGTTGTGGCACACCGACGACCTTGCAAGGTATCCTCAAAGCTAAATCTCCTAGAATCCCTTCTATTGTTGTATTGTTGCTTATAGTGATTCCTGGTAGATCTGTAGAGAAGAGGTTTATTTTCATGTAAGCCAATAAAATGGTCCCTATCTTTGAAATAAAGTAGACAATCTGCCTGTGAAGGTATTCGATTTCTGCAGACATGGGACAAAATATAAATCATGATGCATAGGTAGACCAGCGTTTGTCAGCGGGGTAGCCTACCAGTATATTGAAATTGATCCCACAAAATCAAACATTTTCCGCAATTCAAATCGTTTTTTTTTTTTTTTAGATTGATTTCATTGTGTTCTCATTGGATTTTAAAGTCTAAATATAAACTACCATTTTAAAAAACATTTGTATTGTACAGTAGGTATATGGAGAGTTGCTAAGCAACGAACGCAAACGCGAAATGGTTTGCGGGAAAAAACAAAATAAGTGCTTAGGTACTGCAACATTAGCTTCAGACTTCATAGAAACATAGAGCACTATATACGTTTTCATTATACTTGATAGCTGAATCCAGCCCATCAGTTCATTGGTTACAAATTAAAAAACTCTAATTCTACGGAGCTGATCTTTCATCTGCTCAAACCTTGGCGACTGATTTCAAATAAAATAGAAAACGATTACGTGCACTGTAAGGGGCCGTTCCAGCTTTAGATTGTTTTCTGTGACATATTGCAATCTGCAATAGGATGTAAACATTCGGAAATATCACATTAACAGTAGGTACTCACATTCAACAATAAGCGTTGTGACGTGTTCATCGCTTCCTATGATGTTCTGTGCCACACACTTATAACGCCCCTCATGTTTTTGCTCCGCGTTTGATATGTGCAGTATATTCTCTGATCCGGGGATAGGTAAAAATTTTGAGGCTTTTTTATCCATAAATTGCCAAGATATATTCGGTGTCGGCTCACCTTGATCTATTCTGAAAGAATAAATCGAACACAATGAGTCAGTTATGATTAAACTAGCTTTAGCCAGCGGTGTTGCTCGCGGCAAAGGAGGTTTCTTCACACAACAGGGTGGGCACGCCATAATTATGGCGGTAAGTCCCCTCTTTAAGAAGTGGCTGAAAAGACAACACGGCGTCTTTACCTTCCGTACTTTAAACTGAAGTAATTTAGTCCATAAAAAGTTTTGGAGCGTTAAAAATTACATAGAAAAACTCCTAGGGTTAAGATGAAACCAAGTTTTTATTATTATGATTTAACCCTTCAGATACCGTCAATTAGAGACACAATAGAAAGACAATAGATGCGCGGCCACCGGTGGTCGCTTGGGGATTCATGAATTAATAATGTTTATGTACAAGCTATGTTACTTTTTGGTGTACAATAAAGTTTATTCTATTCGATTTAATACAGATACTTGGTCGATATGTCACAGGGCTCTCAAGCTTGTGAAATTATCTGAGAAATTAAATATAACTATAGTTCGAAGTATATAATCAACTTATTTTAAACATTTATTAAATCTGAAGTACACTTACAGACACTGTATGTCGACAGGATTGCCTATTTTTACGTTCTTCGAAGCTAATCCTATTATTTTTGGCAACTCTGAAAATAAACCACATATAAAAACATATTTCAATGTATTGTTTTTAGATTTTCAAACAATGCGAAGCAAGCGCCGCAAAACGTATAAAACAATCAAATTCGAGGCAACGATTTTCAACCTGTCGATGTACATAACGTACAAAACATTTTGCAGCACCTGAGTCGCGAAGTCTGTATGCAGTTATATATACTTACGACGTATGTATACTTTAAATGTAGCACTGACTGTCCCGACTTCGTTCTTTGCCTCGCACGTGTAGGAGTTAGTGTCGCTCACCTTCGGATCCCTTATTATAAGCGCCCAGTTTTCAATAGAATACTTCACGCCTGAAACATAAGAGGACGTCAGTACAACATCACAAATCTAATAACTAACGGTAGTAGGTATCTATGTTGAGTAATTTTCTTGACTAGACGTCGTTTTCAAGATTCTGTTCTGTACTGAAAAGGGCTAGGCTTAAACATTAATAGCGAATACCTATTTAATTATCTTATCGTCTTCAATTACTGAAGACTCCAGTGCACTTGAGCATAACTTTTTATACCTAAAGGAAAGTTTTAAGGACTAAAAGGTACTGTTTTGATATAATGTAATAAATTGTTAATAAAGTGTTTATTTCTGTGTTTCTTCTAAGGGTAGTCATGTAGGAAACACCGGCCTCATCTCGTTTAAACTGACGAAAAAAAAATGATGTGTAAAAGTGTTTTTTTTAAACCTACTTACGAAATAAATATCATTTATCATCTAAAAATAATAAAATATACAGAGTTTCACTATAAATTTATGTACACGTTTTTTTTTTCTACAATACGATTGGTTAACGGTCATTGTGACCATTACAAATCTTTGAGAGAAAAGTTATATCTTTGAGTTAAATAAAAACTTTTATTCACTCAAAGAATGTGGCTTAGTACGATTAAAAATAAGTAGAAGTATCTTACTTGGTTTGATGACAATGCCGTCTAACTTCCAAGATATACTTGGTGTAGGAAAACCTACTGCATCACAAGGAATTTTCAACAAAGCGTCTCCCTCAGTGCTTTGAAAGGTAGTAGAAACAGTTGAAAGAATTTTTGGTTGATCTGTAAATATATTGATTAATTTAGCGTGTAGGTACAAGTATATTTAAAATCATAAATAATGTCTTAATTTTATTTGTTATAGGTAATATAGTCTATTGTTTATTAACAATACAATATCGTAATGATAAAACAAATGCATAACATATGATTATGATTTTTTGGAAGATCCGCAGGTACTACGTAAGCCTGCGTTGACAAGGAACCTAAGTTAATCTAATTGTAAAGATAAACATTATATTCATTTATTGTGTTGTATCATTTTATTTTTCCCTATTATTGTATAAAGTGTATTTGACCTAATACATATATCAAGTGGTTAATAGATCAAATACAAATTGTATAGTATGATAATTAATTTCTTACGTTAGATTATATTTTATAGAAAAACTACCTAATTAATTTGTAACAACTGTTAACGGAAAATATTAACTGTAAGTGCATTAAAAGGTAATTAAAACTAAATTTGATATATCAAATATCAATTAAGTAGATCAAATGTTAGTCATAAAATATTACAATTAAAAAACCGTTGCAGAAACTGAATAATAAAATCAAACCGAACGTTATATTCTATGTCATATAATTAAAATTGTGAAAAGAATAGATAGGATTTTTTTCATTATTTATACTATTATATCATTTGAGCGGTTATAGCTATTGATGGTATTTTATTGATATGAATATAAGAAAGTTCATTCTCGTGTAGAAATGCTAGCACCCAAAGAATCTTATTTATCCGTTTACAACATTCTCTCATCACCTTGAACTTCTAGTGTTGTGACGTGTTCATTAGTTCCGACGTTATTCTGTGCTATACATTTGTACCGCCCCGCGTGTTTGCTCTCCACCTTTGATATACGCAGCACTTCGTCGGATCCAGGAATCGATAAATACTTTGAACTGGCGTTATCCATAAATTCCCATTTTATCGTTGGTTTTGGTTCACCTTTGACCCTGACAGATTATAAATAAGCATGCAAACAGTTAAAATGTAGTAATTTAATAAATTCATATCATCTGTGTTGATAGGGCCAGCTTTCTTTGTGAACTAACTGACCAGGTAAATTCAAGAAGTCGAGCCGAGCGGATAACAAAAACAACTTAAAAAAAGACTGCTTGTGTTATCGATCTTTGATAGACGTAGATAATGCCTTGCTGCATCATCCGCCTATTAAACCACTATTGTACGTAAATAACTTTAAAATTTGTCTAACCTACTTACGATTTTTTTTTATCAAAGCAACCACTTACGTGCATATGATTGTAGCTGCCGAACCTATTCTCACTTTATTAATAGGAACTCCTGTTGGTATTGGCACCTCTGTAAATAATATCATAAATTTTGGTGGACAATTAAGTTTATTCTATTCAAATACACCAAATGTAAGTTCTGGCTGTAAGAATATTTCTTACATCTAGAATAAATTGTCAAAATAAATACTCACGACGGATATAGGTTTTGAACGTTGCACTAACTACGCCAACTTCGTTCTTCGCCTCGCACGTGTATGAGTTAGTGTCGCTCACCTTCGGACTTCTTATTATAAGAGTTCCATCCTCCATGGAAAACTTCTCACCTGAAGCATAAAAGAAGTAGTGAACGAACAAGAAAGCAAATCTGTTTATGAACAGCTCTGTTTTGTTCACTATTAGGTTTTTGTTGGTACAAGAGAGACAAAGTACAGAACGTATTTTGAAACACTTGAACATGAGTGGATGTAGGAGATATGATACAATTTGTAAATGTTGAGAAAACAGGCATCAAAGTTTTGTTCCGTAATATTGAGATAAATCTTCGATAAATCGTTTTTCTTTTGGTTTATTTAATGTATTTATTTAAATAAAATGAACATAACTCCTTCATCAGTTACTTTTTCAAACACTCAGCTTAAATGGCGTTGTTTTAAGGTTTAAAATAGTATAAGTAAGTAGTTTAAGTTTTTTCATGTACATTTGTAAATTTTATCTAAAATTGTCTGTAAGCACATAAGTCCTTCATTCGATGTAAAAAAAATATTTTCAAAAACGTTACATAATTTTTTTCATCCACTCATATCTTTAATTGTTGTTGTTGTTTTTAAATTCTGTGAGATGTTACATTGAGCATCTTACTTGGATTGATGACACGGCCGTTCAACTTCCACGTAATGCTTGGCTTAGGCAGACCTGTTGTGGTACAAGGAACCCTCAACAAAGCTTCTCCTTCGATGATTTGATAGGTAGTAGATTCGTTTGAAACTATTTTAGGTGGATCTGTAAAAAGATTTGTTAGAAATATTTAATTTTCTCGATACACACAAATCACAAATATAGGCACATCTGCCGCATGTCGCAACGACATTGGGCAAGGGTAATCGCTGACTGGATCACAAACAGCAGAAGCCGGAGATGCGGTAGGCCCAAAAGGAGATGGAGTGACAATTTCGACTCCTACCTAAATGATTAGCCAGAAGTGGTTAAGGACAGAGAAGAAAAAAAGAATGGAAGAGAGGTCGTTGCACTGCAGTGAGACACAGCAGGCTTATAATAATAATAATTCATTGACTCAGCCTAATCGGGAAAAGACTAGGTTATGTTGAGAAATAAGTTAAAAATGTTTTTATCAAAAGGCTTAAAAGATGCAGTGGCTTAACTGGGACGACCAGTCCTTTGTTCATCCCCCGAAGTAAGGCGACCGCGCTTGAACTCGCTATGCCAGCGGTAGAAGGTTGTTTTTGAAGGTCCTTCATCCATAAAAACAATTTGAAGTCGATCAAATGACTCATCAAGTTTTAGGTCACATTTAAAATCGTAGAAAATCATCGCAAACAAAATGTTCTCGATGCAGATCCATTTTTATATGCGACAAGATAATTAAATTTGGTTCTTGAAAAAATGTGAAGGGAAATTCAAAATTCAAACAATGTTATTTTTACTTTTAAATAACCAAAGTTTTCATAATTATTACAATAACCAGTGCCACTAATAAATCAAACTTAAAAACTTTTGTTACTTTTTTTGCAAAACTTTCTGAGTGGCTTTGTAGAGTAGCTCTACAAGTCCAGTTTCCGTATAAAATGTTTGGAGACCACGTGTAATTTTACTTTTATGCAATGATGCAACTATTTGCAATTTGCTATATTTTCCTACCTTGAACCACGAGTGTTGTAATGTGTTCGTTAATTCCGACGCGGTTCAGTGCCACACACTTATAACGCCCCGCGTGTTTATTCTCCACCCTTGAAATGTTCAGCTCTTTATCAGATCCCGCAATTGAAACAAACTTTGCGGTCGAGTAGTCCATAAATTGCCAGGTCAGTGTTGGTTTTGGTATTCCTTTGACAACCCTAAAAGATTGTACAAATTGAATAAGATTCTGGATTTGATGATTACATTGCTAATCCAAAACATTTTACTTACTATATATTAAATTACTTACGTGCACTCAATACTAGTCGATGATCCTATTTTCACGTTCTTAGCAGTAACTCCTGTTACTTGTGGCGCCTCTGTAAGCAAAGTCACGACAAATGTTTGAACAGGGCATTTTCACTTATTCTAAAAGCTATTCCAAGCTATTTTATTTTTATTATTAAGACATACATAGTTTTGTACAGTTACATGTTAAGAAACTTACAAAATAAACTAAGCATTAACAAGTTAGCAATGGGTCCCAAACTAGGCAAGGCCTGTATATTGGTGACCCAACAAATACTGCTGCAGCTACTCGACTACGGGTGTATTTTTCCTTTAATTTACTAAAAATTTATTACATATATACATAAAAAAAAAACTTAAATACTAAATAAACTATTTAAACTAAAACCTAACTATGTACATAAATATGATACAAAAAGACAAAGCACGCTCAGGCGTCAAAGTACTCCTCCACATCGCTGTCATCCGGAAATGTGCCCAGAAGACTGGCAGCATTGCCACGTTGAATGGCAATGCTAATTCTTTGGGCAAAGAACGAGCCAGCCCTCTGGTCACGTAAAGTGTCGATCAGTCGGAGTGAAATATCCTTGAAAAGGAGACGTGCACTCGGGCCCCATGAACCAAGCGTTTCGACCCCGAACGGCTCAAAACTGTAATTAACAATAAGGTTACAGTATTTGCGCCGTTTAAGGGTCTCAGCAGCAGCAGAAACAGCAGCACCAGCACAGCCCGCCGTACTTGGAATATGGGATGGCGCAAGGGTATCGACACAGGTAGCGCGTTCCATCGTCGACCGCATCGTCACTTTCCATCAGGTGAGATAGCGGTGTCAAGCGCAAACCTATCAATAATAAAAAAATAAATAAAAAAATGTACTACTAAATATTGTCATTAGTTGCCACTCGCCGAGCAATCTCCCACATTTTTTTTTTATCTCCTCTTAATCCTGCAATCTGTCGATTAAACATTCAACTGGAAATTATGTAGGGGTTTTTGGTCGTGCATGGAGCCATATCCATCGATATGCCCATATAATTATATATTATGGCATCTTATGTCTTCTTAATATTCTTAATCTTTGGAATGTTGTGTTTGGGAGTTTGACCATCAAATTATTTGCCAGGCGGTTTGGATGCATTAGCATACGCTTTTTGTAGGTTTTGAGAGAATCTATTACTTCATTCATGACTGTTTTTATTTGTAATTCACGGTGAATTCTTTCATTTGTTATGTACCACGGTGCATCAATCACCATGCGCGGAACTTTTGATTGAAAGCGTTGGAGTATTTCTAAGTTGGAGTTAGCGACGGTGCCCCACAACTGTATTCCATACGTCCGTATGGGTTTGAGTATGCATTTGTAAAGTAGGAGCTTATTTTCCATGGTTAGCTGCGATTTTTGCCCCAAGAGCCAGTTGAGTTTACTCAGCTGTAGTCCTAGCGGCTTTCTCTTTGTAAAGTATGCTTGGTCCAGGTTAGGCGTCGATCAAGATATATCCCTAGATATCTTACAGATTCAGATTGGGGGATTTTTGTCTGATTTAAAACTACTTCTGGACATGTATGCCGTCTCAAAGTGAATGTGACATGAACGGATTTGGACTCATTGGCTTTAGCCATTCAGATATATTGTTGAGACTAGTTTGAAGTTTAATGGATGCCCCGGCAGGTGTTTCATCGACTGCAAGGATGGCTGTGTCATCGGCAAAAGTGCCTATCAGTACATTTTGTGTATCGGGGAGATCCGAGGTAAATAGGAGATATAGCATGGGACCCATCACACTATCCTGAGGCACACCTGCTTTTATCTCGTGTAAATCTGTCACCGAATCATCGCATTTCGTGTAAAAGTGTCGTTCACTGAGGTATGACTTGATGAATTGGAAATAGTTGTTCGGTAGCGCCTTAGACAGTTTACAGAGTAGGCCCTCGTGCCATACTCGATCGAAAGCCTGTGATATATCCAAAAATGCCGCTGAGACATACTGTTTGTGTTCTAAGGCGTAGTTAATACTTTCCACCAATCTGTGTACCTGTTCAATAGTGCCGTGAGCTTTTCTGAATCCAAATTGATGTTCTGGGATCAGTTTCTTATCCTCAATTATGGGTGTCAGGCGGTTTAGGAAAAGTATCTCTAGGACTTTGGACGGTACGGGCAAAAGGCTTATAGGGCGGTAGGATTTTACATCCGTAGGATCCTTTCCCGGTTTTGGTATCAGTATTATTTCAGCTACTTTCCATTGAGGAGGCACGAAGTTCTGTTGTAAGGCTGCATTATAAATTTGTGTTAAAAAAGTAACAGCTTGGTCGGGTAGCTCTCTTAACACTTTGGCTGTGATAAGGTCGTATCCTGGGGCTTTATGTATATTCTTTAATCGCCATTAAAACCTCCACTTTTGTAAATTTTTTTAGAGGCATATCTAGTTGATAAGGTTGGTCTAACTGGTTTGCTACGTCTTTCACCTTCTTAGATCCCATGTCAACGTTTGGCGTGAATACATTGGATAGGTGTTTAGCGAATGCTTTATCTGAGTTGCTTCTTGCCCAGCTACCATCATCTTGTCTTAGGTGAATTGTGCACTGCTGGCCTTTTTAGTTTCTTAGTAGCTTTCCAGAGCGAATAATCAGTGGCTTGTGTGGCGTCAAGATTTTTAAGATGGGTTTCAATTTCACTGTTTCTATTTTGAGTAAGAGCTTCTTTAAGCTCAGCGGCCAATTTATTAAAAAAAATCTTGTGCCTGGGATACTTTGTGGACTGCCATAGTTTTCTAGCTTCGCGCTTCTCTTTTATTAATTCGAATATTTTCTTCGGATACAAGTTAGTTTCACCATAAACTTTAGATTGGACCGGGGTTGCCGCCCAAGCAGCTTGCTGAATGGCAGAATTAAACATTTCAACAGCATCCACGACATCTGCATTTGACTTAAGAG
This sequence comes from Mythimna lalbum, assembly GCA_949319445.1. Taxonomy (NCBI): domain Eukaryota; kingdom Metazoa; phylum Arthropoda; class Insecta; order Lepidoptera; family Noctuidae; genus Mythimna; species Mythimna lalbum. The sequence continues at coordinate 6,364,896 of OX439357.1, read as the reverse complement.
GTATTTTAAAGTCCAGTGAGTGGTCAACAAGCTCCCTAAATAGTGACCAGTTGGTCTTTCTTGTGTGCAACACACATTTATTTGTGGTGTTTTTAGCTTTCAAGTATAAACATACCATCACGGTAGAATAATAATAATAATAAATAATAAATTGTTTATTAACCATCAAAAGCCACAGATATACATATAACAATACAAATGTTGCAAAATCAGTACAATAATTTATATAACCCTGCCTCTTAAACTAGGATCACCTGTATTTTAAGAGACAGTGTTCGGCCGAGCAGTTCCTTAAACATAATTTATTACAATAGGTGGACGGTACAAGTAAATTAGGATTTGTGTTGTAGATTTTTTTGTGTGAAGTGTGATAGAGAAGTGTGTATATGTGTATGTGATAGGTGAGTGCATTGCGTGTGAGCGTGAATGTGTGTCGGTGTGTGTGTGCATGCGTATGTGTATGATAGATGAAGTGTAGTGCGAGTATGAGTTGATGGTTAGGGAATATAGGCGTATGTGTCCTTTAGTTGTTGGTATGTGTTAGAGAATGAGTACTTGTGTTATTAGACAATGTATGTGAGTAAAGACTCTGTGTAGGCATAGTCCTTTTGTAATAGCCACTCTGTTACCACAGGTTTAAGTTTGTGTATGTTTAGATTTATAATATTTATTTGTGAGTTAATTTTTTGGTATATGTGTGTACTTAGTGTGTAGAACTGGTGTGTTGCGAAGGTAGTTTTGTGTTGGATTCTTGGAAGAAGATTTACACGCTTATTTGGGTTTGGCGGAGGCAGACTGTGATGAATTCTTAGAAGTGATCGGAGCACATAGAGTTGCCGTACCGTCAGAACTTTACAGTCAGCGTACAACTCTGTGGTCGGGTACCTGTAAGGTTTCTTAGTCATGACTTTGAGAATGGCTCTTTGTGCTCTTTCCACTCTCAGAACACTAGTTTTGGTTGCACCACCCCACGCAGTTATGCAGTATCCAAGAACTGACTGACACAAAGCATAATAAACCATCTTCAGTGTGTCAAGATTGGCCGAATCTCTAAGGGACTTAAAGATGTGGATAAGGCGCATTGTTCTTGAGGTAACTGCTTCAATCTGTTTGTCCCATCTTAGGCCGCTATCAATTTGCACTCCAAGGTACTTTGCACTGTCAGCTCTGGCGAGTGCTGGACAGACACAGGGTTCGTTTGAGTTGGGGCATGAGTGAGCAACTACAGAGAAAGTATGAGAAGGTGCGGTGTTACGTCGGATTGCGAAAGGGAGGTATGTTGTTTTGCTTAAGTTGAGTGTCAGGAGGTTTGAACTGAGCCATTCCATTATTTTCCACATGGCATTTTCTGCGGTAGCCTTGACCATATCCCATGTAGGTCCGTATACAAGAATCGCGGTATCATCAGCATACGCGTAGATGTTACAGTTGGTAAGGCACATCTTGCACAGGTCGTTAACATAAATTTGGAAAAGTGTAGGTCCAAGTATGCTTCCTTGAGGGACGCCATAGGTTACTAGTGCCTCATCACTGTAGTGTGTGTCAATTTTGACCACTTGTGTTCGATTTGTAAGGTAATTTTTGAACATTTCAAGCGGTATTCCACGTACACCGACGAGTTCCAGTTTAGCAATAAGTTTGGGAACAGAGACGGTGTCAAATGCTTTAGCAAGATCAAGTAGGATAACCAGACATTTTGACTTACTATCTAACTTTCTAGCAACCTGTTGCGTAAGATCCAGTACGGCATCTTCTGTAGACACACCTTGCCGAAATCCGTACTGATTCTCAGCAATTATTTTATGTTTGTCTAGAAAGCTCTTCAGACGTTTGTTTAAAATCTTTTCAAAAATTTTAGAGAGGGCTGACAAGACTGAAATTGGCCTATAATTATTGACACTGTCTCTGCTCCCCCCCTTATGAATAGGGTGAATTATTGCCTTCTTGAGAGCATCTGGAAAAACACCTGTTTGGAAGCAACGGTTGCACAGGTACGTTAGTAGTGGGACCAGGACATGTCGGCTTTTCTTTAGCAGTATAGATGATATTCCGTCCCATCCCACAGCACTATCATCTCGCAATTGGAGTATGACAGACTCAACTTCTGCTTCATCAACCTCCAGGATTACAAGAGAGTCGGGTGGGGAGTTTTGAGAGCGGTCATGGCCTAAAGTAGGGGGACTAGGATTATTGATGGTGGTGGTTGTACGAGCCTGTGATATTATTTTCGAGGCCAAATTTTTGCCTACGTTGCTAAAAAAGAGATTAACATTGTTTATCGATGATTTAGGGTTATCTCGTATTTTGAGCAGCTCTGAAGCACTGACATTAGTCTTTTGTGTATTGGTGATATTTTTAATTATTTTCCACATGCTTTTGGGGTTATTATTTGCTTTTTCTAACTCACTTTTTTCGTAAGCTATTTTTAATTTTCGAAGCAAGTTATTGCAAAAATTCCTATACCGAGTATATGTGGTCTTTAGAATATGATTATTTGTAGCCTTTTTTGTTTTTATATGCATTTTATCCCGATTTTTAATACATTTCAAGAGCCCAGGAGTCATCCATGGTTTTATTGTTCGTTTTTGTCTAGGGATTTTAACTAATTTTGTATGCTTTGAGATAACTGATTTAATAATACTAATAAATTTGGTCATACATTCGTTTACATCTTCAATTTGGTATATAACTGTGAAGTCCATGTGTTCTAGCTCAAGTATAATGGCTTCGTAATCAAGACGGGTAGCGACTTGGCAAGCTTTCCTAGTCGGAGCAACGTTAGCTATAGACAAGAGAATAGGCTTGTGGTCCGTAATATGTGATTCTAGAACTAGTGTGGTTGCACGAAGGTTTGACTTAAGGAGTAAGTGGTCAATGCAGTGCTCAAGTCGGGTAGGAAATAGGTGTGTTGGCATGAGCCCGTAGGAGGCATTTATCATTAGATATTCTAAGCTCCGGTCGTTTCTATTACTTGGGTATATATCGATATTTAGATCGCCTACGAGTACAACACTAGTACAGGGGGATATTTTATCATATATTTTAACTAGGCTCTCAGTGAAATTATCAAATTTTTCTTTTGAATTAAGCGATGGAGAACGATACACGGCAAGAACTGCTAACCTTTTTTCGATCTGAAAAACAAGACCACTCCCACCCACAAAAATGGGCTCCCAAACAGAACCATGCAAACCTTGTTTCGTGTAGATTATTACACCATCATTTTGGTTCGTATTTCTAGAAGTCGAGTGGGAGTCAAATCCGTCTAAAACAGGTACGTTATGGACTTTGCCAAGCCAGCATTCCGTCAAGATAACAATGTCAAAATTGATTTTCGTCATATTTAACAGAACTTGGAGTTGACTAAAATTTTTATTTACACTACGTATATTAATATGTAATAAGTTTATGCTGCAATCGGATTTGTTGATGTACTTGAGGCAATCTTCAGGTTCACAACAAAAAGAATTACCCAATTGAAGATTATCAAGTTCATTGTTAATGATGTTTATGGAAGCCATTGAGAATTATTAAAACGTTGGATTGTGACATTGCATGGATTTGTGCGGAATCGCTCAGATATCGGAAAAAATAACAAAATGTAGGAAATATTAATTCTGGTGTGCTGTATGAAAGAAGCATGTGTGTAGTATGTGTTTGTAAGTGTGTTATGGTATTGTGTGTAGGAAAAACGTTTGAGAGAAATTTTGTTGAACTTATCCGTAAGGGCAAGCACGTGTAATAACATTTTACAGAGTATTATAATTATAGGAACAACTATACTATACTTGACATTAGTTGCCAGCTTTGTAGGTTTCCCGCAATTGCTGAAAGGTGTTTTCGCTTTTGACAACAGTATATTTATCGCCTTCCTTTTTTCGCAGGAGAATTCGGCCATTCGCAATCCAGCAGTATTGAAAGTTTTCCGATCTGGCAAAGTCACGAGCAAGAAAAAGGAGTCTTTTCGCTTTTGGGGTCAAATGATCCGACATGAACAGTGACATTTCAGGCCCTACTAGACCAAGGTGTTTTGTGTTAATTTGTCTATCAGGTTGCGAGATGTTATATTGCTTTGTTTCTCTTAGGAAGTTGTCTTTGGCAAAGGTATTGGTAAATTCAGTGACCACAGCTGATGTTGTCGCGTTCGCCTTAGATGGCAATCTGTAAATGTCTTTAATTTCCTTAGGAGAGCAATTACTACCAATACTCTTCATCAGGCTGGTAACCATGTCAAGTAGGTCTTCCTTTTTCTCTTTTTTCCTCTTCGGGACGCCTCTAATTTCAATACATGTCTTTCTAATGATTCTTTCTAACCCCTCACTTTTCTCTTCAAGCTCTTCAATTTTTGCACGTGTATTAATCCGTTCATGGTCTAGAATATCAATCTTTTTGTCTAGGTCCTTTATTTGTGCTGATAGTTCTCCTAACGATTTTTCAATTTCAACGTTTGAAACTTGTAATCCAGTTTTTATTTCGGCCAATCCTTTTTCAAGATTTGCCAGTTTAGAAAGACCTTTGTCGAGTTTTTGCAGTTTCTCATCTTGCTGTTTCATCCAGTTTGAGAGCATATCCTTAATCTCCTCTTTAAACGTATCAAATACATTGCAATCGTCATCATCTAGTCGAATACGTTTGGGATTAAATCTCATTGTAACGTTGGTCGCAGGTGTCAACGAGCTGCTTATAACGGATCTATTTATGTTAGAATCTGATGCAGACAGTCCTTGCGGTGGAGTACGAGTCGGATTCATATTGAAATAAGTTTAAGACTCACTGTTCCTTGCGCAGACTATTGTTATAATGCAGCCGGCGCGTAGCACTAGTAGCGGCCGCGGTGGTTCGTAGCTGTATTTTCGTAGCTGGCAGCAGTGACGTCACCCGCGTAGCACAGCGCTTACGTAGGCGTCGTCGTCGTAGCGGTGGTCACCGAGCGTAGGGTGACAGAGACAACAATTATGGTGATTGCACTCCTCGCACAGACACTCTGCGCAGCGCGGGCCGCCTTTCACTTTTGCGCACTGGTTGCAAGTTACGAGTTTAATACTATTATTATAAGTTATAGTTTAGAATAACTTGGGACTAATTATGCGATATTATTTGGTTAAAACTGATAACACGTCTGCTCAGGACGACTGCTCAGACGTAAGCTAAGACGTAAGCTAAGACGAATGGTCTGACGTTATTTCGAAGCAAGAGCTACATTTAACGAGCGCACTAGGCAACCCCTTAGTTATTACGAAGTCAACCAAATCTGGTTTTTTCTTGACGTCGGAGGGCCAATACGTCGGCTCTGCAGTTGATTCGACGCCGAGCTATAGGTTATTAATCGTTTTTAGGAGTTCGCGGCCTTTACATTTAATCAGTCTAGAGCCCCATTTAGTGTGTTTCGCATTATAGTCGCCACCAGCCAGAAAACGATGTCCAAGAGTCGAAAAGAATACCGAGTAATCTTCACATTTCATGTTGTGTTTTGGGGGGATATAAAGAGCTGTAATGGTTAGTTTGCCATGCAAGTCTTCGATCACTATACTAGTGGCTTGTATCTTTTCCGTGCAATAATAGTCAGATACATAGTGTTTGATTTTTTCTTTGATGAGTATTCCTGAGCCACCATGCGCTTTGCCATCAGGATGCATTATGTGGTACAATTTATATTTTGGAATCTTAAAGTAGGTTCTAGATGTAAAGTGAGTTTCCGATACTAAGAGGATGTTGATGTCATTTGTTTCAAGAAATATTTTTACTTCCTAAAATTTTAATTGTTGGAATTTTTGAAAAAATGGTCATTAAACTTGTCAAAAGGTTTGTTATTGTGCTCATCTGACTCATGATTTGCTTGAACGTGTTGTACCCACAATTTAGTTACTTCGGGATTTAGTTTGGGAGTAGATTTTATTTATATTTATTAGTTTATTATTTATAAGATTATTTTATGTATAGTGTATATGGGACATAGTAGCCTGAAATAAAGAATTATTATTATTATTATTTGGGGCATCCCGACTCGGACAGGTTAGGTTGGAAGGGGATTACGGGGTCTAGTGAGCGAGCAAAGCGAGCGATCACAGAGCCCGCTATCCCGTTTGGTTTTTTTTTTAAACCACGCAGAAGTTGAAGTCCAGCGAAGCAAGGCTCCGTCGACCGGTCTTCCAACAACATTGGGATTTATTTACTATTTTTAGATATCAATGTTTTATCTAGAAATATTTTACTTGCATGGGATAAAAAGACGTTACATATTTAAATGTCATTTTATTATAGGAAATACTTGTGAAATTGTCGTTTGTAAAATACCTATTATGAAAACACTGTAAAATTTTTGGTGTTCATTTAATATTTTACTATAGTGGTTAGGTCAACATAAGTCGAAAATTGCAGCCACTGGGCAACGACTACAAGTATCGACCGCTGCCCATAAGTGGTTGTCGCGCCATTCAGCTTTGTGGCGGTTTCTCGTTTCTCGTGGTGGCGTTTATGGCTGTCGCGGGTAGCCCATGTGAGGTGAGCCACAATAAATGTAAAAAGTCCATTAATAATGAAAATAACGTAGGTGCAATAAGTATTTTTAGTGCAGGATAATGTTTTTGATGCACAGTTAATTCCTAAAGATTTACCTAATTAGTCTTCGGACCATGGCGTGTACCAAGGCCCGGCGCAAGAGATCAATGCCGCCGGTCGCCCCCACAAGGTCCGGGCGGTCCACACAGTGGCGATACCCGGGCGTCACCTCCGCAGAAATCCGGTGCATGTAGCTCCCGAACTTACCGTGTCTGGTGAGAACCAGCGTCATGCGGAAGGTGAGGACGCCGTGAGGTCTTTCCAGCCACGCTTCAAATAGGGGACTTACAGTAATAATTGTGGCGTGTCTAGCACTGAGTTGCGTTAGTCACTGATGTCATTTCACCATGAGATCCCGCCGGAACTCTGTCCGCCATACCGCAACCTGTCGCGGCAGCGGACTTTCACCCCAGCGTTGCATCTCCACGCGCAAATCGTGCATGCGTACAAAGAATGTTACTTCCAGATCCCATGGTGGCAGGCTAGCAAGGAGGCTCGCCGCGTCCCGGAAAACTGTGCGGTATCCCCGCAGCATCCGTATTGCCATGACCCTGTTGTCACTGTTGTCACTGTTGTCATATCGCTATGAGTTCCCGCCCGAATTCTGTCTGCCTATTTGTGTATCCAGGGTATTGTAGAATAATAATTTTTTATAATCAACAACAAATGCTTTGGAAAATCCTTGTTTTAGCTAAAAATACCATGAATAAACCTACCTTGAACTTCAAGTGTCGTGATATGTTCATCGCTTCCGACACTGTTCTGTGCTACACACTTGTAGCGCCCCGCGTGTACGAGCTCCACTCTCGAAATATTCAGCACACTCTCAGATCCGGGAGTTGAAATAAACTGTGAGCTTACGGTGTTCATAAATTGCCATGTTATTGTTGGTTTCGGTTCCCCTTTGTTGATTCTAAAATTTTATGGAAGATTCAAAAGATAGACAGTGGAACATGCATGAGAGAACACTTTCAAACAGGCTTAGTTTCCGTATTTTACACCTTCAATGCTAAAACGCGTTTTGTCTATAAACTTGTCTGCTGTACAAGAACGTATAAAATGAATTTGCCTTCGTATGCATACTAGTACTGTCCTAACATGTACTAGAATACTTGATTTACGCGTTGTCGAATAATATTTGGTCATCTACTCATTACAAACGGGTGTTTTGATGTACAACTAATAGTATTTGATATAAATCGAACAGATATTAAAATACTTACTTGCACTCGATACTAGCCGCCGTACCTATTGTCGCTTGCTTAACAGAATCTCCTGTTACTTGTGGCTTCTCTGTAACATGCCAAATATAAGTTATAAGTTTATGTTACATCTAGACCACTTTCAGTGTAGTTTTATTTGTTTTTTGTTTCAGTGTAATGAAATAGTCATTATACTTACGACGAATGTACGTTGTGATTGTTACACTATTTGTGCCAACTTCATTCTTCGCCTCGCACGTGTACGACTTATTGTCGCTCACCTTCGGATCTCTTATAATAAGAGTTCCATCGTCTATGGAATACTTTTCACCTGAAACGTAAGAAAACTGTTTGACTCAGTTCATACTGCTGGTAAGGATATTATTGACTGGGATTATAAAAAATACCGGCGACTGATGATGAAATGCGGTAAATACTTATTAATCTATAAAACATTGGTAAGCTATATTCAGTATTTTTATTATTGATACCGTTAATTTTAGTTAGAAATTCTCTTCTATTTTTAAAAGGCCATATCAATTCTGTAAATTCTCTAAATAATGTATCGTTAATATCAACTAAGCATTTGTTTATTATGCTGTTATTAAAGCTGAGAAAACTTCCTACTAATTAGTTTTTGACTTCGATTGATACTAATAACATGTCGCTACAGTAAGCCATATTCAGTATTTTTAATAGGGGATACGAAGAATTTTAATTAACATTATTTTGCTCGTTTAAATATTGTATTCTATTTTATAATAAACTATATCAAAAGTTCTGAAAAGTTTTCAAGGAAAAGATGAAATATTAGTGCGGTCCTCACATTTTTAGCCATTTCCTTCATTCTATTTGATCAAATTGGCAATAAAAACTTCTTTTTCATTACCATCAATCAAGTTATCTTTTTATGTTGTAACTAAAGCTAGCAAACTTTTTACTAATTATCATCTTACTTGGATTTATGATACGGCCATCCAACGTCCATGTAATGGTTGGTTTGGGAAAACCCGTTGCGATACAAGGTATCCTCATTAAAGCGTCTCCCTCGGTGCTTTTATAGATGGTAGAAACACTTGAAACTATTTTAGGCAATTCTGTAAAGAGATTACAATTTCTTAATTGTCTTGATACCAAGTTCTGGTAAGCAGCCATTAAGTTAAGCAGTTGCTTTCCTTTAGACTGGAAGCGAACTCATCCTAGACAAGTAAGGATTAGATCATGTAGACACACGGAGATCTAGAGTGTCCGATTCGACTGCTCGTCCTCAGTGTCGCAGTAGAATAACGACTACGTCAGCGTTACAAAGGAAAAATATATATTTACCAAAATTATGGTACTACTTCTTTAATGTTTCGACAATACTGCAAAATCATCGTAGCTAAAGCTAGAAACACCCTGAATCAGCCTACCTTGAACCTCAAGTGTCGTGATATGTTCATCGCTTCCGACGCTGTTCTGTGCTACACACTTGTAGCGTCCTGCATGTTTTTGCTCGACCCTTGAAATATACAGCACTTTTTCGGATCCAGCAATTAACACAAACTTTACGCTGGAGTAGTCCATAAAATACCAGGTTATAGTTGGTTCTGGTTCTCCTTTGACGATTCTGAAATATTATGAAAAATAATGCAATTTTTATTTATAAACTTACTATCCAGAGACAAAACTGCTAGCGTATCAGCCTGATTCTGGAGTTATCAATTGTATCGGTAGTCCACTGGTTAGGTTGAGTGTTTTTAGGGAGCACTTGTTTTATTTATACTTACATGCACTCGATACTAGCCGTCGCAGCTACTTTTACCTGCTTGGCACGTACTCCTGATACTTGTGGTTTCTCTGAAATGCGTCAAATCTAATAAGTTCCAAGTATGTTTTTACTTTACTGATTAGTTAATGATAACCATAGTGCTTACGCCGAATGTACGTTTTAAAAATCGCACTGACTGTGCCGAGTTCATTCTTTGCCTCGCACGTGTAAGAGTTAGTATCGCTTAACTGCGGATCTCTTATTATGAGCGTTCCATCCTCGATGGAATATTTCGTGCCTGAAATGTAAAAAAAAGTCCTGAATTATTAAACAGTAATTGTATTTGAATTAATTATATGTTTTGTTTACTATATTTGGTGCTACATGTGGCTTCAGAGTGTATTTTGAAGATGCTTGATACAAGTAGTGATGGGGAAAAAGAACATTCTCCAAACGAGAATATTCTCGGAACGAGAATGTTCTAGAATGTTCTCGTAAGTGGAGAACTTACGAGAACTTATGAGAACTTAAAATTTGTATGTGCTCCTTCCAATTTTAACATGAAACAGATAATTATGATGATTTTAATTATTATTTTAAATATTATTATAATCGTCTTGAGTGTTTAGGAAGCTCCGCGGACAAATACAACGATGGGTTCGTGAAAACTGTCCATTTGGTCGGTTTTAAATTCTTTAAAACTCGAACAAATGAGAGGAAGAGGCTCACGGATCGAACCTTTCAGCTTATGAAAGAGTGGCGTGAGATGATTCTGCAGTCTTCAGACGATGCGTGCACATATCGGCAGAGTCCTTGAAACGCGATCTCCGTCACTTTAGCAACGAAAAATTAAAGACACGATTGAGCGAAATAAGGGCTCCAAAGTGTTTGCAAGAGATCTGTCTATTGCGCAGAGCTAGCTCACGAAACTGAAGACCGACAAGGGCAGAGTCATATCCTCCAAATTGGAGCTTCTAGGAGAGATCAAGGCATTTTATAGACTGTTATACTCGACACTATACCGAAGATATCCCGGCCGTCAGCCTGTACGACATTAAAAGATGGCTCTGAAACAGTTGGCGTCAGGTGAAGACAGCAGGGCTCCTGAAGGCTGGTGGAAAACCGGTCCTAAACGCCTTTCAGGAAAAAACGCCACAGGTATGGAGCAGAGATATGGTGGTAGTCTTCTTTTAGAAGGGTGACATACCCTGCTTAAGAATTACAGGCCCATCTCACTTCTGAGCCATGTCTACGAGCTGCTTTCCAGGGTCATCACGACTGTCTCGCGCCCAATTTCGACGACTTCCAGGCTCCCGAACCAGCCGGAAGCCAAAAAAGCTTCAGCGCCGTGGACGGAAGACTTAGGAGTATAATCAGCCTACAATAACGCTTTGATACGATCGAGACTTGGGCTGTACTGCAGTCTCTCCAACAGTGCCAGATTGACTATGGGTGCATTGAAATGCTGAAGTGTTTATTCCAGTTTATACAAAAACGTCACCATGTCAGTCCGACTTCAGGAACAGCCATCGAAACAAAAAAGCCAAAAAGGCAAGGAAACGCCATTTCTCCGAAACTATTCACGGCCACAATAGAGGATGTCGGTTCTGGTTCTGGAATGGGCTAGGCATTAATGTCAATGGCGAGTACATCACTCACCTTCGATATCCCGACGACATAGTAGAAATGGCTGAAACTACGGAGGAGCTCAGTACAGTGCTAGGTGACCTCAGAAGAGCTTCTGAAAGAGTGAGACTTAAAATGAACATAGAAAACAAAGTCATGGTAAAAATCCACGTAGCACCCACTCCTATCAAGATCGGAGACTCTACACTCGAATTTATCGACGACTACGTTTATCTAGGGCAGACAGTCCAGTTGGGTAGGTCTAATTTTGAGAAAGAGGTCTATCGTCGAATCCGACTCGGCTAGGCAGCGTTCAGGGAGCTGCGCGGTGTGTTTTCGTCCAATATATCACAGTGTTTCAAGACGAAAGTCTATGAGCAGTTCGCGTTGCCAGTGATGATATATGGCTCCGAAACGTGGTCGCTTACGACGGGCCTCCTCAGAAGGTTTAAAGTCACTCAAAGGGCAATGGAAATGGCTAATGCTTGGAGTTTCCTTGCGTGATCACATCGAAAATGAAGACACCCGTAGCAGAACCAAGGTTACAGATATAGCCCAAAGAATCGCTAAACTTAAGTGAAGACGCAGCGTTGGAAGGCCTCCCCTAAGGTGGACCGATGACCTGGTGAGGGTCGCGGAAAACCGATGGATGCGTGACGCACAGGACCAGTCATTATGACGACACTTGGGGGAGGCCTATGTCCAATAGTGGACGCCTATCGGCTGAAATGACGCTGATGAAGAAAATTAATATCCATATTTATTACAACAGTCTATTATAAAATAATAATCAAAAAATACATAGCATGCGCACGCGGTTACTGCTCCACCCAACCCGCTACCCGCCCTGTTGCACTTCGCTGTGGTTACTGCTGAATGAGCGATCGAAGTGCATTCATAAAATATCACGCATTTCATTTATCATTCAATTTTAAAAAGTGATCAAATTAAGTTTAGGTTTTGTTACTCAGTTTTTAAGTTCTCGTAAATTCTCGGCTCGGAGAACATTCTCGAGAACATTTCCGCAAAGTTCTCGCTAGGAGAATGTTCTCGGGAATTTCCCATCGCTAGATACAAGTATCCAAGTACCAAAGTTCACTCAAGAATGCAGCAGCTATGCAGGATTACCTAGATGTTGGTTTTGATATCTTACTTGGATTGATGACGACGTTGTTTAACTTCCAAGTAATGCTTGGTTTGGGCACACCGGTTGTGACACAAGGAATCTTCAATGAAGCATCTCCTTCAGTGCTTTGATAGTCGGTGGTAACACTTGAAACAATTTTAGGCTTATCTGTGAACAGATTGTTTACATACAATATATATATTTTTTTCATTTTGTGCCAGTTTGTATAATCAGAACAACTTTGTCTTTTCTAAAACGCAGCATCATGCAACTACGGTCAGCAGCAATAAATAAAACCCAATCCCTAAACGGATGCTTAGAAACAAAGTAAACCTATTTTATTCTTTATTAAAAAAATGGTTTTAACTATGTGAAATAATTTACTTAAACCAGCCAAAAAACCTAGGAACCTATTCTCATTCCTGGAAACTATGTTCGTATAAAATATTTACAACGTCTTACTACCTTCAACCTCAAGTATTGTGATGTGCTCATCGGTTCCGACTTTGTTCTCAGCTACACACTTGTAGCTCCCTGCGTGTTTATTCTCCGCCCTTGAAATATTCAGCACTTTTTCGGATCCATCTATTTTTAAAAACTTTAAGCCGGTGTTGTCCTTGAAATACCACGTAATAGTTGGTTTTGGTTCACCTTCGGTAACCCTGAAAGATCAATACATTACATCAATATAAAACATTACTTTTAGTATATGCGCAGCAGTTTTTCAGAGGATTGGTTTTACACAAATTTTATAAATTGATTTCAATATAAACCTAGACAATATCCACAAGATTACTATGATTCCAAAATATGTTATGAAAAATATGGAATATAATCGCTCAAGAGCGGTTGTATAGAGCGGTTATCGAGTGGTATCCGCTTAACCTAATGAGACATAAATATTAAGTTTCCTAAGTCTAATTAATTAAATTAAACATCTAATATGAGAAAAACTCCTAAATAATCCTCCATAGGGCCTCCCGTAGGAGGCGTCTGGGAACCCTAGGTTAGGTAGGAGCCGCTTGAGGGCAGCTCCAGTCCGATCCAATTTGGGAGCCAGATGTCGAAAGTGCTCCTCGAAGTTCCACCGGCTATCGAGGACAATTCCCAAGAGTTCCAAGTACTTCATCGTCGACCCAACGCCGATGTGAATTCCTCCTACCGTTAATTGGGAACCCGATGGGGGCCGTGGAAACACATAGCCTCGGATTTGTGCACCTTGAGCCCCTATTCCTGGATACTCTCAACGACTGTTGCAAACCCGCGTGTCGTGTTGGTATTTCGACCGGCACCTGGTGCGACTCTCCCTGCGTCAGGACCAGCATGTCGTCTGCGCAACAGACCACGCTGATCCCGCCAGGGAGGTCACCGCGCAGCACGTAGTCGTATCCGATATTCCACAAGGGCGGTCCAAATACTGATCACTGTGGAACACCGCCGCACGATATCTCTCACGTTTTCACTCTCCCTCTCCTCACCAAACCCTCCACAAGCTGGGACCAGAGACTCTACGTTAGCGGGGAAGGCCATGGGCGGAGCTTTTCTCACACCATCTTGTACGAAGCCCTCACGGGTCTTCGTTCAGTCTCCAGCCATACGTTGCGGTCTAACTTGTTACTCAAATAGGTAATCCATACAAACTTTGGACCCTCGTTACATCACCGTATATTTTAGAAATTCCTCTCTACTAAGAGCTAGCTAGCCATAAAAGGGTTTTTGTGCATAATTTCACTCTCCTAATTTTATGAAGGTAGTAGTTCGGTTTATTTGTCAGTCAGTCTGTTTTTCCTTTATATATAAACTAGCACTTTGCCGGTGACTTCGTTCACGAGAATATTTTCATAATAATTAAGTAACCGTAATAGTTATTTGTTATACGAGAGTGCAAAGTTGCTATTTAACCACGTGCTCAATTTTGATGACCGAGAACTGAAAAATTCTAAAATTAGAATCCAGGGCGTTAGGCGAAAGATTCAAAAGAGCACGAGGTGAAAAATCTTTGCACTCAAGTGCAACACGTAACTTTTCATTTCACCTCAGCGAGGAAATGACTAAATACAAGAAAAAGGTACACCATGGAGGTTTCGATTCTTGAGTTTTTAACAAATTAAAAAAGTTGTATAATTTTGGCACCATAGAGATAGAAGTAAATCGGTTTAAAGATGTTTTAAATTAACTTTATTTTATCCTCCGAATAAAAACGGCTTTTGCACTCAGATACCGAAGAGCAAAATACTCTTTCCGAGATGAGGGATGAAAATTGTATTTTTAGCGTAGTTTTGAAAAACGAATTATTTTGATTTATGCGCAGTTTCATATTTCTTAGCCTAAGGAATAAGATTCTTCCATACAAACTTTAACAAACCCTAACTAGTTTTATACCTATATTTGAAAAGTTAAAATGAGAACCTTTTTGATTTACTTAGGTATTATTTATGTTAACTTTTAATAATATAGGCACAAGGAATAAAATTTTGCATACTTGCAAACAAATTTTACCATTTTCACCCTCTTAAAAGTTAAATATTAAAAGACAAGGTGTCTTTAAATATTTAAGCTCGCCTTAATCAAAGAACGCTTGTGCAATCTTTGTCGTTCCTTAGTTTCACCTAGTTACCGGCTAAAACTAGGTGTAGCCGCACTTCGGCTATTAACTGTAATATGATAAAGATATAGAGAAAAATCTCGTATAACCTCGCATTAACGCTTTTAAAGGGTCGAAAAACTTACCGCGGCTTTGGAATGCAAAGAAACACAGGTGAGTTTTGTTTTAAAGTTACCCTGTACTTTATAGCATTTCATTGAACATCGGAGAGTTCTTTTTTTTATTATTGATAGGTTTGCGCTTGACCGCTATCTCACCTGATGGAAAGCGACGATGCGGTCGACAATGGAACGCGCTCACCTAGAAGAAACCTATTCACTCTCGACTTAAAAATTCTCGGGTTGTAGCTATCAGGAAACACAGACTCCGGCAAGGAATTCCATTCCTTAGCTGCACGCACAATGAATGTGTTTCCGAAACTTTTTGTGCGTGTAGGTGGGATGTCCACCATGTACCGGGCGCATCGCCGTTCGTCTGGAAGTCCGATGATGGAACGGGCTAGGCGGAATCAGGTTATGCAATTCCGACGCACACTCCCCGAAATGCAACCGGTACAAAACCGACAGGCTAGCAACTCTGCGTCGATGCTCAAGACTATGAAGCCTCGAATCGACGAGTGTATCATCGCATATTATCCTTCTGGCTCGCCTCTCAATTGTCTCAAGTGCATCAAGAAATACAATGTGAAATACGTAGTGTTCGGATTTACTGTTCTGGATATAGTCTAGAACCAAAAATTTGAAAATATGCGACATCCACTAACCCGCACAGTGCCCGCGTGGTGGTTACGGCCCATTCCCTCTTCTAGAAAGGAAGCCTGAGTCCCAGCAGTGGGAACGTTAAAAAGGCTGATGATGATGATATAGTCTTAAGGTTCAAATCATTAAATCACTTACGTGCACTCGATACTAGCCGACAAACCTAGTCGCACTTTTTTAGCAGCAACTCCCAATACTTTTGGTTTCTCTGCAATGTGCCAAATGTTACAAGTAGGTATATATATTACAATCTTAACTTCGTTTTGTATTCATTTGATTATTATGATAGATAAGGTACTTACGACGAATGTATGTTTTGAAAATAGCACTGACTGCGCCGAGTTCATTCTTCGCCTCACACTTATATGAGTTCTTGTCGCTTAATTTCGGATTTTTTATTATGAGCGCTCCATTCTCGATAGAATACTTTGAGTCTGAAATGTTTGAGTGTCTGAATTTTATAATATGATAGTTTTGTATAATTTAGTTCTTTGTTTTACATATACCATGTGGCTGCGGGGTTTATTTCGGTTTATTTCATTTTAATACCAAACATCTATATTAATTTGAACGCATTTTTATTGCCTACTACATAGCTGCTCTCAGTGGCTTCGCCCGCGTAATAGCAGAAAATTATCCCAAGGGAACATATTTCCGAGATAAAAAGTATCCTATGTTCTATTCTAAGACATAGTCTATCCGTGTACCAAGTTTCATCAAAATCGGTTTTGCCATTTAGGCGTGAAAAGGTAACAAACAAACAAACCCACTTTCGCTTTTATAATATTAAGTAAGGATTCTGAACAGACACCACTCTTTAAATAAATTAATTGAATTTACGAACAGTGACTAGAATTTAGTACAGTCAGCTCAAGTCAAACCTAATCAAATTAAATATGTTTCCTGATATTTTTATACGATCATAATTACGATTGCAAAACTTTCCAAATTCACTTTATTCTAATATTTTTCTAAGTAGAAGTAAGAGCAGCTTATGTGAATCATCTTGCTATTTTTTTTTTAATGCGTAAAAGGATCAGCTTGCTCTCTTGTTCTAAAATTCGCAACAACCAGAGTCAAGTGTGGCTGGGAAGCCTAAAATATTTTATTGTTTTGAATAATTATTATTTTCTTTTGTGAAATTGTATCTAAATAAGTTCCTCAGTTCATTTTCGTGCTTTGACGATGACGTATTGGTGTCACAGTGATAATGTAATAACTTTTTTAAGATATATCTGAAAATGCTAATAATTAATCAACCCTCAATATCTTGGGGTAAAACAGAAACCTTTCATAACAAAAATGATAGCTTGGTATTATTTAGAGCTTAGTTACCATTACACAATCTATTATTAAACTAGACATTGTTATTTAAATATATTTTTTTTGTATTTAACTGAATTTTATTTCAATTATAGGTCCTACACAACTACAACTAAAAAAGGTCCTTGAATTTATTTTAGTATTAGTTGAAGCAATGGTATTAATTGAGTGGTATTAAAAGGGAATAAATCTTTATTACGAAGTGGCCTTACATACTGACTACTACTGCAGTAGAGAAGATTTTAAATTCACTAAAGCTAAGTTGGATTAGAGTTTGTTTTTGTATCTTACTTTGATTAATAACGCGGTCGTTCAATTTCCAAGTGATGCTTGGTTTGGGTAAACCTGTTGCGTCACAAGGAATCTTCAACGATGCATCCCCCTCCGTGCTTTCATAAACGGTAGACACACTTGAAACTATTTTGGGTGGATCTGTAAATAAATAAATCAAACATTTACATATCTAAAAACTATTTGCACAATTATTGTACATAACATTATATAGAATTACCTTGAACATATAATGTTGTGACGTGCTCATCTTTGCCTTTTACGTTCTCTGCTATACACTTGTATTTTCCGTCATCTTTGCCTTCCACGTTCTTTATAACCAGTACAGTATCAGAAATTTCAGGTACCATAGGTGTAAACGTTGAGGTTGATTTGTCTTCAAATAGCCATGTTATTTTAGGTGCTGGGAAACCTTTCACTACTCTAAAATATTTAAAATAAAACGTGGTGTTAAAAAAAAAACTACTATAGAAATTGTGATCTGAATCCAATTTCAAAATTAATTTAGGTCATTTTATTTAGGTAGGTAATAGTAGTAGTAGGGTTCGATATTGGTCACATTTTTTTCAAAATTTAAGAATTTTCATGAGATGAAATACTCGGGCTTATTAGTGTATCACAACCAAATATTGAAATAAAGAACGTTCTTTCCAGGATTGGGTTTTAGTTTAGTTACAATTTCGTATTACTTTAGTTTATTGTAACATATTTCAATGTGAGTGGCTCGTTCACGGAATATTATATAATGTTCACTTACTTGCATTCAATTTGAACAGTTTCACCCTTGTTGACTTTTATGGTCGTTACACCTTGTACTTTAGGAGCAACTAAAATTAAAAAAGAAAAACGTACAAAATTAATTTTTGATATTTTATAAATACTTCAATTGAGTAGAATAAAGCAGATCTTACTTTTTGGTGGCGGTGGTGCGACAGGTATTTTGGAAATCCTGGTTATCGGTTGACCAGTAGCGTTTACTATTCCATTTACCTAAAACAATTGAAATATGTCTTCGTAAAGATGCATTTACACTGGCTCATTTGTCGGTAACGGAGGTTAACTGGTGGCAGCATGACAAAACCTAACATTTCAATGTAAAATAGACTAAAGATAAATAAATATGCCAGAATATAACTCAGCAACTAGTCGCTAGCTTGTTGGTTTACTAGTATGTATAGTAAACCTATCTAAATCAGATAACTTTAACCTTGGGCATTCCGAATATTAGGTTATAAAAGACAGATATAAGGACTTTTCAACACACTGACTCAAAAATTCTTATGCTCTTAGATTCAGATTGCAGTGGATATTAGGCATTTTTATTCGAGTGAGTGGCTAGAGAAACGCTATGACGACGTTCTCTCTTTCCGCGTTCAGCGGGAAGAAACATCTGGGTTTCACTATTATTTGGATCACCCGGATGACACGGTGGAGCATATGGTGAAAGTCTGCTATGCTTGGGCATCGCTGTGAGGACATGGAAGTGATCGGCGGTGGAACCATCGGTCCTGGTTCTGGCCATAGTTACAGAGCGGAAGGTAATGGGAAGTGGCTAAATCCTTTTTTGAAACAGCAATTCGAGCGAAACGAAGGAGGATTTTCTCATGTCCCAGCTGCCGTTGCCGATGGCGTCGGATGTCACAGGGCGATTCACGGTCACCGTAGCCGCAGGCTTGCTAACGCCGGCGCGCCCTAGTTAGACGTCGTGTCCTTATCTGATGTAAGGATCAATTAGGTACGAGTCAACGAAGCGTTGTCTTCGACG
Source organism: Mythimna lalbum (assembly GCA_949319445.1). Classification (NCBI taxonomy): domain Eukaryota; kingdom Metazoa; phylum Arthropoda; class Insecta; order Lepidoptera; family Noctuidae; genus Mythimna; species Mythimna lalbum. The sequence continues at coordinate 6,345,892 of OX439357.1, read as the reverse complement.
CGCGCCTCAAAGAGATGTAAAAAAACTGCAGGGACCCAGTAAGATACCTTGATGGCAGCTAGGGTTACGGAATTGACCAAAAGTGTAAGTACGCAAATTGTAGCTGAACAAACACAGGGCATCGGGTTGGTTTTCTTGACTGCCTTGTCACATTTAAGCTGTGCGAAACTTGCCGAGTTCTGTAAACAATCCTGATATATTTTTAGATATCAGGATTCTCTACAGAACTCGGCACCTATTTAGTTCTTATTTTTTGCGGTAAAGTTGATTACAACATCATTATCATAATACATTTACATTTTTGGTAGGGTATCATGTAGTGCCATTGATATTCTTTCATAAAAATCGTCGTCAAGAAAGAATCATTACAAACAAAATATAATTCGTACTTACGGCCACTTTGAACCTCTGCGATGGTGCAATAAATTGATCCGTAACGTAAAAATCTGTAGAGATTTTTGATAGAGGCATTTTTTGTAGAATTGGTTTTTCATTCATGTCTAAAAACTGAGCAGATACTATTTTCACGGAGTGTTGATCATCAGTGACGGATATTGATAGGTAGACTTTCGTATCTGAAAATATATTTAAACAAGTTATGTGAGTGTGTGCTTTTTCGGAGCTCTCCGAAGGTTACTTGCAATTTGTGAGTCGTTTGTGGCTTCACACGGTCTCACATATAATATAAAAAAATCTGTTTATATGGTTTTTAAATCGGGTCCCAAGAGTCCACCTGTACAACCACTTTTTCTCAATGGTGAGACTTTAAATAGAGTATACCTATTTAAATATCTTGGACATTGGGTTACCGATGATTTAAAAGACGATGTTGATATGGAAAGGGAACGCAGAGCATTGTCAGTTCGGGCGAATATGTTGGCTCGCAGATTCTCCCGTTGTGCGGACGCAGTCAAAATAACTTTATTTAAGGCGTTTTGTACTTCTCTGTACACGGGAAGCTTGTGGACTAACTATACCCAGAGAGCATACAATGCTCTGCGTGTCCAATTTAACAATGCGTTCAGGGCGCTGTTGCGGCTTCCACGTTTTTGTAGCGCATCAGCAATGTTTGCTGAAGCGCGCACAGACAGCTTCGCAGCAATCTGGCGCAAGAAGACCGCTTCTTTTCTCAGTCGGTTGCGTGGAAGTCGCCACAGCGTCTTGAGTGCCATAGCTAGTAGACATGATTGTCCACTCATGTGGAAATTAGTACAGCGGACAAAGTCGCTGCTTACTATCACTTATTAGTTCTGACTTGTTTATATGATGGATCTCAGTTATCTGATTAAATAAATAAATTATTATTATTATTATAATTTTTCTTCGACAGTTTAATCATCTGAACTTTAAAGCTTGTCAGTCGTTTTACTTGGTGTTTAAGTGTAAGTAAGTAAATGTGAATTGGTATTTCTGTATTTCCGACAAGTACGAGTAATTTCCAAAGATTACTTATAAACTCACCATCAGACATTGGTTGTGGCGAGGTATCGCTCAACGACTTGGGTTTTGACTCGGAAAAGCCATGATTGAAGAAGAAATCAGTCCTGCCGACGATGGCAATGGTCGTTCTTGATGAACCTTTTACAGTAGCATAGTAACTACCAGGCTTAATGTTAGTTAATTTGAGCACCTATAATGTTAAAATCAATTTATTTAATCTTGCACAAGTTATAGTTGAATTTCAAAGCCAGTCCTTCGCAAAAATCTGCTGCTCCTACAGATAACATCTTGCTTTCAGTTGCGTTTGTAGTTCAGATTATAGTTCCTTCGTCCCAATGCAGAGAACATTTACGAGGAACACCATACGCAAAAAAGTATATACTGTTGAAAACATTCACTTAGTATGAGAAAATTACTGTTGTAACACCTCATAGTAAACGCAACGTCTAATGTAGTATTTCAAAGCAACAAAAAAGTAAAAAAAAACATAAACGAAGTGTGTTGGAATAGCCTTAAGGGGCACACAATGCGCAGTTGATCGACGACGACATAAATATTTTATTTGAAAATAACTGTCGCTTTTTGACGAAGTCAAAGAGAAGCGTTTACGATGCTATGGTCACGTGTAAAGACGCTCAGATGATCATATGGTAAAGCTTGCCCTTGAACTGACAACGGCCAACCCTTTACTTAGCTGCCGACGGTCCGAAGAGACCTTAAAGAAGCTTATCTCGACACAAACTTGGTAGAAAATCTTATTCAATGGCAAATGTAGAAAAAGAGGACCGACCGAAATAAATAAAATTGTTAACTGTCACATTACATCGATTAACTGCAGACTGCTAGCACCCGTTAAGTTAATTTGGCATGCGAATTCTATGTAAAACTTCTTCTGGCGTCTGAGGCCCGCTGCCTCATGTGGTATCGGACTCTTTGACTTACTTTTACGTTATCGGTCCACATTATAGCTTTTGAAGATATCGAGCGTTGATTTATTTTCAAAGAAACATTTGTGCCGGAAGTGTAGATGATGACGTAGTCAGTGTAGCCATCTATTGTGAACTGCAAATAAAATAAAAGAGTTAACTGACTAAATTAGGAAAATCGCCGTAATATTTATTACGAACCCTTTAAAAATGTTGGAGTTCGTTTAATTAAATCCCAATTTTACTGGTGTGTGTGTCGTTGGAAAAAGACAAAAGGACATACCGACAACCTACTGCTAAGATTCAGGCTTCCTCTCTAGGAGAGGGATTGGGTGAATCGGAATGAATCCACCACACGGGGCCAGTGCGGAATTGGTAGGTGTCACATAATATATTTTCTATTCACTTAAATATATTGAAATTTTTCTTCGGTGTTAGAGCAGTAGTAATGAAATTAATTACATAAAATAATGCGCCTGCCTGGGTTCGAATCGACGACCTACTTGTTATTCGGGCCCGTTAAACCACTGTTTACGGAACGTTACACCAACATCAAACCACATTATTAAAACGTCCAAGCATAACTTTGTGTACGAGAGTGAGTGAGTGTTTGTGTTGTGAGTTTGTGAGATTCTTTGTCTATGGTTGTAAGGCGTAATACATACATGGCCTGACAGGGAAATTTGTTCTTGTATTTTTATGATGTTTTGTGCGTCTGTTTGGACGGAATTAACGTGTTTTCTTTATTTTTTCTTTCTTTACTTCAATTAACTCTATCTTTTTCAAATAAGCTGAACACTGTTCACAGCTAAAACTAGATTCCCAAGCTACTACATACCACTCGTTGTAAGGTGGTAAAAATCTACACTACAATGACATTTTCGTTCAAAAGATATTTAAGGTGGTGCATCATGACTCAAATTTTCACTGTTTTTCATACAACCGCTCATAACTGATGACGTTATTGCACATTTTTCATTAGATATTTTGGAAACACAGTATCTTGTGGATATTATGTAGGTTTCTAAAGAAGCCAATTTCTAAATTTGTGTAAAACTAATCCAGTAAAAACCTCTGAAAATGTCCTATTTTGTATGAACTTTGACACTTCATAATTTGCCTAAAAATTAAAAAAGTCAAAAAAGTAATCCTCTAGAGACCTTGCAATTTTTATTAAGATTCTAAATGACAACAACTTTTTCCAAAAACTTTAAAGGGTTTTAAAAAAAACAGCTATTTCCTGGAGCAAGTTTTGTGAAATTTTTGAGTAAATCTCGGAATTACCGAATACTAACAGAGTTTCCAGGCGTTATCTCTCTTTTTTTGCGTTGCCTTTTCGTCAAACATCGCTTTGGAATGCATTAAATGAATGTAACAAGCTTTTAAACCATTTTCGATGTTTACGATAAGCGAGTGGAGAAGGACCCTCTTAAGAGCTTGCGCTTGCTATTGATGCTACAGGTTGGCTGGCAGCAGGCTTGCTTTACAAAGGCTTGGCGAGCGTCATTCCATAAACGCAAACGTTAAATAAATTAAGAGAGATCTAAGCTTGCCTTAATTTAGAACCAAAGTCGGTCTGTCAAGATTAGGGCAAACTCTAGGAGACCATTTCATCGCCGTTGTCAAAGTTGATAACTATACAACTCGCGGTTCAAAGCTTCGAAGAAGCATGCAGTATGTCCCAACCACCGTTTTAGAGCCTCAGACTGCATAACTAGGAGACGCTGTGCTTGCCGACACAGTCTCCAACTCCACATGCTATTGGCCTTTTACTAATATATACGGATACTGTCTAGCAAGCTCTTAAATTGAGTTCAAAATTTAATTATACCTAAAATAATAGCTTGGCTATAGAGATAATTAATGAAGAATTGTGTCGCAAATTCGGTAGGCGTCATTTGAAGGACTTTGTAAAATCGATAGGTGCTCACCGGTATATTTTTAGAAACTCCTGCTGGTATTGTTGCCGTAGTGATTATTGTCTTATTGCCTTTTATTATTTCTTCTATAGGTCCAAAAACCTGCAATAAATGATGAAAATGATCAATTTCGTTGTTAACATAATTTGTTTTTAATATTGTCATTCATAAGATTACGAATTATTTACCTTGTCAACCTCATTCTTCGTAACTGAAAAAGCTAGCCCAGAGCATGCCGTTGCTATGTCGTAGTAAGATTTGATTGCGTCAGGATGATAGGTAAACTTGGAACAAAGTGTTCCGGTCAGTACGAAAATTATCTGAAACCACAGATCGTGTTAATTTAGTCAACCACGATTGGAAGTACCTATAGAAATTAGTCGCAGATATCTCTGGTTCTCTGCCCAGCTTACTTGAGTCTGTTTCTGTTGGCACATCTCTATCACAGACTGGCTGTCGATGTAATCTTTAGCTGGGGCGTCAGTGAATACGAAGACATAAGAATTGTTTTTACTTTTTTTCAGTGCCAAGAGTAGTCCTTTCATTGCTGGCTCCCAACAATCAAGATATGGTCGTTTCGCTTCATTGTGTACTTTAATGGCGTCTAATGCATTTTTAAATTCATTGGGATCTTTAGTCACTACTCTCTCAAGAACACCTGCAAAAAAAAACCTTATCAAGTGCAAGTAATAATTTACAAAAAAGTGTATCATGCTGTATTTAACTAATGCATTTCTTATGTGAACAAGTGGAACCTACTAGGAAATGCTAAACCAGACAAAATCAAAACCCGGTAGTTTTTTCGGGTTTCCTAAAAAATCGATTAATCAGGTAACCTATTTATTTATTAGGATCGTCAACATTACATGCTCTGGGAATTTACAGGATCATTTCATTTAACTATTCAAGTGCTGTAAAACTTATAGACAATCACTACATTAATATTATAAAACTTTTAAAACACATAAAATCAGTAAGTTAATTTTCAATTGTATAATATATCTAGGAGATTAATACATTAATAATTAAGGTTCAAATTATGTCAGCAATAATAACAACACAAAAACACAGAACAAGTAATAAAAATGGGAATTGAAAATTACATTAAAGAAATACACATAAATGTCGAATTGAATTAAAAAATTGAACCATTGATCAATTATTATTATTAATAATAATAAATCATTTATTATCAATGATTTACCTGTTTGAAGATAAGTTTTTCTTTACGTTACGAGTTCGAAAATCTAATAAAATTTGAGTTCCTTGTAGGTTTTGTAGTAATTAAGATTGGTTTCACACAACAACCGCATTTATATTTAAATTTACGAAAACTGGATGGTGATTAGGCGGGGCATTTTTTTAAATCTGAACAAAGATTTTGTTTAAACAGTTGGGGGAACCGAGACTTACATTGTTGTACATTATCACAGATAAAAAAAAAATTGCAAACTATTTCCAAAATTTACAACTTTTAGCTGAATTATAAAAATTGTATTAACTAGTGTAAAATTGTCGTTTTCCGTTGGAAGATTACGTATTAAATAAGATATGAACACATTACCTGGATCGTTGAATGTTACCAAAACCATGTTATCGATTAGGCTGGACTTTTCATGCAGAACAATGTCTTTGATCCGGTGCACACTTTTTCTAACTTGTTTTATATCGTCATCCATAGAGCTTGTATCGTCTATAAGAAAAGTTATACTGCCATTACCCTGGCATGAAATTTTTAATATAATATCCATGAATATTAACAACACCGCGTGCGGATATATTCTTCCCCACATTTTAGATGCTACTATTTTAGCAGTCAGTAATAATATAACCGTACCCTACTGATTATTACGAATTCGCAATACAAACTGTGGCAGAATATTATAAAAGGTCAATTTATAGTGGTATCATGTTTGTTTATCATGCTGCCAACTGATATTATATTTATTTTAAGAATATCGGTTTGGTATAGGTTTATCCTTCTATTTATTATAGTTTTTAACCGTTATAAATTAATTATAAAATGTTTTTCCTTGTTTACTAAAACGTTCTATTAAATGTAATAATGAACGGGAAAAATAACAAATAAGGTTTTTTTTGTTAAAATATTTTGCACTGACTTTGCCTGTGTAGCTATTGTTGTATTATGCTAAGAGAAGATATTACCATGATGAAAAGTATTCCATGTATAAATAAGTTTTAGTATAAGTAAGTAGTTTAAGTTTTTCTATGTACATATGTAAATTTTATTTTTACTAAAATAAATACACTTAGACAAAATATAATAAATTTTAAACCGAATATAGAAAATTGAAAGCCCTATGTATAAATTCAGTTTACCCGTGTGCCTTCATTAAAATCTATTTAAACCTAAAGTCGTAACAGACAAACACTCATAGGTTCGCAATTAAATAAAAACTTTGATATAACTTTAAAATTAAAACTGCTTATTTAACAGATAAATGTAAAAGTCGATGCAAATATTTTCATCAGAAAACTCTTTTTAGCCAACTTTGTTTGACTTCCATTTGCTAATACATGTTCAAGCGAAAGCAAATAAACCCAACCTTAAAACACTGGCTATAATAATAAGTGTAAAGTAAGGCAAAGGTTTATTTTTTGGTAGGAAAATCATCTAATGACATCCCCCGCTCTTCACACTCCTGTTCTTTCTTTGCCTTTCGTACCGGGGTCTGAGCTACCTTTAAGAGCTAACCCTAGCCCCAATAGGCTTCGACTAAGCTGGGCCTCAAGTCTGCTGTTACAATAGTGTTAGAATAGTCTATCATTGTTTTCATAATGGTTGATTTTGACAAGTTTTGGTAATCTGCTAATATAATGGCGTCATAATGACTTTCCAATGGTCAACCATTAAAAGAAATGGCATAGAATGGTAATCTCGTACAAAATAACAAACGCGTTTGACGTATGCGGCAATCTGCTAATTTTGTCAGTTCCTTTGATCATTAAACTACAATTAGAACGTCATTGTGCAGTTATTGCTTTTAATAACCTCGATATTGTCATTTTACCACAACTCTATTGCGTGACCATTGACCGATCAATGATCGATCATAATGAATTAGCAGATTACGAACTAGCAAAATGACGATGGGATCGTGTTGGAATGACGAATTTATAAAAATAGCAGACTTAGGCCCTTGGGCCCCTGCCGTTGCTGACAACTCCTTGAGAATCGCGGGAACAGTGCGTGATGACTTGGGCTCGGTCCGCACAGTTACCGGACGGTCGGACAGCGAGCTACCCATTGCTCGCCGTCCGCAAACCCGCGCCTGCGCATACGGTGGCCGGAAATCGGGATAAATAAGGCAAAGGTAAAGATTAGTAGTAAACTTTTGATGTTTCGCATTATTTGACGGTAGGTATTGCAAAACTTATCGCAAGTTATTAATGCTGTACCCATACAAAGATAAAGTACATTTTTTTTTATGCTTTATTCTACAAAGAGCTATGATGTTTTAAGCTGACAAAGCGACTACAAACAAATATTTTCTGAAGAGACTGAATTAGTCTCTAACTTTTTGATTTTAATTAAATCATCAAGCACTAGTTTTCAGCAAAGTCACTTACACAGTACTTGCATATTATTTTCAAGTTTTATAGTACCTATAGGTTTATTTTTAAACAAAATGGAGTACCTGAAAACAAAATGGAAAAAATAAAATAATTACTTATAATACCAATGTTGCTTGCTGCATTATAAAAATCTACAGGGATTTTCCCCAGTGATGTAATGGTTGACTCCGATGTACTTTGGGGCGCTGATAACGGGACAAATAATAAAAAAAATCCATCACGTCCACATTTGCCAAGTACCTATCATTATATATTTTACTAGCTTGTCTAAGGTTGGGCACTCTAGACAAACTAGAGCGGGCTGGGGCTCCTGCCCAATCTCCCTAGATTGGGTGGACCCCCTGGTCAAGTCCTGGCGGACAGAGTTCCGGGGACTGTGACTGTCGCCACCCAGTGCTGGACACGTCATGATTATGACGGTAAGTCCCCTCTTTGAGGTGTCGCAAAAGACCTCACGGCATCCTCCCTCACCTTCCGCATGACGCAGGTTCTCACCAGACATGGTCAGTTCGGGAGGTTTCTGCACTGGATTCGTGCGGAAGTGATGCCCGGCTGTCACCATTGTGTGGACCGCCGGGAGGACACGGTGGAGCATATGGTTTGGGTGTGCCCCGCTTGGGCAGATCACCGCCATGTCCTCGTGGGGCGATGAGCGGCAGCGATCTCTCGTACCGGGCCTTGATAGAGGCCATGGTCCAGAGCGAGGGGGAGTGGCAGGCGGTCGCCTCCTCGGACCGAACCCAAGACGTTGACAGCGTGCATTGCTCCACGCGCGCCTCAAGGAGTAGTCAGAAAACCGTAGGAGCCCAGCAAGGTCGAAGGCTAGTGGGGCCAAGGATCTGCTTCTGAAAGGAAAACTCGGTCCCGTTACGAAAGGCAAAGAAGAACAGGCATCAAGAACAGGATGGGTTTTAGTCAGTACAAGTATAACACTATCTCCCGCTTCACCCAAGAGCGGGGATTACATTGAATGATTTTCATTACTAAAAAAAAAATTTGGGAACGCCTGCTGCCAGAAGCTCTATGCGGTCGATCAATGGCCCTTCACGAGATGCCCGTGTGTGGGTACAAAACAAAATAGCCAAGCTGAACGCGTCCCAGTTTGTCATGGCCGTCCGGATTGTGCGAAGATACCGCACGTTCTCCCACGAAGCGGCAAGCCTCCTTGCCAGCTTACCGCCGTGGGATGGGGACCACAGTCATTGCATATATGCACGATTTGCGCATGGAGATACAACGCCGCCGCCGCCGGGGTGAAACACTCCAGCTCGACATAGACCACATTCAAACAGAGTGTGAAAAACAACCCCGCCCTCAACTCTGGTAAATATGCGGTTATTTATGTTTTTCTAAAAGGCCACACATCCCATACATACCTCCAACATTCGGAATAATAAGCTTTTGAAACGTATTTCAACCTTATGCTATCTAGCTACTTATTTTGGTCCACGTTTCCTTTAATCAGCGCAACATGTAGACCTGCAACAAATCCCGAAAGAATTTAGGTTTTGTATTGCGTCAGGCAAAAAAATTTATGCAATCGAAAAGCTATACCTGCACCACTATTTTTTAACAAGTAGAAATAAAATGGGCCTTTACTCGTACTGATCATATTTGTGTAGTCATAAGTAAAAAAAAAACAAATCCCTAAATTGTCCATGAAAAGTCATCATTTTGTCAAATTCAGAACAATTGTTATGAATTTACGCGCAGTACGAATAAAGCTAAGTGCAGTGTTTTTCCATTTTGATTACCATTCATAACATTGATTTTCATAGAACCCAAAATCCAGAACTCGGCGTCTCAAAAATGTCCGCAAAAAAGAGAGTGCAACATTCGAAAAAGTGCGCACTTTTCAAATAGTCAATAGTCGAAGTGTAAAAATGCGTTCATTAAGAAATTGTAAAAATATTACGTCGAAAACGTTAAAAAACGATGGTATATTTTCGGTAAGAAACTGTTTATTGAATTGTTTTTATTGTTTTTATGACTTAACCCTTCGTGGTCGCTTGGGGATTCATGAAATAATGAGCAAATGTGTAGCAACTTTACTTGTAGAAACGTCGGTAACGAAACCATAGCGAGATGGTCAATGAACAACGCTATCTATCGAGCTTTGTTGTACTAAAACGGAAAAATACTCAGGAATGATCAGTCGTTTCATTACTTAGCTTGGCACCGACTCAAAAAAATTGTTAAATTTTATGATAGGTTAATCGTAGGTTACGTTAGTTTTATTAATATAGATAGGTTATAGTTTTATTTTTAAATTTTTAGTGCTTTTAGGGTTTTTTGAAGTCGGTTTTGTTTTTTTGCAAAAAAAATAATATAATTACTATTCTAAAATGTATATAATGAAACACTCAGAACTAATTGCATTTAATGCCTATTATTTATTTTAAAACTATGAGATCATTTCTTATCATAATAACTGTCTTATAAAATGTTCTGTGCTATCCATCGAAATATATGTACCTACTATGTACGTCCAGTGTCTATCCGAGTAAGGTTGAATTTGCAAACAATATGTTTATGTTTTAATCATGGATGTAGAATTGTTGAGTGTTTGTGTGATGTAGAATTGTAGTCATCCAATAAAGAGAATAAGGTGTCAAAGCGGAAAGTCGAGGTTTCGAAGGAAAGAAAAGTAAAGGAAGGAGGTTTAAAATTACTTTTATTTGAGTGATGTACGTAGCCATTTCCTCATAAGCGAGAAACCTTAGAATTTAAACCGAGATTCTATCAAAAATTTCATGGTTTATTGTAAATTCCGACAAACGCAATATTTTGTGGTTTCCCCATTTCGGCTCCGACTAAGATATCTATAGCTGACGGTATATTAACCCTTCAGATACCGTCAATTAGAGACACAATAGTAAGACAATAGATGCGCGGCCACCGGTGGTCGCTTGGGGATTCATGAATTAAAAGAAGGGTCAGCTAAACTTATTCCCAATGGAAATGAAAGGTTTTCTATATTAAGAGGTTCCTTTTCCACTCGCCTATCGTCAACATCGAAAATGGTTTAAAAGCTTGTTACTTCATCTAACCCAACGCTGGGCACGCCACAATTATGGCGGTAAGTCGCCTCTTTGAGGCGTGGCTGGAAAGACCTCACGGCGTCCTTACCTTCCGCATGACGCAGGTCCTCACCGGACATGGCAAGTTCGGGAGGTTCCTGCATCGGATTCGAGCGGAAGAGACGCCCGGGTGCCGCCACTGTGCGGAACGCCCGGAGGACACGGTGAAGCACACAGTTGAGGTGTGCCCTGCTTGGGCGGAGCAACGCCGTGTCCTCGTGGGGGCGATCGGCGGCGAAGACCTCTCGCGCCGGGCCTTGGTTCAGGCCATGGTTCGGAGCGAGGAGGAGTGGCAGGCGGTCGCCTCCTTCTGCGAAGCAGTAATGCTAGCAAAGGAGGAGGCAGACCGCATCAGGCAACGGCGCCCCCGCCACCGTCGCCGGGATTCCGATCCCGATTTCCGGCCACCGTAGACGCGGGCTCGCGGACGGCGAGCCATGGGTAGCTCGCTGTCCGATCGTCCGGTAACTGTCCGGACCGAGCCAAGGCGTCGACGGCGCGCACTGTTCCCGCGCGCCTCAAGGAGTTGTCAGCAACAGGAGGGGCCCATCGGGGTCGAAGCCTACCGGGGTCGGGGTTATCCGAAAGGAAACTAGAGCACCGGTATGAAGGCTAGAAGGAACGGCGCGGGGTTTTTAGTCAGTAAGACTCTGACACTGTCTCCCGCTCCACCCAAGAGCGGGTTTCGTCAATGATGATTTTCCCCGTCGATAAAAAAAAAAACCCAACGCGATGTTTGACGAAAAGGCAACGCAAAAAAAGAGAGATAACGCTTGAAAACTCTGATAGTATTCGGTAATTCCGAGATTTACTCGAATATTTCACAAAACTGGTTCCAGGAAATAGCTGTTCTTTTTGAAACCCTTAAAAGTTTTTGAAACGAGTTGTCGTCATTTAGAATCTTAATAAAATTGCCAAGGCTTCTATAGTTTTACTTTTTGACTTTTTTAATTTTTAGGCAAATTATGAAGTGTTCATACAAAATAGGAGATTTTCAGAGGTCTTTACTGGATTAGTTTTACACAAATTTAGAAATTGACTTCAATAGAAACCTAGATAATATCCACACGATACTGTGTTTCCAAAATATCTAATGTAAAATGTGTAATAACCTCATAATCGGTCAAGAGGTTGTATGAAAAACAGTGAAAATGTGTGTTGAGATGCATCACCTTAATGAATGATGATGACAACAATCCCGTGACCTGAGGTAAAATATGGCAGTCTACAGTAAATGTACAGTCGTCATTATAATTTGACATAAAGGTAAGGCTGCAAGGCTGTGTACAATGAGAAGTATTATTATTTATACCTGTCACGGTGGCGCTCGCACTATCCCTTAGTTTCGAATTACGTCAAAAGCGATTATATCGCGAATCTGACCAAATTTAATAGTCATAAAATATAAGGACTATTGAGTACTACGAGTATTTGTGACGTTGCGCGTTGGTCAGTTTCGCGATATAATCGCTTTTGACGCAATTCGGAACGCGGGATTGGTCTCGACAAACCCAGCTTAGCTACACTAGCTTTTGCCCGCGGCTTCGCGTGCGCTAAATTCGGGGTAACACGGTTCCCCTTTCAGCTTATTTTATCCCGACATCTTCAACAAATATAGTTAATGTACACAGAAATAAATACAAAAACTTAACAAATTATATACTAAAACCTTCTTTGAGAATCACGCTATCGAGTGGTGATAACAGCTTGAAAATCGGTGCAGTAATTTTTGAGTTTATCGCGAACATACAGACAGACAGACGCGGGGGGGGACTTTGTTTTATAATATGTATTAATACAATATCGCTCGCATTTATTATCTTCGTCGTGTGTGATAGTCCATTGAATTGTATGGCGAGCGATATTGTATCTTAAAATAAAATATTATAGTATCTTAGCCGTGTGCAGCGCCCCTTAGTGAACTTCACTGCGGGTTACGTAACCTACGACAAACTTATTATTTTCTGATGGTACAGTAATGGGTCTAGGGATTGAATGCCCAGGATATTAAAAAATAATTATACCAAGTTCCACCGTAACGTACCGGAGATGCCTGAACAAACAGACGGACAGACAAACATTTTTTTAATCACAATTTTGGGTTCAGTGTCGGTCTAGTAACACCGTTACCGTCCCCTGCCTTTTATTTTTTTGATATTTTCAATGTACAGAATTTTCACTTCTACAGATTTATTATAAGAATAGGTATAGATGGCGATTGGGAAATTTGATAATAAAACTTTTAGCGGCGGGAAAGGAAAACATTGCGTGACACGCTTTGACCAATCGGAGACCGCAATTCAGCGTGCGGCTCGTGCGGTGGACTTCAAGCGCTTTTTTACAAGCTTTTATTTAGTTTTACCAGTAACGATGTTTGGCTTTGTGTCATAATTTTCTACCTATATTGAAAACTATTTTACACTTTAAGTTTAATATGCTATGAAAGCGTGTTTTTTTTAACTATATTTTTAAACCTCCAGATCGGTTATATAATGAGAAGCAAATATGAATGCAAATGTTTAGTAATTTTTTTTGTTCGTATTTATGATTCTATCTGTGATCACTAAGGTAAAAAAATATCTTTCACATTTTTCTGGTCGAAACTTTATGTCAATGAACAATAGCATGTGCTGTTATTAGGGTTGCCAACTTTTTTTGCAAGAACTAAAGTTTTTTTAAATCTTAGAACATTAAACAGTATTTTAGATTAAATGAACAGTATTTTATTTATTTCATTATTTAAATAGATATTTAAGAGCTTCTCGCACAACTTATTATTTATAGTCTTTTTAAAAAAAATCATACGCCTCACCACAATTAAAACTAAAATTAAAATAAATGAGGAGCTCGTTTTTTATAAAATTTTCACACGGAGTCAGAACTTTTGTGTTCTGAAAACGCACACACTCGCATGTCTGTGTCAGTCTTGATGATTGAATAAACATTGACAGATTCATTCTGAAACTCTATTATTCTGATTTGATAAATAAACAATTGTGTGGGTGGCCAGGCCTGTTTATGTAACACTTACAAGTAGAGTGTAGTATTAAGAATTTTCATGCTGAAAACAGTATTTTGTATACTTTATTTTTGTTTAACAGTAAAAAGTATAATGTAGTGAAAAACAGTATAATACTGTTTTTATATAATACTGGCAACCCTAGCTGCTATCGACATCGCAATTGTTTATAACTTTTGCTCTTGGAATAAAAAGTACAATGATAACAAGGTGCAAAGAGCAATCAAATATAAATGATAGGTACCTCTTAGCGATAATATTATGCAAGTTGGATTTTCCCAAACGGTTTTACTTGAAATGTGCGATGTTGATATGTAGCGCAGCTATCCTACGACTAATTACGTGACGCAGAGTGTGATAGTTGTGAGACCTAGCTTCTAGTGAAACGGGCTATTGCGTTTCACTAGAAACTAGGTTTCACAACTATTACACTCTGCTCTGTCCTCGGTATCAAGTAAACTATGTTGTACCGTGACAGGTGCTGCAATATTGCAAGAGTGTTGTGACTTTCTTTATAATAGTATCGCTTATCTGATTTATAACCTAAAGTGGAGTTAACGAAATTATGTCAAAAATGAATTTATAAAAATGGAAACGATTTAAAAGAAGTGGAGCATATTGAAAGAGAGTACAAAAAATACGCTGCATTAGCACAAAAATCAGTAGTAGCCAATTATTCGATGTTTCCGTACTACCACAAAGTAACGGTAGTTTTGACGACTTTGAATATTATGAAAGTTAAATCTTAAAGATCGCTTCTTCAAACAAACAGACAAGAAGTACAGATTTCTGCATTGGGAACTGGGCAGTACTGGCACAATGGCTTACAAAACCATCGGCTAAAAGTTTTTGAACACGACGTTGTTCTTTACCATGTACACCAGAAGAAATTTGAATGTAATTATTTAATTAGGTTGTTTTGAGTGATTATAAAATGAAATGGTTTTTTAGAGACGGTCAGCGGTAAATTTTTTTGAATGTATAAAATGGCACACACACAAATACACTAGTAAAACACTAGTAACCGCCCAGGACTATGTTATGAACATCATAAACTGTTCTATGACTTTTAAAAATTTATCATATTTTAGTTCATCAGATTTTCATATAATTATTGAAAGGCGACTGAGAGAAGAGAGTGAAATTTCACAGAACCAATTCGGTTTTATGCCTGGTCGGGTACAACGGATGCCATTTTTGCTATACGCCAGCTGTGCCAGAAATACAGAGGTGCGCATAAAACTTGCACATGGTATTCGTTGACCTCGAAAATACATATGACCAGGTATCTGAGGTTCTGTGGTGGGCCCTTAAGGAGAAAAATGAGCCTGGAAAGTATGTGCAGTTGATCCGAGCGATGTACAGTCAATGCAGACCCCAAGTCCGGTCTACAGTGGGCAACACTAGTAACTTCAATGTGGCTGTCGGCTTACATCAAGGGTCGGCTCTCAGCCCTTACCTCTTCCTGATGATAATAGATGATGAGTTTAGAAACTTATTCTTTTACAACCTTTTATTTAGTTTCACCTGTTCCGATGTTTGTCTGTAATCAAATCTTGCAAATTAGTTTGATCCACTTCCTGGTTACCGATTGAACTAAAATTTTGCATACATACGTAAATCAAATGACAATGCAAAATTATTATTACATGGAGATGATCTGATGATGGCAGTGGAAGGTGTCCATAGGAGCTCGGTAGTTAAAGGACACACCCACACCGAGTTTGGGCTCGTATGATTAGTCTTGACGAGTATTAATTATATGGGCAAAATAATGTTTTGAAATCAGTTAAAAATAAAACAAACTACTTATGAATTTATTTTTATTGTAAATACTCGCAAATGTTATATGAATATAGCAATAGTAAAAAGTATAAGCGTAAATAAAAAAAAAATTAGACAATATGCTAAATATTATCAACCATTCGCAGAATTTCAAAAGTGTAGCAAAATATATTTTTTTGTTTTTATACTTTTATTACATATAATGTCGATGTAAGAATAGTGCAATAATTAAATTAAGATTATATTGTGTTTTATGCTTGTACAATGTGAATAACTTTTCTTCGAAACCACAAAATACATAGGTTCCAATACCGAAGATGTTATGCAATTTCATTTATCAATTTTGTGAACACAGGGTACTTACAATGATCTTATATCAAATGTTTCGTCCAACCTATGATCCGCCGAAGGGCGTACAAAATATTGATGCAAATCTACAAAATCTAATAAATAAGCAAAAATATAGTAATAATAATAAAAACAATGTCAGCGAATGAAAATTGACAAAAATTGAAATGAAATATCAAAAAGATAATACAATGTCAGCAATATTACAATTGTCAAAATTAAATCAATTTAAATACCTATGTCATACAAAATGTCATAATAAAAAATACAAAAAATATACTATGCCAGTAAAAAATTAAAAATATCAAAATTTACTCATTTATAATATTGATCAAGATCTTTTTTTCATTTTGTCCAGTGCTGCTTTTATTGATTCTAGAAAAAAAAAACATGTTTTATTAAGTATTGTTAAACATTGTAGAGTACTCGTATTAAAAATTATACAAGAGATAGACTTCCCGTCGATATTACAAGTACAGTTAAATTTTTATCTAAAAACAAGAGATATGATTTACTATTGCAGTAAATTAATGACAATGTTTTGATTAATCGCAGTAAACCGGGGAAACTAGATTTGAACCTTGCAATAACTCGTTATCTATTTTCTTTCTTAAATAGTTTATTTGAATTTAACTCTTCTAATATTAACAACAACGCGTTTATTTAATAAAGATCAAGATCAATCGTCGATGCGATGATCTTCGGTGCTCAGCTCAGGCGAGGTGAGTCATACTGCATGTTCCAACGTGTCTCTCAGTCGATTTGCAAAATAGTGACACCTGAGCATTTATTCTACCTAAGCTCCTGAATCCGAAACAGAAATCTCCCGAACTAGTCACATCTGGTAGTCAAACGTAGATCCTTACCGGACGGACTAGTCATGTCCGGTAAGAACCTACATTAGACAAATTAGCACCTCTCTAGCCACTTCAATACCAACAACTGTTAAGCTGGACATGTTCTTACACGGTGCGTAGTAACGCACCAAAGACGAATCCAGTCTCTCTCATATTAGACACGACCAAGGTAGCGAATGTATTTATTGGGAAATGGAGCCTATCACCAAAACAGTAAAACTGTGACTAGCCAACCATGAGTGCGAACTGCGGACTATTAAAAGTATCCCGGAGAGTGCTTAGCTCAGAGTTACATCTGCCCGTTGTTTACTGAGCTTGGGGGTTAGAATGAATTAAGTCAAATTAACAAATTTTATTTTACAGATGCGTACGAAGCTCTATCAAAAATCTTAACTTAAATTCAAAACACTTTTCTTTCCAACTGTACTTTCCATTGTTGACAAAGAATCGAAGAATTTCGCGCATAGCGAAACTAGAGCAAATCGGAACTAACCAAATTTTTAATTTACTGACCTTTGTAAACTTTGTTGTATAAAATATTTTTCCGGTGATCTTATTTATTATATTATTTATTGTATTGTAAACCACATAAATTAAAAAATACAGGACAAACATTATTCAAAATAAGCAGCTATGCCAAATTTATTTAGTGAAGTAGTAGCCAAGAAAATGGATTTACTACAGCTCTACCGCAAAAGTGTTATCCCAGGGGATTTTCATACGTGGTCGGAAGGTACAGGTACAAATATCAAGAAGAAGGACACAGTACCTGATAGCACTATTTTAAATTTTATATATTTTTATTTCATTTTATGTGATGATGTAGAAGGTCCCATAAGTAGAGACTGCATAAATTAACTGACTTGGTATTACATTGATCGCACAACTTTTTACAGCAGAACAGAGTTGCGAGCTTTGGTTTTTATACAAGTTACCTATATTTTTGATAGCATGTCATTTCTCTTTGTTGATTCCTTTAAATATACAGGTAATTCATTAAGTTCGTTATTTTACAGTTAACTGTAGTATATATATTTTATACAAATTAAACACCGCCAGGAAAAAAATAGGGTACCTTTTTAACTTTGTCATAAGTTTCCTTAAAATGTGTGACTTATTAACATATAACCATTAGTGAAAAGATGAAACTATACATCTTTTCTTGCAGTAAAAATATATATTTTTTGGAAGATATTCGACTTTAAACTTTCAATTTAATTTTACTCAGATGTTCGTTTTTGTGAATTAATTCATTTTCGTAGTGAGTTGTGCACTAATTTTTGTTTTAATTTATTATTATTTTTTATATATTAGTGTGTTTATACGGGCAGAATAAACATGTTTTCTTTCTTTTCTTTCTTCTAGTAAAACGGCGATATGTTTCTTTGGGTAATACTTTATTTTAATATACTCTTCTGTATGTTTAAGGCATAAAATAATAGTTAAGAATCATTGCAAGGTGTGCGTCATTTTCAGCGTAATTTTCCCAGATGGAAAAAGGGGGTTAATGTCATAAGCCTGAATCCACCATTAAAAACTCACCTCCAATATCGGTGCCGTGAAAATCAAATGATTTCAAGAAGTCTGTCAGTGAGCAGCAGTAAGTAGAAGCGATGCTGTAAATCTTTTGCACATCGTCTGTCTCCATATTATTTGATGTCTTGCATTTGATGTCGCTTTCTGTTGGGTTAGGATCGTTAACGTAGACTATTGCCATTTCTTCCTGGTCGTTGAGTCTTACCACCTGGAAATATGTTTGTTTGAATATAATGAATGCCGACTCAATCGAAATTAATACCGCTCTCTCATTGTCTTTCTATTATGTCTCTTATTACGGTATTCGAAATGTTAAGTGAAAGATTATAAAAACCTTTGGCACAAAAACCGCCGATGAACTCAGCGTAATCTAGTTTAAAGATTGGTGTTGATCTGGGTATACGTTACACCGAATTTACCAGCACCATTTTAGCCTCGTTTGCCAAAACGAAATTTAAATGGGAGAGGAGAGGACCCAAAATGTCGACTAAACTACATTTTGTCTAAGTATTATTCGAAGTAATAACGCTTAGCTTCATTCAGTGTTACATGCTCAGAAAATTTTCTGTATACAAATCAGCAATGAATTACCAAGATAATTTGAAAAAATAATAATATACTCGCATATGCAGTCCAATTATGTGGTAATTAAACATCAATTATAAATATTTATAGGTTGTACCGTAAGGGACATGTCTCCGCGAACTTTAAGGGTTTGCTCAGTAGACGAAACTGTACTACCTTCCATAACATTTTTTTCAAAAAATCTTGTGGAAACTTGTTTAGTTTAAAATTAACCCTTCAGATACCGTCAATTAGAGACACAATAGTAAGACAATAAATGCGCGGCCACCGGGTGTCGCTTGGGGATTCATGAATTAAACAAGTTTCCACGTGACCTGTTCGTTACACCCTGTATTATTCACTTAGGTATGTACACATTTTATTAAGGTATTTATATATTTTAGTAAGGTATATATTATATACATATACCTATTAAGCAGCGTACCAGCTGTATTAGAACCAAATGGCTTGGTACGTGACGATGGAAAGAGAGATGGTATGACGTTGGTACCGTGGAAGGTGGGTAGGCCGCTGGTGTGGGACGCAACCTGTGTCGACACCCTTGCGCCATCCCATATTCCATGTACGGCGAGCTGTGCTGGCGCTGCCGCTGCGGCTGCTGAGACCCTTAAACGGCGCAAATACTGTAACCTTATTGGTAATTACAGTTTTGAGCCGTTTGGGATTGAAACGCTTGGGTCATGGGGTCCGAACGCACGTCTCCTTTTTAAGGAAATTTCTTGCCGACTGATCGAAACCTTGCGTGACCAGAGGGCTGGCTCGTTCTTCGCTCAAAGAATTAGCATTGCCATCCAACGTGGTAATGCTGCCAGTCTTCTGGGCACATTCCCAGATGACAGCGATGTGGAGGAGTACTTCGACGCCTGAGTGTACTTTGTGTTTTTGTATTTTATTTATGTACGTTATGTATTTATTTAGGGTGTAGTATAAGTAAGTAGTTTAAGTTTTTTTTTGTACATATGTAAATTTTTACATTATTCAGAAATAATAAAAATTGTAGCCTATTAAGCTATAATATTTATTATTTAAAATGTATATGTTATCGATAATCTGTATAATTCAGGTATTCTATACAATACATACTTAGGCTTGGGGCGATCTCGCCTTTTACACACCTTGATTTGTAATAGAACTTGTTTCATTTTCAATCAATCTTGTTTCATTTCATTTCGTCAATTATGGGTAGGTCGTTTGGGTAGGTTGGTCAACAAAGATAAATATAGACCAAAATCTATTTATTTCGCACAATGCCGGTGGACCAGTAGGTGCTCTGTACAATTCCTAGGAATTGTATAGTATACAATAGGTATCTAGGTATTGATAGAATATCTGAATTATACAGATTGCTGGTAACATATCCATTTTAAATAATAAATATTATAGCTTAATAGGTATATGTATATACAATCTGATAATAAAAAGAAAATAATAATATGTACATCCAGTTGCAAATAGTACAGAAATAAAATCATGTGAATCAAGAAATGACGCCATCTAGCGTAAAATCAGATTGAAATGTTGTTATCGACCATATTAAATTATACTGTTACTAGATGGCGTTGCTGTGCTTCAAATACTAATGCTATAGTAGTGTCTTTTTGTTTCCTCAAACATTTACATTAATAATAAAATTATAGTTTCTTTTATAGACATGAAGAAGGTAGTAAAATTGATTAAAATTTACAAATGTTTGGTTATCTCTTGTTAGTTTTTAAACTTGAAAGGGTAGTTTGAATATGAATGTATAAATAAGTAGGTAGTCTATAAACTTATGACTAAGCTCATTATTGATTATTCGTTAAGTTAATTTCAATTAAGTATTTTGTTTGGGCTCCTTTCGTTCAATTTTATTTTTTGTTTAAAATGAGGTTTGCATATTTTAACGTGAATTTCATTATTATATTCAGTGTATATGGACTTGATTTCTGAAATAAATGAATTTTAATTTAATTAATTTAATTTTTTACGGTGGGCAATATTTAATTTAATTGTAATCGGGTTTAATGGATTGTTCGGGGGGCTGGAAGTCATCGAACCTGCGCGCGAGACGGTTCGTGATGACTCTGGAAAACAGCTTGTAGACATGGCTCAGAAGTGAGATGGGCCTATAATTTAATTTAATTTAATTGTAATATAGATTTAGTAACAAGAGCTCAAATATTTTTCTGCAAAATTAAGGTAAAAACTTGTTGTTGCCAGAGAGACCAGTGTAAGCGTTAGTAGTTTTATTTTTACTCGTTTAATATAACAAAAACTCATTATAATAATCTATTTATTTTATTATTTATGCATAGAAGATTTGTAATCTAGGTGGACTTAATGCCTTAAGGCATTTCCTACCATCCAACCTTTGGGTGATGCAGAGATAAATTGCGGTAGGTGCAATAATACTACTAACTTTTGCCAGCAGGTCCGCCTGCGTACATAAAATATAGCCTATGTCACTCAAGAATAAAGCAGCTTTCTATTGGTGAAAACATTTTCGCAATCGGACCATTACTTTTAGAGATTACCTACCTCCTACAAACAAAAAAACATAAAAAACTGGTAAACTTTGTTTTTATGTTTTTTTCTTTATTATATTAGTGTAGATAAAAATTTTCATACAAATACATACCTGGTCTATATAATACAAATACACTATATGTAATATACAGGGTTATTTGTAAAACACTAACAACCTTGCAAGACTATATTAATAACATCATGAACAACAACTTTTGTTGTATAACTTTTTACAAAACAACACAGTTACCAAAAACAATTATTTAAGATTTCGTTGTTCTATTTAACACATTTCAACTCTGTATTTTGCTGTATCTGCATACGGCTCACGTGCCCTGTTCTCATAATAATAGTAAGCAGGCTTCCGAAACATTGTAATTACACCTAGCAAGCATTCGCATGGTGCGAATGCTTGCTAGGTGTAATTTTTTTTAGAGGCCAACAATAGAGCCGTACAGGTTGCCAAATATTGGTCAGAAAAAGTATAGTTTGAGAGCGTCGACACGAAAAGAAGAAGAAGTGTACTCGACATTAGAATATTGATATGTCACCATCATGTAAAGATAATTACGTCCTCCGCACTGTCAAATTTCACTACGAAACACGTATGACGCGACGCAAGCGCATCAATGCGACTGACCGACTAGTGAGGGTCACCTGTAAATAGGTCAAGTTCATCTTCAGCTACCCTTCGCTATTCTATTATCGCTTACGAAGTCTTTTCTTCATAATATTTAGAACGTTCGATTTAAATATTTGTAGGTATGAAAATCTGTCGCACAGGATTTTTCGTTGTGGCGACACTTGTTGGAGGCCTATGTCTAACAGTGGTCGTTTATCGGCTGAAATGATGATGATGATGATGAAAATCTGATGAACTAAAATATTACTCATTTCATTTTTTTTTTCATTTTTTTTTTTCATTTTTAAGTCATAGAACAAAAGTTGTTTATGATTTTCTTAACTAGCACCTAAGAGGTTGCTCCCGGAGGACACGGTGGAGCACACAGTCGAGGTGTGCCCTGCTTGGGCGGAGCACCGCCGTGCCCTCGTAGGGGCGATCGGCGGCGGAGACCTTTTGCGCCGGGCCTTGGTTCAGGCCATGGTCCGGAGCGAGGAGGATCGCAGGCGGTCGCCTCCTTCTGCGAAGCAGTAATGCTAGCAAAGGAGGAGGCCGACCGCTTCAGGCAACGGCGCCCTCGCCGCCGCCGCCGGGGTTCCAGTCCCGATTTCCAGCCACCGTAGACGCGGGCTCGTGGACAGCGAGCCATGGGTAGCTCGCTGTCCGATCGTTCGGTAACTGTCCGGACCGAGCCAAGATGTCGACGGCGCGCACTGTTCCCACGGGCCTCAAGGAGTTGTTAGCAACAGGAGGGGCCCAGCTGGGTCGAAGCCTACCGGGGTCGGGGTTATCCGAAAGGAAACTAGAGCCCCGGTATGAAGGCGAGAAGGAACGGCGCGGGGTTTTTAGTCAGTAAGAGTCTGACACTATCTCCCGCTCCACCCAAGAGCGGGTTTTGTCATAAGATGATTTTCTCCGTCGACAAAAAAAAAACCTAAGAGGTTGCTAGTGTTTTACAAATAACCCTGTAAATACGTACATTTATTTAAACTACAAAGAAGAGAGAAAAAAATGAAAAAGAAGAATACACGAATCTAGTGCAAACAAATAATAAGGAAACAAATTAGCGCTGTGAAACTACTGCCAACTTGAATAATCATTATTGGGTATTATTTCTGTTTGGTATAGAGAAAAACAGTTGTTCTATGGGTACGACGATTTGAGCAAGAGTGTTCTTTGAAACACCATCAAAGTACAGGGGGTTTACTCCCTTTTTCGAAAAACGAAGTTTCGATTGAAACGCGTGTTTCCTACCACGGTTCTTTTCGTTCCCGAAATTTCGCACGAACGAAAATTGTTTGACGTACCGAATCTCTTAACCTTAATTAGTTATGTTTCGAAAAAAATATAATTATGACAGAGGATTGTTTGCAATTTTGACGTCAAATGGATATCGACTTGAGACATTTCGTTCGTTTTATGATTAATTCTCTCTGTTGGTTATTAGGACGGGGCGGGGTGTCTCAGCGCAGGGTCATTTATTAGTCTCAGAGGCTATTTTTTTTTACTGTTTCCTGGCTCTGAGGAGATATAGTTTAGAAATAGTTTTAGTCCTTGTGTGTGTTTATTATTGTTACTAACAATAGCTTTTTAAGTCTTATGTATACTAACCATTGGATCATGATGAACGAAAAATAAAAATTTGAATATCGTTCGTTTACGAAAGTTTCGTTTCGGGGAAAGCGAGTAGACCCCCTGGTAGGCCAAAACTTTTCGAATTGATCAAACCCGTGGAAAATGGCCACATCACTTCACACCCTTTAAATAAACTTTTAGGGGTTGTCAATGTTTTTGTGTGTAGTTAGTTTTATTTGAAATTTAAATTTAATGCTTATTGATATGTTTAAACAAACACCAGTTTCAACATTTCTGAAACCCTTGAAGCAATGAAACACGGTGTTCTTTGTCAAAATTGATATTATTGATATATGATTAATTGACATACATCCAGTTAATTATACGCCACCACGGCTGAATGAAACTTTTCAGATTCTTTATATCCCAGTGTCATGTTAGAATAAATAGAATAAATAAATTATATAATTTGAAATATAATTAGATATAATAGATTAAATGGTTATGTACAGATTCTTGTTAAATTGAAAGCAGAGTGGATGTTGCGCAATGATAATGAGGTTTTTAATTTTATTACCTTCCATAAATATCTTGGTATAACAGTTCCATTTTTCTCTTGCATCGAATGCGTTCCCGACCAGACAACGAAGTCGGTGAAGATAGAGAACTTGGATCTCACTATGTCATTAATTTCTTCCCATGGCGACTGAAATAATAAAATTCAATTGAGAATTGTGTAGACTAGGCGAATACCAACTATTTTAAAAATACATAATCACACAGTTACCTTAGAAGTATTACAAGGACGCCAGACCGGGACTACATTCAGTGGATCGATGAACGTACTCTTCTTTGCAGGGCCATCGTTGAAGTCTATTGCATTCACAAGCTGGGATTTACTGTAACAACACGACGACGACGCGTCCTTACACGTGAATCCTCTCTCAGTTTTCTCGGAGCTTATTCCTGGGTATGTGTACCAGTTGTAGGCGCCGCTTGCACCGTTGTTATTGGTTTCACTCATCAAAATGCGTGTGTATAAGGGCATATTGCTTCTATGGTCGAAACAAACTTCATAAGCCTCTAAGAAGTCAGGTACGTTGTAACCCACTCTTATTAATTCGGAAGTTTCCGTTGAACATTTCTCTTTCTTTTTGATAACAGAGGGTTGAATGCTGTTAGTGCACTGTAGGTCTGAGAGTTTGTAAAATTTGTTTTCTACCAAGAATGTGTCGTTATTGTAACAAATTGCTTGTAATGTGCTTTTTTTTGAGAAGTTTTTGAATGCATTTGGCGTCTTTTTCTGACTTGAACAAGACAAGTTAATTTTTACTTCCTGTTTCACTATCATATAATATTCTGTCGTTTTCAGTGTGTGCCAAAATCCTTCATCATTTAGTACTAGTGGCATATAAGGCGCATCTTGTAAGCTCCTTCTTATAAGACATGCTGTAACAGAACATTGTTATTTAGGTTTTTGTGAAAAAATTAGATCGCTAAAACACATTTACAGAAACTTGCCTGAAGACTTGACGTCAAATCGCTTCAGTACAGATCCGTGCACGTTGCTTACATTGCAGGTGTAGTGACCCACGCCTGCCGAGCTTAGATTGGGTAACGCTTTACCATTAAACCTCCATTCAACCTGAAAATAAGAGAAGTTCTTGCATTCTATCGTATTTATCTATATAAATAAAAATGAAACCCGTTTTCCGTTGTCACGACATAGCATGAAAACGGCTTGACCGATTTGGCTGATTTTTTTTTTGTTGTGATTGTTATTGTGAGGATAAGGTTCTTATGGAAAAAAAAAATTAGGGTAGTGTAGGGTAGAGTAGAGTAGGGTAGAGTAGGGTAGAGTAGGGTAGATTAGGGTAGAGTAGGGTAGAGTAGGGTAGAGTAGGGTAGAATAGGGTAGAGTAGGGTAGAGTAGGGTAGAGTAGGGTAGAGTAGGGTAGAGTAGTGTAGAGTAGGGTAGAGTAGTGTAGAGTAGGGTAGGGTAGAGTAGGGTAGAGTTGGGTATAGTAGGGAGGAGTAGGAAAGAGCGGGAGCGAAGCTGCGCGGACAAAAGCTAGTTATAAATATTTCTGTAGAATTTTCCCCTTTTTACATCAGCAAACCTCGAAAGGGCTCTGTCTGATTTCATAAATAGATGTTAGGAATATAAAATACTAAGAGATTAGCTATTCTGTGTAAAACTCGTCATTAGCTCCCTGAGATTTTATCCTCTGCACTGATCTCTTTAGACCATCAGACATGCTCAGGATTTCGAGTGGACCAATCTAAATGACGGATCTCAACTCTTTGTATGTAGGATTCTACGTCGCCAGAGCGGTGAACGCGAGCATTATTGTCCCCGCACACGGGCCACAAAAAAGCCGCTTCTAGCTTCTATTTGTGGCGGCCTTTTTTTTGTGGACCGAGTGCGGCAGTTCCACCACAAAAAAAGCTAGAAGCCGCTTCTAGCTTTTTTTATAGCGGTGTTTTTTTTGTGGCGGCTTTTTTTGTGAAGACTTTTTTTGTAGCCCGTGTGAACATTTATCGTTCATTATACTTTCCTCCTTTTTGAAGTCGGTTAAAAATGGAATCTTCCCGAGAGTAATCAATTTAGGTTGTGCATGTAGAATTAAAACTTCCGTTATGTACCATGTAAACATTAAATGCACACCGCATTTAATGTTTCATTTTATGTGAAAAATTACTCCCTACGCTTTGTCAAATTAATTGCTGCGAGCGATTTCTTTGAAACACACTTCCACATAGTGTTTCCCTGTTCTTCGCAGCTCTCACTGGCGCCGGTCCTCTCCACGTCAAGAGATTCCAATTTCATCAACAAACTATATTTTGTCCAGTCTTCAAGAGTCCATGAAGCACAGTTTTTTATTTGTTAATGGTTTATATTACAAAATATCAAACGAATAATCGTCTTTTTGATTCAAAAACTCACAGTATTTTATAATCATGTTAAACGCAAACTTACCACTGGCGTCGGCTTCGCGTTATCATAGATCTCACAGTATTCTATGATTTCTTTTATGTTACCTAGCCAATTGTTTAGAGATTTATCATCTTCGACAGTAAACTTCGGCGCGTTACCGACGTCCACGACGTACGTGTCTGTTTGTGTATTTCCATGCTTGTCGCTCACGTGACACGTGTAGTTGCCGTCGTGGTCGGACGATGAAGCACTTGCTATGTGAATGTATTCTTTGTTGCCTGCGTCCTGCGTCTATGTTAAAAGATAGATAATTATGTTAGTTTATATAAGTCATTAAATAATCATATACTGCTAAAATTTAAATTCAGGTACCCCTAAGTCTCATGAAATTTTTTTTTAACACCCTGTCCTGTCGAAGGTATAATAATTGCCTAAATAATATTGTTTTGTTCTGGTACACACACTCATCACACATATAACATTCACACCTTCACCATAATATTTATTGCAACTTTGAAGGCATTGTTCAGATTATTAAGGGTGTAGCTGAACGTATATATAGGTCAAAGATAGAGTCGCCTTTATTGCGTTGTCCTGCTGCCGCTATGGTTACGCGCCAACAACGCCAAGACATTTTCAATATTATGATGAGTAGCCGTCCTCGCACAGTAACCATCAGCGTAGTAGTACAAGCGGTCACCAAAGCAATGAAATCCAATGAAACCCCGTGTGTAAACCAAAAGACAGCGCTAAGTAGACTCACGGTCAAATGAGAGCTAAATAAAAGCTGAGACTATGATTGAGCGAGCGAGCGTTTTAAATAAATTAAGCTGGAATTATCCTGCGCTTTGTTCCGGCGGTAAATACTGCGAGTTTTTTTTCTGAATTGCAGTTTCCTCTTCTTCCTGCCCTTATCCCATATTACTTGGGGTTGGTGCAACACGTTTTTTTCTTCCATTCTGTCCTGTCACCCATCAAACTATCACTAACTCCCTTTTCTTTCATATCACTCCTCCATCCATCTTTTCTTCGGCCTTCCTCTCTCTCTCCATCCATCTACACGTATACGCGTTGGTTTGAAGTTCAAACCAACGCGTAAATCGTTCCTATTCAGACAAAAACCGGGCAAGTGCGAGTCGGACTCGCGTACCGAGGGTTCCGTACAAACTTACCTATGAAAACAGTTAATCATATTCCCGGATTAAGTTACGAAGATTTATCTGAATCGCAATTTGTTTTTGGTGACTTAACTACAAATGTACAGTTTTCAGATTTTTTCCTATACTTGTGTTATGAGAATCCTATAATCCTAAAATTTCAGGATTCTAAGTCAACGGCAAATGCCTTATGAATTTTGATTCTCTTGAGAAGTTTGATTTTTTTGACAGCTTCAAGTGACCGCAGACCTGATATATATGGTTCTAATTTCAACTCGACACCTCTGCGCGTTCCTGAGATAAATGATCTTGACAGACAGACAGACAGAAAGATGAACAACAAAATAATAGGTAAGAGTTCCGTTTTTTCCTTTTGAGGTACGGAACCTCCAATGGTTTAAGAACCAGTGCATTCGTGTACCAAAATACCGTCATAAAGGAATCTCTTTCTCAGTGTTCCAAAACCGACATTGGATATTCTAATGTTCGTCCAAGGCATTGATCAGTTTGTCGATGGTTTAGCTGAACATATATTTGTACAATCCTGCAAATGGACCCCTGCTTCCTGACTTTATTACTTACTATTATTATTGTTTCTGTACTTACTATTATTTGACGTATATTACTTACTATTATTTTTGTTAAGATATTCGTGCTTGGAGCCGGTGTTGTCGTTGTTTCATTTTCCGGCCCCGATGTAGTACTGGGCAGGTCGGGTATTTCTTTTGTCTTTAACATTAATACACACATTAAAATGATAACCTGGTTGTTGTGATTATCAGAGTAAAAATAGTGAAGTTAACACAATGAAAAAATATAGTAACGGCGACGGTCAAAACATCTAACAAGAATTGTAGCCAAGCTTGCTATTAGGCTGAGCGCACACTTGAGATAAGACGTCTCATAGACAAAATTGTCTAATAACAACAAAATCTGCACAGCGACAAGTCTGTCTAACGACGACTGTCGGCTTCCATTTCGTGTATTTATGGCAGCGCAAGACAAAACAGTCAAGTGACGTATAAGTTTCGATATATATATTTATCGATAAATTATAAAAATATTAATATCGGACACGATATATCTGGTAAAAGATATCGATAGGTTAAACTTTCCGAGATTTTTGGTTTGAAAATAATAATTTATTTAGTTCAGTCTAGCTAATATAATTTCAGTAGGTAATATGATTTTTATAAAAAAATTGATTATATTAATTTATGAGAATCTTAATTAAACTAAATTACAACGATCTAGTATTTAGAAGACTAATCTATGTATATTAACCCCAAATGATTTTTAATTCGATTGATCTATGTGAGAAAAGAAAATTATAAAAATTATTAAAGGTTTTATAAGCAGGTTTAGTCTATACTACTAATATTATAAAGAGGTAAAATTTGTAAGTTTGTAAGTTTGTAAGTTTGTAAGTTTGTATGTAGGGGGTAATCTCTGGAACTCATAATCCAATACTAAAAATTTTTTTACTGGCAGAAAGCTACATTATTCCTGAGTGCTATAGGCTATAAATTGTTTCTATAGCATGTATATTAACCGAGCTATCACAACTTTTGTCTAGCAAGTCGGAAAAAAATACCTCATAAAACAGAATTATTGGCGTGCGCTGCCTAAACAGTTGCTTAAAATTAAAAACAATGTATGACTACCTGGTTCGTCTTAATTATTTCTACAAAAAAGTCCGCGATACCATATCTCTATCTTTTATATTTCATCTTTTATACTTCTTTTATTGCATTAAAAATATATTTTTTCGGGATACTTACGTTTGGTTGATTATTTGAGCAACAAAATATTAATTCTTATGACAATAAATTATTTCAGTATCACAAGAACATCATACAGATAAGATTTGCCATTTACAGTATATCAATTGGTCATACAGTTTCGGAGATAATATAAAATTACTAAAACGCAAAATGCCCCTAGCATAACTTTCATTGTGCAGTCGTGCAGACGTTTTAGCTATTTTTTTTTATATGTTGTGCAAAAATCATCTTATGACAACCCCCGCCCTTGGGTGGAGCGGGAGATAGTGTCAGACTTTTACTGACTAAAAACCCCGCGCCGTTCCTTCTAGCCTTCATACCGGGGCTCTAATTTCCTTTCGGATAACCCCGACCCCGGTAGGCTTCGACCCAGCTGGGCCCCTCCTGTTGCTGACAACTCCTTGAGGCGCGCGGGAACAGTGCGCGCCGTTGACGTCTTGGGCTCGGTCCATTACCGGACGATCGGACAGCGAGCTACCCATGGCTCGCCGTCCGCGAGCCCGCGTCTACGGTGGCCGGAAATCGGGATCGGAATCCCGGCGGCGGCGGCGGGGGCGCCGTTGCCTGATGCGGTCTGCCTCCTCCTTTGCTAGCATTACTGCTTCGCAGAAGGAGGCGATCGCCTGCCATTCCTCCTCGCTCCGGACCATGGCCTCAACCAGGGCTCGGCGCGAGAGGTCTCCGCCGCAGATCGCCCCCACGAGGGCACGGTGATGCTCTGCCCAGGCAGGGCACACCTCGACTGTGTGCTCTACCGTGTCCTCCGGGCGTTCCGCACAGTGACGACACCCGGGCGTCTCTTCCGCTTTAATTCGGTGCAGGAACCTCCCGTACTTGCCATGTCCGGTGAGGACCTGTGTCATGCGGAAGGAAAGGACGCCGTGAGGCCTTTCCAGCCACGCCTCAAAGAGGGGACTTACCGCCATAATTGTGGCGTGCCCAACGTTTTACCTATTTGCCCATAGATGGCGTTCTGCAATTACGTAATTTTTCTGAATCGCGGTGTTAAGACTTTCTGTGGATTGATGACCCTCTCGAAGTATTAGGCCCACGTTGTCGTTAGTTGGAGTTCTTCTGTCAGTTGCTTATTGGTTTCGGTTGTTTCGTTCGTATGGTTGTTGTTGTTGATAGATACCTAATAATCGAAAATATCGTAACTACGAACATACAAAACAAACGTACTACGTTTGTTTTGTATGTTCGTAGTTTCGTACTTCGTTCTATCGTAATAATCGATACGAGTTATTCGATATTACGATTGTTTTGTTTTGTAAAGGCGGACGGTGTTCGAGTCGCTCTCCCTTTGTTCATAATTGTTTTCAAGTCTGTGCGTGTTGAGAGCATGTCTAAAAAGAAATCTCAACTGTCCCGGCAGACATCTGCGAGCCGCTCGAGTACGCCGTACGGAAGAATCTGCCCCTGAAAATGAGCAGCGCCTCTCGAGAAATAGAGAATATATTTCGCAAGCATGCGCTAGAGAATCTAGCTCCGAGCGCTCACAGCGCCTCGCTAGCCAAAATGTGAGGACGTCGCGGGCCCGTGCTCGAGAATCTAGCGCTGAACGTGCGCACCGTCTATCTGAGTTAAGGCAGCATGTCTCTGAGACAAGGGATAGGGAGACTAGCGCTGAGCGCTCGCAGCAGCTTGGTAGGCAAAATGTCATAACATCGCAGGCCCGTGCTCGGGAAGCTAGCGCTGAACGTGCGCAGCGTCTATCTCATTTAAGGCAGCATGTCTCTGAGACAAGGTATAGGGAGACTAGCGCTGAGCGCTCGCAGCGGCTGGGTAGGCCAAATGTCATAACATCGCAGGCCCGTGCTCGGGAATCTAGCGCTCAACGTGCGCAGCGTCTATCTCATTTAAGGCAGCATGTCTCTGAGACAAGGGATAGGGAGACTAGTGATTGATGCGTGATTGTACTCCTGATTACAAACAACTTTCTCAATGAAATTTGTTTTTATACCTACTAATTTTTTTTTTGTCATGGAAAATGTTTGTAGTATGTTAGAAATAAAAAGTTTTTCATTCTTTCTTTTCAATCGTTTTATCACAATAACAAAACCGCTGTTTGAAATTCGCGAACGTGCGCCTGCCACCGATCAACTGTTAGCCGCGTATTATTATTGTGATAAAACATGAAACAAATGAGTAAAAAGAAAAGTTTTATTGGAAAAGTTGTTTGTAATCATGAGTATAACCACGTGTATAAGTATCGGTCACTAATTACCAGTCAACCTATGTCAGTCAGTCAATTTCTCCTTTTCTATATATATAGAAAAGGAGAAATTGACTGACTGACATACCAACGTACAGCCGAAACTACGGGGACTAGGAGCAGGCTATTTTGTACGAGGTTTCCTTTTATGACATAGGCAAGCACTAAGAGAGGAATTTTCAAAATTCACTTTCTAAGGGGATGAAACGAGGGTCCAGTTTGTCTGGGGGAAACCTATATTTCCGCAGGCGAAGGCGCTGGTAAAAGCTAGAAAGAAAGCAGTAGGTACTAGGGTGAATCAAAAAGTTCTTAGAAGTGCACACAAATATAATTATTTTGTGTGTAATTTTACATTTATTTGAAAGAGGGTTATCACCTTTGATTACAATGATTATCACTTAATATGTATGCAAAACTTCACTTGATTTGATCGTATCTCTCGCAAGTAATAAATTATTTAGTGCAAAGAGTTGTCAAAATATTCATTTGTGGAAATAATCGAGTTACGTGTAGTGATAAAGTACCTGTGCCTAAGTAAATTTCAAAGCGTGAAATTCTTTTGGATATTCAGCAAACATTAGGGAATAATGCCACGGTAATAGTATCATACAGTATTGTAACTCGGCCGTATCTTTGAAATAAATGCCTACAGCCGCGCGGTACGTAAACATGCGATAGGGCTGCCCGCCTCATTCTAATTACATTTGCCTACTTTGTGTTTCCATTTAGTTTTGTGATTGTAAATATACTTACTTTTTTATATGAACACATTACTTTGTGGATTGAATAGGAAGTGTTCAATAAAAATTCGTGTTGTTTTTTAATTTTTAGATTTAAATAAAATGCTTTTTCTAGTATTATTCATAGACATAGTACAATAAACCACTATTATTAATAATAAAATACCTCGTCTTTACTTTGAATTATCCAAACTAACAATTATCGCGCGATTATTGTTAAAAAAAACCGTCGTGTCCGTTCGTCACTGCGGCACAGTTGCGACGGCCGCGACTGTCTACATGCCGAACGCATGCTACAACCGAGGGTCGTAGGTATAGCTCGCGTTTCATCCGTTTTGTATGAAGTTGTAATACTGTATTATTATTACCGTGATAATGCTTTACCCTATTCAACAGTTGCTTACTGAATTGCTGAATTTAAAAGCGGTAGATTGAGCTGTGAAAACGATAATTGCTCTGGGCGGCCTTCAACCTCCGTTATAGAAGAAAATGTTAAAAAAATTGAGAATTTGGTTCTGCAAGACAGAAGAATAACAATAAAACATTTAGCTGAGATTCTGAAGATTTCATTTGGCAGCATTCATTCTATTTTAACAGTTTCACTGGGATTCAGAAAAGTGTCAGCAAGATGGGCACCTCGAATGTTAATAGACGAAAACAAAAAGCGTCGTTTGGAAATTTCAAAGCGCAATCTCGAAATGTATGATCGAGAAATGTTTTTGTTGTCTTGTTGTTACGATGGATGAAACATGGGTTCACCATTTCGATCCCGAAACTAAAAGACAAAGCATGACTTAGAAACGACCTTCATCTCCGCCAATGAAGAAATTTCTGGTCGCTCCTACCGCTAGCAAGGTACCGCTAGCCCCTGTATTTTGGGATAGTGAAGAATCCTATTTATTGATTACATGCTGAAAAGACAGACGATTACTGGATCACATTATGCAGGTTTAATTCCAAAAGTGTATGATACGGTTAAAAATAAACGTCGTGGTAAACTGTCACTGGACGTGCTGTTTCTTCATGATAACGCTCCCGCTCATCGTTCGGAAGTTGCGCTCGAAGCAATCCGCAGCGCTGGGTTCGATATCCTTGACCACCCACCATACTCACCGGAATTAGCCCCTAGTGATTTCCACTTATTCCCAAAATTAAATTAGCTTATCCGTGGAACTAAATTTGACGATGATGACGTGGTAATGGCTGCCGTACCTACATGCATTTTTTGAGAGACAAGAAGACGATTTTTTTTTCGGAAGGAATAAGAAAATTAGAAAAGCGGTATTCTAAATGTATTGAATTATGAGATTATGTAGAAAAATAAAATATTTTTGTTTAAAATTTTCTTTCTTGCGCACAGGATCGATCATTGTGGCGACACTTAGGGGAGGCCTATGTCCAACAGTGGACGTCTGTCGGCTGAAATGATGATGATGATTTTTTTTTATAGTTTTAGAGATTCAAAGAACTTTTTGATTCACCTTCGTACTGGAAGTATTGTTTGAAGGTTCTTGTCTCCGGAGTTGAGTCTATTCCGAGGATCACTTAATGGCCTACAATTTTTTTTTACATTTATAAGCTTTTTAGTATTTAAAAATGGAAATCATTGTTAAATAAATGATATACGAATGAATATAAACTTACTTTAAACCATTTAATTTTTTGAGATTTAGAATGATATGCTTCACATTCCAGTTTTCTAGTTTCACCTTCTTTTAAGTATACGTAATGAACTGTGCCAGAGCTCTTGGGGTATTCTGTAAAATAATATTTTATAAATAATTAAAATTTGGTCATCGTTTGTTGAATAACCCCTTATCTGTGGCGTGGAGCCGCTCCGACTCTCTATAAAAATGTCTGTCTGTGGGAGAGCCGTTGCGGCTCTCCTGAATCTGTGCCTCTCACACTGAAAATACACGACAATTACTAATACATTACAAGGCAAAACTATACTTATCTATAAATATCTTTTTAGGTAATTTAATAACGATTCGAATGAT
The DNA here is from genome assembly GCA_949319445.1 of Mythimna lalbum. NCBI lineage: Eukaryota > Metazoa > Arthropoda > Insecta > Lepidoptera > Noctuidae > Mythimna > Mythimna lalbum. Next base: position 6,311,264 of record OX439357.1, on the reverse strand, counting down.
ATTACTGGTAGCGAGCTAACTAACGTAGTTTCGAAGATATCATCTTTTTAATCAGACGCGCCAAAATTGCGCAATTTGCGAATGCGTAACATGTGTTGCACTGGTGCAATTACGGGCTCACACTTGAGAGGATATAACAACTCAAAAGAATGAGGTACCTACATTATAGGTTACTGGCTTTTACCCGCGCCTTTGCCCGCGTTTATTAATATACTTTAATTCCTCTCCCCTTTTTTTCCCTCTTTCGCCTTATCTCATTTCTTTTTTTTAATTAGCCTATGTCCATCTCCAGGGTCCCAACTATATCTGTACCACAGCTCATCAAAATCGGTTTTGCCATTTAGGCGTGAAGACGTAACAAACAAACTCATTTTCGCTTTTATAATATTACTCGTAGTAATGATATTCTCCATATGGTAGTACGGTAAAAATATGATAATGATAATGACAATTCAAAATATACTCTGTGCTGTGGTTTTTCTAGCTTACAAATGTTTTCAAACGAGTCTTCTAGGAGCTCGTCACTAAGTCACAGTCACAGTCTACGGCGTAACCTTACAACCAAATAACGTTTAATAAGGTCTTCATTCATTAATTCATTACCCCAAGCAAACGCGGGCGATCACTCTGTCATTGTCTTTCCATTGTGTCTCTAATTACGAAAAGTTAAACCCCAAGCGAACACCAGCGTTCGCTCTCTCATGGTCTTTCTCTTCTTCTTAGTCGTGCACTCTTGTCAGAGTGGTCGTGGCTGTTGATGAACAGGCCTGCGGCGTGCCGCCGTCGTTTGCCTCCAAGGCTGCGGCATGTCGAGCGATGTCTCTCCATTTCTGGCGGTTGTTGGCATTACGCGCACACTGTACTGCTGTCGACTGCGTCTGGTCTTTCTATTATGTCTCTAATTACGGTATTTAAAAGGTTAACGCTACGGAGACCATTATCTATCCTTAGTAATATTATAAAAGCGAAAGTACTTAAGTATGTTTGTTTATTTGTTTGTTACGTCTTCACGCCTAAATGGCAAAGCCGATTTTAATGAATTTTAGCACACAGATAGTTGGGACCCTGAAGACGGACATACGCTATTTAAAAAAAAGTGAGAAAAGAAAGAGTAAAGAATATTAATAAACCCGGTCGAAGCCGCGGGTAAAAGCTAGTTAGTATATAAAATGCAGAATATAATTATAACTTACTGTCAACTTTCACTTGGAACGTGACACTGACTGAACTAATATGGTTCTTAGCTTCACACGTATACGACGAAGTGTCTTTTTCTGTAGGTTTCGTGATAACTAAAGCACCGTCCTCAAGTGTGTGTTTGGCATCTGAAATTAGAGATATTAGGCAGTATATTAATAATTGTAGTATAAAGAACAGTGAAATGAAACTATTAAAAATAGGTAGTTATTTTTTGAAAAATTGCTTTGTAAAAATAAGAAAAAGGAAATAGTAGACATTGTCAAAATTAGACAGCTTATGAAATCGGTTTTGTAACTGTATCCAATTAAGCTACTATACTTTAGCGACGGTTTCCATTACAATAGGAAGACATATCCATAGGTACCACCTTGTGTGATAATTTGGTAGATTATATTAATGTCTTAACTGTATTTTTAACCGACTTCGAAAAGGAGGAGGTTCTATGTTCGGCTGAATGTATGTTTTTTTTTTGTATGTATGTTCACCGATATTTCGGTCAATTGTGGACCGATTTCGAAAATTTTTTTTTGATTGAAAGGTTATGCTTCCAAGTTGGTCCCATAGAAATATTGTTATGATCTGATCATGAACTTCGAAGATATGGAACAGAACTCCTCATAGAATCATAGCAGAATTGTTGTAACAAGTAAAATTGCTTTGTTTATACGTGTAGTCGATGACTGACTGAAAGAAAAAGGGGAGGGGGAATTCATGTAATATTTACCGTATTTGGGATTATAAGAATCGTTATGAGATGCACTCTGGCTATAAGGTAATTTATGTTTAGCTGAAGGGTAGGTACTTTTTAGTGGTGCTACCATAACTAAAAAGTGAAAAATAAAAAACTTTTTACAAAAAAAAATTAAACCGACTTCAAAAAGCACAAAATAACTTTAATTTCGGAAGTCGGTGTTAAATAACGAAGAGACAAGATTAGGTATCTATTATAGAAACACCGACTTCCGAAATTAAAGTTATTTTGTGCTTTTTGAAGTCGGTTTTTATTGATGCGTACCGGGGGTAATTGTGATGCCTTTTAATTTCCATGATATAACTGGTTTTGGAACTCCGACTGCATCACAAGGGATTCTCAAAGCCAGATCTCCTTCGATTCCTTCTACTGTTGTGGAATTTGTAACGATTACAGGTGCATCTGGAAAAAAGATTGGTATTTGAAAAGTAAGACTATGCAAAATATTACACTGATGTTCAAAGAAAGGACAAAACTAACGGAAAGAAACCAGTATGTGCGAACACATTTAGCAGCGCTTACATGTTTTTGATCTTTTTAGAAACTGGTTACTTATCTCTCGTATCCGTGCTTATTTGTGCAGTGATAACAACTCAGCAGCTCAACAGAGGAAGCATCAGCTATTGATACAAAGATAATTCTCTGTATCAATGTGATGTAAAAAAGATCATCACTTACCAGCAGCATCTAATGTAATTGAAGTGGTAGCGGCTTCTCTGGCCTACAATCTCTGTTGTTAAACCTCAATAAAGGGTACCCACCATCGTCCTAATAAATATTAATCGTCTTAAAAAGTTGGGAACTCAAACTGTTCTCAAATAAGAACAGTTTGAGTTCCCAACTTTTTTATATCTGATACGAAACTTTTTGTCGTCGTCGTACGATCAGATGTAAGGACGTAGACGTGCACCAACACCAATTTACGTGGGTCAAGGACTAGCATAGCATAGCATATTCGGCCTTATAATGTTCCAACTGCTGGAACACAGGCTTCCTCTCTAGGAGAGGACCAGAAGATGACGATAAGTAAGATACGACTTACATTCAACAATAAGCGTTGTGACGTGTTCATCGCTTCCGAGGCTGTTCTTTGCCACACACTTATACTCTCCCTCGTGCTTGTTATCCACATTCGTTATACGCAGCACACTTTCAGAACTTATAGGGGTAAACTCTGAACCTGATTTGCCTCCAAAGAACCATGATATTTTTGGTGGCGGTATACCCCTCACTCTGAAAAAAAAAATAACATATATTAAGTACAACTATACTTATATATATATTATAAAACTAAACAGTTTGTTTGGTTTGTTTGGTTGAACGCACTAATCTCAGGTAATGCTGATTCGGTTAGAAATTTTTTTTAGGATTAGTTAGCCCATTTATTGAGAAAGACTATATATAGGCTATAACATCACGCTGACCAATAAAAGCGGAGTATCCACGAAAAATGTTGCTAAAGCTGGGAAAAAATATTCCTTTTGAGAGCTTCCGTTGGGTCCGCTGCGTAAACGGTTTAAGTAAAACAATAATAATTATGTATTAAAACATTGGTTTCCTACTACTTCAAACTTCTAAAAAAACTCCGCGACAATATATGCCTACCTCTTAAGGCTGCAGTCTTGTAAAAATTCACCCGCGGCAAATTATTAGCGCATCTTTGTATGCTTTTTTTGAACAAAATAATGAAACAACTTGAAATATTATTATAGCACATTTTTAACCATAGTATGCGTAGTAGCCAGTTATTTTTTTAAGTCAATTGGGTGTATTATGTTTGGTAAATCAAGCGTTAAACATAGCTCTTTCGTGCCAACATCAGTGAGCTTCGTTAATGGCAATAATATAATGAATTTACAAATCTTAGAAATGGAAAATTATTTTGCATGAACAAAGCCAAAAAAGTAAAACTAACTATGAATTTTATTAAAATTCTAAAGAACGACATTTTTTTTTTAAAACTGTTATTGGTTTAAAAAAACAGTCATTTCCTGGAACAAGTAATGTAAAATATTCTAGTAAACCACGGAATTATCGAATAGTTACAGAGTTTTCATTCGTTACCTCTCTTTCTTGCGTTGCATTTTCGTCAAACATCGCGTTGGTTTGCGTTAGATGAAGCAACAAGCTTTTATACCATACTCAATGTTGACGATAAGCGAGTGGAAAAGGGGCCTCTCAATGTTGGTCCCTATAACCTTTTCTATGCCAGTCAAACTTGTTCTAAAATAATGCATTATTTGGGAGCGCGTCTTTGCAAACATAGCATGAATCCTTATCAAAATAAATACAATATTTATTCTAACTATAATTATTATAATTATTTAATTTTGAACACAATTGCCCTGTCACATCATTCAATTTCAATAAATATGTTAGGAGGTATCATAGTTTTAAAATAGGTAATAGGTAGGTAGGTAAAACGGGCTGTTATCCGCAACTCCACGACTAAAGCGCGTATTTTGCGAATGGGTAGTTTTAAAATACTCGTAACTCCGCAACCAAAATAATGATCAAGTACTACACGCGCGCAGCACGGAGGGTGGCATGAGAGCGAATGACGCTGTAATATATATGCAGAAGTACCTACTATAAAATGTTGACTACTAATTATTAAAATTATTCTTACCTACAAAATAATAATGGTATAAAAATATAATTTTAAAATGGGTTACTTGAACTGTGATCAAGCCACTTTCAAGTCTTCAGATTGACTTGGAATTATAAGTTCTAATAAACTTTATAGCAAAGATATGATATTCTTTTTTTGATATTACTTAGTTACCGTTTTCTTTTTGTTTTGCATCTTTTTTGATATTTCCGTGTTTATAACAATGAAATCTAATAAAAGAAGAGTTTTGTTTTTCATAATAAGAGTTCCAACTTGAAAACGTTGCAGTTTAAAGTGAAAGTAATATTTTTAGATTTTCTTCAAACAAACGTAATCTGTATTATTGGTTAATTAGTTTTCGTTTTGTTAATATTGTCCTGTAGCTACCTGTAGAGAAGAAAACTGATACGTGAGGTAAAATTTCCCAAGTGAAAGCGGTTGAAACAAAATTTATACATATCCCGTTCATTAGAGTCCATGTTCTTTATCAATATACCATTTGAAACGCCCAATGCGTTTAAACGCCGTAAAAAATAAAATATTTTCACTCTTACTTACATGTATTTGCGTGATGTACCAAAACAGCTTCTTGGTGTACCTACTTAGACTTTTTGACTTACACGCGGACGAAGTCGCGATCAAAAGCTAGTTGTTAATAATTTGTAAATATAATTATGCAACGCTTTTAGGGACAGACACAATTTAATAGAAGTGGTTGCTACTTACTTGCATTCAAAGACAGCAGTTTTACCCTTGGTAACGTTAATTTTGGGTACTCCTTGTATCTTAGGAGCAACTAAAACCAAAAAACAAATTAGTTTTCCGGAGTCACAAAATAATAAGTAGTAGAATATAACATTGTTAGTTAATAGGAGGACGAATTACACAAAAATAAAAATACCTAGTCCATCAAATGCAATTTAAACTTGTGTTTGGAAAGATTTTTCACATCCTTCATGTTTTTGAAGGAAACTTTGCAAAATATCGACCAACTAAGCCAAAATCTAATAACTATAACTTACCATTAACTTTCACTTGGAACGTGACACTGACTGAACTAATATGGTTCTTAGCTTCACACGTATACGACGAAGTGTCTTTTTCTGTAGGTTTCATTATAACTAAAGCACCGTCCTCAAGTGTGTATTTTGCATCTGAAATAGACAAAATATATAACATTATTTGTAGCGTATACAGGGCATTACACGTGAAGCAGACAGCGAAAATAAAGTGAGGTTCTGAAGATTGGTCCTATTGGGCATATTTGTACTACTAAAGGATATGGACGTGTTCACATAATATTTTTCTTATTTCAGATTTTGATATTAAGATAAAGGAGTCTGTAGAATTCACCTGATTCATTGGGTTTCTTGGAATTTTTATTTTATAAATATAGTTCTTTACTTACTGCATTGGCTTAGGAGCTACGAGGCCACGGACACACACACAAACACGTCAAACTTATAACATCCCTCTTTTCCGTCGGGGGTTAATAATTTACCAAAAATGCCTAGTAAAAGAAGTGACAGAAATCGACAAAATTAAAGTAACAAAATCTAGCTGTGTCCATTTTTATAATAGGAAGATGCCGTAGGTACCATCTAATATGGTGATTTGGTAGTTTATTATTAAAATACGTACTGGCTATGATTGTGGCGCCTCTTAATTTCCATGTGATAACTGGTTTTGGAACACCGACTGCATCACAAGGGATCCTTAAAGCTAGATCTCCTTCAACTCCTTCTACTGTTGTGGAATTTGTAACGATTACTGGTGCATCTGAAAAAATAAGATTGGTATTTGAAAAGTGAGATTATGCAGCATACTAGTTTGAAAAGTGAGATTATGCAGCATACTAGGCATGCCTTTTAAGTTCTGTCGTTTAAATATTTCCCACTAATTTTGAATTTAGAATTGCTCAATTTTCAAATTTGTTTGAATTTAGAATGGTAAAACAATTGAAATAATTAGAATTGATGCAACTATTTAGTCATTTTGAATCTATCAAGTTGCGTACAAAAATTAATCTCTCTAAGGAAAACGTTCGTGCGACTTTTGGAGTGGCCTAACTCGGATTCAATGTTGTGAGGAGTTAAGTTCTGTATTGTATGATGAAGTTCCTTGTCTACGGACTGTCGAACGCTGGTATTTAGAATTTCAGCGTGGAAATACTAGTCTTAGTGACAAATCTCGTGAAGGACGTCCAAAAATTCGCCTTTACTGAAGAAAACATCGTTGCTGTGAGACAACTGATACTCGAAGATCGGCATGTGACATATCGGGAGATAGAGGCGTTAATAGGCATTTCAGGGAGAACCATTCAAAAGATCTTGCATGAAGAGCTTGGAGTGACATTGGTTTCCGATGATTATAAGGCGACCCGCGTCAGATGGTGTAAGAAATCTTTCCAAAGGTTCAAGCGAAGAGAGTCAAATCACGTCTACGACATTATCAGTGGTTACGAATCTTGGATTTATGCCTACGACCCTGATTCTAAAGAGCAATCCACAACCAGGGTCTTCCGAGACGAGCTAAAGCCGACTAAAGTTTTTCGCTCTCGAGCACTTTGAAGAAGATGTTGGCTACGTTCGTGGCCAAAACCGGTCACGTTGCAAGAATTGCGCTTGAAGATCGTAGAACGGTTAATGCAGAGTGGTATACTACAATTTGTTTACCACAAGTCATCACTGAAGTTCTGAAATCTAACCCAAAGCGACGCATCATCCTACACCATGACAACGCAAGCTCAAATACCGCTGGTAAATCAATTGATTATTTGAAGCAGGAAAACGTAGAAATTCTCGTTTAAGGTTATGGCACGTGAACACATTCGCAAGAAATTGGCAGAATCATCACAGCTGTGATTTGGTGGATTTGTTTCTCATTATAATTTTGTTTATTTGTATGTATTTATATAAGTATTTATTTATAAAAGTTTTATTTATATTATTATATATTTATTTTAGTTTTAGTTTTTTATTAGTTTGTTTGACTTTATGTTGTACCTACCATGTTTTATTTCTGCACCACCCTAAGGTCGACTGGTAGAAAATGCCTAAGGCATTAAGTCCACCTTTGTACTGTTTTAGTGCATAAAGTTTTAATAAATAAAATAAAATTCAAAATAAAAATTCTTGACTATCCCCCATGCAGTCTTGCCCTAACGATTTCTTTACATTTCCTAAAATTAAGAAAACTCTTCGTGGGCAAAGGTTCCAGTCCAGTGAAGAAGCAGTCAACGTTTTCAAGTCGGCCATTTTGGACATACCGACTTTGGAGTAGAATAAGTGTTTTAATAACTGGTTCGATCGAATGGAAAAATGTATTAAACTTCGAGATGAATACTTTGAAAAAAAAAAAGAAAAGGGCTATTCGTGCAATTTATAAATTGAGTCCCAGATACTCGCTCAGAGATAAATTTAAAAATATTAATATTTTGACTGTACCTTCTCAGTATATCTATGACAATATTTTGTATGTTCATAAAAACAAAAACATGTTTAAAAAATATAGTGATATCCATAGTGTAAATACTAGGAACAAACACAAATTTGTAGTTCCTGCAACCAGGCTCAAAAAAATAGGAGGCTCATTTCGATGCCAATGTATACACTTTTATAATAAACTTCCCAGTCACATTCAAGAACTTAGCCTGAATAAGTTTAAATCATTTGTAAAGCGGAAACTTTGTCAGAAGGCTTTTTATACTGTAAAAGAGTATCTTGAAGACAAAACAGCTTGGGATTGATCTGCTCCAGTACTGTCTATATTAGTTGTTATATAAGTATTTTCTGATTACTACTATATATATTATAATGATTATTTTTATTAACATTTTGACATTTGATGATTCTTGTTTAAAACTTTATTTTACAATTAGACTTAGAACTTAGAAGGTTCTTTATTTTATTTTAATATGATAATATTTTAATGATTTGATAAATATTGATAATAATATTTTTTATTTTATTTTATATATGTCGAGTGTTACATTTTGTAAATACTAGTATTTTATTATTGTGAATGTGGGAACTATGTGGATTACTTTTTTCTTTTCTGTATTTTTATATGATGTCTGGCAGTTTTGAGTATTTGACGCGGCCTACCCAAATGTCCTATCTTTGGTATTGTTCGTCAAGTCGTTGAGCTCCTTGGTAGTCCTAAGTTTGAGCTACACGAATACTGACAAATGCTTGCACTGACTGGACAGGTCCACTCAAATCTGTGTGGTTCTTTCCTCAAAAGGCCATCTGAGACACTGGTCTGCATGGTTCTCATATGATTTGACCATTACATGTTTACTGTATGGACTTTAAAAGAGACTTTGACCCCTGAGTTTGTTTCGGTGTTTCTTCTCAGGGTAGTCAGCTAGGAAACACCGGCCTCATCTCGTTAAAACTGACTGAAAACAAAATTGACGTGTAAAAGTGTTTTTTTAAAACCTATTTACAAAATAAAGATCATTTATCATTTATCATTTAAACAATTAATAATACTTTAAGGTTCTAGTTGTGTTTTTTTCTTCAAACGACAAAACTTAACCCTCAGATACCGTCAATTAGAGACACAATAGTAAGACAATAGATGCGCGGCCACCGGTGGTCGCTTGGGGATTCATGAATTAAAAGGCATCCCTCGTATTACACTGATGCTCAAAAAAAATGGTATCAAAGACAAAGTTACTTTCAAACATATCTTTACTTTTTGTCGTCGTCGTAACGATCAGACGTATGGACGTAGACGTGCATCAACACCAATTTACATTAGTCAAGGACTAGCATAGCATAGCATATTCGGCCTTATAATGTTCCAACTGCTGAGACTCAGGCTTCCACTCTAGGAGAGGACCAGAAGATGACGATAATTAAGATATGACTTACATTCAACAATAAGCGTTGTGACGTGTTCATCGCTTCCGAGGCTGTTCTTTGCCACACACTTATACTCTCCCTCGTGCTTCTTATCCACATTCGTTATACGCAGCACACTTTCAGAACTTATAGGGGTAAACGCTGAACCTGATTTTCCTCTAAAGAACCATGATAATTTTGGTGGCGGTACACCACTCACCCTGAAAAAATAATAAGCAAGTACTTATAATGTTTTATTGTTAATATTTTGAGAATATAATAATTACGAATCGTTATTTTTAAGGTGGGAAAATCATCCAATGACATCCCCCGATCTTGGATGGAGCAGGAGATAGTGTCAGACTTTTACTGACTCAAAACCCACTCCTGTCTTTTCTTTGCCATTGTCCTATGGGCCCGGGATATCTTTCGCATTACCCATGGCTCCAGTAGGCTACGACACTGCTGGGCCCCTACGGTTGTTGACAGCGTCTTGAGGCGCGCGTGGGACTCCACGCGCCTTCGACGACTTGGGCTCGGTCCGAACGATTATCGGGTAGTTGGACAGCGGGCTACCCATTGCTCGCCATCCGCAAGCCCGCGCCTACGGTGACCGGAAATCGGAATCATAATCCCGGTGGCTCGGGCACGAGGGCAATTGCATCGCGCGTGCAGCCTTCTCCTTTGCTAGCAATACTGCTTTGCAGAAGGAGGTCACCACCTGCCACCCATTCTGCCACTCTTCCTCGCTCCAGACCATGGCCTGTAACAAGGCTCGACGTGAGAGATCACTGCCGCCGAGCGCCTTCACGGGGACACACCGGTACTTTGCTCAAGTGGGGCACACCTCTACCGTATGTTCCACCATGTCTTCCGGGCGGTCCACAACTCAGGCGTTTCCGCACGAATCCGGTGCAGGAATCTCCCGAAGTGACCATGTCCGGTGAGGACCTGCGCTATACGGAAAGTAAAGACGCCTTGTTGTCTTTTCAGCCACGCCCCAAAGAGGGGTCTTACAGCCATAATTACGACATGCCCAGCACTGGGTTGCGACAGTCGCTGTTGCCATTCCACCATGCGATCTCGCCGAAACTCTGTCCGCCATGCCGCGACTTGGCGCGGCAACGGAGTTTCACTCCAGCATGAATCGTTATTTAGGGACAGATAAAATAAAATAGAAGTGGTTACTACTTACTTGCATTCAAAGACAGCAGTTTTACCCTTGGTAACGTTAATTTTGGGTACTCCTTGTATCTTCGGAGTAACTAAAAGAAAATAATGACACAAATTAGTTTTCTAAAGTGATAAAATAATATGTAAGTAGGTTTGCTACACAGCTTATTTGTAAAACAACAACGAAATCTTGAAGGTTTTGTTTTTGGTAAATGTATTATGTTTTCTTAAAAGTCATAGAACAAAAGTGGTTGTTTATGATTAGTAACATAGTCTTGAAAGGTTGCTAGTGTTTTACAAATAACCCTATCTAGGTAGACGAATTATACAAAAAGATTACTTAGTCCATCAATTTTAACTTGTGTTTGGAAATATTTTTGCACATCCTTCATGTTTTTCAAGGAAACTTTGCAAGCATATCCGCCTTCTAAGTCCAAATCCATGTTTTTTATTTTGAGTTGAGTGCGATTTGCAGATACCTCGTACTTATCAGAAGTACTTATCTCTCTAGTTTGTCCTGTTGTTTCGTTAACGTAGTACCAGTGGATATCCATCGGAAGGTGTGATATGATGTCGCAGGTAATAGTACCGTCTGAACCATAGGACAATTTTGTTATTTCTGTGAACAATACACGAAACTGTTAAAATACTTACTTATAGACTGTTAAGTATACTTCTAGGTAGTAGGTACTAACTATAGATGACGCATAATAGAAATAGCTTACCGGTGGGGGTGTATTTAACAATGAAAGGTTCTTTTACGATGACATTAATAGTGGTCTCATCGCTTCCAAAATCGTTCGTGGCATAGCACTTGTATCTATCTCCAATTGACGCAAATGAAATGTCCATATAACTTATGTATTTATATGGTTCTTCTACAAGTGCCATCTGTTGGTTAAAGGCATACATTAAAAAAGGATTTATTATTAATGAGATACTAAATACAACAAATAAGTCAAGCCCAAGATTTATGATGTGTATTTATGTTTTTATCGCACTATATAAAGCAGATTACAGATAAAAGTTATCAAATATGTATAGCGAAGATGAGAATGTAGACATAGAGCTGACGAGTAAAACGAGACCTTGCTATATTAAAGACAGTTTCAAAGAAGTCAGTTCGGCGCATATAATCAGGCAATTGGACATATGATGAGCAGGAAAGGTTTGATTTGACTAGTTATCGCAATAAACCGTGGATGGATGAATATAATGAGGAAGATCAGAAAAGACGGATAGATTGATGAATGATAAGGGTGCTTTGTGCCGAGCCCAAGGAACATGGGACATAAGCAGAAAAAGATTGTTATAAAGGGCATGGAATATTAAGTATCTACTTCTCATACTATCTATTATTATTTATTATTATCTTCATATGAATATTGGATTTTATTACTAACTACTAATAAAATAGAATAAACTTTACACTAAAATAGTAACAGTTACACAGAAATTGTAAACTTAAACATAAATCTATTGTAAAAAGTACCTTAGAAGGCATCACATGTCCTTTAATGTTTGACCAATCGATTTTCGGCTTTGGGAAAGCTATCACCTTACAAGTTAACTTCACCGTGCTATTATATTCTATTTCGATCGCCTTGCCCTCTGCTATTTCAACTGTCGGCCTTTTGTTATTTGGCAATTCTGCAAATTATGTGAAAAAAAGTTTCTTTAAAATAAAAGTAAATAAATAGTTTGGTTCCAATTTCTGTATTTTAAACTTTTTGAAATTCAAGTCGTTACATTGGCGACAATCAATATTTAATGTAGTGATTTTTTTTAAACATCTATTATGAACAAAATACAAACGATCTTACGAAAAATATGGCACTGGGGTATTATGCTGTTTATTTTTGTATAATATATTAGATAGTAAATAACACTAAAAATCTTTTTCTGAAAACAAACTTCAAAATTGGATGTTAATTGAAGCAGCAATCAGCATTTGAAATATTGATTTGAGGAAGGGTGGTGTGGTGGGAAATCTCGCTACTCATGTAAGTGCATCACATTTCAGTTTGTGCATAATTTTTCAGGAGCAGTGCTGGCCGAGCGGTAAAGGCTTCGTCTTAAAAGTCAGTCGCGGGTTCAAACCTAACTAGGCGCATTACTAAGTGTAATTTATTTCATCACCACTGCTCTCAAAACGGTGAAGAAAAACGTCGCGAGGAAACCGGCCAGCCTTAGAACTTTTTTCCATCATTCATAGCATACAGACGTGCTCAGTAGCAATATTTAATTTCATAAAATAATATCAGTGACCTTAATTTTTTGCATAAATTTTGCCTTGTGTAGTTTAGTAAATGCAATGGAAACTTAGAATAAGTGAACTAGTTTTAAATAAAATGGACAACAGCCCGTTCTCGAGAGATCGAGTGAATCTCTCCGCCTCTCCAGCGAAGACGATATCGCAAATTCCAGCCCAATCTGATCTCCAAATCGAAGCTATTCCAACACCTGAGATACAAAGATGGATGTTAACCATTGATCAGCATCTAAACGAGGTTACTTCTATAGCTTCGGATGGCAAACTCAACTCTGAGCAGAAATTGAAAATTACAACCTTGTGCCTAAAATAGGATCTTGCACCTCACAGATGGCAGTCCTATATCAATCCTTAAAACAGAAAGCAATCCAAGAGCGCATCCTCAATGAAGATCTGTTGGAAAAGTGCAACTTGTCTGACCACATCTTGGACTTCACGAAGACGATTAAGGACTCTGGCACTGTTTCGTTCGCCGACATGGTGAAGAAGGGGTCAAATTATTTAATTCGACTGAACAATTTAAACTCCGTGGCCATATATTCTAACAACAAGTTAAAGTCCAGTGACGAAACAAAAGTCCTCGTGCAAAAGATGATTCGACCAGAACAAGTCAAGCTGCATATACGTGGTATCCGTAAGACTAAAAACGGAGGCGTTATAGTCAGTACCGAGACAAAAGATGACGCAGATAAAATTAAGCTCGCAGTCCTGCAATCTGCATCTGGCCTTACCGCCGATGAACCCAGCAAGCGCAAACCCCGGATTGTAGTTGTAGGAGTGCCGTCCTCTTTGTTTCCATGGAGTCCTTTTTGACCTCAGTTAAATTAAGTCACAAATCGGGGAAAAAAGATTCACAGACTTGTAACTACGTGGTTGAAGTTCCAGCCCATATACGCAGAGCTCTGATTTCCCAGTCAAGGATTTTCGTAAATTGGACGTCCTGCCCTGTCAGGGACTTCACCCTAACAGGTGGTGCGTTGGTTTGTAGTGTCAGATCCGTAAACGTCGTTGATGTTGCGTGCCGCTTGTGCCGCGTTGCTGCCACGACGGTACTCATATTCCATAATTACTCGATTTTTTAACGTATCCATGATGACGAAAAAGCAACCGGGGTAGACGAGGTCTAAGAGCGATTGGAGTCGATCTGTACTCGCGGAGTGCATCCTCCAGTGCGCTCCACAGTCGATCATTAAACTGGCTACTTACTGTGACAACCCTATCATCTTCTTCATCATCACCATGATTGGACCGCGGCATGAATGCATCTGTAGCCCGTGGTGCCGCAGTCTGTGGCTGTGTTGGAGACGAGATGATACGGTTACTCAGTACTTCTGAGCGCAGTCTATCAAGTGTGGTGTCGTCCAATCTGTGATTCCGTTGGATTACCCGACCCTGATCCGACAATTGTTGGGTGGTGACGTTGACGGATGTTTCAAGTTCCCGAAAAAGAGACAGCATCCTAACACGGTACGCAGTGAGGTTATTTCCCCCCTCTGTAGCCCCGTAATATGCGCGCATGACGTTCTCATTGATAGATTGATTATTATTATTACTATTATATCCAACAATCCGCACTGGGTTCTCGTGGTGGATTTCCTCTCCAAGAGTGGAGACCGGAGTCCCAGCATTGGAAACCTTAAAGGGCTGACAATGCTATCCTTATTCTTGTTTTGGTTAATTGACATTTTTCTCTACTAGATTTCGAACGTTCTAACTTGACTAATATAATTAATTTAAATTACTTTTCATTTTTGATTTTGAATTAAGTCATTTTTTAACCCCCGACAGAAAAGAGGGGTGTTATAAGTTTGAGCCGTCTGCCACTCCTTCTTGCTCCGGACCATGGCCTGAACCAAAGCCCGGCGCGAGTGGTCTCCGCCGCCGATCCATCCCCACGAGGGCACAGCGATGCTCCGACCAAGCAGGGCACACCTCGACTGTGTGCTCTACCGTGTCCTACAGGCGTTCCGCACAGTGGCGACAAAATCAAAAAATCAAAATCAAAGCATTTATTTCAAAATCAAAGCATTTATTTCAAATAGACCATTTGCAGGCACTTTTGAATAGTCAAATGTCGGTCAGTCCAAGAAAAGTGAAGCTAAATTGCTAATTGACACTCGGGCGTCTCTTCCGCTTGAATTCGGTGCAGGAACGTCCCGAACGTGCCATGTCCGGTGAGGACCTGCGTCATGCGGAAGGTAAGGACGCCGTGAGGTCTTTCCAGCCACGCCTCAAAGACCGGACTTACCGCCATATTTGTGGCGTGCCCAAGCTATCAGCCTCAGCTATTGTATTATCGCTTGCTTCACATAGACTTCGTAATATTTAGAACGTTCAAAATTTAAGGATTCGGGGTCAACGGGAAGTATTTTATGCATTTTGATTCCGTGTCGAAATATATCTACGTTTTATGCGACATAAACGGCCGTATCTTTTTTTTCGTTAACGAAGAAGTTTGATGTTTTTTTTCACAGCTTTAAGGTACCGCCGACCTAAATGTATGCTTTTAATTGTAACTCAATCCCTTTACGCGTTACCGGCCCATTGTGATGCTCGACGAGGTGGGCAAGCTCTTTGAAAGAGTCATTGCAAACCGCCTCGTCGCGCGGCTAACACGAGTGGGGCCGGACTTATCGGACGGACAGTTCGGCTTTCGCAGGGCGCGCTCTACGGTGGATGCCATCATGCGCGTGCGAGCCCTCACGACAGGGGTTGCGGTGTCCCAGGGCAGGAGCGTCGTGGCAGTGTCCTTGGACATTGCCAACGCGTTTAACTCCCTGCCCTGGAGTACGATCCGGAGGGCACTCCGGTACCACCGGGAGCCCGAATACCTCTGTCGAGTGGTCGAGGCTTACCTGTCGGACAGGTCCATTATCTACCCCGGTCACCAGGGAGACTGGAAACGTCGAGAGATGTCGTGCGGTGTTCCGCAGGAGTCGGTTCTAGGCCCACCCTTGTGGAACATCGGCTACGACTACGTGCTGCGCGGCGACCTCCCTGACGGGGTCAGCGTGGTCTGCTACGCAGACGACACGCTGGTTCTAGCGCAGGGAGAGTCGCACCAGGCGGCGGTCGCTCTAGCGACACGCGGGGTTACGATAGTCGTTGGTAGGATCCAGGAGTTGGGACTCGAGGTGGCGCTGCACAAATCCGAGGCCATGTTTTTCCACAGCGCTCGGAATGCGCCACCATCAGACTCCCAACTTACGGTAGGAGGAGTTCGCATCGGCGTCGGGACTCGTTCTCGACGGCCGATGGAATTTCGGAGAACACTTCCAACGTTTGGCTCCCAAACTCAACCGGGCCGGGGCTGCTCTCAAGCGGCTCCTGCCCAACCTTGGGGGTCCAGACGCCTCCTGCCGGAGGCTCTACGCGGGGATCGTTCGATCCATGGCTCTCTACGGGGCGCCGGTGTGGGTGCTGGTGTGGGCGCGGTCGCTGAAAAGGCGACCGGCGGCCATACTGAACGCCTGCCAGAGGGTCATGGCAATACGGATGGTGCGGGGTTACCGCACGATCTCCCGCGGCGAGTCTTCTGGCTGGCCTACCACCGTGGGATCTGGAGGCAACAGTCCTTGCACACATGCACGATAAGCGCGTGGAGATGCAACGCCGGGGTGAAAGTCCACTACCGCGACAGGTCGAGGTATGGCAGACAGAGCTCCGGCGGGATCTCACGGTGAAATGGCTATGGACTATCGCAACCCAGTGCTGGGCACGCCACAATTATGGCGTTAAGTCCCCTCTTTGAGGCGTGGCTGGAAAGACCTCACGGCGTCCTTACCTTCCGCATGACGCAGGTCCTCACCGGACATGGCAAGTTCGGGAGGTTCCTGCATCGGATTCGAGCGGAAGAGACGCCCGGGTGCCGCCACTGTGCGGAACGCCCGGAGGACACGGTGGAGCACACAGTTGAAGTGTGCCCTGCTTGGGCGGAGCAACGCCGTGTCCTGGTGGGGGCGATCGGCGGCGGAGACCTCTCGCGCCGGGCCTTGGTTCAGGCCATGGTCCGGAGCGAGGAGGAGTGGCAAGCGGTCGCCTCCTTCTGCGAAGCAGTAATGCTAGCAAAGGAGGAGGCCGACCGCACCAGGCAATGGCGCCCTCACCACCGCCGCCGCCGCCGGGGTTCCAGCCCCGATTTCCAGCCACCGTAGACGCGGGCTCGTGGACAGCGAGCTATGAGTGGCTCGCTGTCCGATCGTCCGGTAACTGTCCGGACCGAGCCAAGGCGTCGAAAGCGCGCACTGTTCCCGCGCGCCTCAAGGAGTTGTCAGCAAAAGAAGGGGCCCGTCTGGGTCGAAGCCTACCGGGGTCGGGGTTATTCGAAAGGAAACTAGAGCCCCGGTATGAAGGCAAGAAGGAACGGTGCGGGGTTTTTAGTCAGTAAGACTCTGACACTGTCTCCCACTCCACCCAAGAGCGGGTTTCGTCAATGATGATTTTCCCCGTCGACAGAAAAAAAACCCTTTACGCGTTCATAATGAAAATGATGTAACTCTCAATCATGCTTCTGGTTATACTAGTTCGATTCGAATTCTTCAAAATCCAGAAAGCAAATTTTTATGACAGCAGAATTATTATCAAAGACCAAAATACTTGCTAAGGGAGGAGACCAACGGCCCCATCCGTAGATATAGTCCCATCGCACTAGCGACTTCTTCCAGATTTTTTTTGTCGAATTGTGTTCAAAAGATGGAAGTTATGAAATATTAAAATAACTAAAATACTTCAAAATAGACTCATTGAAGCAACGAAGAACCCTCAACGACCTGTTGACACTTCACAAAACTATTAACGGGACATTATCAACGCCAGACTTACTTAGTAAAATCAGCATAGACGTACCTCGTCATTCCCACCTTCGGTCCAACGTACCAATAGAACGTTTGCCATTAAACCACGGTGCACAAACCTGGGTCAGCACGCTTCCCTGAATAGATTATTGACTTTCTACAATAAAACCTGCTCTGTCGACAGCAGCATTGATATCTACTTTGATAGTCTGCCAAGATTCAGAGCCAAAACCATTCAACTGGAATTGTGATCAGCCGCCTTACTTCTTCTACCTTTACCTTTACTTATTTGTGCCTGTCGTTTTCATAATATGATATTGCAAACATTTTTATTAGGTAATGCTTCTATATAATTGTATCTGAATAATATTTTCATTTCATTTAACAGTGATTGAATAATATTTTATTTTTTTCTATAATGCAATTTATGATTTAATTGCAATTTGATAATGATTAGTTTTTTTTTTTTAATTCGGGACATTGGCTTTTAATCTTCTTTTCGTACATATTTTAAATGTTTATTGTTATTATTTATCTTCTCTTTATTTAATTAATTAGACCTATTGTAAATGTTCTACACACCTACCTGTAATTGACTTTTTTACACAGGATTAACTCATATATTCATAATAAATTATTTAAACTTTGAGAAATTCTGGGGCTGACATAAAAAAAAAAACTAAAAACAACTAATTTTAGTAAGATGTAGGTTGTGTCAAAGATAACAAACCTTGACATACATCTTACGTACCATCTACGTGTTGAGCAGCCTGCAATGTATGAATTCGATTTAATAACAATATTTTTGTTTTTTTTTTTTTAAATAAACCATAACGTAACTTACTTCTCGGTGGTTCTGGCGGTGTAACGGGGATTTTGCCAATCCTTATTATAGGTTTTTTCGTTGCTTTTATTATCCCGTTCACCTAAAACATAAAAACAGGATCATGGTTGCAGCGAATAATAAAATTTATTAAGATATGGTTGGTAATTATACTGTTCTCAAAATGAAACTGCACAGTACATCTATTTACCGGTGTAACAACAGGTTCAGTTTTCAATAGTAGTTTCAATTTTTAAAATATTACTACAGCAATCCCGAAACAAACACGACCCATACATCATTACAATTTGCTAATAAATGATTTCCATTTATAAAACAAATGCGCTGCATTATGTTGTATTTAGGATTTCAATAGCTTTCATCCTTATAGGTGTTATAGGTACAAAACTGTGTGAAGACATTAAAGTCACCATATCAGCCGAAAATCGTCCACTATTGGACATAGGCCTCCCCCAAGCGTCGCCATAACGACCGGTCCTGTGTGTCATGCACCCATCGGATTTCCGCGACCGCAGAGTTTCATTACAAAATAATAACTATTGATACTTACAGCCACTTTAAACCTCTGCGTTGGTGCAACAAACAGATTCGTTACGTAAAAGTTTTTGGAGATCTCTGTTAGAGGCATCGGGCCATTAATTGGTTTTTCATTCATGTCTAAAATCTGAGCCGATACTATTTGTACTGAGTGATGGTCATCAGTAACGGATATCGATAGGTGGACATTCGATTCTGAAAAAAAAAAATAAGTTTTAACGATTTTCGCGTTCTGTTTGGTAAGAAGCGTCTTGATGAGTACTTTATTGAACTTACTAGCTATTGGTTGCAGCGACGTGTCGCCTAGCGACTTGGGTTTTAGCTCAGAGAAGCCATGACTGAAGAAGAAATCAGTCCTGCCGACAATGACGACAGACGTTCTTGACTGGCCCATCACCGTAGCCACGTATGTGCCAGGTTTAGCGTTATTTAATTTTGCAACCTAAAACATTTTTAAATAGGTATAAAATATGTGGTACCAACAATATAGTGGTTGTTGTTTCAGTAATAGGTAGATAAATTCAGTCGAAACCCAAAATATGATGTTTTAAACACTGGACCAATATGTGCTTGAAAATAAATAAAACAAGTATTGAAATTAGGGTATCTATCGACTAATGACATGCCAATTTGTACCAATTTCATTCGATTAGAATACTCTTTTTTAGAAATGGGTATTTAAAATAACACCTAACTTGGATATAAACGGAAAAAAAACCAATAGGGAGAAACCGTCTGAAGTATTATTTTTCACAGCAAGGTACGATTGAACGGCCAATCACGCCTCACGATCCAAAAAAAGTTTCAGTAAAATTCGCATCATCCGTATGTATATTAGAAAATTTCATATGTCTAATGAAACTTACTTTTCCATTATTGTTCCACATTATTTTTTCTAAATTAAACGATGGTCCTTTAATATCCAAGTAAACTTCTTTGCCAGACACGGAAACGATGGCATAGTCTGTGTGATCATCTATTGTGAACTGAAAATAAAAGAAGTCATAAAATAGCATCAAGCAGAGAGAAAAAATGTAAGTATCGTTACGCCGTGAATCTTTAATACGTTACATCCCGAAGAAATCAAAAGTAGCATAAACTTATTAAGGTGGTGCATCACGACTCACATTTTCACTGTTTTTCATACAACTGCTCGTAACTGCTTATGACGTTATTACACACTTTTCATTAGATATTTTGGAAACACAGTATCTTGTGGATATTATCTAGGTTTCTAAAGAAACCAATTTCTAAATTTGTGTAAAACTAATCCAGTAAAAACCTCTGAAAATGTCCTATTTTGTATGAACTTTGACACTTCATAATTTGCCTAAAAATTAAAAAAGTCAAAAAAGTAATCCTCTAGAGACCTTGCAAATTTTATTAAGATTCTAAATGATGACAACATTTTTCAAAAACTTTTAAGGGTTTAAAAAACAGCTATTTCCTGGAGCAAGTTTTGTGAAATTTTCGAGTAAATCTCGGAATTACCGAATACTAACAGAGTTTCCAGGCGCTACCTCTCTTTTTTTGCGTTGCCTTTTCGTCAAGCATCGCGTTGGATTGCATTAAATGAGGTAACAAGCTTTTAAACCATTTTCGATGTTAACGATAAGCGAGTGGAGAAGGACCCTCTTAAAACGTAATGCTGAGCGAAACTTCTAGAATGGAAGTACGTACCAAGCTCTAGCGAGTTCTAGAAAAGTCCACCATAAACTACTTACGAATATTATATTAGATAAATAGTTGATCAGGGAATTTGTTCCTTCCGTCTAATACGATTGAGTTGAAATTTACATGAAGTCACGACAGATGATTATTATTAATTTTTTTATAGTAATAATAATTTATTACCCCGCGATGTGGCTACAATGTTCTAGAGTGGCCTTTGAAACGTTCGGCTCTGCGTTTAGATACGAGACTTCGACTGGAAGTGGGTCAGATTGAATTCATCTGCGACTCAAGAACGTGCGATCTATCCACGGATCTATCCAAGTGAAGTGATTTTATCTAACGATCTAAGTGACAGTAAAAAAGGACTATAGTATACATTGTGATTTGGTTATCGGTGATTGATTAAATTTATTATTGTTTCTGGTAACAAAATTCTTTTTTAGTAATTTGCTGATTTAACTGTGTGTTTATAGGTAATAGTTTGAAGATACAAAAGGAAGATATCACTGACTATGTAGCTAAAATGTTAAAATTAAAATTTAAACTTTTTGTTTACATTTTATATATTGCATATTGTGTGCTTTCCATATTTTGAACAATTGACAAAATAATTATATTCATATGCTTAGTAAACATAATATTATGTTTTTTGACACCAACATTTTTGTGGATCATTTAATGTCAAAATGGGGTACGACGTATCTGCTAATTAGTTATAGACATTTAATGTCATCGTATCGTAAGAAAAGAATGGCATTTGTGAAAGATGATATGGCTAGAAAGGGGTTCCTGCTGAGATGGTCTTATTTAGAAGTATAGAGAAAGAAGACATGATGCGTGGACCCCAAATATGTTAGTATAGATATTACATCGTACATAATATCTATGTGATTTAGGCTTTAGAATAACAAGTTATGTTCAGGAGCAATCCCATTTTAAAACGGATTTATAATCCGTTGCATCATAAGTTATGAAAATGTTTGAAAGGGACTATTCGTGGATAAAACCGTTTTTTAACAAGGCAGTAAGCCTTAAGTAGTAAGACCCCAAGCCAAATATCTTATATCATAATTTCACGGTAAAAACACTTACTGGAATTTGTTTGTAAACACGAGCTGGCACTATCGTTGAAGCAAGCTCTGTCTTGTTGCCTTTTATGGTTTCTTCTATTGTTCGGAGCACCTAAAATAATTGTCAAAGAAGATCAATTTAGTACTTTTAATACAACAATTTATTTAAAAGACAACTTTGGTCTACAATATATGTGTTTTTTTTTATTGTTGATAGGTTCGCGTTTGAGCGGTATCTCACCTGATGGAAAGCGACGATGCGGGCGACGATGGAACGCGCTTACCTAGAAGAAACCTATTCACTCTTGACTTAAAGATTCCCGGGGTGTAGCTATCAGGAAACATAGACTCCGGCAAGGAATTCCATTCCTTAGCTGCACGCACAATGAATGTGTTTCCAAAACGTTTTGTGCGTGTAGGTGGAATGTCCACCATGTACCAGTGGCGCATCGCCGTTCGTCTGGTAGTCCGATGATGGAACGGGATAGGCGGAATAGGTCTACTCGCTTTCTCCGAAACGAAACTTTCGTAAACGAACGATATTCATCTGACGTTAAAATTGCAAACAATCCTCTGTCATAATTATATATATTTTTTTAAACATAACTAATTAGAGTAAGTTTAAAGATTCGGTACGTCAAACAATTTTCGTTCGTGCGAAACTTCGTTTTTCAAAGAAAGCGGGTAGAACCCCTAGTTATGCAATTCCGACGCACACTCCCCGAAATGCAAAAAACCGGTAGAAAACCGGTAATAAAATGATATTGATAAAATTTGAGCAGCTGTTCCGGCGTGAAGTACTGTCTGACTTTTGCGAGGATTCCCAGCTTTTTTGCAGCCAGTTGAACCTTTGCTTCGATGCATGACCCAAAGTTGTACTTATATAGTAACACTTATTTCTGTGTTAGTTCACAATTCACTAATTGGTTATTGTTTCCCATAAAATAAATTAAATATTATGTAAATTGAATTACGATTATCACTGAATTAAATATTATTAATACGAGTATCATAGTCATTTTACGAGAAATGTCTTATTAAGATAAACTGTTTTACCTCTTTGACTTGATAACGGTCCACTTCGAACGGTTGTCCAGAGCATGCGTGGGCTATGTCGAAGTAAACATCAAAAGGTGCAGCACCGTAATAATTACCACAGCGACCGGTGAGCACAAACACTATCTGTAAGCAAAACGAATATTGACGGTAATAAATACGAGTATATTAAACTCAGAAAACACAATAGCAGTTTTGATGCAATGTCTTTGTCGAGACTGATTTATAACCCTTGTATAGAAAAAGTTGCAGGAACTGCAATGATTTTATAACTGCACTAACACGCAAAATATTTGGCCTGAGTAGTTGTAGTGCTTGGTTTTATTTTTTAATAATATTACACAACGCAGTCTATCTAGTCTCAAGCTAAGCAGAGCTTGTCTTATGAGTACTAGACATACATACTTATATATTTCTAAATACATACATATTATAGATAAATTACACCCAGACACAGATCAAATGATCATGCTCATCACACAAACATTTGTCCTGGGTAGAGAAGGGTTTCTACCCGGTAAATACCGGGTAAATACCCAAAACCATGGGTATAAACCTTTAACGCTTTTTGGAACGATTTATTGAATAAAGTTTAGTTGAATTTTAGATCGTTTACATGTTTTGAACACCTCCATGTTATAAATTGGACTTCTTTCGTATATTTTTAAGTTTTAACGCCTGATTATTATTTTTGATTTCCGGTAAATACCCGATGGGTTTTTACCCACCGCCCATCTCTAGTCCTGGGTGGGAATCGAACCCACGACCTCCGATATAGCAGTCAGGGCCACTAACCACTAGACCAACAGGCCAGTTAAAAGTGTAGTCCTCCAAGGTGGCGGGGGTGGTCTTTGATAACACCAGGTTAGCGTATAAGAAATGATATAGCATTCTGGGCGAATGGTGCTATATATGGTTCTAATAGCTTATAAATTAAGTAGGTACACTGAGCGCATGCTCAAGCAAACCGTTTTTCTTATTTTTCTATAGAACCAGTTATTTTTGTGTGGATATTCTCATAATACTTTCCATCTAGAGACAACGGAGAATGAAACCCCACAGTTCCTTCTCACTACCTGCACAGGCCTGGCAGGTATGAGCCCGCTACGCGCCATTGCTTTATATTCCTATTTCCCAGTGAGGCTGATCCAACGACCGAACATTCTCCCGTATGAGCGCACATGGAATGACTGTGGGTTGGTTCTTTGGGGTCCCAAACCCCAGTTGGTGGGAAAATTTTGCGACATACGAGTATGTACTTGTATGTATTGGTATCCGTTTAATCCCTGGCCTCGAGCCGGATAAATTAATTTTGGGCCTATTCGTTTCATCCCTAGCTTCGAGACGGATAAATTAATTTTGGGCCTATTCATGGACTATTTTGAATTCTAAAAGTCTAATTTTCTTCAAGGCTAGAGAGAATAGGCTTTTAATAAACTAATGCGCCTCACCATCAGAGATTGCATCACTGCTTACCATCAGGTGGGATCGCAGTCAAGCACTAGTTTAGATCGGGAATTTTCAATATCAATTGCATATCATCACTCAACTTATGGATAACCAAAATATAGAGGGCTAGGTTCTGGTTACTACCTATCGAGAACTATATAAAGACTATGCATTTGCCTGAGCACTGTTATTGTTATACCTACATCGATAAAAAGGAATTTATATTATCTAGGTTGTTAGAATCCTTTGATAAAACGAATAAAATAAAATATTCTATATATCTTGATGTGCAATAAAGCATATCATTATCATCATCATATCAGCCAAAAGACATCCATTGTTTGACATAGGCCTCCCCCAAGCATCAATAAACCATATATAAATAAATATTCATCTTCTTTACCTTGCTCTGCTTCTTTTGACACAGCTGTGTTACATAATGGCTGTCGCGATAGTCCTTAGCCGGAGCATCAGTAAAAACGTAGATGTAGGAGTCACGGTTACTTGTTTCGAGTGCTAAGCGTAAACCTTTCATGGATGGCTCCCAACAGTCTCTGTTATTAATATTGTAAGTATATACTGCATTTAATGTTCTTTTGAAACTTTCGCGGTTTGTGGTCACCGTCTGTACTGTGGCTTCTGAAATAAATAAAAAACCTTGCTAAGTATAACTTTTTCATTCCTGTAAGCAGCAGGTTTTTCGTGTCATCTATACGGGGTTATTTGTAAAACACTAACAAACTTGCATTACTAACATCATAAACATAACACATTTTCTCTATTGGAGAGGGAATGGGCGGTAATCCTCCAGTTCGGGCCATTACCTCTCTGCCATCACTGGTCGTAATATTTAGAACGTTCAATTTAAATATATTTGTATGAAAGTCTGATGAACTAAATTATGATAAATTTTTAAGTCATAGAACAAAAGTTGTATATGTAGCTAGTTCCATAGTCCTGAGAGGTAGCCATTGTTTTACAAATAACCCTGTATATTTAAGTCAGTCAGTTTATCCTTTTATATAGGCACATGCAATTATGCACAAAGCTTTCTTTTCTGACGTAAGCACTAAGGGATTTTTGGAAAATCAATAGGTAATTAAAAAAAAATCGTTCGTGTACGAAATCTCATTCCGTGTGCCAAAATACATACTTGAAAGTTTGCACAAATAGTACCTAACTAATATTTGTGTTTAAAACTACTCCTGATAGAACAATTTAGAGGATTTTCAAGATTGTATAGAAGATTCTTATTTCTAGGGTTAATAAACTTGAAAATTTGCATAAATTCTAGTCAAAATGAATAATAAAGACAGTAGTTATTAGTTTTTTAAATCTATCCTCAAAAAACATGCTCGCGAACGAAGGCGCTGGCAAAGTGCTTGATAATTTTTTACTCGCATGGAGAATGCAATCCATGATCTAACTTTTAGTATTATTTAGTGCCGCATATAATATTGTTTGGTTGACTGAGAGACACTTAAGAGGGATGTAATATAAATCATTTATTTACAAATACCTTATAGACAATATAACATAACATAACATTATTTCAGAACTTGACGAGTAAATTAATAGTTACTAAATCGGTTTTTAAACTATTTTAGCAACACTAACCGGAAAAATAAAAGGAAATGGAATTGAAATAGCACTTATGGAGAAGATTGATCAACTCTGTTGTCAAGGAAAATCTATTATAAAAAAAATCTTTAATTCAGCCTAGTGACATCCATTAGGAATAAGAGAAAGATGCCGTAAAAAGTTTATCATACCATAGGTAATGTTAGGAACAACAAGCATACCTTACGTTACGTATGTCAAAAATGGAATAATGTTAGTGGCTTTAAGTTTACCTGGATCGTTAAATGTGACCAGCACCATATTGCCGATTTCACTGGACTTTTCATTGAACACAATATTGCTGATACGGTCTACACTTCTCTTAACTTGGTCTATGTCGTCAGTCATAGAGGCTGTATCATCTATGACAAAAGTTAAACTGCCACTCCCCTTGCATGATGCTTTCAGTATTATATTCGCTAATATGAGTAAGGTCGCGTGCGGATATATCCGTCCCCACATTTTGATATTTTGTTTAATTATCAATTGGTAATGATACTGTACTGCTTCCTTATAAAATTCAACTCAGACTGGCAAACAGGTACAGGGGCCGCCCATTTATAGTGTCACGATGATACATACCTATTTATTTTAGTTTTCCATGGGTTATTCCTGCTATTCCAGATTGGCATAATCATTTGGTATAAACCCAATAAACACCTACTCAGTAATCCTACATTATTAGGTATGTGTATTCGGTAGGTACATTCATTTAGTGCTCGTTAAGGGTTTTTTTTTGGAAAGATTATTGGGATTTTTTAAATTAAAGATGTGGTGCTCTTTCCTGAATTTTACTTTGCTATCTCCTATGTTTGCCGCTCACGCTGCTATCTTATATTTGCTTTGTAATTAGAGACACAATAGAAAGCCAATAAGAGAGCTGCCCCCCTAGCTGAGTTACAACCCTTTCGCTTGCGTCGAAACGTTCGACACCAGCAACACAGTTGTAACTTGGCTTTCGTCGAATTCTTTTGTTCTAATCACGTGACTGAGCGTTGAGATGACGTCATTTCTACTAGCGTTAATTATTGCAGATTAGCAACTTGGCTAGGGGTACTGGCGTTCGCTTGGGGTTTAATGAAATAGGTAAAATGGTGCTAAAAATAATTCCAAATGTTCCGTAAAATAATTCTCAATAAATCCTTAAAATATCTCTGTGGTAGGTAGGTATAATAAGGTGATAATAATCACGTTAATATAATGATAACTGATATTTACATTGCAAAAAGGTTTTAAAAAACCTATTTGTAACTGATATTTACAAGCCAATTTGTCAGGTCAAACTAGATTGGGCACGCCACGATTATGGCGGTAAGTCCCCTCTTTGAGGCGTCGCTGGAAAGAACTCACGGCGTCCTTACCTTCTGCATGACGCAGGTCCTCACCGGACATGGCACGTTCAGGAGGTACCTGTTTCAGATTAAGTCGGAAGAGACGCCCGGGTGTCGTCACTGTGCGCAACGCCCGGAGGACACGGAGGAGCATACAGTCGAGGTGTGCACTGCCTGGGCGGAGCATCGCCGTGCCCTCGTGGGGGCGATCGGCGGCAGAAACCTATCGCGCCGGGCCTTGGTCGAGGACATGGTTCGGAGCGAAAAGGAATGGCAGGCGGTCGCCTCCTTCTGCGAAGCAGTAATGCTAGTAAAGGAGGAGGCCGACCGCATCAGGCTACGGTGCCCTCGCCGCCGCCACCGGGACTCCAATCCCGATTTCCGGCCACTGTAGACGCGGGCTCGCGGACCATGCCCGATGGACCGAGCCCAAGACGTCCACGGCGAGTACCCCCCTGACTCCCGTGGCGGTCGGATCGTTTTTGGAGACGCTCCGCAGTAAAAAATTATAAAAAGTAGGCAAAAGTTGTCTGATTTTAATTATTTTAGTGTCAAACGACGCGAATAAAACCGGGTCACGCCATACAGTGAAAGCAGTGCATTGGAATTGCAGTGGAAAGCGGAGAAAAAGGAAAAATCTTGAATAGGTTATGTTTTCCTAAGTCAATATACACATAAACGCTTACGCTGCGAAAACGAAAGCGGTGACCCCCCGATTTTATTTTACCACTTCAAGCGGACGGCGTCACCCTACAACCCAAGACCTTATCTGGAATTTTCCGGACGAAAATCAGGGAGAAAAGCAGGAAAAACCGAAAACCACGTGTACACGTGGTGGCTGAAGGACCAGTTGCAGAGACGCCGTTTCTTCGCAGCTTCGTGCTTCGTCAGCGGAGAAGACCCCTGGTGCCCTTAGAAAAATTTTAAGTTGAGTAGTTTAGTAGATATTTAGATTAGAATATTGAAAATTTGACCTTGAATATCTCGGGAACTATAGCGCTTACCCATTAATTTTTTCAAAGGGTTAGCTGCGCGCTAGAGCCCTTAATCCAAACCTTGTTATTTGATATTTTTATCGCAGCTGGCTACCGAGATATTCAAATTTAATTGAAAAAACTTGTTTTTATTTAAAAAAACCACTTTCATTTTATGATTTTTACAATTTTATTTTATTATCCTGTAAAACCCTAATTTAGCCATTTTATGCATATTTTTGTGTAATTTTAAGACTTTTGGCTCGGGAGATACGGATTTTTAAAGAATTTTGTTGAATTTTACAGGAAATACATATCTTTTAACAAATTTGACACCATAAATAGGTTCAACTAAATATAATCACCTGTTATAGCCAAAATTTCAACCTTCTAGGACAATTAGACGTGGATTCACGCGAAAAAAGTTCGATTTCGGCCATTTTTGTATTAGGGTTCACATCTTTGAAACTCCGTAGCTCCTTAACCAGAAAGCGTAGAAATACCGGATTTTCGCAGGAGTCACAAGGGTACTTCAACAAATATAATTTCCGGGCTTTCAGGCGTTTTTGGGACCTGAAAGTTTTCAGCGCTGAATCTGCCCTCAGTGGTTAGACGAGGTCACGGGACTCACAGAGATCGAAACCGCATCTCTCTCCGGCAAGCGGTTGCGGAGATATAGTCATTCAAAGCTGGCAATTGACAGTTGGGCGGCCATTTTGAAAAAAATTGACTGGGGATAGCTCCGGTTCTGGCAGTCGTAGAGAGTTGCGGTTTGCGGATTGGGTGTCAGGGAGTCAATCTCAACCCATTTGACTTATTTTCAGGCGATTTGGTGCTGAGAATTTTCAGACCCTTGAAAACCAATTTGAGTGGTGGGACGAGTCGAGTCAAGCCAAATAAGCCCAAACACGGGTATTCTGCGGCCGCGGGAACGAAAGTTATACCGGGTCAAAAGTGGACTTTGACAGCTCAAGATCTGTCAGACGAAAATTCAAACTCGGATAACTCCTGAACCGGGGGTCGTAGAAGATCCCAGTTTTCTTGGGGAACACTGGCGTGCTCTACTCTCTCTGCTTAACGTGATTTTATTAAAATCCCCGCTGGAGAAATTTTTCAGTCTGAAACCTGTCCGGGGGGATAGAACTCGTCGAGCCGAGTCCGGAGAACCCAGGAACGACGGAATTGGGTCGATTGGTTCCGGAGAAAACGCAATTAACATTATTTTGTCGGCCATTTTAGGCAATTAACCCAAAATTTTATACAGCGATATCTCTGGAACCCTTTGAAACAAATCTGCCGAGTTTGGAGTCGTTTGGAAGGGCTCGGGGAGGGCTCTCTCCCTGGATGTAGAGTTTGGCTCTACATAGAGTCTGAAAAATTTTTTCAACATTTATGCACCCGCCTCAAAATTTTGAATTAAAGCGGCCCGTGACACGTGAAAAACTTCACTCAACAAGTCTTCCCAGATTGGGGACATTTTAGTATTAAGTTTAACCTTAGTTTTATGACTGCATTTTATAAAATAGAGCTTGCATACTTACCGACTACGTTTATCTTACTGACATTAGACGGCATCCCCCTTTTACAGGGATAGCAATATCGGTATCGACCACTCACCGTTCCCCTGTTTACTGGGACAGTGCGGGATTCATTAATTTTAATAACCTTATTTGGACTTGACTATCCCCCATATACAGGGACTTTATTTACATTTTAGTATTAGACGATCTACCTTTTTACGAGACATCATGTTTCTTGCACACACGCCCCGCAAGCAAGCTCCAAAGACCAACTCCCCAGTCGACAAAGAGAAGGCAGGACCATCTCCCAAAAGGACACCCACCTCAAGTGTCCGGAAGAGCATAGGAGAGTGGGAAAGTAGTAATATTGGGGACTCAAGGGCAGTGGCGTCGACCACTTTCACTACGTCGCCAAAAAAGCAGGTGCAGCCCACAGCGGCCCTCCCGAGAATAGTGCCGAAGGCCACACTGCCTCAAATAGGCAGGGACACAAAACTGCGAAGCTCTATAGAGACCTCGGGCTGTCCACAAAAGCCGACTGCTTCGACAGACAGAGTGATC
Source organism: Mythimna lalbum (assembly GCA_949319445.1). Taxonomy (NCBI): domain Eukaryota; kingdom Metazoa; phylum Arthropoda; class Insecta; order Lepidoptera; family Noctuidae; genus Mythimna; species Mythimna lalbum. Next base: position 6,280,978 of record OX439357.1, on the reverse strand, counting down.
GAAGGCCGGACCTGGCTTCAGAGAGCAAAAACCCAACTGGGGCAATCGCGCAACCTGAAGTCAGAAATAAAGGCAGGTATCACTCTGGCTGTTGAGTCTATGTACAAGCTCATCAAAGAGGCAGCAGTGGAGATGGAAGCTCTTAAACAAAAACCTGGCCACGTTGAAGTAGGGGAACCTGTGTCTCCCCCCCGTAAAAACACGTGGAGGGAAGATACGGGAGAAGCTACTGAAGAGACGGTTCTCCTCATAAATAAAATCGATGCGCACTCCAGATTACTGGAGGAGAATAACAAGCGCATGGAGGAGTTAAAGACAGCTCTGGAGGAGCAAAAGTCACAGACCGAAACCCCCTCATACGCAAAGGTGGCTGCTTCCTGGAGCGTGGGGGGAATGTCAGAAAAACAGAATACGCTACATTCGGTAGTAATAACCTCGGAGGTCGAGACGGAGACTGGGGAGCAGGTACTGGAAAGGGTAAGGAAGGCAGTGGAAGCAAAGGAAGGCTGGGTGAAGGTTGAAAGGGTAAGAAAGGCAAAGAACAGAAAAATTGTTATGGGATTTGGGACAGAAAGTGAAAGAGATCAGGTGAAAGAAAGGTTAGAAAGGAATTGTACTAACCTCACCGTGGAGGCTATGAAAAACAAGGACCCGATGCTGATACTCAGGGATGTCTTGTCAATAAATACAGATGAAGACGTACAAAAGGCCCTGAGAAATCAGAATCGGGACGTGTTTCGTGGCCTCCGCGATGGGGACGACAGAATGGAAGTGAGGTATAGACGGAAAACAAGGAACCCGCACTCTGTGCATATAGTGCTGAGCACGTCCCCGGAGTTGTGGCGGCGGGTGACTCAAAGGGGATACGTCCATGTGGACCTACAGAGAGTCAGGGTCGAAGACCAGACCCCACTCATGCAGTGCACTCGCTGCCTAGCCTACGGGCACGGGCGAAGGCACTGTACGGAGAAAGCGGACTTGTGCAGCCACTGCGGTGGTCCTCACCTTAAAACTGAATGTCCAGACTGGATGGCGGGGGGCACGGCAGTCTGCAGGAACTGCGAAAAAGCGAACCAGCTAAATAAAGAGCATAACGCTTTCAGTTCCGACTGCCCTGTCCGCCGTAAATGGGACGCAATAGCGCGGTCAACCACTGCATATTGCTAAGGGCGCACCAGGGGAAAAAATCGCCCTTAAATTCGCACAGGCCAACCTCCAGCGGAAAAAATTGGCGACCAACGAGCTCTTGTTGGAGGCAGAGAAACGGAAGATTTCTGTGGCGCTCCTACAGGAGCCATATGTCGGGAACGCGAAAAACATGAAAGGCCAGAGGGGAGTGCGGATCTTCCAAGACACTGGTACTGGAGATGGGATTGTCAAAGCTGCAATTGCAGTCTTTGATAAAAACATCAAAGTTGTACAATACCCGGAGCTCACCACGGAAAACATAGCCGTGGTGGGGATCCAAACCAGTGCTTGGGAGATCACACTTGCCTCTTTTTACTTCGAGCCAGACAAGCCAGTGGAGCCTTATCTCAATCAACTGAGGCGAATAGGTACGGCTAATGGCTCAAAACCGTTTCTAGCTGGAGGGGACGCCAACGCGAAAAACACCTGGTGGGGTGGCACGGTGGTTGACCGCAGGGGTGAGGATGTGTGTGCGACTCTCGGCGGGCTCGGGCTGAATATCCTCAATGTAGGGGATATTCCAACCTTCGACACCATCAGGGGAGGTCAGCGCTTCAGTAGCTACGTTGACTTGACCGCATGCTCCGATAATATCCTAGGACTGGCGGAACACTGGAGAGTAGACGAGGGCCTCACGAGCTCCGACCACAATGGCATACTCTTTGACTTTAGGCTGGAGAGAGCGAAAGGAGTTCAAATAGAAAGAACCACGCGCATCTTCAATACCAAAAAAGCCAATTGGCAAAAATTTCATGAGAAATTCACCCAATTAAAAATAGACTCAAAATTTCATAAAACAACAATAGAAAAAATTAATAGCATACAATTATTGGACATCACCACCGAAAATTTTACAAAAATCACGCAGGAAGCATGTCACAATGCAATGCCTATTAAAAAAGTCAAGGATAAGCCTACTATGCCGTGGTGGTCGGAGAAACTCGCTGAGATGAAGAGGAGCGTCGCTACCCACAAAAGAAGAGTGCGATGCGCTGCCCCAGTTCGAAGACCGATGGTTGTCGAAGAGTACCTCAAACGGAAGAGGGAATATGAGGCAGAGGCAGCTCGAGCCCAGACCGAGAGTTGGAAAGAGTTTTGTACTAAGCAGGACAGGGAAGGGGTATGGGAGGGGATCTATAGGGTAATTGGAAGGACGACACAAAGAGGGGTGGATTTGCCTATGATTGAAGACGGAAAGGTGCTTGACGCAGAGGGCTCCGTGAAATTGATCGCGGAAACCTTTTATCCACAAGACCTCGAATGTTCCGATAACACCCATCACAGAAACATCAGGGCAAAAGCTGAAGTGGTGAACATAGACGAGGAGGAGGAACCGCAAGATCCACCCTTCACGCCGACTGAATTGCGTATCGCCTGCGAATCCTTCAATCCAAAGAAGGCCCCGGGAATAGATGGCCTCACAGCCGATATATGCAGCCATGCCATTGGAGAGGAGCCCGATGCCTTCCTGGCACTTCTGAACCAATGTCTAAAACTCGGGTATTTTCCCAAGTCTTGGAAGGAAGCCACGGTGGTGGTGCTAAAGAAACATGGGAAAAGAGACTACACCACCCCAAAATCATATAGGCCCATAGGCCTCCTTCCGGTCTTGGGTAAGATATTTGAGAAGATGTTGATGGCTCGCCTCAAGTTTTATATTTTGCCCAGGATGAGTACTCGTCAGTACGGATTCATGCCCCAGAAGAGCACCGAGGACTCCCTCTATGACCTAATCAAGCACATAAAGGGCAAACTTAACCTCAAAAAGATAGTTGTGCTAATATCTTTGGACATAGAGGGAGCTTTCGACAGCGCCTGGTGGCCAGCAATAAGGGTCCGGCTGGCTGAAGAAAAGTGTCCGCTAAACTTGAGGAGGGTCATCGACAGCTACTTGACGGACAGAAGGGTCAGGGTTAGGTATGCGGGCGAAGAATTCTCCAAAGGCACCAATAAAGGCTGCGTACAGGGCTCCATTGGAGGCCCGGACTTCTGGAACCTTCTGTTGGATCCCCTCCTAAAAAGCTTAACAGACAATGAGGTTCACGTGCAGGCGTTTGCAGACGATGTAGTCCTTGTCTTCGACGGTGACACAGCATTGGAAATAGAGAGTAAGGCGAACGTCGCCCTCGAACATGTTCGGGCGTGGGGTGTCGATAATAAGTTGAAATTTGCGCCGCAGAAAACCAACGCGATGACAATCACGCGAAAACTAAAATACGACACCCCACGACTGAGCATGGGCGGGGTCGAAGTACCTATGGCCAAGGAAGTTAAGATCCTGGGTGTCACCGTCGACGACAAGTTGACCTTTAACACGCACATTAGAAACGTCTGCCAAAAGGCGATCGGGGTTCACAAACGGCTGTGCAGGGCAGCGAGGATTAGTTGGGGACTAAACCCCGATATTATAAAAACTATTTACATAGCTACAATAGAGCCAATTATCTTGTACGCCGCCAGCGTATGGGCTCCAGCAGCACAAAAGCTGGGAATTCAAAAGCAACTGGGCGTCGTGCAACGCGGGATAGCACAAAAAATGTGCAAGGCGTACCGCACCGTCTCTCTCAACTCAGTGCTTCTGTTGGCAGGAATACTTCCTCTGGATCTCCGAGCTCGAGAGATGGCCTCACTTTATGAGGCCAAGAGGGGAGTGTCACTGCCAATGCTGGGAGACAGGGAGGTGGAGCGGCCAGCGCCGGCGTCGAGATCCCCGCACCCTGCCAGGCGTATCGACCTGGAGTTCAAGAGTCTGGTAGACCGGGAGCAAGTCGACGCCAGCGCCAAACCGGAGGTGAGGATTTTTACTGACGGTAGCAAAATTGGGGGGCGTGTCGGTGCTGCGTTGTCCTTGTGGAACAACGAGGCCGAAACACGCGCCCTCAAGCTGGCGTTACCAAACTACTGCACGGTCTACCAGGCGGAGCTCTTGGCGATATGCAGGGCCACCGAGGAAATACGGAGGAGCGCGGCGTCCAGCTTTGGCATCTATAGTGACTCAATGGCAGCCCTCATGACAGTGAAAAACCATTGTTGCCTTCATCCCCTGGCTGTGGAAGCGAGGGAGAATTTAACAGCTGTTTCTCTCCAGAACAAGTCAGTCGACTTGTTCTGGATAAAGGCTCACGCAGGGATTGAGGGTAACGAGAGGGTGGATCAGCTGGCAAAAGAGGCTGCCATTCTGAGCAAAAAGAGGCCGGAGTACGACCTTTGTCCTGTATCATTCGTCAAGCGTTGCATTCGTTCGGCAGCGCTTGACGAGTGGAACAGCAGATACAGAACCGGTACAACGGCTTCTGTTACAAAGATGTTTTTCCCAGATGCGGTGGCGGCGTACAGGACAGTCAGGAAGCTGCAGATAGATGGGATTCTCACTCAGATTATGACTGGGCACGGTGGATTCTCCGAATACTTGCATCGCTTCAGGTGTAAGGAGAGTCCATCGTGTATCTGCGACCCTGAAACTGTAGAGTCGGTCCCACATATATTGCTCCGCTGTCCTGCATACGCCTATGAAAGGAACGAAATAGAACAAGAACTAGACACAGAACTAAACAAGGACAGTATCAGTTTAATAATCTCCGGGAAAAGTAGGAACAAGTTTCTGAACTACTGCGTTAAAATTGCTAAAAAAGTTGTCAAAAGAAATAAAAGTGATCGGTAATGTATGCAAACACAATATGATAATTATATTAGTTATGCATACAGAAAGAGATAGAAAATAGAATAAAAATATTGTTTACAGCAGTAATAATTAGAAACTAAATACAATAAGGAAATTTATGTGAACACTTTAGTTTAACCGCTAAAGAAACCGCACATATAGTAGTAATTAAGAAAGTAATAAAAATGTGAAATAAGAAATATGTAAAATAGAAAAGTAAAAACTAGAAAAGATAAAAATAAGTAATATGTAAAATAGAAAAGTAAGTAATGTAAATGTTAGAATAAGTAAAATAGAAAAGTAAGAAGTGTAAGAAAATGTACTGTAGTGTATAAGTTCCTAGTATTTGTAAAAATAAAAAATTTACCCGAGTATTTATTAACCCTCGATGCAAATAAAGAAAGAATAAAATAATGTTGAGCATAATAAAAGTCAACAAGGATAGTTAGAAAGAATAGAAAGCTAAATGGGAATCCCACCCATGACAGACTGAAAGAGAAGAATGATAGAAAGAAACAGTATGCGGAATAAAAGTGCGAGAGGAATAATAGCGAGAACTGGTGTGAAAGAGAACTAGATTAGTAATAGACCCAGATTTTGTCCGGGGTAGAGAACGCAAAAAAAAAAAAAAAAAAAAAAAAAAAAAAAAAAAAAAAAAAAAAAAAAAAAAAAGACGTCCACGGCGCGCACTGTTCCCGCGCGCCTCAAGGAGTTGTCAGCAGCAGGAGGAGCCCAGCTGGGTCGAAGCCTACTGGGGCCAGGGTTATCCGAAAGGGAGCTCGTGCCCCGGTATGAAGACTAGAAGGAACGGGATGGGGTTTTTATTCAGTAAGAGTCGGACACTATCTCCCGCTCCACCCAAGAGCGGGTTTTGTCATAAGATGATTTTCCCCATCGACAAAAAAAAGGTTAAACTAGATGAGGGACGGGATGAAGATGAAAGCTTGTATGTGCCTATGTGTGTATGTTTGACTGTTTGTAACTCCTTAACTCTCAAACAGCTAAACAGTTTTGGGTGCAATTTAGCACACGGATAGACTTACACATAGGGTTCTTTTGTATCTCGGGAATGTGTTCTCTTGAAATATATTTTCACGTTCACGCGGGCAAAGCCATAACGCCGTAAGTAGTGAAAAATACCTATAATACTTTCAATTCACTTAGAATCTTGAAATTCACACAAGTAAAAGAAATCTCACTCAGTCTGGAAACCGTAAAATCAAAATCAAAAGCATTTATTTCAAATTGACCATTTACAAGCACTTTTGAATAGTCAAATGTCGATCAGTCTAAAAAGAGTGAAGCTAAATTGCATATATTTTTTTTCAATTTGACAGCTGTAAACAATAGTAACTCCACTTTTTGGAACTGTTTTTTTTTTTGCACATTTAAAATCGCAAGAATCAGTTCTACGTAATGGTATAGGGCGCCAAGTCCTACGACATATAGGAAGACAAATATTCAATCGTATATGACATTATATCCACAAAAACTTATCGGGTATAGGACTTCAAATGATGATAAGACTGTTTACTCTTCAGCTTTATGAGCACTTAATTTTGTTCTAAACTTTATTGTAATTATGTGTAATACATAACAATTCAATCTAATAATTTTATAAAAAAATTCCATCTATAAAAAATACAGTTGAGCTTGTTCTAATATCCTTGAAGCAACTACAACAAAAACATTCTATCCGTGCGTTTTTGCCTCTCCTGTAAAATTTACTCTTTGGCACATAATGTTGTTTACCTCTGACAGATTTGTAAGTTTAAGAGGTTCCTTCTCCACTCGCTTATCGTAAACATCGAAAATGGTTTAAAAGCTTGTTACTTCATTTAATGCAATCCAACGCGATGTTTGACGAAAAGGCAACGCAAAAAAAGAGAGATAACGCCTGGAAACTCTGTTAGTATGAGGTAATTACGAGATTTACTCGAAAATTTCACAAAACTTGCTCCAGGAAATAGCTGTTTTTTTTAAACCCTAAAAAGTTTTTCGAAAAAGTTGTCATCATTTAGAATCTTAATAAAATTTGCAAGGTCTCTAGAGGATTACTTTTTTGACTTTTTTAATTTTTAGACAAATTATGAAGTGTCAAAGTTCATACAAAATAGGACATTTTCAGAGGTTTTTATTGGATTAGTTTTACACAAATTTAGAAATTGGCTTCTTTAGAAACCTAGACAATATCCACAAGATACTGTGTTTCCAAAATATCTAATCAAAAATGTGTAATAACGTCATAATCAGTTATGAGCGTTTGTATGAAAAACAGTGAAAATGTGAGTCATGATGCACCACCTTAAATGGTGAGACTGTTGAGCAGTCACCTCAAGGAGTAACGGGTCCCCTTCCCTTCTATGTGCTGATGGTGATTTGGACTGTACGTCGATTCTGTAAAATTCAGACAACAACTCGCATTTCACTTCGATACTCACTCTCACTTCGCATAAGGTTCAAAACGACCTTGATTTTGCATTCTGTAAGCATCACCTAGGCACTTGCGAAGTGAAGTGAGCTCCGAAGCGACCAATACTGTACTAGTGATTACCACACTCAACTAAATGTAAGTTGAGATTTATCGGTTTTTTATTTTACCAGTTTTTGACACAGAATTTTAGCTATTATAGATGTTTAAATTAAAATATCTTATTTAAAGGAATTTGAGGCAGCTAATAAGTAAAAAAAAAACAGAAAACTCTAAGTTCGTGCCGTGAATATAATCTATGCTTACCTTACGAAAAAAAATGACTGACAGATAATATCATTAGTAATCTGTGGACAATATTTATGCGTTGAAGTTTTATAGTGCGTTGCATTGTTTTGTTTATTTTTGGTCGTTCAGTGCCGATAATAATTGTAAAATAATCATGAAGTAAGTTTATATTTCTGTTTGTAAAAATAGTATTAAGTAATAGAAGTGTTTATTTGGTTTTCTAATCCAACATTAATGTTTCAGTTCAAATGAGACGCGTTCCTCTCACCCATCATCGGCTCAGCTTGAAACTCTGGTAGAGTTTATGGAAAGAAACCCTGGCATGGCGAAGGGTTTCTTGAGAACTCTAAATGCCAGAGAGCGAAGTCGACGCCAGTGGGAGGAACTAGCCGTGCGTCTAAATAGTATAGGTGGCACTATCAAATCTTACAAACAGTGGACTAAGGTTAGCAGTGCTTTTTTTTTCATGTTAGAACCACTTAACATAGAATCACTTAACATTCCTTAAAGCAAACCACTTAAAATGTGCTACGAATCTTGGTTTAAAGTGTGTTCCTTGATTTCATAAATATCTTATTTTAATTTTACTCAAGTCTTGACTATTTTAATAATAATTTCTTTAACTAAATATCTGGTTGTAGTATTGGTCTGACAAAAAAAGCGCCATAAAAAAAAAAAGTTGCTGCACGCTCTGCTGCTAGGCGTAGGACTGGTGGTGGGGTGGAGGATGAAGTGGAGCTATCAGAGCTTGAAGAAAGAGTTGTTGCTTTATGTGGTGGTGAAAGTTTTTCAACAGGAGATGCACATTTAGGCATGCAGCCATTTCCGGTAAGAAATTTAGAAATGCAATAGTTTAAGTAAGAAGTACTGGGAAGAACTCTGCAAGATTTGCTGTCGTTTTTTATAGCACCACATTTTTTTTTTGTAGATTTGACCCATTCTAATGTAAATTTGAAATCATACCCTTTGTAATGTAAAGTGAATTTTTATTAGAATTTTTGGTAAATGTACCTACCTGTTTCAGGAAAATGATACTCCATCTCCATCACATGAAGTGCAACAAGTACAAGATGCTGATACTGACAATGTATGATATTTAAATTTAATTCATAATTGTATGGGATTAATTAATGATATACTCTTATCTAGCATTTATCTGTTTATATTTACTTATTATAGATTCATGTACCACAACAGCAACAGAGTCGGGCACCTACAGAGGAGTCACCTACACCTACTAATGTATTTTATGTAAGCTATATTGTATTAAATACTGTGTAGTACCTAGTCACATCAGATTTATATAGGTACATGTACCCACTATTATAAATCTGATGTGTCTAGATTATATTCCATAAGATCTAAATCTAGTACCTATAAATATTCAAATTCATTACTAATATAATTCAAATAGTAATTTATCTGTAGGGTACATTTTATCCAATTTACTTTTCAGGATTCCAACCTGATTGACGATAGGCAAGAAACCACTCGTAATTACAGACCACCACATCGTGCAATTTCTAGAAAACTGTTTGCATCCTTATCCAGCTCAACTGTTGGAACAAGCCAAAGCATTTTACAGGTAAGTGTCTGAGTAGAGACAGATTTGAGTTGTCACAGCAAGTGTATCCTGTAACTATGATGATTCAAACACACACACACACACAAAATAAAAATAACTATCAAAACTTCAGTTTTGAAACAAATGACAACGAAAAGCTGCTATTTATTTAAGAGTTTTTATTAACGCATATCAGTAATAGGTATTCTCTTTTCAGCATCACGTCACACGTCTTCAGTTGCTGCTCCGCCACCATCACAACGGCGAACGGAATTCTCCACCACCACCGATAGATTCCTGAGGGTGGAAGAACAGCAGCTGGAGTTACAAAGACAAAATGCACAAATCTTGCACTCCTTTCTGGAGAGGAGTGTAGAGCGAGACACAATTTTAGCTGAAGCTGTGGCTGCAGTCGGGAAAGGGCTGCAAGCCTTGGCAGAGGCCAAGAGTAGAGATAGGGTGTAGCAATATAATTTAATAGTAGTTTGTTAGTAGTAGTATTAGTATGTTTTAGTTTTTAATTTAAGATTTTTAAGTCCGGTTTTTTACATTTAAATTAAACACTTTTAACGAATACTGGCACAGTTTTATTCAAAGACCCGCCTCACACACCACAGAATATATACAATAAATGACACCACCAATCAATTAATTATGACGTGAACGCCAAAGCCTATTTACTATATTTCGCCTACGTAATTGCCCCAGAGCTAAATCGGCGTTAGATGGCAAATCCCTAGTTTGCCTCCTTTGAATATCAGCAATTGTTTGCAGCTCTTCTAGTCGCTCTTCTTCCGAAATTGTGAATGCCGGCAATCCAGCGCGATTGCACATGTTGTGCAAAACACAACATGCAATAACTATTTTTGCAACCATGTCTGGATGATAGTTGAGCACTCTGTGTACTAACAGGCACCTAAATCGTCCTTTTAGGAGGCCAATTGTTCTCTCCACTGAATTGCGAGCAGTTGAATGATGGTCATTGTAACAAGCTTCTGGGGAATTATCTTCAGCACCACTAATTGGTGTCATAAGGTAGGCGCGCTGAGCATATCCTGAATCACCTGAAAAAAAAAATCAAATAACTATGTAGGTAGTTTTTAGACCTAGTAATTAGATTTATTTTCTGAAGTAGAGGCAGGGAGGGATTAACTAACCAAGCAAAACAACTTCTTCACCAGCATTGGTTAATGCCTCTAAGTGGGCTTTTATAACACTATAGTTAAAAATGAAGCTATCATGAGTAGCTCCACCATATGTTGGATCCACATTTAAAATATTAAGATCTGCATCTGTTATCTGAAAAAAATAATAATTTAAAAGACTAATTGAACATCTAATGACAAATTGATTACAACATTGAAATCCATTTTACCAATTGCACGTTTCTTGCATGGTAGCCTTTGCGGCAGTAAAAACGTTCTTCATTCTCTGCTGGTGTTTTCATTGCCACCAGAGTGCCATCAATACACCCAAGAGCTGCTGGAAAGCCAAACTTTTTGTAGAACCTGTAATTTACAGTAACCATGATCTACTGTCACAAAAAATTTAAAAATCAAAGGGAGTGACCCTTTAATTATAATATACCTACTAACCTTTCTTTTAACATTTGTCTTTCTTCTTTATTTTGAGGAAACCTAATATATTTTTTTACTATTTCCGGATTATTGAGAGCTTCCACAACTTCATTTATGCAACGAGATGCTGATGGTTGCGATAAATATGTCCTTATATTTTCCTTAATAATTTTCTGATAACTGCCATTAGCCAAGAATGACAAGGTGCATAATAACTGTGAAAAAAAAATCAATAAAAAAATTAAATACCTACTTAATGTAGATCTAGTCAAAACAAAAAAGGGACCAATTCCGCCCCTAAGACAACCCTCAGTGGGTTGTCTTAGGGGCGGAATTGGTTCTTTTCATGCATAATAGAATGCCAATATTATAACTATACAGGGTCCTTAGACTAACATGAAAACATATAGCTAGTGGGGAAACCACCTAAAGGGAATACTCCTTATAATTAAGTGGTTTTCTTATTATGGTGGGCTTGTTTACAAATCTTTCAGGTATAAACTGTGTAAATACTGTGTACTTAGAAAATTAACTTTATACTTAGTAAAATGAAGCACTTACTTTTACACGAGTTGAAAGTCCTTTACCTCGACGTTTTGTGGGCTTTATTAGAGGCAGTAACTCATACTCCAGTTGGTCAATTAGCTCCTTTGACAATCTATACACGCTCACATAGTCGTCATCGCGGGTTAATAAAGATAAACTTCGAATTTTGGTAGATTGTCGACGCTTGTCTAGTTTATCCAAAGCATGAGCTTCTTCTAATAAAGATTTAAACAAAAACATTCTTGCCATCGTTATCGCCTAAGTAGATAGGCACTTATTCAGTTTAAAACTTTATTTTAACACTATTCAACTATGATTTCTTCTATTTTCACTCGTAAAATAGACGCTTTTAATTTGACACTTTGAATCGGGTTCGAGTGCGAAGTGAGCTTCGAAGTGACGGGGGAATTACCTTATAGAATGCCACTTTATACGTCATCTCATACTTTATCTGTCAAAATCTCACGGTCAATTTAGTTCAACTCGCAAACACGCTCGCAAGAGCAGCGCTAGTGTAGATTCGAATTATCAACCGAGTTTCAGAATGCCAATCAAGAAACTCACGGCGGATTCAGATGCGAAGTTTAGAATGAAGTCTTACAGAATCGCACTGCTGAGTCGTGCACATATCACCTATAAGAAACCGTCAGGCCACTAGAAAACAGAACATCGCTTCCTACGATGACAGTACACACTTATCGCTCTGCAGTAAAAGTTGTTTTATTTTCCCTTTATCAAACCACAAAGTGCGTTGTACTTATGTATATTAGAAAGTATTATTAGTTATTTTTCAACATGAACACATTGGTAAATTATAAAATTAAATTACTACCTATATTATTTATTTAATTTTAGTGTTAACTGTATTATTATATATCTAAGTAAAAATATCGATGTCAGTGTTTGTTATCGAACGGATTTTTTTGGGTATATTAGATCGCAGGCTAATTTTTATACCTCCCGAAATAATTTAAATGGAAGCTTTAATTTAGTTTCATCTGTCCTGATGTTTGTCTGTCATCAAATCTTGCAAATTAAATTTGACCCACTTCCCGGTTACCGACTGAGCTGAAATTTTGCATGCATATGTAAATCAGATAACAATACAAAATTATTATGACAGAGAGCTGATCTGATGATGGAACCGGAAGGTGGCGGGATAGGAGCTTGGTCACTACCCCATCGAGTTTGGGCTCGTATGATTTGTCTTGACGAGTATTAATTATATATGTAGGTATTTATACCTATCATGTTATAAAAGCTTGCTTTGAAAAAAAAAAAAACATTTTCATTAAAAACTTGTTTTATTGTATACTTACCTAAGTACATAATATTGGTACCACCGTTGAACATCGCATATTTTTTTTCCTGTTTTTTATTGATATAAACTAGTACTTAACTGCGATCCCACCTGATGGTAACCACTAATGCAATCGTTGATTGTGAGGCGCACTTAGTTTATTAAGAACCTCTTCATTCTAGCCTTGTCTTCCTGGCAGAAAGACCGCAGCAGACAAGTTTTTCCAGTCCTTCAATATACGCGGTGTTAACGACGAGATGAAACGCTTAGTCCTGACCGTAGAGGTTTCAACAACGTAAGAATGGATACCTGCCATACGTCGAGTTGTCCAATGGAAGAAAGGACAAGGCGGAATCAATTCATGTAATTCTCGCCCACTCTCCAAAATTCATCCTGTAAAATATACTCGTAGAAAGGCTGACTACCTTACGCCTGTGCTCTATACTTTTTAGTTAATTTCTGAATAGTTTCCTGTTTAGTTAATTTCCGAATAGTTTCAGCATACCAGAATAATTGATCATTATGTCAACATTGCCATATTTCTTAAAATTACTTGCATTTTCTACGAATTATACCTTTGGCTTTTTAGGAATCTGTATCCAAAGGATACAACCGGACCCTATTAATAAGACTCTGCTGTCTGATCGTCCATCTGTCTGTCTGTCCGTCTATCACCAGGCTGTATGGACGATCAGACAGCAGAGTCTTAGTAATAGGGTCCAAAACGTAATAGTTAAAATTTTCACAGATGATTTATTTCTGTTGCCGCTATAACAGCAAATACTAAAAACAGTATAAAATATATATTTAAGGAGGTACCCGTACAATAAACGTGTTTTTTTGCCGTTTTTTGCTGTGGAAGGTACCCTACGTGGGCGGGTCCAACTCGCACTTAACCAGTTTTTTTAAGTTTTATATGATTCTTTACTCGACTTGAATAATATTTCTGAATAGTCGTTTTATTGGAGCTGTGTTTATAACGCATGTCATAAAGTAAATGATAACATTTCTCGGATCACCTGTCATTTGTCTTGTAATCGATACTATGTACCTAATTGTGTCTGAAATAATGCTTTCTATCTGCTAGCTTTTATTCTGATATGTCTTCGCCTGTCCTGTACCTATCTTACAAAAGAGCTCAGATGTGTTCTAATGTGGATTTGTAAAAATTCCCTGGGAAATCTTTTAATTCTGCCCAAAATACGTCATGGTTTTTTGTAGAAAAAAGGATTAGTTTTTAAATAAAAGACGTCGAAAATGTAGAGGTCATTGTTTTATTGTATCTTCACATAAATATTGATACTGTCTGTACCAACGTCGTTGTCAGCAATACATAAGTACGACCCTTCGTTTATATAACTTATATTGTTTAAATGCAGTAAACTTGAAGAATTACTCCTAAAAGCAGAAATTAATAAAAATTAATATATCCTCATAAAATACGTTACAGACATACTTACAAGCTCGAATACTATGTGAAGATTACCTGTTCAAAACCTTAGTATGAGAGTCCGGAGCTATGAACTCCCATTTGGTCGAAGGCACAGGGTTTCCAAACAGCACGTTGCAGGATAACACAACATTGTCACCAGTGCGCGCGACCACAGTTTTAAGTTTAGGAGCTTCTATATAAGGCGCAACTGCAAATATATGTTTTTTTATTAGTTATAAATATATCATAAACTCGGTTATAAGTGGTGTAGGTCGCGGGTTCAAACCCTGCCAGGCGCATTACTTTTTGTAATTTATTTCATTACCACTGCTCTCAAAACGGTGAAGGAAAACATTGTGAGGAAACTGGCATGTCCTAGAACCAAAAATTCAATGACATGTGACATTCACCAACCCACACTGGGCTCGCGTTGTAAATTACTGCCCATTTCCTCTCCTATAGAGGAAACATTAAAATGGCTGACGATGATGAATATCTTGGCACCGTCATATTTTTTCTTCACCCAGGCAGGAGGAGGCATCACCCTATCTGGGTGATACCTCCTAGATAGAGATAAAAAGCAAATGATCGGAATAAAAATAATAACAGGATATACTCACCTAAAACATTAACTTTAATGGTTTTCTGCGCCGTACCAATATTATTCTCAGCAATACAGTGGTAATTGCCAGAATCCTTCCACAACGCTTTGAATCTGTAGAATAAATTAATTGGAAACAAAAATTGGGTTCGCACTTTTTCCTATTGCGCATAAATTCTATCCTTTTGTCTTTCGGGGCTGTGTGTTTTTTGTGCAATTAAGATTAAGAAGAACAAGAAAAACGAGCGTGTCAGACTTTTACTGACTAAAATCTAGGACCCCGGGTTTTTCTTTCAAAAGCAAACCCATGGCCCCAGTAGGCTTCAAAATCCAATACAGGACTAGCTTTCTATTCCAAAACTTTCTTACGCATAAAAAGTAAGTATAGATATTTTTGTTGTTATTGTTGAATTTCTTTATATTTAATTTACCTATGAGAATGTCGATGATCAGTGATATGTCGAGCATCCAGCGTCATTATGACGTCATCTTGTGACATCTCCCAGCGCACGCTGGCCGCTGGTGCCGCGTCCACTTCGCACGGTAGCACTACATCATCCTCTTCTTTAACTGTCACGGTCCGGGAATCAGCGTCATTCAATATCGATGGTGCATCTGTTAACAAATATGTAAGGGAACATATTTTCAGAGTTAATACATCCTGAGTGAAAATGTTTTTCTACACAGATAAATTTTGATCGTTATAATCCCGCGGAAAATCGATCTGGTACATGGAATAATAACGATTTGTAACGATAAAGTTAAAAAATAAAGTACCTTTTTTTAAACTCGTATAAATTTACGCATGCACGAAATTAATTTCTTTAAGAAAACGTCAGTGGAGCGAGTCCAATGACCTGTAGGTAGTTAGTACGCAACGCTGACTACTACCTACAGGTCATTGGACACGCTCAGCTGACGCCGACTACTGCCTGATTAGAGTCATAGATGTATGAAACTACCGGTGACACTAAGAAAGGTTAGTGTTTAAAATAATTCTATCTTACATTGCAGTTGGACAGAGACATCCGCAGAATGATGCCCTTCTATATTAGTAGCGTCACATCTATAGATGCCTTTATGTTCAGACTTTGCTGATGCTATCTTCAATTTGCTATCGTCTTCCGCCACACCATCTGGCAAAGAACCAAACTCGAACCCGTTCTCAGATTTAAACGTCCATGTTATGACTGGTGCAGGTTTTCCTTTTACTATTCTGAAAATAAATCAAGCGTAAATATGTCAATCATAGGTACCTAATATGAATTATTATTTTAGAGATTATAAACTAATAAACAAAAATATAGGTAGCTATGGAATAGGTTTAACTCTGAATACAATAGAACAGGAAAAACAATAACAGCGGTAAAATAAAATGTGCTGTACCTGCATTCTAGGTAACTCCAATCTCCCAGTTTCAGAGTCACATTTGTTTTTTCTACTTCTACTTCAGGTGCCTCTGTAAAATACGTTTATTTTTATAACTGTAGAGTTATATATAGTTAAAGAGTTACGAATAGGATCATTTATGTTACTAACGGCCTGTTTTAGTATTTAAAAATATACAATCATTTAAATAAAAACTATTATTTTACGTGGCTTACCAATTCCTGAAATAGTAACTAAAGCGCTATAAGTTTGACTATTGGCTTCGTTCGTCAATTCACACTTATATTCGCCGATGTTGCTAACAGTCATGTTTTTGATCCATAAACTGTAGGTCTCTTGGTCGATCTGTAGGTCATCAGACGGGGTCACTTCAGTGCCGTTGTGGTACCACTTCGTTTCCGCCGCGGGGTAAGCTGACACCTCGCAGTATAACTTGCCTTCGCTGCCATATTCTATAGTTTGATCTGCAAAGTAGATGTATGTAGAGTACCTTGAGTTTTGCACAGATATGAAAAACACCGTAACTACCATGTAACTATCTGATAAAAAACTAGTCTAGGGGATATGCAATTGCACATAATATTTTTTTTTATTTGAGTTTTAGTAGTTAAGAGATATAAGATTCTATAGAATTCACCTGATTGACGGAAGCGTTTTTTGAAAAATTTATTTTCATATTGATGATAATTATTATAAAATAGTTAATGTATTTTTTTTAATAATTAACTGTTCTTTTTTTGATTTTCTATTTTGTTCAGATTCCAAATTTGTTTTTTTTTTGTGTTAAACTGGAAGTAAGTACCTCCTTCAAAATTAAACAACTTCGACCATTTTTTTTAACGGCATAATAAAACTAAATAATTATTTCAGAATGGGATCAATGGGATCTAAATGACTCAAAAATAATTTTAACGACACGATTGTTGGCTTTGATTTTTAGAAACAAGTGTACACAAAAAAAATGCTGGTTAAGTATTTTAAAGAATATACATATTATGCAAATCAATCAATATTTCGCAAAGAAAATGGTTTTAATGATTTTATACTATAACCATTTACAAACATCAGCGGGGCTATGCGGGCTTAGGCGGGAGTATGTGGGCATTTAACTTCGGCCAGAGTTTCAAGGTAAGCCTTAATTCTCAATTCAACTGGCTCTAAGAGAAGGAATGGCAGGCGTCGCCTCTTTCTGTGAAGCAGTACCTAATGCTAGCGAAGGAGACGGCCGCACGCGTGACGGAACGTACATCCTCACGCTACAGCGACCTCGACCCCGTCACGATAGGCGCGGGATGACTAGTATAGGTACCGGCACGAATCTTGAGCGCTCGGCGTCAGCGTTGGGATCGCTTTACGCATTCCATACATTGGCGAGCTAATCGTCGTCATTGTTAGATACATGCAGCAAGTGCAGGAACGAATCACGAGTGACGTCTATGACGTGATGGCGCGGCGAGCCAATCACTGACGCTCCCCGCCCCTGCGTCTCACTTCATACCACTAAATAGGCCCGATATTTGACTTCTGCGCAAGTGAAGGTCAATGCTCAAGATTCGTGCCGGTACCTATACTTAGTAGCTCGCCGACAGGCTGTCCGGACCGAGACTAAATCGTTGACATGCTCCTCAAAGAAATATCAGCAAACCCTAGGGGGTCCAGCAGGGCCGATGCCTACTAGGGCGGCTGAGATTTTTTTGTTAAAGAAATTCGTGGTCTGAGAACTCAAAGGGTAAATGAAGGACACAGGTGTGGTTTTATTCAGTAAAATTATTTCTCGCCCTTGCGCTTCACACTAGGGCAATAGAAGTAATTGTATGATTTCCCACCAAAAAAACTGTCTCTTAGAAAACGATTGTCTATTTTCTGTTTTAGTTCCATTTTAAAAGTTGATGTATGGTTGCTTTATCTATTTCTGTCACTACACGCTTAATCTCAACATTTCTATTTCCGTTACACGTATTCGTCATTCGTGACAATTAATAGGTAGACATTTAATAATTTAATTTTGTTCAATAGGCAGAAAAAGGAATTTATTATTTTACCTGTCCAAAAACGTACTCATGACCTGTTTGAAACAAACGTTTTCCTTAATTTATCTAACATGTATTTAGGTATTAAATATTTTTTATTTATGATTTATTTCTAGGTGAAATTTTTGTGTGCGTCCGTCACGCTGCGGTTATACCCTAAATAAAACACTAGTGAGAGAGGTATTTAGTATTTAGCAAAAGCTAGTTATTAAATAAATCCAGAAGTGAAAGATGTTACCTGAAGGTTTTTGAATGACATCAAATGTGTATGGTCTGTTAACATACAGATTTAAACTGTGAGAGTCTTCACCCTCCGAGTTCTTGGATTTACAGTAAATTGTAGAATTTACTGTTACATTGTCTATGCTGACGTAACTTATATAAAGTGATGGTATCTCCAATAATACAGTCTGAAACAAAGACAATAAATAATTAAGTAACCTGCTTACGGCATAAATTTACAAAAAAAGTTACTCAGTATCGAATGAAACAAGACAGTAAGTTACAGTCAGAAATGATGTTCGTAGAATTAATTGGCATTTATAGGGAACATGCATGAAAAAAATAATTTTATATTCAACTAGTTTCGTAAAGAAATTACCATTTTTTGTGATAGAATTTGAACCTTCAAAATCTCCGTAACCATATATCTTCTGGTTACGGAGATTTTGAATGTTAAAATAAATTATCACAATCACATGAATAGGCTATGTCCGGTAATAGAATAGGAAGAAGTTTACGGCTGGTACTTGCAACTTCCTTAAGCTTATAGTAACCCTCAATTGGACTCTCCTCTGACATTAAATACAAAATATGATTTCCCTTACGTACCTCTGACGGTAAGGTTATTCCGTTGTCATCTTCCCACATTACTGTCGGTGCTGGGTAACCTGTCACTTTACAAGCAAATGTTGCGTTTTTACCAAAATCAATAAGTGGTTCAGCATCTAGCATTTCAGATTGCGGTTTTGCCCAGCTTGAATCAGTTACAGTACCTTTATAAAAATAAAAACAACTTAGGTAAATTAACTTGATATACTTGGCAGTAAGCATGATCTTTCAAAGTCAGGCCATTCGCCTACCGCGACTTTTTGTAGTAGTATTATTGGGTCATTCAGTTCCCTTTAAAATGATTGAGCTGAGTGGAGCTGATGCACGCGTCATGCTCGTGAACGGGCGCCGTCAGTGCCTGTATTGGTCTATTTGAAACAAACGGTTCTGATTTCTGCGCGACAGCATTGCTGCTAACGCTCGTTACTCGCTTTTTCAACTGGAATAGAAAAGATGCTTACGCGCTATAGCATCGCAACTATATCGATGCGAACGCGCTACAGCACCGCTACAAAAAGTCGCCGTGGGCGAGAGGCAAAATAATTAAATTAATACCAATAACCTTTTTGAGGTATAAAATTTTCCGAAGAACCATTTATTTCTTGACTTGTAGACGTGTCATAGCCCTTCACCTGAAATAAAAAAAATTACCAGTAGGTAATTAATTAGTGTGAATTTTAATCGAATCAACAAATGAGTGGGGGTTCTCGGATGGTTCCGATCTTCAGTGTTTGTGCGGCGTCTCTCCACAGACGATGTCCCACCTTCCGTCCTGCATCACGTACCCGGTTACCTGCTCACGTAGGGACCTAATGACGGCCTTGCCGTGGCCGAATTCTGGGCCAGGCAAGGAATTTAACTAGTTTTGCCATCGATACGCTAAGTAAATTAAATGATGATGGAGTAAATTGCTATTAAATTACAAATATGAATAGTGTGTATGAGTGTAGTGATCATCACACTACTGAACTGAACTATTAAGGTGATGCATCTCGACACACATTTTCACTGTTTTTCATACAACCGCTCATAACCGATAATGGCGTTTTATACATGTTCCATATTTTGGAAACACAGTATCTTGTGGATATTATCTAGGCTTCTATTGAAATCAATTCTAAATTTGTGTAAAACTAATCCAGTAAAGACATCTGAAAATCTCCTATTTTGTATGACTAACTTTGATACTTCATAATTTGCCTAAAAATTAAAAAAGTCAAGAAAGTAAAACAAAAGAAGCCTTGCAAATTTTATTAAGATTCTAAATGAAGACAACTTTTTTCAAAAACTTTTAAGGGTTTAAAAAAAACAGCTAGGTATTTCCTGGAGCAAGTTTTGTGAAATATTCGATATACTGAGTTTTCAGGCATTATCTCTCTTTTTTGCGTTGCGTTTTCGTCAAACATCGCGTTGGAATGCGTTAGATGATGTAACAAGCTTTTAAACCATTTTTGATGTTTACGATAGGCGAATGGAAAAAGAACCTCTTAACATTTGAAGCTAATTTTAACATAAATTAAGTATAGTAATGCTCATATTTACCCAAATGCTAAAAACCTTGTCAGGTTCAATGAAAGCGTCGGTTAAGTAGACGCCTGTATTATGAGTTTCTTCAAATACCAATGATGTCTTCTCTTGTTCATTGGCTATTCGTATCTCTATAGCCTCCAATTTAATGTTACTTTTTGAAGCATCTATTAGTATTTTGTTGTGTCTACCTATAACAAAAGTTTTAAAAGTGTTAGTTTTAATAACTACATAAATAACGCCACAGGTTTTTTAAGTAATCTTTTAATTGTTTCCCTATTTTTCTGCAATGTATTATTAATTCTACTGTTACTCATTTTCTGAAAGGTTTGTAGTTACTATTTGTTTTACATTTGCAATTGACTTTGTTTATGTAACTGTTAAATTTTAATGAGGTTCACCAAACATTGTGCAAAGGGTGCTATGGTCACTTCTCAATTGTAATTCTGACACTATACGTGAGGACTTGGCTTGCTATCGTCTATGTTAGTTTTTATTTTTTGCTTGTTTAAGCTGTAAGTCCTCCAAGATGTAATAAATAAATAAATAAATAAATAAATAAATAAATAAATAAATAAATAAATAAATAAATAAATAAATAAATAAATAAATAAATAAATAAATAAATAAATAAATAAATAAATAAATAAATAAATAAATAAATAAATAAATAAATAAATAAATAAATAAATAAATAAATAAATAATAAATAAATAAATAAATAAATAAATAAATAAATAAATAAAATAAATAAACTAAGTTGTTGAATCTGTTTTATTTTCCCGATTTGTTAATTTTTTTGATTAAGTTTTCATTAATTGATCAAATCGCATCATTGCATTTGTCGTATTGCCGTTGAGGTACCTTTACTACAGAATTGATGAAAAGCAATTAAAGTGAAAATATTTTACCTGGCATAGGTCTCCTACTAGTTTCGCTCATACTTCTAGGCAACATTGTTGAGAATCCAAATCGCAACGGTAGTTCATACCTTTTGTATAGTACTACGGATGTTTTGTTCCGGCATCTGATTGTGGCTACGTGCTCGCCAATTGACGGCTGTTGCAAGAGAAAAACCTACCACAAAATACATACATTACTTATGCTCAGATTATTAAAGGTTTACTAAAGCGCTATGGAGTTAAGTACTTGAAAAATAAAATTAATGGATCGTTTTCACAATGTTGTACATTATTACTCTCGAAGACAGATAGAGGTGCATCGCTGATGTTGGCGGATAGTAGAACATGGGCTGACTGACCCAAGACACTTGCGCGACGATCGTTACTCGATTTTAACTGTTGTTTGTTAAAGATATTTGGGAGACCATTGTTCAGCAGTGGAACACAGTAAGTTGAAGAAAATATAAGTTACTGTGATATGCCGAAATCATTTTGGTTGTGCATCAGTATAAACACACTCTTTACTCGTTGTCGAAAGTGGAGTAATATCTTGTTATTTTTTTTGGCTACATTCGCCAACAAGCCCAAGCGAACTGGCGCCGGCGGCGGCGACGGAGCCGGCGTTCGCTCTTCCTTTATCTTTCTATTGTGTCTCTAATTACGTTATTCGAAAGGTTTAACTTTTATTTATTTATTCGTAATAAGCATACCAACAGCACAATCACTTACAATACAAATAAAACTTACATCATAAAAATGACATTTCAGTAATCATGCATAACAGGTATATATGCATGTACACTATTCACACTTTATATAGGCGGCGTCTGTATGAAGCAAAACTTATCGAGAAGAATTATTACACTATGAAAACGAAAGTTTGTGTGTTTGTTACTTTTGCACGCTCGAACGGATTTCGATGAAACTTACTTAGTACACGGGTAGAGCATAACCGGGAATAGCACATAAAATTCATGCCGGAAGTATGTTCCCTTGGAATAATTTCTATTTTCTACCATTAAGCGGGTGAAGTCGCTGGCAGTTTTAGAATAATATCATAATAATATGATCGTTACATTTTCTCGGGATCTTTTAAAGTTTTAGTATAATAATGAAATACCTGTGTGTGCCTGGTATCCAAAATCTTTTCAACTGTTGTTTTTGAATTCTCTGGTGTTGATAGTTCTAGTCTAGCGTTATCTCCGGAAACTAATAATAAAACAGTCTTGGTAAACGAGTCCACAGTAAACTGAAATTAAACGGTAAAATGCAACTTTATTTTTGTGTATTGGAAACCTGAATATAGTTTGTTGAGAATCAGTAACTGAATAGGATTCCAATAGTTTTACATCATGTTATATTTTTCCCAAAAATATATAAAAAGATCACAAGTTGGACATCACCGACACTAAGCACAACACAGGTTACGACAGATCTTAGCGGGTATTAGAAGCCATCAACCCCTCAATCAAAATGCCTGGATGGCCCGGTGACCTTGTATTTTTGGAAAATCTCCCACAAGATGGACCGATGACCTAGTTTTTTTTTTACGGTGGGCAAAAATCATCTTATGACAACCCCCGCGCTTGGATGGAGCGGGAGATAGTGTTAGACTCTTACTGACTAAAAACCCACCCCGTTCCTTCTAACCTCTTCATACCGGGGCTTGAGCTTCTTTTCAGATAAGCCTGGCCCCAGTAGGCTTCGACCCAGCTCACCGATGACTTGGTGAGAGTCGCGAGAATGCAATGGATGCGAAACGCACAGAACCGTTCGTTGTTGTGACACTTGGGGTAGGTCTGTGACTAGTGGACGTCCTTCGGCTGAAATGATGATGATGATGGATAGAATCAGATATCTATAATAATATTAACGATGTAAGGAATATTTCCTATTTTTTTTAATTGATACAATCTCGCTGGATCACTATCGCACCAGATGGTAAGCGATCACGTGGACGATAGAGCACGCACGCACCTATTAATCAATGATTTCTACATATAAAATTACTTTATCGGTTTTCTCTGTTTCATTCATCTTCTTTACTTGGTTTGTTAGTGTACTTTTCCAGAATTGTTTTTCACTACTTGAAACGACATAGAAGATAGATCCATATAATATGTTTAAGTAGAACAACCTGGGTTTGTTACCTCCGTATAGGTTCTTACCACCTTATGAAATACTTACTGACAGTTCTTTATAATCTGTAAATGTGTCGTAGACTATAACGTCAGTCCATTCCACATTTATTACTTCTTTTATGTATTTGAACGCCTGAAAAAATATAGAATGATTGCTATACCTGCATACATACAAAGTTTGAACTTATCTACTATTGGCCTATTTAGCATAATCAGCCTTTTAATGTTCCCACAACTGGGGCTCAGGTATCCTATGACAGGGAATGGACAATAATCCATCACGCCGGCCTAGCGCCACGAATGAATGCCACATGCTTTCGAATTTTTGGCACTAGTTTTCCTCATGACGTTTTTCCTTAACCGTTTTGAGAGCCAGTGATGATAAAATTTACTCACAGTAATGCACCTGGCTGGGTTTGAACCCATGACCTACAACTCGTACGTCGAGGCCGTTATCACTCGGCCACCACTGCTCTTGGCCTATTTATCTACGTCATTATTATCACCTCCATACCGTTGTACAACGGCTTTACTTGATATTAGTTTATTCTATTCTATATGTTGTTGGAGCCTACCTGTCTTAGTGTCGCAGGGTCGAAGTGGACGACAGCTCCTGAACAAACTTTAGCCACATCGTAATAAACTTGCTCATTCACTGTAAGCGATGACTGCGTTGAACAAAAGCCACTCAAAAATATTACCACCTGTAAAACATAAGTAAATATTTGACTCGTTTAATTATAAATGTTAAAAAGACTATAGGCTATTTATAAATTAAGTAGGTAGTGATATATCAGTGAAATTCAAAAGGAAAATAGAATATCGCAATTCTCCTATCCAATGACACCGCTTGTAAGTTTGTTCAGTTCATCTATAAATTATATAACAGTGTTCAGATGCGTAGAGTGAATACGAGTACTTTAACCAGAGATCATCAGAGATGGAATTTACAGGACCGACCAACTACAGCTCCAAGAGTATAAATTAATTTGATTGGTCAAAATATGCTAAGTAGATTGTCATTTTCGTGTTCGATCGCGTATCGAAAGAGGCAGCGTTTGAGGGCCTCTCACAAAATAGGTGGATGACCTGATGAGGGTCGCAGGAATTCGATGGCTGTCGTTGTGGCCGTTGGCCACACTTGGGAAAGGTATATTGTCATCTGATTTACACATGCATGCAAAATTTCAGCTTAATCAGTAACCGGGAAGTGGATCAATTTACAAGAATTGATTAGCGACATTTATAGGGACTGGTAAAACTAAATAAAAGCTTGTAAAAAAACAATAAAACTATTACACCATTATCACTTTGGTGAAATATCCTCTAAAAATAAGCCACTCTACCTGACTGCGAGTGCTTCGGCACAAGTTTTCTATAGAGCCAAATTTGTTAACATCTTTCGCATACGCATCGGTAAACACAAATATGTTAGATTGTTGCTTGCTTATCTGTAGAGCTTTCTCTATGCCTGCAAGGGCATTCTCAGGGCATTCGTGTCCACCACTGACTGTGATCGCATTAAGTGAAGACAAAATTTCTCTTGGTGAGAGTACCACTGTTGGCTCCCCAACATCTGTAAACATCACAATTGATTGAGTAAAAAATAGAGTAAATTAATTAACAAGCTTGTAAATGGCTTGTCCTGATAACATTATATCAGGACCAGCGTGGATCTTAGAAATTGATCTCTTTATGATATGGCCAAATAAAAATGGCCAGTTCGTTTTCAACGTTAAAGTTCGAGAATATTTCAATCTTCGTTTGGTTCTTTAGACCTTTTATTATCGTTGAAATCCTACATCAATGATATAGCCAAACGAGGATTGACCCATCATCAAACGTTAACGTTTAAACGATGGCCAGTTTTAGTTGGCTATATCCTGAAGTACCAGGATACTTCAAACAACATGTCTTCAAATAGAAGTAGAGAAAAAATCTAATGCCCGTTTTTCAAAGGGTTTATATTATCCAATAACGCGCTTCCTCTCGATATCAGGACGGCCAAAAGTCGGTATGCATTTAAGCGGAAGTTGCGGAATCATTTTCTTCACCAATAGCAGAATCGTCTCAAAACTTCTATCCTTACTTTAAATTAATTTATATGTAGTATATATATATTATATTAAATATAAATGTATGTTTATTTTAAACATATGTATTCTTTTTTTATGAAATTTCAACTAAAAATAAAAATAAACCGCACTTATGCGTGAGGTCACAGCTTTTGCGCGGATGAGACGCATATCTTCCCTATCGACTGATGTTATGTTATGTTTGTTATTTAGCTTTATGTATGCGTCTTATTTCGCGTAAATAAAATGTTTTACTTTCTTTCTTCTTTCTTTCACTTACCAGGATCATTGAAAGGGACTAAAATATAATTAGTAATATCCGTGTTAGTAGCTGTATTTATTACGGTGGGCAAATTCACTTTTATTACATCAAATTCTTCTTGCATAGAAGTAGTCGTGTCCAGCACTATTGTAAAACTTTTTTCACAAGCTATCAGTTTAAATATGAAGAAACAGATTAAAGAGCGCTTAAACCACATCGTGCAAAGTAGTTGGGTGACGAGGGACTGATGAACATTGAGCCGGTGGTATCAAGAGTCCGCAGTCATTGTTAATTGTTAAGGGGAAGCTTTCTCACAAGATACTATAGGTGGCCAAATTATTAGGGACAGTGCGCATAGATGTGTAATTTCTGATTGAAACACATTTTTTAAGCAAACCAATATATTTATTTAAGGTTTTTTTATTTGTTATTGCTAGTGGTGTCATTATTATTATATTTGTTATGTGACAAAACTGTGAGATCGCGATATATTTTTTAAATGCCATTTAAAAAAAAATGTCACATAATTACTTCTAACTTTGTTGACTTTTGTCAATGTTTGTCGAAAATCGGGTTCTTTTTTGTTGGTGAAAAAAAAAATTTTAGTTTAATTTTACTAGTTTCTTTTGTATAAAATAGTCAATACGTAATTAATGTTTCTTATTGCATTGCTTTTTTAAAGTTTTATACATTATTTTTTAATTGTGGCAACGATAAATGGTAATATTCTTAAAATTGCTTCTTTTTATTTATTTATTTATTTATGTACACACAAACACTTAAAAAAGAAAAGAACAAATAAGAATAGAAGAGTACAAAGGATCTGCTTATCTCTAAAGAAATTTCTTCGAGCAGACCTGTGACAGGACAGTTGGATAAGAAACGTAGACACAGTGTGTATCAATTAAAAAAAAAAAAACAAAATAAGTAACGAAATAGACTATAATTCTCCAGATTAAATATCACAATACATACATATATAACAATAACAGTAAATAAATATACAAATGAATAGATACAATAGGTAAATTATAAAAATACATATAACTATAATAAATATCTTTACGAGATAGTAGAGAGGTAGTGTTCTTTGACTAGCCTTTTGAAGTCAGAAATATTTTTAGCGTCACGGATCTTAGCTGGAAGTGAGTTCCATAGTCGTACTGCATGAAAAGAGAAGGAGTTGGAATAAAAATGGGTTTTATGGGCTGGGAAATTGAGATGGTATTTAAGGTGGGATCTGCATGGGGCATCGGCAGGGCGAGTGAACGAAAATCGATCACGCAAGTAGCCAGGATAAGCAGGATTGAATAGGATGTTGTACAGGAGACATAATACCCGAGTGTTCCTACGAAGACGGATAGGGAGCCACTTGAGATCCTTGCGAAACTGGGAGACATGGTCGTATTTTCTTAAACCAAAAACAAAACGGATGCACAAGTTTTGCAAGCGCTCAAGCTTATTTAATAGCTCCTCAATGGCATCCAGGTAGCAGGCATCAGCATAATCTATGATCGGCTGAATTAGAGTTTGCCTGCAATATTCAGTTAAAGTAGACAATATAAAAATTTTCGTACTGTCCCTAATAATTTGGCCACCTATAGTACATTAAACATGAACTTACTACCAGTAAGTGCAGTATACTTAGACATTAGATTACATTAAGATCCCAGAGCGATCTGACATGGCCATGGTCCGGAGCGAGGAGGAATGGCAGGCGGTCGCCTCCTTCTGCGAAGCAGTAATGCTAGAAATGGAGGAGGCCGACCGCATCAGGCTACGGCGCCCTCGCCGCCGCCGCCGGGATTCCGATCCCGATTTCCGGCCACCGTAGACGCGGGCTCGCGGACGGCGCGCCATAGGTAGCTTGCTGTCCGATCGTCCGGTAATGGACCGAGTCCAAGACGTCGACGGCGCGCACTGTTCCCGCGCGCCTCAAGGAGTTGTCAGCAGCAGGAGGGGCCCAGCTGGGTCGAAGCCTAGAAGGCTAGAAGGAACGGGATGGGGTTTTTAGTCAGTAAGAGTCTGACATTATCTCCCACTCCGCCCAAGAGCGGGTTTTGTCATAAGATGATTTTCTCCATCGAAAAAAAAAGAGCGATCTGACATAATTTATTTTGAATAACTTATGAAACCTTAGGTTCTCAATAGCGTCTCATGTGCTTTGAATATCTGTGTACTTGTGGAGCTCCCCCTTGTGACACTTGGACAGGTACCAGGTGAAAAAGGGAACCAAAATTAAGAGTTACTTAAGATTTTATGACGGATTTTTACATGTTTTGTTTTTAAAATAATTATTATTCTTATTATATTATTATTAAAATAATAATTATTATGTTTTGTTTTTAAAATAAAATTGAAAATCAGTCCATAAACGACGCAGCTCTAAAGTAACAAATATAAAAAATACTACAACCGAATTGACAACCTCCTCCTTTTTTTGGAAGTCGGTTATAAATGAGCCGTAATCAACTATGCCCAGTGTGGTGTCATAAATAAAAAAAAAATTATGGATCATATATCTAAAAAAAAATACCACAACACTCACTAAAGTTAAACAAAAACAGTTGAAAGCCTAGGTTTGAACTTAGTCGGCTGTTACCACCGTGTCAAACCCCGGAGTAAGTATCAAACTTAGTCATTATTAACAAATTATTGTGCTACTTAGAAACAACGCAACAATTTAAAAATAATTAATTAAGCTAACGAGACTGTCGCCGCGAAGACGCCGCCCATCCATCCATCCAGACAATTTATTATCTGCATACCTAGTTTCAATCAATTTAACCTCGGAAATCCCAACGAAAACATTTAGTTTCAGTACTTCATAAAACTAAAAATATTTTTAAGAGCTGTAGGTAGATAGTAACCAGCAGTAAATTGCACAACAGTTTTAGTATATTTCACTATATGAGTAACAAGCTTTTGCCCGGGGTTTCGCCCGCGTACATATAATATAGTCTATGTCACTCAGGAATAAAACAGTTTTCTATAGGAGAAAAAATTTTAGCAATTGGACCAGAACTTCAAGAGATTACAAACAAAAAAACATAAAAACAAACTCTACCTATTTATAATATAATATATTTATTGTGTAGATTTGTTTAGTTCGATTTGAACTTGAGTTTAGCCGGTGCACTGTAGGTGAGTTAGGGGTGGCTAGGATTGTTAACAGGCCGATAGAGATCAGGCAGAAAGGGATATTATAAAAACAAAAATGTTCTTACCTATATTTGTAATAGACGGTAAAATCATCCAACTGATGTATCTACCTACTCCAAACCCTCAGTTTATTCGAAAGGCTTGTTGAAATGATTGAAAGATTGGTTTTAGGCCATTTTTAGCTAGACGCTCTACTATTTCCTTATAACACTCTTACATTATGATAACGTCATTACACATTATTTCTTTAGATATTTTGGAAACACATATCTTATATGGATGTTATCAATGTTTCTATTGAAATCAAAACGTACATTTTTGTAAAAGTAAACCAGATCTGAAAATCTGCTATTTTGAATGAAATTTGGGCCCTAATAATGTATTCATAAATTAGAAAAGTAATCTATTATATATTATCTAGTTAATCTATATCTACTATTTACAAGAAATTTTTTGGAACAAGTGTTGTGATATTTCGAGTGAATGTCGAAAGTTCCCGAATGCCGATAGAGCGTTGAGGCTTTATCTCTCTTTTCGAGTTGCCACTTTATCAATCACAGCGTTGGATTGGATGACACAATAAACTTTTAAACCTTGGGCAAGTTGACGATTGCCGGAGGGCCTTAAAATAGTACATAAAAAAATAAATAACGAAGGAACATAG
This sequence comes from Mythimna lalbum, assembly GCA_949319445.1. NCBI lineage: Eukaryota > Metazoa > Arthropoda > Insecta > Lepidoptera > Noctuidae > Mythimna > Mythimna lalbum. The sequence goes on along the minus strand of OX439357.1, from coordinate 6,251,407 downwards.
GTAGGTTTAAATCAGTAAAAGTCTGACACCCTCTCACTGCTCCTAGAACGTGTGGAGTCATTTGACGATTTCCCACGTAAAGAAAAGTAAATTCGTGCAAATTATATTTGTTCTCTTTTATGCACCACCCACATTGTTACCCACCTAAGTTGACTGGTAGAGAATGCCTAAGTTATTAACACCGGTTTGGTACCTTTGGTTGCATGGAGATTAAACAAATAAACTTCTCCTTAATGCAATAAAGTAACTGCAATGTTGCAATTGATAACTTCTGACCTATGAATATCAATTGCCCACTTGTAGGGCATTCTCCTGGCACGTTTATCATTAGTAAAGCTCAGTTCATCTGCAAATTAGGAGTAGGTAGCAACATCACAAACGACGGTTAGTCTTATTTAGGCAAATAAGTAGGTATTAAAAAACTTCTTCTTCCGTCCCTGTTCCTGGGGTCTCTCTGGGGTCGGGTCTCTCACTCTACGGTGCCAGGTTGATCTAAAAAACCGGCTTGTGCGAGTCGAACCCGCTCACGAAGAGTTTCATACCATTCTATAAGTAAAATTTTTTGCACAGTTTATTTTATTCATCCTTTAGTATTTGTTGTTATAGCGGCAACCGAAATACATTATCTGTGAAAAATTTCAACTGTCCAACTATTACGATTCTTAAGATACAGCCTGGTGATGGACAGCCGGACAGTTGAGTAGTAATAGGGTCCCATTTTTACCCTTTGGATAAGGAACCCTCAAAAGAAACAGATTATTTATTACTTTAGTTTCAACCTCTTACAACAAAAACATGGACCTACCTACCGTTTTGCTCTTAATTCTCTTAATCTTAATTGAAGTTAATGGCTAAGTTAAAACAGCCGCTCAGATCGATTCCGAAGGTTAAGCGATACTTGCCATGGCCGGTTTGTGGATGGGTGACCATCTTATCATATTTCCCGACTGTTATTTGTAGGCACAAAATAGATAGGTACAGAAGACATACAAAGCACGCTCGAGCAACGCAGTCTGTGGCGTGAGCGGTGTCTATATGTCGCAGGTTTTTCATAAAATTAGGTTTTTGAAAAGTATTAAGTACTAGCTTTTGCCCGCGCGGCTTCGCTCCCGCTCTTCCCTACTATACCCTACTCTACCCTACCCTATTCTACACTACTCTACCCCACTCTACCCTACTCTACACTTCTCTACCCTACTCTACCCTACTTTACTCTACCCTACTCTACTCTACCCTACTCTACTCTACCCTATTCTACTCTATCCTACACTACCCTATTTTTTTTTCCTTATGAACCTTTTCCTCACAATAACAATTGCAAGAAAAAAAGAATTAGCGAAATCGAAAAGTGAAAAGTGTTTTGAAAGAGCGTTTGATGATGGATTGCTTTATTTATTTCATTTAAATTGATTCATTTGTCATAAAACAAAGCAAACACGTAATTTTGACAAGAACTTCATCATAAACCCAAACTAGTTCAGGTTTTTGATAAAAAATCTGGATTGTTACAGATTTATGATGAAATTGAGTTTAAAATGTGTCATCTTCCGGTTTTTCATCAAAATACTAGGTTTTTGATCAAAAACCTAATTTTATGAAAAACCTGCGACACATATACACCGCTCACGGATGCTCACGGAGATGATATCTCAGCTCGATCGCCCGGTCGCGACTTCGCCGCAACGCGCTTTCGTGTGTGCGATCGCCTAACGTAGGCTTAAAAAGTGTAGTACTCGTACATACATAAGATTGACTTCAGTACCTATCTATTTTGTGTTGTAGGTATCTTGCAGTCGTCTCTGATAGTCAACTATTTGGAGTCGGCTTCCAGTCTAACCATAAGCAAAATCGAACATCTGTATGCACTCGGGCAATTTCTGAGAATAGGCTTCGTACACATCGCGCTAACAATACGTATGGCGAGCGAACTACCGGGTATATTGTACCGAGACTTATTAGTAATCTACCAAAAATATCAAATGTAAACTTAAAAAATATTACTTAAGTATAATTTAAGAATGTTTTTTCTTAATTGAAGACTTAAATTGTTATCGACAATAACGTACACATAAAAAAAAACTTGTTTCGATATGAGGTAGATTTATGATAACACAAGTTCAACCTTTGTGTTTTTAGTTGCTATTTAGGTTAGATAATAATTTGTTCTTTTGTATAAATGATAAATAAATAAAAAATCTGACCTCTTCAACCCAGTATCTGGGTAGCACGCTACCCTATTGCAAGACTGGTGTCCGATTTCTGACTATCCGTGTCGACGGTCAGAGACCTACAAATATAACAGCCAGGACCATCGACTAAACATGCTTTTCAAGGCTCGTGTTAAGATTGTAACCTCCAAAAACACCTTCAATTAATGACAGTAAATAACAAGTAATGTGTCAATTTAACTATTTGTGGTGAAGTCTAATTAGAACAGTCGGGGCCCAGCTGGATTGAAGCCTACTGGGGCCAGGATTAGTTTCGGGAGGTAGCTCAGCCCTGGTATGAAGGCACGAAGGAACGGGGTGAGTTTTTAGTCAGTAAGAATCTGACACTTTGGAAATCTATACTTATAATAAATCTGTAGAGAGGTCAATTCTGTACATGAAATATATTTCCAAAATAACTATCAGAGGGTGATTAGTGATCGATACTGATGCTAAAAATGCAAACAGTAAAATTTTTGTCTGTCTGTCTGTCTGTCTGTCTGTCTGTCTGTCTGTCTGTCTGTCTGTCTGTATGTTCTTTATAGAAACAAAAACTACGCGATGGATTTTAACGAAACTTGGTACAATCATTCTTCATACTCCTGGGCAGGTTATAGTATACTTTTCATCACGCTACGATTAATAGGAGCAGAGCAGTGAAGGGAAATGTTGGGGAAACGGGAGAAATTACTCAATTTTTTAAGCTTCCGTCGCGTTTGCAGCCTTAATGGTTAAAGCTACACAGAAATCATGTATTACGGAAATATTCTCCTTAAAATTATATAAAAAATATCCCACGACAGCATATGTCTATCTTTTATGGTTGACTCACAATAACACGTGTAACTCCCGATAGCTTAGCAGTTCGGAGCTTTCTGTTTATTTTTGTCAACTCTTACGTTTATAACCCTCTCACTCATCCCTAATTTAAAAAAGTTAACATTATTATCTATTCAATAAAAAAAGAATCATAGAAATCGGTATAGAAACACCAAAGTTATACATGAAATACGCTTATAAGCCATCGCGCGTGAATACTGAATCCAGTCCCCCGGCTCTTAGAATTCGATATCAGACGTTTCAGATCTTTGATTTTGACGACCCCGTTGTCGCTGGCATAAGCAACAGGATCCGCGTACGAAGTCGCTGGCAGAAGCTAGTTTGTAATAAACTAACTATATCCCGCTCCGCCCAAGACCGAGGGTTATCATTAGATGGATAGGAAGACATGACTTAAAATGATAGACGTTACTCGCTACTGACATGTGAAATTACACAACAAATAAATGAATTACCGAGCACGCAATGTGACTTAGTTTTGGATTCTGGCTTTTGTACTGGATAACTTTTATCAGCGCAGCACTATTTTACGGTTAAACTGCGATAACCTTCCCCTTTATCCCTTCCCCGTTGTGGGAATATCCCGAAAACACAAAACAATAAAAAATTAAGGTCTACCCTTTTTATGATCACCAGGCAAAAGCAAAGCAGCACAGGACCCACGCGGACCTCAGGGGCGGTCCGCAGGATCACAACGGGGTAGAATTACTCGACCGTAGGCCTCAGGTGGCCTCAGGAACACATAACGGAGAGGTCAGCCAGGTGAGGCCTTCAGAGGCCAGGAGTAACTTGATAGGTCCTGCTTATCTTCTGCGGGAGCAGGTTCTTCAGCCGGCGGCAGACCCAGCCTCAACAACAAGTATAAATATAAATATTGCTCTATATTTTTACAAGCTTTTATTTAGTTTCACCTGTTGAAATTTGACCCACTTCCCGATTACCGATTGAGCTGAAATTTTGCATGCATGTGTAAATCAGATGATAATTTAAAATTATTATGACATGGAGCTGAACTCTTCCTAATTTTTGAATTTCAATAATGAAACTTCATGTTTCATTTTTGAAATTCAGTAAGAACCCTGGTTCTTACTGTCTGTATTATTGTCTCACAAAAGAAATATTAAAAATAACCATTATATTTATGAACATGAATATAAGTAAGAATAATATCAATTTTATTACTTAATTTAAGGCATAGAATTTCTTTTTATTAAATCATTAATTATGAATACAACAATAGCTACTCTTTGATGTCCCTAACTAACATAGCATTAGCATAGTCGGCCGTAATTTTCCCACTGCTTGGACTCCTCTCTAGGAGAGGAAATGGTACACAATCCACCACGCGGGTCCAGTGCGGGTTGGTGGACGTCACATAGTCTTAAAATTTTTGCTTTTAAGACATTTTCACGCCGGAACACCTACTCAACCTCTATAAAGCGCAAGTTAGATCGTGTATGGAGTACTGCTCTCATCTTTGGGATGGATCAGCCAAATACCAGATTGATGCACTAGAGTCGATTGAAAGGCGTGCCAAGAAGATCATAGGCAATGATGCACTTATGAAGTCAAAACTCCAAAGTTTTGAGCATAGACGCCGAGTTGCTTGCCTGTCCGTTTTCTATCGTTTACATTTCGGGGAGTGTGCACTAGAGTTACACAATTTAATTCTACCAAGTCCGTTCCATCATCGGACCACAAGACTTACGGCGTTGCGTCACCGGTACATGGTGGACATACGTACAAAGCGTTTTGGGAATACATTCATTATGCGTACAGCTAAGGAGTGGAATTCCCTGCCGGAGTCTGTGTTTCCTGAGTGCTTATAGCACCCAGGGGTCTTTAAGTCGAGAGTGAATAGATTGCTTCTAGGCAAGCGTGTTCCATCGTCGGCCACATCATCGCTTACCATCAGGTAAAATGTGGTCAAACGTGCGCCTATACATTATTAAAAAAAAAATGCCGGTTACCTCAGGATTTTTTTTTCCTTCACCGTTTTGAGTGCAGTGGTGATGAAATAAATTACACAAAGTAATGCTCTTGAAACCCGCAATTTACAACTCGTAAGTCGGGGCCGTTACCACTCGGCCACCACTGCTCTCAAAACCACCCTAACATTCAGTGGAAAATAAAATAAACTTGATAATTACAAAGTCATCTCATACAGAAGCTAAATAAAACATTAAATATAAAAATTAGTAATACGAGTATACAGTTCACCCTGGCTGTACGCCACTTAAACGGTGTTGATACTTTTGGTTATTCAAGAAAGTAATATACAACATCTATTATGATGCATGTTTGTTTAAAAATTAGGCATGTGATATTTAATAAGCACAAATAAAAAATATTATTCAAAAGATAACACCTTATTTTTTCTTTATGGTAAATGTTAGCCTGGGGTAGCCCGCGAAATCTAATTAAGATATTGGAAGACATAATTACAATAAAAAAGGCATGTGAACAGAGATCAAAATGAATATGAAGAAATGTAATTACGCGAGTATAAATAAAATTACATGCTGTACAGTTAGCGCAGTTGTTGACATATTGGCTGCTACGCTGCTTGTCTTGGCTTTAATTCTCACATACAACAAATATTTGTAGGACCTACAGATAGTTGTTCTAGGTCCATTGTGCATGTAAGATTAAACGTTGTCCCGTGTTGACATTGTTTTAATTAAAAAAATACCACCAAGCGATTTTCTCCAGTAGGAAATTCAAACTTGTCATCTCTACATATGTAGTTTAAGCGACGTCATGCCTTTCTCTTCACTCTTTCTGTGTTAGCCTTTCGGTTTATTCTTTAACTCCTAGAACATAGGTGTTCCGAAGGAACATAAGTATGGTATTAGTTAATACATTTTTAAAACTGCTCCACCCGAGCAGGAGAAGAAGGATGATGATTCCCACCTCGAATAAAAGCTGGTCAAAATTGCATGATCATAATATTAGTCGTTATACTGAACTTGCTTAATTGGCGGGACAATGGGAATCCCAAGTCATCATATTAATAAAAATGTTTTCAACACAATATTCGAGGGATTCCCGAACAACACTAATAAAGAATTGCTGATCTTTCATATCGTGGGGTCACTCGTATCAGTGGTACATACCTATTGATTAAAGTTTCGTATTACTGTCGCATATAAACATTAGTCTACAGAAGAAGTAGCTTCAGTCGTAGCCATGGCGTCTTACGAGCAGTATTTTGTTCTTGTTTTACTAATTTTACAAACATGTGCAGTTTACGGAAATGAAGAAATTATAAAAAGCAGTTTAACATTTGTTATTGACGATACGGGATCCATGGCGGGTGAAATACGTCAAGTGAAGGATGAAGTCAATATTATATTTGAGAAAGTGTTGAGTTCGAATGCATCGCAGATAGAAAATTTCGTTCTGGTCACATTTAATGATCCGAGTAAGTATCCAACTGATTATTCTCATACATTCACTTGCATTTTAAGCGTTGAAAACTGTTATTTAGCAGGTGTAGGTATCGGCATCGATCTTGAGTGCTCGGCGTCAGAGCGGGGATCGCTTTGCGCATTCCATTCATTGGCCAGCCAATCATCGTCGTTGTTAGATATATGCAGCATGCGCAGGGAACGAATCACAAGTGACGTCTATGACGCGATGGCGCGGCGAGCCAATCACTGACGCTCCCCGCCCCCGCGTCTCTTAACTTCTGCACAACTTGATGCCAGCGTTCAAGATATGCGCCGGTATCTATCTATAACTAATTTATGGTCGGTCCATGTACTGTACAAGTACTTAGCCGCTTTATGGTGGACTGAAACTGACTCCAACATAATTAGAAAATGATGAATACTTTTAGATATGTCATCAGGCATCATATTGTTTACACGCTTTACGTCATCGCGTCCATAGACTATTAGCAGAAATTTAATCTAAGCTATTAACACAGGCTAGATAAAAAAACACACGACTGATTAACAGAATCGCGTCCTTGGCACAGACTCGATGTAATGTTTCCACTTTATACATTATATGATATTGTATTTCCTCTTTATATATTCGTTATTGTTTTATTTTATTTTAATTCTCGCTGAAAATTTGTATTTATTTATCCCATTCAAGTCTTTTGGCACACAACATCGTGCCGACGTCTCTATGTCGAGAGCGTTACCGGCTCACGGCCTGTAAACCAGCACCGTAGACTCGCCGCTTTTTGCGCGTGGTTACGGTATTACGCTGAGCGTTCGGCCGTTTTGCTCTGAAGTGGCGCATACTTTTCAGTAAATATATTTATAATTTGTTAATCCTTCTGCGCCTTTCCGTCGAATAAAAAGTTTTTCTTTCTTTCTTTCCGTCATATGAGTATGTATTTATTTATTTTATAATTTACTAGCGACCCGCCCCGGCTTCGCACGGGTGTTTCTCCACTATTTAATGGATATTATTATACATATAAACCTTCCTCTTGAATCACTCTATCTATTAAAAAAAACCGCATCAAAATCCGTTGCGGAGTTTTAAAGATTTAAGCGTACATAGGGATATAGGGACAGAAGCCGCTAAAGCCCGCTCTTACGGTGCCCAGGGTGTCTCTTGCGGTGGCGACTAGAGCTTAAACATGTCTTGTCTCTCATCTTTTTCGCCACCTCCTTCGCTTGCACTACTGACACTTACACACTCGCAGGAGGTGACTGCTATCCCATTTCTTCTGGCCTGAACCAGACGCGAGAGGTTGCCACAGCCGATCGCCTCAACGAGGTCACATCACCGTGACCTCGTTGAGGTGGATCCAGACGTTCATCAGGCGGCCATCGTATGCTCCACCGTATACTCCAGGCGATAGACCTGGGTTAGAATACAGCATACTTTTTATCTATATTTTGCAAGTTTACTCAGATTTTTTTTAATCACGTTGACAAAAGTACCTGCGGGTTGAAGGTATTAATAATATAATTATAAACATTTAAATGTAAAAAAAAGCATTAATGTGTTGTGTGAGGATCCAGGTTGGGGTCTGCCTAGTCTACCAGCTATGGTAGGCGCGGGTTTGCAGGCGACAACCAATAGGTAGCTCTCCGTCCGCCCGTCCGGCCCGAGTCCAAATCGTCTTATGTTGTGTAAGGTTCCACACGTGCTTCAAAGAGAAAAGCGAGCATTGAGGATGAGGCAATGTAAGCTCTTTTTTATCAACAGATCCCTCATATCCAGTTGCATTGGCTGACGGTTTGATATTACAATAACATCTTCTGTACCTACCAATGACCGTTTGAATTTTTGCGTTGCAAGGCACTTTTATGTTTTGCGAAAAACCTATTAGTTAAATTGCAACCAACTGTGTATTTCTGCTTATTGATACCTACTTTTAAACCGTGAACCTACTTTTTTATTTAAAAACTGCTCTTGAGTCATAATTCAGGCCTGTACAAAATCTTTGCAGCGTTAAGATTACATGGTTTTTAATGAAAAATTAAACTTCTAATAATAAATACATTTGGCCGCAAAAATAAAGGGACATGGAAAAACTGCGATATCTCCCAAAGTTATATAAATCTCTCGTAGACATCGATATTAACTTACACTCTCACTCGTAGGTCTTACAAGCATGAGACGAGCTCGAAAGTTGCGTTGGATAACGCTTTCCAAATCCAGCTACCTTAAATGAGTTAAAGAATGAGCTAGTGAAAAAATGGTCAAACAGACTAAAATCGTATAAAAAAATCATCATTTTCAATCTTTTCCTCTTGTATATTTTGTTTTATACTTAATTCACATAAAGATACAGAGGCGAAGGCTTAATGCTTTATCAATGTTCGACTGGTAGAAAATGGACAAAGCACGGATATGGATAGACAACCACGAAAACCAACGATTAGATATATTTTTTAGTAGCGAGCCGGATTTTTGCGGCCCAGTGTATTATGAATTTGATAGCCGCGCTTATCTTTGGGTTTCCCCTAAAGTTATTGTTATTTATTATCACTGCCATTTTTTTTTTCAAGTTTACCTCTTTCTTATGTCGTATTTTTCAATCTTGAAGGCTGTGACCTCTGCCTGCTTCTTTACTTTGTCTCGTACGATATTCCTCCATCTGTTTCTGTCTCCAGGGGGTTGTATACTGTAGAGTCGAGAGTGATACGGATCTGGTCGGACCAGCATATTGGGCCAATACGCTAGTCCGACCAGATCCGTACCGCAGACCTTTCCCATCAACTTTACAGGTTACGATGAGCGTTTCAACGTTGCACTGCCTTTTCTTGCAATGTAACTTTAGTATTGCAAAATTATGCGAAGACACTTGAGCGACGACCAAAAAGAGATTTTCAGTTCCACAATATGGTATCTCTAGAACCACATCTCAAAAGTGTCAATGCGTTTGTGGTCGCAGCTTTCAGTGCCATACGAAAAGATCGAGCAGAGTAGAGTCCATACCAGTTTGGTCTTGGTTTTTACGGAGATATTGCGATCCCTCAAAATTTATTCAAGCTGAAACATGGCGCTCATACTCCTGCGAGCTTTTTTTACGCACAAACCATCGTTACTGATACATATTGGAGCCCAGAGAAACTAAAATTGTCCACTTTCTAGGTTCAACTCACCCGTGAGCTCCAACTTTCCCAGATATACTTATATAACACTATTAAACATATAGTTATTGAATTAAATTTTTTAACGGTCATGATATTATTGTGTTTGTTGTTTCAGCTGCCCAAGTACGAACCAAAACTAGAAATCGAGATGAGTTTAAAAGACAAGTGGCAGCCATCCGCGTTCATGGTGGAGCAGATTGTCCAGAATTTGCTTTGACCGGTATCGAACTAGCTCTCAAAGAAAGTTTACCGCTTTCCTACGTGTATGTGTTCACTGATGCCTCAGCAAAGGATCACAACAGATTTGATCAAATTAAGAGTATCTCGCAAAAGAAACAGAGTCAGGTCATTATTTTTTTGACGTTTTTTTTTACTTTATGTCTTTAAATGTTCATGTACCTATATTATGTAAATGTCTCTTCAACATGTGTTTTATGTATGTAAACAATAGGTTTTAGCCTAAATAGTCCCTAAGATATGCTACCTGGTTAACGGCTACTGTAATAAAATTTTGATTTTGAGAACAATTGGAACAACTACTTAAATGGCAGAACCGTGAATACAATGCATGAAAATGATTGAGAAAAGCCAAGTAGCTTGTAAGAAACCTTTAATTTGTCAGGCTGAAACTAGATAAGTAAAACTAAACGTAAAGTTGCGTCTTCTTCTTCTGAGTCGGTACACTCTTGCCAGAGTGGTCGTGGTCATCACTGTGAATCACGATGAGTGATCATCTTTGTAATGTAAAGTTGCGTACAGACTATTTAAAATAACATGTTATATAAAATTGCTATATAACATGTTTCAGATAATGTGGACATTAAATGTTATAAAACATGTTATAATAACATGTTCTTGATATGTACAACAATGTTATATATGTTAAGCACTGAAGAACGACAAACAAAGGTTATATAACATTGGTATTATTGCATTGTTGCGCCGACCCCAAATAAAACGGGATAAGGGCAGGAAGATGATGATGATTATTGCATTGTTATTCTAATGTGTACAGTATTGTTTTCTGTCGCAATGTTGAATAACAAGGTTACATAATGTGGACGTGTTATATCACAAGTTATATAATATGTTACATAGACTCGTTTCCTATGTTTACAGGTAGTTTTTGTACTTACTGGCGAATGTGGTCCGAGAAGTGGAGCTGATTATCAAGTGTATCACAAAGTGGCCAAAGCTACTAATGGACAAGTCTTCCATATGATGAAAGATGACGTCAAAGACGTAAGATTACTTTCAACTCCATTGTTTCGAGTTTCTTGGCTCTTATGTTGACTGTGCTTAACCTATTTATTATACTTTTACAGATATTAAAGTATATTGAAGAGTCTATTACAAGCAGAGGTAATGTGGTCGTCAACGAATATTTTAAACCCGGCTATAACAATAAGATAAAAGTAAGTTAAAGTTTTTGATTTGTTTGATAACATTGTTAGTATTATAAACAACTTTAAAGAAAAAGAGGAGGTTATTAATTTACTGGAATCGTTTTTTAGTTGTTTATGTTTGTTCCTTTATTATAGAAAATTATTTTTTGCTTGAAAGGGCATTCATTAAAGGTAGTTTGAATCTGATGATAGAACCCTATAGAAATCGAGAGAACTCTTTAATACGTGTTTTGGGTTACGCATATATTAAAACTAAGGTTGTATACATCGTTTTGGACCTCACAGTTTTTAAGGACAAAAAGTTACTATCAATTTGCTACTTCGATACCCAAACGGCTAAAGAATTAAATTAGCCAATTTGAAATTAAATACAAAGCTATTTCATAAGTAGGCGCTACCTAATGGAACTTAGGACGGTCACAGCCCATATTTTGAAATACTTATAGAAAGTTGATACTCTACCCTACTTTACCCTACTGTACATTACTCTACCCTACACTACCCTACTGTACTCTACCCTACACTACCCTAATTTTATTTTTATTTCCATAAAAACCTTTTCCTCACAATAACAAACACAACAAAAAAAGAATTAGCGAAATCGGTCCAGCCGTTCACGCGTGATGGCGGGCGTGACCAAAGGAAATAGGGATTCATTTATATATATAGATTAATAAATTAGTTATGTTTTCATTTTTGATTCAGTATACGGTCGATTCCCATACTGGAGACGTACTGATTTCTGTAACCGGAGAGCGTCCCAAGGTAGAAATAAGAGGTCCAGGTGGGAGCAAGCCCACTACGGAACCCATTGTCTCTAAGTCTGGAATACTGGTATGTACCAACAAACATAAAATTTTACGAAGGTGAAGTTGATTGAGATCAACTAATATAAAATATAGTAATAGTATAAAGTAAAGTTTATTAGGCCTCTGCTTAGGGGCAACTGAAACCAGAATTATCTCGCTATCTGAGCACCAGATCCGGAAATCATCCGTTAAATACCTCATGTTCTCTTAAATCATCGTATAGTTAACCCTTCCCGTGCTCCTTCAGTTGCCCTTTTTCCAGGACTATGGTTACTCTTTCAAATAGTACCGAAGCCCAGATTTAAACCCAAAAGCATCAATTTGAAGCAATCATAGCACAGGACCGGTCGTTGTGGCGACGCTTGGGGAGGCCTATGTCGCACAGTGGACGTCTTTCGGGTGATATGATGATGATGATGATGAAGCAATCATAACAGTTCCTACCAGGTCGACAGGACATAAGAAAAGTATTTCACACCTGAATTAAAATCAATTGATCTATATTTATGTCGACGGCATCGTTGAGTGATTGGTTACTGTGCCACATGCGTACGTGACGAATACTCAACAAGCGGACGGTGGTCACACACACATTCCCCGCGCGCTTGTAGTAGTGCAACCGATTCGAGCGGTTGTTTGAAGCTTTGCCTCTGTACGGTTTATCTACTCATGTGACTGTGCTTCGTGTCGCGGGTCCGATTCCCGCACGGAACTAATATTTGTATGGCCTATAGATACGTATTTTGGGTCTGGGTGTCTTGTGCATGGGCGTTTACATGTTTGTGAATGCATCTACGATTCAGAAGTAAAGCTTAGGGAGGGGCAAAGTTTTAATTTAATATCTTTTATTTGTGTCAATAGATTGTGAAGGTTACAAACTCAACGCTCGGAGACTATGAAGTGGAGGTCGGCAGCGCGTCTGAAACTCATGTAGTAGTCAACGCTAAGAGTGATCTCAACTTCCAGCTTGGGTTTTCTGTTTACAGACCCAACTCTATGAAAGACACAGTCACAAGACCTGCGCCAGGTGCGATCATGATATTATTTTATTTTGAACTGCCAGAAGATTAGAACTAGCTTCTGCGTGAATGTCGAATATTCCGGACGCGAAGTCGAAGTCAATGCCAGATAAAAAGTGGCCTTACTTAGCGATTTTTTTTATTTGTTGTAAACTAGTGCTCGACAGCGATCCTACCTGATGATAAGCAGTGATGCAATCGTTGATGGTGAGGCGCACTAGTTTATACACTAGACCGTATAGGCTCTTAATTCATGAATCCCCAAGCGACCACCGGTGGCCGCGCATCTATTGTCTTACTATTGTGTTTCTAATTGACGGTATCTGAAGGGTTAATAAATGCCTTGAAGACATCCCAATTATAATCGGCTGGGAAGACCGCAGCAGGCAAACTCCAAAAAAAAAATTGGTTTCTGTATTTTAACCGTGAAAGAGTAATAGACAAACATAGTTGGTTTCACGTTTATAATATTTATGGATAATTTAGTGAACCACCTCGTTGATCAAATATAAGCAAGCGGAATTGTTGGTTCGAAACAGTGTTTTTAAAAACCTCATTTAAAAACTAATTCCTGTGTTAATATTTTTATTTCAGAAGGAAATGCGTTCTTCGGTATTAGATTACTTGGGAGCGGAGTTAAATTTACAACAGCGAAGATCCTCGACATGAGTGGCAACGTAATAACAGAGCTGCCACTACAACTAAAGGATGAAAAAACACAGTTCTACACTTCTTCTTCATTCAGTCCACCGTTCACGATGTTTCGTGTAGCCGTAAGTGCTTTATGCAATACTAGCTTCTGCCAGCGACTTCGTACGCGGATCCTGTTGCTTATGCCAGCGACAACGGGGTCGTCAAAATCAAAGATCTGAAACGTCTGATATCGAATTCTAAGAGCCGGGGGACTGGATTCAGTATTCACGCGCGATGGCTTATTAGCGTATTTCATGTATAACTTTGGTGTTTCTATACCGATTTCTATGATTTTTTTTTATTGAATAGATAATAATGTTATTTTTTTATTTTTTTTTGATGAGTGAGAGTGTTATAAACGTAAGAGTAGACAAAAATAAACAGAAAGCTCCGAACTGCTAAGCTATCGGGAGTTACACGTGTTATTGTGAGTCAACCATAAAAGATAGACATATGCTGTCGTGGGATATTTTTTATATAATTTTAAGGAGAATATTTCCGTGATACATGATTTCTGTGTAGCTTTAACCATTAAGTTGCAGCCTTAATGGTTAAACGCGACGGAAGCTTAAAAAATTGAGTAATTTCTCCCGTTTCCCCAACATTTCCCTTCACTGCTCTGCTCCTATTGATCGTAGCGTGATGAAAAGTATACTATAACCTGCCCAGGAGTATGAAGAATGATTGTACCAAGTTTTGTTAAAATCCATCGAGTAGTTTTTGTTTCTATAAAGAACATACAGACAGACAGACAGACAGACAGACAGACAGACAGACAGACAGACAGACAGACAAAAATTTTACTGTTTGCATTTTTAGCATCAGTATCGATCACTAATCACCCCCTGATAGTTATTTTGGAAATATATTTCATGTACAGAATTGACCTCTCTACAGATTTATTATAAGTATAGATTAAGTGTAGCGACTCGTGACAAATAATAACAACTGCCCCCCCTAGCCAAGTTACAACCGTTTCGCTTGCGTCGAACGCTTCGAGTTGACCTTGCCGCCAATTTATTTTCTGGCCACGTGACTGAGCGTCATTCCCGTACATTTGAAGTTTTCTACTAGCGTTAACTATTGCAGATTAGCAACTTGGCTAGGAGGGCTGGACGGCTCGATCGGGAGCGAAGCTTTACTTGCCAAGGACAGCGCGCAGAAGGGTGATCATCCTTTCATGTTGAGGGCTCTCCCTCGGATAGGCAATCGCCGTCGAACTCAGCTACCGTTCGTAGTTCTTTGCAGTCGTCACTAGTCTGAAGAAAGTTGGACGATCAAACCAAGTGTTATAAGACTTAACCAATAACAGCCTTTCTAGCCAAGTAAGCAGAATCACATAGTTTTTCTTATATCTACAGCTATCTATCTGATTACAGTCCAGCCCGCTAGCCAAGTTACAACCGTTTCGATTCTATTTTCTTGTGTCAAACGCCTCGAGTTTGCCACCCCTCCTTTGCGGCTGAACGTTGATATAGATAACTTGGCTAGGGGGGCTGGACTGTAATCAGATAGATAGTTGTAGACGTATAAAATAATATGTTATTCTGCTAAATTCTGTACAACACAAATCAGACTCCAACGTACTGAGAAAAAGGCATGTTGATTAATCAGTTTTTAGGGTTCCTGGAAAAGACAGCCTTCATCGTCTCTAAATACGTTTGAGAAACTCCGTATATATAAATACTCGTATTACATTCAAATGCACTCCAAATAATTAATCGATCTTAGGGTACAGTTTTTTATTTTATTTATTACTGTTTATTTTCGCGTTGAATGAAATTAAATTCTCTTCTTCTAGGTAAGTGGATATGATGTGGCGACTAAATCACCAATCGCAAGGACAAGCCCCACACCTTTAGAACGACAGAATCCATCAACAGGTAATTGTATAGTCAGACAATGTAATTTACAAGCCTATTTGTTGTTATACTAACTCGTATAGCTTTGTAGTTAACTTATATATCAATCATAGTTCTGGAGAAAGTTTGACGTCATTTAAAATGCCCTCGCGCGCCGATTATACAATTATACATACGTTTGCAAGTACAACGCTTATCACTTATTAACGGTCGAAGCCTCCCCAGTAGGCCAGGGTTAGCTCTGAAAGGTAGCTCAGCCCCGGTAGGAAAGGCTACGAAGGAGTGGGTAAAAGGCTGACACTATCTCCCGCTGTGCCCGAAAGCGGGGGGGATGTCATTAGCTGATTTTTCCACCGAAAAAAAAAAAACAGAATTTTACTAATATAGAGAAGAAACGATTTTACTGTATTAATATAACCACGCCCAAAGAACATTGAACTTAAAAACTCTAATGACATTGATTTGTACTTTCCCTTACAGAAACGAAAGAAAATCGAGCACCTCAGATAACAATTGACGATTCACCGACAATAACCACGGAATACGACGCTCCCCTACAACTGAAATGTAATGTGCACGGCTACCCAGTGCCTGACATCACATGGGAGGAAAAAGACACTGGAATCAGGATGCCTGCTGAGGTATAAACAACTTTTTATAAGCTTCTATTTTACTTGTCTTATTCGTTTATGGATCAAACTAACAATATCCATACAACAGTATTTTTAGTTTATTTGAAACCCGAATATAGTTTGTTCAGAATCAGTAACTGAATGGATTCCAATAGTTTTTACAAAAATGTTATATTTTTAGGCAAAAATATTTAAAAAGTTCACAGTTGGATTTCACCCACGCTAACTACAAAACAGGTCACAGCAGGTCATAGTGGGCATTAGGGGCCAGCAAACAACTGGGTGCAAGTGCAAAACAACCCCTCAGTTGCCTAGATGGCCCCGTGACTAAGTACCTTTGCTGAAATAACAAGCTTATAACTTTGTGATTTTTCATGATACAGTTATGAAATTTTGTACATAGATTCTTTACATAAAAATTCTAGACACGTGTTTCGGGTTTTGCATATACTAAAACTAATATTGTATAAGAATCATAATCAATTGAATTTCAAAACTCACTTCACCTCAGCCCAACCGACTGAATAGATGTTTTGCATATACATTTAATTTGAATGCAAATCTTCAATTGGCTATGTGATATCATTATAAATTTAATCATCCAGGAGTCTTCCATGACTCCCAAAAATGCGACCCACCAAATTTTTATACACCCCAATAATATAAGTACTTATTAAAAATGCAAAGCATTTTTTTTGCTTTTTTGTTGCTTTCATAACGGAATAAAAAAGACTTATTTTAAAATTTATATATTTTTTAAATTAATAGTTATAATATATTATGATATTCTTTTTTAGGTGCAAGTACGTGAAGTTCCATATGACTATGTCAGTATTATGGATATCGATAAGGCAAATAAAAATGTAACCTACCAGTGCAAAGCCAGCAATATTGTTGGTGTTAATATCAAATATATACAAGTTCAAACTAAAAGGAAAATATATTTCGATGTTACAGAGTCTCCAAAAGGTAACTATTAACATCAATATCAAGTAAAAAAGAAAGAGAAGAATCACAATCCAAAGTTAATTTATGCATTTATTTTACTTTAGTTCTCATCATCTTCCTGCCCTCGTCCCGTGTTATTTGGGGTCGGCGCAACATGTTTTTTCTCTCATTCTATCCTGTCACCCGTATGCTATCACTAACTTCCTTTTCGTTCATATCACTCTTCACACAATCCAACCATCTTTTCTTTGGCCTTCCTCTCCCTCTCTACCCATGTAGATCACGTATATTTATAACTCTTTTGGTAACATGCGTTTCATCCCTCCTCTTTACATGACCATATCAAGACAAACGATTCCCGTTCAACTTTTCAGTCACTGGCGCCACAAAAGATTCGAAGCTCCACAAAGCCGAACATTTTCTAAAACTTCGTTTGCTACATCAATAGCCACGGCTATTCTTGCGCCTGATGGTTTCTCATAGTTTGTTACAGATAAGAAAAAAGCTGACGGTTGATTTTTGTTTCTAGATATTACCGTGGAGTATAACAAAGAGGGAAGTCTCGTTTGCAAGGTAGACTCCTACCCACCGGCGTCAATAACTTGGTACAAAGACGGCACAGAGGTCTCTGAAGACTCTAACATTGATATCTCTAGCGACAAATCTATCCTCACTATAAAATATATGCAGGTAGATTTGCAAGGGACGTACACGTGTGAAGCAAAGAACGACTTTGATCGAAAAGTTTTTATCGCTAAAGTTGCCATATTTGGTGTGGGTGAGTGAACCATTGTATTCTACTACTAGGTCCTGTCTATAAATTAAATTAGTTATAAGATTTTTAGACATGTGACAATCCGAAACGGTAGTCAGAGATGTTCTTGAAACTACCCAAGGCACGGAGACGTCTTATTTTATATTTGATCCCCACTACCACAAAATAGATACAGAAGACTATCTCGTGTATCTACTTCACTTTTATACCTACGCTCGGTAGACGACACACTAATGAGCGTTTGAGCTGGAATTGTGCGACGAGCGGGCCGAGGCTCTTCGAGATATTGTGTCCGCGAACGGTGCCCTTGTGTGCGTTGTTCGAGCGCGCTTTGTATGTAGATTGACTTCTGTGGCTATATATTTTGTGCCACTACTATTGGAAGCAATCTATAAAACTATGTTCTGGGCCTACTCAAAACCAGTTGATTGGCACGGTTGCCAAAATTTAGGATAAATAGCCGTCTGTAAAAGGTTTTTTTAAAAAACCTTTCATATAACGAGGCTCTTATTTTGAACTGACCATTAGTTCTTACGTTAGGGATTTAGTAAAATTTACAATTAACTAACGAGATAAGTTAATTGTAAAAAAGTAGGTGATTTTTTTTACAAAATGCTTTTAAATAAGGTCAATAGAATAATATGAAAGAAAAATAATGACATAATCTGTTGAATATTTCAGAGAAACCAGTCATTGATAAATCACGGAAAGTAGTACGTGTCATAGAGAATACAAATACTGCATTGTCTTGTAGGTAAGTTGATCAGATTAAGATGAATTAAATAAACAATTCAATATCGCTTACTCAAAATAAGCAAATAAATTGGTACACTGGTTAAGATGTAGGTACTTACTCGTAAGTGTCAAAGGTGAATCAAGCCACTACGATTAGACATTTTAATGATGATGTATGAAGTCGTAAAATGTATGCGTCAAACTTGATAACAGTTAAAACAGTAGTTCGAGATAAAACCAAAGTCCTTGACTCCATAACAACAGCATAAAACTAAATCACAAAATACGTCATTACTTACACCTAACGATAGATCTTAAACATAACATTATAACACAAAGCTTGTGTTTGCCAAAGGGTTCAGCAGACGTGCAATAGCATACTCGGATCTGTCCAACTGTGTAGGCAATAGTGGGCGAATATTTATTATGGATACCATAACTGAGAATGTTTTAATGAAAAAACCCAATAACATTTTGGCCAATCAAGATATCGAATCAAGGACCCTGCTCTGCAGTCATACTTGACCAAGGACTAACAATTCATACGTATTTCAGAATACTCAAAGGCATCCCAAAGCCAAAAATAAGTTGGTCTTTCCAGCCCGCAGGCGAAGGCACGTTCAGAGTAATGGTGGAGACTAGTGAGACTATACAAGTGAACAATGTGGGCCGGGACCGATTTGGATTGTATACATGTAATGCAAATAATGATTTGGGCTCAGACTCCCATACCACAGAACTAGTCGTTGAATGTAAGTAGTATATGTTTTGTTAAATGTTGCAATATTACCAAATACAGTTCACTAAGAAGTGTAATGGAAACCGGTTTTCATATAAACGTCGCCCAATCTAAAGTTCAATAAAAAAAAAGATCTACAAAACACTCCATGTTACTTTTCTAAAATATATACACTCTAAGAGACATAAAAACCTTGAAAACCGTACTTTTCTTATTTCATTCCTTCTCATCAATCTCTTGACAGCCATTCTGCCCCTGATAGTTAAAAAGACGTATCTAACAAAAACGAAAACGAATAAAAAAATGTTTTAATGAATGAAACGGGAAATTTGACCTTCGTTGTGTTAAAAACGCACTGGAGAAAGTTAGCAAAATATAAAAAATACAGTCAGATGCGGCCATTATGTCCTGATTCCGGCAATGTATATAACTCAACTCTGGAGAAAAAGTTAGATGCGTCTTTTTTACTGACGGGGGCAGCATTGTAAAAGTATTCTATCAACTGTATCACTTCTTTCACTAAACTCAACCCGTCAAAATGACTACTTACTAATATTTTCAGATCCACCAAAAATAAAAAAAGATATAGATTACGTACAGGAAGACGGCGAGGAAGTGATTATATCTTGTGACGTGACCGGGGAGCCAGCCCCTGCAGTGAAGTGGTTTTTCAATGACACCAGACTCGACAGTTCTGCGAAAAGACGAATTTCTAGCGACCACAGTCTCAAGTATGTAAAAAATGAAAGTGACAAGAAATATAGGAATAACTTTTGTGTGTGTGTATTTTTACTCAATAAACATGTTACCACTTTCAGTTTTGAAGTAACCCCAGCTGATATGGGATATTACACGTGTGAGGCACAAAATAAACATGGTCGTGTAAAGAAAACCGTGTTTCTCAATGTATGGGGTAAGTATTTTTCTACGTTTTATCGTTTTTGGGTTTTAAATAAAAGTCGCACAGATAACAGAGTAAAACGTCGCCAGCAGACTGAGTCATATCCTTTTCACGTGACTGCTCTTTTACTGATTCCGGCCTGAATCACAACACAACACAATCGAGACAGATCCCTTGTTCTTTAAGTGATTGATGGACACAAGGGAACTAAATATTGTGATGTCTCCTTTGATACGCGTTCCTTGTAATTGTTGCTAACTTTACGACGAATAGATATATAAAAAATACTTTCCTCCTCCTTGCGTCGTATTCCTCAATGCTGAGGGTCGTGACCTCCCTGGTTCATCACTAACCTTTATGATGTCTTTCCATCTGTTTCTGTCTCTGGCGATGTGAAGTGCACTGTACATCGTAGAGTCAAGAGCGGTGCGGATCTGGTCGGACCAACGTATAGGGCTGCGCCCGCGAGGCCTTTTTCCATCCACTTTGCCGGTCACCATGAGCCTTTCGAGGTTGTCACCGAAACAAACTTTACAATACTTTAAACCTTACCAAATATGTAATTTAATATTTCAGAGAAACCTGCGATTGACAAATCTAACGAAGAAATAAATGTAGTACAGAAAACGAATGTTGATTTATTTTGTAGGTGAGTTGGATTTAAATTTTATTCAATAATAGACAAAAAAAACTTCGCACTCTCGCCATGGTCCTTCGAGCCGGATAAAAGACTAAAACCGGGTAGCTACGGAACTTAGAAAATATTTTGTGTTTACCATACATAACAATATTTTTTACCCTTCTCATCGAAATTTGTTGGAAAATCAATAAATCATTTAATTTTTCAGAATTCTTCAAGGCAATCCTGAACCAACAATACGTTGGTATTACCGACCTCCAGGTTCGACTACTTTTATTGCAACAACGGAATCTAGTAAGACTCTTCGCTTGTACAATGTGGGCAAAGACAAAACTGGATCGTACAAATGTACTGCGACGAACTCTGTGGGACAGGACAAGTTTACAATGGAACTAGTCGTACAATGTAAGTTTTTGTTCAAAGAAATATAATAGAATTTGTCCGTAACTTTAATCGTCATACATAAAAAGCTAGCGACATTAAATGCGGTTGTAATATTACATTAATATGCACGTTCCTAAATTCGGTTTAAACCAGTCTAAACTAAAAACAGTTATGTCCAAGTTTGAATGAAATAATATATCTATCTTACTTTATTGTTCAGGTAATATTATTTACAGTAACAGAATAAAAGGTAGCTTTCCTTGTGATTCTATATATATATATAGATAATCTCTACATTATGATAAGGGACATATCATAATTTAGGACACCTTATACAAAGAACTTTATAATATTTTCAGACCCACCAACAATAAAAGAAAACTTGAAAGAAATAACAAGCAAAGATGATGACGAAGTCAGAATATCTTGTGACGCCACTGGTGAGCCCACCCCTGCGGTCAGATGGTTCTTCAATAACACTATATTCGATAGCACAGCGAAGAGGCGAATAGCTGCCGACCAAAGTCTCAGGTAAAGAGGGTCCTTCCCGACTTTTCTACTAAGAGTGTGGCGTATTTATCGAAACCAACTTGAGCATGGTTTAAAAGATTGTTGCTTTGTCCAACCCGGTATTTAATAAAGAGGCAACGTGAAAAAAGAGACATAACACCTGAACGCTCAGCGGAGATGAGAATGTTGAGATGGATGTGTGGTGTGACGAGAATGGATAAAGTGAGAAATGAGTATATTAGGGGAAGTTTGAAAGTGGCGCCAGTGACTGAAAAGTTGAAAGGAAATCGTTTGTCTTGGTATGGTCATGTAAAGAGGAGAGATGAAACGCATGTTGTTAAAAGAGTTATGAATTTACATGTGGATGGATGGAGAGGGAGAGGGAGGCCAAAGAAAAGATGGATGGATTGTGTGAGAAGTGATATGAATGAAAAAGGAGTTAGTGATAGCGTGACGAGTGACAGGACAGAATGGAAGAAAAAAACATGTTGCGCCGACCCCAAATAAAACGGGATAAGGGCAGGAAGATGATGAACACCTGAACGCTCATTCAGTAATTTCGTCATTCACTCAAATATTTACAACTCCTATTTTCATATAATTCGTAAAAATAAATCAATAATTGTTTATATTTTAATCAATGATTTAAACAACTTGTTGAGTTATAATCTATGTGATATATGTGGCAAAGTTGAAATTCCATTGTAAACCAAGCGCAAACTTTCAGATTCAAAGCAAGACTAGTTGACATTGGATATTATAGATGTGAGGCAGCAAACAAACTCGGAAGTGCTAAGAAAACTACTTTTCTAAATGTATATAGTAAGTGTTAACAAAATTTAAATTTCGCAATATATTACTTAAGTATCAATATGAAACATTATGTAATACATTTATTTGTTCACGGTAAAAACAAAAATGATTAAGACGACGTATTTGATATTACAGTCCCAGTGAAAATTGAAACCCCAAAAAGTAGCACAATAGAAGTCATGGTTGGAAAAAGTCAAATTTTGAACTGTCGTGCCGACGGGTACCCGAAGCCCAACATTAAATGGACCTTCCAGGGCTTAGACCCAATGATACCTGCCGCAGATATTACGTAAGTATAACTCATCATCTCACTTGTCACTTAGTGGGGTCGGATTGTAGATGAGCGATCATTCGTTTCATTACAAAAAGTACCATTGCGGTCATTTCTGCCTGATCACTTTAAAAACAATCGCTTGAATCCTGTGGCTCAGCGGCAAACCAAACCCTTTGATGTTTTCCTTTCGAATGCAAGAAAAAAACCTTTTTATAATTTTGTAAAAAAAATAACCGACTTCACTAAAAAATTGAATTAAATTTGAGGAGTTCCCTCGATTTCGCCAAGATTCCATCATCAGATACCAACTTGGTGACTATGGGACCATTTGGGAAGTATACCCTTTCCAACAAAAAATGAAACCCCAAAAGAATGTATGGCCACGAAATCAGCGAAAACAGTGGAGAATGAAAAACAGATGCAAGTAACTACTAGTCAAAAGAAATCAATTAATGTTGTAAATGTGCAAATGGAACAGTTGGAAAAAGAAGGAAATTGGACTACCGTTACCAGGAAAAGGAGCAGGTTTTCAACCAGCGAAGTAAAAAAAGGCGGAAATACGAGCGCAACAATTGATATACAGGGAATGGAAAAGAAAAAATATTTACATGTATGGCGGTTGCATAAAGAAACGACAGCGGAAAATATGGAAAAACATATTAAAAAAATTTACGAGGAAGAAGTACCTATTACAGTTGAACAAATAAAACACAAAACTGAGAGAGATTATGCATCCTTTATAATTGGAGTCCCAGAAAGCAAATACGAAAAACTGTGTCAACCGGAAAGCTGGGCAGTTAATATAGAATTTGCAGAATGGGTGTGGTTTCGCAGAGCAAGCAAGCCCAAATATTCTATATAGCACAGTAGAAATACTGTATCAAAACGTGCGAGGGCTGCGAACTAAGTTGGAGGAATGTCACACCAATATTTCAACCGGAAGTGCAGACTTGTTTGCCATAACGGAAACTGGCTGCAATGACTCCATCTATGACGCCGAAATCATTCCACCGGGATACACAATGCTACGGTGTGACAGAGCGGACGGGCGGAAACAAGGCGGCGCGTGTCTCGTGGCCACACCGCGCTTCGAGTTGCGGCGTGTGTCGCTGCCCGATGGCTTGAACGTTGACAATCATGTGTTTGAACTAGTTTGTGCTACTGTGTACCTACGGAACAGATTTATGTTTTTAATTTGTGTTGTTTATATACCACCTAATAGTAACGATAATGAGTACATGTTATTATTTCACATAATTGAACAGTGCTGTAGTAAGTACGACGATGTTATAGTAATAGGGGATTTCAACTTATATTCATGCTCTTTAGCCGTGAGTAGTTATTACGAATATATTCTTACATTTTGTGGATTCACTCAGAGTAACACGGTAGGAAATTGTAATGGTCGGCATTTGGACTTAGTGTTGAGTACATTGGCTGGAGGTGGGCGTGTGAGTGTGCGCGCGTCGGAGGCTCCGCTCGTCCCGGTGGACGCGTACCACCCGCCACTCGAAATCTCGGTCGGTACAAGCTTGCGTCAGCATCGGAACCCTGGCTCGGCGGGCTCGGCTGCACCTCGCTCAGCGGGCTCAGCTGCACCCGACGTAAATGGGTTTGAATTGAGATGTTGGAACTTCAACAAAGCCGACTTTGTGAAGTTATACTCTTTAATGTCAACCGTAGATTGGACACCTATATATAATATGGACTTAGATGCAGGTTTGGATTATTTTTATATTATTATTAATTCTATAATAGATGACTGCGTTCCGAAAAAAAAGCGAAGTAGTGTAAAGTCAAGATACATTTATCCTGATTCGTACACTAGTGAAATAATTCGCGACATAAAATTAAAGGCATTGCTACATAAAAAGTACAAGGCCAGCGGGTCGAGAGTCGATTACGAAGCGTTCGCTTGCTGTAGGAAGCGCGTTAAAGAGATGATAGTAGTCGCACAGGAACAATATCGTAACCGCGTCCAAAATCAAATGCTGAGTGAACCTAAATCGTTTTGGAATTATGCCAAATCCAAGAGGAGTCGGAGAAGTCCGCAGGAAATTTTGAAAGATGGGGAGGTATTGTCTGGTCAACAGTGTGTTGAAGAGTTTGCGCGATATTTTTACTCGGTTTACAGGGCAGAGCCACCTGTGCTGGATGTGGACGCAGCCGTTTCTAAGGCTGGAAGTGGAAACGGAGCGGCGCGAGTGCACTTGGGCCAGTTAAAGCTGGGAGACGTATGTCAGGCGCTTCAAGACCTAAAGCCAAAGCGGTCGGCGGGCCCTGACGGCATTCCACCCTACATTTTTAAAGATTGTCGGTCGGTGCTAGCACGGCCGCTGCTTCATATTTATAACCAGTGTCTAAAAGCTGCCAGGTTCCCGGAGAGGTGGAAAGTTACTCGCGTAGTTCCGGTTCCGAAGGGGGGGTCAGCTGAATCTGTAGATGGGTTTAGGCCGGTTGCAGTGTTGTCGACGCCGGCTAAAGTACTGGAAACTGCTATTCACAAGAGTATATATCTACAGGTGAGCTCACAGCTCTCAGACGCTCAGCATGGTTTTAGACCGGGAAGAAGTACCACCAGTAATCTTCTCTGTCACATGACTCATTTGGTGCCTACAGTGGATAGTGGGGGGCAAACGGATGCTGCTTACTTTGATTTCCGAAAAGCGTTTGACTTAGTCGATAATGACGTGTTGCTTACAAAGTTAGCTGGTGTTGGTTTCACCCCACATTCGCTCCAGTTTTTTGCCAGTTATTTGAGAGATAGGCGGCAATATGTGGAATATGCGGGACACGTGTCAGATCCATATTTCACGAGGTCAGGAGTAAGTCAGGGCAGTAACCTTGGACCTTTGGGGTTCCTCCTAGTAGTAAACGACCTACCAGAAGTAGTCCAGGACGCCAACTGCTTGTTGTTTGCCGACGACCTCAAACTATCTCTCACAATAAGGAGCAAGGATGATTGTGTGAGGCTACAGAGGGACATTGACAGGGTCGTGAGCTGGAGCAAAGAAAATCTCTTGCAATTTAATAGCTCGAAGTGCGTGACAATCACTTTTTCTCGTGCACACAATCCCATCTTAAGCAGCTACCATATTGACGGGTTGCCTATGGTACGGGTCACAGAAGTCAAGGACTTGGGGGTAAGTTTTAACACCGGCTTGACTTTTCGGGATCACGTCACGCGGTGCTGTAAAAGGGCCTTTAGGAACCTGGGTTTCATGCTTCGTACAGTCCGAGGGTTCACGAATCTGAAAGCTATTGTAACATTATATAACGCACTGGTGAGGAGCCAGCTAGAGTGTAACGCAGTCATCTGGTCTCCGCATGAAGCTAAATATAGTCTCATGCTGGAGAAAGTACAAAATAAATTTATAAGATATTTATATATGAGGTATTACGGGGTTTATCCAATGTATCCGTTGATGTATCCTACTCTATTTATCTTGGGTATGGTAGGATACAACGAATTAAGGGTTAGGAGGAATCTAGCACTTGCCTCATATATATTTAAAATACTGAGAGGAAAGGTTCACAATCCAATGGTTCTAGGACAGCTGAGCCTGTGTGTTCCCGACAGGTACGTGTGGCGACGACGACGACCGCGCTTGCTGGTCGAGCCGCGTGGCCGGACCAACCTATTAAGGGAGGCGCCACTTACGCGCGCAATTCACACGCTTAACCAGATAGCTAATGAGACGGACTTATTTTGTTGTACTCTGGGTGAATTCACAAGAAATGCATTATTTATAATTAGTTATAGATGTTAGTTTATAAGTTAGGATAAGCGCATTTATCGCATTGGGGATTAAAAAAAAACCTGTAAAGATAGATGTAAGATGAAGAAATAAATAAATAAATAAATAAATAATTTTTCAAATCGGTTGGCAAGCGACGAAGTTGTGCGCGAACAAACATAAAAAAAAAACATACAAACATCCGAATCGAGAACCTCCTCCTTTTTTAGAAGTCTGTTAAATAAAAAATGAATTTAGCGATGGTCAGGCGACAGTGTCTTTGATGATATCTCGGAAAGCAAGTCCAACGTTATCTTTTGACTTGCTTACTGTGACAACAGTATAACAGTAGTTTATTACTCGTAACAGAAGCTCGAATGTATAAGCAATGGCTTTACGAACTGCTTTTTCTACTATCATGCCAATGAGTAACTGGGTATGGAAGTCAGCCCCCTTTTTCGCTTGCGTCGAACGCTTAGAGTTGACCTTGCCGCCAATTCTTTTGTTCTGACTAAGTGACTGAGCGTTGAGATGACGTCGTTCCCTTACATTTGAAGCTTTGTACTAGCGTTAACTATTGCAGATTAGCACATTGGCTAAGGGTACAGAAATGCAGTCGTTGGATATAAAATAGCGATATTACTTATTTTACGTTAGCCAACCAGACAGCGGCTCAGCATCGTCCTGCCCCTATCCTAATGTATTTGCACTCATTTTTTAATTTTTTTTCTTTTTCATTAATGATAAAAAGAGATAATCTATCCAAATGGGGTTTCCTTGACCCATCGCAAATACAGCGGCAGTGCGGAGTCCCTTCACAGGATATGCTTCACCTCCTTTCCTACCAGCGTGTATCCTATGTTTCCACCACAATTATGGCGGTAAGTCCCCTCTTTGAGGCGTGGCTGGAAAGACCTCACGGCGTCCTTACCTTCCGCATGACGCAGGTCCTCACCGGACATGGCAAGTTCGGGAGGTTCCTGCATCGGATTCGAGCGGAAGAGACGCCCGGGTGCCGCCACTGTGCGGAACGCCCGGAGGACACGGTGGAGCACACAGTTGAGGTGTGCCCTGCTTGGGCGGAGCAACGCCGTGTCCTCGTGGGGGTGATCGGCGGCGGAGACCTCTCGCGCCGGGCCTTGGTTCAGGCCATGGTCCGGAGCAAGGAGGAGTGGCAGGCGGTCGCCTCCTTCTGCGAAGCAGTAATGCTAGCAAAGGAGGAGGCAGACCGCATCAGGCAACGGCGCCCCCACCGCCGCCGCCGGGATTCCGATCCCGATTTCCAGCCACCGTAGACGCGGGCTCGCGGACGGCGAGCCATGGGTAGCTCGCTGTCCGATCGTCCGGTAACTGTCCGGACCGAGCCAAGGCGTCGACGGCGCGCACTGTTCCCGCGCGCCTCAAGGAGTTGTCAGCAACAGGAGGGGCCCATCGGGGTCGAAGCCTACCGGGGTCGGGGTTATCCGAAAGGAAACTAGAGCCCCGGTATGAAGGCTAGAAGGAACGGCGCGGGGTTTTTAGTCAGTAAGACTCTGACACTGTCTCCCGCTCCACCCAAGAGCGGGTTTCGTCAATGATGATTTTCCCCGTCGACAGAAAAAAAAAAAAAGGCCCTAGACAGGCCCTATTCAGGTGTCTAAATATTGCTCGAACAGGATTTGAATTAGACCGACATGAAAGAAGAAGAAAAAGGAAGTTTTACGTCATTATTATCTTGATAGTTGGAAACACCGAATCCATATCCAAAGGTCCAAACCACATGCAATTGACAATACTATAAAGGTAGGTGGGACAGAGAGTACAGTCCTGCAAACCTCCTTTGAAAAAGGAGGATCCTCCAACCAGACAGGTGTTATAGTCTGGTGGGCTACTGCCCGATAGATTATTTCGGGCTGGCGTATATGTTCAAATCGCGCGGAGAACTTTGATTGCGTATTTTCTTCGTAGTTCTTATGTGGCGTCATAGATGTCGCTACAATACTATATGTAAGAGTAGAGTTACAATTTTGATGTACATTCAGGTATATTATTTCTAATAACGTTTATTTTCAGGCCCACCGCTGGTGTAGCAGCGTTACTCCTAAAAAATATGCAACTTGATCAGCAAGGATCGTACACTTGCGAGGCAGAAAACGGTATCGGTGGATCCGCTAAAATCACTTATGACGTGAAAGTTTACGGTATGTGTTCTATTCATAGTATACGTTTTAAATCCGGAATACATGAAACGTGTATTTAAAGCTAGATGATAAGAGTAATTTCGTTGCACATACAATAACGAGTGTGTGAGAGAGTGATAAGTTCAATAGATATATATATGTCGCAGGGAAATGAGGATATCAGGGATATCACGAAATCCCGGTAGATGACAAATATTGTTATTTATTACGTCTTCTTACTGTCTACTTACTGTGTTATACAAATAATAAATGATTATTGATTATTGATTACTAAAAATATCTAGTAAAATAACCAAACACCAATTTTTCGTCAGTGATATTCCACTAAACTAAATTTAGTAAAATGTCAGTAAAGCCGATATTGCCTAGTAAAAATCGAGTCATGCATTTCTCTCGCTCACTCTAGTGCTCACATGGGCACTAGTGGGAGCGAAACAAATGCGTCGCTCGAGCTGGCGCGGCTCGTGTGCTGGAAGAATTTCTAGAAATTATTCCAACTAACTCTTGCAATGACTGTTCAATTTGTGCCACTGAATCTGTGAATGTTGTATCTGCTTTTAGAATGAGTTTCGGGGTAAACAATTCTTTAATATATCAGCTGATGTCGTAACTTTTAGACAATTTTTTGTCTCCAATACTATGCTTAAAATATTTTTGAACTCTAATGGTCCTAGATCAACTTTTTAGGTAAAAAAGCAGTATTCATCTTCTCTGAAATTTTCGCTTCATTCATATTAGCGACTAAAACTCACACGAGCCGTGCCGGCTTTTATTTTGCTTGTTTTTGTTTCGCTCCCACCAGTGCGCGTGTGGTTACTAGAGCGAACGAGAGAAATGCATGGCTCGATTTTAATTCGGCAAAATCCGCTTTTCTGACATTTACCTAGATTTAGTTTAGTTTTTACTAAACTACGACATATCACTGACGATAAATTGGTGTTTTGTCATATCACTAGATGCTTTTAGTAAGAAGACGTAATAAACAAGAATATTCGACATCTACCGGGATTTCATGATATCTCTAGGGATTTTGCAAAATCCCTAATATCCTTATTTCCCTGCGACATATTATAAGCATCAGTTTACAACATAAATTCATTTAGATTTGTTTGTTTATTTAAAAGATTAAATAAATGAAACCAAATAAATTACACACACATATAACAGACAAGAAGACAGCAGCAGTGGCAAAATATGTTCAAATATGATAAAAAAAATCGAATGTAATCTCTTTCAGAAGACTTGCGAAGGGAGAGTTAGTAAGAGAGGTAGTTTTGTAATATGAACTAAAAACAGGTTCATTGCTAGAATGACCCCGCCTGATGAAAAGTTGTGACCGTTGTCTGTAGACACCAATCGTCGATTCGTTGCTAGACATAAATACTAAGTTCAAAGATTAAATCATATCAAGAGCCTACACTAAACAGCTAATATCTAAAGAATAGAAAAACAGATATTAATCAATTTAAAATTGAAATATAACTTTTACTGCTTGTATGTGGAGTTAAGTGCACTAGCTTCTGACGTTTTATAAGTGCCCATGTAGGCCTATGTGAAATAAAATATTTTGACTTTGACTTTGACTTTGAAGTTGAGGGATTTTAGCATTGACATAAATATTACTAGCGTAGGGTAATTTTTTTCGCATTACAAAGTCTTTATAGTAAATATTTGACAAGGAGCTCTATACAAACTGACATTCTATCAATAACATTTGTCAGAATATACATTGCTTAAGATATTGTAAGATTTTACCTATTCTAGGGAAAGTAAAAGTTTGACACATCCTTTTGCTCCAAAAGGACGTGTCAGACTTTAACTGACAAAAATCCACCTGTGTTCTCGTTGTCCTTTGCGTTCCAGGGCTATGGTAACTCTTTCAAAAAATCTCGTTGCCCACTACTGGAGTATTATTCAATTACTCTTATACTTTGTGGGAGTTTCTTACAGAAAGAAAAATTAAGAAAATTGCGCAGAAAAATTAACAATTTGAAAAAACTATGCTATCTGACGTTTGTGTGAGACAGGACTACGTTTTTCGGGACAGCTATATGCATACTTTTGTTTATTTATTGAACTTCATGCAACACTAAGGAACAAAGACGGACTAAATGCCTTAGGCATTCTGTATCAGCCTTCCAGACCAGAGTCGATGAAGAGAAAATATACTAGGTGCATAAAAAAAGAGAAACCTACATATATAAATAAATATTGGCTATTTAAGTTAAATGAAAGGATTTTTGAGACTACTCCGCTATTTATGCAAAAAATAAAGCCGCAACTTCTGTTTATGTGCATACTGACTGACATACTTATTTTATTTACAGCCCCACCTGTCATCAACAACTTGTACCCAACTAAGGCGTTCGAAGCCCTGGCAGGAGATCCAGCGATCAAGATTCAGTGCAAGGCTACGGGGAGCCCCAAACCGAGCATTGTCTGGACCAAGAACGGACTCAACTTAGCTATTGGTAATTTTATCAACAGTGTGTATACAAGGAGTAAGGGCCAGTCCTCCGCAAACTTTAACGGTTTGCTCAGTAGACGAAACTGAACAAACTTCCACAAGATTTATTTTGAGGAAATGAAAAAAAAATCAGACTCAGCATACAAAATGATAAACTTGATTGGACAATTTGTAAGGCGAAGCCGATTTGTTTTTTACGTTTCCTGAAAAATTTGGAAGGTTGTTCAGTTTCGTCTACTGAGCAAGCCCTTAAAGTTTGCCGAGAGCTGTCGCTTACATCTAGTATGTTTAGAGAAATTTTAAATGTTTCATCGGTGTCGTGGACACTAGCGTGACTATTAAGCGTCGGTTCCTGTTTTGATTCCCGGTTCAGGCACAAGTACTATTAGATTTTACTTTTATGGAGCCATGCGAGATGAAGATTACTTTGATGGAGTTTGGAAATTGCTGGTGTGACACCCTTATGCTTCGGAAAGCACGAAGATCCGTTATTCCTGCGCCTGGATCTCTGTCCGGTCGTATCGGATTGCCATCCTATCGGACTATGAGAGTAAAGGAACAAAGTATGCACCTGTGTTTGCACACGCTTGTACGCTATAATATATATTCTGCGTATTTGGCTATTCTCTGTGGAGATAGGCAAGTAAACTTGTAGTAACTTGTAGTACGAACGAGGACGGGAGGATGACTATTCCAAATTACTATTGGTATATCTACACTTCTACACTAATATTATAAATAGGTAAAGTTTTGTTTTTATGTTTTTTGTTTGTAGGACGTAATCACTGAAAGTAATGGTCCTGCTAAAATTTTTCACCGATAGAAAGCTGCTTTCTTTATTTCTCAGTGACATAGGCTTTTTTTTATGTACGCTGGCGAAACTGTGGGCAAAAGTTAGTTGAAATATAAGTCAATTTTGCTAAGTAATCTTTGTATGCGATTGTTAATATTTTATGCTAGACTTGACAATATAGCAAAACGTGGGAGCTCTTTTCTATCTATGGGAAGAATATATAAATTATAAAACAAAAGATGTTTTTTTATCAAACTTTGTTCCCCAGACTCTGATTGGTACGACATGGAAGATGACGGGACTCTAGTCATCAAGAACATTGAACGTGACTCGGAAGGGACCTACGTATGCCTCGCACAGAACATTCTCGGAAATGACACCGAGGCATACGAAGTTATTGTCAGAGGTGAGTTTTGAATATAAGTAGATAATACTACATTAGAAGAAGATATAGTAGGAAAAAGAGACAAATGTAGTATAATTTACTAGCGACAAGATGTATTTACTCTATATATATGTTAGTCTGTAAGGTATATATCTATGGGCCAAGATGCCTAATAATAAATGATTTATTATTATAACACAAATCAGAACTCGAGAAAGAAAAACTGTTCACTGATTGTATTTAACATCTACAAGGTGTAAGGGATAGCCCTCCGCAAACTTTTAGGGCTTGCTCAGCAGACGAAACTGAACAACCTTGCTCAAGATTTTTTTTCAGGAAACGAAAAATATCAGCCTTACCATACAAAATTATAAACTTGATTGGACAATTTTTATGGCGAGGCCGATTTTTTTTTCATTTCCTGAAAAACAAATTTGTGGAAGGTTGTTGAAACCTCAAGTAAAGGTAACAAAAGTGTAAATTTCCCAGACGTCCTTGCGGCGAAAAGGACACTCAGAGACGTAGCTTTCTTACCGGTTCATGCACAAACCTGACTGGTCATGGAGGGTTCTCAGCGTTTCTCCATCGCTTTCATCCCAAAGAAACAGTGACAGTGTGGCTTCTGCTTTTCGAATGCCTGAGGTTCAGTCATGACAGAATAGAGTTGGATGTAAAGATCCAAATCCAGCTAAGCCAGTCCACGGTCCACACCATTATGGGAGTCATTGCAAACCGCCTCGTCGCGCGGCTAACACGGGTGGGGCCGGACTTGTCGGACGGACAGTTCGGCTTCGCAGGGCGCGCTCTACGGTGGACGCCATCATGCGCGTGCGAGCCCTCACGACAGGGGTTGCGGTATCCCGGGGCAGGAGCGTCGTGGCAGTGTCCTTGGACATTGCCAACGCGTTCAACTCCCTGCCCTGGAGTACGATCCGGAGGGCACTCCGGTACCACCGGGTGCCCGAATACCTCTGTCGAGTGGTCGAGGCTTACCTGTCGGACAGGTCCATTATCTACCCCGGTCACCAGGGAGACTGGAAACGTCGAGAGATGTCGTGCGGTGTTCCGCAGGGGTCGGTTCTAGGCCCACCCTTGTGGAACATCGGCTACGACTACGTGCTGCGCGGCGACCTCCCTGATGGGGTCAGCGTGGTCTGCTACGCAGACGACACGCTGGTTCTAGCGCAGGGAGAGTCGCACCAGGCGGCGGTCGCTCTAGCGACACGCGGGGTTGCGATAGTCGTTGGTAGGATCCAGGAGTTGGGACTCGAGGTGGCGCTGCACAAATCCGAGGCCATGTTTTTCCACAGCGCTCGGAATGCGCCACCATCAGACTCCCAACTTATGGTAGGAGGAGTTCGCATCGGCGTCGGGTCGACGATGAAGTACCTGGGACTCGTTCTCGACGGCCGATGGAATTTCGGAGAACACTTCCGACGTTTGGCTCCCAAACTCAACCGGGCCGGGGCTGCTCTCAAGCGGCTCCTGCCCAACCTTGGGGGTCCAGACGCCTCCTGCCGGAGGCTCTACGCGGGGATCGTTCGGTCCATGGCCCTCTACGGGGCGCCGGTGTGGGCGCCGTCGCTGGCAAAGCGACCGGCGTCCATACTGAACGCCTGCCAGAGGGTCATGGCAATACGGATGGTGCGGGGTTACCGCACGATCTCCCGCGAAGCGGCGAGCCTTCTGGCTGGCCTACCACCGTGGGATCTGGAGGCAACAGTCCTTGCACACATGCACGATAAGCGCGTGGAGATGCAACGCCGGGGTGAAAGTCCACTACCGCGACAGGTCGAGGTATGGCGGACAGAGCTCCGGCGGGATCTCACGGTGAAATGGCGTCAGCGACTATCGCAACCCAGTGCTGGGCACGCCACAATTATGGCGGTAAGTCCCCTCTTTGAGGCGTGGCTGGAAAGACCTCACGGCGTCCTTACCTTCCGCATGACGCAGGTCCTCACCGGACATGGCAAGTTCGGGAGGTTCCTGCATCGGATTCGAGCAGAAGAGACGCCCGGGTGCCGCCACTGTGCGGAACGCCCGGAGGACGCGGTGGAGCACACAGTTGAGGTGTGCCCTGCTTGGGCGGAGCAACGCCGTGTCCTCGTGGGGACGATCGGCGGCGGAGACCTCTCGCGCCGGGCCTTGGTTCAGGCCATGGTCCGGAGCGAGAAGGAGTGGCAGGCGGTCGCCTCCTTCTGCAAAGCAGTAATGCTAGCAAAGGAGGAGGCAGACCGCATCAGGCAACGGCGCCCCCGCCGCCGCCGCCGGGATTCCGATCCCGATTTCCGGCGACCGTAGACGCGGGCTCGCGGACGGCGAGCCATGGGTAGCTCGCTGTCCGATCGTCCGGTAACTGTCCGGACCGAGCCAAGGCGTCGACGGCGCGCACTGTTCCCGCGCGCCTCAAGGAGTTGTCAGCAACAGGAGGGGCCCATCTGGGTCGAAGCCTACCGGGGTCGGGGTTATCCGAAAGGAAACTAGAGCCCCGGTATGAAGGCTAGAAGGAACGGCGCGGGGTTTTTAGTCAGTAAGACTCTGACACTGTCTCCCACTCCACCCAAGAGCGGGTTTCGTCAATGACGATTTTCCCCGTCGACAGAAAAAAAAAAAAACCATTATGGGAAAACCGACCAATAAAACACCATTCTTAGCATTCGCGAGTAAAGTCACCATCGTCGCGGCAGAGACAAACGAAACAGACGCAACCTTCCGATGTCAAAACCGAACACCATCTACTCGAACAGTCACAAAAAACAGTCAGTAAACATTCAAAATGCAACACTCACAGCACTCTCACAACCAACAATCTGTACCAGCACTAACAACAGATAGCGGCCTACAACTAGCCCTTAGCACCATGCGCAGCGCCTTAGGGTCAACTCACACCAAAAGAGCGTCGAAGCGCAGCGCAGTTTCAGTGTCATATGAATTTTAACTATATAATATAACTATATATTACTTTATGTTCATTACTATAATACTTATTATTGTATGAGAAACTCAAACGAATCGCGCGGATGGAATTCCAGCGGCGCCGCGGGCATCCGCGCGACTTGTTCGAGTTTCTCATGCTATAATAAGTATTATGGTTATGATAATAAAGTTAAAATTCATATGAAACTGAAACTGCGCTCCGCTTCGCTGCCCTTCGCCGCTCTTTCGGTGTGAGTTGACCCTTAGATGCACACTAGATCATCTCAGGCTACAATCTGCATGGTTCTCATATGATTTGACCATTACATGTTTGCTGTATGGACTTTAAAAGAGACTTTGACCCCTGAGTTTGTTTCGGAGTTTCTTCTCAGGGTAGTCGACGAAAAAATTGACGTGTGAAAGTGTGTTTATAAAATAAAAATCATTTATCACTAGTCACAGACTGTGTCTTTATTCTAAACAATTTTGTTTCAGATTCTTTAGTGCCAGACATCACACCAACAAACACAGTGTTCATACCAGAAGGCGAGACAAAGGATATCAATTGTGGCATACCACATAAGAGCACGGATCAAATACGTTGGTATAAGGTACGTTAGAAATTGAAACATTTGTATTATAATATATTATAATATACTAAGTTCGTAGAGGCGTGTCCTTTGAAAACGAAAGAAACCGTAAGTATTGCTAAAGCATTAGTCAATAATTTTATTTTAAGATTTAGGATACCTAATACCTTCGCGACTGATCGTGGAACAGACAACATTGTAAATTAATTTCTAATAACGAAAAATGTTTATAGGTTGGCGCAGTCATAGCTGCCGAGGAGCTGACCTTATACAGCGTGACTCGGAGTGACGATGGCCTGTACACGTGCCGCATCAGCGACGGGACCAAGGCTTACACGGCCACCACCAAGGTGGTCATCGGATTCAAACCAGTATTCACCACCGAGGAAGACGATACCATTGATTTCGTCCAGGGAGCCGATCCGCAATTTCTTTCTTGTGAAGCTTATGGAGAACCGAGGCCTACGGTAAGGCATCAAAGTTATACAGGGTTGTTTGTAAAACACTGGCAACCTCTCCGGCCTATGCTATTATTTGTTTTATGACTTTTGAGTAGTTACGAAGTCTATGCAAAGCATGCGATAGTACAATGTTGGAGGAGAGATGTATCGACGCTAGGTGTACGCCTGTGTGAAACTTACATACAAAATTATGAGGCTTTGTCGACGAAGCGGCAGCGTCAGCCGTCGTGTCGCGTGTATGAAGCTACGCTTCCGTGGACTTAAGCAGCATTTTGATTCGTTTAGTTCACACCTACATCAGCCCCCCTAGCCAAGTTACAACCGTTTCGCTTGCGTCGAACGCCTCGAGTTGGCCACGCCCCTGATTCTTTTGTTCTGACCACGTGACTGAGCGTTGAGATAACATCATTCCCGTACATTTAAAGTTTTCTACTAGCGTTAATGATTATAGATTATCAACTTGGCTAGGGATACTGGTTACATTCTTTTATCGATTGAGAACACTACGCGCATTTCTAAAGAATACCATGTTCTTTTTTTTATTATTAGTTATAAGGGGTTTTTATCCACACGGACACGCTAGGCCCATTGTACCGCATATTCTATTTACACACATAATCACATACTACTCTTGTACTTTAGCATAGGAAAGAGAATTACTGCCTAAACTTCTCATTTAACCCACAAATTATTCATTTAATCCTTACATAACTTATATTGTGGCATATTCTAAGTCATAAAGACTTAGAGTATGCCAATATAAGTTGGATAAGTCCAACGTCCCCCATAATAAACCATATTCTTTATCTATTTAAATTAAACAAGACTTATTTGTACTTGACTTTGAACTTTTAAAACCTTATTGTCAACAGACCGCAATTTGGAAGCACAATGGCAAGGAACTGGAGACCACGAGCATGTCATATCCATTGGGCATGGAGTACGGAGCAACTGGAACCTATGAGTGTGAAGTTAGCAACGACTTCGGCAGCATCCATCGCACATTCACTGTTACATCTAGAGGTACTAGCATAGTGCAGTCATGATGTAGGGCAGCTCCCAAAAACTTTTAGATATTTTTTTTATATATGTGTAAGATTGAATATATACCAAGATATAATAAATAATGTTTAGCAAAATAATCTCCGACAAATTACTTTTTAAATTTTTAAAGCCAAATATAATTTATATATGTGCTTTGTCGATTTAAAGTTATAATGTACTTGCTTTTAAAATAGCTGTTTGTTTATCGATATAATTAGCAGACTATAAAATTATAAATCTACATAGTAAAATGTGGGTATATAAATGAAAATGTCTATACTTTTTTTTTTACGTGGGAAAACCTCAATTGACTTCTGCCGCCCTGTGTAGAGGGCATAGGAGAATCATACTTTTACCACAAAATATGTACAGAAGACAATCTCATGTATGTACTTCACATTTTATACCTACACTTGGTGGACGCACAATAATGAACGTTTGAGCCAGAACTGTTTGACGAGCGGGCCAAGACGCTACTGAGATATTGTGTCTGTGAACGGTGTCTATGTGTGCGTTGCTCGAGCGCGCTTTGTATGTAGATTGACTTCTGTGCCAATATATTTTGTGCTTTTACTGACTAAAACCAAAGAAGATGCAGCATTCGAAGGCCTCCCACGAGGTGGACCGATGACCTGGTGAGGGTCGCAGAAATCGAATGGATGGGAGACGCACACGACTGGTCGTTATGGCGGCGCTTGGGAGAGGCATAAGTCCAACAGTGGACGTTTTTCGGCTAAAATGATTATGATGACGTTTATTCAAATATAATCTTTTGTATTGCGAACATGTAATATAGCCTCATTTCCACAATTTTACGTCCAAGTGCGTATTTTGCATAAGGGTGAAAAATTGGCTATCAATTCTAAAAAAAAACACAGAAAGCACTGGTGTTACTGTCGATCTTACGGAGGCTCTCTCGGCTAAGGAAATATTTTATCTTGTTTTGTAGTATAGCCTAATATCATCTCTATTGTTTTACAGCTTGCATATTGGACATAAAGACAGATTTCCCGGAAAAACAGCCCGTCATGTTTTCGCGGTCGATAGGATGGCCGGAATTCCACAAGGAGGACGGCTACATGGTCATACCGCCTCAAGATTATTTCTTCTTGAACTGCCCTTCACAATTCTCTAACCCAGACCTTCCTCTGAACACGAATCTCATGGCGTTCTGCGAACGAGACAACACAATTAAAATCTATGGAAAAAAATACAAATTTGCTGACATTCAATGTATAGAAGAAGTCAAGCCCGAAGTTGAGGAAACTGGATTCAAGTGTGGCCCCGGTAATACAGAGATAATAAAGATCGGATACAAAGTGCTTGGTGTATTCATTGGAGTGTATGAAGTTTGCTTGGATAGGGATAACAACGTGCCTTTGTTCGCGAAACACAGAATATCTCCTCACCACACGGATAGGTCTACCGAGGCTGAATGGAGTAACAGTGTCTTGCCTCACAACTTTGATTCGTTGTACGATTGTCGGAGACAAGTGTATGATATCAGTTCAGCGTTGGGAAGAGGGTTGAGTACCCGCGACTCCTGCTGCTTCGGTAAGAGGCAGCTGGTGAACTCCCGTGACCTGCTGCCTGGCGTACCCACGTCTGCAGCATACGAATACTTGAACGTCATTCCTCACTGGAGTACTTGTAATTCGAAGGTACGTTACATTTTATTTTAAATACGTTACTAAGACTTGGAGTATATGTGCGTGGATGGATGCAAGGGGAAAGAGAAGTCATATAAAAGATGGGTGGATTATGTGAGAAGTGATATAAAAGAAAAGGGAGTTAGTGATAGTGAGACAGGTAACAGGACCGTATAGAAAAAAAAAAAATATTGCGCCGACCTCAAATAACACGGAAAAGGGCAAGAAGATGGTGATGACTAAGATTTACATCCTAATTATATTTCTTTCTCGAACCTTTCCTTATTTCTAGTTTTCTATGTCACGTAAAAAATTTCGTCGTTGTCCTCAGAATTGGGAAGATGTGGAGCAAAGTGTGAGAAAACTTGTGACAACTGCTGGCCGCGATTTGGTGATAACGACTGGAACTGCCAACCCTCGTCGCGCTGGATCGTCTACTGACATAAAGCTGGACGACGGCCTCGGACGCAAGCAACCAGTGGCTCCGTACTTATGGAAGGTAATCACGATCTATCACTACATAGTATAAAACAAAGTCGCTTTTACTGTCCCTATATCCCTATGTACGATTAAATCTTTATAACTACGCAATGGATTTTGATGCGGTTATTTTTAATAGATAGAGTGATTCAAGAGGAAGGTTTATATGTATAATAACATCCATTAAATAGTGGAGAAATACTGTTACCCGAGCGAAGCCGGGGCGGGTTGCTAATTTATGATAAATGCTAGCATTGTATAAGTATTCCTTGTGAAAATTGTTGGTACAATAGTTAGTGTAGACACGAGAGACTAGTCGGGAATTTTAATTCGGAGTGTGTGTCAAACTCCTCCTCCTTGCGTCGTATTCCTCAATGCTGAGGGTCGTGACCTTCCTGCTTCATCACTTTATCCTTTATGATGTCTTTCCATCTGTTTCTGTCTCTGGCGATGTGAAGTGCACTGTACATCGTAGAGTCAAGAGCGGTGCGTCGTTTTTGCCATTTAGGCGTGAAGACGTAACAAACAAATAAACAAACAAACTAACTTTTGCTTTTATAATATTAGAACGGATAAGGATTATCTAGGGAACTGGTATAACTTTGAATTATAGAGAGGTTCAAATTATCGCAGGTTTGAATTTACAAGAGTCAACTGTATTGTATTTTTGTTAATTCCCAGGTGGTCCAAGACCATGCAGAGCAGGCATCGATCGCGATCATTCAGGTCAACATCCCCGAGCTGTCGGCCGCGGCCGCGCCGGCCCACGTGCTGTGCGCCGACATCTGCGCCGAGCTGTCCGACTGGATGGACTCCTCCAACTTCCACAACGTGGCCGACGGCTACACATATTGTTGCTCAATCATCGAATTTGAGAAAGCGTTCGATTACAACAAACGTTTCAGTACTTACACGAATCGTGTTCTTTACTACGGAAACCGAATACTTGCCGGCTCCGACGCCAAGAAATAGTATTATTTAAAATAGTATTAAGTGTACCTAAGTATTAGTTTTTTATAACGTGATTGTTTTTATTTATGGATTTTTAGTCTGCTTTTGAATACTAATAATTGTTTCATTTGTTTTACGAAAATATTATAATCATTTTTTAAATATTCATAATAAATGAACATGATGAACTTTTTTTTATGCTTTTTTTATACTGAATCATCATTATCATCTGTTGTATTGCTGCGTCTTTCGGTACGCTGTTGCCACTCCAGCACCTTCCGTCCCCATCTACCATCTGTTCTACGTGCAATGTGCCCTGCCTTTTGCCGTATCTTGTTTTTCTCGTTAACTTACAAGTTTGATTTTTTACAGTTTCAGAGAGATGGTATTAATTTTAACTCGATAGCTCCTTGCGTTTCTGAGATAAAGGATCTAAAAAGGTGGACGGACGGACGAACAACGATCCTTTAAGTGATCCTATAAGGGTTCCGTTTTTTCCTTTTGAGGTACGAAACTCTAAAAATCAAGAAGATACGAAAAGCCTCGACACGAGTTTATTTATATTTATTGGATTATTTCAAAAAGGCGGGGGTCACTCATCATGTCTTAAATGACCTTAGTCCAAGACACGTTTCACAGTCGACAGAAAATAATTAATTCACGCACGTCCACTCAACAGCAAACCCTAATGCGATGTACACAGCCTATGGTTAGAGAGACTCATCGAAACACATGAATTAGTGGTGCGCTCAACAATCGACTTTCAACGCAGACGTGAAGGCTGCGGCAATGACATTACGAGCCTGGACGATCTGGCATTCAGCTCCAACACAACTATAACTAACAACAATTATTATTTTCAAAGTGCCCATAATGTTATCGATTTAAAAATGGTATTATCTAATAATCTGACATAATGCTAATCTGCCTTTGTGAATGAAATTATCAAAACGACTGACTTAACGACTTAGTTTATGTAAAACATCTCTGAAATTCAGATAAATCTGAACTGTATAATCTCAAGATCTTGTTTAGAAGAAAAACGTTGGTGACAAACGGATAGACACGACAGTGATCTCGTAAATCTTGCACCTTCTTGTACAACAAGGATTAACTAGTCCAATTTTTTCAAGTCTGCTCTTTCCTTGGCAGTAACTAAATAGTAAATTCAATGTTGATCATCATCATGATCATATCAGCCGATAGACGTCCACTACTGGACATAGGACTTTCCCAAGCGTCGCCACAGCGACCGGCCCTGTGTGTCACGCATCCATCTCTACGATGGTCCAGTCAAATTAGACCAAAA
The DNA here is from genome assembly GCA_949319445.1 of Mythimna lalbum. Taxonomy (NCBI): domain Eukaryota; kingdom Metazoa; phylum Arthropoda; class Insecta; order Lepidoptera; family Noctuidae; genus Mythimna; species Mythimna lalbum. Next base: position 6,209,689 of record OX439357.1, on the reverse strand, counting down.
AATAGGGGTAAGGTTACAATAAATCGCACCTAGGGTATACAGTAAACCCAATTGGTAGTTTTCATCCACCATCATAAATTAAATCTATAAAGTCTTCATCGATTTGACACCTGGAAAAAAAAATACTCAGGGTCAAAAGTCAAAAAACGAGTTTTTCGCGACTTTCAGCAAAACGGTAAGTTTTATTATAAAATTAGTTCAGAAAATAATTGTAGATCAGATCCTATCTACAAAAATATCTTTGACTTTTTTCCTAAATTTCCCGTTTTTGAGATAAAAATTATTCAAAAAGTAGAAAAAGGTAATCGTCATTATATTCACACGTTTTCACGTAACCTTTGAGGTAGTGTACTTAGCGCGTTTTTAGGCTTCCGTACTTCAAAAGGAAAAAACGAAACCCTTAAAGTATCACTTTGTTATCCGTCTGTCTTTCTGTCTGTCTGTCTGTCTGTCTGTCAAGACCCTTTATCTCGGGAACGCTTAGAGGTATCGAGTTGAAATTAAAACCATATACTCTCAAGTCTGCAGTCTCTTGAAGCTGTGAAAAAACCAAACTATTAAGTTAACAAAAAAAAACATAGATTTCATTTATGATGTTGTTTTGAACAATCCTACCAATTTTCAGCTAGGTGCGAATTTTTGTAACCTCCGATGTCTAAATTGACCGGACTATAACTACCTTTTTTGACAAACCCTGCTCTTGGGCGAAACGGGAGATAGTGTCAGACTCTTACTGACTAAAAACCCACCCCGTTCCTTCTAGCCTTCATACCGGGGCTCGAGCTCCTTTTCGGGTTACCCTGGCCCCAATAGGCTTCGACCCAGCTGGGCCCCTGCTGTTGCTGACAACTCCTTGAGGCGCGCGGGAACAGTGCGCGCCGTCGACGTCTTAGGGTCGGTTCGGTCAGTTACCGGACGATTAGACAGCAAGCTACCCATGGCTCGCCGTCCGCAAGCCTGCGTCTACGGCGGCCGGAAATCGGGATCAGAATCCCGGCGGCGGCGGCGAGAGCGCAACTATAACTTACCTGTTTGAACTGAGGTATAACTTTGGCCCAAGCTCGGTGCGCTGGCCCATCTTCCTATTAGTTTATAAAATTGGGCCAAAGTATTTCAGGTCCTAAGTATCCTGACGTTACTGTATCTCAGGTTACTCGTAGTAACAGTAATATTTACACTTTTAACACAAGCCGACAAGCATTCTAATGCATTCACGTGGGTGCCTACTAAGTAATGTCAAATAACAATGACCCCATTTCGACACACTTCTTAAAATATCGTCAAAGTGTTGCAGAAAGGTGATATACAACATTATTTTTAGTTTATGCGAAACCTGTTTATAGTTTGTTCAGAATCAGTAACTGAATGGATACCAATAGTTTTTACACCGTGTTAAATTTTTTCTTAAAAATATTTAAAAAGATCACAAGTTGTACTCCACTACGTGCAACACAGGTCACCGTAGGTCATAGCGGGCATGAGGTGTAATTCACTGAATGACTTATCAACGCACAGCCGCATTGCACAAGGTTTTCTTTTAGGCGAGTACTAAGAGAGGATTTTACCCCAAAATTTACCCCCTAAACGTTAAAAATGGAGATCCAAAATTTGTTTAGAGAAACCTATTTTCACGCAGGCGAAGCCACTGGCAGAAGCTAGTTTCTAGTGTATTATTATTTTGATTTTAGTAATTGGGAGCATAATTAAAAAGATAAAGTTGTCAAAATTGGACATTCCATTTCTTGAATTTGATCAAATCATTGCCTCAAAATCCACTTGATTTACCAAAAATACCTAAACTATTTAGAGGCAGGTATGTGGAACAGAGAGTAAAGTTCCACATACCTCCGTTGAAAAGGGAGGATCCTCCGACCAGACAGGTGTTACGGTCTGGTGGGCAACTGCCCGACAGTTGATTTCGGACTGTCGTATATATCGCGCAGAGAACTTTGATTGCGCGATGCAGGATTTTGTATTTTCTTCGTAGTTCTTATGTGGTGTTATAGATGTCGCTGCAAGTATAATGATTGAGTATAGTTGGTTGTTACTTTATGTATTTTCAATTAATAAAATTGGATTTAATTATTTCACGTAATCTGCATACTTATAATCGTGTAATTTAATATTCTTGTAGTCAATTCTGGCAGTTTTAAAATTAATTTTTGATGAATTCCATGAAACTGGATTTAGACTGATACCTACTCATCGGAATAATAAGAAGTAGCATAAAAACAATTTCTTTTTTAGGTCTTTTTTACTTAACAAATGTAAAATTTAATCAGGCATATTGTGACTTCCTCTGGCTCTTTCTGAGAATGCTTTCCACGATAATTTTAATATCATTTTGTAAAATTCGTTTCCATCTTCATCATTCAGCAATGACTCTTTTTACCAACCTGATGTCTTGCGGAGCGGGTTGCACCGATTTTTCCCGTCTTTTTAGATCATCTCACACATGCTTAATTGGATCGAGCTCAGGATTTCAAGATGGCCAATTTAAACGAATCCCAAGTTCTTGTATGTAAGATTCCACGTCGCCAGAAGGTTGACTGCAAGCATTGTTGTCCATAAAAATTTGATCTTCAAGAGCGCAGTCAATATAGGTTGTGCGTGTGGAACTAAGACTTCCGTATTGTACCGATGTGCATTTAATGTTCCATGTACTATAAAAACTAACTTCGTAAGTTCCGTCGAATTAATTGCTGCCCAAGACACAAGGGAACCTCCGCCATAAGGAGTGATTTCTTCGAAACACTTCCCTTTAGCGTTTCTCTGGTCTACACAACACTCTAAAGCACAAGTCCTCTCCACTTTAAGCGATTCTAGTTTCATCAGAAAGCAATATTTCATTCTAGTTTTCTAGAGTCCATGAAGCACAGATTTTAATTTGAGCCCTTGGTCTGGGCGGTAACTGCTGATATTGGTAGCCAAAACCCTTTTTCTGACTGTCCATAAGCTAACTCCTTCCTCTTACTTCTTCAAAGCTCTTTCTTAAGTCCACAATATAAAGCCTCAAGCTTTATCGGTCGAAAAGCGGTCATCTCGATGTCATTAAGTTATAAAGTTTATTCGCATCTTGATTAATAATTTGCTGTTAAACATAACACATTGTGTTATGTTTAACTTAGGAAACTTAGGAAAGGAATTTAGCAGGATTTAGCATCCTCATTGTTTTTATTGAGGTACTTTTATGGTTTTATTTACAAAAGTATTAAATTTTCTTTACAAATAAAATAAAAACATAATTTATACATATTTATAGAAAACGGGCTTTTTATTTTTCACAACTCGTTGAGGTAGTGCAAGCTTCTTTTGAGTGTTTTTAATTCTATCGATTAGTCTTCTTCTTCTTCCTGCCCTTATCCCATATTTCACATTCTGTCCTGTCACCCGTCACACTATCACTAACTCCCTTTTTTTCATATTACTCCTCACACAATCCAACCACCTTTTTTTGGCCTCCCTTTCTGTTTATTGAATAGAGATTATTATTATTCTTCTATTGATTATATTAATTATAGTAACTTTTATGAAAAAAAAATCGCCATCACGGAGACATCCCGTTGGCATCTAGATACCTACTTTTTATAGTCTAAGCAAACCTGCCTGTGACGGCACTTCGTAGGCAGTTATAATAAATCTAGTAACCGGATCCCTAGGCTAGAAACAAACCCAGAACAAATTGATATTTATTAAGTTGGTATTACTCAATTTGCCACCTACGCACATGTCAAAGGTGAGCCAAACAACATAAATTGATACAACACGTTATTATTCAACACGTAAGCTGTCAAAATACAAAGAAATAACATAAAACCAAATTGTATTCAAGCAAGCAGGTAGGTACATACTAGGTCTACTGATTGATGATCGTGTGCACATGCGTCAATACATTGTTATAATAAAGTACTTACTAAAATGCCAATTGTAATCAGTGTCAATAATAAACAATTTTCGATCTCATAATAATTTTAAGCGTAGGTCAAGGTCCCGCATGATTTAATTTATTTCACAATAGAAATTCATCATTATTAGATAAGTCATATTGTAACATTCTGAATGCTAATTTAATATTTTATTGCTATTTGGATCCGTTTATAAGGCCATTGGGCAACGTCTTAAAATATTTTGCTAAAACAGCTTAATCAGTCAGTATTGTTCTTAAATCAGGAAAAAATCTTAGATATTTAAGAAATATCTTTTTTAGGGTGGAATAGCATAGCATGATCAGTCTTCCTCGCTATGAAAAGGAATATGTGGTGGAATATAATCAATTAAGTGTCAGACTTTTACTGACCAAAAACTGTTTTTTTTTCCAGTGCAGCAGTGTCTGTTTTTTAAAATCCCATAGCCTTGTTAGATATTGGTCCAAGCAGGTCCTGTTACTCATGTGAAACAGAACACGCCATCGACCCAAGCCTGGTCTTGATCGAAGGGCAAGCTACCCATTGCTCGCCATCCACAAACCTGCGCGTACGGTGGTAGGGAATTGCCTGGTGAAGTCCCGATGTCTCAGCGTTTCCTAAGGGTGACTGGAGTTTGTGGATCGCCTCTCCCTTACACTCTCCACAACCTCCTTTGTTCGCATTACTGTTTCACAGAAGGAAGAGACTGTATATGCTTCCCATGCTTACTCGCTCCTTGCCTGGCTCCAGCGAGCGAGACGCAACGACGGCGACGGCCCACCCAAGCAGGTCATACCTCAACCTCTCTTCCTAGGTCATCCTAGGTCGAATTTTCATCTATCGTTATTTAGAATTCAGGTGGAATGCTGCGAAAGAACTAGTCCGATTTTTAAGCTCTTGAACTTTATCTTAGACTTTTCTTATAAACCGCTCTATGAAAATATCCTAAATACAACGATGACCTTGTTGATCAGGCATTAAAAATAAAATATCTATACAACACTGACTTTTTTAATAGCATCACCAGCACCAGCATAAATGTTTATTATTATTATTATTATCACCAGCGAAAATCAATCAAGTTACTAGATAAAAGGTTTCGTTTCTTTCATAATAAAAGCGTCATCGGAGACATTACACGGCAATTATCCAGCGAGCTTTATTATCGCGGGGTGTCATGCGGCAGGCGCAGCGCTGTGTCAAAGGTTGTTCACTCAGAGCCGTAGGAATGCTAGTGCTTGTGCAACACTCTAACACTAACCTTCACTGTCTTCATATCTTCTTGTTCAACTAACTTTTAGGGTTGATATTTCAAAAAACAGTCTACACTAATATTGTTAAGAGGTAGTTTGTTTTTTTTTTTGGATGAAGGACTCTGAAAGTACAAGGGATCTACTCGCGTTCTCCGAAAAACGAAGTTTCGATTGAAATTTCGCGTTTCCTAACACGGTTCCTTTCGTTCCCAAAATTTCGCAGGAACGAAAATTTTTTGACCGAATCTGTAAACCTACTCTAATTAGTTATGTTTCGAAAAAAAAAAAATAGTTATCACAAATGATTGTTTGCAATTTTAACTTCAAATGAATATCGTTCGTTTACGAAAGTTTCGTTTCGGAAAAAGCGAGTAGACCCCTGGTCCGATTACGATTTTTTTATTTATGCGGGCGAAGCCGCGGGCAAAAGGTAGTAGTGTATATAGTGGTGTTTCAGTTATCAACCACAAACTTACTATTTTTTTTGTAAGGTGTTAAATTCTTCCGTTCTCTCTAACCTAACCTAACAACATCTACAGCTCTAGGGCGGAGCGGGTTAAACTTTTACTGACTAAAACCACACTTGTTTTCCTTCTTTGCAAGTGAATGCTCGGGCATTCCAGGACCACGGATTTCCCTTTCGGAACTCTACCCATGGCCCCATTATGTTTCGGCATTGCTGGGCATTTAAGTTTTTACTGACACTGAGGCGAGGCTGTCTTTGAGCTGAGCGTCCATGACTGGGACAACTGCCACCCGCTGCCCCATGCTTCGGACCATGGCATGGAGAGGTTACCGCCGACGATTGCCCCACGAGGACACGGCGGTGCTACACCTAAGAGAAGTTTGGGCTATGCATTCACCTAAGAGAAGTTTTTGCTATGCATTCACCAATACAATAATGTTTCCTGAAAGCTATCTCACTTGCCTCAATATTATTGTTATAAATTATTTGATGATGATTGCTTCATTTATTAAATGTTAGCCTAACCTCCACCAGAGTATCGGGTTTGTTCGAAACGGTTACCACAGCCCTGGGATGGAAAGAGCTACTAAAGGAACACGGGTAAGTTTTACTCTGAAATATCTCCAGAGCTGATAAAGTTATTTGATGATTTCTCACCAAATTTCTTCCTAAAAAGTTCAGTTCCCATTTTGCGAAACGGGAACCAGACCCTGAATAAGTTAAAAATACTGGAAAATTTTAATGTGGAGTGAAAAGCAAGGGCAGCCCTGGATCTTTGTGTCAAGACTAACAAAAAATGTTTACCAAAGATTGCACATTTACACCTAGTCCATTATGAAACTCTGCCCGTAAAGGCTACAATAATAGATCGTGATAAACAATCTGAAAGCATCACGATGCACGACACATTACCTCGTACCACTGTCGATAAATAACCTCATGACCCCTGCTGTTAAATCGTCGCAACCATCGGCCATCTTCAGAGGACAATGAAACTTAACATTAAGTATTACTTAACGAATTAATTCTCGCATCATTATTTCTGTGGCTTAAGCGAGCTGTTATTATTTGTAAGTCATACTGCACTGAAAAGAAAGGTTGCTCAAAGTGCTGAAATTGGAAGTCGGTAGGTACTTGGTTGCTTTGTATTTGTGTTTTTTTTATGTGAGATATAGGTATCATCAAATAACTTCTTTTGCTCTGGGTCGAGCAAGAAGGAGTGTCCGAACTTTTACTGATTGAAACCACAAAATGGTATGTAGATTTTCTTCAGTACCTATTACTGAAGAAAATCTACATACAAAGCACGCTCGAGCAACGCATATAGACACCGCTCACGGACACGATATCTCGGCTCAATCGGTCGCGCTCATACCGGTGCAAAGCGCCGACGTGTGTGTGATCGCCTAGCGTAGGTACAAAAAGTGAAGTACATACATGAGATTGACTTCTGTTCCTATCTATTTTGTGCTGAAACCCACCTGTATTCCCACTGTTACCCTTTGCGTTATAGGCCCTAGATGTACAGTTCTACTTATGCTGCTATTGTTTTTTTTTGCAAACATTTATTACTTTAATTGGTGTATGTTACACGAAAATTGACCTGCATGGTCTTTATTGAATCGCAATTACAACTATGATATTGAAATTTTCGGTGAACTGAGCGCATCGAATTCAACGTCCATGGGATAGTACTGCAATGTCCCGAGGCGTCGAACGTTTAATTTGGTAACTCCTGCCTTAGGTAATAAATTTATAATGATACAATTTTACTTAGCTAACGAAACTCGAAAGACGACTCGAAGTCGAACACCTGATGTTCTAATACACTGGTCATCGCAAAGAAATATGGCCTAACTACTACGAATTGTTTAGAAAAAAAAAACAATAATCAAAGGTGGAAGGAACTGGCGTCGGGTATCCACTACGCTACTAAATTGTCCGAAGATAGATGTGCCTGACCCCATTCGTAATAGACAATCGAATTTGGGCAATCGAACAAGTGTAAATACGCCGTCATAATCTAACTTATAGAAGTTTTGTCTATTGAAGACATCCATAAGAATTTGAGCACCAACATAAAGAAGAAGAAAAAAATTGGTCACCGGAAATGACGATATATGAAGAATGTAAAGATTCTCAATTACATCATCAAGATATTACAACACATTACAGCTATCATGAACTGTATGGACATCATACAATAGTCTTGACCGCTTTTTATGATGAAGATACGATCGCCCATATTAGTAGGATTTCCTTATTTGTACTAAGGTCACAAGGTGCTCTTCGGTTATAATATACTTACATTGTAAAGAGTGTGAAATTAGCTTCATTGCCGAAATTAGTATTTGTCTTTATTTTACAAGTAATAAAAAGTTATGACTTAGATTACAGAATAGGTACATAGTCCATTGTTGGACCAAGATTATATCTAGATCAAAATATTTGAACGATGCATAGTCGCAGGTGTTGAAAAAAATGTCCCGTCATTTAAAGAAAGTTACCGCGGCCCGGGAACGCAAAACGCAACTGAAATAACAGAGGTGGTTCTTTAGTCAGTAAAAGTCTGATACTTATTTCAACTAGGGCGGGATGGTTTCCTACTGATAAAAGAAAATGGTGAAAACGTATATTCTCTCCAACTTTGTGTGATGATTATTTTTTCAAAGAGCTGACATATTATGCTCAGTAAATTGTTGCTTAACTTGGAACATTTTTAGTTTGGCTTAATAAAAATGGCTGCAGCATGAACCAATAATGTAACAGTTGCAATATCTTTCCGTTACCATAATCGATCAAAATTATATTGCTTTACCATCTGATTTGTCATCACAAAGGCCGACCGACGACGACGCCGCAAATCATTTTTTAAATATTGTACTGACATGACAATGCCCTCAACTTTGCCATTTACTCATATATAATCCTCCCATTCTTTTCACTGTTGTAGAAATATCAACTAATTGAAATTTATTAATACGTGTGTATAGTCGAATAATGACGCACAATGAGAAATATTCTCTTTATGACTACTAATATCAATTACATAGTTATATGTCAAAGGTTTATGATGAGTCGTACTCGTACGTAGGATCATGTTATAAAATGAATATATTCATCAAGTAGATCTATTGAGTGACGATTGTGTAAAACCACAGATGGTTTTGGATCTGTTTGTAATATGGTAGACCTTTAAATACGATAAATAACAGGCAAAATCAAAATCAAAGCATTTTTTTCAAATGGACCATTTGCAGGCACTTCTGAATAGTCAAATCAGTGGCAATAATAAAACCCGACTTTGACAAAAGTCTAAATACAGTCTGTCTAAAAAGTCAAACGACTTGGGAATTTCGTATAATATTTACTCATTTAAAAAACTATTTGTATTCGATACTTTTTACAAGGCTCTTCTATTAGTAAACAATGATTAAGATTTCTTAATCAACCTTGATTATTGAACTAGTGTTGACTACATCAGATTTTTATTTTAGTCATAATTGACTCAGAAGTCAGTTGACTTTTTAGACATACTCTAGCACCAAATAGAAAAGTTAATTGATGATTTCCCACCACAAAAGAAAGTAGTACGACTAACTAAGAAAATTTAATTAGGGAACAACTCGCACCCCTTATGTGCCTCCCATTATGTCTCTGAGCGACTGATCAGTGGCGGTATTTATTATGTGGTCAGTTCAATAACTTCTATTCATATCTACATACTATTCAAATTCACTAGCTGTTATCTAGGCAATTTACATATATGTATAAGTAAGACTAACCTGTTTGTTAACAATATCAATCCATCTATTTTACTTACGTATGATATCTAAGATAAAAACTAGTGTATTTTCCCTCATGTAACCTGTGGCGGCCCGTCTTAAGAAAGAAAGAAAGAAAAATATTTTATTTGGCACACATATACAGATACACATAGTGTAGAAACCACATTAGTGAACATAAGGTTTAAAAAAAACAAACTTACGAGTTGCACGTAGTAGATGCAAATCCAGAAAGGCACTTTTGTAATTTATTTCATCAGCACAGGGCCACAAGTCTGCTATTACAATAGTGTCAGAATGGTCTATCATTGACTTCATAATTGTTGATTTTGACAAGTTTCGGTAATCTACTAATATAATGGCTTCATAATGACTTTCCAATGGTCAACCACTGACACTTCATTGAAAGAAGTGGCTTGGAATGGCAATCTCGTACATAATGACAAATGAATATCTGACGTATGCGGTAATTTGCAAAACTTTTGACAGTTGTTTTGATCAGTGACCTACCATTAGAACGTTATTGTGCAGTTATTGGTTTTAATAAGCTCGATATTGTTATTCTACCACCACTCTATTACGAGACCATTAACCGATCAATGATCGATCATTATGATTTAGCAGATTACGAACTTTTAGCAAAATGACAATGGGATCGTGTTGGAATGATGAATTTATAAAAATAGCAGACTCGGGCCCCTGTTCTGCTGCAGTAAAGGAAAATATTGTGTAAAGGAAACTGGCATGTTCTAGAACCAAACATTTGGTTACATGTGCATCCACCAACCCACACAAGGCCCGCGTGATGTATTATGGCCCATTCCCTTTATTAGAGAACAGACTTGAGTCTCAGCAGTGGGAACATTATATAGCTGATTATATAGGTAAATATAAGCTTATACTTATATGCTCATGTGTTTAAATCGGAAAAGTCTAGCTACAGGTGTAGTAGTGTTTTCGAACGATGGTCTTATAAACGAAAGTTATATACCTAAACAGAAAACATATTAAAACGATTACTTCGATGCTGCAAAATAAAAATCCGAGCTACACTTTATCTGAGTCTGGCAAAACTTTTTTTTTATTGTTGATAGGTTCGCGCTTGTAAAGTAAAAGTAAATTAAGTAAAGTTAAACAAACTTAAAGTAAACTTGTGTTTCTAACAGTTTGAAGTACAAAACATCAATTATTCAAAGCATTCGCACATGCTGTAGGCTCGAAGCGGATGCGGTCAGAGCGGCGACCTTCACCAGCGTGCCCTTTCGGCCGAGCGGGCCAGCGCGCGGCCACATGTGTCAGAGTCTGGGCGCATCGCCAGCGTCGGGGCTACGCGAGCATTCAAGTTGCTACTACAGACAGAGTGACTTAACTTGCTGTTAGCGCAATTCATTGTAAATTGTACAATGTTGAGATTTTATTTTAACTTTTGCAGTTTAGCTAAAACAAATTGTACCTTTAGGGTGTTTTTAATATCGTGCGGATTTCATCACGCATGCTGATTAAAAAAAATCCCGCAAATGCCCTTTTCATACAAGTATTTATTGTAATGCGGGGTGGGGCAATTCCGCATGCGTGTTGCAACCCTTAGTTATGTAAAACAGGTTTGTCATAACAAAACTAGTAACATTACATAAATGTTATCTTAAATTTAGCGTTCGTCTACGGATTAAATAGCTAGTATCTAATCTAAAGTCTTCTTCACACCACTGGCCCCTAATAGTAACGGCATTCCAGTTACTCTTTTTATAAAATGCGAAAACTAACTGACTGACATATCATATTCCCATCATATAATACTTGAGTAAAAGCAGATTTTATTTATTATCGATCATTTCAGCCTTGTAAAGATACAATCACTAGCAATAGTAAATTGATGCAAAAATCAAATAATTCAATAGTTTTTAAACTGATCAATTTTATTACTCTGTGATATATGGACTATTTTACGAAATTGACTAGTTGGCATTGCTTTACATTCATCTGAAATGACAAAACCGCCGACATTCATCATTGATGAGTAATTTATATGCATTTTTAATATTCTTAACTTTAATAAAGCTGCGATACGGTTTTAATTAAAGTTCATAGAATCATAAAATGACGAACTTGGTTGGTTCATAAATTAAAGAATACTATTCAGCTTATTGACAGCTGTCGGATCTTTAAATAGATAAAAGATTAGAAGGATAATATGGCTTTGGTTTTTTGACAATAACCTTTAACCTAAATGTTAAAATTGATTTTAGTTAAATTGGACACCTACAACATCCAATATCGCACGTTCCTGGTTTCTGTTTTAGTTATTGGTCAAACAAGTTTTTTTTTAATGTAAAAGGATCTCTAATAATAATCATTTATTAAACGAAATAAAGCCCATTTAGTATTCCATTAAAATTTGAAATTTATACTTAGAATCTTACGTGAGGCTGTAATTGTTAGCAAATTAAATCAATTTCTGATTGTTAGCAAATCAAAACAATCAAAAACCTACTCTCACTCGGGCAAAGCCGCTGGCAGAAGCCTTGTTCATTATATTCTAAAATTCTCTTTGTTAGTAGATTTTAGGTATTTTTTTAATGAAGAAAGAAATAGCATTTATTTAAGACAACATAAGCACACAAACAAATATCGATAAGTAAATATATTTAAAAAGAGAAACTGACTGTCATATCAACGCACAGCCGAAACTGCTAGGTTTAGGAGTCTACAATTTTGCCCAAGGTTTGTTTCTATGACGTAGGCGAGCACTTAGAGGGGATTTCCCAAAATTCACCCCCTAAGGTGATAAAACGGAGACCCAGAGTTTTTTGTATAGGGAAACTTACACGCAGACAAAGTCGCTGGCAGAAGCTAGTTCTTATACAGAATGTTGAAGCTCGACCGATTAACTTGTAACGGGTTACCTAAAATACTCTGATATTATAAATGGGTATCAAAGGCTATTAATAACAAACATAATTTATAGCTCAGGAAGCTTAGATAATGACATATTATTGGGATCACCCAATTTTGGTAGATTACTTATTGATTAATTTTCCGATCAATACAGGAAAACTTTAATCAGAAATCCGTAATATAATTCATCTTAACATAATAGATAAGTAACCATTTTTATGCTTGCTTTACTCTCCCACTGCTGGGCAAAGACTTCCCCCAAGTACTTCCAGACATTCTTCTCCTGCGCCGTTTCGAAACAGTTCTTATGGTTCGCGTCCAGAAGGTTAACCAAGTTGATAATCTATAATCGTTAACGCTATTAGAAAACTTCAAATGTATGGGAATGACGACATCTCAACTTTCAGTCACGTGTTCAGTACAAAGGAATTGGAGGCGTTGCTAACTTGAGGCGATCGACGAAAGAGAAACGAAACGGTCGTAGCTTGGCTAGGCCTGCTGATTATCTTACCACCTAGAGGTGGCTTACCTTCTGTAGGAACCTACCGCGTGGCGATAGGTATGTATGCATGAAGTTCTATACAGGGTAATTTGTAAAACATTAACAACCTTGCAGGATTGTATTACTAAAATCATAAGCCACAACTTTTGTTCTATGATTTTTTACAAATCATAATTAATTTACCAAAAACAAATCTTCAAGATTTCGTTTTCGTTCTATCTAACACATTTCAACTCTGTATTTTGCTATACCTACCTACGACTGTATAAAATAAAGTGACGTCAGCTGACAAGAATCTCCGCCTCCCGATCCCCGCTTCCCTCCGATATTGTACAATCGCTTGCTTCGCATAGACTTCGAATTATTTAGAACGTTCAATTTTTTTTTTGTATGAAAAACTGATGAACCAAAATATGAAGTCATCGAACAAAAGTTGTTGTTTATGATCTTAGTAACATAGTCCTGAGAGGTCTTGTTAATGTTTTACAAATAACCCTGTATAATAACTACTTGTAGTCATCGTTTCTAATAATTAGATATTTAATACGTGTATTTGTGAGTGATATATAAAGTGTTGAGTACAAACAAACAATCACGACTATTTATAAAATGTAGGAGCATCGATCACGAATAGACACAATTGATGTGTACAGACACAAACAAAAGTGGAGTGTCTGCAACAACGTTTGTTCAGTTGGATAAAATACTCGTATTACGTACTCACTTTACAAATATTTCTTTGTATTTTTTTATATTGCAAGGTTTTATAAATGGTACACAATTTCAATATTTTTGTTAATTAATTAATTTTGAGCAATGCAATATTAGAGCGTTCGTGCACTACAAGGAATTTTATCCGTCCGATTTCTTACAATTGTCAATGAAAGTTGATGTAAATCTGACTGCCGAACGGTAAAATTTCGTGTAGTAGACAAACGCCCTTATCATTAGTTTCTACTATTTGTGTTCTCGGTTTTTTAAGCTTAAATATTCACACACAATGTAAATTGTTATTGAAATAAATAAATCAATCAATGTAGGTACAGTCTCAATCAGTTAGAATATTAAGCAAATAAAATAACAAAAAATTAATACGAGTAGTACATTAGCATGCAAATTGAATGTAAGTCTGAAAGTTGAAGAACTAGATATACATCACGTGACTGAAATAACAAGACTACAGTCATCTATAACTTATATACACGAGTATTCAATATTTTTAGTGATTATTAACCACTAAAATTCATCGATTAATGAAAAACTAGTCAAAGAACATTACCTTCGTATCATACCATAATGATATGTATTGTAAATATCACAGAACAGAAAATATAGGTAGAAGTGCCCCTAACGTGGCTAAGCACGGGAACCAGTGTCGCCAAACTCACACATTTGCGTATCAAATTGTGCATTACACACATAAAAAACAGTAATATGATTGGCTACGAAGCTACGAATTACAAACTTAACTTTTACAAATCATATTCTTATTGCTTTCATAAATTAGGTCTTATTACAACGTAGAAAAGTTTTTATTATTTGACATGACACAAACAATAAAGAAGTTTTTCGTCTAAACACCAATTTACAACGAGTTCGGCTACTCAACGCTAGATGGCGCTGTAACCAATTTATTATATTCAGAACGCTAGTTGCTTTGTTGCAGTTGTCATGTTAGGCAAGTAGAAACTAGTGTGCTAATAAAAGGTAAAGAGTTGAGTCCTGAAGATACTACAGTGTTCTTGGGCATAACTCTAGATGCTAAACTTCAGTGGGGCCCACATATAGACAAATTATCAAAAAAACTTAGCTCTGCAGCATACGCTGTTAGACAAATTCGAAATTTAACTGATGTAGAGACTGCCCGTTTAGTTTACTTTAGCTATTTCCATAGTGTCATGTCGTACGGTATTCTACTGTGGGGTAATGCCACTGATATCCAGACAATTTTCGTTTTGCAGAAAAGGGCTGTTCGTTCAATTTATAAACTAAGTCCCAGGTACTCCCTTAGAGATAAATTTAAGGATATCAATATAATGACTGTACCTTCTCAGTATATTTACGAGAACATTTTGTATGCACATAAAAATAAAAACATGTTTAAAAAATACAGTGATATTCATAATTTTAATACTAGAAACAAACATAAATTTGTAGTTCCAGCAACCAGGCTCAAAAAAATAGGGGGCTCATTTAGATGTCAATGTATACGCTTCTATAATAAACTGCCTAGTCATATTCAACAACTCAGCCTTAATAAATTCAAATCATTTGTAAAGCGAAAACTTTTCCAAAAAGCTTTTTACACTGTAAAGGACTATGTTGATGACGAAAAGGCTTGGGACTGACCTGCTCCAGTACCCTCTAATTCTTATAACATAACTGTTTTTGTTTTAAATTGTGTTTATTATTCATTCATTTTTTTATTCATTTTGACATTAATGTTTAGTTTTTACAATTTGACATTGTAATATTATTTTATTTTACAATTTGACATTGTAAATTATTTTATTTTACAATTTGACATGTTACATTAAATAATGTTTATTATTATTAATTTTTGACATAAATATTTACTTTGTAAGTATTTTTACATTGTAAAAATTAACTTTCTTTTTATTATTGTGAATGTGAGGACTATGTTGGTTACTTTTTTATTTCTCGTTATCGTTTGTCTGGCAATTTGAGTATTTTCTGCGGCCTACCCAAATGTCCTTTCATTGGTATTGTTCGTCAAGTCGTTGAGCTCCTTAGTAGTCCTGAGTTGAGCTTTGCGAGTACTGACAAATGCTTACACTGATTGGACGGGTCCACTCAAATCTGTATGGTTCTTTCTTCAAAAGACCATCTCAGATTAATCGGCATGGTTCTCATGTGATTTGACCGTAATGGTCATATTTATTGTATGGACTTAAAAGAGACTTTGACCCCTGAGTTTGTTTCGGTGTTTCTTCTCAGGGTAGTCAGCTAGGAAACACCGGCCTCATCTAGCTTAAACAGACAAAAAAAAAAAAAAATTGACGTGTAAAAGTGTTTTTTTAAACCTATTTGCAAAAATAAATATCATTTATCATTTATCATTTATAAATAGAAGCCTGCACATCTGATCGGCGAATCTCGCTTGATGTTGACACGCGCGCGATATCTAAGAGGCACTTCCTCTACTTTTCTTTATTCCGTGGTAAATATAAATATGTATTTTAATCATTTAACTTATGTATTTTATCTATTTATGTGTACACATTTACTTACTGCAACATCATCATCATCATCATTTCAGCCGATACACGTCCACTGTTGGACATAGGTCTCCCCCAGGTGTCGTCACAATGAACGATCCTGTGCGCCCCTCATCCATCAGATTCCCGCAACCTTCAACAGGTTATACTTACTGTTATTTAACATATATTGCAAAATTTATATGACAATTTTATGCACACTGTGTCCGGTCTTCCTGTTATAGGTCTACTGGAAGGTCTAACTTTGTGCTCTTTTTTTTACGGTGGGCAAAACTCATCTTATGACAACCCCCGCTCTTGGGTGGAGCGGGAGATAATGGAGGAATATGGAGGTGGAGTGTTAGACTCTTGCTGACTAAAAACCCACCCCGTTCCTTCTAGCCTCTTCATACCAGCGCTCGAGCTTCTTTTCGGATAACCCTGACCCCAGTAGGCTTCGACCCAGCTGGACCCCTCCTGCTGCTGACAAATTCTTGAGGCGCGAGGGAACAGTGCACGCCGTTGACGTCTTAGGCTCGATCCGGACAGCGAGCTACCCATGGCTCGCTGTCTGCGAGCCCGCGTCTACGGTGGCCGGAAATCGGGATCGGAATCCCGGCGACGGCGGCTACCTTTGTGCTCTTCTATCTGTATTTGTTCTTTTTCTAGGCCTATTACCAACAGTGGACGTCTTTCGGCTGAGATGATGATGATGAGTATACATAAATCAATGAATAAAAAAAAACTTTTTACAAAAAAAATATAACCGACTTCAATGAAAAAAAACACTGAAAAGTATCAAATAACTTTAATTTTGGAAGTCGGTGTTTCTATAATAGTTTAGTCTCTTCGTTATTTAACACCGACTTCCAAAATTAAAGTTATTTGATACTTTTCAGTGTTTTTTTTCATTGAAGTCGGTTATATTTTTTTTGTAAAAAGTTTTTTTTATTTTACACTTTTTAGTTACCACCACTAAAAAGTACCCCTCAGTCAAACTTAAATACCTTATAGTCAGAGCGCATCTCATAACGGTTCTAATAATCCCAAACACGGTTAGATTACATTAATTTACCTTTCGGCTTCATCATCAGATCAGTTCGATATATCCTCTCCCCCTCTTCTTTCAAACAGTCATTAGACTAGATGCTGGAGAGGGAAAGGATATATCGAACTGATCTGATGATGAAGCCGAAAGGTAAATCTTTCAATCAGTCATTAGACTAGATGCTGATAATCCCGGCTGTAGCATCAGGCCAGATTTATGTCAACATTGCAATGAACTTAAAATTTAGTCCTGTTTAAAATGAGCCCAAACACGACTACGGTGCTGTAATTTCAAGGTTTGTACTTTTCCTGATGCTCCTGGCTTCAGCATCAGGTCTCTATGTACTTCGGTGTTCTTTATTAGCAGTACGTTTATCCACACATCGAGCCGTTTTCAATGAGCCTAAACTCGATATATCTGCTGTTTGTTGTCGAGGACTTAGGTACTCTGCAGACTATCCTGACTGCAGCATCAGGTCATGACTTGATGATCATGAGACCAAATGTGGCAAATGCTCTATCAAACATCAAAACAATTTACTAAAACAGTCCTTGCCTGTTCGAGTAACTTCTTACTGTTAAGGAGTTGTACCTTCCATCATCAGCCCAGCTACCTGAGATGGTGACGATCATACGCAAATACACAAGATACTTCATAAAATATGTGAAAATCAATAAGTGAGCCTATAAAATTTGAAGGTTGCCCTCGATTTCTCCAAGATCCCATCATCAGATCCTAATTTGGTGATAATGGGACCACCTCAGAACTATCTACTTTCGAACAAAAAAAGAATTTTGAAAATCCGTCCACATTTGGGGGAGTATTCGACGAACAAACATACAAAAAAAAAAAAAAAAACATACAAACAGCCGAACGTAGTACCTCCTCCTTTTTGGGAAGTCGGTAAAAATTAGGTCAGTTCTATAATTTATGCTTCATACTCAGTGTTAACCGTTTTGTACTCGATGTTACAACTGCATCTGTCAGTACATTATATAGTGTTATTTACATTATATCCGTTATCTACTTAGGTCATCAGATAAAAAAGTATTTTTTACTAACAAATCGTAACTAGTTAATTAACTTCGTTTATGAAAACTAGCTAGGAAGATACTTTTTTCTTTAACTTCGAACACCTCATTAAATACTCGGAACAAGTAATTAAGGTCAAGGGTGGTGTAAATCATTGAACTTTATAATAATATTAATAGTTTATTTGATGCTTTGTTTCACGACTTGACCACAAAATATATAGGTACAGAAGTCAATCTACATACAAAGCGCGCTTGAGCAACGCACACATAGACACCGCTCACGGACACGATATCTCGGTAGCGTCTCGGCCCACACGTCGAACAGTTTTGGCTCAAACGCTCATTAATGTGCGTCAACCGACCGTCGGTATAAAAAGTGAAGTAGATATATGAGATTGTCTTCTGTAGCTATTTTATTTTTATTTTATTTTTATTTATTTTTATCATAAAGAGGAAAGATTTGTATTTTTGTATGTTAGTACTCATATTTGTTATGAAGGAATTGATGAACTACTGGATCGATTTTAAGAATTCATTCATCTATACACTGCATTGTTATCACTGAGCGATATAGAGATGCGCGCGAAGCCGCTGTAATTAACTAGTTGGCCTTACAATGTTCCCACTGTTGGGATTCAGGCCTCCTCACTAGGAGAGGGAATGCCGGTCGTAATCCAATACGCGGGACCAGTGCGTGTTGGTGGATGTCACATGTCTTCGAGTTTTTGGTTCGGTTTCCTCCTGGTGTTTTCCTTCACCGTTCTGAGAGCAGTGGTGATAAAATAAATAACACCAACCCGTAAGTCGGTGCCGTACCACTCGGCCACCAAAATCAATTCAAAATCAAATCAAATCTTTAAAAACACATAATTTATTTAATAATATATCACATAGAACTTAGTAGCGAATTCCACTTATCAAAACAAATCATCGCAATATAATATCATTAACCCTTCAGATACCGTCAATTAGAGACACAATAGTAAGACAATAGATGCGCGGCCACCGGTGGTCGCTTGGGGATTCATGAATTAAGAGCGGTTTATTCGCTAAGTTGTAAGTGCAATATTTTAACTTAGAGATTTGGCAGTCATCTCAGTTTTTGCCATAGCGCTATTCCACTCAAGTGAAACAGGGGTATTTAAGTTGTTATTTGAAAAAAGAAACTATAAATCTAAACACAAATACTATGATATCATAAACATAAGTTGTTTACCCAGAAAACAACAGTGCAAGACCTTGGTTTTGTGTGAATTAAGATATTTAATTTAAAGCAAACATTATCACATAAATTATATTATAGATATATAAATAAATCTATAGACTTAGAATTAACAAAATCTAAACTCTAGAATACAAAATTAATTTACCAAACGGATGATAAGCAGGTTATTAAAATTATTATAAGATGAGAGAGGAACGTGAGGTCCACACGTTTCGTGTGTATACCTATAGTCCACATTGACTGTGGTGGAATCCACCTTTGTTTTGCTCACAAAAGCATAATTAGATTGTATCGACAGTAGGAATCCCATTTTTCTAAGTCGAACCGGTTTCAAATCGAATTGGACCGTGACGATACCTCTTTTTGTATAGACATTTCAAATTAATGTCAAAACACACTAAATGAGAAATAAAACTGGAAGATTTACTTTGTATTGCAAAATGTTAGGAAAGGTTAATTTGAAATCTATTTGGATCTAGACAAAAATTGTTAAACTAATTAAATCAAACCAGTTCGTAAGAATACTAACTGGATTATCGATCAGATTATAGTACACTAGTTATTCACTAATCTATAGTTCTATATAAATACTATTATTATAAAGAAGTAAAGTTAGATTTTTTGCTTGTAGGCGGTAACCTCTGAAAGTACTGGTCCGATTGCTAAAATTTTAGCACCAATAGAAAGCTACTTTATTCCTGCGAAGCCGCGAGCAAAAGCTGGTAATATATAAAAAGATAATACAGATAGGTAGATAGGCATAGGTAGGCAAGTAATTTCTAAAGTAAATAAACCTACTTGTTTATATTTTTTGTCACAGTTAAAGTACCAAATGTCGAAAGCGTCAAGTCCGTTCTCTATATTGTTTAGACATCATCCAAGTTAGCGGGCTGGTGATAATTGTAAACGCATTGACTTCAACCGATGTTATCAAGTGTGGGTAATGTTGCCCAACTAGTGGATTACCCACCTTATCGCCCTGTAATTTTATTGTTTCATCTGATTTTAATGTTGAAAGTTCATGCTTTTTGAACTGTGAATGACTTCATAATGCTGCAGGTAAAAGGTATGTGTTGGTACTTAAATATGTATACTTTGTAACATTGTTGAAGAGCGATTTATATTTGTACCATATAAGGCTAGGTAGGAATTTACCAAACTCTAATTTCAATCTGAATCTAACAAAACACCACTCTATAATCGTATCAGTCGTATAAACAAATAAAAAAAAAATGCGTATAGGTGCTTAAAATTTGGAAAGTTTTAATTTGAACTAAAGTCC
The DNA here is from genome assembly GCA_949319445.1 of Mythimna lalbum. NCBI lineage: Eukaryota > Metazoa > Arthropoda > Insecta > Lepidoptera > Noctuidae > Mythimna > Mythimna lalbum. Next base: position 6,189,076 of record OX439357.1, on the reverse strand, counting down.
AGGATTCAGATTTTGATTTTTAAATTTAGGTATACCGATAAAATGTTACCTTCTCCCTTTTTTAGGGTTTCGTAACCCAAAAGGAAAAACCGAACCCTCATAAACTCACCTAAGACTCTTTATCTCTTGAAAGCGTGGAGGTATCGTATTGAAATTAAAACTAGATAGAGATGAGTATATACTCAAAGGATTGCATCCTTTGAAGCTGTGAAAAAATCAAACTTCTAAATCAATGAAAGAATAAATAGTTACGGCCGTTTCAGATCGGATCTGAAACAGCCGTATCTCCGCAGTGTCGCAATACATTGCGAAACTCTCAAGGAAATCAAAGTTCATAAGGTACTTCCCGCTGACCTAGAATCCTGAAATTTGGCAAGAAGCAAGGTCTCGTAGCACAAGTATAGGAAATAATCTAGTTAGAAATAATCTAGACTGGCCTATTGGTCTAGTGGTTAGTGGCCCTGACTGCTATGCCGGAGGTCGTGGGTTCGATTCCCACCCAGGACAAATGTTTATGTGATGAGCATGATCATTTGTTCTGTGTCTGGGTGTAATTTATCTATAATATGTATGTATTTAGAAATATATAAGTATGTTTATCAGTTGTCTTGTACCTACCCATAACACAAGCTCTGCTTAGCTTGGGACTAGACGGCGTTGTGTGATAGTTGTGGAATATTATATTATTATTATTAATTAGGAATTGTTTTGTTTTCATAGGTAAGTTTGTACGGAATCCTCACACACTACCTTTTGTAAACAGAAAATCAATAAAATAGTCTTAGTCTGAGATTTTAAAACTTTTTTTTTTTTTTTTAAATATTCATAATAAGTTTTTATTAACATACATATACACAACTTAATTATTAAATATTATAAACTAATAGGTATATATACAAACTTAAATAAAATATCGTCTGAGTAAATAAAGTTATATCTGCCACTATGTATGTACCAAAAAGGTGCCAATGTTTGATGTACAGTAGGCAGGAAGTAACACCACTTATGTTTCCTTGACTGTACGGCATATTACGTCGAATTGACGCTAAAATTATTGAGAAAACTGGTAATGTCATAATGTATGTGGTTTTACATAGCTAGTTAAATCAATGTATAGGTTGCTTCTTTAATGGTTTGCCTGAACTTTGATACTTTGGGTGAATAGCTTCGTGACCTTTGTTTAACGAATATAGTCGTCGAAAAATTAGTCTTTTTTATATTAAACCTAGTTTTGCTAAAAAAAAACTTTCCCATACTGTTGAGTAATGCGAGTCATCTCATTGGGTAGAATTCGTGGTCTAACACTCTTCGACTGGTTTGGAGTCATTAAGTTAGGCAGCCAAAAAATGTTAGCAAAGCCGTAAAGGCCCAGCAGGGCCGAAATCTACTGGGTCAATGGATCGACTTCTGAAAAGGAAACCCGTGGTCCAGGAACGCAAGACAAAGAAAGAACATAAGTGTGGTTTTTGTCAGTCTGACACATCCTCCCGCTCCGCCCTGTAGCGGGAGAAGTCATTAGATGATTTTCCACCCTAAGAAAACCCGCAGTTTTTTTATTTGGGCTGGGACATCATCAAATGACTTCTCTCGGCTTAGGGTGGAGAAAGAGGACGTGTCTGACTACAACCCACCGCTTCTTGCGGTTGCCCTTTTTCTTTCAGGAACACAGTAACTCTTCCGAAAAATTCTTCTACTCCTGATGCATGTGTGCGAAGGCACGTCGGGGTACTTTCAGTGCGCGTGAGTCTGACAGACCCCTCACCATGGTTAGAAGACATCGAAATCTCTTCCAACTTTAAAAGGCTATTAAAATAAAATATTTAAAAAAATATTAAGATCGTACAATAATATTGCTTTAGTTTTTTATTTCTTATTTTTGGTTTCTTCCAAAAAAAAATAGTTTGTTATAAAAAAAAGGCTACGCAGACAGACAATGTAAGTAGGTAGAGGTTGTTATAATATTATTACCTCATCAATAATTCTCACATATTTTCCGAAAGTTCAAGATACATCCTGTATATATAATTAAATGTGCCCATTATGTTCTCATCTCAACTTGTTAATCACCTCATTTTAATAATAAAAAAAACTGCTTTGATTCCTCGAAATGCAAATAAAAGATCACAGAAAAGATGAAAGAGGTTGGAAAGGAAAATACTTTTCGAGTGTCGCCGCTTGTCTCACACCCTTTAACTCCACTACAAGCAATAAACCATAACGATCGCGCATTACGCAATTAACAGACCACGCACACTTAGATCGCAAGTTTGCTATTGGTAGTTGAACTATGAACATTGCCCTACTTTGTGGCAAGCCTGCCCCGCCCACAAGACCATTCTAACTTCTTCCATCTGTTCTGTGGTAGGGAAGGATTCTTCGTCAGTACGAGAGAGTTAGTGATAGAGTGACGAGTGACAGGACATAATAGAAGCAAAAAAACGTGTTGCGTCGACCCCAAGTAAAACGGGACAAGGGCAGGAAGATGATAATGATTGTACTGCAGTACGAATGTTGGGTTACAAATAAATAGTTCAGTTTATAATCAAGTAATTTATAAAAAAAATGTGGGTCTGCAAACCCTACATATCATAATCTGTTTTACTGTTGGTGTTCAATAAATTAATAGTCAATAAACGATTTATAATTCTTTAATGTGTGTGTTAAAAGAGGCGATGTAGCCTACTTAACATTTCTTTTATGTGTAAGTTTGCATTTTAGAATAAGCTCTAAAGTTGTTAATTTTCTGTTATACTTTATGTTGATAAAGACCTTTAGAAATCAAAAAAATCAAATCAATCAATTTGGTTTTCTATCGATTAAGTCGACTAGTTAAGATTCTTTGAATTTTGTTTGTTAGCAAGATTGCTAGTAAAGGTTTGCCACCCTTGCAACATAGCTATCAAAATTCACCTGAACATGTTTTTTTTTATTATCCTAAAATATAAAAAAATACCCATTTTAAAGCTGAATTTGATTCAGTAACCGGTTTTGAATATACTAACCGGTTTTTATACTAGTTATAAAAATAATGTCTAGACAAGTTTTGTTTGTATCAATAGTATCCAAGCACTTGATTTACTGCACACTCAATCTGCCTAATTGCCAAACATGTTAGTTTTTAATTAAATAAATAATAATTTTAGTGCTTAGAAATAATGATATGCCATGAAAAAGGTAGTAAACTATTGGATCTATTTAAAACAGTAGCCGTTAGCAAAAACCAACTATATTTGTTTAGAAATAATTATAACCATTATGGTATTATCGTCATTACAAGCTTCACAACATGTTGCGACAGGAACGTTAAATACTAACAATAATTACTGCATTATATCATTAAAATTTTATACAACTTATGAAATTCTATATAAAATAGTGTTAATGGTTGATGTTACTTATTTCTATCTATGTATATAAAAAAGGACAAACTGACTGACTGACATATCGACGCACAGCCAAAACTCCTGGGACTAGGAGCGTGAAATTTTGCAACAAGAGAGGATTTTTCAAAATTCAATCCTTAAGGGTATAAAACAGTATTTTTCAGCATACGAAATTCAACTTCAAAGGCGTTACGGGAACGTTTGCAACAGTTACTCATAGCCCTAGAACGGCTAATGAAAAAACAGTTGTGTTCATCTTCAGTGTAAGTTGGATACACCCTCTCGCTACACCCTAGGGCAGGAGAAGTCATTTGATGACTCAAAAAGAAAAAGCTTGGAAAGCGATAGTAAAGTTGGATGTTTGATTACCAAACATATACAGAGGCTGCACAGATTATCAAACTTCGAATACGAGTAAACGCGACGATTAAACACTCTTTTCGCGGGCAAAGCCGCAAGCATAAACTAGTTTCCTTATAATGCGTCGCGTCGCCTGCATGCTTCTTCAGATAAGTGGCGTAAAAACAAAACGTTAAGCCTTAGGCAGTAATTAAACCTGTACTCTATAAAACTACGCGTGTAGCAGCTTCAAATGTCAAGAGCTTAGGTAAAAAAAGTTCACCTTACTTTTTGCGTAGTTACATTATTATATTAAACCTTTTATCATACTAGCTTTTGCCCGCGGCTTCACCCGCGTACATAATCCCAGGATAAAAAGTATCCTATGTGTTATTCTGGGATATGGTCTACTCGTGTACCAAGTTTCATCGAGATCCGTTCAGTAGTTTTTGCGTGAAAGAGTAACAAACATCCATACATCCATACATCCATCCATCCATCCATATATCCACGGAATAAAGAAAACTAGAGGAAGTGCCTCTTAGATATCGCCCGTGTGTCAACAGTAGACTAAATTCGCCTATTACATATTATATACTAGTGCAGGTGAATATGGCATCTATTTCAAAGGCACTAGCGTTCTGAATAGAATAAATTGGTTACAGCGCCATCTAGCGTTGAGTAGGCGAACTCGTTGTAAATTGGTTAAAACTTCTTTATTGTTCGTGTCATGTCAAATAATAACAACTTTCTTACGTTGTAATAGACCTAATTTATGAAAGCAATAAGAATATGAATTGTAAAAGTTAAGTTTGTAATTCGTAGCTTCGTAGCCAATCATATTACTGTTTTTTATGTGTGTAATGTACAATTTGATACGCAAATGTGTGAGTTTGGCGACACTGGTTCCCGTGCTTAGCCACGTTAGGGGCATTTCTACCTATATTTTCTGTTCTGTGCATATATCCATCCATTCATACAAACTTTCGCATTTATAATATTAGTAGGACTAGAGTCTGTCTAAAAAGTCAAACTACTTGGGTAACCTAATCATCATCTTCCTGCCCTTGTCCCTTTTATTTTGGAGTCGGCGCAACGTTTTTTCTTCCATTCTGTCCTGTCACTCGTCACGCTATCTCTAACTCCCTTTTTTTTTCATATTATTTCTCACACAATCCATCCACATGTAAACTCATAACTTTTTTAGCAACATGCGTTCCGTTCCTCCTTTTCACATAACCATACCTAGACAAACGATTCCCTTTCATCTTTTCAGTCACTGGCGCCACTTTCAAACTTCCCCTAAGACTTGGGTAACCTAATCAAATAATCTAATTCTTGAAATCTGATGTAGTCAACACTGGTTGAATAATCAAGGTTGCAAAGAGATGATCATTGTTTACTAACAGAACCTTACAAAAAATATTATTTATTTATTTAAGAGGGTCCTTCTCCACTCACTTATCGTAAACATCGAAAATGGTTTAAAAGCTTGTTACTTCATTTAATGCAATCCAACGCGATGTTTGACGAAAAGGCAACGCAAAAAAAGAGAGATAACGCCTGGAACCTCTGTTAGTAATGGATAATTCCGTGATTTACTCGAAAATTTCACAAAACTTGCTCCCGGAAATAGCTGTTTTTTTTAAACCCTTAAAAGTTTTTGGAAAAAGTTGTCGTCATTTAGAATCTTAATAAAATTTGCAAGGTCTCTAGAGGATTACTTTTTGACTTTTTTAATTTTTAGGCAAATTATGAAGTGTCAAAGTTCATACAAAATAGGACATTTTCAGATGTTTTTACTGGATTAGTTTTACACAAATTTAGAAATTGGTTTCTTTAGAAACCTAGATAATATCCACAAGATACTGTGTTTCCAAAATATCTAATGAAAAGTGTGTAATAACGTCATAATCAGTTATGAGCGGTTGTATGAAAAACAGTGAAAATGTGAGTCGTGATGCACCACCTTAAGAGCTCATGAACACACTTAACCTAAAAAAGAAAGGAATATGGAAACAACAAAGATTTTTTGTAATATATAGCAGATCTTTTAATTCGTTTAAAAATTTCCAAGTCATTTGACTTTTTAGACAGATTATAGAATCTTTTTTTGTGGGTCTCATAGATGTCCGGGAGGACCTGGGGTAGGTAGAGAAGTCTGTCAGACTCTTACTGACTTTTGTGTTATGTAGGAAGTCATCCAATGACTTATCACGCCTTTGGTCGTAGCGTGATAAATCTGACACACCCGTGTCAGACATTTACGGACTAAAACTCACTTCTATGTTCAATCTTTGCCTTGCGTTCTAGGACCCAGGGTTCCATTTCGGCCAACCTTAGGCTTCAGCCCTGCGAAGCGCCTGCGGTGTCGGTAATTTGCTGATATCTCTTTAAGGCGTGCGTCTATCATTACGCGCTGTAGACGACTTGGGCTTCAGTTCGGATGGGTACCTACGGGACGGTTCCACGCCTACCGTAGCTACGGTGGGAATCCGGACGGCTGGAGCGCGAGGACCATTGCCTCGCGCGGCCACCTCCTTTATCACTACAAAGTATAAAACAAAGTCGCTTTTTCTGTCCCTATATCCCTATGTGTGTTTAAATCTTCAAAACTACGCAACGGATTTTGATGCGGTTTTTTTTAATAGACAGAGTGATTCAAGAGGAAAGTTTATATGTATAATATTGCACCCGAGCGAAGCCGGGGCGGGTCACTAGTATGATTATAAAGGTCTAATTTAGTTTTATGTGCCTCCTGAAAAGATACGTATATTGTTGTAACGAAGTCTGAATATTCACTATAAGCCGTTGAAATGCGATGCCTATTGTATTGCGTATGGTCACAGGTGTAGATTACCTCTAGATATGATTTAAGATCGTCAGTCAAGGGCTTATTGTGAAATAGGCGTTTATCGGAGGTTGTTTTTTTGTTAACGGACTGGCATCAATATTGATTGATCATAAAACAACGTGATTTTTAGGGTTCCGTACCTCCAAAGTAAAAAACGGAACACTTATAGGATGACTTTGTTGTCCGTCTGTCTGTTAAGACTCTTTAGCTCAGACACGCGTGGAGGTATTGAGTTAAAATTAAAACCATATCCAAGTCTGTGGTCCCTTCGACACTCTCAAGGAAATCAAAATTCTTAGGTTACTTCCCGTTGACCTAGAGTCCTGAAATATGGCTTGCAGCAAGGTTTGATAGCACCAATATAGGAAAAAATCTAAAAACTGTAAAGTTATAGTTACGTTACAAAAAAAGAAAAACTTTTGCTATTCGGAAAAAAATTCGCAACTCAATTCGGGAATAGAACGGTTTTCTTAGGTAAATTTGTGCGGAACCCTCAATGCGTGAGATCGAAGCGCAATTGCCCGGTTTTTACATCATACAGCAGGCCTTTTACTTATAAAATATTGTTTTCTTTTGCTAGGTGTTCGGTTCTACACTTGTGTAAAAGCGTTCCTACACTCCTCGCATGTTCCGTGAGCTCATGCTTCCAGTTCGGGTTCTTTCAACATCTGTCCTGTTCCTCCCGCCATCTGACTGACCTGTTGGTCTAGTGGTTAGTGGCCCTGACTGCTATGCCGGAGATTGTGACTTCAATTCCCACCCAGGACAAATGTTTGTGTGATGAGCATGATTATTTTTTCTGTGTCTGGGTGTAATTTATTTGTAATATGTATGTTTTTAGATTAGAAAATAGTACCTAGGTTCATCAGTTATCTAGTACTCATAGCACAAGCTCTGCTTAGTTTGGGACTGGATGGCGTTGTGTAATAGTTGTGTAGTTCATACATATCAATGGTTGTGGAATGTTATTATTATCTTCATCGTGTCCGGTCTCACTGTCTCAGATACCAACTGTGTGCTACTTACACACCTACGTTTAGAATACCGTAATTAGAGACAATAGAAATACAATGAGTTAATTGATCCCTTGTTTTATTACAAGCTTTTATCCGTAGACGCGGGCTCGTGGACAGCGAGCTATAGGTAGCTCGCTGTCTGATCTTCCGGTAACTGTCCGGACCGAGCCAAGGCGTCGACGGCGCGCACTGTTCCCGCGCTCCTCAAGGAGTTGTCAGCAATAGGACGGGCCCATCTGGGTCGAAGCCTACCGGGATCGGGGTTATCCGAAAGGAAACTAGAGCCCCGGTATGAAGGCTAGAAGGAACGGCGCGGGGTTTTTAGTCAGTAAGACTCTGACACTGTGTCCCGCTCCACCCAAGAGCGGGTTTCGTCAATAATGATTTTCCACGTCGAGAGAAAAAAAAACCTGTCCCGATGCTTGTTTGTCATCAAATCTTGTAAATTAAATTTGACCCACTTCCTGGTTACCGATTATGCTGAAATTTTGCACGCATGTGTATATCAGATGACAATGCAAATGATGCAATTGGAAAGTAGATATAAGAACTTGGTAGTTAAACGTCACAACCCTATCGAGTTTGGGCTCGTATGATTCGTCTTAACGAGTATTAAATAGGTGTACCGAGTCCGAGCTAGAAAAGCTTGCTATGAAAAAATGTTTTTCATTAAAAGCTTCTTTTAATTAAAAACACAGTATCGCGCGATCATAACACGTCATTGCACGACCAAGTGAGCCCGTTTTAGATCCTGATGCGTGATCGATGCTCCTTCGATAACGGAAACGAACGTGTTGAAGAAGCAGGACTTGATTGATTACTTTACAAGAAACTTGGAAGTCGGAGTACAGCTTTATTTGTTTGCCATTGCTGTTATTTTATGCAGTAGCAATGCATTCTACATTATGGAGGCTGCGGGATTCTTCGAAAAACTTACTGTGGCTCTAGAACGCAAAGGGCAAAAAAAGAATATGAATGGGTTTTAGTCAGTAAGTAAAAGGCAGACAATATCCTCTAGTCCATGCAGAGTTTTATGATTTTCCATCCCAAAAAAATACGTATTCCCAAAACTTTTTCTGCGTATCGGTGGGATGTCTACCAAGAAACTCTGGCACTCTCCTTTGTCTTTCAAGCTAAATTGCGGAGAATCAGAAATCTATCTTGTCAGCAGAATAAAGAATCATACTGGGTACTTTTCTAGATGTGCACTTGCTCAGAGAACTCTACAACTAACTGCCAATCTTATTCTGTTCAAGTCTTAAATATATTTTAATAATAAGCTTTGAAATCATCCTAAGTAGATTCATTAGCCATCTGCAAGATTATTAGAACGCAGAGGACCACTGAAAGGTCGGTTTTAGTCGTAGCAACTGTTACGACTAAAACCAAACTTGATACACTCTCACTCCACCCAGAGCGGGAAAAGTTATTTCATAATTTCCTAATTTAAAAAAAACCAATTACTGTATAAACATGAACATGAACAAAGTAAAAGGTTAATGAAGAGATAATAATCCAAACTATGTTTATAGAAGTAGTGTTGAGACATTACTTGTCGATCTACGGACTCATTACAATACATAACATTGTTTGTTTTGCAAAATCAATGTGTAATGGAACTCAAATCTGTAATGTATGTGAAGAAATAATGGTTATTATTGGATCAAAATAGTATAACGAGGTGTCTGACCAACTGAAATATCATTCGGACAACACACTGATATTTAACAACGCTTTAACCTATACTTGGCTAACGGTGTGTTTCCATTGACGCGAAGCTGAGCGGAGTAGAGAGGGGATTGGAAATTGGGCAATCGCAGTACTCAAAATATCTACTCCGTACCGATGGGAATAGTGTAAGTGTGGAGTGGATCGGATCTGAGACGACTTCCAAATAAAATATATAAACACGTGACTCCAAGCCAGAACCTTCCCGATCTCAAAAATTCTTCTTGGCATTCACTCCCGATGACGCCATTACCAACCAAGAAAACCATAGGAAAACCAGCATCCTTGGAAAACACAATACAGACCAACGTCCTTCCATCGTCATCGCGACGCTTCCGTCAACGTCTGTCCTGCCCCTCAGGTACTCGAGCCAGCCAGCACCGTGTGCCTGTAGATAGATAGATAGATATAGCATTTATTGGCTTCAACACAACACATGCACCAAATCACATATTACACACAAGTTATAAAAACCAAGCACTTATACTAATATACAACAACAGAGAAAAGAAAAGAAAAAGAAAAAATAATAATAACATATGTAGGTACTTAGAGAAAAAAAAAAAGAAATACCAAAATACACCCATGCCTGTAGTCTAAAGTTCCCACAGAGACGCTATAAGCCGAAGTCTGTACACCACAAGAGGTGCCCTTAGCGTGTAGTCGCTTAGTTTGAATTTTTGTAATCCTTGGGTTGTTCAATTTTTATAAAGGTCGCCCACGGGTGTTTGGATTGAATTTGACTAATTGGAATTCTTCTCAATGCATCGCTGGTCTGCACAACTCTGCTCTACTCTGTTACAATTAATACACCTGCCACTGCTCTACTCCGCTCCACTCGCTCAGCTTCAATGGAAACGCACACTAACGGCTGAGATAGTAATTGTCTGACATTTTTCTCGTAATGACCCATGCGCGTTGGTTTCGTCTGCCGATGCTCGTAACGCACAAGGTCTCATGTTATTCCATCATAAAGGCCGCCTCGTTTCCAACAATGTTCCTCTTCATGGACCACATTGTAAGAAATAAAACGTGTATCGAATTTATTTATTTCGCGAGTACTTTTATGTGTTTATCGTGAATTGATAATATATGCCTTAAACTGTTATGCAGTTTGGCAGATGTTATTTAAAGATTATCGATGGAGCAAACTAATTAAATTCTACTAATATTATAAATGCGAAAGTTTGTATGTATGGATGGATGTATGGATGTTTGTTACTCTTTCACGCAAAAACTACTGAACGGATCTCGATGAAACTTGGTACACGAGTAGACCATATCCCAGAATACACACACACACGCGTACACATAGGATACTTTTTATCCTGGGATTATGTATGCGGGTGAAGCCGCGGGCAAAAGCTAGTTAAATAATAATTTTGAAAAAATCTCCCGATATGATTGGTTTGCACGGTCAAATGTTATGTGCTACTAACATGATGTACTCTTAATCAGCATTTGATGTTGACATGGTCGGCTCATTGGTTACGATTGGCTGCTGTGCTACATATCTCCGATTTGTCATCATCATCATCTTCCTGCCTTTGTCCTGTTTTATTTGGGGTCGGTGAAACACGTTTTTTTGTTTAATTCTATCCTGTCACTCGTCACGCTATATCGCTGATTAGTACAGAACAAATATTTGTATGGCCTGCAGATAGTAAGTTCCGTCGGGTATGGATGTGTTGTGTATTTGTGAAGCTTCCCTTTGTAACAGGAGCAATTCCTAGTTTATCGTTCAGAGCAACGTTTTCTTGTTTTTCAAACGACTTCAAAAAGGAGGAGGTTATAATATTCGGCTGTATGTTTTTTTTTAAATGTAGTTTCACCTATTTATTAGGTCAATTGTGGACCGACTTATGGTTTTTTTTTTAGGTGGGAAAATCATCCAATGACGTTCCCCGCTCTTGGGCGGAGCAGGAGGGCGTGTCAGACTTTTACTGACTGAAAAACCCACTCCTGTTCCTTCTTTGCCTCCGTCCCAGGGCCTCAGGTCTCACTTTCACACTGCTCGTGGTACGTCTTATGGTTGGCCATCAATTATGAATGGATCAAAGCTTGCCGCCAAACTGAATGAAGTTTCAATGCGTTAAAACGTTTGTATAATATCAGAGTTAATCGTAGAGTAACACTAGCTCTGTAATAATTGTAATTGTAAACCAGTATCGCATGAATGAATAACTAAACTATGACTCAAAGAGCGCTAGGGCTTATACCAAACTGAATGTATTAATGTAAGTAAGGTCTAATTCCAGCTTATCATTATAATAGCTATAGATGAAGCTAATTTAAAATAAGCTGGTCAGACCAGAAAAACAAGTCGAGCTGTGCACAGTATCGTTTATATTATTATATAATCATACTATATGAAGTCAAAAGATTGTATGTGTATGTAAAGGCTGAGCGGATTTAGATGAAGTAGGTATGGTCATGACCTTTTTTTCATGTTGGGCAAAAATCATTCAATGACAACCCCCGCTCTTGGGTGGAGCGGAAGATAGTGTTAGACTCTTACTGACTAAAAACCCACCTTGAACCTTCTGGCCTTCACACCGGGGCTCAAGCTCTTTTTTTTTGGACTAAAACATTTTCCTCATGATGGTTTCTTGGATGAAATTAATTACATACAGTATTGCACCTAACTGGACTCAAACTCGCGACCTACAACTCGTAAGTCAGAGACATTATCACTGAATAAATGTTACTTATGAATAATTGTTGATACTTACTAGTTTATAACGGATAAAAAAATAATGTTTATTGATATAATTTATTGACTGCGATCCAACCTGATAGTAAGCAGTGATGCAATCGTTGGTGAAGAGGCGCACTAGTTTATTTTAAGAGCTGCTTTACTCTAGCCTTCATCATGAGCCTTTTTTTTAATGTTCCCACTGCTGGGACTCAAGCCTCTCTAGGAGAGGGAATGGGCAATAATCCATCACGCGGGCCCAGTGCGGGTTGGTGAATGTCACATGTCTTCGAATTAGCTCTAGCTAGAGCTCTACAGTCTAGCCTTAAAGTGACCAAAATAACAAAAAAATAACCCTTAAATAAAAAATAACAATTTTTAGGCGAGTGGCACCTAAAAAAATTTAGGCATAAAAAAATATATTTAAGTTAATATTTTTTTGTAATAGATATGTAATTAGTGAATAGGTCGTTGGATAAATTATAACCGGACGGAAAGACTGCAGTCGGCAAACTGTTCTTTGACAGTGTCCGAAGCAAGTGGTGTTATGAATTGTAGGTATTGAGAATATATTGTAGTGTGTTTCATCATCGGCGTGTGTGCCAAAGTATCGTAAAACGTGTTGAATCTCACCGCAAGGCTCCACCCATGTTATGTAGGTTTGAATGTCACAGTCATTCATGAATCTCTGACATTTATAAATTGACTAAAAAGACAATAGTGACTATTTAAAAATCGAAATGATGCTGTGTCAATAATTCTGGTTTCTTTTTCTTCTTTTAGGGTTCCTCCAAAGGAAAAAATGGTACCCTTTAAGAATCATTTGTGGTCCGTCTGTCTGCTTGTCTGTCAAGACCTTTTATCTCGGGAACGCGTGCAGGTATCGAGTTGAAATTAAAACTTTCATTACTCAGGTCTACGGTCCCTTGAAACTAAGAAAAAATCAAACTTCTAAGTTAACAAAAAGAACATATATTTCGGCACTCTCAATCAAAATCCATAGGATACTTCCCCTTTGACCACGAATCCTGAAATTTGGCATAGGTACTGCAACCTATCAGGTGATTCTGTCACAAAAAAAAAAAACAAAATTGCAATTCGGAAAAATCTTCGAGACTCCATTCGGGAATTGAACTATTTGCATTGGCAAGTTTGTACGGAACCCTCAGTGCGCGAGTCCGACTTGCACTTACCCAGTGGCTTCACCCGCGCGATAATCCCTAGGGAACATACTACCGCAGAAAAAAGTACTCCATACTCTATTCCAGGACCTGGCTTACCTATGTACCAAGCTCCATCAAATTCGTTCAACCGTTCGATCATGAAGAAATAACAAATAAACGCATAAACTTTTACCTTTATAATATTAGTGTGATAGACTCGCGTTTGACCACCATTTCACCTGATGTGAAGCCTGATGGTAAGACAAGTTGTGGTTGACGATGGAGCACGTTTGCCTTTTTTTAGGTAAGAAAATTATCCAATGACATCGCGCCCTTAGGTGGAGCTGGAGGGCGTGTCAGACTTTTACTGACTAAAAACCCGCTCCTGTTTGTTCTTTGCCTTCATTCTAAGGCCTCAAAGTTCACTTTCGCACAATCAGTGGTGGCACGTTTGTCTAGAAGAAAAATATATACTCTATTCTTCTTAGACTGATTACTTAAGCTTTTATCGCCATGATCTGAAGCGCCTACGCATTACTATGTAATCAGGTAAAGCAAGCCTTTTCTGAACTGTGTTGGGGTCAGCTCGCTCTAATCAGATGAAGCTGAACTAAACATTTTTACACGGCACGGTCTTGATATCTACATAAAAGCGATCCGCGACTTGAAGCCCGTGATTAAAGTTTCTTTAACGAGCGTGCTAACTAATTTGCAAAGATATCTTCGCTTGCTTACTGTTACTAAATGATCTTCTACTGAAATACATTCTGTTTTCTTGTAAACTAGAGAAAAAAATCTGCTTAGTGCTGGACATGACAGAGATTCAAGTACCAGATCGTAACCAAATTTAGCGAGCGACATGGTCTACATTGAGAGAAAGTTCCTTAATAAACACTAAAAAAAAGTACCAGATCACTGTCTATATAATGAATTGCTTGGTCCTAAACACCCCTTATTACAAATATACACACAACACACAAAAACATAAATTTTCCTTCTTTATAATATTAAAAAGAAAAGATATTAGTGATATTAGTGTAGACTAATGTTATAAGGAGTATGTTTTTGTGTTTGTAGGAGGTAATCTGTGAAGCACTGACCCGATTGCTATTTTTTTTCACGGATAGAAAGCTGCTTTATTCCTGAGCGACATAGACTATATTTTATGTACGCGGGGGAAGCCGCGGGCACAGGCTAATTCATTATAAACAATAGCTATGGATAGTGGCTTCGCCCGCGTGATAGTAGAAAAAATATTAAGAGATATCACATAGGATACTTTCTAAAGTAGGCCCTAACCGTATACCAAGTCTCATCGAAATCTGTTCAACTGTTAGAGCGTGAAGAAGTACCTAACAAACAGACACACACACTTTCACCTTTATGCCTACTTATATTAACTACTCGTATAAAATTACCATACTCCAAAAAAAAATAACCTAGAAATTTTACCAAAAGCCCTATATAGCGCGAGTGTATACAACACAGCAAGCCGGGTCTGCCTTCATTTGGTAAAACATTTTTCGTTCGATTGTTAAACGAAACGAGATGAATTTCAATATCGATAAGATAAACCGATTCGTGCCGATTTAAACCAACACCAACATCGCTTTGTTAAACATTAACATTTCGTGTTTATTGTAGCAAGTCGTGTATCTAATGGCGTGCCTGTTATTTAGTAAAGAGAGATTATATATAAAAACTATGAGATAAGTATTTTATGGGTATTGCATGAGCAGTAATGTTAGCGAAGGAGACGGCCGCACGCGTGAGCCACCAGACCTGACTTCGGCAACCAGCCACCGTAGGCATTGGCTTGCGGACGACGAGCAATAGGTACTTCACCGCCAAGCCGTCCGGTAACCGTCCGAGATGAGCTCGAGTCGGAGATGGCGCGTAGTGTTCTATTCGCGCCCAAAGATAATATGTCAGCAAAACTGTAGGAGTTCAGTAGGACCGAAGCCTTTAGGGCCATGGACCGACTTCGAAAAGGGAAAACGGTGGTTCTAGTAGGCAAAGGGCAACTGAAGGAACATAAGTTTAGTTTTTGTCCTTAAAAGTGTAACCTTCCCACTCTTCCCTAGAGCAAGAGAAGTCATTAGTTGATTTCACACCTTTAAAAAAACGTCTATTAAGATTTCAACTCTCATTATTTGTATATGTTTATCACACACAATAGTAATTGAAGATTGCGTTTTGAATTTGTACACATCGAAGGTAATTAAAATAATGATAGAACTATTGATGAAACTGTGTGACTTAAATATTTCCACGCAAACGTCTTCTGCTACCTCAGCTGTTGTAATTTATAAGTTACCGAAACTGTGCAGAAACACAGAAGGTTAATTAAATTATTAATTGCTCTCGTAAATGTCAACACCATCATCTCCCAAATTAATTTCCTATTTACATACAAACTGTACTACTTGGATTTTTTATCGAAACTTATAATTTTTTTGTTAATTATTTAACAATTAATATTTAGTATTTTTAGTAATATCATTGTGATGACCATGTCTTACTTCTCAAGGTCAATGGGTCTTGGAACATTAGAGCATCAGATCAAGACTGAGGCTGACTACAGAAGGTTAAATATTATCGCCATGAAAAATTACGAACACCGCTTAAATTTAACAATTACCATTATTTCAGTCGTTCAAAAACATTGTTATTTTGAATTATTTTCCGGTTTCGCAATAAACGAATCCGGAAGGTATAAATTTACTTAATTAAATAATAATAATTATGGAAAGATTCCCATTTATGACATAATGTTTTTGCTAAGTTATGGAAAGGTACACGATACAGAATTGCCGAAATAAATTGCTAAACTTAAGTTAAGTGCTTGTGTGATAGCTTTATCATCTTGACCCGACCAATTATGAACTAACGAAATACGTAACGCGGACCTCATTAAGAATCAGAAGGTTTATAACAGGCCTAACTTAATTAAACGAAAAGTTTGTCATTGTTGGAAAGTTGAAATAGTGCGTACGTATCTTTTACAAGATGCAATTGTTTTAGCTGTAAACCTAAAAAGAGACAATACTCATCTACATTTATATTATAAAGAGGTAAAGTTAATTTTTTTGTTGTAGGAGCTCGGTGTACGTCTGCTCACATCTTACATACAAAACTATGAAACTCTGTCGACGAAGCGGCAAAGTTGGGCAGTCATTTTGTTTCATTGGCGCTTCGTAGAGTACTCGTATAATGACGAATATGCGTCTATGAAGCTACGCGTCCGTATACAGTATAGGCCTAAGAAACAGTTGTTTTATTTCTTCACTAGTTTTTGACCCCGCTTCACTCGCATACATAAAATATAGCCTTTGTCACTCAGGAACAAAGCCGCTTTCTATTGATGAATCAATTTTAGCAACCGGACCAGTACTTTCAGATTCTACAAACAAAAAAACTTTTAACTATAGTATTTCAGTAGTTTACAAAAAAAAGAGGAATATCAAGAATATCTCCGTTCAAGGCTTTTGTTTATTAAAATTACTGTTGTGTGTATGACGTATAATTTAAACTTGCACATATATTTCGGGAAACTAAAAAAGGGAGCCGAGTCAATCTCCGCTCCATCCGTCATCAATGCTCCGCGTATGAATGATGACGGATGGATATAATAGTGTAAAGTGACAAGAATGGATAAATTGAGAAATTAATATGTTGCGTCAGTGACTGAAAAGTAGAATGAGAACTATTTGTCTTGGTATGGTCATATGAAAAAGATACCTTTGTTTTTAAATTGATAAAAAATTGTGCTTGACCGTGATCCGATCTGATGGTAAGCAGTGATGCTATTGTTGATGGAAACATACACATCCCTCTCATCTACAACTAGACGAATGAAGAGGGAGAACGAGGCCAAAGAAAAGATGGATGGATTGTATGAGGACTGACAAGTCCAGGCTTCAAAGACAAAACAAAATAATATTTTGATAAAAAGAATGGGTAAAAAAAAATATATAAATAATAATATTAATAGTTAAATGTCAAAAAAAAAATTGAATGAGTTGGATTCGATATAAAAGTAGTCAAGTTTCTGAAAAATTTATATATATATATATATGTCGAAGCGTTGACGCATATCAGTCGGTCTGCATCAGCGCCACCTATCTTTCACTGGAGGAACTATGTAGTTAGATTGAACAGCTTACGTTTGGGAACGTCAAGTATTAACTTGGGGATGGTTAGCGTGGAGTAATAGCAACACTGAGCGAATAGTCGAGTCAAATGTCGATCCGGAGGTATAATCGATTATTCGACATTGACAGGTACTGACGTTGACAGGTAAATTGGCTAACCGGAATGGGGGTAGGTCCACGTGTCGGGTGACGGTTGATTTGGAGGGCACTTTGAATCGTTCCGTCGGTCCGAGCAGACGTTGGTTACTCCACGCTAAACTTCCCGCGTTCCTGAATTCTTAATCAAGCCATATCTCAGGCATCCTTGATTATTTTGTACTGAGTGTGTGTTACGAGAAATTAAAGGTGTTATCAAAGGTTTTTGTGAGTGTTATTTCCGATGTCGCGACCCACTGATATCGACCCTCCGTTATATATATATATTTATATATTTTAAAGACAACGGTTTTGTATTAAATTGATTGAAATATCTAATAAAAAAAAGGACAACAAAAACTTAAGCCGCTATTTCTAGCCATAGTTTATAGCAAGCTATACTGTTATTGATAGCGTGACAGCTGACAGGACAGAATGGAAGAAAAAATGCGTAGCGGTGACCTCCAGTAAAACGTGACAAAGACAGGAAGATGATCATACAATTCGGAAAACTTCGCCATAACTTCCATTCATAACGATATGACCATCACTAATAGCTTGACCTTATCAACTGACAACTAATTCGGGCAATGACCAACCGCACTTGGCACTTTCAGCCATTGTCTAAGTTATTACATCGCCGAACTTATTATACAACTGTTTTGTATGTCAGTCGGTAGCACAATACGGCTATTAATCATTGGCATGTGTAATATTATCTTGTGAAACAAGTACTTGGAAGATCTGAGATGATATCTGACTTCGTTTACAGCTGAGCATGGCAGGGTTGATCAATTGAACCCTTTGTCTTAATGTATCAATCTGGATTGGCCTGTCAATTTTTCGGGTTAATGGGCACGATGAAAATCGTTTATCATATAGTGTAATGTAACTTTGATTTGATTACAGATGAGCTTTCGTTTTAGGTGTGAAAATCATCCAATGACATCACCCTCTCTTGGGCGGAATGGGAGATAGTGACTAAAAATCTGGACTTTTACCGACTAAAAATCCACTCCTGTTCCTTTTTTGTCACTGTTCCAGGGCCTCGGGGCTCTCTTTCACATCACCCATGGCCCCAGTAAGCTTGCTAGTAGCCCTACGGTTGCTGTCATCTCACTACGCGCCATCGACGACGTGGGCTCGGCCCGGACGGATACCGGACGATCGGACGGCGAACTATTATAGATGTGCTACATGACAAGTTATTGATTTGATTGAATAAGTTTCCGGACTGTTTATGAACAGTTTTGCTATATGGCTTCAAATTTCAACTTTCAGAAAATATCTCATTAGAAAATATAGACATCCCGTCTATATTATAGTTGATCATGATGTATAACATAGTTGACCAATCTTAACAGAGATCACCCAGGTATGTATCACCCAGGTAGATATTATAGTGTACGCAAAAACAGGTGTCCTCTCTGTTCCTTCCCTCATACAGCCCAATGGTAATTGCTGTAACCACACGACTGAAGAGAGTTCAGGATCATAACCAACGGCTTTAGGTGCTTTCCGAGGCGCGGGGGCATCACGACACTAATTTGCGAACACCGGGTAGCTGTCAACGGCCAGTACCTACACGGTCATGAGGCGTCAATCAATTACATCAATCATAAATTATGGTTTTCATCAGTCAGTATCATGCAAACGTCAATCATCGTATTAGACGGAAGGTCTTTCGTCAATCAAAACTTGACTATGGTAAAACTGACAGCAAATCCTATCATGTAATAGATTCCTAATGGAAAAACTCAACAGTACCTAGATTTAGCCTGACCTGGGAACCAAACCTAGGAATCGGCGCTCAGCAGTCCCACTGGACATAATTGAAAACCACCCTGATGATTGTTTTTGGTTGTCTTTGGATCGCTCATAACTGATTATGACGTTATTATATATTTTTCATTAGATATTTTGGAAACACAGTATCTTGTGGATATTATCTAGGCTTCTATTGAAATCAATTTCTTGAGAATGCTCTTGCTCCATAGAAAAAAAAACCAGCTCCGACAGAAACGAGATGTATCTCTAATTATCAATAATAATAAGTAATAACATAATAACCAGCTATTATGATGATCCTTACTTGCAAACAAAAAAAAATTGCCAGTTTTATTAATCAGGCGTCGACTTTAAAAATCGCTTAATTACAATTTAATATTCATTATTTTTTACTGAATTCAAAAAAAAGGAGGAGGTTCTCATTTCGGTTGTTTTTTCTATACTCATTTGTTTGTTTTTTTTTTAAATATTTTTTTATGTTGTCACCTCGGAACTCCGTCGTTTATAGACCGATTTGCAATTTTGTTTTTTCTCCTAAAAGGATATGCTTCCAGATTGGTCTTATTTTATATTAAATCCAGTTCTCATGATGGAATCCATGAGGAATCGAGGGATCTCCTCAAATATTATAGGCAATCATTTGGTGATTTTGGTATTTTCATTGAGAACTCAAGTATTTACTTGCTAAAAAGTAACATTTGATGAAGTGGAACTCATGAAGAAGACCAGGAATGGCCAACGGAATTTTACACTCACGTACATATCACAATGGAAGTAGTTAAGCAACTATGACAACACAAATAAATAAATAGTTCTAAATAATATTGTTGAAAATCGTATTATCATAAGATGATTTCTTATGATGATGATGGAGCCGGATGGTAGGCACTGGAACTCCGTAATTAATCAATGTATCCTAGCCGTGTTTGGGCTTATTAGAATTATCATGAGATGTACTTTGGCAATAAGAATAGAATAGAATAACTTGATTATACATCAAACAGTACGGTATCGCACTGATCTAATGATGGAGCCCGAAGGTACTTTATAATAATTATAATGTATCCTAGCAGATTCTGGGTTTATTGGAATTGTCATGAGAAATAGGTACTTTAGCTATGGGTGTATCATAACTAAAAATATATATTTTACAATGAATAAAACCGATAAATATAAAACGATCAAAATAACTCGATGTTTCTGGTTTTGCAGGTTTGTTATAATCTACTTCTGAAAACAGAGTTATTTTAAAAGTTTAAGTGTTTTTTTTGTAGTTAAATAGCATGTTGTATGCGTGCTTGTGTCGAATTCTCCTAAAATCAGTGTTTTTGTTGTTTTCTTATTTTTGTCTCATTTCATTTGTTTTGTTTACTAACATTAGCAATTAAGTATTTTCGTGTTACTATAAAATTATATGGAGAAATCTGAAATTAACTATTAATAATATAGTTTTTAGTTCCTTGTCTTAAATTATGTGCCAATTAAATAGTAAGAAACCTTTAGAGTACTTATAACCATTAAAACCACTTCTAGCCAGAGTATCTACATCTCGTGATAATTCTAATAAGTTCAAACACGGCCTACATTGTGTTATAATAAAGTTCCAGTGCCTACCGACTTCCAGTTCATAATCAGATCAGTGCGATGTTACCTCATGGCTAAAGTTCAGCTAATGCCAATTTTAATAAGTCCAAATACGGATAGAATACATTGGTTAACTACAGAGTTCCGGTGCCTCATCATCATAAGATAACTTCAATGATACTATTTTCAACAATACTATTCAGAACCATTTATTTATATTATTGTCTAGTTGCTACATTATGATATCTAGCTCCGTTGGCCATTCATCAGGCCATTCAATTCCTGGTCTTCTTCATCAGTTTCAACTCAATTTCTCGATAAAAATATCAAAATCGCCTATAATATTTGAGGAGTTCCCTCGATTCCTCATGGATTTCATCATCACAACTGGATTTAAAAAATAAAAGACCAATCTGGAAGCATATCCTTTTAGGAGAAAAAACAAAATTGCAAATCGGTCTATAAACGACGGAGTTCCGAGGTAACAAGTTCCGGCCAAACCTGAGTTATAGCTAGTCTTACAGGTAAAATTCCAAATTAATAACTAATAGCATAGCTTATAAAATGAAATGGGCAGTAAAACTTGGTAAATCTCCAGTTTTGCGGGGAAATCCTGGGATTCACCATTGATATATAATCAGTAACCTATATGTGACTGATTTTCCAGAAAAACATTTTTTTTTTTTAATATTTATAAACTCCTACAAGGTGGACCGATGACCTGGTGAAGGTTGCGGGAACCCGATGGATGCGAGACGCACAGGATCGATCATTGTGGCGACACTTAGGGGAGGCCTATGTCCAACAGTGGACGTCTGTCGGCTGAAATGATGACGATGATGAAGATCTATAAACTTATTGTTTGCCAATATTCTGTCTCGATCTTTTATCTTATACCTCTTGTTCAACCATGGACAAGACTTCACACGCGCCAGCATCACAGCGTCAGGTATAGGTACCTAAACCTTATGGCCCTGATTTGGAACATCAATGTTAGTCTCTGACCGCAGTATATAATTTATTAGATAATTATTTATTTCTTCTTCCTTCCGCACTTGAAATCCTGACGTGTTGTCGTGATCGTCGTGATTATTGTGACTACACTTAACTACTCACTAAAAGCATTGCGGACTGCTAATTGTACCTTGACAATAGTAGTAATTTTGATTCAACTTATAAAGTTGAATCAAAATGTACCACTGAAACAGATTCCTTATTGAATATACTGACTGCTGTGTTTTTACAAGCTTTTATAATTTTAAATTTTTGTATGTGCGAGTAGGTAGGTAAATATCTAAATAAATATGAATTTATGTGTATACAACTAGCTTTTGTCAGCGGCTTCACAAACGTGAGATTAGATTTCTTCATACAAACTTTTATCCCTTTAAGGGGTGAATTTTGGAAAATCCTTTCATAGTGCTCGCCCACGACGTACGTAAGAAGTTATTCTGAAACTAAACACCACTCTACTCCACACTAAAGGAGTGTCCATCCTATATGCACGTTCTTCTCTATAGAGATTTAGGCTTTTGAATTTGCAATTATGAATTATGAATGTCAGTTAGTCAAAAAAAGTGCCTGTAAATGGTCTATTTGAAATAAACGCTTCTGACATTAAGGAATTTAAATACTTGAAATCATGTTGCACTAGCTTTTGCTGGCGGCTTCGCCCGCGTACTTAAAGTATAGCTTGTCACTCAGAAATAAAGCTTCATAGCGGTAAAAAAAAAAATTAGAAAATACTTCCAGAGATTACATAATATTGATGTGTTGAATAAATTATGACTATTTTTAGCCCTTCAAAGTTAATTAGCCGTAATAAAATAAATGATGAACATGACATTTTAGGATTAGGTAGTTTGTCTATTATGATGGCCAAAGATAATAATATAATAATTTACAGTAGCCTTAACTCTATAGTCAATCCAAACTGAGTCTAATATGAAAAACTGTAAATAAAATATTTATTTACTGGCACTTTGCAAGCGACTCCATTCGTGAAAATTTATATCTATACATATATTTAGAAGTTTTCAGTTGTGCCCACAAATGAAAACTTCTAAATATACGCATCACGTAAAATATACGAAATCGATCTAGATAACTTTTATACATTAAAATTGTATGCGACTTGATATATTATTTAGGCTTTCTTTAATTGCTATCGGTTGACGATATCGAAGGATATTCATTGACTGTTGGGCGGTACGAACTTCGCCGGGTCAGCTAATGTTTTCATAAAAACTTTAACACCTCTAAACAGTATTATTAGGAGGTTTTGAATTAAAACAGGTTTCTGATTTAATTCATTTTGATTTGAATTTATGCCAATTTTCGAGTAAACTCAAGAAATAAGTTTTTCTGATACAATCCTACCCCTTAAAACGATTTCAAGAGGTCTTTTTGAAAGACAAGTTATGAAAACCTTTTTTGAACACCCAGCTGTGTGCTGGAATCTGATGCCCGCTATGACCTGCCGTAACCTGTTTTGTACTTAGTTTCGATGGTTACCGACTTGTGACATTTTTTAAATATTTTTGGGAAAATATATATCATGGTGTAAAAATGATTGGAATCGATTCAGTTACTGATTCTGAACAAACTATATTCAAGTTTCGCATATACTAAAAATAATGTAGATTCAATATTCTACAACGCCGTCTAGTCCCAAGCTAAGCAGAGCTTGTGTTATGGGTACTAGACAACTGGTAAACATACTTATATATTTCTAAATACATACATATTGTAGATATAGATAAATTACACCCAGACACAGAACAAATGACCATGCTTAACACATAAACATTTGTCTTGGGTGGAAATCGAATCCACGACCTCCGGCATAGCAGTCAGGGCCTCTAACCACTAGACCAAAAGGCCAGTTATTCTCTAGTAAACAATTCAATACATTTTAAGCTAACAATTTATCAAAAACTATGTCATTGCCGTGCTTCAGCTTTTACAAGTAATTAAAAAAAAACCGTCGAAGCTTCGCCCAAAGTTCATCTCATTGTTTCGGCCGCCCATAAATCCGTTGCAGGCTCGTGACGTCACACGCTCGTGCACGCTTGCAGCTAAAAGGCTATATAAGCACTTTCACTATGCGAGCGCGCGAGTCGCGGATGACACCGCGCGCAACACATGCGCACTCTGACCCCAGCTAGCGCACATAACGGACTTTGCAGATTTGACTTTTGATTATTTTTTTTTTATTTTTTGTGTGAGTGACGTAGTGTCGTGTTTTTTCTTGTGTGCAAGGTGAGTTCTTTTTTTTTTGTTTTATCGATATATTTTTTTTGTTTAGATTTTTTAAATCGATTTCTAGGAATATTTAGGTCATTGTGTCTTGAACTACAAACTCACTAGCATTATAAAAAATATAATTGTGTATTTTTTAAAACATTTTTTTTTTTACAATAATTATCGTTTTAAATTGAAAAAAAAAAACATCAAGCACATAATCTAATTCTATCTAACATAATTTAATCAATGCATAATAAAATAGTACAATTACAAGGTTATATCCTGAAAAAATCGTAAATAAACTTGTCGCAAGTTCACGCATCAAAAAGACATCAACGCGCAATCGGTGACTGATATTACGATCGAGCGTTCCCGCACCGCTTCCAACGGTCGCAATAGTCACCGGAACTGACACGAGGAGGAAGAACAGCGCTTATGTCGTTAAACTTATCATTACTATGAAGCTTTTGTGTAATGCTATTGTAGATATACATACATATATTTAAAGTATTACGAGATATATCTTCACCTTAAAAAAAAAAACTAAATTTATTTTTTATTGGACTTTGCGTAGCCTAAATTCACAAATATAATACAATAATGCTTTATATTGTGGTGGTAAATACTAAGCAGGGATTTGTCAAAACGCATCCCTTAAAGTGGTACCAATAAAGTACAAAATTACCAATTAAAATAAATAATTATTTTAATAAGTGTTTACTGACCTAATTTTTTAAACTAATTTCCATTGCATACAACACTTTATTGAGCATTTGTTAAGCATACTATTCACGTGTATCTCGACATTCAAAGCCCTTTATCGCGTGCATGATCACCGACGACCCATGGAACTAGGTTAAATCTACACTTATTATATTTGCGTGAAGGAAATCGTTACGCATTTTCTTTCTAATGACTTTATATTTGATAAAAATTGCTGTTATGAAATGCATTGTTATCTGTGTATTCACAAATTAACATATGGTACTGCTAAGTTGTTTAGAAATATTCTGGCTTGATTTTTAATAATTAAAATCATATATTAATTACTCAAATCGACATGTATTTTCAAGTTTCTTTTTCAGTTTAAAAGTTCTTAAAAGGTCAAATCAATTGACACAGTTTAAAAATTTAACTATAATCTAATTATAATAAAATACTAAATCAAGAAAAATAAAAACACTTAACTAATTAAAACCATTGAACACTAAAGACAATACTCTTTGCTAAAATCCATCCAAAATTCCTCCGCATCGCTGTTGATTGGAAGTGTGCTCAAAAGACTGGCGGTATTACCACGTTGTATGACAATGCTTAATTTCCAACCGAAGTTGAAGCCAGCCCTTGAGTCCTAACCAAATAATCTTATAAATCACAACATCTATAAAATATAATTTTAAAATATCCACAAAATAACTAACAACATACAATTTTAACCTAATAAATATCAAAGGCGAGCTTCATCGTCTTTGGGCTCGTGCACACGAATATACGTACGCACCCGCTAATATCTGCGCCGGCGCACCCGACCTCTATCTACGTATCGAAGATGCACCGTGATGAATATTAAAACGGAATTGGATAAACTGAGAGACTATGGCGACATCACTATTAAATATTTGCTCGTAAAATGTCTACGCATCAAAATTACATTAGTGATATTTGATTTTATACATACGGCACTTCGGATGTTATTACTTCGCAATTTATTATGGAAACGACACATCGCGAGTACGCCTACGAAGTGTTTCGATTCGACGGAAAATGTAGGAGGTCACAGTTTGTGTTAAATGCCAAGCCAGTGTTAAGTGTGTTTAGTTGGAAAATCGACCTAAATTGTTTAGCATTTGAGTTGGCAGATGATCTATTCCGATAAGGAACGGATAGTAGTATCCGTTTGTAATTTGTTCCACTTCAAGGCATAAGTCTGTTCCAGGTAAGGGTCGAATCGTGTGTGGATCATTCGACAATGTGTTATCATTGTAATAAAGTCATAATTAAAAGTAAAAACTTCATAAATCTAAACTGTCCCAATACATATAAAATATTTGCCTAGTTTTTATAAATCAAATTTTCAACAAAGTATTACTCTCGGGGTCAAACAAATTAATATAAATTAACTAGCAGGTGTCCGCGACTTCGTCTGCGTCAAACTTACAAAACAACACAATGCCACAATTTCAAGAAGCTTGTTTTTTGCGTGGAACCCCAATTTTTTTTTTTAAATAAAAGTAGCCTAACCTACTTCTTTTTACATCAGCACCAGTCTCGTCAAAATTAGCCGTTTTGGAGATTAATTGAAACAAACAGAGAGACAGATAGACAAAAAAAATGCAGTTGTCCAATATACTTTTTGTGGTTGAAGTACATATTTAGTAAAAAAAAATGTTGGTATTACAAACTGACACTTTCAATTTTGTTTATATATATCTAGATTCAAAACTACAGATTTAGCGATTTAATTACAGTTTTTCACGTGGGATTAAGACGTATCTTTTGACGACTACTTTATCAAAATCTATTGAGTCATCCAGATCCTACGTGAGAACTAACCGGCTGACACACTTTACTTATCTCGCTGCGTTAATAAGGTAAAAAGCAACAATAACTTTGCGTGTTGATTCCTTGAAAAACTACAGCAATTTAATCGTGAACTATTAATTTAATAATTAGACTTAATTAAGCTTTAATATTGAAATAGCAAATTAAAAAAACTATATATTTTAATACCTGTTGCGGTAGTTCTGCCACATAAATTATTTATCAAACAAAAAATTATATGGGGTGGGGTAAAGCTTTGGTTTCCTAAGATAGCGGTGCCGTCATATAGCGGCCGTTTTCCGGAACAACGACTATTTTCCTCTTCTGATGATAGTTCATCCTCCAAGTAAATTACTAAAGCTAAATCAAGGTCGTCCATTTTCTATCTTGTATACTTTTCGTAT
This sequence comes from Mythimna lalbum, assembly GCA_949319445.1. Lineage (NCBI taxonomy): Eukaryota > Metazoa > Arthropoda > Insecta > Lepidoptera > Noctuidae > Mythimna > Mythimna lalbum. The sequence goes on along the minus strand of OX439357.1, from coordinate 6,162,046 downwards.
GACGTTTGTTTTGAAAATGTGACTGACGATGTGTTAAAACGGCCGCTATATGACGGCACCGCTTTCCTAGGAAACCAAAGCTTATGGGGGTTAAAAATATCTATGACCTATTTTCAAACATACCACAAAAACTACTTATAAACACAAAAAAAAATCGGTTAATCCATTGTCAAGGAGTTCGATAATAAACACTGCCTGTGACTCCAGATTTTTAGGGTAAAACGAGACCCTATTACTAAGACTGCTGTCTGTCCATCTGTCACCAGGCTGTACTCATAAACCGTAATAGTTATAGAGTTGAAATTTTCACTGACGGTGTATTTCTGTTGCCGCTATAATAACAAATACTAATAAAACCGTATAAAATCAATATTTAAGGGGGCTCTCATATAACACAAATGATTTTTGTCACTTTATACACAAGATATAGAACCCTTCGAGCGCTTTTCCGATTCGCACTTGACCTGTTTTTATATATTAGACTAGTTGCTCCCAGCGGCTTCGCCCGCGTGATAGCAGAGAATTATCCCAAAGAAACATACTTCCGGGATAAAAAGTATCCTATGTCCTATTCCAGGACATGGTCTATCCGTGTACCAAGTTTCATCAAAATCGGTTTTGCCATTTAGGCGTGAAGACGTAACAAACAAACAAACTCACTTTCGCTTTTATAATATTAGTAAGGATATATTAGATTTTGAATATAATCAGATTGTTATCAAGTACTTTACCCTTTCAAATGGTAAACGAGAATGTGTTACATAATTTTTAACCACATGGGTGTAAAAACTTGTCATTCTGCGTAATATTATAACATTCTTAAGTCATCCATCTCTACTACTCGTATGTGATTTATTTACCTTACATAATAACATAGCGCACATATTTCCAAGCAATATATAATAGATGCATGCCTACTTAGTTTTTATCTACAGTAATATTACATAGACATAAAGTTTATGTTTTTTTATGGTAATCTCTGAAATCACTGGTCCAAATCCGAATTTTTTTTTTCACCTATAGAAAACTGCTTTATTCCTGAGTGACATAGGGTATATTTTATATACGCGGGCGAAACCGTAGGCAATAGCTAATCTATAATAAAAAAAACTATTTTAGTCCGTGTTCTAAATTATGTTAGTAATCACATACCTTAAAATAATGTTAGTAAAAGATAGGATACTAGGCCCACCTGGTGGGAGGCCTTCCAACGCTGTATCTTTCAGTTCGTGGTTGCTACTCTAGAACTTTTTGGTCTCCATCGATCATCTGTTCTGTGAACAATGAGTCCTGCCCGAAGAGAGATCTTTATTTAACCCTTCAGATACCGTCAATTAGAGACACAATAGTAAGACAATAGATGCGCGGCCACCGGTGGTCGCTTGGGGATTCATGAATTAAATATCTATACAATGAAAGAAAGTATGAGGGTTAGACCCACTTATGCGACCTTTGACAAGCGGCGGAGCCTGTTTGAGATGCTCCGACCAGTAAAGTTTCCACTTTCAGTTACTATAGTATGCTATCTAGTTATCTTTTTCTTTTCTCACTTCAAAATTCTTTATCTACACGAATAATTGAAATTAAAAAAATACTTAACTACAATTACAGTAACTAAATCCATACTAATATTATAAATGGGAAAGTGTGTGTGTCTGTTTGTCCGTCTTTCACGGCAAAACGGAGTGATGAATTGACGTGAGATAGTTGAAGAGATGGAGAGTGACATAGGCTACTTTTTGTCTCTTTCTAACCCCCCACTTCCTAGGGGACCGTGTTACCCCGAAATTTACGCGAGCGAAACTGCGGGCAAAAGCTAGTAACTATATACAGTAAATTAAAAAATAAATAAATAATAAAACCCTACGCTAATTGAAACTAACTCAAATATGGCGTCAAAAAACTCTTCCACATCGCTGTCGACTGGTAATGTGCCCAAAAGACTGGCGGTATTGCCACGCTGTATGGCAATGCTTACCCTCTGTCCAAGGTAAAAGCCAGCCTTTGGGTCACGCGAAGTAATTCTAGTTATCTTAATTTGCTATGTTGACTTTCGTGGTCAACTTACCGCTGTACAAAGATTGCATAAACAAAGAAATAATGTAGTTCTGTCTCTCCAAATATTTTCATAGTTCAATATTTTAAGATGCGTTAATTTATTCCAGACTAGCTTCTGCCAGCGACTTCGTACGCGGATCCTGTTGCTTATGCCAGCGACATTCAGTGTTATAAACGTAAGAGTAGACAAAAATAAACAGAAAGCTCAGAACTGCTAAGCTATCGGGAGTTACACGTGTTATTGTGAGTTAACCATAAAAGATATACGTATGCTGTCGTGGGACATTTTTATACAATTTTGAGGAAAACATTTCCGTAATACATGTTTTCTGTGTAGCTTTAACCATTAAGGCTGCAAACGCGACAGAAGCTTAAAAAATGGAGTAATTTCTCCCGTTTTCCCAACATTTCCCTTCACTGCTCTGCTCCTATTGATCCTAGCGTGATGAAAAGTATACTATAACCTGCCCAGGAGTATGAAGAATGATTGTACTAAGTTTCGTTAAAATCCATCGAGTAGTTTTTGTTTCTATAAAGAACATACAGACAGACCGACAGACAGACAGACAGACAGACAGACAGACAGACAAAAATTTTACTGATTACATTTTTGGCATCAGTATCGATCACTAATCACTCCCTGATAGTTATTTTGGAAATATATTTCATGTACAGAATTGACCTCTCTACAGATTTATTATAAGTATAGATAACACTCGAAGTAGTTACACAAGATCATTAACATAAAACAACCTTGATTTTAATGGATAAAACAAGGAAAAGTATCTTTAGGCCATCAATAAGCTGGGTTGGTCTATCGATGAGAACCAGCTTAAAACAAGGATTATAATCTTAGAGACGGTCGAACTTGACGAACAACATAGCCATATAGTTTCTGTGGGCTTGCGCACGACGAGCAATGGATAGCTCACCGTCCGGCCGTCCTATAACAATCCGGTCTGAAACCAGGCGAAGTGTTACGTGCGCCTTAAGAAGATGTTAGTAAAACCATAGCTAGCAGAGTCGAAGCCTACTGGGACCATGGGCTTACTTCTGAAAGGAAAGCTACGGTCCTGGAATGTAAGGCAAAGAAGGAACAGGAGTGGTTTTAGTCAGTAAAAATCTGACACGGCCTCCCGCCAGAATTGATTGAAATAATTTCCCAACTAAAAAAAATAGAAGGTCGAACTTAGACAAAAATATAGCCACACGTACGATTTAAAAAGTCAGATTTATTTTTGGGCATAATTTCAAAGAGGCCAAGATCGCATTATAAATATGCAGTATATCTAAATGAGATGACACTAGTGACCTGAATCCACAAGCTAGTTAACTATTCGTACGGCGAGGTTCGTTAAATGGAGATGAGAGATACGCCGCCAGCTACGCAACAATGGGTTGCGTTCGGCGGCAACCGTCCGGTAGCGGTGACCGTACATCATGCGTTTTGATTACATGAGAATTATAGCTTGTCGACTGTAAACGGGTTACAAGATTGTTTGTGTGAGTCTGATCATTTGATAAAGTTTATGTTGTTTTATTGGGGAGACAACGGAAAACTTTGTAGATAGGTAAAACCTGTTGCATCAAGCCTTTTTTTTTGTGGTGCGAAATCATCCAATGACATCTCTCACCATTGGATTGAAAGAGAGGCTTACTTTACTGACTAAAAACTCCCTCCTGTTCTTTCTTTGCCTTTCATACTAGGATCGGGTTTTACTTTCAGAAGCAAACCCATGGCCCCAGTAGGCTTCGACCCTACGAATAGATACAATAGCTGGATTTGCTTCTTGTCCAAGCTCTTTTAGAAATGGCAATTAAAGATAAGATACTTTTTTCGATAAAAAATATTGCATACTGTATTGTCAGTGCGTTTACAACAACCACTCCTGTGCGTCACACATTCATCGGATCATCTTAGATATGCCGAGCTCTAATTCCAGTCAGTCACATAATTAGAGAAGTAACAAATCACGTTGGATTGCCCTTTGAGCGACAAATGAGCCTCTGTAATGTCATCATTATGCCAAGCGGCCGCGGGCGGTGCCGACCGCAGTGCCGAGCAGATTGTGTGCCTGAGTAATGTAACCTATTGTTGATAAACATCCACTTAAGAGGACTACAAAATCTAATCGCGATTTTTATAATGCCCAAAAATTTATGATTAACTAGACCAGAAAAGTATATCGTCACCTATATGGTAAAGTTTCGAATGTTAGTTATTAAAAAATTTACAGAAGACCAAAAAAAAAGAATTTCTTATTATTTGAAATAAAACGTTCAGCTATGATTGCATAAAAATAATATAATTGCAGCAAGTTTTATAAAAATTTGACGGTAGTTTAAAAGAGCCAAAACACTTAAGTTATTTAATCGCGAACCAGTTAAGCTCGTACAAAAAAGTCATGTGTTATATGCGACAAAACCGTCTTCATGACAATCTCTGAACTTTAATCTGAACAGGAAACATAACTTAGTTTGCGTGGAGCTGTAAAGTACACCCGGCGAAACAATTTACTTGAGACAATTAGCAATTGTAAACAGATTTTTTTCATTCAACAGCAAAGTGAGTGTAATTGAGCTAATTATTACGTTGATACCTCACTTTCACTCTTTAGTTCACTTACACTTTTTGCAATATATATATATATATACTAGCTTTTGCCCGTGGCTTCGCTGGTGTTAAATTCTTTAAATTCCCCCATTTTAGGGAAGTAGGGGATTAGAAAGAGACAAAACGTAGCCTATGTCGCTCTCCATCCCTTTAACTATCTCCACTGAAAAAATCACGACAATTCGTCGCTCCGTTTTACCATGACAGACGGACACACAGACACACACACTTTCCCATTTATAATATTAGTATGGATTTATGACTGGCCTGTTGGTCTAATGGTAAGTGGGCCTAACTGCTATGCTGGAGGTTGTGGATTCGCTTCTCACCCAGGACAAATGTTTGTGTGATGAGCACGATCATTTGTTCTGTGTCTGGGTATAATTTATCTATAATATGTATGTCATCATTATCATATCAGCCGAAAGACGTCCACTGCTGGACATAGGCATCCCCTATGTATGTATTTAAAAATGTATAAGAATGTTTAACAGTTTTTTAGTATTCATAGCACAAGCTCTGCTTAGTTTGGGACTAGAGGGCGTTGTGTGTTGTGTATTATTATATATTGTTAAATTCTCGACATAGGTATAAAATTCTCAAGTAAGATCATTTATGTATATGTTTAAAGATGTCTTCCCAAAGCTGTTTATGATGTAATAAAGTTATAAATAATACAATCAACAGAAACTCGTAAAGTTTATTTACGAAGTTATTTATTATTGACGCGTATCAATCAATTATTAATGTTTTTTAATAAATTAATTTATACAAATATGCAGTGAAAAGGCCGTGTCAATATTTTTTTTTATAAATACATTTCATCAGAAAGAAAATAAAAGTTTTACCTTTTGTAACTACAATAACAAAGATTATGAAATCGCACACATTCACATCTATTTTTACATATCGTACAATCTGTAGAAGTTTTTAGTTGTGCGTGCTCCACGTAAAATGTACGAAATCGATGTAGATAACTTCTGTATATTTTGTGTAACTTGATGTATTATTTAGGCTTTGTTTCATCGAAATCGGTTGACTATTAAATGTACCGGTTGGCACACTTCTGTTGCTGGGATTGGTGGATAAGGTATAGTGAAAGATTGAAAGTTTCTTCACCGATGTATATTTACTGCAACCGTACTGAAAACTATTGAACGATATACTACATTCATTGACTATTAGGCGGTATGAAGTTCACCGGGTCAGTTTATTTGTTTGAATCACTGATCTCAGGAACTACTGCTTCTAATTGAAAAAATATTTTAAAGTTGGATCGTCCATTTATCGGGGAGATATAAGTTATATATAACATCACCCTATTCGTCCCACGAGAACAGACCAGTAACTAAAAACGCGAGTGAAACCGCGGCGGACAGCTTGTATTTAATAACTTATCTATAAAACTTACCATTGTTCTTTATAAATACCGCTTGACTAGGTAACTTGGTACATTTAAAGATAAAAATAAGCTGTACCTGCAATAAGTCTTTAAATTATTTTCACACGACCCAGACTTGCCATAAACTAGTAGTGTCCAACACGACCTCTAGACTTCATTGCATAATGTTTAAAGACCACAGACAAAAAAAGATGGTGTCTATGCTCTGTTCCATGGTCTCGACCCGGATTACGCCTACGCAGCTTTTTGTTTCTGACCTCTATTTTACAAGCTTTTTTTTTTAATAATTATATTGTATTCATCTTTACAAATACTTTTTAGTCATCTTTAAAAATATAATATATTATGATCGAAAGGCAGGAATAGTGAGCTATTATTTAAGGGAGCTTTTTTACTTGGATTATTTTTTTCCAATGATGGCAATTTACGTTATAGTCCATACATTGTTCCATCGCGGTAGTTTGTGCCTGATCACTAAAAAAAAATTCGCTTGAATCCTGCGGTACGGGCGCCAAACCAAACCCTTTGAAAAATTCGTTTTAGGTGCAAGCAAAAATGAACTTAGCGGTGGTCAGGCGGAAGTGTCTTTGATGGTACATGTGTAAATGTGTATTTAAAAAACGACCGAATTTACTGATTATCTCAATCCGTTGGGAGTATTATCCTTACATATAATAAAAGCAAGACCTGTCCGTCTGAACGCGATATACTCAAGAACTGCTGAATGATTTTCCATAAAGTTTTCACTAATACATATATATAGAATGATAGAAAATAAACCTTTCTATCAGATTATAATAAATACATATTATTAGGGAGCCGATTAACGATTTAATCATCTAATGACTTTTCACGATGTAGGGAAGAGCGAGAAGACATGTCAGTCACTTCTTCTGACCAAAACTACACTTATCTTTTGCGTTTTATGACCGCGGCTTTCTTTTCATTGGCATCGACCCTGCTGGACCACTACGGTTTTGCTGTCGTTGCTTTAAGGCCCGCATGGCCCGAATAAAGCTAGGGCGGGTCACTAGTGTGAGTTAATTTAGCGCATTTAGCACTGAATAAACTCCCATTTCGCTAACAATCACACTCACTTCATGCCCTTGTCCCGTGTTATTTGGAGTCGGAGCAAAATGTCACATTTCGCTAACAATACAGTTACATATGTTGCTACACGCAAGACAACATGTCTTTTCTCCATATTCAGATTTATATCGACACGATTTCTTGATAGAACTAAAGCATTCAACTTAATGAATGAAAGATGTGCATCTTTTCGAAGTAATGTATCTTGCTTTCTGTGCTCGGAAAGTTATAGCGTTGAAAGATCTTTTATGAGACACTTTGATCATTACTAGTGCATTAGGTACATATAATAAGTATCGATTGTATAGTCTGTCTGAAAAGTCAAACGACTCGAGAATTTTGTAAAATATTTGATAATTTAACTGACTGGCTTGTTGGTCTAGTGGTTAGTGACCCTGACTGCTATGCCGGAGGTCGTGGGTTCGATTCCCACCCAGGACAAATGTTTGTGTGATGAGCATAATCATTTGTTCTGTGTCTGGGTGTAATTTATCTATAATATGTATGTGTTTAGAAATAAGTATGTTTATCAGTTGTCTAGTACCCATAACACAAGCTCTGCTTAGCTTGGGACTAGACAGCGCTGTGTGATAGTTGTGGAATATTATTATTATTATTTAAAAATACATATACTCGATACTTTTTACAAGGTTCTTCTATTAGTAAACAATGATCAAAATCTCTTAATCAATCTTGATTATTGAAACCGTGTTCACTACATCAGATCTCATTTTGCCCTAATAATTACCTAAGTCGTTTGACTATTTAGACAGACTCTAGTCCACCTATGTCCTGCTAATTATAAAATAAGTAACAAACATACAGAGTTCTTAATAACATATATATTGTATTTCATATATTATATTTGCACTTGACCCAGCAAATGCAAAAACGATTGGTCATTTGTGTGCAAATGATGCAGGTTGAATTATAAATACTTATTTATTAATCAGGGGTGTAGCGTCGACTAATTTAGACGTGGGTGAAGGTGCCTTTTACTTTTATTAATTCGAAAACGAGACAGCGACTGTCGTAACACAGTGTTCGACCACATCGTCGCTTACCTACCGTCGGGTGAAATAATGGTTAGGCGCGAACCTATCTACACTTATATAATAATAAAATTGTTTTTTTTTTTTTATTGTAGGAGGTAGTTTTTGAAAATACTGGTCCGATTACTAATTTTTTTTCACCGAAAAGCAGCTTTCTATAAGCTGCTTTATTCCTGAGTGGCATAAGTTATATTTTAAGTACGTGGACAAAGTCCTGGGAAAAAGTTAGTTAATTATAAAACAAGACCTTCGTGTTTAGAGCCCTCGCAAACGTGAGGGCCACTTCGCCCACGCCGGTTTACGCCCCTGTTATTAATGTTTGTACAACTAAGATGCACCAGTAGTCACCAAGTAACTCGTTTATTTATATATAATTTAAATATCAGTGTTTATGCATTTACTGACATTTAGACTTGACCAAATAAAGCAATTTAAACAAATCCAAGTCGTTTTTTGCACGAAAATAATAAAATAACTGTTTATATCGATGTCCTTATACCTTCTTAATGCTCTTGAGAGTAAAACCTGTTCAACAACTTGCATTTTTGTTTAACTCTTATTACATAATTCAACTTGATGCTAGTAATAAGTGTTATGGGTATTTAAATACTTGTGAAATACATTTAATAAACTTCTGTATAATCAAGACATTAAATATTTTTTTTAAGTTTATTAACCTTGGTTTATACCAAGTTATAAATAGGTTCACATCGAACTGTGACAATTCCTATGCCAAATATGTCGATGACAACACATCCTAAGATATAGTGTACACACTTCACGTGCTAGCACTACTTTATAACAGCTATATAAATTAATACAACGTCTAAACAAAACGTATTCTCGTCGCCATTTTTAGACATAACTTTAAAAATAATTACTTCCTCTGATATTGAATTCATACAAACCTCATCTCATTAAATGTTAATATTATGCGCGTTATTTTTTGTATTCATTATAACTTCCTATTTTCCGCTGATGGGTGTAGATCCCTAACGTTTCTTGAGAGATAAGAACCCCCAAGGCGGTCTTGCATCAAACAGCTTTGCCTAATAACTCAAATTTTTTTAGAGCCGTAAAATGTAAAGACAAGATGGACGTTTGACATTTCGACGAGCTGTTCATATATATCTATGTCGGCTATATTTACTATTGTTAAATGTTACATAATGTCGACGAATTTTGTGTATAATTTATTCCGTAACAACAGTGTCTTCTGTTTTATGTTTTATAAAAAAATTGCATTGCGCCATACATTCATAGGTGCATGTACGCTAGGACCACGGGAATCTTTAAAAGCAAAACCCTTAGTCCTAGAAAACAAAGGAAAAGAAGTAAAAGACATAGGTGTGGTTTTAGTCAGTAAAAGTCTGTCATGCCCAACTCCAACCCGAGCGGGAGAAGTCATTGGATAATTTCCCACCTTTAAAAAAAGGTGCATAATTCTCTTTAGGTCATACAAATATTTGTTCCGCGTGGGAATCGAAATCGCAACACGCCGCACAGCAGTCAATCGTTCAACCACTGCGCCAACCGTGCCAACAGATAAAGACGCTACTTTATTTATTGCACAACCGCATCTATAAACTTTGACTTCACCAAGCAATGCCACCCACGACCAACGAAGGCCTCCATTTATTATGGAATTTATTAATTACAACTTATTATCCACCAAAATTATATTCGACAAATGGCCGATGGAACTCAGCATGCCATCGAAATGAATGAAGACCTCGTTGAAATTAAGAAATCTTCGTTATTGCAATGGCCCTTTGAGGACTTTGATGACCTGTTCCCAGACAATCAATCCACAAAAATTCCAATGACCCGATTCAGTCTGTTCCATCATAAATCACGAAAAGAATGTTCTAAGCGGTCCAGTCATCTGGTAATGTCACAGGTCAAGTCATAGCGAAAGCGGAGATGTTACGTGTCGCTTATGCAATGTTATCGCATGCTGACATGCCGCTACATTGATTACTAAGCGGTAGGCAGGTGACTGGGTAACGTGCGATAATGCGCGTGCGTATTTACCTCCGCGCCAAAGTCAAACAATGACATCGTAATTGCATTTGTTTGGTGAATGGAATGCATTGATTGGTGCTAATTACCTAATAAGTCTTAGAATTTGTTTCTACAATGGATGGCTGTGATTTAATCAAATTGTTAAGTATTGAGATGTCTTGTGTTTAATCGTGGCATACTTAAAGCCTTGGATATATTACGGGACAATATGTCCCCAACATGACACACAACGCTGTCAACACGCCACTTGAATGCGTTGGAAAATGCTGGGGACAAGTTTCGGGATACTGGGCAACATTGCAGTGTCGTGTAGATTGGATAGAGCGTTGGGCGTCATGTTTGGGGACATCTTGCCCCGTAACATGTATTTAAGTTTAAAAAAAGTAAGTTTTAAGAATAAGGTTTAAAATGTGTATTATTTAGGTTAAAGTTTATATTTTCATAGGAAATCTTCTTTTGATTAGTAGCGTTAAACTGTCCAAATTAAAGATTATTAATGTTAAAAACCAAATCTAATAACGCACGTAAAGAGTAAACTTTTTGGAATCCAAAGTAGCAAAAATGAAGAAACACCATCATCCATTGTAAATTCTGCAAATAACATAATCCAAGTACACTAAATTTAACTACATTTCCTACGTAACTACACAATGTAGGTAAGTGTGACGGGAGACGGCACCTTCCGTGAGAACACGCGCACAATGATAGATAAAATTCGACCGACCCGACCAAATGTAAGTAAATCAGTTGATGGTGAACCTATTTATTATGTTACTAAATATATACTAAGTCTGTAATTATTGTAAAATTGTGTTTAGTTACACCAATATTGATCCTTCCTACGCATAAGGTCATACGGAAAAAAAATGATGGTTTTTTCAGCAGAGCCGTGTTTGTAACAGTTCATGATTTAAGTAATTTGTGTCTTTTAATCAATGTTTTTGCAATAAGTAATAATTATCAATGGTTAGTTGAAGTTCTGGACGTAATAAGAAATAATAATATTTTGTTAGCTCTCATTACCAAACATTTTTGTTAAATGCGGATAAGGCAATGAGCCGCAATATTGTTACCAGTTAGTAATTTACTGTTAATTTATTGTTATAAATAATGACACAGCTGTTGTGTTCGTTGATCTGTCAGCAGCCTATGATAGAATGAACATCAAAGAGCTCATATTAAAAGTCAGCGAACTCGCAAAAGATATAGTTTTTGTGCGAATGCTTAGCACTATAGTGAATAACCGTAGCTCTCAAGTCTTTACAATACCAAAAGTAGGTGGTGCTGTCAAAATGTGGCCTCCCTCAGGGTAGCGTGTTGGCTCCGGTCCTATTTTAAAATTTACACAAATGACCAACCTGGCTCTCTACAAACAATCCACTTCGTATATGCAGCTGCTATCGCTAATTATACTGACAGTTAGAGGCACGTGGAACATAATAACGCACCATCGACCCGAAGAATGTTTGTATGTTGACTTCCGTAATTACAGTGATCCTTTATTGGCATGGATACTAAAAAGACATTTATCGATGACTATAAAGATAATTATATTGATTGGTAATTACGTAGAAATGTAAAGCTAATGACATTTATGTGTGTTTGAGGAAGATTCTGATGAATATGAGCAAGACAGCTAGTCAAGAAACCCGTCATATTCTGTAATACGTAATGTTACTTCATCGTTTCGTAGAACTTCGTATTGACCCGTGTGTCATAATGTTTTTTAGGCGTACGAGAATGTTTTGAAAACTTGTGGCACACATATCAGTGTTACAAGTACCAATAAAGTTTAAATCAAATTATAGGCATTTAACACGCGAAGAGTCTCATTAATTTTAGAGTAGATACTTATAGCGACTTTAAAATTAAGAAATATATTCACAATCGATCATGTTCTCATAGGAAGTAATCGACGACAAGATGTTGCAATGTAAAATAAAAATAAGCTATCAATTTAAAATTTGACAAGGTCATGTTCATTTGTAATATTTATCCAAGCGTTCGATTTTCTGAAGAATATACCCGGAAATTATATCGATTAAGAATAAACAACAACTTTACGAAAATCTTAAAAAAACTTGAAATTGACAATAAGTATCCTAATTGAATATCCAGCAGTAAATACAAAATATATTATTTTACTCGTAAACTGAAATATTATAAATATGCAAATTCTAATGATATGTTTTCATTACAACATATTCAGTTAAATTGTGCTTTACAGTTTACTATCGATATTTCCAAGTAATATAATAGAAAAAGCCATAAAATAAATCATTGTACCTTTTATTCCCAGAAGTCAATCCAAAGAATATTACAATATGATGTATACCTGCCCTATAAAAAGAAATATCAACTTAGTCATAAAATAATAATTGAGTATTAAATTTATATTGTGTGAATCCACATTTGTTTGGAGGTCAAAATCCATTCTAAAATGTGCAAAAATTATAAATGTTAAATCCATAAAGCACCTACTGAAGCCGTTTAATTATACGTCGAACAAAGTACCCATTTGTTTTGAAACGTTATTTTTCACTACAAATAACAATATGGATGGAGTAACGGCTATCATTAAAGAATTAACACCGGCTCCCACGCTTGGGGCTAAATTACCTTGATGGACTCGTTACAAATGCTTACAAATAGACTGTATTGCAACCTATTTTGAAGATTTATTATTCAAACATTTATTGGATGTCAATGTCTGTCTGATTTGCCGGATGTTTGGTTTTTTCAAGTACCTTTTTTAGGTATGAAATCTTCAGATAATGTCAGTCCATCAAAGACGGGTGTAACGAGAGGAAGTAACAGACTTTGACTGACTAAAACCCATCCGTGTTCTTTGAGTTGCCATTTGCGATCAAGGGCCGCTGTAAATCTTTTGAACAATCCTTCAGTAGGGCCTGGGCCTAACCATGACTTCTTAAAATTACAGGCGTGCGAGTGAAAAAGAGGGATAGAGCTATACTCCCTCTGCTCCCTACATAGCTCAATCCCTTGAACAATACAGTCTGTTTAGGTCATAAAATGTATCGCCTTAAGAGCTTGTCGTAGGGTCTCTGTACCTATCCATTATTATGAATGGTATGAAAAAAAATATAGATGTTTCTTATATTTTTAAAGCATAATATCTCGTGGTCTATAATAGGGAAACTCAGCTGGCCATAATTGATATCAGTTGCACCGATCATCAACTCTTGACGACGGCGACGTCTGTTTTTAGATAGGTGACCAACTTAACAATATCGACATTCCTCCGTGCCTCAAAATGTACTATAAGTCTTTGCTCTCTGCTGTCATTTGTGGATCTTTGTCGTTATGGATGGTGAAAGCCAGGAGAGCTGACACCAGAACTGCGAAGGGTTATAGTGTTATCCAGTTGCTGGGTAATGGAGATCTGATAAGCAGTCACTCCATGTACTTGATATGCAGCGGAATCAGGTTAGACTGGAAAATAATAGAGTAAAAGCTTAGACAGGTTTGTCTGATGGTTTATTCTAATGCAAACAAACAAGATTCCTAAAATCAAAATTAACAATAATGTCACAGATGAAAAACAAGATCGTTCAATTTTTATGCATTAAATGCCAATAAAATTAATAAAGGTCTGAATTAATCTTATTATAATCAACATCAATATTCAAATCTATAACATCGGAGAATTATTAACCATAATTTGTAAAACTTGCAATAAAATCTGCGGCATCTAATCAAATTGATGCGAGATCACGGAATTTATAAATAAATAATTTGTTTTTTTTTTAACGAAAACCAGTTTAATCGGAAGGGACCTTGACAAAAACATTGACAACACCCATCTTTAAATGCTTAGAATAACTGTTAATTAAAGGCATTTATCAATTAACTAATAAAAAAAAAGGTTTGTTTTTTTTCTCGTGCATAAAGTAATTGGATGGAAGCTCCCATCAACTAATTAAGCTATTATTGAATTGTTAAATTATCATAGTTGGGATGAGACTTTGTTAAAAAAAAATATTTATACCAAATTCTTGACCTTTACTGTCAAATACTTAGTTAAAAATAAACGTAAACCTAAAGTTAATGGGGCTGAAAGGTTTTGGAGCGGCGCCCACGTTCCGGAAGACGCAACGATAGAAGATCTCTTACAAGATGAATCAATGACCTGGTGAGGATTGCGAGAATCCAATGGATGACAAACGATGAGATAATAGGAGGAGGCTATGTCCAATAGTAAATGTCATTCGGCTGAAATGATGATAAACTTGAAACGTAGACCAAGAATTTTTACAATATTATCCACATTATACAAGTGATGAACGCATGCGGAACGAAAATTCACCGCACCGACTACACTATGGTCTTAATCTTAATTCATCATTTTTTAATAGTCTATTAACAATTTTAAAAAGAGAAAAATTCAAATTAAGACAAAGAAATTATTCACATAATCCGTCCATAAAGATTTAGAAAGCATACAGTAATTTGAAAGAAAACAACCCGGTTCTGTGTGTGATTCGGAAATTGATGTAACTAAATGCTTCGCTATGCTAGATTATTTGTGAGAAGCATGAAGTCTTCTCAGCATAAACAGAAGTGCTTGTATCCTGGCTTGAGCTTGGGCTTTCGAAAATACAGAATACAGAACACCTTGTTAAAAATAAGCAGATTTGTTAGGCAGCTCAGCTCACCATCATCACCATTGGCATCATTGGTTGATGGGGACTAAAAGTCCTGGAGTGGCGACCGCGTACCGGAGGGCACAGAGTTGCAAGACCTCGCAAAAAGTAGACTGAGACCTGTTGAGGGTCGCGGAATCCGATGTATACGAGATGTACAGGACCGAGGCCAGCAGAGAGGCCTACGTCCAACAGTGAACGTCTTGGGGCTAAAATGATGATGATGATGAACTCATCATCATATTCCTGTCCTTTGTCTCGTATGGTTTGATTTCAGTGCAACATGTTTTATCATCGACTCTGTCCATCACTATCACTTTGTTATTGACTCTCTTCTCTTTCATATCTTCTATCTCACAAAATCCTTCCATCTTTTCTGTGGCCTCCATCTCCATCCACATGTAAAGCTGTTTTGCTCAAACAGTATTAATATTGTGACTGCATTTAACTAACACATCTATTTACAAGTTAAATATGACTATATAAGGAACATTAATTTGATAGATATTCGAGGAACGCAGACACAAATTGAACCCAAGTAGGTAACAAACATAATTACAATATGTGAAGGCACAGTGCGTTGGTAATCAGATAGATGTTGGTATGAGATTCACTGGTGATTACAGTTAGAGATGTGCCGTTGCTGGCAATATTGCCGTAAAGTGGGAAGATTGGTGGGAATATTGCCGGGAATATTGCCCGATGTATGCATATTTATGGCAATATTCCCAGATTGCCGGCAACGGCTCATCTCTAAATACAGTTAATGATATCGAGAGCTTTTTTTTTTTTTTTTTTTTTTTCTGTCGACGGGGAAAATCATCATTGACGAAACCCGCTCTTGGGTGGAGCGGGAGACAGTGTCAGAGTCTTACTGACTAAAAACCCCGCGCCGTTCCTTCTAGCCTTCATACCGGGGCTCTAGTTTCCTTTCGGATAACCCCGACCCCGGTAGGCTTCGACCCAGATGGGCCCCTCCTGTTGCTGACAACTCCTTGAGGCGCGCGGGAACAGTGCGCGCCGTCGACGCCTTGGCTCGGTCCGGACAGTTACCGGACGATCGGACAGCGAGCTACCCATGGCTCGCCGTCCGCGAGCCCGCGTCTACGGTGGCTGGAAATCGGGATCGGAATCCCGGCGGCGGCGGCGGGGGCGCCGTTGCCTGATGCGGTCTGCCTCCTCCTTTGCTAGCATTACTGCTTCGCAGAAGGAGGCGACCGCCTGCCACTCCTCCTCGCTCCGGACCATGGCCTGAACCAAGGCCCGGCGCGAGAGGTCTCCGCCGCCGATCGCCCCCACGAGGGCACGGCGTTGCTCCGCCCAAGCAGGGCACACCTCTACTGTGTGCTCCACCGTGTCCTCCGGGCGTTCCGCACAGTGGCGGCACCCGGGCGTCTCTTCCGCTCGAATCCGATGCAGGAACCTCCCGAACTTGCCATGTCCGGTGAGGACCTGCGTCATGCGGAAGGTAAGGACGCCGTGAGGTCTTTCCAGCCACGCCTCAAAGAGGGGACTTACCGCCATAATTGTGGCGTGCCCAGCACTGGGTTGCGATAGTCGCTGACGCCATTTCACCGTGAGATCCCGCCGGAGCTCTGTCCGCCATACCTCGACCTGTCGCGGTAGTGGACTTTCACCCCGGCGTTGCATCTCCACGCGCTTATCGTGCATGTGTGCAAGGACTGTTGCCTCCAGATCCCACGGTGGTAGGCCAGCCAGAAGGCTCGCCGCTTCGCGGGAGATCGTGCGGTAACCCCGCACCATCCGTATTGCCATGACCCTCTGGCAGGCGTTCAGTATGGACGCCGGTCGCTTTGCCAGCGACGGCGCCCACACCGGCGCCCCGTAGAGGGCCATGGACCGAACGATCCCCGCGTAGAGCCTCCGGCAGATGATATCGAGAGCTGTAGTAGCCGAGTGATAATGGCCTCGACTTACGAGTTATAGATCGCGGGTTCGAACCCAGCCAGACGCATAACTTTGTGTAATTTATTTCATCACCACTGCTCTCAAAACGGTGAAGAAAAACATCGTCAGGAAACCGGCATGTCCTAGAAACAAAAATTCGAAGACATGTGACATCCACCAACACGCACTGGGCACGCGTGGTGGATTTCCATTCCTTCTGCTAGAACATTAAAACAGTGGGAACATTAAAAAGGCTGATGATGATGATGAGGTAACAAACCATAATTACCAAATGTGAAGGCACAGTGCGTTGGTAAACAGATAGATGTTGATATGAGATTCACTGGTGATTACAGATAATGACGTAGTTTGGATGAACTATCGAAACATATATAAAGCCTATAATTTGTTAAGCGATCGTTTTCGAATCTGTTACAAAATTTATTATTTCTATTGCGCGAAATTATTCGAAGGGGCCGAGATGGCCCGTGAGAAAGATGTCGATTTATTTCGCATGCAGTGAACCTTGACTTTTGAAGTCTTTGTAATTTATGCAAGCGATACTAAACTCTTTATTAATTAATCTGGTATTTTAAAGTCTGTTTCTTTTTCTTTTTAATGCATCCTTCTTCTAAATAGTTCACTCGGACGACCCAATTTTAATGTGAAGCTGAAATAAAACTGATATTATCGCTGCAGTTTTTATATTTAAGTATTTTAAAACTAATTCATTTCCGCGGCTATTTATCTGTCTGTTTGCGATACACTAATAAAAAGTGTAGAATGGATTTTCATGTGCTTTCGCCAATACAAAAAGTTATTCATGAGGAAAGTTTAGGTGCATGATACATGCATATTATTGTAAAAAAAAAACGCCGAAATTTTCATAAATTTGTAACAAACGTGGGGCGGAAATTGGGGCGGGTCACTAATAAATTTCTATTTTAGAATTTAATACCTCTTAATGTAAGCTAGGTCATCGTCAAACTCTGTTTAATTTTACCTAACCCTTTGTGCGATATGTCACCCTAGAAGGTATCAACCCTACTGGACATCTCTTTGAGGCGAGTGTGGAATAATTCGCACCGTCGATGACTCGGGCTCGGATTGTATCGGACTGTGAGCTACCCATTGCTCCTCAGCCGCAAGCCTGACCCTATGGTGGCCGGGGATTACCCTGCGGCTTTCGATGCCCGGGGCTTCTTCTGTGGAGGGCGTTATTCCGTTACGGAAAATTCTGACACAGTTGTACATACACGGTTCAAATAATTTATCATCTTTTAACACAGTTAAAATAATGTTACGTATATAAACGCGAACAATTTGAAAACTCACGTGTCTTTCGTTAGCAAAACATACATAACGAGTGGTTAGTGCGGGCAGGCACCTCGGCGATGTTTGTCCAATGCTATAACACTATCTAGTATACGCACTCTTCAAAACTTACGTTTCATAATAGGAAGATTCTTATGTAACAACGCGTAGAAGCTGCTCATCTCTTAGAAACAGTTTCCTTGCGGGACTTGCGACATCCATTGAAAAAGACTATAGGTGCTCAACTTGTCTTTGTGGCATCCAGCCAGAAATATTTGGCGTTAGTAATGCTATTGTGATAATGTAACAGTGGATACTTAAAATAACTTAAAGGTCTTTTTACATAGCATTAGTAGGATGAGGTCAGGACGAAAACATGCATATTTAAGATGAAAGAGCCATGGAGCAAAAGGGCAATGGAAAGGGCTATGCTCGTAGTTTCAATGCGTGGTCAAGTCAGGAATGAGGATATCCGCAGAGGAACCAGGGCTACCGACATAGCACGAAGAATCGCCAAACTTAAAGACGAAGAAACTTAAACCGGAAGACGTAGCGTTAGAAGGCCTCCTATAAGGTGGGCCGATTACCTGGTAAGGGTTGCGGGAATCCGATGGATGCGAGACGCGCAGGACCGTTCATTGTGGCGACACTTTGGGGAGGCCTATGTCCAACATTGGACGTCCTTTGCTGAAATGATGATGAAGATGAAAGAAAAGGATAGCTACATTGTATGAATCTGACAGCTGTCACCCTCACCATCCTATAGCAATTGTATTGTCGGCATAAATATAGCAATATCCTCTTGTCCTTTTTTCTTTGGTAAATAGTTTTCCCATTCTAAGTGGAGCGAGAGAGTGTATGTTAGACTTTTACTGACTAAAACCCACCTGTATTTCTTCAGTTGCCTTTTGCATTTTAGTGCCACGGTAACCCTTTCCAGCAATCTCGTAGCCCTGGCTATCTTTAGCCTATATTCGGATTATTTAGACTACCACTTTCATGGCCCTTACTTTCCTCATTCCTCTGAATCACATACCATACATATTGCTGGCCAATACCATGATTACCGATTTTAAGATGATTAATAGTTTTGTAATTCGTTGTTCATTTGTTTAATCGTGATGTATGTAATTCAGGGTGTTCAAACCACTAAAGTATAAATCACAAAATATTTTCTGTTATATGTATAAAAAGCATATTGATCTAGTCTAGAAGCTAGTTATACTATTAATCTATGTAACTGTGTCTTTGTTTATAATGTGCTCCAATTTCACGGCATCGATCGTCTCACTATTTCATTCGTCACGCGATTGTTTTTGTTCTTTCTCGATGTATTTAATTGGCAACGCTATGAAAGCTGTCTGAAAGGGTTAAATAATATTAAACGTGACATAATATTAAGCCATATTTTGTTTCTGAACTATCTATCTACAGGATACAAGATAAAAAGAAACCTATGTGCTTGGTGTTATTCTCAGACATGATTTTCCCGCGGGTCAAATTTCAGCTAAATCCGTTCAACCATTTGAACGTGAAACAGACAGACAAACATACACACATATACAAACAAACTTTCGTTTTCACAATATTAATGCGATTGAGATATAAATAAGCGAGCTATCATTAAATTCGATCATCTGTATTTACTTACGTCAGCAATCATAAGCATTTATCACAGAGCTTTGTTCATCATAAAATCACCTCAGGCTTTGTTTTGTATCTGATTATATGCTAGGCTTCACTGATTCATTGCTCGCGTAGTTTCAACTAATAACATGAATGGATTATGTATCCTAAGAACAGTCATAAAATCTTTGTGATGCATCATAAAAATGTTAAATATTCATAAATATTATTTAGCAATAGGTACGTTACTGGTCTATATTTAGAATTTATGAAATGAAAATGTTAATTTATTGCAATAATTGTGGACAATAAATTGACACCCCACCCATACATACACTACATCTTTACAAAGAGTTTTGGGAACACATTCATAATACAGTACAGCTAAGGAGTGGGATTTCCTGCCGGAATTTGTATTTCCTTACAGCTACAACATAGGGGTCTTTAACCTTTCAGATACCGTCAATTAGAGACACAATAGTAAGACAATAGATGCGCGGCCACCGGTGGTCGCTTGGGGATTCATGAATTAAATCATGAGTGTATACTTTACTTCTAGGCAAGCGTGCTCCATCGTCGCTTACCATCAGATGAGATAATGGTCAAACGCGAGAATATAAATAGTAATAAATAAAAAAATAATCGCCTCTATAAGCCAGTTCTGAAATAGTCATGACTAGTCTACCAAGCATTTACAACTAGGAAGATATTAGGATGATTAATGAATATAAACAAATATTAGTTACGTCGGCAGTTACATTTGCGAGTAGTTTGTGATCTACACTATTAAAAAAAAAATGTGGTTCCGTGAGAAGACAAAGGAAAGGTTTAACGTTATTTAATGTTAATGGCTATTTTGCCGTAAATAAGCAAAAATTAATAAATATTTATTATCCATTTGGATAAATTCCGCACCTGAGTAAAATGCCTAGTTGACACTTTGCGGGACCAGAGATTAAAATGCCATACTACGTGGTAATGTTGCCAGTCTTTTGGGCACCTACAGTTGACAGCGATGCGGTGCCATTTTATGACATTGAGTTAAGAGATTTTGTTTTCAATGCATAGTTTTAGTTAGCCAAGTTTGTAATTATGTTTGATTTGTTTTCAACAATAAATATTAAAAATTACTATAAAATCAACTAAAGCTGACTTTTTTTCCTATTTTAGAGATAATCATAGCGCACAAGTTTTTTATTATTTGATGCCTCCCACTTAAGGTCGTAAGGCAAAAAATGCATTTTTTCAGCAGAGCCGTTTTTATAGTTGATAATGATATAGGTAATTTGTAAAACGCTTTTAACCATTGTTTTTGCATTATGCAATCAATAATAATTAGTATAAGAGCACCTAAACCGTGACTCCATTATTTAATTACATCTATTCTTTTAAACTTTGAATATTTTATAGAAATTCTGAATGACAAAATTTGTTCGCAATTTTTTTTTTTAAGTTTTAAATAAGTAAACACGTTATTTCCTGGAACAAGTTTTGTGAAATATTAGAGTAAATGACGGAAGTTGTCAAATACCGACAGAGCGTTTAGGTGTTATTTCTATTTTTTCGCGTTGCCTCTGTATTAAATATTGCGTTGGATTACGATAGATCAAACAACAAGCTTTTAAGCCATGCGTCATCATTTTGACGATAATCGGGATGGGCCATCTTAAGACTTATAACCAGACGCTGGAAGATTTTTTATATGATAAAATTTTACTCAAAAAAATATGTTAAGACTCCACAGCCTTTACAAGATTGTCAATGAATCAAAAGTCATCTGTATGCAGTCGGTACCTTATTAATGTCAATTTTACAAACCCTGTATAACCAGTATCATACATAGTATCAAATTAGTCAATGATCTCAGACATTAATAACTTCCTCAGAAGTTGAATCATAAAAGTTTCTTAGACGATACAGAGTCCGCAAAGTCCCTTTGACTCTTTGGCAGACACTGGAAACCTGACTTTGCCAGCCTAGAGATGAGACAAGATGCAAACTGACGTTTAAATCAAACTGAATTGTGTTTTATTATATTTTGACTTACTACTTTTGCGCTTGATTGTATCCACCAGTAGCATATAACAATGGATATTTTTTTATTTGAATGTGAGTCAAGTTAATCAATAAAAATACAGATAATAAATTGTGTGGTGAAGTGGACCCGCGGGACCAGAATCAAGCGGGTCCAATTGACCACTGACTTTTATACGCTAGGACTGAAAGAATGACGGCACCATTAAAAATAATTGGAGAAGAAGAATTAACCATTACTTTACCCATCATGCGCGAGCTTCCAATAATAATGGCCTGACACTTTGAGGGGTTTACGAACACCCCAAATCTCCCAGACCATCCCTGACAGCGTCCAAATCTCGGTTTAAATCCTCTATAGCATCTTGCTTTGCGAGATCGTTTAAAAAGCAGTTTTTTATCGGTTCATCGGCGAGGGTATTCATAGCCTTAGTATGAGGTTTCCTGCCTGTTTAACTGGTTATATTTGCATAGCATAACCCCAACTCGTCGAATAGCCGTATGTGGCTATTCATTAGGTAACTTACAGCACAAGGATCAATATTACTGATTAGATAATTATTGCTAATCATCAATTATGGAGTTAAGTCATATATAAGTTTTCTACTGTAAACATAATATTGTATGACTAGAGTCTGCCAGCGGCTCCGCCCGCTTGAAAGTAGGTTTTCCCATACAATTTTTGGACTCCCCTTTCATCCAATTTGGAGGACAACTTTGAAAAATCCCCTCTTTGTGCTCGCCTACATCGTTAAAAGAATCCTTGCGAAAAATTTCATGTTCTTTTTTTTCTCTTTATTTTTTAGGGATTTTAATCTCAAAAAACATGTCTATGTATCGAATTAGAGTTGATATGTCAGTCAGTCAGTTTAAGTTTGACATCGCAGACCATGTCCCACCTTCTATCCTGCATCACGTGCCCTATTACCTGTACATGTAGGGACCTAATGACATTATCAGTGGACAGTTCACTTTCGGACGAAAGGGAACCTAGGGGTCTTGGAACGCAAGTTAAAGAAGGAACAAAGGAGTTGGTTTTAGTCAATAAAATTCTGACACACCATTTCATTCAGGAGCGGGAGAAAAAGAAAATAAAAGATTGATCCTAACTTTCAAGGTCAAAATCCAGTTTGAAAGTAACAAAGTAAAAGTAACAATAAATTTACATAGCAATTTATAAATTATTTTCCGGTGCTGGGTCAACGACAGCACAATTACGTTTGCACCGCGTGTGTTGGGCTTGCGCAGTCAAAACAAACGCCGTCTGTCAATGGTTCGTCACACTTGGAAAGCGAAAGTGTTATGTGTGTGGTATTTACTCGTGTTAGCATTTTGTGATTTGACACACTGTCACTGTTTTAAGTTTACACTGTGATTTATTTTTCGTTCGTGATCAGGTCTTAGAGATGATACGAGTGTCTTAGAAACTAATAAATATCTCATTATTATTTTATTATTAGGTATAAAAAATATTGTTATTATTTTATTGTTATTATTATTCATTATTATAATATTGTTATTTTTTTCAACTTTATTTGCTTTATTTGAATAGTTTTTTAGCGTCAATTTTGTGTATAGTGTGTCGAAAAAGTCAAACGACTTGGGAATTTTGTTTAATATTAATTCATGAATCCCCAAGCGACCACCGGTGGCCGCGCATCTATTGTCTTACTATTGTGTTTCTAATTGACGGTATCTGAAGGGTTAAATCATTAAAAAAATACTTATATTATATTCAATACTTTTTATAAGGTTCTTCTATTAGTAAACAATGACAAAGATCTCTTAATCAACCTTGATTATTGAACCAGTGTTGACTACATCAGATTTCATTTTACCCTAATAATTACCCAAGTCGTTTGACTTTTTACACAGACTTCTAACGTTCGTATATGGAACTCAAAAAAGGTATATTTGAACTGAAATAAAATGTTTCTTATTATAACATTAGTATTGAGAGTGGGAGAGTGTATCAGACTTTTACTGACTGAAACCCACACCTATGTTCCTTCTTTGCCTTGCGCTCCAGAACCCCGAAGTCCACTTTCACTTAACCTATGGGAAACATCCTTAGATACACCGATATTCCTAAGTTTAAAATCTATGTCGTTTATCATCATTAGAAACACGTCTATTTTTAGTAAACTTATGAAATACAGCATTATGTTGTAACGGCATAGTTAATAATTTCATTATGAACGTTAGAATTGTGTTCACTTAATTATAATTACAGCGGGTCTCACACAACATAATCAAGATCTTTTTGACACCTACCTACATAAGCCAAGTTCCTATTTATGAAACATATCCTAGTTCTCGAGTTCTTTGTAAAATACGGAAATAATCGCTTAATATATACTCAAGTTTTCCCAACCTGCTATGGAGCGCAGAATACTTGGAGTTAAACTTTAAGCCTCAAGTACATTCGCGAGCTTGCGGACAGCGAGCAATGGATAACCCGCCGTCCGACCGTCCGATAACCGTCCGGACCGAGCCCAAGTCGTCGACTGCGCGTAGTGTCCCACGCGCGCTTAAAGGAATTGTCAGTAACCGTAGGAGCCCAGCAGGGTCGAAGCCTACTGGGGCGTGGGTTTGCTTCTGACAAAATGTCATGTCCCCCAACACGACGCGCTACCCTGTAAAATTGTCTAACAGCATGTCCCGTGTCACGTGGATGCATCACAAAATGTTGGAAGACAAGACAAGTAACAGGACACTAGGCAACGTTGCAGCGTCATGTAGATTGAGCGTTGCGTGACATGTTGGGGGACATTTCGTCCCCTAACATATCTAAGACTCTCTATAACCCAGTTCGAAAGATCAATTAGCTTAAATGGAACTGGGCTGGACATGTCTGCCGTATGCTGATCGAGCGGTGGGCCCGTAAAACACAAAATGGTTGTGGCAGATAACGAAGGAGTTGGTTGTGAAGTGAAAAGCCATCCCGGCTTAGATGTTTTTGTTATGCAAGAAGTGGTCCAAAACTGGGAAGAAATAGAGGAAGACTATTGAGATTTAGATTCATGTCGTAGGTATTGTCACAAGAGTGAAAAGAGTATTTTGTCCTTTTCGCTCTAAGTGAAAAGTACAAAATTATCATAAAGATTTAGAATTTATTTTTGTTGTCATATTTTTATTAGTTGGTTTAACGTCGAACAAAATGTTAATAGATACGTTATTTCATAACTCCTATATTTAATGCATGCCGTGGTAGCCTTTAGTTAAGGCTACACTATAAAATGTAAGAATATTGAATCTTTAGCATGCATAATAGTTTATGCTTTGTCGATTGTCCTGAAATAAAAAAATACTCGTACAAAACTGGAGAGAATTTCTAGTCCCAAATATAGATTGATATCTTACTTTACTAATCTTAATCATTTTCTTGGTGATATTTTTTTTAAAACGGTGGAGGAAAATAGCAAACCAATATGTCCTAGAACCAAAATTCGAAGACATGTGACATTTTCATCAACCCGCACTGGGCCCGCGTAGGGGATTACGGCCCATTCTCTCTCCAAGAGAGGAGGCCTGAGTCCCAGCAGAGGGAACATCAAAAAAAGGCTGATAATGATGATAACGATTGTTTTCAGAATAGACCATATGATCTCTAAAATCTAAAACTTCTCATGAAACTTGAAATAATTACTACTAAATTCTCAATCACAATCACCACAATACCTTTATGATTGTAGAGCAAGACTCGCACTTGGCCTAATTTATAATGAATTCCGCTGTGAAAAAACTCATATTTTCACACAAAACGCTTGCCTTTATTAAAAATTTTGTTATCAGATTCGTACACATTATTTTGTAACGAGCTGCAGCGGTTTTGCGATACTTTAGTGAATAAATGCTTTTGTTACAAACAAGAAATCTTGAGAATCTTGTAAACATCGGTTAATTTAAAATCCCTTGTGTTTGATAAACTTCAAAATCATAATCATTGTTGGATATGAGTTTTTTTTTAGGTGGGAAAATCATCCAATGACATCCTCCGCTCTTGGGCGCACCAAGAGGGTGTGTCTGACTTTTACTGACTAAAACCCCACCACTGTTCCTTCGTTGCAGGTCCGAGTCTTCTTTTTAGAAGCAGACCCTTGGCCCTATTAGGCTTCGACCCTGCTGGGTTCCTACACTTTGCTGACATCTCCTTGAGGGCGCTGTCTGTTCCGTACCTACGCGCCGTCGACAACCGTCCGGACGGTTACCGGACGTCAAACGGCCTGTACCAAGGTCATTTGTACCTCGGTTGTTGGATTTTATGTAGATATTTAAATACACTGACGTTATATCTGGCGTTACCACTGGACTACCACCTGACCGATGACCTGGTCAGGGTCGCGGAAATCCCATGGATGCGTGACGCACAGGGTTGGTCGTTGAGCGTTGTTGCGACGCTTGCGAGAGGCCTATGTCCAACAGCGGACGTCTTTCGGTTGATATGATGATGATGATGACTGGACTACCAATGCTTTCAATCGCAGTAGATGAGGATGTCGTCACGTAAAAAAACCTGCATCTAAAGGAATCAAGCCATGGATTTAAAGAGACATAATAAGCAACAAAATCATTGTGACACGACAATACAAGATGAGCAACATTCAATTATTGACGACTCAGGCTATAAAGTGGGTACAGTGCTGTTATTAGGTGGGTAGTCACTAGTCCGTCGCCAGTGCACCGCTCGCCGTGGTTTCCTCTAAAAACAGTTATTTCAAGCATTGCGAATTTCATAGCTGCGGCATGCCGCCACAATACTCATTGTTAATAACAATAACTTGACGAACGTAGAACCTTGCGTAAGAGTGCCGGGTACGTGCCTAGAGTTCGGGATCTTAAGGATCAGGTTTTGATCGCTGATTTTCAACGGTTTACTTAGTTAACTTATATTTACTACACGGCTGCGACGAAATTCAATACGTTAAATTGCTATGAATAATTTTTCAATACACTTATTGGAAAACTCGCTCTAGGGACTATCTCCCTTATCGCTTTTAGCCACACAATGTACAATTTAAAAAGTGCTCGCCCCCGCCCCCGCCGCAATTTTATTACATTTATCGAATCAGGCTGGGTGCTAAAAGTGAACCTCGGCTCCATAACACCCTCGCCTACGGCTCGGGAAAAAACCGCCTCTGTCGCAATGACAAACTGTCTCCACTTGAATCGAAATGTACTATTTTTCTATGGAAAATCGTCAGCCAACTTGTCTCGCTCCCGAATTGAGCGAGAGGGTTTATCAGACTGAATAAAACTCAACAATGGGTCTTTAGTTGCCAACGCTGTGATACAACATCGAGGGAACTCTTTGGAACAATCCTGCAATCTACTCATTTTCATTACTTACGTTTTATTTGTGGCGTATTTAACCGAAAGCAATCCTTCGGTTAGTAGGTTGTGTTGTTGTGTCAGTAAAACTCTAACAACAACCTCTTCCTCCACCAAAAGCTAGAGGGGTTAAGGTGGTGCATCATGACTCACATTTCCTCTGTTTTTCATACAACCACTCATAACTGATTATGACATTATTACACATTTTTCATTAGATATTTTGGAAACACAGTATCTTGTGGATATTATCTAGGTTTCTAAAGAAACCAATTTCTAAATTTGTGTAAAACTAATCCAGTAAAAACCACTGAAAATCTCCTTTTTTGTATGAACTTTGACACTTCATAATTTGCCTAAAAATTAAAAAAGTCAAAAAAGTAATCCTCTAGAGACCTTGCAAATTTTATTAAGATTCTAAATGACGACAACTTTTTCCAAAAACTTTTAAGGGTTTAAAAAAACAGCTATTTTCTGGAGCAAGTTTTGTGAAATTTTCGAGTAAATCTCGGAATTACCGAATACTAACAGAGTTTCCAGGCGTTATCTCTCTTTTTTTGCGTTGCCTTTTCGTCAAACATCGCGTTGGATTGCATTAAATGAAGTAACAAGCTTTTGAACCATTTTCGATGTTTACGATAGGCGAGCGGAAAAGGACACTCTTAATTGGTGTTTGTTGACCAAAACAGAAGAGAATTGTCAAGGACACTAAACTATATCCCCAAAAGATGTTGAACCTACTCTATGTATACCTACTCAAACAAATTTATACCAGTAAGTATCAACCAATCGGAAACATGTTAGCCTGTCCACCTAATGCTAATTAATTACCTACCTTATGTAAAACCTAACTCAGCCCAGGGTACCTCATCTGATTAACCTTTAAACTAAGTTTTAGGATAACCAGTAATCAACAGTTTCCTGTATATTTTATGTTGATTATAATATCCTCATGTTTGCATAAACAATATATTTTTAAATAACATGTATCGTTAATTTACTCATTGTCAACGTAAGCCAATTTAAAAAATCGGCCAAGAGCAACTCAACCCGAAAGGTTCCGTAGGTACCGTCCGTAGCCAAAAACTGCAAAAAAAAATCCGTTTGTTATATGGGAGCCATACTATATTTATTATATGCTAAAATTTCAACTGTTTAGCTATCACGGTTCATGC
Organism: Mythimna lalbum; assembly: GCA_949319445.1. Classification (NCBI taxonomy): domain Eukaryota; kingdom Metazoa; phylum Arthropoda; class Insecta; order Lepidoptera; family Noctuidae; genus Mythimna; species Mythimna lalbum. The sequence continues at coordinate 6,133,754 of OX439357.1, read as the reverse complement.
GATACAATATGCGATGGTAAGAAACGGACTGACAGACAAACAGACAGACGGACAGACAACGGAGTCTTAGTAATAAGGCCTGTTTTACCATTTGGATACGGAACCCTAAAAAACAAACATATAAGTGAGGTTCAGTAAATAAATCAAATTGTAAAGACAAGAAGTGATCATGAATTTACGTTTATAGCGTGTGTAACTAAATTTAATTACGGACGTGCAGTAAAACATCTAGGTCTCTAGGTGCACGCACAATGCAATTGCAAGAAGGTAATTTTCCGGAACGAATCAATAAATTTCTGTAGAACCTTCAACAGAAAACAAAAACAGATATTTTACATCTAAAAATAGGTAAATCGAAGAAAAAATATGTTTTATAATATTGACGATAAGCTTATTTCTTTGAATAATTTGCTAGTTGAAGTCATAAATCTACAAAACATATTTTGTAAGCCATATTTAATTTTTTTGTTCTTCTATTTTGTTCCAATATAAAATTAAATATGCATCAGCCTTTTTTATAAATTCTTGTTCTATACACCATAATCTGCTTCATTAATAATATTAGAAGCAACACTATTGAACGTGTAAGCTTTTATTCCGAAGATGATGCAAAATGCCTACTCTTTAAACTGGTTTTATCAACAAAAATATTAAAAAAAATTAACATAATAGAGTCTAAGCAGACAATTTTGAATAAAAAATACTAATTATTCTGCCTTGAAACTTAAACCAGGCTCAAACCACAAGGCGTGCTCAGGTACAGACAAATAACACAGTAGGATGATGATAAATTGTATATTAGAAGCGTTTACAATCAGAATACAAACCTCAGAAGCATTTCTTCTGTGAAGCAGTAATGCTAGTAAAGGAGGAGGCCGACCGAACCATCGGCCACCAGGGTGGTAGACGCCACATAATAGTGCAAACCTAGTGGTTGGCACTAATAGGTGACCGAGATCGTTCCCGGTGGCAACTCAGGGGTGGCAGATGGGAATGAAGGAGTGCCAACCGCCACCCCGGTGGAAAGCTCAGAAGTGGCCGATGGTAATAAACCGACCGCATCAGGCAACGGCGCTCATGCCCCAGCCACCGCCGGGATTCCGATCCTGATTTCCGGCCACCGTAAGTGCGGGCTTGCGGACGGCGACCCAAGGATAGTTCGCTGTCCGACCGTCTGGTCTGTCCGAACCAAGCCCAAGTCGTCGAAGCCGCGCACTGTTCCTGCGCGCCTCAAAAAGTTGTCAGTAACCGTAGGGGCCCAGCTGGGTCGAAGCCTACTGGGACCAGGTTTCTGACAATATCTCCCGCTCCGCCGAAGGTCGAGGGATGTAATTTGGATGATTTTTACTCATCGGAAAAAAACCCTCAGAAGCATCTAATCTCTTGAATGGACTTATGAACGATACCTTTATTGTGAAAGAGCAATCAACAGCTGACAAAATAATAGTGTAACAATGTTTTTATTTAGTAAGAACAACATCATCTGACCCTTTTGAATGTACCAACTTACCAACTTACCAAATGTACCTATTGAGTGTTCCGTAATGCATGGCGGACGAATCACGTAGTTTTAACATAAATGTTGACATACATGCTAAACTATTTGTCGAAGTAGTGATAACTATCTCTTCTTACTCTGTCAATATTGTTAAAGAAATGCAATAGTTGCGAGCCTGTCTAGTAGGTACCTCTCTCTTTCTGCTAAAGAATCTTGACGCGATCCATTTGAGACCTAAACAGAACTGGTAAAGGAGTGGAGCTCTATAGGGTGTATAGATCCAGCTCTCTTTCTTGCTCCGTAGGCGCGGGCGACCGTCCGGTAACTGTCCGGACCGAGCCCAAGTCCTAGACGGCGCGCAGTGTTCCCGTGCGCCTCAAGGAGCTGTCAGCAAAGGCAGGGGCCCAGCTGGGTCGAAGCCTGCTGGGGCCAGGGTTAGCTCCGAAAGGTGGCTCAGCCCCCGGTACGAAAAGCAACGAAGGAATTGGAGTGGGTTTTTAGTCAGTAAAAGTCTGACACTATCGCCCGCTCCACCCAAGAGCAGGGGATGTGATTAGATGATTTTCCCTTCGAATAAAAAAAATTCTCTTTCTTGCTTGCACGCTTGACCTTTTGACACTCATTGTAAAGCCCCAGATCCTTGAAATGACAGAACATTCTTCATAAAGGAGTGTCAGTATTGTAATATGTTACTTCAAAAAAATCATCACTCAAAACATCTTACTTAAATTACTTACAAATATATTATACATACGACCTTTTAGGTTCCTTGTCAAAATCTTTGTAATATTTAATTGTGATGCTATAATTATAAAAATTACAGCATTATCTGTCACGTATGAAAAGAGTACATAATGCACGCGTGCGATCACTGTCTACGTTTGTCATTTTACGCAATATTTACATAAATTAATTTGTTTAACGCATAGCAGTGGGTCATCTCGCAAGAGCGCACTAGACACTCTTACAAAACTCATCTGTATTGCTTCTGAGCGATAGCAAATAAGAGGAATAAACACTTGATGGTCACAGCAATCAGCTACCGAGGACGATTGTCATAGATTACGTAGAACGTAGACACAAATAATTAATGAATGTGTCATAGATATCTTTTTGTTTGTTTTGTTACTTGAGCTTTTATGTAAGCTCAACTGTCCGGTCTAATATGATGTTATCTGTAATCGGAAATTCAACAATAGATTTATTCGTATCTCCTCACCGTTATACAATTTATTGGCACATTAATTTGTTTATTTTGATTTTATTTAATCGGTTTTAATGTAATGTTATTTTTTTTATTGTTTTTTTATTCATCACATAAAGAAAATAATACAGGATTGTCTACCTTAAATAGCAACTAAAAGCCACTAAGGTTTAAACTTTTGCTATCATGAATCTAACTCAAAATCGAAACAAAATGAGGTTTTTTTTATAAACGTTAATTGCCCCAGTAGGTTTACCACTGGCAGGAACAATATGTCTGTCGGCTTGCATCAAGAATCAGCGGTTGCCATTTTCTGATCCTAATGCACGCTCTAACACTCTCTGGCTCCCTGATATATGCTATTTGCATGAGATTGTGCTGATTACCGAGAATAACCTAGAAGTCCAGAACAAATTGGAGGTGTAATGGCATAGAAAGGAGTGTTGCCCTAGAATTGATCCTAATCAAAACTGAATACCTACTTGTTCTGCAATTTTGACGATAAAGATAACATGTAGCGGAACGTAGAATGTTGAAAACCACCATCCGTAAGGACTGACGAGAATCAATAAAGGGAGAAATTATTATATTACAGGAAGTTTAAAAGTGGCAAAAGTGACCGAAAAGTTGAAAGGGAGCCATTTGTTTATAGTTATGTGAAGACGAGGGATAAAGCGAGTTATAAGTGAATATATATGAAGAGTAATATATGAATATATATGAAGAGTAAGTAATATAGTTGAAAGAGCAGAAAGGAAGAAAAAAACGTGTTGTGCAGACCCCAAGAAACTTGAGACAAGAGCGGGAAAATGATAAGTCACACACAAACCTGAAAATCCTTTCTCTTTTAGCAAAGCCGTCCCAGTTTTTTTAAAAACATACGATGTATCTAGGTTATTCTTGAATTGTGTAAAGAAGAAATCCCACAATAAATTGGATGCCCATAGCAACCTACGATTCAATATTTCTATTCTTAGTTTACAATTCTTAAAAGTCAAACAATAAATAACATAGTGTTTTTTTTTGTAAAAAAAACATAAATGATATTTGATAAACATCTTCAATCTAGCCCAAATACATCCAATTCAACTTATTATTAAAGTCAAGGTCAATAAATGAACTTTGTAAATGAACGCTGCATTAGTAATTCTCTGCAGACATTAAACATGCATCTTCTCATATAACATCTACAAAGTTTTGTACAGTGGCATGCGCTTTAATGAATATTTATATCCACTAAGATCTACGACCGATACATAAATAATTAGTGTATTTATGTTCGGCCAGGTCACGTCAAACTTTGAATAATTACTAAAAATGTCACGTCAACATTTAGTTATTTGACCTTTTAGCTTCCATAAACAGGTCCACATCAGTTAGTTTTGTCGGTCTGTTCTTACAAAAAATCCCTGACTTAGAGACGAGTCGATTGAAAATATACATAGGTACATAAGTGCTAAATGCACTAAAATAATAAGTAGCCACGGTCAAGAAGTTCCGCGACCCAAGGTCTCTGAATGTGACAGGTCACTTTGTACCTATACATGTTGTGTCAAATATTAATTTGAATTCCTACCTACGGACAGGTTGAATCGCAAAAAAATGTTATAAGACATCTTGAATTTATTTTTAGAATACATTTTTATTGGACCTGTTTTCAGGCCCAATTCTTTGCAACAAAGTTACGCATAATTATTTTATTCATTTCTTTAGCTTCTATTGTATCTTACGATGTATTTCAACAGTGGATTCAATTAAAAGACATTGTGAACTACTGATGCACGCACAAATTTAATGCAAGTAATTTATATTCGATGTTGACAGCTAAAACTCAATTACTGACAGTAAATAATAAGCTCATTAGTTTGCTAAAGCACGTCCGAATTGATTTATAGTCAGTCATGAACTCTCTTTCACGAAAGATTTTGATGAAATCACAATCATCAAAACTAAATATGATATTAATACACGTGTTGTAAACATATTTATGATTGGTTAAAGCCTTGACATGTGATTTTTTAAAGGTGATTGTAATAAAAACATCGGCCTGTTGTTAATTTATTGTAACTTTGAAATATCGTACGATCTTGATTGACATTAGCGGAGACGAGTTCCGAATTTTAAATTTTTGGCATATTATACAAGGTTCGACTATTTTAGTTTTGTTCATTCATCGTCAACCTATTGATCCCACCTTGATTTGTCCATCGAATTCTATAACACTGAATTATCGGAGTTGACAACACATAATTTACATAATGATTATGTAAATGTGAATATTAATACTGTCTTAATGTTCGACACACCTACTAACTTTGTATGGTCACGTTTTTGTAAAACTTACGTTGAGAAATATTCATTCATCGTGCGTTTCAAACGTAAATTAAACTTCCTTTGTCGAACTACATTTTTTTATCGATGTCTATTTATCTGTAATTTGACTTATCGAGCAATCTTCACCAAATTCTTGATATTATCATTGTCTTATAGACACAGATTCACCTTAATGAAAACATTGTAAAACCTAATCTTTTTTTAAGCGTAGCCATGGAGTTTCACGCTGGTTCATCTCCGAATTTTAACCATGCATTTGCTTCTGAAGTTTTATAAGTGCCCATGCAGGCCAATGCGAAATAAAATGTTTTGAATTTATTCCATTTCACTTTAGGTAGACTATCCAACGCTTTGCCTTTCGATGCGTGGTCATCACTCTTGAACCTACCATCTTACAAAAATGTTTTTGCAGTAGTTTCTAACTTTTTGGCTATGTCATCTTGCACATACTCAAACTCTCAGCATCTTTTTCTTTAACTAATAACAAGACAAATATCAGAAACCAGCTTCTGCCAGAGGCCTTGCCCGCGTGAAATTTGGTTTCTCTATACAAACTTTGGACCCCCGTTTTACCCCCTTAAGGGTAAAGATTCGTAAAATCCGTTCTTAGTGGTTGTGTACCTACACGTACCCTATAAGGAACCTACCTGCCAAATTTTTAAGTTCATAGCAGTGTTATAGTTTCTGAGATTACGTGATTATTCAGTGAGTGGTATTTCGCTTATATGTATAGATAGATATATTAAAGGAAACGTGTAATCACTACGGAAATGATCAGACGAATTCATCGGTAAAATTACGTCCGGAGATGATCGCTGAGGTCTGAAGACGTCGATCACGACGCGACAGAGAAAGTCTAGTGTGCTGAGGAATAGGCACGATGTCCCATTGTCTGTCGGTTACATATTATTGCGAAATATTTATTGGTTTTGTATTGTTCCTCTCTTTTGTAGAGAATTGTTATAAGGAAATGAAACGTTTCAAATAGAGTTTCGATTTGTGCTTTTTGATAGAAATTATGGTCGACGGGACCGAAAGGGTCAATTTTTTTTTGGGTGGAAAAATAATCCAACGATATCAACCACTCTTGGGCGGAGCGAGAGAAGGTGTTTTTTTGTCATCCCCCCGCTCTTGGGCGGAGCAGGAGATAATTTCAGACTCACTCCAATTCCTTCGTTGTCTTTCGTACTGGGGGCTGAGCTACCTTTCGGAGCTAACTCTGGCTCCAGTAGGCTTCGACCCAGCTGGCCCCTGCTGTTGCCGTCGACGACTTGGGCTCGGTCCGGCCAGTTACCGGACGGTCGGACAGTGAGCTAACCATTGGTCGCCGTCCGCAAGCCCGCGCCTACAGTGGCTTGAGATTGGGATCGGAATCCCCGGCGGTGGAGGCGGCTGGGGCGCTGTGAGCGCCATGCGAGAGGAAGTGTCAGATTTTACTGACTAAAACCCACAGTGTTAATTTATTTGCCCTTTGTGAAGGCCAGTATAATCTTCCGAATAATTCGCAGCGATCTCCCAAAGCCCTGGTAATTATTACACAGTCTTGGTATAGGTTCAGTAACACATAAATAATGTAACTCATATGCAACTAGCATAATCGAGTTCACACATTGTCTAATTTACGTGCATTCCCACAAGTTGTCGGCTCATTTTCACTGCAACATTCATTTGCATGCGGAGAATTATGACGAGTTACTTTTGTGAGAAATATGTGAGGAAATCGATTGATGTTGCTGAATACATTTTGAATGCTTATTATTTATTGTTTTTCATAGATTATGAAACAAAAGACTGAATGAGAATGACGATTTTTTTTATTTAAACAATAAAAAAAATATTAAAAAAATGGTTGGTTTGTTTGCGCTTGACCGCTATCTCACCTGATGGAAAGCGATGATAGAATGCACTTACCTGGAAGTAAGCTATTCACTCTTGATTTAAAAATTTCCGAGTTGTAGCCATCAGGAAACACAGACTCCGGCAGGGAATTATGATGAGAATGGCGTCTGAATTTAGAATAGGAATTTGTTAAGAGCTTTTAAGTGGATGTTGATAAGTTCCCAACTCATGCTAAAGTAAAGACAAGTTTTCAACCTCAAAACCTTTCCTAAGAAATCGTGAGAAATTCGATAAGACTGAATAGTGACGGATCACTTAGGGGCCCAAAAAGGTCGAAGCCTACTGAGGCCATGGGTTGTGCGAAAGATACCCTGAGGCCCTGGAACGAAGATAAAGAAGGAACACGAAGTCACGTTTTATTTGAAACCGAATGAAAGTCTCATTCATCAGGTCTAGTTTTTTACAATACAATTTGATATTTTTATTTGCATATTAGTTTTTCCCTATCACTAAATGTATCGAAGGCACTCTTTTGTGGCCAGTGGCTTACGACACAAAATAGATAGGTACAGAAACTAGGCCAGACGAATGAGACCATCTCTCAATTTTAAATAAGCGGGAGAAGTCTTTGGTTGATTTCCCATCTAAAAAATACAATAAAAAATGTCATCTATCGATTACTTAATATGAATAGAGATAAATTTTAACAGTTACGCACTTTATGCCCGGCCAGATTTTGTGAAATGTTCAATACAAAACGACCATAAATAAAGTTTTCTACTAGCTTATGCAATTATTATCTAATAAGGATCCCAACATTTACATATTTAACCCTTCAGATACCGTCAATTAGAGACACAATAGTAAGACAATAGATGCGCGGCCACCGGTGGTCGCTTGGGGATTCATGAATTAATAACACCTTGTGTAGAATATCGAATTGAAACCGGAATATTTTCTTTAGTCTATGAACATTATTTTTAATTGCACAAATATTAATATAATAATATTAATATATATAAATATTTTAAAAAGAAACCGGATCCATTTTAAATATTTTTAAATTGATGTTTTTGAAATATGCAACAACTTTTAGAAAAGACAAATGTAGATGATGTATTTGTAACGTCCTGTTTTACCAACAATCAATCAGTACCTACAAAAAAAAAATGATACAGAGGTAGGTACTTATATTTCGAAACCTCTGTTACGCCAAATTAAAAAAAAAGTTAAAAAATTAGTACCCAAGTTCGAGTCTATGAATAATAGTAACAATCTGGGAATCTTTAAGCCAAGAGTGAATAGGTAAGCGTGCTCCATCGTTGACCACATCATTGCTTTCTATCAGGTGAGATAACGGTCAAGCGCAAGCCTATCTTCTTGTTCTTCTTCCTGCCCTTATCCCATATTACTTGGGGTCCTCACACAATCCATCCATCTTTTCTTCGGCCTTCCTCTCCCTCTCCATCCGTCTACATGTATACTCAGAACTCTTTTAGTAATATGTGCTTCATCCCTCCTCTTCACATGACCATACCAAGACAATCGATAAACTTTCATAACAACAATTTAAAAAAAGTATAAGTATATTAAACCAACAAACGTATAATAAAATAAGACGAAATAAAAAGTGATTGTTGGTATAAATAAAGAAAATAACACATATATAATTCATATAATTATACCAAAATGTCATATCCCTATGTCAAGTAATTAACAAAATACACAAAAGAGGGAATCGGATGTTTTTATCAATGTTTACGCCTTTTCAATATTCAGCAGTAAAACTGTTTAAGTGCCGGGGACTTGGCATAATGTGATATTTTAACTTATTACCTACAGGTTCCTCTTACATTTTCTTGTGCAATGTTTGCGTCATTAAAATTTTCTTTATTATCGTTATTGAATAGAAAACCGACTAGGCAAGACCTATACGATATTTCTTAATTAATATTTTGTAGTTAATAACTCATTAAATGATTAGTATACTAAAGTTTGGCCTTTCTTCAATCTAACTTTGTAGCACTAGTTTTCAAATTAGTATTCTCATTTTGTGTTCACTCAATCTGCATTTAATAAATTAGCATATTACATATTAAAAAAAAGACTTGACTATACATACAATGAAAAAAATAAAAATCCTAAACAGGAGCGTAACGTGGATTAATAACGACGTGGGCGAAGCAGATCAGCGTGGCCTTTTTTTTATAAACTCGGAAACGAGACAGCGACCCAGTGTTCAATCATATCGTCGCTTACTATCAGGTGAAATAGTAGTTAAACGCGAGCCTGCATGCTTTTTCTTTATCCAAGGCAAAAGTGAATCCTCAATCCAAAAAACGTGTCAGCACTCTTTGACATACGCATCCCCCATGTGTCGCCAAAATGAACGGTCCTGTGCGTCTCGCATCCATCGGATCCCCGCAACCTTTACCAGATCATCGGTCCACCTCGTAGAAGGTCTTCCAACGCTGTATTTTCCGGTACGCGGTCTCCACTCCAAGTGGAGACGCATCGCGGAAGCCTCACTCGCCAACGAAAATGCAATATCGTCAACCACGACCACTCTGTCAAGAGTGAACGACTAAAAAGGAGGTCTCCACTCCAGAACCTTTCGGCCACAACAGCCATCTGTTCTACGAGAAAACGAGTAGTCAAACGTAAAGATCGGTATAATATTACTATTTCTAAAGAAATCTATATAATGCCTTAGGCTATATAGAATGTTATGTAAATATGAACTAGGTATATATGAGTATGACTATCGTTTTCATATGTTACGCAATCGATATTACAAAATATTCGTTGGATGGCATATTATTATATTCATGGTTTTAATAATATGTCTTTCAATGTGGTAATTAGAAGTTCTACCTGCCTATTACTGTTGTATATGTTCTATATATATTCCACAACTATCACACAACGCCGTCCAGTCCCAAGATAAGCAGAGCTGTGTTATGGGTACTAGACAACGAAGAAACATCATCATCATCATTTCGGCCGACAGACGTCCACTGTTGGACATAGGCCTCCCCCAAGCGTCGCCACAATGTTCGATCCTATGAAACATACTTATATATTTTTAAATACATACGTATTATAGATAAATTACACCCAGACACAGGACAAATGATCATGCTCATCACATAAACATTTGTCTTGGGTGGGAATCGAACCTACGACCTCCGGCGTAGCAGTCAGGGCCACTAACCACTAGACCAACAGGCCAGTCTTGCAGCTTGCAGGAAGCTTCTAACTCTATTACAAAACCACAGTTCAAGGGCAGTATAAGTTAATTAGCAAATAAAATCTTGTTTTACTGATTACCCAAGATACTATAAGCAATCTTTAAAGTTCATACTGTGAAAGTTTTGATGGTTCAAGTAATTTTATGGCTGACGATACTTTGAGAGATGGCATGCAAGAAAACTATTTTTCCATTACTCATACTCTGAAAATAGGTCTGAAGTTGCCTGAGAAGCGGGCTGAAAAGTATCACACTTTTCATCTCTAGGGAGTTTTACTTTCAACTAATAGCTGTCGAATTATAAAAAAAAAACTAGGTCTATCTTCTTGTATTCGTAATGAAAAGCACAGTACTTACCTCGGGGTTAAAGTTACTTATTTAGTCCCTCGAATTAGCGACCTCGCTACGCTCTGCCGCCAACTCCTTCTCGGGATGAAATAAGAAACTTTCACCCCAAGTATAACAATGTAATATTATAACTTATCATTTTTATTACGAATAGAAGTGTATTATTTCTATGATTAGTTATTATATTACCCACGGCTTTTCTTCCGTCAACTGATTACCTACCCTACCTTAACTACTCTACCCTACCCTACCCTACCAACCTATTTTTTTTGCTTCCTGTATAATGGTGAACAAAATAAAAAAAAAGAATTTCTAACTCTTCAGATACCGTCAATTAGAGACACAATAGAAATACAATAACAGCGCGAATGCCGGCGTTCGCTTGGGGTTTAATGAAAGATCGGTTCACCTGTTCCACAGTTTTAACGAGATTAATGAACAGCAATTGACTTTTTATGTATATTTGTAGCGACATCTATGACGCCACATAAGAACTACGAAGAAAATACGAAATCCTGCATCGCGCAATCAAAGTTCTCCGCGCGATTTGAACATATACGACAGCCCGACATCAACTATTGGGCAGTCGCCCACCAGACTATAACACCCGGTCTGGTCGGAGGGTCCTCCCTTTTCAATGGAGGTATGTGGGGCTTTACTCTCTGTCCCGCATACCCTCCAAACTGGGGTAGGAGGATCCTCCCTTTTCAAAGGAGGTATGTGGGACTTTACACTCTGTCCCACTTACCTCCAAACTGAGATAGATAGTAGATTATTCATTCGATTGTTCCACTTAGCAGCTTGCCAACAGTCCTAATTCGTCTAACTAAATATAGAGATATAACGCGCGAAGTCACTTGAAAACACATAGGTATATAGTATATGTACTTATACAGAATTATCATAAGTATGATTATTATTACATAACAACTGATTGATAGGTATTGACAATAGGGAGTAATGTACTTTTACTATATGACCAATAGGAAGATCTTACCATACAAGAAATCAGCTTTCCATTCTGACATTTTGATCGAATACGCAACAAACCCACGTTAGATGGTCTTCTTTGATAAATGATAGATGATTGAGTTCAGTAGTGGCACTCAGCTATTGTCTTTATTATATTGGCCACTGATATGACCCACTTTTTTAAAATAAATGTTAAATAAATATTCGATACCTAAGTAGTTCGAAATAAAGATATCCCCAGGAGAACCAAAGTTACCGACATAACCCGAAAAATCAGTAAACAAAAAAAAAGCGAATAATTTTTATTTCACATAGGCCTACTTAAGCACTTATTAAACGTAGGAACTAATGCACGGTTTGAAATTGGCCTTTTTTATGGGAAATAATCGGCAACCTTTTTTTCGAGATCATAAATAGGTACCGGAATATTCTTTGTCTAAAAACTTCAATCCTGCAGGCTTATACGTAGAATCAATCCATTACACATAAGTCGGTATTAATTAGATTTTATTAAGATATTTAATTATATTTAACTTCAGTAACTTTCGTTGCAAGATGATGAAAACCTGTAATGTTAAAAATAGTAATGTTATGAAAATATCAATGACCTCTTAATTACAATAATTTATCATTATAACGCAAGAAAAATAATATATAATAAATAATGTTTTATCACATTATTTAAACTGTCTACGTGCTCAGACGATTATTTATTTTTCATCAATAGTATTGATTTCTTTGCAAAAAAAAATATCTACACTAATTTTATAAAAAAGTAAAGTTTGTTTTTATTGCTTGTAAGAGGTAATCTCTGAAAGTACTGGTCCGATTGCTAAAAATTTTTTCACTAATAAAAGCTGCTTTATTCCTGAGTAATACACTATAATTTTATGTACCTACGCGGGCGAAGCCGTAGTCCAACCATAGTATTTTATAATTTAGGTAGGTGATATAACATACCTACATATTATTTTTTAGTTTGTTTATACACCTATTAAGCTATATTATTAATTAGTAAAAATGTATATAAGAAGTACCTACCTTACCAAATAATACAAATTGGATAGAGTTGTAGCATAATTTTAATTACACATAATAAAACATAGTGGCTTTTAATTAACATATAAAGAAAACACTTAAGTAATTAAATGCTATAAATCTGTTATAGACATACAACCTTTGGTTTTATTATAATAGGCTAATCAATAATAAAAACTAATCTAACAGCAGCCTAATCGCGCATAACACAGCGACCTCAATAAGTAAACCATAGACCCGGAAACACGTTAAAATTACACCGGAACAATAACATCAAGAGATGACGGCACAGCTTCCCATTACATCCATGTTAATGAAATCGTGAACCGTTTGTAATCACGTCAATGGTAGTCCATCTGCATCGCTTCGTGATTCATCTCGAGCCTCGACTGCTCGACCTCTGTTCTGACAGTTACAGCATTTATTGTTTTTAGAGATCCGTAACTCGATCGGCATTAATGAAATCCTTGTAGAACCACTTTGGCGTCAGTCTGCCTTTCCCTGCCAGAGTCTGTATTTCCTGATTGCTATAATTTAGGGGTCTTTAAGTCAAGAGTGAATAGATTGTTTCTAGGCAAGCGTGCTTTATCATCGGCCACATCTTCCCTTACCATCAGGTGAGATAGAGGTCAAACGTGAGCCTATCTATAATAAAATAAAAAGCTGTCCGGCTGTTCTTTTGTTCGTATGTTAATACCGATATTCTGAGAAACGCTTGAAGGTATCAAGCTGAAATTAAAATCAAATATCTACTCATTTCTGCTGTGAAAAATCCAAAAACTATTTTTTGTAATGCACTTTTTGCAATTTTAAGCTTTAGTTTGTACGGAGCCATCGTTGCTCGAGTCCAACTCGCACATGACCGGTTTTTTATTGCCAAATCGCTCAACAAACAATCTGCTAAAGTAACCTAACATTTAGCTAGTAATATGCCTGATTTGGAAATATTTTGAAGCTGTTAAAGTGATGAGTGTGGGAACTGCGTTATAAACGATTATTACTATGTTGACACGATTAATGAAACCAATGGGTAGGTATAATATACTCGTGATGCCAATCCTAAAGATAGGTATCTTGATGAATATTATTTTCTTGCAAACCCAATAAAATTTTACGACCATTTAGGTAGTCGTCATTATTATTTTAAATCTATTAAAAATAGTCAAATGTTTTATTTCAACAGTTTCCTTATTAACTAATGTGATCAATAATTTTAGGAACAGAATTTTGCGATTGGGTTTTTTGACCTCGTCGGAAACACTAAAATCTGTCAAATACTTAATCAATCCATTTTATGTTGACTTTTATTTTTTTGTAATAAAATTAATCGTCTCAAAGGCATGTTAGGTAATAAAATAAAGATCAATTAATCTAAAAAAAAACCGACTTACTGTCGTTTGGGATACGGCATGTTCGGACACAGTGTCTGTGTGACAGTGTGACGAAAAAAATATTAAAATTAAAAAGTGTCAAATGACAAAGTGTCAAGTGTGAAAAACAATTATAATAATACGTTTTCTACAATAACAATAATATCTCACATTATTATTTTTCAATTAACAATTATTGCAATTCACATTATCCAGTGTCATTCATTAAAAAAAAAACTGTTACTTAAAAAAAAACTGTTTTGTACAGTCAGATGAAAAAAATTGTTTGATACATATTAATTTATACTACCTAATCTTAGTGTAAATTAATGTTTACCAAACAAAATTTTTCTTTTTATCGGTGTCCGAATCGTCACCAAAAAAAATTAAAATTAAAAAGTGTCAATTGGGACACTGTGTCCGAACATGACGTGTCCCGAAACGACAATAAGCCAAAAAACCGGCTGTGGAAATTTTCCCTTTTTTTATTACTCCCAAATAATTCATTGTCAAGGTTACATAAAAAACTTTATCCATAAATACAGATGAAAGTTGAAACTTGTATAAAAAGACCGGTTATTAAAAAAAGTGGAAAAACAAGTTTGCGAAAAAGTTAATAAAAACTTTAACGAGTTGCCATTTGCCCCATAACCTATCGTCTTTATAATCTAGATTCAAATAATATTAAGAATTTGTGATGATTATGTATTAGTGAAAGGTCAAGGCCAATCAAACCGTTGTCTACAATAACAATAATATCTCACATAATTATTTTTCAATTAACAATTATTGCAGTTCACATTATCCAGTGTCATTCATTAGGATTAATTGTTTTATAAGCGTGAATTACAAAAGTCAAATTATGTTTCAAGGAAGAAAATTAATCAACGTGTTTGCGAGGGCATTTTAAATTCAGTATAGATGTTTGAATATCTGTAAAGTGTGGAGATGCAAATGAAAGGCTTTCAGTTCAATTAGTATTATTATATTGTTAAAATTTTATAAATAATGTAACAAAGAGTGCTTCTCTTTATTACATTATTTATGAAATTTTGACAAAGAATGCTTCTCTTTGTTACATTATTATTTTTCGATTACGAATAATCGCAGGTCACATTATTCAGTGTCATTCATTAGGATTAATTATTTTATAAGCGCGAGTTACAAAAGGCAAATTATGTTTCAAAGAAGAAAATTAATCAATGTGTTTGCTTGGGTATTTTAAATTCTACAATTGAACATAATACTTCCGATTTCCATTAAGAGGAATTTCTGAAATTGGACTATGGTCCTAGAATGCAAAGGGTAATTGAAAGACACAGGAGTGGTTTTAGTCAGTAAAGGTATGACATCCCGCTCCGCCTTCGTAGGAGAAGTCATTGGATGATTTCCCATCCTAAAAAATGTAAGTATTATTATGCAAAATATTCCACAGAAAACATTAACTATCCTCAAAAACTTTTTTTCGTCTCTTTTAGCATTTTATCGACATTCATAGTAAAGTAAGAACATTCCTTTAACATTTTAAAAGGTAACTAAAGAACGAAACTCCTTGTAGAAGTATGTCACTCCTTCACGCTCCGCCAGGAAAACCCATCCTTGGAATAAAAGACAACGAAGGGTTTTAGTCAGTATAAGATTCACTCCCGGGATACGTCATTGATTAATTTCCCACCTAAAAACAACCCTGCAGGGAAAAAGTTATTGGATAATCACAAAAAAAAAATCGATTTACAGAAAGCGTTTAGGAACTCTAATAGATTATTAGCCATCCTTATACATTCCCTGTAATATACAAGTAACATTCCTTTAACATTTCACATCAAAGCGATGCGATCTCAGAGCAGATTACCTCAATTTATCCATAAAGCGCATGACCTGTGAACTTTACTCTTTATATCACAAAGCGCACAATGCAGGAAGACAGATTATGAATAACAAATTAAACTAATCGCCATATTTGTATTAAATCAATTTGTCGGAAGGTATAATACATAATGTATCTAATATTCTCAGTATTCAATGACAAATCGATATCAAAATATTAGCGAATTGGTACACAAAAAAGACTGTTTAAAAAATCACATATTGTAAGATATAGATTTGTGGAGATACTATGGGTCTGCGAGATTGCACATTGGGATACTGAAGATTTAGAAGGTATACGGAACAGGATGTAAAGTGCAGCAAACCTTCATTAAAAACAGACTCCTTCTTTCTCAACGAAGGCGTTTGACCAGACAGGCGTTGTGCTTGCGTATGGTCTAGACAAATGCCCGATAGTTGATAGTTTATTTATGTTCTAATCGCATGAATAACTTTTGAATTTTAGTTTCTAGAACTCAGGTTGGTTTTAAAGAAGTTATTTGATAATTTCTTGTCTTAAAAAAAGGTTTTTGCAAATAAAGGTAAATAAAAGACATAGTCAAAGATCTGAGAGTAGATGTACTCGTAAAAGATCAAAACCTGAACAGACCTCCCGTACCGCATTAAACATTAATGTATTCATCGAACGACTATATTAGATTCCGAGTCACGTGACTACATTGTCATTAGGAAACATAACGTACAGAATACGAACATAGTCAATAGCTATGCTATTTATAACCCTTCAATAATTCTAATTCAGTTAAAACCGTATGATTTGAAATAACTGTCTGCAAATAGGATGGAAATGTCCTCGAATGCCAACCGCAGATAATTTAAGGCACTTAAATATTGTTTAATGGTCATCTTGTGACACGATTAGGTAATATTTTGACCTTTTTTAATATTGCGGTTTACTAATGACAATAAACCACTTGTTTTTCTCATTAAAAGACAAGATTTTGGTATTTGTCATATTTTACCTGAAGCTATATTTCGACAATTTTTTTTGCTAAGAGAGAACCTGCTTTAAATGGATTGGTACATTATTTCTGAGGTACAGACTTGGTGAAGCACATTTATATGCGATAAGTTACCACCAATGATTAAATTCTCAAATAGGTATGGGTAAACTGTAGAAACCTATTTATTTACTGTCCATCTTAACACAAATAATTACAAGATTCAAACCGCATCCGTTTGACCATATTTCGTAATTTAGATTTGCGTTTTTACTTTTTAGCGAGTCTGTGAGAAACCAGTGGCACCTTCCATTGTCCAAGGCTTTATGAAATGACACCCACCAGATTGCCCCACTGACTACGCCATTGTTTTAACTTTACACGGCAATAAATAGACACGCCCTTGAATATATCTAAAAACATTGTAATTAAAATCGAGCGATATTTTGGTGGAAACATCAATACTGTGGGAATTTTTGTTATCCGTGTTGAGAATCGAACGTGCACGTTTATATTTAACCTAATATGGATGATGCAAACCTGCCATATATGTCCTTCAATACATATACAAAATTTAACCTTTACTTGATCGACGACCGACTTCGCAAAGTTTTCTTGCTCATCTGTTACGCTGAATCATCTTTATTTACAAAGGGTAACGATGTAAGTAATTAGATTGCTTCACGTTTTCACGGTACGAACATTAAGCTATACGCCCATCATAATTTCATGCTGGATTCTAAATATGGTTCCAAGCTTCCAATTTAGAGGTAATATGAAACTGATTAAATTATAAAAGGAGTAAGATTGGCAACGACAGAGGATTAGGAAATTATACAAGGCGTGAATGTAAATGAAGTCAATAGAGAACAACTCATTAGTAAAGTCGAAATAAATTCTAAAATGCCTTAACATAAAGGTCATTATTTTGTTAATAGTGTTATTAATATCAGCCAATATGAGACGGCTAAAAATACATCAAAAGATAATGCTAATGAACGTAATCGTGAGAACGGTACCCTACTTGAGCAAGGTGCATCGTTTGTGAGCATCGCAGAGAATATCAGCGTAAACTAATGTGTTGCGACAAAAGGTCTGCAATACTTTAAAGTGGTTCCGATCCGCTTAGAATGAGATTTGAAAACGGTTAAAGGTAAATTTAGAATAGACCATCTTAGACGATAAACGATATCCTTAAGTGAATAGTTCTTTATGAGCTCGTTAGCATAATTCTGTCATGAATCCTTTAACCCTTCAGATACCGTCAATTAGAGACACAATAGTAAGACAATAGATGCGCGGCCACCGGTGGTCGCTTGGAGATTCATGAATTAAAGTTAATAGTCCCAACTTGAAATACGAACTTATTCATTCATTGGAACTACAATATTCACTTGCATCAGCTTCAAATAGCAATAAGAGTGCTTTGCCTCAATTGCTTCAGTAGCTCGTTTAGCTATCACTACAATCAAATTAAAATGTACTCGTGTAAGTTTAATATAAGCGTTCAATGGAAAACATGAGTACATTCACACAAGTGAACGGATGAGTGGATTTATTGGATGATCTTTACCAACGGCCGTTGGGTTGTGCGCCCGCGCCGTCATGTCTGACCTGACACACCGCAGTAAAGGTTACACAAACCGTTCTATACCACTGACGATGTTCGGATCTGACTTATTTGAAACTTGATGAAGCTTATATTTTAATCAATATTTTCAGTGTTACAATATTACTTTTCATTACTCATACTCTGAAAGTAGGTCTGAAGTTGACTGAGGAGCGGGCTGAAAAGTACAACACTTTTCATCCCTTGGGAGTTTTACTTTCACCTAACAACTGTCAAATTATTTTTAAAAAAAAACTAGGTCTATCTTCTTGTATTCGTAATGAAAAGCACAATGCTTACCTCGGGGTTAAAGTTACTTATTAAGTCCCTCGAATTAGCGACTAAATAAGTTCTCAACTTCTTCTCGAGACGATATAAGTAACTTTCACCCCTAGTGTAACAATGTACTATTTAATGCCTTCTGTTTTTTGTTTGTCTTCATTCTGCTCATCCTTTAAAATGTTCGTATACATGGTTTTATATTTGTAATCTTAAAGTTTATTGCAGCTATCAATTGCAATTAAAAGGCCTGTGTAAATTATATATTGAAATAGAAAACCGAAACTAATCAATTGACCCAATACCGAGGTCTTTAAGTGCGCAAAGTTTTATGCGTTCTCATCGATTTGGACCAATGTTGTGGCACGTTTAGATTTCCAATTATCTATGTATAGTAAAAATTATAAAGTGCATCATTATGATATGCTAATTTAAAGCGGGGGCGTAACGCCATGATGACATAGGTACGGTCTTGCGTTCGGTTACTCATAGAATCAAAATATTCCACATTAAATATTGTTTCATTGATTCGAGTTTGTCTTTCAATGACATATTATTAGGAACTTCGTGATGTTCAATAAGTACCGACGTGACTCTGATGTCCCTTCTATAACCTTTGAGTGTATTTTGATTACTGTATCTATTGATTATATTATTGATATTGCAATTTTGTGTTTATTAAAAATTCTTGTGATTGTATATTTGTAATTTACTAGTTAGCAATGTTTAAATTTCTAGTCTTTTCTCTACCATTAATTCATGAATCCCCAAGCGACCACCGGTGGCCGCGCATCTATTGTCTTACTATTGTGTCTCTAATTGACGGTATCTGAAGGGTTAAAAAAAAAAAAATAGTTTATTTTCTCACCATTACGTGTTTGATGGTACATAAATTTACAATTTTCTGTGGTGGACATAAAATGCACATGCAATGCCATTATCAAATATTATTCTATTCTTGTTCATAAATCACTCTGTATTAGTGAAACAAGTTTTTTTTGAGTTTATCAAGGGAAGATATACAGACAAACGCGATAGGGAGACTTTGTTATATAGTATACTTATGTATTTGTTTTTTGTTCCAGGTAATTTTCTAGTTTCATCACCGAGTACCCCAGACGGAGTAATTTGTACATTATCGTAAGAAGTTGTAAAGGCTTGCCTTAATTGGAATACAATTAAGTCGTTTTATGTTCAGCGTGTTTAAATAGTCATTCCGTTTAAAATACTTATTTAATAACCATCAAGTTTACGTTACAAGCGATCGGTGTGTTATTGTGAACACGCAATCTTATTGCTTAAATCGCATTATAAGTACTTGTCAGAAGTTCACGAGCCGAGTGCTGCTATGTGTTAATTTATTTTGCCGAGATGTGTAATTTTCGAACAAAGTAATAATGTTTTTTTTTATTTAGTATGATGATTGTAATATATTAAGTCATGTCACTTAGCCATCTAAGTGGACAAGGAGGGGCCCAGCTGGTCGAAGCCTACTGGGGCCGGGGTTATCCGAAAGGAAACTCGAGCCACGGTATGAAGGCTAGAAGGAACGAGGTGGAGTTTTTAGTCAGTAAGAGTCTGACACTATCTCCCGGTCCACCCAAGAGCGGGTTTTGTCATAAGATGATGTTCCCCATCGAAAAAAAAAACTAAGTGGACAAGTACCAATGTGAATTCTTCAATTCTTATACTACTTTTATAAGTATATCAGAGACATTACTGACACCCTGTGACTCGGAGAGCACGTAAAGCCGTTGGTCCTGGTTGTCATTGGTAGATTTTTGACAGTCCGTTACAGGTAGTCAGATGCCAGAAAGTCTGACCATTAGTCGATCCAAGAAGTATTGGGTGGCACAGTAACTGGGTGCTCTATGTAAAACACGGGTATGGGTAATCAGTGATTACCCATACCCGTGTTTTACCAGATGCAGCTGATTACTAATCAGCTGCATCTGGTTAGACTGGAAGCTGACCTCAAGCTAGTTGGGAGAAGATTATGTATGGGAGATGATGAGTATGATGATTGTAACTTAAATGATGATTTGTTTAACCTGGATAAAGTAAATAATATCGAATTAAATGTTGATAATCACGTTGTTATAACTGATGAAAAATTACAAAATATTAATAATAATATTTCACCAAGAATGATGTGAAATTATATCGACAAATTATCGTTAACTGCTTCCCAATATAAATTACAAACAAGATAAGTGAATTCCCCTCTTAAGCACAAAATTATTGAGATTCTCCATCACGGCCCGCAGAGTGTTGCAACTTTACCTACACAAATTGCCAGCCACGAATTAAGGTTCACCGTCATATGTTGTATGTAATTAAGGGGAAGGTACACTGAAGATTCATCGCTTGACCGCCTTGGAATATGGCGTAACAGCGTTATGACATTATATTATTAAAGGAAAATTGTTCCACGATTCGATAAATGTTTTAAATGGTCAAAGTTCATGAGGTTTGCCTTGAAAACGATTGATATAGGACTATATGACGCAAGTTATGATTATTTACATCAAAACAAGGCACTAGTTGAAGGTAAGATGGCGATCTGAGATCGATCAATCGAAAAATCGATTTTATAGGCCAAGAAAATCGATTTTATAAATTTAGTTGATTTTGTTTTTAAAGATGTTTTTCTATTTTAGCAAATACTAAAAATAATAAAATAATGTTTGCTAAAATAGACCTATTGAAATAAGTAAAATTTCTGCCTTTAAATTCACTTAACTGTCTGTTCTGTGCTGTGTTGTTGTTATTAAATTCCTGCTAGCGGCCCGTCCCGACGTCGCACGAGCAATAAATATAGCTTATGTTACTCAGGGTGAATGTAGCTTTCCAATGGTAAAAGAATTTTTGAAATCGGCAAAGCAGTTTTTGAGTTTATTCATTACAAACATACACACACACACACCCTCACAAATACAAATTTTCCCTCTTAATAATATTAGTGTAGATATCGCTATTTTTACTTAATAATATTATAATAATAATAATATTCCACAACTATCACACAACGCCGTCTAGTCCCAAGCTAAGCAGAGCTTGTGTTATGGGTACTAGACAACTGATAAACATACTTATATATTTCTAAATACATACATATTATAGATAAATAACACCCAGACACAAATGATCATGCTCATCACATAAACATTTGTCCTGGGTAGGGATCGAAACCACCACCTCCGGCATAGCAGTCAGGGCCACTAACCACTAGACCAACAGGGCAGTCAAATTACAGAATGCTTCTCTTAACATCAAAACAATTACAAATGAAACTCATTTGCCCAGTTCGACGTAAGATAGAAGCGTTTACGTAAGGTCCAATACCTATGCAAATGTACAAATGTAACTTTTACTTGACTCTCGTACTTAGTTCAAGGCATAATTTGCATTTCTTTCAAATGGTTCTTAAACGTCACACTGCCGGCAGCGGTGCCTAAGGTTACTAAGGTTTACGAGAAAGTTCAACTTATTATTGAGAGCTAACTTCTGCCCACGGCTTCGCCTGCGTGAAAATAGAAAATTATCCCACTAGAGTATGACTACAAAATAGATAGGTACAGAAGACAATCTCATGTATGTACTTCACTTTTTTTACCTACGCTCGGTGGACGCACACTTATGATCGTTTAAGCCGGAACTGTTCGACGAGCCGACTGAGGCGCTCCAAGATATCATGCCCGTGTGCGGTGCCTATGTGTGTGTTGCTCGAGCGCGCTTTGTATGTAGATTTACTTCTGTACTTATATATATTGTGGTGTGACTGTGTAGAGCAGTGGTGACCCAGTGGTAATAGCTCCGACTTACAGGTTGTAAGTCCTGGGTTCAAACCCAACCTACATAACTTTATTTCATCACCACTGCTCTCAAAACTGTAAAAGAAAACATCGTAAGGAAACCGGCATGTCCCGGGATTCCCGCGACTGTCACTATATCATTGGTCCTCTTTGTGGAAAACCTTCCAACGATGAGTCTTCCGTTGCACCGTTGCCACATTTCGGCCTCGTCTAGCAAAACTCTCTTTGACAAATATTCAACTTCAAATGCTTAATTTGGAAATTGAGGGACAGTCATGCACACGGTTTCTAATTTAAACAAATTCTATTTTCGAATTTGTCATGGTGAATTCTAGATTGAGAATTTCTTGGATGATAATCACTAAATCAGCATATCGCTGGTTATAAATAGCACACAGACAAGTAGTATTTATTTCAAACTGATATCATCGCATCCCGTATAAAGACATTTACGTTAACCATCCAAGATTTCCATCTCCAAGATTTAAGAGGAACCTATTAGACAGCACGGGTCATGTCACAGCCCTACTTCCTAGTGTTATGCAGCCCATTGACAATAATGAACGCAAACCTAGTCTGACTCACGAAATTCCCACGTTTGATTTAGAATAAAATTTAATTACCATTGTAGAACTTTGTCAGTAATTAATAATGTAATTGTTAAACCGTGAACATGACAATTTACGCAACTGTGCGTTTGAACAACAACCAACAACAGCGGGTTTTAGGGTTCTGTACATCAAAAGGAAAAAAAACGGAACCCTTGTAGGATCTTCACGCAACTGTGCGTTTGAACAACAACCAACAACAGCGGGTTTTAGGGTTCTGTACATCAAAAGGAAAAAAAACGGAACCCTTGTAGGATCTTTACGCAACTGTGCGTTTGAACAACAACCAACAACAGCGGGTTTTAGGGTTCTGTACATCAAAAGGAAAAAAAACGGTACCCTTGTAGGATCTTTACGCAACTGTGCGTTTGAACAACAACCAACAACAGCGGGTTTTAGGGTTCTGTACATCAAAAGGAAAAAAAACGGAACCCTTGTAGGATCACTTTGTTGTTCGTGTCTCTATCTGTCCCTTTATCTCGGGAACGTATCGAGATATCATCATGGAGAGCAGTGGTGGCCGAGTAGTAATGGCTCCGACTTACGAGTTGTAGGTCACGGGTTCAAACCCTGCCAGGCGCATTACTTTGTGTAATTTATTTCATTACCACTGATCTCAAAACGGTGAAGGAAAACATCGTGAGGAAACCGGCATGTCCTATAGAACCAAAAATTCGAAGACATGTGACTCACCAACCCGCACTGGGCTTGCGTGGTGGATTACGGCCCATTACCTCTCCTAGAGAGGAGGCCTGATTAAAAAGGCTGATGATGATGATGCCAGCAAAGTTTGCCGTGAAGGTTGAATTGATACATTTACTACCAAATACTACAAAAACATTAAAATGTGTACATCCATGTTCTAATGTAAACAAATTCACTATTAAGTATAGCCAAAACTATTACCAAACATGAACAGCGGACCCGTAAACAATACAAATCGTTGAAAACATTGTGACTGAGCATTCGTTACGGATTCTTTACGCATACCTACGGAATCCGGATTTCGAAATCTTTTAAAAGTACTACCGACTTATGAGTTATGAGCGTGCGTTTTGACTTCGTTCATCACTAATTTATGGTCATTTAGAAGGTAATTTAAGATAATAGACACTTCCGTTTTAACTTGTAGCTATTATTTCTTAATCTTGGTCCCTTTTATTAAAACTTTTTCACCTAATTGTTGTCACATCAATCACTTTCACTTTGGTTTTCCATTTATTATTGACTAGCTGCTGCGAGCGGTTCCACCCGCGTGATAGTAGAAAAATATCCTAAGGGATTCCAGGATGTACCCGTGTACCCGTGCACCAAGTTTCATTGAAATCCATTCAGCCATTCGAGCGTGAAAAAGTTACAAACATACACACACACTCACGGCTCGTTTTCGCCTTTATAATGTTATCTAGTGTGATAGGTTCGCATTTGACCACTATCTCACCTGATGGTAAGCAACGATACGGTAGGCAATGAAGCAAACTTGCCTAGAAGTAACCTATTAACTTAGGACCTCCAGACCAGATTGTAGCTATTAGGAAACACGCTCTGGCAGGGAATTCCGCTCCTTAGCTGTACGCACAATGAATGTGTTCTCAAAGCTATTACTACTACTACTATTGCTATGACTACTACAACCACAAAAACAACTACTACTCCTACAATAACAACAACTACTGCAACAACTACTAGTGCCACTACAACTACTACCACTGGTACTAAACGTGTTATAAATAGGGGTGGGAAGTCCATCCCATGCCGATGGCGCAACGCCGTGTGTCTAGTGGCCCTTGCAATAATTCTTGCAAATAGCAAAATCTTCTATATCTGATTGAATTTTGAATAAGCATGAAATAAAACGACACCATTAGATACGTATAGGAATGCCAAATATCAGGCCCTTCACAAGCTGACATTCATGTACTAACAACCTCGTGACGATACGAATATATTCATCTGCATAAGACATCTATGGATCCTTTACAAATATCTATATACGGGTACTTTAATGAAGAATGCTAACCCTAAAAATTGGTATAATTCGTTTTATCCCTTGGGCGACTAAAACCTACTCCGATTCCTTCTTTGCCTTCTTGGGGTTAATTTTCACACAACCCATGGCCCCAATAGGCTTCGACTCTGCTGGGCCCATAGAAATATAAATAACAGGCTGGGCCCTTACGGTTTGCTGACATCTCCTTGAGGCGCGCGTGAAATCATCAAATAACTTCTCTCGTCTCAAGGTGGAGCCAAAGGTTGTGTCAGAGTTTTACTGACTAAAAAACTACGGTGAATCTTTCGAACAATTCCGCAGAACTTAATCTGGGTTAGGTTTGTGCGATTTTTGGCATGGTTAAAGATCTGTGGAAGATTTTCGAATGAAGATCAGTGGATGTTTTTGTTTATCATTAGCAAATTTATTCCTAGTGATTTATGTGAAGTAAAATTGGTTCAGTTCTATATAAGTATTTGTACTACTGGACAAAATGTGGGAACATTGAAACGGACGCGATCTTAGTAAAACTAGTAGTACTTAGTAGTACAACAAACAATCTTAGTGAAGCAACAGTGTTGACTGACTATTGAATGGCTTACTCAATAAAATTACCAAATACTGCATCATCATCAGAATATGTCACAGCCACATTATATTAGAAAACTAAGTGAAGGCACGAGAGCATATTCGCAGGATGTTGGCAGATTCATCATCGCACTGATTTCTTTTTTTTCACTATAGCTCTGTTTATTTATATGTATGTATCTAAGTATGTATTTACTATTGCATTTGTTTTCTCATTTATTAAGTTGCACCTGCCATGTTATGTTTCTGCACCACCCTAAGGTCGACTGGCAGATAATGCCTAAGGTATTAAGTCCGCCTTTGTACAACTTTGTGCATAAAGATTTAAATAAATAAAGTGACTAAATTCCGTATCAAAAACCGAATACATCCTAAACTAGACAAAACAAAAAAAAAACATTAGTGCGTCCCGTTTCAAGCACGCAACTCGCATAAAGGCCACCATAGACTGGCTAGACGCAACAACGCAACAACGATGTTTCAAAGAAATTGTTCTCGCACGATAACTTCGCATTGTCGCGTCGAATTCTAACAGTCTTAGAAAGATTTTATTTTCAGCCAGTATTGTTACAATGTCGTAAACTGTTGTCCCCCATAGCTTTGTATATTATCAGTTTGAAATCTGTCTGGAGATTGCGTGTAAACGCGATGTAACAACACCGTTCAAGCTAGAGCTACATTACACGCACACGTCTGATTTGTACGTAGAACGACGTTGCGTGGCGTGGATCTAGTGTTGCTCTACGAGTCTAGTTTCCATATAAAATAAAATGAAGACCAACGTGCTTAGATCGGTGTCTGTGGCACACGTGTCCACAGTGTTAGGCACGCCACAATTATGGCGCTAAGTCCTCTCTTTGAGTGTGACTGGAAAGACCTCACGTTGTCCTTACCTTCCGCATGAAGTAGAGGTTCTCACCGGACAAGATAAGTTCGGGAGGTTCCTGCACAGGATTGCAGCGGATGAAACGCCCGAGTGTCACCACTGTATGGACCGCCCGGAGAACACGGTGGAGCATACGGTAGAGGTATGCCCCACCTGGGCAGAGCACCGCCTTGTCCTCGTGGAAGCGATCGGTGGCAGCGATCTCTTGCGCTGGGCTTTGGTACAGGCCATGGTCCGGAGACAGGAGGAGTGGCAGGCCAGGATGCAAAAGGGAACCTCGGGGCCTTAGAACGAAGGCAAATAAGGAACAGGAGTGGGTTTTAGTCAGGAAGAGAAATGTCATTCATCGGGAGATGTCATTAGACAATTTCCCATCTAAAGGAAAAAAAAAAACCAAGTGCATAGTTTAATTCTACCTTTAAAGCCGCTCCGGACTTCACTTGTATGGAACATGTCGATAACAATCGAAATAATAAGCCCAGGGCCCTTGTTCCACAGATATTTATGAATGCTGTGACTCGATTCTGGGCGGATCGCCGATATATTGCGATGCATCGACCCGTCGAACCGGTCTAGGGCAGAGGGTTTACGAGACGATGAAGTCACGGCGGCCATGACACACTAAACATTGAAATGATTCGATGACACCGCTACATAAAAATCTAATTTTATTAACGGACTGTAAACGTAAATAGAATAACGTTTTATTATGTTTGAGTACAAAACAAATACATATAATATAGTAATTAACTATTCTCCGTATATGGTAAACAGTGTTCAACTAAACACATAGTCTAAGCTACCGTTGAACCATAGAAATCACTTGCCTTATCTATCTTTATATAGGTATGTTATAATTCTTCTGTATTTGTGTTTGTCAACTTCTCCTAAACGGCTTGACCAATTTGTTTGAAATGTTGAGTGGGTTCCTGGATGGTTTGAAAATACAATGAAACCCGGTAGTGCTGCTACTGGGTTTTCAATGTTTTTCGGATACAAACCCAGCTTTCGGGTAAGAAAATGTCTGCCGGAACAGCTAGAATCTACACATATAAAAAGAGAAACTGACTGACTAACATATGATCAACGCACATCCGAAACTACGGAGCCTATAAACATACAATTTTGCACTAGGTTTCCTTTTATGACGTAGGCGAGCACATAGAGAGGAATTTCCAAAATTCAACCCCTCATAGGATGAAATGGAAGTTTTTAAGGGCGCTTTTAATTTATGCGTACTGCAACCGGCCGTCTGCCGCATGTTTACCGCAATGTAGCCGGCCGGTTGCAGTACGTTAGCAGTGCGACAACAAGCGCCTAAATTGAAAACGTATCTGGCTGCCGTGCGTTTGTATGCCAGTGATGTGCTATTCAACACCGATTTAAAAACGTGGTGCTTGTGACATTGGCTTCCTGTTTGCGACCGTTCGCCACACGGTTGCCGCAACGCGCGCTTTGTATGAAAAATACATTCGAGCGTGCGTAGTACGACTAACGCACCGCAGCTGGCCGTCAAAAAACGCATAAATTGAAAGCGTTCTAAAGATTGTGTGAAGAAACCTGCTTTCACACTTTTTTTTTTGTCGATGGGGAAAATCATGTTATGACAAAACCCGCTCTTGGGTGGAGCGAAATATAGTGTCAGACTCTTACTGAATAAAAACCCCATCCCGTTCCATCTAGCCTTCATACCGGGGCACGAGCTCCATTTCGGACAACCCTGGCCCCAGTAGGTTTCGACCCATCCTGCTGCTGACAACTCCGTGAGGCCCGCGGGAACAGTGCGCGCCGTCGACGTCTTGGGAAACCTACTTTCACACGGACAAAGCCGCTAACACAAGCTAGCAAAATCTAAAAGCAACATCGCAAATAGCCAAGCCGTTTAGGAGTGTTCAAATAATTACAGCAAAAACACGGATTACTTATATACGTTGACCGTTGACCTGATGAACTTTACCGAAATAGCCGTAAATTACGGAGAGGCTTGTTAAGCTATGTGACCTTGGTACACTAATTTGTGGATCATTAGACTTATTGCGTAATTGTCGTCATTAAATCAGATTCTGTATTTAAATTCCTTGCGGTAACTAATTACTTCATTTTATAAACCGTTTAAGATCATTGTTTTGGGTTCCGTACTGAAGGAACTATGATAATGCCTCCGCTGTCTCTCCGTCCGTCTGTCTATTTGTCCGTCCATCTGTCAGCGAGCTGTATCTCATAAACCGTTAGTTAGAGATAGAGAGTTGAATCTTTTCACGTAATATGAATTTCTTTTGCCGCTATAACAATAAATAATAAAGTTAACAATTAAAGGGGGTTCCTATAAAAGCGTTTTATGCTGGTTTTAGTGTACATATTTTTATTGTACACTAAAAAAATAACAACTTAACACACTCACTCTCTTCTTACTCTTTTAATAATATAATAGGTATGTTGTAGTACAGAACCCTTCATGTACAAGCCCGACTCGCTCTTGACCAGTTTTTTTTTGAGTTGGAATATCATCTCATTATTTGCTCTGAGAGGGAGAATAGGACTTTTACTGGCTAAAACCTACCAGTGGTCCTTCAATTGCCTTTTCCGTTCGAGAGTTTCGGAAGGTCTTTCGAACAATCTTAAAGCCCAGTATTAAACATTTAAACATAATAGCCTTTGAAAATCCCGTAAATAAAGCTTTCCTCACGCACTTACGAAGGTTATCACAAAACATATTATTATTTATTCAAAATATTTCGTTTCTTACAAATTATCACTAAGTATCTTCTTGACCTTTGAGGCCTAATGCAAGCAAATTAATAATATGTTTTGACATCATCTTGTATGAATACATTTTAATGACAGAACGCACAATATGATGATAAAAAATCTAAACAAATTCAAAGTTTAATACGATCTCACACTTTAGGTACTCACCGTAGGCATGGGCTTGCGGACGGCGAGCAATGGGTAGCTCACCGTCTGACCTGACGGTGCGTAATGTTCCACGCGTGCCTTGAAGAGATGTCAGTATAACCGTAGCGCCCAGCAGGGTCGAACCCTGTTGGGGCCATGGGTTCGTTTCTGAAAAACCCGGGGCTCTGGATCGCATAACAAAGAAGGAACATAGGAGTAGGTTTTAGTCAGTAAGGCCAGGCTTTTCCGCTCAGCCCAAGTGCGAGAGAAGTCATTAGATGATTTGAGATGAGACTTGTCTGTTGGACTAGCGGTTTGTGGCCCTGACTATGCCGGAGGTCGTAGCTTCGATTCCCACCCAGGACAAGTGTTAGTGTGGTTAGCATGATCATTTGTTCTGTATCTAGGTGTGATACATAACACAAGCTCTGCTTAGCTTGGGGCTAGACAGCGTTGTGCGATAGTTATGGAATATGATATATTATTTCAAAGGGCAATGACTATGCTCGGAGTTTCTTTGCGTGTTCGAATCAGGTATGAGGATATCCGCAGGCCATGGTTACTGACATAGCACGAAAAATCGCCAAACTTAAGTGGCAATGGGCAGGGTACATTGCTTACAGAACAGATGACCGTTGGGGCCAAAAGGTTCTGGAACGACGACCACGTACCGGAAGACGTAGCGTTGGAAGGTCATTTACCAGGTCATCGGTTCACCTTGTAGGAGGCTACAAGGTGGACCGATGACCTGATAAGGGTTGCGGGAATCCGATGGACGCACAGGATCGTTCATTGTGGCGAAACTTTGGGAGGCCTATGTCCAGCAGTGGACGTCTTTCGGCTGAAATTATGATGAAGTAACTTGGTTGCGTACGACATACCTATTGGTTTTTATCTCCGTAATTAATACTAATCGGTCTCAACAATAGTGGCTCGTATTGTTTCCCAAGTTTTGTGTGTTCTCATTGAAGAAACACTCATTTGTATTGTTCCCTGCGCATTGGTGATCGATTACACGGCAATCAATTGTTTAGTAACCTATCCTCTGATTTATATCTATCGTTAATTATGTCATTAATTATTATAATTAGCCGTTTTTATTAACTTATCGATCATCAGTTTCATACATACCTACTAGATTTTTTTAAGGTGGGAAATCTCTCGCTCTTGGGCTGAGCGGGAGGGCGTCCCCTCGCGCGTGCGTCCGTCTCTTTCACTAGCATTACTGCTTCGCAGAAGAAGGCGTCTGCCTGCCATTCCTCCTCGCTACGAACACCTGTCTACTTGTATCATATTGACAAATCATAGTGTCAACGAATTTGCAGTTGCATCACTGTCACATAGATACCAAATCGATATTGGTAAGTCTTTGAATGCCTTTAAAAAAAAATTAACGAGCCTGTAATAATACATTTTCTTCGATTCTCATGTGAGTGTGAAAACATCCTTGCAGAAAATTGACTGTCATCGGAAATTTTGAAACCTAGTTAGATACGATAATATAGATGACGGTCACAGTGTTAGTTATATACACTAATATTAGATGCCAGCTTTTGCCCGCGGCTTCGGCCACGTACATAAAATATAGTTTGATGTCACTCAGGAATAAAGCAGTTTTCTATCAATGAAAAAATTCAGCAATCGGACCAGTACTTTCAGAGACTCCCTCCTGCAAATAAAAAAATAAAAATTTTACCTCTTTATAATATCAATGCAGATTAGCTTCTGCCAGCGAGAGGCTTTTCCTGCGTACAAGTAAACAAATATGTAGCCTATGTCACTCAGTGATAAAATAGTATTCTACTGGCGCTACAATACTCATAAATAATTTAATCGATTCAGGTTCAGGTTTTTGAGTTTATTCATTACAAACAAAAATACGTATCTTTCTCTTTATTATATTAATTATTTTCAATATTCCTTCGTCTAAGCTTTGATCCTTATCGGATGACCGGACGGTGAGCTACTCATTGCTCCTTGTCCGCAAGCCTGCATTCACTGTGGAGGGAGTCCCCTATGACCTCTTTTGCTGTCTATAGAAATTAGTCATCGATAGTTCTTGGGTAACCTAAAGAAACTCCAAGAGAGGCGTGTCGAAACCGTCCAGAAGCGTTTAATTGAGAAGCCTATGACGAAATAACACACGGAAACACTCCAGGCGCGGTTCACGAGACTGACCTCACGAATCCGAGATGCAACCTTACAATTAAAGCCTCTTCGTGAGCCGCCACTTAAGCTATTAACTTATAATAGACTCTATGAATGCTTACAATTCAGTTTTAATTATATGAGGCTTTTGATTGATTGTGCCGTTAAAAATATTGTCATTCGTGATAATTAATTCGTTTTTAATTTGATGCTGTTTAAATATGCGTTGACTGTGGCTTCATTATGTATTTGTTATGGCCGTTTTGTTGAATTTATTAACCTATGAATCATGGTCTTTTAACTAGGTCATAATTACAATATTAAAAAGAAGCAAAGTTTGTCTTTTTGTTTGTAGGAGGTAATCTCTGGAAGTACTGGTCCGATTACTAAGATTTTTTCGCCGATAGAAAGCGGCTTTATTCCTGAGTGACATAGGCTATATTTTATGTATGCGGGAAGCCGCGAGTAAAAGCTAGTTTTTAATCATTTAATTAGTATATTATTATAATGACTTGTTTTATGTAATCGTGAATGAAATTACTAATCTTCGTGAAGTCTGATTAACATTCTTTAGATGTAATTGTTTAATACGCTCGGCAATTTACTTGATTATGAAGCCAGCTGAAACTAAATTGCGTATGTAACTTTTGCTTTCGTCATAGATTAAAAGAGTCACTGCGATACTGGAACGCAAAAGGTAACTGATGAAACACGGGTGGACTTTACTTAGTAAAAGCCATACAGTCCCTCTCTCCCCATCCAGAGTGGAAGACATTGAAGAATTTGACAATTTAATAAAAAAAAAACTTACTCATTGCCATCTTATAAATACATACTTACGGTATAAGTAGGTATACCACCCATACAAAATAATCCTAGGCATACAAAACATAATAATAAAAAAAAATGAAACGCTAATGATACATCGCATTGCGTTTCCAAAACGTTATATAATAATATGTCCAATATAATATACATGTTTATCATTTGTAAATATGTACCTTTGTAAGAGCTAACTTTACTGGTACGAGTAGCAATTGACCTATGAAGGAAAATCTTTCGAAATTATCAATCCTCAAGTCTTTTTCGATTAGACAAGATTTTTTATTACATACTTTAGTCTAAAGAGTTATTTGTAAGCAGTTACTGAGCTATTCATATTGTAAATGCAAGTATACATGTCAGAAGAAAAAGAAAAAACTGATTGGACAAAATATTTCACGAAATGTCTTTCAAAACTGTTTAAAACTCCATTAAGTCTGTCTATTCTTTAGTGTTAAATGCTGTTTAATTGCGAAACTCTTCACGTATAATATAAATTGTAATTGATTATAGTTTTCGTAATGTTTACGTATATTTCGTATCTTCATCATAATTTGAAGAGCTTATTGTTGAGTGTAATAAAATTTTATATCGGGAAAATAGTGTGCAAACTTTTTGAGGAAGGTAACATATTAAAAATTTTAAAAAGAGTTCGTTGAAAACTTGTGTTGTTGTTGTGTTGTTGACTTTATGAAAATATAGATAAGGATCGATGATTTCTGGGAAAATTTTGATCCGGTACTCGATTGGTGCAGTGATGGAGCTATTGGCTGATGTGCTGCATATCGCGGGTTCTTTTTATGGTGGGTAAAAATCATTCAATGATAACCCCCGCTCTTGGGTGGAGCGGGAGATAGTGTCAGACTCTTACTGACTAAAAACCCTCCACCCCGTTCCTTCTACCGGGGCTCGAGCTCCCTTTCGGATAACCCTGGCCCCAGTAGGCTTCGAACCAGCTGGGCCTCTGCTGTTGCTGACAACTCCTTGAGGCGCGCGGGAACAGTGCGCGCCGTCGACGGCTTGGGCTCGGTACGGACAGTTACCGGACGGTCGGACAATGAGCCACCCAATGCTCGCCGTGCTCAAGCCCTGCATATCGCGGGTTTGATTCCTGCAGGGAACAAATATTATTACGGACTACAGCTAGTTTTTTTTTTATAATGCATAGGTTCGCGTTTGACCACTATCTTACCTGATGGTAAGCGATGATGTGGCCGACGATGGAACACGCCAGACAGTCAGTTGTTCTGGGTCTAGATGTCTTGTAATAACTACTAGTTCGGGACGCTTATAATTGAAAATTTGTAGTTACTATACTATCACAGAACAACCGTCATTTAATTACTAGTTTGAATTTTATAAACTGAGCCTCAAGCCGAGTTTATAACACACGAATGTTTTAATACCTAATTATGTGCAGTTATACATAAACTACTAACATTCCGCGAAATTAGGTATTTAAGGAATACTTTTTCAGTAACGAATAATGAATGTCGCATCACTGCCTCACTCTCGCAAGAATCTTAACAAAACAAAAAATAGGTATTTATTACCACCACTGAAAATTATTTTGTATCAATCCTGATTTGTTGATACCTTATGTTTTTCAGGTTTTTTTTTGTATTTTCCTTTATTCAATGCTGTATTTTCTTCATTCCAGGCCCCATGAAGCGGCTGTCATGCGCATAGCGGCACTGATTGCACTCGTGCAGGTAAGTCCCACACTTCATCATGTTTTATATCTCCGAAGCTATTGATTTTTATTGAAGGAACTACCCTTCAATACACATCTCACATCATATTTAATTCATGAATCCCCAAGCGACCACCGGTGGCCGCGCATCTATTGTCTTACTATTGTGTCTCTAATTGACGGTATCTGAAGGGTTAAGTGATTTTTTTTTTGTTATCCTGTTCTGTCCCACTCCTGGGCAAAGGCTTCCCTCCACTCCTTCCATCTTTCGCGTCTGAGTTTCCTCTTGCCAGTTCTGGTGGAATCTGTCTAGTTCAACGCTCAATCTCCTTTGTGATCTGCCGAGACCCCGTCTCACTGTTTCAGAGCATTTTATTTGTGCTACTTTGGCCCACAGTTTCTTGAGCATGCGGCAGACATTTCCTGCCCAGTTCCATTTCAGTTTTAGAGGAATAATAATATAATTAATTCATGAATCCCCAAGCGACCACCGGTGGCCGCGCAACTATTGTCTTACTATTGTGTCTCTAATTGACGGTATCTGAAGGGTTAAAAATAGAGCAACATTGATAGGTTCAAAAGTAAAAATATTGTGTTGCTGAAAACCAAAGATACGTTCTTTATTTTTACTAACTATTACAAAAACACTTACATATACGACGTAATACAACTTAAATGCCCAAGTCAAAAGCTTTAGATTGGGTAACTGTTATAGTTTTTTTTTTATTTACTTGACAAAAGAGACGCAATACCATCAGAATATTTTGTACTAATTTATTAAATCGTAAAAAAGAAGATATTATAATAACATCTAAAGAACTAGAAAATTAACAAAAAGAGCCTCCAGTATACTTACAGACTCCCCATTTATTCACTTCGAGACGAACCTACACACTTCAATAAGCAGGTTAATGAATATTTTATCAACGACGATCGCTTGGTTGACCCAATGATAGCCTAACCTAAGTTCAATAGTCCACACATTCTCTCATAAATTCACTTCTAAATAATTTTGTAACAATTCCCTTTGACTTCCATAACGTAATAAAAAATTAAGTAACAAAAACAGTTCATTATGCGTTGATAGAAATTCCATCAACCAATGCAGGTACCTAATATATAATATGCGACTACGTAAGTATTTGTTTCTTAATTTTTTATTTGAAACCATGGTTTGATGAAATGGGTACTCAAGATAATTTCGAAAACTTTAATCTTATCTGTGACCCACTACAGAAGTTACGGTGTTTATGAATCGTTTTGCCACACTATAATATTATAAGTCGATTTTAATTTAGGTGTCTTCAAGGCTAGAGTGAAAAATCTTATTATAAACTAGTGCGCCTCACCATCACCGATTGCAGTCAAGCACTAATTTATATCAATTAACCCTTCAGATACCGTCAATTAGAGACACAATAGTAAGACAATAGATGCGCGGCCACCGGTGGTCGCTTGGGGATTCATGAATTATAAAAAGGATCGACCAGTCGATTGACAATAAATCACTAGTAAATAGGTTAGGACCACTATATTTTCGCTCAGTGTAACTGACTTGAAACTGACATTAAAATGAAGTACCTTAAGTAAATAAAAAAACAGTTTTTTATTACAATGCGGATGTTAAACATTCTAATGTTTTGTAGTGTACCTATTTAGCTGGAAATATATCGACTTAGTTTCTCAGCAAGCTTCACTGAGGTACTAAAATAAAATTCTCAAATATTCTCAACTCCAATATACCGAGAACGCGTCTGTTTAATTGATTCTACATAATTTGTTCAGTTCTATACTTATACAGTTTGTACACTTTAGATACAAAAGTACACTAAATTATATTACTATAACCACTAGTAATCAATTTAGGAATAATCAAAACAGTTACTGAATTATATTCGATAAAATCCCGCCAAAAAATGTTGTTCGAATGGTGTGGGTATTTTTATATTAACTGTCTATGGTTTTGATTGTGTTTTTGTTTGATTGATCTATGGTTTTCCCTTTATTTTAATTCATGAATCCCCAAGCGACCACCGGTGGCCGCGCATCTAATGTCTTACTATTGTGTCTCTAATTGACGGTATCTGAAGGGTTAAACTAGCTTTTGCCCGCGGTTTCGCCCACATACATAAAATAATACTATGTTACTCAGGAAAAACCAGATTTCTATTGGACCAGTATTTTCAGAGATTACCTCCTACAAACAAAAAAATAAACTATACCTTTATAAAATATTAGTGTAGATAACATCCAGAGGACAGACCCTAATTTACTTTTCAATCTAGCTTTGTATATTGTAATACGTATAATACGACATATTCTAAACTGTTCTTATTAATAAACTGTCATTACAAAAAAAATATCCAAATTTAGTTTTCTTATTGTCTCTACACTTCGTTCTTGTGTTTATTACGTAACACATGTGCTACATTACACTAAGTATCACTAATCACAAACAAAACTTGACCTTAATGTCAAAAGAATTTAACAACAAAAGTCATAGAAGTTTTAAAACATGTCTAGACGAATAATTTTATAGTATGGACGTGTTTTAGTTTTCATATTGAGTTGTGGTTTGTGACACCAAATTTAGTACGTGAGAGTCAGTGTTCATTGTGTCGCGCGAACAATAAATTACAGATTTTACGATAGTAGTAAGTGCCGTCATCTCACACACAGATCCTTGGATGTTTGACGAAGGGTTACTTACTGTATTATTCATCTACACACAATTTTAACATTCAATCTTCACTCTCAGATATTAACTGAATTTATAAATCTTGAGAGGTTAATTCTCTCGGATATGGCAAGTTCGGGAGGTTCCTGCATCGGATTCAGGCGGAAGAGACGCCCGGGTGTCGCCACTGTGCGCAACGCCCGGAGGACACGGTGGAGCACACCGTCGAGGTGTGCCCTGCCTGGGCGGAGCATCGCCGTGCCCTCGTGGGGGCGATCGGCGGCGGAGACCTCTCGCGCCGGGCCCTGGTCGAGGCCATGGTCCAGAGCGAGGAGGAATGGCAGGCGGTCGCCTCCTTCTGCGAAGCAGTAATGCTTGCAAAGGAGGAGGCCGACCGCATCAGGCAACGGCGCCCTCGCCGCCGTCACCGGGATTCCGATCCCGATTTCCGGCCACCGTAGGCGCAGGCTCGCGGACGGCGAGCTATGGGTAGCTCGCTGTCCGGTGGTCCGGTAATGGACTGAGTCTAAGACGTCGACGGCGCGCACTGTTCCCGCGCGCCTCAAGGAGTTGTCAGCAGCAGGAGGGGCCCAGCTGGGTCGAAGCCTACTGGGGACAGGGTTGTCCGAAAGGGAGCTCGTGCCCCGGTATGAAGGCTAGAAGGAACGGCGCGGGGTTTTTAGTCAGTAAGAGTCTGACACTGTCTCCCGCTCCACCCAAGAGCGGGTTTCGTCAAAGATGATTTTCCCCGTCGACAAAAAAAAGAGGTTAATTCTCTTACTTAAAACTTTTCGAATGCCGTAATTAGAGATACAATTAAAAGACAATGAGAGAACGAACGTTGGCGTTCGCTTGGGATTTAATGAATTAAGCTGATTTCAAGAAGATTTAGAGTATATTTCATGTCATGCTGTAGGAGCTCAGCAGGGTTGAGATCTACTGGGGCCATGGGTTGTGTGATAGAAAACCCCTTGGAATGAAGGCAAAGAAGGATCATAGGAAGTGGGTTTGATTCAGTAAAAGTCTCACACACGCTTCTAAAGTGGGAGAAATCAGTACTTGATTTCCTTCTTAGAAAAACCTTTAAACTGATTATATATCCTTTAAGTAAATTCAAATTACGTATTAATCAGATGAGGTTAGTGGGTTGTGGGGCTCTTTGTACCGGGACCGCAGTCCTAACTTCCAATTTTTTTTTTTTTTTAATTGAAACACTTTGCCTGCTTTTGTCTTCCCATCTGATTATAATTAAGGTGTCTTCAAGGCTTGAGTGAATAGGCTCTTATTAAACTATATAGTGCACCCTACCATCAACGATTGCATCATTGCTTACCGTCAGGTAGGATCGCAGTCAAGCACTAGTTTATATTAATAAAAAGAAAAATAAATTTTGTATAGGCATTGGTAGAGTGCCACTACTAAAAGTGTAGCGTAATTTTGTGAGTCGTGAGTCGCAGAAATTTCGGTCGCGTCACTTCTGCTGCATTCGGTTTTTTACAAAAGTCCTGTTTCATTCACATGGCAACGCAAAATGAGTTGTCTGCCGCAGTAGAAATGCATGCAGTAGAAATTACGCCACCGAAATTCTGCGACAACTCACAAAATTACGCCACCGAAACTCTGCGATAACTCATAAAATTACGCTCGTTTGTCCTCACCCTTAATTTATGAATCCCCAAGCGACCACCGGTGGCCGCGCATCTATTGTCTTACTATTGTGTCTCTAATTGACGGTATCTGAAGGGTTAATGTACCTTATACAATAAGATTAAAGGCGTAATGTATACTATGAGGGCCAGTCGCAATTTTAATAAAATTTCTTGACAACCCGGCATTGACCTTTTTTGCACTAATGCAAACTCAGTTGCAAGAGGCTATGTTAGTCAAGTGATAACAATCAAATGAATTCGAACCGACTTTGAGGAAGTACCTAGACTGGAAGTAATAATTTTATTTATTTATTGTAGTTATTTATTATTGTCATTGTAATGTTATTAGTTTGTAAGATTTTCCAAAATGCAAAAATATAAAATATAGAAAACGCAGTCAATCCGGTACATGGAACACTATCGATTTGTAAAGATAAAATTAAAATATAAAATACCTTTTTTTTAAACTCGTATTCATTGACGCATGTACGAAATTCATTTCTTTAAGAAAACGTTAGCTGAGCGAGTCCAATGACCTGTAGGTAGTTAGTACGCAACGCCAACTACAGACTACTTACAGGTCAACTTACAAACTTAACATACTTACAAATATTTCTTTTAACAAAGTCATAAAAAAAGCATTTAAAATATAAAAATATTTTTTAAAACCTCGCCAGTATCGTATTATTAAAACCAATATTCAAAAACGGAATATCGCTGTAGCTGTCGCTCGCTACAGCTGTTTCAGATGACTCACAAACGCTCTCCGCGGTTGAGCTGAACCGCGAGCTCTCCGGCAACAACGAGCTCTCACCTTTCTACGAAAGCAATGAAGAAACTGGGGTCGTGTTCTTCCGGGGCTCGAGGGCCGCCGACTCGCCCTTGTCTCCCGACATCGACGTACAATGCTCCAACGACTTTATCGACGTGAGCGTTGAGTTCGCCGACATTTTCGATGGTATCATTTACAGTAAGGGATTCTTAAATGATCCGAAGTGCAAGTAAGTATTTTTTTATTCTAAAACTAGCTTCCACAAGCGGTTGTGCCCGCGTGAAACTAGAATATATATAGCGTATGTCAATTAATGATAAAGTAATTTTACTTACCACAAATATTTTTTTTTTTTTTGACAAAGAAAAAATTTTTACTTTAAAATATTAGTACAATATAAATCATTCGCGATATTGGCCGTCATTATGACAATACTCTTCTTTGAGTTTTTAGCGCTGCACTATCTGTGTCTGTATTGTTGTAGCCTTACAATTTGGCTTGTTTCAAGCTCATTTTAAATTTCCATATATTCTAGTTTTGAATTGACAGAAATATACAATGAAAAAGAAAGTTATAATCAGTGCGAAGCCAAAAAGCCGTCTAACTCAGCATACGCTGCGCTACTGTTTCAATCAAGCGATTAAAAGTGATAAAGATCCCGTACCATGAGATCGTAGGATGCATGAGACAGCTAGTTAGCCAAGTCCTAACGCAATTATTTGTGATATTTCAGATACGTGTCATTGGGCGGCAGTCAGTCGCGGTACTCATTCCGAGTGCCGCTGAACGGTTGCGGCTCCCGGCCCCTTTGTAACGCGTGCGGTACCATCGACAACGTGCTGGTGTTCCAAGCTGACGACTTGCTGCAAGGACCACAGGACTTCGCTCGCAAGGTGAGAAACCAAGAGACCTCTGTCAAAGCTGCCGAATGATTTGATCAACCCGAAATCTTCTCGCGGTTGTTAATTTTTGCAAGATTCTGCAATACTTCGGTCTCATTGCAAGGAAATACGGTGCGGTGGCAGTCTCGAAAGAGTCAACGTGACTGGTAAAGTAGACGGAAAAAGGCCTCTTTTGCGCAGCCCAGTACATAGGTCCGACCAAAATCGCACTGATTTCCGATGCTCGGGATCAAGAGACAACCGGCAGATGTGAAAAACCAATGTATATTCATAAATACAAATCAAAAAGTCGAGAGCGGTGGCGTAGTACAGGCCGTGATGGTCTAATAGCGTCATGGCATTCGATTCTACTGTCAAGGCGTGCCAATAAAAATGCCACAACAAAAAAAAAATATTGTGGCATTCAAAAATATGCTACCTTCTAAAGTATTCTGCTACATGGTTTCGATTTTAAGTCGTTAATTGACGAGCTAAAGATGCCAGTGTGCTTTGATGAAAAGAACAAACCTCTGATTACATTTCTATTTGACTTCCTAATACAAAAATCGATGCCTTATATTTATATATACATATCTTATCTTATCTCAACTATGATGTTCCAGGTATCATGTGCGCGCACTTCTCTGGAAGTGTCGACGGGAGTAGTTACCTCGAGGGAGGAACACACGCTGAAGCTGAAGCCGTTCATGGTAGACATGCTGGATGTGGTCGCTGTCCAGGGTCCCGCTGGAGGAGTAGAGTGCTGGATGGACATACAAAAGGGAGTTTTTCCTAACGTGAGTACCATTCCGTTCTGTAGTTTATCTCAGAATAAACAGGCTTAGCCAAGTTGATAATCTATAATCGTTAACGCTAGTTAAAAACTTCACGTGAATGAATCTCAACGCTAAGTTACAAGGTCAGAACAAAGGAATCGGAGGCGTTGCCGACTTGAGGCTATTGACGAAAGAGATATAAAATGAGGCGGTCGTAAA
Source organism: Mythimna lalbum (assembly GCA_949319445.1). Lineage (NCBI taxonomy): Eukaryota > Metazoa > Arthropoda > Insecta > Lepidoptera > Noctuidae > Mythimna > Mythimna lalbum. The sequence goes on along the minus strand of OX439357.1, from coordinate 6,092,766 downwards.
CTCCTAACTTGGCAAAGCCTGCTGTTCAGTGACCTTAATATGAGTTTTTGATTGGTTCATTTGCACCTTCTTCCACTAAATAAAATGTTTTTCTTTCTTTCTTTTTCACTTCTTTTTTCCATCTGAAGTCGTTTTATCCAAAGGACCCAATAACTTCGTTATATTAATGATCATTTGTATGTTTTCAGACGACTCCACTGAAAGATTCTATCAAGATTGGCGAATATCTAACCATCCTCGTGTATTTGAAAGATGTCAGAAACCAGTTCAGCCTTAAAATCCATGATTGTTGGGCTTATGACAGCGAAAGCTATGACAGTCCAAAGACGAACAAGATACAATTGACTGACAAGGAAGGCTGCCCCAAGTAAGAAAACTGATTTTAATAAGTACTCGTAATGAGTACCTAAATTTACTTCAAAACAATATACATTCTACAGCGTGTAAGAGACAGCCCTCCACAAACTTTAAGAGCTTGCTCAGTAGACGAAACTAAACAACCTTCCAAAATATTTTTTTTAAGTAGACGAAAAAAAAACCACCTTTTCTATACAAACCGGCCAATCTAGTTTTTAATTTTGTATGGTGAGGTTATTTTTTTTCGTTTCCTGAACAAGTCTCGTAGAAGGTTGTTCAGTTTTGTCTACTGAGCAAGCCCTTTCAGTTTGTGGAGGGCTGTTCCTTACCTTATAGATTCTACAAAAAAAAACTCAATAACACATACCAAGAAAAAACAAATAATAACAATCTGCTGTACTGTGTGTGGAACGCTCGATTTTAGAACAGAAAAAATATTTGTATGGCCTACGGATAGCTATTTCGAGTCTTGTCTATGAGAGTTTAAAATGTTTGTGAATGTACTACGAACTAGAAGAGTTATTCCTATTGGGGGAAAAATACTCTACATCCAACAAAATCGAATAACGTAAAACGATCACTTTTCTAGATCTAGTCTAAGAATCCGAACAGTTTGCTACGCAGCCAACGCCTATAAAAACTTAATTTTATTAACAGGAAGAAAAAACTCATTGACCTATGGCAGAAAACGACAAACACGGGTAAAAGCGGAGCGACTTTGATAGCATACAGCAAAGTGAGCGCTTTCCGTTTCCCAGAAACCGACCAAGTCTACTTAACTTGCAATGTTGAGGTAACTATATGCTCCATACACAATATTAAATCAAGATTCTCTTAACTTATTTGCTGTGAGTGATAACTAATGTTTGATATTCTTTATTACAGCTATGCACAAACAACTGTGACTCGAGTTGTGACGGCATTATTAAAGAAGTTTCTACCACTGTTAGGCCATCACAATGCTACCCTGGATCGCGCGATCCTGGATGTCAGAGGATAACTATTGAACCACAAATTAAGTGCTACCCTGGTTCATCCGACCCTCGCTGTCCACAGCCTACGCCTACTTCTCAGCCTCAGCCCACCTGCTACCCAGGCTCACCCGACCCAAGATGTCCTCAACCACCAAAACCAACAACGCTTAACCCGCCTACATACTTACCGCCAACATCACCAGCACCTAAATGCTATCCTGGTTCTAGTGATCCAAGATGCCCTAAACCTACGACTCCTGAGCCACCGCGATGCTTCCCAGGATCTAGTGATCCTAGATGCCCCAAACCTACGACTCCTGAGCCGCCGCGATGCTTCCCAGGATCCAGTGATCCAAGATGCCCCAAACCTACAACTCCTGAGGCACCGCGTTGCTTCCCAGGATCCAGTGATCCAAGATGCCCCAAACCAACGACTCCTGAGCCACCGCGATGCTTCCCAGGATCCAGTGATCCAAGATGCCCCAAACCTACAACTCCTGAGGCACCGCGTTGCTTCCCAGGATCCAGTGATCCAAGATGCCCCAAACCAACGACTCCTGAGCCACCGCGATGCTTCCCAGGATCTAGTGATCCGAGATGCCCTAAACCTACGACTCCTGAGCCACCGCGATGCTTCCCAGGATCCAGTGATCCAAGATGTCCCAAGCCTACAACTCCCGAGCCACCGCGATGCTTCCCTGGATCAAGCGACCCTAGATGCCCTAAACCCACAACTCCTGAACCACCACGTTGCTTCCCAGGTAGCAATGATCCAAGGTGTCCTAAACCAACGTCTCCTAAGCCTGTTTGTTATCCTGGTTCCCCTGATCCAAACTGCCCTCAACCACCGCGACCAACAACATTAAATCCTCCCACTTATTTGCCTCCAGAGCCAACTACTCCCACGCCTCCCAAGTGCTTCCCAGGCAGCCAGGATCCTCGTTGTCCAAAGCCCACAACACCTGCTCCTCCAAAATGCTTCCCAGGATCAACTGATCCGAGATGCCCCAAACCTACGACTCCTGAGGCACCGCGTTGCTTCCCAGGATCCAGTGATCCTAGATGCCCCAAACCTACGACTCCTGAGCCGCCGCGATGTTTCCCAGGATCAAGTGATTCTAGATGCCCTAAACCTACGACTCCTGAGCCACCGCGATGCTTCCCAGGATCAAGTGATCCTAGATGCCCGAAACCTACGACTCCTGAGCCGCCGCGATGCTTCCTAGGATCAAGTGATCCTAGATGCCCTAAACCTACGACTCCTGAACCACCGCGATGCTTCCCAGGATCAAGTGATCCTAGATGCCCCAAACCTACAACTCCTGAGCCACCGCGATGCTTCCCAGGATCTAGTGATCCGAGATGCCCTAAACCTACGACTCCTGAGCCACCGCGATGCTTCCCTGGATCAAGCGACCCTAGATGCCCTAAACCCACGACACCTGAACCACCACGTTGCTACCCAGGAAGCAATGATCCAAGGTGTCCTAAACCAACGTCTCCTAAGCCTGTTTGTTATCCTGGTTCCCCTGATCCAAACTGCCCTCAACCACCGCGACCAACAACATTAAATCCTCCCACTTATTTGCCTCCAGAGCCAACTACTCCCACGCCTCCCAAGTGCTTCCCGGGCAGCCAGGACCCTCGTTGTCCCAAGCCCACAACTCCTGCTCCTCCAAAATGCTTCCCAGGATCAACTGATCCGAGATGCCCCAAACCTACAACTCCTGAGCCGCCGCGATGCTTCCCTGGATCTAGTGATCCTAGATGCCCTAAACCTACGACTCCTGAACCACCGCGATGCTTCCCAGGATCAAGTGATCCTAGATGCCCTAAACCTACAACTCCTGAACCACCACGATGCTTCCCAGGATCAAGTGATCCTAGATGTCCCAAGCCTACAACTCCTGATCCACCGCGATGCTTCCCTGGATCAAGTGACCCTAGATGCCCTAAACCCACGACTCCTGAACCACCACGATGCTTCCCAGGATCAAGTGATCCTAGATGTCCCAAGCCTACAACTCCTGAGCCACCGCGATGCTTCCCTGGATCAAGTGACCCTAGATGCCCTAAACCCACGACTCCTGAACCACCACGATGCTTCCCAGGATCAAGTGATCCTAGATGTCCCAAGCCTACAACTCCTGAATCACCACGTTGCTACCCAGGAAGCAATGATCCAAGGTGTCCTAAACCAACGTCTCCTAAGCCTGTTTGTTATCCTGGTTCTCCTGATCCAAACTGCCCTCAACCACCGCGACCAACAACATTAAATCCTCCCACTTATTTGCCTCCAGAACCAACTACTCCCACGCCTCCCAAGTGCTTCCCAGGCAGCCAGGATCCTCGTTGTCCAAAGCCCACAACACCTGCTCCTCCAAAATGCTTCCCGGGATCAAGTGATCCTAGATGCCCTAAACCTACGACTCCTGAACCACTGCGTTGCTTCCCAGGATCAAGTGATCCTAGATGCCCGAAACCTACGACTCCTGAACCACCACGATGCTTCCCAGGATCAAGCGATCCTAGATGCCCTAAACCCACAACGCCTGAGCCACCGCGATGCTTCCCAGGATCAAGTGATCCTAGATGCCCTAAACCTACAACTCCTGAACCACCGCGATGCTTCCCAGGATCAAGTGATCCTAGATGTCCCAAGCCCACAACTCCTGAGCCACCGCGATGCTTCCCTGGATCAAGTGACCCTAGATGCCCTAAGCCTACGACTCCTGAACCACCACGTTGCTACCCAGGAAGCACTGATTCAAGGTGTCCTAAACCAACGTCTCCCAAACCGGTTTGTTATCCTGGTTCCCCTGATCCCAACTGCCCTCAACCACCGCGACCAACAACATTAAATCCTCCCACTTATTTGCCACCAGAACCGACTACTCCTGCCCCTCCCAAGTGCTTTCCGGGTAGCTCAGATCCGAGATGCCCCAAGCCAACGACGCCAACATCTCCAAACTGTTACCCGGGCAGCCAAGATCTTCGTTGTCCTAAGCCCACAACACCAGCACCTCCAAGATGCTTCCCAGGAAGCACAGACCCCAGATGTCCAAAACCAACAACACCTGCCCCACCAAACTGTTATCCCGGTAGTTCCGACCCTCGGTGTCCCAAACCAACAACGCCTGAACCTCCAAGATGTTTCCCAGGCAGCACTGACTCAAGATGCCCAAAACCAACAACACCTGCCCCACCAAACTGTTATCCTGGCAGTTCTGACCCCCGTTGTCCCCAACCAACAACGCCTGCACCTCCCAATTGCTTCCCTGGTAGTACAGATCCTCGGTGCCCCAAACCAACAACGCCTGCACCTCCCAATTGCTTCCCTGGCAGCACAGATCCTCGGTGCCCCAAACCAACAACTCCTGCTCCTCCTAATTGCTACCCCGGAAGCCAAGACCCTCGTTGTCCTAAGCCAACAACGCCTACTCCTCCAAGATGCTTCCCTGGCAGCTCTGATCCTAGGTGTCCCAAACCAACAACACCTGCCCCACCAAACTGCTACCCAGGAAGCCAAGACCCGCGTTGCCCTAAACCAACAACACCAGCGCCTCCAAGATGCTCCCCTGGCAGCTCTGATCCTAGGTGTCCCAAACCAACAACACCTGCCCCACCAAACTGCTACCCAGGGAGCCAAGACCCGCGTTGCCCTAAACCATCAACGCCAGCGCCTCCAAGATGCTTCCAAGGCAGTACAGATCCTAGATGTCCGAAGCCAACTACTCCCAAACCGGTTTGCTATCCTGGTTCACCTGATCCGAAATGTCCGCAACCTACACGACCAACGACGCTAACTCCTCCCACATACTTACCACCCGTAACAACTGGACCAAAATGTTATCCAGGTTCCACAGATTCTAGATGCCCCAAACCAACTACACCTGCTCCTCCAAATTGTTTCCCAGGCAGCCAAGACCCTCGTTGCCCACAACCAACCACTCCAGCTCCTCCTAACTGTTATCCTGGTAGCCAGGACCCACGTTGTCCAAAGCCAACCACACCTGCACCGCCGAGATGCTTCCCAGGTAGTACAGATCCTCGGTGCCCCAAACCAACAACGCCTGCACCTCCTAATTGCTTCCCTGGTAGTACAGATCCTCGATGCCCCAAACCAACAACTCCTGCTCCTCCTAACTGCTACCCCGGTAGCCAAGATCTCCGTTGTCCTAAGCCTACGACACCGGCTCCACCTAACTGCTACCCCGGAAGCCAAGACCCTCGTTGTCCTAAACCAACAACGCCTACTCCTCCAAGATGCTTCCCTGGAAGCTCAGATCCTAGGTGTCCTAAACCAACAACACCTGCCCCACCTAATTGTTATCCCGGAAACCCAGACCCGCGTTGTCCTAAGCCCACGACACCTGCTCCACCAAACTGCTACCCAGGCAGCCAAGATCCCCGCTGTCCAAAACCAACGACTCCTACACCTCCTAAGCCAGTTTGCTATCCCGGGTCTCCTGATCCCAAATGTCCCCAACCACCACGTCCGACGACTTTGAATCCTCCCACATATTTACCACCAGTAACACCTGGACCCAAGTGTTATCCTGGATCATCAGATTCAAGATGTCCTCAACCTACCACACCAGCACCGCCTCGCTGCTTCCCAGGAAGCACAGACCCCAGATGCCCTAAGCCAACCACCCCAGCACCGCCAAGATGCTTCCCTGGTAGCACAGATCCTAGATGTCCCAAGCCTACAACGCCTGCACCTCCCAATTGCTTCCCTGGCAGTACAGACCCTAGGTGCCCAAAACCAACAACACCAGCACCGCCGAGATGCTTCCCTGGCAGCACAGATCTAAGATGTCCTAAACCAACAACGCCTCCACCTCCGAATTGTTTCCCTGGCAGTACAGACCCTAGGTGCCCAAAGCCAACAACACCTGCTCCTCCTAACTGCTATCCTGGCAGCCAAGACCCGCGTTGCCCGAAGCCAACAACACCAGCACCGCCAAGATGCTTCCCAGGGAGTACGGACCCCAGGTGCCCGAAACCCACAACACCAGCACCGCCAAGATGCTTCCCTGGTAGCACAGATTCAAGATGTCCCAAGCCAACAACGCCTGCACCTCCTAATTGCTTCCCAGGCAGCACGGACCCCAGGTGCCCGAAACCTACCCCACCTGCACCACCTCGATGCTACCCAGGTAGCACTGATGCTAGATGCCCCAAACCAACAACTCCTAAGCCAGTTTGCTATCCTGGCTCACCTGATCCTAACTGCCCGCAACCTCCGCGACCAACGACGTTAAACCCTCCAACATATTTGCCTCCAGTAACATCTGGACCCAAATGTTATCCTGGTTCAACTGATATAAGATGCCCTAAACCTACGACACCGGCACCACCAAGATGCTTCCCAGGCAGTACCGACCCTAGATGTCCCAAGCCAACAACACCTGCCCCGCCTAACTGTTATCCTGGCAGTCAAGACCCGCGTTGCCCTAAACCAACCACACCAGCCCCTCCTGACTGCTACCCTGGTAGCCAGGACCCTCGCTGCCCCAAGCCAACCACTCCTGCACCACCACGATGCTTCCCAGGCAGCTCTGATCCTAGATGCCCTAAACCAACAACACCAGCCCCTCCTAATTGCTATCCTGGCAGCCAAGACCCGCGTTGCCCTAAGCCAACGACACCTGCCCCTCCTAACTGCTATCCTGGCAGCCAAGACCCCCGTTGCCCGAAGCCAACCACACCGGCACCTCCAAGATGCTTCCCTGGTAGCACGGATCCTAGATGTCCCAAGCCAACTACACCTGCCCCTCCTAACTGCTATCCTGGCAGCCAAGACCCACGTTGCCCTAAACCAACGACACCTGCTCCACCAAACTGCTACCCAGGTAGCCAAGATCCCCGTTGTCCAAAACCAACGACTCCTACACCTCCTAAGCCAGTTTGCTATCCCGGGTCTCCTGATCCTAAATGTCCCCAACCACCACGTCCGACGACTTTGAATCCTCCCACATATTTACCACCAGTAACACCTGGACCCAAGTGTTATCCTGGATCATCAGATTCAAGATGTCCTCAACCTACCACACCAGCACCGCCTCGCTGCTTCCCAGGAAGCACAGACCCCAGATGCCCTAAGCCAACCACCCCAGCACCGCCAAGATGCTTCCCTGGTAGCACAGATCCTAGATGTCCCAAGCCAACTACACCTGCCCCTCCTAACTGCTATCCTGGCAGCCAAGACCCGCGTTGCCCGAAGCCAACCACACCTGCACCTCCAAGATGCTTCCCTGGTAGCACAGATCCTAGATGTCCCAAGCCAACTACACCTGCCCCTCCTAACTGCTATCCTGGCAGCCAAGACCCGCGTTGCCCGAAGCCAACCACACCTGCACCTCCAAGATGCTTCCCTGGTAGCACAGATCCTAGATGTCCCAAGCCAACTACACCTGCCCCTCCTAACTGCTATCCTGGCAGCCAAGACCCGCGTTGCCCGAAGCCAACAACACCTGCACCACCAAGATGCTTCCCAGGCAGTACGGATGCTAGATGCCCCAAACCAACAACACCTAAACCAGCATGCTATCCCGGTTCACCTGATCCTAAATGCCCGCAACCACCACGTTCTACGACATTAAATCCTCCAACATATTTACCACCCGTAACGAGTGGACCCAAATGTTATCCTGGTTCAACTGATGTAAGATGCCCTCAGCCAACAACACCTGCTCCTCCTAACTGCTATCCTGGCAGTCAAGACCCGCGATGCCCTAAACCAACCACTCCTGCACCACCGCGATGCTTCCCAGGTAGCACCGATCCTAGGTGTCCCAAGCCAACGACGCCAGCACCTCCCAACTGCTACCCAGGTAGTCAAGACCCACGTTGCCCTAAACCTACTACACCCGCACCGCCGAAATGCTTCCCCGGCAGTACCGATCCTAGATGTCCCAAGCCAACAACACCTGCCCCTCCTAACTGCTATCCTGGCAGTCAAGACCCACGATGCCCTAAACCAACCACTCCTGCACCACCGCGATGCTTCCCAGGTAGCACCGATCCTAGGTGTCCCAAGCCAACGACGCCAGCACCTCCCAACTGCTACCCAGGTAGTCAAGACCCACGTTGCCCTAAACCTACTACACCCGCACCGCCAAAATGCTTCCCCGGCAGTACCGATCCTAGATGTCCCAAGCCAACAACACCTGCCCCTCCTAACTGCTATCCTGGCAGTCAAGACCCACGATGCCCTAAACCGACCACTCCTGCACCACCGCGATGCTTCCCAGGAAGCACCGATCCTAGGTGTCCTAAGCCAACTACTCCTAAGCCAGTATGCTATCCCGGATCACCTAACCCGAACTGTCCACAACCGCCGCGTCCAACAACATTAAATCCACCCACATATTTACCACCAGTTACTCAAGGACCTAAATGTTTCCCAGGTTCTACAGATTCTAGATGCCCTAAACCAACCACACCTGCTCCTCCTAACTGCTTCCCTGGTAGCCAAGACCCTCGTTGCCCTAAGCCTACTACCCCAGCCCCACCCAAGTGTTTCCCTGGAAGTACAGACCCTAGATGCCCAAAGCCAACCACACCTGCCCCTCCTAATTGCTACCCAGGCAGCCAAGACCCACGTTGCCCTAAACCAACTACACCTGCCCCTCGAAATTGCTATCCCGGTAGCCAAGATCCACGTTGCCCGAAACCAACAACACCAGCCCCTCCAAGATGCTTCCCTGGTAGTTCAGATCCTAGATGTCCCAAGCCAACAACTCCTGCTCCTCCTAACTGTTTCCCCGGTAGCCAAGATCCTCGTTGCCCTAAGCCTACAACCCCAGCCCCACCTAAGTGTTTCCCTGGTAGCTCAGACCCTAGATGCCCAAAGCCAACAACACCTGCGCCTCCTAACTGCTACCCAGGCAGCACTGATCCTAGGTGCCCTAAACCAACAACACCTAAGCCAGTTTGTTACCCTGGTTCTCCTGATCCCAAATGCCCGCAACTCCCACGACCTACGACATTAAATCCTCCAACATATTTACCACCTAAGCCAACAACTCCTGAACCACCACGTTGCTTCCCTGGTTCTAACGATCCTAGATGCCCTAAGCCAACAACTCCTGAACCACCACGTTGCTTCCCTGGTTCTAACGATCCTAGATGCCCTAAACCTACGACTCCTGAACCACCACGTTGCTTCCCTGGTTCTAACGATCCTAGATGCCCTAAGCCAACAACTCCTGAACCACCACGTTGCTTCCCTGGTTCTAACGATCCTAGATGCCCTAAGCCAACAACTCCTGAACCACCACGTTGCTTCCCTGGTTCTAACGATCCTAGATGCCCTAAGCCAACAACTCCTGAACCACCGCGTTGCTTCCCTGGTTCTAATGACCCTAGATGTCCCAGGCCCACCACTCCCGAAGCGCCACGATGCTACCCAGGTAGCAGCGACCCTAGGTGCCCCAAGCCAACCCCTCCTAAACCAGTTTGCTACCCTGGGTCTCCTGATCCTAAATGTCCCCAACCACCGCGTCCGACGACTTTGAATCCTCCCACATACTTGCCACCAACAACACAAACCGAACCAGCACCGCGATGCTATCCTGGCTCTAACGATCCTAGATGCCCTAAGCCTACAACACCAGAACCACCTCGTTGCTTCCCCGGCTCCAATGACCCCAGATGCCCCAAGCCCACGACACAAGAACCGCCTCGTTGCTTCCCCGGCTCCAATGACCCCAGATGCCCCAAGCCCACGACACAAGAACCACCTCGTTGCTTCCCCGGCTCCAATGACCCCAGATGCCCCAAGCCCACGACACAAGAACCTCCCCGTTGCTTCCCCGGCTCCAATGACCCCAGATGCCCCAAGCCCACAACACAAGAACCTCCTCGTTGCTTCCCCGGCTCCAATGACCCCAGATGCCCCAAGCCCACAACACAAGAACCTCCTCGTTGCTTCCCCGGCTCCAATGACCCCAGATGCCCCAAGCCCACGACACAAGAACCACCGCGTTGCTTCCCCGGCTCCAATGATCCCAGATGTCCAAAACCTACAACTGAAGCACCACCTCGTTGCTACCCCGGCTCCAACGACCCAAGATGCCCAAAGCCTACAACTGAAGCACCACCTCGTTGCTACCCCGGCTCAAACGACCCAAGATGCCCCAAACCGGAACCCCCAACTCCAAGCTCTTGTTATCCAGGGTCCAGGGATCCTAAATGCCCTCAACCATTCGCTCCTAGCAGCACAAATCCGCCATCAACATATTTGCCACCATTCCCCGAAGAAAACGAAATCAAATCATCCAGGTTTAGTAGATTAGCTCCTGAGGACTTCGATGATGAGAAGTTCTACGAAGATACGCAATCAGAAATAGGTTAGTAATACCGAATAGATGGCAATATACTCAAACTGCTGATTAGTAGAGGCGGATACAGACGTTGCGAGGCATGCGTCACGCACGGCGCACAGCCAATACTTTGCAAGTACCTCGTCACAAACATGAAGACAGACAAATGAAGCATTTGCTTTGCACACCATTTGCTCGACCCGAAGATACGTATATTGGTACATATATTCTTTTCAACACGCACACTTCAAGTATAAGCATTCATTGTGTGCCGTTCGCGGCGCATGCTTCGCAAACTCTGTACCCACTTTAAGACATGTTCTCTTTTCAATTAGTTTTCCAATGTCGTTCGTTCTATTAGGACTGAAACCGCTTTTTGGATACTTGAAATACTCGTATTATATTGTGTGCTATAATTAAATTCGATTTATTTACAGATTCTTTTGAATTTTCGCGAACTGAACCAAGGTCGAGAAAAGTACGTGATGTGAGCGGTACCAGTGAATCAGCCGCTTTCGCTACTAGCGGCACAGCCATCATTTACATTGCCATGGGCTCTGCTATATTAATGACATTGTCAATTACACTTGCCATTTATTTGTACAAAAACAGCAGAAAGCTAAAATTAAGAACGGTGTACGCAGAAGCACCAGTTAAAACGCAGAACCCTTGTTGAAATTGTGAATTACTATTAACGTGTTAAAATTAAATATTGTGATATTTTAATTTTTAATTTTACTACTTAATGCATTCCAATTTGCAATTTTATACAAAATATGAATGGCTGCGTTATAAGGATTGATTAATTTTGTAAAGTAATGTTCACTGCCTTCTTAAAGCTTTATGTAATATTATTTCAGGCGCTTTTGCATGCCTATTTTATCAGTATATAAAATAGTGCCATAATTATATCTAATATACTATCGTGTCTTTTTTGATACATCCTCACATTATATGTATATTTTTATTCCTAGTCAATATTTTCTATGTATTCTTTATGTATAATATGTTCTGAATTCATGATGTATAAAATCAAAATTACTCATTTTTTAAATATACTCATTTGTGATATTTTTGTGTAAATACATAATATATTTACCAGTACGCTGATGTGGCCATTAAATGTATAGTGTACGAATAATTTTAATATAAAATGACTTAGGTACACTCTGTTTCAAGCGACTAAACGAATCATAAAATAATGAAAGTTTTGAAAATGTATACTTCAATTGCAGAGTGTACCCAACGTCAGAGAATCTTATTTTCAATGATTTTGTAATGATAGTACCTAAGATTGCTTGTCGAGTCAATCTAAGTAAAACATTCTATGAATGTCAAGACACTCGTTTTATTTCACTGAAACCTGAAAACTGTTCCTCTCTGTATAATTCTAAAAGACATCTAGACCATGGCCACCCAGGTTTGCCATAACGGTCAGATAAAGGTTTACATCACTAGCTTATAGATCATTTATCCAGTATAAACTTATAGAGCTTAAAAGTCTTGTCAAAAACCTTTATACAACGTCCTACCACCATAAACACCGTTATATCACGTTTACAAAACCTTTTTGCGAAATAAGCTTAAGTTATAGTACAATTTTGCACTTGGGAGCCAAAACCCTTGGAACTAGAACGCTGAAATTTTGTACAGAGGTTCCGGTATACAAATAATAAGAAGGGATTGTTTCAAACTCACCCCTTAAGGGGATTTTTGTTTTCATCATCATCATCTTTTTTTTATGTTGGGGAAAATCATCTAATGACAACCCTCACTCTTGGGCCGTACGGGAGATAGTGTCAGACTCGACTTACTGACTAAAACACCCACCCCGTTCCTTTTAGCCTTCATACCGGGGCTCGAGCCCCCGTTCGGATTACTCTGGCCCCAGAAGGCTTCGACCCGGCTGGACTCCTGCTGTTGCTGATAACTCCTATGAAATGGAGGTTCAAAGTTTGCTTGGAGAAATCTATTCTCACGCAGGTGAAGCAACTATTCTGCCTGCGTCATGTAGCAACGGCAGCGCCATGACTATTAAATTGATAGCCACTGTTTGACTACACTGACAACGAGGCAATGTAAGAACTTTCACAGGTTTTCAACGATTAGTTCTCAACTTCATATTCTTAATTCAGAAACCCAGGTACGTAGTAAAGATATTTCTTAGACATGCTCTAAGTGTTTTAGAAAGGTCCTGATGGAAGCACTAGCACCATTGCAATCACAATTCTAAGTGGGGTCTACACTAGAGAAGCCGAGCACAAAACGAGCTGCTCTACTCGCAGTGTCAAATGTGGACATACAACGGGCCTCCAACGATCACTGTCCTCAAAAGTGATATGAAGACCAACAATAGGAGCACAGGCGAGCACGAACCAAAAGCTTGAAGCGCGCTCGTTCCAGAATAAGTCGGTTCACACTACACGAATTTGCTCTGCTCGTGCTCGGCTTTGGAAACTTTGAAAATAAGCTCACGCGGGTTTAACTCCATTTAAAAGGGAGGATTTTACGACCAGACACATGTTGTTACATACACAACTAACCGAAATCCATCCAATCCGAAATCCAACAACTATCGTTGATGGATTTCGTATTGTTGTGTATGTTCTTGTAACGACATCTATGGCATCACATATGAACTAACCTACAAAATCCTACATCAATTGGAGTTCTCCGCCCGATTTGGACATATGCCACAGCTCGAAATCATCAGTTATTGGATAGTCGCCCAGATCAGACAAAACATCCGTCTGGTCGGAAGGTCCTCCCTTTTCAACGGGGAAACTTCCATAGGGCTTTACACCCTATTCAACATACCTCTTAAATTCTAATATACTTTAAGGTAGTCAGACGCCAGAAAGTCCGACTATCAGTCTATCCAAGGAGTGTTGTGTTGCCCAGTAACTGAGTTGTGGAGGTCTGATAGAAAGTCGCTCCATGTGAACCAGGGGTATTTGGACTGGAAGCTGACGTAGCTAGTTGGGAAAAGGTTAATGAGATTATATGTAAGTTCTAATCGCACAGAGAATACTTAGACCCCTCACCCACGGCGACTTACGCACGTTAGTGGCATTTGCAAGCACTTGACGCACGTTAATCGCATTAGAAAAAGCAAAGCTATAGAAAAGATACGAACGCGTTAGTAACGCGCTACAGAATCGCGACTGTATCGATGCGAACGCCTTACAGCATCGCTACAAAGTCGCCGTGGGCGAGGGGACTAATACAGCAATACAGCCTTTTGTAATTTAGTTCCTATGTAGCGTTATAGACGTCGCTTTTAAACTAAAACACTACATAAAAATGCTAAAACTAAAGAAACAAACAAACAATCAGAATTACTGGTAATTTTATTTTCGAAACAAATACAACTCCATCACAAAATAGTACAAAACACAATTACTACAAAAATATACCACATTCTAAAAATCTAGATCTAACCTGTCATTAGGGTAACTAATAAAATATCACCGTTTAAAAATACCTACACAATCGTTAGAAATAGCTGTACATAATTAAAAAATTTAAAGAAGAACGTTTTATTCATTTTTCATTTTCAGGTACAACAAAACAAAAGAAAAACTCAAATCAGTCAAACAACTATTCTATAATAGAAAATTCTAAGGCCCACAGTCCACGGACGTGTAGTTTCAGAGACGCGTATTCGTCATTATTCGCTTACTTGAAGCTTACATACAAAATTATGAAACTCAGCGCAGCGGCAGCGTCGTGCTGTCGTGTCGCTTGAATGAAGCTACGCGTCCGTGGACAGTTATAGGCACAGAACAGAAAATATAGGTAGAAGTGCCCCTAACGTGTCTAAGCACGGGAACCAGTGTCGCCAAACTCACACATTTGCGTATCAAATTGTACATTACACACATAAAAAACAGTAATATGATTGGCTACAAAGCTACGAATTACAAACTTAACTTTTACAAATCATATTCTTATTGCTTTCATAAATTAGGTCTTATTACAACGTAAGAAAGTTGTTATTATTTGACATGACACAAACAATAAAGAAGTTTTAACCAATTTACAACGAGTTCGGCTATTCAACGCTAGATGGCGCTGTAACCAATTTATTCTATTTAGAACGCTAGTGCCTTTGAAATAGATGCCATATTCACCTGCACTAGTATATAATATGTAATAGGCGAGTTTCGCCTGCTGTTGACAAACGCGCGATATCTAAGAGGCACTTCCTCTACTTTTCTTTATTCCGTGGTTATAGGCCATAGTTCTGTACGTAAGCTTCACGCAGGCGTACACCAAGAGTATAATGACGAATATGCGCCTATGAAGTTACGCGTCCGTGGACAGTAGGCCATAGTTTTGTCTGCAAGCGTATGATGACGAAAACGCATCTAGGAAGGTACGCGTCCGTGGACAGTAAGCCATAGTTTTCTTCAACTGGCTTCAGGCTGGCTTACACCGAGGGTATAAGGACAAATACGTTGATAAGTTATTTAACCTCTTTAAAAGTTTTTCAATACAGAACCTAAGTAAATTGACGGTAAGGAATAAATACTAAATAGGTTAACAAAAATACAATAATAATAACAAGTCTGCAATTTTCATTAGTAGTTAAAAACGATGCTGCAGTATTTGATACAAATAAACCTACTAGCAGAAGTATAGCATAGCATATAGCATAGTCGGTCTTACAATGTTCCCACTGCTGGGACTCAAGCCTCTTTTCCAGGAGAGGGAATGAGCCGTAATTTACCAAGCGGCCCCAGTGCGGGCTGGTGAATGTCACATGTCTTCGATTTTTTGGTTCTAGGACATGCCGGTTTCCTCACGATGTCTTCCTTCACCGTTTTGAGAGCAGTGGTGATGAAATAAATTACACAAAGTAATGTGCCTGGCTGGCTTTGAACTCGCGACTACAACTCGTGATTCGGGGCCGTTAGCACTCGGCCACCACAGCTCTCAGCAGAAGCATAATACATCCAAATTACTTAGGTAACCAAAAATCTAACCCTCATATAATAATTATATAGATACTAATTCACTAATAAGCACTAGCTAAGATTCTAGGAACACTAAGTTATTGCAAATATTTACATAATATTTTGAATTAAAAATCTACCGGTCCATAAGTTTCAATCTAATAGGTCCATTTGGCGTGTACATAGGATGAATGTGGTAGTCCATTGGTTCATGGTGATACTCCATCTTGAAAGCTTGCACCATCTGAAAAATAAATAATTTATTCGCTGTTAGCCACTTTCGTACGGGGCGTTTATGACCTCGTTTGAAAACTAACTATGTATTTGATGGACAGGGGCGAATTAGACCCCGTATCGTTTAAGAAACTAAAAGCTTTTTTGCTAAGTGTGGTACGAGGTCAAAGTGACCCCGTATTAAAGTAGATACACCAGTGCATTCTGTTAACTAAAAGGCAAGTTTTATAAGTCTGTCTAATAAGTCAATCGACTTGGGAATTTAGTATAATATTTAATTATTTAAAAAACACTTATATTCGATAATTTTTATAAGGTTCTTCTATTTTTAAACAAAGATCAAGATGTCTTAATCAACCTTGATTATTGAACCGGCGTTGACTACATCAAATTTCATTTTACCCTAATAATTACCCAAGTCGTTTGACTTTTTATACAGACTCATTTCCTTCATAAATATTTTTTCTAAAGTAAACCAAATTAATGTTACGGCCTCCTCCGTACGACTGAGAAACCTATAATTAAATATATATTTTTCTTAGCCGCACTGTAAAGAATACACGTACGAGGCATATTAGACCTCGTAAAAAACTGAACGTATTAATGTAGATAATACAAATTGCTTTTTATACCTTGCAAATAACCGAGTGTATTTCGAGTTCAGCAAATCTTCTACCAAGGCACATTCGTTTTCCGTAGCCAAACGGTAGTGATGCGAAGGCGTGGTGTTTCTGTGATGGAGATCTCTTCATCCACCTCTCTGGCCGGAACTCTGATGCGTTGGCGAAGTAATCGTCGCTGTTCCCCATCACATAGTGTTGGAATATTACTTGAGTCTGGAAAAAATAAAACATTAAAATAATTATAATGGGCAACGGAGAAAATTTTTTTTTTACTTGGAAAATCATTATATGATTTCTTCCGTATTGGGTGGAGTGCGAGAGAGAGTCAGGCTTTTACTGACTTAAAACCCACAGTGTTCTTTCAGTTGCTCTATACGAAAGTCACGGTAACTCTTTCGAACCATTCCGCAGCTCAGGCAGCCATTGGCTCTAACCGGTCTCATCCATCTTGCTGACATATCTTTGACCTGCACATGGTATACAATGCGCCATAGCCGGGCTTGGTTCTCACCGGACGACCGAACGGCGAGCTACCTATTGCTCACCGTCCGCAAACCC
The DNA here is from genome assembly GCA_949319445.1 of Mythimna lalbum. NCBI lineage: Eukaryota > Metazoa > Arthropoda > Insecta > Lepidoptera > Noctuidae > Mythimna > Mythimna lalbum. The sequence continues at coordinate 6,075,730 of OX439357.1, read as the reverse complement.
GCGCCTCCAACAAAATTATTTATTTGTTGGAGGTGATTACTGAGAGTACTTATCTAACATCGGAATTTCTCTCTCTGAGGATCTGATAAAAAACAGCAGAGGTAGAAGTGAGTCATCAAGGTGCGTTACATTGCGTTGGCTTCAAAACTTTTGGTTGTTCAGCCGCGTCCTATCCAGAGGAATACTGATATGAATAATTACTAGAAGGATACTAGCTTCTGCCAGTGGCTTTGCCTACGTGAAAGTAAAAAATTATCCCAAAAGAACTTACCGCCTGGATAAAAATATCGTATGTCCTATTTCAGGATTGAGTCTACTCGTGTACCAAATTAAATCTAAATCCGTTCAACCATTTCAACGAAAATACGCACACTCACATACCTTCATACTATCGCCTTTATATTACCTATTACTGTGATTGCCAAGTTTTGTTTGGTACTTACTCCTTTAGGTATGTTGTATCCACAAACGACTGTATCCTTAGTCAGCTGTCGACCGTTGCCGACTACAACAGGATACATCCTGAAAATAACGGCATAATAGAAAGGTCAAGGTATTTTTTATTCACGCAGGTGTAGCGACATCTATGGCACCACTTAAGAACTACAAAGAAAGAAAGCCTGTATCGCGAAAGAAGTTGATCGCTTTTCAAGATCAGTAAATGAATACCCTAACAAAAGGGAGTCCTTTTGTTTCGTGGAAATCATCAAATGACCTCTCCCGATCGGGGTGGAGTGAGAGAAAGTGGCCAAAATGGGTTGGACGAACAGCGAAAAAGGTTTATTTAAATGTCTAATCTTATTTCAAACTAGCTTTTTCCCGCTGTTTCTCCCACGTCCATAAAATATAGACTATGTCACTCAGAAAGGAAGCAGCTTTCTATCGGTGAAAGAATTTTAGCAATCGGACCAGTACTTTCAGAGATTACCTCCTACAAACCAAAAAACCAACTACCTCTTTACTTATTACATATTTTATTATAAGTATAGTTCTATCTCCTGCATCTCTATTTATTGCTTTGTGCTTGGTCCTTGATTACCAAAAACGAATACCACTCCACGAACCTCATCACTTCCTTGACACACGCCTTCAGATACGGCATCTGGTTAATATCTCCAGGCTTCAACGGTCTACCCTGCAACACTTTGTTGGTCTCTTCGTACAGCCGCTCTTGAACTGATGGTCTCAATGATAGCTGGTACAGTATTGAAGCTACTGCATTTGATGTCTGGAAATATAAAATTATTTTGTTTTAATAAGTGTTCCATATAAAATAGTCAAAAGGACTTATAGTAGACGCCGGGAAAAAAAACAGTCAAGTTGAAGTAGAAGTAGTGGGCTGGCCGCTTCGCACGAATGCACTCGAACAGGTGAGTGATGATCGTCATTGCTTCTGGCGGGCGTTATCACACTAGCGGTTTGCGAGCGGCTGAGGGGCGGTTCGGACGCGCAGCGAATGCGTCGCGAACACGCCGCGGCGGCAAAGTGAAATTCGCAATATTTTCAACACGTGTTTGTAGCAAGTTAACGACGTGCACTGATAACACTCGGTAACAAAATGGATTCCGCCGAGAAGACACAGCTGTTGGCTTTGTTACTTCGAAAATGCCGGAGACGCATATCTCGTTGCCGGATCTCGTTGCGCGTTTGCAACAAATTCGCTCGCAATCCGCTAGTATGATAAAGCCCACACTTACTAGACGTTTGAGAGAGGAATACACCGTCTAGATCGACCGCAACGAAGATGGTGCGGCGATCTGATCATGTACGCGGGGCAAACTTGCCCAGAGATCGCCCTAGACAGAGAAGTTTGGAAGAAGAGGCAGAAGGCCTTTACCCAGCAATAGAACATAATAAAAAGGCAAATAGGCAAATATACAATTTATTTTACAATATTTTTGATAACAGTCTGTGTATTAAGGAGAAAGACTGTTTTAGTTCCTAACCAAATATTTTTAAGACAGAATTTCCTGACATGATGGTACATGGTAGGCATGATGATGTCGATCCATATATCCGATTTCAACCACGCGACTGTATTCCTCGGCTCCTCATGGCTGTTGTGTGCTCAAATATTCTGACTGTGACTTGCGTAACAGAAAGACAATGTTTTACCAGATAATACTACTAATCCTGCAGTTTTCAGGATCTATACGAGGCCAAAAATAGAGCCGTACAGGTTGCCAAATATTGATCAGAAAGGGTATAGTTTGAGAGCATCGACACGAAAAGAAGAAGACCAAAATAATACTGGCAGTACTAAATTGCTTTATCATATAAATATGTTGAATTTGCTTTTCGTCAAATATTGCTATAAGGTTTTCATCAGGCGACATATTACTCGTTTGATGTATCACAAAGTCAAAACTATTTTATTTGCAAATAAATAGTTTTGACTTTGTGTACAAGAGACAACACTTATTTTTTTTTAGCGTCAAGACACATATCGTCATGAATTGGTTTGCAAATATTATAAAAGCTAAAAGTAAGCGAAACTACAAAATGTTTTTAAGAAAATATTAAAGTTTCGGAAGCCAAGACGACTAAAAATTATTTTTTTACGATTTTGTTAATTATTAATTTAAATATATTAAAACTTTTGATTTTGAACACAAATTAACACAATATTTTTTTTACATTTAAATACAATTACTGTTTTGTTGCACGATTATTTTAGATAGACAAAACTTCTTACCGTGTCAATTCCTACTAAGAACAGATCGAGAGCTGCTACCGCCGCTACTCTTGGACCTGCAGCCGTCACCAGGTCCTGCAGCAAAGACTTACTGCTGCCGTTAGCTTCGATTTCCTTCAGCGCCTTCTCCACATGACTGAGAGTTACGCTGTAGTGAAATTTGTAACTAGTTATTTTATGGAAAGGGCTGCGTCTACGGAGATAAGTAGTTGTAAGGACATTGTTTATAATTAAATATTCTATATATTATGACGAGTCAAAGAATCGATAAGATGATGATGTCATGAAGTGAATTCAATAGAATATAAATTGTGTATAGTCTGTCTAACAAGTCAAACGACTTGGGAATTTTGTATAATATAAATCATTTAAAAATACTTATACTTATTTCATACTTTTTCTAAGGTTCTTCTATTAGTAAATAATGAACAAGATCCCTTAATCAGCCTTGATTATTGATCCAGTGTTGACTACATTAGATTTCAGTTTGCCTGCAATTATATTTCTCATATTATTAACAGGTGAACGGTTGTGGTTGATCAATTGGCTGCTCCGGTGCTTCTCACGGGTTCGACTCTCGTACGGAAAAAATGTTTGTATGGCCTACATATCTATAATTATTCCAGGTATTATGTGCATATGTCTCAGGATTGAAAAAATGAATCCTCGTGTGTTTAAATTATTTTCCACTCATCTTGGTGCTTACCTAGCTTAATTTTTCAACTCTTATATCAGGCAAAGGCCGGCCAAAAGTTCGCCAATCCTTCAAATTAACTCTTTTTTGTTATAATTCTAAATCTTATCTTATCTTGAAATTAATTTAAATAAATTCATCAATAATATCCAGCTATCTTACCTAAGGATAGTATCCAAGGCAGCGACATACTGCCTGAACATCTTAGTAGGGTAAAGTCTCCACCAGGGGGCGCGCAGCTCCAGCTCCCCCACACTGAGGAAGAAGGTCTGCACGGCGTGGATCAGGCGCATGCTCTCCGAGTCTTCGGGGGCATCGAAACAGTTGAGACGCGTGTCTAAAGCTATTAGGCTGAGGGCTGAAATAAATTTAAAAATTTAATAATATTGCTATGACGTTGCTTAGAATACGTACATCAAAAGATTGGAAGAATTTGCCTGCCGCGGTCTTCCCGTCCGAATATAATTAAGGTGTCTTCAAGGCTAGAGTAAACAGGCTCTTAATAAACTAGTGCCATTCTCCATCAACGATTTCATCACTGCTTACCATCAGGTGGGATTGCAGTCAAGCATCTACTTTATATCACTTTAAAAAAAAAATGGTTTTCTAATACCTAAGTTCTTTCATTCATTATTTGTATCTCTGAAACACAGTTCATACTAGGACAGTGGTCAACGTCTCGCATCCATCCGATCCCGTTGTGAGAAATAAGTATAATGTGAGAAATAAATAATACAATTATGTGAAATTGAATATGTTGAATAAATTATTTAATAATATTTCTTTTAAAGTATTGATCATTTTGAACAGATCTACAAAATTAATCTATACTAATATTATAAAGAGGTAAAATTTGTAAGTTTGTAAGTTTGTATGTAGGGGGTAATCTCTGGAAGTACTGGTCCGATTGCTAAAATTTTTTCACCGATAGAAAGCTGCTTTATTCCTGAGTGACATAGGCTATATTTTATGTACGCGGGCGAAGCCGCTGGCAAAAGCTAGTAGTTAATAAATGAGTTCCTTTTATAAGGAACCCCGAGTCTCCTATAGATATACTTAATCAAGCCTTTCCTTTAGATATAATCAAGCCTTATAATGGGAACTCAGGTCTCCTCTCTAGGAAAGGGAAAGGACTGTAATCCACCTAGCGGCCGCGCTGTTAGTGTGGGTTGGTGAATGTCAAATCTTCGATTTTTTTGTTCTAGGACATGCCGCTTTCCTGACTATGGCGATAATCCAGGAATCTTTAAGTCAAGGGTGAATGGGTTAGTAGTAGGGAAACGCGCGCTCCATCGTCATATACTCCAACACCGGGTACCGGATCTGTTCTATTATCTGATCTGTACCCCTAGCCAAGTTGCTAATCTGCAATAGTTAACGCTAGTAGAAAGCTCTAAATGTACGGGAATGACGTCGTCCCACCGCTCAGTCACGTGGTCAGAACAAAAGAATTGGCGGCAAGGTCAACTCGAAGCGTTCGACGCAAGCGAAACGGTTGTAACTTGGCTAGGGGGGCAGATTGCACCTGCCCAAGTTTAGTACTTACATTCCAATGACCATTTGTGTACTTCGTTCAAGAAGTCAGCAGGCGTTTCTGAATCTTCATTTCTTATGCTACGAATTCTGAAATGAATGACAAGGATTTTATTGAAACATGCTTTTTGTAATATTATAAACGTCATTCAATCAAATATATATATATATATTTTTTTAAGTTTCTTAAGTAACTAATGCGCATTTAGCATTTAACACAGTTACTGAAAGTACTGATAGAATAGAATAGAATAGAATATTATAGTACATAGTACATAGTATAGTAGTAGTATAGTATAGTATAGTATAGTATAGTATAGTATAGTATAGTATAGTATAGTATAGTATAGTATAGTATAGTATAGTATAGTATAGTATAGAATAGAATAGAATAGAATTATCTTTATTATACACCAAACTAGTAACAAAGCTGTTACACAAATTAAATCAGCGATGACATCTACCCAATCCTTGACTGTAACGCCTGGTCACGACTTTGGTCTTAGAGGCGCGTGGCGTGGCGAACGGGGTCGTGAACGGGCCGTAGGAACTTAAGATAAAATAAAGGTCTGCCGTGTACAGCAGTGTTCTGGCTGGGACTCAGGCCTCGTCTCTAAGAGAAGGAATGGGCCGTAATGGACGATACGGTCCCAATGCGGCTTAGTAGTCAAAAGCATTATTTTTTTAAATAAAAATGTTGCCCCGTAGTAGAACTTACTTGTATCGTGGGTGCGTTCACAAACCAGTAAACTCACATATAGAAGATACCCAGACCCGGAAAAACTATCTGTTAGTAGGCCATAAAATATATGTTCCGTGCGGGAATCGAACCCGCGACACGCAACGAAGCCAACCGTGACGTTAGGCAGTTAGGTTAGGTTTACGGTTAGGCAGAGAATAGAATAGAATAATGCAACGATACCTTTGGATAAAAGCGTCGGCCACTTCAGCGACGGGCTCCGTGTACTGGGCGGCAGCACCAGCACTTAACGCTACTCGAGACACCTTGGTTCGGAAGGCTGACCACTGTTCACCATGTCTGAAAATGCGTAAAAAAATGTATTCTGAAAACTTCAATCTGTAAAAGTGAATGCCAAAATGCATGAAATTTTCCAGTTCAATCTGAAAAATTTAATGCATTTTGGCATTCACTTTTACAGATTGGATTTTCAAATCTCAAATTTTTATTGCAATCCATAATTAATTTACATGTCTAGTCCAAAATCCAGTCTGTAAAAGTGAATTCCAAAATGCATTAAATTTTTCAGATTGAACTGGAAAATTTCATGCATTTTGGCATTCACATTTACAGATTGGATTTTCAAATCTCAAAGTTTTATTGCAATCCATAATTTACATGTCAGGTGATAAATAATAAAAAATGAACCGAGAGCTACTCACACTGCGATAACACCAGCACAATTTTCCTCGGCGCCGAAGAAGTCTTTCCTCAATGTATGTTTGTAGTAGTTCAATGAGGGCATTGAAGGCCTGAAAATATAAAAAAATAATAAGTAGAGACAGTACGATTATACATTACGATACTAGATTTACGTAAATGTAAGTACAGTTTTTTTTTCGGAGGGCACTTGTAGCGACATCTATGACGCCACATAAGAACTACGAAGAAAATACGAAATCCTGCATCGCGCAATCAAAGTTCTCCGCGCGATTTGAACATATACGACAGCCCGACACCAACTATCGGGCAGTAGCCCACCAGATCATAACACCCGGTCTGGTCGGAGGATCCTCCCTTTTCAACGGAGGTTTGCGGGACTTTACTCTCTGTTCCGCATACCTCCAAACTGGTGACCCCGAGTCGAACACAAGACAATGAGTGACAGTGAGAGTGAGCACACCGCGTCATCCCAGCCGACGGAACACATTCCGCGCAGACCGCGCAAGACAAAGGCCATGACCAGCGCCGGACCTAGCGAGGTGTACCGCGTCGCTTTGCGCCTACCCCCATTTTGGGCCGATGAGCCTGATATCTGGTTCGCGCAGATAGAGGCGCAGTTTGAAAACGCGGGAGTGACCAATGACGTCACAAAATACAATTATGTCGTTGGGAACCTAGACCCGCAAGTTTCAAAGGAGGTAAAGGACGTCATACTAGCCCCCCCTGCCTCTAATCGCTACGACAAATTGAAGACAGAGTTGGTGAAGCGCTTGTCAGCCTCCCAAGAGCGGAAGGTGAAGCAGCTGCTGATGCACGAGGAGCTAGGAGACAGGAAGCCGTCGCAGTACCTACGCCACCTGCAGGGTCTAGCCGGACCTACTGTACCCGAGGACTTCGTGCGCACCATCTGGTGCAGCCGTCTCCCCACCAGCATCCAGCCCCTCCTGGCATCGCAGTCCCACAGCACCCTGGGCGCGCTAGCCGAGCTGGCAGACCGCGTCCAGGACATCGTCGCGCCAGCAAGCCACGTCGCAGCAGCCTCGGCAGCAGGACCCTCGAGCAGCGAGATGGCCGCCTACCCACATAAACTTACCTCCAAACTGGTGACCCTCGACAAAGAACGTCAGCGCAGCCTTCGTGCAGCCACTACTTCGTGACATCATCATCACTTCCTCAAGCTTTCGAGCAACGAGCCAAACAGCCAGCACCCTCGGCTAAGGGTATCCTGACCACCAGTATGCCTACCCGGTCATACCTGGTCACCACCTCAGCCGCATCAGCGACCTTGGCACACCGCACCTTCGGCCAGTCATATGAAGAGCTATGAAGAACCTCTCCTGGTCGACGCCAGCAATCAAGCCCTACGTCGCACAAGCACCGCTCCGACTCACTGGAGCCAGCAGCACTACTCCGACTCACTGGAGACTGCAGCATCGTCCCGACTCACTGGGACAGCACCACCCCGACTCACTGGGGCATCATCCCGACTCACTGGGACATCATCACCCCGACTCACTGGGGCATTATCCCGACTCACTGGGATAGCAACACCCCGACTCACTGGGGCATCACCGCAGACAGTTCCGACTCACCGAGAACTATGCGGCATCGGTTCCGACTCACTGGAACTAACCTACTGCTGGCTTGGCACATATTAAGAAGCATCAAGAACCATCGATCTCCGATCTCCGGAGGGGAGTGATGTAGCGACATCTATGACGCCACATAAGAACTACGAAGAAAATACGAAATCCTGCATCGCGCAATCAAAGTTCTCCGCGCGATTTGAACATATACGACAGCCCGACACCAACTATCGGGCAGTAGCCCACCAGATCATAACATCCGGTCTGGACGGAGGATCCTCCCTTTTCAATGGAGGTTTGCGGGGCTTTACTCTCTGTCCCGCCTACCTCCAAACACTCATAAAAATGACGCCTCCGTGTCAGACTTTTACTGACTATAACCCACCTGTGTTCCTTCAGTTTCTTTGCGTTCTAGGGCCACAGTAACTCTTCCGAGCAATCTAGCAGCCCTGACCTCTGTCAGGGCAGAACCCAAAAAAATGTACTTCGGGGTTACCATGACGTTCAAAGTAAGATTATTTTAATCTTGTTTCGGCGTGAGTAAGAGATGGCGCTAGACAACCTGTATAGCTCTGTCTCTTACCCACACTAAAACAAGATTAAAACAATCTTACTTTTAAACGTCATGGTCTAGGTCCTTATCTCTATAAGTACATTTTTTTGAGGTGGGAAATCATCCAATCACTTCTCGCACTCTGGAGTGGTCCGCGAACGTGAGCCAGACTTTTATTGACTAAATCCCACCTGTAACCTTCAGCTTTTTTTTTTTTTTTTTAATATTCCACAACTATCACACAACGCCGTCTAGTCCCAAGCTAAGCAGAGCTTGTGTTATGGGTACTAGACAACTGATAAACATACTTATATATTTCTAAATACATACATATATAGATAAATTACACCCAGACACAGAACAAATGATCATACTCATCACACAAACATTTGTCCTGGGTGGGAATCGAACCCACGACCTCCGGCATAGCAGTCAGGGCCACTAACCACTAGACCAACAGGCCAGTCAACAGGCCAGTCAGTTGCCATTTACATTCTAGAACCATGGTACCCCTTTCAAAAATTCTCCTTAGATCCTCGTTGTATTGGTTGAGAGGTTTTTTTTAAATCGTGTTTGAGCTCTGTGCCTTTGAGTGCCATCATTATGTTAGCTGAAAGAGGTCTACTGTTGGACATAGGTCTCCACCAATTGTCGCCACATTTAACGGTTCTGTGCGTCTCACAACCATCGGATTCCCGCAACCCTTACCTTGCCTTTGATTATTTTAAGTAGGTATTTTGATTGCTGTTTATTAGACCAGAAAGTCTCACCTATGTGGCGCCGCGTCTTCGCCCCTGAACACCCGTTCCACCTCGCTGGCATCGAAGACGAACAGCATGTCAGGTCTGCCCAGCAACCCGGTCATCTTCACACAATTGCCGAACTTAGCACGTAGGGCCAGACACACCTTGTCTATGTGCTCCACGGAATACCCACCTAAAACAAAGAAGGTTGTAATTTAATTAATTTATACCTAATTATTGGTAATTACAGTTTTTAGCCGTTTGGGGTCGAAATACATGGGTTCGGAGTGCGTGTCTCCTTTTTAAGGAAAGTCAAAGTCAAAGGCAAAATATTTTATTTCACATAGGCCTACATGGGCACTCTTGGTCATAAAGTGTGGTTTAGTCGACACTTTGCGTGACCAAAAGGGCTGGCTCGTTTTTCGCCCAAAGAATTAGCATTCCCATTCAACGTGGCAATGCTGCCAGTCTTCTGAGCACATATGACAGTGATGGGGATGAGTACTTCGACGCTTAACCCTTCAGATACCGTCAATTAGAGACACAACAGTAAGACAATAGATGCGCGGCCACCGGTGGTCGCTTGGGGATTCATGAATTAAGTGTATTTTGTATTATGTATATGAGCATAGTTAGGTTTAGTATAAATACTTATAGTTCACTCAGTCAGTCGCTCACTTATTATTTCTATAACCTACAATCATTATTTTTGTCACTTAATTCATGAATCCCCAAGCGACCACCGGTGGCCGCGCATCTATTGTCTTACTATTGTGTCTCTAATTGACGGTATCTGAAGGGTTAAAATTGTAATTTACAGTCACTCTTTTAAATTCTACCCTATAATAAATAATTATAATTCAAGGAATTTGAGGTTATCACCAACAACTGTTGTATTTAAAAACCCCAAAAAAATAGGGTGCAAGAACTTTGTTTTGTATGATACACGGGAAATTTCTTTTGTGGCGCCAAGAAAAAAAAACTTTTTCTACCCTTGTTATTTTATAAATTATGTTTAACAAACCTATTAATTATGTTTTGTACAGTGGTGACGTTTTTTTAACCCTTCAGATACCGTCTATTAGAGACACAATAGTAAGACAATAGATGCGCGGCCACCGGTGGTCGCTTGGGGATTCATGAATTAAAGTTAAAAATCATCAAACCCACCTCCCACTCTGGGTGTACCGAAAGGTAAATCAGTCTTTTACTGACTAGGTAAAACGCACCTCTGTTCTTTCAGTTGCCCTTAACGTTCTGGGGCTTCAGTACCTAACTCTTTTAAATAATCCCACGGCCTAGTCAAAGAAAGCGACGTAGGTCGACTAAGATACCTTCACCTATGAGTACTGTGATATCGAAAGGAGATCGCATGAGTTGTTTTTTTTTTAGCCAAGAGTCTGGCTTGTAAAATATACTATTTAAGGAGTTTGCAGTTCTAGAATAGTTTTGAATATTTGTGGAAAAAAAGTGTGTTGTTTTTTAGTGTCGAAGTGATTTTTGTAAGAGAAGCTTGTGTAATATACAAAGAAAAATTTATAACGTGTAACGTTAAATGCGCAAAACCTGAAAATAATTTGATCAGAATAAGGAGCAGAATCAATTAAACCACTTTTTAATATAGGTTACTTGTTTTCAAAAAAATCTTCATCAAAAATCTCGCCCTGTCTATTTATCAATAGGTCAAGCCATCACGTTCGCAAACCCGCCGAAATAGGTAAACAAACACAAATGGTTGTAGTCCAATCAAATTTACTCATACACGAGATAATAAAAGTTCTTATTTCAATGCAGATATTAATTTTAAACAAAGTAAAATTGCACAAATGCACATAATAATAATAATAATAATAGTTCTCGATAATGGCGACATCACGTTGTACTGGGACCGGTCCATCATCACTGACAGGACTATTGTAGCCAATAAGCCTGATATAGTGGTGGTGGACCGAAGCGAGAGCGCGTGCAATGATTGTTGACATATCCGTTCCGCATGACGAGAACCTCGTGAAAGCTGAGAAAGATAAGCAAACTAAGTATCTTGACTTAACTCGCGAGGTTGTCGACATGTGGGAAGTGGATAGAGCAATCATTGTGCCGATAATCGTAACGGCCAATGGCTTAATAGCTAAGAGCCTCGACCAACACCTTAGGAGGCTCTCGTTAGGCGGCTGGATCAAGGGCTTGATTCAGAAAGCGGTACTCCTGGACACGGCTCGTATAGTCAGGAGGTTCCTTTCTCTGGAGCCCTGACCGCCGGTAGCTTGGACCCTGTACCCGAAACCGGTGTGACACTATTTTTTATATTTTTAAATATTTTTTTTTATTTTTTATTTAAATATTTAAAAATATAATTTATATGTTTGTACAATGAATAAAGGAAATAATAATAAATTTTATTTGTCTCAGACACTGTTGATCCATATTTTTGTTAGTAGATACTTAAAAATTATGTTAGTAAGCTTAAAATTAACTACTAAAACTAACTACGCACCTTTATTTCTTGACATGCATCTGTATACACTGCCATAATATCGGGCAGTCTACTCTATCGGCCACAACTCTAAGAATGCTGTTGCTACTGCCGCGGACACGACTTAGCAGCGATGCGGCCGTCTTACGAAAACATAAAACCTTTAATATTTTTTTCACAGAATTAGGTCTTTTAAATTAAAAATCATTTGGGGTGTGTGAGGTTTTGCGCATTTAACGTTACACGTTGTAGAAGTGTGCCGGCTCGTGTCTTTTCTTTATAGCTAAAAATCCCCACACGAAGCCTACCATGAGCTGAGCTACGCTACAGTACCTACACACTAGACCTACCAGTCATACAAGACTTGAAACACAATCTGATCTGAGTAGAAACCGCACAACAGTGTATTCCCGTTCCCTACCTCTGCAAGAAAGTGAGAGCTCAATTATACTCATCGATTCTCATTTATCGACGTAATTAATCGTTATACAAATTCTAGCTCTGTTGGTACTTTCAATTGTAAGTCGTAACGTTACACACTGGGACCCGCCCATACAACGTAATGCTCCTTAATTCATGAATCCCCAAGCGACCACCGGTGGCCGCGCATCTATTGTCTTACTATTGTGTCTTTAATTGACGGTATCTGAAGTTAACCCTTCAAAAACTCGATTTTCAAAATTAGGTATTTAAAAAAAATAACTATTTAAGGGTAGATTTGTTAAATCATTTCTACAAATACTAAATCAGTACCTGCTATCCGTTATCCAGTGCATCAGCTCAAAGTTTACTTTATACCCATATAATTAACTAGCTTTCCACCCGCGGCTTCGCCCGCGTGGACTACAGTTGATATCGCGCGGGCAGAGACCCGTGCTCAGCAGTGGAATTATAGGTAGTTAAGTGTTATTCCAGTGTCTCTTCTACCTATCAACCAAATTTTATCTAAATCCGTTCAGTAGTTTTTGCGTGAAAGCGTAACTGACAGACAGACAGAGTTACTTTCGCATTTATAATATTAGTAGGGATTATCCGGTAACGTTCGTGAGTTTAGCGCATATAAAAAACAAATTTGCAAGTAATCGTCATGTTTAAATGAAGTGCATCATAGCTGCACCTAAGCAAGGTAAGGTTAAGGTTCTAATATTGTTTTTTACTTTAGCCTGTATAATATACTAGCTTCTGCCAGCGGCTTCACCCTCGTGAAAGTAAGAAAGTCCACACAAACTACCCCGTTTCATTCCCCTTAGGAGGTAAATTTTGAAAAATTCTCTCTAAGTACTCGCTTACGTCATAAAAGAAACAATTGTGGGTCAGTGGGTCGTCTTAGGGTGTGTTAAATTCTAAGCTTTTAGTCCCAGTAGTCCAGTATTTTATGTAAAGAATCTATGTACAAAAATACATAACTGTATCTTGAAAAATCACAAAGTTATAAGCTTGTTATATCAACAAAAATATATAGTCACCGGGCCATCTAGGCGATTGAGGGGTTGTTTTGAACTTGAACCCAGCTGTTTGCTGGCACCTAATGTCCTCTATGACCTGCCATGACCTGTGTTGTACTTAGTGTCGGTGGTGTCCAACTTGTGACCATTTTAAATATTTTTGGGAAAAAAACATAAAATGGTGTAAAACTTTAGGAAACGATTTAGTTACTGTTTTTGAATCAACTATATTTGTAATGTCTATTGTTTTTGTCATGATTTCAATTTATGGAATGTTGTGCTTTTGTGTTTATTTATTTTTAATATTATGTTAATGTAAATTTGAATGTTTTTTTTATATGGGTCTTAATAATGGTACCTGAAATAAATGTTTTTTTTTATATATATTCCTCCTCCTCAGTCGTACACTGTTGACAGAGTGTCCCGCACCACCGCCTCTCTCGCGATACGACGCCATGCAGCTCTGTGTTTGGCGGCTTGCGGCCTTCATTTACGCTGCAGTGTGTCACGGTTTTGATGAAGTCCGTCATCACATCGATATTCAGGTTTCGCATAAACTAAAAATAGTGTTGTATAGTTTATTTTTAGTTTTAGGCCTATGTCCAGCAGTGGACGTCTTTCGGCTGATATGATGATGATGATGATGATAGTTTAGTGTGATAATCTAATCTTGAAATGAATTCTATGTACAATCTTTATAAATTATCCTAAATTACGAGCAGTTTTCTGCAACATGTAATAAAACTAAGTAGGTACAGAGATTCAATCAAGTTGTTCTAGATTTCTAATCAAGTTACACCATGTTTGGTTTTTCTGATTAAAACTTACTTGACTTGTGATTCAAGAATTTAGAACGTTCTAGTAACAGTAGTAGCTAAGTGGCCGGCCTATAGGGACCTTAGTATGACGTGTTGAAATAATAATAATAATAATATTCCACAACTATCACACAACGCCGTCTAGTCCCAAGCTAAGCAGAGCTTGTGTTATGGGTACTAGACAACTGATAAACATACTTATATATTCCTAAATACATACATATTATAGATAAATTACACCCAGACACAGAACAAATGAAATGTCAGTCATGCGAGCGTTAGGGTGCGCTAGGGTGCAGCTATACACCCTAAATAACTCCATCCCTTTTAGGGGCAGATATATGATTTTTGATGAATTGAATTTCAACCGTAGAGGATTCTACGGTCCGGAGCGTTTCGCCTCGTCGTTTATACCACGTACATCGAGGGACTGGAAAAATTTGCCTGCTGCGGTCTTCCCGTCCGATTATAATTAGGTGTCTTCAAAGCAAGAGTGAATACGCTCTTAATAAACTAGTGCGCCTCACCATCAACGATTGCATCACTGCTTACCATCAGGTGGGATCACAGTCAAGCACTTGTTATATCAATTTTAAAAAAAACACATATGTTTAAAAAAAAAACTAGACTGCCTAATAATTTGATATACGAATATTTACAGTTTTTTTTTTTTTATTAAAACTTGGAGTCGTTTATTTTTAAAGTTATGTCTAACACAGACAAAAAAGCGAAGATAAGCCAAAAACCATTGAGTGTATTTTTATGAAACTTTCTGAAACTAAAATATAATTTAACTAACTCCTGCTAGCGGTTTGCCCGCGTACATATAGTATGCCATAGCCTATGTCACTCAGGAATAAATCAGCTTTCTATCGGTGCAAAAATTTTAGCAATCGGACCAGTATTTTCAGAGATTTCCTCCTACAAACTAGAAAACAAAAAACAAACTTTACCTCTTTATTATATTTGTGTAAATTACCAATCTTTTGATATAATATGGTTTTTATTCAAATTGTGTTTAATAAATGAAGGACATTAACCCTTCAGATACCGTCAATTAGAGACACAATAGTAAGACAATAGATGCGCGGCCACCGGTGGTCGCTTGGGGATTCATGAATTAATTTTATTTGAATAAAGTTGACGCGCTAGCTCCTTTTTTATTCGCTCAAGGTCGCTTTTAGTGTTTCCGTAATAGTTCAGTTTAGGTCGTAAAATGGATCGCATTAAGAGCTCAAGGAAGGCCCTCAGTTTCTCTAAAAACCTAGCCACCTCAAGACCTCAACCATATTTTAAGGTAATATTTATAAGTAAAACAAGCGGATGCGTGACAACAAGTAAAGTTTTATTTTATGAACTTTGACATGATAAGAGTGGCGCCAGTGTACATACCTTTTTTTATTTTAGAAACAATATAAGCCAAGACTTTGTTACTAATTTCTACAAAATTATTGGAAACATTCATATGCATTCGAAAAAAAAAGCATCACATACAACCCAAATACATGATTATGCACATAGAATTAATAATTAAAACTTTCATACATCCATTTCGAGCAATCAAAATGAAAATTGCATTTGTATGCACATGAAATACATTTATATTTTTAAATACAGTGCATTTGTTTCAAAGTTACTTTTATATCTTTATTTATATTTGGAGACTGCACGTTTGAAAACTGCAATTACACATAATGATCTCTTTGTAAAAGTAATAATGAAAGAAAATGCGTGAGGGTTCAAAAGAGTTACAGAGCCTTGGAACGCAGAGGGCAACTGAAGGAATACAGGTAGGTTTTAGTCAGTAAAAGTCTGTCAATCTCTCCATCTCTCCAAAAAAGGGGGCAAAGTGTAAACAGCCGACGCCAACCTGCCAACAGTCTAATTTCATTTCAGCCCCATTATTTCAGATTTCCACTGTTGGACACAGGCAGAGGCGTAGCGTAGACCAATTTAGCCGTGGGCACTTCAGCGAGGCCTTTTTCTTTCATAAATTGGAAAACGAGACAGCGACTGCAACCCAGTGTTCCACCACAACGATTACTTTATTCCTAACTGTTTAAAGGAAATCAATGATTACCAAAATTGCATAATTCTCCATGTATTCCGAGCAATGCTGATTAGTGATGACAGCTGAAGTGGCCATTGTTCTCTTTTCAGTGGGCAACCCTGAATCGTGGTTACTGCCTCGGCATCTTTACATTGTATTTTACTAGGTAATAAAATACATACTATTGGTGGTTTGTATTTGATTGTTAATGTTCCTACAACATGAAATATTTATTTATTGTTGATTACTTACATTTTAGTGAGTGAGAACAATGATATTTCACTTAAAAATTGACTAACTACGAATAATGAAAATTTTTGAAAAAAGAATGTTGTGTTTGTTGTCGTTGTTGATTATTTTTGTATTGTATTTTGTGTGTTGTTTTGTTGTGTTGTTTCTGTGAAATTGTTACTATTTTGGTGTACAATAAAGTTTATTCTATTATTTTCTATTGTTATTACGCTTATATTTTTGAAATCTACTGTAATAGCTAACTAGTGTAATATCAATAAAAAATAGTAAAGGCGCTTTTGAGTGTATATTTGTTACTTACTCACGCTGTAGTTCATGTTTAATTCATGAATCCCCAAACGACCACCGGTGGCCGCGCATCTATTGTCTTACTATTGTGTCTCTAATTGACGGTATCTGAAGGGTTAATGACCAAATGATTTTTAATTCAGTCGACATAATTCCGAGAGAAGAAACCATTAAAAAAACACGTAACTAAAGGTTTTTTGTGTTGTTTTAGTTTGTTTGAAATTCGTATCTGCATTAAAATGAGAACTATAAGACCATAACTATGTTGCATCATATACCTACCATTATATCTGTAGATCTCACAAGCTTCATATCCCTACTAATATTATAAATGCGAAAGTAACTCTGTCTGTCTGTTACGCTTTCACGCAAAAACTACTGGACGGATTTAGATCAAATTTGGTAGGTAGGTAGAAGAGACACTGGAATAACACATAGGCTACCTATAATTCCACTGCTGAGCACGGGTCTCTGCCCGCGCGATATAAACTGTAGTCCACGCGGGCGAAAAGCTAGTAACTTATAAGCGGTCTACCACAACATTCCCGACCCGTTTAGAAACCCTGCCTATCTGCCCGATCAGCTCAAACATTTTCCATTTTCTAATCAAAGGTTTCGAACTACCTAACCCTTCTAGACCTCACATCAGGTGTCTAGGACTACTTTCTACGTATCTCGCACATTACCTGTTTTATTGAGGGTCTTGAGTTGCACCTCTAATTGGCTCTAGAGAAGGTACCGCGACATTTTACTACCTAATAAAACAAGGTTCGATTAACGACTAAGGTAGCTGTTGTTGTCACAGAGTATTTTGTAGAGGTTTTGACCTGATTTATGTCGATTTCGCGGTCTCATAACAACGATTTTATTTTTATATAAAAGAAAAACGTAGTGCTATTCAAGATTTTCATTTATGCCAGACCCATTTAAAAAACTTTTTTTTTATGTAACTTTCAAATATTTCCGTGGCATAATCTCTAAATTGAAACAACACAGGTGGGTTTTAGTCCGTGAAAGTCTGAGACTCTCTCGCGCTCTACTTAGATATAGCGGGAGGAATCATTTGATGAATCTTCACTAAAATAAAAGACCGTACTAGTGCTGTTTCTAAGTCATAGGAAACCCGGAGGACACGGTGGAGCACACAGTCGAGGTGTGCCCTGCTTGAGCGGAGCACCGCCGTGCCCTCGTGGGGGCGATCGGCGGCGGAGACCTCTCGCGCCGGGCCTTGGTTCAGGCCATGGTCCGGAGCGAGGAGGAGTGGCAGGCGGCCAGCTCCTCCTTCTGCGAAGCAGTAATGCTAGCAAAGGAGGAGGCCGACCACTTCAAGCAACGGCGCCCTCGCCGCCGCCGCCGCCGGGATTCCAATCCCGATTTCCAGCCACCGTAGACGCGGGCTCGTGGACAGTGAGCCATGGGTAGCTCGCTGTCCGACCGTCCGGTAACTGTCCGGACCGAGCCAAGACGTCGACGGCGCGCAGAGCGGGTTTTGTCATAAGATGATTTTCCCCGTCGACAAATAAAAGTCATAGGAAACATTTTTCCTTTGACTTAAAATAGAAAAGGCACTAATAAGTGCCAGGAAATTTAATAACTCTAAATAAATTATAATGCGCTATAAAAATTCAATAACCAAATCAATAAGGATTCATGAATTCCTTAAAATAAAAATATCTACCCCATTTTGTGTCCAGGCAATCTCTGTCCATTCTAGGTTGCCTGGAAGAAATCGCCTGGTGCGATAAGGCCGCCAATTGTATGTGTTTTTATTATATGGTTTCTTTTTGTAAATTAATCTTGATTTGCAATAAAGTGTATGTAAATAAATAAATCTAGAAAGAAAGAAACATGACGGGTTTTCTCGTACTGTGCTTATTAGTGGTCAACGTGCACCGTCAACCATGCAGCGGTTGCACAAGGAAGGGAAACTATTGCGTGTTGCGCGTAACTCCGGAACCTGTTCCTATTACAAGCACCTGTTATTTGCTTGTTTTGTTTGAACAATTTGTCTGCAGCGATATTTCCGCCCGATTATAATTTAGGTACCTATATTCAAGGTTAGACTGAATAAGCTATTGAAGTCCTTCTCCACTCGCCAATCGTCAACGTGGTTTAAAAGCTTTTTTTTTCGGTGGGAAAAAACATTCAATGACAAAACCCGCTCTTGGGTGGAGCGGGAGATAGTGTCAGACTCTTACTGACTAAAAACCCACCCCGTTCCTTCTAGCCTTCATACTGGGGCTCGAGTTTCCTTGCTTCATCTATCGCAAATTTCGCAATCCAACGCGATGCTTGATGATGAGACAATGCAAAAAAAAAAGATAACGCCTGAAAACTCTGATGGTATTCTGTAATTCCGTGATTTACTCGAATATTTCACAAAACTTATTCTAGGAAATATGTGTATGTTTTTTTATATATATTGTTAGCTACGAGTATACATACTATACTTGTTTTTTTTTTTCATCCACAGTAACATCCGAGGTTTTCATGATTTGAATGCCCCAGGCACTAGACTATAGCGACGTGGTGCCTTTCCATAAAATGTTGTGGTCGATTAGGTCTTCATTCTATGGGGGTTAAATATTACAACGCTATGCTCAAATCCGACACAAAATTGCGTATTCTTCTTTTCCTTACAACCTCTTCTTTGCCCTCACTTCTTCCCGTTACGCGGGGTCGGCTTCCTTAATCATGCGGCGCCATTCATTTCGCTGATAAGCATCGTCATCCGTAACGCTAAGCTTTTGCATGTCCTTGCGGATATTTGTCATCCGGTAACTTGCGGTCTACCTCTCCCTCTCTTCTGTTCAGCCATGGAAAGACACTTTTTCACAATATGATCGGCGGGTCTCCGCATAACATGTCCATACCATCCTAACCTGGTCTCTGAGTTTTTCAGTGATGGGCTTTTTTTCAGTGATTTTTCTTACAATCTAACGCGTATTATTTATAGCTACTTTTATTGACAACAATTTGTTTTTCACAAACATTTAAATTCAGAAAAAATGCTATAACTGCCACTAGGTGTCCATTTACTAAATTGCCTAATTAAATATTGAATTTTAATACCCCTCTAAAATTATTCGCATATTTAGTTTACATATTCTTTACGATGTTGAAATTGTCACCATGTAGCATGAAGATGAGACGTTTTATTCATTGTTGGTGAGCATAAAGAATCAAAATGGTAACCCTGGCCTACTTTATAACATATTTCGTAAGACAAGCGATATTAAAGAAAATTGTTATGCCGGTTGTGTCTACAAGCATTATGAAACATCAACAATGGTCTGATGGCTTATTACAACGTAATTATTTAAGATTGCCGTGAGCGTGCTATCACTTGCATCGTAATTTGGACTTGGTGTTCTTAATGACAGCTTTGTTACTAGCCTCTTGTGTGAAGGCTGCCTTTCCATTCTTCCACCCTTCTCTGTTCTTAGCCAATTCTAGCTAACTTTACCAGATGGTTAAATAAAAGTTCCGGACCGTAACCATCCGGTATAGTTAAGTTTAAGTTAAGTAAAGGTAAGACCAGGGTAAAACCTAATTTCCATTGAAAAATCATGATTTTCATTGTTTAAGAATTTTCTCTCAAACGTTGGCAATTTAAAAAAAACAATCGTAATATTATCGTTTTTATACACTGTGGGTCTCACTGACGCGTTGCACATCTCACTTGAAGCGGTGGGCAAGAGGACGGCGGTAGACATATACGATATACGGCACCCCCGTTAATAATATTACCGGGGGTGCCGTATATGATTATTGTACTGAATTTTATTGAAAATGCTAAAAATGCTGAGATTCCATGACTGTTTTAAAACCCAGCCGCTACCCTGAGAAGAGTCCAAAAATCCTGAAATCTCAGTACAAATCCTGAAAAGATAGCCTCTCCCAATCGACGCCACAACGGTCGGTCCTGTGCGTCTCGCATCTATCAGAATCCCATGACCCTGATCAGGTAATCGGTCCATCTTGTGGGAGACCTTCTAACGCTACGTCTTCCATTGCGATTCTTCGCTATGTCGTTAACCTTGGTTCTTCTACGGATATCATTACATCAGATAGATGGGATTACGTAAGGAAACTCCGACCATATCCCTTTTCAAAATAACATTAAGAGCGCCTTTACACTAGCGTTTGTCCAACGCATACGCCGCGACAACGCGGCGCAGGCGTTTCGTTGTTGCGGCGTTCAATAGATTCCAGAGGAAATGCCACAACAACGAGATGCCTGCGCTGCGTTGTCATGGCATCTGCGCTGCGCATACGTTTATCAAACGCCTACGCTGGACAAACGCTAGTGTGAAGGCCCTCTAAAATAACTTTGCAAAATAAGCAGTTGTCAACATTGGCATTTTATAATGAAGATAATAAATCCATAAATGTATAATCTTCCTCATTTACATATGCATGGTATTAATGTTAGGCCTAGCCTATAAGTATTTCTTAACCAAACCGGTGTTTGGATTTGTTGAAAGCCATCTGTTCGCCGACTTGTTTGCAGAAGATGGATTATGATAATTATATATTTTTAAGGCAAACATCAAATATTTTAAATTTGTTAAGTTTTTCAAACTCGTGTCTGCTAGGACTGCGGGAATATTAGAAAGAGTGACCATAACCGTGAAATGAAAAGGAGGACTAAAAGTATACAGGTGGGTTGTAGTTTGTGCCCGCCTATGGAGCACGCTTCTTGTTTAGAAGTATGTAGTAGAAACCAGTTTTTAATTAAATTGTTTTTTTCATAGCAAGCTTTTATAACATGGTATAATACCTACATATAACTGTAATTAAAACTCGTGAAGACGAATCATACGAGCCCAAACTCAATGGAGTTCTGTCGTTTAACTACCAAGCTCCCATAGCCACCTTCCAGTTCCATCATCAGATCAGCTCCATGTCATAATAATTTTGCATTGTCATCAAATTTACACATGCATGCAAAATTTCAGCTCAATCGGAAGCGGAGAAGTGGATCAAATTTAATTTGCAAGATTTGATTACAGACAAACATCGGGACAGGTGAAACTAAATGAAAACTTGTAAAAAGTTTCCCCTTACACTAAATTTAAAATACTTCTAACATATTAGGAAGATATGGAATTCTTTCTGTTTCTGATTTTAGATACATTGTTTTTTAATAAATTAAAAAAACAAAGTTTGTCTTCTACCTAGGTGGAATTCCCTGCCGGAGTCTGTGTTTCCTGATACTATAAACCTAGGGGTCTTTAAGTCAAGAGTGAATAGATTGCTTCTAAGCAAGCGTGTTCCATCGTTAGCCACATCATCGCTTACCATCAGGCGAGATAGTGGTCAAACGAGAGGTCATAAAAAAAAATTAGCGAAGCGCTTTTACCGGTTACTTCAAGTTTTAAGTTCAAGATCACGAGGCTATTACCACGCACTGGCACTCGGCAGTCAAGGTCCCCGTTAGGTCACCGATACCTAGGCCGCGTTGTTGTATGCATATATTCTATGTTAATTGATTTCTAATGACCACGTTTCGTAACTAAACTATTACTGTCTTTATGACTGTGGATAATCGCCTCCAGGCAACGTCACGTTTGTATTCATCTTCATTTTATAAAAGCCTACTGATTATTAAATTATTTTTTGTTACGAGGTTTTTTTTTAGGTGGGAAATAATTCAATGACTTCTTTTGTTCTTGGGTGGAGCGCGAGGACGTATCAGACTTTAACTGACTAATATACAGGGTGTAACGGAGAACCCTCCACAAACTTTATGTGCTTGCTCAGTAGACAAAACTGAACGGCCCACCTAAGGAGTTATTTTACTTGCGCACCTAGCTCTGCGTTGGCCCCTAATGTCCGCTAGGACCTGCCGTTGCCGTGTTCTCTTTGTGCTTAGTGTCGGTGGTGTCCAACTTGTGACCTTGTTATAAATATTTTTGGGTAAAAATATAACATAGTGTATAAATTATTAGAATCGATTCAGTTCCTGATTCTACTAGATACTAGAATAACCCTTACTAATATTATAAAAGCGAAAGTAAGTTTGTTTGTTTGTTACGTCTTCACGCCTAAATGGCAAAACCGATTTTAATGAAATTTGGTACACGGATAGACCATGTCCTGGAATAGGACATAGTATACTTTTTATCCCGGAAGTATGTTCCCTTGGGATCATTTTCTGCTATCACGCGGGCGAAGCCGCTGGGAGCAGCTAGTGTTGTATATCGCCTCTTCTAAGGAATGTGCAACCATTGCATTAACTTAGTACCAACGGTACTTTCGAAGGTACCTACATACACTAATTTCGTAGAACGGTTCCTCATGTGTTCTGATTGTAAATGAGACAGGTAACACGCAAGAACCGACACAAGAGATAAATTTTGGTATACATTGACGGAATTTTAAATGGGTGAACAATTGCACTCTTTTGAATGTTTCTGCTTTATCATTATTCAGCCGTATTTTTAAAACCTACATACACAACATTTAATTCAAGGTTACTTGGAAAAACCGAGAAAGAAATAAATGTGTACTTATCTCTATGAGAAAAAAACCTTTAAATGATTTGTAATTAGCTTCTGACAGCGTGTTCGCCCGCGCAAACATAGAACATAATTCAAGGGAGCTTGCTGCTGGGATAAGTAAATTCCAGTATTAAATACAATTCTAAATTCAAGGTAACTTAGAAAAGCAAAGAAAAAATAGGAACCTACCTATCTCTATCATCACATTCACCTTTTTGAAAGAAAAAAGGTAAAACCTTTTCATAACAAAAAATAACCGACTTCACTTAAAAATTGAATTGAATTTGAGGAGTTCCCTCGATTTCGCCCAGATTTCATCATCAGATCCCAACTTGGTGACTATGGGACCCTTTGGGGAGTGTACCCTTTCCAACAAAAAAAATAATTTTTCAAATCGGTTGGCAAGCGACGAAGTTATGCGCGAACAAACATAAAAAAAACATACAAACATCCGAATTGAGAACCTCCTCCTTTTTTAGAAGTCGGTTAACAATATAAATAACCGACTTCACTAAAAAATTGAATTGAATTTGTGGAGTTTCCTCGATTTCGCCAAAATTCCATCATCAGATCCCAAAATGGTGACACGGGGAATTTCTATAAAAGAACACCAATGTTTTTAAAACACGTATCTAAGCATCAATTACTTAAATTGTTTGCTCATATTTAAATGTCAAATTTTGCTGTATATACTTTCAGTACCTAAGTACTTATTATTATAAAATTCAAACTTAGATTTTTATGTTTTCAATGCCATATTTTAATACTCGCTTGTCTGTGGTTCTTAGTAAATATATTTAGTTGCGGAACCTTGATTATGACCTTGGCCTTGTGCTAAACGTATTCAAATATAGTGATTAAAAAAGGTTATTATATAGGGTTATTTGTAAAACACTGGCAACCTCTCAGGTCTATGTTACTAAAATCATAAACAACAACTTTTATTCTATGACTTTAAAAATTATCATATTTTTGTTCATCAGATTTTCATACAAAAATAAAAATATTTAAATTGAACGTTCTAAATATTACGAGGTCTATGCGATGCAAGCGATAGTACAATATTAAGCGTGAAGTTCGCCGGGTCAACTAGTAATATTATAAAACAAATCGTCTGTATGTTTGTCTGTTCGTGATAAAGTCAAAAAGTACTGACCAGATTTTCATGCGGTTTTCACCAATAGCTGACTTTTGATAACCGGAAAGTTTTAGATGCATGAAAAAAACCGAAAAAGACTTGTAAAACCCGTGCAAAGCTGGGGCAGGTTGCTAGTTTAAAATATACAGCTTAGATTACCATTATAATCTCACACTAGAAATCTTAAAAAAGGAAAAAGTTTTTGTTCTTTCTCATAAACATGAAAGTCTAACTTTTTTTTAACGTTAATGACCGACACATTAGTGTTAAAAAATGCAGATCTCTCGCAGATTCTACCAACCTGTATAAGCTGAACTACCATTGTTTATTGTTGTAACGATGATGGACAGACTATTTATTTATTTATTATACAACATAATTTTTAATTTATGCGAAACCTGGTTAGTGTGTTCAGGATCAATAACTAAATGAATTTCTTTAATTTAAATATAAAAGACATAAGTTGGACACCACGGACACTAAGTACAACACAGGTCACGGCAGGTCATAGCGGGCATTAGGTGCCAGTAAACCGCTAAGTGCAAGTGTAAAACAACTCCTCAATCGCCCGGGTGGCCCGGTGACTATGTATTTTTGCTGACATAACAAGCTTGTAACTTTGTGATGTTTTTTGTACATAGATTCTTTAAATAAAAATTATACTAAACACGTGTTTCGGGTTTCGCATATACTAAAACAATGTTGTACCTATAATAAAAACATGTATTTAAAAAAAAAATAACATTACCGTGTTACCACATGTGTCTTTTTTGGTGGAAAATCTTTGAATACCTCCTCCCGCTCTGAATGGGGTAGAGTATATTTTTTTATACCTTTCATTAAGAATCTTTAGAAGCACTTACCGATATAGGGGGTGAACCGCCACGTATTCCCCAATAGCGGCAGAGGCCTGGGCCCCGGCACGTCCTCCCATGACTTGACAGATGGAGCCACATCAAACATCGACGTGTCAATCGCTGCGTGCGTCGATCTCGCACGAGTTCCCTGCACTGGACACGGCTGCACTGGTTTTGGGCCTGGTGTAAATAGATGATGTTTATTAATTTGCTATTGAAAAATGGAACAAGTTTTCTTTCAAACTAACTTTTGCATAAGTAACTATTATCCCCCGATAAAGTACTCATCAAGACTATTCCAAAGAGGTCAAACACGATTGGGTTAGTTTTTGTGGTCAGTTACTATAGACACTATCCGACTCCATCATCAGACCAGCTTTTTGATACCATATTAACCCTTCAGATACCGTCAATTAGAGACACAATAGTAAGACAATAGATGCGCGGCCACCGGTGGTCGCTTGGGGATTCATGAATTAATGCATTGTCATCCAAGTTACACTGGTATTCTAAGGCTGACCCCACATTAGGCGTGTGCGAGGCTCGGGCGTGTGAGTAGCGTGGGAGCCGCGTGCGCACCACGAGGGCGCTGCGTGAGTTTCGCGTTTTGCTGCCCTGCGGCGTGTGTGGAGAGTGCACGCGGCGCGCACGCGAAACTCGAGTCGCGTTCTTACTCCACCCGCCGCGCGCTCGCTGCACACACTTCACACGGTGGCAACACGCGACGCTTACGCAGCGCACTCGCGGCGCCCACACTACTCACACGCCCAAAGATGGCGCACGCCTAATGTGAGGAAGGCCTAAATTTCTGCTCAATCAATTAACCCTTCAGATACCGTCAATTAGAGACACAATAGTAAGACAATAGATGCGCGGCCACCGGTGGTCGCTTGGGGATTCATGAATTATGGGTAATTGTGTCAAAATCAATTTGCAGGATTCGCTCCTAAGCAAACATACATACAAACATTGCAAGTTCAATAAAAGCTTGTAATAAAAAGTGAGAAAGATTGTGACGAGTCAAATACCTTTGTTTATTTGGTGAAAAAGAATTCAATTAAAAATATACAAAAGATGTTTTTCAATAATTTTATTATTTGGGTATAATTTAATTATCTTTTTGTGTATGATTTAATTATTTTTTACTTTGCTTTTATTTAATTAAATCTTGATTTTGCATGTTTGATTGAAAATTGTTTCTTTTTTCGTAAAAAGTGTCGTGAAATCCTATTGTTTCGAAAATAACAGATGGATACGTTGTAAATAGCTTTCGATTACCGAGGCCTATCAAAGGATTTTCTACGTGGCAGATACATCTATTACTCTAATTGTATTACATTTAACATACATTAGATCGTGACAATACAAATAGAGTTCACTTTGAGTTCGCTTTGTGCTCGATAATGATTGCTACGTACAACAATAATGTTGAAAAAATGGAGTTCCCATCAATTGTGTCATACAGCAAAGTATTGTCTCAACTGACCTGCTTTCGTAGTAAAAATGTGATTCATACTTACTTAATGAGTGTCATGAAGAGAATTTGAAAAGTAACTTAAAAACATATTTAATCATTATCTTCCTGCCCTGCGTCGGAACGCCCATACCAACTGTTCCGACTTTCGGTACCTCGGATCGCTCGTCCAAGGGCATGGTGAGATAGACCGAGAAGTAAGACGTCGGATCAACGCAGGATGGATGAAACGGCGACAGGCCACAGAACAACTTGCGACTCACGGATGCCCCTCAAGTTAAAGAGCAAAATTTACAAGGCCGTGATAAGAACTGTCATACTGTATGGATCAGAATGTTGGACTGTGAAAAAGAAGGATGAAAAAAGATTGCATGTAGCGGGGATGAGAATGTTGCGATGGATGTACGGTGGAACGAGAATGGATAAAATGAGAAATGAGTATATTAAAGGAACTTTGAAAGTGGCGCCCATTGACAGAAAAGTTGAATCGGTTGTTTTTTATGGTCATGTGAAGAGGATGAAGCGCATATTACAAAAAAAAAAAGTTCTGAGTATACATGTAGATGGATGGAGAGGGAGAGGAAGGCTGAAGAAAAGAAGGATGGATTCTGTGAGGAATGATATGAAAGAGAAGGGAGTTAGTGATAGTTTGACGGGTGACAGGACAGAATGGAAGAATAAAACGTGTTGCGCCGACCCCAAGTAATATAGAACGGAAGAAGATCTTCCTGCTCTGCGTAGATACCAATATAGTGTGTCGATTATATTATTTACTACCAATTACAAAAGCTAATTCCTAAAAAAACACTACTAAATTCACTTAATTTGAGTATTTTAGAGCTTAAATTATTCGTATGATTGTAATTTAGTTTTCTAATTGGGGTGTAAAAGAGTGTGCAATGTGTAGTGTTCCAGTTACATGGGTATATTCTGTGTAATTCTTTTCTCTTTTAATTGTTCATTTGTAAATCTACACTTAATATTATAAAGAGGGAAAATTTGTATGTTTGTAATGAATAAACTCAAAAACTACTATGCTGATTTCTAAAATTCTTTCACCATTGGAAAGCTACATTCACCCTAAGTAACATAGGCTATATTTATTGTCCGTGTGATGCCGGGACGGGCCACTAGTTAATAAATAACTGAGTTAATTCATCTAACCCAAGTACTGCAATTTTGACATCGTTAGGCAACTTTAATGATCTAGATCTAATTACTACGTGCAACTATCACTTGCACACTCAACCAGCGCGAACTCTTGCGCAATGTGTCGACCGCAGTGTGAGTGAACGGAACTGGCACAAAAAAATCCTGGGCAAGGAATAAAAAAAAAATCTAGCTAAGTGTGAATTGGACTGGCACACGAAGGGTTTCATACTACAATATTATAATCAAGCAAAAAATAAACCGATAATAGTACATTATGATATAAGTGTGTAATGTTAGTGATTACCGTTGAGGCGGTATTTAGACCCGAGCCATGGCGAGGGTCTTAAGAGAGCCGAGAATGGGAATCATTAATAAATTACTCACGTGTATCATACGACGTTTTTCAATACACTTGTAAATAAAATAACTGTAAAACTAGTAAACTTTTGTGGCGGTAAAAAAACTGTTTTCATATGCGCGCCCATTTTGTTTTTTTTTTTTTTGTTCGTGGGGGACAACCTGTGCCCATCCTGATACGATAAATGTCATAAAATTATGACAGCGGAGAGGTTGAACAATAAGGTTTTAACCACATTATAGCACTAGTGCGTAATGGTAATCAAAATGTCACAGTTTGGTAACAAGTGCCATTATATACCTAAATGCAGTGCAATAAGAGCCACTTTATGAGCAAGTGTATTGAAAAATAACGTTTCTTGTATGCAATTGAGCTTCACTTTTTTTGAATGGCCGACATTTTAACAATTCAAAAGTGCCTGTAAATAGTTTATTTGAAATAAATGTTTTTGTTTGATTGAAACTGTTCTTGTAATTCGATAAAATGTGACGTATTAATGATAATGTTAAAAAAATAAATGGTTTCATTATTTAAGATCAGATAGACAATAAATTGGCACCCTTTCGCACGATTTTATGCGATGCATCTTGTCGAAATCAAACAAATTCGTGTTATTCCTATTCCAATACATCGTGATTCGCACTAATCAAGTAAAGGAAGTCATTACTACGCACTGATTTCTAATCCACCGTCGGAAGCCTGGCTGCTCCGCGATGTGGTGGATAACTGGCGACCAGAGTAGATGTTTTGAAGAGGCCATTTGACCACGCTGACTCGACTCCGCATTTTGTTGGGGATGCTTCCTGAAAAAAAAAGAGAAGATTAGGTCTAAATAAGCAAAAAAGGTTACCGACATAGCAAGAAGAATCGCCAAACATAAGTAGCAATGGGCAGGGCACATTGCTCGCAGAATAGATGGCCGTTGGGGCTGAAAGGTTCTGGAATGGCGACCATGTACCGGAAGACGTAGCGGTGGAAGGCCTCCTACATGGTGGGCCGATGACCTGGTAAGGCTTGCGGGAATCTGATGGATGCGAGACGCACAGGAGGGTTCATTGTGGCGGCACTTGGGGGAGGCCTATGTCCAACAGTGGACGTTTTTGGCTGAAATGATGTCGATGATGATGAAGCTAAAAAGAGATATCACAAATTTTTTCGTAAATTAAATTTGGTTTTTTCTTCATCGAAATGCCTAAAAGCAAAAAAATGCTTTCGCATCACAAGGGCTATGTACTATCGCGGTCATTTCTGCCTGATCACTTAAAAAAAAATTCGCTTGAATACTGAGGCGCAGCGCCAAACCAAACCATTTGAAGTTCTCTTTCGAGTGCAAGCAAAAATTAACTTAGTGGTGGTCAAGTGGAAGTGTTTTTGATGGTACTTTGGGCACTCCATAATCATGGCGGTAAGTTTCCCCAACCACACGTGTCCTTCAGTGGCCCGTACTATGACTAGTGGTTTCCTTTTCATAAAATTCCCGCAGCCCTAGCATCGGCCCTACTGAGCCTCTACGGTTTCCTGACATCTCTTTAAGCGCGTGGATCACTATACGCTGTCGATGATTTGGACACGGTTCGGTCGATTACCGGACGACCGGCGGTGAGTTAGTAAGCTCGCATCTACCATGGCTAGTAGTTCCTCCACACACAAGACCATGGCCTGAAACAGGGCTCGGCGCGAGAAATCGCTGCTGCCGAGATTGTCTCCACGATGATATGGCAGTGCTCCGCCCAAGCTGGGCAGACCTTCACCGTATGGTCCACGTGGGCGTTTCTTCCACCTGAATCAGAAGCAGGAACTAACCGAACTTATTATGTCTGGTGAAGACCTGCATCATACAAAATTCGAGGACCCCATGACTCTTTTCCAGCCTTGCCATGATTCCTCAAAGAGGGGAGTTAATGCCACGATTATGGCGTGCCCATAGTTTGTATGGCTGCGCATTTGAACCCGATACCGACTTTTTAATCTATACTAATACTATAAAGAGGTAAAGTTTATTTTTTTGTTGGAGGTAATCTCTGGAAGTACGTGGTCCGATTGCACAATTTTTTTCACCGATAGAAAGCTGCTTTATTCCTGAGTGACAGGCTATATTTTATGTACGCGGGCGAAGCCGCGGGAAAAAGCTAGTCTGACATATTTTTTTCTCAAGCTATTAATGGGCATTAATAGGTATAAAACCTCTTAAATACAATCTTCATAAGGCATGCAAAATGAACGGTGATAAGTAACTTCAAACACAAAGGTCACAATAGATTAAAAGCAATTCTTCACGATTACCGTCACTCAGTTTTCTTCAAAAGAAGCGCCGTTACGTGACGGCAAAGGTACCTAATACGTATTTAATTACTTATATTTTCATTCCTTTTATATCCGGAAAAGTGAGCAAGTAAGATTATTATCTAAATAACACAACAACAGGGCTGTTTAGAGCAATAACGCAGTGAAAGTTATGGACGACGGCAGCAGTTGTATGAATTTTTGTTTGAGGAGATTCTTCGATTCGTTTGGTTAGTGCAGTACCTACCAGAATTCTTCGAAAGTGTCACTTCAGGTGTTGAATCCGAAAGGCGACTGAAGGAACACAGATGGGTTTATGAAGTTGATTACGGCTAGTACGGCAACTTTTTTTTACCAGGAGCATATTGCGTTGCAGCGGAAGACATAATCTTGATAATTATCGTCTATCAATATATGATACAAAACAACAGAACGCATATTTTGTAGCTGATACTATATCTAGAAACAGCGCTTCATCAATTTGCCCATTAGGGACTTCAACTTTAAGAGACGGGTTCAATGTACTCTCCCGTAATCACAAGAGTTGTTAAGCCACGTCGTATCAGATCAAGTAGGGGTGGACTTAGTACAGTTCCACACTAAACCATTGTCACACTGAGTAGACACGGACCACAAAATAGATTGGTACAGAAGTCAATCTACGTACAAAGCGCGCTCGAATAACGCACACATAGACACCGCTCACGAACACGATATCTCGGCTCAATCGCTCGGTCGCGCTGACGTGTTTGCGATCGCCTAGCACAGGTATAAAAAGTGAAGTACATACATGAGATTGACTTCTGTACCTATCTATTTTGTGCATGAACTCCCTCTCTCCTTACTTATCTAATAACAATAATATTAATATTACACAACTATCACACAACGCTGTCGAGTCCCAATTTAAGCTAATCAGAGCTTGTGTTATGAGTACTCGTACTAGACAACTGATAGACATACCTACTTATATATTTCTAAATACAATAGACCAATTACACCACAGAACAAATGATCATGTTCATCAAAAAAACATTTGTCATGGGTGGGAATCAAACCCACGGCCTCAGGCATAGCAGTCAGGGCCACTAACCACTAGAGCTAGACCAACAGGCCACCTGAGTAACTTTTACTTTA
This sequence comes from Mythimna lalbum, assembly GCA_949319445.1. NCBI lineage: Eukaryota > Metazoa > Arthropoda > Insecta > Lepidoptera > Noctuidae > Mythimna > Mythimna lalbum. Next base: position 6,044,293 of record OX439357.1, on the reverse strand, counting down.
GAAATAAACCGGTGTTTGACATGCAAACAGCAATATTACGCGCTCTTTCACAGAATATAATGGCATGTAATCGTAGTAACTACATAATAAATGTAGTAAATACTGCATTAGATAACCAGTTAAACCAATCTTATTTTTTATTTAACATATAGAGCCTCTAAAGGGTCTGGAGTGACAACCGCGTATCGGAAGACGTAGCCTTCGAAGGCCTCCTGCAAGACCGATGACCTGGTGAAGGTTGCGGGAAACCGATGGATGCGAGACGCATAGGAACGTTCGTTGTGGCGACGCTTGGCGGAGGCCTATGTCCATCAGTGGACGTATATCGGCTGAAATAATGATGATGATGATATAGAGCCTCTAATATGGAAATGGAAGTCATCTTTGACTTCTCGCCGCCCATTCCCCTCAATCCGGATCATGGCCTGTACCAGGGCCCGGTGCGAGAGGTCGGCGCCGCCGATTGCCCCCACGATGGCACGGCAGTGCTTCGCCCAAGCGGTGCACACTTCCACCGTATGCTCCACCGTGTCCTCCACGCTGTCCACATAATTGCAACACCCGAGCGGTTCTCCCACCCGAATCAGGTGCAGAAACCTCCCGAGATTGCCATGTCCGGTGGGGATTTGCGTCATGAGGTGAGGACACCATGACGTCTCTTCAGCTACTCCTCAAAAAGAAGATATATCGCCATGATTATGGCATATCAAGGAGTTGTCAGCAATAGTAGGGCCTAAGAGTGTCGAAGCCTACTGGGGCCAATAGTCTGCTTCTGACAGGAAGGCTTGGCCCCGGTATGAAAGGCAAAGAAGGAACGGAGTGGGTTTTTTAATCAATAAAAGTCTGACATTATCTCCCGCTACGCCCAAGGGCGGGAGATGTCATCTGGATGACTTTTACCCACTGAAAAAAAAAACTCAATGGAAAAGGATATAAGATGATCTTATCAAAATCGCGGACGAAGCCGCCTATAGGAGTTAGTTTAGTATAAATTAGATTATTTCTATAGTTATTATAGCTAAACTGTTATGACCTTTTTATAAGATTAACGTGTGAATTTTGACCTTTCAGTAGACGAGGCCATGCGTTTAGTCTGACCTTATTTTTTGAAAAGCAATTAAAAATTATTGCATGAAGTTTTTTTTTTTCATCTACAACATCTCAAAAGAGTTTTTAAATTTAATCTGAGAATTGATGCAACATTCAGTTTTTTATCAACGAGTTACGCAAGTTAAGTAATGGTTATTTACTGTTTAGCCCATCCGTGTACTTGTAGTTGCTCTATGTATTCTCGTGCGGGATGGCGCGGCGAGCAGTGCCAGGGCATTCATCCTCTGACCACCGCTGTCGTAGCCTGCCGTGGTCCATAGCAATGGGCCCGTCGCGACGGTTGGTTGCCACCTATTGGCATTACTTGTAGGATGTATTTTACAGCCTCATGTTATCATATATGTATGTGTGTACTGTAGCCACGACATGGAGTGAGCGGCAGAGCGCCGGGTGCGTCGTGAAGGCGAAATTTTATGAGAGTATGTGTATGTGTGGTTTGTTAGTTCTTCACGCTCGAACGGCTGAATAGGTTTGAATAAAATTTAGCACATGGGTAGACCAGGTTCGTGGAATAGAGCTTATATTCCCTTGGAATAATTTTCTAGTTTCACGCACGCGAAGTCACTGGCAGCAGCTAGTTTATCTTACAAAAGATACATTCATAAAGAATGACTACAAGCTAATCGGTAGTACCAGCTGATGAATGGAATGATATATCTTATCTAAGAGAACAGAGAGTGACCTTTTTTTATGGTGGACAAAAATCATCCAATGTCAACCCCCGCTCTTGGGCGTAGCGGGAGATAGTGTCAGACTCTTGCTGACTAAAAACCCACCCCGTTCCTTCGTGCCTTCATACTGGGCTCGAGCTCCCTTTCGGATAACCCTGGCCCCAGTAAGCTTCGACCCAGCTGGGCCTCTGCTGTTGCTGACAACTCCTTGAGTCGCGCGGGAACAGTGCACGCCGTAACAGAGAGTGACCTGCTGAGCAGTAGTGGAATAATGGTAACAGCCCTAACTTACGACTTTACGAGTTTACGTCTTGGGTTCAAACTCAGGCAGGCACTATACGTAATTTATTTCGTAACCACTGCGCTAAAAACGGTGAAAGAAAACATAGTGAAAAAACAAAAAATGGTTCGGACATTTCTTAAAAAATTTTAATTTGACAAAATATCCAGGAATAGGATATAAGATACTTTTGAGATATTTATAACCTAGGGAGTGCTCCCGGAGTATAAATTATCTATTTTCACGCAGGTGAAGCCGCTGACAGAAACTCATAAGTTAATATATGTATAGAGGCTTTTGCCCGCGGCTTCACCCGCGTACATAATCCCAGGATAAAAAGTATCCTATGTGTTATTCTGGGATATGATCTACTCGTGTACCAAGTTTCATCGAGATCCGTTCAGTAGTTTTTGCGTGAAAGAGTAACAAACATCCATACATCGATCCATACATCCATCCATACATCCATCCATACATCCATCCATACATCCATCCAAACATCTATCCAAACATCCATCCATACATCCATCCATACATCCATCCATACATCCATCCATACATCGATCCATACATCCATCCATACATCCATCCATCCATACATTCATCCATACATCCATCCATCCATACATCCATCCATACATCCATCCATACATCCATTTATACATCCATCCATACATCCATCCAAACATCCATTCATACTTACATCCATCCATACATACAAACTTTTGCATAACACGTAATCGGTTTTACTGTTAGGTGAACCTACCAATGGTTTTTATTCCTATTAGAAATGGACCAAAAGAAAGATATTTTATTTAGAATATATTAACCTTATATTAGTATATGCGAAACCTGAAACACGTGTCTAGTGTTTTTTTGTAAAGAATCTATGTACAAAATTTCATAACTGTATCATGAAAAATTTATAAGCTTGTAAATTCAGCAAAAATACATAGTCACTGAGCCATCTAGGTGACTGAGGGCACTTGCCCAGCTGTTTGCTGGCGCCTAATGCCCACTATGAGCAACCGCGACCTGTGTTGTACTTAGTGTCGGTGGTGTCCAATTTGTGACGTTCTTAAATATTTTTGGAAAAAAATATAATATGGTGTAAAAACTATTGGAATCGATTCAGTTACTGATTCTGAACAAACTATATTCAGGTTACACATAAACTAAAAATAATGTTGTATACAGTAACTAATATTTTTGCAAATTGTCCCTTATATGCCTTGCTCATCTCTTAGTTTATGTTTCAATGTTTTAACAGTTGTGTATTAAAAATAAAAACAATCAGAAACTATTTTCAAACTCATTTTCATTGTTTTCACATAATAAATACCATAGACAACCTCATTATAAAAATCCATCCAAATTTCTTGGAAATTCTACCCTAGATTACTTTCGACAAACAACCAAAGTACCTTTGTACTCTGCTATCTTTATTTGTTCATTTCATTTATAAGTGTTTGTGTGTGTATTATAAAAAAATAATAATAAATAAATAAAGTTAAGTAAAACAAAAAAAAACGAACCTCGCCCGAAAAAATGCTAAACTTCGTTATCACTTTCACAATTTCCACACGGCACTACGTTGTTTGTGTTATCACTTTGCTATCTGTTATCACAGGAACAACTCTGCCGATCCCCTGTGAGCAACGAGCGCGTCCAACATCGACTGAGCTTCCTTAAACACGAGTTAGGTGCTTGCTTTCTGTGCGCGTTTCCATTGTCAGCTGAGCCTTCTGCTCCACGAATTGTTGCTCCTATCCGTTCTTTATGTCGATACAGCGACCGGCCTACGCTGAAAACCGTAAGCGCTGTGAGCACATCGTATTATGCGTGAGGCCGCATTGACATTGACATTGCCGATTTGACGCATATCTTCCCCATCGATTGATGTTATATTATGTTTGTTAGCTAGTTTTAAGATTGCGTCTTTTTTCGTGTAAATTAAGTAACTATTTTTCTTTTTTCTTTCTTTCTATCTAATTCATTCTGAATTTCTTCTAAGGAACTTTTAGAAATTCTGTCTTCTTGCTATTTTATAGCTACTGCCAGTGCCTTAGCCCACATGAGAGTAGAAAATACCTAAGAATGAAAACTATTTTAATTTGGCGCACAAACATACGGTGTTTAAACTTAACATGAAGAAACTTACTTTCACCCTGGATAAAAAAAAAATCATTTTTAGTTTGAATTAACAAATATGAAAGTTTTTTTTTTTATATTTCTCAACAATGAAGTTATGAATCTTCAAAACTGCGAATAAGAAAGAGAAGTCTGATATGAACTTTGACGTCAAAGCCTTAATTAGCGTATTGGCGAGAATATATTTGTTTAAAATCGTTACCTATATCTCGCTTGCTTTTCTACAAATTTTGATGCTGTTTTCATAGTTAGTATTTTATTTTTATAACAAATATGTTTTTTTGTTTGCCTTCATTTCTAACTTGCCCCCGCTGCCCGGGTTCGTCTCGCGTTTTCTCTGCGCACGGGCTGAAGGTGCATATTGGACGCATGCACAAACATGCACTGCGTTCAGGCGCAGTGTCACAGGTCTCGCCGGCCGACACAGTTAACGTCTCTTCGTCGGTGCAAGCGCCCTCGGCGCATACGTCTACTCAGAGTCCCTTAGACAGGCTAGCTGCTTTCAAGGCAAGTATTCCCGTTCTTCGGCATATACCTAAGGGTGCCCGGAATCAGGCGGCAGGGAAACTTTGCGACCTCATAGATTCTTGTATTACTGATAATGGGGTAGATGAGTGGAGTGCTCTTCTATCGTTTGGTTACACATCTTTAAGAGTCCCAGCAAAAGAGTTGCCCGGTAATGTGACATCTAGAGTGAAAGCCAATATAATGTCACCTATTTATTGTCATGATAGTGAAGTGGACGCGGGTGGAAGGTCGGGTACCCAGTCTATTAAAAAAAAAATTGAAACTAAGGTTTTCGAGGGCGATTTGAGGGGCGCAGTTTGGCTGTTGTTGTCCGATGACTCGTTCGCTCGGGGGGATGCCGACACCCTTGCTTCGTTGAAACTTAAGCACCCCGATCCTTCACGTCCTCTCAGTTTTCCACCAGACCCTGACCCATCAATTACGGCATTGTCAGTCACTGTAGAGGACGTGATATCGGCGCTAGATTCTTTTTATACTGGATCGGCAGCGGGCTTGGACGGAATCCGGCCTGGGCACCTCAAAGAGTTGATTTCTGTGTCGGCGGGGGAAAATGGGAGGCGCCTTGTGGGGGGTCTGACTAGACTGGCCAATTTCCTGCTAAGTGGTCAGTTGAACCCATGTGTTTGTCCATTTCTGTACGGGGCTTCACTTGTTGCACTGCAGAAAAAAGACGGCGGAATAAGACCTATTGCTGTCGGTAGTGTCTTTCGTCGTCTTACTGCTAAGTTAGCGTGCCGAGCAGTCAAAGAGGATATGGCCCGATATTTGCAGCCTCATCAGTTGGGTTTTGGCACACGCCTGGGATGCGAGGCTGCCATCCACGCCACGCGTGCATTTGTGATGAACCCGGAGAGTGAAGACTCGATATTGCTGAAGCTCGACATTCGCAACGCGTTCAATACCTTAGAGAGAGACGTTCTGTTGAGCGAGGTAAAGGAAAAAATCCCTTGTTTATATCCCTTCCTTCATCAGATTTATAGGCTGCCTTCTAATCTTTTCTCCGGTAACAGCCTTATTCTTTCCAAAGTGGGAGCACAGCAGGGGGACCCGCTCGGGCCACTCGTTTTCAGTTTGGCCATTCATAAGGCGATTGTCGAGCTGAAATCCAGTCTAAATGTGTGGTACCTTGACGATGGCACTATCGGGGGTAGACCTGAAGATGTTTTTCAGGACTTAGCGGCTCTAGTCCCTCGCCTCAGAGACCTGGGTCTGGAGGTGAATCCCTCGAAGTGCGAATTCTTCCCCTGTGGTGCTGATGCTCGTACACACTTTTCTCGTTTTGACTCCCTTCTTCCTGGCCTCAGAGAACTTTCACGCTCTGACTTGAATCTCTTAGGATCACCTATTTTTCTTACTGCAGTTCCTGAAGCCATTAATTCTCGAACTCAACTTCTACTTTCTGCTCACGAGCGTCTTAAAGATCTTTCCGCGCACGTTGCGATTGTCCTGTTGCGCTTGTGCTTCGCTTTCCCAAAAATCACGTATCTGTTGCGGACCGCCCCTTCTTGGCTTTGTCCTGAGGAAGTTTCCTCGTTCGACAACGCCTTGAAATCGGTGGTGGAGTCTGTTCTCAATGTCTCCCTGGATGGGCCCCAGTGGAGGCAGGCGACTCTACCTATTCGATGCGGTGGTCTCTCCCACATCCCGAGCGCACCGAACGCTCGGGATGTGGGTCTGCCGGCTTTCTTGGCGTCTGCGCATGGGGTTGCCAACCTAGTCACTGTATTACTCAATACCAATGGTGACGGGGGAAGCATGCCCTTTGTATCGGATGCTGTGTCAGCTTGGTTGGTTCTCAACTCGGGTGCAACAATCCCCGATTCAGAAAATGTTCAGCGGGCGTGGGATGACATAGGAGTGAAGCTGTTCGAGGAGCAATTGTTGGAGGGTGCGTTGGGAGCCGATAGGGCCAGACTACGAGCAGTGTCGCAACCCGAGTCCGGGGCGTGGTTACAGGCGATTCCTTCGCCTCATCTGGGCACTCTTCTCGACGATGACTCTTTGCGTGTGGCGGTGGCTCTTCGCCTGGGCTGTAAGGTGTGCGAACCACACACATGCACCTGCGGTTCCATGGTGGAGGCCAATGGCCATCACGCACTAAGTTGTCGGCGTTGCACAGGGAGGTTCCCACGTCACCATGCCCTGAATGACATAGTCCGTAGAGCCCTTGTATCGGCAAACGTCCCCTGCGTGCTTGAGCCTGCAGGTCTTAGCAGATCTGATGGTAAGAGGCCGGATGGGCTGACTCTGGTGCCATGGAAAAACGGGAAGTGCCTGATCTGGGACGCAACTTGCGTTAGCACTGTCGCCGCCAGTCACCTGAGTCGCACCATGCACACTGCCTCTGCCGCCGCTGAAGATGCCTGCTCTAAGAAGAGGCTGAAGTACGCTTCCTTGGAGCAGCTTTACTATTTTGTGCCTGTTGCTGTGGAGACTCTGGGCAGTTGGAGTGTGGAGGCAAGACGTTTTGTGTGGGATTTGGGCCGTAAACTCGGCGAGGCAACGGGTGACTCCCGGTCCAGGTCGTTCTTGGTGCAAAGGATGGCCATCGCTATTCAGCGAGGAAATGCGGCGAGTGTTATGGGCACCTTTCCACCGGGAGCGATCAGGGGCGGGTTATTTATTGTCACGTGACGTTACATTCTATTGTAAAATATTCATTCTTTTATTTTAATAATAGTAATTGCAAAATGTTTTCTCCTTTGAAAATAGACAGGTCGAAGTTTTTAATAAATATTTTCATACATATTCCTTGTAAATATATTTTGCTGTAAAATTTAAACATTTTTGCCTGACAATCTAGTAAGTAAAAAAATCTTTTTACGTATCTAATCCAACTTTTACGGACATAAACAAACAGACAATTTTCCTCTGTACAATGTTAATTTCGATCAAGATTAGATTTAATACCAGTAGTTGTCTCGTCCTTCGATGATAAAGAATTTTACTACTTAATGTGGTATATTTTCTGGATAGTGGAGGACGTCACGTCGACAAAATTTAAACTATATTAGTTTAAATTTTGAAATAACAAAAAATACTGTGGCGATGTATCCATTGTCCGCTCGCTGTTCTATAATCTATAAACTTCATTTGTTTCTTACGTCACTGAGGCGTCACACTTTAATTTCCAACAAAAAAAAGTTAGAAGCGGCCACAAAAAAAAATGAAGCGCGCAACAATTTGTAGCCGGAGAAGCTAAAAGCGGCTTCTAGCTTTTTTTTAAGGCAGCACCGCCGTACACGGGCCACAAATAAAAGCAGCCACAAAAAGAAGCCAGAAGCGGGTTTTTTTTGTGGGTCGTGTGCGGGGACACATAATTAACAATAATCTCAATCGAACAGCGCTTGTACAGATAAGTTAGTTTTTTTTTATTATTATTGATAGGCTTGCGTTTGACCACCATCTCACCTGATGGTAAGCGATGATATGTTCGACGATGGAGCACGCTTGCCCAGAAGTAACCTATTCACTCTTGACTTAAAGACCCCAAGTTGTAGCTATCAGTAAACACAGACTCCGGCAGGGAATTCCATTCCTTGGCTGTACGCACAATAAATGTGTTCCCAAAACGCTTTGTGCGTATGGGTGGAATGTCAACCATGTACCGGTGGCGCAACGCCATACGTCTTGTGGTTAGATTGATTGTTCAATAATTATCATTTAGCAGCACTTATCATGCCACACAAGTCGAAGTTTATATTCGTGTGTCAATGGGCACGCGCGCCGGTCACGTAGCGACAACGCACGACCGACCGACTACGGTACACGGTGTAGCAAACGAGATCGAAAGTATCTTTTAGTTCCTAGGATTAACTAGCTTTTACCCACGACTTTGCACTCCCCCTTTATTGTTTATGGTAATCTTGACATCTACAGACGAAGATTTACGACTTGTATAGTCGATGGGTTGCTTTGGCATATCAAGTTTTTAATAAATTATTATTAATAGGCCCGCTTTTGACCACTATATTAGGTAGATACTTATTTGTAAACGATGATGTGGCCGATGATGGAGCACGAACGATGATGTGGTCGATGATGGAGCACGCAAGCAATGACTAATAACTCGATCCACTTTTTTGATATTATTGTTCTCTTTATTTTTCATCAATACATTTGTAAATATTTCTTGTAAAAGTTAAATAAAAAAATCATTTAAAAATAATAAAAATAGTGTCGCACACTGGTATCGGGAACAGGGTCCAAACTACGGCGATCAGGGTTCCAGAGAAAGGAATCTCCTAACAATACGAGCCGTGTCGTATTATTATTAGTAATTTTATTGTGATTTTTTTATTATTAATTATAATTATACAATTTTGATCAGTCTACGCTGTCCTGTCTATAGCTTTTAATATTGTAGAATCAATCTTTTTTTTTTTAAAGAGTAACGGTGTATGATAGAAAGAAAGAAAGAAAGAAAACCGTTTATTCGAACCTCACACATATTAAAAATATTAATTAAAAAATAGGTACAATAAACATAGAAGAATTTGTGCAAGGTCAGAAAGGCACCTAACTCAGCATATGCTGCGATATCTATAAAAATAAATAACGCAGCGCTGGTATTCTGTTAGGGCCCGCGGTGATGCCACGGTCATACTTACGGAGACTAAATAAAATATATATTAGGTATAGTAGTAAACTATATGTAGGTAGGTATCGGAACGAAATAAAAAAAAAATATGATAAAATAAAATATATGATAGGGTTCTTCTCCATACTTCGCACGCTCTAAGTAGAGCTAGAAGGGCAGTCAGATTTATATATCGACTAAAAACCTATCTGTGTTCCTTCAGTTGCTCTATGAGTTCCAGGACCGCGGTAACTAATCTATTTTCTTTCTTTCCATCCCAAATTTGTCAGTAAGTAATTGCCCAGTGCGATAAGACGCCTAAATGTACATTTATTTTTAATAATTTTTGTCCTGTATTTTGGTTTACGTGGTGTAAAATAAAGAATGTAATAAATTAATTAATTTTTCGCACTATCCCGCAGAGTAGATACTACAACTAGCTTACTATCAAGAAACCTATACTCCGGCAAAGAATTCTACTCCTTAGCAGCATAGATCTGCTAAAAAAGATTTGACGAACGATCCAAAAAGAAAATACTTATAAAAGAGAGAGAGAGAGACAGGCGTTTATTATATTATACGAGTTTATAGACGTTGTCCTGCCCAAAAACTGGCTTATCGTCAGAAAAAAAAATTGAGAACCAGTTTGCAGCACCACCTACCGAATCCAATAGTATTTTTAAACCATCTAAAGACCCACTCAAATACACACACATTTTTTTTTTCAAAATCTCTTAGAGGACTTAGGCGACGCATTTTTTTGAAGCCGGACCCAACAGAAGTTGTCCTACCCTAAAAAATGGTTTTTCGTCAGAAAAAAAAAATTGAGAACCCGTTTGGCGCACCAGCCACCGGGTCCAATCGTACCTATTTTCCATCCAGGTACCCGCTCAAATATAGACACAAAATTTCATTCGAATCAGTCAAGCTGTTTAGGAGGAATTGGTGACAAACAAACATTACAGCCAAATTTGTAAAAAAAGACGTAGCTATATAACTATGGACATACGCCTATTATCATCTCTACAAGTTCCTTCAAACACTAGTTTGACCAGACAAGAACTCGAATTTTGCAAAGTTAGTAAGTTTCGATTCGAAAGTGTTTCACACACATTCCTGAGCCGATAATATTTTTGCAATGATTAGTGAACGGAACTAAAGGTCTGCATGACTGCACCTTACGTAATCCTTCCGACGATTTACGCTACATGTACATTAATGATGCGTTAATAAGTTCAATAGGGTTGCCATATCTGATGATTTGATCAGGTTTTTGTTCTCGGCATTTTTTTCCCGTAGAAAAAGCATCCAAGGACATCCCCCACTTTTGGGCGGACGGGAGGGTGTGCCAAACTTTTACTAACTCACAAAGGAACAGGAGTGGTTTTTATTACTAAAAACGTACTCCTGTTCCTTCGTTGCCTTTCATATCAGGGCCGAGTCTTACTTTCAGAATCAGACCCTTGGCCACAGTACGACCCTGCTGGTCCGCTACGGTTTGCTGACTTCGGAAGTACTCCTCGAAATTCTACCGGCTGTCGAGGACGGGTTCCAGGTACTTAAATCGTCGACCTGACGCCGATGTGAACTTCTCCTACAGTTAATAGGTCGCTGCGCAGCACGTAGTCGTACCCGATGTTCCACAAGGGTGGTCCTAGTACAGATCCTTGCGGAACACCGCATGACATCTCTCGCCGTTTCCACTCTCCCAGAAGACCAGGGTAGATGATGTTCGTTCTCGGAATTGCGGCTGATTTTTGCAAATCTCAAGAAATCTGAGGATTTTTAGAAAAAACTTGATAAAAAATTAAACAAACCAATATTTATCTTCCTTTGGTAAAGGAAGATAAATTAATAATAGGCCACTGCTACCCACCCCCCTCCACTTTATGTGCGATGTGCAACGTGTTTGAGAGAAAATTCTCAAACTAAAAAATCTTAGTGTTTTTTTTAAACTAAACTGGACTTTTGACTGTGTGATCTGGTAACCCTAAGTGCAATCGTGTTCGGTTATTTACTACACTTTACTGTATACTCACCAGAACTACTCCCTGCGGCTTCACCCGCGTCGTGTAGAACATTGTCCCATTGGAATATAGGTAGTTGTGGGAGAAAAAGTATCATGAGTAATACTATTCCAGGACATAATAATAATAATAAAATAATAATGTTGGTTGGCTCTGCAGCCCTCTTGTTGCTACGTCACATCGTACTAGCGACCGTTTTTGAGACGTACCTTCTCCCGCTCTGGGGTGTGTTTGGCTGTTACTGACGCACCTGTGCCCTTCATTTGCCCTTTTAGTTCCACGAAAAAGGTTTCCCTTTCTGAAATCTCCGTGGCCCTAGCGGGCATTGGCCCAGCTCAGCTAGATGACTGGATATACCTGATGATGTTGTTTATCCCTCGTGGGGGCGTTCGGCGGCGGAGACCTTTCGCGCCGGGCCTTGGTTCAGGCCATGGTTCAGAGCGAGGAGGAGTGGCAGGCGGTCGCCTCCTTCTGCGAAGCAGTAATGCTAGCAAAGGAGGAGGCCAACCGCATCAGGCTACGGCGCTCTCGCCGCCGCCGCCGGGATTCCGATCCCAATTTCCGGCCACCGTAGACGCGCAAGCCCGCGTCTGGCGCGGCTCGTGGACGGCGAGCCATGGGTAGCTCGCTGATCGACCGTCCGGTAACTGTCCGGACCGAGCCCAAGACGTTGACGGCGCGCACTGTTCCTGCGCGCCACAAAGCAACTAGCAATGGCAGAGGCCCAGCTGGGTCGAAGCCTACTGGGGCCAGGGTTATCCGAAAGGGAGCTCGAGCTCCGGTATGAAGGCTAGAAGGAAGGGGGTGGGTTTTTAGTCAGTAAGAGTCTGACACTATCTTCCGCTCCGCCCAAGAGCGGGGGTTGTCTTTGGATGATTTTCCCCACCATAAAAAAAAATGTTGTATTTACAAACTTCGCAGCTTAAACCATTTTAATCGTCATATTAGATATGTCAGCCAGTTCAATGAAATGGCCTTCTGAAGCCAATATTGAATAGCGCATTATCTAAATATATAAAACTTTATCGCTATTTATATTAGTAGTAAACCTTGAATGCAGCTATTTTTAATTTTCCTAGGCTATTTTAAAATTTTGTGACGAAACTGGTACTCAATAAAAATATTTAAGATGCAGTAAGTTGCACTTAAAGACAGTTAAGATTAAAAAAACATTAATACTATAATAATATAATATGATGGATAAATATTATATTATTATAGAATATTATATATTAAATATTTTATTGGATATTTTATATAGATATTAACTAATACATATAAAATATCATATTATATTATTAAGAATTGGTAGCAAGGACAACTCGAAGCGTTCGATGCGAGTGAAACGGTACAACCAGGTACAACCGTTTCGCTCGCATCGAACGCTTCGAGTTGTCCTTGCTACAACTCTTTTGTTCTGATCACGTGACTGAGCGTTGAGATGACGACATTCCCGTACATTTGAAGCTTTCTACTAGCGTTAAATATTGCAGATTAGCAACTTGGCTAGGGGGGCTGTTCCTTAAGTAAACCTTGACTTTCGTTATTTTTAAATTGCCATGGCGAAACTTTTAGCAATCACATTCAAAATGTTAAAAGATGCAGTACCAAGTTTATAATTAGGTACAAAACTAAATTAGGTATCATAAATAAGAGCTTTAAAAATGATTTGTTGCTAAATCATTCATCAGATGCATTTTTTTTTATTGATATAAACTAGCGCTCAACTACGATCCCACCAGCCATCTGACCTGGTAAGCAGTGATGCAATCGTTGATAGTGCACTAGTTTATTTATAGCTTTAGCCTTGACTCACTCTAGCCTTGAAGACGCCCAAATTATAATCGGATGGGAAGACCGCAGTATGCAAACTGTTCCAGTACTTCGGTATACTACGACCATAGAGGTCGATTTGTATGAAACTAAAGTTTTTTTATCACGTTCTTTAGCTTTAAAAGTTAAAAGATGTTAACTGCTACCCCGCAATGATTTGCTCTTTCTTTTAGAGTAGTGATGGCCCAGTGATAAGGGCTCCGGCTCACGATTTCTGTCTCGTGGATACAAAGCAAGACAGGCACATAACTTTGTGTATTTTATTTCACCACTAGGTACCTACAGCTCTAAAAACAGTGAAAGAAAACATCGTGAGGAAACCGGCGTACCCTTGAACAACCAAGACGTGTGACATCCACCATCCCGCACTAGGTGTGGGTCCGTGTGGTGGTTTATAGGCAATTCCCACTCCTAGAGAGGAGGCTTGAGTCTGAGTCTCAGCAGTGGGAACATTAACGCTTTAATCCAGCGTCAGGCAAATACCACATATTGCTTGGCCTTTTGCTGAATTGGACCTATTAGGTGCTGGCGCGCGACACACAATGTTAGTTATTTTTTATTTTATCAGTATGTGTTTACATTGTGTGTACTTATCTGTGTACGTGTTTCAAATAAAATATTTTCTTTCTTTCTTTCTTTCTTTCTTTCTTTCTTTCTTTCTTACTTTCTTTCTTTCTTTCTTTCTTTCTTTCTGTCTTGTCTTTCTTTCTTTCTTTCTTTCTGTCTTGTCTTTCTTTCTTTCTTTTTTTCTTACTTTCTTTATATGCTCTCAAAACATCGTGAGAAAACCAGCATACCTCTGAACCACTTTGAAAACGGCAGTGGATTACGTTCCCTTTCGGATAACCCTGGCCCCAGTAGGCTTCGACCAAACTGCAGTTGCTGACAACTCCATGCGGCGCGCGGGGACAGTGCGCACTGTCGACGTCTTGGGCTCCGTCCGGACAGTTACCGGACGGTCGGACAGCGAGCTACCCATGGCTCGCCGTCCGCGAGCCCGCAACATTATGAGGCTTGATAATGCTAATGATTAATTTCTAAATCTTTTATTATTCAGAACCAGTCGTAGTAAAACCGTACTAACTAGGCATTATTAATATTTAATTAATAAAGTCTAAGACTTTTTGGTTGCAATATTCTTTTAAAACTGTCAAACGCAATTTATTTTGAACGACATTAAAATTTAATGTAGGTGGCCTAGATTTTCGACATATTGTGACCTCTAGAAGTCTTAATTCATATATATATTCAGTCATACTTAGATATTGCGCAAGAATGAATTAGCGTGCTAGATAGTACTTAAACATTCGTAGTTAATTAATACATATACCTACACATATGTGTGTAGGCGTGGGCTTGCGGACGACGAGCAATGGGTAGATCGCCGTCTGATCATCCGTCTGATCATCCGGATCAACCGTCCCACTGAGCCTGAGACGTCAAAAGGCGCGCACTGTTCCCGCGCGCTCCAAGGAGTAGTCAGCAACAGCAGGGGCCTAGCTGGGTCGAAGCCTACTAGGGCCAAGGTTATCCGGCGGGTAGTGTCCCACGCACGCCTCTAAGATATTTTAGCACAACTGTGGGGAAACTTCCAAAATTAAAGTTATTTTGCACTTTTCAGTTTTTTGACATTAAAATTGGTGGTATTTTTGTTGATATTTTTTTTTGGTATAACAATCCGAACAAAGTCTAAAATCGAATATTAAAAAATAATGAAACGCCCCACACAACACCTTACAAGAAACAATATAATTAAAACCGCAGTTACCCAAAATTTCTCCTCTTACATCGTGTACTCATAACTCAGTCATTAAAGAGACCTGCGTACAAAAAATGGTGGGACGGTCATGTTGTTCCGTAATCAATCATACCCTGAATTTTGACGACATTGCGTTGACGACGCGCGACGAGCAGATGATACAGTGGGTCATCAGTTAAATAATACGAAACAAGTGCATGAACCTACGAGTGCGGATAACCATCTGTAGCTGGGTGAATCACCCTAATGAATTATAAAGGCGAAAGTTTGTATTTTGTGTATGATTTTTCCTTCTTTAAAAGTTCAAAGTTTTTCAATACCTCTCGCTCTACCCAGATTTGAAATCCAAAAAATTAATTTATCGACACTTAGACTTATAACGCCTCAAAGAGGAGACTTACCGCCATAATTATGGCGTGCCCAGCACTGGATTGCGACTGTCGCTGTCACCATTCCACCATGAGATCTCGCCGGAACTCTGTCCGCCATGCGGCGACTTGGCGCGGCAGCGGAGTTTTCTCCTGGCGTTGCATCTCCACACGCAGATCGTGCATGCGTGCAAGGACTGTTGCCTCCAAATCCTAAGGTCAGCAAGGAGGCTCGCCGCTTCGCGGAAAACGGTACGGTATCCCCGCACCATCCGGAATGTCATAACCTTCTGGCTTGCGTTCAGCTTGGCCCGTTCGCTTTCGTAAACGGTGCCCATACCTCCCGGCGCCCCATAAAGGGCTACGAACCCAACAATTCCTGCATAGAGCCTCCGAGAGGAGGCGTCTGGATCCCCTAGGTTAGGCAGGAGCCGCTTGAGTTTGGGAGCCAGACGTCGGAAATACTCCTCGAAATTCCATCGCCTATCGAGGACGAGTCCTAGGAACTTCATCTTTGATTCGACGCCCCGGCGCCGATGAGAACTTGCCATGGCCTCTCCAACTTGTGTACTATATCGGAGCTGAAGCAATGAAATGAATTTAGCACTTGAGAAATTCTCAATAGCTGAACAAACCCCAAGAGAAATGTGACTATAATGACTATATACGATTACGACAAATATCATAAAATATAAGTGACATTAGTGGTTATGTCCACGTTAAGCCGATAATTCAGGTGTAAGTACGTGTTAAGTAGCACGAATTATCGCCTTTTCAGTCAAATAATGGTTGCCAACATGCAACTAAATTGAAATATTATCTACTCACATTTTGTGGAATGTATTTATTTGTTCTGTGCTAATAAAACGTTTCGATTACTTACGATTATTTACATCGTGAAAAATAGTATTGTACGAGCAAACCCGTAATCAATTGTATTATTTTTACGCTGACATCGACGCGCAGCGAATTAATAAAAACACATTTAAGTAAGGTAAGCGTTTTAGTAGTTTTTTGCATAGCATCGATGAAAGACTCGACTGAAAATTAAAACTGTGGAATATTATTACCCTCGAATAAGCGTTGGTGTTTCCATAACAGTCTCCATATACTACGTTCCCTAGCCTTTTTCCAACTAGCTTGGACTCGGATTCCAGTCTACCGGATGGAAATAGCTTTATTTTACATGGAGATGACAGGTAGTCTCTCCATCTATAGATGGAGAGACTACTAATATTATATATAATATACTAATATATACTAATATTATAAAGAGGTAAAATTTGTAAGTTTGTAAGTTTGTAAGTTTGTATGTAGGGGGTAATCTCTGGAACTCATAATCCAATTGTAAAAAATTTTTACCTGGCAGAAAGCTACAATATTCCTGAGTGCTATAGGCTATAAATTGTTTCTATAGCATGTATATTAACCGAGCTATCACAACTTTTGTCTAGCAAGTCGGAAAAAAATACCTCATAAAACCGAATTATTTGCGTGCGCTGCCTAAACAGTTGCTTAAAATTAAAAACAATGTATGGCGACCTGGTTCGTCTTAATTATTTCTACAAAAAAGTCCGCGATACCATATCTCTATCTTTTATATTTTATCTTTTATACTTCTTTTATTGCATTAAAAATATATTTTTTCGGCATACTTACGTTTGGCTGATTATTTGAGCAACAAAATATTGATTCTTATGACATTAAATTATTTCAGTATCACAAGAACATCATATAGATAAGATTTGCCATTTACAGCATATCAATTGGTCATACAGTTTCGGAGATAATTTAAAATTACTAAAACGCAAAATGCATACTAAATAGCATAACTTTCATTGTGCAGACGTTTTACCTATTTTTATTTTTTTATTTTTTTTTATGCTGGGCAAAAATCATCTTATGACAACCCCCGCCCTTGGGTGGAGCGGGAGATAGTGTCAGACTCTTACTGACTAAAAACACACCCTGTTCCTTCTAGCCTTCAAACCAGGGCACGAGTTCCCTTTCGGATAACCCTGGACCCGGTAGGCTTTGACCCAGCTGGGCTACTGCTGTTGCTGACAACTTCTTGAGGCGCGCGGGAACAGTGCGCGCCGTCGACGTCTTGGGCTCGGTCCATTACCGGACGATCGGACAGCAAGCTGCCCATGGCTCGCCGTCCGTGAGCCCGCGTCTACGGTTGCCGGAAATCGGGATCGGCGGGGGCGCCGTTGCCTGATGCGGTCTGCCTCCTCCTTTGCTAGCATTACTGCTTCGCAGAAGGAGGCGACCGCCTGCCATTCCTCCTCGC
This sequence comes from Mythimna lalbum, assembly GCA_949319445.1. NCBI lineage: Eukaryota > Metazoa > Arthropoda > Insecta > Lepidoptera > Noctuidae > Mythimna > Mythimna lalbum. Next base: position 6,026,694 of record OX439357.1, on the reverse strand, counting down.
TAAAGACTATGGCCTCAACCAGAGCCCGGCGCGAGAGGTCTCCGCCGCCGATCGCCCCCACGAGGGCACGGCGATGCTCTGCCCAGGCAGGGCACACCTCGACTGTGTGCTCCACCGTGTCCTCCGGGTATTCCGCACAGTAATGACACCCGGGCTTCTCTTCCGCTTTAATTCGGTGCAGGAACCTCCCGAACTTGCCATGTCCGGTGAGGACCTGTGTCATGCGGAAGGTAAGGATGCCGTGAGGCCTTTCCAGCCACGCCTCAAAGAGGGGACTTACCGCCATAATTGTGGCGTGCCCAACGTTTTACCTATTTGCCTATAGATGGCGTTCTGCAATTACGTAATTTTTCTGAATCGCGGTGTTAAGTGGTAATCGCGGTGGTAATCCACAGAAAGTGGATTGATGACCCTCTCGAATTATTATGCCCACGTTGTCGTTAGTTGGAGTTCTTCTGTCAGTTGCTTATTGGTTTCGGTTGTTTCGTTCGTATGGTTGTTGTTATTGATAGATACCTCATAATCGAAAATATCGTAATTTCGTTGTACTTACGTTTGTTTTGTATGTTCATAGTTTCGTACTTCGTTCTATCGTAATAATCGATACGAGTTATTCGATATTACGATTGTTATGTTTTGTAAAGGCGGACGGTGTTCGAGTCGCTCTCCCTTTGTTCATAATTGTTTTCAAGTCTGTGCGTAGTTTGTTGAGAGCGTGTCTAAAAGGAAAACTCAACTGTCCCGGCAGACATCACAGACAAGAGCCGCTCGAGTACGCCGTACGGAAGAATCTGCCCCTGAAAATGAGCAGCGCCTCTCGAGAAATAGAGAATATATTTCGCAAGCACGCGCTAGAGAATCTAGCTCTGAGCGCTCACAGCGCCTCGCTAGCCAAAATGTGAGGACGTCGCGGGCCCGTGCTCGAGAAACTAGCGCTGAACGTGCGCACCGTCTATCTGAGTTAAGGCAGCATGTCTCTGAGACAAGGGATAGGGAGACTAGCGCTGAGCGCTCGCAGCGGCTTGGTAGGCAAAATGTCATAACATCGCAGGCCTTGCTTGGGAATCTAGCGCTGTTCGTGCGCAGCGTCTATCTCATTTAAGGCAGCATGTCTCTGAAACAAGGGATAGGGAGACTAGCGCTGAGCGCTCGCAGCGGCTCGCTAGGCAGAATGCCATAACATCGCAGGCCCGTGCTCAGGAATCTAGCGCTGAAAGTGCGCAGCGTCTAATCGAGTGTAATCTTATTTTAAAACAAGAAATTTTCCGCGGACAAAGTCGCGGGCAGAAGCTAGTGTAAAATAAAGCTATTTCCCCCCACATTACCTCCACAACCCAGTAACTGGGCAAAACGATAATCCTTGGGTAGACTGATGGTCAGACTTTCTGGCTTCTAAAGTTTTTTTTTTCGGCAGGAGTGGCAAATCCTCATGGACGGGCAGGTTGCCTCACATACGAGCCAGTCTGGGCAGTGTCAGACTGCCCAGTCTGGCTCATATGTAGGCAGCCTGGGCAGGAGCTTCTGAAGTTCTGACTATCTACTTTCACATCTCACTTTCAATGTGACCCTAAAATTTATAACTTAACCAAATTATCAGTACAAGGCTTTAAAGTAACCAAATACATAAACATAATATTACCTACGTATACAATCACATGAATGAAAATCGATCTCTAGATCTATCTAGGTCTGTTGAGCCTATTAAATTTCAACGCTGCGGCGGTATTAGATACGTACTGTCTATCAACCTCTTGCCAACTTATTTGGAGTTATCGTAAAATATATTTTTCTTCCATACTCCTCCTTCTGTCACCAACTAAGTAGTCAACCCTGTTTTAGCAGGATTCAGGATGCATTTTAAAGAACTGCATGACTTAATTCCTCCATCACCTTTCTACCACAGGACAACCCGACGACGTTCGGAGAGTGTCCAACCTTATACAGGGTTATTTGTTAAACACTAACAACCTTGCAGGACTGAATTACTAACATCATAATCAACAACTTTTGTTCTATGACTTAAACACAATTAATTTACCAAAAACAAACCTTCAAGATTTCGTTGTTGTATCTAACACATTTTAACTCTGTATTTTGCCATACTACCTACGATCCCCGTTTCCCTCCGCTATTGTACCATCGCTTACTTCGCATAGACTTTGTAATATTTAGAACGCTCAATTTAAATATTTTTATTTTAGTATCTATGTAAATCTGATGTACTGAAATATGATTTTTTAAAAGTCATAGAACAAAAGTTGTTTTTTTTATGATACAAGTACCATAGCCCTGAGAGGTTAACAGTGTTTTACAAATAATCCTGTATAGTAAAAACCTCTACGATCCAGACTAAACGTTTCGCCTCGTCGTTTTATACCGCGTAAATCGAATGACTTGAGCAATTTACCTGCTGCGGACTTCCCGGCCGATTATAAGGTTTGAGTTAAAGAATGGGCTCGTAATAAACTAGAGCGCCTCACCATCAACGATTGCATCACTGCTTACTGTTACTTACAAAAAAGCCCGCTGGGCTAGAGTCTGAAGATGGACGACACTGCCAAAGACGATCTACGACATTGAGATAATCCAGCAGTGGGAAAGTACAGACCAAAACAAAAGAACCCCAACTGTTCTCATTTCTCATCTCATTTCACTTTAAAAGCCACGCGTATCATATGTTGAGCAAGCACTCAGGTTCCGTAGTACTATACTTTCTATTTCTTTTGACGGTCAAGTGCGAACGTACGCACCGATGAATGGAAGAGTGTGAATGAACCTTTCGTTATGATATGAATGTTATATTCGGAAGTGTTGTAGAACGTTGTGTGTTTTTATAATTACACGTTGCCCCACATTAGGAATTACGTGTGTGGGTTTACGAACATTTATACTAAAACTAGCTGCTCCCAGCGGCTTCGCCTGTATCATAGCAGAAAATTATCCCAAGGGAACATACTTCCGGGATAAAAGTGTCGTATGTCCTATTCCAGAACATGGTCTATCCGTGTACCAAGTTCGGGTCAAGTCAAATATTCGGTCTCTTCAGTGGTGCGAAGTGAGACGCGAGGGCGGGGAGCGCCAGTGATTGGCTCGCCGCGGCATTGCGTCATAGACGTCACTCGTAATTCGTTCCTGCGTTTGCTGCATGAATCTAACAATGATGACGATTGGTTTGCCAATGTATGGAATGCCCAAAGCGATCCCCACTCTGACGCCGAGCGCTCAAGATCCGTGCCGATATCCATACCTATTCTTTTACTTCCACGCGGGTGAATCCGTTATTAGCTGTTATGATTTATCAAATATAAAATAATCATGTACAGGGTTATTGGTAAAACACTAACAACCTTACAAGACTGTATTACTAACATCATAGACAACAGCTTTTGTTCTTTGACGTTTTACAAAACATAATTAATTTATTAAAAACAAACCTTCAAGATTACATTGTTCTAGCTAACACATTTCAACTCTGTATACCATCCTGAGAGGTTACTAGTACAAATAACCCTGTATAATACATAACAGGTTTTATTCATTTTTGCAGAGTATAGGCCAATGACCTCTACAATATATCGGAACCAAAAGACTAGAAATCAAAATGAAATATTTTAAAATATTCGACCCGAGTAGTTTTATATAGTTTACTGTTACAGTGATTCCGTTACTTTTATGCAGACCAGATTTATTTATTACAAATTTCGCTGATAGCCTACTAATATCCTGCATTTAAAATGCCTCTATACTACATTTTTTCATAATTGATTAGAGTACATTTATCTTTTCTTTTAAGTTAAAAATACCACAAATAGCTAAGCCTTTGATAGTATCACACATTATCAGGTGTTCAAGGGATGGGCACGCCACAATTATGGCGGTAAGTCCCCTCTTTGAGGCGTGGCTGGAAAGACCTCACGGCGTCCTTACCTACCGCATGACGCAGGTCGTCAATGGATATGGCACGTTCGGGAGGTTCCTGCACCGGATTCAAGCGGAAGAGACGCCCGGGTGTCGCCACTGTGCGGAATGCCCGGAGGACTCGGTGGAGCACACAGTCGAGGTGTGCCCTGCTTGGGCGGAGCATCGCCGTGCCCTCATGGGGGCGATCGGCAGCGGAGACTTCTCGCGTCGGGCTTTGGTGCAGGCCATGGTCCGGAGCGAGGAGGAGTGGTAGGCGGTCGCCTCCTTCTGCGAAGCAGTAATGCTAGCAAACTGCGGGATTCCGATCCCGATATCCAGCCACCGTAGACGCGGGCTCACTGACGGTGAGCCATGGATAGCTCGCTGTCCGACCGTCCGCTAACTTTCCGGACCGAGCTCAAGACGTCGTCGGCGCGCAGTGTTCCCGCGAGCCTCAAGTAGTTGTCAGCAACAGCAGGGGCCCAGCTGGGTTAAAGCCTACTCGGGCCAGGGTTATCCGAAAGGAACTCGAGCTCCGGTGTGAAGGCAAGAAGGGACACTATCTCCCGCTCCGCCCAAGAGCGGGGGTTGTCATTGGATGATTTTTGCCCACCATAAAAAAGGTGCTCAATCAAGGGACTTTTCCGAGCAGTGCCATAAAACAGTGATTATCTGAAGCCTATACTCCTCGCTAACGGCTGGCGTAATAGGTTTAAAAAAATATGTAGAGTTTGGCCATCGAAAGATGATACTACAAAAAGAAGGCCGAATTTAAAAAATCTGTAACTGTTCACCCTGAATCTACGCTGCTTAAGCATAGTCGATACTTTTGATATAAATTATTTATGAAATTAACATGCATGTTTATTTAACAATTCATGAATAAAGAACACTATATTGGTAAGTTTATTTATGAAATAAAGCGTTTCTTACCTTTAAATTTAAATAAAACAAAATTTTCATCGATTTTTTTTTATTCGTTTGAAAGACCTATCGATGTCATATCATCACCTTCATAAAAAAACATAGGACTACGAGAAGGCTTCTAAGGGGATAGGATAATTTTAAAGATACAAAAAGGAGATCAATCAGAAATCTGCAGAGAAAATGCGACGGCTGGGTACAATAATTTCATTTACCTATTTAGAAAATCATTGAAATATCCACCATGGTTTTGCTGCGAAATTTCAAATTTTCCATGACTCTGGTGCGTAAATCAGGATGATGTTCATAATATCATCCCATTCAGGCCTAAAGTTGGTAATCATAGATATGGTCTTCTTGGTAAATTAATATTTTTTTTTTAAATAGTAGACTTCTTGTGTCTAAATGGCATTGTGAATTTATATTTGAATGATATTTATTTACGTTTACATCATTATAAACTCTAGAACACATATAAATTAACCATACTTATGCATATCAAATTATATAACCTTTTGCTATGCCTGGCCTCAATAATTTTAACACACCCGAAATCGAGCCTGCATTTTTTATCTTAATACATGTAAAAATGTATTTAGATTGAGACTAACAAAATAAATAAAACTTGAATTAAATTTACTTTAAAATCTGTTTCTATGCGTAGTTTAATCGATACATTAAATCTGTATAAAATTTTAGTTGTGCGCGCCTCACGTAAAATGTACGAAATCGATGTAAATAACTTTGATATATTAGGTACTTGCTTTGTTTCATCGCAATCGGTAGATTATGTCGTAAGATTTACTGCATTCATTGACAGTTAGGCGATACGAAGTTTGCCGGATTAACTAGTTAGTTTTAATAGTCATATTATGCCATATAGGCGAGAAAGCCCTGGGCATCGAGAGGCACAGGGCGATTCCCGGCTATCGTAAAAGTAGGTTTACAGGCGGCAAGCTATGGGATGCTGACCGTCCAATAAGGACCAGTCCTGCGTCGACGATAAGGCAGGCGCATTGTATTTTACACACACTTCAAAGTGATGTCAGTAAAATAAATGGGACGCCCACGGTGCCCACCACCAAAGATGCCTGGCACAAACGAGGGCTCTTTAAGAACGTGGTTTTTCTAAAATAAGATGGCTCGCGATTGACCACTATTGCACCTGATGGTAAGTGACGATGTGGTCGAACACTGGGTTGCTACAGCCGTTGTCTTGTTTTTTAATATATTAATTAAAAAGACTCCGCTGATGTGCTTTCGCCCACGTCTAAACTAGTCCACGCTATGCCCCACCTAGACTAGGCCGGCTAGGGTGGATGCCTGCGGGATTGTTCAAAAGAGTTATGTGTGTGTGTGTGTGGACCTGAAACGCAAAATACATCTGAAAGAACACTGCAGCTGAAAGAACATGCCTGAACCATGAACTCTCTAGCTCCACCCTGAGCGAAGAAAAATTTGGATCCAAAAATCAGAAACTTTCGAATTGAAATTGATTTAAAAAATCAGAAACTATTCTTAATCGAATTTTATGTAAAAAAAAAAATTGAAACCATCGATTTAAAATTGATAAAAAAACAATCTGGCATAATTTTGGCATTTTTAGACATATACATCGCTTTTTTATTATCTTCAAAATTTACATAGAAACGAGTAGAAAGCCAGGTGTTGGCTTAGGCGCAGCAATTAAGCAAATAAAATGACCTTTTCAAAGCGCTCTACACGGGTAATTTGCGAAATTGCATAATTTCCACACTTGTACGGAACATAAAGCCAGCAATTATTTACAAAGAAACACATAAACTGCTCAATTGTTGGTAGTTTAGTTGATGATGCTGCTGATACGCCACGAAACGGACTGGTGGAAAGACTACATAGAATTTCGATTTTTAGAGATATGAATGTGGATGTCGACGATTAAAACGCGGGCTTTTATCAATACCCCTAGCCAAGTTGCTAATCTGCAATAGTTAACGCTTGTAAAAAGCTTCAAATGTACGGGAATAACGTCGTCTCAACGCTCAGTCACGTGGTCAGAACAAAAGAATTGGTGGCAAGGTCAACTCGAAGCGTACGACGCAAGCGAAACGGTTGTAACTTGGCTAGGGGGGCTGATTAAATAGTGAAAAGGATTTGGATGTGAAAGTGGCAGTCAGCTGCGGGATTTTCCAAAAGATTTTTCAGAAAAGAATAACTGAAAAAATATTGTGTAGCGTTTTTCTGTTGCCTGCTTTGGTCTTCCCGTCCGATTATAATTTAGGTGTCTTCAAGGCAAGAGTGAATAGGCTCTTAATAAACTAGTGCATCTCACTATCAACGATTGCATCACTGCTTACCATCAGATGGGATCGCAGTCAAGCACTAGTTTATATCGATTTTAAAAAAAAGTCTGACACGCCCTCTTGCTAAACTTTAGAACGGGTGAAGTCATTGAATGCCAGTCTGGGCCTCCGATATAAGGCTGGTAAGCCATTCGTTTTCTTAAGCTAGAGATTATTTCACTCCATCATCATCACCATCACCACTGCAGCCGAAAGACGTCCACTGCTGGACACAGGGCTCCTCAAGTGTCACCACAACGAACAATCCCGTGCGTTTCGCATCCATCGGATTTCCGCAAACCTCACCAGGTCATTGGTCCACCTTGTGAAGGTCTTCTGTCACTCCATATTCTACCACGCTTTTTCTTTATTAACCAGTCAACTATGTTCCACTACCAACTCAAGGATACTGTAGATGTTTCCACATCAAGTATTCATGATGGTTCTCAAACAATTGCGCAGCACTACTTTAACACGTACCATGTAATCAAACAAAGCATCCTGTACCAAAAAACATAAAATATACCACACCATTACTCCATAATGAATATTTGCACATCATTAAACGTTCTTAGCTTACATAAGCAAAGGAAACGTTTACCCAAGCCAGGCGTGGTCGTAAAACAAAGATATACCATAGACAAGCACCGGACACATATTGACGGACAAACAGACAGTATGTGAGTTTGGTTAAGAAATGCTTAGGTTGAATCAACTTGGAAGGACAACCTCGAAATGTTTTGACAAGGATTTTACGTCGTAGTGGTAGGGAAGAGGCAAATTGGTCGGAAAATACATGGACAGGTGGACAGCCTGTAGGGTTTTTCTTAACACCTAATGCCCGCGATGACCTGCGCGATTTTTTCTGTATAAAAATTGCCTATAACATTGCCGCTCAAAAAATAATACAACTGTGTTAAATCACATAATTAAGCACAAAAAAACGCTAGAAGCGGCCACAAAAAACAGCTTATGGCCGGAGAAGAAAAAGAAGCTTTTAGCGGCGTTATTTTTTTTAGGCCCGTATGGGAACTTACTTTCGTGAGATTATACGATCAGGCAAATTTGGTTTGCATTATTTCGGATGCTGTCTGACTTGCGACACCGTCCTGTTGAAGCTAGAAGTCAGTGATATCCATATCATCAATATTATTTTAAAATTCAGTTTAGAAAACGATGATTATGGTGATCGAATTATCATGATTTCGCGATACCTCGCGTAACTTTACTAATATTTAAAATGCTAATGGCAGGCTGGTTCATTTAATAGCCATTTTTGATTCTGTTTGAGATAAAAAGATTTCTTTTTAGTGTTGTCATTAGTTTAGTTTAAAATATTGTAGATACAAAAAAACAAAAGATTACCCAATCATGCCTTTTTCTTTACCGTCCAGTAACTGTCTAGACCGAGCCCAAGACGTCAACAGCGCGCACTGTTCCCGCGCGGCTCAAGGAGTTGTCAGCAACAGCAGGGGCCCAGCTGGGTCGAAGCCTACTGGGACCAGGGTAATCCGAGAGGGAGCTCGAGCCCCAGTATGAAGGCTAGAAGGAACGGGGTGGGTTTTTAGTCAGTAAGAGTCTGACACTATCTCCCGCTCAAGAGCGGTTGTGATTGGATACTCCCCACTATAAAAAATGCCTTTTCTTTGAAGCTTGTATGTTGGTACATTATTAGGTACTTAGTTATTGCTCAGTTGGCACATACGTACGTTACTTTAATAAGGCATAACCACGAAATTGCATATGTGATGGTAATGTGCCATTGGCGGGGCTCTGCGGAGGCCATTTACCTAAATTATGATTTAGCGGTTGCACAATAGAGTTTCCGCTTGAACGTGACAAAGAACTCATGAACAATGCCCCAACCATAAAATAGAGAAGCAAAAGTTAGTTAGGTTTAGTAACCTATTGTGTTAGGTAGTACCTACTAAGTATCCTCATTATAGTCATCATCATTATTTCAGTCGAAAGGCGCCCACTGCTGAACATAGACCTCCCCCAAATATCGCCACAACGAGCGGACCTGCGCGTCTTGCATCCATCGCATTTCCGCGATTCTCACCAAGTCATCGGTCCATCTTGTGGGCGGCCTTCTAACGTTACGTCATCTGGCGCGCGGTCGCCACTCCGGAACCTTTCAGCCCCATCAACAATCTGTTCTATGACCATAATTCTTCTAGCTATGTCGGTGACCTTTGTTCTCCTGCGGATATTTTCATTCCTAAGGAGAACACGCAAGGATAAGTGTCTTTGTAGTTTATATTTAAATAATAATAGTGTTGTTACTATAAAACCTATACTTATAAAAATATACTGTGCTTTTGCTGTAATTTCAGTTATATATAGCGCTATGATTAAATACTGTGTGTGTATTTCATTAAATACTATACAGGCACACTACCTTTTTTTATTGTTGATAGGCTCGCGTTTGACCACAATCTCACCTGATGGTAAGCGATGATGTGGTCGACGATGGAGCACACTTGCCTAGAAGTAACCTATTCACTCTTTACTTAAAGACCCCCAAGTTGTAGCCATCAGGAAACACAGACTCCGGCAGGGCAGACCACCTCAACAAGTAATTTCCGGTAAATACCTATCCATAATCTCTACTCAATACCTTGTTACTATGAGTCAAACAGTAATTTAATATGAATAAATTCATAACATCCCTGTCATACCTTCTTTCTGTACAAACAATACAGAAACGCCTACAACGAATGTTATGCAAAATACGCACCATTGTTTTAACAGTGAGGTGCAAAGAGCAAATACCAGTAGGCGTTAGCACAAACAAACGTCAAACATAATTTAACTGCGGTAAATCTATAGTGTGGTAACTTAACCGCATAACTTTCTTTACATAATAACAGTGTTTTGTTTTTTAGAAAGTTTCACCTTGAAGAAAGTACTAATTGTAAGAACATTATGGTATACACGCTAGAGTATACCTGACAGGTTTGCTTCCACAGTTATACCTTTTTTATGGTGGGTAAAATCATCCAATGACAACCCCCACTCTTGGGCGGACCGGGAGATAGTGTCAGACTCTTACTGAATAAAAACCCACCCTGTTCCTTCGAGCCTTCATACCGGGGCTCCTCCAAGTTCCTTTCGGATAACCCTAGCCCCAGTAGGCGACCCAGCTGGGCCCTTGCTGTTGCTGACAACTCCTTGAGGCGCACGGGAACAGTGCGCGCCGTCGACGACTTGGGCTCGAACCGGACAGTTACCGGACGGTCGGACAGCGAGCTACCTATTGCTCACTGTCCGCAAGCCTGCGCCTACGAAACCGCACAGGTATGCAATATACGTGCACCGGTTTACCTGTACAACTCAAGTTTACAGGCAAACCTGTCAGGTATACCCTTGCGTGTATGACAGGTATTATAGACTAAAGACTTAGTTCGTGCTATCTTCTTCTTCATTTCGAGTCGATAGATGACTTTAATTTAAAAAAAATATTTGGCCCCAGTAGGTGGCTATAACACAAACCTCCATAGTCCAGAGTTCTCCAGACGCCGTAAACCGTGACAAGTGGAGACACATCGCGGGAACCTCACTCGCCAACGGAAATGCAATATCAACCACGACCACTCTGTCAAGAGTGAACGACTAAGGAGAAGGAGGAGGTGGCTACGAAAGGTAGAACTAAGTTGCGCACATGTGGACCACGTATGCGCGTACGCGCCGATCTGGGCGCGTCTGTCTCCATACATTTTAAATGGCAACTAGACTTGCAGAGCTACATTAGATGCACGCCACGCAACGCCTCGCATCGTGCTGCTATCTAGCGTGGTCCACGTATGCGTCGGTCTAGAGTAGTTCTCGCTTTAAAGTGGCATTTTTAAAGTCTTCCGAAGTGTAGATATAGGGACACTTCAAGCCCTCTAGTAATGGTAATCGATGATGTGGTCGACAATGGAGCACGTATGCTTAGAAATAACCTATTCACACTTGATTTAAATACCCCTAAGTTGTAGCTATCAGGAAACACAGATATGCCAAGCTTAAGCCAGCTTGTAATGTTGGTAATCGAGGTTTGTGATCTAAGGTGAGTATTTACGACGCAAAAACTCAACATCAAATGCATACCTATTCAGAGACATGTGACCAAGAGGCTAGTGGCATTGCCACGCATTATGGCAACGGTTATTTGGTCCCAGGATGGTTATACTCTAGGTAAAAGCCAGCCGTTGAATCACGCGAAGTGTCAACAAGTCATTCAAAAAATCTTCGTACAATTTGTGAGTACATAGATCCCAAAATCCGAGTTTCAACCCCAAACGTTTAGATAATATAACGAACTACAGTAACTACCAACAGGGATTCTATATTTTTGGCGCTTTATATAGCAGTTACTCCTTTTTAGGCACTTTTACACCTAGTCTTTGCGAGAGCAACATTTCTTAGAACTGTTTTTTTTTTAAATATAGTATCGAGATGAAAATAAGAACAAATCTAAGTAACTAGATGCAAAATTAATATGCGTTCATGTTAAATAGATATCCCTGAGCCAAAACTCGTACAAAATAACTAGCAACGTGTCCAGAAAAAAAATGTGTTGATTATTCAAATGATAAAAAAAAAACAATAATATAATTGAACATTTATTTACATCTTAAGTACAATCTCATACATTACAAATACACCAATTAACCTGGCTAACTTTTCATAAAAAGCTAAATATTTTATATTTACGTATTTTATTAAATATTTTTTATGACGCGCTATTCCATCATCGGCACATCAAGTTTTAGCAAAAGTACTTTGAATAGGACCAATCATGAATTGGACTAAATGTGAATTGGAACAATCATTAATTGGACAAATCGCCAATTGGACCAACCGCTAATTGGAGCAATCACGAATTGAATCAACCGGTAATTGGAGCAATCACGAATTGAATCAACCGCTAATTGGAGCAATCACGAATTGAATCAACCGCTAATTGGAGCAATCATGAATTGAACCAATCACGAATTGAATCAACCACTAATTGGAACAATCATGAATTGGACAACTCGCGAATTAGACCAATCGCATCGTCTTTATCACTCCTGCCTGGGACCTTACCATAACATGATAATTTTTTTTTTGTATATCTACTCATACATATAAATTTTGCAACTTCCATTGCTATGCGCTATCCCTTAAACATTCAACCATGATAGATTTGCTCGTCATATTATATGTAATATGGGCTCTAGGTACTACAGCTCTATCGCTCAATCATGCGCAGACGCAGCGGGCCGTCCGGTGCGTACATGAAGGTGACAGCGTAGTCGAGTGGCTCGTGGTGGTATTCGAGACGATATCGGCGGATCAACTGCAAAGAAGATAGTCTTTATTAATTTCAAACATGCTAATGGCTAGTAAAATTTGCTGACAAAATTTATCTTGTGTCGCAACGCCGTTTATATAATATTTTATGGTGACAACAATAAATGTTTCTAGCGGTTGCAGCGTCAGGAAGATTGAACGTTGTGCGTCATGTTAAGAAACCTTTTGACCTTAATATATCTGAGACCTTAGTAACTCTTTGTTCCAGGGTCGCGGTAACTCTTTCAAACAATCCTGCAGCCCCACTTTTATCTACTTGCAAGTAAAAATTTCTAGATTTTACCTTCGCTAAAAGAATCTGAATTTCTAAGTCAGCGAATCTTCGGCCCAGACAAATTCTTGCCCCGAAGCCATAAGGCAGGGAAGCGAAGGGATGCAGACGACCATCGCTCTCCAGCCACCGTTCCGGCTTGAACTCCTCAGGGTCGGAGACGAACTGCGACATATTACCCGTCACGATTGTGGGGAATACCACTTGAACCTGAAAACAGAGAATTATGTAAGAAGACAGGTTTTAGGTCTGGACTTTGAAGAATACATTAATAAATACATTCTTGCCATTGACCAAAAAGATGATATTAAGAATTTTAATGTTTGTATCAAAAAGCAATTTTACCCAAAATCTAAATCGATAGGAATTTTCAAATTCGTGATATTCAAGTTAGGAAGGGGAAATTCAAATAACAGTATAAGGACGCACATACTGAAATGTGACGTCACCGCCATTAAGTTATGTGCCAATTTTGTTGCTGTTATAAGAAAAAGTTGTTTAGTATAAAATACTGTTTAAAAATAAGCTTCAATCAAACATGATGAAATATATTAAAAAATTAACGACTAGCTCGTATAAATACTTACACCTTTGGGGATGTGGTAGCCACAAATGATATCGTCATCTTGAAGTGTTCTACCGTTACCAATAACTGTAGAATACATTCTGAAATAAATTTTGAAAATTAGTATAACCTCTTATGCAGTAACACTGGCTTTATGAAATCTCATCAGAGAATGAAAAATGCTAAGCGTAAACTAAAATTGCAATTTAAAATGCAAGGAAAGGTCAGAAGAGTAGATTTCATCGTCATCATCATCATCATTTCAGCCGAAAGACGGCCACTGTTGGACATACGCTCCCAAGCGTCGCCACAACGACCGGTCCTGTGCGTCTCGCATTCATCCAATTTCCGCAACCCTCACCAGGTTATCGGTCCACCTTGTGGGAGGACTTGCAACGTGGTCACCACTTCAGAACCTTTTGTTCCCATCGGCCATCTGTTCTGCGTGCAATGTGCCCTGCTCATTTGCACTTAAGTATGGCGATTCTTCGAGCTATAACCTAGGTCTTCTTGCGGTTATCTTCATTTCTGAAGTGATCACGCAAGGAAACTACGAGCATAGCCTTATCCATTATCCTTTGCGTGACTTTAAGTCATCTTATGAGGTCCATTGTAAAGTAAAAAGACAGAATGACATCACTTATATATAGTCAGGCCTATTTCGGGCCAATGTTTTGCACGCGCAGACGATCTTTCCTCTGTTTTTGCTCTATTACGTCAATGATTGCTAATTTAATTTATATTAATGGATTCAATATTCACCTGAAAACTTCTCTAACAAAAGCCTTGGTATAATGCAGTTTGTCCAGATCCGAGTAACATAGTGGCTTGCTGGGATCGGGCAATACTCTCCTGATCTCTTCTGCCATCTTCTCTTGTTGCTTCAGTCTGGTAGCCGCTTGGTACAGAATTGAGCACACTGCCATTGATATCTAGAAGAAAAAAGTAATTTTTGCTGTTGTCACTTTGTTTTCTTTACTATTCCTTTTAGATTGGATAAGTAAGTTCAGCCATTTGAGTGTGAAGGAGCAACAACCATGCATACAGACACATACATACAACTTTCACCTTTATAATATTATTACTGTGATCACAAATCTATACTTTAAACTAAGGTAATTGTAATAACTTACAGGCTATGCACATTACAATACTATACAACATCAACAAAAGAACACAAAACAACAACAACACAACACTACAATAATAACGTCTTACCGTATCAATTCCAACTAGAATGAGATCCAGCGCCATGACAGTAGCAATCTTTGGATCTCCTTCACTCCTGAGCACTCGCTCAAGCAGAGATAGATCGTTCTCTGACGTCACTTTTTTGGTCTTTAGTCGCTCTAGAGCCTCGTTTATGTACTTGCTGCAAAGCCTGAAAGTGTACGAGACAGTATAGTAAATAGCAATTGAAAGAAATTCATTAGTTTTGTGACGCTCTTTGGATGGAACAGTTAGTAATGAGTCATGCTTGAAAGATTGACGTATAAAAATATAGAAAAGGATTGTTGAGAACTGTTAGTAAGTGCTAGCTCATTATTAACGGTGGCATACGCTTGCCTACAAGTAACCTATTCATTTGTTGAATTAAAGACTTAGTTATACCTTACAGGAACTATACACCCTGGCAGGGAATCTATTTAGACTATATCAGAAAACTGCCAAAATTCGTAGTTAAACAGATTTAGTGTAAGAGGATGTATACATTGCAGAATTAAATATTTAATATCATCAGGTTATCAATTTGACAATTGGATTTGCGTGGGGTTCCTCAGTATATTTGACCACCAGGTCGATGGCGGGAAACTTCTAACTCGCGCAGAGCAATTTGAACGGCGTTTTGACCACTATCTCACCTGATAGTAAGCAATGATGTGGCCGACGTCTTTGGAAGTGTCCATACAAATACAACAACAGCCATCACTACTTACTCAACAAAAAAGTTCATGTTGTTAACGTATTTGGTCCACAGCGGGGTCGGCACGTATCTCCAGTAAGGCGCCTTGAGCTCCAACACGGCAACGTTTCTGAGCGCGAACTTTGCGGCGTCGATGATACGCTGCGGTTCCGAGTCGCTGGTCAGGTCTGATGAGAGACAACCTAGCCGAGTGTCGAGAGCGACGCGGCCGATACCTGGGGATGTCAATAGATGGCGCTGATAGTTTTCCTTGTTTTACAAAAGATTGATGGGGGTTGGCAACAGATGGCAGCACTAAGCTATGTTAGTCATGACTGAGAATAAATTGTAAACTTACAGAGACAGAGGAACATAATACTAATACTCGTAATAATTATGGATAAATATATATGTATCTCTAAGAAATCGGTGGCAACTTTGCGCTGCATAAGTAGCGCCTATGTTACGCTTGAATGGTCACTCCGTTAGTAGAGCGTGATTGATTGAAAGCAGCTAAGATATAATTGCATCTAAAACACTAAACAATGATAGATATAATGGATAATTATTATGCTCATGCATGCTTGTATTGATCTTTAGCAAGAATTTAAGACGATGATGCCATCTAGCCGATTTTGGCCACAGCGATCGTATTCTTTGGCTCCTCATAGTGGTTGTTAGCTCAGATCTGCTGCTCTTTTATGCGAATTATAAGAATTTAAGACTACTGTGTTAAATCTTACTAAGTATTTTGTAGATATAATCATGGCTATAATAATCAAGCGGTTTTTTTGCGGAAATCATCAAAGCTTGAAATATCTATCATAAGGTAGAATCTACTTTTCTGTTAATCTCATTGCCGTACCTATCAAAGTCAACATCGTCTTCAGTCTTATCAATCTTCTCAGAAACTGGTTCCCACAATAATTGTTCGATCTAGCCCGGCCTTGCTGTCCTCCCCCAGCGACGCCCTAAGCCGAGGTCTGTACCCCATGTTGCCCTTAGCGTTTAGTCGCTTAGTTTTAAATTCTTGTTAGCTCTGGCTGAAGGATTTATAAAAGACATCAGGCTAGTCCTGTTATACAGACAACAATGTCAATGGAAATGAATTTTTATGGTGGGGAAGGTAAATCATACAATGACGGGAGCGGGAGATAGTGTCAGACTCTTACTGACTAAAAACCCACCCCGTTCCTTTCTAGTCTTCATACCGGGGCTCGACCTCCCTTTCGGATAACCCTGACCCGACCTGCGAGTCAACCTATGAGGTACACTAAAAAAAAGAAAAATGCTTCCCTCAATACTCACACTCAAGCGACCAGCGATGGATATCATTGTCGAACTCATGCGGTAAGTCTCCGTTCTCATCCCTCGCATTCTCCATGTACTTGATGAAGTCTTCAGTGACCAACTCTATGGGAGCCACGTACTTCTTCACGGTCTGCGGCTGAAGAATTGGCCGCTGCACCTTGGAGCGAAACCGACGCCATTGCTCGCCGTGCCTGTAATTAAAATAAATGATAAGTTAATGTGTCCAGTACGCCACGGTCATGAAAACATGACCGATTTAAACGTTAATAAATCTTGTATGAAAGTATTATTTTTTATTTATGTTGTTAATTGACGAGACGCCGTTGGTGTTGAGAGCACGCTTATACTTTTTGACAAAAGGTTTAAAATCTTTTAAAACCAATCTTTGACAATGATCCCAAATACTATGTTGCTCTCTTGTTTGGTTGGGGGTGGGGCGTTCCTATGGTATCTTTCCGGTTACATGATCACACCAGTACCTAACATATTGTGGCATTACCTATTTTGCTTAGTTACATACATAAGCACCATTGGCGTATATATGATTATTTTTCAGGAGGGGCTGGGCCGGCACAGTCAAATTTTTGTGTAAAGTTGTCAGTATCTTGGCATCCATTATAGAATTTGAAATCGGTAGCCCAACATTCTGGGGCACTAGACGATTCTAACGTGGGCGATAGACCATTCTGTAACTATTCTGGAACTATTCTGGGGTGGGCGCTAGACTGAGGTCGGCGCTAGATCATATTGGGGTGGGCATGGCCCCTCCTCCCATACACGCCTATGCTAAGTATTATAAGCTTAAAATTAATTAGGTGACAGGAAGTGCTTGAAAATTGGTTTATTTATAACCAAACACAGTACCAATGAAGCCAATAAGAAGCTTGTTATAATGGTACTATTAGTTGAAGGGACAAAATTACCATAATTTAACGAACAACCAATAGCTGGCAATTTATGTAATTTTTCTACGAGATATTAAGTTTATTTTTATATATTCAAATATTATAATTTTTTAAATTTTTTTAGATTTTTTTTTCTTTTGGCCCTTGCTGTGGCTTGCTGATTGAAATGGCATGGAAATTATAGAATTAATCATATTTAATGTCTACCTTTCATTTGTACCAATTTACAAGAAAAACGAAAATAAATTATACAAAGTAGGCGTATCGATCACTGGACGTATAGTTGCTAGGTCATTCTTAGTCTTAGTACTCTCAGAAATATGTTTGAAAACAAAAATATTAATATTATATATTAAATAGCTCATCCCAACCCCGCACGGATGTTACACATTTTTGAAATTCTCGCATTCTGTCTACTACAATACGCCTCCGAAAGGGAACTCTGGTTTCCGGGAGGGCGTGTCAAACATTTACTGACTTAAACCAAACCTACTCCTATGTTCCTTTTTTGTCTTCCAAATTCAAATTCAAAATTCAAATTCAAAATCATTTATTTCAAATAGACCAAATGTAGGCACTTTTGAATAGTCAAATGTCGGTCAGTCCAAGAAAAGTGAAGCTAAATTGCACGTTCCAAAGCGTAGATCTCTATGGAGAAGAACGTGCAAGAAACTCCATGGACACTCTTTTAAATCATATTATGTGTTACATATAATGTTTGTTTACATTATTTCATGTTGCTTCTATTATGTGAGCACAATGTAGATAATAAAATTAAAATTAAAAATATATTAAAAGATAAAAACTGAATTAAGCTACTGGCAGCTAAGAGATGACCAGTCTCAACTGACGGCACCCGTTCACGAGCATGACGCGTGCATCCCTCCCTTCCTTCCGTGCGTTCCTTCCTCGGCCCCGGGGTTCACTTTCACACAACCCATTGCACGAGTAGGTTCAACCCTGCAGGGCCCCTGCGATCTTCAAAGGCTTACACGTGCTGCACCTTACTTCTCCATTCTCTCTCAATTTGTGCCTATTTCTGCCAATAGTATATACATAAACAACCACACACAAAACAACACAACTCAACACACACACAACCCCACACTACTTAATTAAAATATCACACCACCAACACCGTCATCGTCGGTTGTCGTCGTCATTGTTTAACACTATTGAACCATCGATCTACGTAGCAATCATCATAAAATAAAATAGCAGCTAACTTTAAAAAAAAAACCCTATAAATTATTCTTGAACAATCAACAGACAGTGCATAAAGCCTATAAACGACAGTTCTAAACTCCTATCACAAAAGAAAATACACATAAAACGAGGTAGCCAATAGTTTGATTATCCCATAAAACTTGAAGAGATTTGAATGGGAAATGCTTTCTGGGTGGCCCATAGTTTTTTGAAGGGACTTTAAAAATTACCATAATTAAAGTTGATAGATCTAGACAGACAACCTAAAGAATCGTCAAACTTAAGCGGCAGTAGGCAGGGCACATTGCTCGCATAACAGATGGTCGTTGGGGACGAAAGGTTCTTGAATGGCGACCACGTATCGGAAGACGCAGCCTAGATAGCCGTCCACAAAGTGGACCGATAAGGTCATCTGTCACCAGGTGGTGAAGGTCGCGGAAATCCGATGGATGCGAGTGTCGACTAAAATATGAAAACAATTCGATTACAAACCCACAAATCACTATTAATGATAGGGTCTGTCACCTAAAAAAAGAGCATAATTCACACACAGCACATGAGCACATGAGGGAGTTTATGGCGGGTTTTTACATGTATCGTATAAGGCTGGGTGCTAAGTAACCCCCATGAGTTGCGCGTAAACTTAGGTTTATTTAATGTCTTGGTTAGTGTATTGAAAAACGTCGTTTGATACACGTGGTTTGTCAATGTCCTCGGCTCAATAACACTGCAGAATGCCAGCTCGGTTGCAATGACAAACTATCTGCACTGTTATCAAAATATACTAATTCAGAAACACCTAATATTTGTCTAAAAGATTAATAATGTTAATGATAAGCAAGTGTGCCAGTGGCAAGTGGCGCTAACTTGGCAACTGTATCTATATTCCGTTTTGCAACTAGTCGCCAGCAACCACTGTCTTGCAAGCTAAAGGAAAATGCTAATCCCCGATGTACTAACCTGTCAATCTGTTTGAGTTACTGCAATTTTTGAATCGATACTTTCTGTTATGCCCAACATTTATACATCGCATATATTTTTAACACAAATTTTTAACCCTTTAAAAACCACCTACGGCGGGCACGCCACAATTGTGGCGGTAAGTCCCCTCTTTGAGGCGTGGCTGGAAAGACCTCACGGCGTCCTCACCTTCCGCATGACGCAGGTTCTCACCGGACATGGCAAGTTTTTGTACTGGATACATGCGGAAGTGACGCCCAGGTGTCGCCACTGTGCGCAACGCCCGGAGGAAACGGTGGAGCACACAGTTGAGGTGTGCACTGCTTGGGCGGAACATCGCCGTGCCCTCGTGCGGACGGCGAGTCCAGCCATCCGGTAACTGTCCGGACCGAGCCCAAGTCGTCGACGGCGCGCACTGTTCCCGCGCGCCACAAGGAGTTGTCAGCAACAGCAGGGGCTCAGCTGGGTCGAAGCCTACTGGGGCCAGGGTTAGTTTCGAGAGGTAGCTAAGCCCCGGTATGAAGGCACGATGGAACAGAGTGGGTTTGTAGGACGCGAAAACGCTCATCGGATCAATACGACCGACGCCGACGCGGGTGGTTAATTTTATCAAAGTATTTTTTAAAGCCGCCACGACGCGGTAGGATTTGTTTATTCTATGGTAGGAATAATCATCAAATACCTCCTTTCACTCTGGGTAGAGTCAGGAGTTCAAGACATTTTCTGACTAAAAACCACTTGTGATCAAAATCCACCTGTAATCAAAAACCCACCTGTGAATGGTAGATGTGGTAAGGTTTGACTTTTAAATAGTCGATTAATAGAAAATGCCTAAGACATAAAGTTCGCTTTTGTACAGCATCTTTTTAACAGTCCATAAAGTTTTAATAAATAAAGATTCCTTCAATCGTATGTACTCCGACTATATCTATCTATCACACACCCACATTTCTTGACCACATTCCAAGAAAACTTATTGGTGTCAATATTCATTCAACTGAATAACGAGACAAACTATATGAGGAAAAAAGTGTGATAAACACGGAGAATAATGAGGCCTCTATCGGTATAGGTAGAAACACTGAATTAAGAATAGGTAAGATGACAAAAAAGAAAAAAGAAATAAAAAATATAGAGAAAAGATAGATAATAGAGAGAGAGTAAAGATATCAAGTGACGCGTTCGTTAAAAGCATGAATAAAATCAGCAGCTTGGGCTATTGATAGTTGTATTTATTTCAATGCATAAAGAAGATAAAAATAGCTCAATCGCAAAAGAATGTCCAAGTCATAACACAAAGCAAACACTCAATATTAACATTGAAATGTAAACTGTTAAACAAATATAAGAACTCCTAATAAAGACCGCCAGCGATGACGAGGAAATGACAGCATAACTACGAAGAAATCGTCTTAGGAATAAAAATGTGTTTGAAGCTCATGCGTGAGAAAATGTGACTGACTCGAATGCAATGATCACGACACGCCATCTTTTCATAGAACCGCGAACGCTTGTGAGTCGAGTAAGACTACCATCCACTGTAACTTAGGATGTACATAGAGAGGTTCGCCATGTTAGCTGAGCGGGTGATTTGTTTGTTGCCCACGTATTCGAGCGTAGCTTGACTGTGGGTCGCAATGCAAGATCTTGCCTATATTTTTAACACCACAGATGCCACATGCAAGATATATTGTAGAACCTCTCTGGCCCTAGATGGCCTGTGAAAGTATTAATATTGCTGGTGCTTAAGTATAAAAGATATCTCGTATGCGATATAATATACCTAGTATAATATGGGCACTGTCAGTTAACTCGGTTAATAAAGACATAGTACAGTACCCCTAGCCAAGTTGCCAATCTGCAATAGTTAACGCTAGTAGAAAGCTTCAAATGTACGGGAACGACGACGTCTCAACGCTCAGTCACGTGGTCAGAACAAAAGAATTGGCGGCAAGGTCAACTCGAAGCGTTCTACGCAAGCGAAATGGTTGTAACTTGGCTAGAGCTACAAGATTTCTCGTATATTCTGACTTTGTACGGTGGGAACAAAATTTGACTCCTTGCAATTCTTGGTATTCAATGTGTTAAACATTGCAGTCTCTCTGAGAGAGGGTCTTATAACAAAGTAAATTAATGTATACCAGCGTAACTTAGCTATGTGTTGCTATGTAGCAGCGCCCTTATTTCCACCGCACGATTTGCATATATAACACTCGCTTTAGTTTTTAGTATCTCATCAATAGGTTTTACTTAAATTTAAATGCATAACGCGTCAGCATTGCGTGTGTGGTATGAGAATAGAAGTATATAGCCTTTATTTTTTTCCTCCTTATTGTAAAAAAGAAACTAATACGTGATCAGTGAATTGATTGCGTTCTGAATTACTGTCACTTTAACTTTGAGTCAAGTTTTCTTTGATCGAATTTACATACACGGATTTTTTATACGGAGCAGTGGCGGCCGAGTGTTAATGGCCCCGACTTACAAGTTGTAGGTTGCGGATTCGAACCCAGTCAGGCGCATTACTTTGTGTAATTTATTTCATCACCACTACTCTCAAAACGATGAAGGAAAACATCGTGAGGAAACCGGCATGTCCTAGAACCAAAAATTAGAAGACTTTTTTTTTCGGTGGGCAAAAATCATCCAATGACAACCCCCGCTCTTGGGTGGAGCGGGAGATAGTGTCAGACTCTTACTGACTAAAAACCCACCCCGTTCCTTCTAGCCTTCATAGCGGGGCTCGAGTTCCTTTCGGATAAGCCCCAGTAGGCTTCGACCCAGCTGGGTCCCTAAAGACGTGAGACATTCACCAACCCGCACTGTGCCCGTGTGGTGGATTACGGCCCATTCCTTCACCTAGAGAGGAGGCCTGTGTCTCAGCAGTGGGGACATTAAAAAAAAGGCTGCTGATGATGATGATGAATTTACATGCAAAACTTTTAAGTTAACTTACGTCGTATTTCTCATCGACTTAGAAATTACCTTATGGTCAAAAGCGTGTCTATGGTTTCAACAGATTATTTAAATTCCCATAGCCTTGACTAGCCTTTTGGAGGGAGATGTTAACTTGACCTACTTGATGATCACCTTAAAAAGATTATTAAATAAACTAGTCAGTCTAGTGACTAGTTTCTGCCAGCGATTTCACCCGTTTAAAAGTAGAAAATATATGCCTATGGACACTCGGCGATAAAGTAACATTCTACTGGTGAAAGAATCATTAAAACTGATGCTGTAGTTCACATCGGTAGCTCGCTGTCCGATCGTCCGGTAACTGTCCAGACCGAGCCCAAGACGTCGACGGCGCGCACTGTTCCCGCGCGCCTCAAGGAGTAGTCTGTCAGCAACAGGAGGGGCCCAGCTGGGTCGAAGCCTACTGGGGCCAGGGTTATCCGAAAGGAAAATCGAGTCCTGGTATGAAGAGGCTAGAAGGAACGGGGTGGATTTTTAGTCAGTAAGACTCTGACACTCTCTCCCACTCCACCCAAGAGCGGGGGTAGTCATAAGATGATTTTTGCCCACCGTAAAAAAAAATGCTTTTGTTCAAACAAACATCCAATTTTTTTAAATCGATTCCGTAGTTTTTACGTTTCTTCAATGTTTATTCATAACAAACAAAATACCAATCCTTCTTTTAGTATATTTGACACAAATTCTTGAGTAACATTAACTCTCCAAATCTTATTTTTGACTCAAAAATTGATTGTTAAAAAGTGCAAACTATACTTACACAAGCTTATTTGTAAAACACAAATACAGTCTTGCTCAAATTTTCATACAAAACCATCAAAATATTCATACAAAATCATTATGTTTAACTAGAAGAGGCGGTTGCCTCTTCTAGTTAAACCTGAAGATTTAATAGGTACGTGTTTCTGTGGTATAAGTCTGAAAAATTGTTCCCCTTTTTATGAACACTTACATTTATCAACTCATGTCGGTAAATCTTAAGTTTTATTCGTAAAATCTAAGATTTACCATAGTTCAAGCTTTTACACTACCACATTATACCCTAATGTGCATGCCAATACAATACGACGAACTTCACAAAACGAAAACTTTCTCTCGTTTGCGGAACACATTAGGGTACCACCTGCCATTATGCCAAGCAATTTCTGTGAAGAAGTGAAGTGGTACATAATATTTTATTGCAGCCAGTGGCGTAACTAGTTTTAAAGGGGCCCTGTATCGAACACAAAAAAAAATAGGTATTGTTGAGAGATTTGGGCTTGACCGCTATCTCCCTCCATAGAAAGCGACGATGAATCGCGCTTACCTAGAATAACCTATTCACTATATAGCCCTCTTGACTTAAAAAATCCCGGGTTGTAGCCATCAGGAAACACAGACTCTGGCAGTGAATTCCACTCCTTTGCTGTACGCACAATGAATGTGTTCCCAAAACGTTTCATTCGTATAGGTGGGCTAGGCTATTTTTTGTATAAAATGTACTAGTGTTTTGAAACAGTGTGTCTGGGTCCTGATAGGTCGTGAAAATGATCACGTTATTAGAAGTAACCTGTACTAGGATAGGTTAAAATATTATTGTCATCTTAGTAGAAAATATTAGAATAAGTAAACCCAGATAATTAGAACATCCTATCGATCATTCATTATTAATTTAATACTGTTTCAGGTCTGTTATCAGAGAATTTAGGGTATGAATCACATATTACGAATTTGGGTACATTTCGGGGCCCCTGTAGTCCGGGGTCCCCGTATTGATACGGCGGTGACTACGCCCCTGATTGCAGCTATGATCTGAGATATTGTGTTAACGAGGTTGTTGCCTTCACTCTGAGAGCTGTTTCAATGAAGACGGATAAGTGAAATTAGTATTCTTTCTCTAAGACAAGACATCAGCGAAACCAGTTTCTGACGTTTTATAGCCCATTTAGGTCTATGTGAAATCTAAAATTTTGAACTAGCTGACCAGGCAAACTTCCTACCACCTGATATAGTCAAGCGATTGCGATGAAACGTAGTAGTAATATATCAAGAAAATTTTAAATTGTACACAGAGGTTCCTTTTATGATTCATGCAAATAGTAAGAAAGAATTGTCCAAAATTCACCCTCAACGGGAATGTTATGGAAGTCCAAAGTTTGTATGGAAAAACCTACTTTACTTAGCAAAGCTGCTGGGAAAATTTATATTCTAACAAATAAGCTTTTAATGAAAATCATTTTTTCATAGCAAGCTTTTATAGCTCGGTATACAAATACTCGTCAAGACGAATCATACGAACCCAAACTCGATGGTGTTGTGTCGTTTAACTATCAAGTTCCTGTAGCCACCTTCCGGTTCCATCATCAGATCAGCTCCAAGTTAAAATAATTTTGCATTGTCATCTGATTTTCACATGCATGCAAAATTTCAGCTCAATCGGTAACCGGGAAGTTGATTAAATTTAATTTGCAAGATTTGATTACATACAAACATCGGGACAGGTGAAACTTAATAAAAGCTAGTAATAAAGACAACTCATTTATTCTATAGCAACTATATTACTTAAGAGAAATAATCATTTGTTTGATCCATCTTTGCGTGTTGATCTAATTTGATTACAAATTATTTTCATTGATTGAAAGCTACTGATATCGCTGATTGGCATAGATTAAAAAATGTTTAAAAAAATATTTAATAGTATCTATAGAATACTATGCAGTAGACCAGAAGCACGAAGCCGTGGAAGAAACTATCTGATACATCTGTATTTTTCACGCTATATTGCTTAAAAAAAGGGTTTATAATAATAATAATATTCCACAACTATCACACAACGCCATCTAGTCCCATGCTAATTTTATTTAATTTACATTTTTTTTACGGAGTCTCTGGAGCGTCGTAATCAGCAAAGTGAATGAGATCGTAACCATCTTAGTCCATAAAACATTGCCTTAGTTTTATTGCTATTGTTGCAAAACGGTAACAAGGTTTCTCATGCCTAACATAAGAAAATACTACGACAGTAGCTAGCACAGTTTTTTTTTATTCGTATTTAGATCTCACTACACTCTACACCTCAAGAATGGCAATATTTAAGTGACGAATTTAACTGGTTAATATTTAATTGCACATTTATATTTTATACATAAGTATAATATATATTTTATTGTACATCAAGATAATAAATATGTATTACAATTTGCGCCTTTTTAAAAACATACAATTGATGGCCTTATCGCATTCCGCGATCTCTGTCAGGCAACACATTCAACTCCAAAGACCCTCATTTCCACCCGATCTTGATTTCCTTCGATATAGTACACCCACAAAATAAAATCCAAAAAAAATACTGGGTATTTTCCCAAAGCTAAACCCTGCAAAAGCTTTACCCAACTTTCCTGATTCATAAATAAATCTGATTCATCGCTCCAAATTCCCCAAAGAAGTGTTAACAGATAAACAGAGTAAATAAACACTTGCATTTTTCTCCTCAACAATAACAAGAGATCAATAATTGTAGAACCAGCACCACATTATTGACAATCGGAGTGTGTCTACAGCATTATTCCAAGCTGTTTGCCTATTTGTACATCGACTCAAGTTGCTATTGACACTTACGTTCCATTCGGTAAGATAAACTAAGTACAAGTTTACGACTGTCTTCTTAAGACATGATTTGCAAATTCTTTATTTCCAATTAGTGATACCTACACAAGTATTTTGCGAGCAAATAAAGGATATTAGCTACCTACAATACATGTGCAATCAAGTACTTTGGATTTAACAGAAGGATCGATAACGAAATAGGCATATTTTGAAGGCCAAACTATCTCATGATCTGATCGTGTAATAAAACCGTTCACTGTTATAAATAAAATAACATTAAATAAAATAATTTTATTACTCAATCAATAAACCAAGGCATTTATTACAAATAAACCATTTACAGGCACTTTTTAATTGTCAGGAAGTGAGTCAGTCAGAAAAATTATGCCATTCTTATTGCACACTCCAAAGCGTAGAACTCTATAGAGAAGGATGTGCAAGAAACTCTCGCTTACATATCTCTTGTCGCATCTAATATATGTATGAGATCAATATATTTAAATAAACTACTAAAGTAAAAATAATAACAATAATATACCTAGAAATGAAATTAAGATAATATTTTATAAAGCTCAAAACAAAGTGGCTCAGGGGAGACCGTTATACAGTCTCTTCAGGAATGTATCGTAACAGGCATTGCACTGAGGGGGTTCCGGAATGCTCTTTTGAGAGGTAACGGGGCCCCTTCTACGTGCTGATGGTGATCACTGGGATGGTTTTAGTGAGGTAAAAATCCCACACTCCCCGGACTTATCCCCAAAGTCTGGGCGCCTTTTGAAGGTTTCCCCTCGAAAACAAAAAAAGGACCTATGTTTCAGTAGTAGATAAATCTAGGCTAATGTCACAATGACGATGGTCTTCTACATCTTTTATCAATGTTTTACACAAAACGATGACAAAGAACATATATTTCAGGTTCACTTTGAGCAAACTACCATCTAACTCCTATATTTAGTACAAGTCTTAAGTAATGTCCTTATGGATAAGCACTACTTCTAATACATTTACGCAAACCCTCGCTACTCTCAAGTCTAAAGCTAAGTGGTTCTAGAGCTAGATGCATTCTTGTTTCACAACCGGTCCAACTTTCTGGCACTAACCGGCATAGTATACAGTTTCACAACGGCTAGATGCAGTAAATTGAATCCATTTATGTAAATTGCATTACATCTGGTTTCTATTTAGCACATAAGGAATTATAAACTGTATATTGAAGTAAGTATGTCTTTATCAGTAAGTTGCTATCTCGACTTTTTATTGAGGTGGGCAATCATCAAATAACTTTTCCCGCTTTGAGCAGATCGAGATGAAGTATCAAATTCTTACTGACTAAAATCCACTGTTCCTTTAGTTGCTTTTCGCGTTCCAAGGCTACGGTTACTCTTTCGAACCATACCGAAGAATCCCATATGTGACAGGTTGTCTTGGAATAAGGAGACAGAATCTATCGAAAGCAATATCTGTCATGACGATATAATTATATGACTTGGCCAGATAACAGAAATTGATCACTTTATGATACAGCCAACTAAAACTGACCATATCATATAAACGTTTACATTTGATATGTCAATCCTCGTTTGGCAAATCATTGATGTAGAATTTCTATGATAACGAAATGTCTAAAGAAAGGTCAAACGAGGATTGGCATATAATCAAACTTTAACGTTCAAAACGATCCTGGCGAACATATCAAATGCAACAACTAGCACTTTCATCATCTTCCTGCCGTTATCCTGTTTTATTTGGGGTCGGCGCAACACGCTTTTTTCTTCCATTCTGTCCTGTTGCTCGTCACGCTATCACTAACTATTTCTTTCATATTACTTCTCACACAATCCATCCATCTTTTCTTTGACCTCCCTCTCCCATAATAGCTATACGAGTATGTATGGATTGAATACTTAATCTTGTCCTTTAACTTGAGGAGTTCCTGCCCTTTGTCTGCTTTATTAAAACACTTCTGAAAGAACCAGTTCTAGACTGATCACCTCCTTTCTTCCTTGACCTTTCAATGCATATTGGCCTTCATGATCAATTCCAGTTTTTTAAAGATTACTAAAAGTGCATTCAACTGAGCGAATGGTGATGGTAAGTGCAAGGTTGTTTTCGATATATTTGTCTGCAGCTTTACCTTTCAATTTTGCGCTTCATCATCAACGATCGCATCACTGCTTACCATCAGGTTGGATCGCAGTCAAGGATTAGCCTATATCAAGTTTATATCATTAACGAAAAAATCTTTATATACTCTAATAAAATAAAGTCATTACTTTTTTTTCCTTTTTTGTTACTCTATCTCAAGAAGATTATCGACATCGACAATGATGCACTCATGATGCACTTGTCAAGTCAAAACTCCAAAATCTTGAGCATCGAAGCCTGTTGGTTTTCTATCGTTTACAATTCGGGGAGTGTGCATTAGAATTACACAATTTAAGTCCGCCAATTCCGTTCCATCATCGGACCACAAGACGTACCGCGTTGCGCCACCGATAAGTACATGGTACACGATATATCCTACCTTAACGTACGAAGTGTTTTGGGAACACATTCATTATGCGTACAGCAAAGAAGTGGTATTCCTATAAACTAGGAGTCTTTAAGTCAAGAGTGAATAGGTTATTTCTAGGCAAGCGTGCTCCTAAGCGTGCAGAGCAGTGGTGGCCAAGTGGTAATAGCCCCGACTTACCGAGTTATAGGTCGCGGGTTCAAACCCAACCAGGCGCATTACTTTGTGTAATTTATTTCATCATCACTGCTCTCAAAACGGTGAAAGAAAACATCGTGAGGAAACCGGCATGTCCTAGAACGAAAAATTCGAAGACATGTGACATTCATCAACCCGCACTGGGCCCGCGTGGTGGATTACGGCCCATTCCCTCTCCTTAAGAGAGGACCTGAGTCCCAGCAGTGGGAACATTAAAAAAAGGGCTGATGATAAAGCGTGCTCCATCGTCATCCACATCATCGCTCACCATCAGGTGAGATATGGGTCCAACGCGAGCCAATTTATAATAAATAAAAAAACCCACCATATGGTAAACAATGTTGTGACTATAGCCAATACGATGATGGCCAAAACAACTCCATTTAAAACCGTGTTTCAAAGTCTTGAATGCATATTTGTATCGGTGATTAATGCACTACAATGCTTCAAGATTATGACACCTTTAAAATGATAATAGCTGAAGAACAATTGTATCATAATAATCAATAGCTCATAAATGTTAATTACACTACTTATTTAAGAGGTCATATTATCTACTTGAAGAACTGTATGAAGATAGATACAAATTGATTGACAGAAACATAATTGCCAGTCGAAGTATCGTGTTCTAAGGTGATGCATCTCGACACACATTTTCACTGTTTTTCATACAACCGCTCATAACTGATTATGCCGTTATTACACATTTTTCATTAGATATTTTGGAAACACAGTATCTTGTGGATATTATCTAGGCTTCTATTGAAATCAATTTCTAAATTTGTGTAAAACTATCCAGTAAAGACCTCTGTAAATCTCCTATTTTGTATGAACTTTGACACTTTATAATTTGCCTAAAAATTAAAAAAGTCAAAAAAGTAAAACTATAGAAGCCTTGCAAATTTTATTAAGATTCAAAAACAGCTATTTTCTGGAGTAAGTTTTGTGAAATATCCGAGTAAATGTCGGAATTACCGAATACTAACAGAATTTTCAGGCGTTTTCTCTCTTTTTTGCGTTGCCTTTTCGTCAAACGTCGCATTGGATTGCGTTAGATGAAATAACAAGGTTTTAAACCATTTTCGATGTTGACGATAGGCGAGTGGAAAAGGACTCTCTTAAGATAACTTTATAAGATTCAACTGGTCATTAACTAAGTATGTTCAAATCAACACGCTATCTCGTATAATAAAGATTTGAGATTGGCTTTGGATCTATCTGCAATTATGCAGCGCATCTTTGATGACGATCAGACCATAGAAGGCCGTGCCGTGTTGAAATGTGTAATTATATTGTGAGTCGTAGCATTAAGTGTAGATAAAACTTTGTCTATTGCAAGATGTTTAATTATTTTGTGTTTTGCTGTGTTGTTGGCTTTTAATCCAATCTTTTATTTTCTAGGATCTGTTGATGTGGTTTATTACTAAACTTACGGATTTGTTCAGATTCCTGGGAGCGAGAGGTACTGACAGATTTTTAAAACCCATCTGTGTTTTTAGTTGCCTTTTGCAATCTGGGACCGCGATCGCTCTTTCGAGCAATCCTGCAGCTCACACACGAGGCACCTCGTAAAGAGGTGTTTTAATGAAAATGCAAATTAGTTTGTTGTTTACGTCTTACCAATTCGTACATAGATTGATCCATGGGTTTACTTCCCAAAGAGAAACCTGGGACGCAAAGGGCAAAGAACGAACATAGGTGTGGTTTATTCAGTAAAAGTCTGTAAAGGTCTTTAAATTCGCTCTAGAGCAGGAGAAGTCTTTGGATAATAAAAAAAATACATCGATTGATGGAGGATGGAAGAAGAATATTCTTTATAAAGTACACCTTATAAGCTTCTGCCAGCGGCTTCAAAGTGTCTCAAAGGACATTCTCCCGGGATAAGAAATATCGTATGTGGTATTCCAGGACATGGTCTACCCGTGTGCTTTTTCATCCAAATCCCTTTAACAATTTCAGCGTGATGAAGTAACCAACATACATACACACACACTTACAAACTTTTGCCTTCATATTGGTGTTGCAAAAACATTTTTATCATTCCAGAATGTTTCAGTACTGTAACATCTCCTGTCATTCTATTTTTATTGTATTGTACAACCTTTCCAGTGTCCATTGTTGTGTTCACTATAACACCAACTCAATCAATTATTTCGCCATCCAACCAGCAAACATCAAGAGATAATTTCTCCATCCCATTTTAGACATGTGTCATTACGTCATGACCCTCTGAAGCCTTATAACTTTACTGTAGCTTGATAATTATAATAATTGATGCAGTATTTTTTTTATTAAAATATGTGGTCACTACGGTACCGGAGTTGGACACAAACGCGAGTGTATAACAACTCCTGTCCCTTTATTTTTTATACTTTTGTTTTTAGTTGGAATTAAATGTATTGTACAATCTTTCCAGTGTCCATTGTTGTGATCACTACAACACCAACTCAATCAATTATTTCGCCATCCAACAAATACTTAACCCTTCAGATACCGTCAATTAGAAACACAATAGTAAGACAATAGATGCGCGGCCACCGGTGGTCGCTTGGGGATTCATGAATTAAACATGAAGAGATAATTTCTCCATCCATTTTGGGCATGTGTCATTACCGTGCCCGTCACGTCCCGCTGCGCACGCGGCTTTCGCCTCGCCCTGGTTCCCAAGTGGGCCAAGTATCACTGTGTGCGAGTTCAACTAGCATGATGATGTGTTATGATGCCTCTGTGTCTCTATACCGTCATACGGGGTAAATAGGAACGCTGGGGTGAATTGGAACAAAACTTTGGTTAGGTTTTTTCACTTTGGTACATATTTATATTATTGATTTCTATCAAAGCATTTATTTTTATTACAATTAAAGAATAAACCGAAATACTTAAATGCTGGGAAAAATTGTTAATTATTGCGAAAATAGCATTTAAACTTTTATCTCGATTCACCCCTGCATTTCTATTAACCCCGTTTGACTGTACTAATTTATAAATCTTTTCTAAATTTGCATACAATAAATCTGTAGAAGTTTTTAGTTGTATGCGAATCACATAAAATGTACGGAATCGATGTAAATAAACTTTTATCTATCTATATATATAATAAAAAACTTTTTACAAAAAAAAATTAAACCGACTTCAAAAAGCACAAAATAACTTTAATTTCGGAAGTCGTTTTTTATTTTTCATTACTCATACTCTGAAAGTAGGTCTGAAGTTGCCTGTGGAGCGGGTTGAAATGATGATACTTTTCATCCCTAGGGAGTTTTACTTTCAACTGACAGCTGTCAAATTATTTTTAAAAAAAACTAGTTCTATGTTCACCTTATTTTCTATTGAACCATGTTCCAATTTTCCATACAGCCTGCCAATCACAACGCGATATAAAATTCAAATAACTTAAAGATTAATTAAATAGAAATTTTTAAGTGACTTATTTGTTCAAGTATTTCTTTAAAATACTTTATTTGTAAAATAATACAATTAATTTCTAATTTTTCATTAATGAGGCTGAATAGCTGGTCGGCTTCAGAAAAAAAAACAAAATGGCGGGAAAGTGGCAAATCAGACGTTGGTTTTTTTGAGTTTTGTTTACATTTCCGTGCTGCAGAGATATGTATCAACATGATATGTTCATCAGATTAAAATAGTGATAATAATAATTTAATTAAAGAAGAGGCTAAAACAGTAGTGGAACCTTTTACCGCCTAAATCAGAAGAAAGATACCTACCTAAAATCATAGGTACGATATCTCAGGTTTAACAAACTTTTTATAATTTTACTTTTACTTTCCTTGTATTCGTAATGAAAAGCACAGTGCTTACCTCGGGGTTAAAGTTACTTATTTAGTCCCTCGAATTAGCGACCTCGCTACGTTCGGTCGCCAACTCCTTCTCGGGACGAAATAAGTAACTTTCACCCCTAGTGTAACAATGTACTATTTCACTTTTTAGTTATGGTAGCACCACTAAAAAGTACCTACCCTTCAGCTAAACATAAATTACCTTATAGCCAGAGTGCATCTCATAACGATTCTTATAATCCCAAATACGGTAAATATTACATGAATTTACCCCCTCCCCCTTTCCCCTCCCCCTTTTCTTTGAGTCAGTCATCGAATATACGTATAAACAAAGCAATTTTACTTGTTACGACAATTCTGCTATGATTCTATGAGGAGTTCTGTTCCATATCTTCGAAGTTCATGATCAGATCATAACAATATTTCTATGGGACCAACTTGGAAGCATAACCTTTCAATGAAAAAAAAAAACATACATTCAGCCGAACATAGAACCTCTTCCTTTTCGAAGTCGGTTAAAAATTAAACCCGTTTTCCGTTGTCACGACATAGCATGAAAACGGCCTGACCGATTTGGCTGATTTTTTTTTGTTGTGATTGTTATTGTGAGGATAAGGTTCTTATGGAAGAAAAATAAAATTAGGGTCGTGTAGGGTAGAGTAGAGTGGGGTAGAGTAGGGTAGAGTAGGGTAGAGTAGGGTAGAGTAGGGTAGAGTAGGGTAGAGTAGGGTAGAGTAGGGTAGAGTAGGGTAGAGTAGGGTAGAGTAGGGTAGAGTAGGGTAGAGTAGGGTAGAGTAGGGTAGAGTAGGGTAGAGTAGGGTAGAGTAGGGTAGAGTAGGGTAGAGTAGGGTAGAGTAGGGTAGAGTAGGGTAGAGTAGGGTAGAGTAGGGTAGAGTAGGGTAGAGTAGGGTAGAGTAGGGTAGAGTAGGGTAGAGTAGGGTAGAGTAGGGTAGAGTAGGGTAGAGTAGGGTAGAGTAGGGTAGAGTAGGGTAGAGTAGGGTAGAGTAGGGTAGAGTAGGGTAGAGTAGGGTAGAGTAGGGTAGAGTAGGGTAGAGTAGGGTAGAGTAGGGTAGAGTAGGGTAGAGTAGGGTAGAGTAGGGTAGAGTAGGGTAGAGTAGGGTAGAGTAGGGTAGAGTAGGGTAGAGTAGGGTAGAGTAGGGTAGAGTAGGGTAGAGTAGGGTAGAGTAGGGTAGAGTAGGGTAGAGTAGGGTAGAGTAGGGTAGAGTAGGGTAGAGTAGGGTAGAGTAGGGTAGAGTAGGGTAGAGTAGGGTAGAGTATGGTTGTTTTTTTCAACCCGAAGCGAAACTCAAGCAGCAACGAGCCATACACGCATAAAAAATTGGGGAAACTCCCAACCTTCAACACACATTCAACCCTCCGCCTCCCATCAAATGGCCCCCCAGCTCCAGATTTAACTATAATTAATACTATATAATTTATATTAATAACCTTAAATATCAATAACTTAACTACAATATGCTGTAAATAGTGTTTCTTTTTCAGTTGTTTTTTTTTTTTTTTACTAAGTTAGGTAACGCTATGTTAAATTTATAACTATGGGTTTCCACCCCAAGACCGGTCACTGTTTCCTGCTAAGAACCAACCGCCCCGAGCAATACCCGCGTCATCCAAAGCTACTTCAGCTCATCACTGCCTAAGTAGGCGGATCAGTGCCTCGACGACTGCTCTGTCCCGATGCCGCATGGTCAGGTCAGGTATTTAGAATTCCACTTAGCTTCGTTTTGTTCTCACTTAGCATCCACTGGCGTATTACGTGTCTATTTTATTTAGCTCCTGCGCTTATTAGCAAGTGAATGAGTGCTCATTCATCATTGGTACCTACGGTAAAAGTCCAGTTGTGAGTCCTAATACGTAATTACTATAACTAAATAGACAATAATTAGTATCTAGCTAACATATAGCGTCAAAACATTTCTTCCACATCGCCGTCAACTGGAAGTGTGTCCAAAAGACTGGCGGTATTACCACGTTGTATGGCAAACTTTTACCTCTGACCGAGGTAAAAGCCAGTCCTTGGGTCACGGGAACTGTCAACTAGCTAACGGTACTAATTCATTCAAGTTTTGGATACTACGCGGGCGTACCGTACCGGCAAAACAGCTGCTATAAAAAACTTGAAGGCTTACTACAAAACCGCTTTCGAACCAAAACCGGTTGATGCAACCTGACGTCGGTATTTGAGTACTTACAATTTGTAAAGTCCTGTGCGCGAATCCCCGTCGGGCAATTGTTATTGGTTTTTTTTCGTCAGTTATGATCAGATGATTCATCATTCAGATATTTATAACTGTGCATAGTTAGCCCGTCTCCTGTTACATGAGATACAAATATCTTTAAGGGTGTTTTTCATATCGCGCGAATAATGAAGCATAATCAGCTTTTAATATTCCCACTGCTGGGACTATCTATAATTATATATTATATAGATTGAAGAGCTAAACGAGATAGCGTACTCAGTCACCAACACACGACACTGGCGGATAGGATACGAAAACAATCGTCGGGTCGATTCGCCGTGGGCTGTTTAAAGGTTAATTTCAACACCACTGCCCTCAAAACAGCGATGGAAGACATCGAGCAAACCGGAATGTCCCAGAACCGGAAATCGCGGTTCTAGGACAATACCAGGTAACTCGATGCCTTCCATCGCTGTTTGACATCAACCAACCGAAAGAAGACGTGTGACATCAATCAATACGCACTGAGCCCACGTGTTTTATGAGATTTTTTTTAAATAACTAGCTTTTGCCCGCGGCTTGGCGCGTACATAAAATATAGTCTATGTCACTCAGGAATAAATCAGCTTGATGTCGGTGAAAAAATTTTAGCAATCGGTCCAGTACTTTCAGAGATTACCTTCTACAAACAAAAAAAAAACAAACTTTACCTCGTTACTTATCATCCCGAACCGGAAGATACCTAATGTTAGACTCTTACTAACTAAAAAACCCACCCCGTTCCTTCTTGCTTTTCATACCGGGGCCGAGCCTCCCTTTCGGAAATAGACCCTGGCTCCAAACTAGGCCATGGCCCCAGATAATTTTTATAGATGGAAGTTGGGAGTCTAAAGAGCCCCACGACCTGCTTGCACGAAGCCCGTGCAAGCAGGTTTTTTGCGAGGCCGTGGGCGAAGGGCCACTTCGCCCACGCCTAACTACGCCACACCGTATTCCTGCAGGGCATACACGTGTCACGTTATATTGTGATAAGCACCACTAGGGACGATCCAAGGGCGTTTGCCGTACCACGGAAACTTCAGTCTTCGCTGGTATCGCATGCTCTGACCTCCACAATAATGTGCTAACAACTTAACTCATACGCACGATTGTGCTAAACTAGTACTGTCAATAGTTGTAGCATACAATACGGCCAACGTAACTTGGCGAGCCTGAACATAGGCTCTGCGCATCTCTCTATCTCGTGTCGTTTGCCATCAACGAACCTGGGGGCCGACCATAAAGATTTACAAAACAATCTTATTGCAGGAACGTTTTGTTTCCATAATAAAGTAATATTACTTCATTTCGTACCATGAACTTAATCACTCAGTATGATTGTATTCTTGCTAGGGGCTAAGAAAGAACGAACGATTTTAAAGATTTTGTCTATTCCCTGCTAAACAGAAAAGATAAGCGCTATATAGATCTGTATAACGTTGTCTCTTTCAGATGTTTGTCCGTATCGCAAGTTCATTGTAAACCAATAGAATACATTTAACTCAAAAAATGTCTTGTTAAAATATATTTTTAAAAGGATCTAAGTAACTTTTATAAAAAGGAAGTAATAATTTTCAAAAATTTACATTAATAAAGTAGGAAAACAATTTAAAATAGCTACGGGGGACTACGTTAACATTTAATTTAGTTGCACGCTAGTGTGAATCGGAACGTATGTTTACATAACAAGATTCTTGTCAGTGCTTGTCAGTGTTGATTTCTTGAGTAGGGATGAGATATACTTGCAAGTATCAATACCAGGGCTTGCAAGTACGAGTATGTAAAAATACCAGGGACGAAATCCAGGTATTAAAATACTTGAAAGTATTTTAAGCCCAAGTGCGTATTTCAGTATATTTCTAGTTCGTACCATACGACATTCTTATACTTTTGTACATGAAAATGAAATCTTTCCTTCCTACTTTAATCACAGGCTTAGGACCGCCTGCTAAGAGAATTATTTTTACGATTGTTTTAGTTTTTACGATATTTTGTCATGATTTTGTTTAAAAATGTAGTATGGCTTAGCAGGCGTAGTTAAAAGATTTATATATTTTTTTAATTATTTTTATTTTGTTGTAGAAACAAGAGTTGCTTTACTTTGCGACTTCCCAGTCGGGATCTTCTCTCTGTTAATATGTTCCCGGCAACACAAAACAATCGTTCACATGGCACGCTAGAGGCCATAGCGTTTAATTTAATTTGGGGCACAACCCCGTATACAAATAAATACTTGCAAAGACAAACCATTAGAGTAAAATACTTTCATGCCACATTGTGTCGTAAAACCTTACAAATAAGGAGCATAATCGTTCGAGAGTAATCGAGACCCAAACGCGGCCGAAGCGAGCCGACGCGCAACGTTCGAAGTTACGTCATGACTCACGAATCAGGGACTCGGGCGGGCGCGCGTCTAGCCCCGATCGGACCGAATCCGA
Organism: Mythimna lalbum; assembly: GCA_949319445.1. NCBI lineage: Eukaryota > Metazoa > Arthropoda > Insecta > Lepidoptera > Noctuidae > Mythimna > Mythimna lalbum. The sequence continues at coordinate 5,989,345 of OX439357.1, read as the reverse complement.
GTAGCCGTATAAAATACTTTAAAGTCTTGGAAGTATTTCGGGTCGGCACCTGGTGTACGTACTTGGAAGTAAATACCTGGTATGAAAACCTGGTAGCGTAAATACGTTTCATCCCTATTCTTGAGTACGAACCGATTTTAAATTATTAAAATAGTTTTCAAGTGCTTATATTTAGAGTAATCTGCCTTCAAGTGGTTGGTGTTCGAAGCGAATAAGCTAAAAAATTTATTGTAAATGGACATCATAGAATCAAGATAAAGTTAAACAGTGTATTCCAGTGAACTAAACTTGTTGTTCGTGCACTAATGGACACCTTTAGGCCTCATTTACGGAGACGCGGGGCGTCTCGTGTCGCGTGTGGCGTGGCGTCTCGCGGCGCGTCGGACGTTTTTTCTGTTTACGGTGGGGCGGCGCGTGAAGCGGCACGCATCATCGCACGCGTAAAAACAAACTTATAGCAATATACGACCATGTTCATAGAGAAGCGAGACGGGAAGCGTGTCGGTGCCCGCCGCGGCGCCCGCGGCGAATCCTCTAGCGTGTAGCGAAGCACGCGGCGGGCATCGCGGCGGCGCACGCTCGCCTCGATCAAATCGACTAGTTTTATGTTGGCGAGAGATGGGAGCGCACGTGTCGACTGTTGTCGCTTCATCGAGAATTGCGCGTGCGTGCGCCGCCGCGATAAACGCCGAGCGTGACGCGTCGGTGCCATCCGCGGGCTCGGCCGCAAAAAACTCCCTAATTCAAACAAACGCGTCTAAAATCGCTTCAACGCCATATATTTATATTCAGTGCGGGCCGCGCCGCTCAACGCAACGTGCGACGCCCCGCGTCTCCGTAAATGAGGCCTTAGGCATCAAAATAAGTTTTAAATACTTTTTAAGTCACGAAAAACACTTTAAATAGTATTTATTTGGAAAACAATAATAAATCCGCTGCGTCCGAGCAACTTTTTTACTCCAGCTAATTTGACGTAAAAACAATACCGCTAGCGGTCAAAAATGCCGTCAGAGTACGAAAAGAATGAACTTTTTAAGATTGACGTCACAAAACCGTTAAGAAAACAAGCTTGTTTTAAGATTGTAATAAGGTTGTTTTGAAGGCGTCATGGTACGAAAAGCCTAAGTAAGATTAAAACAATACTGCTTTAAGGTCTTATGGTTGGCCCCCTGAACACAGCTCGCCAAGATCCGTCGAGCGTACTGTACCATGTGTGAATTAGCTGTCAATTGTATTACCTATTTGTATATTTAGTAATGTAGGTGACATTGGAAGAAAAAATCTGCAAGCTCATCGTGAATATTCACTGTTGGCAAAAAGACTGAGTAGTTTAGCGACAATAACCAATTGACGATTTTCTCTCACCCATAGTAATTATTTAGTTAGTGTAACTAGATCTAAGAGGGTACGATGGGGTTGACGTATCCATGTGGATAAAACCCCTACCTAAATGGAAAAAAAATCGTGAATATATACATTTATGTAAAAAAAAAAAATTACGTGGGGAAATCATCAAAAAACTTCTCCCGCTCTGAGTGGGGCGAGAGGGAGTGTCAGATTGACTAACTCCATATAATTATGTTCCTTTATTTGCTCAATTTTCCTTTTTTCGTCAAACATCGCGTTGGTTTGCGTTAGATGAAATAACAAGCTTTTAAAGCATGCAGCAGACGATAGGCGAGTGGAAAAATAGCCTCTTAGGTGCGCGATCGCCACTCCAAAACTTTCGGTCCCACCCATCGCTTCTGCAAGTAATCTGCCTTGCCTTGCGCATTGCCCCCCCCCTCCCCCCTCCTGCCTTATATAAATACTACGTAGCAATCATAAATCTGTTTCTGTAGTAGCGACGGGGGTGCCTACCGGAAGACGCAGTATTGGAAAACCTTCCACGAGATGGACCAAACGACCCGACCGGGTGAGGGTCGGGGAAATCCGATGAATACAAGACTAGTCATTGTGGCTATAATTGTTAAACAAATATGACTTCATGAAGTTCCATGCAAGTTATGTTACGTATCTATTAAGAATACAACTGGTTTTTCCAGCAGTACCTACCTGCAAATATGATGCCTTAGACATTCTAAGATTATGGAATAATACAGACCTACCTAAAAAATGATAAGGCCTGTCATACTGTACGGATCTGAATGTTGGGCTGTGAAAAAGATGGATGAAAAAAGATCGCAGGTAGCGGAGATGAGAATGTTTTGATAGATGTGTGGTGTGACGAGAATGGATAAAGTGAGAAATGAGTATATTAGGGGAAGTTTAAAAGTGGCGCCAGTGACTGAAAAGTTGAAAGGGAATCGGTTGTCTTGGTATGGTCGAGGTCATGTGAAAAGGAGGGATGAAACTCATGGTGCTAAAAAAGTTATGAGTTTACATGTGGATGGATGGAGGGGGAGAGGGAGGCCAAAGAAAAGATGGATGGATTGTGTGAGGAGCGATATGAAAGAAAAGGGAGTTAGTGATAGCGTGACGAGTGACAGGACAGAATGGAAGAACAAAACGTATTGCGCCGACCCCAAATAAAACGGGACAAGGGCAGAAAGATGATGATGATGACCTACCTAATAAATAACGCACTAAAATTTAATACACAGCAGCAGACTTATGAGAGAAATCATCCTATAACTTATCTGGGTAGAACGAGAGCGTGTCAGACTTTTACTGACTAAATCCACACCTGTGTCCTTCAGTTGCCCTTTGCGTTCTAAGACTATGGGTTTCTTTTTCTGAAAATCCCTGTACCGACCCTGCTGGGCCCGTACGGTTTGCTGACATCTCTTTGAAGACACCTGATGACCTGACTTCATAGTCATAACAAAAAAATCTTAATTAAATGTGCTTTTTAACTCAGGTAGACCACTACCTTTAAGTTATCTACCTCAATTTACATTTATGGTCATTGAAGGATATCGACTAACATCTAAATGAGGCCTAAATCACATTCGCACTTAGCGAGCTGTGCCTCCGTGGCCCAGGGTCATCCGAAAGGGAGTTCAAGCCCCGGTGTGAAGGCTAGAAGGAACGGGGTGGGTTTTTAGTCAGTAAGAGTCTGACACTATCTCCCGCTCCGCCCAAGAGCGGGGGTTGTAATTGGATGATTTTTGCCCACCATAAAAAAGGTCTTAAAACCGAAAAGCCGGGTAGACTATCCTATTTAGCCCGACATTTGGTCAAAAAGGCCGACATTTTTTTAAGTCTAACATGACTTTTTAATAACAATAAAATTCATAAAATCTTTTAGAATTCTAATGAGAAAACAATAAAATTAAATGATATAATTCATCATCATCATTATCATTTCAGCCGAAAGACGTCCACTGTTGGACATAGGCCTCTCCAAGTGTCGCTACAATGAACGGTAATGGATGAATGTGCCCTGCCCACTGCCACTTAAGATAATGATATAATTGCTTAGACTAATTGCATGTCCACTCTGCTTGTGCTAGCGATACAAGGTAAGGTATAAGTCAAATGACAATTGTAAACAAAATGGTCAAATTTAAAAAGCCCAACAAACGCCGGACAGGCCGGACTCTACCTAATTTGGGCGGACACGCAACCAAAAAGCCTGGCCGTGTCCAGCTTTATCCGGACGCCTGGCAACGCTACATTCGACGCATAGTCGCATACGTATACTAAACAGATCGAACGTAGGACCATAGTAGAACTAATGATCTTGCTTGTGCAATACTTTGTGGGTCCTAAGGCATAACGCAAATGACAATTGAAAATAAAATGGTCAAATTTAAAAAGCCAGACATGGCGGACTCTACCTAATTTGGCCGGACACGCAACTAAAAAGCCTGACCGTGTCCGGCTCTATCCGGACGCCTGGCAACGCTACATTCGACGCTTACGCATACTAAACAGACCGAACGTAGGACTAATGATCTTGTGCAATACTTGGTTTACTTAGTGGGTCTAGGATACTGACTGGCGAACAAAGAACTTGAAATTATTTATATCTTGCTCACGCCTTTCGAATAATTTGTAACTGAACTTAGTCAATTAGGTTTCATTAAACCCTAAGCGAACGTTGCGCTCTAATTGTCTTTCTATTGTGTTTGTGTATCTAATTACGGTATTCGAAAGATTAAACGGATGGGTTTTCCGCTTTTCCTACTTGGGCCAGGGTTATCCTTTACTTAATGTAAACAAGAGAGTCAAACACAGGGTTTGCCCAACACCTACTAATCGTAGCACTGCATTCTCACGCAAATTCTTTGAATTTCTTGGTGGACATCTATATAATACAATAAATAAGAAGCTAACAGTTTACCCTCTTTCTAGAGCAAATTGTAAGAACGTTATTACTACCTGGCTTAAGTCCCTCAACTACGATGACACTGAAAATCTGCTTATTGTACTATACTAGCCAACTGCGTAAGCTGGCACCTCCTTCACCCCGCACACACCCACTCATACACACTCACTCTCTCCCATTCACACCTACACTGACACATACACGCTCACACACACTCGCACTCACACTCGCACTCACATACTCACGCACATACACGTAATTACTCACTCATTCAAATTAGTTCCTCTCACCCGCTTTGTACCCTCATAACAGCAACAATCACACTTCACCTTGTTTAATCCCCCATAATTATTACTTCTCACCTGATGTTGTATACAGCCGTCACCTATTTGCCCGGAGTCTGGAGAGGCTGGTAATCTGTCATACAGGTCTCCTAGTACAGAAACCAGTCTTTCACATAGATCACAACAATTATAGCTAATGTTTTTGTTTGTTTTTTTTTTTATACTGTTGTAAAATTCTATGTGAGAGAAGAACAATAAACTTTATTATCCGAAAAGAAACTCGAGCCCCGGTATGAAGGCTAGAAGGAGCGGGATGGGGTTTTTAGTCAGTAAATTTGGTTCTGTAGTAGCAACGGGAGTACCTACCGGAACCAAGTCATCGACGGCGCGAAATGTTTTCGCGCGCCTCAAGAAGTTGTCAGCAACAGTAGGGGCCCAGCCGGGTCGAAGCCTACTGGGGCCAGGGTTATCCGAAAGGGAGCTCGAGTCCCGGTATGAAGGCTAAAAGGGACGGGGTGGGTTTTTAGTCAGTAAGGGCGGTCACCCAAGAGCGGGGGTTGCCATTAGATAATTCTTGCCCACCGTAAAAAAAGGGGGTTTTCCGCTTTAGTTTCTATTATTTTAAACTGGTTTATTTTCTGTAAAAATCCACTTCACGGTTATGCTTAAGTAGCTTTAATTTGATTCAATTAGAATGACCAGGAGTGTATAGTTTATTACAAAGCCATGTGTTTCAAGGTTATGTATTTAATATTTGCTAATTAGAAATGGCACCATCGGTAATGAAACGCAAAAACCGGTCGTACACGCAAGAGAAATACTCGGCTCATAAGACCTATAAGACATTTTGGAATTAGGTATTAGGTAAGTATTTAGTATTTATTTTTTAATCAATCGATCAATATTATTTGAATAAAGCATGGTGTACGAAGATTTTTATCAGAAATTATAGAGCATACACGTTTTGCTTTTATCACAGCCAGTACCGTAACCAGCCTTTTATGCGCCCGGTGCGTGCTACCATAACTGCGCCCCTAGAAAAAGTACAATACAAACAAAAAGGACAAGGTATTTTTGCGCCCCTACGGGGACTGCGCCCTGTGCCTGGGCACCGCTGGCACCGCCCTATTTACGGCACTGATCACAGCACGCATATACATATTTTTACATACAAATTACACCGTGCAACACGATTTTCGTTACCTAAATGATAAAAAAAACTTAATTAATGTAAAAAGTCAAGTCAATTTTGTTCACCGTCGAGGTGTGCCCTGCCTGGGCGGAGCATCGCCGTGCCCTCGTGGGGGCGATCGGCGGCGGAGACCTCTCGCGCCGGGCCCTGGTCGAGGCCATGGTCCGGAGCGAGGAGGAATGGCAGGCGGTCGCCTCCTTCTGCGAAACAGTAATGCTTGCAAAGGAGGAGGCCGACCGCATCAGGCAACAGGGCCCTCGCCGCCGTCGCCGGGATTCCGATCCCGATTTCCGGCCACCGTAGACGCGGGCTCGCGGACGGCGAGCCATGGGTAGCTCGCTGTCCGATCGTCCCGTAATGGACCGAGTCCAAGACGTCGACGGCGCGCACTGTTCCCGCGCGCCTCAAGGAGTTGTCAGCAGCAGGAGGGGCCCAGCTGGGTCGAAGCCTACTGGGAACAGGGTTGTCCGAAAGGGAGCTCGTGCCCTGGTATGAAGGCTAGAAGGAACGGCGCGGGGTTTTTAGTCAGTAAGAGTCTGACACTGTCTCCCGCTCTACCCAAGAGCGGGTTTCGTCAAAGATGATTTTCCCCGTCGACAAAAAAAAAAAAAGTCAATTTTGTTAGATTTCTTTAAATTAACACAATGGCACATCCTCACAGAAGACATACGTGATGTATAGAATATATATATATTTATACATCTTCTTACTAAATGATAAGAATAAATACGTAAATATGACATTCCAAAGTATCCACTACACAACAACTACTGCGCAACTTTGAGTATCCACTCAAAGTTGCGCAGTAGTCAAAAAGCTATTATGTGTCAATACATTATTTTTGCTTACAAGAATAAACATTTTGAGTGCTTAATTTACATACATGGGTAATATGTTTTTTATCCCAAAACCAAAGAATTTTAGTTAAGCTTGTTATGTCAGCAAAAATACAAGATCCAGGCGACTAAAATGTTGTTTTGCACTTGCACCCAGTTGTTTGCTGGCACTAATGCCCGCTATGATCTACCGTGACCTGTGATGTACTTTTGTCTACAATGTCCAACTTGTGATCTTTTAAAATATTTTTAGGGAAAAAATTAACCCTTCAGATACCGTCAATTAGAGACACAATAGTAAGACAATAGATGCGCGGCCACCGGTGGTCGCTTGGGGATTCATGAATTAAAATGGTGTAAAAAATATCGAAATCCTGTCAGTTACTGATTCTGAACAATCTATATTCAGGTTTGCATATTACACTACAAATAATTGTGTATATTATAATCATTTTAAAAAATTGAAAATTTTGCTGTGATGGATTGAGCGACATAGCCAGTATCGTAACAAAGCTCCTTAGTAAAGATTTAAAAAAAAATATCAAAATTTGATAACATGAACTAAAAAATTTAAAATTGATTTATCTGGACAGGTATACGTAGCTACCTAATCAATTAAATAACCGTTTAACGTTTGCTCTCGTGAGTTTATTGTTTAAATCTTTGTCTAAACGAGTACAAGGACTTCAATTACTGCTAATCGTAAACGTTTGACCTATGCAAGATGAGCATCGGTACTTAGGTCTCAAAGTCGGCCGAAGGTTCAGTTTCGGCTTCGGCAGTAGGTACTGAAACTAGGGCAGTGACAACGGGGCCAAAGCAGAGGGCGTAGATCCTGGAGGATCAAATCAAAAAAGTTTTGAATCATGTATACCTAAAATGGTTGTAGCCGCGCCTTACCTGGCTTGCCGAATGCTTGGGCGCTCAGGGTTTTAGCAATCACAATAGGGAAAGGGGTGATTATAATTGTTTTCAAATTTGGTGGCGAAACCGTTTAGTTTTTTTTTTTTTTCGATTGAGGAAAAAATTTCTTCTCTTTATGGTTATGTGTACCCTAGTTTTCACAATAACAGAAGGCAAAGTTTTGCCACAAAAATTGAAAAACTTGAAAAATGTGTACACAAATAGTAGGCGGTAGTAGTGGGTGGTGTGTTTAAAGCACACGTCACAACATCACACATATTTTTTTTTAGAGCTAGGTAAGATTAAAACTTTTTAAGTCTTTTTTTAGTGCTAGCTTCTACAACTGACTAGTTAAGTATACAAGCTCGCGCCGGGTGTCTATAACGCTAGTTAAGGCACTGGATTTCGGACAAGAAAACTGGTTTCGTCTGAAGATTCACTTTCGGTCAAAAAAGGGCCAGTTTGGCTTGACCATAACTAACCTCTTTGAGCTGACCGTTGCTTGTGATACAGACCTAAAAACTGACAGACTCATTCATCTATGTATGTTATAATTTTTATGTAAGTAAGTAATCATTGATTTATTCGATTATTTAATTGAAAGTTATAGCTAATCTACATCATAGTATAGACGGCCTTATAATGTTCCCATCTGTTTAGACTCAGGCCTCCTCTCTAGGAGAGGAAATGGGCCGTAATGCACCACGCGGGCCCAGTGCAAGTTGGTAGATATTACATGTCTTCGAATTTTCTGGTTCTGGGACATGCCGGTTTCCTTACGATGTGTTTTACATCTACATTAATTTAATAAAGAGGAGAAGTTTGTTTTTTTTTGTTTGTAGGAGGTAATCTCTGGAAGTACTGATCCGATTGTAAACATTTTTTCACCGATAGAAAGCTACTTTATTCCTGAGTGACATAGGCTAATACATATTTTATGTATGCGGGCGAAGCCGCGGGCGAAAACTAGTTAAACATAACTGTATCAAAATATTATTTTTGTTGTTATCAGTTTTTCTTTTACCGGTTATTCATTTAGCTGCCGAAACTGTAAGAGAACCGAACATTCGGCTACAGTTTCGGCTTCGGTTGCAAATCTTAGTTTGGTCGGTCACTGTACAGTACTTATAATGTAAGTACTTTATCTTCGTATATAAATACTCGTACCTATCGCTTCTTCTGAAGTTAAATTTAATTTCAATAGGGAGACGATTATTCTATTTTATTTGTTTTACTATTAATAGCATAAACTTGTCAATAGTTTTGTTGCACAATGGTTTCGAATAGTTTAACGGCTGTAGCTCCAAGGTCTAATGAGCTAAACCAAAGATTTCCCTCTAAGTATGGTACAGGACCATACAGGACCCATGGTTCCAGAAGATGGAGGCTCATAGACAACATATTGTGACTCTGTAGAGACTTCGATCCGGGCATATTTCATCAAACAAATTTGCACATCTAATGGGCACATTCCTGTGTTCTGTGGGTAAAACGGACTCACCTAATTGCACCGACTGTGATCGAGGATGTTCATCAAGGTTCATCATGTTTTGCTCGAATGTGTCCGGAATGAGACTCAGTAGCGACAGGCACTTGGAGGCATGCGCCGCAGGGCACGCAGTACAGTATAGGGATACGTTAGCAGCTTCTTGGCCTTCCCTTTTTTGGAAGGGGCGAGAAAGCTGTGTTCATTATACATATCCCATTTACGGCCAACAGCGGCTGGGCGATGCTTCCACTCCTTAGCTTAGATTATTTTTTAGAGAGTTACGATGTCGAAAAGTCATATTATAATTAGAACTACGGGGCGACATCATCATGTTGACTGAGTCCCCTTAAATAAAGATTTTTTTTAAAGTATTCTATCCCAGTGAACTAGAAGCCCTACCACGAGCTCTTAACGCGATCTATTTAACGACCTAAACTGAACTGTTAAAGGGACGGAGCTATAGCAGCCATTTTTTTTATGGATATAAACTAATGCTTGACTGCGATCCCACCTGATGGTAAGCAGTGATGCAATCATTGATAGGGAGACGCACTAATTTATCACTCTAGCCTTGAAGACACCTAAATTATAATCAGACGAGAAGACTGAAGCAGGTAAATCGTTCCAGTTCAATTTGAGGATCACAAGGTAATAGATAGATAATCGTTATAATGATGATGATCATTTCGCACTGAATTTTACAAGCTTTTATTTAGTTTCACCTGTCCCGATGTTTGTCTGTAATCAAATCTTGCTCTGTGATTAAATTTGACCCACTTCCCGATTACCGATTGAGCTGAAATTTTGCATACATGTGTAAATCAGATGACAATGCAAAATTATTATGACATGGAGCTGATCTGATGACGGAACTGGAAGGTGGATAGGAACTTTTTAGTTAAACGACACAACCCCATCGAGTTTGGGCTCGTATGATTCGTCTTGATGAGTATTAATTATATCGATATACCCAGCTATAAATCTTGCTATGAAAACATGATTTTCATTAAAAGCTTGTTTTCCAATAACCTTGTTTAGTACAATAAAATTAAGGCTAAATTCTATTCTATATTTGAATTCTATTCTTCCAAAAACCTTTCAGAGTGTCGGTCATTCTTTGTTCCCCAATGTTCTCATCTCACCATTGTATTGGCTCACAAAGGCTTGAACTTTTGGCACACAGCAAAATTGCGACACCTACATAATCTGAGATTTTTTATTAAAATATATTGCTAAACAAATCTATACCTTGACTTTAGAATAAATTGATAATTACCTTACTAACCTTGCTAGTCTTTTGTAACCTATTTCTTGAATTATAAACTTAATGATTATTATTTCAATTATAATATTAGAAGCCAAATGATGTCTATTTAGTAATGGAGCTATGCATAAAATCGTTAATGATGTTTTTATGTCGCTTCGTTTTTGCAAAGTGAAAGTTCTTGACATTCTTTCGTTAACGGAACTCTGACTGGGATTTCATTAATCTGAGATTATTTGAAAATAACTAGTTTTGGCATACTAGACCATGTGCTAAAATATTTAAATTAATGTAACTTAATTTGTCTTCTAGCTAAAGATTTTTAGTTACAAGCCTAAATCAAAAACAGACGCACAATCCGGTTTACTAATCGAAAATGAGAGTTAGCCGAAACAAAAAGGAGGTCAAGAACTCAAAGCGCCTTTTCAAAAAATTAGATCTTAGAAGCTTTTAACAGTAAATAAAGCTAGCTCACTTACACTCCAACAACTCCAGGCAGCTCCCCAAAGAAATCCTTCCTCACTTCCGATTTATACTTGACGAGGCACGGCATCGAAGGACGGAACGGTGTCGGCCCTTCCCGCCGGTAAATCCGCTCTATCTCATCAGCATCGTAAACAAACAACAGATCCGGCCTCCCGATCAACCCTCCCAAACGGACAATCCTCCCGTACTTCTCCAGAAAGAGCTTAGTCACTTTCGCGAATTCAGAAATGTCGAACTGCCCGATTATTGGTACCATACGCCACGTATTTCCTAGAATCGGGATCGGTTTGGGTCCAGGAACCTCGGAGTAGGGTTTAGCATTTGAGAAAATTTCTTCTGTCAATTCCGCGGTTGGGGCAATTTGGGACCGGTCCCGCTTTGAGAACGGGCACCCTGTGCTTGCGTATCGGGCATTTTTCACTATAAACGGTCGCGTGTGGGCCGCGAACGTGCGGAGAGAACGACCCATGGCGGTTAAGGCCGCGATGAAGACTGTGCGCGCGCCTCGCTCGAGATCCCAGGGTGTACCGTTGCGCGGGAGTCGGTGTTGTTTCTGACATTACAGTCATGGACGGCAATTAACTGCCGTTCTCTTTCTGTCTGAGTAAGCTCTTTATTGTTTTTTTGTATGACGTTGGCCCGCTCTAGTTTTTTTGTATCTATTTTGATTTTACTATAGGGCTAGTTTAGTAGGTAAGTTCTCATAAGTCCTACTTTTATTATTATACAAACAGGGATTGATGTCGTAACTCTTGTCATAGATAGAAGTCAATAACTAGATTATTAATTGTTATATCTAGCCTACACTGTCCCACTGCTGGGCAAAGACCTTTCAGTGACCGGCAGCTCTGAGTTAATAAAGTAACCTAATTTCCAATCGACCTATTTCACTTCTTGTCTAATAAAACGCACCTAATGCTTTGTGAGAATTAGGGCAGTGTTTCAAACTACATTCACTAGAATCAAAGTAATAACTTAGATATCTATGTACCTATGTATTATGTATCTACATAGTAGATAATAATTACAATATTCCACAACTCTCACATAACGCCATCTAGTCCCAAACTAAGCAGAGCTTGTGGTATGAGAACTAGATAACTGATAGACATACTGACATATTCTTCAATAAGTACATACATAGATAAATATATATGAATTACACCCAGACACAGAACAAATTATGATCGTGCTCATCACACAAACATTTGTCCTAGGTGGGAATCGAACCCATGACCTCCGGCATACCAGTCAGGGCCACTAACCACTAAACTAACAAGCATGACTTCTGTTAATGGCAAAAAGAAAATATTTTATTTGTAGGTACCTAATCTTACCATTATTAAACGAGATTTTAAAGCAAGCGCAAGTCTAGAGCATAATAATTTACAACCGTTTATTAGCAGCAGAAAGAAAGTGAGGTGTCATGTGACAGCAGATATTTACTTATTCGAACTAAACACAGCCACATCGTGTGTTCATGCGTATGTAAAAGGTCGTTGTGTGCTAGTATTATAATTTCATGATCACGCGAACAATACAAAACAATGTTAAGGTTCCTTAATCTTTTTTAAGCATACTGAGCAATTTGTCCGAAGGCTGCGATAGGAGTGAAGGTTGGCTGAAGGATTTCAGCTAAAGTTATATTAATTTATTTCTAATTGAAGGCATACTGAAAAGTATAAAATAATGCAGACTAAGTTGAACTACCAGGATTAGAAAGTCATCATGTCAATCATTAGTTTAATAGGCCAAAACTTCTGCTCACCCTCCAACACGATCAAACATAATTTTAATGGTAAGCTTATTATTATAAAAAAGCGTTATCTTTTGCAAAATGTAAACACTATTTTATTCAACGGTGGCAACATTATTTTGTAAAAATAATTTACATATTTATATTAAATTTTTAAATTTTTACTAATTATAATAATTATGAATGTTAATATGGCATCAGTAAACAATAACATTTCAGACCAAAATAATAAAATATTGCAATCCAAGATTATGGATTATATGCAAACACGCCATCTGTTAGACATCGTGGACTCAGATTTTATTGTATGTTGATATTTTTTATTTTGTAACATTGACTGTAATTGTCATTGTCAGTTTGATTGACGTCCGATATGACATTCAATGAATGAGTGACATTTGTCAAGAAGTAGAAAACGAAAATAAACAAACTGAAACAAATCGCAAGAATTTTAAAAGTTATCAATTGCTAGTATTGGTACTGAAACAGTGACACAATGATTTCTGAATTTGAAAAAGAAAAAGTATTCTGGACAAGGAAAATGAATCTAAAATTGGTGAAATTTATGGAAAGCAGACCGAATATTTGGAATCCAAAACACCCTAAATACACTTCAGTGAAATACAGGGATAAAACTTACGCGGATTTTGCTGCACAATACGGCAATGAGTTCACAGGACAAGCTGTCAAAGATCGCTGGACGAATATTAGATCCACTTTTGCCAATTACCTGAGAAAATTAAAAGCCAGCCAAGCTAAGGGCATTGACGTAGGTCATAATTTTTTTTTTATTTTGAGTTCACACTGATTGTGCATTTAGCCAGTGCTAAGTTTAAAAAGTTTTTATTTTTTTTATTATTGATAGGCTTGCGTTTGACCACCATCTCACCGTAAGCAATGATTTATTTTATACAGGAGTTTCATTATAATGCAGAAGAATTTGCAGTGTAAGAGTAGATATGTATATTTGCTAAAATAATAGAATAATAAAGCTATTTTTATGAAACTTTCCAGGTCAGCTAATGCTATGATACTTAAATAGCTACATTATAATATTAAAAGAACTCAAAATATAATAATAATGATGAACACTAAAGAAGTTTGAGAGAGCTTTAATTCATTAAACCCCAAGTGAATCGTTCAATGTGTTCGCGCACCCATTGTCTTTCTATTGTCTCTAATTATCACGATTGAAGAGTTAAGTATTTGTTTGAAATTTAACACTTAACCTTTCAAAACCATAATTACAGACAGTAGAAAAACAATGAGAGAGCTAACACCGGTGTTCGCTTGGGGTTTTATGAATTAAACGGAAACTAGAATTATGAGTTATTATCCTTTCATGAAACCTTGACAGCTGCTTATTTTTTGTTCTAGGACTGTAAGATCACATGGCACTTATGGGACCACTGCAAATTCTTACTCAAAGTTAACAAGAGTGTCCAGGTGGACACAGCTGATGATGGAAATGATGACTTTAAAGTAAGTAGTGCTTATCTATCTCCATTTTTTGTGATCAGATAAGTTGGTTTGCTGTTATAGTCACAATGTTATATTAGGAGGCATGGCAATGCGGGGGCAAAAAGTGGCACAGCCGTACCATTCTTCTCTCGAAGCAGTTCAAGCCATTTTCGATCCTGTAATAACTTTGTTGTGTATAAAACTATAAAGCCTAAAAGTACTTTAAGTTTAACTCCCATATAAAATGTATGAAAACCGACGCGCCCAGTTTGGTGTAGGTCAGTAGGTGGCACACGTGTGCATAGTGTAGTTCTACCTTAAGGCTAGAACTATATTAGACCGACGGACACGTGTAAAACGCCTTTGTATGTAGAACGACGTCGCGTAACGTGGATCTGGTGTAGCTCTACAAGTCTAGTTGCCATATAAAATGTGTGGAGACCGACGCGCCTCGGCGTACGTGGCGGAAATTACGTCGCGGATTTCCGCGTAATGTGTCCGTTATTAGTCATTTATATGCAATAACATGTATAGGCGTTCCGACGCTGAAGATCCGCAACGAAATTTTGCCATGTGTGGTGAAGGCCTACGAGTGCGCAATGTAGTGCTATATTTATTCCTTTTACTTTGCAGGACGATACAATAGGAGACGATGAAGAAAACGTTTTCAGTGATGAAAGTTCAGAGAAATCGTCGAACAAGATTGATCCCACTTGCCAGAACATAGCCAATGGAATACTGAACGTGTTCCGAGGAGTACAAAATGATGCTTTTGGTATTGACAATACTAAACATGGACAAATAGGCCAACTTGTAACCAGTAAACTATCACAAATGAATTCTTATGATGCAGCACAGTTTTCAAGTAAAATAATGGAAATATTATTACTATATCATGAAGATAATCCATTAAATCCGAATAATGTAAAGTCTGAAGGAATATAACAAATATGTAAATACTAAGAACCCAGTTACTGGGTGTTTATGATTTTACTCCACCACTAAACTATGAGTCACTAAGGATAGAAACTCAAAACTCTTCAAAAGTCTTCCTATACTAGATTATCGTATCTATGATATAGGTAAGTACTGTACTGTAACTACCTATACCAGTAACGTAGGTAGGTACTCCCAGCTTACTAGGTGTTCTGTCTGTTCTGTCTGTCCAGGGAACTGCTAGAGGCATAGTTAGGCCTGAGCCAAAAATCAATTTGGAGCCCCTTTTTTACTTGGGAAGTTATTATTATTTATTTAAAACAAATAATTGAAAATATCATCTTACGGCTAAAACTTACCCAAAACCCTCCTTCTGCGAAGCAGTTGAAAGCAAAGGAGGAGGCCGGCCGCATCAGGCAACGGCGCTCACAGCGCCCCTGCCGCCGCCGCCGGGATTCCGATCCCGATTTTTGGACACCGTAGGCCCAGGCTATATCTAAATCTAAAATCTAAAGTTAGACTACACAGAATACTTAGATATTCTTGTTCTTTTTTAGTTAGTTAGCTAACTTCAAATAGCTTCTGCTCTGAGTAGAGCGGGAGGGAGTGTCGCACTTTTACTTATACTTACTCCCAGTGGCGTGCCAGGTGCCTTTAGAGGGGGCAAGCCAAGGAATCTTAACTCATCTACCTACCCACACCACACCTAATATCCCGAAAAAATTGGCGGTAGGTATAATGCTGATTTTAATAGGTACATTTTTTTTACTGATAGATATTATTAACCCTTCAGATACCGTCAATTAGAGACACAATAGTAAGACAATAGATGCGCGGCCACCGGTGGTCGCTTGGGGATTCATGAATTAAAATATATATTGGTACTTAAAAAAACGAAAAAGAGCCACCTATTGATATTGTTGGCAACTAGCTCATAACATTCTAGTTGACTTCAGAAAAATCCACTAGATGGCGCACAAAAGATTGTATTAATCCGTCCGTAGTATTTAATAAAATTTATCATTAAATAAAATTGTTTACGAAATGTAATATTATTGGAAAATACTCACAATTTAAACAGCTAGCTTTTAGTTCTTCTTTATCACACACATAACACTTAACTTTCGAAAAAGAGAATCAAGTTTCTATTTTCGGTTTACCAAAACAGAATAAATGAAATAGCATTCAACAGCTATTGAGAATTCTGATGCATTTTCATGGCACCAGCGAAGTTATTTGAGTCATACCTGATGTATTCCAAGCATTGTTATCGTTTGAGAAAAAATAACTGCCTATTATGTGATTTACTTTTCAGAGAAATATTCTAATTAGTAAAGTTACAAGATTATATTTATCTCTAAAACTCAAACTCTACCTAATTCCGCACATAATACGCTACACACAACAAAGTTAAATGACAGAAAACAAAAAAATAACTATCAAAACAATTACGTGTTGTTAACCGATCACAGCAAATTTAAACTAATTTGTATTTTGTAGTTCGTAGTTCGTACTTTAAGCGTCATAGAGGGCGCCTCCATGCGTAAAAATGGAGGTCTCTCGTAATATTCATTCATAACTTTTCCAAAGCCCAGCTTTATTTTAATACAAAAATGTTCGATGAATCTCTCATATTTTACCCACACAGACACAAAATTTGATGTTTTTATAGCAAAAAGAGAGACAGAAAAGCAAGCCTCATATGAAGCATTTGTGGTAGAAAGAGACAGGAATACATTAGTCTTCATCTCTTTCTTTTGTTAAGTGTTAGAGTGAGATCGGAGAGATTGCGGTCAGATTGGCAACCTCGCTTATAGTATCGTATCTTATTAATGAATTTTTGAATTTCGCACTAAGTGGCAACTGAGCGTAACCGCGTAGGCGCGCGAAGTTTAAAGTTTAGATTTTTGTTTTATTTAATTGATTAGCCGTGATCTATGATTTAGGTGTGTGGTAGTGGTAGGCAAGCCGGGCTTTTTGGCTTGTATTGCTCGCACGTCCCTGCTTACTCCGTGACTTTTACTGACTAAAACTAGTAGTAGTGTTGCCATCAATTTTATTTAGATTTTGAAGACAGAAGATTTTTTCGCTAGTTCAATAACGGGTTTGCTAATCATATTTTTGGGGCCCCTTGAGCTTAGGGACTCCAGAGTACTGCCCGCCCAGCCTTTTGGTAGCTGCGCTAATGGCAATTGCCCTATATTTGATTTTTTTAAATGGCCTCTCGCAGGTCAACCTAGAAGGTTGTCGGCTGCTTAACCAGACTTGCCTGTGGCGACCTCAAGTCGGGAATCAAAGCCTCCAGCCAGCTTACTGAACTAATACTTAATTCATGAATCCCCAAGCGACCACCGGTGGCCGCGCATCTATTGTCTTACTATTGTGTCTCTAATTGACGGTATCTGAAGGGTTAAACTAATCGGCAACATGCTAAGGGAAAACCCCTTCGGGGTACAGACCTCGGCTTAGGGCGTCGGTAGGAAAATGCAGCAAGGGACAGGCTGAATTTTTCGGGATGTTGTCTAAATTCTAATGGCGCAAAGATAAAACTAATACCTATCACAATTTAGGATTTAAAATTTTAGTTCCTAGGCGTCATAGATGTCGCTACTGGTTGATGAATTATAAGTCCTACCAGGAAGCTTTGCTTTCTGTCTGGTATACGAATGCTTTATCGTTGTTTTAACAGCAGTAGACTCTCGCAGTTTAACCTACAGCCTGTCGTATGACTAACCGGATTTTGTGGCGGTATTAATTAAAATTAAAACCTCCAGACTGGGCCCGATGGATTTTGTCGGGCACTTCGTAACTTTGCGAAGTAGTTCTTATGTGGTAGTATAGATGGCGCCACATACCAATAAATTATTCTCTTTGATTAATTCTTCACGCACAGGCAACCCTTCGCATCACCCTGCAATTGCTCTTATTTGAGATAAAAAATCATCAAAAAATCTTCCTGCTCTGGGTGGAGCGAGAGGCACTGTCAGCATTTACTGACTAAAACCCACCTATTTTCCTTCAGTTGCCTTTTTTTACAGAGTCACGGTAACTCTTTAGAACAATCCCACAGCTCTAGTTGGACCCCACAATTTACTCTACTTTGGCATGCTTTTTCTTTTTTGTTTGTGGAAATACATCAAATGGCTTCTTTCGCTCTAGGATGAAGAGAGAGAGCTTGTCAGACTTTTCCAGCCTAAAAAGTAACAAACCACCATGTTCCTTCATTTGTCTTTTGCGTTCTGGAGCCACAGTAAGTTTATGACCCACTTGACAAGTTTCCACTTTCATTTTGCAATCATTTTCATTGCACAGACTAAACATAATAATGATTTTTCGAAAGCAAGTAACTTATCTACTCAAAACATCATTAAATCATACTATATACCGAACTAATATAATACATTTACGAGTTCGTCACACTCGCTCGTGCATGCATCACACAAAATAATCTAATCTAATCTATAATCTTATTAGGTACTTACCTACTATATAGTAAAAAAACTTAACCTTGCAAAAAGATGTTAAAAATATCTGGTAGGTATATTTTTATTAACAAAAAAATCGAAGTACAAAAATGACGTAACATTGTCATCATACAATTTTTTTGTCAAAATTTCCCATTTTCTTGCTGACTGTAGGTACTTACATTCTTTGTTCAAAATCTAAATTAGGTACCAATCCGTGCACAAAAAAAAACAGAAATAACTCCATTGGGTTTCTGGGGGACTTTTTCGAGTAAAGTCCAATTGTTGTGTTTATGGGTAGTCCGAAAAGGAACCCCATGGTCTTGGACGTAACGCAAACCAAACCTTACCGCTTATTGTAAGAGTCAACCTAACATGGTGTCAGAAGATGAAAATGAAGACAAAAGAAGCAAGGTTGAGGAGAAAAAGATTCCGCATTCCGCGTCGCGAAGCCAAGATGGCGTACAGTCGTCCTCGTCGGCAGCCGGATTATCTGTCGTTTCAGGGCATCTGAAACCACTGGATCTGAAGAACCATAACATGTCCTTAACCTGGAAGAACTGGATTCTTTCTAAAAAAGGGAAGATATTACATATGGCAACACTGTCCCGTTCACGCTCTCTCTCGATACTCTATGGATACTGGGACATCCAGTGTTAACCCTTCAGATACCGTCAATTAGAGACACAATAGTAAGACAATAGATGCGCGGCCACCGGGTGTCGCTTGGGGATTCATGAATTAAATATTATTAGAATAATGAATAAACGCCCCCTGCATACATCAAGCCTATTCATTACTTACCGCTTATTGTAAGAGTCAACCTAACAGGAAGGAACATAAGTGTAGTTTTAGTCAGTTACGCCGTTCCGCCCCGCCCTAGAACGGGAGAAGTTGTTAGATGCTTTTCAGCCTTAAAAAAAAGTGTTCGTGTCAATTTTATTCGCAAATCGATTTCTAGTGGATATTGTGCTGCAAAGTTGTAGATTTGTCTCACAACTGGACAATAATATTTATGTATGTAGAATTATTACAAAAGCCGCGAGCACGGTAACATGGAGCTGAGATTGTAATCCGTAATAGTCAGACTTCTTGACAAACTGAGATGGCTGGATTTGCCCAGCGTCACGGTATATGCTGAGCAACGGCCTATTCTTGCTTAGATGCGACGCACAATTTAGATTTTTATTAATTATTTTGTTTTTTTCTTATATTTTTGGTAATTTATAGGTTAAGTTTGGTTTATAATGTTTGTCTCTGTTGAGGCTGGTGTGTGAACCACAGATTATAGTGGTCAAAAC
Organism: Mythimna lalbum; assembly: GCA_949319445.1. NCBI lineage: Eukaryota > Metazoa > Arthropoda > Insecta > Lepidoptera > Noctuidae > Mythimna > Mythimna lalbum. Next base: position 5,969,700 of record OX439357.1, on the reverse strand, counting down.
CACTTAGTTAATTTTTTGTCTATGGTTATAAGGCGTAATACACACATGGCCTGACAGGGTTGTTTCTGTATTTATGATGTTCTGTGCGTCTGTTTGGGCGGAATAAACGTGTTTTCTTTCTTTTTTTTCTTTCAAACAACTTGCCGAAAAGGCTGACTCGAAACATTTGCTGCCAAATATTCCAAAGACATTAAAACGGGCACTCAATGGAAAACAAAGTAATTCTATGCTGTATCAAAAACAAAATACTTTCAAAACTTGACCCTGCCTAAATTCACAGACCCGGAAAAAAAATGAAAAAAAAAACCTATTCAAAAAGTTTGGGACAGTCTCCTATGAACACGCTTAAGAGGGTCCTTTTCCACTCGCTTTTCGTAAACATCGAAAATGGTTTAAAAGCTTGTTACTTCATTTAATGCAATCCAACGCGATGTTTGACGAAAAGGCAACGCAAAAAAGAGAGTTTTTTAACCCTTAAAAGTTTTTGGAAAAAGTTGTCGTCATTTAGAATCTTAATAAAATTTGCAAGGTCTCTAGAGGATACTTTTTTGACTTTTAAATTTTTTAGGCAAATATGAAGTGTCAACTTTCAAGGGTTTAAAATAAACAGCTACATCCTGGAACAAGTTTTGTTAAATATTCGAGTAAATCGTGGAATTACCGCATACTAACAGAGTTTCCAGGCGTTATCTCTCTTTTTTTGCGTTGCCTTTTCGTCAAACATCGCGTTGAATTGCATTAAATGAAGTAACAAGTTTTTAAACCATTTTCGATGTTTACGATAAGCGACTGGAAAAGGACCCTCTTAATGCGATTTTGGAGATAAATCTCCAAAATTGTCTCTAAATAAACAACTACTCAGGCAGTACAGAAGATACAATAAAACCATAATCTTAAAAACATAATTTACTTTCTGCTTTAATATAATAAAACATGATGTGTGTGTGATATTATTGCTTAACAATCACTTAATTATAATATATTACTTACGTACTTAATTAGATTATAATTAATCTCAAGTTAATTACCAAAGTCGATGGTTATGTACTTATAGGTGGTTGTAGCATCCATTTAACACTTTTGTAATAAAAAATACTTCACAGACATAAAGCCTGGCCACATTACCGACGATGCGATGGCGCGGCGCCTAGAACTGCATCACGTTTTTCTTTTTAACCATTTGATATGCTCACGCTTCACCACTATTCCGCCTGATAAAGAGCGCCGATGTGATTGACGATAGAGCACGCTTGCCTAGAAGTAACCTATTCACTCCTGACTTAAAGATCCCAGCTAGCTATCACGGAATACAGACTCTAAGGAATACTAGGTACTCCTTAAATATACGTGCAATGAATTGTGTTCCCAAAACGTTTTGCGCGTATTGGTGAGATATCCACCATATACAGGTGGCGCATAGCCTTACATCTGGTGGCAAGATGATGGAACGGGCTTGGCGGAATTAGGTTATGCTATTCCGACGCACACTCCCTCAAAATGCAACCAGTAATCGGTTGAAAAATAGGCTAGCAACTTGGCATTGATGCTCAATGGATGGCCTTGGTAATGTGGCCATGCCCTTACAATCACATTCACATAAATTAGTTAAATCGTTATCGCACATTAAAAATGTTAATAAATGGTTTTGCCAACATCGCTTAATCAAAGTAATGATGGCACGTAATTTAAAATAACTTTTTTTAAGTTGATTAAAAATAAAATGGCGCTAATTCTGTTGTGTTCACAAAACACAACATGAATTCAGTACACTGTACTTGGTGCTGCCATATAAGATTGAAGCCCATACATCCGACGAAGTTTTAATTTAGTTAATCTGTTAATTTGACTAGAATAATCCTTATATTATAATCTAATTGAGTCCTCTTCCCTCCATCATCGCTTGAGCACAGTATCTCGGGAATTGTATCACTGATAGCAGGAAATCTGTGAGGCCCTGGAACGCAAAAAAACAAATATTAGTTGAGTAGAAATTAGTTGCCAGTTCTGCTACAAGGTGGACCGATGACCAGGTGAAGGATTCCGGTAGATGCGGGATGCACAGGATCGATCATTGTGGTGACACTTGGGGGAGGCCTATATCCAACAGTGGACGTCTGTCGGCTGAAATGATGATGATAGTTGCCAGTAACTGAGTAGTGGGGATCCGATAGGCAACTACTCCACATGCAAAACTGGTATCAGCTGCATCCGATTATACTGGAAGCCGTCCCCAAAATATTTGGGATAGGGCTGATGATTGCCCTCACATCGGCAGTCGGAAGGGACCTTGGCTGTCGCTACCAACCGTAGTTTGGTCCATGGTCCGCAGTGCAGAGTCTTGATATACGGTGAACTACTTCTACGAGAGTGTCATCTCGCGGCGGCTGCGTAAAGGGAGACTACGAGCTCTCTCTTTCCCGACATAGTGGACATCCGTCGCCCCATCAATCTGCACACGAGATGGTAGCGCGCAGTGATCCACGATCATCTCTCTTATATCTTATATGTATAAACAGGGAAGTCACTCCCTAATACGGGTCGAGGCCCACGGATAGTGGCCCTACACTAGTTCAGGGCAGCGGAAATTGCACATGCACACGAAGACTCCGATGCAATTGTGCGAGAAAACATCGACCCCGGGGTGCATTAAAGCTAGAACTACACTTAACCGACGGACACGTGTAACACGCCTGATTTGTACGTAGCAGACGTCGCGTGGCGTGGATCTTAGTGTAGCTCTTACAAGTCTAGTTTCCATATAAAATGTATGGAGACCGACGCGCCCAGATCGGCGTATGTGGCACACGTGTTACCTGTGTAGTTCTATCTTCATCATCATCAGCCTTTTTATTGTTCCCACTGCTGTGACTCAGGCCTCCTCTCTAGGAGAGGGAATGGGTCGTAATCCACCACGCGGGCCCAGTGCGTGTTGGTGGATGTCACATGTCTTCGAATTTTTGGTTCAAGGACATACCGGTTTCCTCACGATGTTTTCCTTCACCGTTTTGAGAGCAGTGGTGATGAAATAAATTACACAAAGTAATGCGCCTAGCTGGGTTCGAACCTGCGACCTACAACTCGTAAGTCGGAGCCATTACCACTCGGCCACCACTGCTCTCTATTCTAGTTCTACCTCAAATGCGTTAATTAATGCTCAACATTTTTAAAACGTCATTTTATCTCTTGTGGGCTTCAAACGATTGACAGAAATATAACGGTGTTTTAATTAAACACGTTTAAGCCATAAACGGCCCGAATATCTAGTTTAGGCGCCACAAGACTGAGGACATCTATAGAAATTTGAGTCCATGCAAAAACAGTTTACATAGGTATCTGATAGGTTGGTATTACACCCAGTTTCTACAACGAATTATATCGCAAGCAAAGATTTTATATATCCTACTAGAGTAGACTAGATTGACTACGAAGAAATATTACACTGTCTAAAGTGTTCTTTATTCTCGTTCATGTGTGTTATTGACACGCAAAAGGGAAAAATGGCCTGGAGTAAGACACTGAGATAAATCCTCTCTGTCTCTTTCTCACATACTACCAGAAAAAAATAAGAAACAGATGGTAGTTTTTAGATTGTTCCAGTTATCGTTAAATAGTCCGTGTTCATGCATTTTGATAGGTTTATGCAACATAAAATGAATTGCAACTAAATATTTTATTTTAAATATTGCTTGTTGAAATTTTATACGCATTCTTCTTGTATTTAATGATGATTTCATTTAGATTTAGTAGCTATTCGTAGTAATTTTCAAATTATGAAAGGCAACATTTAGGAGGTTTCAATTTGACAGAATTTGACATCAATAAACAATATGGCTGATGCTTCATAGGACTAAAGTTGTATTTTTAATTGTTACAAGTTTTTATCTCAATGTTTAGTAAAGTATAAAGTGTGCAAGATGTTCAAACCGATGCTGTGTAATGTTTCGCAATAGCGATGGGTATCCTGGTTGTGGAATTTCATTTTTTTTTGTAAGTTTTCTGTTTTGTTTACAAAATATTTATGTAGGGTGACAACAAACATCGTTTTGAATTTTTTTTTACTGGGTGCAAAATTTTATAAAATTCGATTGTCTACTGTTCAAGTTTTATATTATTATAAGCAAATTTCTAAATATCTGAGAAGGCTCAATTTTTTTTTTTTAATAAATCAAGCGCGCACCAATTTTACTAATTTTATCTTTTCTGTTGATCGGGCGCCTTTGGCCGCTCGGCGATCTTCGGCTGCTCTCATGACACAACGGAAAGCGGCGAGCAGCGGCGGCCAGAGGTGCGGCATGCGGGACGTGTCTTCGGACCAATTCAGTTTTAGTTATCTGTGACCACTTCTTAAAACGACGCGCGGGCGCTCCAAAATCTTCTATAACTACTAGTAATATATTATTTTTTATGTTTTGTTGTAGATTTCCAAGAAACGAGAACCATCAGCAACAGTGGCTTTGAAGTTGTGACATTTAAAAATTTTTTTTTCAGCAACAGTTTTATTTGTGGTTGCCACATTAAGTCTGAAGATGTAAAGTTAAATCAACACTAAAACGTAATTCTATTCCATCTATTTACCCTTTTGTAAGTTCATCCGTTTTTAAAAATCCATTCAGTAGTTTTTGAGTTGATTGCAAACAGATATAGACAAACGAACATAGTAGGAGACTTTTTTTGATGTGGTAAAATCTCCAATAACTTATCCTGCTCTAAGGTAGAGCGCCTTACGCTCCATCCTAGAGCGGGACAAGTTATTTGAGGTTTATACTGAATAAATCTACCCGTGTCCTTCAGTTGCCCTTTGTGTTCCAGGACCATGGTTTCCCTTTCGGAAATTCCCTGTGGTGCGTTAATGTATTATTTATTGTTTATTTTTTAGTTAATACGTGCAATTTGACGTAATAAAAAATGTACAATTTTATTTCACGCATCAGTCTATTTTTAATAAAGTAAAAATAAAAGAATAATATTAGTTTTATTATAAACTAACTAGTTTTTTCTTTCAGACAAACCTTATTCTGATAGGTGTAGCTGTTCAGAAGTGATCTTCTTATGTAGGTACACACACATTAGGCATTTTTTTATCAGTGTAGGTATTTCATACTCACATAAGAGGATATTGCTATTATAATATATACGGACATCAGCTATTTCCTAGTCATTACAGAGAAAACTCTGTTCCCTTTTGGTAAGTGCATGTCTATTTTCATGTATCAAAAATATCTTTAACTAACTTTTAAGCAAAATTGTCCCGTAGTATGTAGCTAGTGTATGGACACACTAGTAGAACGAGATGACAGGACTCTTTCTGACTTTCCTTTTCAGGTACGTTTTTGAGGTTGTCGTAGTCAATCTAGTACTAGGATATATAAAATCTTTGATCGCAAGACGACATTGAGAATTTAGTTGATTTAATTTGTTTTAAGTATACAAATGTCAAAAACTAATTTTATACAGACTTATAAATGGATTTTTTATCAAATCAGAAACCCTTATATTCTGGTAGAAGGGGAAACTGTCAAAAATCTGAAAAAAGGGATGCACAGACCCATAGAAATATAAATAAGCCTCCTTTCTTATATCTATGCTTTTTTATGGTGGGAAAAATCATCCATTGACAACCCCTGCTCTCGGGCGGAGCGGGAGATAGTGTCAGACTCTTACTGACTAAAAGCCCACCCTGTTCCTTCGTGCCTTTCGTACGGGGGCCGAACTCCCCTTTGGAATAACCCAGGCCCCAGTGCTTAGGTATATCTATGCTCAGACCCATGCGTGTCGTTACCGTCATTGGGTTACGCGCGCGCTAAAGAGAGCCCGAAAGAAGGAGTGAGGTGGAAACAATTTTTCCATGCTCCTTCTTCCTTGTAGCAACATTAAAACTGCTAGGTAATTGATGCTTCATTTAGTAACCAATGTTGATGCTGTTTTCATACATAGATATTTTAGTGTTATTAGTTATATTCCACAATAATATAATAATAATATTCCACAACTATCACACAACGCCGTCTAGTCCCAAGCTAAGCAGAGCTTGTGTTATGGGTACTAGACAACTGATAAACATACTTATATATTTCTAAATACATACATATTATAGATAAGTTGTTCTTTATATAAACATAGGATAATATTCAACAAGTTATATTAGTAGATTTAAATGTCCTAACAACGACTCGCGACACATTGTTTGCATTGAATTTTTGATAAGTCGATAATTCTGTTGCATAAACCGGAAATTATTAGAACGTTATCTAAATTCTAAACACAATATGTTAATAACTACTTATATAAAAATAATTTGGGGCCGAAAGGATCTGGAGTGGCGACCTCTTTCCGAAAAACGCAGCGTTGGAAGGCCTCCTACAAGGTGGACCGATGACCTGGTGAAGATTGCAGGAATAGGATGGATGCGGGACGCACAGGTGTGCTATTATCTAAAGAAAACAGCCTTGAACGCAGTGCTGGCCGCAGCGATGAAATCCAAATAGATACACTGAATTAACAATCCAATGCACCTATACATTGGGTTGTTAATTCTACGTACTGCGCTCTCGACTCGTCGCTGCGGCCAGCGTTGCGCTCAAGGCTTCTTAGAGAATAGCACCGCAGAATCGAGCATTGTGGCAATACTTGGGGGAGGTTATATAGATATAGATATAGATATAGATATAGACGTTATATAGATATAGACGTCCACTGTTGGACATAAGTCCAACAGTGGACGTCTATCGACTGAAATGATGATGATGATAAAAATAAATTATAAAATACTCACCGTTAACGGTTCTACACAGACGGTGAAGGGTAGGACGATAATGTAGATCCCGGCGCAAATTCCGGCCACCCAGAATGATATGAAGATCAGGATTATGAACCAAATTATCGAAAACACGATGTTGCCCATTTTGCTGAAAAAGACAAAATTCAAATGTTAGTCTGTCTGCCAGTCTGTGAGTGAGCTATATCTCATAAACCGTTAAAGGTAGATTTGTAATTTTCACAGAATGTGTATTTCTCATAGATATAACACCACCGCCGTTACCACAACAAAAAAAATGTGAGGTGTGTGGAGTTATAGAAGATATGCATCACTTGTTAATGGAATGTGTTCAGTATGAGGCTGATAGGGGTAAGTTGTTTGGGGTATTAAAGTTGAACAAGAACAATATAGGCACATTCCACCAAATATTAAGTAAGCCGACTTCCGATGATGCGAGAAAATTGTTTGACTTTATGGCCCTGATCCATTGATCTCATTTGGTAGGCAATGATTGTCTTAGGGTACGATGGGACTGACATACGCTGTGCGTTATAAAAGTCCCTAAATTTTTAAAGAATAAAAAAAAAAACAAAAAAAAAAAATTAAGAGACGGTTTTTTTGCTCGATAATAATAGGTACCTATGTGTGTAGTAATAGTACGGAACCTTTCGTGTGCGAGCCTGACTCGCACTTGGCCAGCTTTGGCTGTCAAAGTTGTTGTTAGACTGTCTGCTTACCATTGAATTATCAATGCGACCAACTAATCTTTGAGAAACTTATTTGCTGGGAATTGATATTTACAGAGGCATAGCGTAGAGTAATTTAGTCGTAGGCGAAAGCACATCACAAAGGCCTTCTTCTTTCATAAATTCGAAAACGAGACAGTGACTGTCGCAACCAACCGTTCGACCACATCGTCGCTTACTATCAGATGAAATAGTGGTCAAACGTGAGTCTATCAATTATAATGAGCCCTCGTTTGCGCGAGGCCCCTTTGAGTGCGGGGCCTCTTCGCCTACTCCTAGCTACGCTATTGGATATTTAATTGGTTTGTTATCCACAAATATGGAAAATGCCTAAAATATACAGGTTTTATGATCAGTCTAACTATTATAATGTCTTATGAGTTTTTAATTAACATTCATTACGGGTAATCTAATATCAATCGTCGTATCTCTATGTTGATGTCTTTCTGGAGCTTGCGTGCTCTGATGAGCCCTATGTCTGAGCCAGTAGAGTTTGCTTTGCCGCAACATGTCTAGGATGAGGGCCCAGACCTACGACTTATTCTCAGACTTACTAAAAAACGAAAAAACATTAAATTCGGTCAAGCCGTTTCGGAGATAACAAACACTGTACTTAAACCGAGATCTTTATGTTTTTATTTTATATGCGAAACCTGAGACACCTATCTACTCGTAGTTATGCAAAGAATCTATGTAGGTACAATATTTCAAAACTGTACTATAAAAAATCACAAAGTTATAAAGCCAGCTACGGTACCTCGTTAGCGACATAAATACGTAGTCACCAGGCCACCCGGGTGACTGAGGGGTTCTTTTGTTCCCGCACCCAGCTGTGCGCGGGCTACTGATACCCGTTATGACCTAACGTGGCCTGTTTTGTTCTAGTTTCGGTGGTATCCAACTTGTGAGTTTATTTAATATTTTTGGGAAAAATATAACATGGTGTAAAAATTATTGGAATTTATTCAGTTACTGATTCTGAACAAACTGTATTCTGATTTCGCATATTATACTAATAACTAGCTGCTCCCAGCGGCTTCGCCCGCGTGATAGCAGAAAATTATCCTAAGAGAACATCCTTCCGGGATAAAAAGTATCCTATGTCCTACTCCAGGACATGATCTATCCGTGTACGAAGTTTCATCAAAATCGGATTTGCCATTTAGGCGTGAAGACGTAACAAACAAATGTACAAACTCACTTTCGCTTTTATAATATTAGTAAGGATAATGTTGTTTATTACATGGAGCCGAGTATAATGTGGGAAATGATTCCAAAATTCATGAATAACACCATTATCAAAAATCATAATTATAATAGGTCATATTGATTTCTGCTAACAATATTAGGTAGGTATTTAAACATTTTCCTGTCATTGTTTATAATAAACCATTATGATTATTAACTTTTTGAGATATTCATGTTTTTCATTGAATTCAAAACATTAATCATGATAAAATGTGTGAGTAATTTACTTACTAGGTTTTAAAAGGGCTAAGTTGGGTATTGAAAATTATCTACGGATCTCAAACTAAGGGCCTGCGCTCACTTGCGACAAGACGTCTTAGACAGAACTGTCTGAGACGTTTTAGACAAAACTGTTTTGTCTACGACACGGAGCGCTAGGCTTGTTGATAAAATATCGATATTATCGGAGTGCTCAAACAGCTAAACATATAAATATGAATTTGTAAACCAATTGAGAAATATTGGTAGGTACTGGTTGGTACGCATAGACCGTAGACAAAACAGTTCTGTCTAAGACGTCTCAAACAGTCTGAATCGTCTTAGACAAAATTGTTTTGTCTGAGACGTCTCAGACAGTTCTGTCTAAGACTTCTTGTCTCAAGTGTGCGCAAGCCCTAAACAATACCTATAGAAGACGCCAGATAACCGTGGAATAAAGTACATTGACCTTTTCCTAATTCCTCTGCGTAGGTACCCGAAAAACAAACTAGAACATGTAAAGGATACATACATGTCGATTCAAGACAGCTTTAAATATTATTTCCGTTTTCGAAATTAAGAATTTCAACAAATGTAGAAGGGTCAATGACCGTTATTCTACGGTTATCTGACAGCTACCTTACCTAATGATTTTTTTTAAGTTACAACAAAAAAATTCTCCCGCTTTTTTTATGTAACTTATACCACTGACTAAAACCCACCTTTGTTCCGTGTAATGGTTTAACATGTATGTTGATATCTCAAAACGTGATTAGATTAGAGTAATTACTGGAATTTGTATCTTCGTTTTTTTTGGGCCGCTCAGGAGGAAAAATATGTACTTATTATCAACATATTCTAATGTATATTTTCACCCTAGATTGATATGCTCCCAAGAATTTGATTGGCTACTTATAAGTACTTAATAGGTACATTACTTATTACAATTTTATCTAGATAACTTGTATGCTATCTACCATTTTGTTTTTCGGTAGTTTTAGACTAAAATCGGGGAACTGAATTTACACATATCCTTTTCTTAGGTATAGGCACTAAGGCACCTCACACCACATATTATAAAACAAGTCCCCTCGTCCACTGTTTGTCTTTATGAACACGATAAACTCGAAAACTACTGAACGGTTTTCCATGCCGTTTTTGCCAATAAATAGAATGAGTCATTTATTTTATTTTGAAATTGGATGACTGTTTTGATTCATGAGGATTTAGATGTAAAGGGAGATAATATTGGTATTGTGGTGATATTTTTTTTAAACACAATACCAGACAGTTTCCTATGCATAATATGTTACTAGTATGAAGATATTTATCCTCCTCACACTCGTACCAACTCGCTAACAGTCTCGTTAATGTGCTCGCTTGGAACTGTGTGGTATTCTGTTTAAAAAATCAGCACATTACTTATATCACCAATATATCTATCTCCCTTTACTAATCTTATTGTAGTAGAGAAAAGAGATTCAGAGATTTCACACACCCGTGCGAACCTGTGGCAGGTCGTAGTAAACAAAACAAAAATCATTTTTCTGGTTTGCAAGTAACCTTAAATCTACTGTTTAGGGCGCGAGTTTGAGTGGAGCGAGAGATAGTGTCAGACTCCTACTGGCTATAAACCCACCCCGTTCCTTCTAGCCTTCATACCGGGGCACGAGCTTCCTTTCGGATAACCCTGGCACCAGTAGGCTTCGACCCAATTCTGCCCGTCTAGCCAAGTGCCAACTGTTTCGCTTGCGTCGAACGCTTCGAGTTGACCTTGCCGCCAATTCTTTTGTTCTGACCACGTGACTGAGCGTTGATACAACGTCATTCCCGTATATTTGAAGCTTTCTACAAGCGTAGATTAGCAACTCAACTAGACTGCAGATTAGCAACTTGGCTAGGGGTACTAACCAGTGACGGATTAACCCTTAATCAAATTAAGCACCAGAAGGCGCACGAAAATAAACCGGTTTTAGGGCAAATCGATATTATACATAGAGTCCCATATGTTACATGTTAGACGTTAATACTATCTTGCGTGAATTCAATGCCCGGAAAAGCCGCAAGGCGCATTTCAATAAATAAATAATTTGTGTTTTGGTTTTTATTGTTGTCACACCTACTCCACTTCTGAGGTACATTACATCTCATCTTATTTTACAAAAAACTAATGCTTTTAGGCGGTAAAGGTTTAGACTGATACTAGTTGACATACGGATAGGGGGGCCCACAGGCGTGGATTGCTTAGGGCATCAAGCAGTCTTAATACGTCACTGATTCTGACAGTTATCTAACTGTCAGGATACTGAACTGTATGGATGTCTACTGTCTGGAGACTGCACACCCACACTAATTTTGCATTGTATTTCATTAACCCTTCAGATACCGTCAATTAGAGACACAATAGTAAGACAATAGATGCGCGGCCACCGGTGGTCGCTTGGGGATTCATGAATTAAAACACTAGTTTTATGATCATTCTCCATGATCGTTCTACATGATGTCACGGAAAATGATGTCAAGGAGAGACAAGTTACGAAACAATAAAGTGCTAGCTAGATACTAGGATTTATTTTTAGTCTACCTAGTTAATGGGACTTACGTCATTTTGCTATCTTTTTTAAGTGGGAAATCATTAAACAACTTCTTCCGCTCTGGGCGAAGCGAAAGGGAATATCAGACTTTTATTGACATCCACCGACCAATGTTCCTTCAGGTATGTCCTCATCACCACATTATCATATTAGCCGAAAGACGTCCACTGTTGGACATAGGCCTCCACCAAGCGTCGCCACAACCACCGATCTTGTGCGTCACGCATCCATCGGATTACCGCGACCCTGTCAAGGTCATCGGTCCACCTTGTTGGAAGCCTTGCAACGCTGCACCTCACCATCGCACCCCCACTCTTCCTGGGTACGCCGTAATCATAGCAGTAAATCCACTCTTTGAAGAATAGAATGACGTCTCGGCGGTCTCACCTTCTGCATGACGCAGGTTCTCACCGGACATGGTAAGTTCGGGAGGTTTCTGCACCTGATTCGTGCGAAAGAAACTCCAGGGTGTCACTGTTGTGATGACCGTCCGGAGGACACGGTGGAGCATACAGTGGAAGTGTGGTCCGCTTGGGCAGAGCACCGCCGTGTCCTTGTGGGGAAGACCGGACACGGCCTCTCGCGCTGTGCCTTAGTACAGACAATGCTCCGAGGAAAAAAGGCAGGTAGTCGCCTTCTGTGAAGCAGTAATGCTAGCGCAGGAGGCGGCCGTACGCGCACGCGTTAGGTATAGGACTTCCTCACGCCCTGGCCACCGAGATCCCGACTCCGATTTCCAGTCGACGTAGGCTTGCGGACAGCGAGCAATGGGTAGCTCGCCGTCCGGCCGTCCTAAACGGAACAAAATGTCAAATTCAATTTTGACATTTCGTTAATTTATATCATAACGTCAATTTATTCGATTGCTGTCCATAATTCATTCAACCAATCACATTAATCACAACAATTGACTTGCGTTTGACAGTTAACTAATTTTATACAGATTTTCATTCAGAAATGGACAAAGATTTTATATATCCTACTAGAGAATGGATGATAAACGTATATACCTATGTCATTTCAGAAATGGGGTAATTGTTGATATATGTTTTGTATCATCCCATTCATCATGACATGACAGATCATAGCTACGAATAAACACCCAAATCATGGAATTATTAAGTACCGAATTGGATCCAATGTAACACTGGAAGCTAGAACACAACAGACGCACTAAAGAACGGTATCTTATGGTAATTTTCACAGCGATACAGTGGTACGGTACAATCGACAAACTATGTGAGAAATCAATTTCCATTATCAATCAGATAAACAATGACGTGACGCGAATTCCTAATTTTAAAAACCAATAAACTTTCCTCTGGATTGTTTATCTCTCTACTTATAGTATGTACGCGAGCAGCGTAGGTAGGTAGCTACTACTACCAGGGGCGTAGCTACCGCCCGCCATGTCAAGGATACGGGGCCCCCGGGTAGAAATTCGTAACATGTTATCCACAACCTTCAATTCTCTCATTGATTAAAGGTGCATAATTGCTAAATGATAGGATGTTCCATTTTTAAAGCTACGTTCGTTCTAGCAGTCCTTGCATGAAAACTTAACCTCTCTTCGATTTCAGAATAATCTCAAATAAACGAGCTCATCGGTCTCAGTTTAACGTGGACAACATCTATCCAGTTATACCCTATTCGCGTTAATATTAGATATTTAAAGAAACTTTTTTTACTGTCTGTTCAATCGATTTTAACTTCTATTTCGTAAGCATAAGGATAGCATTATAAGCAAAAAAGTGATTGATGATTTATCAGCCGTCATTTGTCATGCCACCAACGTAATAAAGTCAAAATCGATTGAACGGACAGTAATAAAAGGTTTTCATAAATGGCTAATATTATTTTGAACAGAGTATAATCTGGTCATCTCTGTCGTGGCCTATCGCGACTGCGTCTCATATCTCTATCGCCATAGGGCTTACGTTGTAAAAAAAAAACCCGATAAGTAACTTTTGACACAGAGGCTTCCTTTTGAGACTACGCTACTGACAACTACCTATGTAAAACAGCGTCAAGGCCTTCAAATCTTGAGTTTCGAACTATGTGTCATGTAATTACGAACTGTAAAACTAACATTGGATACTAATTAACATACCTGCTACACTATGAGCTGGAGCCGAAATAAAAATAGGCTCAGAGAAAGTTATCCACCAAGTTGATCAACGCAGCACCCACGGTAACACGAGGCAGGGTCAATGGATCCATAAATCGGTCATAGTTTATTTTTCTAAGCGAGTTTCCGAAATCAAGAGGGCTATGGTTACTCATTCAATCGTATTAGATACCTCGTAGGAAACATTTGAGCATTTATTACCTAATTTTCAGTTGTTATCAGCCAGTTAGATAAGAAATGTAAATAGTTGCAACATTGATAATTTTCTTGAGTACAAAGTTGTTATTGTTAATTTGTTATTAAATTAGTTTCACGATTCACCTAAATGACGGTCTATCAGTAACAAGGTACTTAATACCTACCTCAAGCAAAAACCTTGTAGATGGATTGTAGGTGTGTTAACGAATTATTCAAACCCAAGAATAGGTAGGTAGATGTGTTACATAGAAATATTTTTTGTATGATATCATCAAAATAACGCATAACGTTGTAAAACTGTACTATTATTGTAATATTATTCATTTGATGTAACAACCTTGTCACGAGTACTCTAAATAGTCTCTAATAGAGCGACTCGAAGTTCCTGATGCGATATTTTTAAATAGAACGTACAAACGCAAACATCTTACCGGTTTTATTGTAGCGCAGCGCACAACACGAATTAAAATTGAATAACAACTTCGGCGACCGGCGTCGTCACTTTCCAGTTGGGTACTGACGATGTGAAACTAATAAACATTGGTTGCTCAACTGTTCGCGCGTACGGCGTACCTTATCTGGATGACGGAATGTTGGGTTTTACTATGTGCTTTGCTTCACGATGACCCGTTGTTCGAAGTTACGGTTGTTGTATTGCATCTTATTTGAAGGGCGAGACCGGATTAACTAGACAAATCCTATATCGTGTTACTTTACTGTAATAAAATAAATTGTAAAACTATGTAAGTATCTACCTACTTACTTAGAATACAATAGTCATTAAAGATAACCTAATTAAAAGCCAAACAAGATGATAATTTAGGAACTTATTTGATGACAGCTAAGAATAACGTTTTCAAAGTCTGAAAAGTATCTACTCTTACTTATCAAATAGCTTCCACCATAGGCTGATCAGTGGTGGCCCAGTGGAAACAGCCCCGACTCACAAATTGATCACAGGTTCAAACTCAGCCATACACATTACTTATATGTACTTAGTATATTTTTTTATCAGCACTGCTTTCAAAATGGTGAAGGAAAACATCGAGAGGAAACCGGCATGTCCTAGAACCAAAAATTCGAAAAAATGTGACATTCACCAAACCGTACTGGACCCGCGTGGTGGATTACAGTCCATTCCCTCTCCTAGCGAGGTGGTCGGAGTCCCAGCAGTGGGAACATTAAAAGGCTAATTTATTATGCTATGCTATAACCATTCGGGACAGTTCCCGCGATTGACAAACAGGTCAGCTGTGCGAAAGTAACTCGAGTTTGGTTGTGATTCCGTTTCGACGCTCTAGAGGTAAGTGTACCACTCATTCTTCACCCCTGTACCCAGCTCTTGAGTGTTTCAGATGTAAAGTTGAGTATAGTTTCCGCTGCTTCCTGGCGTAGGTAGCTTAAATTCGCAAGGTCATACATATGCAGCAAGCAACTCCGTGTGTATGACACGGCAGGCATCAGTCATCGGCGAAGTAGTCGAAATCTTCCATAACTTTGGATGATTCCCTATGTATCTCGTAGTACCTTTCAACATAAATGTAAATCATAACTCTATCGCGAACGACTATAAACAGAAGAGGCGAAAGAAAGTAGCCCTAGTGGACATTAGCGCGCACTGCGATGTCATACGACAAGGCTGTCATAGATTACCTTACAAGAATAATTCTTGTAGATGATCTATCATAGGGGAACCACCTTTGGTGCCCCCAAAGGTGTGAGATTTCCAGAAGGTAGGAACAGCTGCTGGACCACTTCACTTTATAAAAGGCTTCGGGTGTAAGCCTAAAAATGTAAGGTTAATCTCCCTTTGCCATTCTGTTAATTGCTCGAGTATGATACGAAGAGCGTTGATCTTGTCAGTTCACGAGCTGCTCGAACAGAAACAAGAATACTCCTTGCTTAAAGGTTTCACGACCTTCAACAGCTTATCCAGGATTATCTTTCAAAATACTTCGGAACTTTAAGTCAGACGTATTTCCGCAGTATTCAGGTCAAGTCATTATCTATTGCCTGTCTTCAAAGAGATGAGCGCTTCAGTCACTTCGGAGGCTGACGATGATTGGTAAGCAACAGGCTAACAGTGTGTCCGGCGTTGATGTTGCTGACCTCGAAAGTGTTAGCACCTGTAAAGTAATTGCTTTTCTGGCGCCAAAATATGAGCTGCCTCTCTCTAGCTTTTAGCGGCTTCGTTCTTTTACTGTTTCATGACAAGCTAGTTAGTGGTTCATACTTTAGGTTGTTAAAATTTTGTAAAAAAAAAAACGACGATATGTCTGACGATATTTAAGATACCTACCTACATTCCTTCTGGAACTTTTCACCCTATAGACATATTTATATCTATACGTTTACCTATTTATAATCAATATACATAATATATATACTTACAGGGTTATTTGTAAAACACAGACAACCTCTCAGGACTTCTTTTTTTAGGGGTGAAAATCATCCAATGACATCCTCCGCTCTTGGGCGGAGCGGGAGATAGAGTCAGACTTTTACTGACTAAAAACCCACTCCTGTTCCTGCTTTGCCATTGCTCCTGGGCCCACACTGACTACCAACTGAAACCAACACGTGCTTTCCAAAGCACGGGACGTCAGTAATGTCCTAGACAGAGCCATAGCGTGAACTAATTTAGACATAGGTGAAGACGCATCAGCGAAGCCTTTTTCTTTCATAAACTCGAAAACGAGACATCGATTGTTGCAACCCAGTGTTCGAATACTTCCTCGCTTACCATCAGCCGAAATAGTGGTCAAACGCAAACCTATCAGTTATAAAAAGGTCCTTATTATTAAAGAACCCTCGCTTGCACGAAGCCTCTTAGGGTGCGAGGCAAAGACGAGGGGCCACTTCGCCCCCGCTTAGCTACGGTACTGGTTCTAGATAAACTTGGTTTAGAAAAGTACATGTATATGAATTGAAAAAATCACATTGGTACTTGCCCGGTTTCGAACCCGCAATCTCATGCCTGAGAGGCGGGTACTTTAACCACTGGGCCATCATGACATTATAATCAACATGTTTGTGTCGAATAGCATGCCAATACTTAATACCTACCATATACTTATACCCTGTAACTATGTAAATAGGTAGGACATACAAAGGTACACAGTCAAGTACTAGTATATATCAGATAAAAAAAAAAAAGTTACCTTATTTACTTAGCCGACTTTCTGGAGCCGTTAGCTCATCACATGACTTGTTTTATTTGTGACGTGTAGTTTCATTACGGAAACCCTAAGCCCCTGATGTTAGTCACATTTTGTCACCACAGATTCGTGATAGTAATTGATGACGATGAATTTCAGGGAAATATTTGTACCCACCTAGCTTCGTCAGCATTATGCGGTATGCACTAGTGTGTAGTTATAAATTTAATTTCCACACGATATTTTCGGTATGGCGGGCAGAGTTCCGGTGGAATCTCATGATGATATGGTGATAGCGACTGTGGCAACTCAGCGCTGGGCACGCCATAATCATGGCGGTAACACCCCTCTTTGAAGAGTCACCTAGACCCTGACCCCGACTACCAGCTACCGAATGAGTAGTACGCCGAGCGAGAAATGGGTAGTACGCCGTCCAACCGTCCGATAATCGTCCGGACCGAGTTCAAAACGTCGGCGGCGCGTGGGGTCCCACGCGCGCCTCAAGGAGTTGTCGGCAACTTTAGGGGCAGGTTCGTAGCCTACTGGGGCAATGAGTGATGTGAAAGAGATCCCGGGGCCCTGGACCAATGGCAAACAAGAAACAGGAGTGGGTTTTTAGTCAGTAAAAGTCCGACACTGTCTCCCGCTTCGTCCGGGGGATGTCATTGGATGATTTTCTCACCATAAAAAAAAATGCATTTGAGGTAAAGACAACTTCATAGTGGCAGCAGATTTTTTAAGATATTAATATCCTATATTTATTCTTATGTCCAACTGAGGAACTTTGCATTCACGGTCAAGAAATAAATTACAAAAATAATTGACAAAAAAAATCTAATTTTTCTTTAAATACATTTAAAAAAAAAACTGGCAACATGCGTGACGTTGACATTTATGACATGACAATGACGTCAATGACATTAACTTGACTTTTTAAGGTTAGAATTACATCAAAACAAACTTGCAAATTGCAAACAAACATGTTTTTGAAACCATAATTTTCAAAACATTCTTGCACTGTTAATAAAATAAATCTATTTATAAAAGATTTACGTGCCTATAAGTTATTATCAGAAATTCAAGTAGGAAAAAGTGATGTACAAGCTCAAAGATTTAACCGGTGATGGTCTTACAAGCTTTATAAGTTTATTGACTACAAAATGGGACGAAATTCATGAAGATACGGATATATTTAGATATAAAATCGACAAACTAGAAGAACGACTTATAGATGGAATTTATTTGCTTCAGGTACAACCTACATTAATCATTTTCTCACGGAAAAAGTCAATAGCTTGATTGTATTGTTAATTTAAATTGCAACTGGTTTTTTTTTATAGTTGAATCCAGATCGCCAGTCTAAAAGAAGAACGCCGGAAGAAATGAACAACATCTTTCAACCATTTGACGAAAAAAAGTTCAATTTTAATAAAGTTTCACCAAAAGAAATATTGTTTTCCATAGAAGGCGAAGGTACAGTTCATAAATTCCTTTTTTTTACTTTAATAGGTATTTACCGACTAAATTCTTAGCATAAACTATTCCTTAGCCTGCTCCAACCACAATAAAAATCTATGGTTAATGAGTAAGAAAGAAAGAAAGAAAAATAATTTATTTGGTACAGCACAAGGCCCAAACACAAATACAAGAAGCAAAAAAAAAAAAGTTGTTGTATCCTCATGGCTGCACCAAAATAGGTCCATTTCAGTAATGAGGCTATCTTCTTCAATGTCCTACTTTCCATAGTGAATTTTTTCACTGCTCTTTCTTCATTCAGTGTAATGTTGTTCTGTACCTATAATACACTCCCCAGTAAATCATAATAGCAATCAACTGTATTTAGGGTTTCATCCTCAAAGCATAAAAATGGGACCCTATTGATATCACTCTGCTGTCTGTTTGTCTATCACCAGGCTGTATCTTTTAAACTATGATAGCTAAACAGAAGAAATTTTCACAGATGATGTATTTCTGTTGCTACTATAACAACAAATACTAAAAACAGAATAAAATAAACATTTAACCCTTCAGATACCGTCAATTAGAGACACAATAGTAAGACAATAGATGCGCGGCCACCGGTGGTCGCTTGGGGATTCATGAATTAATAATCACATTGGTTGTATGGGAGCCCCCATACAACCAATGTGATTATTTTTGCTGTCATTTGTTTGTGGACTATACAGAATGTAACAGAACCAATGTGCAATGTGTATTTTGTTTTTGTTCAATTACTGACAAATCTCTAAAACACACAACTCTAACATACTGTTAGCAGTAATGTGACGAGAAATTTATTTAATCCTAGTTTACCATATCAATTTCCAGATGCAAACAAACACACAGTTTTAGTGAACGTCAGCCCCGTGTCTAGATACCATTCCTTGCTATGCCCATTCGTAGACAAGTGTCTGCCTCAAGTGGTGACGCCCGAGAGCTTGGACCTCGCAGTGCAGATCATGTTCCTGATTGAGGACTGGTGAGTGTAGGCAAGTACACACAAGATTTGTACGTAAATAGTGCTTCTATTAACCCTTCAGATACCGTCAATTAGAGACACAATAGTAAGACAATAGATGGGCGGCCACCGGTGGTCCCTTGGGGATTCATGAATTAATCCATACTAAATTCGTTAATAAATAAAAGGCCCGTTTTGAAACTTCCCAAAAGAATGTAACTTGGAAAGAAACTGAAAAACAATAAAATAATAGTTAGGGGTCTGGGGATAGTAGTAGCTACACTATACCGGACAAGCCACTAGGTAGTCAAAATACAAATAGAAAGAAAGAAAGAAAATTGCATTACAAAAACAGATACACCTTAATTCATGAATCCCCAAGCGACCACCGGTGGCCGCGCATCTATTGTCTTACTATTGTGTCTCTAATTGACGGTATCTGAAGGGATAAAATTAAACAAATGGTACAAATGTCAAATTGGGCCTATTATTTTTTGACAACTTTAATATTATAAGTGCGAAAGTAACTATCGTCCCTTAGCTAACAACACCGCATAAGTCAATTTTACCAACTTTACAGGAGACGAAAAAAACTGAGCGGCGTTGATAGGCCGGCCGACATGCGCGCTGTCACTACTTTTCGAATTACAACTTCGGATTGGCTGAAATCTATATCATATGACCAATGGTTAGACATGCAATGAGCAGCTCCATCTAAAGACATTCAAATATGAAAACCGCCAATTTTCAACTTGAGCGGTGTTGTAAGCTAAGGGACGCTATGATTGTCTATCTGCCTGTGTGGTTGTTATAAAACACATCTTTAGATGAAACTAAGCACAGTCATAGACCAGTTCCTGGAATAGTACATAATCATACATTTTATCTTAGAAGAATGGTTCCCTTAGGAAAATTTCATGCATGTAATGTAGTTGACAGAAGCTAGCCCTTATAAAAAAATTTCAAAAACAATGTCCTATAATTGGTCCCATATTATATATTATATTAAACAATATACCCAACCGCATCTGTCTGTTTGTCTGTTCTCGAAAAAATCAAAAAGTACTAAACAGGTCTTCTTGTGGCTTTCACTAATAGACAGATTGATTACTACATTCTTTTCCTAAGTATTGAGATTGATGAAAGACTATGATCGTATCATACCATAAAGGCTATATGATTATAAAGACTATAATGTAACAAAATAATGTTTTAAGCTATATTAAACTCTCAGGCACCAGTGTACCAGGTATGGTACACCTTAGTACCGGCTAACTTAAACATTATTACGTAAAAATAACGTTTAAGTTAGCTGGTACTAAGGTGTACCTACCAAATTCGGTACACTGGGCCTCATAAACCGATAAGTTTCAATTTTGTGTTCTTATAGATATATCTATTGATGTACTAATCTGTAACAAAAGGACAAATAACAATTCGCATATTCTTATTGTTTTTGTAAAAGAAGATATATTAAATTTAAAGCAAAATATGTCTTATTTCAGGACAGTAAGGATTGGGTTTAACAGTATATGTGGATTTGCTTCAGTCAACCATTTGCACTATCACTTTTTTGTGGAGAAGAACACCTTAGCTGTGGAGAAAGTGGTCAGTGTAACACTACTTCTTTATTTAATTTAGTAACAAAACATGGTATGCAGTAGCACTAATATAAAAAGTGATAGCTACGGGCCCAAGTGCAGCTATGTTCTCGCTGGATGGCTCTGAACAACAGTTTTTAGAGTATTTAGTTTTTTTGCTTTATTTAGTCCGATTTTCGGACATTCTCCTTTATTTCCCTTACTCAAATTATTACCTTAAAATCATCACAAAGATTCAATACTCAATTTTTTTTTATTCTATTCTTTTTTTTTATTCTTTCTCTATTCTATAGTAGCTCCATAGATAGATAAATCTGTAAAATGGGTGCCACAATCTACAATGCAATAATGTAATCATGTTTCCTGTCCTAAACGGGCATTATGATATCAGTCATGTAACCTCTATCTTCGTTTCTTTTTCAATAAAAATGTAATGCTGTATACTGATAAACATATCACTATATCGACACAGATTTTCTTTTTTAATGGTTGTAATACTTTAAGTCTCCGTGGCCAACAATATAGAAAAAAATGCCTTGAATAACTTGAAATTTCAAAAAAATGTAAAGAGTTTATAGATGAACTCAGTGTGCACCCAGCATCATCTCTAAGCTCAGCTAATGTTTTTATTTATAATCTACACTAATATTATAAAGAGATACAGTTTGTTTTTTTCTGTAGGAAGTAATCTCTGAAAATACTGATCTGATTGCAAAAATTTTTTCACCAATAGAAAGCTGCTTTATTCTTCTGAATTACATAGGCTGTATTTTAGGTACGCGGGCGCAGCCGCAGGCAAAACCTAGTTTATGATATTTTCAAGAAACCGTAAGTTTGTATTAAGAAACCTCATTTTCTTATTTCCAGAAATGGCAGAACTTTAAAGAAGACATCTATCGCTTGGACGAAAGCTACCCAGTTCCTGCATTCTGTTTTGAAATACAAAGACATTCTTCTACCCAAACGATGTGGAAGGTTTTGGAGTACTTCTTGAAGAAATCCATTGCCCACAACATACTTATGACTAAGATACGGAGGGTAGGAGGGCCGGAGGATGTGGTGAATGTTATAGTTTGGCCGAGGAGGAACACTGGTGGTGCTAAAAAATTGGCGGCGTTCAATGTGGCTGTTTTGGAACTCAGTGGCTGGTTCCCGATTTATGGTAAATAACGCTTTTTTATCGACTCATAGATGTCTTCCATCTTAGGCAGAGCGGGTTAGCGGGATGGGGAGCAATGGGTAGCTCGCCGTCCGACCGTCCGGATGCCATCCGGACCAAGCCCAAGACGTCGACGGCGCGTATTGTTCCACGCGCGCCTCAATGATTTGTCAGCAAACTGTAGGGGCCCAGCAGGGTCGAAGCCCACTGGGGCCAAAGGTCTACTTCTGAATGGAAGATTCGGCCCCGGTACGAAAGGCAACGAAGGAACAGTCAGTGAAAGTCTGACAATACCTCCCGCTCCGCTCAAAGGCGCGGAAATGTCATTGGATGATTTTCCCATCAACAAAAAAAAAAAATCTTAGGCAGTGGAGTTTGTATACATGAGCGTAATTATACCGCCTGAGGCCCGTGGCAAAATCGTTGGATGCCCCATCCATGGGGCCTCAGGAAAAAAAAACGAAAGAAAGGCCCATGGCACTTTGGCAGCCTTGCCATCCTATAATTACTCCACTGGTCAGACACTTCTTTCTTTCCACTTCTTATTCTGCAACTACCTTTGACCAAGACACTGGAGCGATGGTGCATTTCGTAACACTCCCCCTCCTGCATACAGTCACGTATTACTACTAGCTAGAGAGCGCGCACGTATCACGGCGCTCCACCATCTCAAGTAACCAACTCTCTACACTCTGTTCTAAATAACATTAGACATTTATGAAAACCTTTTATTACTGTCCGTTCAACCGATTTTGACTTTTATTATGTTGGTGGCATGACAAATGGCGGCTGCAGTAAATAGTTGGTATTGTAACCACTTTTTTGCTTTTAATGCCATCCTTATGCCTAGGAAATAGAAGTTAAAATCGGTTTTAAGATTTTGTTTAAACCTATTTGCAAAAATAAATATCGGTTATCATGTTATGTTGCAGATGCAGAGTCATTTCAGAATCTTGAAGCAAAAGATCTTGAGGCTGAGCTACTAAAATGGGTTCGAGATGATTTTAAAAGTATATGTGAAGAATTAAAATGTATATAAAAGTACAAAGTACAGCAATTACCTTTAGTGTGAAGTACAACTAGTGTGATATAATATAATCATAGAATCAATGTCATAGTTATATTTTAAGTTTTAATCATGTTATAATTTAATCCTTATTTTTAACTAGCCTAAAACATGACTTTACTGGTTTTAATGTTATTAGCACAATAAAGTTTTTGAGCTTTTGACTCTCATAAGCAAAACAACTATATATTTTTTTAAATTTTGTTTAACAAATTGGGGTGACACTAGCACCATCTTTTAATAAATCGCCTTAAACTTATTGTTGTTTAGTACTTAAAAGTAACACAGATGGCGTTTTACTAAAATAAAATTGGGGAAAATCACGAAGTAAAGAAAATAGTACATTGTTACACTAGGGGTGAAAGTTACTTATTTAGTCCCTCGAATTAGCGACCTCGCCGCTAATTCGAGGGACTAAATAAGTAACTTTAACCCCGAGGTAAGCACTGTGCTTTTCATTATCATAATTCAATAATTTGGCAGTTGTTAGGTGAAAGTAAAACTCCCTAGGGATGAAAAGTGTTGTACTTTTCAGCCCGCTCCTCAGGCAACTTCAGACCTACTTTCAGAGTATGAGTAATGAAAAATATATTTACCTAGGCTTCACAGCATACTGAGGCTACACATAGCAAAAGTAGATGACATAGCATAATTAAGCAAGCGTGTGTACTACACACGGTACCTACCTATAATAGGCTACACAGGCCTCTTTAGGAGGGCAAGGCTTTTCACCACCACGCCGCCCGGCCTGGTGGCAGTCATCAGCTTCGTCATGACGCTACTGTTTTAAAAATATGGGTGGTATCTGTTTCTCCTTAGCTAAATTAATAGGGAATATGCATGCATTTTTTTATTTGCCAAATTAAATTACTATTGGCACTAATAAAAAAACAAACAAGAATTTTTTAAATATCTTCATTGATAAAGAAGTTATAAAAGCTTTAAAGCTGCTAATTATTTATTTATTTATTAGATATTATTAGGATCGCCAACATTACAAGCACTGGGAATTTACACTTATTTTTAAATATCAAATTCAAATACCGTAACCGCGCTTATACAAGGTGTAAGGGACAGCCCTCCGCAAACTTTAAGGGCTTGTTCAGTAGACGAAACTGAACAACCTTCCACAAGATTTTTTTTTAGAACACGAAAGAAAAAATTAGCCTCACCATACAAAATTATAAACTTGATTGAACAGTTTGTATGGAGAGGCGACGCCGATTTTTTTCGATTCCCGAAAAAAAAATTGTCTATTCCTTACACCTTGTAAACAATAACTACAATAACACAAGACATTTGGTTTTATAGCGCATAAAATTAGTAAGTTAGTAAGGTTATTTTCATTGTATAAGATGACAATAAGAAAAAAAACTTTTTAAATTTCGGAAGTCGGTGTTTCTATAATAGATACCTAATTTTGTCTCTTCGTTATTTGACACCGACTTCCGAAATAAAAATTATTTTGTACTTTTTGAAGTCGGTTTAATTTGTTTTTGTAAAATGTTTTTTATTTTTCACTTTTTAGTTATGGTAGCACCACTAAAAAGTACCGACCCTTTAGCTAAACATAAATTACCTTATAGCCAGAGTGCATCTCATAACAATTATTCTAATAATCCCAAATACGGTTATATTACGTGAATTTACCTTCCGGCTTTATTACCAGATCAGTTCGATACATCCCTTCCCCCTTTTCTTTCAGTCAGTCATCGACTACACGTATAGGTAAACAAAGCAATTTTACTTGTTACGACAGTTCCGCTATGATTCTATGACGAGTTCTGTTCCATATCTTCGAAGTTCATGATCAGATCATAACAATATTTCTATGGGACCAACTTGGAAGCATAACCTATCAATAAAAAAAAAATTTCAAAATCGATCCAAAATTGACCGAAATATCGGTGAACATACATACAAAAAAAAACATACATTCAGCCGAATATAGAACCTCCTCCTTTCCGAAGTCGGTTAAAAAGAAGTCCGACGTAAACTTTTTAATATTCATGTCACGCTCAAGCGAGAAAAACATATTTTTGTTTAAAATTATTATATCATGTTTGCTTTTCTGCGTATTTTGATATTATTTTTACAGTTAAGTACTATTTTTGTATAATTATTGATAACCTGCTTACATAACTTATATTTTTTTCATGCATATTGGGTATTATTACACAATGCAGTCGCAACACTAGTTGCCAGTGTCTAAGTTCTAGCATGGATCCGCCCCTTTTTTTTCGGTTGGTATACATCATCCAAATGATCGATAGATAGTGTCAGATTATGAATAAAATACCCACCATTCCTTCTTATCTTTCATAACTGGGCCGAGCCTCCCTTTTGGAACTAGACCCTCGCTCCAGTAGGCTTCGACCCAGCTGGGCCCCTGCTGTTGCTGACAACTCCTTGAGGCGCGCGGGAACAGTGCGCGCCGCACTCATAAATGGTGGTGGTCACAGCTGCCCCGTACCAGTTGCAGCAGCAGCTAGCTACCCTAAAATCGGCCAAATTCGATTCGGAGTATGAACTCGTTAATGGATCGTGTATTACGATAGTGCATTCCTACAGAGGAGATATTTGCAGGTAGTATGATCCTTGACCAATGTTACTGTGTTAGCTCTCGATAATGATAAAACAATAAGTCACAAGCCTATTAGGATTGAGGGCATGTGTGAGGATGTGTACCGCATGGGGGTACTCCTCTCCCTCTCAGCTCATAATTGATTACACTGGAATGTCGGTTATCACTAGTGGCGTAGTTAGGCCCTCAGGGGCCCCGTATCAAATATTTTTGAGGTGTTTTTTTGTACCAAACAAAACAAGTGCCTTGAGACAACGCGACAGAGTCCCGATATGCCATAATAGAGATACCACAGAATTAATTAGCCTTATTATTAAGATTTCTGTAAGAGATACCGACTAGAAAACATCACAATTATGAGCTCGCTAAAAATGGAATAAGTGGTTTTATCATCATGTAGGACCTTCATGTGTGAGACCGAGCCGAGGTCAAAAATAGGATTAGTCTGACTGAGATAGGACAGGTTTTAATAAATAAATTTGCTCGTTTATTGGGACTTTCTGGAAAAGCATCTATAGGTTTAGGTTCTTTTTATTGTGGCCTCATGCAGAAAATGCTAGAACGAGCAGAGCGAGCTATACGGGTAAAATGGGGTGAATAGAAACAAAACTTCAAAGGGTATTTTCTCGGTATTTGAATATTTTGTACCTATATCAATTTATTAATGAATTGTAATTCTAAAAAGTTGATGCTTTGTTAGAGGCCGATAATAATATGGTATCAAAGTGAAAAACCAACGAAAGTTTTTTATTCACCCCGTTTTACGGTACACTATTAGAACATCCTGTCCTCGCAGGCTCGTGGACGGCGAGCCACGGATAGCTTGCCGGTAACTGTCCGGACCGAGTCCAAGATGTCGACGGCGCGCACTGTTCCCGCGCGCCTCAAGGAATTGTCAGCAATAGCAGGGGCCCAGCTGGGTCAATGCCTACTAGAGCCAGGGCTATCCGAAAAAGAAGGCTAGAAGGAACTGGCTGGGGTTTTAGTTAGTAAGAGTCTGACACTATCTCCCGCTCCACCCAACAGCGGTTGTCTATTTTTGCCTACCATAAAAAAGAACATCCTGTCCTATATTTTCCTTATTTATCTACTAGTAACCTTTTATCAATACGAGCAGGTTGTGGATCACAATGTTGCGAAAGAAATTTAGCACGGCGTCCGGGACCTCTAGTAGCGCGGGGGCCCCGTATAATTGATACGGCGGTAGCTAAGCCCCTGGCTATCATATCTATCTGTGTCTGTGTCGAGTCCTGCATACCAGTGCATGAAAAAACCAAAACAAAACCAGACCAATGGCGGTGCCTCCATATTCATGAATTAGCTGATTACAATGATTTGATAGGTGATTGATTTGTGTTACCTATGTAACAATTAGCATAGCATAATCAGCCTAATAATGATCCCACTGCTGGGCCTCAGGCCCCACTCAAACTCCCAGCGAACGCGTATGCGTTCGCGCATGATTTCGCGCCTTCGGTTAAACGTCAAGTGAAATAGATTATTAAAATATTGAGCGTTTTATTTATAAGGTACTACCTTTCCGCCCGCCGCTTCGCCCGCGTGGACTACAGTTTATATCGCGCGGGCAGAGACCCGTGTCTCTTCTACCTACCTACCTAATTTTATCTAAATCCGTTCAGTAGTTTTTGCGTGAAAGCGTAACAGACAGACAAACAGAGTTACTTTCGCATTTATAATATTAGTAGGGATGTACCCAAGTACGAAAATAAGAAGTTTTTCATAAGGTAGTCTGTCAGTACGGTCAGTACCTAATATCTACTATAGGTAACCAATATAAAATTCCATTTTTACCTTGGAAAAGACCTGGTCTTTCAGAATTGTTTGGTTTCCAAAATAGTTCTATCAACATTTTAGAAGATAAAATCAATCAAAACATGATCATGCAAACGCATCACCTTATCTAATGCTTGGAGTTTTTTGGATGACGTTATAAAAATCACGTTGTACTTATTTATAGGTAGGTCTCATGGTTGTGGCATGTAGCACAAACTGTCCAAGAGAGTATTATTGATCGGGAGCGCTTAAGGGTGCGATTCCATTGACGCGGGGCTGGGCAGCCTATTGGGGCCATGACTTTGGAAGCGCATCCATGGCCCTAAGCTTCGGTCCGGGTGGGCCCGTACGGTTTTGCTGACATCTCCTTAAAGCAAGCATGGAACACTACGCGCCTTTGACGACTCGGACTCGGTGGGTTACCGGATGGCCGGACGGCGTGCTTCCCACTACTCGCTGTCCGCAAGTCCACGACGTGTAGCAGAAAACTGAGGTCGCTGATCTGAGTCCTGGTGTCTGGGGCGCGAGGTCATCAATTCATACATGCGTGCGACTGCCTCCTTTGCAGAAGGAGACGACCGCCACCCATTCCTCCTCACTCCATACCCATAACGGTGAATCCGTGCTTGCACGAGTTAAGACAAGGGTGAGGAGTGGATACTGCGCTGCGAATAGAGGCAATCTACTTGTAAAATATTTTTAACCCATGTGACTCATCAAATGGTAGCTTCAGCAGGGGTCAACTAGATAGTTCCGATATAAAGGATGACAACTTCAATGACACATGCCTGCTGTACTGATGGCCCCGGGTTCAAAGGTTTTCAGTCGATAACCTATTATTGCTCACAATTTGAACATGACGAACTTTAGTAACTACGGTTGGCAGAGAAAGTTTAGCAACTTGTTGGTATATGATTTTTAAGTATATAATGACTACTCCTCTCGTGCCGGACCCTGGTACAGGCCATAGTCCGGAGCGAGGAAGAATAGCAGGCGGTCGCCTCCTTCTGCAAAACAGTAATGCTAGCGAAAGAAGCGGCCGCACGTGTGTGTGAACGGACATCTTCACGCCCCAGCCCAGCCGATACCCCGACCCCGACTTCCAGCCATCTTAGGTGTGGGCTTGACGGCGGGATGCCGATAACTCGCCGTCCGGCCGTCTGGACAAGGGCACGTAGCGTACCACGCGCGCCTCAAAGAGATGTCACAGCAAAACCTTAGGGGCCTAGGAGAGCTGAAGCCTACTGGGCCAAGGGTTTACTTCTGAAAGGGAAACCCATGGTCTTAAAACGCGTAGGTGTGGTTTAGTTTTAGTGCATCCTAAGTCCGACACTCCCGCTCGCGCCTAGGACGCACCATAAAAAAGTCGTTAGAGGCAAGAAGGACATGCCCTCAATCCTAATAGGCTTGTGACTTATTGTTTTATCATTATCGAGAGCTAACACAGTAACATTGGTCAAGGATCATACTACCTGCAAATATCTCCTCTGTAGGAATGCACTATCGTAATACACGATCCATTAACGAGTTCATACTCCGAATCGAATTTGGCCGATTTTAGGGTAGCTAGCTGCTGCTGCAACTGGTACGGGGCAGCTGTGACCACCACCATTTATGAGTGCGGCGCGCACTGTTCCCGCGCGCCTCAAGGAGTTGTCAGCAACAGCAGGGGCCCAGCTGGGTCGAAGCCTACTGGAGCGAGGGTCTAGTTCCAAAAGGGAGGCTCGGCCCAGTTATGAAAGATAAGAAGGAATGGTGGGTATTTTATTCATAATCTGACACTATCTATCGATCATTTGGATGATGTATACCAACCGAAAAAAAAGGGGCGGATCCATGCTAGAACTTAGACACTGGCAACTAGTGTTGCGACTGCATTGTGTAATAATACCCAATATGCATGAAAAAAATATAAGTTATGTAAGCAGGTTATCAATAATTATACAAAAATAGTACTTAACTGTAAAAATAATATCAAAATACGCAGAAAAGCAAACATGATATAATAATTTTAAACAAAAATATGTTTTTCTCGCTTGAGCGTGACATGAATATTAAAAAGTTTACGTCGGACTTCTTTTTAACCGACTTCGGAAAGGAGGAGGTTCTATATTCGGCTGAATGTATGTTTTTTTTTGTATGTATGTTCACCGATATTTCGGTCAATTTTGGATCGATTTTGAAATTTTTTTTTTATTGATAGGTTATGCTTCCAAGTTGGTCCCATAGAAATATTGTTATGATCTGATCATGAACTTCGAAGATATGGAACAGAACTCGTCATAGAATCATAGCGGAACTGTCGTAACAAGTAAAATTGCTTTGTTTACCTATACGTGTAGTCGATGACTGACTGAAAGAAAAGGGGGAAGGGATGTATCGAACTGATCTGGTAATAAAGCCGGAAGGTAAATTCACGTAATATAACCGTATTTGGGATTATTAGAATAATTGTTATGAGATGCACTCTGGCTATAAGGTAATTTATGTTTAGCTAAAGGGTCGGTACTTTTTAGTGGTGCTACCATAACTAAAAAGTGAAAAATAAAAAACATTTTACAAAAACAAATTAAACCGACTTCAAAAAGTACAAAATAATTTTTATTTCGGAAGTCGGTGTCAAATAACGAAGAGACAAAATTAGGTATCTATTATAGAAACACCGACTTCCGAAATTTAAAAAGTTTTTTTTCTTATTGTCATCTTATACAATGAAAATAACCTTACTAACTTACTAATTTTATGCGCTATAAAACCAAATGTCTTGTGTTATTGTAGTTATTGTTTACAAGGTGTAAGGAATAGACAATTTTTTTTTCGGGAATCGAAAAAAATCGGCGTCGCCTCTCCATACAAACTGTTCAATCAAGTTTATAATTTTGTATGGTGAGGCTAATTTTTTCTTTCGTGTTCTAAAAAAAAATCTTGTGGAAGGTTGTTCAGTTTCGTCTACTGAACAAGCCCTTAAAGTTTGCGGAGGGCTGTCCCTTACACCTTGTATAAGCGCGGTTACGGTATTTGAATTTGATATTTAAAAATAAGTGTAAATTCCCAGTGCTTGTAATGTTGGCGATCCTAATAATATCTAATAAATAAATAAATAATTAGCAGCTTTAAAGCTTTTATAACTTCTTTATCAATGAAGATATTTAAAAAATTCTTGTTTGTTTTTTTATTAGTGCCAATAGTAATTTAATTTGGCAAATAAAAAAATGCATGCATATTCCCTATTAATTTAGCTAAGGAGAAACAGATACCACCCATATTTTTAAAACAGTAGCGTCATGACGAAGCTGATGACTGCCACCAGGCCGGGCGGCGTGGTGGTGAAAAGCCTTGCCCTCCTAAAGAGGCCTGTGTAGCCTATTATAGGTAGGTACCGTGTGTAGTACACACGCTTGCTTAATTATGCTATGTCATCTACTTTTGCTATGTGTAGCCTCAGTATGCTGTGAAGCCTAGGTAAATATATTTTTCATTACTCATACTCTGAAAGTAGGTCTGAAGTTGCCTGAGGAGCGGGCTGAAAAGTACAACACTTTTCATCCCTAGGGAGTTTTACTTTCACCTAACAACTGCCAAATTATTGAATTATGATAATGAAAAGCACAGTGCTTACCTCGGGGTTAAAGTTACTTATTTAGTCCCTCGAATTAGCGGCGAGGTCGCTAATTCGAGGGACTAAATAAGTAACTTTCACCCCTAGTGTAACAATGTACTATTTTCTTTACTTCGTGATTTTCCCCAATTTTATTTTAGTAAAACGCCATCTGTGTTACTTTTAAGTACTAAACAACAATAAGTTTAAGGCGATTTATTAAAAGATGGTGCTAGTGTCACCCCAATTTGTTAAACAAAATTTAAAAAAATATATAGTTGTTTTGCTTATGAGAGTCAAAAGCTCAAAAACTTTATTGTGCTAATAATTTAGGCTCTACGACTGCGTAGGCTCTGGCGTAGCACGGTCTACCTACGAAACGTACGTAAATTAATATTTTTATTTTTTTTAGGTATGTTCTTTCTCAAAAATGCATTTCTTTGAGATTTGGTCTGCCATAACTGGAACAGTTACTCAGAAACATCAACACGTGTTGGGAACTGTTCTAGTTTAAATCCTAATAAGATTAAGTTCTAATAAGCATAAAAACAAAATTTCCTTGAAAATAATAGTAAAAATAACATTGAATTATTTTCTACTCAGAAACATCAACACGTGTTGGGAACTGTTCTAGCTTAAATTCTAATAAGATTAAGTTGTAATAATCATAATAACAAAATTTCCTTGAAAATAATAGTAAAAATAACATTGAATTATTTTCTACTCAGAAACATCAACACGTGTTGGGAACTATTCTAGCTTAAATTCTAATAAGATTAAGTTCTAATAAGCATAAAAACAAAATTTCCTTGAAAATAATAGTAAAAATAACATTGAATTATTTTCTACTCAGAAACATCAACACGTGTTGGGAACTGTTCTAGCTTAAATTCTATTAAGATTAAGTTCTAATAATCATAATAACAAAATTTCCTTGAAAATAATAGTAAAAATAACATTGAATTATTTTCTACTCAGAAACATCAACACGTGTTGGGAACTGTTCTAGCTTAAATTCTAATAAGATTAAGTTCTAATAATCATAATAACAAAATTTCCTTGAAAATAATAATAAAATAATAACATTGAATAATTTTCGTTAGAGTTTTTTTGCAAACACTACCGGTCAAGCAAAATGGCCGACGGCGAAGGTCGACGTTCGCAGATTTTTTGTCGGTTTGCAAAATAATTTGTTGTGTCATGCAAATAGTGTATGTAGTAGTGATATTTAGTATGTTATGAATGTGTAAACATATGTGCCATCGTATTCTAGTGTAGTTTTGGTGAATATATTTGTGGATTCGGCGTATTGTGATAAAGTGTGAAGGTTATGTGAATGAAAATTATCAAAATGAAAACATATCACGTCACTGCAATGTCAGGTCAGTTTTATTTCATTACGTAGCAGTTTTAGTAGATAGGAAAACTAATGAGGATTCTGGGAAGGTATCATTTATATTTTGTTATTATCGATTTAACGGTATAATCTTCGTTTTTCTGAAGGCCTACCTAACGTTATGACCTTGCGCGAAAAATCGGCGTCAGTGACGTAAAGTGCGTGTTCGGCAGTTTGGCGAGCGAAAGGAATTATTTAATAATAAAACAATAAAAACATTTTGTACACAAAAAAAACATAAGATAGGTACACTTTATTGTAACAGCTAGTATAATGAAAAGTTTGTCTAGATTTAACCCAGACTTTAGCAAAATTTACAAATGTTTTCGTACATATAAGAACATAATTACGTTGTGAAAAAAAAGATAGGTACACTTTATTGTAACAGCTAGTATACTGAAAGGTTCGTCCTGATTTTACCCAGACCTCAACAAAATTTACAAATGTTTTTCGTATATTTATGAACATTATAATGTGAAAAAATAAGAAAGGTACACTTTATTGTAACAGCTAGTATACTGAAGGGTTTGTCCTGATTTTAGCTAAACTTTAGCAAAATTTACAAATGTTTAAAAAAAGGTTTGTGCCGTACCTATCGTGGGTTTTATTTACAAAATCAGATTTGTCCCGTAAGATATTATCCACAATGCACAAACCCAGACTGATATCTGCTCCGTAAGATATCATTCCCAATGCACAAACCCAGTCTGATATGTGTCCCGTAACATATCATTCACAAATGCACAAACCCAGACTGATATCGATCAGATATCAATGCAGACGCCAAAAGGCGCTACCACGCTACCGTTTCGTCCCCGATAGCCGTAACGCCCCCGATAACAGCAACGAAAGAAGTAGCAAACGAGATACATAAACGGTTAGGCGTCCCGTCAAAACGTGACCCTCATGCGAGAGCTCCGGATCACCATCACATTCAAACACAGTCGTAATCCACATCCACACCCCAAAAACGTTTACTCGTTGCGCATCCGTTTTCGCCCACGTATATCTACGCCTGGGAGCTCTGTTGCAGAATGCCAAATTCTCCAACAGTCCCCAAAACAAAGATATGCGTCACACGTGATGCACCTTGAGTGAACGGTTTTGGATTTCTTCTGCCGTTGACAAATCACACATCTCTTTTTATTCTCACGTCCCATCAAGTGCTCTGGCTCGTGCATGATATTTCGCCTCAGCCTCATGTTTTCCACTGGTGCCAGACTGATCTCTATTGAACAGGGGCGATGCCGTTTAAATAGAGATTGAGCAAGCGCATAGCGGAACTCACGATGCGTCACAGGCAATCTATCAGTACGTTTCAGAGAACTTTGGTACATCACAAGCGCATTATGTATACTCACATTCAGTAGCCTTTTAAACATTTTCATGTACCATTTCACGCCTCTCTTTCGCTCCAACAGGTACATGGAGAGTTTTTGATCTTTGAGATCAACACCCCCCATGGACTTGTTGTAATCTTTTATACATACCGGTTTCACAGTCGGTTTACCAGCCCTAGTTCCATTATAGGTATCGGGTCTGTGATAGGTGGATATTATATTCACCATCTTGGAGTCCATCCATGCAATGATGGATACGTCTCCAGAATGGCGAGATATCATATCCCCTTTCTTCACTTTCTTCGATACCTTTAAGTCACTAGGGACGTTTCGACGGTTCACACGAAGGGTTCCTAAACAATCAAAGCCCAAACTCTTGAGGTATCGTGCTAATGATGGACAATTATAATAATTATCCATCACCACACAATGCCCCCGATGTTCAAGACCTTGCAATAGTTCAAGAACCACTTTCGTGCTCTTCCCCCCCAAATCGACGCCAAGTGATAGATCACCGTTGGAACTGTCATCCTTGCCCGTGTAGATTTGGAACCTAGCCATATAGCCAGTGCGGGACTCACATAGCTCATATGACTTGATTCCAAATCGCGCAGCCTTTGACCTTATTGTTTGGGCCCAGGACAAGCGGCCCTTGAATAAGGTCAAAGACTCGTCGATGCTGATGTCAGGTCCTAGGTTGTACAAGGCTTTGAACTTTTTTCCGAGATGTTCAATAATAGGTGCCAACTTACCCAGCCTACGTGACACCCCTGCTGAAGAAGATACTCCAGATTGAGACAACTGCTGACTCTGGACAGCGACATTGTCTACAAAGTGAAGACACTTATTTAACAGAGTATACCGATTAAAGGACATAAGATTTCTGAACCCCGGTAATTGGAGAACTTCGTCTGATGTCCAATATTCAGTTATCGACGTACGCGGGTCGATAGCCATATACATCAACATCGCGAAAAAAACCATTATTTCGTCTGCATTAGTGTCAGTCCACGAATGAAGGCGAGATGATGGTTTCAAAGTCCCTGCGTTACGCATGCACTCGATTGTCTGATGGGCATATCGGTTAGTTTCCGTGGCGATCAACCTTATGATATCCTCATCCCATATGTCGGTGAAGGCATCATAAGGCGTCTCGTAGTCTTTGATTGGCCCAGGGGTAGGACCTGAGAACTCCCCACGAACACCCCTAAACGAATCAAAGTCCGGTGACCACGTGAAAATAGCCGAGGTACCCAAAAGAGAATCGGCAGCGTCATCCATCCCCGTATCGATCTCGTTTACAAAATCTTGTAACGGTTCGTCTAACTCCTCGGTGTCAGGAAGATCCCTCCCGACAACTGGCATGACCGGGACATCGAATTCGTCATCGAAGTCGCTGTCCAATTCACTGCCATCACGCCTAGGCACCGTCTGTGAAAGTGCTGTCACCGTCGAAGTCGATGGACGAACGTCAACTTCGGCAGCGACAGTCACCTCAGATCTGGCGCTAGGCGCGAGAGGAGCAAGAAAAACCGTGTTGCTGTTCGGCGTGTCGCTGACTCCCGGCCGCTCACCAGCCCTCTCCGGCTCGCTGGCCCCCGGCAGGTCCCGCATCCACCTCTTGACATGCCAGGGATGAGACTGCAGCAGCTCCGATGCTTCATCCTCTGACATGTCTAATGCCTCCACACGCTCAACCACATCGGAACTATGAATAAATACAATATCGTAAAAATATAACCATATTACCATATTCGTTGCCACCCACGTACCATGGAGATATTCTAGGAAGGAGAGGTAACTTACCAGAGAGACAAGTCCAGGCTGGGTTGCCTAGCTTGTCTAGCTTCTCCGATGCGCAGGTGACCACCTGGGGTCTGCTCGAGCAGCACGGAGTCGCGCACATTGAGCGACCCTCCAGGTGTCGCCTGAACGGTGAGCGCGTGGAGGCTAAAGTAAGAAATACAAATTACTCCACTGTAACTAAATAAATATAGTAGGTAACGCTATGAAAAAGAAACTTACCGTGGCGTTGGGGAATCCAGGTCGCGTACCGGGGTGGCCCTAAGACTTTCCAGTAATAGGGCCCGCCGAGCCGCGCTCTGCCGGTTTGGTCCGCGTTCTATACCCGCTACGGGGGTCACACTCCTGGACCGCTCCGTAGCGGCGTATTTCGCCATCCTAAAAACAATATGAAACTTCACATAAGTAAACAAAAATAATAATAATATTTTTTATATTTTTAAATGTTTTTTATTTAAATATTTAGTGAATAAAGGAAATAATAATAACAAAAAAAAATTGGGAACATAAACTCCACGTAATACATATTACATTCAGATATAAGTAAATCGATATTATGAAAATAATATAAACGATAGATGTTTACATAATAATAAAAATCCAACCAACATTTGAAAATAATAATCTTTTTTGCAGACAGTACTTTGTGCCGCCAACTGCCATTGCGCGTCGCAGTTGGCGCCAATTTAACGACTTTTTCTCTTTGACACACAGTTATGATTCAATACGTGATAATATTAGTATATATTACTTTTATTTTGTTCATAGGTAAATATGCTAACTACTTATATTGTATTTCAAACTATTTACGAGAATATTTGTAGCAAAAACATGCCATAACACAACGGCCATTATGGAAAAAAATGTTAAGTCTAAACTTTCGTTACTTTTTTCGCCTGTATAATCATTACTTTTTGAAAAACAATTACTCAATAAGGAATCTACACTTATTTCTCAGTAATTCTATATAGATTTTTACAAGAAAACTTACCGTTTTCTGCCAGTATTCATCGTTTGTTTCGAGACACACACACACAAAATTCGCACTCGCGCCAATCGTCAGACGTGAAATGTCAGATGAAGTTATTTATTTTTTAATTCGTTCAAAATAATGTTGCTGCTGTTGAAATATATTAAAATAAAGAGTGAATGAACCATTTCTTCCATATAAATACAGAACATATTGCTACTTGCAACACAACCACAGATATTTAGCGACCAATCCTGACCAAGCCCTTAAGTTCCACTGTGGGACTTAAGACATTTGGAGCCTTTTTTCTTAAGTCCCACTGTGGAACTTAAAGCATTTAAAGAGATAAAGTTTATAGGTACCTATGTACCGCATGGGGGCACTCCTCTCGCGAAACGTATATAAAAACGCGATATAGGTAAGTTCCATCTAATATAGGCGAGTCCCCGAAACGATCAATTGCGATTGACAATATTTGCTTTAGGAGCAAAGGCGTACCTAATTCTCAAAATGTTCGGTTTTTCTCAGATCGTGACGTAATGGCGCTCCGAGTGGTGTTTGTTTGTTTGGTTTTCGTGATACAGGGCATTATTTCAATCATTTTTGATTATCGAGAATCATTAATTCATAACAATATAACGCATAATTAACACTTAAGTACAAAATGATACCTACTTACCTAAACTTTTATTTATGTTTGCGATTCATAATATGTATGTCAATATCCCTTTTTGCCCTATTTCCCTATAGCCATTTAAATAAATGTACAATTACAGAATTAAGTAGTCTTTTAGGCTTTTTGGCAATTGGCTATTTTAAGGATTACTTAGTCTTTTTGCTACTCAGCCATTTTGAGAACCACCTGCATAAATGTTTTATTAAAATTGAATAATTACCTACTGAGAACGCTACATTTATAATTTAATTTGTTTAATTAATATCATGAATTATAAATTGAGAAAATTATTTTTGAGCCATCTTACGATCGTTTTTTAAGAAAAAGCCGACAAAACAAATTCGAAAAAAATAAGCGATATTTTATAAAAAGTCCTAATGCCCCAAGTCGTAGACGAAACAGTCTTGCCGCACACATCGTAGACAAGTCTGAGACGTCTTAGACAAAACAGTTTTATACAAGATCTTAGACAATTCTGTCTAAGACGTCTAGTCTCAAGTGTAGGCAGGGTCTAAGGCTCATAATCCTCACAGAGAAGGAGCATACCTCCCAACAATAGTAAAAATAAGGTATTGTGAGCTGAATAGATAGCAGCCTCTTATCGATCCAATTATTAAACACACTGGACTGCGCAAAATAATGCTCGGTCATACGCATACGAAGGTCTTTATTATATCAAATGAGTCATTGGTCTAGAATATATAGCCAATCTATATTAATCAAAAACATTATGATTAATTGCTAGAAACAATAAAAGTATTGTAAACAAAATAAACATAATTGGATACGATTGCATATATAGAATACGAACAGACCAAGAGATAACTAGTAGCAAATGAATGATTCACAGAATGAACTTTGTGTATCAGCAATCTTATATTTTCAATATTAGATGTGTTGTGTTTGAATACACCAGTTTGTTATGTATTACTCATAACTTCCCCTTGACCTCCGCGCGGGAATAAATTAGTCGAATGCTCCATTATTGACTTCAGTCGCTGTATGCTCGGACGTCGCGCCGCGTCGCTCCGCACAAAATGAAGCTTCCGCTACTATTCGCGTTTACTTTCATACTCGTATTACAACCACATCACAGTGAGTGCCGCCAGATCTCCTGGTTTCCCGACGTATTCGACAGCTTCACCAACAAAACCTCACAAATTACCAACTATGTGCGCGAAAGGGGACGCAGACTGAAGAACTATTACGTTGAAAATGTGCGAAAGAAGTTCACTTCCTACTTCATCGCCAACACTACCACCGGCGAACCATACTTTACGGAGACCCCAGAAGACAAGCAATGGAGGATCAAGAGAAAATTTAAAGACTTCGTCGAAGTAGCTCAGTCGACGGAAAACAGCATTTTTGATTCCATAGCACCAGAGGAAGATATGAAGTATCATTGTTCACATGAAGACCCAGCTGTTCATATGACCACGCCGCAACTCATTGCGGTAAACGGCTACCCAGCGGAAGCGCACACCATCATCACAGACGACGGTTACGTATTGACAGTACATAGAATACCATATTCTAAAGAGGCCAAAACTAAAATAAGTCCCAGGAAAACAGTGTTACTGCATCACGGTCTACTCGGGAGCTCAGCAGATTGGATAATATCGGGACCTAAGAAGGGCTTGGGATATATCTTGTCTGATGCCGGCTACGACGTGTGGTTAGCGAACGTGCGAGGAAACACATACTCCAGAGCTCATGTGTCAAGAAATGTTGATTCTTTCGAGTTCTGGAACTTCACATTCCACGAAGTGAGCCAGCACGACCTGCCGGCGGTCATCGATTACATAATGGAGGTTAAGGGATGGGACGTCAAGATTAACTACATCGGCCATTCTATGGGGACCACGGTGCTGTTCGCACTGCTATCGACGAAGACTCATTACAACAAGGTGTTGAGAGCAGGATTCGCATTGGCTCCAGTAGCCTACATGACAGATATCAAGAGCCCGATACGGCTGCTAGCTAAGTACAGCGATAACATAGAATATCTCATGAAGTTACTCGGGGCTAATGAGTTCCTTCCTC
The DNA here is from genome assembly GCA_949319445.1 of Mythimna lalbum. Taxonomy (NCBI): domain Eukaryota; kingdom Metazoa; phylum Arthropoda; class Insecta; order Lepidoptera; family Noctuidae; genus Mythimna; species Mythimna lalbum. The sequence continues at coordinate 5,930,185 of OX439357.1, read as the reverse complement.
AAAACGCAGTGCTACGGTGGTTATCAAAACATGCCTGTGAGATAAACCATTATGAGGAAGCGATATGCGAGAACTCAATGTTTGTTTTGTGTGGGCACGATGAGAGACAATTCAATAGGTCATTGTTACCGCTGATCTTGGGGCACGTTCCCGCGGGAGCTTCAACAAAGACGTTAGTACATTATGCTCAAGAGATCAAGCAAAGTGGAAAGTTCCAGATGTTTGACTACGGGCCTAAAGACAACTATAAGGAATACGGGACTATATCTCCTCCTGAATATCCGTTACACAAGATCACTCTGCCTATTGCTCTGTTCAGTGCTGATAACGATTGGTTAGCTAGTGACGTTGATGTGACAAACTTGTATGTGCAGCTAGCGAATCCAATAGCTCACTATATTGTGCCATTGAAGGAATTTAATCATATTGATTTTTTATGGGCCGTCGACGCGCCAACTCTAGTCTATGCAAGGCTGTTACAGTTGTTGGAAGAGGGTGTCAGTAAGCCATATTCTACTGATATTTTAGATAGTTTAGATAATAATCTTGATAAGTTAGAAGATTTTATGAATAAAGGAACGTTATAAATTACTTCTTTGATGATTTGATTTGATGTTTAGCCTCTATCATAATATAATTTGGATAAGTGCCTACGTATTCACACTTTTTTTTACATTCATCATCGATTACATTACATTTCACATAGGAATATTGGATTTTGGGAAAAGTTTGTTCAAATAGTAACAAAAACGTTATCTCCCAAACTAGGGTTACTCCAGTGACTAAAGAGTCAGTGTTATACTGCAACTTTGTGTACAAAAAAAAACGTTTGTTTATTATTGTTAATAAACTATGATGACCTGTTTTAACTATACTTTAATTCATTAAACCCCAAGCGAACGCCGGCGTTCGCGCTGTCATTGTCTTGCTATTGGGTTTCTAATTGACGGTATCAGCAGCGGTAGTATCAGTAAGATTTTACCCAATCATGAGATTTTCATTTATGAATATGTTACAAACATACAGAATAGGGTAGTTTCCAGGGTCAAAATAACTACATTTTATTTAGTCTGTATTTTAGATTTTAAAGAAATATAGGACACGTATTTTTTTTCGATTAAACAAAAAATAAAGTTGACGTGTGACGTCACCCCCCGTGCGAAAAAATGCAGCACGGCGGCGTGACTTTACACGTAACTTTAATAAGCTATATCTTTGTAATTTTTGGTTTAATTTACAAATAAATAAATACGTGTCCCTTATTTTTGAATAATCTAAAAGACGGACTAATTACATTTTTACGGCAACTAGCCTATTGTATTTTTTTTCTTACACCACTATGGAATTTCTGGACAATTTATTACCAAAAAAGACAAGTAGGTACGTACCTACTTGAAGAATGGTTTCTCAGCAGCTATTGTCTAGTAGATATTTGTAAAGTGGTCATGCATTTCAATAAATTACTTAATTAGGTATTCAATTTACATATATTAAATCGTTTCTATTTACGCAGCTGTATTTTCTGGGTTATTAGACTTTATCTACTGACATGTAGATAAATAGATAGAAAGATAGGTATCTCTATACATATCTGCACTACCTGCCTATTTATAATAAAGAGGTAGTTTGTTTTTTATTTGTTTGTAGAAGGTAATCTCTAAAAGTTTTGGTTCGATTGCTAAAATTTTTTTACTGATAGAAAGCTGCTTTATTCCTGAGCGACACAGGCTATATTAAATGTACGCTGGCGAAGCCGCGGGCTTAGGCTAGTATATTATATATAAAGAGAAACTGATTGACAGACATATCTACGCAAAACCTAAACTACTGGGACTAGAAATGTGAAATTGCAGGTTTTTTTAGTTCAACATGGAAAAGTGGGAAATTCGTTTTTTTGCAAAATTTTATTCCCCTTGCCCTCATTTCTGAAACTTAGCAGTCGGTTAAAAAAAAATAGTTTTCATTATTTGTTTTTCAAAACTACCCCTAGGATTTAAGAGGTGTTAAATAAATAAACTGGAAACTTAGCACAAATTCTAATCAAAATTAATAATTAAGACTGTCATTATCAGAAATATAAAGATTTTATGGAATTTTTCTTGGAAACGAAGTCGCCAGCAAAGCACTAGTCTAAATTATAAATCCCTAGCTTCTGCCAGCGGCTTCGTTCACGTAAAAGTAAAAATTATCCCAAGGGAACTTAGTCCTGGAATAAAAAGTATCCTATGTCCTATTTCAGGATATGGTCTACCGGTGTACAAAATTTCATCCAAATGCGTTCAGCTGTTTGAGCGTGAAGTACTAACAAACATACACACATGCATACAAACTTTTGCCTTTATAGTGTGATGCTAGATAATAGAGTAAGTAAGTAGGTAGGTATAAGATCGCTCCAAATACTTTTTGACTGATTACTGTTATCAGTAAAATGTGGGTTACAAAAACAATTCACTAGGCCTTACGGAACGATAGGCTTGCCAACTTAACAATGTTTGGATTTTGTTTTTTTTTTATTGGTCATAAACTAGTGCTTGACTGCGATGCCACCTGATGATAAGCAGTGATGCAATCGTTGATGGTGAGGTCCGCTTGTTTATTAAGAACCTTGAAGACACCCAAATTATAATCGGATGGGAAGACCGCGGCTGGCAAATTGTTCCAGTCCTTCTATGTACCTACTACGCGGTTGAAGATGCGAAACGCTTAGTCTGGACCGTAGAGTTTTTTTCACCACTGTGTGGACCGCCCGGAGGACACGGTGGAGCATACAGTAGAGGTGTGCCCAGCTTGGGTATAGCTGCAACGATCTCTGCGCCGGGCCTTAGTACAGACCATGGTCCGAAGCAAGGAGCTTCCTCCTTTGCTAGCATTAATGCTTCGCAGAAGGAGGCTCGCGCCTGCCACTCCTCCGCGCTCCTGACCATGGCCTGTGGGTACCACGGCCCGGATGGAACACAGGTGGGTTTTGGTTAGTAAACTGACATGTCTCCCAGTCCTCCCAGAGCAGGAGAAGTTATTACAAAAAATACATGAGATCCCGCCTCAAAAAAAAATACCTACGCATTACTGGTCTTCGAGGAAGACCTAGGAATCGTTCTTTAGCAGAACACATAGTACCTGAGCAGCTGAGTAAATGGATAAATTCTACGTAAGAATCTCGAGACGTGGTATCGCGATATATCGCACTTTACAATGGATTATATATCAATGAAGTGTCAAGTTCACCAGTATTGACGACTCACTCACTTATATACGTAAACACAACGAGTGAATTGGATTATAATTATGACTAAATCAATCGGTGAGTAGGTACGGTAGGTATTCGCATCGCAGTTAACTAGGTACTTTTCACCCTTATTAACTAAGTTATAAGGATGAGAAATAGTCAGTGGCGATTGTGTTTATGTAACGTAAAGATGTAGTTAGTCGACTTTGGACTTAACCACATTAGTACGTACGCAGAGGCGTAGCGTGGACCAATTTAGACGTGGGCGACGGCACCACACTGAGGCCTTTTTATGTCATAAATACGAAAACGAGAGAGCGACTGTCGCAATCCCGTGTTCAACCACATCGTCGCTTACCATCAGGTGGCATAGTGGTCAAACGCGAGTCTATCAATTATAAAAAAAACCTTAGTTCTTAAAGAGCCCTTCCTTGTGCGAGACCCTTGGATGCGGGCCGTGGGCGACGGCGACGTACGAATGTTATAATCAGTGCCGTAACATGCCTTTTCTGCGCCCGGGTGCCAGTTTCTATAACTGAACCCCACTAAGAACAGACCGAACTGGATAAGTTTTATCCCGCTTAATGCAAGCTTCTCGGACATGAGTGTTTTGGGAGCCACCTGTTACGGATCTGGTAGGAAAAAACACTCGGGTGTCACCATTGTACTGATTGCCTAAACACATGGTAGATGTTTACCCCGCTTAGGCGAAGCCCCGCCGTGTCCTCGTGGGGGTGATTGATGGTGGGAATGAGAAACGGTAACCTCCTGATTAAATAAGTGATACAAAATTTGATCTTAGTTCGATCAATTATGCGCCCTGAGCCAAGGCACCGCTGGTACCGCCCTAGTTACGGCACTAGTTCTGATTATTACAGTACCTAGTTATTTATAGTAGGTAATCGTGTTGTTTATACATATACAATTAAATTATTGAATTTTATTCAATATCCTTGTTTTTCAATAATTGATTATGTCATTTAAGGAAACACAAACCTACCTACACCGAATTAAGTACTTACTTGAAGAAATAAACTAACTTATGAATCATATTATATTTTATGACACTAGTAATTTGTTACCACCACACCACTAGTTTTTGTTTGAGTTTTTTTTGTTTTGTATTTTTTGTAATATCGTTTGACGGCTAATTCTCTGTAGTTTAAAAGGTCTGTAGTTAAGAGTTAGTATAAAAGTATAAACTTACTGTCGTATCGGTTAAACATTCGCTACCTAGCTGAAAAGGCCAGTCGTTCAAGTGTCATCTTGTTGGAAGATTCTGGTGGGGAAACGGACATAAATGAATCGTTCTGTCGACGAATTATCCACCAACCCGCACTGGGCCTGCGTGGTGGATTACGGCCCATTACTGAGTCCTGAGGCCTGAGTCCCAGCACTGGGAACATTATAAGGCCGACTATTCTATGCCTGTCGAAGAACAGTCCAATGACGAATCGGTTGTGGGAGAACGATTGCTGAATCTTGAAACGCAGTTACATGAAATAATTAATAGAATTAATTAGGTATACAAATCGCGTCGTTTTTTTTTTCACTTAACCCTTCAGATACCGTCAATTAGAGACACAATAGTAAGACAATAGATGCGCGGCCACCGGTGGTCGCTTGGGGATTCATGAATTAAAGTGGGTAGGTACCTACTACTGCTTGGTTGATATTTCTTTAGAAGAATTACTTATTTTATTTATGGACTCGTAGGAGCTCGTAGCTATTTAACAGCAGCTGCACGGCTCCATCCCCAATATAAAGCAACATTGGCCGAGGCCGGGTTGTGGATGGGTGAACATATTAACATAGCTCATAGGTATCGAAATTCGTCCGTGACGAGTGACAGGACAGAATGGACTAAAAAAACGTGTTGCGCCGACCCCAAATAAAAATGGGACAAGGGCAGGAAGATGATGATGATGATCGAAATTCGTCCATGTCTCGGAAAGCATATTAACCCATTGGTCTTGGATGTAATTGTTAGATCGGTGACGTACCTACATCATTACGGATAGTCGACGAAAGCAATGCTGTATCTATGTACAGCTTTTCCACTCGTCACATACTTTTGGTACGCCCAGTGCGAACTTCTATAGATAGGTAATGCCTAAAGCCCTTTAAATTTTTAAACGTTATCCGATTCGAACGATACAAACAAAAATGACTACAGTGCGTTCCAAATGAGAATAGGATCGATTGCATGTTGTGACGTCACGATTTACTGTCAAATCGAGAAAAGAAAATTTTAAACGTTGACTGTTTTACGAAAAATTTAATTTATTTACGAACTGTGAATGAAAAAAGTTTAATCAGAATCCACTTCTTCAATTTTACTAATCTCTGAGTCCCTCAATTTTGACAAGATTTCTTTGATTTGACAGTAAATCGTGACGTCACCACATGCAATCGATCCTATTCTCATTTGGAACGCATAGTAGATGTAAAAATTGACGCGTGACGTACTTCAAAAACACCACCCTCTACCACCACCCAATTGTTACCTGATGTGGGTGTTGGAGCCCTGAGCACTTACGGAATCAGCCCTCCTGGTAAGATGCGTCTACAACCGTGGTAGGTACTAACAAATAATAGGCATTGTAGTATGCTATTATACTTTGTTCAAAATAACATTCTATAGATATTTATGAAAATCTTTTCTACTGTCCATTCAACTGATTTTGACATTTATTGCGTTGCTGGAAAGACAAATGTCGGCTGAAGTAAATAGTGGGTATAGTAATCACTTTTTTGCTTTTAATGCCATCCTTAGGCCTACGAAATAGAAGTTAAAATCGGTTGAACAGACAGTAAAAAAGTTTCTTTAAATGTCTAATCTTAATGCGAACAGGATTTAGGTAAGTATCAAGCTTGAATCATCAAAACTTGATCCTGGTTACTGCGCCCCTCCAGGAACTGCCCCGTGTGTCTGGGTACCGCTGGTACTAGCCTTAATTATGGTACTGGTCGAAAGCCAGAAAATCTGATACGAGACTTGCCAAGGAGTATTGTGTTACTCAGACTGGGTTTTGCAGGTCCGATAGGCAGTCGCTATATGTAAAATACTGATAACCAACTGCATTTGGAAGCCGATCCCAACAGTTGAGGAAAAAGGCTAGTCAGATTTATTAAACTAAGCAACAAAAACTTTACCTCTTCAGACGGAAGATTATGCATAATTTTGTTAATACTTTAATTAGCTACTGACCTTGCGAATCAAAATCCACAACTGGTTTTATATTAATGTTACTTACAATTACAACTACTTAGCTTTAAATTTTATGCACCTGGCTTGTTTAAACCTTAAACTTAATTGACATAGTCCTAGGAATCTAGTTCTTAGAGGTATGGCATGATTAAAAAATGTGAAGGAATCCGATGGATGCGGGACGCGCAGGATCGTTCATTGTGGCGATACTTGGGGGAGGCTTATGTCCAACCATGGACGTCTATCGGCTGATATGATGATGATGATTCAAAAATTGTGACACGGTCCGTTAGCGCAGTCTGGTTGAGACTGCTAAGTTATTTTCCAGATAACGAGAGTGGTTTTCTTATGTATTTGGGAAATCGTCCAATGACAGCTCCCACACTTGGGCGAAGCGCGAGGGCATGTCAAACTGTCACTGACTAAAACCCACTCTTGTTCCTACTTTGCCTTCGTTCCAGAGCCCGAGAGTTTCTTTCACACAACCCATAGCCCCAGTAGACTTTGACCCTGCGGTTTTGCTGATATCTGTTTGAAGCGCACTTGCAACACTACACGCTGTCGACAAGTTAGGCTCGGTCCGGACGGTTACTGGACGGTCGACCGGGGAGGTACCCATTGTTCACCGTCCGCAAGCCCGCGCCTGGCTAGAATCGGGATCCCGGTGGCTGGGGTGTGAGGGTCTTTCCCTCGCGCGTGCGGCTAGCTCATTTGCTAGCATTACTCCACCACAGAAGGAGACGACCACCTGCCACTACTCCTCGCTCCGGACCATGGCCTTTACCAACGCCCGGCGCGAGAGATCGTTGCTGCCGGTCGCCCCCACGAGGACAAGGTGATGCTCTGCCCAAGCGGGGCACACCATATGCTCCACCGGGTCCTCCGGGTGGTCCACATAATGGTGATTGCCGGGCGTTTCTTCTGTACGAATCCGGTGCAGGAACCTTTCGAACTTACCATGTCCGGTGAGAAAATGCGTCATGCGAATAGCCAGCCCCTCAATTTTTTTGGATCCTCAATTTGTATGGAGGCACTTGATGGTAAACCAGGCAAGATTTTTGAAAAGTATTCTGCTCTCGAAAAGCCACTCCTCGACTAGGGCAGAGTTATCTCTCATCATTATCAATTATTCTGTTTATTAAACATACATTTTAATGTGATAACTTTCTGAGAACTGTTTTTGTATTTTTTGTCTTTGTATTATGTTTTTCAAAAGATAATACTTAAATATTAAGTAACTCTTTTTTATCTAAATAATGTAATTGCAGATATTTTACGGAAATTTTGGACTGAACTACAAAAAAAATTACAATGTGTATGTGTGTGTTGTTTTAGGCGTGGGCGAAGGCACATCAGTGAAGCCTTTTTCTTTTATACTTAAATCGAAAACGAGACAGCGACTGTTGCAACCCAGTGTTCGGTCATATCGTCGCTTGCCATCAAATGCAATAGTGGTCAAAAACGAATCTTTCAATTTAAAAAAAAACTTTGTCCTTAAAGTGACATTGCGAGGCTCCATCGGGAGAACGTGGGCGCAGGCCCATTTCGCCCACGCCCATCTACGCTACTGTGTACGTGTGTACCTACATAAATGATAAAATAAATAAATAAACATATAAACACAGAACAAAGAGTACCCAGCCTTTTGTATACCCGGCGCGTGCTTCTTTAACCCTTCAGATACCGTCAATTAGAGACACAATAGTAAGACAATAGATGCGCGGCTACCGGTGGTCGCTTGGGGATTCATGAATTAATTGGGCAGATATAGAAGCTCACACTTCAAAAAGTTTAAATCTTATCTAGCTCCAAAAAACCGTTGGGGTCCAGCAGGGTCGCAGCCTACAGGGGCCAAGTGTCTGCTTCTGAAAGAAAGGCTCGGCCCCGGAATGAAAGACAACGAAGGAATGGGGTGGGTTTTTTAGTCAGTAAAAGACACTCATCTCCCGCCAATGGCTTTTACCAACCGATAAAAAAAAGTTGGCTTTAATGATTATGTCGACTTCAATCACACACAAGTATACTAATATTGTTACTGTACTATAACTGATAAAACTCAGACCCATTCCCATGTGATGGACCACTATCGTACGATGACGCATTGATTAGTAGATACTTGACCTTTGAACCGCTGGACCTATTGCGGGGATGCGTAAACTATACGTATAAGTGTTTACAGTCAACAAAAGCAATCAATTTATACATCATGAGGTCAACCATCGAATCTAACTCGGCTGGACAGTGTTCGGGAAGCTACGCAGTATCTCCTCGTCCAACATACCAGTGTCTCAAGATGAAAGTGTATGAGTAGTGTGTGTTGCTAGTGATGGCATATGGCTCCGGAACGTAGTCGCTCACAGTGGGCCTCATCAGAAGGCTTAAAGCCACCCAAAGGGCAATGGGAAGGGCCCGGGGTTTCCTTGCGTGATCGAATAAAAAATGAAGATATCCGCAGGAGAACCAAGGTTGCCGACAAAGCACGATGAATTGCCAAACTTAAGTGGCAATGGAAAGGTTCAATTGGCGACCGCGTAACAGAATACGCAGCGTTGGAAGGCCTCCTGGAAGGTGGACCGATGACCTAATGAAGGTTGCGGCTAACCGATGGATGCTAGACGCATAGGAATGTTCGTTGTGGCGACGCTTGGGGAGACCTATGTCCAACAGTGGACGTATATCGGCTGAAATGATGATGATGATGAATTTATACATAATGACAACAAAACATATGATACTGATACTAAAGGCAATTCGCATATTTAAACCGATTTCAAAAGCTTTTGTCCTGTTCGCGTTCAACTTCTTTAGTGAAGGGTCTGGGTAGTAGTGATGATGATATTAATCATCAGCTTAAAGGTAGTATACTGATGGAAATATCTTAAACTTTCATCTCATGCTCTCAAGCCATCTTGATTCCGAAAGCAAACCTAAGCTAACAAAACTGGAGAAGAAATTCGAGCATCGCAAAATCTTATGATTACTTTAATAATATACTTGACATAATTATCAAAATTTTCCGTATATTTCACTTTAAATCAATTTCTTTTAAAAACTCATCAACAAGAGCTTTAACATTTTAAAAATGTGTTCGACATGGGATTTTGTACATGTGGAATCCTGGAGGAGCGCTGGCCTAATGCTGCGGAAGCGAGCGTACGTGACCCACCGCCGCCGCCGCGCCGCTCCTGCGATAACTACCACTCCACTGCTGTAGCCGATTCTGAATTAAGTGCTCCATTGGTGTACAGCAATTGTAAGGCGTTCCGATACGAGGATAAACAAACAAATAAATAAATAAATACTTTTTCATGGACAAATCACAACAGAATTAAGGTGCCTGTCTATCTACTGGTCTACATGAATGTTTCGTGTTATATTTGTTAAAATGTGGTTCAATGGAATCGCATTAACATTCTTGCACGAAAACCTCTAGTGGTTTTGATTCTGTCTACACGTAACTAATAGCTATTGTGCTTTGTCAAGGGTAAGAAATATTATAGTAACATGTACCGGAAGCTGTATAACTAACTAGCTGCTCCCAGCGGCTTCGCCCGCGCGATAGCAGAAAATTATCTCAAGGGAACATACTTCCGGGATAAATAGTATTCTATGTCCAATTCCAGGATATGGTCTATCCGTGTGCCAAGTTTCATCAAAATCGGTTTTGCCATTTAGGCGTGAAGACGTAACAAACAAACAAACAAACTCACTTTCACTTTTATAATATGAGTAAGGATTTCACGGTATGTAGCATAGCGGGGTGTTAGTTTATTGGCGTAGAGGGTTTCGATGAGTAGGTACAATCTTTCTGTAAAATTCTGTCACATGTAAAACCTATGTATATTATGTGCCTATGTGAGATTTCCTATTAAGGAGAGGCCCATTGTGACTGACCACGCTCACAATGGGCCTCAAAAGTTTTTTTTTTAAATTGCAGCAAATTTCAATTCTGAAAAGGCCGTTTACCTATTTTTGTTTTGACAGTGGCTATGTCAAATCACCAATTGACATTGACAATGACAGTGACATGCCTCAAAACTCAAAATGTCACTGTTGTGACAAAAAAGATGAACCGAATGTTGATGAAATAATTGGCCAAAAATCTGATTAAATTACAATTACATAAACATGGCTTTCTTCAAGGGCTGGCGATATGCCGCCTTCATTTCTGGATTTGTAGGTTTCATTGGACTGGCGCTGTACCCTATTGCTATAGCGCCTATGATAGACCCTTCGGAATATAGTAAGTTTCCTTTAAATCACTCATAACAACAAATCCCTTGCTTTTGGTAACCTAAAATAATAATTGAGTTCTTATTGTTTTAGAGGAAATCCAAAAGATAACAAGAAAAAACATTAGACAGGAAGATATTCAACCCGGGAGTAAGTCAATTTCTTTCATAATATTTACATCATTGAAATAAGAACTTACCTACCAGTTTTTTTTTTAACGAAAGAGTACTTAATATCTAACTTGAGCCTTAACCCTTCAGATACCGTCAATTAGAGACACAATAGTAAGACAATAGATGCGCGGCCACCGGGTGTCGCTTGGGGATTCATGAATTAAATCTTGTTTTCAGACTAATGTTTTGAATTTTGACCTGTGAGCCCTATCCATATTATTATAATTTTTATTCATTTATTCATGATTCTTATATTATTTTTGAACTGTTTGCCGTTGAAACTCCTGGAGTTTTATTTATAGTCTCTTTTTGTAATGTGAATGTGAGAACATTGTATAATCCACAAACTCTTAGATTACTTCCTATTACAACTTAATTTTTTTTATATTTATTATGATTATTTTTATTGTGCTTTGTGTACAATGTTGACTGGTCTACACTGTTCTTACATAATTCTATCAATATTGTAAAAATCACTTTTTTAAATAGTAACCTTGGAGTTTCTTGCCGGTTCTTCTCCATAGGAAAGGACCAATTTGGAACTATGCACTAGCTTGACGTTTTATAAGTGCCGTTGTAGGCCTATATGAAATAAAATATTTTGACTTTGACCCTTGGGGTCCGAGTTCTCATATGTTTTTTAACCTTTCAATCGTGGTAATTAGAGAGACACAATAGTAAGACAATAGAAGAACCTTAGCAGTAATTTGATAACCTTCCCTCTGTAGATGTAGAAAGATTTTTTTCAATGAAAAATACTAATAAAAATCTCTAACAATAACTGCTACTAAATAAGTATGTTGTAAATGAAACATCTTTTTCCTTCTCTAGCATTATTCGCAGAAGGCGAGATGAACCAACATAATTTTAGTGTTTGATGGATTAAAAGCATCTTTTATTTTTCAGATATGAAGGTATGGACAGATCCATTCGGACGGAAGAAACCAGAAAGTGATTAAGCATACTTAGTTTAATTAGTGTAAACTTTAATTTATGAATTATAGAACCAAGTTATTGAAATGTTACATTTTGTTTTATTTCACAAAACTTGCACAATCACGGCAGTAAGTCATAACTAATAATGAATGTGTACTTAGTTATGATATTCCTCTTATGTCTCTGAGGCTTTATTATTATTAGCTGTTGTCTCTCTACTGGCAACACGCTACAACATCACGCTGCAACCAATGAGAGCGGAGTAGTAACCAAAGATGCAGGCGAAATCGCAGGGGACAGCTCATCATCATATTCTGCATCAACCTCATATTTCTGCCGAATGATGTCCACTGTTTGGCTTTGGCATAGACCTCCCCCAAGTGTCACTATAATGCACAGTCCTGTGAGTCTCGCATCCATCGGATTCCCGCAACCCTCGTCAGGTCATCAGTCTACCTTGTAGACCTTTCAAAGCTACGTCTTCCGATACCCGGTGCCACTCCAGAACCTTTCGTCCCAACGCCCAACGGTCATCTGTTCTGCGAACTATGTGCCCTGCCTATTGCCACTTAAGTTTCGCGATTCTTCGAGCTATGACGGTAATTTTGATTCTCCTGCACAGCGGGGATAGCTAATCTTCTATAATATAAAAATGAATCGCAAAATGTGTTGGTAAGCGCATAACTCAACAACGCCTGGACCGATTTAGCTAATTCTTTTTTTGTTGTGATTGTTATTGTGAGGAAAAGGTTCTTATGGAAAAAAAATTAAAATAGGGTAGGGTAGAGTTGGGTAGAGTTGGGTATAGTAGGGTAGAGTAGGGAAGAGCGGGTTAGTCAGGGCGGGAGCTAGTTTTCAATAAAACAAGATGTATAAAAGAAAATTTTAATGTTAAAATTCCAAATAACCCTTTTCGGGCACATTCTATATCCTAAAGCTTTATATAAAACAGTGGAGTCCCTGTCGTTTTTACAATTTCATAAAAAAATAAATCATTATTCCGAAACTCCATATTTACAGTGTCCAAATGTGCTCCTTTCTTGTAGCCCTAAATAGTTATTACTATAGTGATTAAATATGTTTTAAGCTGAGACAAAAGTATCATTATTCTGCTAATTTCAAGTACAAAAACTAATGTGTGACTATTAAAAATATTTACATAATTATACATCAAATATCTTTACATTAATTTTACCCAAGGGTCCATATTACGTACTCAATATACGCATTACACGCCAATTAATATCTCAACTTTTCGTCTCTCAAATATTCTCAATTCAAATAAAACTATTTAAAATTATAAACTACAATGAAATTTTTAATGGCTACGTAATATTGGATTTATATAACTATATAAAATAAAAGAAAGAAATTTTCTGACCTCTCCACTTCTATTATGAGCAAATGCAAAAGGTACAATTTAAAATTGAGCGATAACAATGAAATACAAGGAACAATGAAGGACTGAGTAAATAAAATTATGATATAAAATGATTTTATATAACAACGATTAATGATAGGCATATAAAATATGATGCAAGTAAATATTTATTACAAATTCAGCTAATAAAACAGAGTTTCTTAGAAAACTGAACACAAATCATCAGACCACTATATTTATGCTAAAGGGGAATTTAATCCCATAGTAACGCGGCGTCCTAAGTGGGCGAGTAAAAACGATTGCGGGTGCGAAGCGATGCGGTTCAAGTTAATTGAAAGCGACGCGGCGGTTTTTTCTTCTATCGTCAACGTGAGCATGGTCCAAAAGGTTGTTGGTTCATCCAACGTTATGTTAATGACCAAGAGGCAACGCGAAAAAACAGAAATAAACCCCTGAAAACTGCTGGCATTCGGTAAATCCATAATTGACTCGAAATTTCACAAAACTTGATCCAAGAAAAACGTGTCTTTTAAAAAATCTTGAAAGTTTTAGAAAGAAATTCGTCACTCAGAATCTTGATTAAATGTTCAAGGATTATAGTAATATTTCCTTTATTTTTATTTTTTTGATGTATGATAACATGAACATTATTAGAGATTAAAGTACGCGCAAAATAGCAGATTTTCAGAGGTCTTTACTGAATATAAATTTAAATAATATCCATAACATATCTGTTACCAAAATATCTAATAGAAAGATGTGTCATAATCACGTAAAAGCGGTTGTTTGAAAAATAATGAAAATTTATCTCGGTACGCTCTATTTGCGAACAAAGTCGAACCGGCGACTTAGCTTTCTATATAAAACAAGTTACTGCACCGTACAAGTTCGCGCGAAAATATCAAACCAACTGATTGCGACCGCTTCGCTTAGCTTATCTCCGCACCGCACTAACGTTCATTTGGTCACGTTGGCCACTGTAATAGTGGCAATTGTTTCTTCCATTCGCACCGAATCGCGTCGCAATCGCATTGATTCGTTTGTAAGACACCGCGTAAATAAAACAGATTTCCATATTAGGAACACCCTGTGATTACAATTAACTAACTTGTTGGAAGTAACTAAGATAATAATATGGTGATTTTTATGTAACTATCATATATATGTTTAATGAAACACAGCATTTTTATTGCATTACATTCAGAAAACGTCACAAACAATTAAGTTTCAAAGAAGCTACGCGTCCGTGGACAGTGGGCCTAACTTTGATAAATACTTGTGCACACAGCACTTGATTTGTTTTTTTTTTTTAATTAGACACATCTTCATCCTATCCAGTATAAGTGTAGATACGTAGTATATGTATAGAATTGGTCAAGCCTCTTTCAAATTACCTCAATTATGGTAATGATAAAATAATAAAACAAGTTTCATTTGTTTGAAAAAAGAAAATAATAATCTACGATTTTTTTTATCTACATCTTTGCCTGTTTTATATAAAAAAAAAAATAAGGTGCAATTAGATTATAATCGACCGACATAGACGATATCGATCAAAATATTTATAATCGATGATTGATCGATTAACGTAATCCTTTCGATCTGGATGGTCGATGTCATCAAGCGACTGCAATCTAGTTGCACCTTGCGAGAGAGATACAGCATGCACGTGCTATCTCCCTCTATCTGTCTTACTTCAGTTAAAACATCGCCTTCGACTCCGACTCGACTCCAGTGTGTGAGCAACGCCCCCTATGTACCATTTCCGTCAAAATGACTGCGCCAGAGTACTTTTTGGAACAGAAATTTAAGTGTCTATATGAAGTATTGCCATTGGAAAAGTACTACGACGCGGCCCCATCAGTGGAAATAGAACATTAGAAAAACTCAGTTATACTTCGGAAATGTGACCTCTTTGGTAATTGGAATGGGTTCTATAGAAACAACTAAAAAGATTTTAATAACCAAAATATTTATGGTGCGTTATGAAACATTGTTACGTACTACAAAATTATGGACACTCAATCATTTTGCAACCTAAAAATAAAAAATGCAATATATTGCCCTCTGTCTTTTAACGTTGTGGTTCGAATGAACTAAAATTTAACGAATGAAAGCCCTGGTAAACTAAGTCTATTATAATTATTAAAAACTAATTTCAATGTTCGTGAATTTTATCTGAAGAAACAACTAAAAATAATTAAAAAAAAATATTTTTTTCAAGCCTTAAACATACTAATTAATATTAATAAAACATGGCAACTTTTTAATTATCAATTTTCTTGCCAATATCAAAAATGTTTAGTAGAAAAGAGTAGAAAAAAAATCAAGAAATTTACCAAATATTTTAGCGTTTCTTTGGAGTCAATTCACGAACTTCAAACATTTCGTTGAACTTGTAAAATTATCCTATATAAGAAAATTAAATATATTGTGCCAGGTTATAGATAAGTGGCGCTCCTTTAGTAAAACAAATATTATAGGAGGATTTATAATATATACTATATCTAAGCCGGTATCATTACTAAACCACCTAGTCAACAGATATAAGACTAAGCAAGTTATTTTGGAATTATTTTTCCTCATCGCCTAAAAGCCAATTCCTAAAATGCAGCAAGAGCATCGAAATAAGCAACTTGAGCCCCAATTAAAGTTTGCAATTTCGATGGACACTGCGTTTCAGTATGATGAAATATTATTAGGTACTATTACAAAATAGAGATTTTTATATTAAAGATATAATAATGAATTATTAACTAGACATTTTAGTAACGAAGCCGGCGTATTATTTACATAAAATTTATGGAAATATATCTATATTAAGAACAATATAAGAAGCTGCAAAAGTGTGCATGTGCACATACAGCTCAATCTTTACACATTATTATATTATTTACTGAAATTATCACGAATTTCAAAGTAAGCGTTGTAATATTAGAGTGTTATTTATAATTATATCAATATATATAACATCACTTTTCACTGTGTTATCACTTAGTATAGGCATAACTATATCTTCCATAGTCAATTTATTATTAAAAAAACATCATTGCAGAAATTCGTCGTCTTCGCCCACCTGAAAAAAAGTTAAAATACAGATTAAAAATATATTTTAACCCTTCAGATACCGTCAATTAGAGACACAATAGTAAGACAATAGATGCGCGGCCACCGGGTGTCGCTTGGGGATTCATGAATTAATCATAAAATGACGCGCCACTAGTATCTCAGAAAGTGCGATACGGTGAAGGCGACATGCTAGCCAGCGAAATTCACATCTTAAGAGGGTCTTTTTTCACTTGCCTATCGTAATCATTGAAAATGGTTTAAAAGCTTACTTCATCTAACGCAATCCAACGCGATGTTTGACTAAAAGGCAACGCAAAAAAAGAGAGATAACGCCTGAAAACTCAGTTAGTATTCGTTAATTCCGTGATTTACTCGAATATTTCAAAAAACTTGCTCCAGGATATAGCTGTTTTTTTAAACCCTTAAAAGTTTTTGAAAAAAGTTTTCGTTATTTAGAATCTTAATAAAATTTGCAAGGCTTCTATAGTTTTACTTTTTTGACTTTTTAAATTTTTAGGCAAATTATGAAGTGTCAAAGTTCGTACAAAATGGGAGATTTTCAGAGATCTTTACTGGAAGCCTGGATAATATTCACAAGATACTGCGTTTCCAAAAAATAATATATAATAACGTCATAATCAGTTACGAGTATGAGCGGTTGTATGAAAAACAGTGAAAACGTGTGTCGTGATGCATCTTAAGTTTTTTTTTTACATTTAGCAGTCGGGTAGGGTTGCCAAATTTTATTGGAAGAAATAGAGTATATTCGATTTCTAAGGAGGTATAAAGAGTACGGACTTATAAAAAAGGGTATCATGTATATTAAAAAAAAGGTTTTTCTGGAACTTTTTGCAGAACATAACAATTTTTAATTGTTTTTAAAAGAATTGTATGACTGCAAACATTCTAACTTTAAATATACTTAGATCAGGAGCTCACTTATACTCGCTTTTTAATGATTTAACCTTTCAATCGTGTTAATTAGAGACAAAATAGAAAGACAATGGGTGGGCGAACACCGTCGTTCGCTTGGGGATTAATGAATCCCTGTTCCTCTCTTTCCGCCATTTCTCATTTAGGATCGTAAAGACTCAGTAAAGTCGACTTTTTAGTAAACTCGCACCTATTTAAGACCTGTATTTATGATGTATACCTATAGTCCACCATAAAGATGATTTGATATTAAACATTGTGTAAAAAAGTGTAATTTAGAGTCCTCTATTGGTGTGGTGATTATAGAGTACGCATAAATGATATAGAGTGCAATACTTTATTTTAGAGTACGGTTGGCAACCCTAGTGTCAAGTTCTATGTTCATCTAATATATAAAATTTCCATGTCACAATGTTAGTTACCGTACTCCTCCGAAACAGCTTTACCGATTTTTACCAAATTTTATATGCGTATGAGACCTACTGAGGTCTGAGAATCGGAATATTTTCCATACCCCTAAGTGATAAGGGTTGTTCACCCTTAAATTTTTTATTTTTATTTTTGGACGTTTTTTTTTGTTTTTTAATATTTTTTAATGTGGCATTAAAAAATACATGCAACCCAAAATTTTTACTTTTTTATCACTAACCCCTATTTTTTATAGCAAAAAATAATTTACGCGTATAAGGCAAAACAACGTTTGCCGGGTCAGCTAGTTAAAATATAATTTATCACAAGACATACCTGTAAAAAGTATTCAAAGTCGTTGCGATGACAGTTGCCCTCGGCCGCAAACGTGAACTTGTGGAACGTACCGTCCTCGCATATCACTGGAAAATATAAATGAAGCGTTTCAATCACTGAGCTCTATTATTTACAGACAGACTGTTCCATATCATCATCATCATCATTTCAGCGGACAGACGTCCACTGTTGGATATAGGCTTCCCTCAAGTGTCGCCAGAATGATCGATCCTGTGTGTCCCGCATCCACGTTGACTGTGCGTAGCGAGTGGGTGTACTTACGGACGGCGGTGTTGTCGTCGGTGAAGGCGCAGAGAGCCTTGACGTCGGGGTTGGCGTGCGCGGCCGCCAGGTGCGGCCAGGCGCCGCGCGCCGCCCACACGTGCAGCGTGCCCTTGTCCGACACGCAGCACACCAGTGAGCCCGACTGGTTGAAGTTTATGCTGGAAATAATTGAACGAATGTTTCAGTAGGAAGCTTGCGGATGAGACTAGCGTCACGTCATACGAATATTGTCCCATAAAATCCTACCTGACATCTGTATACAAAGTCCTAACTCACTCACTGACTCAAAACTCCCAGCCCAAAAACTTGCGACCTAGAACGCTGAAGTTTTGTACTGAAGTTTCTTTTATTTTGTATAAGACAGAATAAGAAAGGATTTCCCACAATTCCCCCAAATTTAGTATAGAGAAAACTACTTTCACAAGGGCACTCATACATTTTAATCCACTTGGAGCCCAATTACTTTCTTAGAGCATCTTCTTTTTGATTATCGAAATTGCAAACTTGGAAAGTTGTTATAATATTATCTATAAAAAGCCGAAACTCGTCGACGTTACGTTCAGTTGTTATGTCTACTGTCTAGGTCCCGTTGAAATACTCACCAATAAACATCGGCGTAGTCAGAACCACGCCTTAGTTCATGTAGCATGTGCTTGTTGGCGGTGTCCCAGACGCGGATGATGGTGCCTCGTTCAGACGCAGTAGCTAGTCGAGCGCCGTTAGCAGATAGACTGACGCAGACTAGCTCAGTTTGATGGCAGCTCATCACAGCTGGGGACGAGGAGTGGGCGCCCTTTACAGCACGTGTCACGTCCTGAAACGTCAGTTGGCAATTAATACTATTTTAGTCTAATATAGCAAAAACAAAGGCGAACCCAATATGGTACCTTGAAAAACACCGAGTGAACACCAGTTTTTATCCTGAGAGGGATAACATACAGGAATTTTTGGAGACTTGTTTGCCTTGACATCTTAACACGTTGTTGACGTTGTGTGAGGTAGATTTCTAGCCATTTTAATGCATTTTCTATTATGCCGTATCAAGCCAGTGTACAGTTAACGTAGTCAAAAGCTTAGGATATATCTAAGAAAATGGAAGTAATTGGTATTTTATTAAAAAAAGCGTTGTTTGTTTCACTAAAATCAAATGCCAAGTCAAAGGTAGTTTATAATTAAAAAATAATAATTTTTGATCTATATCATACTTACAAGAAGCTGCAGCGATCCCTTCCGATGTGCGGGCGCGGCCAGTAGGTGCGGCGCAGTAGGCTCACTAGCTAGTGCACATAGCGGCCGCGCACCCAGTCGTGTGCGGACCAGCGCCACGCGGGTCAATGATGGTAGGGAAAGCACCTGGATGCTGGATGATAGCACCACTGCGACCCTGGGGTAAAAATAAATCTATATAAAATCAAGTTACAGTAGGTTTGCAGATCTATATGAAAAAATGATTCAGGATTGACCCATGTACATGACGGCGTATATCCCGGAGCGATGTCCAATTCGGGACTTAGGCCTTTCCTCATTCCTTGACTGCAAAGATTGCACTGAGGTATTAGCACGTTTAAAGATAATAAATATTATGGCCTAAAACCCTTCATTCACACATCAAGCCAAATGCTGCAGGAATATGCTGTGTAAGTGTTTTGATCGCAGCCGTTTGATTACTTATATTACTGTCAACGAAATAATGTATTTTCATGTTTACAAAAATTATTTGGCAGAGATAAAATGTGCAGTCCTCAAACATCATTTGTTTTGTATCTGAATGTAAAACTAATAAAACAAAAGCGCAAATAGCTACTTAGTTAAGTATGCCGATGAAACCTATATAGTTTACCATTATAGGTATCAAATCAATGTAGGTACCTAATGTTGTGCATAGATAAGTACAAGTTAAAATTCCTTGAAATACCTGAATAAATATTTATAACATGAATCAGTGAATAGTCTTCAAATAAATCAATTACAATCAGCTATAATAATAGATACCAAAGTGCGTCATACAAATGAAGATCCCGCGCAGAACTGACAAAAGTCACGCAACAATTGTTTCGAACCATGTAAATTTAATTAAAACTGTTTTAATCATGAATCCAAAATTATTAACGTTTCCTAACGAACTTACGTGTGGACACGACACTTCATTAGTTTTTCTAAAAATAGAATCAGGCCAATCCAGAGTGTTGAATATTCTTAAAATATCATCAACATTATTCATGATTTTAGGCCAAAGATGTTACTGATGAACATATATCGACAACACTCACAACATGCAACAACATATTTCGTTTTAGTCCATCCAAAGGTTGTCTGGTAGACATTGCCCTATGCAATAAGACCGCATATTGTACACTTATATTTGGAAATGTTTGTCTTTTATTAAGTTAAGATGTGCAATAAAGTTATATAATAATAATAATATATGTAAGCTTCCTCAATATGTCGCTATATCGATCCGTTCTCTGCGTTTCGCATCTTTCGGATTCCCGCAACCCTCACCAAGCCCAAGCAAGGTCCACCCTGTGGGAGGATTTACACTGCACTTAAGAATAACCGTGGCACCATTAAAAAGGCACCAGTGACTGAAAAGTTGAAAGGGAATCGTTTGTCTTGCTATGTGAAGAGTAGAAATAAAACGCATGTTATTAAAAGATTAGTGACTATGCATGTGGATGGATTTAGAGGGAGAGGGAGATCAAAGGAAAGTTGGTAGGATTGTGTGAGGATTGATATGTAAGAAAAGGGAGCCAGTGATGATGTGACGGTTGACATGAAGTAAAAAGGGACAAGGGGAGGCAGATGATGATGTGCGTGTAAATCAAAAAGTCTTCCTTAGTGTTCTTGTTTGCTAGGCTAAATCTTGCATAACTTTGCATGCTGCTAGGACATGCGTTGTCTACTAGACAATGAATTTAAGATTTATATCTGACCTGTTCCGCATACTTTTAAACCGTCATCTTTTACGTTGTCTATTGCGACAGTCTCCTTAACTTTGTGCTACTTTGCATCTATAAAATTCATGATTTTTATTTTCTTTTCACAAGCCAGTTTATTAAGATTCTGAAAATGCTATTACGAAGAGGTTAATGAATTTTCACAAGTCAAGGGCAAAACAGTTGTTTTTATTTACTTTAAATAAGTGATCCATCAATCAGAACGGACACACTTTAATGATATATTTATTACAAAGATACAATAGCTTCGTGAATCTTTTACAATTTACTGGGTTATTCGGTGAAGGTTGTCCTTATCTTATCGTGTGTGGTTTCTACGTTTGTTAGTGTCTGGCCCAGCCTGGTCGGTCACGTTTCACGTTTTCATCACACTAACATTATAAAGGCGGATGATATGGTGTGTGTGTGTGTTTGTATGTTACTTCCTCACGCTGGAACAGCTGAGTGTTTTTTTTTTATTGGTTGGTAAAAATCATCCAAATGACATCCCTGCCCTTGGGCGGAGCGGGAGATAGTGTCACTCTTATTGACTAAAAAACCCACCCCGTTCCTTCTTGCCTTTCATACCGGAGCCGAGCATCACTTTCGGAATTAGACCCTGGCCCCAGTAGGCTTCGACCCAGCTGGGCCCCTGCTGTTGCTGATAACTTTTAGAGGCGCGCGGGAACAGTGCGCACCGTCGACGACTTGGGCTCGGTCCGGACAGTTACCGGACGGTCGAACAGCGAGCTACCCTTTGCTCGCCGTCCGCAAGCCCGCGCCTACGGTGGCCGGAAATCGGTCGGCCTGCTCCTTTGCTAGCATTACTGCTTCGCATAAGGAGCCACCTGAACAATGAAAGGAAGTCCAGGTTACGGTATACAGGTAGACCATATCCTGGAATAGCACATAGGATTAACTTTTGCGTTTTTTAACCCGGTGTGTGTTCCCTCTGGGTTCCCTTGTTACTTACAGCACTGCCTATAAGTCTATAACTGTTATCAGCTATTACCGAATCAAACTGCACATCTAAGCGGATTCCATTGGACTAATTCCTTACCAAATCGAGCTCAAAATAAGGCCTAGATTTAAGCTCGGTATTTATTTCTATAGACACATTCTTTTTTTGCTACCAAATACGTTGCGATAAGCTATCATTTGTTTTTCGTCTAGACGGTAGTTAATACAATAGACAAACTAGATACTTCTCCGTGCTAGATTTGGAACTAACCTATGATTCGACTATGCAAGATACGTGGAAAAAACTTCAACATTAGCTTAGGTACTGCTGAGCAGTCAAGACTATATAATATAGGTCCAACCATGAGCTCTTATCAACTTAATTGTAAGTTTCAACTGTGTGTATCTTTGTGTGGAAAATAGATTTTATCTTCCTTATATTTCTTTATATAAATTTTAAAACGTAAGTATTAAATAACTCCTCGGGGAACACAGAAACGGTTTTGAACCCCCACATTGAGCCATTAGTGGCGACCACATTAGAACGATTAGTGGCCGCCACAAGTTGCGGACGCGTTTCTCTATAGATTTTGTATAGCATCGGCGCACACCAAGCATTTGAGTGGCTGCGTCCGAGCCACAAGCTGCGGAAGTCGGCCGCGCTGGCTAGTTGTGGCCGCGTTTTCTGCGACGTTTTCTACGATTTAGTATAATAAGCAAGAACGAAATCAAGAGAGCGTCCATTTTTGATAAACACACGTCCGGCTCTGTCAAGTACCACTTGAACAACCGCCGCAAGTGGCAGCCACTGAAAGCCGCACCCAACCACTGGTGGCGGCGTGTAGTGGCTTGACTGAACCACTGGTGGTCGCGTTTAGCAGCGGCGACTGGTGGCCATAATGAGCGGGTTCTCTTTAACCTTTCGAATACCTTCAATTAAAGACACAATAGTAAGACAATGACAGCGCGAACGCTTGGGGTTTAATAAATATCTTCTCAGAACTACAGATTACTAACAGAACTGCGGAATACGGTGTAAAGTCCCATATATCTCCGTTAAAAAGGGAGGACCCTCCGACCAGACGATTGTTGGGTCTGGTCCGGGCAACTATACGACAGTTGATTTCAAACGGTGGTACATGTTCTAATTGCGTGGAGAATTTGATACCGCGATGTAGGATAGTTCCTTTGTGGCGAAATAGATGTCGCTACAATATCTTAAACACTTTCTACATGTTTTATTAAATGCAGGGTGTAAGGGACAGGTCTTCGAAAAAAACAAAAGCTTACTCAGTAGACGAAACTGAACAACTTTTCAAAAGATTATTTTTCAGGAAACGAAAAAAAAAATCAGCCTTTCTATAAAAACTGTCCAGTCAAATTTATAATTGTGTATATTAGATACCGATTTATTTTAAGTTTCCTGCAAAAAAAAAACTTTCAGGTACGTTATATAGTTGCGTCTTGTACGTCGAACCGCACATCATAACATTTTAATTGCATTTAGCCAAATCATCACTTTGCGCGTCTACGCCAAACGATGGAAATTATTAATTAATCAAATCAGTACGTGTTCAGATTGCCATAAGTGCCGTCGCGCGTGCTCCCTCGCTTCATCAACCAACCTAATTATTTGTAGCATTTTAACAATACACTTTTTGGTGAACATTCCTTTCTATCATTGAACATCCCAGCAGGTAACCTTTACACGTCTACTGAACAAACCCTTCAAAGTTTGCGGGGAGCGGTCCCTCACACCTTGTATACTATCTTTTGTCTTACTTGTCCTTCCTCGCCTTCAGTGCTCTGATAGGCGACTTGAAGAGCACCTCTGCCTTGAAGGCCCGCTGCTGGTCGTCCAGCAGCATGAGGCTGCAGGGTCTCCGCGCCTTGACCACCAGCAGCCAGTTGGTGCGGAACACCATCTCGCAGAGGGACACATCGCCGAGCTCCTCCTTGCCTGGAGTTGGGAAAATAAGATTATTCTGATTATTTTTTGCTTAAGTGTCTATTGCACAACAAGCTCTCATGTCGGTTTGTTTTAGGTAGGAAATCACCCAATGAGTTCCTCCGCTTTAGGATAGACTATCTATAGTGACTAAAACCACACATATGTCTTTGCCTTGCGTGGCAGGACCCCGGGGTTCCCTTTCGGAAGTCTGCCCATGGCCCCAGATAGATAGGCTTTGGCACTGCTAGGCCCCTACGATTTTGCTGACATATCTTTGAGGTGCCGCGTAGAACATCACGCACCATCAACGTCTTGGGCTCGATCAGGACGAGATCATGACCTTGTTATCCTTATTGCATAATGAATCGCTACTCAATTATTTATTAGTCACTTCATAATCATGAAAATAATTCTCACGCCCCGATTGCGCCTCCTATACCCTGCTCGAAATCCGTGATCTATTTGCCCAAGTAATACGGAACAACACGAGTCTACTCCGACTATACCAACAAAACCGACGATCTTACGTTGCTCACCATGACCTTAGAATTTGGTGTACAAATGAAGAATACGTAATGAGCACGTTGTTGCTCATATATTCGCTAGTTGTTAGTCATAGAATTGGATAAATTAGACTCATTAATATTTAACGCATCACATGGTACGGGTGTCGGAGAAGAATAGAAGATTTGAACTCTGAGTATTATTTTGACAACGTTTTCGTTTTTTAAATTTCAAATTGTTCGTTCCATTTTGTAACGCTGACTTCTGCCGTCAGCGTAACCTTTGGGACTCGAGTTCAATACCCAAAGGGTAACGAAAGTGGCGAACGGTTGCACCATTAGAAAATGTCCAATGACCTGTCTGTCTAACACTCGAATGTGTCCTTTTGTATTTATCTTCTCAACCGTACATTGACTTTGTTAAGACTGTATTTTTAAAAAGTCCTCAAGTTAAAGTAACAAATATAACCGGTTTTTCTCAGTAACCAGTGACTCAGTGACTCACACATTTGCTCGAGATTGATTACATATGCATATACGACTCATATACATAACTACTAATTTGTATATTCGGTTTGCAGTCTCTAAATTCTCAAGATTTATGAAATGTTTCTGTTTGTTAATGGAAACAGAGTTAGTTGACGAAAATAGATTTGAGTTTAAAGTCTATTCTCTAACAAGTGGGTTAAAATAACAGTGTTTGTAGATGGAAATAACTTTGTGGTAAAATCTACACTGAAATGTATGCGTTTTAGTAACTTTCTGGCTAACAAAATTAGCGAATTACCAGACAGATTTTGCAAATATCGGTCTTATCACGTATTGCACAATATTGGTAAGCTGAAATTGTAAGATGGGTCGCGGCAGATCGCGAAGCCGAGGGGATTTTTTTCTACTGATTGACTCGCGTTTGACCACTATCATATTATGGTAAGCGATGATGTGGTCGACGATGGATCACACTTGCTTAGAAGTAACCTATTTACTCTTGACTCTAGATCCCTATGTTGTAGCTAACGGGAAACAGGCTCCAGCAGGGAATTCCACTCCTTAACTGGACCTACGTGTACAATAAATGTATTCTCAAAACGTTTTGTACGTTGGGGGGGGGGGGGGGATATCCACCAGCGAAACGTAAACCAGTATGCAAAGAGACTTCTTAGGCTTGGAAAGAAGTAGCCCAAAGCTGGGATCAATGGATTGAATAGACCTTTGCCCAGTCCTGGGACAGTACAGGCTAGATATAATAGTGATATAACCTGACCCACATAATGCAGGTCCATTAAGCTCCCTAAACACAAAAGTGCATTGCCATTTAAAACAAATTGGACTGAGTTCAGATTAGGATAAGATTTCAATCAAAGATCACCGGAACGGTTCTATATATAGGAGTTCATTCACTTTGGCTGCGGATCGGGTTCCGAGTTCCGATAGTCAGACTTGTGACATACGAAAGTAATTAGACCAAATTACGGTACATGACAGTATGATTTTTGAATTATCATCATGACTAATTTGTTTTTATATTTTAGAATTAGCAAATCATTTTGCAGACGAGGATAGGCTGAAATGATGTCATTTCTTCCCAATGTATGCAATAGTACATTGTTACACTAGGGGTGAAAGTTACTTAATAAGTAACTTTAACCCTGAGGTAAGCATTGTGCTTTTCATTACGAATACAAGAAAATAGACCTAGTTTTTTTTTTAATAATTTGACAGTTGTTATGTGAAAGTAAAACTCCCTAGGGATGAAAAGTGTTGTACTTTTCAGCCCGCTCCTCAGGCAACTTCAGACCTACTTTCAGAGTATGAGTAATGAAAAAGTTATTTTTTTAACTGATATAAACTAGTGCTTGCGACGAACTGGACAGTTTCCACCAGAACTGGTAAGGAGTTCGGGCGCGCAAAAGATGGAAGGAGTAGAGGGAGGCCTTTGAGCAGGAGTGGAACAGAACAGGCTAACAAAAAAAAAAAAACTAGTGCTTGACTGCGATCCCACTTGATGGTAAGCAGTAATGCAATCGTTGATGGCGAGGCGCACTAGTTTATTAAGAGCCTATTCACTCTAGCTTTTAAGACACCCAAATTATTACCGGATGGGAAGACTGCAGCAGGCAAATTGTTCCAGTCCTTCGACAGTGATTGGTTGAATCCTGGTGATATAAGGTACATATAACTAACTGACCTGCTCAACCATATAAATTATCAAAGAAAAAATTTGGTGGCAGGGTAGGAGGGTAAAAAATAACACATTGTTGGACCTACGAAATATGCACAAAAAACATCGGTGAAACCGTTTTTTTTGTATTTGTATTCGTTTCGAAGATATTCGATAAAAAACACACGAGACTTTTATAAAGTAGATAAACCTTCCATTTTAAAGGCGTGCTGCACAAGTAAGAAAGAGGAGACTGAGTTGTTGTGCGGCCAATCTTGAGTTGCTTGTGCTTGATTTGATTGAAATGCATCTTCGTCTACGATGCAGTGGACCTGCCACTGGAATCTGATCTTTATGATGAAGATGGTAGAGTAGTCGAGACTTTTGTGCGGATCGCCTGGAGGACACGGTGGAGATATGCCTCACTTGGGCGGAACTCAACCGTGTTTATTTATTTATACAGGCACACCAACGACTTATTTACAATGCATTTATGAGGGCGAGGGTGTTCTCGAAGAGGCGATCGGCAATTCGGCAGTGACTAGGAAAAATCATTAAAGATCTGATAAAAAAAATACATTCAGCCGAACATAGAACCTCCTTCTTTTTGAAATTGGTTAAAAAAACTGTATTTATTTTATTTTTTAGTAGTATTTTGTTGTCCCAAAATACGACAAAAAACTTTTGTAGGTAGAAGTTGGGACCGTGGTCCCAGTTTAAAGAGCCCCACGGCCCATTGTGTTTAAGTCGCCCCTCAAAGTCTTGAATAGCTATAATAGAATAACTGACAGAAAAGTTTAGGGTATCATAAACGATTTTGGACAAAGAAAATATTAATGACTTGCAGAGCTGCTCCGAGCTCTTAACCTCCAAAATACCGTAATTAGAGATACAATAGAAAGACAATGAGAGAGCGAACGCATAGCATAGCATAGCATAATCTGCCTTTTTAATATTCCCTCAGCTGGCACTCAGGCCGCTTCTCTAGTAGAAGGAATGGGTCGTAATCCACCACGCGGGCCCAGTGCGGGTTGGTGAACGTCACATGTTTTCGAATTTTTGTTTTAGATCGTGCCGGTTTCCTCACGATGTTTTCCTTCACCGTTTTGAGAGCAGTGGTGATAAAATATGTCTGGGTGACTCGAAATACGGGGCCGTTACCACTCGGCCACCATTGCTCTTCTCGCCGCCGTTCGCTTGGGGGTTTAATGCATTAATGCGATCCATTTTACGACCTAAACTGAACTGTTTACAGTTTTAGGGAAGGAGCTATATAGGGTGTACAGCTCCATCCCTCTTTCTCGCTCGCACAACTGACATTTTAATACGTCATGGTAAGTCTCCTGTGCAGACCATTTGGTCAGACATTTTATTCTATTGTTGTAGGATGGTGATATGGTGCATTGTGTGAATCCAACAGCTGTTACCCGCTGTTGGATTCACACAATGTGTAGCTATCTATCATTTTCTCTCGTTTTAAAAATACATATTTTCGCCCTGCTGCCATCCTATTCATGCTATGTAAAAAAAAAACCGACAAAATGCGAGTCGGACCCGCGCACGAAGGGATCCGTACCATTAACTATAAAAAAAACGCCACAAACGTATGCTGTATTTTTTTTTTGGTGTGAAAAAATCATCCAATGACAACCCCCGCTCTTAGGTAGAGCGGAAGATAGTGTCAGACTCTTACTAACTAAAAACCCACCCCGTTCCTTCTAGCCTTCATACCGGGACTCGAGCACCCTTTCAGATAACCCCTGGCCCCAGTAGGCTTCGACCCAACTGGGCCCCTCCAGTTGCTGACAACTCCTTGAGGCGCGCGGGAACAGTACGCGCCGTCGACATCTTGCGCTCGGTCCGGACAGTTACCGGACGGTCGGACAGCGAGCTACTCATGGCTCGCCGTCCGCGAGCCCTCGTCTACGGTGGCCGGAAATCGGGATCGGAATCCCGGCAGCGGCGGCGAGAGCGCCGTTGCCTGATGCGGTCGGCCTCCTCCTTTGCCAGCATTACTGCTTCGCTGAAGGAGGCGTCCGCCTGCCACTCCTCCTCGCTCCGGACCATGGCCTGAACCAAGGCCCGGCGCGAGAGGTCTGCCGCCGATCGCCCCCACGAGGGCACGGCGATGCTCCGCCCAAGACGTTTGCTGTACGGGAGCCCTCTTAAATATTTATTTTATTGTTTTTTTAGTATTTGTCGTATAGCGGCAACAGAAACAGTCATCATCTGTGAAAATTTCTATCACGGTTTGTGAGATACAGCCTGGTGACGGACGGTCCACAGAGCGCTTTGTGGCGCCGCAACGCAAATATTTCGACAAATCGGCGCGAGGCGGCGAGCCGTATGAGTGGGGTGGTGGGGTGTCACTAGTGTGCCCGCCCTTAGTAATAGGGTCTCACATTTATTTATTTACTAAGAAATACATAACAAGCTTACAGTAGTAGAACCAAAATGCTTATAACAAGTAGGTACAAAAAAATAATTAGGTACATTAGGTACAAAATAAAATGTCATCTACAGTAATATTATAAAGAAGTAAAATTTGTTTTTTTTAAGCGGTTAACTCTGGAAGTACTGGCCCAATTGCTAAAATTTTTTCACCGTTAGAAAGTTTTTTTTTCTTTGAGTGATATAGGCTATATTTTATTTACGCGGGCGAAGCCGCGGGCAAAATAAAATCCTTACTTCTGATGAAGAATAAATCACTACATAGTATTAAACAAAGTCGTTTTTTCTGTCCCTATATCCCTATGTACGCTTAAATCTTTAAAACTACGCAACTGATTTTGATGCCGTTTTTTTTAAATAGATAGAGTGATTCAAGAGGAAGGTTTATATGTATAATAACATCCATTAAAAAGTGGAGAAATACCCGAGCGAAGTCGGGGCGGGTTGCAAGTATATTATAAAAGCGAAAGTGAGTTTGTTTGTTACGTCTTCACGCCTAAATGGCACAACCGATTTTGATGAATTTTGGTACAGAGATAGTTGGGACCTGGAGACGGACATAGGCAAATTTTTTTTTTTTTAAATGAGAAAAGGGGGAGAAAGAGGGAAGAAAAGAGGAGAGGAATTAAAGTATATTAATAAAGGCGGGCGAAGCCGCGGGCAAAATAAAATGTCATATAAAATAAAATTGTCACATAGAATTAAATTATTAAGTACATGTCATGTGATGAGCATGATCATTTTTGTTCTGTGTCTGGGTGTAATTTATGTATAATATGTATGTATTTAGAAATATATAAGTACCTATGTTTATCAGTTGCCTAGTACCCCTAACACAAGCTCTACTTAGCTTGGGACTAGACGGCGTTGTGTGATAGTTTTTTTTTTTTTTTATTGTATAGGCCCACGTTTGACCACTATCTCACCTTATGGTAAGCGATGATGTGGCCGACGATGGAACACGCTTGCCTAGAAGGAATCTATTCACTCTTGACTTAAAGACCAGATAGATATTTAGACCAGGTAGATAGATAGATAGTTGTGGAATATTATTATTATTATAAAATCCCGTTTTACCTTTCAGGTAGGGAACCCTAAAATGACCAATCGTAGTCCATTGTTGGCGGTACGGTCTTCCCGGTCTGCGTCATCAAGCATCCGGTTTTTTACACGGTTAATTAAGTTTTTTTAGCAAAAGCTAGCAACATTTAGTTGTCTACGTATCTTAAAAGTTCACAAATGTCAATACATGCAAATGATTTGCGTCGTACGAGCTGGTGCGATTTTAAAATGCTAATTTTGTATTGTGTTATATGTACAAACTGTACTTATCTGTTTAATTTTTGTATTGTGTATATAGTCTTGGTTGGTCATGGCGATGTTGCGATTGATCATAGACTATATTTTTTTTATATCCTAGGTACTGTTTGCCCCATTGCTGGGCAAAGGCCTCCCGTTTCTCTTTTCAAATTACTCTGTCTAGGGCCATCTCTGGCCAAATATGATCAGATGGTCATATCAACTTCGCCGCGGTCTAATTGACCAATTATGTTATTACGGTATATTTTTTTTTGTACGTGTGTTTGTCACTTAACACCTTCTAAAAGGCTTGACTGATTTGGATTATAGGTACTTTGAGTAGGTTTCTGGACAGTTTGAAAATACAATTGGACCGGTAGAAGGCACTGGAGTCGGTAATTAAGTTTTTTTTTTGGTGAAAAGTCAGCTTCCGGACAAGAGAACGGATCAGGATCGCTAGTAGTAAAATAAAATCAAAAATAACGTCTCACTTCATCATCATCTACATCATTTCAGTCGATAGACGTCCACTGTGGGACATAGGCCTCTCCCAAGCGTCGCCACAATTAACGTAGCTGTGCGTCCTGCATCTATTTTTATCTTTATGACCTTACTATCAATCAAAAATTAATGTGCATCGTCGACCATATCATCACCTACCATTTGATAAAATAGTATGCAAACGTGAGCTAATCAATAAAATTAATAAAACAAATTAAAATCAAATCAAATCAAATCAAAAGCATTTTTTCAAATAGACCATTTGCAGGCATTTTTGAATAGTTAAATGTCGGTCAGTCAAAAAAAAGTGAAGTTAAATAAAGAAAGAAGTAAATCTAAGTATATTTATATTAAAAAGATGAAAGATTTGTAATTTTTTTTTATTATTCTTAGTTTTTTTTTTTATATAATTGTATATAAGGGGAGGCTTGTGTCCAACAGTGGATGTCTGTCGGCTGAAATGATGATGATGTTGAATTGTACCTATATAAAGATTGTTATATTTTTATTTGTAATCAATAAAACAGACAGACGTGGTGGGAGACTATAAGGATGATGTGAAATTGGAGATATTCAATTCAAAATATATTATTTTTCATAGGCCTACTAAGATAGTCTAGCAACTGATGTAGAGCTATGCCACACAGTAGCTAGTGCATAGCTCTAGTCGGTTATTTCCTATGGAGAAGAATCGGCAAGACATCCATCGACTAGCGATTTTTTTTATACCAGAGACCAACTTAGCAATTGCTTAAAATTTTTGCAATTGGACCAATACTTCCAGAGTTTAACCTCTTACAAACAAAAAAAAAACCAAACTATACCTCTTTATAATATTAGTGTAGATGACATTTTATTTTTTTGTATTATTTTTATTTTGTAATGTATTGTTTTTGTGTACTAGTTAAAAGCATCTTGGTTCCACTACTATAAGCTTGTAATGTATTTCTTAATAAATAAATAAATGTGTGAAAGGATGAGAATATAAACTTTATATATAACTAGCTATTACCCGTGGCTTCGCTCCCGTCAACTGAGTACCTATTTACCAACCCACCCCACGCTACCTACCTACTTACCTTACCCTAACCTACCCACCTATTTTTTTTTTGCTATCAAACCATCCCTGCAAGCTGATCAAAAGTAAAAAGGAATGATTAAAATCA
Source organism: Mythimna lalbum (assembly GCA_949319445.1). Lineage (NCBI taxonomy): Eukaryota > Metazoa > Arthropoda > Insecta > Lepidoptera > Noctuidae > Mythimna > Mythimna lalbum. The sequence continues at coordinate 5,898,066 of OX439357.1, read as the reverse complement.
GTCCAGCCGTTCTCAAGTTTTTGTGTGACTAACAAACGGCGATTTATTTATATATATAAGATTTGGATGCATGACTAAATACAATTTGTATGTATTCTAAAAATAAAGCTATATTCTCAAGTTACAGCTGCAATTTAGATGCTGTTTACAATGTGTATTCTAGGTCAAGTCTATTTTCAGATTAAGTATCTGTGTTTACTGTTATTGCAGTCCAGTGTATTCTACTGTATCTTCTTGCAATGTTACCAACAAAAAAGGAATGCAGTTTTAAGTTCTAAGATGTTATGGTCAAAGAAATAGCCACTGAGTGAATACACTTGGAGACCCTGCCCTGCGTTTGTCATAGAGTAATGTACTCTACCCTGACATTTTTTAATGCAAACGAGTTTAACTGTCAATGTCAAGCATATGGCCGCTGCTTACTCCAACCGTTAGTGGTAGTTGGGTTAACTCTAGGGCAGCTACTCCATTTATAAAAGAACGACTCTGGGTTGCCATTCTATGCTACTCTGGTTATTTTTGAATGCAATACCGCCAGGCTTTACATTGGTACAAATTTAATACCATAATAATAATAATATTCTACAATTTTAATACAACGCCATCTAGTCCCAAACTAAGAGCTTGTGCTATGTATTAGTACTAGATCTCCATCTCTAGGGCGGAGCGGGAAGATTTATCAGACTTTTACTGACTAAAACCCACTCCTATGTCCCTTTTTTGCCTTGCATACCAGGACCCCAGGGTTCCCTTTCCGATGACCTATAGAAATTTATACGTCAGTATTTTTTATACTAAATATGTAAAGATGGATGCAAAATGGGGGTAAGACTATGAGCATTTAGCATTGATGTCATATCTTTAAATACTTTTTCTCTTAAATCTGCAATCAGTGTTGGACACAATGAGCAAATTTGGTGAGTCAGTTTGAGTACGGAACGTACTGGGAATGTCTCATCATCGTTAATCTATATGATTTTGACATAATCTTTTTATATGGCAGTGAAGAAAGTAACGTAATCCAAAATACTTACTGTAGTGAGCTTTCTCGACGAGTGGCTCCACATTGTAGACGCGCAAGCCGGTTTTAAGGCAGCAAGTGAAGCAGCCTACAAAGTAACGCATTCATTACATTCAGTGATTAACTATGTCTCTATATCTATGAGTAACAAGGAAATTATATAGAACAAAGAACTACTTTATCTAATGAGTCTTTTGGAATAATATTAATTACAATGAGTGCTTCTAATGGTGCACACACACTAATGAGTGTGATAGTACAGTAATTAAAGATCGTTTTTGTAACGATAACCACTTAACGATACATTATTTACTTATTTTGTTATTAATGGACACTCATATAATAAACAGACGAGGAGGAAATAGAAAAATAGGTTCAAAGGAGGGTGCGTATTTCTAAGAAATTTCTTTCAGCGTACTTGCGAAAGGAGAGATGGAAAAATACCATGTGCAAGAGTAGTAAGAAAAATAAGTATAATGAAATAATACATACATAGTTTTATAACATACAATGTAAAGATAGATAGATATATATTCTTTATTGTACCCCAAAAATAAAAATCACATGAGGAACATATTAATAGGGTGTCATAATAGGCGGTCTTGTCACAAACAGGGATAAAAAAAAAAACAATAAAAAAAAATGAAAGAAGAGAACAAAAAGAACTATCATAGTAATGGTAACATGAATATTAACCCTTCAGATACCGTCAATTAGAGACACAATAGTAAGACAATAGATGCGCGGCCACCGGTGGTTGCTTGGGGATTCATGAATTAAAATAACTAATACTTATAAACAACTCTTTTAAAAATTAGTTTAGCAGTTTCTATTGTCAGGTGATAGTGTGTTCTACAACCCTACCGCAAGCGCAGTGAAGAAGTAGGAATAAAAACTGTAGAATATTTGTATTAAAATGTAAGTATTCATAATATGTGGTTTTATTACTGTTAGAGAACCTTTTAATAAACTGTATACCACCAATTACACTACAGAAACAAACCTTAACTAGGATAGTTGACATACAAAATAAACAACATCTGTTTATAAACAACATGAAAAGTGTAGATCATAACACTATGACGTGCATTTGAAAACTGATGAAAATTGCGTTTTAATTTATAACTATATGCGCAAGTACGAGAAGAAACAAAACCAACGCCCAAACAATAGCAAGCGAAGTTGCGAAGAATGGAAATTGCGCGTGGGCGCGCACTAAAAATATAAACAACACGTGGAGAGTGTAGACTGTCGATACGAGTGAGCGTGGCGTGCAAGCTCCCGCGGCGTGCCTGCGTCGCGTCTCGCAGCACGCGCAAGCCACACACACTGACCTCGCCTCCTAGCACACTCAGCTCATCCCAAATACGAATAATACTAACTCCACCTGAGAACAAAGAACTCAGGTTGACGAACTAGGAAGTAACACGAACCTTGATCCTGGTTAAACCCCAGGCTCGTGATGCCGCTGCTCCTCCGGCGCGCCATGTCTCTTCCACCGTGAATTTATCATAAACATTGAGTTGATTTTTTATCAGATGTCTCAGTGGACATTTTCACACCAATAATTTTAATACGCACATTTATTATGTTACATGTTCTCTGTGTGTGATACACAGCTGATTTGATGACGGATGACAGGAAAACAACGATGTTGACAGCTGAAAAATTTAAAGATTGCCATAATGTTGCCCTTTTAGAAGTATAAAGTACCACCAATAAATTGCCACTTTCGTTAGAAAATCATTAAAAGATCATCAAAACCCACTAAAAAATTATAAATTATGTAGAAAAAATATCCTAAGCCGTCAAATGGAAAGTTTACAAAATGTTATAAATTTAAATGTGTGGGTTTAGTCTTCCTATGGGGACATTTTTCCAACAAAAAAAGTTTTTTTGTCTGCTGGCAATAATTTTATAAAGCAGCTACTAGATGAAGTACTATTGTATAGAGGAAACACGTAAAAACTACACATTACTCTATTTGATCGGCTTATAAAAGAAAATATTTATTTTTGGTTTTATTCATAAAGGTCCTTGCAAAAGAAAAAGCTTTATATTAGATAAACACTGTCCGTCTTATTATAAGGGCAATAAAAGAAGAAAAAAAAACGTAAAACTTCAAAAATGTTTTTATCTTCCCTCATTGAAGAAATTATTCAACAGCTCAAATTTTTGGCTTCAAAAGCAATTCTAAATTATGTAGGGTGTCAATTAGCCAAAGTAGTAATAATAAATCTCAAAAATATTAACGTAATAAGTTGAAGTGAGTTATCTTCGTAGAAATTGACATTTTGTTGACGGATAAAGTATAGAAAAGAAAATAAAGATAGAACTGATTATTTTCAGAAGATCAAAAACACCATGGATTTCAGCACAACTCAAAGTAACGATTTCCAGTGGCCGTTTCCAAAACCCGTAGTTGGAAAGTAAGTAACGTTTTGTTTTTAGCAGAGGTTTTTCCGTTCGAACTAAAGAACAGAATCCTATAAAACTACTCGCGTGGCTGCTTGCCCGTTTGCTTGGACTTTGGAAAATACTGGACTGGTTTAGTTATGACTTGGTATGACTTATGAATTTCTGTAACCCAAAACTGGACGTACTTATAACATAAATTATTGAATTTTGAAGATGTGTGACTTTTGGGGAGATTTATAATTATAACAGACAATAAAAACTCTATACAACAACATCACCAACAACAACTCTTTGTAACATACATGAAATGAAAGAGTGTGTGTGTGTGTGTGTGTGTGTGAGTGTGTGTCATAAATAAAACATACTTTCTCTTGACCCAAGCCTGGTCTTAATTGGGCGGCGAGCTAGCCTCTGCTCGCTTACCGCAAGCCCAAGCCTACGTGTTGGTCAAAAGTCGCCCTGCGACTTTCAAAAACTGGGGCGTTTTCGGCTGGGTTTTAAGGGGTACCTTCGGATTGTCGCCGCCACAGTCTTTGCTCACAGGACTGCTCCCCAGAAGGGGGTGATTGCTCTACATTTCCTTTAGCTCCCTACCATAGTTTGATACTAGAAGCTGCTAGATGCTAGAAGCTGCCTCCACCGATCGCCCTTATGAGAGCACGGTGGTGCTCGACCCAAGCGAGGCAGACGTCTACAGTTTCCTCCAGGTGATCCGCATAATGGTGACAACTGGGTGTTTCTTTCCTCCGAATCTGAAACCGGAACTTCCCGAAACACTGTATCCGGTGAGAACCTCGGTCAGGCTGAAAGTGAGGGCGCCGTGGTTACTCTCTAGGCTCTCCTCAAAGAGGGGACTCCGTCAGGGTATAATTTATCTATAACTAGCGACCCGCCCCGCCTTCGCTCGGGGGCAATATTATACATATAAACCTTCCTCTTGAATCACTCTATCTATTAAAAAAAAACCGCATCAAAATCCTTTGCGTAGTTTAAAAGATTTAAGCGCACATAGGGATAAAGCGACTTTTTTTATATACTATGTAGTGATGATATATATTTAGAAATACATTTATAGGTAAGTACATATGTATGTTTATCAGTTGTCTAGTACTCATACACAACCTCTGCTTAGTTTGAGATTAGATGGTGCTGTGTGATGTGGAATATTATCATTATGTTATTGATTAATATATATCAGAATCCTGGGGTCCTGGATCTTTGGAAGGTGTATGAGGAGTCGAAACCAATGCGCAGTGGCCTCTTAGACGCTTTTTTTTGTAACGTGGTACTAACCGGCGATTTCCCTGTACACGCTATGTTAGCGCATCCAAGGACAACCCCTGGTTGGTGAAAATCTATTGAGACGTGTGGAGAACCAAGATAATAGGGCTATGGTTTTTGGAGTCTTAAGTGGACTGGTTATCAGAAAAAATGTTATTGTCCCTGCGTAAACCATACTATTATCCCGATCGATAAAAAGGCAGGGGGTGACTTATGCACACTCAAAAAATGGGCCCCCAAAAACGGTAGCTAGCACGAAATAACATAGCAACAAGAGGGCAACATATACTGATGTGTTTTAGGAGAGAAGAGGCCATGGCTATTAGGACAATCCTGGAAATACGTTCAAGATCCCACCAGCACCTCACTGGATTATACACCCTTCTCCCGAGCACGTTTGCTCTGGCGAATCTCCATTCAAGCCAGCCAATGAATTCAAGAAAGACATCGTGGTGGTGGAGCAGAGCTTCCACCTCTTTCTTGCCTTCGTTCACCCTCGTTAGTGTTCATTACGGCCGGCCAATAAAGGCAAGTCGCAGATGAGGAACAAGATTTCTTCCAGGAGAACGGGTCCGTGGGGTCGCTAATTCCCATCAGTTCGCAACCAAACTGCCCTATAGATTGTATTTTTCTTAGTCTGGCCCCTCGCCCTAAGCACGTTACGGCAAAGCAAACTCTACCGCTACAAACCTAGGGTTTATAGGAGCGCGCAAGCCCCTCTACGACGCCGACGTTAACGTCGATGGGGTTATTATTATTATTGTAGCCACCCGAACTCAACCCCTAAGAGTAGAGGGTGAAAAATAGTGGCATTTGTATGAAACATTGATCGTGATCTTTACAAAAAACTTAATGGAGGAGGAGTTGGTACTTACTACTCCTTGTAAGGAAAAAAGCGTAGAAAGGGTAATAATTGGACGTTTGTTTATCAAGCGGCGGAGGATTGTTTGTAACTTAGCAGAAGACGGGTGGAACATGAGTACCTACATGACCAAACACATATAGTCATATAAAAGAACACAGATTGTCAAATTGTTGTGATTTTGTTGTGATTGTCATTGTGTTGTGTAGTTAGTTTTTTGTGACAAACAAAAAACAAACTTTACCTATTTATGATATTAGTATAGATTAAGGACATATGATAGGTACTATAGATACTGATCCTGATCTTCTATATGTATATAAAAAGTAATAAAAACGAAATACCACTCACTGATTAATCACGAAATCACAAAAACTATAACACCTACAACAGTGGCGTAGTTAAGTCCTCAGGGGCCCCATATCAAACATTTGTATTTTTTAGTGCTCGTTTATTGGAACATTCTGAACTACGATAGGTTAAGTGTTTTTATTGTTATCTTATGTAGAAAATGCTAGAACGAACGGAGCTAGTTATAATTATGTATAAGCTATTAGAACATTATATTTATTTTCATTATTTATTAACTAGGAGTCTCTTATCAATACAAGAAGATTGTGAATAACATGTAACAAGTTTTTGCACACGAAGCGTGGGGGCCCCGTATCAATGATACGGCAGTAACTACGACCCTGACCTACAAACTTATTTGGCATGTAGGTTCCTTATAGGGTGTAGACGTCCGCTACGAACGGATTTTACAAAACTCCACCTTTAACCCTTCAGATACCGTCAATTAGAGACACAATAGTAAGACAATAGATGCGCGGCCACCGGGTGTCGCTTGGGGATTCATGAATTAAGGGGGTAAAACTTGGTTCCAAAGTTTGTATGGAGAAATCTACTTTGACACGGTTGGAGCCGTTGGCCGATGATAGTACCTATATATATATGATAATCCTCACCCTAGGATAACAAAATACTTATCTCGCCGGTGAAACCGTGGGTAGAACATCACATTTCTCTTACATTTTTTTTTGTTATTATTGATAGGCTCGCGTTTGACCACCATCTCACCTGATGGTAAGCGATGATGTGGTCGACGATGGAGCTCGCTTGCCTAGAAGTAACCTATTCACTCTTGACTTAAAGACCCCCAAGTTGTAGCTGTCAGGAAACACAGACTCTGGCAGGGAATTCCACTCCTTGGCTGTACGCACAATAAATGTGTTCCCAAAACGCTTTGTGCGTATGGGTGGGATATCAACTATGTACATTTTATGCGTAAGCTTTATATTGCCGACTATTTTAGTTCGTATTTGGCGAGAGATGGACAATATAGAATAGGGGCTTTGGCAGGGGGTGAAGCGCATTGCGTTGCCCGGTGAGGCCCGCACTATATTCAAACATTATGACGTTGTATAAGAGTGTTTACGGAGAAGCGATTTTATACGCATTTAAAAAGAAAGAAAGAAAAAGAAAATTGCGTTTATTAGCATTACAAAAACAGATACACCTTAAAATTAAACAAATGGTACATTGTGTAATGCCAAAAAGGCTTCAGCTCAGCAAAATGCCAAGTAGTAACACAAGGCCACCACCTGACGCTGATTTTCAGCTGCAGCCCTAGGGTGCCATATGTTTGAACAGAAAACACAACATTTATTAAAAACTAAAAGGTAGGTATTTGCTTGAAATGTAAGCGAAGCCAGATGATGACACAGGCGATGTTGCGGCCAGTTATTCCAGTAAGTAAGCCCGACTCGCACTTAGTTGGATTTTTAAAACGAAACGCCTGATAAAATATTCAAGCAAAAACCATTTCTTCATACTTGGAGTTATTCCATTACTACTAGGTTCGTTATTATCAGATTTTTGCTGGTCAGGTACTTTTTTCCTTTATCCAAAGAAGACCCATGAGCAAAATGTGCATATAAGTGCTAAGGAGTGGAATTCCCTGCCAGGGTCTGTGTTTCCTGATAGCAATAACCTAGAGGTATTTAAGTCAAGAGTGAATAGGTAACTTCTAGGCATGTATCCTCCATTGTCGGCCACATCACTGCTTACCATCAGGTGAGATAATGGTCAAACGCGAATAAATAATGAAAAAAAAAACATCAACGAGATGAAAATGCTGAGGTGGGCGGTGTGACCAGACTAGATAAGGTGCGCAATGAATATATCAGAGGCAGCTTTAAAATCACTCAAAAACTTACCGCCTCAGATGGTGTGTGGACTGTGGACATGTTAGCAGCTTTAGCAGGAGAAGCGAGTACCATGTCGTAAAAATTGCACTGAAGCTGCCAGAACAAAAGAAAGGAGAGGATGCCTACCATTGACTTGGTGGTCTAGAATTGAGAGAGACCTCAGGTTGGCCCAGGTTGACCCAACCTAGTTTAGGACATCCTGGCGCCGATTAGTGAGGAGACCCGACCCCAAATAATGGGAACAGGAGAGGACAAAGAAGAAGGAAGGTTTCTTAGATTATTTTTTATTACAATCCCTCTTTTTATTATGTTTATTTTTATTGTGCTTATATGTACTCACAATATTGACAGGTCTACACTGTCCCCTGTAAGGAAATATTGTAATATGAACCTTTTTTTTTTAACAGCAACCATGGAGCTTCTTGCCGGTTCTTCTCTATAGGAAACGACTAGTTGGAACTGTGCACTAGCTTCTGACGTTTTATAAGTGCCCATGTATGCCTATGTGAAAAAAACATTTTGTTTTTTTTTTTGTTATCCTATGGATAAGACCTCGAGTGTCGAATCTGACCTATTCGCAGTAGTCGTGGCGTGACCCTATTCGTTTCTTGGTACCGCATGACCTTCAATGCACTCAACCACATTGAGTTCGTGAACAAATGGAAAATGATATTGAGGTATTAGGTGTTGTGGGTAAGAATTTGGGTTTGAGCCAAGGTGGCTTCTAATATGTCACTTGTTCGGAGTAGCATCACAGTCACAAACGCGTGGATTTTTTGAAAAGAAAACTTGTGATGCTTGGGGTCTTAGAACGTAAGGGGTAACTTAAGGCCACACATAATTAATCAGTAAAAAGTCTGACACGCCCTCCCGCTTCACTTTAGAGCGGAAAAAGTCATTCGATGATTCCAACCTTCACTTCTCTCTAGACTTTTCCCTACTAGCTCAGGGTCTAGGCTTCCAGTCTAACTGGATGCAGCTGAATACCTGTGGTGTACATAGACCCTTCAGACCTCTTCAACCTTACTGGCCAATACGACACTCCTTGGATAGACTGATGGCCAGACTTTTTTTCCTTTTTGACCAAATGTCCGGCTAAATAGGATAGTTTGCCCGGATTTTCGGTTTTGAGACCTGGCAACCCTTGTTATGGCACTACTAGAGAGGGTCAGCCCTCTAGCCACAATACATCAATGCTTTCGTGATACTAACAGTTGTAAAACGATACCAACAGACTTTATTTCTCACGGTCGTCATTTATAGATTTCTACAACCCATACTCATTTGATATAGGGGTAAGCCTTAATAATGTCGCACTGCGCATATTGGTGCAATTATCTTTGAAATCGCGACTTGTATTAGATACGAACAATACACGATTTAATACTTAAGGAAATCACAATAAAATGCCATAAAAATAAATATAATTATATCTAGAGTCTGTCTAAAAAGTCAAACGACTTGGGTAATTATGAGGGCAAAATGAAATCAGATGTAGTCAACACTGGTTTAATAATCAAGGTTGAAAAAGTCTCGAATATAAGTATTTTTTAAATATTAGTATTTTAAAATAAAATATTATACAAAACTAGCTTTTACCCGCGCGGCTTCGCTCCCGATCTTCCCTACTCTACCCTACTCTACCCTACTCTATCCTACTCTACCCTACTCTAACCTACTCTATCCTACTCTACCCTACTCTATCCTACTCTACCCTACTCTACCCTACTCTACCCTACTCTACCCTACTCTACACTACTCTACACTACTCTACACTACTCTACACTACTCTACACTACTCTACACTACTCTACACTACTCTATCCTACTTTACTCTACTCTACCCTACCAAACTTCACATAAACCATCTACTAAATAGTCTGAACAAAGCCTAAACATTTGGTTTGGATAGTTGAGCCCGTTCTTGAGTTATAAAATAACAACAACAAGTGGCATTGATTTTTATATTATACAAAATTCTCAAGTCGTTTGACTTTTTAGACAGACTATATCTATCTATTTATTTAACATCTATGGTTTTTCTGCCCTTTTTGTCTTTACCAGCAGGTTTAGTCCATTTCAGCTCCCGTAATTTTATTTTTTATGCTCATGATAAATTCCCATCTAGGGCTCCTTTCATGAATAATTGTAATAATCTAATGAACTCTTTTATACAACGTGTAACGTTAAACGCGCAAAACCTGAAATTAGTTTGATCAGAATAACGAGCAGAATCAATTAAACCACTTTTTAATATAGGTTACATTTTTCAAAAACATCTTCATTAAAAATGTCGACCTGTCTATGAATAGTTCAAACCATCACGTGCGCAAACCCGCCCAAATAGGTAAACAAACACAAATAGTTGTAGTCCACTCAAATTTTCTCATACACGGAATAATAAAAGTTCTTTTTTCGATTCAGATATGAATTTTAAACAAACTATAACTGCACATAAAACCTTTAATTATTTTTCTCACATAATTAGGTCAATTGAATTAAAAATCATTTGGGGTGTCTGAGGTTTTGCGCATTTAACGTTACACGTTGTAAAATATTTTCTACTCTTCTTATTTTGTTTTCATACGTTTAGCCATATTTAGGTATATGCACGCTGGTTGTGATTACTACAAACCTGGCATTATTGAAGACCAAGTGCAATTTTTCTTCGTCTTACTTTTTAAGCATATGTCCTAGCCTATGTCGATAGTCATTTTGCAAGCTGTCACTGATGCTATCATAACTCCTTGTATCCTCCAGGCCATGCGAGCCGCCCCATCCGGATGCGAAGCCGATCGAGCGGCCTGCTCCAGTGGCCCCCTACTGCCACTGCGACGCCCACTCTTACTCGCCGAGAGTGGAGCAATACAAGCAACTGCTAGAGAAAGAGCAGAAGCTGTGTCACGACTATGAACAGTTGCGGAGACAGGTAATACTGTGACCTGGTACACTGTATTATTATAAGAGCAGCAGCCGTCGACCTGGGGTGGACCGACGACCTGGTAAGGGTCGCGGGAATCCGATGGATGCGTGACGCACAGGACCGGCCGTTGTGGTGACGCTTGGGGGAGGCCTATGTCCAGCAGTGGACGTCTTTCGGCTGATATGATGATGATGATGACCAGCCGCGACAACGTTGTGGTCGATAAGCTGAGTGCGAGTAGTTTTTAAGTCACCGCGATCGCAATGTTTACCGCCTTTGGCCGCGGTCCCACTTTGTCGTGACGACTGATAATCGTGTTTGTGTTGTGTCTTATCTTTTTAAATGGAGGTTTTCACGTATAGGGCGACATGATTAACTACGGTGCTGACAAATTGTCATTAGAGTGGGAACGGCTATCACGACTAGAGATGTGCCGGTGCCGGCAATATTGCCCGAAGCTGGAAATAATGCTGGCAATATTGCCACAAATATTCCTACTTTTCGGTAATATCACCGAAAACACGACAGTCATAAAAAGATTTTTTGTCACAACTAAAACGTGACGGTAACGCATGTGTCGTTGTTGCGGCCCTCAATCGTGGCCACGACAAACAGTTGTTATAATGGGTACAGCCAGAGACGATAGTCTTCCGAGTTTTAAATTAACCGTTACGATATAGTGGGAACGCCACCCTCGGCTACCTGATTGGTCAAGAGTTTGGCTCGGGCCAATCGCAGCGCCATACGTCAAGAACGTGTCGGTCGCGTTAACGTAAAACAAAGTAGCACTAGGCGTTGTACGGAAAGCAACAATCTTATCCGGTCGTTTGTTGTGAGAACGGACTAGGTCAGTAGATTTGGTGACCTGATTTGGTCTATCGAACCAAAGAGTGTGTGTAATGATAGAAATTTTGTCTTTATTTTCGCAACTTTGCAGATGGTGGATGTGACCAATGACATTCTGGATCACCCCTGCGATGACCTCGACGGGAAGATGATGACGATGTATCAAGCCACGTTCAAGAAAAGATGTGAGTAAGACCTCGAGCATAATACGTTTAGGCCGGGTGGTGTACGGAGAGAGAAGGCCGCAAACGTAAAGGGATGAACATTCTCACACCCTAGCCACTGCCATAAGAGGCGCCAGGGGCGTCGGGAGTAGCTGGGCGGCTTGTGGCCGACGAGCAGGGGCGTAGCTAACGCCGTATCAGCCGTATCAAAGATACGGGGCCCCCGAGCTACAGGGGCCCCGACATATGCCTAAATTTGTAACATGTTATCCACAATCTTAAATTCTTATATTGATAAAAGGCTAGTAGAGAGTTTAGAATGACTATATGATACTCTGTAAAGAGTTTTTAGCCTTTTAGAATAACATATAAGACGACAGTAAAAACTCAACCTGTTTTAGTAGGATTTTTAGTAGGTAGGTTACCTTCAGAAAGATCCTTTCAAAAGTATTTGATATGGGGCCCCATTAGGACCGGCTACGCCACTGCCGACGAGCAATGTGTAGCTCGCTGTCCGCCCGTCTATTAAAGACAGAGCCCGAGTCGTTAACGGCACGTAGCGCCTCATAAAGACCATGAAACGAAAAAAAAATCGGCCTCACCATACAAAATTATAAACCTATTGTATGGAGAGGCCGATATTTTTTTCGTATCCCGAAAATAACAATCTTATGGAATGTAGTTCAGTTTCGTCTACTGACAGCAAGTCCTTTTAAAGTTTGCTGAGACCTGTTCCTTACATCCTGTATAGATTATTCTAGATTCCTTCCAATGATAATATCTACAAATAAACTTGTTATCAGTAGTCACAATAACTTCCAGCGTCAACGGGAACAATGATCCCATTATGACTGACTCATAAATATGGCCGGGGTGGCACGGGTCATGTCAACTAATTAAAATTACTCAGGCGACAGACTACGAATGTAATTTGATGCAATTAGTCTTGTTATTTATTATCTATATACAGCATTCCTTCTGACAATGTTACGGTTGTATTTTGGCTATAAATCGTTTTAGGCACTATCTTTTTACTCGCTTTTCTTTAACTCTTCAGATACCGTCAATTAGAGACACAATAGTAAGACAATAGATGCGCGGCCACCGGCGGTCGCTTGGGGATTCATGAACTAAAGTGGGAAATCATTTAATGACTGACTTATTGCGCTCTAAGGCGGAGAGTGAGGGTGTGACTTACGTTTTTACGGAATAAAACCACACCATGTTCCTTCACTTGCACTTTCCGTCCCAGGACCACGAGTAACTAATTCTTTTAGAAGTCAACCCGTGGTGGCGTAGCCCCAGAAGGATAGGGCACTGCTGGAACAGTAAAAGCCGTCGACGACTCGAACTCGGTCCGGACGTCGAGCTACCTATTGCTTCTTGTCTAAACTAGACGGTCTGTCCGGAAGGTTGTTAGGTTTTTAAAATTGAAATATATCTTTGCTTTACTTTGAAAAAAAAAATCGTCGCGTTACACTAAAACCAAAAAGTTAAGGGTGTCCACTGTCCGGTTTTTTACTCAATGTCCGGTTTTTCAGTTTTAAGATCTGACAACCCTATACGTACCTCTATCATCCATTTTTTCTTACAGCATTCCCAGTATCGGACTACAGAACAATAATGGCGGCAGCACAATCCAACGCGCCCATCCCGATGGAGGCCAACATGCTGGGCATGCTACGATGCTACAAGGACCCGACGCACTTCACCGACAAACCTCCCACTGTCAGACCCACCATCAACCCTCCAGGTACCTCTACATTATCTATAACTTAATCTAGAACTAGACAGACGCGAGTGAGTTCCCTCCTAATGCTACTCCAAGACAGGGTCACAAAATAGACAGGTACAGAAGACAATCTACATACAAAGCGCGCTCGAGCAACGCACACATAGACACCGCTCACGGACACGATATCTCGGCTCAATCGCCCGGTCACAATCGTACAGTTCGGCGCAATGCGCTGACGTGTGTGCGATCGCTTAGCGTAGGTACATAAAGTGAAGTACATACATGAGACTGACTTCTGTACCTATCTATTTTGTGGCAGGGTGTTGTAACTTGTAGGTGTTGGCAATGTCCAAAGTCACTGCCAAGACGACCCTGCCATGGGACACCGCATTCCCCGTAGCACACATACGTGAATGGCACTTAATATGTACTGTTCCAAACCGGCACACTGCTGCTTTTCTGATATCCTATGAGAGTGCTCATGATGGACCCCAAAAGCCAATCAAGCAAGTTCTCTTTATGGATTCTGTGAATGCTATTGGCTGCAATTACATTGGCCACTTACTGGGCTTAAAATATCATGAAAGTGAGGTGTGAATTTCTTTTACGTTAATGCGATCGAAACGTTTACCGAATTTGGAACTTATTGGGTTAAAAGCTTGGAGCGGACCAATCGGAACACCGAACGTCATAAACGTGTCGACGTAAAACAAACTCGCACTAAGCCCTCTGAATAATGGCCTCCTCCCACCTTCCCCTTACCTTAAAGGTTTACAGTAATCAAAATTAACTTTTACCAGGTGTAATCCACACGGGCCTAGCTCCGAAGCCTATACAGACTTGGTTCGCGGAGTATCCAGGCAGGACAGAGTACATGGACACCTACAGTGCTACAGCCAAAGCGTGCTGGAGGTCCATGCAGCGGTTCAAGGAACCCATGCCGTCCACCAGGAGAAGGGCTGATGACACCTGCATCTAGTAGATATTCATTATTTTGGATATTTGTTTGGTGTTTGTTTGTATTACCGTTTGTACAGATCAAGAATAAAATAAGGGAAGATAAAACTTGTCTTTTGAATTCAAATACCGTAGTTGGAAGGTGGACCGATGACCTGGTAAGGGTTGAGCGGGATGCGAGACGCACAGGACCATTACGATCCCACCTGATGGTAAGCAGTGATGCAATCGTTAACCTATCAAACGCGGAATTCATCAATATCTCTCAATTTGACATCTAACCTTTTCAAGACTCCTAATATAATTTATAATGATTGCCCCCGTTTTACGCATAGCAACGTGTTCATACGATAGCCCGTGATAATTGAGTTCAACAGCCTAAAATACAGAGTAGGTATAGTTGATAATAGAGCCAGTACAGAGCGTGGGTACTGGCCATGCTTCAGTGTGGTCACAACTGGTCAGACCATCGACATAATTTTTCTGAAAAAATGTCTTGATCTGGTGAGGTCGACGGCACGCACTGTTCCCGCGCGCCTCAAGGAGTTGTCAGCAACAGCAGGGGCCCAGCTTGGTCGAAGGCTACTGTGGCCAGGGTTATCCGAAAGGGAGCTCGAGCCCCGGTATGAAGGCTAGAAGGAACGAGGTGGGTTTTTAGTTAGTAAGAGTCTGACACTTATCTTGCTCCGCCCAAGAGCGGGGGTTGTCATTGGATGATTTTTGCCCACCGTAAAAAAAGGCCATTCATACAATGTTAGTACTTTAAATTGTTCGATATTGTTTATGTTTATATGTGCATACTAAAATGTAAATGATGCACAACAACGAGTCATCTGGTAGGCCTCTATTACTCAGTAGTCTGATAGCATATCAACTGCAAACAAAGAGAGACTGTGTGTAAATATTTATGTTTATATTATCTTTGGCTTACATTATATTAAACAGCAAAGTATAGGCCATTGTTTGCATGAGAATGGGCCTCCTGTTCCCAGCTCTGCGCCAGGCATTTTGCAGAAGTCGTTAGGAAAAAATGTTATGAGTAACCCTTTTTTCTATTCTGCATAGGACTTAGCGTTCTGTCAACCAAACTTGCTGATATCAGGTAATAAAATTCAGAAGCGTAGCGTGAACTAATTTAGACGTGGGCAAGTCGCAGTGAGGCCTTGTTCTTTCATAATTTCGGAAACGAGACAACGACTGTCGCAGTCTTAGTGTTCGACTATCAAGTGAAATCGACACCAACAATTTATACTACAACTAAGTTGCTTAAAATGTGGTTTCTTAAGACAAAAAATCGAATTTACCTAAAGTTCGAGGTCGAGGTCGTGGTATAAATTGTTGGTGTCGAAATAGTGGTCAAACGTGAGCCTATAAATTACAAAACAAAACCCTCGTTAAAGATCCCTCGAACACTCGAGACCCCTTTGGGTGCGAGGGTCCACTTCGTCCATGCCTAGCTACGTTAGTACCATCGCGGTCATTTCTGCCTGATCGCTTAAAAACAATTCGCTTGATTCCTCCGGCGTGGCGCCAAACCAAACCCTTTGAAGTTTTCGTTTCGTTCAGAGCTGCCTATAGAAATCACAATTTAATTCATGAATCCCCAAGCGACCACCGGTGGCCGCGCATCTATTGTCTTACTATTGTGTCTCTAATTCACGGTATCTGAAGGTTAAAGATATTTCTTTTTCTTAACGTTGAGATACATTTCATGATAATCTATTTTTTTGCCGACGTCAAAAAGGAGGAGGTTCTGTGTTCGGCCGTCTGTATCTTTTTAACCAACTTCATTTAAGTTTGTGGAAGGTTTCGACGATTTTGAGTTGTTTTTATAAAATACTGATAGTAACTATCGCTTGTCTGTGGTGACACACTTATTTCCGTAGTGGAAGCTTGATAAGCCTGTAAATTATGAAATATGTCACTGACATATGACTGCTATTAATAATGAATACTTTACTTGATAGTGTTTTAAGTTTATGAGAAAATTATACATTACTAGCTGATTGGCAACCGACCGTTTTTCTACCATATAAATTATAAAAAAATGGGGGTTGGAGTAACGGGGGTAAAAAATAGTCTACGACCTCAGACTTATTATTATTTTTGAAGAAAAGGGGCTATGCATCTCCCATAGTGTAGGAGATGTAGTCACTGCGACCTAAAAGATCTATTGTGACTCGCCACCTTGTTAGAGTAACTCTTTTAACCGGGAGGCTTCCAGGAAGTCTAGAATACTCCTAGCTTTGAGAGTTTTAATCTCCTCCGGGCGAATAATGTGTCGACCCAAATGGATACTCCGTTTGTGGATAAGGGGCCCACATTCACACAACAGGTGCTTAGGCGTCTCCCTCTCCTGATTACAGTACCTGCAAACATCAGTGTCACTCAGTTTCATGTGAAAAAGGTGCCTGTTTAATTTGCAGTGGCCGGTTAAGGCGCGGGCTATCGCACAGATGTTCGTCCTGCTAAGCTCAAGAAGCTCGGCAGTTCGTTTTTGTGAGTAGCCTTCTATTAGAGATTTGGCGTGTAGCAGTCCTGGTTGTAACAACCAGTGCTTTTTTGAATCGCCAAATAGGTTGCCCTTAAGGGTCTGCATGGCCTGGTTCTTTGAGATACCACAGAAAGGTTCTGGTCCTATCTGATGACCCTGAGCCCCAGTCCTTGCAAGTTCGTCGGCTTTTTCATTGCCAGTAATTCCAGAATGACCCGGTACCCATCTCAGAATAACTTTATTTACGACCTCAGACTTACTAAATTTACATATAAAATGTGTAAAAATCGGTCAAGCCCTTTCGGAGGAGTTCGATCAGAAACATTGTGCCATGAGAAAATTAAATTATTTATTAAAGAAAGAAAAAAGGGGATAAGAGGGTGAAAATTGCCCAGTACACGAGATATATTATATATTATACCTATATATGAATATACATAAAATAACGCTAAGTTTTCTTGCAGATTGCAGTGAATATGATATTGATTGATTTTTATTTGTCATTTTCTACCTTGAAAGAATAAACAAAAAGTTAAATAAACAAGAATTTGTGTTAAAATAAATGCAAAATAACTGTTTATTTTTACTTAGGTTTATTATCACTAACTTTTACACATTAACTATGAATATAAATATCACATGTTAGGAATATTGATTTGTTGCATAATCCGAAGGAAAGTGGGTGGGATTTTGTATTTTTTTTAATTATTATTATTTATACATTTTTAGTTATACAAAAATTATTGTCGGTGAGTAATTAATTCATAATGATAAGAGACTTTTATAATTTATCAAGAGAATAAAATCATATAAAAAAAAATACTTAAAAATAGATCTTCAAAACACAAAAGAATGAAAAATAAAATTATAAACACATTCTTAAAAAAATACTTGAGATTTTTATAGAGATATATTTTTTATAAAACCTAATATTGTACTAATACTATAAATAGGTGGTTATAATATAACTGTATTTGTTATAGTCCTCCGATTTTGTATTTTTAGACGAGACATTTTTCTCTGTAACGGCATCGAGTGCATTTTGTATAGGCTTGCTGGGTGACGGTAGTATTACATAACTTGTGACGTCATTTATTAGGATAGCAGCACACAGCACCAGTATGAGTACCTGAAATTAAAAGATGACATATTGTTAATTTTATTGACAGAACAACGTTTCGAAGTCTCTGTAAAGAAATGCTGAATTACTTTTCATTATCATTCTCTTGTTTATTTAATGGTGGTCTCAGTAGTCACCCTCTAACCGTAGGGGCCCAGCAGGGTCGAAGCCTGCCGGGGCCAAGGATTTGTTTCTGAAAGGAGTTTGTATGGCAATGAAAGAAAGGAGTTTTTGTTC
Organism: Mythimna lalbum; assembly: GCA_949319445.1. Lineage (NCBI taxonomy): Eukaryota > Metazoa > Arthropoda > Insecta > Lepidoptera > Noctuidae > Mythimna > Mythimna lalbum. The sequence continues at coordinate 5,879,801 of OX439357.1, read as the reverse complement.
AGTAAAAGTCTGACACTATCTTCCGCTTTGCCTAAGAGCGGGGGATGTCATTGGATGACTCCTCACCTAAAATAAAAGTAGTCACCCCCTCTCGTCATTTCATCTTTCACACAGTCCTTCCCTCGTTTCTTTGAAGTTTCCCCTATTAAGAAAATCCCTTTCGTTCGCCTTTCCTCACGACATTTACGTTATAAGCGTGTCCTAAAATGACTGTATTTCACAATAACAGAATGGGGAATTTTGTTATTGCAAAATTGGTTTGTAATACACATTTATTTTAGGGAACACCTTTATTGTGTATACAACTAAGGATTGGAATTTCCTGCCGGAGTATTTTTTCTGATAGTAGGTACAACATATGATGATATAACAACATATGATACGTTGATACAATGATAATCTACTACTGTTGCAGAATTAGACGAAAGTTGAAATTTTATTACGCATTTTTTATAGAAAACTCGTTCCTATAAACGTAAATAAATGCTATTAAGAGGATCCTTTTCCACTCGCCTATCGTAAACATCAAAAATGGTTTAAAAGCTTGTTACTTCATTTAATGCAATCCAACGCGATGTTTGACAAAAAGGCAACGCAAAAAAAGAGAAATAACGCCTGAAAACTCTGTTAGTATTCGGTAATTCCGAGATTTATTCGAAAATTTCACAAAACTTGCTCCAGGAAATAGCTGTTTTTTTTTTAACCCTTAAAAGTTTTTGGAACAAGTTGTCGTCATTTAGAATCTTAATAAAACTTGCAAGGTTTTGTAGAGGATTACTTTTTGACTTTTTTAATTTTTAAGCTAATTATGAAGTGTCCAAGTTCATACAAAATAGGACATTTTCAGAGGTTTTTACTGGATTAGTTTTACACAAATTTAGAAATTGGTTTCTTTAGAAACCTAGATAATATGCACAAGATACTGTATTTCCAAAATATCTAATGAAAAATGTGTAATAACGTCATAATCAGTAATGAGCGGTTGTATGAAAAACAGTGAAAATGTGAGCCATGATGCACCACCTTAAGAGGGCTCGTTCCGATCCACTTATCGTCAACTTGAGCATGGTTGAAAAGCTTGTCGTTTCATTCATTCAATGTAGCGTTTGATAAAGAGGCAACGCGAAAAAAGAGAGATAGCGCCTGAACATCGACTGGCATTCGGCAACTTAATTCCGTCGCTCAACCGAATATTTTCAAAACTTGTTCCTGAAAATACCTGTTTTTTTAAACCTTAAAAGTTTTTGGAAAACATTTTCGTCATTCCGAATCTCAATGCTGCAAGGATGCGCAAGGATAAATCTATTTAATATACCTATGTATATACCTATATTACTTTTTCATTTTTGAGTACAAAACTAAAGGTCAAAGTAGCAGATTTTTTGAGGTTTTTACCGGATTCAAAAGGTATTTTACAATAAAGCTTTAGGTAATAACCACAAGATATTTGTGTTACCGAAATATCTAGAGAAAGACGAGTAAAACTGTCATAATCATGTAAGGGCAGTTGTATGGATAGTTGTCGTGGGTTGGGCACTCTTAAGTCATATTAACAATAGCCATGGGTAGCTCGCTGTCCGGTCGTCCGGTAATGGACCGAGTCCAAGACGTCGACGGCGCGCACTGTTTCCGCGCGCCTCAAGGAGTTGTCAGCAGCAGGAGGGGCCCAGCTGGGTCGAAGCCTACTGGGGACAGGGTTGTCCGAAAGGGAGCTCGTGCCCCGGTATGAAGGCTAGAAGGAACGGGATGGGATTTTTAGTCAGTAAGAGTCTGACACTATCTCCCGCTCCACCCAAGAGCGGGTTTTGTTATACGATGATTTTCCCCATCGCAAAAAAAAGTCATATTAACAATTCTGTCGTGTATCGTTTATAAATATTGCTGACAATAGCCTTGTTGAATCCCCAGCAGGCCTCAAATTCCCATGGGCTTATTGCTCTGTATCTAATTGGCCATCATCATGACAACGATACACATAGGGCATTTACCCATGTACATATACTTTAGGTATCTAGATACACAGCCAGTGCTGATTAGAGATGGGTTTCTACCCGGTAAATACCGGGTAAATACCCAAAATACCCAAATGCAGGGTTTTTACCCGGGTTAATACCCAAATGGTGGGTATTTACTTTTTGGATATTTTTTGTTTTTTATACATTTTTAGCAATAAAAAAATGTTTATCAAATATGTTTTACGCATGAAATGTACATGGTGTCGGCTAAGAATAGTTTTCTACTCTACAAATCATGGAAAAAGTGCACGTCTGTATTTTTTTAATATTTTACGTTTGTATTTTATTTGAAAAACTAACACACATATACAAAATTATGAAACAACATGTAGAACACTTAAAATAAAATAAAAACATTTAAAACAAAAAAATAATAAAAAAATAAAAAAAAAAAACATTGTGTAAGTTATTTATTGTTACAAACTAGAAAATCTGTTGAAATTTTACATTTATGCAAAAGTTACAGTTAAACTTCATTTAACAAAAATAATAATCAGGCGTTAAAACTTAAAAATATACGAAAGGAGCCAAATTTATAACATGGAGGTGTTCAAAACATGTAAACGATCTAAAATTCAACGAAACTATATTTAATAAATCATCCAAAAAAGTTTTAAAGGTTTATACCCATGATTTTGGGTATTTACCGGGTAAAAACCCTGTTTATACCCAAATTGGGTATTTACCCGGTAAATACCCGATGGGTTTTTACCCACCGCCCATCTCTAGTGCTGATGGACCTGCTATCATAGTGGACTGGTCACGATGACTTATCGATTTTTAGGTAATTATTTAGCGAGTACCTTGTGTAAGTACTCTGGTAACTAGGTCTGGTCTGGCAGCTAGGTCTTGGTCTTTTGTGACTCAGTTTTCATAAACATCTAAGGTGAGAGAAACAGTGCCGGGTCAGCCACGCAGCAAGAGTAGCAAATACGGCCTCGCTTGGACGTACAAAAACAATTCAACCTGTAATAAAAACTAACTAATTCTGCATTTTCCATTACGACAGTGGAGATCAATACCTATAGATCTATCACTACATAGGGCCCCGCGGCCTGTTAGAAAAATAAATGTATGAAGAGGCCTCTTATTTAAAGGCCCTTTAAATAATTGCTATTTAATTTATAACATTTACTTATTTTTGTAAATTACAAGTACACTGATTGTTAAATTATATACAAGGATTTATGAGGCCCTTTATTAGAATTTTTCAAATCGAACACTGAAGACAAAGTTTCGATCCTTGGCTAGAAACATTGATATTTCAAAAAAAAATAAAAAAAAATAAGTAGTTTTAGTTTTTGTCGAAATTAATCCGCAAGATTCTTTGGAATTTTATACTTTATTTGTCACAGTTTAACCTTTATATCGCGAATTAAGAAAAAAATCAATTCTTCAAATATGACTTTTATTTGACTTAAGGAAATAACTGTCTGACCTACAGATGGCTACATAGACACAGTTTATTATCCTTAAGAACATTTATAAAGTAGGTAACTCATCATCAATTTAAATGACAGCGTGACTCGCCCATTCATTACAGATACTCGTAAATTGTCAAGATGTCAGTTGTCGCATGAACTAAGGTTTGCACTTAGAACTTTGGACTTTTCAGAGTTGGTAAGAGATCTTACTGGTTGGGTATTATTGTTATTTAATTTTTTTTTTGTATTTGTCGTGGCCAGATTTTAGAAATTGATGACTTCATGATAAGGAAGACAGTCAAATCGTTTCGTCATCTCCGTCGTGGTCTGCCGCGACTTCATCTTAAGATTTCAGGGGACCAGTTTTGGGTAGGCTATTATTTTAGAAAATATACAAGTGCAATACCTATTGTCGAAATATCATGACCGCTTCGAACTCCGAACAATTGGTAGCGCAGAATTTTTTTTTGGATCATTATGGTTAATTTTTATTGCGTATTTTTTCAAGTATGTGCATATTAAGTACAGCTAATGTCTACCTTTACATTGTTAACACCTCTATGTCCTCTGAGGTCCGGACTAAGCGCCTCACTTCGTCGTTTATACCGTGTAAGATATCGAAGGACTGGATCAATTTTGCCTGCTGCGCTCTTTCTGTCTGATTAGACTAATTTAGGTGTTTTAAAGGTAAGAGTGAGTGCGTTCATAATAAACTAGTGCGCTTCACCATCCACGATTGCATCGCTGCTTACCATCAGGTGGGATCGCAGTCGAGCACTAGCTTTCGCCATTCCAAACATTGTTCGGAACACGTAAGGTCATACTGGTCAACATATCATGACGGTACTATAAGAGGAAAATCACTAATATTATATTATGACGTCATTTTAACGTAGGTAAATACTTTATACATAAAAACAAGCGAGGAAAAGTGACCATTAGTGGTTTATTAATTCTCTTGGTGACTAACATAAATTATGTTAAGTATTTTTACCTTTTCATATTCATCACGTACGCTGTTAAAAATGTTGGACTCAGTTACATATTGTGGTTAATAATCCTTACTAATATTATAAAAGCGAAAGTGAGTTTGTTTGTTTGTTACGTCTTCACGCCTAAATGGCAAAACCGATTTTGATGAAACTTGGTACACGGATAGACCATGTCTTGGAATAGGACATAGGATACTTTTTATCCCGGAAGTATGTTCCCTTGGGATAATTTTCTGCTATCACGCGGGCGAAGCCGCTGGGAGCAGCTAGTTATAAATACTTGTACAATTTATCCTTACATATTATAAAATAAAATCTTTCAATGACTCGGTTTGTTTGTATTCATGAACGCGATGAACCTAAGGAACGTATAACACGGCCAATGTAACTTGGCGAGCCCGAACGTAGGCTCTGCGTATCTCTCTCTCTCTCTCTCTCTCTCACGTCGTTCGCCATGAACGACAGCCTATTATATTTATAACTAGCGACCCGCTCCGGCTTCGCTCGGGTGCAATATTATACATATAAACCTTCCTCTTGAATCACTCTATCTATTAAAAAAAACCGCATCAAAATCCGTTGCGTAGTTTAAAAGATTTAAGCGCACATAGGGATATAGGGACAGAAAAAGCGACTTTGTTTTATACTATGTAGTGACAAATTATGACCTATTTATTAGTGATGTCTCTTTTGTTTTGCTTTTTTGGTGAGAAATCAGAGGATTTCAATAGAGATTGACTTCTCCCGTTGTAGGGTGGAACGTCTGATACTCCTCTTTTAATATGTGAATGGAAGAACACTGCTGATTCCGCAAATTCTTAGATTACGTCCTATTATGACTCATTTATTTAATATGATTATTTTTATCGTGCTTTTGTGTACAATATAGACCGGTCTACACTGTTCTTACATAATAGATCTATTAATACTGTAATATGGAAATATTGTGAGAACAACATTTTTTTTTTAATGAGTAACCATGGAGTTTCTTGCCGGTTCTTTTCCATAAACGACCAATTCGGAACCGTGCATAAACTTCTGACGTTTTATAAGTGCCCATTTAGGCCTATGTGAAATAAAAACTTTGGACTTTGACTTTGATTCCCTGTATCTGACGTTAAAACTGACTAAACAACACCTATGGAAAATCTTAAAGATGGAAATCTTTGCTCATTACGTTCCAGGAACACGAGTTTCCTTTCCGGAAGTCAGACTTTTACTGACTAAAAACCCACTCCTGTACCTTCACTGCCTTTCATACCAGGCCCGAGTCTTCCACTCAGAAGCCGACCCATGGCCCCAGTAGGTTACGACCCTGTTGGGCCCCTACGATTTTGCTTAATCTCCTTGAGACGAGAATGGAACACTACGTGCTATCGACGACTCGGGCTCGGTTCGGACGGTTACCAGACGGCCGGACGGAAGCCCACGCCTACGGAAAATTAAGTTGACACAGGTCGTTGATGTAAGCAAGGAAAAGTGTTGGGCCTAAGATGCTACCTTGGGGAACTCCGAAGAGAACTGCGGAATCGTCACTTGAGAGATCTAGTTTTACACATTGTGTTCATTCCGTGAGATAAATTTCAAATAATTTCAACTGAAGGTCTCTAATACCTAGACGCTTGAGTTTTGTTCACGCTTACGGTGGTTGGAAATCGGTGATGTATTACCTAAATGCCTAATATTATTCAGTTGATATTACTGTTAAAAGTATCCATGTTTTACTAATATTTGTTTGCCATTTCTGAGTCGAAGTAGCTCACAAAACGACAAACGGTACGATAATGATGTAGCCATGACTTCAGGAACCCTAATCAAGGACAAATGTGTTAGCAACTGGATCGTAATGAGATGACATCTTTGTGACAGAAATCTTAACTAGCGATAAACATTTTGTTTGTCTATTAGTCCAGTGGTTAGTGCGTTAAAATCATCGAAACCTTTCGGATTACAGTTACTATGAATGAAATTTATAAACAAATATTCTGTGTAAGCAGTGGTGTCCGAGTAGTAACGGCCCCGACTTACGAGTTGTAGGTCACGGGTTCAAACCCAGCCAGGCGCATTACTTTGTGTATTTTATTTCATCACCACTGTTTTTCAAACGGTGAAGCAAAACATCATCAAAGTATATAAGTATTTTTTAAATGTTAAATCCCTACTCCCTACTAATATTATAAATGCGAAAGTAACTCTGTCTGTCTGTCTGTCTGTTACGCTTTCACGTAAAAACTACTAACGGATTTAGATCAAATTTGGTAGGTAGGTAGAAGAGACACAGGAATAACTCATAGGCTACCTATAATTTCACTGCAAAGCACGGGTCTATGCCCGCGCGATATAAACTGTAGTCCACGCGGGCGAAGCCGCGGGCGGAAAGCTAGTCATTTTATAAAAAAATACTTATATTTGATACTTTTTATAAGGTTATCCTATTAGTAAACAATGATCAAGATCTCTTAATCAACCTTGATTGTAATGTTTAATATAGGCAGTTTGCTATTATGGGTTAAACTCGCCTGTGTACATCACCTGTTCTATTTTTTAATTTTACCGTAATTTTTGTACAATAAAGAATATAAGAATATTGATTATTCAACCAGTGTTGACCACTATACATGTAGATGGATGGAGAGGGAGAGGAAGGCCGAAGAAAAGATGGATAGATTGTGTGAGGAGTGATATGAAAGAAAAGGGAGTTAGTGATAGTTTGACGGGTGACAGGACAGAATGGAAGAAAAAAACGTGTTGCGCCGACTCCAAGTAATATGGGATAAGGGCAGGAAGAAGAAGTTGACTAAATCAGATTTAGTTTTACCCTACTAATTACCTAAGGCGTTTAACTTTTCAGACTATCTTATAAACGAAACTAAACAAAAGAGAAGCAAAAAATACAATTGTATGCCTCACGGCTGCGCCAAAATAGGTCCAGTTGAGCATGAATGCCAGACGACTAGTGCCTGACGCTGGTTTTCAACTGAACCTTAGGTTGTGCAGCAAAGTAAAGGATGATTGATTTATTTCAATGTTATTGTTTTTTTTTTTGTTATTTTATGCCTAATTTTAATGTATAATTTAAATTGCACGTGTGATGTACAATTGCTTAATCTACATCTACACTACACTAGTTTAATAAAGTTGTAGATGGTTTTTTGTTTGTAGGAGGTAATCTCTGAAAGTACTGGTCCGATTGCTAAAAATTTTTCACCTATAGAAAGCTGCTTTATTTATTCCTGAGTGACAAAAGGCTATATTTTATTTACCTATGCGGGCGAAGACGCGGGAAAAAACTAGTGTTATAATGTTTTTAAATATAAAATAGTAAAAAAAAATATATAAACAAATACAAGTTACGAATCTGTGCCCCAACAGAGTCTACAATGATGCATAACTCTAAGCCTGTTTGTTACCATCTTACCAACATAGTGAAAATAAATAAATTAATATGAATTTGAATTATAATAGTACCTACAGGAAGTATATAAGAGATCAATTAATCTTTAGTACCTACACAACGTGTTGTTTTTGATATCACATAACTCAAGGTTCATATTAACCCTTGGGATACCGTCAATTAGAAACACAATAGTAAGACAATAGATGCGCGGCCACCGGTGGTCGCTTGGGGATTCATGAATTAAGGAAAAAAATACTAGGAGTCCTACAATGTGATCAAAAATGTATGGTTTTGAAGATATCATTAATTAATTACGTTGCCAAACTTCACAGTAGTGTAGTAAAAATATAAAAAATGACACCGTAAATAATGACATTACATTAATAATCGTGAAGTTGAACTCATCGAATTATTATTTAAGTAAAATGAACACAAAAAAAAGATAAGTGAAAAATAATTCATATGCCAGTTATGCCTTAGTGTTATGGGATATTAAAAAAAATGCTGTATATTTTTTTTGTTTTTAGGCCTGACGTGCAGTCGTACGAAGAATTTTAGATAGATAGATAGATATATAATATTCTTTATTGTACACCAAAAAGCTAAAAAAGCTTAGCTTGATGATAAAACTAATTTTACCAATGGCTAGTCAAATTCGTATTTTACAACATTTAAGTGCTGCGTCATGAACTTTTTATTATTCTTCATTAATTTATAAAGTGAGAAATGAGTATCTTTTTGAGAAAATCCTTTTCAAATTTTTGAAAAGGATTTTCTCGTCTTGGTACGGTCATGTGAAGAGTAGGGACGAAAGGCACTTTACTAAAAGAGTTATGAGTATATGTAGATGGATGGAGACGGAGAGGGAGGCAAAAGAAAGATGACGGGCGCACTGTCTGAGGAGAGTATGAAAGAAAAGGGAGTTAGTAACAGCGTGATGGTTGACAGGACAGAATGGAAGAAAAAAACGTGTTGCGACGACTCCAACGATCAAGGCAAATGTTTCAATTATATTTTCAAAGCATCCAGCCAGGGATGCACTCAAATGTACATACAAAATTTCATCCAAATCGGTCAAGTCGTTTAGAAGGAGTTAGGTAAAAAACGCACGTACGGAAGAAATATTATAGTACTAGCTTTTGCTCGCTGCTTGGCCCGTGTACATAAAATGTAGTCTGTCACTCTGGAATAAAGCAGCTTTCTACCTGTGCAAAAATTTTAGCAATCATGACAGGACTTTTAGAGATTACTACTTACTAAAACAAAAAAACAAACTTTACCTCTTTATATCTTTATAAAGTAGATAAAGATTACAGTAAATACTAATAATTATCCAAATCTAGTTTTGTCTGGCTTGTTTTATTATTTCAGAAAATTTTAAACGTTTTAATTGTCTATTACATAGCTAAAATTACTAAATTTTTTTTAACTGGTGGCAAACCATACATACTAAGCTTACTAGTTCATGAGTGAAGGTTCAGGTTGGCAATTTTAAATTAGTTTTAATTGATCAAAAGTACTTTGGACCAATTCTTGCAGTTAAAATTGGTTTTGACCAATCAACAATTTACACTGTGACATGTATGTACTATGTATTGTTTTATTTATTTTTCAATACACTTGCTCATAAAGTGACTCTTATTGCACTGCAGTTAGGTTAGGCACTTGTTAGCAAACTGTGACATTTTGATTACCATTACGCACTAGTGCTATAATGTGGTTAAAACCTTATTGTTTAACCTCTCCATCGCCATAATAAAAAAAAAAACTATCACAAAACGCCGTCTAGTCCCAAGCTAAGCAGAGCTTGTGTTATGAGTACCAGACAACTGATAAACATACTATATTTCTAAAAACATGCATATTATAGATAAGTTACCCCCGACTCAGAACAAATGATCGTGTTCATCATACAAACATTTGTCCTGGGTGGAAATCGACCTCCGCAATAGCAGTCTGGGCCACCACCACTAGACCAACAGGCAAGTCGAAATAATAATAAAGTAAGTATAACAAATAGGTACTGTTTACACACTTCAACTATTCATTAACACACTAATTTGTACCAATTACATTCTTTAATTCATGAATCCCCAAGCGACCACCGGTGGCCGCGCATCTATTGTCTTACTATTGTGTCTCTAATTGACGGTATCTGAAGGGTTAAACACTTCAAATAACAACACTTCTTGACATTTTACTATCTTGAGATTTGTATTTGTATAGCTTCTATGTCAACATCATTGTTTTAACCCCTTACTGCATAGCATGACATATCGTGCATATTTATTGGAAACTAGCTTTTACCCGCGACTTCGCCCGCGTTTATTAATAATAATATTTGTACTTGACTTCACTCTTTACCCACTTTTCGCACTTAAAAAAAGATTGCATAATTATGTCCGTCTCCAGGGTCCCAACTATCTCTGGACCAAAATTTATCAAAATCGGTTTTGCCATTTAGGCGTGAAGACGTAACAAAAAAAACAAACTAAATCACTTTCGCTTTTATGATTGATATCTATATATATAAAAATCAATGCCACTTTTCGTTGTTATATTATAACTCAAGAACGGGCTCACCTATCCAAACCAAATTTTTAGGCTTTGTTCGGACTATTTAGTAGATTGTTTATGTGAAGTTTGGTAGGGTAGAGTAGGGTATAGTAGGGTAGAGTAGGGTAGAGTAGTGTAGAGTAGTGTAGAGTATAGTAGTGTAGGGTAGAGTAGGGTAAAGTACGGTAGAGTAGGGTAGAGTAGGGTAGTGTAGGGTAAAGTAGGGTAGAGTAGGGTATAATAGGGTAGAGTAGGGAAGAGCGGGAGCGAAGCCGTGCGGGCCAAAGCTAGTAATATAATATAATTTATTGAGTTTGCGTCGTAAATATGTGAAATTTTCCTCTATACTTTTGTGTGCATGAAATATTAAATAAATAAATACGATTTTACACACTTGCTTGTGGTTGAATATGACGGACAAAGTTTGAAACTGTCACCCAATTATTATACTAATATTCTAGCAAAATGAATAATTATTGTAACAAAAACCAAACACACTCACTGTAGATCGAGTCATCTTGTATTTACCAGCATCCAAACATCCAAATGATCACAGATCTTCTGTCACAATAAACCACATCTATCTAGAATTGTTTATTTAGTGACACCACAATAATATGTCGTGTTTTTTTCCACTATAAAAAACTACACACGTCTGTCCTCAATACTGGTTGGTTCGGGAATGAAGAGCGAGGAAGATTCTCCGCTCTATATACAGATGTTATTAATTTATTTTTTCATAAATATCATGATATTTTTAGGACGCGGTCGGGTGTTACTGTAGGCGCTTGCGCACGTGAAACAAAGATGAAGAATGAATGAATGTCGGTCTTCTGAAATCTTTTCTCAGTGGCGTAGTTAGGCGTGGGCGAAGTGGGCCCTCGCACCTAAAGAGGCCTCGCCAAGCGAATGGCTCTTTAAGTACGAGGGTTTTTTTATAATTGATAGGCTCGCGTTTGATCACTATTTCTCCTGATGGTAAGCGACGATGTGGGTTGCGACCGTCGCTGTCTCGTTTTCGAATTTAGACTAGTTTCTGCCAGCGGCTTCTCCCGCGTGAAAGTAAATTTCTACAAACAAACTTTAGACCCCTGTTTCAATCCCATAGGGGCTGAATTTAGGAAAATCGCCTACATCATAAAAGGAAGCCTTGTGCAACATTTCACGTTTCTAGTCGCATTAGTTTTGTCAGTGCGTTGAACTGACTGACTGACATATAGTCAGTCAGTTTCTCCTTTCATGTATATTATAGAAAAAGGCCTCGCTGATGTACCTTCGCCCACGTCTAAATTAGTCCACGCTACGCCCCTGTCTTTTCCTAACCAAATGGTGTCGTAAAAATAGATTCCTATTAGGTCTAGGTATGTTCATTCATATATGAAACACTGTTAGTTGAAATGATTTGCTGTTGAACCTACCATCAAAGACACTTCCGCCTGACCACCGCCAAGTTCATTTTTGCTTGTACTCGAAACGAAAACTTTAAAGGGTTTGGCGCGCCGCAGGATTCAGGCGATTTTTTTTTTAAGTGATCAGGCAGAATGACCGCGATGGTACACAGTTCAATATGAAACTGAAAGATTATTGTATATTTTGTTATATTTTTTTGTTTACCACTGTCAGTAAGTAGATACTTACTTTTGATTGAAGTATGTTAGGAGACCTACTGGATTTACTTAAAAAAGTATACATTGTTTTACTTTTAATCAATTTGTCTGCGTTTTCTCAACTGTGTTCGGGTTGGTTTCCAGTCAAATGCTGGTGATGGCGCGGTTAGTGTAGGTTAGCTGCTGCTCTGCGTGGCCTACAGATAGTTGTTCTGGGTCTGGCGTGTGTCTTATGTATACGAAGTCATGTTTGTGAACGTATCTACGATACAGAAGTCATTCCTAGGGTCTCAATATGCGCCTAATATTTTGACACTCGCTAGGAAATCAAAACCTATACCGGGCACTTCCTGCTGACCTAGAATCCTGAATGACACCTATAAGACCTTGCTACTACATACTCAATGTATGTAGTAGCAGTAGCAAGGTCTTATTGCACAAGTAGGTATAGGAAAAAGTCTGAAAATTGTAAATTTGTTATAGTGTTTTGGAGGTATGCAGAACAGAGAGTAAAGTCTCGCAAACCTCCATTGAAAAGGGAGGATCCTCCGTGCAGGTTTTATAGTCTGGTGGGCTACTGCCCGATAGTTGATGTCGGGCTGTCGTATATATTCAAATCACGCGGAGAACTTTGATTGCGCGATGCAGGATTTCGTATTTTCTTCGTAGTTCTTATGTGTGTCATAGATGTTGCTACAGCGTCATAATTTTTGTTTATTTCGAAAAATCTACGAGACTCGATTCAGGGATGGAACTATTTGCAACTATGTAAGTTTGTGCGAAATCCTCGATGCGTGAGTTGAGTCCGACTCGCACTTGACCGGTGTTTTATTATTTATATTATATACGATACTATAGATAAATGGTTAGGCAGGTCAGACTGTCTGACATCTAACCTAACCTAACCTGTACATAACTGACTGTCAAAGATCTACGAATAGCAACATACAGTGCGTTTCACTTAAGAAGTTACATTGCTGTCATGTTGGTAGTATTGAAAATAATGTTGCCATATTTTTAGCAATTAAATTACTTGATATGAGGGAGATTAACTGATACTTCGTTACTTTAACAATTGCCTTTTTTATTGTTACTATTTTTGTATAAAGTACCTATAGGGCGCTGGGCTCCATTCCGATTGTCTTACAATTCTTTCAAATAACGAAAACGCCACGCCACAGTATCGTTCCTCTCTATTAACAACTTCCTTTGAGAACTATTTTTTTAAATAAAATCCCATTACTCTCATAATTTTCCAAAAAGTGTTGCAGCTACTGTTAAAATCGATTATGTTTCACATTTCGGGGAACAATTTTGGTAGAGTAGGCAACTCTTTCCTTTTTTCCCTTCTTTTTGTGTAGACAGACAGGGGAGCCAACATTACGCAAATGTAACTTCTTAAGTGAAACGCACTGTATATCTGTCATGTACCTACTGGTAGCTTATCGCCGTACGTCTGGTGACCCGATGTCGGAAAACGGAATGGACTAAGATTTCGCTAACTCTGTCTGTAAGTCTGTTGTCAGTTCCGTAACTCTGGCGCACACTCCCCGAAATGCAACCGGTAAAAAACAGACAGACTAGCAACTCGGTGTCGATGCTCAAGACTTACCCAAGGAATTGACTCCGTTGCCTCTTAAAAGACCTTGCCAATGTCTGTTACCCGTCATTGAGCCCTGCTTTGCATGGTAGCACTTGATCATTTTTCCTGGGTTGGCGGGCAGAGTCAACACTCTGGCTGCCTTCCTTTTCGAGAAATACTTGATGTTCTATTAACCCTTCAGATACCGTCAATTAGAGACACAATAGTAAGACAATAGATGCGCGGCCACCGGTGGTCGCTTGGGGATTCATGAATTAAAGTCTTAGAAACACTGTAGATAAAATATCCCCAATATGACCTGCAACGCTGTCAAATTGTCCAAAACCATATCCCGTGTCGTGTGAATGCATCGTACAATATTGAGGCAGACACTTGGGTGGGACACTGAAAAAAAAGAGAGAGAGAGAAAGAAAGAACGAACAACAACATTGGGCAACATTGTAGCCGTCATATAGATTGAGAGTTGCGCATCATATTGGGGGTATTTTGTCCTTTAATGTACCACCAATGACACTTCAGCCTGACCCCCACTAAGTTCATATTTGCTTGCACTCCAAACGAAAACCGAAAGGGTTTGGTGCCTCGCCGGAGGACTCAAAGTAATTTTTTTTAAGTAGGTCTTCTTCTTCCTGCCCTTATCCCATATTACTTGGGGTCGGCGCAACACGTTTTTTTCTTCCATTATGTCCTGTCACTCATCGTACTGTCAGTAACTCCCTTTTCTTTTATATCACTAAACATACAATCTATCCATCTTTTCTTCGGCCTTCCTCTCCCTCTCCGTCCATCTACATGTATACTCAGAACTCTTTTACTAATATGCGCTTCATCCATCCTCTTCACATGACCATACCAAGACAACCGATTACCTTTCAAGCTTAGGTAATCAGGCAGAAATTACTGCGATGGTACCTGAGGCTTTATGTATACTCATAACCAATCTGTACGCTTGCACTCTTATGCAATTTTTCTAGCGTTCATTCCGAAATTGATTCTTAATGAAAGTGCATAATAGGTGTAACAGTAAATGATTAGAACGTGATGATTAACGTGAACGTACGTAAGTAGATCGATTGACTGATTCGAGACGTGCAAATATGGAAGTCTGTCAAGCACACCTAATCTGTAACAATCAGTGAAAGATAAAAATATAAAATCATTTATTAATTAATAGTAGATTATGTGACTAGGGGTCAAAGCAGTGTCTTTAGGTCGCGGGCGGCATGTTGAATTCCGAACGAAACGATGGTTGCTAATTGTTATCCCGAACTTTAGTGAGGTATGAGGGATTCAATGGTGGTACTTATGACATTCTAAAAGGACATTATCGAGAAGGTAGTGTAAAAACGATTTTTACAGTTGGACCTGTTGAATTATAATAATCCTAGTTGTTGTAAGCGGCTTCGCCCGTGTGAAAGCAGAAAATTATACCAAGGAAAGACACTCAGACACATTTCATTTCGTTAAAACTGACTGAACACTTACAAAATTGACGTGTAAAAGTGTTTTTTGTAAACCTATTTACAAAATAAAGATTATTTTCTCATAAAGTGACTCTTATTGCACTGCACTTAGGTATGTAATGTTACTTGTTAACTGTGACATTTTGATTACCATTAGGTACACACTAGTGCTATAATGTGGTTAAAACCTTATTGTTTAACTTCTCCACCGCCATAATTTTAGTACATTTATCGTATCAAGATGGGCGCAGGTCGTCCCCCACGAGGAAAAAAAAAATGGGCGCGCCTATGAAAACAGATTTTTACCGCCACAAAAGTTTAATAGTTTTATAGTTATTTTCTTCACAAGTGTTTTGGAAAACGTCGTATGATACACGTGAGTAATTAATGATTACCGTTCTCGGCTCTCTTAAGACCCTCGCCATGGCTCGGGTCTAAATACCGCCTCAACGGTAATCACTAACATTACACACTTATATCATAATGTACTATTATTATTTACTCACGGGATAATCTCACCGGCTTCAACTAGTTTAAACTGACGAAAAAAAAATTACTTTTTCTGCAAGACATCGCAAAAAAAAAATCTGAGAACCTCTTTCTTTTTTTTTGGAAGTCGGTTAAAAAAGAAGGAATTTTTCAAGCGCAGAATTTTCAAAAAAGCCCTTTTTTCGGGGTAATAAAGTTGGTATGCGAACAAAGTCGTAGGTAGCAACTACTACTGGGTGTATAGCGGAACTTGTCACGTGCGACAGACATGTAGATCGTAGAGTTCAACTCGACTGCGTACGCACGCGCACGTCAAGTTATCATGCGTCAGGCGAATCAGGCGAGCACATTGTACATGTTAAACGTTTAATAGATAAGTACTATGTATTAATATTTGTACTTTATTGCCATGTATTTTTAGGCTATTGCATAGCTTCTATCGCGGGCCTTGAGCGTGGAGACCGAATCCAGAAATCCGTAACGAAAAAAACCTAACCCCGCCACTAAATGGTTGTCATGGCAACTTGTCAACTTCAATCACAAATAATATTTTTCTATGATAATTGCATAAGTTGATAAAAAATGCTATGCAATAGCTTTACCGCGGCAGTCTCCGAGTGCCACACGTCTTTTTTTTTAGGAGGTAAAGCATCTAGCTCTTGAGCAGAGCGGGAGATAGACTAAAAACCCACTCCTGTTCCTTCGTTGCCCTTCGCACCGGAACCGAATCTTCCTTTCAAAAACAAATGCTTGGCCTTAGTAGGCTTTGACCCTGCTGGGCCTCTACCGTTTGCTGACAACTTCTTACGGCGCGCGTGGAACAATATGCTCCGTCAACGTCTTACCAGACGGTCGGACGGCGAGATATTTATTGTTCGCCGTCCGCAAGCCCGCACCTACATTAGCCTTGTGAAGGATAGTATCGAGCTATTTTCACCGAGTTATCGGAAACTACAACAGAAGTGGTTAATGAGATTGGCGAGATTTTCTCTCGCTCCACCCAAGCGAAAGAAGCTATTTGATGAATTTCTATCTCAAAAGATGGGCGAAATGAGTAGAAGACAATGGTTTTTTTTTCTTGAAACGTTACCCACACTATGAATTAGGTACTCCATGACATGGGCAAGACACTCAGACCCAGAACAACTATCATTCTGTAGGCCATACAAATTTTTGTTCCGTACAGGAATCGAACCCGCAGCATTAAGCGCAGTAGCCAAACGCCTAACCACTGAGTCAACCGTGCGGTTAGTTGCATTTTTTTTTAATACATACTGTGATATGGAAATATTGTAACATCAACCACTTTTTTTAAAAGAGTAACCATGAATTTTCTTGCCGATTCTTCTCCATAGGAAACGACCAATTTGGAACCGTGTACTAGTTGCTGACGTTATATAAGTGCCCATGTGAGATCTATATTATGTGAAATAAAAATATTTGAATTTTGAATATTGACTTGGTATGCCCTTTTTATAGTGGGCGAAAATCATCCAATGACAACCCTTGCTCTTGGGTGGAGTGGCAGATAGTGTCAGACTCTTACTAAAAACCCACGCCGTTCCTTCTAGCCTTTATACCGGGGATCGAGCTCCCTTTCGGACAACCCTGGCCCCAGTAGGCTTCGAGTCTTCGACCATAGATATCCAGCTTCGACCCAGCTGGGCTCCTGCTGTTGCTGACAACTCCTTGAGGCGCGCGGGAACTGTGCGTGCCTTCGATGACTTGGGGTCGGTCCGGACAGTTACGGGACGGTCGGACAGCGAACTACCCATTGATCGTCGTAGGCCCTTCAATGGACCGATAGGCAAAAGATATGGTGAATCAAATATGTATTTTCTATTGGTTTGACGACACATTTTGACGTAGATTTGTACATACTATATTATTTGTTTGTGAGTAGCAAATAAATATATGTTTAGTGATGTATGATTTCAAAGCCGGATCATGGGGCACGGATAGGTCGTTAACCTTTGGACCGGTTTTTTGCGAAGACGTCTAGTACCTACATTAGAATTAAATAGATATAGTTTTTATTCACTCATAGTTAAATTCACTGAGAATCAACTTGTCTAAGAGGGTGTTGATCTTTGAACAATGTTTTGTAGGAAATTTTTTGTTCATGTGTTTTTTTTTTTTTTTAGAGATTTTCAAAGGCTACTTTTTATTGGATTGGAAACCGGATAATTGTGAAAACTTTAAGTTTGTAATAAATGATGGAGAATGTAAAAAAATATACATGTACTAGCTTTTGCTAGCGGCTTCGCCCGCGTACATAAAATATAGCCTATGTCACTTAGGAATAAAGCAGCTTTCCATCAGTGAAAAAATTTTAACGATCGGACCTGTACTTCCAGAGATTACTCCTCTTCAAACAAAAAAATAAGCTTTACCTCTTTATTATATTAGTGTAGTCGTAGATTATTTATTATAGAAATACTCATCATCATTTCAGCCGATAGACGTCCACTGTTGGACATAGGCCTCCCCCAAGTGTCGCCATAATGAACGATCCTGTGCATCTCGCATCCATCGGAAGAAATTCTCATACTCATCAAAATTCGATAATACAAAACAATGTATCTGTTGAAAATAGAGTGTTTACCATTTAACGAGATTTATCATTATATACTTACTTGTTTACAATTATCCGGGGACAGTG
Organism: Mythimna lalbum; assembly: GCA_949319445.1. Classification (NCBI taxonomy): domain Eukaryota; kingdom Metazoa; phylum Arthropoda; class Insecta; order Lepidoptera; family Noctuidae; genus Mythimna; species Mythimna lalbum. The sequence continues at coordinate 5,861,593 of OX439357.1, read as the reverse complement.
TATCTAAATAATAATAATAATAATAATATTTATTTGCTAAAAACACGGTATACAAGATGGTAAAAGAGAGTAAATAAGAACAAACATGTTTCGCTTAGAATTAGCATGCAAATATTTGGTATGTACAAAGTAACATACAGAGATAATTGTTAACATACAATTATCGACAATTTTGTTGGCACATTCAACATTAAAGTTCTAAAAGACATAGACTTTGAAAACAAAAAACTTTATAAACAAATCAACTTTTTTTTTTAAATCTAAATTGAAAACACATATTAAAATAGTTTAATAATAATATAATAAAATACAATTTTTAACACTTAATAACTAGACTACAAAGCATTCCTGAAGTGGAAGGACTGACATGTTTTTTTATTTAGAAATTCAGTTATTGAATAAAAGCTTTGAGATATCAACCATTTTTTTAAAACTACACGAAATTTATTGTAAGGCAATTCAGTTATCCAGCTAGGTAGTGAGTTATATATAAGAGGCGCCATATATACGCAGCTGTGTCTGACCATTTCTATCCTGGGTACAGGGATCTTTAATAAGTACTGTGTAGCTTTTCGCTTGTTAAAATTATTGTTAGTTTCAAAAAGAGAAATCACAAATAACTACTGGTCTCTGTTACCAGTAGTAAACAATCTGTATTTGCAAGGCCATTACCCCTAAAATGGAGGAGGAGCGACGATCGTCGCAGAGTGGCTAGTAGCAAATAGATATGGCAGGGCGCAAAATCCTTGTGTCAGATACAAGCTACCGATGAATATTTGATTCCTATAGAACCAGTATGAAATCATCCACACCCTGAATCCAGTCCTGTCCAGTTGTTTCCACTTAGCAAATGCTCATGACGATGAAAAAGTATTTGGTGTCGTTAACTGGAACAAAAAGTGTCTCCGTTTGCGCAGCGCCTTTAGGTTGCCGAGAATCGGCATAATGCTGCTCACCCACATCCGATAATCGGTGGCCGATTTTTTGTAGGAGAAAAATAGAACACACTGATAGCAATAATGTAACGCACACCTCCTACAAAAAGTCGGTCGGAAATACAGAACAATTTCCAAATATACAAAATCGGCCCGATTATTTGTCCTACAAAAAGTCTGAAGTGGGCGGGCAGCGTAAATGTTCAGATCCTTCAGTATCTTCAGATGACATTCTAGTGTGAAAAATAATGGTACAGATTCCTAAAGTGCTTAGGATTTCGGGATTAATAAGTTTAGCCTTTTTCCGCATTGAGCTAGACAGTAATTAAGATTATCTCTATAATTTTAAAACAATTAGATTTTTTTTCTATTTCAACTGTTAAAGCATAGACCAGACCACAGAACAAATGAAAGAGGTTAAAATGACGTTGTGGCAGATGTGCCACAAAGTAGGGCAATGCTCATAGTTCAACTGAAAATAGCAAACTTGCCATTTAAGTGTGCGTGGTCTGTTAGTTGGGTAATAGTGGAGTTAAAGGGTGTGAGACAAACGGCGACACTCGTTGTAGTACAAAGCGGGAAGTATTTCCTTTCTAACCTCTTTCATCTTTTCTATAGACCAGAAATACTGAAAATATATGCATGCATAATGAAACTATAGTTTTCTATAATCCAGCGTCCGAACAGAGGTCACCTTGGTAGGAACTAGCCAAGCCAAGCATTGATTGTCGGTTTACATTACATTTGCTGGCTACACGGATTGAAACTAGCAAGGCTACCTCTGTTGGGACGCTGATTATAGTCTAGTCCATATAACAAGCGTTTCTTATGGTCAAGAGGATAACTGGTACTTACCTATGTAAAACTACCTTTTTTAAATTAAGTTACAACATCGATCACGCGTCTTGGCACACGAGTAAACACGTGGTCAATATGATCATGATAATTAATATGTCACCATTATTGACGAAGCCGTGACCAATCGCGGCATGGCGGACAGAGTTCTGGCAGGATCACACGGTGGTACGGAGACAGCGATTGTTGTAACTCAGAGCTGAGCACGTCTCAATCGCAGCGGAGGCGGTTGTATAGTCCACGAGAGATATTGTATAGGAGAGAGTCACCTTCCGTCTGACGCAGGTCCTTACGCATGACCAGTTCGGGAGGTTCCTGTTTCGGGTTAAATGGTTGCCCATGTTCAAGCCATGGTCTGGGAGAAGAAATGGGAAGCAACCAGAAGGTCGCACTACTGCTTCGCAGAAGAAGGATCTAGCGCAGTATGTAGGAGTAGTGCGAGCGAAGAAGATTGCCGCATCTATGAGGGAACAAACGCTCCAGATGTCAGGACACCTAGGGTGATTGCCTCCTCCGTAGGTAATGTTATATATGAATGTAATAATGTATAATAAATATAATATATATTTTTCAAACTTGTTGACAGTATTGACTTAACCGTTACCGAGGAGTAGACTTCAGAAAATCACAGTTTTATGGCACTGCTTGGGAGCTGAAGCCTTAATGTATTTCTTTACTGGATCCTATCTTACTGCTTTGAGAGGATATTTGGCTAGAAAGCATTACGCTTGGTTATCAAAAAGAGAGCGCAAAATCTCTCAAAATCAAAAAGATTTTGCGCGATGAGGAGGTGGTGTTTCATCCTCATTCGTTTTTTGCCGTATGTTTTCTAATATTAAAAGTCTATTATAACGTAATGAGGTTTCCTTATTATATAATTGTTATATATAATCTATATTTATTGTGAAGTGTGAAATTCAGAAAGGCAGTCAAAATTTTATTCTCAAAAGTCAAAATTATCTGGTGTTTTTTGTATTTGATTTCCAGTAAAATTGTAAAATATATAAAAAGTGTTTATAGAACTGGCGAGTGGTTCATAAATGAGGCTGCTGCAACGAGCTTTCCTGTTAATATTATGCGCTTTAAACATACAAAATGGTCAAAAATGTCGGCTCAACACTCGGATACACTTCGAAGAACCTTTACCAGTTATCCTTAGAGATGGGGCGCTGTTAGAGCCTACCGACAGCTACGGTGACATCGAGTTGAACTACGGTGACACTCTTACTTTGAGTTGCGAGGGAACAGCGGGTATACTGCACCCTAATGCACAGCGTCAAGTAACTGTTGCTACAATAAGCTGTGAAGGTGGAGAAATGTTTAAAAATGATGAATGGCTAAATGAACCTTCACGCTTTTCTCTTTTCAAATGTAATTCCGCTCCAGAATATAAAAGCAGAAGAACAGATCGCACGTGCTATGATAGGAACCCAATTATAGAAGTTGGTTACAGCGTCGAAAACCAATTTTACCCTGTTTATGAGACCTGTTTCAACGAAGCTGGTCTAAACCCCATCTACTCAAAGTATACCCAGAAACCTTATAACTCTTATTACCAAACTAGAGTTGATCGGCCTTATTTCTTAGCGGATGATACTTTTGGGTTTGTTCCAATAAATTCATTGTTTTCACCAGATGGCTTAAGAGCAGCAGTAGAGGAGAGGGTAGGGGCTGTTATAACTGAATATTATACAAAGACCCAGAAACTTTCTAGAGGACACTTGGCTGCTAAAACCGACTTTGCTCTTGCGTTTGGAGAGCGCGCAACGTTCCATTACGTGAACTGCGCTCCGCAGTGGACAGGATTCAATGGTGGAAACTGGAATACATTGGAAGTTGACCTCAGGAACCATATTCATGATGCTGGTTACAATACTGTTATTTATACTGGAACGTTTGGAATAATCCAGCTTTTTAATGATGTGGGTAGGCTAGTGGACATTCATTTACACATTGATGAGAATAATAATCCAGTTATACCAGTACCTCAGTTTTTCTACAAAGTTGTTTACGAACCTTCCACTAAATGTGGTGTAGCCTTCATTGGTATTAATAGCCCTTACTATACTCCATCAGAAGCCCGCAATATGTTCTTTTGTGAGGACGTGTGTAAAGACAGCTTGGACTATGCGTGGTTAACCTGGCATCCTAATAATCCTGAAGAAGGGTACACATCCTGCTGCGCTGTAGACGACTTTAGGCGAACTGTCACACATCTGCCAAATTTCCAAGTTAGCGGTCTTTTAACATGATTTTTTTAATGGTTTTTATTATATATATGTATATGTCCCAAATATATAATTTTTATACAAAGTAATTTTTTTTGTACATTCTAAGACTAACCGATTTCTAAATAATAATTAATTCTTTTATTCAAACAAAGTCAATTTTTGTTAGTAACAATTTTGCTTAAAACTATTTTAGTATAGGTACATTATGTATAATAATAATTTGTGTGTGTATATTAATAATTCAGTTTAATTATTTAAAAAAATGAGATACCAGTGTAGGTGAGGTGAGAGAATCTAGATTTCATTTGAGTCCTGGGCAGACACTAGATATCTAGATAACCAGAACTTTTTTTTAAATGATTTAAACTAGTGCTTGACAGCGATCCCACCTGATGGTAAGCAGTGATGCAATTGTTGATGGTGAAGCGCACTTGTTTATCAAGAGCCTATTCACTCTAGCCATGAAGATTCCTAAATGGTAATCGGATGGAAAGGCCGCAGCAGACAAATTTTTTAGTACTCTTCACGAAGAAGGCGGCCATCAGAGAGGAGTGACGGCGTGTTGTGAAGCTTGCCACCAACACCTGAAGTGATGACCACGACCACTCTGTCAAGACTGATTCCGACAAAGAAGAGGATACTCTTAATGAGCTTAAAGTCAGAATATTACAAAAAAGGAGAAAGTAAAACACTAGTGGCTGTTTTTGCTTTTAATGAAGCTTACATTTTTCATGAGTGAATAATACTTTGTAAAGGGGTTATTGACCTGCCATATAAATATGTATATGAATTCGAATACATGTTATCAGGTTTGCCGACAGAGTGTCAGACTGTGACCTCTGGGTTCAATAATGGACCTTCCATACATAATGTAACTGCCTATAAGAATGTCTATGTAATTAATACTGCTATTGGTTTCTACTCTACTGAGAATCGCACTCATATTAAAATGTGCATGCAAAATAAAAATACAGAATTTAGTACTACACATAAAATTGTAGAACAAAAATCTGGGAATTTGTAATCAAATATTGTAATGCTCAGGGTGCCAGATGAACTAAATGAAAGACGAACAAGATCGGTATAACAATATATGCACAGATTCCAAATTAAACAAACTAAACAATGAGAACTTATCGACTAAAATAAGGATCATTAATTCATGAATCCGCAAGCGACACCCGGTGGCCGCGCATCTATTGTCTTACTATTGTGTCTTTAATTGACGGTATCTGAAGGGTTAAAGCAATAAGAAGTTAATGTGACCCAATCATGAGCGCATGACGGGATCGAACCCGTGGCAAGGAGAATGCCTGTCCGCAGGCTCTGCCTAGTAGCTGATCGCTCCTTGAAACTGCGGCGAATATGACGGTTGCCACTATGTCAGTCGGACAACGAGTCTGTTGTGAAATGCCCTGGAGTCGAAGACCTTGTTCAATGTCCAAGTACAGGGGCGTTTCCGCAAGCCCGTTTCCTCCACACTTCGCCTCAAACGTACTACAACTCCTCAATACACCACTGGTACTCGCATGGCAAGAATTACGTTAGATATTTATATTGCAATCAAATCACTCAATTTGTGAAAATAGAATAAGTAATAAGTTTTTTTTTCTGTCGACGGGGAAAATCATCATTGACGAAACCCGCTCTTGGGTGGAGCGGGAGATAGTGTCAGAGTCTTACTGACTAAAAACCCCACGCCGTTCCTTCTAGCCTTCATACCGGGGCTCTAGTTTCCTTTCGGATAACCCCGACCCCGGTAGGCTTCGACCCAGATGGGCCCCTCCTGTTGCTGACAACTCCTTGAGGCGCGCGGGAACAGTGCACGCCGTCGACGCCTTGGCTCGGTCCGGACAGTTATCGGACGATCGGACAGCGAGCTACCCATGGCTCGCCGTCCGCGAGCCCGCGTCTACGGTGGCCGGAAATCGGGATCGGAATCCCGGCGGCGGCAGCGGGGGCGCCGTTGCCTGATGCGGTCTGCCTCCTCGTTTGCTAGCATTACTGCTTCGCAGAAGGAGGCGACCGCCTGCCACTCCTCCTCGCTCCGGACCATGGCCTGAACCAAGGCCCGGCGCGAGAGATCTCCGCTGCCGATCGCCCTACGAGGACACGGCGTTGCTCCGCCCAAGCAGGGCATACCTCAACTGTGTGCTCCACCGTGTCCTCCGGGCGTTCCGCACAGTGGCGGCACCCGGATATGTAATAAGGTGGAACAGCTTTGCACGATCGTTTGAGTCCCTTTTGTTCTTTTTCATTCTCTTGTGCGCGGTGTTACTAATTTCCCGCCACCCTCACTTGTCAAATAATCAATTAACAAGTGATGATCATACGAAGTGGCAAGCCTAGTGATGCCATCTATTTTTAAACCACGGAACAAGATCCTCGATCATTACAATATATTTAAAATTACAGCACTTCAAGTACGGTCCCTCAGTCCTCACAGATCATCAGCCAGATCTCGGAAAATATCTGAATAAGTATTATGACTACAGACATTTAGTAAAGAATTAATAGTGAAGATATTTACTAAATAACAGACCACAAAGCATCAAAGATAAAAAAAAAATGTAATAAAAAAAAAAACTTTTTACAAAAAAAATATAACCGACTTCAATGATAAAAAACACTGAAAAGTATCAAATAACTTTAATTTTGGAAGTCGGTGTTACTATAATAGTTTAGTCTCTTCGTTATTTAACACCGACTTCCAAAATTAAAGTTATTTGATACTTTTCAGTGTTTTTTATCATTGAAGTCGGTTATATTTTTTTTGTAAAAAGTTTTTTTTTTTATTTTACACTTTTTAGTTATGGTACCACCACTAAAAAGTACCCCTCAGTCAAACTTAAATACCTTATAGTCAGAGCGCATCTTATAACGGTTCTAATAATCCCAAACACGGTTAGATTACATTAATTTACCTTTCGGCTTCATCATCAGATCAGTTCGATATATCCTCTCCCCCTCTTCTTTCAAACAGTCATTAGACTAGATGCTGGAGAGGGAAAGGATATATCGAACTGATCTGATGATGAAGCCGAAAGGTAAATCTTTCAATCAGTCACTAGACTAGATGCTGATAATCCCGGCTGTAGCATCAGGCCAGATTTATGTCAACATTGCAATGAACTTAAAATTTAGTCCTGTTTAAAATGAGCCCAAACACGACTACGGTGCTGTAATTTCAAGGTTTGTACTTTTCCTGATGCTCCTGGCTTCAGCATCAGGTCTCTATGTACTTCGGTGTTCTTTATTAGCAGTACGTTTATCCACACATCGAGCCGATTTCAATGAGCCTTTGGAGGGTATGCGGAACAGAGAGTAAAGCCCCACATACCTCCATTGAAAAGGGAGGATCCTCCGACCAGACCGGGTGTTATAGTCTGGTGGGCGACTGCCCGATAGTTGATGTCGGGCTGTCGTATATGTTCAAATCGCGCGGAGAACTCTGATTGCGCGATGCAGGATTTCGAATTTTCTTCGTAGTTCCTATGTGGCGTCATAGATGTCGCTACAAGCCTAAACTCGATATATCTGCTGTTTGTTGTCGAGGACTTAGGTACTCTGCAGACTATCCTGACTGCAGCATCAGGTCATGTCTTGATGATCATGAGACCAAATGTGGCAAATGCCCTATCAAACATCAAAACAATTTACTAAAACAGTCCTTGCCTGTTCGAGTAACTTCTTACTGTTAAGGAGTTGTACCTTCCATCATCAGCCCAGCTACCTGAGATGGTGACGACCATACGCAAATACACAAGATACTTCATAAAATATGCGAAAATCAATAAGTGAGCCTATAAAATTTGAAGGTTGCCCTCGATTTCTCCAAGATCCCATCGTCAGATCCTAATTTGGTGATAATGGGACCACCTCAGAACTATCTACTTTCGAACAAAAAAGAAGAATTTTGAAAATCCGTCCACATTTGGGGGAGTATTCGACGAACAAACATAAAAAAAAAAAAAAAAAAACATACAAACAGCCGAATGTAGTACCTCCTCCTTTTTGGGAAGTCGGTAAAAATATATAAGGTGAAAGTTTGTGAGCGTATGTGCATATTCGTAACTCTTTCAAGCTCAATCGGCATAACAAATTAGGACGAAATTAATCACATGGATAGACCATGTCCTGGAATAGCACATATGATACTTTTTATACCGATAGTATGTTCCCTTAGTATGGTTCCTTGTATATTCTAAATTACTGTGGCAAAGCCACTGCAGTAGCTAGTGATCGTATAGTTGCTAATGCTATTCATTTTATGAAGGAAAACTGCCCAGATTTTTATACAGTAATACTGCTCTTTTATCTTTTACCTCTTGGATCCAATTTTGGGTGCCGAATAAAAATGTGGAAATTAAGGTAAAGCGATGAATTCAATCGAAACCAAAAAATTACGAAACCGAAAAAAGTGTTCCGCCGACCCCAAATACGAGTAATACAGGATAGGGACAGGAAGATGATGATGACGATAATGAATTCAATTTTAATTTGATATCTATACAAGCGAATGGATGGAGAGCGAGAGGGAGGCCAAAGAAAAGATGGATGGATGGTGTGAAGAGTGATATGAAAGAAAAAGGAGTTAGTGATAAGTAGCATGATGGGTTACAGGACTGAATAGAAGAAAAAAAAAGTATTGCGCCGACCCTATATAACAGGGGACAAGGGTAGGAAGATGATTTGACAGGTTTTAAGGTGATGAAACATGATAGTAATCAACCACACCAACCTCGTTAGTTAATTCTTTATGCAAGAAACAGTGAGTCAAAAGTGATTCAACTTCAATAAGTATAGATCGATCAACTAAGTACATAATTATCGATATAATAATAGTTATTATAATAATTAACTACCTATAGGTAATTATTAACTCAAATTAGTTCATAGCTTTCTCTTGAGTATTTAAAGTTTGATTATAGTAGCACTTGACCAGTATTTGTGGATCCTTGGAAGGGCTAGTTAATATTGTGATTGTGAATACGTTCATTGCTCGAACAAAATGCAGATTACGCCGGTAAGTCTTATATATCTTTATTGATATTATTACTGTTTTCATGTATTTATTTTTCTGTTGACCCTGGAGTCAGTTGACATTGGCCACTTAGACGCCTTCCAAAGGTCTAGGCGTCTAAGTGGCCAATGTCAACTCATAGAGGTCTCTTAGATATTTTTTGTTCAATGTGGTACCAACCGACGATTATTCCTGTACGTGCTACTAGTGCACACAAATACACCACGGTTGGTGGAAAACTATTGCGATATTCTGAAAAACAAAGATATTACTAGGCTATGTTTTATTATTATTATTCTTACATTATAAACTGAGATACCTACCAAAGTGTATCTTATTATATATACTAGCGACCCGCCCCGGCTTCGGTCGGGTGCAATATTATACATATAAACATTCCTCTTGAATCACTCTCTATTAAAAAAAACCGCATCAAAATCCGTTGCGTAGTTTTAAAGATTTAAGCGTACATAGGGATATAGGGACAGAAAAAGTGACTTTGTGTTTTATACTATGTAGTGATTAGAAACTTTAATGATACCTTATACTTACCTTTATACTCTTAGAATTAATTTTTCAATTTATAATTAGGTTAAAATAAGTAGTACAGTCCTAACTATGAGTATATATATGATTAGATAGTGATAATAGCTAAAGTGCTTATCAGACTGCATAAGGCAGAGCCTTATACTATATACATAACGTATACACTTTTTAATGGTATTGTCAACATTATTGCTTTCGTTTAAACCTTTAGATTCTACCTTTATATACATAGGAGATTCATTTATCCTTGTTTGTTCCAGATTATCATTAGTTTGGCAGTAATATCCATGGTTCATGCCGCCTTGGTCACAAGAATTCCCAAACCAAAGTTAAACTCGCTGCTTTCTAAGAAATTAGAAAGTCTAGAAGCACCGAAATATAAATTACCAGAAGAGAGAAGGAAATTCTCTTTATTTCCGAAGAGCTACATAAAATATATAATATCACCAGAACCAATTTACAAAATCGCAACCCATAAACCAATTGTACATGGAACGAAGAAGCCCTTGATGAAGAAACTCCATGAACTAGACACAAAGAAAAAAACTGTGGAAAATGAAGCTGAACCGCCGATATTTAATGAAAAACCTATGTATAAATTTGTTGTAACTCCAAAAGAAGCAAGTGTAGAAGTTGTCGAAGAAAACTCAATAGAAAGTAATGAAAAACAGAACGATCATAGTGAAGAAGAAGATAAACCACATGATAGTTCTCATGAAGTTAAAATGTCTACGGTTGATACTGAACATAAGGAATCTCCAAATTTGAAAGATCTTGTATTCCCACTTACAGCAAAACCTGTTGAGGTTACCCTAGAAAATACAGGAGTTGTACCTTTTGTTGATTTTTCTGATGAAAACAAAAGTTCTAAAGAAAATAATACACCCGATTCGGAGGAATTTATCTTCATTGATCCAGCGCATAAACCTACAGAGACTGAGAAACCTGTTAGTGAAGAATCAGAGGAGTATGGCACCACTGAATATTATGAAGAGCCAGAAATTGTTAGGAGAAAAAGGTAATAATTCTGCTTAAATATATTTGACTGAATTACATATAGTAAGGAAGTCATGTGTAGATTCTTATTTCGATACACCATTTACGAATTAAATAGCGTTAGTCACTTGACTTATGAAATTAGCTAATTTTATAATTAGAAGCTGGAAAAAAGTCAGAAATATGAAGTATCGTATAAAGTGAGGTAACTTTGGCCCTAGGTGGCCATCGACTTTGGCACAAGCTTTTTAACCAATAGGAATAAAAGCAACTATGTTCACTAAAATTATACCTCAGGGCAAAACTAACCCCACTTTTCGATACTTTAATATAAAATATTAAGTTTGATGATCCTATAATGAGGCACAATTTGATTTTAGTTCCTAATTTGTATGTTATTTTCAGGGGTAGCAATATCATTGAAGAGGAAAATCTGGCTTCCACAGTTGCAGGTTATAAATACACCTGGCGTGATACGAGACTCAGCAACGATGTGGCTTTCAAAAACATTCACTCGTGAAGAAAACATAGACTGGATTATTCATATTGGAATTGTATTCGTCGTACCGGATATGTACCTACATGTGATTTGATATACGAGTAGTCAATGGAAATGGCAAAAAAATTGGGCACATTACGCACTAAAATGGTGATAATGGGCATTCAAGATAACAGGCATAGTAAACGAATTTACGACAACTTGTCTCATATCATATTGTAGTACTTTTGTTTGTATTATCAGTAATTTTATCATGTATCTGTTCAGTTATGACCACTCACGGCATGATGTAATAAGAACTTGTAGAAAATAAAACTATTATTTAAAAAGTAAATTATTTATTGACGTTCACTACGAAAAAACTTACATATATAGGCACCTAAAATGTACATCCTTATCCTAGGTACAACGTAATGGCAAATAATCAATTCTCCACGTGTTTTTGTTACACAATAACATCTCAATGATCACACTAGCGAGAACGAAACATAAATAAAATGTAACCTAAGGGCAAGATAGAGACATACCGGCTGGTAACTATCTTTCACACCAGAGCTAATAATATACACATACGTCTTATACAGATCATTTACACGCTACGATTCCTACAGCACTCGCTTTAGCTTTCAGTTTTAAGGCACTATACGTTAACAGCCAAAAACCCTACAAACAACTTGATTATTCAACAAATAAATTTAAAGACAGAGTCAGAATCCGAACAAAATCAACCATACAAGAGTATTAGAATACAATCTACTATAAAATCTACCAAATTTTTGCAAAGCGAGCGTTTGGAGCTAAATCCAAAATCTGTAGCGAGTAAACGACAAAGAGTTATAAAGAATGGACGAAATCATTTATTTATTGTACTTGTAGATCTGTTGAGTCGAGGCTGACTTCTAGTTTGAGCGCGCTCTCAACAGATGCCGTTATTTCTTGGTAAGTCTGAAGACATCATTTAGAGGCGTGTACGGTGTCCGCGTCGCTGGGATGGCGTTGAACGCAAATGAAGGCTGTGCGTCTGCGCGTAGTATCACAACACCTGCATAAAAAGCCTAGTTTAGTAAATAGTTAACAAAATACGTACCTGTCAATTTAGAAGGTGTAGCAACAATTTGTGATTTTGATTCGGAGACATAAGGAACGATAAAAAAAGTTTGTGACATAGAACTTATAAATAATGTAGCAAGAATTTAATTCAATGATGGAGAATAGGCTGTATGTATCACAAACAAAACCAAGTAAACTCAAAATTATTATAACGATAAAGATTATGGATACCATAAGAAACATAAAAGGATCAAAAACAAAATTAGTAAAGCAACTCAAACGCAAGAAATGACAAGATCTTAAAAAACTGTTTAGTGGTAAAACTATAAAACAACAAATAAAATGTAAATCGTAAAGACATGAATGTAACAAATGAAAGATATGATTCACTCGGAAAGCAATTAATTGTAACTGCTAATGATAATGATCACCAATTAAGTAATGTTGAAAGATAATAATGAACATGCGGAAATATAACGATAATTAGGAAGTATACAGTTCGTAATGAACTGTTTTATGACTAATCTGATGGATTATAGTGGGTTACTGCTTAACTAAGGATTGAGGAAAATTTCTTATATATAAGTCAAATAATAAATAAGAATAAAAATTTAGTATTTATGTGTATCGTCTCCAATATTACAGTTAGTAGTTTATCTTGGTATGGTCATATGAAGAGGAGGGATGAAATGAAATGAGTATGTATGTGGATGGACGGAGAGGTAGAGGTAGTGGGAGGCCAAAGAAAAGATGGATGGATTATGTGAAGAGTGAAATGAAAGAAAACGGAGTTAGCGACGGGTGACAGGATGGAATGGAAACAAAACATCGCGTCAACCACAAATATCACGGGACAAGGGCAGGAAGGTGATTATTTCAGTTAGTAGGCAAAGGTGGGCACGGAACCAAAAGAAAGGACGTGAGTGTAACTGATACTTCACTAAAAGTATAGATACAGATTTAACTTCTATACAACGTGTAAAGTTGTATGCGCAAAACCTGAAATTAGTTTGATCAGAATGACGAGCAGAATCAATTAAGCCACTTTTTAAGATAGGTTACATTTTTCAAAAAAATCTTCATTAAAAATGTCAACCTATCTATTAATGAATAGGTCAAACCATCACGTGCGCAAACTCGCCCAAATAGGTAAACAAACACAAATAGTTGTAGTCCAATAAAATTTTCTCACATACGGGATAATAAAAGTATTCAATGCAGATATGAATTTTAAACAAACTAAAAATGCACATAAAACCTTAATTTTTTTTTTATGTTTTTTTTGTCACATAATTAGGTCAAATTTATTCAAAATCAATTGGGGTATCTGAGGTTTTGCGCATTTAACGTTACACGTTGTATATGTCGTGGCCAGATCTTAGAATTGTGTATTGTAAATATCACTTCATGATATGTCCAACCAAAACTGGCCAGATCGTTTAACGTTAACATTTGATGATATGTCAATCCTCGTTTGGTCATATCGTTGATGTAGGATTTCTAAGATAATAAAAGGTCTAAAGAAAGTAAGCCAAACGAGGATTAGAATATCATCAAATTTTAATATTTAAAATGATATGGCCAGTCTTACTTGACAATATTATGAAGTGATAATCAATTTGTAAGACACGACACAACGACCCATATGTTTTCTATTAGAAAGCATAATACTTACATGATTGTGCATGTCTCCATATTTTGTGAGGTGGCTGTGCTTAGAACTAAGGTGACTATCATACAATTGTTGAAGCAACAAACATTTCTGTCGAAGTTTCTGATAAATTCTCTTTTTCGTATCGTCCGACCGAATCCTAAATGTCTGTATTTCTTTGATTTAAAACCAAAAACTATAACGATATTTATCGAATGCTAACATTTATACAAGGCGCAAGATAAACTTAAAATGAAGTAATAAAAGGTCGAATTTTTTAACTAATTTTTATTATCAAGAAAATTATATGTTACTGTCATAGTTAAAACTGATAAATGGTCAAAACAACTTTTAACTGTGAAAATTAGTTAGATCTACTTTGACCAGTTAAAACAACTACAAAATTACCTACTAGTTTTAGTGTTTATTTATTGAAAACCATGTTACGCCGGTAAGTTTTTGTTTTGTGCCCATTTAATTTTTTTTTTTGTAATTTTTTTAATGTTTCTACCAAAACCACTAGTCTTGACAAATTCATTTACGTAGTACTGACTGCAATATATCTATTCAACAGGCACCATTTATTTTCATCGTGGCCATACCAGAAGATTTTATTGCCTCTCTATTGGATTCGGTCGGACCTCATGCATACATTACCGAAGGCAGCGTGAAGCAACAGCGTGATACCGAGCCCTTGCAAAGCAAACAAGTGAGACACTTTCTACCTGAGGGGTTCACTTTCACTTTGATCTTGGTCTGCGGCGATAGCACGCCATAGTCGACGTCCTCGTACAAATCCTGTTTGAAGAGATTTTATGGCGTCAATAAACAGGAAAGTAAGAGTGGTTAGATGGATGTTTATAGATTCACTCTCGATTTTAACTGTGGTGGAAGTAAATATTTTACTGGATGTCGCAAAAGTCATCGTTTAGAAAAAGCTTGCAATGCATTTAATTGGTGAGACTTGAAACTATTCAAAGGTTGACTCGTCAATAGTCGGAATTTTCATTTGAAAATATACTACTACTTTGATATGTTTTCTGTGTAAAAACCTGATTATTATTCCTCAGATACGATTATTAGAATTATATGAGGATTGAATAATCGACCCTTGATCTAGTAATACATATTTTTTATCGTTACACACAGTGGATACTTCTGTATGATTTCGAAAAAAATTATCTTTTTCTCTTTTTGTCTCTAAAGAACAATACAATCACAATATCTTAAACGATCAAGAACCAGTCAGTTTACTTCAATGTCTAGGTCAGCTTTTTCTTTGGGACCTTAACCTTTACATTTATCGTTAACATCATTGACTGGATAAACCTTAACCCTGTACCCATCAAGGTTACAATTCTTTAACTCTTTAATCATTCTTACAAACAATAACTCATTGTATTACCTCTAGCATCATTGACTAATCAGTTCAATTCAGTACTACTAACTTTAAAGTCTCATCTACAACCAGATCTATCATTAACAAAACCTACCTCAACCCTGTATCCAGCAGGGTTGTTAAGGCCAAGTTCTCGCAGCGTGACGGCGACGTCTGAGGGAGTGCCGTCAGTGCGGCGGTTGACGAAGGCCACCGCGTACGAGTAGTACTGGCCCTGGATCGGGAGGATGGGACGCGACCAGATCTCGATGCCTCGGTGCTGTGGGTAACATAAGAGGAGGTTATTAAGGGTTTATAGATACATTAAGAGGCTGCCTAATGGATGGGTTGGCAGGTTTAATTTTCACCTAAAGTGTCAGTGACACAATAGTAGATAAATCAAGTATTAGTAGCCCCACTGTATCTTGCATTTCTGGATCACCCTAAAGCTTTTGATAGCATCACACATTCCGCGAATCGAACCAGTTTGAAGATCGACATTTAGAAAATCCATTGGCTATCGTCTGCTTCATCAGAAAACTATGTTCTATCCGGGAAATGCTTTCTCCGATACCTTCAAGACCCAAGAAGTTGAAGAATAAATATTTAATTCAAGCCTCATTTACCTTGTATATCCTCCTACCCTGAATTCCCAGAGGGTCTTGGTCGACTTCGATAATCTTCCTGTTTTGCAGAATCGCCTTATACTCTGGTCGTATAGTCCTCAAGTCCACGCTCATGAGTAGCGGTGCTGCCAAGATCGCCCAGATTGCGAACTGCGTCTTACTTTGCTCGTATGATAGGCCGAAGTTGCCGATAATCAACTGAAAATAGTGAAATGGGTAAGTTAGATAAAAGGTATTTTTCAATTCGCACAAGAGTTGGCAGGAAACGATGAAAATTAAGCCTAAGATATTGATGTCGATGAACCTGATGTTATTTATATTTTTTTACAGTAAAGGAGAAGTATGGGAAATGAATAAAAACATAGCTAAGGCTCTTCTACGAGCTCTTAGCACGATTTATTTTACGACCTACACAGAACTGTTAAAGGGATGGAGCTATATAGGGTTAATAGCACCATCCCTCTTTAAGGCCCTTGTTCTATAGTTTAAGCATTCAACTTCAAAAGAAAATGATTCCAAAAAAATGACGTAGTTCTTTAGAGTACGAGTACTATGACATAATTATGTACTGTATATCTCTCATCATCTAACCTACAACAATTTTGAAAATAGTATTTGATGAAGTATCCTCACCATGTCAGGGTCATTCCAATGGCCAGGTCCGGCGTTGGGTACGATGACGTCCTGATGGTTTCCGTAGTAGTCTATGATAGACTCGACGGATGCCCACGAGTCTTGAATGTCGTCGAAGTTACGCCAAAGGTTGCAATGCTCGATGATCGACGAGAAGTTCGGCTGGAATCAGCATTGTTGAAGATTAAAATAAAGGTAACACAAAGAATTACATATATATATATTTTATAAAATATATGGGGATTGTCGATTTTTGTTCTAATGGAAGAAATAGAACAGGCTTGTGCTCCAGAATGGGATAGTAAAGTCAGGACGGTATATATTAAGAAGACATAAGATACAGTAAATATGTCTAAATCTTGGCCTGAATAAATTGTAAAAAATATTAGTATAATTTATATAAGTCAATGAATGTTACAACACTTTTCAAGTAATATAATAGTAATTTCTATAACAAATTTTAAGACTGTTCGAGGAAAGTTCAAATCTTTTGTATAAATTCGTTTCACTATAGCTAACTGAATCGCTTGAATGGGTAAAATAAACTCATTGTTATATATTTCACAGATATTATTAACGTTGTATCATTCATTTGCCTTGAGTCTGCTGTAGGCGCCTTCGTATTCAAAAGAAGCAATTTTGCGCTAGCGTGGAACAATTCTTTATTTGTAGTAGCTACGTGTTATGTTTTTGCGGTAAGCGTTACTAATAAACAAAAGATGACCTTGTTTATTGAAAAAAATTTACATTTATAAATAAACGCTAAAACAAAAGATGTTCTATATATTAATGTGCAGAGTTTTAAGGGTAAAGCAATTTTTGCCTCTTTAAGTGCAACAGTAAATCTTCCATTTTATTTAAAATTACAATAACTGACAATTTAAAAAATTTAATAATAAAAATCTGCAATAAAATGATTTTTCAATGAATAGAACGCTACGGAAGACGATGACGATGACTTTATAAGATTCCCAGTTAGCACCTAGAGCCAATTTAGAACACAATCGAGTCTCACCTGAATACCAGCATATATTTGATAGACGGGCCAACTGCAGGAGTAGACCATCTGCCTGCCGGTCAGGTTAAGCTGTCTTCCGAACTCAGGGTATCCGTAGTCCATGTCTGCAGGCAGGGCGTAGCATCCGTCCAATTTTACATAATCCACGCCCCACGCAGAAAACGTTGCCGCATCTGGAATAGATTGGGTTGCATCTTTAGTATACTATTGTGGATGGCGAAATGGGGGATCTGCGATTTATTCCAACACTCTTTGCGAGTCTGATGCTTCTGATCAGATTATGTTCCACTTGTTGGAGTGCCAACCCTAAGTGAATTCTCATCTGTTTTCATCCTTGATGATCTGAATAACGCCTCACGTGGACCCTAACAGTTTAGTTACAGGTACCGTCAAAACGTAAAAAAGAAGAAGGTATTACGGATAATTTAAATCGTAATGACCATATATTATCAAGCGGTCATAAACCTCCATCCACGATACATTTGTGGCATTAAAGAGTACTCCATGGAGTCCATTGTCTATTTTTTGGGTTCATCTTTCATGCTATTGTAGCAGGATTTTTATTTATGTCACAGCTTTTGTTGTTGTGTTAGCTTAATCTCTTTCGATTTCTCAATCTATTTAGCTTGTCTTGTCTCGAATGATCATTCTGATTCTTCTGAATATAGCTATAAAATATATCACCATTATTTCTTATGTTATGAATCTATAAAATGTTCGGTTCTTCTTTGATTCCATTAAAGCTTTTTAAAATATCCGTGTTCAGAGCATTAAAATTAGTGAAAGGCTTTAATATTCACTTATTAAACGGACCAACAACTTGTTTTTTTGCTTCCGAGTTTAATATTACAGGTTTATTTACAGTTACGTCGACAAAAGAAGTCCTTTTCGAGCTTTCGCTTTGTAACACCGATAATAATGTTGTTGATATTTTATATAATTTAAAACCGGAATTTCTACATTTTCCAATTCCCTATAGGCAAGCAAATTTAAAGGTGCACCCAGCAATGTTTATGCAACTGTTGTCTAGCAACTATTACTTGGTTTCAAGGATTCATTGTTAATTTATAATAATAGCTATCCAATATGGTATATACTGCAGTATTTGGGAGTGTCTCTTCTCTTGAGTAATTATTTTTGGTTGGGTAAGCGTCATTTGGATATAGCTTTTGTATTTCAACAACCTAGATAATGATATCCTCTGTCAAGTCTAATGCATTTATACAATTTACCTCAATAAAAGGCTTAACGTCACCCAAAGAGCAATGAAAAAGGCTAAGCGGAGATTCCTTGCGATCGCATCAGGAAGGAAGATATCCGCAGGAGAAACCAGGT
Organism: Mythimna lalbum; assembly: GCA_949319445.1. Classification (NCBI taxonomy): domain Eukaryota; kingdom Metazoa; phylum Arthropoda; class Insecta; order Lepidoptera; family Noctuidae; genus Mythimna; species Mythimna lalbum. The sequence goes on along the minus strand of OX439357.1, from coordinate 5,842,817 downwards.
TACTGTCATAGCCCGTAGAGTAGCCTAATTTAAGTGATAGTGGGCAGGGCACATTGCTCGCAGAACGGATGGTCGATGGCGACTATGGGGGAGAGCCTATGACCAAGAATTATTTTATAGAACTTTATTTAGATTAATTTAGACTATGACATCCCTCATTGATAAGTCCTCTTCTCCGCTTATTGTATCCTCTTTTTGCTGTGCCCGACAGGGTCCATGATTATTTCTTTTGACATGTTTACCAGCTAAGCTTACGTTGTGGAATGCAATAAAGAATTGAGTATTAAGAATGGACGTCTTTCAGCTGAAATTATGATAACAGAATTTGACCAAGAATCATGATGATATGATCTTACAATGGATTCTGTTTCCAGCTGTATATAATGATGATTAAGAAGTAGCTAATACGACCACGATGGAGTCATAACTAAAGCTAAAAAAGTTTGTATCATGCGCATTTCATTGTTCTAGCAACTAAACTTAGAAACAATCTCCGAGAACATTTATCAAATACACCAACAGATGGCGTTACAATACAGTGTTACCAATTTTATTGTTCTCACGCAGGTTATTGTATGCCTTACAATTTCAATTATGTACAGCCAGTTACGGAGTTAGAAATAGAACTGACAGAAAAATAACGTAACATACATTATATGTGCGTCAAGTGGGATTTGTTCATGCGTGTCGTGGGTATCTTACGCATGCCGTGCCGTGCGTGTGGGCATTTCAGTGATACAACTCTTTAGTTTGACGGTTGGAGTTGGGTGAACTGTTGATGATGTAAGTTTGATTGAGTAGTTTTGGTTTTATGCCTAATATAGTCGCAACATATTCTAGGATTGGGCACGCCATAATTATGGCGGTCAGTCGCCTCTTTGAGGAGTGGCTTTAAAGGCGTCACGGCGTCTTCACCTTCCGCATGACGCAGGTCCTTATCAGACATATTAACTTCAGGAGGGTCGTGCACCGGAGTCGTCCGGTGGAACACCTGGGTGTGCCATTGTGTGGACCGCTTGGAGGACACGATGGAGCATACGGTGGAGTTGTGCCCCGTTTGGGTAGAACACCGCCATGTCCTCGTGAAGGCGTTTGGCTGTAACTAATATCTTTCATAAAGTAACTGCCTATTTGATCTGTACAACCCAGTTAAGTGAGACACCATGGTTACGCTGGTGGGTGCTTCCCCTCAGCCAAAAACTGTCAAAATGTGGTATCCAAGTTTTTTTTTCATATAAACACAGCGCCTCCCAGTTCCCACAAGGTGGGCCGATGACCTGGTAAGGGTTGCGGGAATCCGATGGAAGCGAGACGCACAGGACTGTTCATTGCGGCGACACTTGGGGGAAGCCTATGTCCAACAGTGGACGACTTTCGGCTGAAATGACGATGATGATGATGACAGCGGAAAACTGGACACCTTAGAGGCCCATTAGGGTCGAAGCCTACTGGGACTATGTGTTCCCTTCTGAAAGGAAAACCCGAGACCCTGGAACCCAAGGCAAAGAAGGAACATATGCCTTGATCACACGTACCGAGTAAAAGGGCGAGACAGTAAAATGTTGCTCGGCCGAGACAGTGATGTAAGCGAGTTGTAGACATAAGCGTTCGGCCGAGCACTCGGCGCTGTGTTTACACGTAACGAGTACTCGGCCGAGAGCACGTTTACTCGGTATGTGTGATCAAGGCATTAGGAGTAGGTTTTAGAAAAAAAAAACGTCTGACACGTCCTCTAAAGAGAGAATATATTAATAATTTAATTCCCACCTAAAAAATAAGTGGAAAATTGGACTTCCTTTTACAACACATCCGATTTCAATATCCCTGTCCGTAGTGTGAAAATACCGTACAAATTAACTTTTATATATTCATAAGTAGCCTATTAACCGTGTTCCTATCCTAATTACTTCCAAGCAATAGGCACGCGAAATATGCACGCAATACTCTACTTACTAGTGCCATACTTTTTAAATACTTCGTAGGTACGAGGAGCGTTCAGGAGAAATCACCCGTACTTACTAGGAGGACCATAAATCTAGGGATATACTTTTTTTTATCGTGATGAAAATCATCCAATGACAACCTCCATTCTCACGGATACGCACAAAGCGTTTTGGAAACACATTTATTGTGCGTACAGCCAAGGAGTGGAATTCCCTGCCGGAGTCTGTGTGTTCCTGATAGCTACAACTTGGGGGTCTTTAAGTCAAGAGTGAATAGGTTACTTCTAGGCAAGCATGCTCCATCGTCGACCACATCATCGCTTACCATCAGGTGAGATGGTCACACGCGAGCCTATCAATAATAAAAATAATAAAAAATAAAACTCTTGGGCGGAGCGGGAGATAGTGTCAGACTCTTACTGACTAAAAACTCCACCGTTCCTTCTAGCCTTCATACCGGGGCTCGAGCGCTCTTTCGGATAACCCTGACCACAGTAGGCTTCGACCCGGCTGGGCCCCTGTTCTACCATACCTAACTATTAATATCTACGGAAATATTGTAAAATTTAATAAAAAAAAAACTTTGTAGAGAAACGACTTATTGAAATCATGCACTAACTACTGACGTTTTATAAACGTCCTTAATACAATAATTTGAATTTGTTCATAACCATTTTTGATCGTTACAAGAACATTTCCTCGCCAATCCCGTACTTATGGCAACCCTAACAAAGCTAGTACACACCATCGCTCGGTCAGGAAGTCACAGCAGTATTGCATCCACGCAACGTTGCGCCATGACGCCATCTTTATGATAGATGCCAAATACGACGTTATCCGACGTTCGAATACTTTTCCTAACATCCTATGAATTTATATCGGTATTAAAATTAGTATTAGGTCATTCGTGTTGGTACATCGCATAGTTAATTTCGATATGTAGGCTAAATTGAGACATAGGTCTATTGTTGTGTCGTAAGTTATCGTATATGTATTTTTAAGTAGTCTGGTTTCGAATGCAGTGTTTCACGTACGTATGGGACGATGATCGATTGTTGATAGAAGAGTAGAAACTTGTCTATCCACAATCGATCTGTTTACTCGATTAAAAAATTAAAAAAAAATAAAATAAAAGAAAAACACTCTTAAAAATTTCACTATCCGAAGGTAGACAAAAAGTGCACATAAACAGACAGAATTAGTTGGATTTCGAGGTAATAATTTGACTAAGTTCAATAAAGTGGAATGTCTGATTTTAGCAAATACCATTTCCTTAATTTCAAAATTAAAATAAATTATAAAATGTTGAGTACAGCGCCATCTACCGAGAACATGGCACGTTAAGTGCACATTTAATTTATTCGTCAATATAATAATATAAGTAAGAAGATGTTCTGTACAATTTTTGTAATAAAAAAAATATTTTTCTTTTTACTAGTTTTCAGACGTTGTCAAACTATGTATAATCAACGACAGATTTAGGATGGTGTGCAAAGGCAAACGCATATTAGTGATGAGTGTCCATCATTGAAGAAAATTAGTGAATGCGAAAGAGATATAAATGAAAGTAGAGTTTACCTCCAGCAAGATGGCCGACCACTCCAGGGTATCCCGCGCATGTGAAGTTTCCGTAATCCTCGTAAATGCCGAATTTCAGACCCTTGCTGTGTACCTGGAAAGAAATATTAACTAACTTTAATATAAAAAAAAAAATAAAGACCCAAACTGCCTAAAGTAAAAGAAAAGAAATTAATTGTTAGAATAGAAAAAAAAACCAAACCATTTACAATATACGTATTTAGAAATATATAGTAGGTATATTTATCAGTTGTCTAGTAGGTACTTATAGCACAAGCTTTGCTTAGTTTGGGACTAGATGGCGTTGTGAGAAAGTTGTAGAAATAAATAAAAAAATATACTTATGATTGAACGTCAACGCTACAACGTAATGCGTGTGAACAAAATATATTCCTCTTACTTTGATCTTTGATATAGCAACTACCTATAAGTTCTCATGGGAGCTATAAGACATGCATGGGGTTATAAGTTCACAATGTCGCGTAGGTCACCACAAAACGTTTCTGAGAATGCACAGTTTTCCTAAGTTGACCTTTACCAACACGCGATGGCAAGCCAATGACCTTCTTCATATCTTTTTAACCACAAAATAAAACACGGAACGATCAATATTTATTACCAATTTTTTTGGGTTCCGTACCTAAAGGGCAAAAATGGAAACCTTCTTGCTATGACTTCACTGTCCGTTTGTCTGTCACTAGGCTGTATCTCATGAGCCGTGATAGCTAGACAGTTGAAATTTTCACATATGACGTATTTCTGTTGCCGCTATAATAACAAATACTAAAAACCGAATAAAATAAATGTTTAAGCGGGGCTCCTATATAATACAACAAACGTGTTTTTTTTTCGTTTTTAGCTCGATATTAATAACGGTAACAGGTGACTTTTGAAATATTCATAGAATACTTAGTGATATATTCACTTTCAAAATAAATAATTTAATACAACAAAATATTTTAGGGGGGCCCATATAGCAAACGCGATTTTTTTGTTGCCGTTTTTGCTCGATATTAATATTGTAGTACGGAACTCTGCATATATGCGAGTTCGACTCGTACTTGGCCACTTTTTTTAATGTCCTCCTAAATCAACTGGAGCTCTTTTGTTTCTTATTTATCCACATGACTGATCTCAGATAAAACAAAAACAACAACGATTAGAATAAAAAGATGGATGCAATAAAACCTTAAGTTTTTGCGTGGTCCAAAAAAATGTAGCCAGGAGAGTGAGCGTAGACCTTAATTCGTTTATTGTTAGATAATGTGGTACATTGTTACGAAATCACTTGCAAAAACTATAATCACAAAATATATAGGTACAGAAGTCAATCTACATACAAAGCACGCTCGAGCAACGCACACATAGACTCCGCTCACGGACACGATATCTCGGAGCGCCACGGGCCCACTCCTCGAACAGTTCCGGCTCTAACGCTCATTATTGTGCGTCCACCGAGCGTAGGTATAAAAAGTGAAGTACATACATGAGATTGTCTTCTGTACCTCACTATTTTGTGATATAATCATTAAGTCTTGGAGATCACGGCTTTTTTTGAACAAGTCATTCACTCCAAGATCACAAGGCTAGTAACAATATCTATAACGTTTATTTCGATATACTTAACGATTATTTATTTTCATGGAATTGATTGATTGTTACTATAGAGCCGCCAAAATGGCGGTTCAAGGGCATAACATAAAGATATTATGATACATAAATTCTTTATTCTACGTGCATTCTTTTGTAGTGATTGTATTGTGTAATGAAACCTTGTATTTTGATAAATCTATCGCGAGCTTTCAGAATATCTGATTGCTTTGGGAAAGCCGTTCTTTGTTAACTGATATTGAATAATAATTCAAATCGGTTTCACCATGGCTGAAGACTGAAGTATTTGGTTGATTAATAGTACTGAATTCGTTGAAGGTTCTTAGTAATATTAATCTGGAGTTATTTTGATCGTTGTTTTATCTAACCTAATGGCAATCCTACTTTAACGATTTAAAAGCTGTCATGTTGCAAACCAAATCAAATCAAATCAAATCAAATCATTTTTATTTGTCTCAATGCAGGTAAAAAAAATATACAAGGTGTTACAGAATAATAAAAGTGCGCTGCATTCTACTCGTAAGCATACAAATTCTATAAATTTTGATGATGATTGTAATGTGAATAAATAAGTATATAATTAAAATGTCATGCACTTGGATGAAATATAATTAATAAGTAATCTCAAATATCAAAATGGTCATTCATAATTAACCATAAATCCAGTCGTAGAGCAGTAACACTTATTTGGATGGAGCAGTGATGATATTTCTAATGTCAATAGGTAATTATATAATTAAAATGTCAAGCACTTGAATGAAATAAAGTAAATAAAGTAAAAGTAAAAGGTATAGTCTGTCCAAAAAGTGAAATGACTTTTTTTTATGGTGGGCAGAAATCATCCAATGACAACCCCCGCTCTTGGGCGGAGCGGGAGATAGTATCAGACTCTTACTGCCTTAAAATCCACCCCGTTCCGTCTAGCCTCTGCATACCGGGGCTCGAGTTTCCTTTCGGAAAACCCTGGCCCTAGTTGGCTTCGACCCAGCTGGGCCCCTGCTGTTGCTGACAACTCTGAGGCGCGCGGGAACAGTGCGCGCCGTCGACGACTTGGGCTCGGTCCGGACAGTTACCGGACGGTCGGACAGCGAGCTTCCCATGGCTCGCCGTCCGCGAGCCCGCGTCTACTGTGGCATTCGTTGAAGGTCCTGATCCTGACTTATATTAATTTATAGTATTTTGATCGTTGGAGAATTATCTAACCTAGCGGCAATCCTACTATATCAACTTAAAAGCTGTCATAATGCTAGTGTATGAAAAGTATAGTCTGTCTAAAAAGTCACGTTTGAATTACGATGTACGAAGTGATGTCCGACATGACGACATCACGACAATATATTTAGAAAAAATAAATAAAATATATAGAATTTCGAAATAGTTTAAAATGTACCTATTACTTTGTATTCAGAATGTTTTGCGACTGTTTGATATTTTACTTTACTTTTTTTGGCGATGGGAAAATATATTTCGGAGAATTTCAATATGTAGCTAATTTACAGTGCATATAATAATAATAATAATAAAATAGCTTTATTTATTCCACAAAAAGAAATCCATTGCAATATATGATAGGGTTGCCAATCATTTATAAAATCAAAATTGAATCATTTCACTATACAATAATAATAATAATTTCATAATAAAAATAATGAGAAAAAATAAGTTAAATAATTACTATTTTTTTTTTTCACAAATAAAAATTTAAATAATTAATAATCATTTCATAATTAATAAATAAATAGTTAATAATCAATTCATAGTTATATACATAATTAAAATTATAATTTTCATGCGTATTAATTTGTGGACCCCCTCAGGGTAAAAGCCTCCTCCAAAGAATTCCATTTTTTTCTGTTTTTGGCGGTAGTCATCCAGTTACTTCCTACGTAGGCCAAAATCTCATCTTGCCACCGTATGTGCATATTAGTAAGGATTAAACTTCCAAGAAAGTAGACACACGTGGGTGAGTAATAAGTTATGAAAGTAAACAATACAAACGCACAATTACAAACATACACATTACAATACTCTATCATAAAGAAAATCTACAACACAACGACTTTCTAGCGAAACTGCCTATTCCGCTAAAATATTCACTTTCCTTAGACGCATAACGTACATAATACAACATGAAGGTAATAATTGTAGTTATAAGTATCTTTCATAAACTTATAATTAACAATTTATAATCTAGGTCTCGCGGTACATGGAAAACTTCGCTCTAGAGTGGAGCGAAAGGACGTGTCAGACTTTTACTGACAAAAACCACATCTGCGTCTGCTAATCTAGGCCTCTACCCATGAGTAGATGACTGGCCTGTTGGTCTAGTGGTTAGTAGCCCTGACTGCTATGCCGGAGGTCGTGGGTTGGATTCCCACCCAGAACAAATGTTTATGTGATGAGCATGATCTTGTTCTGTCTCTGGGTGTAATTTATCTATAATATGTATGTATTTAGAAATATATAAGTATGTTTATCAGTTGTCTAGTACCCATAACACAAGCTATGCTTAACTTGGGACTAGGCGTTGTGTGATAGTTGTGGAATACTATTATTAGATAAGCTCAGTCTAGCGAAGCAAACGTCTTTGCTAGCATTAGATTGTAGAACTTCTTCTTCCTGCCCTTATCCCATATTACTTGGGGTCGGCGCAACACGTTTTTTTCTTCCATTCTGTCCTGTCACCCGTCAAACTATCACTAACTCCCTTTTCCTTCATATCACTCCTCACATAATCCATCCATCTTTTCTTCGGCCTTCCTCTCCCTCTCCATCCATCTATATGTATACTCAGAACTCTTTTAGTAATATGCGCTTTATCCCTCCTCTTCACATGACCATAGCAAGACCACCGATTACCTTTCAACTTTTTAGTCACTGGCGCGACTTTCAAACTTCCTCTAATATACTCATTTCTCACTTTATCCATTCTCGTCACACCACACATCCATCTCAACATTCTCATCTCCGCTACATGCAATCTTTTTTCTTCCGTCTTTTTCACAGCCCAACATTCTGATCCATATAGTATTAGATTATTAGACTATTAGATTGTAGAACAAAAAAGACATAAATATCTTCCTTGAACATATCCCATACTGTAATCAGCTCATAATGATCATAAATCACAGGTTTTTTGTACACGATGATACTCCACAAAGAATAGGATCACAGCTAGGCAGCTTAAAACCATGTACATGTTACAAAGGTAGGGTTGCCATCAGTCTAGCTTTTCCCGGATTTGTCCTAATCTAAACGGCGTCCGGGGGTGGTCTCATTTGTAGTCCCGGTATAAAAAGTCGGACATTCCCTCTTGCTTTTTATCTAGACTTGGACGAGTCATTTTGTAATTTTTTATAATAAACAAAAAAAAAAGTTGCTGTAACTCGTTGTTTGTTTGAATGAATGAAATGAATTAAAAGATGATTTAAGACCATTTAAAATATTTTTGTTATGCTGAGCATGTATTAATCATTTACTTATGTGTGTAAGACTTTTGTTGGAGGTCTATACTTATATAATGTAATGAATAAAACAAAAATGACTATAATAATACATCCAGGTTCTGAGCTTGAAAATCCGAGATCATCATCATCATCATCAGCCTTTTTAATGTTCCCACTGCTGGGACTCAGGCCTCCTCTCTAGGAGAGAGAATGGGCCGCAATCCACCACGCAGGCCCAATGCCAGTTGGTGAATGTCACACGTCTTCGAATTTTTGGTTCTAGGACATGCCGGTTTCCTCACGATGTTTTCCTTCACCGTTTTGAGAGCAGTAGTAATTAAATAAATCCGAGATATTTACGCTTTTTGTCCTAGTTGCCAGATTTGAGAGATGGTCACCCTATACAAGATGACATGTATGATGTTAGTTTGTATGTCGCGTCGTGTCTGCCGGCCTATTGCGCAAACCCGTGGGAAAGACTTTGCTGACTCCGTTTCGAAACATACGAAGTGCCACTGTTAACCTGTAATACCATCCTTTATGTTCTTCGTTTAAATTCGTAGAATAGCGGTAGGTACTATTGATTCGATAAGTAGTGTAACATTAGTACTGTAGGTACTAAGAATTATTGGATTGTGGACATCCGTATTATTATCATCATCCAATATATTTTTTTTTTTTAGATTGTGCGAAAGATTTACTGCTGCTCTGGAACGAAAAAGGCAACTGAAGGAACAAAGGCGGGTTTTCGATTTACCAGACGGTGCTCTACACAAAGTGGAAGGAGTTGTTCAATTACTTCATCACGAAAAAAAATAAGGTAGGCGCGGGCTTGCGGACAACGAGCAAGAAGTAGCTCGCCATCCGGCCTTCCAGTAACCGTCCGGACCTAAACCGAGTCAGTGTTCTATGCGTGTCTCAAAAGATGTGGGTAAAACCGTAGGGGCTCAGCAGGCCCACTAAGGTCGTCAGGATCAGTAAAAAGTCTGACTCGTCCTCTCGTTCCACCCTAGAGTGGGAGAACAAATTAGATGATTTGTTGATACAGCATCAACAAATCATCTAATTTCCTCTCAACACCATTCTCGTGTCTTTATCTCAATATAAAATTGGCCACCTTTCTAGCCATATTAGGTATCTTTGACACCGTCTTTCTATGGTGTTTCGGGCTCTTTTGTATGAAATTTTCCTCTCTGTTCCCACTACTTCGCACCTTTCAAAAAACGTATTGTAAAGAAAAAGTAAGAACGTAACTTCACAATCTCGATACTCACAACTCGATTGTATAACCAAATCGAGTTTTGATAGTGACGGTATTAACTCGAGTGGAGATTGGGACAGGTCGATCGGTAGGCAAAGCTCGTTAGGCGCTAAACCCCACCGATAATCGCTGACATTATTTATTGCTTCCTCTGAGCAAACACAACCTGTTTATTTGCAATACATCTCGTTCTGTTTAGAGGCAAAAGTTCGAGCAAAAGGTCGCCGCACACGGATTTCATGCCACAGTCACAAACGCCACTACGAGAAGCTAGAATCGGCCACAAAGATAGCTGAAGTACGTGACAGCCATTTGTAGCCGGTGGCTGCTACTTTTTTTAACCCATTATTATTATTATTATTATTTTGAAGACAAGGGGCTATGCATCTCCCGCAGTGTAGGGGATGTAGTCACGACCTAAAAGATCTATTGTGACTCGCCACCTTGTTAGAGTAACTCTTTTAGCCCGGAGACTTCCAGGAAGTCTAGAATACTCTAGCTTTAAGAGTTTTAATCTCCTCCGGGCGAATAATGCCCTGATGGATACTCCGTTTATGGATAAGGGGCCCGCATTCACACAAAAGGTGCTTAGGCATCTCTCTCTCCTGATTATAGTAGGTGCCGGCAGTTTTTTAACCCATACGCGCAGTACCATAATGGACTCTGACAAAAAAAGGTTGAAATACGCAAGTGGCGTGTGACGGCGTTTAGCGGCCAGTTCAGGCCACAAGCAGCGACGAATTGTAGCGTGTTGCGGCCACTGGCGTCAACCGTGTACGGCGAATCCATATAAAATGTATGAGAACTATAAAGCCACGTACAGACATCGCGAGGCGTGCGTCGCGAATGGTTCGTCTCACTGTGTGGACGTGTGTCCTCACAGTGAGCATTAGCGTCATACGATCGTTGCGAACGCCGTCTTAGTACGAGCCGTGTGCTCCGTGTGGAAGGATAGGTGTTGTTTGCGTTTTCTATTGAAGAACACCGTGCGTGGTGGTTTGCGTGCTGAGCTTGAGCATGTGTCGTTCGAAACGCACGCATAAATGTACTGTCGTATACCTCAGGTTGAGACATGCGTGACGAACCATTCGCGACGCACGCCTCGCGATGTCTATACGCGGCTTAGGAAATATGCCAGTGGTGGCATTTTGTGGTTGTGGCCGATGTGTATGCGGCCATCTTAAGTAATTTGCATGCAACAAATCTACCTGTGATACAACTCTTTGGTAATATAGAAACTTCTTCGTAATAAGGATTCTAGACTTCTTAATGACTATATGACTCATGAGTCTGTATCCAATTAATCTTGACAGTAATATCCAGAATAACGACCAAAAAATTAACTGCAGTATGCGTCAGTAAAAAAATCGTGTAATCTTTTTGTAAGCACTATAAATTATAATTAATTATTGTATAAGAGTCGATTATTGTATAAGATTAGTATAGTTACCCTTGACATTAAGTATACTAGTTTTTTGTCAAACTTCCAGCTTCAAAAGTCTAATATATCAAAATCTCGCGTCATAGTGCGTGTTATCGAATTCTTCTGAAACGGCTGGACCGATTTTTATGAAATTTTTTGTATAGTTAAATTATATTTTCTAGGTCTCAGAATAGGTTGTAGTCTAGTCTATAAGACTAGCCGAGTCAGCTAGTCTTCACTTATATTACAAAGAGGAGGTAAAGCTTGTTTTCTTTGTTTGTAAAAGGTAATCACTGAAAGTACTGTACCCCTAGCCAAGTTGCTAATCTGCAATAATTTACGCTAGTAGAAAGCTACAAATGTACGGGAATGACGTCATCTCAACGCTCAGTCACGTGGCCAAAACAAAAGAATCGACGGCAAGGTCAACTAGGAGCGTTCGACGCAAGCGAAACGGTTGTAACTTGGCTAGGCTGGTAGGAAGCTGCTTTATTTCTAAAAGACTATATTTTAGTTATTTACATCCAAAGAGATTAAATAGATACAATAGAGCGGCCACCAGAAGAAATGTCTTAGTAAAACTGTCATCCTATGCTTCAGTGAAGACGAAACATATTTACGAAAATAAACTGGAGTTAGGTCCAGTCGTTTTGCCATAATACGATTTACAATGGTGCAATGCGCTACTCGGCATATTTCTCCAAAAAATATTTTCTTTTGGTGCGTATAGCGGACACAAACGCGACACTTGACAGGTACAGGTAACAGCGACTTGTTACTACTTTAGTAACAAGTCTCGGATTAGAATTTTGTTCGCTATGTCCTGTCTATTGGTAGTAAATGTTTAATGTCTTTGTTTACATCTAATAATTTATATGGCAGAACATCGTTTGCCAAGTCTGCTAGTTAAACTATAAAATAAACCACAGACGAGATCAGATTTGATTACAAAACTTTGTCGGCGCCGACTGTCGTCCATTTCCACCATCCGGTCATTAAACAAACAGAATACATGTACTCCAATTCCAAAAGAATTTGTCTCAAAAACTTTTAATCCAATTTAAAAAAGGTCACATCATTGTGTTTCGCGAACTCTTTTGTTTCGGATCTGACACGCAGCGAAGGCGTGGGAACCATCTGATCCTACGACGAAGGTCTCGAGATAAGTCGCGAGATAAAAAAGGTATGTGTAGCTAACGTGTCAGTTATTGTCCAACTGTATTGTCGGTTCGTTCACATAAACTAAGGGCTGTTCTTACAACACTATTGTAACAAGTATTGCAAATGCAGTAAAAAGTTCCAGTTGAATATTTAAGATACCGCAGTTTTATTGTTACGATTGACCTTACGTTTCTTGTCTGTGGGTACTCCGGTTTGATCTGGGGCCTTACGATGATGTGTAAAAATGGCTGGCTTGCGAGCGAGCAAGCGGGATAGAGTTATACACCATATATTATTTTTTTATGTTAATTTTAAGTTGTGTGAGTTGTGTATCAAATAAAAATGGTGTTGTTTCTTTCTTTCCTTTCTTTGCTTTCCTTTCCTTTTCTGTCCGTTTCTTTCCTTTCTTTGCTTTCCTTTCCTTTTCTGTCCGTTTCTTTCCTTTTCTTTGCTTTGCTGTTCTTTTCTTTGCTTTGCTGTTCTTTTTTTTGCTTTGCTGTTCTTTTCTTTGCTTTGCTGTTCATTTCTTTGCTTTGCTGTTCTTTTCTGTTCTTTTCTTTGCTTTTCTTTCGATTTCTTTCCTTCGTTTTGATTTTATTTCCTTTTCTTTCCTTTTCTATCATTTATGTTCTTTGCTTTCTTTTTTTTATCCTTTTCTGTCCTTGCTTTTCTTTCTTTCTTTCTACATATATGCTGCATCCCTTTAACCATTCAGTTTAGATCGCCAAATGGGTCGCGTTAAGAGCTAGTGGTCGCCTCTGACCATTTTCGTATGACCGTGAGTTCGACACAACTCTCCGTGTTGACGAAACCCGAAGAAATACGTTGCCGTAAAAGGGATGCCATTTTTGGTGTGCGGTAATCAAGTTGTGTGACGTATGTGGGGCATTCATATGTTTTTTTCTTCTGATAATGTTCACTCCATCTGTTTATGCAGATGTTGCAAGAAGACAAAATGTGAAATTTTTTAAAGCGGCCTTTTACTGTGTGGAAATATTTAAATCGGTTGTACACTGCATGTTTACGAAAAATTCAAGCTTTCACGGACTGCTCCAAAATAAACTGGAAAGTTCACCAGTTGTGGATACATTTATTTTAGTTTTTACAAGCTTTTATTTAGTTTCACCTGTCCCGATGTTTGTTTGTCATCAAATCTTGTAAATTAAATTTGACCCACTTCCCGGTTACCAATTAAGCTAAAATTTTGCATGCATGTGTAATACAGATGACAATGAAAAAATATTATAAAAAGGAGCTGATCTGATGATGGAACCGGAAGGTGGCTATAGGAACTTTGTGGTTAAACGACACAACCCCATCGAGTTTGGGCTCGTATGATTCGTCTTGACAAGTAATTAATTATATAGGTATACCGAGCTATGAAAGCTTGCTATGAAAAAATGATTTTTATTAACAGCTTGTTAACGTTAATATGGGTCTGTGCATATGAAGGTATGCCTAGACTTCACGCAACGATCCCCAAAAGCTATATATGCAATATAAAAGAAAAAAACTGACGGACATGTCAACGCACAGCCGAAACTGCTGGGACTAGGAACGTGGAACTCTGCACTAAGTTTCCTTAGACATAGGCCAGCACTAAGAGAGGACTTTTTCAAAAACTCACTCTCTAAGGCCAGGAAACGGAGGTCAAAGAACCAAAGTTACAGACATAGCCCAAAAAATCGCCAAACTTTAGTGGCAGTGGGCAGAACATGGGACGGGGACGAAAGGTTCTGGGATAGCGACCACGTACCGGAAGACGCAGCGTTGGAATAAGGCCTCCCACAAACTGGACTGATAGCCTGGTGACGGTTGCAGGAATCCGATGCATGCGAGACGCACAAGATCGGTCATTATGGCGACACTTGGGGGAGGCCTATGTCCAACAGTGGACGTCTTTCTGCTGAAATGATGATAATATTCTCTTTGCTTGTACTCAGGCCTTCTCTCTAGGAGAGGAAACAGTTCGTAATCCATCTCGCAGGCCCAGTGCGAGTTGGTGTTTGTCATAATTACAGCATTCAACATAATAGAGGGGAGTAGATACTGCATAATATACAAGCATACATACTGTCAAATTGTTTTGACAAGAAAATTACGTGAAAATTACGCATACTATTAAAAAGTAATTGACTTAGTTTGGAAAGGTTACACTATGTACCTATCTATTACGACGTGGGTATGTATGTACCTTGTTAGTAACAAAAGGTGTAGTTAGGCACTTAACGTTGTGTAAGCTTTATAACGCTTTTATGAGATCACTAGCTTTCCGTCCGCGGCTTCGCCCGCGTGGACTACAGTTTATATCGCGCAGGCAGAGACCCGTGCTCAGCAGTGGAATTATAATTGGTAGCCTATGTGTTATTCCAGTGTCTTTTCTACCTACCTACCAAATTTGATCTAAATCCGTTCAGTAGTTTTTGCGTGAAAGCGTAACAGACAGACAGACAGAGTTACTTTCGCATTTATAATATTAGTAGGGAATAGTGGGGAATTAGTAGGGATTAATTTCTTAATTTTAACCCTTCAGATACCGTCAATTAGAGACACAATAGTAAGACAATAGATGCGCGGCCACCGGTGGTCGCTTGGGGATTCATGAATTAAGATGGTATGGACATATCATGCGGTGACCCGACGACCATATCGTGAAAAAGTGCCTTTCCATGGCTACACATAAGAGAGGGAGAGGTAGACCGCAAATTACCTGGATTGCAAATGTCCCAAAAGCTTAGCCTTACGGATAATTATACGTCTCAACGAAATGAATGGCGCCGCATGATTAAGAAAGCCAACACCTTGTAACTGGAAGAGATGAGGGCAAAGAAAATTAATTTCTTAAATCAAATTAATTAAATCATAAATTCAAATGGATTAATTATCAGTTTCCTGCCCTTGTCCTCGTGCAAAAAATTGATAGGTTCTCATGTGAGTTTGGGTCAGCGTAATGCTTTTTGTTGTTCCGTTCTATCCTGTCAACCTTCGCGCTATCACTGACTCCCTATTCTCTTATTGACTGGCCTGTTGGTCTAGTGGCCCTGACTGCTATGCCGGAGGTCGTGGTTTCGATTCCCACCCAGGAAAAATGTTTGTGTGATGACCATGATCAGTTGTTCTGTGTCTGGGTGTAATTCATCTATAATATGTATGGATTTAGAAATATATAAGTATGTTTATCAGTTGTCTAGTACCCATAACACAAGCTCTGCGTAGCTTGGGACTAGACGGCATTGTGTGATAGTTGTGCAATATTATTATTGCTCCTCATATATTCCATCCACCTTTTAATAACATGCGTCGCATCCGTCTTGTTCACATGTCAACCGCTTGGTACGGTAAGTACCAAGATGTTGAAAGGAGTTAATAAAGATTCTCCTTCTCCATAGCTCAAAGCTCACTCGAATGCGCCAACCAACTATAATTCTGTTCAGCATTTAAGAAAGCATGACACTTTATATGCTTGACATAATTTACTCTAATTTAGAGCTAGCAATAAAACAAAGTTAACGAGCAGAATGTCTACTGTACCCACTAGATAACTGGATCAGTGGCTAGATTTAATCGTATTAGTATTAAGGTACCTATACTTTTTGAACAAACATTGTAAAACTAATATTATAAAGGCGAAAGTCTGTGAGTGTGTGTGTATGTTTGTTACATCTACATCCTCGAATTGTTGAACGGATTTCGATGATACTTGGTACATGGATAGATCATGTACTGGAATATCGTATCTGATACTTTTTATCCTAGGAGTAAGTTCCCTTGGGATAATTTTCTACTGCTTCGCAGGCAGTAACTGATCGCATAATAAACTAATCTGGCCTATTGAAAAATGCATCAGTTATCGTGATTGGTTGAATGAATATTATCAAAAACCAAGCGCAACAAATCACATTGATGATCTTTTTTTACAACGTTCACAAAGCACGAGAATGGACAACATAATACATAATTGGTCATTACAAAATGACAGCTGTCAGTCAAGCCTACGTGTCGGATGCGCTTGCGCCGGCCGCAGTGTCAAGGTCACGCGGACAGCACCCGTGAAACGTTGACGCATGAGCGACAGTACAATGTTGTGTATGACACTAATTACTGAGCAATTTATCTAGGTTATGGGAACTGCAGTCTCTAAATGGATACAGGATATTATTTTGGCAGATATCATAATAATATTAAGATCACTGTGTCATTCTTTTGCCGGGTATAAGGTCAGGATACCAGACGTCAGTACGTTTCCCCTGAGCAAAACATCATCTTCCTGCCCTTGTCCCGCGTTATTTGGGGTCGGCGCAACACATTGTTTCTTCCAATCTGTCCTGTCACTCGTCATGCTATCACTAACTCTCTATTCTTTCATATCACTATACATACAATCCATCCATCTTTTCTTTAGTATTCTTCTCTCTTTCCATCCTTCCACATGTATAATCATAAATATTTTAATAACAAGCGTGTCTGGTATAGTAACGTTAAGGGAGGGATGAAACCTCCTCTTCACATACCATACCAAGTCAAATTCCCTTCTCCAACGCCAGTGACTGAAAAGTTAAAGGAACTTTTCAGTCACTGGCGCCACTTTCAAACTTCCTTTGAGGCTATATTTCACCGGGACACCATGGCGGCGCAACTGGTCGTCCAAACTAGGCACTATACAGACACCAGAGTCAACACTCGTTCGAGCTAGTCATAGATCAAAATTTGTCGTTTTTGATGCTAGTAATACAGTCCTGCAAGGTTGTTAGTGTTTTACAAATAACCCTGTACATTCTGTTGGTAGCGGCGACTAGTCGTGCCGCCATGGTGTCTCGGTGAAATATAACCGTTATACTCGTCACATCCATCACACATCCATCTCAAATAACTCAAAAGATTTTTTTGTTTTTCTAGTGATGCGCTGACCGCCATTTGTGGTCAGTTGATAGTCGGATGAGGTACAAAATGCAGCGAATCTTTAGTTATTTTAACTAGATTTTCTAGTTATTAACTAGATTTGACTTAGGTCCTAAAACATACGTAGAAGATGAATCTGGGAATGATGCCTCCGTGACTCTGAATGGCCGTAACAAACGAGTGTCCCATGACACAATTTCATACAAAATTACAGTGTGGAGAACGCATTCGTTGCGCCAAAGGGTAATGTGTTCCCAACGAGGTAAAGCTAGGTCCCACAATGTAGAACTTAATCTATCTAGACATTAATTGATTATGAAGCGGTTAAGATTATGGTGTTGAAACTATAATAGAGGTATATTTATGACATAATTATTGATGCGTGCACGGTTTGAGTTGTTTGTATAACGTAGGCGTGTAGCGCAAATTCTTAGATATCACAGGGATGGATATGTATCCAATTGATTCTGGACTGGAACAATTTGCCAGCTGCAGTCTACCCGTTCGATTATTATTTAAGTGTCTTCAAGGTTAAAGTGAATAGGTTCTTTATAAACTAGTGCGCTTCACCATCAACACTTGAATCAATGCTTACCGTGAGTTGAGGTCGCGCTTAAAAAGGACTCCAAGGATTAGTGGTTTACCTTTTATTTTGAAAGCATCGCCCCACACTATTTCATCATCATCATCTTAATTTCAGCCGACAGACGTCCACTGTTGGACATAGGCCTCCCCCAAGTGTCGCCACAATGATCGATCCTGTGCCTCCCGCATCCATCGGTTATTATTCTTGAATTGAGGAGCGTTTCATGTAAACTCTCTTACACAAGACATCCGAAACAACTATTTGTAGGCCATACAAATGTTTGTTCCAAGCGGTAAAAAACCACTGCACAACCATGCTGCTGTTCTATCTTAATAGCTATACTTTAAAAGAAAGACATCAAGAAACACCGGCACAGAATAAAAAAAACTTATTCAATCTAACAGAGATCGTCTTTCATCCAAATCGAGCAATTTCCTATCCAATGAAAGCGTGAAGATTCCGCAATGGTAAAAACTATTGAAAAGCGAGTCTGTTTCCGTGTTTACGCACACCGTGTTATTACCTGTTAATTGGCGTGCACTTGGCCCAGATATTGGCGAGTTGGGCGTTGGCTGTTTTTTACACTTTTACCGCGACCTTCAGGGCATTTATTTGGTGGCTTTTCTCACGGTGAGCGATGAGGTGACATTGAACCGAATCTGTAACGCGGTCTCATACACAATTATCAATGTGATGTGATTTATGAACATAAATGTACAATAAGATTTTTATGGGCTAACTAGCTGACCCGGCAAACGTTGTTTTGCTTTATAAATTATTTTTTGCTATAAAAAATAGGGGTTGGTGATAAAAGCGTAAAAATTTAGGGTTGTATGTATTTTTAATGTCACATTATAAAAAAATAAAAACAAAAAATTTCGTCCAAAAATAAAAATAAAAAATTTAAGGGTGAACAACCCTTATCACTTAGGGGTATGGAAAATAAATAGTAGCCGATCCTCAGACCTACTGAATACGCATATAAAATTTGGTAAAAATCGGTAAAGCCGTTTCGGAGGAGTACGGTAACTAACATTGTGACATGGAAATTTTATATACTAGCTTTCCGCCCGCGGCTTCGCCCGCGTGGACTACAGTTTATATCGCGCGGGCAGAGACCCGTGCTCAGCAGTGGAATTATAGGTAGCCTATGTGTTATTCCAGTGTCTCTTCTACCTACCTACCAAATTTGATTTAAATCCGTTTAGTAGTTTTTGCGTGAAAGCGTAACAGACAGACAGACAGACAGACAGAGTTACTTTCGCATTTACAATATTAGTAGGGATATAGCCAAGAAAGTCGTGTTAGATACACTTTTTATAACTTAAGTACGGCTAAACCGATTTGGCTGAAAATTGGTGAGGAGGAAGCTTCGAACCAGGAGATGATCATAGGATACTTTTTATACGAAAATTTTCTTGAAAATCTTTAATCTGTTGCCGCCTCCGCCATAGAGCGGGAGAAATCATTGGATAATTTACTCAACTGAAAAGAAAAAAAATCTGCCCATCTACACTAATATTATAAAGAGGTAAAGTTTGAAAGTATCTCTTAAAGTACTGATCTGATTGTTGAAATTATTTCACCGATAGAAAGCCGTTTTGTTTTTGAGTGACATATAGGCTATATTTTATGTATGCGGATGAAGCCGCGGGCAAATCTAGTTGACAATCTCTTTGTATCATTTGTAATTTGCAGTTACCAATGTCAATAGGTAACTAGCACATACAGCACACAATTTGCATATACACTCATTAGAAACAAAAAGTAGCTACACCCACCGCATACTCGAACATTAAATCTTGATACTTGAACCGTGTTCGGTGCCTGCTGGACAGCTCATGGGCAATCAGAGGCTATTTCGGCAGCTCAAGGCAGGCTATTTTTGCTCACTACCCAAGATCAATGTGATCAACGCTCAAATCGGGTAAACTGGAGCAAGGCCATGAGAGACTTGTGGTTTTTCTGATCATCAGTAGCTTGTAAATTGTTGTGTGTATTGCATCACGTTCCAAAACTTTAGGAGCTTTTGTTAAAATTCAGGGTGAATTCAATAAACATTGTTTTGGTAATATAGCTCTTACGAGCGTTCTTGGTTAGGTTATAGAGAAAAATCAAATAGCAGAAGGTGAAGAGAAAATAAATGAAATAAACGCTAGTGATTGTGAGAATAATAATGATATAATGACATGTCATATAGAATGTACACAACGATTTGCTTTTGTTAGTAAACCCTTACTTGGAACGCGACATGACCAACAATTTGGAAAAAAGGGGTTTTAATTGTATTAAAAACTAGCTCTTGCTAATATAGTTATAAATATTTAAAACCATTTCGCCCGCGTACATAAAATTTAGGATATGTCAGTCAGGAATATAGCAGCAGCTTTCTATCGGTGAAAAAAGTTTTAGCAATCGGACCAGCACTTTTAGAAATTACCTAGTACAACAAAAAAAAAATTCAAAATACAAACTTTACCTCTATATAATATTAGTGTAGATGTGGGTTGTAGAGTTAGTCTGTATGTTATAAACTGTAAGTAGTTGTAAGTCTCATAAAATGTTTTGGCAAGCTGTCAGATTTCATAACATTTGCATGTTATTGATAAAAATAACAGTCCATTAAATGTGGAATTGTCTCTATCTAACATATATAACTTTATTAATATTCGTAAAATCATAACAACTAATAACACAAAGAAGAAAGTCAGAAATAAAATGAATGTATAATTTGAAGAATAGGATTCTGTTATGAACGTTAAAATGAATAAATAGACGGAGAAAACGCAACTTAACGTAGCAAGACATCCCTAGACAAATGTAGAGCATGTATTTTATTATGTCAAACCTAAAATAGGTACTGATAAAGAAAATTGTTCTTTTACTAATACATATTTTCCGGCTAATGTGAAGCTATTATGCTGCAATATTTATTTACTTTGTGCTCACATAATAGAAGCAACAAGAAATACGTAGCCAAGATTTTTGTAACTTAAAACATGATTTAAGAAAAATTGATTGATTGATTGATTTTTTTGAAGTGGGTACCCGAAGATGGACGACGCCGCCGAGGTCGACCAAGGAAGAGGTGGCGAGACGACCTGGATTCCTACCGTGGGGACTGGTTCGAGGTGGCTCGGGAAAAGAATGCCTGGAAGAAGTTGGGGGAGGCCTTTGCCCAGCAGTGGGACAGCACAGGCTAATATAAAAAAAAAAAAAAAAAAAAACATGATTTTAAAAAGTGTCTTTGGAGTTTCTTGCACGTTCTTCTCCATAGAGATCTAGGCTTAGGAACGTGCAGTTTAGCTTCACTTTTTTGACTGACCGACATTTTGACAATTCAAAAGTGCTTGTAAATGGTTTATTGGAAATTAATGTTTCTTATTTCTGATTAAGCAAATTCAAAAAAATAACCAGATAATGCTGAACCGTTAAGATTTTGTAAAACAAAACCAAAGATTTGAAGTAATGCTCGATTAAGCTAACTTATTTGAAAACCTCAAAACAATGCAAGCGCTACTACTGATACTAAAGTCCATTTCCGCATCAATTTCAAGAAGCCACTAGTTCAATTAGGTTATTAAATTTCCAGACCTAACCTAACCTAGTTTGTCAGAATCACAAAGAAAGTTGAAGCCACAAAGCAATTTGCAGCCTCCCATCCGTAACTTTGTAAGTCTCGTCTAGAAAACGACTTAGTGGCATCACGGACGATTTAGTTGTAGGAAACCAGGTTAAGAGGCTAAGATCTCGTTCTTGGGTACAATCAGAATGGAATTTTGCGAGCAGTTCCGTGGTACCAAAAATAATGCTTAGCATTTCATTCCGTACTAACTTCTAGCTGCTTCTGGTGAAATAAGTACTCCCACCTTTTAGAATATATTCCCCTACGTCTGTGTACAGGATATAAGCGATCTAGGCCCCAAATTCCATACAGATCCACTCAGCAGTTTGAGCATTATTCACCAACAAACATATATACACACATATGCGTACATATTTATAAACTTTAACCTTTATAAATATTAGTGTGATTGATATTAGATGGTTAATAACGTGACATTATAGATTATAGGAAGATAGGAAGAGATAAGACTATACTCGGGAAATACAAGCGAATTCTAAATGCTAAGAGAAAGCTTAGTTTTGTTACATCCATGTTATGCATGTGATGTTTATAATAATCAAATTTTATGCAACGAAAGTCTTAAATATGTTTATAAATGTTAGCATTATGTAAAATACTGATGTGTATATTCAGATATGAATAATTTTGTCAAGAAAAGGCTATCCTCTATGTTTTTAAATTATCCCTTTACTGACTAATGTTTAAAATGCAACAGGAGCAGCCAAAAAGCATTACTTAGATTTAATAGTTCAATGTCCTGAGGAAAAATAATTTTATGGAATAACCAGCCACATCACATTTCCTAGAGAACAAAGTAACAAACTGTAGCTCAAGCTATGGGAACCGATTCAGTAGAAATCAATGAATTCGCACATATTTTAGTATTAAATTCTATTGTGAATCAAACGTCAACCTATGACGAGGAAGTTGTAGAGTATACCAAAACGGGGAAACTGGTTATCAGCGATAAATCGTTTATAGGTATCGTTTGACAAAGAAGTCTTGAATTTTTTAACACCATTTAACATACCAGAAGTTATTGTAGTGAGTTTTATAATTAGTAATTAATAATTATTATAATTCAGTTGATGAATAGCTTGTAATTATTGACTCCAAAACTTACGAACGTTATGGGATTCTTTAAGATTTTTTTTTGTTTTTTTATCTGATATAAGCTAGTACTTGACTGCGATCCCACGTGATGGTAAGCAGTGATGCAATCGTTGATGGTGAGGCGCACTAGTTTATTAAGAGCCTATTCACTCTAGCCTTGAGGACGCTTAAATTGTAATCGGACGAATCTCTAAGATTCACATTCCTTTGTGTTTTATTTCTTGGTCAATGCACTACAGGTCTAAATGTGCTAAAAGCTTGTTTAAATAAAACAACATTTGCTGACTTGTCATAAATAAATAGACCAAGTTTATTCACCTTTATTTTGAGATGAAGTTTAAGGTGACAGATGTTTGCATTAGAAATGTAGAAGTCTTTGTTTTGTTCGGGTTAGTTATCACCTTCTTTGTGGTTTATTTCAATAACAATAATAAGGTAACTCGATATAGCGTTTTTTATATTAACACTAGCTTTTGCCCGCGCGGCTTCGCTCCCGCTCTTCCCTACTCCACCCTACTATACCCAACTCTACCCTACCCTACCCTACCCTACTCTACACTACTCTACCCTACTCTACCGTACTCTACCGTACTCTACCGTACTCTACCGTACTCTACCGTACTCTACCGTACTCTACCGTACTCTACCGTACTCTACCGTACTCTACCGTACTCTACCCTACTCTACCCTACTCTACCCTACACTACCCTAATTTTATTTTTTTTTCCATAAGAATCTTATCCTCACAATAACAATCACAACAAAAAAAAAATCAGCCAAATCGGTCAAGCCGTTTTCATGCTATGTCGTGACAACGGAAAACGGGTTTCATTTTTATATATATAGATTACTAACATTAGGCTAAGTTGTACTACTACTAACACATATAGATGTTTATCTGAAATACATATTTGAATTTGAATTATATTAATCGATATTTTGACAATAAGTAAGATAAAAACGTTGCTATTAAAACAATATCTAAAGACAAAGCTGTGAATACTTCTAATCAATGGTAATGAAATAAGGATCCCTCTCCTAGATAGGAAGCCTAAGACCCAGCAGTGGGAACATTAAAAAGACTGATGATGATGATGATGAAATAAGAAACTCGATACACAAGAGTTAGTTAAAGAAGATAATTAAATTACACCGAGCTTTAATTTTATTGTAAAATTTAGAGCCAGGTGGCAGTATAATATAACAGTCAGGTTACAATTATTTAAACATTTATCTTTATTTAACTGTAATGAATCTCACAAAGACTTCCATTTATCATCAGATTGTGATGAAAGGCATCATTTAAGAGAGATCACAACATAATTAAGAGCATATCCGAAGACATCTATCAAAGGCACAAAAATTAACACGATCGCTAAGAACTTGTATATTTATTGCACATTAGATCCAATAAATACATTAAGAGAGCTATGAATAGTCGATGTTGCAATAATACCAAATGTGGAAGACTTTATATTCGGAATGCTAATTTTATACGATATCGTTAGGTGCATCATATTGTATAGTGAGAGCTGAGAAAACTGGTAAGCCTGTGAATTTATTCTCTTCTGAGGAAGCCTGAAATGCAAGGACTAAAACTATTTTTACAGATATTTCTACACGGTAGCCAAAGCATTGGAATATATTGTGTACCTTTTTCAAGCCTCTTATGGTAAGCTTAGCAACAATACGCCACTACAGAGAAAGGAGTTTATCTGCTTTTTTCGCGTGACTTTCTTCGAATCCGATAATGTACCGGATTACGATTCGATTAAAACAACAATTGTTGAAAGTTTTGAGAGTAAATAGAGTAAATATGAGTAAACTGAAACATAGAGAGTAAAATAAAGTGAATGATTGCCAATAATTGAAAACAAAGTGTCCAAGCTTCATATTCGTGTTACATAAACTTAAATAAATACTTTCACTTGGACAAGCTCGGATGAACGTCAGATTATAAAGACATGGTACACAGAACTAAAGCTATATTACTGACTGCCATCGATATATTGTCTATATTGACAGTAATCTTTAATATCATACCAACAAATGCATTTACAGAAGAAAACAAAACAAATTATTAATCTACCTAAAATTTTAAAGTCACTTATACTGTGACTATGATTTTTAATCAAGATACAGTACCTAATGTGCGGACATTTTCCGTGTTACAAAAATTCAATATCCACTCCTTAGGTGTGATCAATTCGCTGGTAATAAAAACGAAAAATATCCACCTAAGCTATCCCAAGACACATGAATCAATCGGCTAATAAGTCATTAACGCGTGATCCCATCAGACATAATACAAGATGAGAGTGATTTATATACTCGTGCCGACAATTAGCGTCATGAAGTCGCAACGTCTACTGAATTACACGGTAACATGGCCTTACAGAACATTCAGCGTGCAAAGGACAATGACTTGGCGGTTTTCACAGTTTCTGACGACTTTGTAAAGGAAGATGATATTACTGGATCTATTTATAAAGAGGCTATTGATTCAGAGATCTAATTAATGGAGTAGTTAGTTGATGCAGCTAACTTTACTTCAAACAAAAGTGTAGCGTCGAGTACAAAATATATAGTCTCAGAGACTATTACAGTGAAGTTAGTACTCATAGTAGACATTGCTTACAATGAAATTGATATTAATGACACAAAACAGCAGATAACCAGTCTTTATTAACACATCATTTTCAGCCGTTAACGACCGTTAACAAGCGGTTTATATTCACTGTTCAAACAAGATCTCGTGTCCAACATAGTGCCAACTTATTAGCAGAAGTGGGTGCAAATGTCTAAAGTAAATACATCTTAATCTTAGCACTTATCCTTGGACATATATTTGATTAACTGGACATAGGCACACGAAGTGATGATTTCTTTGGATTAACGGTGATTCTGTGAGCAATTCATCATGGGTATTTATGAAAACAAATATACTTTCTAACATCAATTCTATTGATTGGCATTGTCTGAATTCTGCCCGTTAGATGTACATATTTGCGTTACATTTGAATTGTATGGAATTTAGGATATTTAGACACGACTCGAATCTATAATTGAAGGAGGTAACAATTTTTTTTAAACGCATCTTTTCTTGGTTTGTCAAGCTTTGAAATTTAATTTAGAGATCATTCTATTTATATAAGTCTTTAATAAATAAAACTCTCGCTATAACTCGCTAGACTCAGATAAACTGTACAAAAAATAATCAAAAATACACTTTCATTTAAAATTCAGCTTAACTAGTAACTGTATTCAAAACGTAATACAGCAATAAAAAATGTCTATACACACAAGTACAATAAAATCTCACGAATGTCTATTATGTCATGTAATTGATCTGCCACCACTTTCTAGGCACGCGCGCCAACCGCGGGCAAACTGCGGTAAGAATCAATTTACCAAAATACTACTGCGGCAATGGTTGAAGACGATTTAATCCCTCAGAATCATGATTTCCTGGTAGCGTGATATGATAGGTGACGATTGTGACATTACATTTGTCACGGATAATAGTTGTTACTTCATCATAATTACATTTTTACGTGTCTATAGCTTTATTGGAAAAGAATTGTGTTATGAAATTGTAAATTAACATATAGTTTCGTACTACAACTTCCTGGGATACCACAAGGAACGATTCTAGGACTGTATTTTATTAGATTTTTTGAAGTGACTTAATTGATTGTCAAAAAGACTATTAAACCAAAGACACTGTTCTCAATGCGTTATATTATCACTTAGTCATCTCTTACAACATCCACGGGAAATACTTAGGTGTCCTCATCGCAGAAACACGGTAAAAACACGGTAAAATCTGTAAAAGAAGTGTTTTACGACAACCGGTAAAAAGCTGTGAGCGGTCAGACAATAGGCAAGAGTGTTGCGTAATTCGTGACTGAACTGTGGGGCTGTTTAGTGGACATGAGGTCTAATCAACATCAGCTATTGCAAATCGCACCTCACTGGTGGAAGGCCCATATTTGGTAGCAGACATTGCTAATGATGATGATTAAGCTCAAGTAATAGGATAAGATTTGCTGCGTAAGACTATCCTTAATAGTATTACAAAATATGTGAAAGTTTATTTCGTTGTTATGTTGTAACTCACAGCATATAAACTGATAGTTTCCAAAGATTTATTAAGCTTCTTCAAATAAATATAATTATCACTGAAACAACTAACAAAAAGTTTTGACGAAAATAATTGCTAAATATTTTACAAACTTATAATTTAGATCCTTGTCTTAAATATCATCACTTGAAGGAGGGACTCAAAACTACTTGTTAAATGATAAACATATTTTCAAGTTGTCAAGTAACGCATTTACACATGTTGTATAAGCTATCATGGATCTTAAGTAGGTAAGTATAATATTAAACTCAACATGACATATAAAACATGGTAAAAAAGATAAGTCCATGAGTCATGGAGAAGGGAAACTACATATCAGTTGAAATCTGAAAGTAACTATACTATGACTAGATCAAAAGCAAGAAGGCCTTGATATGATTAATTCAAATACAACTACATAAGTTTTTGAATGTACAAAAGTTATGAGTATTAAGAAATATATCATGAATGTAGTTGATTGTATATTTTAAGCATATTAGGACATATTATAATAATGTAGGTTTTATTGATAGTCATGCACTAATTGCAAAATATAACGTTCGTGCATAATTGAATATCGGCAATAAATAAATCTATTACTATAAGAACAATCACGAATGAGGATATGAAGAAGTGGGCGTGGATCAAGGACTAGACAACTATTATAGTTCCCATGAGAACCTATTGACGCCTACCAGATATCATTTGTAACCGGAGATATTATCAGTAACAATCATGTTTGCATATCCAGCTTGGAAATTGATTGGCAACATCCTTATGAATATTTATTTCTATTGCATATTATGCTGTTTTTACTTGATCTCTTTGCTTTATGCAATATTTTTTATAGGTTTAATCTTTTATAGAATTTTTATTAACTCTGTCGTCTGTTTTTGTATTTACCATAAATCCGTCTGCTTCGTTTTTGGGACCCAGTGGGTCCCAAAAACGAAGCAGACGTGGTTGTATAGTGTATGTTTTTTTGTAATATCTGACATTTAATAAATATGATGCGTGTATTAATAAATCGATGTTATTATTTAATCACCAAGCACTGATCGTTTCATTCAGCATACATCCAAAAGTACAAAATAAAGATAATATTTTGCAAAATTCATTTACATTTTTTTAAATTGTAGAGTTCTGAATTATTCCTGTGACATAGGCGTTCCCACCTAGCACAGGATTCAGGGCCTCTAGCAACTCTATTGTACCCTTTTTTACCAACATACGAGTATTATCTTTATATTGTTCCGTTAATTCAATTGACAGTTATGAATTACTTTAAATACCATGAAGAAACAAATTGCTGTATCGCCGACAACGTTATGATTTCAAAATCTGTACCCACTTGTTGTCAAGGTTAAAATTAATAGACGGTGTATTTTTTGGATGTAGGCTGAACTTTTTGGCGATCATTGTTTCTTATACCAACACGCCAATTAAAACTTAGTAGTGGGCGTAATGTTTAGTATGTTAACAACTGTAATAAAAATTAAATCAAGGTTTTAACCAATTCGTTTTGGATTTTCTCGACGTTAAACAGCATAAAAAATAAAGACCAGATATAGATCCCAGATCCAATCAAATACTCAATACAACTCGACATTTCATCCTAACTATATCTTTAAAAGCACAAGACATTGGTATATATTGGAATAATTGGAGGACTAGCTTCTTCCAGCTGCTTCGCTTGCGTGAACATAGGTTTCTTTTTAATTGGTGAATTTTTGAAAAAAAAAAAATCCGCTAAGTGCTCGCTTCCGTCATAAAAAGAAGCTATGTGCAAAAAGGAAGCTATGTGTAAACTAAAATATGATATGTTTTTAAAAGTCATAGAACAAAAGTTGTCCATGATGTTAGTACCATAGTCCTGAGAGGTTGTCAGTGTTTTACAAATAACCCTGTATACAAGACTAACTAATTATTGTGTCAAAAATAAATCCCAAATAGCCTCAGTATATCCCAGCATGTCTGAGGTGACCTAATGCATCCAAGAGTTATTCTAGGACATCTCCAAGGCATAATAATTCATATTCTGCTTACATATAACGTGGCTTTGACTATATCCCCTGAGGCTTCTTAAATGGCACTCATCAGTAATATTATTATGTTGCACCTTGCCTCGAGGCTAATAATTACTAACAAAGTTACTACTGATGAAGAATTTATAATGACACGTCCTATTATTATTATAAGTGGCATCTTATTTTATCATGTCGTCAATAATACTTATAGCGGCTAAATGGGTTAAGTGGAACAAATGCAGGTCATGGGGCTTGATCTTTTAGAGAACAATAAAGAGCGAAACGAGATGGAATGGCACATTTTTCTGACTAAAATCCATTTCACATTTATTGTGTGTACAGCCAAGGCGTGGAATTCCCTGCCGGAGTATGTGTTTCCTGAAAGCTACAACTTAGGGGTCTTTAAGTCAAGAGTGAATAGGTTACTTCTAGGCAAGCGTGCTCCATCGTTGACCACATCATCGCTTGTCATCAGGTCATATCTTATAAAATAAAAATAACCCTTCATTGAAAGATTTTTGTAAATTATTCAAATAAGAAACAAACTGATGATTCATATCCTCAAATCGAATGATACTACAAGTAATGCAATATCAAAATGTCAATTATGATGATGATATTTTGACTCTTAACATTGAGATTTCTTCGAACAAATAACAGTCAATGACACGATATAACAACGATCATAATTTGCAAACTTTTTACAAGTTTTGATTATTTTGTGGTTAAGAGTTTTTTTTAGGTTGAAAAAAAGAGCAGGTAACATCAAACTGTACGAAAAAATTTGATTCGTTTTCAATTTACTTCTTTGTCTCAAATCAGCGTTGCGTTATATATCGGTTTAAATATCGTAGTATATGCTGTGATAGTACGTGGTCATGTAAAGAGGAGAGATGAAACGCATGTTGCTAAAAGAGTTATGAATTTACATGTGGATGGATGGAGAGGGAGAGGGAGGCCAAAGAAAAGATGGATGGATGGTGTGAGAAGTGATATGAATGAAAATGGAGTTAGTGATAGCGTGACGAGCGACAGGACAGAATGGAAGAAAAAAAGAAAAAAAAAGTGCTGCGCCGACCCCAAATAAAACGGGACAAGGGCAGGAAGATGAGTATATGCTGTGATAGGCGTCTTTTTAGCATGACATAGATTTAAATGTTATTTTTACATATCTATGTATTTCTATTGTACCTATACATTCGTGTGAAGTACGAATAAACGTTTTTTCATTATTTTATTTTTAAAGAAAATGACCATAAAATGTGTCACAACGATTAAGGACTGCAGAATTGTTTGGAAGTATTACTACAACCCTGCAACTGAAAGAACACATATGGTTTTTAGTCAGTAAGTCTGATACTGATATGTAATCAAGATGAGATATAACTCATAATATGATTTAAAAGAGTGTCCATGGAGTTTCTTTCACGTTCTTCTCCATGGAGATCTCCGCTTTGGAACGTGTTTAATGTTGATTTAGCTTCACTTTTTTTGGACTGACCGATATTTGACTATTCAAAAGTCCCTGTAAATGGTCTATATGGAATAACTGCTTTTGATTTGATTTGATTGATATCTGAAACAGCTTTTCTAACACTTTGTCAATACAGTGTAATTCGTACATCTTCAGTTTCTAAGACGATCACCGTGTGAGTGTTCCAAACAATCGACAAACGTTCAATGAAAATTTCGCAGCCACAGAGTAAGTAACAACACAATAGCTGCTTGTTTAAACCGCCAGTATAAAAACTAAGCTAGTACCATTTGAAGCAGTTAAGTAATCGTGTAGTAACGCTTTTGTGTTGCTGACGAAATTCAACGCGTGTTTTGTTTTACGAGTAATGAAGGGATTGACTGCTAATATAGCGTTTACATTCTACTAGACAGTCACTTTCGATAAATGATCAAGTTTACAATGTTTGTCTTGTGTAAATCTTCCCATGTGCATTCCCAAGATTGCCATGATTTGGACTAGGGGATTTATCTTCGTTCTTTAATAAAGTATTTTCAATACCGACACTTATCGAACTATGATTATTGGTTTTTTCGTAACGGTCATCGGTGAACATTTGTTTTTTAAAGCAAAGGCGCAAATATTTTTAAGGTTTTAATATATAATGAAAATTTAAATTGCTTTTATAAACAGAATATATTATCATAAATAAATATGATTTATTTGTAGCGACATGACGCCACATAAGAACTGCGTTGAAAATACGAAATCCTGCATCGCGCAATCAAAGTTCTCCGAGCGATTTGAATATATTCGACAGCTTGAAACCTGTCTCGGAGGATCCTTCCTTTTCAAAGGAGGTTTGTGGGACTTTACTCTCTGTTCCGCATACCTCCAAAGTTGTTACCAACTAATTAACAATAGTCTGCGTTCTAAATTTAAAAAAAATATTTAAATTTCTATGTAGCTCTTTAAGTCTAGTTTCCATATAAAATGTGTGGAGACCGACGCACGCTCCGATTGGCGTACGTAGCCCACGTGTGCGCTATGTAGATCTACCTTTATACTTATGAAACACGTAAGAAACCAATATTATCACCTTATTACCTTATGAGGGTCCTTTTCCACTCGACTATCGTCAACATCGAATATGGTTTAAAAGCATGTTACTTCATCTAACGCAATCCAACGCGATGTTTGACGAAAAGGCAACGCAAAAAAAGAAAGATAACTCCTGAAAACTCTGTTAGTATTCGGTAATTCCGAGATTTACTCGAATATTTCCCAAAACTTGTTCCAGAAAATTTTTTTAAACCCTTAAAAGTTTTTGAAAAAGTGGTCGTCATTTAGAATCTGCAGGGCAAAATTTGCAAGGCTTCTATAGTTTAAATTTTTAGACTTTTTTAATTTTTAGGCAAATTTTGAAGTGGCAAACTTCATACAAAATAGTAGATTTTCAGAGGTTTTTGCTGGATTAGTTTTACACAAAAATTTAAAAATTGATTTCAATAGGAGCCTAGATTATATCCACAAGATACTGTGTTTCCAAAATATCTAACGAAAATTGTGTAATAACGTCATAATCGGTTATGAGTGAAAATGTGTGTCGAGATGCATCACCTTAATTCGTCCACTTATATATCATCGACTACAAATCGATATATTACTCGATAATCGAATCAATTTATACCAAGACTTTAAATCAGCTATTGATCTACAATTTTTCCTAGAACGGAGACAGTGCAGATTTAACCGCTGTATATTTTTTGTGCATTGGTTTGCGCACGCGCATCGAAGCAGTCCGAAGATTCGTTGAACCGGCACGATTACTTAACGTGGTGTTATTATGCTTCTACGTGATTTACCGACGCGATCGATATAGATGCAATCACGAATGTTTTTAAAAGAATTTTAAAATTGAGGAAAAAGTCAATCTCACTGTCACAAATCAGCTGTCAAAAATGTCTTGGTTTCTTGGTTTGAACTATCGACAAACGATCTTTAAATTGACATGTCAGAATCGCAGACAAAATTATAAAAGGTTTTCTTTTTTATTAGAAGCTGACGGCCCCGACTTTCGTGGGTTCAAGTTTAAACCCAGCCAAGCGCATTACTTTGTGTAATTTATTTCATTACCACTGCTCTCAAAACGATAAAGGAAAACATCGTGCGGAAACCGGCATGTCCTAGAAACAAAAATTCAAAGACAAGTGACATTCACCTACTCGGCCCGCGTGGTGGATAACGGGCCATTCCTTCTCCTAGAGAGGAGGCCTGAGTCCCACTTCCCAGCAGTGGGAACATTATAAAGCTGATTATGCTATGCTTATGTTAGACGTCTGAGTCTCAGTGCAAACGACAAAGGTTTTTTGCACAGCTGAAGAAAATTCTTATGGTTACGGTTTTTTACACAACTCCAGTGATAGCTGGCCTATTGGTCTAGTGGTTAGTGGCCCTGACTGCTATGCCGCCCGGAGGCCGTGGGTTCGATTCCCACCCAGGACAAATGTTTGTGTCATGAGCATGATCATTTGTTACTCATAACACAAGCTCTGCTTAGCTTGAGACTAGACGACGTTGTGATAGTTGTGAAATATAGTTATCCCAATAATCTTAAGAAAATAGACATCAGAAGTGCCCAAGTCGTATGTAAGAACTTGAAGCCTTTTCCTAACATTTGCATAACATGCAGCCTGCTAAGTTTTCGTAACGTGAACGAGATCTGTATTAGCCAACAGTAACACTCGTAGACTGGTATAGATTTATAATATCTTCGTCGTAATCAACACTTGTAAATCACTGTTTACTGATGTTATTCAATATTCAGAAGCTGGTGAAACAGGTGGGCAATAGTGACTTTTTTATGGGGTGGGAAATCATCCAATGACTTCTCCCTCTAAGGGGGAACGGGAAGATGATAACCATACCTATTGTGTGTTCCTCTACAGTGTTGCTGATATCTCTTTGAGGCGTGCATGGTGCACTACACGCCGGTTATCGAACGGCCGGACGGCGAGTAACCCATTGCTTGTCGTCCGTAAGCCCGTGCCTACGGTAAGGAGAATACTTTTTACGATTTGAATCACAGAAAAGATGAAAGAGGTTAGAAAGGAAATACTATCCCATTTGTAATACAACGAGTGTTGCCGCCTGTCTCCCACCCTTTAATTCCAGTACAAGCAATAAACCAATACGAACGCGCATTACGGAACTAACAGACCACGCACACTTAGATCGCAAGTTTGCTATTGGTAGTTGAACTATGAGCATTGCGCTACTTTGTGGCACGCCTGCCCCGCCCACGAGGCTATTCTAACCTCTTTCAGCTGTGGTTTAAATCGTGAAACGCAAAGTAACTAGTGTACCCTTTTTTGCTCTTGGGTGGAGCGGGAGATAGTGTCAGACTCTTACGGATTAAAAACCCACCCCGTTCTTTTTAGCCTCTTCATACCGGGGCTCGAGCTTCCTTTCGGATAACCCTGACCCCAGTAGGCTTCGACCCAGTTGGGCCACTCCTGTTGCTGACAACTTTTTGAGGCGCGCCATCGACGTCTTGGGCTCGGTCCGGACAGTTACCGTACGATCGGACAGTGAGCTACCCATGGCTTGCCGTCCGCGAGCCCACGTCTACGGTGGCCAGAAATCGGGATCGGAATCCCGGCTACGGCGGCGAGGGCGCCGTTGCATGATGCGTTTGGCCTCCTCCTTTGCTAGCATTACTGCTTTGCAGAAGGAGGCGACCGCCTGTCACTCCTCCTCGCTCCGGACTAAACTAGTGTACCCTGATGACGTACTTACTATTACGAATTGCATTCAAATTATGCATTCGGTCCAAATCTATTACAGCATTTGATTAATCTGTTAGGTTTATAAATCCAATACGATCATGCAACCACCACTAATTAACATACCTAACTTAAAACACGTAAATATGCTTAAAATGGTAATATCCTCGGCTTCCGCAATGATTGCTGTAACATATCTATTAATTGAATCATCATAGACATGCAAAAGGTATGAGATGTAATTTTTCAAATGTTTCATGCAATTTGATACTTGTTGTACAGTACTTTTTTATGATCTAAGATCCGGTATAAAAGATATTTCTATATCTGTTGTTTATTGATATTAAAGATTATATCCTAGATAATGCATAAACAAGGTGTAAGGGACAGCCCTCCGCAAACTTTAAGGGCTTCCTTAGTAGACGAAACTGAACAACCTTCCACAAATTTTTTTTTCAGGAAACGAAAAAAAAAATCAGCCTCACCATACAAAATTATACACAGGACATGGATATGGACAAAATTCTTGTGGAAAATTTCAGTTATCAGTTTTTTTTTTTTTTTTTTTTTTTTTTCTCTCGACGGGGAAAATCATCATTGACGAAACCCGCTCTTGGGTGGAGCGGGAGACAGTGTCAGAGTCTTACTGACTAAAAACCCCGCGCCGTTCCTTCTAGCCTTCATACCGGGGCTCTAGTTTCCTTTCGGATAACCCCGACCCCGGTAGGCTTCGACCCAGATGGGCCCCTCCTGTTGCTGACAACTCCTTGAGGCGCGCGGGAACAGTGCGCGCCGTCGACGCCTTGGCTCGGTCCGGACAGTTACCGGACGATCGGACAGCGAGCTACCCATGGCTCGCCGTCCGCGAGCCCGCGTCTACGGTGGCCGGAAATCGGGATCGGAATCCCGGCGGCGGCGGCGGGGGCGCTGTTGCCTGATGCGGTCTGCCTCCTCCTTTGCTTGCATTACTGCTTCGCAGAAGGAGGCGACCGCCTGCCACTCCTCCTCGCTCCGGACCATGGCCTGAACCAAGGCCCGGCGCGAGAGGTCTCCGCCGCCGATCGCCCCCACGAGGACACGGCGTTGCTCCGCCCAAGCAGGGCACACCTCAACTGTGTGCTCCACCGTGTCCTCCGGGCGTTCCGCACAGTGGCGGCACCCGGGCGTCTCTTCCGCTCGAATCCGATGCAGGAACCTCCCGAACTTCAGTTATCAGTTTCGTCTACCGAACAAGCCCTTAAAGTCTGCGGAGGTCTGTCCCTTAAACCTTGTATTGATACATCGTATCTTGTGCTATGAGATCAAGGGGTACCCTACGAATTTTGATTCCCTTGAGAGTGTTGAAATACATGTTTTTTGTGACATAAATGGTCTTCTTTTCCGCTTTTTTGGAATTTTTTTATAGCTTCAACCGCCGCAGACCCGAGTATATGATTTTAATTTCGACTCGATACCTCCACGCATTTCTAAGATAAAGGGTCTTGATAGACAGACAGACTGCCAATAAAGTGATTCTATGAGGGTTCCGTTTATTCTTTTGAGGTACGGAACCCTAAAAAAATAACTTCTCTTACTATAAAGAAGTATACAATTGTAATCAGGTGTGGTAGTTTCGAACTATTTTATGTAGGTTAAAGTCCTACTGCCTATTTATCTTGCCTTTAGGTACGATGTTGAAAGTACCAAATTTGGTGCGTGAAGATTGGTTTTCGAAGTCCAACCTTCTGTTTAATTTATCTTCTTTATAAATAATTTTCTTAAAATAGCTGTCAATCAATCAGAACGATTGTAAAGGGAAATAAATGCAATGGAAAGTAATTGGCACTGAGTTAAAGGTGCTTTAAATCATTCCAACTTTCCCTTTCAACTGTTATCACTCGGGTAAAACCAAGCCGTCATGTCGGAAATAATGATAGAAATACATACAAGTATTAAACTGGTAAACCACTTACAAGACAGTTATCTACAGACTGAATATGACCAGAGGTCTTAATGCGATCCATTTAACAACCCAATTGAATTGTAAAAGGGATGGAGATATACAGTGTAGCGTGAAGTGTGGACCGACTCGGAGCCGAGCACGAGCGACACGACTCGTAGTTGAGCTCGGCTCGTGATCCGTTCGTACTCGGGTCCTCTAATGTAAACACGAAGTTGAGCTCGGCTCGTGATCAGCTCGTATTCGGGTTTTCTAAGGTAGACCACCTCAGCGGTACAGAGGATTTTACCAGATCATTAGTCCATTTGCATCAACTACCAAAACTTAATTGAACACATTCGATCCAAAAGCTTAAACATCCTACTTCCAAAAGGTCTTATCTCCTCAACAAAAAAAGTAAGCAACACTTACATAATCAGCCAAGCTCTTCATGCCGTAAGGAAACCGTTCCCGATCAGGCACGAGGCGGCCGCGGGCATCACGTTCCCTTTCTGGCCAGCAGTCATCCACGTTGATGTACTCGTAGCCGACGGCCGCGTAGCCCTCCGTCACCAGGATGTCCGTCATTGTCCGAAACAGACGATCACTGTGGATAAAGTAAGAATATTATAAAAAATGGGTTCACAGATTATCCAGTAGTAAAGTTAAACTTGATCTGGAGCTGGAGCAATAAGACAACAATCGCTCAATTTCTTTGAGTCATTAATATTCCACTTAATAATATTCCACAACTATCATACAACGCCGTCTAGTCCCAATCTAAGCAGAGCTTGTGTTATGGGTACTAGACAACTGGTAAACATATTTATATATTCCTAAATACATACATGACATATTATAGATAAATTACACCCAGACACAGAACAAATGATCATGCTCATCACATAAACATTTATACTGGGTGGGAATTGAACCCACGACCTCCGGCATTGCAGTCATGGCCACTAACCACTAGACCAACAGGGTACCTAGTAATTTCTTTTGAAGACAGTCATCAGATTGGGAGAGAAGTGATATGAAAGGAAGCCAGAACCCACTTTACAGTGGCCAACACACCATGTCCAAGTTACTTAGACAACATCATAGCATACAACAATAATACTCAACTCTCGGAAAGGAAAGTGTATCAATAAACAATTGAAGGAAAACATTAGTCAAACACATTGTTGTATCCGTTTTGCCATTCAAAAGGAAACTATAAACTATTTATATTATATATTATATAAAGTACTAGCTTTTGCCCGCGCGGCTTCGCTCCCGCTCTTCCCTACTCTACCCTACTATACCCAACTCTACCCTACTCTACCCTATCCTACTCTACTCTACCCTATCCTACTCTACTCTACCCTACTCTACCCTACTCTACCCTACTCTACCCTACTCTACCCTACTCTACCCTACTCTACCCTACTCTACCCTACTCTACCCTACTCTACCCTACTCTACCCTACTCTACCCTACTCTACCCTACTCTACCCTACTCTACCCTACTCTACCCTACTCTACCCTACTCTACCCTACTCTATCCTACTCTACCCTACTCTACCCTACTCTACCCTACACTACCCTAATTTAATTTTTTTTCCATAAGAACCTTAACCTCACAATAACAATCACAACAAAAAAAAAAAACAGCCAAATAGGTCAAGCCGTTTTCATGCTAAGTCGTGACAACGGAAAACGGGTTTCATTTTTATATATATAGACTAGTTGTCTCCTGCGGTTTCATTCACGTCTTTGGTCACTACTCAGCTCATTTTAGTCGTAACGTAACGCTTTACAACATTATTTTTAGTTTACGCGAAATCTGAATATAGTTTGTACAAAATCTGAATGGATTCCAATAGTTTTTACACCATGTTATATTTTTTCCTAAAAATATTTAAAAAGGTCACAAGTTGGCCACCACTGACATTTAGTACCTACGTACAACACAGATCAAGGCAGGTCATAGCGGCCATTAGGTGCCAGCAAATATTTGGGTGCAATAAACAGCTGTGTGCAAATCAACCCAGGATGGCTCGGTGACTATGTATTTTTGCTGACATAACAAGCTTAAAACTTTGTGTTTTTCATGTTGCTTCAGCTTTTCACGTTACATGGTTGTCCGCACAAATACATCGTCACTGGGCCATCCAGGCGACTGAGGTTGTTTTTCTCCCGCATCCAACTGTGCGCTGGAACCTAATGTCCGCTATGACCCACTGTGATCTGTGTTGCACTTAGAGTCGGTGGTGTCCAACTTGTGACCTTTTTATTTTTGGAAAAAAAATTGACATGGTGCAAAAATTATTGGAATCGATTCAGTTACTAATTCTGAACAAACTATAATCAGGTTTCGCTTCTATTAAAAGTAATCCTTACTAATATTATAGAAGCGAAAGTGAGTTTGTTATGTCTTCACGCCTAAATGACAAAACCGATTTTGATGAAACTTCGTACACGGATAGACCATGTCCTGGAATAGGACATAGGATACTTTTTTTATCCCGGAATTATGTTCCCTTGGGATAATTATCTGCTATCGTGCGGGCGAAGCTGGGAGCAGCTAGTCATATAATAGTATCTAATACAGATTTGATATCACTATTTTATTACTTAGATAAGAATTTAATGTAAACACGTAAACAATACTGTTATTTATTATTTATTACTGTATGTTATAAAATTATCTATGTGTAAACTAGGAAATAATTTCCGCAATTATTCAAGGATGTTATTATTTATCTAGATAAATACATAGACATGTAAATAAAAAATTAAAAAATGTCTGTTTGTACAACCAATTTTTTTTTTCTACAAAATTCGTATGATAATATTTTCGATACTTATAGCATAATTATTATTTTTAAATTTCTGTCTGTCTGTTTGTTCTGAGTAATCTCTGAAACAGCTGGACAGATTTTGTAGGGACTTTCACTAGTAGATAACTGATGTTGTAAGGAGTAAGTTACTTCTATTACAGACAAACAATTAGGGACCCACGCCAAAAAGACACTTCTTGAAATCCTTACTAATATTATAAAAGCGAAAGCGGGTTTGTTTGTTACGTCTTCACGCCTAAATGACAAAACCGAATTTGATGAAACTTGGTACACGGATAGACCATGTCCTGGAATAGGACATAGGATACTTTTTATCCCGGAAGTATGTTCCCTTGGGATAATTTTCTGCTATCACGCGGGCGAAGCCGCTGAAAACAGGTAGTAGTTATTAAGTTTTGTATCGCCAGTAATAAGAAAGAAATGACTCTACTTACCAAGACTTTATTGAAACCTAGCTCAGAATTTAAAAAGGCAAACTTTATAGGCAAGCAAG
Source organism: Mythimna lalbum (assembly GCA_949319445.1). Lineage (NCBI taxonomy): Eukaryota > Metazoa > Arthropoda > Insecta > Lepidoptera > Noctuidae > Mythimna > Mythimna lalbum. Next base: position 5,803,523 of record OX439357.1, on the reverse strand, counting down.
CGAAACCAAATGATGCATTATAAGCAGGAGTCAAAGAACGTCTATACGCACGTATCTCTGCGGCGCCATAGGTTGAAGCACTTCAAACTATGGCGCCGCAGATAGGAAAAGCCGACCCCATGTAATAAAATAAGGCGAGGTCAAATATGAAGATGAAGCTTTATAGAAAGACTAGCTTTCGCCAGTGGCTTCACTCGTGTAAAATAAAAGTAGGTTTCTTGATACAAACTTTGGATACCCGTTTTATCCCTTTAAGGCAGTGAATTTTGGAAAATTCTTTCTTAGCGCATGTCATAATACATAGGTATTACTAAGTACCAAAAAGCGCCATTCAATCGTTTGAGCTGTGTTAGTTAGTCAGTAACGATTGTTTTATATAAAACTAAAAGTCAAAGGTTGAAGGGCCTGCTTTGCCCGGCACGGGTTCTATACGGGCTAGTTATAAAAATATCGTAAAAAAGTAAGTTTAACAATCAAATGTGACTGTGATACATATATTAACCCTTCAGATACCGTCAATTAGAGACACAATAGTAAGACAATAGATGCGCGGCCAGCGGGTGTCGCTTGGGGATTCATGAATTAAACCAAAAAAAGAACCTTTAAGAATTAATTAAAAGTAATCTTAAGTTAGGAGTGGAGGGAGGCCTTTGCCCAGCAGTGGGACAGTACGGGCTAGATATAATAATAATAATCTTAAGTATGGCGTCCGACAGCGATGTGGAGGTGACTTCCTCCACATCGCTGTCGACTGGTAAAGAATCTACCCAAAAGACTGGCGCCATTGCCACGCTCACGCTGTATGGCAATTTATATCCACTGTTCACCAAGGTAAAAAAGCAAGCCGTTGGGTCACGTGAATATAAGTGTTTTTTTTTTCAAATATGTAAATATGATTACTTGAAAATAACACAACACTAAGATAAATAAAATAAATATTTAGGCACAGAGACGATGAAGTTTTGATTTCGAATTTTGCTTAAAATTTTCAGAAATTGGTACTTGGTCATAAAACATTTGTGGCTAATTTAATACCGGTTCAATCTATACATATAAAAAAAACTGTAGAAGTTTTAAGTTGTGCGCGCATTATATGAAATGTACAAAATTGATTTAGATAACTTTTGAAATTATGAGTAACTTGATATATTACTTAGGCTTAGTTTCATCGCACTATATCAAAAGATATAGTCAACTCATTGCGATGAAGCAAAACCAATATTCATTGACTGTTAGACGGTATGAAGTTCACCAGGTCAGCTTTTTCAGTGGCTATTTAGTTACAAAACAATTATCTAATAAACACTCACCTAATACAATTATCAGGATCATTTTTGCAGTCGGTGTTGCATCTAAACCTCTCCCACGCCAGCCAGCCCATAGGCGGCGTCAGCGCGAGCCCATTGTCCAACCCCGAGATCTTGCCCAGCAGGCATAACACCACACACACTGTCCACAAACCTACAGACTTCCACGACGCCATCACACCGGCTAAACAAACTTTTATAAACAAATACTATCTACTTCCAGAACTTATCCGCATAGTTTTTCACTGACCGATTTTGTACGAACTAAAGAACTAAAAATTGCCGCAATATATACGTGTGGTTCGTCTGAATGTCAGTTGGTGAGTGACATTTCATCCGTAGGTTATCGCGGAAGAAGGCCGGTGCGATGAAGGTTCGCTTCTGTCCCTGCAGCGTGAGTTATCTGTAACAAAACAAATAAGTTTTTACTACATTGTTGATGTTTATTCTTGCATATCAGCGGTACTTCCACTCCGATCAACTGAACCAATCAACTGATTTTGCGGAATGGAATTCGATCGGATATCTTAAGATGGGAGCTCACTGTTCGCCAGTCAAATTACGTTGAGCATCTGTTTAAGGCCCTTCGCCTACGACAACTTTTTGAAGCGAAACTGTCGCGCGCTTACGAAACGCTCAACAGCATCGCTGCTTACGCGCGTTAGTCGCATTTGCAAGCGCTATAGAAAACACGCCAACGCGCTACTAACGCGCTACAGCATGGCTACAAAAAGTCGCCGAGGGCAGGGGCCTTAGAGCTATAGAAATTTAGCTTTTAGTGATAAGACCGCCCATTGTGACACCCTGTGAATTTTAAGCTCTTACTGTAATTTTATTTATGGTGTACAGTAAATAGTACATATATATTGTCAATCAATCAATAATCAATCAAACGGATACGACACGATACAACAAAACATTTTCATAGAAATTGTTCTAAAATTGGTGAATTTTGTTTTCATCGAAGAGTAAATGCAGTGTCATGTCATTTGGCGTATTGCAACTGTCTGCCCTTATCTTTACATAAACGAAGACAATAAAAGATAAAAAAACGAAAATACTCAGTTTAAAAAAGGACAAAGACCAAAATGTTTTGAAACAAGAACCAAAGCAAATAAATACACAAAGAATATGATAAAATAAATAATAAAATACAAATTATTAATGTTATCGTGATAAACAATAACCATCTGATTTCAAATTACACTATTTATTTATTATTGTAATATGTGCAATATTATATACGCGCTGTTTGATATCATCAGCAATTAGATTACGACCAGTTTAGACGTTATTTAAATTAGTAATTAGTATTTAACGAAATGTACTAATTAAGTATTTTTTTTAGTGAATATCGTAATTTCAAATGCTTTAGTAATATTATTGTTGAATTTAATATTTATTTGATAATCATTACAAATACCTTTCACTGTACCGTTACAATTCATCATCATACTTTTTAATGTTCCCACTGCTGGGACTCAGGCCTTCTCTCTAGGAGAGGGAATGGGCCGTAATCCACCACGTGGGCCCAGTGCGGGTTGGTGGATGTCACAAGTTTTTGAATTTTTGGTTCTAGAAGATGCCAGTTTCCTCACGATGTTTTCCTTCACCGTTTTGAGAGCAAGGTGATGAAATAAACTACACAAAGTAATGCGCCTGGCTGGGTTCGAACCAGCGACCTACAACTCGTAAGTTGGGGCCCTTACCACTGGGCTACCACTGCTCATACAATTATGCCGTTACGATTTATTCACAAAAATTCCGTCTTTCAATAATTTAGCAATTAAGGAGCAACGGTTAGCAGATACTCATCTAAACCTGTTCTATATTGAATGAAGATCATAAATATCTAGAAAGAATTTAGAAGGAAATTCTAAAACGACTCAATACTAGGAACGTAAAAAAATAAATATTATTGGGTGTTATATCTATTGATATAACAATAAAAATAAGAAATATTGGCAATAAATTGGCAGCTTAGTTAAATAGTATATGTGTAGAAAATATAAAAAACAAGTAGTATATATTCGTTATCCTTGTTTTTTAAAACAACAAAAGCTTTGTAGATGTGGATGGATGGAGAGGGAGAGAGGCCAAAGAAAAGATGGATGGATTGTATGAGAAATGATATGAGATATTAAGAAAGAAAAAGAAGAAAGAAAGAAAACATGTTTATTACGCCTAAATAGACGCACAAATCATCACAATATGAATAATACAAAAGCCAGTTTCCCTGTGCTTAACACTAAAATAGATACATAAATACATACACACAAAATATGTTGATAAAAAAACTTCTTCGACGCTTTAGGCACACTATCTGAAGCAGTCGACGCTTTTCGACCAAGACAACACTGAGGCAGTAAATGAGGAGGTATTATACCTACTACAAATCGACACCTATCATACACACACGACCCACATAAAGGTCACAAGATTACATACAACATCCTATGCTTATCATGTCATCGCAAGACACCTTGTTGTTACCGAGTGTGTATCATTATGCCATATCTAGCCATCTAGGCATTCGTCATTAATAAATTACTGAGTACAGGTGGTGATGATTCAATAAGTGGTGATATTGAAACGGAAATTAAAATACATGCGAGTCGGGTCAAGGAAAATTCATTAAAATAAGGCAATGGCCTCGGGTTAAGGTTGGACGTAACGATACAATAATGATCCTGTCGGCTGAATTTCGATTACAGTGGCCAATATTAACGCAGGAGATATTATAGTGCATAAGTGTATGCGCAAACATAGGCACACACGCTCTCTGTTCCTTTAGGTACTCTTATAGTTCGGTGGGACGGAAATCCGACGCCACTGGAGAGATATCTGACGGAGGAACAACGACTTTACGTGCTTTATCCGGGACGGGTGTCTCACAAACTTCTGGTTACACAACAATAATTTTCTTTTGCCCGACCCGGAGAACAAACCCAGGACATGGGGACGTCATGCTCAACAGTAGTGCTTGCGACCACGAGAACAACGATACAGTTAAAAAGGTAAATACTGAAGAACTCGAAATTTTTAATAGAACTAGTCGTTGCTCAATCGAAGGGGTAAGAGATTACAAAAATAAAATGTTGGGACATATTATAAAGCATAATAACATTTTTGTCACTGAACATATTACAAAAATTAATCTCGATAATGTTTATAATTATTGAAAGGAATGCGAGTTTTTTTTTAAATATAAATGTTACCTATGTGTTGAGATCTTAATTCACGTCATCAGACAAAGAGTGTTAAAAATGTATTTCTTTATAATGTCACTTAATAAGAAACCTCTCGTAACCGAGACAATTGAAAACGACCTCTGTGAATAATGTAGAAAAAGATCTGTTCTAGGCCAGTTTTCTTTTCAGCAATTCAGGATGTTGATGAATATTCTTAAAGAAAATTATATTTTATTTAAATGAGAACAGAATTCAAACTGAAGTTACCTTATCTTCGAACATCGGCAAAAGTATTCACAATATTAGTAATGTACTTACAGAAATAGCAAAAGATGGATGGATTGTGTGAGAAGTGATATGAATGAAAAGGGAGTTAGTGATAGCGTGACGAGTGACAGGACAGAATGGAAGAAAAAAACGTGTTGCGCCGACCCCAAATAAAACGGGATAAGGGCAGGAAGATGATGATGACTTACAGAAATAGCAATACTTATGATAAATCTTGTTCAAAGATTTCTTTTAGGCTAAAGTTTTTTTTTAGTAATTCTGACTAAAGATATTAAATATTCTTAAAAAAAAACTGGCTTTTATTTAAATGAGAACAATATTAGATCCAAATTAACTAATTTTCGTAGTTCGACAATCAAACTCACAATATTTGTAATGTATTTACAGACAGCAATATTTAGTTAGTGGGTACTCCCAAAAATAATTGAAAACCATTTAAACCACAACAAAAGTTTGATGTTAAAAAAACAATTACTAACTTTATTTATCTAAAAAAAGACAAGATATTTAAGAACTACATACCGTCGCAGATAAAAAGGTGTTACCACTCCAAACTCACAACGACAACTGAGAAAATATTGTCCGAATTTTTCAAAATTATTGCCTGATCTTCGGGTCACTGAACCATAAACCTGTTTATACTCGTATATTTTTAATTAATCTACTTTATTTACTGTTTACGAACTCCAATATAAATTTTATAATCCGGTTACATCAAAAATATTATAAGGTTTCTGAACCATAGTGTACCGTTACCCGAAATACTTTAAATTGATAAAATAATTATGTTGCTAAAAACCAGATCTGTAACAGAAAGTTGCCGTTATGTCTTGATGTCAAAACTAATTAGTATTCTCAGGATTTCTTGACTTTAATCTATTAAAATATCAAAAGAGCTTTCCTTTATGACCTAACTGGAATCAAAATATTCAATTTAGAATTGGGTTTTATTTAAAATTTTGAAGATACTGTTAATTTAAGCCATGACGACATCTATAATTATATCATCTACTGTATATATAATTATGTTAATATTTACATACATATATTTAATTGATACATATATTTATATTTGTTTTTTTTTCCACGGTAAAGGCGTGTGACGTCACACATTGGATCACCGCATGAAATTAAACATTCTTGCAAGCACAAGTTTAAAGTTTCATAACTTTTTGATTTGTTGAGACATTTGAATGTATCTTTCATTATTTGTTTTATTTTACTTAAAGTTTTCATAATTAATTAATTTAAAAAATGGAATTTTCGTAATTATAAAATAAGTGTTTAGTCATTCAATCATGTAGTATATTATGTTCTCAAAATTAATGTCACTTGATTAGTAGAAAATAACTTTTTTGAGGTGGATAATCATCAAGTAACTTCCCGCTCCCTTGAGAATGAGAATGAGAAAGAGTGTCAGACAATTACTGACTAAAACGCACCTGTATTTCTTTAGTTGCCCTTTGCGTTCCAGGCCTATGGTTTACTCTTTTGAACAATCTCTTAGCCCGTTCTGACAAAGAACGGGCTGAGAGATTGCAGTAAGTCCTCCTTTGTACTTTTTTGATGCACGAAGTTATAATAAATAAAGGATGACGAACACATATAAAAAAAAAAGATAAGAGAGGAAAATTGCTGTAAAAACTGTAATTAATATGAAAGAATAACCAGAACAAATTAACGATGATTATCAATGCGTCAAGACACGCAATTCTCACCGCAATGGACTCGTAATGTAACCTTTAGAAGCACACCATACTGATTAACTCACTAATGTGAAAAGTAGAGGTCTTGTAATGCAATAGACTAACGATACATGAGTAGAATTGAAAGCTGTACAACTTCTAAGAAAATGTGGCTTTCGATGAATCACATGCGTACATATGTTTATCTGAAAAAGTTTTTGTGTATATGAATCGATAACCGGTTCAAACACAACGCTTAGTGAAACAAAGTATGTATACTAAAATTATGATATTAAATTCATTTATTTAGTAATTTACGTACGCACGTATACAATAAAAACAAGAAGGAAACAGAAAAACAGGTATAAAAGTGATGCTTATTTTGAAAGCAATTCTTCCAGTATTCTTGCGAAAAGATAGTTGGAAAAAAATATGTAAAGCGCAGTTTCATGTCTTTTTCTCAAAACTCCTTTGATTTATTTGAAAATCTTTGGTACTAGATTAGTAATGGCTCAAAAATGACCAATGCCCTTTACTTTTGGCAGCTTCTGTTTTTCTTTTACCACTAAATTGAATAATTTCTGCACACATTTTCTGCTCATTCACTTTACTTATGATTTAATATTTCAGCTTCCAAGAACTAGCATATAGCTTGGCGAATTTAAAATAGAAGTCTTCTTATGTATCAATAGTAGAAGTATAATTACAGGATGTTTAATGATAAAAAATAGACATAAAGCGATACCAATTAAGGAGAATACAATGAGAAAATGATTTTTAACGAATAGTTTGTACAATGTAGAGATGAGTCAGTTATTATTAGCAATATCATGTACAAACTTCATAAGCGTGTGTATTGGCTATTGAGATGTTATTTTTTCAATGCCTGACAGTATTTTAGATACGTCTGATTTTGTAGTTCATAATTTTGGTGTCTTGGTCATCACAAAATCTTTTGGGAACACATTCATTGTGCGTGCAGCTAAGGAGTGGAATTCCTTGACGGAGTTTGTGTTTTTTTTTATCTGATATAAACTAGTACTTGACTGCGATCCCACCTGATGGTAAGCAATGATGCAATCGTTGATGGTGAGGCGCACTAGTTTGTTAAGAGCCTATTCACTCTAGCCTTGAAGACGCTTAAATTGTAATCGGACCTAATAGCTACAACCCGGGAATCTTTAAGTCGAAAATGAATAGGTTTCTTCTAGGTAAGCGCGTTCCATCGTCGACCGCATCATCGCTTACCATCAGATGAGATAGCGGTCAAGCGTATATACATTATCATGTTTGAGAATGTAGAGAATAGTTAAATATTCAATTAAGGGAAAACTCATCTCGTTCCTTCTTGCTTTTCATACCGGGGCCATGCCTCCTTTTCGGAAACAGACCCTAGCCCGTACGGTTGCTGACAATTCTTTGAGGCGCGTGGGAACAGTGCGTGCCGTCGACGACTTGGGCCCAGTTCGGACAGTTAAGCTACCCATTGCTCGCCGTCCGCAAGCCCGATTCATTAAAGGGGTTGCAATTGGAACATTAGGTTTTAGATAGCTACACTAAAATTACTATAGGATGGTTCGGTTGACAGCTGTCGCATTTATACAATGTAACTAACCTAACCTAACCAAATATATCTATTTCTCTCATCTTAGTGATGTATACTTCCGTCTTGCTTTTATTTCACACATGCTATATAAAAAGACCTTAGATGAGGTCATTAGTAAAAAAACAAATTATAAACCATTGTTTAATGCACACACATTAACTTTGTTGAGTGAATTTTGAAATATGATGTACTATAACAACAATGAGGAAAGACTGAGATGGTGTGAATGTGGGCAGTCTTGTACTTCACGTCAGGGAAACTGGGACTGTGGGAGGTATTCTTCTGTCATATGTTTGTGATTAATAGTGTCGTGGCACTGGATTCAGCAAGAATAGGATTGCTCCCACTCCATGTTACCTTGGTTCTACAAAATCATAATTTATAATAAATGAGCAAGCTCCTTTATTGGATTATTATAACTTATATTGGATTACTAACTAAATATTTAAAATATTTAGTTCGGTACCAATAGTATGTATATTATTTTAGTGTAGTACATAGCATAGCATAGTCGGCCTTATAATGTTCCCACTGTTGGGACTCAGGTAGGCCTACTCTCGAGGAGAGGGAATGGGCCGCAATCCATCAAGTTCAGTGCGGGTTTGGTACATACTTATCTGCATTCCATTCCATTAATTCTGTATCATTTAGTTCATTTTATCTTAGTGTGTTTAGTTCATCTTAAAATCGAACAAAATCTTCTAAAGAGTAAACGTTTTATTATATATTTTTAGTATCTACCAATTAGGTACCATTTTTAGCTTTGTTGTCTTAAACTTTTATTTCTTCTTTTTCTTTAATTGGAGTCAATCAAGCTCTGAAATTAAATTCGTTCCCAAATTCGCTACACTGAAATTATTGCCATGAAATTGGTAATGAATTATGTTTTGTCTGTATTTACATCTTAATTAAATTGACTTTTATTTGGCCTAATAGAATAAATACTACTTCAAAAAATTTAAATTAAAAAGAAAGTGAAAGTAACTTATGTGTTTTTTATTATTAACTAGCTTTTGCCCGCGCGGCTTCACTCCCGCTCTTCCCTACTCCACCCCACTCTACCCTACTCTACCCTACTCTACCCTACTCTGCCCTACTCTACCCTACTTTACCCTGCTCTACCCTACTCTACCCTACTCTTCCCTACTCTAACCTACTCTACCCTACTCTACCCTATTTTTTTTCCATAAGAACTTTTTCCTCACAATAACAATTACAACAAAAAAAAAATTAGCGAAATCGGTCCAGGCGTTGTTGAGTTATGCGCTTACCAACACATTTTGCGATTCATTTTTATAATATAGATAAGCTCGTTCTTGACCACTACCACACCTGCCCCCCTAGCCAAGTTACAACCGTTTACTTTCAGTTCTCTTGTGTAGAACGCCTCGAGTTGACCACGCCTCCGATTCCTTTGTTCTGGCAACATGACTGAGCGTTGAGCTGACGTCCGAACAAAGGAATCGGAGGCGTGGCTGACCCGAGGTGATCGACGAAAGAGAATTGAAACGAAGGGTTGTAACTTGGCTAGGGGGCTTGTTGGTAAGTGATGATGTGGTCGACTGTGGAGCATGCTGGCCTAGCAGTAATCTATTCACTTTTGACTTAGGTTGTAGCTATCAAGAAACAAAGAAAGTGTTACTGTTTGTTGCCTCTTCAAGCGAGCACTGACTGGCGAGCCTGTTGGTCTAGTGGTTAGTGGCCCTGACTGCTATGCCGGAGGTCGTGGTTTGATTCCCACCCAGGACAAATATTTATGTGATGAGCATGATCATTTGTTCTGTGTCTGGGTGTTAATTTATCTATAATATGTCATCATCATCATCATCATCATATCAGCCGAAAGACGTCCACTGCTGGACATAGGCCTCCCCCAAACATAGGCCTCCCCCAATAATATGTATGTATTTAAAAATATATAAGTATGTTTATCAGTTGTTTAGTACCCATAATACAAGCTCTGTTTAGCTTGGGGCTAGACGGCGTTGTGTGATAGTTGTGGAATATTATTATATTATATACTAGCTTTTGCCCGCGGCTTCACCCGCGTACATAATCCCAGGATAAAAAGTATCCTATGTGTTATTCTGGGATATGGTCTACTCGTATACCAAGTTTCATCGAGATCCGTTCAGTAGTTTTTGCGTGAAAGAGTAACAAACATCCATACATCCATTCATACATCCATTCATACATCCATCCATACATCCATCCATACATCCATCCATACATCCATCCATACATCCATCCATACATCCATCCATACATCCATCCATACATCCATCCATACATCCATCCATACATACAAACTTTCGCATTTATAATATTAGTAGGATAGTAGGATATGTCTTGGAATAAGATAGGAAATACTTTTTATCTCGGGATCGTGTTCTTTGGGGATCCTTTTTGATAATCACATGAGCAAAACCGATGCGAGAACCATCTGATATGTTTATCCAGTTTCTTTCAATTCAATTAAAAATGTTCACGTTTACTGGCTCACGTGACAAACGATTTCATTGTTTTCTACAATAGATACATATTTATCTAATGCCATTGTTCAAGCTACACGGTTTTATCATACTCTTGCACAATTATCGTCATTACGGCCATTATGAGAGCCCAGCTTGTTCGAAAGGTGATTTACTTTTGATTTCAATGATTTCTTTGTATGTAGTAAATATGGACGCTTGTATGGAATTTAACTTCTGGTCTAGATGTTGTTTTGTATGAAAACTGATTACTTGTTTTTGTAATGTTAGGAAGTGTAGTGTTATACTATATTGTCTTGTTTTGTTATTTCTGGTAAACGTCAGCTGAGCAAGTGCAATGACCTGTAGGTAGTAAGTACGCAACGCCGACTATTACCTATAGATTAGACGCTCTCGGCTGACGTTTTCTTAAAGAAATTAATTTCGTACATGCGTAAATTAATACGAGTTAAAAAAAAGGTATATTATTTTTTAATTTTATCGTTACAAATCGATAGTGTTCCATGTACCGGATCGACCCTCCACGGGATTAAAATAATCAAAATTTTGCGGTATATTATTGTCTAGTTTTGTTATTTCTGGTGAGTTATTTTAATAGCATTTTTTTCAAAAGAATGTTGCCATTTTAAGAATTAATCCTGTATCGTGGGTATATTCACAAACATGTAAAGTCATGTACGGTATTCATCCCGCGCGCCTCAAGGAGTTGTCAGCAACAGGAGGGGCCCATCTGGGTCGAAGCCTACCGGGGTCGGGGTTATCCGAAAGGAAACTAGAGCCCCGGTATGAAGGCTAGAAGGAACGGCGCGGGGTTTTTAGTCAGTAAGACTCTGACACTGTCTCCCGCTCCACCCAAGAGCGGGTTTCGTCAATGATGATTTTCCCCGTCGACAGAAAAAAAAGAAAAATAAATGTACGGTATTCATGACACGCAGACCCTAAACAATATTTGTAGGCCATACATATTACCTATAATATATTTTATCCATGCGGGAACTGAATCCGCGACTCGCAGTGCTGTAGGGTATCACTGAACAGCTGCCCCAACCGTGCTGTCAAGTTTTTTTGTTTGTTTGTAGGAGGTAATCTCTGAAAGTACTAGTCCGATTGCTAAAGCAGCATTCTATTGATGAAAAATCTATAGAGAGCTGCTTTATTCCTGCCCCCCAATCCAAGTTACAATCGTTTCACTTGCGTCGAACGCTTTGAGTTGATCTTGCCGCTAATTCTTTTGTTCTGACCACGTGACTGACCAGGCGACGTCGTTTCCGTACATTTGAATAAGATCTGTATTAAAATTAGTAACTTGGCGAAGCGGCGGGCAAAATCTAGTTCATAACAAAGGCACATTCCTTCTAAGACGAAATATTCAAAAATATGCAAATCTGATATGAATTTCGCAACGAAACGTTCGATCGGCCAGATAATTGCTCTATTTTGCAGTGTGCAACGAACGTGCAACAGTTGAGGAATAATTGCAGTTGCGGGGGCGGGCAATTGCAACACTTTAATAGTTGCTTTTACATTCGAACGAAGCTTCCGACGGCTCAACATGGTAATTTATGTATTAAATACACACTGAACTGTTTTGAAGAGGTGTTGATGATTGACAAATGGTGGTTGTCTATTCGACCCATCAAGTTATTGCCCCGATAAGTTTTTTTTTTAAGATCGATGGGGACGAAATGTTCTGGAGTGGCGACCACGTACCGGAAGATGCGGAAGGCCTCCAACAAGGTGGACCGATGACCTAGTCAGGGTTGCGGGAATCCGATGGATGCTTGACGCACAGGACCAGTCGTTGTGGCGACGCTTGGGGGACGCCTATGTCCAACAGTGGACGTCTTTCAGCTGATATGATGATGAACGGTTTTGATGAGGTGTTGACGATTGACAAATGGTAGTTGTCTATTCGATGCATCAAGTTATTGCCCTGATAAGTATTTTTTAGGTGGGAAATCATTCAATGGCTCCTCCCGCTCTAAGAAGTGGGGGACGTGTCAGACTTTTACTCATTATTATTATTTTTTATTTGCCTACTAGCTTTTACCCGCGGCTTCACCCGCGTTTATTAATATACTTTACTCTTTCTCCCCCTTTTCTCACTTTTTTTTTTAAATTAGTCTATGTCCGTCTCCAGGATCCCAACTATCTCTGTACCAAAATTTATCAAAATTAGTTTTGCCATTTAGGCGTGAAGACGTAACAAACAAACAAACTCACTTTCCCTTTTATAATATTACTAGCTTCTGCCAGCGACTTCGTACGCGGATCCTGTTGCTTATGCCAGCGACAACGGAGTCGTCAAAATCAAAGATCTGAAACGTCTGGTGTCGAATTCTAAGAGCCTGGAAAACAACGTGATGCGCGAGACGATTCGAGACGTTCCAGATCTCTCCCTTCCACTTACGCGCGTGACAGTGTGCACACACCTTAGATATGGTGCCATAGACAAAAATAAACAGAAAGCTCCTAACTGCTGAGCTATCGGGAGTTACATGTGTTATTGTGAGTCAACCATAAAAGATAGACATATAATGTCTTGGGATATTTTTTATATAATTTTAAGGAGAACATTTTCGTTATACATGATTTTTGTGTAGCTTTAACCATTAAGGCTTCAAACGCGACGGAAGCTTAAAAAATGGAGTAATTTCTCTCGTTTTCCCAACATTTCCCTTCACTGCTCTGTTCCCATTGATCGTAGCGTGATGAAAAGTATACTATAACCTGCCCAGGAGTATGAGGAATGATTGTACCAAGTTTCGTTAAAATCCATCGCGTAGTTTTTGTTTCTATAAAGAACATACAGACAGACAGACAGACAGACAGACAGACAGACAGACAGACAGACAGACAGACAGACAAAAATTTTACTGTTTGCATTTTTGGCATCAGTATCGATCACTAATCACCCCCTGATAGTTATTTTGGAAATATATTTCATGTACAGAATTGACCTCTCTACAGATTTATTATAAGTATAGAAGATAAGTAAGGATACTTTCCCACTGCTAGGTAAAGGCCTCCCCCAACTTTTTCCAGGCATTCTTTTTCCGAGCCACCTCGAATCTCCTATTAGTATTATTATTTTTTATTTATCATTTATACAAAGATTATCTAGGTTAAATAGCATCCAAAAACACCTAAGGTTTAAACTTGTGCTAATAAAACCACTATGACTATGAATTTTTGCTGACATAACAAAGCTTGTAACTTTGTGATTTTTCATGATACAGTTATGAAATTTTGTACATAGATTCTTTACATAAAAATACTAGACAAGTGTTTCAGGTTTTGCATATAGTAAAACTAATGCTGTATACTTTATAATTTCTGGCTTCATAACAGCTATAATCACACATTACCTCTCGTTTTTACGGCTGTTAACATTTACCTAGAGAATTTATTACTATTTTTATAAATACTAACCATTGGTTATGTAATAATTTAATTATGTTAATATCTTTATACAGTTCCGCTGTATGTTTGTATAAATGAGTTTAACATCCGCTGAGGGTGATAGGTCAGACGGACCTCATAAACAATTTAATTACGTATTCCGCAACGGGTCTCATCAGAAGGCTTAGAGTCACCCAAAGGGCAATGGAAAGGGCTAGGAGTTTACTTGCGTGATCACATTAGACATGAAGATATCTGCTGAAGAACCAAGGTCACCGACATAGCCCGGAGATTCGCCGAACTTAAGTGACAGTGGGCAGAGCACATTGATCACAAAACTGATGTTCGATGAAGCTTTTTTTTACGGTGGGCAAAAATCTGCCAATGACAACCCCCGCTCTTGGGTGAAGCGGAAGATAGTGTCAGACTCTTATAGACTAAAAACCCGCCCCGTTCCTTCTAGCCTTTTCATACCGGGGCTCGAGCTTCCTTTCGGATAACCCTGGCCTCAGTAGGCTTCGACCCAGCTGGGCCCCTCCTGTTATGTTCGATGGAGCTGAAAGGTTCTGGAGTAGCGACTCCATACCGGAAGACGCAGTATTGCAACGCTACCAAGGCCTCATACAAGTTGGAACAATAACCTGAATGCGAAACGCACAGGGCCGTTCGTAATAGGGACACTTAGAGGAGACCTATTGTCCAGCAGTGGACATTTTACAGCTGAAATGACGATGATGATGATCATTAAAACTTGCACTAGTAAAAAATTACAGTACAAAAGCGAACTTAATACCTTAACCAATTGCAATTCAGTTCAATTATTATGAGCAATACACGCACGAAAAATTAAAGTTAAATTACTTACAATTATCTTTTGAATGACTGCCATGTGACCAATTGGTCATTTCCATAAATGCACAATTCATAATAGTCTCGAATTACGGGAAATGCACGGTGAACTACAAAAGTGCTAATAGCTAGTGTATTACTGGTGATTGAGGCACAATTGTAATTTATGTCCTATACGAGTGTTGCGAACAATTACTGGACATTCTAGGCCACACTAGATTACAATTCGGTTGACCTTCTGCGGTATATGCTAGATATTCTTTTGTTTTTATGGAATAGTAGCTGCTGCCAGTGATTTCACCTGTATATAAGTAGGTTTCTTCATATGAACAAATCCCTTTATGGGTATGAAACAAAGAAGTAAAGAAACGTTTCATCCCCATTGGGGGTAAAAATGATAATTATTATGAATTAAATGGATTGTGTATGGAGTAGTGCTCTCATTTTAAGAATGGGTATGCTAAACACTAGCTTACAGCGAGCTAAGAAGATCATCGTTAATGATGCATTTGTAGAGTCAAAACCCACAGTTTTGAGCATCGACGCCGAGTTGCAAGTGAAAAATCGTTTCTCTCCTACCTATCATAAAAGGAACCTCTTTCAGGTACGAAATTTCAGCGTTATAGGTCCAAGGACGCTGGGTTGATGAGTCAGTCAGTTAGTCTTTTCCTTTTGTCTATACACTAGCTTTGTACTGTGACTTTACTGCCGTGACATTGAAAAACCGTCTATTTTTCGGCATAAATGCTAGGTATGACACTGAGTATAGCCTAAGCAGGTGAAGGGCTTGGTAGGTCGATTCAGGACCCCGTAGACGTGAGCTTGCGGATCTTCAGTTTTGCTGATATCTCTATGAGAGGGTGCGCGTGTTAAAAAACCAGTACCATCTGAACTGTTTTTGATTCAAACAAGCCTGCAATATAACTGAAATGTGTTGTCTATTTTCACCAATCTCCAGTTATGAAACACTAGGCACCAATCCACATACTGTGAATACCAATTAACCCACCTGTCAGTACCTCACCTACGCATGTTTTCTTCGTAATATTGATAATCCATCAGTTCCCGTGGGTGTCGTAAGAAGTGATTATGGTATAAGCGCAATAAGGCTATAATATGCTCAATGTTACCGGTCTAACCATACAAGGACTGGAGTCGTGATGATTATGTGGTTTCACAGAAGTGATCAAGCCATCAGGCAGAGGCGTAAGTATAAGGTGGCAACTCTGGAAAAATGACACAGACCCCTGGCCTGGTGGGGCCCCCAGTCCAAGAGCTCTGAATAAGTAAATATACAAATTCAAGTAAATTATTAAGATTTATTAAAAACATTCATAAGAAAAGGATCAATTTCCCCGTGGTATTTTGCCAGCCCCACCTTATTAAATACGCCACTGGGAAGCTCACAGCCCCTCAGAGCCAAAATATAAGTTCTTGTGTATTATAGAACTTACCGATTTAAAGAATATTTTTTGTCTGTACTTCAGTGATCTAACCAAATAAAATTAACAAAGTTGACGATTTTCTTGGGGCCCTATCCAATGACTTTGACACGGGCTTTACGCCACTGCATCAGAGATTAGCCAGTAGATAGGAGTAGGAACGTTTAGATAATGCAATCAAGATAAAGCTGAAGTAACTTTGTCTTAGTACTAAATTAGAACACAGCTGTATAAAAATTACAAAATGCGAACGAGCTTGAGTTTGACATTTGAACTTATTGTAGAGTTTTAATTGAGTTAATGCGAAATATCTATTAATTATTTATTGTGCACACCTACCACAGTGTTATCTTTTTAAACCAAAGGTAGACAATAATAGATAATAGGTGGTCCTAGTACCGATCCCTGTAGAACACCACATGACATCTCTCGCCGTTTCCACTCCCCCTGGTGACCGGGATAGATGACAAACCTGTCGGTCTCAGGCAGGCCTCGATCACACGTCAGAGGTAGTCGGGCACCCGGTAGTACCTGACTGCACCCGGTAATACCGGAGTGCCCTCGTAATGCTTCTCCAGGGCAAGGAATTGAAGGCGTTGGCAATGTCCAAAGACACCACCAAGACGACCCTGCCTTGGAACACCGCATCCCCCGTCGTGAGTGCTCGTACGCGCATGATGTCCTCTGATTTCTTTTTTTCACTATAGCTCTGTTTATTTATATGTATGTATCTAAGTATGTATTTACATTTTTTTTTTTCTGATTTGTTTTCTCATTTATTAAGTTGCACCTGCCATGTTATGTTTCTGCACCACCCTAAGGTCGACTGGCAGATAATGCCTAAGGCATTAAGTCCGCCTTTGTACAACTTTGTGCATAAAGATTTAAATAAATAAATAAATAAATGTCCATCGTGGGGCGCCGCTTGCGAAAGCCGAAGTGACCGTCTGCAAGACCCGGCCCCACGCGTACGAAGTGCGCGACGAGGCAGTCTGCAGTAACTCTTTCAAAGAGCGCTCTTTCGGACGGAGAGTCCGCAAAGCGCCCTGATTCTGACATGGCCTTGGGTTTGAACTCTACAAATATTAGAATAAAAAACATGAAACCTATTAAAATAAATTATTACATTATAAGATTTAAAAGTTCTCAACTTAAAAGCAATATAATAATTATGATATTTATAAAACCGATCAATTAGTGATAAATGAGATTTACAAAAAGTTAAAAACAGTCACGTGTTATTTATCATTTATAAATAAATGAAAAACGTGCGCACGAGTGTCCGGTCACTTGTGAGTCGTGTGTCCACGCTTTACGTAACTTTTATGTAAGAAACCGGACCGAAGTGTAACACGGCCGTTTCTGTTACGTCTAAACTTATTAGTAACTTAGTAAGTACTGGCGATGAAAAAACTATAATAATTTTTATTATACTGATGATATCCGTCATATGATTTGCAGATTTTTCAGGGTTCCGTATCCAAAGTGTTATAAATTATACCTAGAATTATATATTTGTTGACTATTTATAATCATATCTAACTTTTAAGATTAAATGTAGTTGTATTGACTTCATGTGATTGGTCGAGAATTTGACAGTTCTCGACCAATCACAAGCAAGTAAAATGGCGGGAAGGGGCAGATATTTTTTGAGTGGAATACGCGGCTCTCTTAATTATCGGGACATCTGTGCCATTATAGATATTATATTGTAACTGTTTGTAACTTTAGTAATAAAAGTGGTCTTCAAAGTCTATAAACGAGTGTTTGGTATATTCCAAGTCCTTACTTCTGAGTATTGAACCAGTACGGTACACAAAAGGATAAAAGGGGCCCTATTACTAAGATTCTACTATCCGTCTTACTGTCACCAGGCTGTATCTCATGAACCGTGATAGCTAGATTGTTGTAATTTTCACAGATGATGTATTTCTGTATAACAATAGTACATTATGATATAAGGGTGTAATGTTATTGATTACCGTTGAGGCGGTATTTAGACCCGAGCCATGGCGAGGGTCTTAAGAGAGCCGAGAATGGTAATCATTAATTACTCACGTGTATCATACGACGTTTTTCAATACACTTGTGAATGAAATAACTGTAAAACTAGTAAACTTTTGTGGCGGTAAAAAAATGTCATAAAATTATGACGGTGGAGAGGTTGAACAATAAGGTTTTAATCACATTATAGCACTAGTGCGTAATGGTAATCAAAATGTCACAGTTTGGTAACAAGTGCCATTATATACCTAAGTGCAGTGTAATAAGAGCCACTTTACGAGCAAGTGTATTGAAAAAAATACTTATAAAAACAGAGTAAAATAAATCACGTTTTTTGTAACGAACGATACGGAACGCTTCGTGCGGTGGTTTTTTCTCTAAGGTAACCCGTGAAATATTTTTTTTTTAGGGACTTTTGCAGATCTTACTTAAGTTGTAGGTCCGTTTATTAAAATATGATTGGCGTGCGCTTAAGCATTCCTCTTAAGTTATTCTGTATGAAAAACTTATTTATTTATTTTTACTACTTATTAGTTTTATCCTCTGAATTAGGAAATAGGAATATATATTTTTTTATATAGGAATCTAATTTCTTTTAGATTGGAGCAAAGTTTAATACATTTTGTATCATAGGATTCATTAAACTCTTTAGATTTTTCGCTTATTATCGACATAGTATTGTTGTAATGTAAGTACGAAATATATATAGGCTTCACAAATTGGTACATTAATATTCAATATTATCGGTTAAATAGTCGTAAAACCACTGTTTAAATAAACCCTTTTTTCACCGACTTTTAAAAATGGAGGAGGTTCTCAATTCAGATGTTTTTGTATTTTTTTTATGTTTGTTTGCGCATAACTTCGTCGCTTGCCAACCGATATGAAAATTCTTTTTTTGGAAAGGGTACACTTCCCAATTGGTCCCATAGTCATCAAGTTGGGATGTGATGATGGAATCTTGGCGAAATCGAGCCATTCATCATCATCATCATTTCAGCCGACAGACGTCCACTGTTGGACATAGGCCTACCCTAAGTGTCGCCACAATGATCGATCCTGTGCGTCTCGCATCCATCGGTTTCCTGCAACCTTTACCAGGTCATCGGTCCACCTTGTAGGAGGCCTTTCGACGCTGCGTCTTTCAGTACGAGGTCGCCACTCCAGAACCTTTCGGCCCCAACGAAACAAACTCGAAACAACGAAGCGAAATCGAGCGAATTCAATTCAATTTTTTAGTGACGTCGGTTATTTTTTTTTTTTTATAAAAAGGTATTTTATTGTTGTGAGATTCATCAAATAACTACCTACATCATCCCGCTCTTTCACCTAGTGAAAGAGAGTGTCTTTTTTATTGTTGATAGGTTTGCGCTTGACCGCTATCTAAACGTGTCAAACTTTTCCTAACTGAAACCAATTCTTTCAGTTTCTTGCACTGAAATGTCTATTAAAACATAAATATAGAACAACATATCGTAATATTAAAATACTTTATTAGTAACACAAGTAGTGTAATTAACTGAAAATAGTTTGTAACCTCGTAACTAAAACGAACTAATTTATATAAATAATTGACGTGCTAAAATATAATGTACTAATGAAGAAATAATTAGTTTTAAGTAGATTATTAGGTGCTTTGTTTTATTTTTAAATTAATTAGGTATATAAGTTATGAGAAATTGCAAAAGCTAAAAGGCCTTAATTTGTGAGTTTATTATGTTCTAAATGGTTACATTATATAAATTTTTATACAATGGCATTATACTGGAACTAGCTGCTCCCAGCGGCTTCGCCCGCGTGATAGCAGAAATTAATCCCAAGGGAACATACTTCCGGGATAAAAAGTATCCTATGTCCTATTCCAGGACATGGTCTATCTGTGTACCAAGTTTCATATAAATCGGTTTTGCCATTTAGGCGTGAAGACGTAACAAACAAACAAACTCACTTTCGCTTTTATAATATTACTGGGATAGTTTAACGAAAATAGTCTAGATTTAAATTTAGAACTTCAGATTCGTGCTATGTAAATAATATAAATATTTTCATCAAAATATCTATTTCTTGCAAAAGTTATTAGTAAATTGAAATACCAAATTGTTTATGCAAAATTAAAAGCAATTATCACGCTTTTATTTGCATAGAATTACAAAATACTTCTCGATCGAATAAAAAGTTTATTTCTCTCGTCCTCTCGCGAGCATGACTAAATTTTGAAAAAAAAAAAACCTGCTTTGTCCCATAATCCCACCAAGAAAAAAAAAAGTTTCTCTAGCTGCTGCTCGCGACTTCGCCCGCGTGAAATTACGAGTTATTGGCATAATACATATATATTCGATACAGTGTTCGAATGGACACATTTTGTTTCTATTTTTTTTTTTCGCTGGCCGAATGGACATACACTGATAATATATATACAGTCAGAATATGATGTATGGGGAAAAAGCGTTACCAAAACTATTATAGTCTGGATTTAAGGCGGCAACTTCGGGTAAGATTATTTTTTATATTATGTTTTAAAACTTTTTTATCGACTGTACTAAGCAGTGCGTGTCCGAACAGTCCAAATAGCTTCAATAAATTTTGTGGTGTCAGAATCGTCCGTGAAAAAATGAAAAAATAAGATGTATCGATAGACTGTTTCCGAATATATATATATTTTTTTTTTTTTTTTGGTGGAAAAATCATCTAATGATATCCCCCGAATATATCGTGTCCGAACCATCAGCAACTCGAAATTACTTTCCAACTTTGCGTTGTGGCATGTTTAGCATATTTTTTTCTTTTGAATGTCGTCTTTACTTCCTGCATCACAGCTTTCTATGTATTGATATGCATTACATTCTGTGCGTATGAGTGGTTCGCCACACGGAGGCGGACGCGGCCAGACGGATCTTGATTTCCGCGCCACGTTCGCTAATCCGTTCACATTTTGTTTGCCAATACTAAACTTGGACTGACTTGCATCTATCTACATTTTATTGATTTAACGTTAAAGCAACAGTACAGAGGCTTTTTCTACCAATTAACCTGGGATGGTGAGGTGACCATTTTCAATATTCGTAGAAAGTTTCATATTCTTATCTGATCGGAATCTTTATTCCGTTTTTTAATTATTACCTAAGTGGAACCCTGCTCCATGAAAAGTGTCTTGTAGACTTTTCAAAGGCCTAGGACCCCAAAACCCTGAGTATTATTATTATAAACACTTAATATAATATTGTCTGCAGTATAAGTTAACCTTTGTAAACCCCGCTCCCTTGTACTGGACCTTTGGAAAGTCTACGAGACAATTTTCATGGCGCATAGTTCCACTTAGGTACTACTTAAATTTATATGTATAAAGGTATTACTAGCTACTACCAGCAACTTCACCCGCGTGAAAGTAGAAAATTGAACCTAGGGTTCATACTTCCGGGACAAAAGTGTTTTGTGTACAAATCCAGGACATAATTCGCTCCTGCGATGACTACCACTCCACTGCGGTAGCCGATTCTGAATTAAGTGCTCAATTGGTATAATTGCTGCAAGGCGTTCCGATACGAGGATAAACAAATAAATAAATAAATAATTGACCCTTGTGCAAAATACCAACCAAAGTTGAACCATTCGACTGTGAAGAAGTAACAAACTTACAAATACACTAACAAACTTAGAATCCTCTTCATGTTAGCATAATGGTTTATCAATAATGCAGTGGGTTGCAATATTGTAAACGCTCGTTTGTACCGTTTTTTTAGTGATATTTACTAGTAAAAAACGGTACAAACGATCGTATGTTGTAGCGGTTTATTGTTCCATATACAACCTTAGTTTCAGTATATGCGAAACCTGAAACACGTGTTTTATTTTTATGTAAAGAACTATGTACAAAATTTCAAAACTGTATCATGAAAAATCACAGCATAAGCTTGTTATGTCAGCAAAAATCCAGTCGACTAAGGGTTTATTTTGCACTTGCATCCAGCCGTTTGCTGGTGTCGAATACCTGCTATGACCTGCCATGACGTGTGTTGTACTTAATGTCGGTGGTGTCCAACTCACTCAGTAACATGGTGTAATAACTATTGGAATCCATTCAGTTACTGATTCTGAACTAACTATAACAATAACATTTCGCATAAACTAAAAATAATGTTGTATAAATAAAATACTTAAAATAAAAAACACTTTAACTAAATTTAATCGAGATAGCATTTCTCTTGCCCACTGTACAAACTGTACAATATCATAAATTCTATAACTAATAAAAGTGTAGTATATTTGAGCTGGTTTCTAGACATTGTGATATGGGTCACCGTGGACCGGTTTGTGCACTGTATCGTAATGTTCAATTGAGTGGATACTACGAGTAGAACTGCTATTTTGATTTTGAAATCTTATCTATTCATACAAGTGAGGTCACAGAGAGGTGAGAATGTGTGTAACAGGTTTATCAAATTAGTTTAAGAATTTCAAGTAGAACTAGCTTCATTCTTGCATATTTTTTATATTAATTGTGCATTTTTTTGGGTAATATTTCTGCAGTTTTGCAGATCAGTGTCAAGTTTTATGTAGATTGAAATATGATTGGCGGCCGTAACACTAGATGTATATTTTTTTCCTAGCCCAACTGTCCCTCTGTTGGGCAAAGGCCTCCTTCCATTGTCTCCATTGTTCCCGGCTCTTAGGCACTTCTTGGCAATTTCTAAGGCAGATATCTAAGTCGTCCCGCCATCTCCTTGGTAAGCCGCGACCCGTCGTAACATTTCAGGGTACTCTCATCTTTGTGTTTTACTGGCCTACCGCTCGATCGGCATGAAGCAGACATCAAGACATCAATTTACGGAATTAAATCATCATCAATAAAATCCTTTTAATTCCTCTCACCTTACAAAATAGCTATTTCATGAAACAGTCACTAAGGGCTACCATTCATCCATTCATCCATTTCATTCATTCTGAGACACATCAACCAAATGTTTTGGAGAGCTTTAATAGAGTTTCGAACGTGGTCCGTCCATCCACCCAAAAACAAAATTAAGATTATTTGCCATCTGTTGAGACTGGTCATCTCTTAGCTGCCAGTGGCTTATTCCAATTTATATTTTTTTAAGTCCTTTCTTTTTTCTTTATCTATAACATAGTATACACTAATTGAAGCGATAAAAAATATGTAAGTAACCAAGATTTTTGTAACTCATAACATGATTTAATTCATGAATCCCCAAGCGACCACCGGTGCCCGCGCATCTATTGTCTTACTATTGTGTCTCTAATTGACGGTATCTGAAGGGTTAAAAGAGTGTCCAGTTTCTTGCACGTTCTTCTCCATAGGGATCTACGCTTTGGAACGTGCATCTTATCTTCACTACTTTTTTTTTCACTAGCCCACATTTTGACAATTCAAAAGTACCCGTTATTTGGCTATTTGAAATAAAGTTTCTGATTTCTGACTTGCAAATCAAAATAGTTTATTTATTTGCACGAATAATTTACGTTTAAAAATACAAAACCATTTGCAAATTAATTTAACTTCCATGGGGTCGCTGCAGCAGTCTTTTACATCCATCTGATCTCCATTATCCATCATCAGTACGTTTCTAAATCACTAAATAACACCAATCACCTAACTATGGCCATGATACTGACAACAAAATAAGATGAACGGATGATTTCGAAACTGGAATGTGAGTGATAAATCTTTAAACACATATCAGTAAATTATCCTAAATCTAACATGAAGTGAAGATAGCTGCAGTCCGTAAGTATCTGATATTCATCTTTTATTGTTATGTATTGTCAACACGCGATCAGTAAGGCCTGAGTGACACGAGGATAAGAAGGCTTTCAAAGTATAAGAATAATCTATTATTCAGAAGAATACCTATTAATAAAGACAAAAAAGAAAAAGAATATGAAATCATAAATATATACCAGCTTTAATATCTTCAGGCTTATCAACCTGTACCAGTATCAACCTAATAATTATTAATAAAGTAAAAATTAATTAAACTTATCAAACAATTAATACAATATACGAGTAAATACGATTGAATATATAATAATGCCTATAATAAATATATATAAGCATTGCAAATAATGCCTAATCCAGGCATTATTTGCAATGCTTTTCACCTTGGACAGAGTAATTAAAACCAATTGTAAACGTCTAGCTTGCTGGTAATCTCAGTTTTGCGAGCTTGCTATTTTTCGTAGTCTCGCTAGCTTGCTGGTTATTTAAATTTTGCTAGCTTGCTGGTTTTTGCAATCTTGCTAGCTGGCTGGTATTCATAGTTTTGCTAGCTTGCTAGTTTTCGCAGTCTTGCTAGCTTGCTGATTTTCTCAGTTTTGCTAGCTTGCTAGTGTTCTCTGTTTTGCTAACTTTCTGGTTTTCTATCTCGCTAGCTTTTTGATTTCATCAGTCTCTCTAGCTATCTGGTTTTCTGTCTCGGTTATCTTCTGTTTTTCTCAGTCTTGTTAGCTTGCTGGTTTTTCTCAATCTTGGTAGTTTTTGACTATCTCACTAGTTCAATAAAGTGAGTCCTATTTACACAGAACTAGAATAACTAGCTTGCCAGCTTCTATCGTCACTTCAAACAAGCTTCGTGTCAACCAAGCATTTGGTATACTTAGTCCATACTTAGTAATTAAGATGCGGTAGATAAGCAGTAATCTTGTAATTGTTATTGACAGGTAAGGTTGTTCAGTTGTTGCTAATGCTAGTATTTGTACTGAGTTCTTGTTACACTTGCGTATGATTCTTATCTACATGATGAAGGGTTATTATATGTAGCGTGTTTTTTTTTTCATTTGTAAAGTTACAATGAATGAATTTTTCTGAGAATTAAATGTTAGGAATAATTGATCAGTTCCTATGATGTCGTATGACTGAGAGCACACTTAGTTCTTGAATATGAAAATAATTAGAACTAATTTGCGTGACCAGAGGGCTGGCTTGTTCTTTACTCTAATAATTAGCAATGTCGTTCGACGTAGCAACGATGTCAGTCTTCTCGACGTAGCAATGTTGAGGAGTACTTCGACCCCTGAGCATATTAGTTTTGTTGTTTTATTATGTGTAGTAAGGTTTAGAACAAATATATAGTTACTATATTTTCTGATGATATAGCAAACTATAAGTACCCTAAGACTCACTTCGCAATTTCGTAGCTTACTTTCAATGTAAGAATTTCGTGATAGGATCAGAACGTCCAGAGATTAACTCTTATAGGTATGAAGTTTTATCTTGTTGTGATATTTATCTAGTCTAGATTATATTGGCCTTGTTTCTCATTATATTATCATTATTAACTTTCGTCTAATTATAGCATACTTATTAAAAATTAAGATATGTTTTTAAGTACAAGCGTTGTTATTATACTGCCAGTGAATATCACCAGTCGACAGCGATGTGGAGAAGGTTTTCGATAGTTTTTAGATAGTTTTAAATAATTTGGAAGCTAGTAATAGCGTGACGGGTGACCAGAAAGAACGGAAGAATAAAACGCATGCGCCGATCCGAAAAAAAACGGGACAAGGGCAGGATTTTGATCTAAAATCATCATTATCATCTTCCTGCGTTAGGGGTTCTTTTGTTTTGTTGTAAATTTTGTGACCAGATCGTTTTAAACCTTAAAGTTTGTTCATTGATGATATGTCAATTTAACTAAAATTTAAATATTATCAAACTTGAACGTTATAGTTTAGTTTCTTGAAGCCTACTTTCTTTAGACCTTTTATATCATAGAAATCTTACATCAATGATATTGCCAAACGAGGATTGTCATAGCCATATCATAAAATGATCAATTCTAAGATCTAGCCACGACATATACATAATCGTTTAAGTTATACGTATGAAATAAAATATAACTCTAAGAAGTCAAAATTTCGATTTTCACATGGTACAATTTTTACGATATGTTTTTTGGTCTTGACACAAAAACGTACATTCATATTTTTCAAAATATTGCACATATTTAGTAGTTTAGTAAAACAATAACGATTGACCTTTATAAACTAAGTGAATTGCACATTAACCTAACGGCTTAAGTAGCATATAGCAGTTATATACATAGAAGTGGGTGATTTACATTTAAAACAGTTTATTTTCGCAATGTGATGTCGTGCTTATATAGTTTTAATGTAATATGCTTTATGGTTAAGAATGATAGATATAAATAGGCAATATCTTAATATATTAACAGTTTGGAATAGGTATATTCAAGGTCAGCGAGTGGTTAACTCCATGTAGGTGGGGGCGAAAAGCGTGAGGGAGAGGATATCTTCTAATTCCGGTGGTGACTGGTGATAGGAGACAATCCGGTGAAACAATAATGCAAGGAAAGGAGGTGGTGGAAAGCGTGAAGGAGAGAATATTCTCATAACCAAGTCATCACAGAAAACGACCCAGGAGTCAGGGAGTCGCATAGGGAGAGGAGTTATGATGTTTTTCTACCCCAAACAAAAATATTCATATTAAAATCAGGATCAGTATTTCAAGTTATTTTTAATGTATCAGTTAAAAAAAAATATTTAGAGAAGATAAGTTAATAAAACCTAAAAAAAAATTCTTATAATTATTTTCCTTATTTACACCACTTTTGCAAACAATAAAAGTAAAATAGCTGATATCTGCATTGTAATTTTTCCCTCGGTTTTTTTTACTTGGAAAATCATGAAATGGAGGTAATATCAGACTTTTACTGAATAAACTCTTTCTTTCCAAACTGTATTCTTTCAGTTGCCTTTGCGTTCCTGGACCACGATAACTCTTTTAAACAAGCCCGCAGCCTTGGCAGAACTTTTTTCTTTTAAAAGTAATACTTCAATAAATCTCAAATTTTATTTCAAAAATAACAGTGAAAACAGACCTTTTATTTCGCTGTTCACGTTTTATTGACCGTGTCTTGTTCTGTATCAAAAGTATCAAAACTTTCTAATTAGAATACCTTCTGCATTGTGACCATCAGTTCAATGACATGATTAATGCCGTGTTATCTGTAGTAAGAGCGTTTATTTCCACCAGACGCCATCCAATCGAGAGAAAGATTAACAAAAGGCTTACTTCACACGATAAAAAGTTTACGCACGCACGGGTGGCAAGTCACAGTGTGGCGCTTACTCTGTATGCCAAGACAGTTTAATCACATGACAATATGCACCCTTGAGAATGTTGTCGCACTTGCACGTCTCACACGTGAGTGAGTAGGTCATACGTGCGAGCGAGATAGAAGGATGGAGCTGTACACCCTATATAGCTTCATGTCTTTAACAGTTTAGTTTAGGTCGTAAGAGGTCGAGGTAGCGCCTGGGAACCAAATGCAGCCAGACGCATCGAACTTAAAAAGGCTGTCATTGAGGAATTCAGTTACAGAATAAAAACTGCTACAAAGCCCAGTTACTACTGCTCGAAACATGTCTAAGACAGAATGTCAATTATTTCATGTTTAGATAATTTGATTGTTTAATTGATTTGATTTGGAGACACGGTTAACTAGTGTACGGAAAATTGATAGCATTATGCTTTTTCAATTGTGGAATAAAATTTATTTTTATTGGCTTTATATTTTAACTTTAGATATTCAAGATTATTATCTTGAATTTCTCCAATGAAAAATATGTAATATAAAATATATGTTTTATACATTCGTATTGGTTGAATGATTCGCTGCTGTGCTGCATGTCACGGGTTTATTCCCGTACTGAACAAATATTTAATCGCCTTACTGATACTGGTAGTTTGTTCGGGTCTGGGTGTCTTCAGTTTGAGAATTTACATATTTGTAAACGAACGCACCCATAATTCAGAAGTAATACGAGTACCTGATGTGAGGCAAAGTTATTTAATAAAAGAAAACATTTGTCAAAACTGGAAGAAGTGTTCTAACTTTCCGTTCAAAACGCGTGGATCTTCTGCATTCCGTTACTCTGTGTCCAGATGCCGTGAGCTCGTGTCGCGAATAAAATCGAAAGTGAGAGAAAACAAAACCTCGCACACTGTCTGACGTAACCGCTCCACTTTGCTTGTTTATTCTGTAACAAATATCTAAATTGTACGTCGTAGGTCAGTGTTATCGCGATAAGTGAGGGAAGAAAGTTGATTGTTGATTGTAAGGCCGTGATTGTGGCCAATAATTGACGTGGGTATGTCGGGTTTATATAAACTAGTGGTAGGAACTGTGTATTGTTGTTAATGATGAGGAACAGTGCGCTAACGTTGATAGTTTACATAGTTGCGTTTTTTTCCCGAGTGGAGTGAGGGAAAAAATGTCGGTGTTTTCTTTTGTTTTTTGATTTGGGAACCAACAAATAGCTCCTCTCTCGGGTGGAGTGAGAGGTAGTGTCAGACTTTTACTGACTAAAACCCAATGTTCCTTTAGTTGTTATTTGCGTTCCAGAGCCATTTTAACTCTTTCAGATGAACGATGTTCAAAAACAATTAATATTTTTAATGATTTGACATTGTTTAATGATGTTATTTTTAATACCCTGTAAGAATTCTTTACCAGTAAAATATTGTGACTCTATTTATTGAACTATGGGGAATAAGTTGCTGAGCAAAACCTTTACGAGCTTTTACAGCTGCTCATATTTCGGGCCATAACCCAATAATAGTAAATCAATTTTAAAGTTAAATAGATCGGTAATTAAAGTGTCTAGGTTAATAACCTTTTGCAACGCCGTCGCGCGCCGCGTCACTATGTCGAATTTTCCCATAGCGAAAAAAAACTAGCCCAAGCTTCAGATAAAGGCACAAGTGTGTAAAAGTAGTATTTTATTTTTACTTTTTATTATTTTTGATTAGCTCGTTTGACTATTATAACACCCTCACCTGATAATAACCGATATTATTATAGTCGATGATGGAGCATGCTTGCTTAAACATAAACTATTGCGAAATATAATAAATAATGGTGTATCTACACTCACACATATATACAAAAAGCCTTTATGTTATCAAGTGTGATAAATAATTTAGTATTACATTATCGAATAAGTAATCGGAAATACCGCTAGTTTATGATTAATCCTGTAATTTAAATACTCGTAGGTATATAGTAAATTATCGAATTTGGATGAGAATTATTGTATTTAAACAATCTATTCAAAATCACAATAACAAAACTGTTACTGGCACACACAAAAATAGTACATTGTTACACTAGGACTAAATAAGTAACTTTAACCCCGAGGTAAGCACTGTGCTTTTCATTACGAATACAAGAAGATAGACCTAGTTCATTTTTTAAATAATTTGACAGCTTTTAGTTGAAAGTAAAACTCCCTAGGGATGAAAAGTGTGATACTTTTCAGCCCTGCTCCTCAGGCAACTTCAGACCTACTTTCAGAGTATGAGTAATGAAAAATATATTTTCGATTTTATAATATTGGTATACTAACTCATAATCTCACATTACTTAGTAGACTAACAGAATAACCCTTCTACAATTATCTACTTCACGTGATAAGCAAACAAAGAGATGTATCTGTCTGTGGGAAATATGCAAGTACTGTCACACACATAATTTATAACTAGAAATGAAAATCTAGCAATGATACTTATATATTTATCATTCATGCCATCTCAAACACGATGGGGCGTCTTGTTTGAATTCGAGATAGCATATTTATTAGAGAACCTCACGATAGTAATGTATGCGTGCCATGTTGATTGAAATATATCGCTTATCCCTATTAACAATGTCGGATTTGAAATATATCGCTTATCCCTATTAACAATGTCGGATGTGAAATATATCGCTTATCCTTATTAACAATGTCGGATGTGAAATATATCGCTTATCCCTATTAACAATGTCGGATGTGAAAATTGGCAACTTTACACGAGAGCAACTCAAAGTTTGACATACGTCATTGTTAAATGGCGAATGGGCCACATCTGACAATGTTAACGTGGCCCATTTTAAAAACTACACGTAATTTATTTTTTCTTTTTGCTGCTATTAAAAAAAGGGACTTTTTGAGAATGATTCGTGAAATAAAAAGAAAATGGCAAAAAAACACATCCGACATTGTTAATAGGGACAAGCGATCAGTGATGATCTACAGCCTACAGCCTGGCTATATTGTCACGGGTAACTACATGAGCTAATCGCAAGTTTTATTTCACCTGGCTTGGCCCCGGTATGAAAGGCAATGAAGGAACGGGGTGTTTTTTTTAGTCAGTAAAAATCTGACACTATCTCCCGCTCTGCCCAAGGGTGAGGGATGTCATCTGGATGATTTTTACCTACCGAAAAAAAAAACTATTTGCTTGCTACATATACAGTATGCAGCAAAGTGGTATAGCAAGCCGACCAACTAAAAAACACAGACCAAATGCGAGTCAGATTCGCGCAGGAAGGGTTCCATACCGTCATTAGCATAAGTGTATCCCATCAAAAACATTTCATGTAAAATGTTGCCAAGACGACCTCATAAGGTTTGCCCTGTGAAAAAGATATCAGATCTCATGTAGAGCCAAGCTTCTGAATCTACACGGCCTAACTCTACCGACCCTAACTTCACAAATTCTACATATCAGGAAAAATGTACATCCTCTTCATTGCTTAGCTCCAGGCGAGTTAAGTGGCAAAAATCAAATAAAAAAGAAAGCTTTTTTAAATGATAGCAATATCTTCAAAAATATGCTGAACATACTAAAACAAGTTAAACGAAATAGAGATAGGAATTTGTGATAACATTCGCAGTTTACAATTGTTACTTTAAGATTATGATATAACACGAAAACACCTTTCCTTTTAATTGTTCTTAAGTAGTGTATTATTAGCAGTCATCGGAATAAGTAGGGCTGTTTAGGTTCATTGACCGCAAACATTGATGTTAATATGGATATTCCACGGGATTCCGGCTGATACTACGGGATTTAATTGAATTTCATTATTTTTGTCAATATGTATAAATAAGTGAATGATTGTAGAAGATTATTTTAATTAAGATTTTATTGTAAATACAAATTGTTCTATTTGATAATGTTTTAATTTTCTGAGTAACGAATAATTTGTATGGTAATATGTTTTTATACAACTTCATAATAAAACTGTTTAAATGATTGTTGATTCCTGAATAAAACAAGTTATCTATTTATTTTACTATCCTTAATCTCGTCCTTCTTATATGTATTTACCCGTCAGAAAGGAAGTGTAATATTTCATTAGACCCGAAGGCAAGAATAGTTTTGTTTAAATTTTACTACTTTAAAACCAAATCCCGAGACTCGGGAAATATCCATATTATTCTAACCTATAGCAAGAACATAAAACAGCCCTACCTATTCCGATCTCAGATTATTATTAGTAGTAGATTGCTTCTAGGCGGGCGTGTTCCACCGTCGGCCACATCATCGCTTACCATCATGTACCTAAATTCTTATTATGTACTTTAAATTATTTATTTAGGTGTGGAGTTGTGGACAAGTTTACGATCGGCTCTATACCTTTCTAGTTCACTTAATAATTATAGCACATAAATCAGAACAAATTAACCACTGACGTTGAACTGAAATCGCTAACGATGTGTGCGTAGAAGTATCAATTATATTTTGACTGACGATTGTGAAATACTTAATTGCGATTTCTGTGTGATTTGAAAGGTGTGAGGTGTGTTTTTGACTGTCAGTGGAACAGGAAGTGTCAGTCAGTCAACGAGCAATAATTAATATATGGAATTTAAAAAAAATATATTATGTAAGTGCCTTGGATAAATACGGGCGCAGGAATGTTTGAAGGGGTTTTTTTTTTTTGTCGACGGGGAAAATCATCTTTGACGAAACCCGCTCTTGGGTGGAGCGAAAGACAATGTCAGACTCTTACTGACTAAAAACCCCGCGCCGTTCCTTCTAGCCTTCATACCGGGGCACGAGCTCCCTTTCGGACAACCCTGTCCCCAGTAGGCTTCGACCCAGCTGGGCCCCTCCTGCTGCTGACAACTCCTTGAAGCGCGCGGGAACAGTGCGCGCCGTCGACGTCTTGGACTCGGTCCATTACCGGACGATCGGATAGCGAGCTACCCATGGCTCGCCGTCCATGTTTGAAGGGGTTACCGTGGCCCTAAAACTCTAGTTTTTTGTTCTTTTTTTGTCACTATAATACCTACATGTGGAAGCTTGTAATTAGCAATTTAATTACCTACTATTGTCTTTATGTAGTTATTAGTCTGTAAGCTTTCCTAAAATGTGAAAAATAAATAAATAAAACGCATAGGATCGATGAAGGCTCATAGGTGCATTTTATTAGTCAGTAAAACTAATCTCTAAATCTAATGACATCCCCCGCTTTTGGGCGGGAGATAGTGACGGACTTTTACTGAGTAAAATCCCACTACAGTTCCTTTTCTTTCGTACCGGGGGCTGAGCTACCTTTCGGAGCTAACCCTGGCCGCAGTAAGCTTCGACCCAGCTGGGCCCCTGTCGTTGTTGACAACTCCTTGAGGGACGCGAGAACAATGCGCGCCGTCGACGACTTGGGCTCAGTCCGGACAGTTACCGGATGGTCGGACAGCGAGCTACCCATTGCTCGCCGTCCGTAAGCCCGCGTCTACGGGGGCCGGAAATCGGGATCAGAATCCCGGGGGCAGCGAGAGCGTCGTTGCCTGATGCAATCGGCCTCATCCTTTGCTAGTATTACTGTTTCGCAGAAGGAGGCCTGCCACTCCTACTCCCTCAGGACCATGACCTGTACCAAGCCCGCAACCGCCGCCGATCGCCCTCACGAGGGTACGGCGATGCTCTGCCCAAGCGGGGCACAACTCTACTGTGTGCTCCACCGACCGAGACACGTGTGATAAACTGTGTACTTTTGATTTAAAATCTAGGTCTTTCCTTTTTTGTAATGCCAATAAAGGCAATTTTCTTTCTTTCTTTTTATAAAATAAATAAAGTATTACTATTCTCTAGGTATTGTTTTTTTTTTGGGCACTCAATCACTCTGCTTAGCCAAACTTTCATTGATGAAATGAATCACTATTATGTTACACAATTTCGCTTTAAGTAGACTTCAAACTTGTTTTTATTAGGTAGGCATTCTTAAAACATAATTGATAACAGTAATAACTAGAATGATTGATATTGATTGTCTCTCGGACATTAGTGAGAAAGTGAGCTACATTCAATTCTTTCTTTTTTTATTTGTGTAGACTCACGCTTGTCCACTATATCGCTTGATCTCATCTTATTTCCATCCAAAAGTTGTCTGTAAAAATCGCTTTACTGCCTATTGTTACACTCTATTATTTTTAAGACAAATATTTTTCTTTGTTCTTCTTTCTTATCGAAAATTAGCTTTTGCCCGCGGCTTTGCCGACGTACATAAAATATAGCCTATGTCACTCAGGAATAAAGCACCTTTCTATCGGTGAAAACATTTTAGCAATCAGACCAGTACTTCCAGAGATTATTTCCTACAAACAACAAAAAAACTTTACCTCTTTATTATGTTGGGTGGTGTAGATGTAGATTGATCAGTTCAAAAAAGTGTGACCGAGGTGTATCTCGTCCACTCTGTCACACAAATTAATAAAAGGAAAATATATACTAGCCAAATAAAAGCTGTTGAATGCATGCATTGTATGCATTGTACTTACTAATAATAATCTTAAAATAAAAGAGAATCGGGAAACTTAAAAAAATCAATCAGTTAAAATACGATATCTACATTTTTTAACAAGAGAACAAGCGATTGTCCAGCCCATTCCCGGCCGTAATCCACCACGCGGACCCAGTGCGGGTTGGTGAATGTCAGATGTCTTCGAATTTTTGGTTCTAGGACATACCGGTTTCCTCACAATGTTTTTCTTCACCGTTTTGAGAGCAGTGGTGATTAAATAAATTACACAAAGTTATGTGCTGGGTTCGAACCCGCAGCCTACAACTCGAAAGTCGCAGCCATTACCACTCGGCCACCACTGCTCTCAATATCCATTACTTCCTTCATTAAACTCAAATGATCTAACAAAACTCTTACGAAAATCTCGTCTAAACTCAAGTTACCAACGTACGAAATGTGCGAGTAATGTCACCGTGTGACAAATTTCGCACGATTGACGTAAGTTTCGTCACATTTACGATGACTTAAGATAAAGTAGGCGTCAGTTTTGTAACGCTGCGTTACGCGTCATTAATTTTATGTACATAAGTAGGTAATATAATAATTTGTTACAATAAACAATGACCTTGTCTATTGTTTTAGTAATCTGTTGTGAAACGGATGTGTTTTAGGAGGTATTTGGTATTACCCACCAGTGTTAAGGTACCTTTTTTGTGTGGGAAATTGGTGAAGCGAGAAAAAGTGTCAGACTTTTACTGACTAAAACCCACAGTTTTCCTTCAGTTGCCTTTTTCGAGAATTAAATAAATCACAGCCCGGCAGGCTTTCGCCCTAACTGGTTCCGTACATCTTGCTTATCACCTTAGTCTTTATTGGACATTGAGCTGCTTCCCAATGGTCATCGTCTGCAAGCTCACGTCTACGGTGACCGGTACCTATTTCATGTAAAATTTACCAAAACTGTTTGACTAAATTATGAAAAGAAAATATTTGGAAATGGTCAAAAATACCTATTCTATGTGAAAAGTTTTTCGTGTGTGTGTCACAAGACCGTTCAATGTGGCGACACTTGAGGGAGGCCTATGTCCATCGGTCGACGTCTTTCGGCTGAAATCATGATGATTATATTTTTTTTAGGCAGGAAATCATTCTTTGACCTATCTGCGCTTGGGCGGAGCCCACTCCTTCTTGGTCTTCGTTTCAGAGACCCAGAGTTCTCTTTAGCACAACAGAAGTCTTCGACCTGGCCTACGGTTTTGCTGACATCTTCTTGAAACGCACGTAGATTACTGCGCCGTCGACAACTCGAGCACCGTCCGGACAGTAACCGGACGGCCGAACGGCGTGCTACCCATTGCTCACCGCCCATGATGATGATAAATTATCACTTCCAAAAAATCTCGTACAAGCACTTAAACGATTTCAAAGTTCTTTGACTTCCTTACTTTCTCATAGATTCTCAATAATAAATTTAAATGAATTCTACAAAAACTGCAGCATGCATACACATTAGATGTTCAATGTTCATTCACCATACATGTAGTTATAAATTACAATTCTGCTGATTTCTGTAATGCTGTCAGGTTTAAGATTCTTATCATAACATTCCACGTAATGCTTCGCTGATAAGATTTATGCCCATCTTTGGAGCTACGTGTGATAGTCATGAGAAAAACATGCCTTGATTGGATTTGATCACAAACGGATTTAAAAAAAGAACTTCAGTCGATTGTCTTTTGTTTTATTTCTCGAATGGACGTATTGCCTTGATCACACGTACCGGGAAAGCGGTTGATACATTACTCTCGGCCGAGTACTCGGTACGTGTAAACACAACGTCGAGTGCTCAGCCGAGCTCTTATCTCTACAACTCGCTTACATAACTGTCTCGGCCGAGCAACATTTTACTGTCTCGCCCTTTTACTCGGTGCGTGGGGTCAAGGCATAAGACTAATAAGAAATAAGAAATGAAGATATCCGCAGGAGAACTAGGGTTGCTGACATAGCACAAAGAATCGCCAAATTGAAGTGACAGTGGGCACGGCACATTGCTTGCAGAACAGATGGCCGTTAGGGCCGAAACGTTCTGGAGTGGCGAAAGACGCAATGTTGGAAGGTTTCCAGCAAAGTGGGTCGATGACCTGGTAAATATTGCGGGAATCCGAAGGATGCGAAATACACAGGATCGTTCATTTTTGGCGACGCTTAGGGAAGGCTTATGTCCAACAGTGGACTTCTTTCGGCTGAAATGATGATGATGATGACTAGGCAATATGGTCGAAAGACTACAGCCTTCCAAGTTTCGTAGCAATAAAAAAAACATACTATGACTGGCAATGACTACAGACAAATTAAAAAAAGAACTCTAGCCGATGGTCTTTTGTTTTATTTACGTAAAACTGGCAATATTGTTGATAGCCTCAAGGATAAATAAAAATATAAAAAAACGAAAAAGATAAACGACAACCAACGGTAGTTAATTATAATTAAATAATTATTAAAATAAGAATATTTCTCGTTCTTTTGATTTTAGGAACCATGTTTAGTACCTAGTTTTTTAAAATTATTATATTTAGTATTTTTCGTTCTATATAAAACATACTACATCCTCAATTTAATTTTGAACTATAAATAACAAAGTATTTAATGTATAATAAAGAGTCATTATTTAAATTTAAATACATAAGTGCCTCATTACATTGCAGTCTGGTCACTTTGGGACTATAAATCGCAAAATATCCTGAACTTCAACCACAATATTTCACGCTAATACATTCCTTAAAACTCTACGGGTAGTGGTTATTATTGCTTGCATTAATTCGACTTTCTATATCTACGAGCGTCGCCATGTGAATTCGAGCACTATATAGATTTTTTGTCTCAAGGTTTCCCTTCTCGGTACATAAAGCGGAATATAACGCAACTTAATACCAAACTACAGGAAATGTTGCAAAAATATATGGCATGCTTTTAGTTTAATAACCAAAATTAATGTAAATATATGCCCCTTCGCTAAGCGTTCCGTCTATGTAACGAATTAAAAAAACTATTTATGTATTAGGAGCTGAAAATAGAATAAATATCATATTTAAATATAATACAAAACATTTAAATGATATTTATCTACTTATTCCTCTCGTCTATCATAAGACGACACAAAAAAACAGTAGCCCGATTCACGTATAAATCAAAACGACTTAGTCGTTTTTGTCATTTTCGTATTCACATCCATCAATCGAGTTTGAACGACACCGATTTTGAAATCGTTCGATCGAAGAGTCGTTGAAGCGTATTCAGCTATGTGAGTCGTCATTCAATCGTTGGCTTGAGGTATTCTCACAGATAAACGTTGTTTGATCGGGTCGGATGCCAAGGACTAAATGTCAAATATTGCAGTTCAAATCACAGAGTACTTTGTAACATAGTAGTACTCTGTGGTATCTGGCAACAAGTCGTTGATAGATCGTGTACTAGTAGTTTCGATCCAGTTCAATTGTCGTTCTATCCAATTCCGTTTAAAGAACACGTGAATACCGATTTTGGATAGGACTTTGATCGAACGACTATAAAACTTCAACTATATTTGGCTTGTTTGATTTTACGTGAATCAGGCTACAGAAGAGGTCGGCCCTTTCAGGAGCTCTTAACGCGATCCTTTAAACTTTAAAGAGATTGAGCTTTATAGGGTAATTAACTACATCCCTATATCTTGCTGGCATGCCTGCCATTTTAAAACGTCTTGATCCTAGGAATAAATTTCTTGGGTATCGGGAATATTCGTAACCTAGATACCGCCTGTAAAGGAATACAGGTGGGGTTCAGTCAGCAAAAGTTTTACCGTCTGACAGCCGGCCCTTCAGCTCCATAAAGAGCGGGAGAAATAATTTGAAAAAAAAAATGCCCACCTCAAAAAATATCAACTCCATGCAGTGTTTCAAATGGGCTTCTAAATATTAGCAGTCGAGCGAACTTGTGTCGTTAACGTTTGCATTTGTCAATAATCGTGTCGCCGGTAACTCAACTAATGAATATTATCTTTTCCTGTTAAAGTTTCCTCTTATTATACTTACAGGAAAAGTCCGATAAAACTGAACTGAATATTTTTTCTTGTATGTGTATAGTTTTGCGTTCACAAACATGTATACATACAATATTTTTATAGTGGTGCGTTCACAAACATGTATACATACAAAATAATTATATTGGCATAGCACACGAGATACTTTTTATCCCAATAATTTGTTTCCTTAGGAAAATTTACTTTCACGCTGGCGAATTTTGAGACAAGACGTAGACAGTTCTGTCTAAGACGTCTTAGACAAAACTGACATGTCTGAAACGTCTTAGACAGAACTGTCTAAGACGTCTTAGACAAAACTGACATGTCTTAAACGTCTTAGACAGAGCTGTCTAAGACGTCTTAGACAAAACTGACATGTCTGAATGTCTTAGACAGAACTGTCTAAGACGTTTCTTGTCTTGTCTCAAATGAGCGCAGGCCCGAAGCCACTCGCCGCAGTTAGTAGAAAAATATAAAACATTAGTTTTAGTAAGCTAAACCCGAAACACGTGTCTAGTATTTTTAACCGACGTCTAAAAAAGGAGGAGGTTCTCAATTCGGATGTTTGTATGTTTTTTTTTAATGTTTGTTCGCGCATAACTTCGTCGCTTGCTAAACAATTTGAAAAATTCTTTTTTTGTTAAAAAGGGCATACTTCCCAAATGGTCCCATAGTCACCAAGTTGGGATCGATCGATAAATCGAGGGAACTCCTCAAATTCAATTCAATTTTTTAGTGAAGTCGGTTATTTTTTTTTTATGTAAAGAATCTATGTACAAAATATCATAACTTTACGATTAAAAATCACAAAGTTAGAAGCTTGCGTTCTTTCCACTATGTCACTATAACTCACTCAACAATTTAGAAAAGCTAAAACACCGTGAACGTTTTTAAATTAATTAGTAATTAAAGTCTAATTACTTCAGACACGTGTTCGGAAATTCACAGTCTAGTTGTGATCTAGTTGGTTAGATAATAGTAGGTATTACAGATAGTTCAAGAAAAAGATGCAGCGCAAGTATGTAGGCGCATCTAATTATGTATAAGAAAAAGTAGACTGCTAGAAAATAAAACTAAATTTTATAACAAGAATATCGTATTATTTAAATGTTTATATAAATGGTCTGTTTACATAATATGTAGGCATTCTAAAAACCTATTTGTATTTTACACGCTATTATCTACATTTCTTCTTCTTTCGCAGGTCTGCTGGAAGAAATTTCTTTTTGGAATAAGCAGTACCTTTGTACAATTTTTTATCAGATTGTATCCTTTTACAAGCTTTTATTTAGTTTCACCTGTTCCGATGTTTGTCGGTAAAAAAATCTTACAAATTAAATTTGACTCACTTACCGGTTATCGATTGAACTGAAATGTTGCATGCTCATGTTATCAGATGACAACGCAAAATAAATATGACATGGAGCTGATCAGATGATGGCTATAGGGACTTGGTATTCTTATTTATATAGTTTGGGCTAATACGTCTTGACGAGTATTAATTATAAAGTTACTAGCGACCCGCCCCGGCTTCGCTCGGGTGCAATATTATACATATAAACCTTCTCTAACCTCTTGAATCACTCTATCTATTAAAAAAAACCACATCAAAATCCGTTGCGTAGTTTTAAAGATTGAAGCGTACATAGGGATATAGGGACAGAAAAAGCGACTTTGTTTTATACTATGTAGTGAAAACCAGCTATAAAAGATTGCTATGAAAAAAAATTGTTTAAAAGCTTGTTTCAGATTATATGCGTGTGTACATAAATTATAAATTAAATAAATAAATATTGTTGGCCACACGGGATTTTTCATTAGAAATTCCTGAAAGATCCATATTGACACCGTTTCGATGCAAGTACATGAATTACCTAGTCTAATTCCGGTCTCTGTAATAATACAGCCTAGATACGAAATGTGTACTCAAACCGTAGAAATCCCACAAATTGCCATTTCTCAAATGTCAGTGTGTATCGCGTCGATCAATCATTTGTATGTCAGGTCATTACACGACATACCAGGGTCCAAATGGTCGACATCTTGTTGCTTACCTGTAACAAAAAAAAAAAACAAATTAATAAAGGCTTGTAAATTATTTATTTATTTATTTAAACTTCATGTACAGTAGTGGTACATAGGCGGACTTAATGCAACAAGGCATTCTCTACCAGTCAACCTTTGGGTTAAAAAACATCCGAATTGAGAACCTCCTCCTTTTTTAGAAGTCGGTTAAAAAGACAACACTGTGGTAAGTGAAATACTTCAAACAGAATAAATAAAATAAGTCATTTATAATGATAAAATACAAATATATGCTAAAATTATAAACTAGTAAACACAATGAAATTCAAAAATGTATTCTAGCTGATCCGGCGAACCTCGTACCACCTAACAGTCAATGAATGTCGTCTTTCAACCGATTGCGATGAAACAAAGCCGTAGTAATATTTCAAGTTACACACAATTTTAATGTATAAAAGTTATCTACATCCGTTTCGTACTCCTTTTATATCTATGGTTTCGTACATATTACGTGATGCGCGCGAAACAAGGTACCTAGCTATTTATAAAAATGTCAAATTCAAAGGTATAATGACAAATATTGTTTAAATTGTAAATTCACCGTCTAATGATTTCTCACGCTCTAGGGTGGAGCGGAAAGGCGTGTCAGACTTTTACAGATTAAAACGACATCTATGTTCCTGCAATTTATTGCCCTTTGTATTCTAGTACCTACCACGGATTTCCTTTTTAGAAATTACTTGGAGTAATAAAAGCCACGGGTTGAAAATAGGACCAAATAAACGACAGAGAGTTTAGCCAAGTTGACAATCTACATTCGTTAACGCTAGTAGAAAACTTCAAAAATATGGGAATGACATCATCTCAACGTTAAGTCACGTGGTCAGAACAAAGGAATTGGAGGCGTTGCCAATAAAAATGCCAAAGCTATAGAAAAAGATTCGAAACGAAACGGTCGTAACTTAGACTGCAGATTATTTACCATTTATTTTTTTATAGGTAACTGTTTTATATTATGTTGCAGTCATAATCAAATCTGACACAATATAAAACAATTAAATTGCATCAGTAACATCAGTGCTATTTATCACATACTCGGCAATTATCAAACGCCATAAATTCTTAATAGCAATGCGGATTTACTCCAATTAAATGTTGCAACGTAATTATTTATAATAACATTACATTTTTATGCTCAAGAGTGGTAGATTGGCCGATGATGTAGAGTAAATATTCTCGGTTCTATGTAGTCACCACTAGTGAGGAGAATGGATAAAGTGAGAAATGAGTGTATTAAAGGAAGTTTGAAAGTGGCGCCAGTGACTGAAAAGTTGAAAGGTAATCGGTTGTCTTGGTATGGTCATGTGAAGACGAGGGCTGAAGGGCAAATTACTAAAAGAGTTCTGAATATACATGTAGATGGATGGAGAGGGAGAGGAAGGCCGAAGAAAAGATGGATAGATAGCAGTGACGAAGGTTCCATATAACTCGATTCCCACCGGCTTCCCTTCAGAAGTTTAGAACACAACCACTCTCTACCGTAATTGAGAAATGGCTCAATCAGTAATTATAAAACTACAAAGCTAACATTACAAAACGCCTACACTAAGTACACTATGGACATTAAATCAACACACGCACAACATGTAGCACTATAAGGTAAGCCGCAGGCGCAATCGGCTTTTTAGCGTTTAAATTTCTATACAAGAATACGTCATGACGTCACATAACCTGCCCGCGATTATAGCGCTCCGGCAAGTCGGTTTTTTTTCGAGTTATTTGATAGAGTTTTATTGAATAGGCTTAAAAACTACTAGACTGTTTTTAAAAATTCTTTCACCACTCGAAAGCTACATTATCCACGAGTAACATGGGCTAAATTTTATTTTGGAAAAAAATAGGGTTCCGTAACATATTTGGGTTTTTCGGACACAAGGTGTAAAAAATCAACCAGAAACGTTACTTATTTTGCGTACGCTGCCTAAACTCTTAAAGATAGAACCGTAAAATGTTCTAATTAATTGTAGATCTTATAAATATCTACAAAAAAGTCCGCGTAACAGTATACCTATCTATGTCGAGTGAGGCACAACAACCATTTTTTTATCTAATAATCTTGATTTTTTTTTGGACTACATTTAAACGCATTTATTTTACTCATGCTAATAACCCTTATCAAAATAAATTATTTCATCACTAAGTACAGTTTATGTAGATAATATTTGGTCTTTGAGAATGATTAAAATTGGACGTTTGGTTTTGAAGTTATGGCGAAATTAAAATATTACGATTTATGCTGCACGACCCAAGCGTCACCAAGGCGGGGCCCGGGAGTGCGTGTGCGGGAGGAGTTTATATCTATGAGAAAGGTCGTGCGCGAAGTCAAATAATTTTTGTGCGATTTTTTTTAAATTTCGTTCATAAAACTACACCTACGCAAAAGTTCTTCTCAGAGCTGGTTTTTTTAAACATTTTAATATATGCCTTTACAATAAATATCAACATGCGCAATGCTCAAAAACAAGAACGATTATCTGATCTAGCCATTCTTTCTATAGAAAAACTTTCTTTACTAAAAATTAAGAATCTTCCCGGCTTTAATGATAATGTCTTAGCGCACTTTGTAAGAAAGAATAGACGAATAGCTTTAGAGTATAAGTAGTATTATTAGTACTTAGTCGATTAAGTTTTGTTTAATTTACATCATATCATCATTTCACCACAAACGGCTTTTATCAAAGCCACTTCTATTATGCTTGTAAGTAGCGTTGCCAGGCGTCCGGATAAAGCCGGACATAGTCAGGCTTTTAAGTGGCGTGTCGGGCCAAATTTGAGCATTTTTGGCTTTTGTTAGGCTTTTTAAAGACCATTTTGTTTAGAATTGTCATTAGAGTTTTGCCTTACCTTGTATCGCTGCTTGTGCTACAAGCAGAGTGGATATGGAATAGTGTAGCAATAATATCACTTAATCTTATGGTATTTTCATTAGAATTTAAAAAGATTTCATGAATTTTATTAGCCTAAAAAAAAATGTCGGCCTTTTTGACCAAACATCCGGCTAAATAGGATAGATTTTCCGGCTTTTCAGTTCCAGGACCTGGCAACCCTACTTGCAAGACACTGTTTCAATATCTCAGTGCTTACACGTATAGTAAAAGTGGACTGAAGATACATCTGCCAATACAAGACTAAAGCCAGGATGCCAATCACAGATTTTCGGTAAGGACTCAAGACTGCGTGCCTGCGCTCGGAGTAGGCAAGCATTTTTTTTGCTCCGGCTTACCTCTCTCAATATTTCACGCTTCGCCACTGATAGATAGTGATAGTTTGACGGGTGACAGGACAGAATGGAAGAAAAAAACGTGTGGCGCCGACCCCAAGTAAAATGGAATAAGGGCAGGAAGA
The DNA here is from genome assembly GCA_949319445.1 of Mythimna lalbum. Classification (NCBI taxonomy): domain Eukaryota; kingdom Metazoa; phylum Arthropoda; class Insecta; order Lepidoptera; family Noctuidae; genus Mythimna; species Mythimna lalbum. Next base: position 5,760,219 of record OX439357.1, on the reverse strand, counting down.
AGAAGATGTAGTCACCACTAAAATCTTGATAAAATTATGATCGTAATAATTATGATAAAGAACGTACGAATTACATTATCAATTTAGAGATATGCGGCTGTAAAGTCCCTCCGTTGAAAAATGAGGATCCTCCGACCAGACGAATCGTATGTCTGGTCCGGGCAACTGTCCGATAGTTAATTTCGAATTTTTGTATATTGTTTTAATCGCGCGGAAAACTTTGATGTTACGATGCAGGATTCTGAGTGTAAGTTCATATGTGCCGCCATAAATATTGCTACAATCAATATCGTTAAAAAGTTAACAATGAAAGTCTTATAATAAATGAAATCTATATACTAAATTAACAAAATTCACAATAACAATTTTTTTTTTTCTTTGATTGAAATATTGCTATAATTGCTATATCAGATTTTTACTATAACAAAAAATTCTGTTGTCAATCTGACAGACGCAGAAATACTGGCTGAAAAAAAATTATTGGAGAGTCAAGTAAACGTTTAAAAAAAACTAAAACATGATGATTAACAGGATAATTGCACTTAATCCCCGTAAACATGACAGAGACATTGAATCAATTAAAACTGATCCAAAGAAACTACGCAATAAGAACTCAACACAACATGCAAATAGGGTTGCCAACCAAACTTTATAATAACTGTAACTTTATTTTTGGTAAATATACTTTATACTTTTGCATAAAAATAAAGTATCGTCAAACGGGGTGAAAAAGACCGCAGGGGGCAGAGAAACAAAACTTGGATTACAATTTTCACTTGGTATAATATTATTGATTTGTCTGGCCTATTGGTCTAGCGGTTAGTGGACCTGACGGCTATGCCGGAGGTCGTGGGTTCGATTCCCACCTAGGACAAATGTTTATGTGATGAGCATGATCATTTGTTCTGTGTCTGGGTGTAATTTATCTAGAATATGTATGTATTTAGAAATATATGTGTGTTTATCAGTTGTCTAGTACCCATAACACAAGCCCTGCTTAGCTTGGGAGTAGACGGCGTTGTGTGATAGTTGTGGAATATTTTTATTATTTGTTTATTATTATTTCTATCAAAGCATCGATTTTTATTTATTGGAATAGGAGTACTTATATGCTGGAAAAAACGTAAAAATACCTTTGAGATTGACGTTCTTCATGAAATGAAATAAAAAAAAGAGTTACTTGTTTATATGAATTGAAATTGGGAGTATAAAGATAGCTTCCAAAAATATAAGGGTTATGTTAGTTTGTGATAAAAAAAAATTAAAATATGGGTTTAAGAGTAGAATAAAAAAATAATTGTAATTTCCTTTTTTTTCTGTCATGTACTTTCGTTTTTCTTAAAAAAAAATAAAAGTGTTAGGTCATTTTTCTTACAAGCAGTTGGCAACCCTGCATGCAAACGGTTTTTCCTTCACATCATTTATTCGACCTACCACAATGTCCAGGACATAAGCAATACTTGGCAATTAATGCTTTCAATTGACCCTGCTCAGGAACTGATCCCTGATCTCATAAGTAGATGCAATCGTTTTGTATGCAGGGTATCGAGTAGCTTGATGTAGCGTTGACAAACACCCAAGGTTTTAGAGTAATGAAGACTAACTAGTTTTAAATTGCAATAAAGGAAATGCACTTCTGTTTTTTTTTTTGTTGATATCGAGTTTTTTGGTTATAATTCCTTCTGATCTTTTATCATATGATACTATAAACGTTGATCATCATCATCATCAACATTTCGGCTGAAAAACGTCCACTGCTGGACATAGGCCTCCCACAAGTGCCGCCATGCGCCACAATGAACGGTCTTGTGCGTCTCGCATCCATCGCAATCCCGCAACATTTACCAGGTCTTCGGTCCACCTTGTGGGAGTCTTTGTAACACTTCGTCCGGTACCTGGTCTTTACTCCAGAACCGTTCGGCCCCACCGACCATCGGTTCTGCGAGCAATGTACCTAGCCCACTGCCACTTAAGTTTGGCGACTTCACATGCTATGTTATTGCATGGATATTGATTCTGATTCGATCAACTAAAGAAACTCAAACCAAAGGATAATAGAAAGGGCGATACTGAGCTTATACTTGACTGTAAGCTTTTTAATGAGGTCTATTTTGAGTGACCACGTTTCAGAGCCATATTGTCTTGTCGTCATATGTCGTTAATGTGTATTAAAATTTCCTTACTATCTCTTCTTCTGAGTCGGTACACTCCACGCTCTTGCCAGAGTGGTCGTGGTCATCACCGGGAATCACGATGAGTGATCTTTGTAATGCGGCGCCATTCATCGCGGACTTACTATCTAATAATTGACCCCGCCACTTGGGAGAAACGGGCACAAGATCGGCCTGAATGGAGACGTCGTGTGCAACAGCACGTGCAGGCCTTCGAAGATAGGAGGAGGTTGGAATTGGACCAGAAGCGTGATGAACTCAAAGCTAGACCACCAACAGCTATACTATAATTTATAATGTCGTTAATGGTGTCCTGACATGTCCGCTTTGTGCTCGGAGTTTTTCGGCCAAGGTTGGATATGCAAGCCACATGAGAGCGCATAAAAGAGCTGCAGATCTGAGCTCACAACCACTATGAGAGGCCAAAGAGTGCGGTCGCTGTGGCCGAAATCGGCTAGATGGCATCATCATCATCATCATCATCACTATCTATACTAATATAATAAAGAGGTAGTTTGATTTTTTGTTTGTAGGAGGTAATCTCCGAAAGGACTGGTCCGATTGCTAAAATTTCTTCACCGATATAAAGCTTCTTTATTACTGAGTGACATAGGCGATATTTTATAAGCGGAAGAAGCCGCGGGCAAAAGCTAGTTTCCTATATTTGAAAAAAAAACATATTTTATGTCAACTTCCTGAAAATTTGCAACTTTATATCTAGAATCCAGCAATCCACGTTCAGTCACTGCACTTAAAACCTACTGAACCAAAAAGGCTGTAACACGATCTCACTCAAGATATTGCATACACCTGTCAGAAGTCAGCCAGTATCTATTCATTCTCAAATTGCAACTCGCATTCATTCCAAGGTCGGCTGTATTTATATTCTGTCACAGAGAAGCTTCGTCACAAAACAGAGAAGTACAGAAGTCAATATCATACTTCACTTTTCACACTTACGCTCGGCGGTCGCGCTAGGGTCAGCGCCGCCGCTCTGTCACAGAGAATTCTCTCATCGAAATACAAGCAAACACCTACTTAGCTCATAAAACCATAATTCATGATTTAATGTTGAATTTATTCAACCGTCCTGTGAACAATAATAATATCTTATTTCACAAAAAAAATTACAGACGTGTGTCTCAAGCGGGTGCCACTCGCTCTCGCATTAGTTTCAACCTTCTTTCTTATATCTAAGGTTTCAACCGATTTGGTGATTCTTTGAAAGCGAGAGAATGTCTCATTCATCTGGCCTAGTGTTTGTATATATTTTGTGTCATAAGCAAATGCGCAAACGAGTGCTTTCGATACATTTAGTGATCGGGGAAAACTAATATGCAAATCGGAAAAATAATAGTCAGACTCTTACTGACTAAATATCCTACCCCGTTCTTTCGTGCCTTTCACACCGGGGCTGAGCTACCTTTCGGAGCTAACTCTGGCTCCAGTAGGCCTCGACCCAGCTGGGCCCCTGCTACTGCTGACAACTCCTTGAGGCGCGCGGGAACAACGCGCGCCTTCGACGACTTGGGCTCGGTCCGGACAGTTACCGGACGGTCGGACAACGAGCTAAAGAATCACCCTTGAGATTATCGTGACTGTGAGCGGTGTCTGTGTGCGTTACTCGAGCGCGCTTTGTATGTAGATCTACTTCTGTATCTATCTCCTATGTGGCTGCGTTTAGTAGCAGATCTCGAGCAGTTATGTAATAAATATGTAGGTTGATATAGTGTTTCATAAGATGTGCTGTAATTGAATGACGATGTTAGGTAATATGAAGATGTGTGTGACTCTTACTGGCATTATTAATTTGTTATTTTTTAGAAATAACAGACAAATTATGAGTTAGAAACAAAAAGATCTGCTTGGTAAATAGCAAGATAATTCTGAAATAAAAATAAAGCCAGCTCTTTAGACAGATGTTTACATTTCCGCATTATTTATTTCAAAATGAATGTATGTACATTGTAGTTTGTACACACCTAACCTATGTAAACAGACAAAAAAAAGGGAAACAGAAAAATACGTAGACAGGGTTATTTGTAAATCACTAACAACAGTAACAACTTTGCAGGACTGTATTGCTAACATCATAAACAACAACTATTGTTCTATGACTTGTTAAAAAGCATAATACATTTACCAAAAACAAACCTTCAAGTTTTCAGTCCATCTAACACATTTCAACTCTGTATTTTTCCGTATCTACTTACGCCTCCCGTGCACTGTTGTTATAGTAATAGAAGCAGGCTTTCGAAACATTGTCATCACACCTAGCACCATTTCCATGTACAAAACATTGATACACCATCATGTAGACGTCAAGAACACGTATGACGCGACGCAAGCGCGACTGACCGATTAGTGAGAGCTGCCCGTAAATAGGTCAAGTTCAAATTCAGCTACCCTCGGAAATTGTACTATCGCTTGCTTTGCATAGACTTCATAATATTTAGAACGTTCCATTTAAATATATTTTAATTTTTGTATGAAAATTTGATGAACTATGATAATTTTTTTAAAGTCATAGAACTATAGTTGTTATTTATGATGTTCTTAACATAGTCCTGAGAGGTTGCTAGTGTTTTACAAATAACCCTGCATAGATCTGATACGGACAACGTCAAATTATCTAGTTACCCTCGTTAATAAAGTATTTGAAATAAAAGCGAGGGGTATCCAATTGACTAAAGTGGAAAAAAGAGATGTAGTGTCTATATACTTTGTGTATTGTAGACAAAATAAGTACATACTATAATAGTATAATAATAATAAGTACATATATAAACAGTACATAACATAATTCGCATTAAGTATTAATATAATATAAACACACAGTGTAAATAAATATTATCATGTGTACATACATACATCTACATTAATATACTAAAGAGGTAAAGTTTGTTTTTATGTTTTTTTTTTGTTTGTAAGAGGTAGTCTCTGGAAGTACTGGTCCGATTGCTAAAATTTTTTCACCGCTAGAAAGCTGCTCTATTCCTGAGTGACATGGGCCATATTTTACGGACGCAGGCGAAGTCATGGGCAAAAGCCAGTAATTCATAAGGGTTAAAATGAAATCCCAAAAACCTTCATACGTACTACTATGCCATAAGTTTCGTTTGTGCTCAATGATAACTTGATAAGTATCAAGACCAGTCATTGTAAATCACGAAGAAACCTGATCTTGATTAAGCACTTATTTGCGGAAATTCAGTTCTTTGACCATGCCCGTGAAAGCGATCATGAGAAATATTAAAAAGGTAAACTCAAGGGTTTAGGAGGGGCCCATCTGGGTCGAAGCCTACCGGGGTCGGGGTTATCCGAAAGGAAACTAGAGCCCCGGTATGAAGGCTAGAAGGAACGGCGCGGGGTTTTTAGTCAGTAAGACTCTGACACTGTCTCCCGCTCCACCCAAGAGCGGGTTTCGTCAATGATGATTTTCCCCGTCGAGAGAAAAAAAAAAAGGGTCAAGGGCGAGTTGTAAGGAACGTAGGGACGAAGGGACCTTGGTGCGGAGTTAAGAACGCAAATTCGATTTGATGAAGCTTAATTGCCGAATTAAGATCACTTTTGGGCCTACTTACGTCTTTGTTTGTATGTTATCATGTACTTTTAGTTATGTTTAAGAGTCAATCTTGCAACATATTACTGTCCCCGCACAAGGGCCACAACAAAAAACTAGAAGCGGCTGCAAAAAACAGCTGAACCGCGCGACACCTCTTGTGTCCGGTGAAGCTAGAAGCCGCTTCAAGCGTTTTTTTATGGCGGCACCGCTGCACACGAGCCACAAAAAAGGCCGCCTCAAAATAAAGCTTGAAGCGGCGTTTTTTTGAAGCCAATTAATAATATTAATGACATATCAATAACTACTATTGTACTCTTTAATATAAACGTAGCTTTAACCTTATCAATATAATTCACTAACTTCTGAAATCGGCTTCGCCCACTTTTTCAAAATTGTTTTCTCCAGATATATATAGTTTTTTTAATTGGTATAAACCAGAGCTTGACTGCGACCCCACCTGATGGTAAGTAGTGATCCAATCGTTGATAGTGAGGCGCACTTGTTTATCAAGAGCATTCACTCTAGCCTTGAAGACACTTAAATTATAATCGGACGGGAAAAATATATAAATTTTAGAACCCTGCTAGAAAGCTGCTTTATTCCTAAGTGACATAGGCTATATATTTTATGTACGCGGGTAAAACTGCGAGCAAAGGATAGTGTTGTATAAGGACAGTCGAGCCTGTCGGCTATCATCATCAGCCAACCCACTCCAATGACATTACAAACTTTGACATAAAAAAAAATTGATATAAAAAACTTTGACATTAAAAACTTTGACATTAAAAACTTTGACATTAAAAACTGACATTAAAAACATTGCCTACTGGGGACAGGGTTGTGCCTACTGGGGACAGGGTTGTGCCTACTGGGGACAGGGTTGTCCGAAAGGGAGCTCGTGCCCCGGTATGAAGGCTAGAAGGAACGGCGCGGGGTTTTTAGTCAGTAAGAGTCTGACACTATCTCCCGCTCCACCCAAGACCGGGTTTTGTCATAAGATGATTTCCCCGTCGACAATAAAAAAAAACCCCATTAAAAACATTGTCATAAAAAACTTTGACATTAAAATCTTGACACTTAATTTTTTAAAGAAAGGTCTATAAACAGAGTTAAAGCACCAACAAGTTGATATTGCGTCCAAAAGAGTGGCGAGCTCGGAATCCGGCACGACGACTTTCATTACTCGCAGCAATGATGCGTGCGACGGACATTGGCAACATTGCACTCAGGGCAAACACTACACTATAATTAGAAACAAAAACTGTAACTTATAAAATACTTCACGGACTAAGCCTTTTTTTGAAGTAGGAAATCATCAAATAACTATTCCCGCGCTGGATGGAGTGAGAAGCAGTGTTAGGGTAACCCTATACTGTGCACACGTGTGAACCTCTCGAAACTTTATTATTTGCACATTTTCTATTTTTGAAAACTGTATGAAAATCCATTGTGCGGTTTTGGAGATACCGGATGGATACACAGACTCTTTATTTTATACTAATGTAGAGATAATGAAGATTCATTACCTTTAACAATTCCAAAAAGGCCTTCATTCAGTCTGTCTTTGACCGATACCTTCACCCAAAATAAGACATATTGCCGCACAAAGATAGGTATAATAGATTTAAAACAATATTGCGCATTCAGTTACTGAAAGAACAATGCAAAACAATTATGAAGAAGAATGCGGAAACAGTGAGACGCAAACCACAGGATTGCGGTTACACCAGATGTTGTGGTTAATTCTATAATGTTTATTTTAACCTTAACTTGTGTTGCTGAAGAGTTCACTGCTTCTTTAATTTAGGTACAACGGCCCGGCAACATTACTTCGGCGCTGTGTCGTTACCGTGAAACAGCGCGGTTACGTTAACGTGAAACGGCGTGCAGATGTTAAGTGGATGTGGATACTAATATGATACGACTTGCTTTTACCTGCGACTTCGCCTGCGTACAAAATATATAGCCTATCTCGCTCAGGAATAAAGCAGCTTTCTATCGGTGAAAAATTTTAGCAATACCACCAGGACTTCCAGAGATTACCAACTACAAAAAAAAAAAACAAAAGAGAATCTTTACCGCTTTGTAATATTAGTGTAGATTATTATAATACATCTCAACACAGCTGGGTATCGTATAAGAACAAGCACTAGGCCGTTTCAAGTTCAAAACGCCGCGCTCTTTCACGTTAACGATATCGCGCCATTTCACGTTCACGAAATCACGGTATTTCACGTTACGAAACAGCGCCGTTTCACGGTAACGACTCCTCACCGTTTCACATTAACGACACCGTACCTTTGGTAATTGCAATACGTTCACTAATTATTTGAATGTGATTGATATGTAATACCTATTTTCTTTCTTTGTCTGACATGATTTACAAAGTTTGTTTTTCCTAGTTCTACTTTGCTTTGGTCCATGAACAGACTGTCTAATAATCCTAATATTTATATGGATATTGTGTGAAGTGAATGGTGACTGGAATCCGGATGTCGATGACTTGTGATTTCATAAAATGGACGAGTACTAAGTGTGGTCTGTGCTAATGTTAGGTATTGTCCAATTACGAAAGTGCAACGAATGATTTTCCGTATAAACAGGATAAATATTTTTGTAAGTAATGGTGTTCTGTTCGTGAGCAAAAAGTTGCTAATGCTTTTGCCAAAATGTTCCTGGTTTTGCTAACTGTACAAGCCGATCTTCTTTTGATACGTTTGTCAGCATTGTCAGCGATATAGATAATTTATTATTTTTTAGATTTATTTCATTCCTATTGTTTCTTAGTTATTTTTTCTGACTTCAGTTTAAAGGTTCCCAACAAGATCCCACGGTCCCATCTGGGCACTTGCCTATCTTGGCATGTATCAATTTATTGTAGCCACAATTTTTTTAAATAATATTGAACATATAATTTATAAAAGCATTACCTTACTAATATTATAAAAGCGAAAGCGAGTTTGTTTGTTTGTTACGTCTTCACGCCTAAATGGCAAAACCGATTTTGATGAATTTTGGTACAGAGATAGTTGGGACCCTGGAGACGGACATAGGCTAATTAAAAAAAAAAAACAAATATTATTATTAAATTATATTAATAAATGCGGGCGAAGCCGCGGGTAAAAGCTAGTAAGGATATAAATTAAAGAAAAGATACCAATACCAGTGTTGTGATAACCCTGATATCAACCTGGTTTGTGATTAGTGTTTGACACGATCACTGGCCTGAGAGAGAACCTGTCTAAATAGCCCAATCAGCATATCATATCAGCTAAGAGCTGATAGCCACTGATTGACATAGCAGGATATGTTGTTAAAGCTAATCAACACGAAATTATAATAACAAATAGATGCAAAAGAGATCGCGTATTTTGTTATTTTTTGAACTAGCTACAGTCTGCGTTCTTGCCCGCATGTATTTAGCAAATTATCCCGGAATAAATCCAAGTCATCCATCATTCCAAGTCATTGACAACTTGTATTTATCCTATATATATGTTAGTCTGTAAAGTATATATCTATGGGCCAAGATGCCTGATAATAAATGATTTATTATTATTATTATTGTCTATCCGTGAGCCTATTTTCACCCAAATCCGTTTAGCTGTTTTAGCGTGAAGGAGTAACAAATAAACACACACATACACTATACTTTCGCCTGTATAATATTAGTGTAATTACGTTAAACAACTCATGTATCGTCGGTGCGTTCACAAATATAATTATAAATTTATATGCACAAGACACCCAAACTCGGATCAAATATCTGTAGGCTACATAAATGCTTGTAGCTTACAGGAATCGTCGAAACCAGCGACATACAGTGCAGTAGCCGATTGCGACAGTAATTTTTTTCTTTTACGTGCAAAATCGTCAAACGAGTTCTAATAATAATAATAATAATCCTTTATTTTCAGGCAGCTAAGGCCCATAGATAAAATACACAAAAATAATAATTACAGAATAATAAACTAATACGTAAGTGATCCTATAACTAATTATATATTAAACTAAACTATTGTACACTAAGTGACGGTTCCGCTGCGAGGTCGGTATCTTTCGGCCCCTTCGGCCAAAACTCTCCTTTGACTCTCTTTTGAGTTCTGCCATTCTAGGTGGAGCTAGAGGGAATATCAGACTTTTACTGACTAAAACCTACAGTGTACTCTCATTTACCCTTTGGACCTAGAGAAAGAGGTTATCTCGACCCTGGAATACAAAGGTTAACTAAAGGAACTTAGGTGGGTTCACTCCACCCAGAGAGAGGAAGATTATTTGATAATCTTCTACCAAAAATAAACTAGTTTAGGACTTATAAAGCGGCTTGCTTTGTTTAACTTTACCACAATACACGTTACATATTCATGCAACAAGGAAACTATAAATTAGTCGCTAATAATGTGTAGACGATCAGGAAAATGCGCTCGTCAAGTGTTCAAACTGATAATGAATGTAGATTACACTTCCTTTGAGCTTAATCATTAATTTTGTTCAGTTTGGCAGCTATGTGCTAATCACCTCTACTGGTAATATAACAGCAGGCCTAGCCAAGTTACGACCGTTTCGTTTTGAATTTCTACAGTCGGTGACTCCTCCGCTGAAAATTAGCGCTGTGGACACGTCGCATTTTGCGTGTGCACACAGCATTATGCTGAGCGTACGGCCGTTTTGCATGGACATGGCGGATCAATTTTTATTGTTATTTTTTTCATGAAAAATTTGTAAAATAATAAATATAAAAATGTACCTGTTAATATAATCTGTTAGTCTTATGAGGCTGCTTTTCCACTCGCTTATCTTCAACATCGAGCATGGTTTAAAATGATGGACGATTTTTGCCCAAAATAAAAAAAAAAACACGTAAGGAATCTTTTTACTATGACATACGTAGTACAAATTTCAACATTACGACATTGCGTTTCTTTACCATATTTAAAAAAAAAACACTTCAATAACTTACTCAATTATGTCTAAAATACTTCCTTATTGAGCGTTGCATTCGTGCCGAGAAAAAATACCCACAAGTAACGTAAAGTTCAAGAAAAACTACGTAATTGATACTAAAAAAAAACTATTTATGTATGTTGTATAACCTAGCAATTATTTATGACAAATGGATATATATCTTGAAAGTTACAAGAGCACGCTTACGGGGTTTTATCAAACCAATCATAATTCTATTATACCTAGTCTTAAATTCGTGGCCATGTCTATTAGAACAGCAAAAAGTTTCTAATAAAAAAGCTAGGTCTTGTCTGAATTTAAACTGAAATAATTGCTAGGATATTATACAGAGTTATTTGTAAAACACTAGCAACCTCTTAAGTGCTAGTTAAGAACATCATTAACAACAAGTTTTGTTCTATGACTTTTAAAAATTTATCATATTTTGGTCCATCACATTTTCATACAAAAATAAAAATATTTAAATTGAAGGTTCTAAATATTACGAAGTCTATGCGAAGCTAGCAATAGTACATTAGCGGAGGGTAGCTGAACATGAACTTGACCTATTTACGAGCGACACTCACTAGTCGGTCAGTCGCATTGATGCGCTTGCGTCGCGTAATACGTGTTCTTGTAGCGAAATTCGGCAGTGCGGCAATCTTTACATGATGGTGTATCAATATTCAAATGTCGAGTACACGGAAATGGTGCGAATGTTTGCTAGGTGACTGTAATTAGAATGTTTCGGCAGCCTGCTTACTATTACGAGAACAGTGCGCGGGAGCCGTAAGTAGTAAAGCAAAATACAGAGTTGAAATGTGTTAGATAGAACAACGAAATCTTGGAGGTTTGTTTTTGGTAAATGTGTTATGTTTTGTAAAAAGTCATAGAACAAAAGTTGTTGTTTATGATGTTCTTAACTAGCACCTAAAAGGTTGCTAGTGTTTTACAAATTGCCGTGTATGCATGCGGAATCGGACGTACAGTCCCGTAAATCTCCATCAAAAAGGGAGAATCCTCCGAAAAGACAAGCGCTGTGTCAGGTCCGGGCAATTGCCCGATCCCTAGTTGATTTCGGGATGTTGTCCAAGTTCTAATCGCGCGGAGAACTTTAGTACCATGATGTAGGATTTTTAATTTTAGTATCTATTTGACATCTTACTGTCCCCGCTACAAAAAAACGCTAGAAGCGGCTACAAAAATAGCTAGAAGCCGCTGCAAAAAACAGCTGAAACGCGCGACAGGTTGTGGCCAGTTTGAATCTTGAAGCCGCTCCAAGCGTTTTTTCTTTTGTGGCAGCAACACCGCGCACGAGCCACAAAAAAGGCCGCCTCAAAATGAAGCTTGAAGCAGCGTTTTTTTGAAGCCCGTGTGCGGGGACAGTTAGATATTACTACAAGATAAATAGCAAAGGTTGCGCTTCCTCACGATATCAGGACCGCCGAAAGTCGGTATGCATTTAAGCGGAAGTTGCGGAATCATTTTCTACTCCAATAGCAGAATCGTTTCAAAACTTCTTTCCTTACTTTATATAAATATATATATGTAGTATATATATTATATTAAATAAATATGTATGTGTATTTTAACTATATGTATTCTTTTTACTCTTGTTTCCTAAACAAAATTCTCTTTTGTGCGCCTACCATATTATCTCTTCACCTCCCTAGGTTGACTGGTAGAGAATGCCTAAGGCATTAAGTCCGCCTTTGTACTTTTTGTTGCATGAAGATTAAATAAATAAATAAATAAAGGTAATAATTATGAGTACATTGACTACACCAATTCGTCGTGCCTGTAAATTCGACTACTGCAGCAATGTATTCTGAAAATTTGCGGTACTACTGTTGGCCCAGTGGTTGAGCGAATGGCTTCTGCGTTACGTGTCACGTGTTCTATTCCCGTAAAGAACAAATCTGTATGACCTACAGTTTGTCGTTCCAGGTCTGTCTTGGGTATGTTAGTTTACATGTTTTTGAACGCCCTCACAGTATAGGAGTAATTCCTAGTGTCATCATCATGATCATCAGCCTTTTTTATCTTCCCACTGCTGGGACTCAGGCCTCCTCTCTAGGAGAGGGAATGGGCCGTAATCGCGGGCCCAGTGCGATTTGGTGAATGTTACATGTCTTCGAATTTTTGGTTTTCGGACATGTCGGTTTACTCACGATGTTTTCCTTCCACCGTTTTGAGAGCAGTAGTGATGAAATAAATTACACAAAATAATGTGCCTGGCAGGGTTTGAACCCGTGATCTGATAGTCGTAAGTCGGAGCCACTACCACTCGGCCACCACTGCTCTTATTCCTAGTGTGAGGCAACATTATTTTTAATTCATGAATCCCCAAGCGACACCCGGTGGCCGCGCATCTATTGTCTTACTATTGTGTCTCTAATTGACGGTATCTGAAGGGTTAAAGAAAAGTAGTATACAACTGTGAGAAATAACCAGCCGAAGGTGTAAAATAGGAAAAGTGTTACTTGTAAAGTTATTATGTTGTAATATGAACAATAGTAAACAAAATATGATTACATTGAATGCATTCAAGCGTGTTGACTGCATCTTATTTAATAAAAAGTTATTTGTATATAACAACAAATACATACTTAGATTTTAAGTATTACATAATATTATTTTATAAAATATACGTCACTCAAATGGATTCCGACGATAACAATAAAAATATACCTATAATATAATATTCCACAACTATCACAAAACGCCGTCTAGTCCCAATCTAAGCAGAGCTTAATTTTTAATTCTTTATTGTATATCATGATAATTGCAGCGTTTGTGTTTTGAGTACTAGACAACTGATAGACATACATATATATTTATACGACGTCACAACATGGCTATCGATCCTATTCTCATTTGGAACGCATTGTACATTACATATCATGTACGTTTTATGTAGTCATAGTTTAAGCCTAGTAATAACACTAGTACTAAAGAACCGCGTTTTCTAATAAGACGGTACTTAAATATCTAATTCCATGATTAGTCAAAAATCCTGCATCTTGAGTTATTTCAAGGCTTTATTTTATCTACATCCTTATTATATTTTAATGTTATAAGCAGAAGTCAAGGCTATGTTGCCTAATTTTGTATTCAGTGGTCGAATCTAATTATTGCCAAAATGTGTTCGTGAGAGAGATAAGTAGTGATCACGAAGCATTAGATGTTGTCAGTTGAAAAAAAAAACAACAATTTGTCTATTATGTTTTGGCAAATATCTGAGGGCATACTTCATTATTATCATAAACATTATTACGGTATTAAATGTCACAGGTGAAGTCACTGGTAAAAGCTAGTCAAGGCAAAATAATGTAAGTGTGTATATTTGTATGTTTCATACACCTTCACTCTTAAACTGCTGAAGAGATTTGAATGAAATTTGGCGCAATGTTAGACCATGTCCTAGAAAAGCACGTAAGATACTTTTTTATCCCAGCATTATGAGAGATCATTTTCTTCTTTTACATGGGCAAAGTCGCCGGCAGCAGCTAACTCCTAATAAATTAAGCAAAAAAAAAAAAACAAAAAAAAACCAACCAGTTTCTCTTCCGGGCCATGTGTGGACCGGGCATTAACTGTGTTACAACATAGATATAACAGAACACAATTGTCTAGGTTGTCTATTGCACTTCCGACACCGACCAACAGTAAATTATCGCATTTTCCAGAACAATTTGCGTTATTTTATCTCTTCTTATTTTCTTGCGTTCAGACCCACTAACTAAAGTTAGCTTTAGTAATAATAATAGACAACCTAGACAACTGTGTTCTGTTTTATCTATGGTGTAACCCAGTTAATGCTCGGTCTACACATGGCCCGGAAGTGAAACTGGTTGGATCTTTTTATCTTTCTTTCTTAATTTATTAGTAGTTAAGAACAAAATAAAACTAAAGATGATCCACATCCATAATAATTTAAGTCATTTAAATTAGTAAATTAGTAAAGTACTTAAGCGGAAGCTATTGGATATGTGTATTCTCCCCATTCTGACCTATGGCGCACAGACTTGGTCTTTGACTAACATGCAAAGGTCCAAACTCAAGGTTTGCCAACGTGCTATGGAGCGCAGCATACTAGGTGTTAAAATAACGGATCGCGTTCGAAACATTACACTGCGCTCCAAAACGCAAATCATTGACGTAGTTCAGAAGGCTGCCCAGCTTAAGTGGGACTGGGCTGGACATGTCTGTCGCATGCCGATCGAGCGGTGCGCCAGGAAAACGCAAAATTGGTGCCCTGAAATCGCACGTCGGGGTCGCGGCAGACCAAGAAGGAGATGGCGGGACGACTTGGATGTCTTCCTTGGGAATTGGAAAGAAGTAGCTCAAAATCGGGAACATTGGAAGGAGTGGAGGGAGGCCTTTGCCCAGCAGTGGGACAATATGGGCTAGATATAATAATAATAATTGGTACATAGTTTGGATGAACGCGATTGGAGAATCACGTTCATCCAAACTATGTACCAATCGAAAACGTGTCGGGTCACAAGATCATAACTTCAGCTGTGTCAAAATTGAGAACCCGGTAACCTACAACACAAATATTACCATAACTTAACCTACTAAACCTACTATTTGGAGATAAAGTTACGAGTTCCCACGGCCTTGTGCGTAGAAAACTCATTGAATTATAACAAGGTACTTATAATAACTCTAAATCAAAGTCAAAAGTCAAAGTCAAAGTCAAAATATTTTATTTCACATAGGCCTACATGGGCACTTATAAAACGTCAGAAGCTAGTGCAAATAACTGTAGTAAACTTGCTACTCAAGCGTTTATCAAATAAGTGTAATAAAACTATCACACAACGCCGTCTAGTCTCAAGCTAAGCAGAGCTTCTGTTATGGGTACTAGACAACTGATAAACATACTTAATTTATTTCTAAAAAACCTTTTTATAAAAAAAAATAACCGACCTCACTAAAAAATTTAATTGAATTTAAGGAGTTCCCTCGATTTCACCAAAATACCATCATCAGATCCCAACTTGGTGACTATGGGACCATTTGGGAAGTATATCCTTTCCAACAAAAAAATATTTTTTTAAATCGGTTGGCAAGCGACGAAGTTATGCGCGAACAAACATAAAAAAAACATACAAACATCCGAATTGAGAACCTCCTCCTTTTTTAGAAGTCGGTTAAAAATACATAATATAGATAAATTACACCCAGACACAGAACAAATGATCGTGCTCATCACACAAAAAAATATACATAATACAAAAACACAAAATACACTCAGGCGTCAAAGTAATCCTCCAAATCGCTCTCATTTATTTTTTGCACTTGTAATTGAGATGCAGTTTGATAGATTATTTATCGGTGGGTAAAAATCATCCAGATGACATCCCCCGCCCTTGGGCGGAGCGGGAGATAGTGTCAGACTTTAACTAACTAAAAAACCAAAGCCAAGGGTTTGCTTCCCTTCAGAAGCAAACCCTTGGCTCTACTGGAGCCTGCTGGGCCCCCACGGATAGTTAGGTAGTTTAAATATTTTAGCCAATAACTATTAAACGGTCTCGTGTGTGAGCTATCGAATAGATACATAAAACGCACGTGAATATAGCTGCAAATGACCATGGAAGCTATTATACAACATGTTTCGTAACTAGTATTCATGTTTATAGATGTCACTCACGTGATTATTTTCGGATATGCTCGAATAGTCTCGGAATGCATTATGCATGTGAGTATAGTTGTATACCTACTTATAACTAGACTAGCTTTTGCCCGTGGCTTTGCCTGCGTACATAAAATATAGCCTACTAGCTTTTACCCGCGCGACTTCGCTCCCGTTCTTCCTTAATTTACTCTACTCCACTCTACCCTACTCTACCCTACTCTACTCTACCCTACTCTACCCTACTCTACCCTACTCTACCCTACTCTACCCTACTCTACCCTACTCTACCCTACTCTACCCTACTCTACCCTACTCTACCCTACTCTACCCTACTCTACCCTACTCTACCCTACTCTACCCTACTCTACCCTACTCTACCCTACTCTACCCTACTCTACCCTACTCTACCCTACTCTACCCTACTCTACCCTACTCTACCCTACTCTACCCTACTCTACCCTACTCTACCCTACTCTACCCTACTCTACCCTACTCTACCCTACTCTACCCTACTCTACCCTACTCTACCCTACTCTACCCTACTCTACCCTACTCTACCCTACTCTACCCTACTCTACCCTACTCTACCCTACTCTACCCTACTCTACCCTACTCTACCCTACTCTACCCTACTCTACCCTACTCTACCCTACTCTACCCTACTCTACCCTACTCTACCCTACTCTACCCTACTCTACCCTACTCTACCCTACTCTACCCTACTCTACCCTACTCTACCCTACTCTACCCTACTCTACCCTACTCTACCCTACTCTACCCTACCCTACCCTACCAAACTTCACATAAACCATCTACTAAATAGTCCGAACAAAGCCTAAAAATTTGGTTTGGATAGGCGAGCCCGTTCTTAAGTTATAAAATAACAACGAAAAGTGGCATTGATTTTTATATATATAGATGTAACTCAGGAATAAAGCAGCTCTCTATCGGTGAAAACTTTGTAGTAATCGGACCAGTACTTTCAGAGATCACCTCCTACAAACAAAAGTACAAAAAAACAAACCGTAACCTCTTTATTACATTAGTGTAGAAGTGTAAATAGGTTCGCGTTTGACCACCTTCTCACCTGATGGTAAGCGATGATGTGGCCGACGATGGAGCACGTTTGTCTAGAAGCAACCAATTCAATCTTAACATAAAAACCCCAAAGCTGTAGCTATCAGGAAACACAGACTCCGGCATGGAAATCCAATCATTGCTTTTACGTACAATGAATATGTTCCCAAAACATTTGGACTGGCCTGTTGGTCTAGTGGTTAGTGATCCTGACTGCTATGCCGGAGGTCGTGGGTTCGATTCCCACCCAGGACAAATGTTTGTGTGATGAGCATAATCATTTGTTCTGTGTCTGGGTGTAATTTATCTATATTATGTATGTATTTAGAAATATATAAGTATGTTTATCAGTTGTCTAGTACCCATAACACAAGCTCTGCTTAGCTTGGGACTAGACGACGTTGTGTGATAGTTGTGGAATATTATTATTATTATTTATTTTGTTCGTGAAGGTGGCGCATCGCCGTACGCCTGATGGTCCGATGATGGAACGGGCTAGGCGGAATTAGGCTATGCAATTCCAACGCACACTCCCCGAAATAGAACCAGAAAATAATATGATCATATTATTATTATGATTAATTTTCTAGGCTAATAAAACCACAAACCGAAGCTAGTTTATCTATATTTTTTTTAAATACTTTTAACGTGTTTACCGCGTACATCGAAGGATTGGATCCGATTATAATTTAGGTGTTTTCAAAGCTAGAGTGAAATGTTCTCAATAAACTAGTTCGCTTCTTCATCAAAAATTGCAGTAACATTAGAAGGGATCGCAGTCAAGAATTAGTTTATATCATTAAAAAAGCCGGGCAAGTGTGAGTTTGTTTTTATTATTGATAGGCTCGCGTTTGACCACCATCTCACCTGATCATTATCATCATCAGCCTTTTTAATGTTCCCACTGCTGGGACTCAGGCCTCCTCTCTAGGAGAGGGAATGGGCCATAATCCACCACGCGGGCCCAGTGCGTGTTGGTGAATGTCACATGTCTTCGAATTTTTGGTTCTAGGACATGCCGGTTTCCTCACGATGTTTTCCTTCACCGTTTTGAGAGCAGTGGTGATGAAATAAATTACACAAAGTAATGCGCCTGGCTGGGTTCGAACCCGCGACCTACAACTCGTAAGTCGGGGCCATTACCACTCGGCCACCACTGCTCTACTCGGCCACCACTGCTCTACCTGATAGTAAGCGATGATGTGGTAGACGATGGACGATGGCTTATCTATGAAAATAGTACAATTACCGAATTGAGTTTCGAATTTTTTTCCGAATCACAATTTTTTTTTTGTCCAGAGATAAAGGTTCTACACCCTCGATCCTGTAAGGGTTCCACTTTTTCCCTTTTGAGGGACAGAACCCTAAAAAAGGGAATTTCTCATCACTTGCAGTAAATCTAAGTAAACCGGTTTCAACATT
Organism: Mythimna lalbum; assembly: GCA_949319445.1. NCBI lineage: Eukaryota > Metazoa > Arthropoda > Insecta > Lepidoptera > Noctuidae > Mythimna > Mythimna lalbum. Next base: position 5,741,393 of record OX439357.1, on the reverse strand, counting down.
CGCTACTCACTTCAATTCATACATTACGATACGCGTCCATTCCTAGCGTCCGCTTCCTTAACACTCCTTTAGAAAGTCTACACATAAAACATTTACAACCACACTCGAAAATATTGCTCACTATACATCTACGCATACTAATAGACCACCCTCCAAACTTCGCGAGCTGACTCACCGTTGGTTTACAAACAATGCAATTTTTACGTGGCCAGTGTAAGCAAGTAAAGTTGCATGGTACAGTCGCGTGAAGAATTCTTTGGACCACATTTGCACTTCAATGCCTATTTAGCATCGATAAGTTGTAAATCAACAATGTCGATGGTTTGTTTATGAAAATTTATTGCCATATGCGGATACAAGTAATTATAATGTGCCGAGTAAGCACGCCTTGTTCTGTGCGATTAGAGATACTGCAACTGAAGGAACACAGGCGGGTTTTAATACCTCCCTAATTAATATCTGTAATATTTTATTTCGCCAAACTTAAGTGGCAATCGGCAGGGCACATTGCTCGCAGAACGGATGGCCGTTGGGGCCGAAAGGTTCTGGAGTGGCGGCAGGCCTCCTACAAGGTAGTTAAGGTGACCTAGTGAGGGATGCGGGATTCCGATGGATGCGGGATGCACAGGATCGATCACTGTGGCAACGCTTGGGGGAGGCCTATGTCCAACAGTTTACATCTATCGGCTGAAATGATGATGATGATGATGAATATGTTTATTTATTTTCAGAGTTTTGTATCAAAGGGTAAAACGTGCCTATTACTAAGACTCCGCTGTTCGTCCATTCATCTGTCTGTCGGTCTGTCCCTCTGTCTGTCGGTTCGTCTGTCTGTCTGTCCGTCCGTTGGTCACCAGGCTGTATCTCATGAACCGTGATAGACAGTTTTAATTTTCACAGATGATGTATTTCTGTTGCCGACATAATAATAAAAAGCAAAACAAAAAACAGAAAATAAGCACAATAAAATAAATATTTAAGAGGGTTCCCGTGCAACAAACGTGTTTTTTTGTGTGTCCGTCTGTCTGTCAGTCTGTCACCGGGCTATATCTCATGAACCGTAATAAACAGTTGAACTATTCACAGACGATGTATTTCTGTTGCCGCCATACGACAAATACTAAAAAACCGAATAAAATAAGTATTTAAGGGGGCTCTCATACAACAAACGCGTTTTTTTTGCCGAATTAGCGCTGAGATGATATCATTCCCATAAATTTGAAGTTTTCTACTAGCATTAACGATTGTAGATTATATATAAACTTGGCTGAGCTCTCTGGTCTAAAAGTTGACATATTTTACACTAAATTAATGCCAGTAGAACGTAAATAGATTATAGAGGTTTAAAATGATGTATCGAGTTATTTATCAAGCTTGGTACGTTAATCATATTTTGTGTCGCTTCAGCTAGACCACCCACTTACTAACTTAACGACATTCTTTACCAATTCTTATACAGAGTTACACACACCACACATACCACAGTGTCTCAAGACGAAAGTCTATGATCAGTGCGTGTTGCCAGTGATGACATATGGCTCCGAAACGTGGTCGCTCACAATGGGCCACATCAGAATGCTTAAAGTCACCTGGGCCTCATCAGAAGGCTTAAAGTCACCCAAAGGGCAATGGAAAGGGCTATGCTCGGGGTTTCCTTGCATCATCATCATCATCATCATTTCAGCCGACAGACGTCCACTGTTGGACATAGGCCTCCCCTAAGTGTCGCCACAATGATCGATCCTGCGCGTCTCGCATCCATCGGTTTCCCGCAACCTCCCTCCGAACCTCGGTTTTCCTTGCATGATCGAATCAAAACTGAAGACATCCGCAGGAGAACTAAAGTTGCCGACATAGCACAAAGAATTGCCAAACTTAAGTGGCAATGGGCAGGGCACATTGCTCAAGGAAGACGCAACGTTGGAAGGCCTCCAACAAGGTGGTCTGATGACCTGGTGAAGGTTGCGGGAAACCGATGGATGCGAGATGCACAGGAACGTTCGTTGTGGCGACGCTTGGGGGAGGCCTATGTCCAACAGTGGACGTGTATCGGCTGAAATGATGATGATGATGATGATGATGATGATGATACAGGGTTATTTGTAAAACACTAACAACCTTGCAGGACTGTATTGCTAACATCATAAACAACAACTTTTGTTTTAAGACTTTTTATAAAACATAATACATTTACCAAAAAAAAAAACCTTCAAGATTTCGTTGTTTTATCTAACTTGTTTCAACTCTGTGTTTTGCTGTACCTACCTACGCTCCCCACTCCCCTCCGCTATTGTACTATCGCTTGCTTCACATAGACTTCTTAACATTTAGAACGTTTAATTTAAATATGTTTATTTTTGTATGAAAATCTGATAAACCAAATTATGTTACTTTTTAACAATCCTGAGAGGTTGCCAGTGTTTTACAAATAACTCTGTATTTCCATAGTTTTGTCATAACACTTGCTTTAAAAGAATACTTCCGCATATAAAATACCACTGGTTTTGAAATGTAGATCGGCAGTATTGAAATTGTTGCGTCCATACTTTTAGCCGCCTACGTCGAATAAATCCGAAACACACTCTCGCGTTTATTCCGCCAAGGTCACACATCTACGACCAAATACTCCATCTCTTCAGCTCTTCTGTCACCTCTGGGGATTGAAGAGCTAAACGAGATGGAGTATCCAGTCGCAAACACACGACCCTGGCGAATAGGACACGGAAACACTCATCGGTTAATATTGTTAAAACAAAATATATGATGAACTCGAACAAAATAATCATTAAATTTATTTATTTTTGAACGGTGTCTAAATCTGTAAGATTTTGATAATACATATATTTTTGTACATAGATAGAAAAATTGTTAATAATAATAAGTTTCCACATTATATTCGTATGTTTTCTTGCTACTAAACACAAATAAGAACAGTAAAAATGAACATGTATCTACTAAATTCGCAATTATTTACAAACTAGCTTTCCGCCCGCGGCTTCGCCCGCGTGGACTACAGTTTATATCGCGCGGGCAGAGACCCGTGCTCAGCAGTGGAATTATAGGTAGCCTATGTGTTATTCCAGTGTCTCTTCTACCTACCTACCAAATTTGATCTAAATCCGTTCAGTAGTTTTTACGTGAAAGCGTAACAGACAGACCGACAGATAGACGAACAGACAGAGTTACTTTCGCATTTATAATATTAGTAGGGATAATAAAAAAGTAATGTATGCATTTGGTAAAACATGAAGATACTCATAAAATATACAATCGACATGGGAATCAAGAATATTTTACAACATAAGGTCACCATACACCTAAAATCAAAGTAAATTACAAAATAAAATAAAAAGATACTCAAGAATTTATGGTCACTATCAAAAAATAAATAAAAAACCGTAAGGTATTTTCATAGTGATCTCTGAACCTCACACAATCTTGCTACTTACAAAATGGTGCTACAGCATTTTATGCATAATTTAAATTAAGAATAGACAGCTTCTTCTAAACCGTTACTTTTATTAAAAAAAAAAACAAATGCCTTTTTCCCAGGAATGATTTCACAGAATAAAATTATAAAGTTTATAAAACAGTTTAACAATACAGTTATAAAATAATTAGGTTCTTATATCATCATCACTCTCTTATAGTGTAACAAGATTACATTTTATGAAGAGATTAAATTATATATGATGTATGCTGCATCTATAATCTACACTAACATAATAAAGAAGTTTTTTTTTTGTTCTGAAATATTGTACTTCCAGAGAGGTAATCTCTGGAAGTACTTGTCCGATTGGTAAAATTTTTGTACCGATAGAAAGCTGCTTTATTCTTGATAGGATATATTTTATGTACGTGGGCGAAGCTGCGGGCAAAAGCTAGTAATTTTATAAAGCTGAAAAGTGATTTTGTAAGTGGTTGGCAAGCGGCGAAGTTATGCGCGAACAAACATACAAACATCCGAATAGAGAACCTCCTCCTTTTTTAGAAGTCTGTTAAAAAGTAACAAATTTTATCCAAAATCGCAAATAGAATAAATTTTTAAATTCAAATTCGTTCAATACTAATCAAGTTAAAAACCTCTCAAATCTGGTGGAAGGGGAAACTGTCAGATAACAGTAAAAGAATGCAAATACTGAAATGTGACATCACCACCACCAGACTACGTATACTTAAAAAATAGCAATATATTCCCACCACACCACTCATCCTAAAATTACTTTTTGGAATACCAATATTGATAGTGTTTTAGAGAATGATTTCTTTTTGTATTTTTATTGTTGTTTAGTATAAAATATTATACAAAAATAGCACATGCAAATACTCAATTCTGCAGCAAAACGTCATATCTACATTTATTATAACGGATGCCATTAACAGCAGAAAAATAATTGTGTTCAAAGAAAACGATAATACATCACACAAGTACGTAAGAATAGTTTTTCATACACCAGTAGTTTTTCTGTGAACCAGTTAACTGTGGGACTATGATGCAATTTTTGATTATAAAATTACGCATGCTGAGCAAAAAAGAGCACTTACCGCGTTATTCTGGTTATTATTAGGTTTTTATAACCATTTTCAAGTATCAATTAATTTTCGGTTCAACCGGATTCAAAAGCGATAACGATTTTTAGGGTTCCGTATCCGGACCCCATTACTAACTGTACTCATGGGCCTCAAACAAACTTTGTCACAAAAAAAACGCTATAAGCGGCCACAATAAAAAGCTTGAAGCCGCCGCAAAAAACAGCTGAAGTGCGAGGAATCTCTTGTGCCCGGTGAAGCTTGAAGCCGCTTCAAGCGTTTTTTTTGGGACAGCACCGCCGCACACGAGCCACAAAAAAAGGCCGCCTCAAATTGAAGTTTGAAGTGGCGTTTTTTTTGAAGCCCCTGTGTGACAGTTAGACTCTGTTATCCATCCGTCTATCTGTCAGTCTGTCTGTCACCAGACTGTATCTCATGAATAGTGATAGTTAGTCAGTTGCAATTTTCACAGATGATGTATTATTTCCGATTGTCACTATAACAAGACAGTCATAATTAAATAAAAGTGTATTCGTTTTCGTGTTTTTTCTTTTTCAGTGCTACGGACAGTACGGGATTGTTCGTGCGCGAGTCTGATTCTCACTTATTCGGTTTTTTATCGTTACATCGTATTTATGAGGTAAATTAATTAATTTAATGAGTTTAATGTAATTTTAAAGTTCATTTCCTTGATTTTTATAGATGAGTTTATTTATTTGAGCATTTTATTGGCACGTGAAAGGAATAAATTTATTTATAAATACGTAAATATTTTGCATATCAGGACAAAATGGAGATATGCATATTATAAATAGTCTAGATAAAGATTAAGAAACCAGTATAATTTTAGTCGTAAATGTCACGAAATAATATATCATTGTAATGCGTATTCATATTTAAAATTCAAAAGTAACTTGCCTGTTTTGTTTGTTTGTCGTACTTAATCACAGACAGAGATATCAAAGGTCTTCTGATCCTATATAAAAAAAATATTAAACCAAAAATTAAAAATACCTCCATCCTACAGTTTTGTAATTTTAATGTCCTTCTTATAGATAGTATTTTATTTGACACTCCACTTGTCTATATTTGCAAACATTAGTTTTTTATTCCCACCTTAACCCCCTATATCTTAATAATAATAATAATAATATATTTATTTGCGAAAAACACGGTATACAAAGTTGTTAAAATAAATATGGTCCAGCATGTTTTGCTTAGAATTAAAGCATGCAAACTTGTAAGTGTCTAGTTTTGTAAATGGCTGAACCTATTTGGATTAAACATACCTAAGAATCATCGCTTATTAGTTGTAAGATATTATAATGTAACTGTTTGTTGCTCTTTTTTTAACAAAAAATAAAAATACGTTTTAAATTATTATAATAATATAATAATAATATTCCACAACTATGACACAACGTCGTCTAGTCCCAAGCTAAGCAGAGCTTGTGTTATGGGTACTAAAAAACCGATAAACATACTTATATATTTCTAAATACATACATAATATAGATAAATTACACCCAGACACAGATAATCATGCTCATCACATAAACATTTGTCCTGGGTGGGAATCGAACCCACGACCTCCGGCATAGCAATCAGGGCCACTAACCACTAGAACAACAGGCCGGTCAAAAAAATATATTTAAAAACCTATCACGCGTGCAAAACCTAGTTATAGAGAAGTCTATTCTTAGTTCTAGAAGCTAGTTCCCTATAACGCAACTAAACATTTTCTCTTGATCCCCATAGGCCTCTGCTCATTGGCCAATCCTGTCTGCGTTAATCGTATTTATAACCTATGCTCTTTAAAACGCTTCTAATAACACAGAACTTTCGTCATGATCCAGCCATTCATTTGATTTCCGCTCTTACAAAACGAAGTAAATATCTTATACCTTTCAACACGCCCTGTAATCAGTTATATTTCTACCTAAAGACCAGGATAGCTCTTTTACGATAATTTTAAAATTTGATCCGATATTGTGATATTCATGACGGAGCACGCTTTCCTAAAAGCAATCTATTCACTCTTGACTTTAAGACACCTAAGTTATAGCTAACAGGACACAAACTCCGGCAGGTAATTTCACGCCTTAGCTGTATGCACAAAATGTGTTCCCAAAACGTTTTGTACGTATGGGTGGGATGTCTACCATGTACCAGTGGCGCAACGCCGTACGTCTTGGGGTCCGATGATGGAACGGAATTGGCGGAATTAGATTGTGCAATTCCAGTGAACACTCCCCGAAATATAAACGAAAGAAAACCGACAGACTAGCTCGGATGATCGTATTCTATTGTTTATGATTAAGTAATACATCTAACATCGTGTGGAGTTCACGCAAGTCCTCACAAAACGCGAGTGTTAAAGGTACCTGTTTCGGGTCTGGCGAGAAGAAGCGGTCAAGGGTCTCTATGCACACCACACGCCGAGCACACGGTGAAGCTAATGGTAGAAGTTTGCCCCGCTTGGGTGGAGCCCTATCGTGTCCTCGTGGAGATAATCAATAGTCTGGCCCTGTTTCAGGCAATCCTACGGAGCGAAAGGGAATAAAGCTAGAACTACATTAGACCGACGCACACGTGTAACGCGCCTGATTTGTACGTAGAACGACGTCGCGTGGCGTGTATCAAGTGTAAGTCTACAAGTCTAGTTTCCTTTCAAAATTGTATGGAGACCGACGTGCCCCGATCGGCGTGTGTGGCACACGTGTGAGCAATGTAGTTCTACCTTATCTACTTACATTACGTACTTCTTACGTACTTTTGAAGAAATCAATAGTACAAATCTTTCCGGTAATGGACCGAGCCCAAGACGTCGACACACTGTTCCCACGCGCCTCAAGGAGTTGTCAGCAGTCCCGCTCTTGGGTGGAGCGGGAGATAGTGTCAGACTCTTACTGACTAAAAACCCCACCCCGTTCCTACTAGCCTTCATACCCGGGGTTCGAGTTTCCTTTCGGATAACCCCGGCCCCGGTAGGCTTCGACCCAGCTGGGCCCCTCCTGTATGTAGGGGGTAATCTCTGGAATTATTGGTCCGATTGCTAAAATTCTTTCACCAATAGAAAGTTGCTTTATTCTTGAGTGACATAGGCTATATTTTATGTACCTTCGCAGGCGAAGCTGCAGGCAAAAGCTGGTATAACATAAATATGTATCAAGTAATAACCGACCAGTTTTACTAACATAACATTAGCGTTACTTTATAATAATTGATATATGCGGACATTACACCTGATATATTAAACACATAGTATGTTTTACGTAATTTTATCTCTAGTTATGTCAGCTTGGAAAAAATGTTGCGTTCGTTGATGTCTTTTGCTAAGATCGCATGTGAAATGCGCTAGATTGTTTAGACTAGCTTCTGGTAACGGCTTCGCTTGCATGAAAATAGTTATGTATATTTTTTTATTTATGGTGGGCAAAAATCATCCTATGACAACCCCCGCCCTTGGGTAGAGCGGGAGATATTTTCAGATTCTTGCTGACTAAAAACCCACCCCGTTCCTTCTAGCCTTCATGCCTGGGCTCGAGCTCCTTTTCAGATAACCCTGGAGACCCCCGCCCAAAGACTATATTCTTTGCCCCCGCCTAAAAGGGGACACTTGTGCAAAATTTTACGCTCTTAGTCCCTGTTGTTTCGGTTGTGCATTGATATATCAATCAGTCAGTTTTTCCCTTTATTTTAAATAGATAAAAAAATTGTTTTGTAGTTTTTTTGTATGAAGGAATAATTGAAAGAGTTACCGCAGCCCTAGAACGTAAAGGGCAAATGAAGGAGCACAGGTAGCTTAGTCAGTACAAGTTATAAACGCGATATCCCACTTCAAAAAAAAATACATTGTTCACTTATTGTAAAGATTTGATTTTAAATACATATTTAATTATTGTGCTGAAATAAAAAACTTAAATTATAAAAAAAAAATAATGATGCTTTGACCAAACTCCGTAAGAATCTAAGTTCTATTGTTTATTTTTAATTCGAATGAAAACAAATTGGTATTGTTGCAGCCAGTGAAGTATGTTTATTTAACCCTTCAGAAACCGTCAATTAGAGACACAATAGTAAGACAATAGATGCGCGGCCACCGGTGGTCGCTTGGGGATTCATGAATTAAAAAATAGACTGCTTTTTATTTTCAAAGCGCGCTTTTACGCGGTTCTCGCGGACTATCGCCTCCGTATTTTATTTCGCGGTTATTTCACTTTTCGCATTATTTATTGCGAACGAGAATGTATTCTTGCTGTAACTGATACAACACTATGTGGAGGATTTTCGTACTTAACGTGATTATGGTTAATTACAACTGGACGTAAGCCTCACGTCAACGCAGTTATTCACTCATGATTTGTAATTTCAAATGTCATTGTAACTTAGTAAGCGAAAGAAAACGAATCTCTTTTTGTATATACAGATACACGCTACCACGTGATAATTAGCTACTCATCTTATTTGTTAATTAAAATTAAATATATTATTCTTTTTCCAATAAAAAAAAGCACTCACCGTAAGGGAGACGACGTAAGTCTTCACACAAAACTTTAGCCAAAATAATATCCTTTCAACTTTCGAATTTTTATTGATGCAACACCGGTATTTTATTATTTTTATTTCACGAGTCACTTTCTCGGTTTAAAAAGTCCGCACGCGTTCTTTTCGAATCGATGTTCGAAATTTGAAAACTGTGCGGGAACGGACGAGTAGCTCCGAGCCGTCCGAGACGATGACTGCGAAATACTGCGAATGGAGTCGGGCGCGTTCGTTCCCCCGCGCATCGGTCAACGCCAGTCGACAGTCGTATCGCAATCTCCCAACGACTAAAACTTGCACGCAGCATACATTGCTTGTCAGACAAGAAAGGTTTTTACAGCTTGTATTATGAACAGGCAATGTAACCGTTATAGTTTCAGCTGACTTCTCAAAGCCGTAAAACAAAGAATGAAGGTAACTGATTCAAGTGAACAAACGATTAATATAAGCGGTTTTTAGGAAACTGAAATGTGAGGGTTTTATTAATTTTGTGTGCTCAACGATGCTTGTAATGTCTTCTAAAGAGTTCAGATGAACACTTCTTATGTAAATTTTTAATTATTGTTTATTTTAACTGAAGAAATGGATTCACACGGCCATTTGCATACATTGGTTTATTCATTAGATCATGATATTTCATTGTCTAGACGTGAAAATGGCTGGGACAGGTGTACATAGAAAACTAGTTACTACCAGTGGCTCCGCCTGTGTGAAAGCAAAAAATTATCCCAAAGGAACATATTGATATGATAAAAGTATCGTATGTACTATTCTAGGAGGTAAAAACGTTTTTTTGAGGTGGGAAATTATTAAGTGTAGTTTCTATCTTAATTGTCTAGTGTCTAGACACCCAAACATAAAAGGAATAATTAACCCTTCAGATACCGTCAATTAGAGACACAATAGTAAGACAATAGATGCGCGGCCACCGGTGGTCGCTTGGGGATTCATGAATTAAAACAGGTACTTGCCGATTTTGGCGAAATCATCATCATCTTCCTGCCCTTATCCCGTTTTATTTGGGGTCGGCGCAACACGTTTTCTTCTTTTATTGTGCCTCTAATTACGGTATTTGAAAGGTTAATTGAACTACTTTGAAAACTAAATACTTTCTAAACTTCACACTGGCTAAATGTATTATTAGTGCAAAGCCGACAAAAAGTATTTCCCTATCAATTTTTTTAATTCTATAGCACAATATTTTCAAAGTATTTTCGTCCGTCCAACCCACACACTAATTAGATTCATTATTTATGCGATTTCCTTCAATATTACAATTTACATTCATGCTATAAAGAGGTACTTTTGTCAAAAAAATCTTTGCTTGATCTCTCAAAACATGTCCGCCGTTGCCGAACTAAAAGAAAGTTTTTTCCTATTAACCCTTCAGATACCGTCAATTAGAGACACAATAGTAAGACAATAGATGCGCGGCCACCGGGTGTCGCTTGGGGATTCATGAATTAAAAAAAAACAGTTCAAAGTAAAGTCTGACATTACATTGTTATTTATGTGACATCGAGCAAACTGCGTTGGGCCCGCGTGGTGGACTACGGCCCGTTCCCTATCGCAGAGAGGAGGCCTGATTCCCAGCACTGGGAACATCAAAAGACTGATTATGCTTATGCTACGAGTATGTTTATATTCGTTCGAACATCTCGTATGCTGACCATACCTTGTTCATGCTATCTCCTTCGACTTTTTACCGTATGTAATTATACAGCGTTATTTGTTAAACACTGGCAAGCTCTCAGGACTATGTTACTAACATCATAAACAACGACTAATATTCTATGACTTTTAAAAATTTATTCATATTTTAGTTCACCAGATTTTTATACAAAAATAAAAATATTTAAATTGAATGTTCTAAATATTACGAAGTATATGCTAAGCAAGCGATAGTACAATAGCGGAGAAGAGTTGAGATCGGGCGGCCGGGGTGCTTGATGGCGTAAGTAGGTATAGAAAAATACAGAGTTGAAATGTCCTATACAGAACCACGAAATCCTGAAGGTTGGTTTTCGGTAAATGAATTATGTTTTGTAAAAAGTCATAGAACAAAAGTTTTTGTTTATGATATTAGTGATCCAGTCCTGCAAGGTTGTTAGTGTTTTACAAATAACCCTGTATAAACTTACTCAAAAATGCCGTTGACACTTCAAGTCTCAAAACCCCGTCTAGAACATGTCCGCTACATTTAATCCCGCGAAAGTTGATCAAGACGAATAAGTGAACTGAGGTAAACGTGTTATCCTGACATTTATTTGAAGACAGCCGCTGGAAGCCATCGATTATCGTGACCTTTAGCTTGGCAGCTTACACGTACCTTCAGAAGGCAATGTTGGTAATACTGGTGGATGTTTTGATATGATTTTGATGCTATCAGTAACTAGCAAATGTCATCAATACCAAAGTAAAACAAGTTTTTAATGAAAATATTTTTTTCATAGCATAATACTTATACAATTAATACTCGTCAAGACGAATCATACGAGCCCAAACTCGATGGGGTTGTGTCGTTTAACTACCAAGCTCCTATGGCCACCTTCCGGCTCTATCGTCAGATCAGCTCTATGTCATAGTAATAATAATTTTGCAATGTCATCTGATTTACACATGCATGCAAAATTTCAACTCAATCGGTAGCCGGGAAGTGGATTAAATTTTATTTGCAAGATTTGATTACAGACAAACATCGGGACAGGTGAAACTAAATAAAAGCTAAATAAAGGCTGAAATAATAATAAGCCTAATAAGGCATAATTGTCAGTAATTTATCAATCATCATCATTTCAGCCGAAAGACTACTCTACTACTCTATTGTCTATCTAAGGTCTCCAGGTTCACCAGATCCACCTAGTTGGAGGCCTAAAGAAACGTATTCCTTTGGCCTTATTGTACTCTAGCTTTTGTCCGCGGCTTCGCCCGCGTACTTGAAATATAGCCATGTCACTCAGAAATAAAGCTGTCTATCGGTGAAAAAAATTGGCAATCGGACCAGTACTTCTAGAGATTACCTTCTACAAACAAAAGACCAACTTCAATATAATATTAGTGTAAATTATTAAAATCACCCAATCTACAACCTTATTTTTAGTATATGCGAAACCTGAAACACCCGTCAAGTATTTTTATGTAAAGAATGTAGGTACAAAATTTTTAAACTGTTTTATGAAAAATCACTAAGTTATACTTAAGTCAGTTATGGTATCTAGTTAGCGACATAAATACATGGTCACCGGCCCACTCAGACGACCGAGAGGTGGTTTTGCTTCCACATCCAGCTGTGCACTGGCTCCTGATACCCGCTATGACCTGCCCTGACCTGTTTTCTACTTAGTGTCGGTGGTGTTCAACTTATTACCTTTTTTATATATTTTTGAGAAAAAATATGTTCAGGTTTTGGATTATATAGGTACTAAAAATAATGTTGTATACGTAAAATAAAAATGAGAAACTAACTGACTGACATATCAAAAATCAGAAAATTTTTGGTTTGTTAATTATTTTTTTATTGTTGGTAGGTTCGCGGTTGACGATGGAGCGCACTTGCCTAAAAGTAACCTATTCATTCTTGACTTACAGATCGGTCCCCAGGTTTTAATTATCGGGAAATACAGACTCCGGCAGGGAAGTCCACTTCTTGGCTGTACGCACAATGTGTTCCCAAATCGTTAATTTTGAGTATAGCATATGCAAGCCAGCCATCGGTCACGCAGGCAAGAGGAATCTTCACAGGTAAAAGAAAGATAGATAATCTAGTAATCTATATATATAAAAATGACCCCCGTTTTCCGTTGTCACGACTTGGCATGAAAACGGCTTGACCGATTTGGCTGATTTTTTTTTTGTTGTGATTGTTATTGTGAGGAGAAGGTTCTTATGGAAAAAAAAATTAGGGTAGTGTAGGGTAGAGTAGGGTAGAGTAGGGTAGAGTAGGGTAGAGTAGGGTAGAGTAAGGTAGGGTAGGGTAGAGTAGGGTAGAGTAGTAGGGTAGAGTAGGGTAGAGTAGGGTAGAGTAGGGTAGAGTAGGGTAGAGTAGGGTAGAGTAGGGTAAAGTAGGGTAGAGTAGGGTAGAGTAGGGTAGAGTAGGGTAGATTAGGGTAGAGTAGGGTAGAGTAGGGTAGAATAGGGTAGAGTAGGGTAGAGTAGGGTAGAGTACGGTAGAGTAGGGTAGATTAGGGTAGAGTAGGGTAGAGTAGGGTAGAGTAGAGTAAAGTAGGGTAGAGTAGGGTAGAGTAGGGTAGAGTAGTGTAGAGTAGGGTAGGGTAGAGTAGAGTAGGGTAGAGTACGGTAGGGTAGAGTAGGGTAGAGTACAGTAGAGTAGGGTAGAGTTGGGTATAGTAGTGTGGAGTAGAGACGAGCGGGAGCGAAGCCGCGCGGGCAAAAGCTAGTCTATACTAATATTACAAAGAGGTAAAATTTGTAAGTTTGTAAGTTTGTATGTAGGGGGTAATCTCTGGAACTCATAATCCAATTCTAAAAATTTTTAACTGGCAGAAAGCTACATTATTCCTGAGTGCTATAGGCTATAAATTGTTTCTATAGCATGTATATTAACCGAGCTATCAACAACTTTTGTCTAGCAAGTCGGAAAAAATACCTCATAAAACAGAATTATTTGCGTGCGCTGCCTAAACAGTTGCTTAAAATTAAAAACAATGTATAGCTACCTGGTTCGTCTTAATTATTTCTACAAAAAAGTCCGCGATACCATATCTCTATCTTTTATATTTTATCTTTTATACTTCTTTTATTGCATTAAAAATATTTTTTTTCGGCATACTTACGTTTGGTTGATTATTTGAGCAACAAAATATTAAAATGACAATAAATTATTTCAGTATCACAAGAACATCATACAGATAAGATTTGCCATTTACAGTATATCAATTGGTCATACAGTTTCGGAGATAATATAAAATTACTAAAACGCAAAATGCCCCTACCATAACTTTCATTGTGCAGACGTTTTACCTATTTGCCTATAGATGGCGTTCTGCAATTACGTAATTTTTCGGAATCGCGGTGTTAAGACTTTCTGTGGATTGCTGATCCTCTCGAATTATTATGCCCACGTTGTCGTTAGTTGGAGTTCTTCTGTCAGTCGCTTATTGATTTCGGTTGTTTCGTTCGTATGGTTGTTGTTGTTGATAGATACCTCATAATTGAAAATATCGTAATTTCGTTGTACGTTTGTTTTGTATGTTCGTAGTTTCGTACTTTGTTCTATTGTAATAATCGATACGAGTTATTCGATATTACGATTGTTTTGTTTTGTAAAGGCGGACGGTGTTCGAGTCTCTCTCCCTTTGTTCATAATTGTTTTCAAGTCTGTGCGCAGTTTGTTGAGAGCACACATGCATGCCTAAAAGGAAATCTCAAATGTCCCGGCAGACATCACAGACAAGAGCCGCTCGAGTATGCCTTACGGAAGAATCTGCCCCTGAAAATGAGCAGCGCCTCTCGAGAAATAGAGAGTATATTTCGCGAGCGCTCACAGCGCCTAGCTAGTCAAAATGTGAGGACGTCGCGGGCCCGTGCTAGAGAAACTAGCGCTGAACGTGCGCACCGTCTATCTGAGTTAAGGCAGCATGTCTCTGAGACAAGGGATAGGGAGACTAGCGCTGAGCGCTCGCAGCGGCTTGGTAGGCAAAATGTCATAACATCGCAGGCCCGTGCTCGCGAATCTAGCGCTGAACGTGCGCAGCGTCTATCTCATTTAAGGCAGCATGTCTCTGAGACAAGGGATAGGGAGACTAGCGCTGAGCGCTCGCAGCGGCTTTGTAGGCAAAATGTCATAACATCGCAGGCCCGTGCTCGCGAATCTAGCGCTGAACGTGCGCAGCGTCTATCTGAGTTAAGGCAGCATGTCTCTGAGACAAGAGATAGGGAGACTAGCGCTGAGCGCTCGCAGCGGCTTGGTAGGCAAAATGTCATAACATCGCAGGCCCGTGCTCGGGAATATAGCGCTGAACGTGCGCAGCGTCTATCTGAGTTAAAGCAGCATGTCTCTGAGACAAGGGATAGGGAGACTAGCGCTGAGCGTTCGCAGCGGCTGGGTAGGAAAAATGTCATAACATCGCAGGCCCGTGCTCGGGAATCTAGCGCTGAACGTGCGCAGCGTCTATCTCATTTAAGGCAGCATGTCTCTGAAACAAGGGATAGGGAGACTAGCGCTGAGCGCTCGCCGCGGCTCACTAGGCAAAATGCCATAACATCGCAGGCCCGTGCTCAGGAATCTAGCGCTGAACGTGCGCAGCGTCTAATCGAGTGTAATCTTATTTTAAAACAAGATATTTTCCGCGGACGAAGTCGCGGGCAGAAGCTAGTAATAAATATAACAAACAAAGCAAACATTACTTCCTCACATAATACACCCATTACAGAGGAACTTACAACGAAATTCTTTGTAATACTCAGCTTAATAGCATGTAATAGATTGTCGTGAGTTTGCCCACGACTCTGTACCAAGCTGCGGAGGCGCCACTTGCATTGATTGCGTCACACCGAGCATTATCAACTTACAATAACGTATGACAGCTTGCAGATTACGCCTAATAGTTTGTTGATTTGAACAAATTGAGGTAATGTGTCTTGATTTCTTGAAGTTACATAAAGTCCATGGGACTATTTCTAAATTAGTTGGTATTACCGGTTAATAATAATAATAATAATTGGACCCTGTTCCCGATACCGGTGGGCTACTATTTTTTATATTTTTAAATGTTTTTTTTAATTTTTTTTATTGAATATAATTATATATAATTTATATGTATATAGTTATGAATAAACGAAATAATAATAATAAACAATATATAATAGACCCTATTCCCGATGCCGGTGGACTACTATTTTTTTATATTTTTAAATGTTTTTTATTTTTATTATTGAATATTTAAAAATATAATTTATATGTATATAATAATAAATAAATGAAATAATAATAAATAATTTATTGTCAGGCATCTTGGCCCATAGATATATACCTTACAGACTAAAAGAGTAAATACAACTTGTCGTTGGTAAAAAGG
Source organism: Mythimna lalbum (assembly GCA_949319445.1). Lineage (NCBI taxonomy): Eukaryota > Metazoa > Arthropoda > Insecta > Lepidoptera > Noctuidae > Mythimna > Mythimna lalbum. The sequence goes on along the minus strand of OX439357.1, from coordinate 5,725,281 downwards.
TTAAGAACTACTCAAATCATACTTTAATGCCAAGAGAGGTAGTGTAAGAGGAATTCTTCGCAAATCACACACGCAACTAAAAGAAAAAGTTTATATTTATTTATTTATTATATTCTTTATTGTACACCACATAAACAAATATACAGGACAAACATTTAAAGAAATAAATGTACAATGGGCGGTCTTACCGCACATGGCGATCTCTTACAGACAAACTTTGACTGAAAGAAAAGAAATAGATTTAGGGTTGTCGGTGTACAAACATCAGAAATAATAATAATAAGATACATTAACACAAATACATACCTACAATACAAAAAAATATACTAATAAATATCAAATATATAGTTGAACCAGGAGAAGATGAAAAAATATATTCAAAGAGAAAGGATATTTCCGACAAATTTTAAATGTATTTTTATAGTTAAAGATATATATTTTATTATTCAGTGACATTTACGTGATAAATAATAATATAGTAAGTTAAAGCAATAATTGCCTAAACAGAGAGTGTTTATTTTTTTTGTTAATTTTGTGTCGTTTTTATAATATTTAAGTTTTTTATTATTAATTCAAAATACTCAATTCAGAAACACGCCTATAGACCTTATTTCTCTGAGAAGGAGTGGTTTGTAACCACATGGGCCTAGCGCAGATTGGTAGATATCACATGTCTTCAAATTATCAGTTCTAAGCCGGTTTCCTCACGATGCTTTTCTTGAATTCGAGAGTAATATTGATGAAATAATTAGCAAAAAGGACCTAACTGACCTGCCTGGGTTCGACCCCATGACCTTTAGCACGGAGGTAGCGAACGTTCTCCTAGGCTATCATTGCTCCGCTATAAGCTATTGCCAAAGTCGTAAAAAATCAAGGACTTTGTGAAACCCAATTTGCAGAGAACAGAACAATACTAAGCTAAAAAATAAATATGCTATAATATCGTTCATTTTGATATCAAATCTGTATTATAATATTAAATAATGAAACAAATTATGTCTGTCGAAGACAATTATTTGTGAATTAGAGATTACGGCATAACCTCTCGTACCAATATGCTGCAGTACCTACCAAGTTGCCAACGAGAAGTAATTTGAGCCCACATTTCTACACAAGTTGCGCAAACTATATGAAACTTGTTATACTGTAATGGGCTACATCCGATCCCAATCAGTTTTATTTTATGATCTACTTATAATATGAGTTATGAGGGAATAGCGGCATCTATGACGAGAGACAGGAATCAAAAATTCAAAATCCTGCGTCGCGTGTCACCACACATGGGTCACATTGTGCGCAACGCCCGGAGAACACGGTGGAGCACACAGTCGAGGTGTGCCCTGCCTGGCCGGAGCATCGCCGTGCCCTCGTGGGGGCGATCGGCGGCGGAGACCACTCGCGCCGGGCCCTGGTCGAGGCCATGGTCCGGAGCGAGGAGGAATGGCAGGCGGTCGCCTCCTTCTGCGAAGCAGTAATGCTTGTAAAGGAGGAGGCCGACCGCGTCAGGCTACGGCGCCCTCGCCGCCGCCGACAAATTCCGATCCCGATTTCCGGCCACAGTAGACGCGGGCTCGCGGACGGCGAGCCATGGGTATCTCGCTGTCCGATCGTCCGGTAATGGACCGAGCCCAAGACGTCGACGGCGCGCACTGTTCCCGCGCGCCTCAAGGAGTTGTCAGCAGTAGGGCCCAGCTGGGTCGAAGCCTACTGGGGCCAGGGTTATCCGAAAGGGAGCTCGTGCCCCGGTATGAAGGCTAGTAAGAACGGGGTGGGTTTTTAATCAGTAAGAGTCTGACACTATATCTCGCTCCACCCAAGCGCGGGGGTTGTCATTAGATGATTTTTGCTCACCGAAAAAAAAATCATGGGTCACATGCCACAGCCACAAACGCTGCCACAAGAAGCTAGAAAGGCTACAAAAGAAGCAGAAACGCGCAGTAGCCACTTGTGGCCAGTGGCTGCTACTTTAAAAGGATTACTTTTAAAGGACCTATTACACTATGCGTTATTCAGACTCGTTTTGTCTATAGCTCGACGTATCTAGTCTATAAAAAAAGCATTTATTTCAGGCAACCAATAGCACCCATACAGCAATTACACAACATAAACAAAAATAAAAAAACACATGAGAAAATATACATTATCTCTGCTATCTGCTACAGCAATGTCCGATATAAGGGCAATCCAATCTGCCGGCAATCATCACCAGAACCGTCTATGGTTCGACGTATCACGTAGAGTAATAGGGGTTAGACTGTCTTTCTATGAATGAAAATTAGTACGAAGCTGAACATCGCACGCGTTATTCAGCGCAGTGTAATAGGCCCTGTTCTCATACGCAAAGTATCGCAATGAAATCTGACGAAGAACTTTAAATGCGTTTATTGGCGGGTTGGGGCACAAGAAGCGAGCAGCGGTGATTCGTAGCGTGTGGACGCCACCGACGTCAACCATGTGCGGCAAATCCATATAAAATGTATAAAGCGTTTTGTGGTTAAAGGTCTCTGCGCTCTGCTTGAAACCGAAATTGAGCGTTTCGCCTCGTCGTTTATACCGCGTACATCGAAGGACTGGAACAATTTGCTGTCTGCTGCAGTCTTCCCATCCGATTATAATTTAGGTGTCTTCAAGGCTAGAGTGAATAGGCTCTTATGTACACCTCACCATCAAATACATCACTGCTAACCAGCAGGTTGGTGAGAGGTACGTACGTCAGCGATTTGTGTTACGGAACGAAGTATACTTCAGGAAAAAAAGCAATACTCATATATCATTGAGAAACTTGTTTATCGTCCAAGATTTACTTTTTAACGAAGAGTCTTCTATTTTTAAATCTGTTGCAACTTTAGTTGCTCAATCTAGATGATGCACATACAGAAGTTAAATCTAGTTTAGGATAAATAAATATCAATATAACAAGATACGTACGATCACGTTAAGAGCCGGTTGTAGTCACTGAGTATTTTTTATTTTTCATGTCGATTTTCGCAACTCGTAACGGCGGTTTTATTTTTATGAAAAAAAAAACTATTCAGGATTTTTGTTTTTGCGAGACCCTTTTTAAAAACAAGCTTTATTATTTTTTGTAACTTTCAAATATGTCGTGACGTAATCTCGTAGACATAAACGTTTGAGACCGTAAGTTAGGGTCAGATTTGCAATTTTTTTTATCGAGCCAACTAATTTTTTTCATGTTTTGATGTTTGCCCGGAGGATGGTCATATAGTCAATTAAAAAAAAAATTTTCACGGTGTTCTTTTTTATATTTGTGGATGGAACTTTTTAAACCTCTGGAAAGGTTTAAAAAAATTCAAAATGAGTAGAACCTGGCCTTAAATGTTGTGTAACGTATACAGTCTGACGGACAAGGTCACGTTTTACAGATCCGCCGTACATGTGCACGTGTATATGTTATGCAATGAAAATAGAACACCCACTAGAGTACATCTACAGACAGAAATAAACACACTATAAAAAGTTTTCGTTCACTTGGGAACACTGAGCTTGAGATAACTTTAGTTTTTTTTTTAAATTCAATACTGTTTTAGGCGGTGTAGTCGCTGAGCAACAAAGTACTTTATTAATATAAAAAAAATATTGGATAACAATACAAGAATAATTTAAAAAAAAAAACATAAGAATTCACTTGTTTTTTTTACATAAAGCCAAAGATTTTTAGTGCGTATTCTTGATTCTGTGATTAATATCTAAACTAATAATAGAAAGAAGAAAGATTTAATGTTGTTTGTTTTGTATGTTATGATGTAACTCAAAAACTACTGGACCGTTTTTCAAAATTCTTTTACCAGTAGAAAGCTACTTTATCACTGAGTACCATGGGTCTATATTTTATATTTTCATCCGGGTGAAGCCGCTGACAAAAGGTAGTCGATGTATATAATATGTTACAGTAACAACAGATTATGTTACTAAAATTTTGTTAAAAAGAAGTCGACTTATAAACTATTTTTTTCTTTATTAAAAGGTTGTAATGTCAATCACTTACGTATTAATAAAACAAACATTAAAACGATCAAATAAATATCATATAATGTACTATGAATAAATCGTTTACAAAACTCGATTGGTCAATCTCCGATGAATCAATTAAAATAACATAAAACAGTGTATTCATAAATTTTAATATTTACTATAATGGAGTATAAATACCAACTAATAATAAAAACCTTTTTAAAATTCACATTAACAATACAAAACGGATTTTAAGAGGACGATACCGCCTAAAGCCATTGATATACAAAAATTCAATGCCTAAAACATTTTTTTTTAATCTTTATTAAAGAGCTTTGTCACAATGAGCATGTCGCTCCATCAAGTCCAAATTTTGTATTTTGATTTATTTTAAATGATAGTAACTACTTTGTAAAGACCTCTTGGCTTGTAGAATAATTTGACAAATAATCAAAATAACTGAATGTGTAGTACCTAGTCTGGTTTTTAATCGATAATAGTATTTTATTTTCGATCGCACTAATTTAGTGCACACACTCATCATCATCTTCCTGCCCTTATCCCGTTTTATTTGGGGTCGGCGCAACACGTTTTTTTCTTCCATTCTGTCCTGTCACTCGTCATGCTATCACTAACTCCCTTTTCTTTCATATCACTTCTCACACAATCCATCCATCTTTTCTTTGGCCTCCCTCTACCCCTCCATCCATCCACATGTAAACTCATAACTTTTTTAGCAACATGCGTTTCGTCCCTCCTTTTCACATGACCATACCAAGACAAACGATTTCCTTTCAGCTTTTCAGTCACTGGCACCACTTTCAAACTTCCCCTAATATACTCATTTCTCACTTTATCCATTCTTGTCACACCACACATCCATCTTAACATTCTCATCTCTGCTACATGCAATCTTTTTTCATCCTTACTCACGACAGGCCTTATCACGGACTTGTAGATTTTACCCTTCAACTTGAGGGGCATCTGTGGGTCGCAAGTGGTTCCCGTGACCTGTCGCCATTTCATCCATCCTGCGTTGATCCGATGTGTTACGTCCCGGTCTACCTCACCATCCCCTTGGACGAGCGACCCTAGGTACCTAAACTCGGAACAGATTGGTATGGGCGTTCCGCTTCATTCCTTACACATCTTACCTGACAAACATCCCTCGTCATTCTCTCTCCTGGTTTTTGCAAGCCGATAAAGGTCTTTTTGGCCTGCAGGACTGTCCAATGTGTGGTACAGTTTTTCCTGGGCTTTTGCATTTGCCAATGCCACGGCTTTCTTAGCTTTTTTCACTCTTTTTTTTAGCTTTTAGACTACTATTTCCCACTTCTACACGCTGCCTTTCCTTAAATTTTCTTTTCTTCTCTTTCAACACATTCTGAATTTCTATCGACCACCACCATGTATCTCTATCTATTGTGCCCTTTCCTCTCGTTTCTCCCAAAAATATCTTTCTCTGCATGTCTAATACACTCTGCCATCTCATTCCAGCTTTCATTTATACTTCGATCATTCATGTCACCCATCTCTATCATTTTGTCAACCACTCGCTCTCTGAACTTCTTCGCACAATCATTCTTCTCTAACATATGCCACTTTATGTTAGGGGGGGAGGGGACGCTCTTTGCCTTTGTTGCGTTTTATTTCGACTGTTAATTCCATAACCAGGAGTCGATGCTGTGATACTAGATCTTCTCCTGGCAGCACTTTTCAATCCTTGATGTGCTTTAAGTTTTTGCGCCTAACTAAAAAGTAGTCGATTTGAGTCCTGTGGTGACCGCTTTTGTATGTAATAAGATGTTCCTCATTTTTTTCAAACCAAGTGTTAGCTACTGCCAAGTCAAATGCGGTAGCGGATTGCAATAGCATCTCTCCCTCATTATTCAGACTTCCAGAACCCCATCCTCCATGTACTCTTTCATAAATACCTTTCATTCTTCCCACATGTCCATTAAAGTCGCCTCCAACAATCAATTCCTCATGCACAGGGATGGCCATTAAAGCTCTATCAAAATCCTCCCAAAACTTCTCTTTCACTATTTCATCGCATCCTACTTGTGGCGCATACACACTAACTACATTCAACATCACATTCTCTAACATAACTTTCACAACTATAAATCTATCATTAATCCTTTTTACTTCCATCACACTTTCTTTCAATTTACAATCTAGGACTACTCCTACGCCATTTCTTTTTCCATCACTTCCACAATAATCAAACTTGTATCCCTCACCAATTTCTCTCGCTTTTGTTCCTCTCCATTTAGTCTCCTGCAAACAGGCTACATTTATCCGTCTTCTTTTCAATACATCCGCTAACTCTCTCGCCCTTCCAGTCATGGTCCCAACATTCCAACTAGCATACCTCAATCTCATTTCCCGAGCTTGCTTCTTACGTTGCACCCGCCCGGGATGGTGCAACAACCCTAGTCCATTTCCCACAGGAGCCGGGTGCTGCCCCTGCGCGTCGCCTGTGGGGTACGCCCTAATCCTATCGTATTCTATCATTAACTAACATGTTACGTAACATTTGGCAACTGTTTTATAGTCGGCCGCCAGCCTGACACCAACCCTCCTTGGGAACGCTATTGTTGGTGGTTAACGCACCACCATGCGGTGACCTCCAGTGCTTTATATTACGCACGGTCACGAAATGTCCCTTAGTCGCCTCTTACGTCACCCACGGGAAGTGATGGGATGGTGATATTCTTTACGTCCGAACACCATACGGAACCGTCCGAACACCATACGGATTTAGTGCACACACTATATCTAGTATTTATCCTAGAAAATAACATATATATTTCTGATTCTATTCACTGCAGTGGATTATATACTTTTGCGCATTATAAAATTCGAGATTAGCTACTGGGGCCTTACCATTTTTTTTTTGCGGTAGGCAAAAATCATCAACAAACCTCGCTCTTGGGTGGAGCGGGAGATAGTGTCAGACTCTTACTGATTAAAAACCCACCCCGTTCCTTCTAGTCTTCATACCGGGGCTCGAGTTTCCTTTCAGATAACCCTGGCCCCAGTAGGCTTCGACCTAGCTGGGCTCCTCCTGTTGCTGACAACTCCTTGAGGCGCGCGGGAACAGTGCGCGTCGTCGACGTCTTGAGCTCGGACCGGATAGTTACCGACGTGATAAAATGTCAGGCGTGTGAGCGAGTAGGAGAAGAGAACGAGTAAGAGAGTAGAAGCTATACACTCCATCCCTTTAACAGTTCGGTTTAGGTCGTCAAATGGTTTGCATTAAGCTCATAATCATCATACAATCATATAGTGTAGTCCTCTTAATAAATGTTCAAACGTCATTGATTTAGTAGATCGGCAACAAAATCTAAATGAGAGTGATTCCGGACGCCATTCTAAAGAATTTGCCCTTGGTATAGATTGTTTAGATTTGCTTCATCGACCAATTCCTATCGCTTGCCGAAGCTAGCTGTTTAGATAAAACTAGCTTCTGCTCGCGACTTCACCTGCGTGGAAGTTGAAAATTATCCCAAAGGAACAAACTTTTCGTTTCGGCCCCATAACTGAAATCAAATCTGACGCAATACTTAACGAAAAAAATATTATTTCAATATGGGTCTTATCAGATGGCAAAAGGCAAGAGCTACGCTCAGAGTTTTTTGCGTGATCGCATCAGGAATGATATCCGCAATAACCCGAAGAATCGCCAAACTTAAGTGGCAGTGTGTACTAGTAGGGAGAGCGTATTACGGGCAGAACAGCTGATCGTAGGGTACGAAAGGTTCTAGAGCGGCGATAGACCGATGACTTGGTGAGCGTTGTTGTAGAACTTGCGGGAATCTGATGGATATGAGACGCACATAAACGTTCGTTGTAGCGACACTCGGGGTAGCCTATATCCAACAGTGGACGTTTTTCGGCTGAAAAGATGATGGCGGAAGTTTGTTCATCATTGATGAAAAAACTTTCGTAGGTTATCGGGTTCTAAATCTCGACACGCCATAAAGTTACGGTTGGTGACCCGATACGTTGTTGATGAACAGTTTGGATGAACGTGATTGGTGATACGAGTTATTTTAATGATTTGAAATATTACGGACGTGGATCGTCTGGGCTTATTTTTTCTGACTAGTTTATGTTAGCGGAGTCGTCCGCGTAAACGCAGAAAATTATCTCAAAAATAATCACATGATCGAATGAAGCAAAATGTGAAGCTAAAGTATGAAAGTGCAATATATATATTTTTTTTATTGTAACCGTATTTTATAAATGAAATTATTATTATTATTCTTAATAAAGAACTAGCTAACGCCTGCGACTTCATCCGTCACACTCATAAAATAACACATTGTCATTTGGTAAATTTTTCAAACACAATGTCTTTAGCTTTTTTATGGGTTTCTTTCCATCGCGTTTACATGGTTGAAAGACTCATAATCATCATCATCATTTTAGCCGATATGCATCCACTGTTGGACATAGGCCTCCCCCAAGTGTCGCTCAAACGAACGATTCTGTGCGTCTCGCATCCATCGGTTTCCCGCAATCTTCACCAGGTCGTCAGTCCACCTTGTTGGAGGCCTTCCAACGCTGCGACTTCCGGTTCGCGGTCGCCACTCCAGAACCTTACGGCCCCAACGGCCATCTGTTCTGCGAGCAATGTGCCCTGCCCATTGCCACTTATGTTTAGCATTTCTTTGTGCTATGTCGGCAACTAGTTTTCCTGCGGATATCTTCATTTTGGTTGAAAGACTGTTGCATATATTTTCAAACATCGATAATTTGATCGACTTCAAAAACGGTTTCGAAACATTACAATTACAAAACTGTACGATGATCCAAAAATATTAATAGTCAATCAATTAGACCGGCTACCTATTAATTGTATTGTAACACCTAATATATCAAAATATGCTATTAAACTGATGTATTCATGTCAAAATGTAATTAAATGATCTACGTAACTCAACCTGTTTGAAAAGATGTTACTTGGCCCATTAATATGCAAGGACTTGACATTTCAAATATTTCAGAGTAGTTTTAAATGCATTTACAACTGCTTTTTAATCTTAACAAGACCAATAACTCATTTTAAAATAGTGTTGCAAAAAAACAAAAAAAAAATGTAATGTTCGAACATTAAATTTTTTTTTTGTTTTTTTTTTTTGTCGACAGGGAAAATCATCCTAGACTAAAAACCCCGCGCCGTTCCTTCTAGCCTTCATACCGAGGCACGAGCTCCCTTTCGGACAACCCTGTCCTCATTAAGCTTCGACCCAGCTGGGCCTCCTGCTGCTGCTGCTGCTGACAACTCCTTGAGGCGCGCGGGAACAGTGCACGCCGTCGACGTCTTGGACTCGGTCCATTACCGGACGATCGGACGGACAGCTCCCCATGGCTCGCCGTCCGCGAGCCCGCGTCTACGGTGGCCAGAAATCGGGATCGGAATCCCGGCGACGGCGGCGAGGGCGCCGTTGCCTGATGCGGTCGGCCTCCTCCTTTGCAAGCATTACTGCTTCGGAGAAAGAGGCGACCGCCTGCCATTCCTCCTCGCTCCGGACCATGGCCTCGACCAGGGCCCGGCGCGAGAGGTCTCCGCCGCCGATTCGAACATTACATCATCTTCCTTTTCTTCCAGAGTCGTTGACGGGCTGACAGCGCGTAATCTTCCCCGTGCGCCTCAAGGAAATGTCAACAAACCCGTAGAGGCCCAGCAGGTCGAAGCCTACAGGGACCACGGCTTGTGCGAAAGAAAACCCCCGTACCTTGGAACAACGGCAAAGAAGGAACATAGGCTCTTTTTAATAAATTAATGTGCCTCAGCATCAACGATTGCATCACTACTTACCATCAGATGCATGGGATCGCCGCCCTTTCCGATGATTTAGCCATGGGATTTAGGTGGTATATTATGCCACTGGTTATACTAGTAATAAATACTTAAATCTGGGTTAAATGTCAAATCTTCAGGATTTTTATACATATTTATAGTTTTTAATATATAGTTTTTTTTTTTTAACAAACAAGTTCTTAATTATGACATCCGGATGTTCTCGTTCTTCTTCTTGTTTTAAAATAATAAATTAACATACGTAATTTGTAAAACCTATTTTCTTATAATAAATTATGTATTTAAACATTCAAATTATGAAGACAATGATATTGTCTTTTGACATTTTAATAAGTTTAAGTAAGTACTTAGGTGCTGTTCTGACATATCACTAAGATGTTCAGTTTATCTTGTACTAGCGACCCGCCCCGGCTTCGCTCGGGTGTAATATTATACATAAACCTTCCTCTTGAATCACTCTATCTATTAAAAAAAAAAACGCATAAAAATCCGTTGCGTAGTTTTAAAGATTTAAGCGTACATAGGGATATAGGGACAGAAAAAGCGACTTTGTTTTATACTATGTAGTGACAGTGATGTGTGTACCTATAGGATCAAATCATAGATATCCGTGAATCAAATACACTTTATAGTATCTTTTTGTTATCATTATTATGACTTGAGCCGAAAGAGTTCACACTGTTAGACATAGGTTTCCCTTATGTATCAAGTAAGGTAGGCCATCGGTTCACCTTGTGGGAGGCCTGCCACGTTGCATCTTCCGGTACTGCCTCATTAATATGCTAGTTGCAAGCGCTAGAACTGATCCCATAGATGCTTTTATTGAACATCAATTTACGTTGAAACTTGATAAACTCCATCTGGTGGTACTAACATGAAACACAATCATCCCATACGATTTGACATTTAGGTAACCCGAACTAAGGTCTCGATTTGATTTCCAAGTCATGCAAAATAATGGATAGATCGGCAGCCCTTTCTTTTTTTAAGGCAACTGAAGTAACACACGCGAGTTTTAGTCAGTGAAAGTCTGACTCTCGCCTTGTCTCATCAACATGATATTCGATGATTCCCGCCTAGCTACTTTGTATCGTTAGTCATTTTGACTGTAGGTAATTATTTAGTGCTATTACAGGTTTAATATTAATAAATCAATATTAAAAACCAGACTGCTGCCTGGTTCTATAATGTATCAAGTCCACACTTGATACGTATAATTATATAGTTATAGATTTTATATATTATTTCTAAATGAAAGATAAAAGTGCGGTGAAAGTAGGTGTTAGGTAGCGACATCTATGGCGCCACATAGAAACTAAACTGTAAAATCCTACATCACCATTCACGATGTTATAGTTCTCCGTACGTTAGAACTTTATGCACATGACAAAAAGATGCGTTATTTGATATTATTGATACGGCCCTGCAGTCATTCAGTAGTTCGAATGCTCTGAGTGAAGAAAGGAAGGAGTCATTTTTTAGTTTTTCCAGTGAGAACTACAAAAGGCGCACAAATAAATTAAGTATGTCGCATCGTTGCTACACTAATTGCACTATTGCAACGCAACTCTCTGCGGAAGACTTACTTTAGTAAGTAAGAATGAATATTTTGATTATTTCCAAGACAGAAATGCAACAGTAAAAAAACTAGTAAAAAAAAAGAATTCTTTCAAAATCAAAACGTCAGTCCGCCATATTTGTTTAGAAACAATACATGAAAATTAGAGACCGGCCGTAGATTCGATTTCGGCCAGTTTCGGCAAAAAAAACTGGTTTCGATTCAAAAAGGGGGCCGAATTTTTGACTCGGCTGAAATTAGCGTCTTTGAGCTGACGATTGTTGTAATAGATTTATCTAAAAACTGCGTTTGACCTACCTCACCTAATAATAAGCGCCGATGTGGTCGATGATGGAACATCATCATCATCATTTCAGCCGACAGACGTCCACTGTTGGACATATGCCTCCCCTAAGTGTCGCCACAATGATCGATCCTGCGCGTCTCGCATCCATCGGTTTCCCGCAACCTTCACCAGGTCATCGGTCCACCTTGCAGGAGGCCTTCCGACGCTGCGTCTTCCAGTACGAGGTCGCCACTCCAGAACCTTTCGGCCCCAACGGCCTGTTCTGCGAGCAATGTGCCCTGCCCATTGCCACTTAAGTTTGGCGATTCTTCGGGCTATGTAGGCAACCTTGGTTCTCCTGCGGATATCTTCATTTCTGATTCGATCCCGCAAGGAAACTCCGAGCATAGCCCTTTCCATTGCCCTCTGGGTGACTTTGAGCCTTCTGATGAGGCCCATTGTGAGCGACCACGTTTCGGCACCATAATTATGTCATCACTGGCAACACGCACTGGTCATAGACTTTCGTCTTGAGACACTGTGGTATATTGAACGAGAAGATACCGCGATATGATGGAACATGCTTGCCTAGAACTAACCTAATCACTCTTGACTTATAGACCAGGAGTCTTTACCTCTTCAATCGTAATCATTAGAGACACAATAGAAAGACAATGGTTGCGCGAACGTTCGCTTGGGGTTTAATTAATTAAGTCAAGAGTGATTAGGGTAGCAGTTATCCGGAAACACAGACTCCAGCACGGATTCCAGTTCTTAGTTATAGGTACGTAAAACACGTACAAGAGCGGAAGAAGTCATTGGACGATTTTCCACCTAAAAAAATAGCTGTAAGTACGTACAATAAATGTGTTTTCGAAACGTTTAAGACATCTAGATTTGATGTCCACCCCTATAATTTTTTGTCAGTATTCCTTCCTATTCCTGTTTCTGTTTCCACGCGAGTTTTAGGCCAAAACTGGAAGAGAAGCGTTACAGTTTCGGCTCCAATTTCAAATCGTGTTTCGTCAATCACTAATGAAAATAAAAATCCACTTTATTTAAGTAACACTGCACGCATTTCTCACGCGACGTATGCAAAGTACATTTAGAAAGGAAATGGATTGATTTCAAGGTGGGCCAGTAAACCGAAACAGTTGAGTGTTAGGTTCTAAGCCAGACCGTTACGCAATCTTGATATGAATGTCCTGTGTGGTCACTGTACTTATAGGCTGCAGGATGTTCGATAGAGTTACTGTGACCCTGGAACGCAAAGGGTAACAAAATAAGCACTAGCCAAGTTGCTAATCTGCAATAGTTAACGCTAGTAAAAAGCTTCAAATGTACGAGAACGAAGTTACCTCAACGTCAGTCACGTGGTCAGAACAATAGAATTGGCGGCAAGGTCAACTCGAAGCGTTCGACGCAAGCGAAACGGTTGTAACTTGGCGAAGAGGGCAGGGGCCTAATAAAACGAGTCGAAGTCGTGCTCTGAGGGTTTAGTACAAACTAAGGTAGGTACCTAAAGAAGTAAATAGTTCAATTCGAATTCGATTCGATTTTTCCGAATATCTAGCAAAAATAAGGTGACTTATTAAGGTGGTGCATCATGACTCACATTTTCACTGTTTTTCATAAAACCTTACTTAATTCATGAATCCCCAAGCGACCACCGGTGGCCGCGCATCTATTGTCTTACTATTGTGTCTCTAATTGACGGTATCTGAAGGGTTAATAACTGATTATGACGTTATTACACATTTTTCATTAGATATTTTGGAAATACAGTATCTTGTGGATATTATCTAAGTTTCTAAAGAAACCAATTCCCAAATTTGTGTAAAACTAATCCAGTGAAAACCTCTGAAAATGTCCTATTTTGTATGAACTTTGACACTTCATAATTTGCCTAAAAATTAAAAAAGTCAAAAAAGTAATCCCCTAGAGACCTTGCAAATTTTATTAAGATTCTAAATGACGACAACTTTTTTCCAAAAACTTTTAAGGGTTTAAAAAAAAACAGCTATTTCCTGGAGCAAGTTTTGTGAAATTTTCGAGTAAATCTCGGAATTACCGAATACTAACAGAGTTTCCAGGCATTATCTCTTTTTTTTTGCGTTGCCTTTTCGTCAAACAACGCGTTGGATTGCATTAAATGAAGTTGTTACTTCATTTAATGCTATAAAAGCTTTTAAACCATTTTCGATATTTACGGTAAGCGAGTGGAAAAGGACCCTCTTAAAAACAAAATACTGTTGTGAGAATACAGTTAATTTTCTGCGGTTTCTTTCGTTGTAAGTAGATGGTATCTAAGCTAAGAATAGTAAAATAAAATTAGTATAGATAGGAACTAACCATTATATTTTATTTTTTTTCATAATCTTTCCACCATGTTGAATTTCTCCATGTCGTGGATGCTTTTACAATCATATAAACTTACATGTGGTACTTACACAAACATTCCAACACAAAAAAAACAAAACACTGCTGACTAACCTGTCCACAAAACCACAGCTGTACAGATAATGACGTCACTCAATCAACAAATTTAAAGGTCAATAATAAAATATATAAACTCACGCAAAATATAAGCGGATATCGGTCTGTGTCGAGGGTAACTAGTACAAAAATATAATCTGTAGATAATATCTGTAGGATATTGTCGGTGTAGACTAGTCTTAATAACATCGGCCTTGCTACAAAATAAATTATGATGCATTAATAATAAAAAATAAATGTTATACTTATATCTTAAAGTCAAATGAGTGATCCTATTTTTACTTATTCACCAATTTTTTTTTAGATATCCTTCTAAACATAACATTCAAGCTTCAAATGCATAATTTATACAAATTTACCATATTTACAAAAAAAAAAGAAACAGTGAATCTACATAAAATACAAAAAGAATTCCTTCGAGCCGGATTTGAACCAGCGACCTATGGATACCAGCTTTGATTTACAACTACAGTCCACCGCTCTACCAACTGAGCTATCGAAGGCTTGTAAGAACGTGCGAAATTTTGGATCAGTTCTTGTGCGTACATATTATTCATTAATGTTATCGTATTTCTGTAGGTAAACACGTTAAATCGTTATTATTATCATGTTATCAAAGTGATTACATTAGTAACATACTTTTGTTGAGAAAAATTGTAACATATTTTTTTTGACCAAAATATCTACATAATGATACAAAACTGTACCTAATAAATTAGCAACATAGGCCATGATAGCCTATGTTGCATATTTTTTTGCATTTAAATATCAATAACTACAAAGTCATTGATTATTAAATATATCTTTAATGTATCATAGTTTTATTTTAAATTATGTTTAAACTAATATAAAAATATAACATCGTAAAACTGCTAATTTGTGTGTTGCTTAAAAGAAAAAACGACAAAAAATATTACAAACTACAAAAAACAAAGTACGAAACAAAACTAAACAATTACAAAAAGAATCGCCCCCGGGTGGGCTCGAACCACCAACCTTTCGGTTAACAGCCGAACGCGCTAGCCAATTGCGCCACGGAGGCGGATGCTACACGTTTCGAAATTTCTAATTCTGAGATAATGATAAAATATAGCTGTATAAGTATGTATGTTTGACCCCATACTATGATACATTGATCGTATAACAAAAATAATTAACTCTAACTGGTTGTTAGAAACATA
This sequence comes from Mythimna lalbum, assembly GCA_949319445.1. Lineage (NCBI taxonomy): Eukaryota > Metazoa > Arthropoda > Insecta > Lepidoptera > Noctuidae > Mythimna > Mythimna lalbum. The sequence goes on along the minus strand of OX439357.1, from coordinate 5,709,955 downwards.
TTTTGCTTGATAAATATCTTCATTGATATTTGTTACCGCGATGTTTGTACTATTTTCGCTACAGGAGACACCTCTCCCACATACACATGAATATAAGTAAACAGTTGTACCTATCAGAATACAACTATGTATTTACTTATGTTCCTTTTAAAAACAAAATGAAAAAACCGGCCAGTTACGAGTCGAACTCGCGCACAAAGGGTTCCGTTCCGTATCGTCCATTGTAAAAAATTGCAAAAAAAAAACACGTTTGTTGTATGGGAGACCTACTACAATTTTTATTTTACTCAGTTTTTTCTAATTTATTGTTATAAGGGTAACAGAAATACGTCATATGAGAAAAAATTCAACTGTCTAGCTATCATGGTTCATGAGATAAGTATAGCCTGATTACAAAATAGACTTAATTAAATTATTCTACATTATATTTGAAATATCTGTTATTTATTGTGCACGCCGACCACAGTATAGTGTTTTTTAATCCAAAGGTTGACTAGTAGAGAATGCCTTGTTACATTAAGTCCGTCTATGTACCACTACTGTAAGCCCACAACTCGTACAACTTAACTGTTTATTTATTTATTATATTCTTTATTGTACACCACATAAACAAAGAAAAATACAGGACAAACATTATTCAAAATAAGTGTACAATGGGCGGTCTTTTCGCACAGGGCGATCTCTTACAGACAACCTTTGGATGGACTGAAAGAAAGGAGAAAGATCTGTTCACCTAACTGGAATGCAAATATAGAAAAACAAAGTATGATTAAACAATATAAAATTGGCCTTTTTTATATTTGGTTGGTTAAGTATATTTATTATTAATACAAATCTTACTTACCTAAGCTTGAAAACAAAATCGTTAATTTTTTTTTTACAATTTACACAGGTGCACAGCACAGTTATGTCGCACAGTGGTCCGGATTTTCAAAAAGGTGGACATAGGATCTAAAATGCATATTTAACTTAACAAAAAATTGTTTCGTGTAGGAAATTTTACGCTGATTAATACTTATTACTACAACTTTTCAAAAAAACTGCTCCTTCATGTCAAAAAAAAATATTGAAAAAAAAAATGTATGGGAGAAAATCTATTTTATTTTTTTTCTCCGTCCAGTATCAAAGTATAGCAAGCAAACCTTATATTCTGGTAAGTACCTATTGTCTTTAATACGACGACATATAAATTGCTTGCGTATCCCTGCGGCCTTGGCGCCTACGATGCTTCAAAGTTTAAAATTTCAATTGGGTTTTTTTTTAATTATTATCGAGTTTTTCAATTATGCTGAATTTAAAATATATTTTTTTAATTATATAAGAATTAAAACATACGCATTCAAGCATTTGGCAAGTATTTTTTTTATTTTATTTTAATAAAAAAATTGTATTAAAAGTCTTCAACTTTAGTTACGTAATTAAAGACACGTGCTGATTCGTTGCTTATTTGTAACTGACTGAAACGACTCCTGTGTTAAAAGAATCATTTACCCCCACCACCGGAGATATCGACGACGCTGATTGGCTGTTGAAGATGTGGTACTAATTTTGTCAGTCACTACTTGCGCGCGTGTGTTTGTTATTAATATCTGTGCATGAAACAATTAAAGGCACTTGTTTCTCAACCCTTGAGGAAGCAACATATCTTATTACCCGTGTTGTGTGAAAGTTTAGTGAGTTTCGTTATGGCTGCATTTGTTACAAACTTGGACATCTTTATGTTCCTCCGTGTTGAAGGAGACATGAAGAATTGGGCACGACTCTATGAAGCTATTATTCTACATATCCCAGTTGGAACATGTTCAGAAGATTTAGAAATAATCAAGACCTTTTTGAAGAACTACATCAGTAATATCAATCGCAGATGGGCAAGTGCTTCTAGAAATCAGAAGACTTTCATGAATAGACATGCTGCGTGGTTACAATCAAATATTAGTAGGCCAAATTGCACTACTGTTAATTTATCCGAGATTTTTCAAGCCCAAGATGAAGTTATCGAAAACATATCGTCAGACAATACCTCAGTTGACATCGATACTACAGCAGCTGTGATTCCGTCGACATCTAGTACAACAACTGTAGGCACATCTACCGAAGTTCAGATTAGGAAGCCTTTTGTTGACCTCAGCAACAAACAGAAGAAAAGACGTTCAGAGTCTCTTTTGGACTATTCGCCGGAAGAACTTACTTTTGCATTAGTCGAAAGACTTAAGACAGACAAGAAGAATGAGTTAGCTTGTGTTATTGACCATATCACGAAGAACCCTGATAGTGTTGCTATCATTCAAGACACATTGTTTAAGAAAAATAGGAAAAAAACTTTTGATGAAGATCATGTTCTTGGTCTTTATACATCATTGAACCTGCCAAAATGGAAATACTTGTGTTTAAGGAAAGCGCTGTTAGATAGTGAAGTTCCAGTGTTACCATCGTATCACAAACTCCTTGAAGCTAAAAAGAGATGCTATCTACATGATTTAGAAATTACTGAGAGAGGAGCCAGAGTGAAGCTTCAAGCCCTATTAGATCTGACAGTCCAGAAGATTCTTCAAATTACCGGTACCCAGTTTGATTCGTCAACTGAAGGATTGAAGTTAATTAGTAAATGGGGTTTCGATGGAGCTTCTTCACAAAGTACCTACAAGCAAAGGAGTGAAGATGTAGATTTCAGTGATTCATCGGTTTTCATGTCAAGTCTTGTCCCTCTTAAATTAGTTTCTAATAATAGCACCATATGGGAAAACCCAACACCTTCTTCAACACTTTATTGCAGGCCCATTAAGTTCGAGTTTTGTAAAGAGACAGCAGAATATATCAAGCAAGAAGAAGCTGCATTGAAGGAAGAAATAAAAAACATCAATTCTACAAAATGGGCAGGGCTAGAGATTAGTCACAAGCTTCATATGACAATGATCGACGGAAAAGTGGCCACTATTATAACGGATATTTAATCTGCATCTGCCTGCAATATTTGCCTTGCTAAGCCGACTGAGATGAACAAGCTGTCAGAAGTATTTTCAAGACCTGTTCGAGAAGATGTTTATACCATCGGCCTCATCTAGCTTAAACAGAAAAAAAAAAAAAAAAATGACGTGTAAAAGTGTTTTTTTTAAACCTATTTGCAAAAATAAATATCATTTATCATTTATAAATATGGACTTTCTACTCTTCATAATTATGTGGATTCGTTGTATGGAGTGTATTCTACACATATCTTACAACATGGACTTTGAGATGTGGACTGCACAAGGTGCTAACAAGCAACTAAAAGCTGCGAAGAAACATTTGACGCAAGAAGAATTCAAACAGCAAATGGAAATACTTGTGGATTTTGTGAAGCAAGGCTTTGGAACCACAAACGACGGAAACACAGCCAGAAGGTTTTTTAGAGATTATGAGAAATCTGCCGAAATAACCAAAGTTGACAAAGACCTGCTGAAGCATTTTGCGGTTATTCTTCAAACGATTTCATCAGGATGTGCCATAGATATTGAAAAATTCAGGACTTATTGCAGAGAAACAGCTGAGATCTTTATTCATCTATACCCATGGTTTTGTATGCCCGCAAGTGTGCACAAGCTACTCATACACGGAGCAGACATTTGTCATCACTTTGGCCCCCTACCAATTGGCATTCTTTCCGAAGAAGCGGGAGAAGCAAGAAATAAAGAATTTCCAAGAGTTCGTGAATATCACACAAGAAAATTTAACAGGATAAAGACCAACGAGGACTTGCTCCATAATTTTTTAATTAGTTCAGACCCATATTTATCCCATATACGACCAAAATACAGCAACTCAAAGCAATTCGATTTTTTTCCAGATGTTAAAGAGCTTTTGTTGTTGCCTGGGGTAGTAACAAAAGAAACCGAAAATATGGGTCTACAGGAGTTGCAGCCAGAACATGATCCATTAATGTAAACGTGACAGATTTAGTGATGTTGTTATTGTTAGAATTGAGTTTGTTAGTAGTAGTAGATAAGTTGTGGTACTTTTCAGGACTACTTAAAAGAGTCATTTTCAGGACTTCAGAAAAAGCCCTTTTCAGGGCTAAATCTATTTCTAATTGTTTCTTTTAAGATGCGTCAGGCTAGTAGTATAACCAACAATATCAACCATGATTTAGCAATAGGAAATATCAACAAACCGAAAACTTAGGGGAATATAAAACGTGATGTTATGATAAAATAAGCATTTATGCTTATTTTTTTTTCTTTAATCTTCTGTTGATTATTCTTTTCGGTTCGGGTTCGGCAAGGGTTTATACTACCTTTGCCGAACCCAGTGTAACAGTGTACTATAATAGTACACTGTCATTTCGTCAGTTATATTTAAGTCCCAAGTAATAGGGGGCGAGCCTAATACACGGATGGGGCGCGCGCGTGGCTTGTTTTATTAAAAATGATATTTTGGATTAATTTCAATAGAAAAACTCGTTAATAATATTAAGAAAATTCAACATTAAAATTTCAAACTTTAAAGCATCGTAGGCGCCAAGGCCGCAGGGATACGCAAGCAATTTATATGTCGTCGTATTAAGGACAATAGGTACTTATCAGAATATAAGGTTTGCTTGCTATACTTTGATACTGAACGGAGAAAAAAAATAAAATAGATTTTCTCCCATACATTTTTTTTTTCAATATTTTTTTTTGACATGAAGGAGCAGTTTTTTTGAAAAGTTGTAGTAATAAGTATTAATCAGCGTAAAATTTCCTATACGAAACAATTTTTTGTTAAGTTAAATATGCATTTTCGATCCTATGTCCACCTTTTTGAAAATCCGGACCACTGTGTGTCGTACGGGCTATACTATACATAAAGTTTAAACAAATAAATAAACAGACAGCGGAGTGATAGCAATAGGGTCCTGTTTTTACTCTTTGAGCACGGATCTCTAAAAATCTTAACTATCATAATAATAACAGTATCTGCTTAATAGCAATCCACATTATGTGTCTTCAACGCTAGAGTGAATAGGTTCTTAATTCATGAATCCCCAAGCGACACCCGGTGGCCGCGCATCTATTGTCTTACTATTGTGTCTCTAATTGACGGTATCTGAAGGGTTAATAAACTAGTGCGCCTCACCATCAACGATTGCATATCAATTCTTACCATCAGGTGGGATCGCAGTCAAGCTCTAGTTTATATTTAAAAAAAAAAAACATTAGAAAGAATTTGGAGGCCACGTGGGTAAACTCACGAATATAATTTTACATTGTTTGACAACAGGGGCGCTGACTCCGTGGGTGCTCGAGCCCCGAGCACATCGTCCGCATCGTCGCCCTCCCCGCAAACACTCCTATCTCACAAACTGGCGCATCTGCACTGATGTTACCAACGTTTTCATAACACTATTTCGAATAAGTTCTCTCTAATCGTCGTATCTGTGTCGTTAACCGTTTAGAAGATAATCACGTAAGTATTTTGATTTGCGTAAGTGCAAAAAAAGGGAAAAATACTCTTACTACTTTCGTACCTTAGGACTTTAGGGCAACTACTAACTTAAAGAATAAGCCAAAAGCAATATTAAACACGTATTGACTGACCTGTTGGTCTAGTGGTTAGTGGCCCTGACTGCTATGCCGGAGGTCGTGGGTTCGATTCCCACCCAGGACAAATGTTTATGTGATGAGCATGATCATTTGTTCTGTGTCTGGGTGTAATTTATTTATAATATGTATGTATTTAGAAATATATACCTAAGTAAGTTTATCAGTTGTCTCGTACCCATAATACAAGCTCTGCTTAGCTTGGGACTAGACGGCGTTGTGTGATAGTTGTGAAATAATATTATATTATTATTATTATATATATTTTTATCAAACCTAATTAGTAATTAAGTACGCAGTATGTAAGTAAAGCACCGGCCACACAGAACAGACGCAAGGCACGGACCCGTCGCGAACAATACAGAAAATACCCGTCTTTTCTGTATGTTTAACGTCGCGACGGCTGTAGACATTTTATATGCAAGTAGATTAAACGGGCGCCGCGACTGCGACGGTTCCGTGCCTTGCGTCTTTTTTGTGTGGCCGGCCCCTAGGAACTTTATTTATTTGTCGGTCGATCAGTGTACATTTCTCTTCTCACACTGCCAATTTATCGAGACATCAAATGAGCATGAGCACCCTTTTTTTAAACCCACTCCTGTTCCTTATTTGCGATTGTTCCAGGGCCCCGGGGATCCCTTTTGCATCACTCATGGCCCCAGTAGGCTTCAACCCTGCTGGGCCCCTGCGGTTGCTGACAACTCCTTGAGGCGTACGTGGAATACTACTTGGCGTCGACAACTTTAGGCCCAGTCTGGACGGTCGGTCACCGAGCTACCCATTGCTCACTGTCCGCAAGCCCGCGCCTACGGTGGCCGGAAATCAGGTTCGGAATCCCGGCGGTTGGGTCGCGAGGGCCATTGCCTCGCGCGTCCTTTTCTAGCATTACTGCTTCGCAGAGGGGGCGACCGCCTAGCATGAACACCCATGAGGTTTTCTATAAGCCGGCGCCCCTGTTTGACAACAAAGCAAAATTAATATATTACTAACAATCCAAACTTACAAAATTATCTATAATTTGTGAAATGAAAGGGCAGCTACACGACAAATACGTGTAAGTCGTTGTTATGGTTTAAATTAAGCCACGATGACATATCACGACCTACGACTCTGGGGCTAAAATGGACATGAATGAAACATAATGGGTACCTACGAGTAGTCATAGATATTGTACCTAGTAATGCAAATAATGTTTCTAGACAGCAGAAAGGATGGCTAGATAATATTTTTTTTTGTTTTTTGAGGTGGGAAATTATTCTATAACTTCTCCCGTTCTTAGGCGGAGCAGGAGGGCGTGTCTGACTTTTACTGACTAAAACCCACTTCTGTTTTTTCTTGCCTTCGTTCCTGGGCCGGGGTACACTTTCTCCCAACCCATGACCAACATTTTAAAAGAGGATGATAAGAGTCCAAAGTATTTAGCGAGAAACCTACTTTTACGCGAGCGAAACCGTTGGCAGAAGCCAGTAGCACAAAATATACAGGTACAGAAGTCAATCTATATACAAGGCGAGCTCGAGCAACGCACACATAGACAGCGCTCACGGACACGATATCTCGAAGCGCCTCAGCCCGCTCGTCGAACAGTTCCGGCTCAAACGCTCATTAGTGTGCGTCCATCGAGCGTAGACCACGGAACAGTGAAAACTGTTCGTAGACCTTTAAAAAGTGAAATAAATACATGAGATTGACTTCTGTACTTACCTATCTATTTTGTGCTAGTAGCCCATAAAAGATGTTGTGGTATTACGTAACCATCAAAGTAGGTGGTACCTAATTTATACTCATTTTATTGAAATAGAATATTAGGGATAAAAAATACATACTTAAGTAGTAAATTGGTTCTAAAACCTGAATTTTTCAAATGCTAGATGCCTCTTGAGAATGTAGGCGTCTTAATGGTGTTAAACGAGAAATCTACAAAAACTATGATTTATGATAGGAAATAAAAATATCGCCGCGATCCAAAGATGACTTTAATAAAGAAAAAAATATGATGTTATTTTGCAATTTAGATTTATTTTAAAGTAGTTTTTTTAGTTTTAACTAAAATGATATGAAAGATAGGTACTACAAAAATGCAAAATTATAAATAGCATAGTCGGTCTTATAATGTTCCCACTGCTGGGACTCAGGCCTCCTCTCTTGGAACGGGAATGGGCCGTAATCCACCACGCGAGCCCAGTGCGGGTTGGTAAATGTCACGTCTTCGGTAATTACACAAAGAATATTTGATTGTGTATTTTTTTTTATAAAATTGTTTATAATAGGTACTTTTTAAATATTATAAACAAAAATAACTAATTATGCAATATAGGCAAAACAAAAAGATCTCTCCGGCGGGGAATCGAACCCCGGTCTCCCGCGTGACAGGCGGGGATACTTACCACTATACTACCGAAGATCTTGAAAGAGTTTTCAAAATTGTGGACATATTTTTACTTTATCTATTTTAAAATTAAAGTGCCAACTCATACCAAGATATAAAATTAAATGAGCACTACAATACTACACAATATCTACTACACGTGTCGCCCAGCGGCTTCGCCCGTGTGAAAGTAAATAAAAAAATACTTATAGGCTATGTCATTCAGTGTTTTTATTTATTTTTTAATCATCCAATTACATCCCCCGCTCTTGGTCGGAGTAGGAGGACGTGTCAGACTTTTACTGAGTAGAAACCCGCTGCTGTTCTATCTTTGCCATCGTTACAGAGCCCCGGGGTCTCTTTCGCATCACCCATGGCCCCAATATACTGGCCAATTTATAACTTTCCGCGTAACATTCTTCTTTTTTTCGATTTTTTTCTTATTTTATTTTTTTGTTGCATTTATTATTGTCATAAGTGGATATAGGAACCTTCTCCTGACAATAACAAATGCAACACAAAAGAATTAGTGACATTAGTTAGCCATTCACACGTGATGACGTCACAAAGTGAAATAGGGATTCTTTTTTTATATAAATAGAAATAATTGCAAGTATGAGAATTTTGAGATAATCAGTGTAGCGTAAAAGATTAAGAAGAAGTAAAGGTTAATAATGACTGTACTTAATTAAAAACATAGATAATGTAAAATCAATGCCTAGATAGATATATTATTATCTTATGTAAATACAATAAAATTGTCAAAAAATAAAAGGCCCGTTTTGATTACCTAGCGGTTTATTTATTTATTTATTTATTTATTATATACTTTATTGTACACCGTTACACATACAAATGGAAAAACTTAAAACTAAAACACATACATACAATGGGCGGCCTTATCGCATTCCGCGATCTCTTCCAGGCAACCTGGAATGGACAGAAATTGCCTGGACAAGAAATGGGGCTGTCATAGGTGTGACAAACCAATTAAATATAATAAAATAATAAAATATATTATAATTGCTACACAGATATATATATATATATATATGCCGTATAATAGATACATATATATATATACATAAGCCGTATAATAGATACATAAATACATACTTAATTATTAAAAACGCGGTTTGTCCGGTTTAATGTAGCTACTACTAAAATAGCTCCTACTACATTGGACCCCTAATTATTATTTTATTGATTTTTTCAGTGTCGTTCCAAGTTAAATTCTAGGGACTTTCTCAAATGTCAAAACGGGTTTTTTATTTTTTAACCAGTCTAGGTCACATATTCCACAACTATCACACAACGCCGTCTAGTCCCAAGCTAAGCAGAGCTTGTGTTATGAGTACTAGACAACTGATAAACATACTTATATATTTCTAAATGCATACATAATATAGATAAATTACACCCAGACACAGAACAAATGATTATGCTCATCACACAAACATTTGTCCTGGGTGGGAATCGAACCCACGACCTCTAGTATAGCAGTCAGGGTCACTAACCACTAAACCAACAGGCCAGTCAATGCTATCAATGTTAATAAAATGTTCCTACTTACACTCTCCTCTCATTCTATTGAGTCTCCTTGGCTAGACGCCGTTCAACACGCGCCTCAAAGAGATGTAAAACGATAGGCCCCTACAGGGCCGAAGCCTACTGGGGCCATGGATTGACTTCCAAAAGGAAAACATGTGGTCCTGGAACGCGAAAGAAAGAATATAGGTGTGGTATTTAGAGTCAGTAAAAGTCTGACACGCCTTCCTTTCCACGCTACGGAACGGAAGAAGGGAGATTCAATCAAAGTGAAACGAAATAAGCGCCATCTGGTGACAATAATGGCAAACCTCCTCTTAATACAGTTTGACATAAGCGAACATTCGGTAACGCGATCGAAAACTGAGAATTTCAAAGATTTGTAACATCTGTGCGAACTGGGGTGGTTTATTATTCCTACATTAACTAGTCTAGTAATTACTACTAGACTAGTAATGTATTGATAAAATTCAATAAAAAGTATAGAAATCAATAAAAGATCATGACATACTATTCCATTGTTAGCCTAAAAATTGAAACAAAACATCAGGGCCTCAAGTCTGCTATTACAATAGTGTCAGAATGGTCTATCATTGACTTCATAATTGTTGATTTTGACAAGTTTAGTAATCTACTAACATAATGGCGTCATAATGACTTTCCAATGGTCAACCACTGACACTTCATTGAAAGAAGTGGCATAAAATGGAAATCTCGTACATAGTGACAAATGAATATCTGACGTATGCGGTAATTTGCAAAAGTTTTGACAGTTGTTTTGATCAGTGACCTAACATTAGAACGTTATTTTGCAGTTATTAGTTTTAATAAGCTCGATATTGTCATTCTACCACCACTCTATTACGAGACCATTGACCGATCAGTGATCGATCATTATGATTTAGCAGATTACAGACTTTTAGCAAAATGACAATGGGATCGTGTTGGAATGACGAATTTATAAAAATAGCAGACTCGGGCCCCTGGTCATCCAATTAATACATTCTGACACATGCATTTTCGCATTCTTAAAAGTTCAGGTCGATACGTAACGATGGACAAGACATCAACTGCGGCTTTTGTACTACGGTTCCGTTGATTCACAAGAAAAAATCTTGAAAACCCATACGGCGGCTGTGCAATACTGCTACACACACTAAAACTAACTAAAAATATTTCTTTTTTTTATTGATATAAGCTAGTGCTTGACTGCGATCCCACCTGATGGTAAGCAGTGATGCAATCTCTGATGGTGAGGCGCACTAGTTTAGCTTATTCACTCTAGCCTTGAAGACACCCAAATTATAATCAGAAGGGAAGACCGCAGCAGTTGTGATCTAGGTATATTTGCAGATGTCCATAGCCAGCAGTGACACGCGAGAAACAATAAATATACATACATATTTGAATTGAAATGATTTTTTGTCTACTAGAAAAGTGACCATCCCGTCAGAATCGATTTAGTCCATTCGTAGATTATTATGAAGTCGGTAGTTATTTTGGTACGAGTATTTTGTAAAAAGTTTCTCATTTCACACTTTTTAGTTGCGATACACTAATAGCCAGAGTACGTATTTCTAATAACAATGCCAATTAGCCCAAGATACATTGTTTTATTATGAAGTTCCCGTGTCTACCTTCCGGATCCATCCAGTTGGTAACCTCCTCCTGTTTTTGAAGGTCGGTTAAAACGACAGTATAATATTATTCATATGTAGTCCAACAGTGAACGTCTTTCGGTTGATTTGATGATGATGATGATCAAATCGTCCATCGAATGAAAGACTCCACAAGAAAACAGCCACGATAAGTCTACCATGGAACTCTAAAGCGACACACCTCTTTGTAGTTCAATTATGCGGTACAAAGGTCAGTTATTTGTTTATCTCGTAACCTTTGCTTCGCCTTCACCTTTCCGTAGGGCACGAGAAACTGGGACACTTGAACCAATTATATTCTATCGTTGTATCGCTTTTACGTACTCCGTTCACTTCCTACTGCAAGTCCGGTCTATCTTGATTGAACTTCGAATTTTGCAATTTGTTAGGCTGGTCATTTCCTGGAAAGGTACTGTAATATTTTTTGGAGGTGGGAAATCAGCAAACAACTCCAGCTAATCGGGGTGGGGCGAGAGAAAGACAGTAGATAATAATTATGAAGATAAACACTATTCCTACTAATATTATAAATGCGAAAGTTTGTATGTATGGATGTTTGTTACTCTTTCACGCAAAAACTACTGAACGGATCTCGATGAAACTTGGTACACGAGTAGACCATATCCCATAATAACACATAGGATACTTTTTATCCTGGGATTATGTACGCGGGTGAAGCCGCGGGCAAAAGCTAGTTATGATAAAAGTGTGTAATGTTAGTGATTACCGTCGAGGCAGTATTTAGTCTTAAAAGACCCGAGAACGGTAATCATTAATGTGAGCGAAGTCGCCATGAACCTCAGAAGTCGCAAATTTCCAGTCACCGTAGGCGCGAGCTTGTGGACGGCTATAGATAGCTCGCTGTTGGGCCGTCCGGTAAGAACCAAGCCCGAGTCGGAGCCCTCACAAAAGGGCAACTGAAGAAACACTGGGTTTTACTCGGTAAAAGTTTGATACCTCCAGGGAGAAGTAATTTGATGATGTCTCGCATAAAAAAGAGCAAAAAGCCTTTGCGCCAATGATGAAGAAAAAAAAGCAAAATCATTGGCATACAACCAGTAACAAATCACGGGGCGGTCCACAACTATTGTACCCTAATGTTACAAGTCATTACATGATTGGACAAGACAATAGCCAGGGGATAATAACATTTTCTCATAGGTACTGAATGAAATAGTTTAGCAATCTATTGTTATGGCAAAATCGTAGTGCATATTGAAACGAAACGTCACGCATTTGATATTAGCAAGGTTGTAGACATATACTTTTGTAATGTGTACATCATAACCTATCTGTAATTTTGGTACAAAATTGGTTTAGGTTTTTTTGGCAGTTCTAAATATTTTCTTGAGTTTCGTCTGGTTGTTGACAACTACTAAGTTCTAAGACTACTATTTTCTTCTCCTTAGTCGTTCACTCTTGACAGAGTGGTCGAGGTTGACGATATTGCGTTTTCGTTGATTAGTGAGGCTCTCGCAATGCGTCTCCACTTGTCACGGTTTACGGCGTCTCGAGAACTCTGGACTATGGAGGTTTGTGTTGCAGCTCTGATAAGGTCTGTCCAACGCATAGGTGAGCGTCCGCGTGTCCGCTTCCCCTCCACTTGTCCCTGGACAACGAGTCGCTCCATGGAGTGTTCGTTGCGAACAACGTGCCCAAAATATTTGAGGATTCGTACTTGCACAGTGGACGATAACCTCTGTTTGATGTTTAGCTCGTCCAGAATCGAAACGTTAGTCCTAAATACTAGCCAAGGGATCCGCACGCCGTCAGCACCACATTTCGAGTGCATCGATTTTGCGTCGGTATTTGAGGCGAACCGTCCATGTTTCTGCGCCATAAAGAAATATTGGGAAGACTAAACTTCTCATGAGGTATCATGTAGACCACTATCTCACCTGATGGTAAACGAGGATATGGGCAACGATGGAGCACGCTTGCCTAGAAGAAACCTATTCACACTTGACCTTAAGACCCCTTTTTGTGGTAAAAACCATCCAATGACTTCTCCCACTCTTGGGCGGAGCGGGAGAGCGTGTCGGATGTGACTGGCTAAAACCCACACCTGTTCCTTCTTTTCCTTTGTTGTAGAGCCTCAGGATTATATTTTACTAACCCTAGGCCCTAGGCTTCATCACTACTGGGCTCATACGTTTGGCTGACACTACGTCAATTACGTGCCGTTGATGACTGGCGCTCGGTCCGGGAGGTTATTGGACGCCTGGATGGCATGCTCATTGATGACTGGCGCTCGGTCCGGGCGGTTATTGGACGCCTGGATGGCTTGCTCGTTGATGACTGGCGCTCGGTCCGGGAGGTTATTGGACGCCTGGACGGCATGCTCATTGATGACTGGCGCTCGGTCCGGGCGGTTATTGGACGCCTGGATGGCATGCTACCCATTGCTCGACCTTAAGACCCTAGGTTGTGCCTATCAGGAAACACAGACTCTGTTTTCGTTTGATTCCAGAAGAAGTTTCATAGAAGTCCTCAACCCGGGGGCGAGCGTGGGGGTCAGGTAGACGTGTACTGACAAAATGTACCCTGGAGTTCCTTCGCACACTGCGCTTGCAATGAACCATAGATATCCGCAATGAGTCTTAGTCTATGAATTTTTTTTTTCCACACCTATCACACAACGCCGTCTAATCCCAGGCTAAGCAGAGGTTTTGGCATGAGTACTAGACAACTGATAAACATACTTATATATTTCTAAATACATACATATATAGATAAATTACACCCAGACACAGAACAAATGATCATAATCATCACACAAATATTTGTCCTGGGTGTGAATCGAACCCACGACCTCCGGCATAGCAGTCAGGGCCACTAACTACTAGACCAACAGGCCAGTCAGTCAATTGACTTCGAAGTCTATAAATAAGGAACTTAAACAACTGTTCACTGAGACCAAAACGTGTTTACAATGTATTTTGTTTACTTGTGGCTTGTTGTTTAGTCGCCAATCGCCTCAAGGGAATAAGATGAAATGTGAGTGAAGGGTAACTGGCTAGGTTTAAGGTGATTTACTATACAAACAAGCGCCACAGGCAATTCGATTTCATATGACTGTAGATACTATTTTTGGAAACTAACTTCTATATGTAAATGGAAAGAAAAGAAATCACTTTTTCAATACACTTGCTCATAAAGTGACTCTTATTACACTGCACTTAGGTATATAATGAAACTTGTTACCAAACTGTGACATTTTGATTACCATTACGCACTAATGCTATAATGTGGTTAAAACCTTATTGTTCAACCTCTCCACCGTCATAATTTTATGACATTTACGAGGAAAAAAAAAGTGGGCGCGCCTATGAAAACAGATTTTTACCACCACAAAAGTTTACTAGTTTTACAGTTATTTTATTCACAAGTGTCTTGAAAAACGTATGATACACGGGAGTAATTAATGATTACCGTTCTCGGCTCTCTTAAGACCCTCGCCATGGCTCGGGTCTAAATACCACCTCAATGGTAATCACTAACATTACACACTTATATCATAATGTACTATTATTTGGCGCACAGGTACTGACAATGAAATAACAACTAAGTATAGAAACTTAACAACTTAAACCTAAATACATCAACATTGTGTATCTCGTCTGCGCCAAATAGGTCCAGCCCCCCTAGCCAAGTTGCTAATCTACAATAGTTAACGCTAGTAGAAAGCTTCAAATGTCCGGGAATGACGCTCAGTCACGTGGTCAGAACAAAAGAATTGGCGGCAAGGTCTACTACTCTACTCGAAGCGTTCGACTCAAGCGAAACGGTTGTAACTTGGCTAAATGGCTAGGGGATCTGATTGACTTAACTTGGCTAGAGGTACTGCCCCTAGCCAAGGTAAGTTGTAAGTTTTTGTTCTGACCACATGACTGAGCGTCATTCCCGTACATTTGAAGCTTTCTGCTAGCGTTAACTATTGCAGATTAGAAACTTGGCTAGGAGGGCTGATAGTGAGTTATCTGCAATCGTTAACGCTGCACACATTGCAATCAAAGTGGTGGAGGGGTGGCAGGGGAACCGCCCTTTATCAAAGGAACATTATTTATTGTTTATTTAACTTTTACTTTATTGACAATTCTAAAAATCCTGAGATTTCTTGAAATTTGGAAAATCCAGCCGCAATCCTAAGAAGAGTCCAAAAATCCTGAAATCTCAGGACAAATCCTGAGATGTTGTAACCCTGGCTGTGCATAGCTTCACCCAGAGCGAGAAAAGTTGATAAATTCCCAACGGGGGTTGTCATAAGATGGTATTCACCATCGAAAAAAAAAACCACAAAAAAGAACATAAAGCAAACCTACAGCTCAGCTTGCAGGAAGCTGAAAATTATAGTTTCTATTCTTGTTTCAGTAATCAAGATAATTAATCATTAATTAGTAGATAAAGTAAAGGCCACTTCAGTTATTAAAAAAACATTATGAAGTAGATATGACTCAGTAAATAATTAGCCACTTATTAAATAGGCTTAAAGCTACTACTTATTGCAATATTATTTTTACGTAGGAAATGATCTCATTACTCTTGTGACGTCACTCATTATATATTCACACACTATTTCTTCATTTATGATGATGATGCCATCTAGCCGATTTCGGCCACAGCGACCGCACTCTTTGGCCTCTCATAGTGGTTGTGAGCTCAGATCTGAAGCTCTTTTATGCGCCCTCATGTGGCTTGCATATCCAACCTTGGCCGAAAAACTCCGAGCACAAAGCGGACATGTCAGGACACCATTAACGACATTATAAATTATAGCTGTTGGTGGTCTAGCTTTGAGTTCATCACGCTTCTGGTCCAATTCCAACCTCCTCCTATCTTCGAAGGCCTGCACGTGCTGTTGCACACGACGTCTCCATTCAGGCCGATCTTGTGCCCGTTTCTCCCAAGTGGCGGGGTCAATTTCGCATCTCTTCATGTGCCTATTCTGAACATCTTTGAAGCGCAGAAATTGTCCGCCACGATTTCGCTTCCCTTGTTGGATTTCTTCATTACTTATTTACTAGCTCGTAGACGTCCACTGTTGGACATGGCCTCCCCGAAGTGTCGCCACAATGAACGGTCCTATGAGTCTCGCATCCCGCAACCTTTACCAGGTCATCGGTCCACCTTGTAGGGAGGCCGGCCAACGCTGCGTCTCCCGGTACGCGGTCGCCACTCCAGAACCTATCGGCCCCAATGGCCCGCGTTATAGTAGAAAATAATCCCAACGAAACTTATCCCAAGGGAACATACTCACGGGATAAAAAGTGGCAATGTTCTATGTGCTATTCCTGGACTTGGTCTACCCGAGCACCAAGTTTCATCGAAATCTATTCAGCAATTTTTGAATGAAAGAGTCAATTTAAAGAGACAAAAAAAGAGACAAATTAAACACCCATACGTACAAAGTTTTGCGTTTATAATATTAGTAGGAATATTTCTATTACGATAGTCTATCTACCTAACGTCTGTGAGTGTGTCCGTGGCATCACAGCAGGCTTTAACAGTATGCCAGAAGCCCTAGCCCAACCTCTTAAAGCAAATCATTTTACGACCTAAACTGAACTTTTATAGGTATGGAGTTACATAAGGTGTATTATACACCCGAGTGAGAAAGAGGGATGAAGATATACACCATGTACTACTCAAGCCTTCTTTCGCACTCGCGCGCATGACTTATATTTTAACATGGTAAAGCTCCAGTGCTTTTTAGGGTTCCGTGCCTAAACGGGGCCCTATACTAAGACTACGCAGCCTGTCAGTCTATCCGTCACCAGGCTGTATCCCAAGAACCGCGACAGCTAGACAGTTAAAATTTTCACAAATTATGTATTTCTGTTGCCGCTATAATAAAAAATACAAAAAAACAAAATAAAATAAATATTTGAGGGGGGCTCCCATACAACAAACGTGATTTTTTTGCCGGAAAGACGGCACGGAACCCTTCGTGCTCGACTCCAACTCGCACCAGTTTTTTCACTGATACTTTTGTTCTTTTTTACTTTGTATTTGTTACCATTGTGCTGTTTCTTTCCCAAATAAAAGTAAACCTATTCTATTGTCTTTATATTTCAGTATCCTACTTAATTAGTCACTTTTCCAGACACTCATAACACGATCGAATGCTACACCTACATGGCATGACTAGACGTGCTTAGTTAGCAGAAATCGCTAAACACTTAAAATGATAATTGAATTAACAGCATGCTGCCATCATTTTCTATTCTGTGAATCATTTTGTAACATTATTCATTGAGCTGTTCGTTGTTCGTATTATTACCGAATTATGTACTCAAAGCGGAATGCCGGTGTAACCACGTAGCTCGTAGGTATGTTACATTCGATTGATTTCACTTTATTCACTAACTAGTAATTTGCCAGGGACTTTGTTCGCGAGAATCCTTACTAATATTATCAAAGCGAAAGTGAGTTTGTTTGTTACATCTTCACGTCAAATGGCAAAACTGATTTTGAGGAATTTTGGTACAGAGATAGTTGGGACCCTGGAGACGGACAAAGGCGAATTTAAAAAAAAGGTAAGAAAAGGGGGAGAAAGAGTAGAGTATATTAATAAACGTGAGCGAAGCCGCGGGTAAAAGCTAGTGTTTTCATAAACTTCCTTTTCGAGGGACATTTTCATACATCCACTCTTACGTGATTTTGATGTTATCTTTCTCTAGATATTTTAAATACACAGCAATCTTGTGGATATTATCTAGGCTTCTATAGAAATCAAAACATAAATTTGTTTAAAACTGCTCTAGTAAAAACCTGAAAATCTGCTATTTTACGTGAATTTTGGCCCTCCATAATGTACTCATTTATCAAGAATGAAAAAAATAATACATCAATAGAAGCCTTGCACATATAATCGAGATTCTAAATGACGACAATATTTCTGAAAAAGTTAAAAAAAAAAACATGTATTTCCAGGATCAAATTTTATGAAATATTCGAGTGGATCACGGAATTACCGAATGCCATTGCCAACAGAGTCTTCAGGCGTTATTTCTCTTTTTTTGCATTGCCTCAAATCATAACAATTAGTTATTTATGTTGTGTAATTTTCTATTTTTTAACCGACTTCGAAAAGGAGGAGGTTCTATGTTCGGCTGAATGTATGTTTTTTTTTTGTATGTATGTTCACCGATATTTCGGTCAGTTGTGGACCGATTTTGAAAATTTCTTTTTTGATTGAAAGGCTATGCTTCCAAGTTGGTCCCATAGAAATATTGTTAAGATCTAATCATGAACTTCGAAGATATGGAACAGAACTCCTCATAGAATCATAGCAGAATTGTCGTAACAAGTAAAATTGCTTTGTTTATACGTGTAGTCGATGACTGACTGAAAGAAAAGGGGGAGGGGAAAGAGGGAGGGGGTAAATTCATGTAATATAACCGTATTTGGGATTATAAGAATCGTTATGAGATGCACTCTGGCTATAAGGTAATTTATGTTTAGCTGAAGGGTAGGTACTTTTTAGTGGTGCTACCATAACTAAAAAGTGAAAAATAAAAAACTTTATACAAAAAAAAAATTAAACCGACTTCAAAAAGTACAAAATAACTTTAATTTCGGAAGTCGGTGTTGAATAACGAAGAGACAAGATTAGGTATCTATTATAGAAACACCGACTTCCGAAATTAAAGTTATTTTGTACTTTTTGAAGTCGGTTTAATTTTTTTTTTGTAAAAAGTTTTTTATTATAAACCCAATCTTCTTTTTTTCTTTCTTACACGCAGATACAATCTTTCGCCTTTATAATATTATTGTCAAATACAAATATCTGGATAAGGACAGTGGACTTCTCAAAATAACCATGATTATATTACAATAGTATACACCGTTAACTATAATTTTATTTAGAGGTCATTCATTCACTGCAAATACCTAAGTATCTACCAAAAAACTGTACCTAATGGAAGTTATTTGAATCATAACGCTAAATAATTTTGCAAATTATAGGTTGGTTGTACCGCGTACGGGCATTAAAATATACGGAAATGTTACCATAGATTATAGACCAGGTATCAACTACAAATCTACCAATTACAAAAATCAATTTAACAATAAAGCTAGAACTACATTGCTTACACGTTGCCACACACGCCGAATCTGGGCGCGTCGGTCTCCATACGTTTAATATTTATTTATTAATTTTATTTTTATTTTATTATTTTTGGAAAACTTACAGCTAGGATAGTAGTAGTAGATAGTTGAAAAATATTAAAAGAAGGCCAATTACAAGTTTTCACAGATAATATTAGAGCAAAACAAGAGACAGTAGACAAAAAAAAGGAAAAAGTGACACTCGGAGCAAGTACAATTGCGTTGTTGTACGCATTGCTAGCTCTTATCATGTAAGAGTTCTGCCTGTAAATACACCACACTGAGGAAACATATAGAGGTCGATGATTCCTAAGAGTAAAAGATGGAACACGCAGCCCAATTTTGCCGATCAGTTCCGAGCAGTCGACTGCACCATTAGCAATATTAAACAAAAGTGTCATGTCAGCAATCTTTCTCCGCTCATTTAATGGAATATGAAATGGAATTAAATGGAATATGAAAGAAGAATTTAATGGAATATGGAAACTAGACTTGTAGAGCTACACTTAATTCACGCCGCCGCCGCGTGGCCCTCTAAAGCCGATGCCTGTCAATGCTGCGAGGCGATTTCAATCAGTAGAAGTCTGACAAGTCCTCTCGTTCCACCCTAGAGCGAAATAAGTCATTGGATGATTTAACATTAAAAAAAAAATAGACAAACATCATAGTTGTGCAAAGCCCGTATCAAATCAGTTTTTTTAGAATATAGGAAGCAGTAGTGTATTTTACCAACTAAAAAACAAATAAAGGAAAACAATAGCTTTTTTATTTGTGTACTTAAAAACGATCATGACTTTAAAGTTTTTGGCTTCAATGTCAGTACTTCATTCAGAAAATACAAGTGAAGAGCAAACATGTTTCAACAATTGCCTTCAACGAAAAATGAGGTCAATAACATACAGGTATAGAATAAAGCACCAATTGATACCCTTGTATCATTCGTTGAATACAAAACAGACAAATTATAGCATAATCAACTCGAAGCCTACTGGGGCCAGGGTTATCCGAAAGGAACTCGAGCCCCGGTATGAAGGCTAGAAGGAACGGGGTGGGTTTTTAGTCAGTAAGAGTCTGACACTATCTCCGGCTCCTTGCGTTGTCATTGGTTGATTTTCCCCACCATAAAAAAGGTGACATCTGTCGGATTCATACAATGTATCTAAGGAAAGATAGGTATCCTTTTCTGTCATCTTAATGACGCCTATTTTCGTCCTACGGTCATCCTACCAAAGCTTTGTAAAAAAAAACATTTTTTTTTATGAAATAAACGCGAACAAAGTCGAAACCCAAGAATAGTAACAAAACAACCGGGTGCAATCACAACGAGCTCTGAAACTAGCTTTAATTATTTAGATGTTCTAACATTTTTGTACATTAAGTAACAAAAACGCATGAGAAATGAAATTAGCATGTAGGTAATCATAACCAGTCAGAAAGCCGGTGCAAATAAAGCAGTAACCAGAAATATTAACATTTATACACCAACACTTGAAATGTGGCTGACTCATAGATATCAACTAATATCCTCTAATATCAAGAACATTGAACTCTAAGTGGCTCATCATGATATTAATTTGTAAATGTACTTATGATAGTTCTGTTTTGAGTAGATTCCCGTATTCGCCATCGCAGTTTCGATTCCCATTAGGGCTGCTTCTTTTCCCGGAATACATTTTTTTTCTGCTCAATAAAAACAAAATAACATCACGCTTTTTCTTTTTCGGCTACCTTCTTTCCGCCTATTTATTTTATTACATTTAAAATTACATAAAGTACACAACGCTAGTTAGCGGCGGCGATCTCTCGCGCCGGGCCTTAGGGCTATGGTCCGGAGCGAGGAGGAGTGGCAGGCGGTCGCCTCTTTCTGCGAAGCAGTGATGCTAGCAAAGAAATAGGCCGACCGCATCAGGCAACGACGGCGCTCTCGCCGATGCCGGAATTCTGATTCCGATTTCCGGCACCGTAGGCGCGGGCTTGCGGACGACGACCAAAGGGTAGCTCGCTGTCCAACCGTCCGGTAACTGTCCGGACCGAGCCCAAGTCATCAACGGCACGCACTGTCCCCTCGCGCCTCAAGGAGTTGTCAGCAACAGCAGGGTCCCAGCTGGGTCGAAGCCTACTGGGGCCAGGGTTAGCTCCGAAAGGTAGCTCAGCCCCCGGTACGAACGGCAACGAAGGAACTGGAGTGGGTTTTTAGTCAGTAAAAGTCTGATACTATCTCCCGCTTCGCCCAAGGGCGGGAGATGTCATTTGGATGATTTACCCACTGAAAAAAAAGTAAAGAGGACTTTTTTTCGGTTTATATTTATATACATTTTATTTTGTTTTTTATTATCTGTTGTTATAGCGGCAACAGAAATACATCTGCATCTGTGAAAACTTCATTTTTAACCGACTTCGAAAAGGAGGAGTTTCTACAGTGCCTTTCACTTAAGAAGTTACATCGGCGTAATGTTGGCTCCCCTGTCTGTCTACACAAAAAGAAGGGAAAAAAGGAAAGAGTTGCCTACTCTACCAAAATTGTTCCCCGAAATGTGAAACGAAATCGATTTTAACGGTAGCTGCAACACTTTTTGGAAAATTATGAGAGGAATGGGATTTTATTTTAAAAAAGTAGGTCTCAAAGGAAGTTGTTAATAGAGAGGAACGATACTGTGGCGTGGCGTTTTCGTTATTTGAAAGAATTGTAAGACAATCGGAATGGAGCCCAGCGCCCTATACTTTATACAAAAATAGTAACAATAAAAAAAGACAATTGTTAAAGTAACGAAGTATCAGTTAATCTCCCTCATATCAAGTAATTTAATTGCTAAAAATATGGAAACATTATTTTCAATACTACCAACATGACAGCAATGTAACTTCTTAAGTGAAACGCACTGTATGTTCGGCTGAATGTATGTTTTTTATGTTGTGACAGACGGACAGGCAGACAGAAGAACGGACAGCGGAGTCTTTGTATTTACCCTTTAGGTACGGAACCCTGAAAATAATTATTCTTACAATACAGCATTCAAATAAAAAAAACACAAAAACTTAATCAAGCTTGGTTTACTGCCATCTATTGCACACTTTACATAGTACATAATCTAACATGGTTGGTGTTTTAGTTCCAGAAAATAGCATTAGATGTCGCATCTTCATTGTGATGGTGGCGCCATCTCTTATAGAAACATTACACTAGACAGTCAAATCTCAGAAATGTTTACACAAATAACAACTAGATGGCGTTAGGTTCTACCTTTGTACTACGCGTAGCAAAGAATGACAACTCGACGCACGCTACAAAAATACTATGAAGATGCTACACGGAGTTTCGTAGCCCAGCCGTAGCGACTACGAAAGTTCGTAGGTTTTTGCTTTTTTTTGCAAATATGCAAAAGAACTGTGTTAACAAAGACGCAAAATATTACTTTAGATACTGAGACAAGATATTTCTTATAACTGGGTTTATTATTTAATTGTCTGCATATTGTTTAGCAATTTAAATTAATTCAAGTCTGAATACAGTGGCTTTCCAGCTGCTTACAATAATATATTCATAATAGAAATATGAACCCCTAAAAATTATCTGACATGCTATATTACATTTCTAAAGACGAAATATTTCGTAAGTATAGGTAGTCATCCTTCTAACAACACGTCATATTTAAAAACAGTTTTACAAAACATTCGAAAGGATTCGAACTTCATTGATGCTTCCCAAAAATAATATAAGACTAAGGAAAAACTCTTCATGAATATATTCCAACACTCCGCTAATTCGTGGCGCCTTTTCCTTTAGTGCTGATTGGCGGGTGCGGCGTGACGTCATCGCGCCCACGCTTTCTCTGTGACGCAAGCCGATCGATAAATATCTCCATCCCTATCCCACTTAAGCGTTACAGTATTGCTTGGGTGATTGCTGTCTCGTTCTCGCATGTATGAATGCTTTGAAACTCGAAACCGTAGGCGGATCGTGCGTAGCCGGGCACTGTAGAGGTAGTGCGACAGATATTTACGATATTGGTATATTTTAGAGTTTTGTTTTGTTAGTAAATAACTTTGCCCGGACGAAAATGTCACATAAGAAATAACACATAATATGAGCAAAACCGTCTAGTCATATCTCTTCTTAAGGATCCATGACTGAACTATATAAACAGGGTTATTTATAGAAATAATGGAGACTTTTGCCGAGTCTAACAATTGCGAAACATTTCAATGACGTCATTGTATCATGACACATTTCTGTTCATAATCGATAGATTCATTTTGTTTATCAATTTTATATCTAACATCTTGAGCGAATGACTGACTTCTGCCTGAGAAAGTATCGGAGTCTATTTATGATATTATTTTTAATATCGAGTCAGGAGAGGCGTTATAATGAGCCTTGTCATATTTGTCAGAAGGCTTTGGTGGCATAAATAGACTCTAAGAAACCATTCCTAGAATTGTAGGATGTTTACCTAATTCTATTTTTATCTCTACATGAAAAATCTTTGGACTGCCATTGAAGTTTTAAAAATATATTTTTAATAATATTCAGAGCTGATTATCAAAGATTCTAGAAGAATAGTAGTTCAAAGTATCTGCACAAATACCTATACGTACTTGCTTATAATAGAAGCAAATAACTATCGTCGTATTATGTCGGACAGACAGCCCGCTCTGCAGAACCTGCATAGAGGAGGACGAGACAGCAGTTCACCTGCTTCTTTGCTGGTCTACTGGTCTGCTGCTGGTCTTCGGCTGGTCTACTGGTAACTGATCACTGGACACAGAAAACAGTAGGTACTGAGAAATCTCTTCTATCAGTAATTACAAGGAATTTTTATTAATTAAAAGGAATACTTCTGTTACTGAGTATAGTCTCAATAGCTGAGATATATCACATTATGGTTTAGATTTTGTCTAGATTTACCTCTGTACTAGCTCAA
The DNA here is from genome assembly GCA_949319445.1 of Mythimna lalbum. Classification (NCBI taxonomy): domain Eukaryota; kingdom Metazoa; phylum Arthropoda; class Insecta; order Lepidoptera; family Noctuidae; genus Mythimna; species Mythimna lalbum. The sequence continues at coordinate 5,685,792 of OX439357.1, read as the reverse complement.
TAGTCTCAGTAAGTGAATGTTTAATAGGCTAGCTTCTTAGCTTCAACCCTAGTATATATATGTAGGTTTATATTATATACGTATGTTTATTAATATTTTTTCACCTTCCTTTTTTCTTCGTTTTTGCATACAATGTTACTTTTTTTTTTGTTTGTTTTGTGTTTGTCTTAAGTTTTAGTTGTCTACAATGTTTTGTGCGCCAAAATAAATGCTTTTCTTTCATTCCTTGTTTTCTCATTATATCTTTAGATTCTTTTTTTATGCACCTGCTATGTTTTCTCTTCACCACCCTTAGTTGACTGGTAGATAATACCTAAGGCATTAAGACCACCTTTATACCTTTGTGTTTTAATGAATAAATAAACGTAGTAGTTTCTCCATACAAACTTTAGATCCCCGTTTCATTCCCTCATAGTTTTGGAAAATCCTTCCTTATTCTCTGTATGTATAAACGCCGACGCCGAGTTGCAAGTCTGTCGGTTTTCTACCAGTTGCATTTCTGGGGGTGAGCGTCGGAATTGCATAGCCTAATTCCGCCAAGCCCTTTCCATCATCAGAACACCAGGCTTGCAGCGATGCGACACCGGTACATGGTGGACATCCCACCTATACACACATTTTTGGGAACACATTCATTGTGCGTACAGCTAAGGAGTTGGATTCCCTGCCGGAGACTGTTTGCTGATGGCTACAACCAGGGAATCTTTAAGTCAAGAGTAATTAGGCTTAAGAGGCTATCGACCGTGTGTGTGATACCGACCACATCGCAACCACAACGCAACCACCAGTGACACTGCGTACTAGTGACCAACCACAACGCAACGACATCTACATTTGGTCGGTACCACAACGCAACTGCAAAAAGCTGCAGCGACACTATTCACACGAAACCACTGCTTGACAACATTTTGTCATTACGACATGGTGTTTTTTTTTTTTATTTGTCGACGGTGAAAATCATCTTATGACAAAACCCACTCTTGAGTGGAGCGGGAGATAGTGTCAGACTCTTACTGACTAAAAACCCTGCGCCGTTCCTTCTAGCCTTCATACCGGGGCTCTAGTTTCCTTTCGGATAACCCCGATCCCAGTAGGCTTCGACCCAGCTGGGCCCCTCCTGTTGCTGACAACTCCTTGAGGCGCGCGGGAATAGTGTGCGCCGTCGACGTCTTGGCTCGGTCCGGACAGTTACCGGACGATCGGACAGCGAGCTACCCATGGCTCCACGAGCCCTCGCTGTCCACGAGCCCGCATTGCGACGTGGTGTGGTTGTGTTACGTGTGAAGAAGCCCTAACACAATGCACCATTCCCCAGATCTCAAGACCTTTATATAACCTCCCCAACATTCCCATAAAACCTAACCACTACTCTTGGCAACGGTTACAAATTGCGCAATACTTATATTGAAAGAGAAGACAAATTGATGTTAGATCTATGTATTTTTTGGCTGGAGCATGGAGCAGGCTCGTCTGACCTCGGTCTAGCCACACCGGCGCCTGAGTGTCTCGGTCTGCGCACACCGTCTCCCAATCTTCGTGCGTCACTGTGAACGTAAAATATCCTGCGGATAAAACTGAATGGGTGGCTGTATTGATCTAAAGGACTTGTAGCTTGAAGATCTTTGTTTGATTTGACCTATCTTTGGGAAATTAACTGTATGTATTTTGGTACAGAGCCTGAGGGTTTTTACTTTGTTCTTTTTTTACTGTGGATGTTGAAAAAAAAACATGTATAAAACGTTTAGTGCGTATTCGTTACTCTTTCGCGGTGAAACGGCTGAATGGATTTTTAATTAAAGGCATACGAGAAGATCATGTCCTGAAATAGGACGTATTTTTTTTATCTTTGTAGTGTGACACACATTGCTCTGGGCACGCCATAATTATAGCGGAGGGTTCCTTCTTTGAGGACTGGCTGAAAAGTCGTCATGGCGTCCTCACCTTCCGTGTCGCTGGTCCTAACCGGATATAGTAAGTTCAGGAGGTTCCGTAACTGGATTCGTGTGGAAGAAACGCCAAGGTGTCACCATCGTGTGGACCACTCTGAGGACATGGTGGAGCATACGGTGGAGCCCCTTTTGGGAGAATCACACCCGATTCCAATTTCCAGCCACCGTAGGCGTGGGATTTCGAACGACGAGCATTGGGCTATCCGGCCATCTGGTAACCATCCAGGCCGAGCTCGAGTCGTCGACGGGGCCATGGGCATTGACTTCTGAAAGGGAAAACCAGGGCCGTAGGCGCAAAGCAAAGAAGGAATATAGGAGTGGGTTTTAGTCAGTAAAAGTCTAACACGCCCTCCCGCTCCGCCCTAGATCAGGAGAAGTCTTTAGATGATTTCTCACCTAAAAAAAAAGAGCAGATTGCTCGCAGAAAAAATGATCGATGGGGCCGAAGGGTTCTGGAGTGGTGTACGCGTGCTGGTAAACGCAGCGTTGGAAAGCCTCCCATGAAGTGGACCGATAACCTGGTGAGGGTCACGGGAATCTGATGGATACGAGATGCTCAGGACCGGGAGTAATGGCGATGTTTTGAGGAATGAAATGATGATGATGATGATGATGATGATGATGATGATGATGATGATGATGATAATGATGATGAGTATGAGATATAGTTTGATTGGCCTATTGGTCTAGCGGTTAGTGGCCCTGACTGCTACGCCGGATGTCGTAGGTTCAATTCCCACCCAGGACAAATGTTTGTGTGATGAGCATGATCATTTGTTCTGTGTCTGGGTGTAATTTATCTATAATATGATGTATGTATTTAGAAATTATAAGTATGTTTATCAGTTGTCTAGTGCCCATAACACAAGCTCTGCTTAGCTTGAGACTAGACGGCGTTGTGTCATAGTTGTGGAATATACTATTATTATTTAAGATAATTTCCAATTTTCAATACAAACGCGGGCGCTCGATTCTCGGAACTAATGGCTTGACGTCAAAAAAAAAGTAGTCAAGTGCAGTGTTTCACGAACAGAACTATGGAAATATTACCTGACTTCTTGACATTGACGTCACTAGCCAGTAAACGCAGTTACAATATCGTAGTTATGTCAGAGCTGTTGCAATAGTAAATACGAATGCTTACTTGGCAGTAGCAATGTTGATGACGGTCAGAAATCATAACACCTCTTTTTACAAGCTTTTATTTAGTTTTACCTGTCCCGATGTTTGTCTGTCTAAATTAAATTGGCCCATTTCCCGGTTACCGATTGAGCTGAAATTTTCCATGCGAGTGTAAATCAGATGACAATGCAAAATTATTATGATATGGAGCTGATCCGATGATGGGACCCGAAGGTGGCTATAGGAACTTGTTAGTTAAACGACATAACAGTAGTTAAACTTCACAACCCCATCGAGTTTGGGCTCATATGATTCGTCTTGAGGAGTATTAATTATATAGGTACATATACCGAGCTATAAAAGTTTATTATGAAAAAAATATTTTCATTAAAAGCTTGTTTCTGGATAGGAATGTGTGTGAATAAACATCCTAACGTCGACTGTAAGAGATTGTCTGATTGATAAGATTATCTTTAATTAGAGGTAAAGTTTGTTTTTTTTTGTTTGTAGGAGGTAATCTCTGAAAGTACTCGTCCGATTGAGAGAGTTTGTTCACCGATAGAAAGCTGCTTTATTCCTGAGTGACATAGGCTATATTTTATGAACGTGCGGGCGAAGCTGCGGGCAAAACTTAGTTTAAATCTTTTTAAAATCTAGACTTAAACTGCAATTCAAATCCCGATCTTCTAACGAACAAAGGATCCAAAGTCCCTCCTCTCTATGCACCCGGTTTAAATGCCTTTTTTCACACACCCTCCCACGCTCATCGTTCCTTAGGAAGTGAATATTTCATCAATACGGCCAGACATGATACTATGCAACGAGCTGCGTCATTTCATTGAGCATGCCGACTGCCGAGACGCGTGGGAGCCATGCATTCTGACGACGACATCGTCACAAAGATTTTAACTTACATGAAGAATTAAAAGAGTTATTTTGGTATGTTTTATTGATGTTCATTTTCGAAATTGACTGGCCTGTTGGTCTAGTGGTTAGTGACCTTGACTGCTATGCCGGAGGTCTTGGGTTCGATTCCCACCCAGGACTAATGTTTGTGTGATGAGCATGATCATTTGTTACTCCTAACACAAGCTCTGCTTAGCTTGGGACTAGACGGCGTTGCGTGATACTCGTAGTTGTGGAATACTATTCCGGGGTGATTTTTTTAGTCAGTAAGAGTCTGACACTATTTCCCGCTCCCCCCAAGGGCGGGGAATGTCATTTGTATGATTTTTACCCACCAAAAAAAAACCCTGACACAAATCAAATAATCATGCTCATCACACAAACATTTGTCCTGGGTGGGAATCGAACTCACGACCTCCGGCATATCAGTCAGGGCCACTAACCACTAGACCTTCAGGCCAGTGCATACAGTAATTAGTGTCCCGTGCCTATCACCTAGAAACCTACCTGAATCTCCATTTAAACGGGTCCTTTATTCTGTTTTTGAAAATATGTTCAAACCTGGACCAAATTAAATCTTTAATGACATTAAAATTGACTCCAAATATACCTGGATGGATGGACACTCTGAAGGGTGACCTTTTATAAAATCCCTAAAGGTCGGAACACCGAACAAGCATTAGGGTTTATTAACAGAAGCTAAAATAAAATTCTAGACAGTTAAATAGCAACGGAAATAATATTCGGCCTGACCTGTTGGTAATCGAAATTGTTTTTTTTTTTTATTTTCGGCCTGTCCCAATGCAGACCAAAGGCCTTGGTGCCCTACTTAAACTCGATGAACAGAGCTGTTGGTCTCGACTATAAGCAACCTTACTGTGGGAACATTTCCCAGTGCCGTGACTCAGGCCTCCTCTCTAGGAGACGGAATAGGCCATAATTTACCACCTGTGCTCAATATTATTATTTTTTAGGTGGGAAAATCATCCAATGACATCTCCCGCTCTTGGGCGGAGCGAGAGGGTGTGTCAGATTTTAGTGACAACAAGTGAAAACCCAGCCCTGTTCCTTCGTTCGGCCCAGGGTCTCACTTTACCCGTGGTCCCAGTAGACTTCGACCCTGCCGGGCACCTACGATTTGCTGACACTCCATAACGCGCGCGTGGAACAGTACGCGCCGTCGATGACTTGAGCTCGGTTTGGACGATTACTTGACGGCGAGTACTCATTGCTCGCCGTATGTAAGCCTACTGGCGGGTAGACTAAATCCTGGTATAGCACAGAGGTTTCCTTGGGTCAATTTTTTACTTTTAAGCGAGTGAAGCCAAGCATCAACTAAGCTAAAAATCACTAACAAAAACAGTCATAATTAAACTCCAATACCAGTATAACCGGGACCCCAGTCGAGAGAGTACCTGCGAACCATGACAGATCTAAAAATAGAGAGGAAAACATTGCTTTGTTTTGAGTACAATACAACGAGCAGACGCGTGGTAGTCACTGGAGCTAATTATGTATTTAAATGGGAAGGATTTGTGACGTTAGGTCTATGTCATATTTAAATGATAGTAGACCAAACTCGATATATACAACATTAATAATAATAATATTCCACAACTTACACACAACGCCATCTAGTCGCAAAATAAGCAGAGCTTGTGCTATGAGTACTAGACAACTGATAAACATACTTATATATTCCTAATTACATACATATTATAGATTAGCTTTTTCATGTGGCTTCGCCCATAAAGCTTTCTATCGGTGAAAAAAATTAAGCAATCGGATCAGTACTTTCAGAGACTACCTCCAACAAACAAAACAACAAACTTTACCTCTTTATAATAATTAGTGTAGATGTAGATAAAATCTAGACCGGTCATTATGGCAACACTTAGGGGAGGTCTATGTTCCACAGTAGACGTCTTTCGGTTGAAGAGATGATTACACCCGACCATAACAAATGATCGTGCTCATCACACAAACATTTGTCCTAGGTGAGTATCGAATCCACGACCTCCGGCATAGTAGTCAGGGTTACTGGCAACTAGACCAACAGACCAGTCCTGACTGAATTTCATATCAACTACAGGGACTAGAACCTTGAAATTTTGCACAAGGTTTCCGTTTATGACGTAGGCAAATACTAAGAGAGGATTTTTCAAAATTTACCCCCTAAGGGGATAAAATGAGGGTCAAAAATTTGTATGGAGCATTTTACTTCCACGCAGGCGAAGTCGATGACAGCAACTAGTATATACATTTACCTAAATATTGGCAAACCGTATGTTAGAATTTTCTTCCATATCATATGTAATATGTATGGATAACTGATTTTTTTTTTCATTTTTATGTAATTAAACAGATTAAGTAAAGTTTTATACAGTTATTGCTAAAAAAATTAATCATTAATTAAAACGGAAAGTTATTAAATTAACTAATTTCAATGAAATATGAAACACGTAGTCTGTTTCAATTCCCAATATGTATATAAACAATTGTAAAACAAAAGTTATAAATTCGACAAAACTCGTAGCTCTACGCCGTAGCAGTTCGTAGCGCGAAGATGCTACGAGACTACGCGACCCATCCGTACTGTCGCGTAGCAAGGATTGTCTGGCTAGGGTTGTTCGATAATTAAGTTTTATTAAAAGCAACATTATACCGATATAGTGACAGTTAACGACGTAATGTTATCTGTGCAACTTTTGAAAGAGAACGACAGTCTACATAACCCATACATGCGCGTAGGTGTATTTTGGCGGGTAGCAGAGCGCAGGCGCGTCCCGCGGCCGTCCGCAGTCCTGCCACCATTCTTTAGTTGCACACTGTCCGCCGCGACGTACCGACGTTATGTCCCCGTGCGCAACCAAACGACCGTATTGCCAACAAAAAACGAGCTAAAAACGCATTCACAACAAGAAAACGAGTGTCAAACGGAACATCCTCGCCCGGAGAAGGTAGTTGTGTTCAATTTTAGTGTTTCATTGTGCTCAGAGAGGCGTAAATCGGTAAACAAATAGGCGCTGTGGCATAGCGATTTTTGTGAATGAATTTAAGATGGTGGACGGCTGAGTGAGAGTGTCGGGCGACGTCGTGCTCGTGTCTGGTGAGTGTTGGCGGGGCCCGTGCTGGGCCCGTGCTCGGGGCTCGTGCTGGCCCGTGCTGGCGGGTGTGGTGGCGCGTGGGCGCGCGTGTGTGCGTGCGATCGAAGCGGATGAATGACGATGACGTGGGAGGACCGCGGCTAATGTCTGTTTGATAACGTTCTACACCACTATCTATCCAATAACAGCTCGGCCCCGCTCCTTGTCAACTATTATTTTTAGATCTGACCGAACGAGTGTACAGAACTCTACATTGACGTCGATATCTTCGTGGATAAGAGGCGAGAGCTAATCGTAGCGTCTCCTTGCTAAGCATTTGTCTTGAGAACAACAGTGACAGTATTTTGAGTGTATTTTTAGGTATCGATTGTTGAATGAGAGTTATTTTCGGCTTGGAATCGAGATATCGATTGTGATGTGCAATTTTTCTATTTTGTTTTGCGAAATAGTTGAATGTGTTAGAGGTTATTTATTAAGGCTTGGAGGCAACTAACAGGCCGTTTCTTCAATCGATATTGCAACCTTGTACGAAATAACATGGAGCATTATTGCAATGTCGAATTATGCATTTAGGTTATGGTTGTGCTGTAATTTCTATAATTTTCCTACCTTTGGTTATTTAAATTACATTTTTATTTTCAAAACTGCCGGTTGGTCTAGTGGTTAGTGACCCTGAGTGCTATGCCGGAGGTCGTGGGTTCGATTCCCACCCAGGACAAATGTTTGTGTGACGAGCATAATCATTTGTTCTGTGTCTGGGTGTAATTTATCTATAATATGTATGTATTTAGAAATATATAAGTATGTTTATCAGTTGTCTAGTACCCATAACACAAGCTCTGCTTAGCTTGGGACTAGACGGCGTTGTGTGATAGTTGTGGAATATTATTATTATTTATTTATTAAAACATATTCGCCTAATAGACTTGATATTTTTATGTATAGGTTTTTTTTACGGTGGGTTAAAATCATCTTATGATAACCCCCGCTCTTGAGTGGAGCAGGAGATAGTGTCAGGTGTGATGTATAGGTTAGTTGTTTTTTAGTAAATGTTTCATGTGGAGCCATTGATTAGATTTTACCAAGTATGTTTATTTATTTACTTTAGTAATTAGGATGTCTGCTCACCACGGGGAAAGTTAGCGTTATATTAACCTTTCGGAAACCGTAACTAGAGACAAAATAGAAAGACAATCAGAGAGCGGACGCCGGCGTTTGCTTGTAGTTTTATGAATTAAAATGCAAAGAAAGATATGCTTGACAACTTTGTGTTATGATTATTGGGTACTAGGGTCGCTTCCCAGGTCGGTTAACACATTAATAAGATACAAAATTTTCTATTTTATTTCATACTAGCTGCTCCCAGTGGCTTCGCCCGCGTGATAGCAGAAAATTATCCAAAGGGAACATACTTTCGGGATAAAAAGTATCCTATGTCCTATTCCAGGACATGGTCTATCCGTGTACCAAGTTTCATCAAAATCGGTTTTGCCATTTAGGCGTGAAGACGTAACAAATAAACAAACAAACTCACTTTCGCTTTTATAATATTAGTAAATATTCAAAACCGATTAATTAACCTTCAACTAATTAAAATCATTTTTTTTTTTGTATTATGAGCCAGAATAGCTACTGCCTTGCAAAAACTGGATATGATTTAAATAAGCATTTTTGCAATATATTTCATTATCACTGCTCTCAAAATTGTAAAGGAAAGCTTTATGAGAAAACAAGAATGTCCTAAAACCAATAATTTGAAGATATGGGACGTCCACCAACCCGCTCTGAATCGACGTGGTGGATTACGACCTATTGCTCTCCTAGAGAGAAGGTCTGAGTCCCAGCTTTGGGAAAAAAAAGTTGATTATTCTATTATGCTATCTATAAACAAGTATGGACCATTCATGTAATTTTCCCATTGTTTTTAGTATCGGTGCAATATGTCATGTTTCACTATATTTGTTTATATACCTTAAGTGTGGCCAAATAATGATAACCATAATTTTTGGCCATATCTCCATCATTCTCACAAATTTTTCATCATTGTTTTGTATTTACCTCTCCTCTCACGGCATTCCTCACGATACATCTCTTTTTTACTATTGATCTCAAAACTCACATATGACCAAATAACTCTCCCGCTCAAGGGTGGAACGAAAAGAAGTGTCAGACTATTACTAACTAAAGCCCATCTGTGTTTCTTCAGTTAGCATTTACATTCATTTGCGTGAAGTTATTTGATGATTTCCCAGCTAAAATAAAGGGCTTACGTGGCACTTGCCATCGTTGGTTTAGTGGTTGCAAGCGCTTTTGAATGAAGTCCTGCGTTCAATTCCCGCGTCGGAAAAAGAGTCAGTAAGTTTTTCTGTCTAAGAATTTCTCAGAGGCTGCCCAAAGTCTGATTTGTACCCACTTATTGGGAAACAGACTTACTCCCTGTAGGGCTTAAACATAACTGACAAAATGTGGTTGAACAATTAGGGGCAAAGGTGCAGTTGCTCTCTACCAATACTTCTTGGTCTCTAGCCTCTTATCGAAATAAACTCATGAACCATTGAACGAACAATGGTTCATTGGTTGTTTATTATTATTATTTAATTAAATACTAACATTAGGCTGAGTTTTTTTATCACTAACACATATGAATGTTTATCTGAAATAAATATTTTGAATTTGAATTTGAATAAAGGAAAGCCAAGGGTTCATCATTGATTTAATTTGTTGCACAGAACCTAAAGTATTGAATAAACTAGTTGTGAACCATTGAAATGTTAGACACTTTTGCATTGGTAGAATGCAAATGCACTTTTGATCCTATCTGTGCAACAGTACACTTTTGTCCAACCCTTTTTTGCGTAAGGAAATCGTCAAATAACTATTCTATAAAGAACAAGATGGCATGTCAGACTTTTACTGACTTACATTCTTTTCTTCAGTGACCCTTTGCGTTCTAGGGGCTCGTTACCTCTTCTAACCTAACCTAACGTTTATTTCATCATTTGTTTCAGGTATCCATCACAGTAAACAGACATGTGGAAGAAATCCTACAAACTCCCATAAATCGTGACCCAATTTCTTTAGTAGATATTCCAAGTGACATTTAAAATCATTCCTTTTTCAAATAAAAAAAAACAATGTAATACAAATAAAGACCCGTGATTCGTCTAAGTAAAGTGTTAAAGCTTTGAATCAACCAATCGCGAGCCGTTATCAAAATGACCGGAGAATTTCGACGCACGCGCCGCCAACTATGAGTGGAGTCCCAAACAACTTGCAACCTGTCTACAGAATATGATAAAGGTATGTTTTGTTATAAAATTATTATTTATTTATTTATTTTATATATATCAGGACCAGGGTCCTTCCAAATGTTCAGGTCCCCAGGGTTCTTCCAAAGACGTACGAAGGGCCGAAGCTAACGCGCAGGGGCCCTTAGAAACGTTTCATGGAACGTGATACGAACCAACGATTATATCCCTGTACTCGCTGTGCTAGTGCATCCAAGGACAACCCCCACTTGGTGGAAACTTGTGTGACATATGGATAGCAAAGATATATGCTACGGTTTTAATAGGCTTATGTGCAGGTTTGGAAAAAAAACGTTTTTTTTTTATATTATAAAACAAACAGTTCAAAATGTTTTGAAAAAGGTTTTTTTTGGTTTAGGGTATTATTTCAAAATAATTTGACCTATAATGTTTAATTTCTAGACTAGATCTATTTTCAACTTCACCATAGTAAATTAAATATTTACAAATAACAATCAATTGTATCTAAACATTTATTTTATATTGCGTATCTCTAATCAATACTAAACGCTTTACATTCATCCTGTATGTTCTAACTAATGGTGATTTTAAATTGGACGACATAAGGACTATCCTCCTTGCGTCGTATTATTATTTTTATTATTATTATTCCCCAATGCTGAGGGTCGTGTTCTCCCTGCTTCATCACTTTATTTTTATGGTGTTTTTCCATTTATTCCTGTCTCTGGCGGTGTGAAGGGCCTTGTATACCGCGGTGCGGATCTGGTCGGACCAACGTATTGGGCTGCGCCCGCGGGGCCTTTTTCCATCTACTTTACCAGTCACTACACAGTCACTTACAAGTGGGGAATTACCTATGATCTATTAATTCTATTCAATAGGGGAAACACCAATATTTATATTCATATGGGGAGAATAATCACTAGTCCATTGTATTACTTTTTTTCGACAGCTGACATTAGGTACTTTACTAACAGGACTTTACCAACGGGGAATAACTTATGAATTCTGTGAATACCGGTGACTTTTTTGTAATATTTCATTTTATTATTGATTCTGCGGCTTTTTTTATGGTGGTAAAAGTCATCCAATGACAACCCCAGGTCTTGGGCGGAGCGGGAGATAGTGTCAGACTCTTACTGACTAAAAACCCACCCTGTTCCTTCTAGCCTTCATACCGGGGCTCGAGCTCCTTTTCGGTTTATCCTGGCCAAATTAGGCTTCATGATAACACCTCATAAATGTGTTTTATTTAATTACAATGCCAATCAAAAATCAAAAATATAACATAGCAATAGCATAGATCCAACTGGGTTTATGTCAAGCTATTTAGACTGTTAAATATTAATTTATTTTTATTTTATATCCCTTCATTTGCCATGAAAAGTAGTTGTAAAACTTGTTTTCATTCTTATTGTTTTATAACTAGAATAAAGCAAACAAAAAAAAACATAAAAACAAATACTTTAGGTACCTCTTAACCCTCCTTACCTCTTTCTCTACCTATAATATTAGTGTAGATTAGTGTGATAAGAATAGACCGTTTTCCACACAACTAAAACAAGTGGCCTCTTTCTAATAATAGACGTTTATTATGCCTCTATAGTCTTCAGAATCTATTCTTGGTCAAAGATTACAAAGAGGCTATTTCTGACGCGATTATTTTTATCCTCATAAAGGTTTTAGTACTTGACATTATGCACCTGTAAGGAGGTCAAAGACAGCTTTTTTATTAATATAAAACCAATGGTTATATTAATATAAAACCAATGGTTACACTGGAAGCCGACCTTAAGCTTGGGAGATAATATATAATAATAATAATATTCCACAACTATCACACAACGCCATCTAGTCCCAAGCGAAGCAGGGCTTGTGTTATGAATACTAGACAGACATACTTATTATATATACCTAGATAAACATACTTATTATATATTTCTAAATTACATACATATTATAGATAAATTACACCCAGACACAAAACAAATGATCATGCTCATCACACAAACATTTGTCTTGGGTGGGAATCGAATCCGGCGGGATCTCATGGTGAAATCGCGTCAACGACTATCGCAACCCAGTGCTGGGCACACCACGATTATGGCGGTAGGTCCCCTCTTTGAGGCGTGGTTGGAAAGACCTCACGGCGTCCTTACCTTCCGCATGACGCAGGTCCTCATCGGACATGGCACGTTCGGGATGTACCTGTTTCAACGGCGACCTCGCCGCCGCCGCCGGGATTCCGATCCCGATTTCCGGCCACCGTAGACGCGGGCTCGCAGACGGCGAGCCATGGGTAGCTCGCTGTCTGATCGTCCGGTAACTGTCCGGACCGAGCCCAAGACGTCGACGGCGCGCACTGTTTCCGCGCGCCTCAAGGAGTTGTCAGCCAGTGTTGTGTTGTGGGCAGGGTTATCCGAAAGGAAGCTCGTGCCCCAGTATGAAGAGGCTAGAAGGAACGGGGTGGGTTTTTAGTCAGTAAGAGTTTGACACTATCTCCCGCTCCACCCAAGAGCGGGGGTTGTCATAAGATGATTTTTGCCCACCGAAAAAAGCAGTGGTGATGAAATAAGCTATTATAATTACATTATTATTATTACCATGGTTTAAACTGACCTAACATTATCTACACCCATCGACCCACTTAGATAGAGGTTATATAACTTGTTATCAGTGCGGTAGGTTTTATTTCAGCGATTCGATTATGCTGTTTGACATGTGCTTAATATCCATCATGATATGTGCAAATCGTAACGAAAAAACAGATTAAAATATTTAATCCAGTCGATCTTAGCACAAGTTCTCACCGGACATGTTCGGTTCGGGAGGTTCCTGCACGGGATTCGTGCGGATTAATGCGATGCGTAATTACTTTAAGACCATGGTGCAAGGCGGTAGATAGCCAGCTATTACCAGTTCTATTACATTCCTTATCACCCCGTTAATTCTTGTTGACCCCTGTTCTGTACGATAAAACTTTACACACGGTTACGTTTACAGAAATGCAGTGTGAGTACTGAACAAAATATATTTCGGAAAACTTGCTCCTTTTATATAAAATCATTTTTATTACAAGTATTTAAATAATTCACTCCAAAATATTGGCGAAATCTCCACCATCTTTCAATATGCAACTACTTCAAATTCAAAACAACAAACAACACTCAATGTAGTTCATGCCAAAATCCCGGCATCCTTGATATATTCCATGCTATATCTGCACAAACGAGGGTAGTTGGAGGTTAGACACTGAGTCTGGGAGTAGTGCCAACATGGCTCCACCAGAGCACATGCGAATAAGCCCTCGACTGGCTCACTTTGATTAATGACTGCTCGACCAACAGATAATTATATTTAGGCAAGCCGACATCATATATTATCGTCACTTACTAGTGTATTGTAATGAAAATGTGTTCTTGTTTGACGGTTTTCTTCACTTTGTGGAGGATATTGGGAACAAATTTTCGATGAAAATGCAGTTGGGTACTTGAGTCAGTTCATACCTGCATGCTTCGTAAAGTTGGGTACTTGAGTAACCTCAAGGAGATGTCAAAAAAACTGTAGCGGCCTAGCAGGGTCGAAGCCCTACTGGGCAAGAGAACCTCAGGGCCCTGGCAAAAAAGTAAATAATGAACACAGGATGGTTTAGTCAGTAAAATTTTGTTACGTCCTCCAGCTCCGCCCAAGAGCTGAAGAAGTCATTGCATGATTTCATCAGTCGAAAGATGTCAACTGTTAGACATAGATCTCACCTAAGCGTCGCCACGACGACCGGTCCTTTGCGTCTCGCATCCATCGAATTCCCAAGACGGTTACCAAGTTATCGGTCAGTTTTGTATCATGTTTCAAAAAGTGACTTTATCAAAAAATGCCAATAGAAAGAAGTTCATAAAACTATTCAAAATTAAGTAAATTAAAAACCTTTTAAATCTGCTAGAAAGGGATATAGTCTACTAACAGAAAAGGATGCAAACACTGAAATGTGACGTCACGTGCCATTAGGTTATGTCCGTATAAAAGAGATAGCGTGTTCCCACCTCATTTTTTAACCAATTTTGATGCTGTTTGTAGAAAAACATGTGTTTTTTGTTGTTTACTGTAACAACAAACACAAAAACAAAAAATGTTTTTTTACACAATAAAAAAAAGCCAAAATCCCAATTGGGTTAATAGGTACTTTAACTGCAGTAACAGTTGATTTATGTAATGGTTGGATGTTAATTGAATTCATTATAGATTTTTACTGCAATTTCTCCAATCAAGTATCAAATTAATAAGGTATTGTAATAACTAAAGAGATCGAATGAAAAACGTACCTTGATAGCGAATGGTTGATGGAATATAGACATAGTTATAGTAGTGACTATACATTGGTGGAGGCGCAGGATCAGTACTAAATAATACCAAGGGTTCTATTCTAAATACCATAAAACTCTTTTACAAGTCAAAACATACTAAAATCCATTTCTTCGTTGAATACAAGCCGAAAATAGTCGTGTAGATTTAGCAATAAAACCTTATTTTAGCTGACCTTGGCTGATTCCTGCAGTTATTCATCGTATGATACGCGATGTCGCCGACTCGCCACATTGACTCTGCCCCAACAATTTACTTGTTCTGTATATTGGCTGTGGAATCGAATTGTTGTGCTACCCACATCAGCTAGCAATTAAAAAAATTAATGGCGCCCAACATGGGACTAATTTAAACGCCCAAAACTTAGTGATTTTTTAATATTATCGCTTATCAGATCTTGTATTATTAGTATAAAAGATAAAATCTTTCAGTTTGGATCTTTTTCGTAAGAATATTACTCTATATTTAAAAACCTACTTGTTTCGCTCAAATGCGTCGTATGCTCAGTGCCTGCGGGGCAGCGGGGTGTGAATGACGTCACAGAATGATGACAGCCTTCAATGAAAGCTTCGGCTGCTAATTATTCTGTCTGTGGACCGACTGCCAAAACAAATGTTATTCCAATACTCTATTATGTCTCGATTGGGGTTTCCGTGTTGGCCGTGATATGAATAAATTGATGTTTTATGTCTACGACAATTTGTATGTAGAATATGAATTGTGTCATTTCGTTTTAATCGTAGAAATGTTTTGGTTATTAAGTTTATTTCATTGCTGTCAGAAAATTTTGTAAACTTCTACTTTTCCTCTTTCTAATATTAAGATATAGCGTTTATCTCGTGACTTGCCGATTAGCATAGCATAGTCGGCTTTATAAAGGATTGTAATATGTCAATTACTCGACATTATCATCATCATCAGTCTTTAGTGTTCCCACTGCTGGGACTGAGGCTCAATCTCTAGGAGAGGGAATGGGCCGTAATCCACTACGCGGGCCCAGAGCAGGTTGGTGGATGTCACTCGTCTTCGAATTTTTGGTTCTATGACATATCGGTAAAGTCGTTGGTTATTCCTGATCCCTCTCTGGTCATTTTGAATTGCCTATGAGTGTAGGGACAGAGAGTTCACCTGTTTTGCGCACACACTTGTACATATACTATAATGTATGTTCGCTAAGTTCATTTTTGCTTGCACTCGGATCGAAAATTTCAAAGGGTTTGGTTTGGCACCGCGCCGCAGGATTTAAGCGAAATCTTTTTTAAGTGATCAGGCAGAAATGACCGTGATGGTACGTGGTTGAAATTCGGTCAGGAGAATTATTATTATTATAGTATGAAGATGAATATCCTCTTCGAATAGACTATAAAGAGCGTGCGTAAACCACAACCATTTTAGGCGGGAAATTATTTAATAACTTCTCGCACTCTAGACAGGGGCGTGAGGGCGTGTCAGACTTTGCCGACTGAAACCACACCAGTGTTCTTTCTTGGCCATTTGCGTTCCAGGAACACAGGTTACCCTTTCAGAAGTCAACCCATGACCCCAAAACAAAACACTGCTGCCGCGATTACTGAAGGCTGTAAATAATCAGGTACACCACAGCGAACTAAGTAGGGGCTCGTAACTCGACATAGTAATTGGGCCGGCGATCGTTGGGCAGGTGGCCAACCGAGCTGCCAGCCCAGATGCGGTACAAACTCACCCCTTGTAAATACCCTATGTACAAGTGCATAGTATGTACATATAGTGCCAGAGTGGTGTAACTGAAATATTAAAGTTTTGTGTAAAATCTTTGTGTTTCTTATAGGGATGTCGAAGATAGGTGTTTTTAACCTAGGCATAAAAAAAGCATTAGTCCCTCTCGGGGTCTAAAGCAAAGATAAAACAGGAGTGAGTTTTAGTCAGCAAAAGTTTGACACGCCCTCACGCTCCGCCCTAGAGCGGGCGAAGTCATTAGATGATTCATCTTAATAAAAAAAAAGCATACCCAGCCTTATAATGTCCCTACTGCTGGGACTCACTTTCTATCTAGGAGAAAAATGGGCCCTAATCCACCACGTGGGCCCAATGCGGATTGAGAGGTTGCAGAAGTACTCTTTACCTTCTATCTTCTGTTTATGTATCTGCTTTTAAAATATATCGACTTAAGACTATATTAGGAATATGATATCCATTTGATAGTAAAAGCTCTATTTTAGAAACACACCAGCAGGGCCAATACCTGCTAAGGCCATAAGAATTTTCAAAAAAAAAAATCTTGGTCATTGAACGCAGAGGAACTGAATAAAACAAGAGTAGATTCAGTCAGTAAAAGTCTGACACCCCCTCCCTTTACCCTAGCGCGAGGAAAGTCATTGGATGATTTTATAATAATAGCAAAGTAACAATTTATAAGTCAGATTTTTAGTTACTATCTGGCTATCATGGCTGACTAGCTTTTAACCGCGGCTTCGCCCGCGTATATTAATATACCTTTTCTCACTTTAAAAAAAAATAGCTAACTAACTATCTCTATACCAAAATTCATCAAAACCGGTTTTGCCATTTAGGCGTGAAGACGTAACAAACAAACAAACTAACTCACTTTCGCTTTTATAATATCAGTAAGGATTTATTGATGATGAACTGATGATATACATTTAGTTATTCCACAACACAAAAATTAATAATAGTCTAATAATGTCCCACCTCAAAAAAAAAACTATTTTACGCAAAACTATGCAATAATAATTTTAATTCAGGCCACCAACTACCAACTCATTTCAATTTTAACACTGAAACTCGTAAGAAATCTCGGAACCACCAAACTTCCAGCGAAACTCGACTACAATTAAGTATAATCCACGAACGCGAGATATAATTCCGAACCGCGTCCGAGTTTCGCGGTCTACTTGCCAAATGCGTTCCAGTTCCGCACACAGTTGGAACTTTGACAATCGCCACTCATACCCGCCACAACCAAATGACCGATGAAATTGAATTGCTCTGTGATACATTCGTTTTGTATGTATCTTTTTTTTTTAATCTTTAAGCTGATGATATTGAGTCTTTATTTTATTGACTACCAGCTGCTCCCAGCGACTTCGCCCGTGTGATAGCAGAAAATTATCCCAAGGGAACATACTTCCGGGATAAAAAGTATCCTATGTCCTATTCCAGGACATGGTCTATTCTTGTACCAAGTTTCATCAAAATCGGTTTTGTCATTTAGGCGTGAAGACGTAAAAACAAACAAACAAATTCACTTTCGCTTTTATAATATTAGTAAGGGTGATTAGTATTCGATAACACTTCATCGCCTTTGTCGATGGACAAACTAATTTGGGTATTGACACCCAAATTAGTTTGTCCATCGACAAAGGCGATTCGAATTGACAAAAATAGTGTTTGTAAATATAATAATAATTATATTCCACAACTATCACACAACGCCCTCTAGTCCCAAACTAAGCAGATCTTGTGTTATGGGTACCAGACAACTGATAAACATACTTAAATATATTTCTAAATACATACATATTATAGATATATTACACCCAGACACAGAACAAATGATTACGCTCATCACACAAACATTTGTCCTGGGTGGGAATCGATCTCACGATCTCCGGCATAGCAGTCAGTGTCACTAACCACTAGAACAACCACTAGGTCAGTCAATAATAAATATATAATAATAGTATAACAATATTTTAAATTATACCAGTAAATAATAATATGTAATCCAGTTTTTAACCTCTTCCTTTGAATTATTTCAATTCATCAATGCCATAAATAAATATTTCAAAATACACGTAAGTTCGTGAATTTGCACCCAACGAAAAAAAAATGTTGAAATGTTTGTTATAACATCGCCTTAGACGCGTCTGTAAAAATGTTATAATATAATATTGTAAATAAATAAACGAGACGCGCAGGATCGATCATTGTGGCGACACTTAGGGGAGGCCTTAGAGGATCCAACAGTGGACGTCTTTCGGCTGAAATGATGATGATGATGATGAAATAAATAAATAAATAAACATGGGACTGATTGATTTTGATTTTACAAGATTCTCTAAATACTTTTTGAAGCTAATTCAGTGTATCCGTGACGATTGAACTGTTTTCTGAGCAAACTTTTTAGTAGAATACTCAAAACGAAAAAATTTTTCCACAACTATCACACAACGTCATCTAGTCTCAAGCTAAGCAAAGCTTGTGTTATGTGTACTAGAACACTGATAAACATACTTATATATTTCTAAATACGTACAATGTACATATCAATACATATTATAAAACAAAGTCCCCCGCCGCGTCTGTCTGTCCGTCTGTTCGCGATAAACTCAAAAACTACTGCACCGATTTTTAAGCGGTTTTCATCACTTGATAGCGTGATTCTCGAGGAAGGTTTTAGTATATAATTTGTCAAGTTTTTGTATTTATTTCTAGAAAAGAACCCGTGCGAAGCCGGGGCGGTTAGCTAGTTATAATTAAATTACACCCTAACATAGAACTAATGATCGTGCTCATCACACAAAATTTGTCCTGGATGGGAATCGAACCCACAACCTCCGGCATAGCAGTCAAGGGCCACTAACCACTAGACCAACAGTCAACTCTATGAACAAAGAATAGACGCAATAATAAAAATCACTCTTCTGTATGCGAGTAGCTATGTGCACCTGTAGTTTAAAAATAAATATAGTTCAAAAAAAAACCGTGGCTTTACACCGTGTTCACCAGTAAACAATGACGCTATGCACCAACGTAAAAGCCAATAAAACTTCCCTTTGAAGTGCGCAAAATTTTAAAAGCTCTATGTCAAAAGCAGTGCTTCACAGAGAGTCTTTACGTCCTTTTATCTTGACTTGCATCCAGGCTTGCTTCCAGTGGCGTAACTACTAAGGGGCTAGGCGGGGCATTGCCCCGGGGCCCTCAAGCTCGAGGGGCCCCTAAGACCTGATTAACAAACCGCGCACCGAAAAATATTTTTGTTGATCAATCAGATAATATGACCACTCCAGTATTGGTTGAAAAGCCTACCCATGAAGATTCGGTAATTAAGCTGTGAAAAACTATCGTTGGCGATCATTTAACGATGATATGGAGAATCATTGAGTGTGCATGTTAATGATAAGTCTTAAAACTTGGGATTTATATAAAAGATAAAGCAGCGTCTTCTTCTTCTTCCTGCCCTTATCTCGTTTTATTTGGGGTCAGCGCAACACGTTTTTTTCTTTCATTCTGTCCTGTCCCTTGTCATGCTACGAGTATAATCAACTTCCTTTCCTTTCATATCACTTCTCACACGATCCATTCATCTTTTCTTTGGGCTCCCTCTCCCCCTCCATCACTCCACAGTTAAACTCATAACTTTTTTAGCAATATGCGTTTCATCTCTCCTTTAAGCAGCGTATATTTTGATAAAGCTTAAACAATTTGGGGGCCCCAGTTTATTTTTGCCCCAGGGCCCTTAGTCCTCTAGCTACGCCACTGCTTGCTTCCCCGCATTTTATGATGCAAGCTTCCGCATTTTCATGTTAACACAAACTGAATACTATTTACGGTCTCATTTGCTGAAAACTTTGTAAGAATTGGTGCAAAAGAAATGGACTTTTTAGTTTTGTTGGTTCAATTAACTACGAGTATATTAAAGTTTTTATGCAGAGAAATTTAAAGCAACAAAGAATTTAATGTTATTTTCTCTCTTTTTTATGTACAAGTACATTATCTTATTTATTTAACAAGTTATATACACATTGTGCGTACAGCCAAGGAGTGGAATTCCCTGCCGGAGTCTGTGTTTTCTGATAGCTACAACTTAGGGGTTTTGAAATCAAGAGTGAATAGGTTACTTCTAGGCAAGCGTGTTTCATCGTCGACCACATCATCGCTTACCATCAGGTGAGATGGTGGTCAAACGCGAGCCTATGAATAATAATTTAAAAAAATACACACAATAATAAATGAAAAGAAGAAGGCAACAGAAGAATAGTACAAAGGTTATGCTTATTTCAGTTATTTCTAAAGAAATCTCTTCCAGCATACCTACGAAAGGAGAGTTGGGGAAAATAGAGAGTAGACACTGTGTGTAAAAATAAAAGAAAAAATAGTACACACAAAATACATAGTCGCCAATGAAATTTTACCGTAGGCGCGGGTTTGCGGTCGGCGAGCATTGGGTAGCTCGCTGTCCGACCGTCCGGTAACTGTCCGAACCGAGCCCAAGTCGCCGACGGCGCGCACTGTTCCCGCGCGCCTTAAGAAGCTGTCAGCAGCAGCAGGGGCCCAGCCGGGTCGAAGCCTATTGGGGCCAGGGTTATCCAAAAGGGAAGCTCGGTCCCGGCACAAAAGGCACGAAGGAACGGGGTCTGGGTCAGTAAGAGTCTGACATTATATCCCGCTCCGCCCAAGAGGGAGTTGACATTGGACGATTTTTCCCACCATAAAAAAGGGAAATTTTAAATTAACCCAATGAAAGCTGATTGCGTGATATCGCCGTAAAGAAATATCTCCGGAATTTACAATAGTACTACAATTAAAAATAAATATATGGTACGCTTTGATTCAAATATTTAATATAAATTATGGCCAGTATGTGGAAGCTATTAAACTTGCCAGAACACAACAATCGCCTATACAACCTTATTTTTTGTATATGTGAAACCTGAAACACCTGTCTAGTATTTTTTATGTAAAGAATCTATGTACAGTGCGTTTCACTTAAGAAGTTACATCGGCGTAATGTTGGCTCCCCTGTCTGTCTACACAAAAAGAAGGGAAAAAAGGAAAGAGTTGCCTACTCTACCAAAATTGTTCCCCGAAATGTGAAACGAAATCGATTTTAACGGTAGCTGCAACACTTTTTGGAAAATTATGAGAGGAATGGGATTTTATTTTAAAAACTAGGTCTCAAAGGAAGTTGTTAATAGAGAGGAACGATACTGTGGCGTGGCGTTTTCGTTATTTGAAAGAATTGTAAGACAATCGGAATGGAGCCCAGAGCCCTATACTTTATACAAAAATAGTAACAATAAAAAAGGCAATTGTTAGAGTAACGAAGTATCAGTTAATCTCCCTCATATCAAGTAATTTCATTGCTAAAAATATGGCAACATTATTTTCAATACTACCAACATGACAGCAATGTAACTTCTTAAGTGAAACGCACTGTATGTACATTTCAAAAATCACAAAGTTATAAATGCCCGCAATGACCTACCGTGACATTGTTGATAGGTTCGCGCTGTTTTGTACTTAGTGTCGGTGGTGACAAACTTGTGACCTTTTTTAAATATTTTGGGGAAAAAATATAACATGGTGTTATTGGAATCGATTCAGTTACTTACTGATTCTGAACAAACTATATTCAGGTTTTTTTTTTTCTCTCGACGTGGAAAATCATCATTGACGAAACCCGCTCTTGGGTGGAGCGGGAGACAGTGTCAGAGTCTTACTGACTAAAAACCCCGCGCCGTTCCTTCTAGCCTTCATACCGGGGCTCTAGTTTCCTTTCGGATAACCCCGACCCCGGTAGGCTTCGACCCAGATGGGCCCCTCCTGTTGCTGACAACTACTTGAGGCGCGCGGGAACAATGCGCGCCGTCGACGCCTTGGCTCGGTCCGGACAGTTACCGGACGATCGGACAGCGAGCTACAACTATATTCAGGTTTCGCATATACTAAAAATAATGTTGTATAAGTCGCAAAAACAAGTATTTCAACCTCCAAAAAGACCCGGCTATTCTCTGAAAAAAGGGCAATAATGCACTGATGAGTCAACAGAATTCTCATAAGTGGTGACAAATCCGCTGACTCAACATCTGACATGACCCATAGGGCTTGTCAACAGGAGTTCTTTATTTGTAATGCGATTCGCAAGAATTCTTGGAATACTGGTATGAAAACATAATATTCCACAATAGTTGTAGAATACTACACACAATGCCAGCAACAGCAGAGGCCCAGCTGGGGCGAAGCCCACCGGGGCCAGGGTTATCCGAAAGGAAACTCGTGCCTTGGTTTGAAGGCTAGAAGGAACGGGGTGGGTTTTTAGTCAGTAAAAGCCTGACACTATATCCCGCTCCACCCAAGGGTGGGGGTTGTCATAAGATCATTTTTTCCCACCGTAAAAAAAAAGCCGGGGCGGGTCGCTAGTTTAAATATATATATAAGTATGTTTATCAGTTGTCTGTACTCGTAGCACAATCTCTGCTTAATTTGGGACTAGATGGCGTTGTGTAATAGTTGTGGAATATTTTGATTATTTTACTCTTTGGTAGTATTAACATGATGTTTATAGAACAAGCGTAGACGCGTGAAAATAACGGGTCTTTCGATATAGAAATAGAGCGTAAACGAATAAACTTATAACCAAGTTGTCTGTATGAATAAGGCTAAGTCGAGGGAGTGTGAGAGAGACTAATCTTGTCAGCCGCTAAACGGATTGAGCGTCTTCAAACGCGGCTGCATTTATGTTGCTGCCCTTGGAGAATTTGTTGTTTGTCTCAGTAGGCTAACTGTTACAGTTATAACTAAAACTGACAACTTATTGAACAAGAGGTTTTGACAAAGATTCAAGACACAATTTTTTTTTTTTTTCTTTATTTTTAAGGGACTTTAATCTCAATGCAAGTCAGCCCCATCGTTACCTAAACTAAATTTACAAAAACAACATAACTTAATAATTAACAAAACTACAAATAAACCATTTACGGGTAGTTTTGAAATGTTATGAAGTCAGTCGGTTTTATTTTTCGGTGGGGAAAAATCATCCAGATCCCTGGGGCTAGGGTTGAGCGGGAGATAGTGTCAGAGTTTTATTTACCAAAAAAATCATTTAATGACAACCCCCGCTCTTGGGCGGACCAGAAGATACTTTCAGACTTTTACTGACTTAAAACCAACCCCATTCCTTCGTCGCCTTTCATACCCGGGCCGAGCTTTCCTTTCAGAATCAGACCCTTGGCCCCAGTAGGCTTCGACTCTGCTGGGCAAGGCTCGGAACCGGTTTAAAAAATACCGGTTGACACCGGTTTATTTCGGTTATCCTCCGAACTTTTCTTAAGAACGTGAACGTTTTAAGAACTTTATTTTAACCTAAATTAACCGGTTTATTCGGCGAACGGCATGTCGGTAAACTTTCTACTGAATAAAATCTGAACTGCGCGCGTCGTTTCTTTATTGTGCGTCCGTATTAACCGGTTTTTATTGCTCTAAACCGTTTAATCCCAAAAAACCTTTATATAAATACTCTTCCAAATATCGGTTTAAAAAAACCGGTATATGCGAACGAAACCTAATGTAAAAGGTTTTGCGTCAAGTACATAATAACGGTTTGAAAATTTAACCGGTATCCGAGCCTTGCTGCTGGGCCCTATGTTTGCTAACAACTCCTTGAGACGAGCGGGAACAGTACGCGACGCAGTACAGACGCACGACTTGGGCTCGGTCAGGACGGTCACCGGACGGTCGGACGTCGAGCTACCCATTGTTGGCTGGAAATCGGGATCGGAATCCCGGAAGAAGGCAGTCGGTCAGACAAATGATACTAATTGCACATTTCAAAGCGTAGACCTCTATGGAATATGAATGTGCAAAGAACTCCAACACAAGAGAGGAGATTTTTATAGCATTTTTATAACTTAGACTCTTATATGTTCTAGATTCTGTGGCTACCATGAGCTCTTGATGCAATTCATTTGACATTTTAAACTGAACTGTTACAGGGATGGAGCTATACAGGGTGTATAGCTCTGCAGGGTGTATAGCTCCATCGCTAATTCTCACTTAAACCATTTTAACAGGTCTCGTGATGTCGTCAGTCGAATGATAAGATGTTGGTCATATTCACCCACCCATCCTTACAGATATTGTCGGAAGCAATGCCTGCTATGGCTGCGGTTCGAAAGAGTTACCATGGCGCTAGAACGCAAAAGATAAATTAAAAAATACGGGTGGGTTACGGTCAGTAAAAGCCTAATGCTCCCTCTCACTCCAACCCGAGCGGGAGGAGTTATTTGATGATTTCCCAATTAAAAAGCTCTATTCCTCTTAATGATAGTCCGACAGCAGAAGTCAAAAAAGAATTCTACTCCACTCTGCTGACTGTTACCTACAACACCAAAATTTAAAAATAGGATGAATGAAAACAGTTCTACAATTAAAATTGAATATTACACGTTAATTCTAAATACAGTCAATTATTTGGGCTTCGCTATTTTCTTAAACCATGACATACCTATGTATACAGGGTTATTTGAAACCTCTCAGGAGTATGTTACTAACATCATAAACAACAACTTTTGTTCTATGACTTTTAAATATTTATCATAGTTTTGTTCATTAGAATAATAAAAATAATTAAATCAATGTTCTAAATATTAAGAATTTTATGCGAAGCAAGCGATAATACAGTAGTGGAGGACCAAACCCTCTCCCCGAGAGGGTTTGGTCGGCGGGGGTGTTTGATGCGCTAGCGTCGTGGCAATTAACCCCGCCGAATAGAACCTGTGAATATTGAAGGATTGTTTTTGGTAAATGTATTATGTTTTGTAAAAAGTCATAGAACAAAAGTTGTTGTTTATGATATTAGTAATAAAGTCCTGCAAGGTTGTTAAGTGTTTTACAAATAACCCTGTATAATGTTTTTATATAATATTATTCGTATCAATATAAGAGAATAAGACTCTAAACCTACTTTCTTATTGCATCAAGACAGCAACTGAAAAAATGAACTGCTAACGCAGAGTAAAATCAGAACGTATGGGGAAGCTACAGTGGTATTCAAACCCAAGGATTTCCCTTTTATCACTGAGAATCCAATTTATTAACGGAACGTGTCTTCTATTAGCTGTTTTACTTAATAAAATGGAGTATGCGAGTATTACGTTATATTTTCATATATATACCAGTGCTATACTTTACTGCCGCCTTATTGATCATATTATCCAAAATATAAGACCTAAGACATTGACTCCTGACTGAAGAGCAGTGGTGGCCTAATAATAACGGTCCTGACAACTCGTATAGTTGTGTTACACTGCTCTCCAAACGGTGAAGGAAAACATCGTGATGAAACCGGCATATCCTAGAACTAAAAATTGGAAGACCTGTGACATCCACCAACCCGAATGGATCCGCGTGGTGGATTACGGTCCATTCTTTCTCCTAAACAGTCCCAGCAGTAGGAACATTGACAAATACATGTTCTTAATGTTGGAAAGCACGTAAGCATTTCAAGTTTTTGACATCTTGTTTTAAACATTTCGGTACAGATTTGAAATGTTTTCGAAAAACAAATATACCGCTTTGCGCATAAACAATAATATAAAACAAAGTAAAATTGACCTAAATATAGCAAGGTATGGCTTGCATAAACTTAAGCTATTCAGATTTCTGGGCCGCTTCCAAATAGGCGACGCCGAGTGATTTACATGTACTGCAAAACAACTATTTAATGACAATCTACTGTGTCTGCTGCACCGACACGATACAAATATAAAAATAACTTTTATTTCGATATGAAAAACAGCACTTCTTGATACTTTAATTGCTTCTTCAAAAATCAGCACGTCTTGATACTTTGTGGTTTCATCACCTCCAATGGAAGGTCATTCTCTTAAGTTTTTTTTATTAGGAACAACTTCTGAATAAACCAGTGCTCTACAACATCAACGATTGCATCACTGCTTACCATCAGGTGGAATCACAGTCAAGCACTAGTTTATATTATAAAAAAAAAAGACTGTATAACATAAATGACTTAAAATGTAAAATTTGAATGTAGGTAGATTCTATTACAGCTCTTGAAGTATCAGTGCTGTAACATAATTCTTGAATGTAGTTCTAAAGATATAGTTAGAAATGGTAAAGCCTCCTTAATTAGTACCTTTTTGGAGGGATTAAAACTATTCTATAAATAAACTAATTCGAGTTTTAAAACGAAAAAGGTTGTCAGAGAGTTTTATGACGGCTGTCAGGCCGATAGACGCGAATCATTTTATTTTTCATTTTATTTTATTAATAAGGCACACCAACAATTTGTTCACAGAAAAAATTTTAGAGTGAGTATTCAAAGTATGGTTCCGTGTAAACAAATCCATTATAGGCATGCACAACATCCACAGTGGTTAATTACATAATCACATATTTTATATAAATTTCAATTAAATTAAAAAAGTTTCATCGAATCCATTAAAAACTTGCAATTAAAAATTTCAAGATAATATGGAAGAGTAACATCAATGGAATGAATCTTATATTAAATACGTGAATAACCTTTTTTATTTTTTCTGATCCCCGCAGTATCTATGTAAAGACTTCATGTTCGTTAAAAATGCTTTATCACGATAACCATACGTTCTTTTAGATACTCATAAATAGTCTGGAAACTCCTAAAAAATGCAACATTTTTAACAGTTTTCAGACTACGGTACGATATTCAAAACACGTGAAACAATAAATAATGTGGTGTTGTTCCAAAAACGTCACATGTGCAGCTCTTTTGAATGCACCGCCGTCCAATGAGGTCGTCGCATTGCGCGTGCGGACGCCCCATTGGTCGGCCGGGACAACCTCAGTTCGTTCAACTTTGAATCTGCAAAACGCTGCAGGAGTTGCCAAGAAAAATCATTTTATTGTTTAGTTTTTGCAACGGTACCGTGTTGCTCATAAGTATTGGAATCGAATGAAAGCTTTAGCATGTATCGAAACACGAAGCTTAAGACTCTTTTTCTTAACTTGGTTGGCTTAAAAAAATCTTATTTCATTTTTATTTTTCAGATCAGATTGAACAGAATTAAATTTTGTCACTATTGGCGCCCAAATGGGACCGGTTGGGCGCCAATAACAGTAACATTTCATTTTGACTTAAACACCGTTTAGTATACCGTACACTATAAAAGAACATTGTTAAAATTGCTGTTCACTTACGCGGTGATGGATTGATGGTAAACTTATAAAGTTTCAGCCGTAATAGCAACGTTTACCACCCCAGAACAATTTACAGGTCCTTGTAAAATTATGGCGTGGAAGAAAAATTTTAGTTTTATGGCTCTAAAGTATTTTGATTACATTGTTGTATTTTTAATTCGTAGTAAAGTAACTTGATTGTGTTCTCGGTAAGAGTTATGAACCTGCAGCTTATTTTAAGAAATAAAATACAAATATACTGGATACACTCGATTCGAAGAACTAGCCAAGACTTGCCCTTACCAAAAACTTGATGTCGTGTCAAGATGATATCACGGTACTTTTAGATTGTATTCTTTGAAATGGAAATGCTATTTCTGTGTTTGCATCTATCCTGAAGGTAATACATAGGATAGTGGGTGTAAGTTGGTATGTTGTTCAAAATGTGTCAGGAGAGAAAGAGGTCTAATGTTGGACCCAATATGAGATAAGTAACAACTTATTAGCGTACCCGTTTAGTCATCATCAGCCTTTTTTTTAATGTCCCCACTGCTGGGAGTGGCACTCAGGCCCCTCTCTAGGAGAGAGAATGAGCCGTAATCACGGCCTCGAATTTTTTGGTTCTAAGACATGCCGGTTTCCTCACGATGTTTTTCTTCACAGTTTTGAGAGCAGTGGTAATGAAATAAATTACATTTAGTAATGCGCCTGGCAGGTTTAGAACCCGCGACCTACAGCTAGTAAGCTGTATTGAAAGTACGACTCGGCCACCACTGCTCTCAGTCGCTACCGTAATCATTACCTCTCGCCCGTTTAGTATTTCCCGCAAACTTCCCTTGAAAATGGAGGCTCTTATGGCCTGATGGGTGCTGCGTCTGGTCCGAGCAACTGCCTGATTTTCGACTGTTGTGTAGATGTTCAAATCGCACGGAGTCTTCTGCGTCATAAATGTCACCTACTTAATCATTTTGGAAATGTGTCATTAGTTCTCAAACCATCTAAAGAAGTCTTGATGCAAGAGTTTCTAAGTTCTTGTTTATATCTGATGATGCAATTTAATAAACCGACTTGCTTTAACCTGACGAGTACCATAATTAGAGACACAATAGAAATACAATGAGAGAATGAACGCCGGCGTTCGCTTGGGGTTTAATAAATTAAGTGCATTTTGTCAAAATTTGAATTTACCAAACCGCACCGAGATCGAGTGGTGGTTAACGCTCCCTTCTTCTAAAAAGAAAGGCCAGCCTAAGAAACATTTTATGGTTGATTAAGCCAAGCTTATGCTCACACTTGAAAACCGATCTATTATTGCTAATGACGCAAAGAGATACTAACAGCAGTTTTGTTTCTCTGTAACGCAGTATTCAAATAACGTATAGTATGAAAAGCTGGCAGCAATACCGTCTTGGGCGAAGTTTAAATGACTTTACAGCCACGCTGCACGTATGTAAAGTGTGTATATGTGTAGTAACTCCGTCCTTATTGCACTGGTGGAGGAGATATATACCGTAGGATACACTTATCTTGTATTTTATGCAAGTTCAGTGTTTTGTTCCTTAATTGAAGAAGATAAAAGGACGTTATGGTGATGATATGGTGCTTGGATGTAAAGAATAGCACCGTTCCATCTCTTCTGGTGTCGTAAGAGGCGACTAAGAGACACACCGGAGAATGGGCAGCAGCAATCTCTGTGCATTGCCACAACTACACTTCGATTACTTACCCACTGGACGATAATGGCACTCCCGTAAAGGGGGTTCCTTTAGGAGAGGCCTGTGTCCAATATTGGACGTCTTTCGGCTGAAACAATGATTACTTATTACATTATGTTCTTTCTGGCTAGTTCTTCGGAAGATCCGAATCAATTAGCGGCTGTAACTTTCCTTTTCTGTGGGACTGACCGTCGAAACCAAGGCACGATATTCACAAACCATTCAGGAGAATAAACAAAGTTACTGCTCATCATCATTTCAGCCGATAGACGTCAACTGTTGGACATAGGCCTCCCCAAGTGTCATCACAATGAACGATCCTGTGTGTGTTACTGTTTCTCTCTGTGTGTTACTGTTTCTCTGTTCTTGTCAAAACTTCTGCATTTTATTGGCAATGTGGTACGAAAGATACTGTGATTTAGTTGCAGTGGTCTTCCCGTCCGATTATAATTTAGGTGTCTTCAAAGCTAGAGTGAATAGACTCTTAATAAACCAGTGCAAGCTGCTTTCAATCAGATGAAATCGCAGTCAAACACTCGTTTATCTACTAATATTATAAAGCGGTAAAGTTTGTATTTTTGTTTGTAGGACGATCTCTGAAAGTATTCTGGTCCGATTGGTAAAATTGTTTCACCGATAGAAAGCTGCTGTATTCCTGAGTGACATAGGCTATATTTTATGTAATATTTTTTGTGTGTCGCGGGCAAATGCTAGTACCAAATATTAAAAAAACTTTTTTTTTACCAGATTAACCTGTAAATAAAACCACATCAAACATTATGCAAAGTAGCTGCGTGAACACTATCGAAAAATAAACTCCACAACGACCCTAACTGGGCCGTTAAGAAAATGGGAGAACTATTTCCATATTATTCAAATGGAACTTCGTAACAGTATCAGATTCCGTCCATATTTCATGGTGGATGTCTGCAGCACGCGGCTTCAGCTGCAAGTAGGTCGCGCGGCCGTCGACCCGCCCCGAACGATGCACACAAACGAGCTTTTAATTTAACATTTTAATATTTATATCTCCTACTGTTTTCTGCGTGCCTGGTATCTTGTAGATCTGCACTAAAGAAACCACCATTCGGTTTTTTAGCATTTTAGTGTTTATGTCTCTTACTGTTTTCTGCGCGCCTAGTATCTAGTAGATCTTCAATAAAAAAACTACCAAACCTAGGGTTTTTAACACTTCAATATTTATACTTTCTGCTGTTTTCTGAACGCCTTGTATCTTGTAGATCTGCCCTGAAGAAACTACCATTCGGTTTTTGATTTTTCTAACATATATTTATATCCGCTACTGTTTTCTGCGCGCCTTTATCTTGTAGATCTGCACTAATGAAATTACCAATCGGTTATTGTTTTTTTTTTACATTTTAATGTTTATATCTCCAACTGTTTTCTGCGTGCCTAGTAGTATCTAGTAGATCTTCACTAAAGAAAGTGCCATACGGTTTTTTACATTTCAAAATTTATATCTTCTACTATTTTTTGTGCTCCTAGTATCTTGTAGATCTGCTCTAAAGAAACTACTGTTCGGTTTTTTGTTTGTTTCAAAGTAAATTCGTCCAAGCTTTTCCGTTTGTTACATAAGAAAGATAATATAATTGTATGCGTCAACATGCAGCAAAAACATTGTAAGTATCGGTTTCAGCTGGAATAACTTTAAGAACTTTTGAATAAAAGTAAATTAACAATCAAAGTTTTATTTAAGTTTAGAATAGTACATTTTGTTACAAATGGTGAAAATTTGTCATTGCGCTCGAGCTGTAATCGAAGGTGTTATGGAGCGAAGTGCTGCATTGACAACTTTCCATGTATATCAAACCAAACACTTAGGTGGAAATAAATAAACGAGGGCGACTTGCGAGTCATGGGAGTCGCTTAGCTTGATTCGATAAATATAACAAGTTGTGGCAGGGTCGAGCACCAGCACTAGTGCGGAGAACAGTAAATTTCGTGCCAAAGAGCGAGTTTTCGAATAAGTGTATTGAAAAATATTTAATTTATACGACAGTAGAACATGAAAATCGGTGAAGCACAAAATAAATCGAATCAGGTGATATGCGTGCAGCAAAAATACAGGAGACGAAGATAAAAGCTAAAAGCAATCGGATTCACGAAGTACCCGCCCGCGATGCAAATCAAATATGACGAATAAGAATCATGGCACGAATCAATATCATGGATAATAAATTGGGTATTGTATAGACAGAGCAGTGGTGGCCGAGTGGTAACGGCCCCGACTTACAAGTTGGAGGTAGGTCGTGGGTTCAAACCCAACCAGAAAGAAAAATTTGAATAAATACTAGCTGACCCGGCAAACGTTGTTTTGCCTTATAAATTATTTTTTGCTATAAAAAATAGGGGCTCGTGATATAAAAGTAAAAATTTAGGGTTGTATGTACTTCTTAATGCCACATTAAAAAAAAAAAAAAAACAAAAAATTTCGTCCAAAAATCCATCAGTTAGGGGTATGGAAAATAAATAGTAGCCGATCCTCAGACCTACTGAATACGTATATAAAATTTGGTAAAAATCGGTAAAGCCGTTTCGGAGGAGTACGGTAACTAACATTGTGACATGGAAATTTTATATATTAAATCTTTATCACTTGTCTAGTACCCACACCACAAGCTCTGCTTAGCTTGGGACTAGACGGCGTTGTGTGATAGTTATGGAATGTATTATTATTATTATTAATGATCATCTTGCAACCTTGATTATTCAAGCAGTGGTTGACCACATCAGATTTCAAGAATTTGATTAGATTACCCAAATCGTTTGACTTTTTAGACAGACTATATGAGAGTACAAACCTACATTACCTACCCAGCCACTACCTACACAGCCCACCCATTTTATTGTATAATATTAATGAAAACATGCGACAAAAACTTTAAATCGTTTGAAAATATACCATGAATACGTCAGACTCAGTTCCAACAATCGATTACCCTGTATGGTTAAAACCATTCATTACTATAAAATGACAAAGCATTCGGCTTAACGTAGGTAATTTGTGTAGAGACAGCTTTTGTATTTAACGGCATGCGAGTTTTGTTTTCTAGCGGACATAACTGTAGATATTTTGTCCTTAAAAAAAAAAGGTTTTTTTTATTATTGATAGGTTTGCGCTTGACCGCTATCTCACCTGATGGAAAGCGACGATGCGGTCGACGATGGAACGCGCTTACCTAGAAGAAACCTATTCACTCTCGACTTAATGATTCCCTGGTTGTAGCAACGTTATACATGTATATTCTTATTTATTTTGATCCACATTTATGCTATACGGGGTTATTTGTTAAACACTAGCAACCTCTCAGGAGTAGATATGTCAAAAATATCATAAACAACTTTTGATCTATGACTTTTGAAAATTTGTCATTACATTGATTCATCAGATTTTCATACAAAAATGAAAATATAAATGTTACGAAGTTTATGCGAAGCAAGCGATAGTACAATAGTGTAGGTAGCGCGGATTGTGCGCGGGAGGCATAGGTCGGTACAGCAAAATACAGAGTTGATATGTGTTAGATAGAACAACGAAATCTTGAGGTCGAGCTTTGTTTTTGGTAAATGTTTTATGTTTTGTGAAAAATCATTGAACAAAAGTTATCGTTTATGATGTCAGTAATATAGTCCTGCAAGGTTGTTAGTGTTTTACAAATAACCCTGTATACTGGAAAATTGCAGACTTTGTATGATTGTAAACCCTTTATTAGATTATTATTTCTCGATATATTAAGAAAATTACGTTTTAAATATGATAAATCACATCCAAATTCATTACTTTGCAACATACTCGTAACCGTGTCTTATTAAAAAAATTGCCTCGCGATATTTTACAACCATACTGCGTTTACAATTTCCCGGTGACGTATATGAATTTTTAAGACTGGCAAAATACAAAACCATTAAAAAAAAAGCACCACCACACCCTGTTCTAATTTTGAAATCCCACTGGTCAAAAGAGCTGTCAAACGATTAGTACCGATCGCTGTAGACTGCAACAGAAATCAATAAATGCCTTTTGAAGACTAATCCGTTTGGAATGATGTTGATGGAAAGTCGAGAAGGCCACAAACAGTTATCCGATAGGCCACCGCCCGCAGCGCAGTGCGACCCCACTAATACCCGGCGTCGAACAAAAAACTATATAGCTTTATATGGGTTTTTGTAGAGAAATATTGATAAACGTTTTGAAGGCAGTTACAAGCCTTGTAACGATTTGAATTTTTTTGATAGCAAGCCATTGGAGATTAGGGAAATGTTTAAAGGATGTATTTTTTACTCGGCTATGCCAGAGTGACGTTTTTCGTGTATGCATGTTTTTATATTTCTTTGGCACACCCTAGAGCCTTAATAAATAAATTAGTTTACATCAAAAATAATAGCGGTTCTTGCGCGAAATTACGTTTTGATGTTAAAAAAAATAACATGTCGCACCTCCGCTCAAATAGTGTCACAACCCAAAAAATGATTTTTGCTTAATTTACTGATAATTGTTCTATTAATTTCAGAATTCATCATACTTTATGCTCAGGTAGTGTAGTGTGTGTATTTGAAGTTCAATTATTTACCCACAGGAGACCCATTTTATTTATTTATCTCTAAATTTATTACAATTTAAAGTCTTAGATTTTTGAATTGTGACACTATTTGAGCGGTGGTGCGATGTATAAAAATAAAGGACTTGATGAGACGGTTTCAAAAGTATCTCTAATACTCACAAAAATGCAGGAAATACAAGGTGTAGGTTGTGAACATCATTATATCATAGCTTTAATTAAAACCAGTTACTCTACTTTACACCATCTAATCATGGCTAGTTTAATTTCAATCTCAAACACTATAAAAGATTACACCAAAAAATTCGACTTCCAACAAGCTATCCAACCGATTGAAATTTCAAATCCTAGCCCAGTTCGCAAGTACATCGATATGACCGTACATCGTACGGTGCATTCAGCCGGCCCGGGAGGGTTGAAGGTTTCCCGGCGACCCGGTTTATGTCCCAGATGCGTTACCAGGCAACCGACACGCGCCCTCCTTGGCTACGGGCTATTCGATTACTTTATAAACGTATTATGATAGAAAACTAAGTTAAATTAATCCAGTGAGAACGGTATTTGTTTAATAGGATTTAGAGATTGGCTGGCTGTGCTGTTGTTATGAAAAAAATGGGTTAGTCTGATATAATCAATACTGTCTAAATGACATAAATGAGCATGGCAGTTCAAAGCTTATTATAATCACTCTTTCTCACAGATCGTGGCGCATGTGTTGGATTATTCGCTTCCCTTCAGAGTGGTTGACCTAAGTGGTACTGATATACGGATCATGTTCGTGAGTGGACGCTGTCAGTTGAGACTGGTTCTTGTTTATTTTAATTTCTACTTTATTTACATTGTTTTCACATAATAGGGGCGACAAGAAATATGTAACCGAGATATTTGTAGAGATATCATATATAAGGCCACTTTTATAGGCTGGTCGTTTGTGTAGATGTTGAAAAGCGGTGGTGCTGGCACACTGCCTTGATGGACACCGTTTTTTGCTTACACCATCTGCGCTTATCAGGTTAAAAGCACACCTGAATGTCACGATTGTGCAATAATTCACTCAATCATTTTGACAAACTCCAGATCGTTGGTAATGGTGCAGACTATAGCCAAAGCGTTTTAATGTTTATAGTGTCGTATGCCACAGATAGATCCAAAAATACCTGTGACTCTGTTAGTCTCGTACTCATCCTCTGTGTCATCATCATCATCATCTTCCTGCCCTTATCCCGTTTTATTTGGGGTCGGCGCAACATGTTTTTTTTCTTCCATTCTGTCCTGTGTGTGTGTGTGTGTTTTTTTGTTTCATTCCATTGTGTTCATCCTCTGTGTATTGGGTTAATTAAAATGTGGTTGAAAAATTCTGCGAGATGGCGTGTTTGATCTTTGTAGCGAGTGTAACAAAAAGTGAATATCGCGAGCTGCCCTGAAGCATCCCTCTTAAAGGATCCCACAATAAGGGGAAGGCTCAGGGAATCCAGCACATTTAGCTGATTCCCAAAGTTTGTTAATAAAATGTTTGGGCAAGCACCCGCGGCACACATGCGTCACATATTTTATTTAATTCTTTGTTTACTAACGACCAGATCTGATGTTACAACCAATAAAATACATATAACACTTGGATACTTGGATGTAATATGGAATTTGTTGATCGAGTTTTGGTTTTGGGGATTTAAAGTTCGGTTCTAAAGGTATAGTGATATGGTCGCAAATGTGTATTGTCAAATGGATATAAAACTTATTTTTGTGGGTGAGTGCTCTATCTCTATCTTCTCGGCCATTTCCAGGAGTTGTCAAGCTAATTTCTCTACCTTCGCCTTGATCTGCCGTTATTTAATGCCGTCGCCTTGCGTTTATAAGTCCCAATAAGTCGGTAAGAGTAAATAATCATCAAATAACTTCCCCTGCTTGGATAGAGCGAGAAGGAGTGTCAGACTTTTACTGACTAAACCCCACTGATGTTTTTTCAATAGCCTTTTGCATTCTAGAGCTACAATAACACTTTCAAACCATCCTGCAACCCTATCATTTGACACAATACCTGAGATAACTGGATAACCTATTTCGAAAATATAACTCATGTCGCCATTTTCCATTTATGGAGTCATACATCTTTGAGCAAAATTTGCTATATTACCATTTAGTAGGACAGTTCCTTCGATGTGTGCTACGCCGTAGCTCGTAGCGAAACCTCAACTAAATCGTAGCACAGCTACGATCGCCTGGCCTCACAATTTGAACTATATGCATTGGTTTTTTTTACTTATTTAGAACAACACCATGGATCCTGGTGAACATTCATTTAAGAATGCTACTTAATCAGATTCAGCGAGTAGCATTAAAATTCCTGAGAAAATCTACAACGCTTTAAAATAACACTTAAAAAAAACAATAGAAAAACGTGAAACGTCTGCATTCGGTGATAACAATTTATACAATGGCAATATCGAATACGCGAAATTGCCATTGGACATTCTCGGGGAGGATTCACTAGAATGCGGAGAGATGGGGGCAAAAAGTAGCGCGGGGTTCAATTTAAAGGGAACACGGAAGTAGCGTAGTCACGTTTGAGAACTGTGCTGATTTATAGAGCTAGGTTAGAAGCTGGTAGGTGCAGGGGCGTTCCCGAGAAAGAATGCATAGGGCTGTTTGGTGAATCAACTATGTTATCTGCTTTTCAGGGGTTTTTACTTATCTAAACTTATAAAATGCTTTATCCTGAATGACTAACTGACGGATCTATACACAGCCTAAACTGGTGATCGTAAAGACCTGAAACTTGGAGGGTATGTTCTTGCATATATTATGTTTAAGAAACAATTTTAGAATACAAAATAACACAATATGTTATTTTGTATTCTAAAATTGTAAAACCTTTAGTCTTTAAGTAAACTAGGTATATAACATTACAAATAATTTAATTATATTTTTCACTATTTATAGACATTTTTAAATATTGTTACGAATTCTATTGTCCTACAAAATTATAGTACCGCCTGTGATACAGGTTTATCTTATTACAGGCACATAACATAGCATTAACTTTATAATTACTCTTATGATTTTATGTAACCATTATAGGTACCAAATTTTACCCTGAATAAGAATATTATTACTTATTTATTTATGTCAACTTTTAGAACTACCTACAATTTTCATAAAATAACAGATGATAATATTTAATGTATACCCGCTGTATTACACCACCATAATACAGTTTATACTAGTACGGGGAACAGGATGAATCAGTTCTTTGTAAGCTAACAATTAGACTTAGCTAGTGAAACGGTTTGTGATTTTAAATGATTTAGTTGAGTGTGTTGTTAGCGATGTAGGTACGCAAACAAGTTCTTTTTTTGACGTAGGCATCCGATATGAAAGGATTTTTCTAAATTTTACCCCTAAGAGGTTGAAAAAGGGGGCCAACGTTATTGCATGGTCTCAATCTACTTCAAATTGTGCATAATTTTTTAACAGAATCGATGTTAGATAAATTACGCATTTTATTGAAATTCATGCCATGACGGGGTTAAAAAGAGGTAGAAATTCCTATTAGAACAATTTTCGACTTCTACGCGGACGAAAACAAGGCCAAAAGCTCGTGGGGAATACAAGGGTGCCATTGGGTCTCATTGGCTCCTATTAATAAGCCTTTGCTTTCTGTCCGTCCGTCCATCTGTCTGTTTGTTTGTGAGTTGTATCTCGTTGCGCACTCCTATTCACCCACACCTCGGACATTCTCCAACATATCAAAATCTGTGTTCTTGTCTAGAACATAGATTTTGATATGTTTGGAGAAGAATGAAAGATGATAATGTCAGAATGTATGAAATTTTGTGTGTTTAGGTATGACTGTGTATTATCTATACTAATATTATAAAGAGGTAAAATTTGTAAGTTTGTATGTAGGGGGTAATCTCTGGAAATACTGGTCCGATTGCTAAAATTTTTTCACCGATAGAAAGCTACTTTATTCCTGAGTGACTTGAGACTTGAGATATTTTATGTACGCGAGCGAAGCTGCCGGCAAAAGCTAGTATTTATTAAATAGGTAGGTACCCCCCTTTAAAAGTCCTGCGCGTGTTGTAACTATTGTAATAACAAAAGCTGCTACACATCTATATCAAAACAACACCAACCACGTGTGTGGTGCTATCTACCCAAATATGAAGTATCTAATCATTATATTATTAACTAGCTGGTCCCCGTGACTTCGTCCGCGATTCCAAAAAACGACACAATTTCAACAATTAGTACCAACTATCAGAAGCTTTATGTGCGAAACCCAATTATCTATATCAATATATTATATATCAGTTACATAATTAAAACCCTTTATCTACACTAATATTATAAAGAGGTAAAGATTTTTTTTTGTTTGTAGGAGGTAATCTCTGGAAGTACTGGTCCGATTACTAAAATGTTTGTACTGATAGAAAGCTGCTTTATTCCTGAGTAACATAGGCTATATTTTATGAAAGCAGGCAAAAACTAATCTAATATAAAAGTGGACCAAATAACTCCTTTTAACATCTGTTATTTACCAGTGAAACTTCCGTCGAAATCGGTCCGACCGTTTCGCAGCTCAGCCAGAACAAACCGACAGAAGGATAGACTATAAAAAAATTGCACTTTAGTTACAGATATCGTAACTTTCACAACACACTTTCATTTACGATTAGATTAAGTAGAAAAACTGTATTTTGATATTAAAAACACAGATACTTCAATTTTATTTATATGTATAGGTTAACCAACCAAAACAAATCAAATTTCTGGTTCCCGGAAAATCGTTAACCGAGAAGCATCTGGGAGATGGAAGTGGCAGCCATGTCCCGGGAGGGGAGAGCCGGGTCAACGGGTCGCGCTACACGTGATAAACACAATTACACATAGCTTTTGTTTATAATGGAGGGGTAATTAACTTCGCTAGGTCATAGGAACGATGGGGAGGTGCGGGGAAAAACTACTTGTTTGAAGTTATATCGAACGTTTTGGTGATTTGTTGTGTTTAGGTAAATTGATAGCAGTTTTTGATGATTGGATCGTAGTCGCACTAATATTATAAAATTATGTTTATGATTATATGTGTGTATACGTTATGAATTCTTTAATTTGAAGTACCATGGAACCATTTTATCACTACATAATATAAAACAAAGTCGCTTTTTCTGTCCCTATATCCCTATATGCGCTTAAATCTTTAAAACTACGCAACGGATTTTGATGCGGTTTTTTTAATAGATAGAGTGATTCAAGAGGAAGGTTTATATGTATAATAACATCCAATAAATAGTGGAGAAATACTGTTACCCGAGCGAAGCCGGGGCGGGGCGCTAGTTAGGTTATAACTTTTTATTTTGACATTACGAGCATGGCAGTTGAGTTTGTCATACTCACTCAAATGTCTCGCTGTTGGTGGCGCGTGTTATTGGGTCATACAGTTCCCTTCAAAATGGTTGAGCTGAGTGGGGCTGATGCACGCGTCATGCTCGTGAACGGGTGCCGTCAGATGAGACTGGTCATCTCTTAGCTGCCAGTTGCTTAATTCAGTTTCTATCGTTTTTTTTTTATTTTTTATTATCAAATTGTGCTCACATAATACAAGCAACAAGAAATATGTAACCAAGGATCATATGTAACTCATAATATGATTTAAAAGAGTGTCCATGGAGTTTCTTGTACTTTCTTCTCCATAGAGATCTACGCTTTGGTACGTGCAATTTAGATTCACTTTTCTTGGATTGACCGACATTTGACTATTCAAAAGTGCCTGCAAATGGTCTATTTGAAATAAATGCTTTGATTTTTTTTGTTTGTATAGGCGAACCTTTGAGTGTACATATGTGTTTGTTGGTTACGTCGGCTTACTTAAATGGCTGTATTGATTTGGATGAAATTTGTCACACATGCAGACCAACTATGTCCTGTAATAATAAAAATTACTTATCTTTTTTCGAGGACCAAACCGCTGACAAATGCTAGGTAATAAAATTCATAGTTGTCGTTATAAAATATTAACAATCGTTTGCTCCATTTTTAACCGACTTCGAAAAGGAGGAGGTTCTATGTTCGGCTGAATGTATGTTTTTTTTTTTATGTATGTTCACCGATATTTCGGTCAATTGTGGACCGATTTCGAAAAATTTTTTTTTGTTTGATAGTTTATGCTTCCAAGTTGATCCCATAGAAATATTGTTATGATCTGATCATGAACTTCGAAGATATGGAACAGAACTCCTCATAGAATCATAGCAGAATTGTCGTAACAAGTAAAATGGCTTTGTTTATACGTGTAGTCGATGACTGATTGAAAGAAAAGGGGGAGGGGGTAAATTTATGTAATATAACCATATTTGGGATTATAAGAATCGTTATGAGATGCACTCTGGCTATAAGGTAATTTATGTTTAGCTGAAGGGTAGGTACTTTTTAGTGGTGCTATCATAACTAAAAAGTGAAAAATAAAAAACTTTTTACAAAAAAATTAAACCGACTTCAAAAAGTACAAAATAACTTTAATTCATGAATCCCCAAGCGACACCCGGTGGCCGCTACTACGTCTTACTATTGTGTCTCTAATTGACGGTATCTAAAGGGTTAATTTCGGAAGTCGGTGTTAAATAACGAAGAGACAAGATTAGGTATCTATTTTTTTTATTTTTTTTTATTTATTTATTTATTTATTTATTTATTTTCCCTTCACACAGTTTACTTATTCTAGTACTTAACATTGCCAATAATTTAGATCTAACTTTGTGAGGGACTGGTGCCTGATGTAGGTATGTACAACAACCTGTATTACAGGTCACCAGGACCCTCCCGCGGGTGGTATGCTAGGAAATTAAGTGATTAAGCATGTCACAGCGAGCAAATATTTAAGCAAGGTTAAACAAAAAATACAAAATTATTCTTAAAAAGTAATCTTAAATAGTAGGTACATAAACAGACAATTTATACTTATATTAATTCCAG
This sequence comes from Mythimna lalbum, assembly GCA_949319445.1. Lineage (NCBI taxonomy): Eukaryota > Metazoa > Arthropoda > Insecta > Lepidoptera > Noctuidae > Mythimna > Mythimna lalbum. Next base: position 5,644,916 of record OX439357.1, on the reverse strand, counting down.
GATGTGTGTGAGTGCTTAGTTAATGTGAGATTTACTGTTGACATAAGTGTGAGGGTGCAAATGTATGTGTGTGTATGCGAGTGTTAGAGTTTATGTTTAAAATATATGCAAGTTTATAACTGGAATGAAAAGGAAGCGCCTATAAAATAAATGGAATATTTTAAAAAACATGCTTTGACTCAGAAACGAAATAAATAAGGTTAGACTATTTGAGTGGGACCAGAAGATTCTCCGTTTGACTGTAGTCAAGGGTTTTAAGGTATTCAGAGACAACAGCTTTGCACTTAGATTTCAATAGTGGGTAAATGAGTAACTTACCATTTAACTTGTTATAGAGGTATGGGCCAAGAAAACAAAAGAAATTATGTGACAGAGCTGAGCGCATGGGTATTGTAGCACATACATTACCTTTACGGCGCTTGTTTTTTTGCATTTCCGGGTCGTATGGCATTGTTTTGTGTTGTTTAAGCACTGTTTGAAGGATGAAAGATTGCCTGACTGAAAGTATATCCCAATCCTTGTAGAGGTCTACAGTGGGGTAACGGAAAGGCAATCCAGCGCCCACCTTGAGAATTGCACGTTGGGCTCGTTCAACCTCGATGATGTGGGTTTTCGCAGCACCACCCCAAGATATTATGCAATAGTCAATCAATGATTGACCTAAAGCATAGTACACCATTTTAATCGTCTTTCTGTCTGCTGAGTATCTCAAGGTTCTAAAAATATAGATCAACTTTCGAAGACGACACACTAAAGTCTTAATATGCAACTTGAAAGTGAGACATTGATCAATATTAACCCCGAGGTATTTAAGATTGTCCGCCCTTTGGAGCGTGGTACAGGTGCAGCCATCACAGGATAACTCGGATCCACAAATATGAGCTTTAATGCCCAGTGACTCTGGAGGCAGAAGGTTTGCTCTGAAAGCAAAAGTTATATATTTTGTTTTGCTAACATTTAAGGTTAATATGTTACTTTTGAGCCACGCGTTGACACTATTAAACCCCTTCTGTGCGACATCAAACACCTCTTCCCAACTATCACCACTAAACAGCAGAGCAGTGTCATCGGCAAAGGTTATAATTTTGCCCTTGTGTAGTTTCATTTCACAAAGTTTATTTATATATATAAGGAACAGGGTAGGTCCAAGTATGCTGCCCTGTGGCACACCAAATTTTATACCTCGCTCGTCGCTTAGCCTGTTATCAATTTTAGTTTTTTGTTTTCTATCAGTTAGATAGTCTTCCAGTAGTTTTAGGGGTATACCTCTTATGCCAATAGCTTCCAACTTATTCAGTAAGTGTGGAATAGAGACTGTGTCGAAGGCTTTTGCCAGATCCAGAAACACCGCCAAGCATTTTTTCCTATCGTCTAAGCTGGAAATGATGTTTTTCAATAGTTCGTGTACTGCATCATTGGTAGATTTGTTACTTCTAAAACCAAACTGGGCCGATGAAAGGAGCCCTTTGGTTTCGAGGAATTTGGTAAGGCGACGATTGATCAGCCGCTCCAAGATCTTAGACATAGATGGCAGAATGGAGATAGGACGGTAGTTATCAACACAGTGTCTATCCCCACCTTTGTGTATAGGCTTAATTATAGCTATTTTAAAGGCCCTAGGAAAGACTCCCGTTGATAAAGCAAGGTTACAGATATGCGTTAAAGACGGAGCAAGGAAGGTAGATTAGGTATCTATTGAAACACCGACTTCCGAAATTAAAGTTATTTTGTACTTTTTGAAGTCGGTTTAATTTTTTTGTAAAAAGTTTTTTATATTCAAAAGTTATCTGATAACATCGTATAAGGAACACTAAAAAAATGTTTTTCGAGGATTATATCTATTCTATTTTGCCCACTCACCTACCTAAATTCGTTCTAGTTATCGGCTATCTAAGTAGGTATCTCATACCAGGCACTACACTATCCAAGCGTAGCAAGGCAACCATCACTAGCGTGAAATTATACGTTCCCCATAAACCTAATTCAAACAAAATACAACTGGCTGCCTTCCGCGGTTTTTCATTCGTTTTTTGCTACTACTCCGCTCCTATTGGTCATAACGTGATGTGATATGTTATATAGCCTTCTTTGATAAAACAGCTATTTTCTTTTTTTGGTGGGCAAAAATCGTCTTATGACAACCCTCGCTTTTGGGTGGAGCGGGAGATAGTATCAGACTCTTACTGACTAAAAACCCCACCCCGTTCCTTCTAGCCTTCATACCGGGGCTCGAGTTCCTTTCGGATAACCCTGGCCCCAGTAGGCACTATAAGAATTTTTCAATACATTTACTCGGAAACCCACCGCTTTTAGGCACGTAATAGTACTGTTTTCCGCACTAATGCAGAAAAGTGCGCGTGTTCTCCCCGCCACAATTTTATTACATTTATCGTATCAGGTTAAACGCGCTTCGACGCCCACAAGTCGCCGGTAGACACCCGTTTATTCTAAGTGTATTGAAAAAAGGCGTTTGATACACGTGCTTTGTCACTGCAGCCCTCGGCTCCATACCACACTCGTCTAGGGCTCGTGCGAATTCCGCCTCGGTCGCAAAGACAAACTTTCTGTACTTGTATCGAAATGTACTATTTCAATTCAAATCAGAAGGTCCTGAAACAGCGCGTTCAGACTAACTCTTCAACATTACAACATTAGTCATCATCATCGTCATCATTTCAGCCGACAGACGTCCACTGTTGGGCATAGGCCTCCCCCAAGTGTCGCCACAATGATCGATCCTGTGCGTCCCGCATCTATCGGATTCCCGCAACCTTCACCAGGTCATCGGTCCACCTTGTAGGAGGCCTTCCGACGCTTCGTCTTCTAGTACGCGGTCGCCACTCTAGAATCCTTCGGCCCCAACGGCCATCTGTTCCACTTAAATTTGGCGATTCTTCGTGCTATGTCGGCAACTTTGGTTCTCCTGCGGATATCCTCATTTCTGATTCGATCACAAGATTCAAGATTCATTAATTCATTGTAAAAACATAAGTACATTATCAGATCTTATTTAATATATTGAGGGCGCTATGTCTTGCCTCTAGCACACAAGGAAACTGCGAGCATAGCCCAACATTGGTACAGATATAGATTCCTTTTCGTAAAATTGTAAACGACATTATATTAGACGGAATAACTACTATGCAAGAGACAGCTGCAAAAGGCACTGCGTCAGAATGACGTCTGCGGTCTATTACTAGGACCATTACGTCATTATTTCTATTAAAAGGTACATGCAAAGCCTCCTCGTGGCTCTATCGATTATACCCGACATAGGACGATGGGCCGATGCAGCGCTAATATCGATTCCATTAAAAAATCATGAGCAAATGACAACAGTCGCCGCTGAGCCCACGCGAACTGTGTCGTTTAAATTTAGAAAAGAGGATCGATAGAAAAAGTTAACGTCACCAATAAATTATGCAGTAATACCGTCATAGATTGTTAACGTCATTTAATAATATAAATAGGTTCTTTGTTTTGACGCTTTTGAAGGGTGTGATGACTATGACGGTAAGTCCTCTCTTTGAGGCGTGGCTGGAAAGACCTCACGGCGTCCTTACCTTCCGCATGACGCAGGTCCTCACCGGGCATGGCACGTTCGGGAGGTTCCTGCACCGGATTCAAGCGGAAGAGACGCCCGGGTGTCGCCACTGTGTGGAACGCCCGGAGGACACGATGCAGCGCACAGTCGAGGTGTGCCCTGCTTGGGCGGAGCATCGCCGTGCCCTCGTGGGGGCGATTGGCGTCGGAGATCTCTTGCGCCGGGCCTTGGTTGAGACCATAGTCCGGAGTGAGGAGGAGTGGCAGGCGGTCGCCTCCTTCTGCGAAGCAGTGATGTTAGCAAAGGAGGAGGCCGACCGCATCAGGTAACGGCGCCCTCGCCGCCACCGCCGGGATTCCGATTCCGATTTACGGCCACCATAGACGCGGGCTCGTGGACGGCGAGCCATGGTCGGCGAGCTGGCTGTCCGGTAACTGTCCGGACCGAGCCCAAGACGTCAACGGCGCGCACTGTTCCCGCGCGCCTCAAGGAGTTGTCAGCAGCAGGAGGGGCCCAGCTGGGTCGAAGCCTACTGGGGCCAGGGTTATCTGAAAGGAAACTCAAGCCCCGATATGAAGAGGCTAGAAGGAACGGAGTTGGTTTTTAGTCAGTAAGAATCTCCCGCTCCACCCAAAAGCGGGGGTGTCATTGGATGATTTTTGCCCACCGTAAAAAAAAAAGATTGATGTGGTGAGATAATGGTCTGAGAATAGGTCATCATAGGCTACGTATTTTTTACCTTCCTACCCTCACCCACAACTTTTTCTTTGTTAATTTTTGTAGCAGAACGTTTGCCGAATCAGTTAGTAGTATATTAATGTATATTAACCAGAAAACCCTACAATTCCAGCGTGGTGCAATGGCGGTGCGGTGATGGCGGATGGAGGCGCGGGCGCGGGTGCTGAGGGGGGCGGCGAGTCAGCGGCGAGGGGCGCGGCGCTCGAGCGTGCGTACGTGCATGACGTATACGAGCAGGCGGGGGACGACGGCGACGAGAGCTCGCGGGCGCCCGCGCCTGGCGTGCAGGCCTTCCTCTCGGAGCTCGAGCCCGGCGCCCTCGTGTGTGATGTCGGTCAGTATATTATATTTGTGGTAAGACGCATGTGAACACGCGGTGGACATCGGCGATGAGAGCTTGCGGGCGCCCGCTCCTTTTGTGCGGGCATCCCTCTCGGAGCTCAAGCCCGGCGCCCTCGTGTGTGATGTCGGTCAGTATATTATATCTACGTATACGAGCAGGCGCGGGGGACGATGATGAGAGGCAACGGGCGCTTGCGCCTTTTTTGGGGTTTCCCTCTCGGAGTTCGAGCCCCACGCCCTCGTGTGTGATGTCGGTCAGTATATTATATTTGTGGTAAGACGCATGTGAACACGCGGTGGACATCGGCGATGAGAGCTTGCGGGCGCCCGCTCCTTTTGTGCTGGCATCCCTCTCGGAGCTCAAGCCCGGAACCCTCGTGTGTGATGTCGGTCAGTATATTATATCTACGTATACAAGCAGGCGGGGGGGACGATGATGAGAGGCAGCGAGCGCTTGCGCCTTTTTTGGGGTTTTCCTCTCGGAGTTCGAGCCCCACGCCCTCGTGTGTGATGTCGGTCAGTATATTATATCTACATATACAAGCAGGCGGGGGATGACGGCGACAAAAGATCGCGGGTGCCATCGCCTGTCGTCGAGCATGGTTTAAAAGATTATTGCTTCATCTAACGCAATCCAACGCGATGTTTGATGAAGACACAATGCAAATAGAGACATAATGCCTGAAAACTCTGTTGGGATTCGGTAATTCCGTGATTTACTCGAATATTTCTTAAAACTTTTTCAAGGAAATACATGATTTTTTATAAACCCTAGAAAAGTATGTAATAAAATCATAATCACGTGTAAGGGGGTGGATGAAAATGTACCTACCTCGAAAAGGACGCTCGCTTCAGCCTGCCCACACTGTAACTTTAATATCAGCATACCTAATCATAGTTAGACGTATCGCCTCAGGTACTTATGTAAGACGCTAAATGCAAGCAATATCTACCTACACCACAATATGTCATGTCGTAGGCGCGACTAAAAATATTCTGTTTATAGGTTAAGACAAGAATCTTTAGCCTACACTAAACAGTAACCTATTGTAGCGACATCTATACCACATAAGAACTACGAAGAAAATACGAAACCCTGCATCGCGCAAACCTAGTTCTCCGCGCGATTAGAACATATAGAACAGCCCGAAATCATCTATCGGGCAGTCGCCCATCAGACTATAACACCTGTCTGGCCGGAGGATCCTCTCTTTTAAATGAAGGCTTGCTTGCATGTCATGTTCCACAAGAGCTAAATTATAATCCGCGAAGGCTAAAAATTGTATAACCTTTCCAACTTAACTTTTGAATGTTCTATTAGAATGCTCGTTACTTTTGATTTTAAAGAAGAACAAGTATGCTATAAGGCTTGCAAGCAAGACTTAAATTTACGAAGTCCGTTCCCACTAGACGTATAGTGTTGCGCCACGAGTACAACGTTGACATCCCACCCATAAGTACAAAGCGCTTTGGTAATACATATATTATGCGCACCGTTATGGAGTGAAATTCCTTACCGGAGTCTGTTTCCTGATAGATACAACCTAGAAGTCTTTAAGTCAAGAGTGAATAGGTTACTTCTAGGTAAGCTAAGATGAGATAGTCGTCAAATGAGAGCCTATCTACACTAATATTATAGGTAAAATTTGTTTATTTTTGTTTAAAGGAGGTAATCTCTGAAAGTACTGGTCCGATAGCTAAAATTTTTCAACGATAGAAAACTGCTTTATTTCTTTAGTGGCATAGGCTATATTTTATGTACGCGGCAAAAAGACCCTACATAATAAAAAAAAATGTGACAAAAGAAAATAGTTGTTTTCTACTCGACTTCTGATGCTATTGATTCAATGAAACCAAAGTGAACTACGGTCAAAGAAAGGTTGGGAACCACTGATAATCGCTCTAGAACATTCCAGAAACCACGTATAAACAGTTACAAATCGTTAAGGAAATGTCACGGGGTGAACACAAACTCGGTAGATGTACAATTGTGGCGCTCCAGCCTGAACTACACGTGACTAACTGAAACGTTTTCTGACACGTGCCGATAAATAATGAATTATTTTGATACTAATATAAGGTACAGTTATTCTGGCTCACCAAGGCGTATTGCTGAGACCTTTCGGCGGGATTTTTTCGACTGAAGTTCAAAGGTTGTTAATTTTTTTTCTTTAATGACATGCTTGACTGCAATCCCTTCTGATGGTAAACAATGATGCAATCGTTGATGGTGAAGCGCACTAGTTTATTAACCCTTCAGATACCGTCAATTAGAGACACAATAGTAAGACAATAGATGCGCGGCCACCGGTGGTCGCTTGGGGATTCATGAATTAAGAGCCTTTTCACTCTAGCCTTGGAGGCGTCTAAATTGTAATCGGAAGGGAAGACAAGCAGGCAAATTATTTCAGTACACGGTATAAGCAACGACATGAAACGCTTAGTCCGAACCGTAGAGGTGACAACATAATTATTTGCATAATTTCAAGTGGTAAATTGATTGAATGACATACAACTGAAACTACGGGGCCTAGGAGTTTGAAATTTTTCACAAAGTTTCCTTTTATGACGTGGGTGAGCACAGAGGATTTCCAAAATTCACCCCCTAAGGGGATGAAACGGGAGTTTGAAGTTTGTATGAAGAAACCTATTCACGCGGGCAAAGCCACTAGCAGGAGCTAGTATTAGTATAGAAGTATAGATAAGTACTTATAACAGCTGTACGCGAATACCACCAAAGCTCTATTTCCACGAAGTTGTATCGCGTAGGAATTAAATCTATGCAAGCGTTATTTTAACCTTTAGAAGTGAAACCAACTCGTGGAAACTGTTTTTATGAATTGAAATTTTCATAAAATTATTATTCCTAGGTATTAATAAGCCCACGTTAATTTTAATAGCTTTACTTAGGTTCAAAATAATCATAGTGACCTTATAAGCTACATTTCGTGGAATTTGAGAGTAAAGTCCGGTAGTGGTCCTTTAGAGGTGTTTATGGAACAGATCCCGCAAATCGCCGTTGAAAAGGGAGATTCCCTAACCAGACGGGCTGTTGTGTCTAGTTCGGGTTACTGCTCGATGGTTGATTTCGGACTATTGATAAATAATAGTAATATTGCCTGCCTGGCCTATTAGTCTAATGGTTAGTGGCCCTAACTGCTATGCCGGAGATCGTGGGTTCGATTCCCACCCAGGACATATGTTTGTATGATGAGCACAATCATTAGTTCTATGTCTGGATGTGATTTGTCTATAGTATGTAAGTATTCAGAAATATTTAAGTATGTTTATCAGTTGTCTAGTAATCATAATACAAACTCTGCTTAGCTTTGGACTAGACGGCATTGTGGAAATATTATTATTATTATTATACAAGGTTTAATGTTCACGGGACAGCCCTCCGCAAACTTTAAGGGCTTGCTCAGTACCTAGACGAAACTGAACAACCTTCCACATTTTTTTTTTCAGTAAATGAATAGAAAAATCGGCCTCTCCATACGAACTGTCCAATCAAGTTTATGATTTTGTATGGTGAGGCTATTTTTTTTTTCTATTCATGAAAAAAAATCTTGTGGAAGGTTGTTCAGTTTCGTCTACTGAACAAGCCTTTAAAGTTTGCGGAGGGCTGTCCCTTACATCATTTGTATTATTACTAGCTTTTGCCGCACTCTCTACTCTACCTACTCTACCCTACCAAACTTCACATAAAATATCTACTAAATAGTCCCAACAAAGCCTACAAATTTGGTTTGGATAGGTAAGCCCGTTCTTGAGTTATAAAATAACAACGAAAAGTGGCATTGATTTTTATAAATATAGATTTCCCACCAAAAAAGAAGATTCATTTTATTTTAGCAGTCCCTCAATGCGGTATAAATGCCACTACGTTATGATTATTATTAACCAATTCTTTTCTATTTGTGTCTAGGCTGCGGCAACGGCAAATACCTGAGCGTAAATCCGTCCGTCTACACAGTGGGAGGAGACCGCTGCACCCGGCTCACGGCGCAGGCGCGGCATCACAATAACGAGGTCAGTTCTTTTTTAGTCAGTTCCAGTTTTATTATGGTCATTGTGGCCCCATTATCCGTATGTGCCCAGGGCCGCTAATAGGTGAAAGATGGCCCTGGCTGTATCCGCCAATCGACAATGTACCCCCAGAAATTCGCAGGATTGTGGCTAGTCGCATACAAAGGACGAAACAACAAAACGGACCCCGCTATCCAATGCACAATTACAGCTCGGTGCCCCTGAGGCTTAAAAGTCGTAAAAGTTTTGTTGTAAGCGAGAGCCCTTCTCGAAGTAACACCACATCGGAAAGGTGCGACCTCTGCCGGGAAAACTTTAAACCTTCAGATGATTTTATCGAGCCGTCGGAGAGCCTCTCTCCTGGACACAAGTTGCAATGGCCAATCTAGAAAACTCTAAACAGACTGCGCACCTAGGTTGGCCGCAGCAGACACAATCTCCACAGATGGGGGTTGTCAGACGGTTCCAATCTTCAGTGTTTGTGCGGCGTCTCTCCACAAACCATATGTCACCTTCCATCCTGCATCACATGCCCTGTTACCTGTTCACTGAAGGATCTAATGACAGCATCAGTGGATGGCATTACCGTGGTGTAATACTGGGCCTGGCAAGGAATTTAGCTAGGTTTGTCATCGACACGCTAAGAAAAAGAAGACTTAGCATAGCTCAAATTATACTGCAACGGGGTACCTCCGTATCTAGGATATATATATATTTCCGTATATATGTAGGTATTTTGATATATTCGCAGATATCATCGTGATGACTGTACAAAGATAAGAGAGGATTTCAAAATTCTCCCTCTAAGGAGATGAAACATAGGTCCAAAGTTTGTATGGAAAACCGCTGGCAAAATCGCAATCAGACCAGCAAAATCACTCACACTAACCAAGTCCACTATCGCCACTGGACCAGCAACGGAAGGGCTCGGCGGGGTAGTACCCCGGGGCCCTCAACCTCGGGAGACACCCAAAACCTGATTAGCAAACCTCTTATAGAACTAACTACAAACTTTGTTACCTTCAAAATCTAAATATTTTAATCATGACAACTTTTGTCAGTAAAAGTCTGACACTAGGTATAGGTACTACCCACTCCACCCTGAGAAGTGTTTTGAAGATTTCTTACGTAAAAATTGTGCCCTGGACTGCCTGAAGTACACAGCATTCCTTACCGAAGGCTAGGCTAGGCCATTTTCCCCACCCATTCAAGTTTAACCTTTGTAACACATCATCTCAATTCTCCAGGTGGTGGCTTGTGACAACCTATGCCTACCATTCCGCGATGAGTCGTTCGACGCTGTGCTGTCGATCGCCGTGGTCCACCATTTCGCCACGGTGGAGCGGCGGGCGATGGCGCTGCGAGAACTGGCCCGAGTCACCCGGATAGGTGGCAGGCTACTCCTCACGGTGTGGGCCATGGAGCATGAGGGACGAAACTTTCATTCACAGGTAAAAAGTACATACTTGGTGATACCTCTAAGATTTGCAGATATTTCAACGAAACGATCTCATATTTGCGATTTACCTACAGTCTAACCGAACTTACATAGGTGATGCTGAAAAATTTTATATGCTTATTTTAATTTGAACTCTACAGTAGCTTGATAAAAACTTTATGACCTTCTAAATTGAGACAGATCTCAGGCAACTACCAAACAAGGGTTGAAGACATTATGAAAAAGGATACGCTAACAAAATTTTAATTTTTATGTTTGTAGGATGTATTGATCCCTTGGCATCGACCAGTCACACTGTGCCCACCAACGCCCGCTCCAAGATTCCTTTCAGTCGACCATGACCAGTAAGTATCACTATGATTTTTAACTATAAAACTTATTCATTAATTAAATCCCAAGCGAACGTTGGCGTTCGCTTTGCCATTGTGTTTCTATTGTGTCTCTAATTGACACGATTGAAAGGTTAAAGTATTCTTACAATGTTTTAAACTAACACATATTCTGTCTTTTACAGCAACACTGAACATTGGAAAAGCCGAGACGGCTCCCCAGGATCGTCATCACTTTCCTCACCCAACGAAACCTGCTACTCATTTGTGAGAAGAGCACTCCAGCGGCTAGCGGGTCGAAGATCATTCCTCCCATCATGGAGTATCGGGGCGCGGGTACCACAGCGACCCTGCTTACGCCCCGAACCACCCGCTGCTGATCTACCTATAGAATTGCGACGCCTAGACGAAGCACTGCCTCCGAGATTACTAACACAAACTTCGGACGCTTCAACTATAAAATCGCGAAGTTTAACAGACATCGCCGATATAGAAAGGCGTGCCTTAGTTCGATCACGATCAAGTCTACCCAGTCTGGGCGGCGAAGAGACAGAACCACCGCCACCAGCAGCTCCAATACCAGAAATTAATGAGCCTCGGAAGAAACCTCGACTTGTCAAACAAAAGAAATCGATAAACGAGGATGACGCAGATGAGGATCTAGATAAACCCACGGATATGAAGAGCATGGTAGAAGAAATGCCTAATTTCAAAATACACACCCCTAGGTTACCGTCAAGTAAAAAACCTGGCGTATTCAAACAAACTTCTCTTAACGAGGAATTGATGTCTGTTGAGCGATTAAGAGAAAAAGAAAGATTAAGAAAAAATATACAGAAGCAAGCGTCACTAAACGAAGAGTACCTTTATCGCAGACCAGGAGTTTTAGATTCCATTCGCGACTCAATATTTTCCACTTCCGCAACCACTGGCAAGAAGTTCCAATCACTGAAAAACGGCCTCACTAGTAAGTTCAAAACGTCTACAACGAATATAGATAAAGTAACCGTGTTCGTGAGAATGCTCCAGGGCTGGAAAAGTCACGGGCCCGCACCAGAAGTTCCTACCACGCCCGGTGACAATACTACCGGTAGTGAAAAAAGTTATCCTGAAAGGAGACATTCCAAGGAAGATGGGTCAGATTCTTCGAAAGACAGTAGCCTTCAAAGTGATACCAGTGTTGACTCCGAAGATAGTTTCGCATCTGTGATATATGTGCCGAAAGCTGATGGTTCAAGCGATCCTCTATCGCCTACACCTTTGTCCCCCGGGCCTACTTCGCCCAGACTAAAAGTGTCTTCTGTTCCTACGTCACCTAGAATGAAGAGTTCACCGGGATTACCATCTCCAAGGATCAAGCAAGCTTTCCCATTAATAAGGCCACCGGCCTCACCAAACTCTGTTACAGCACCAACAACAGTGAATAAGGTTTTAGTAGCTCAATATAGCTTAAAGAACTACTCAACAACTACTTCTGTAGCCACCGTTCCATTGAAACCTCAGTCTAAGAGCCAGCCTAACTCTCCGCCTAAATCTGAGTCTGATGACACCACTACAGTTATTATTAAACCTGAACCTCTCCCAATCTTAAATAGTAATATATCCATAGATGTTTTCGAGGAGGTAGATCCTATACCACCAATAAAAGAGGAGGAAGAGACACCAACGAGTGACGTAACCAAAGAATTACTTGCGGAGATAAATAAAGACATTGAAGAAATACACAAATTAACCGCTGAAACTAATATTTTCCCACCACGTGTTGTATTGCAAGATGTTAAGCCTTATCCGAAAATTACATTACAAACTGTAGCAGAACTGCCAGAAATACCACAGTTTAAGCCAAAAGAATCATCAAATAAGCCAACCACTGACACTTTAGATTCTAGATCGGCTGATAGGAAGCGAAAGGAAAGGATACGACAGATTAAAGAAATGTTGAACAAGGGTATACCATCTGGCAGTATAAGCAGAAGACCTCCATTCCCAATAGTCCGAGGATCTAGAAATGCAGAGCCTATAGTGAAGAGTCGACCAACTCTCATGTCTCTGGAATTGTTCAATCCGGCCACAGATGACATGGATAGTGACTCGAGCGGTGTTTCGTCACCAGATTCAGTCGACAGTGTCATAAGCGTTGTGCCAGAGGAACTACGTAAAACAGCTGCAGAAAAAGGTACGCATTCAATGATATTAATATTTTCAACATTATTGATAGCCGTTTTTTATTTCTAACAATTTAAAAGTTCAGTTTTGCGATTGCGTTTCGATAAAAGACGTCTACGTCAGACTCGCGACGTAATAATAGTACAAAACCTTTAAAATAGGTGGCTACAAAAACTTTCTCATATTATGTTTCTTGCTTAGAAATAAATTAATAGGTAAACAATCTTGAGCTACGGATTCAATTACCGCTCGAAATACATTTTTGTATGACCCAAAGATACGAGTAAAAATAATTCAGATCAGTGGTATTGAAACATATTTACTTTTGGGCAAGCGTGCCCTATCGTCGACGGTATCATTACTTACAATTAGGTGAGATAGTGGTCAAACGCTAGTCTAGCGATAATAAAAAGTGGAACAGGAAACTTAATATCTATGTAATTGTTTCAGATGTAACAAGTGCGACCACATCAGAAGTGAAGAAAGGTAAAAAGGACACGGACAAAAAAGAAATCGAAGTAAAAGAAGAATTGATATCAGAGAAAATTCCTCTTCTGCCAACAATAGCGCCTCAAACTCTAATCGAAGCGGTAGCTGAAGTCGCACATTCTTTGGATGAAACTTGCGAAACTGTCATTCAAAGTAGCCCTAGATCAAAAAGAAAACACCTGGAAAAACTAGAAAGTGCTGAAGCCATGGCCATCGTACAAGGAACTTCAAGCAGCAGTAGTAGTAGTAACTGGAGCCTAAATAAACTATCGCCAGGAGATTTACGGATATTAGAATCAAGATCGCAATCCCACACCAGCTCCAGTGGAAGCTCTTCAAGTCTTGAACGACTGTCACCTGGGAGAAGGTCCAAAGACCGCTCACCTAAACTAGGTAGCACTAGTAATTCTACTTGGAGCTTAAACAGGCTATCTCCTAACAGACCTGAAGGCCGGTCGCTAGACGAAAACCTCAGTAAAACCCACAGGAGTCCAACCAGGTTACCATACGATTCAATTTCAGTATCCAGCACAGATTCAGATAAATCTATTTCCAAATCGGAAAGCTTTAACAGAATACAAGCAAACGAACCACTTGTGACATGCAAGTCTGACATGGTAGCTACTGAAGAAGAATGGCCGGAACAACAGGATCGAAGTCAACACTTGACTGAATTTGCAGAAAAACTTAGTGAAAAATTACTGCAAGAAATTGACCAATACTCAAAACGAATCAATGAAGAAGACTTCGACTTACCGAGTAGCAGTAGTAGCGAAAAGAGTATATCATTAAGGCTTAAGCGTGAAGAAGAAGATAGAAATACACAGAAAATTTTAGATGAGTTATCAGATAGTTTACAACATTTGGAGGATCCGTACATTCATAAAATAAGCACTGAAATGCAAGGCCTTAATAAGCTAAGTGCAGAACTCCAGGAAAGAAACAAATATATTGCATCTTTGAATGAGGTGCAAGAAACTGATATAAGCAAGTTATTCCCTAAATGTATGTCGAAAACAAAAAGTAAGAAGAGATCAAAAGACGTCGATCCAATTATAAATAAATACAGGGAACTGAAGAAATCAATGAAAGTTTCAAGTGAAGAGGATATATACCTCAATAATTGTGCCAATATCCAATACACAGCAAAACCAGTTACTACAACTGAAAAATTACCGGACATTGACGCCAAGAACCCAGATGACGATAGTGCAATTTCGTCAAGTAATGGTAATCCCGAAATCACCATCGACTCTGGAGCTTCGTACGATACGAGCCAATCGCTCGAAACAGGATACTCTTTAGAGTCAGAAATTAGCGTAGATTCATTATGCACCAGTACTGACAAGCGGTCTTCTTTAAAAGTGGGGCAATCTACGGATTCGAGTGATTTAGACAAAATGGAAATAAGTCCTGAATCCGTAACGTCGCGTTCTAGTGCCAGTACAGCTCCATTAAAATCTGGTTTTTCGATCGAGTCGAGCGACACATCGGCAGGTAGTGACTGGAGCCGGCGCGACAAGACTGGGAGCACGGCTTCGCTTGGCTGCGCCAGTCTAGCGTCTCTACCATCTTATAGCGAATGCTCGAAAGAAAGGAAACTATTGGAGACGCGCTCATCGTCGGAGGACACAGCGCCTGTCCCAGTCATCCCACCACCTCGCGCTTTCCCGCACGCGCCTCTGTTACCTTCACTGAGCGATGGATCTGACAGTCTACCATCAGAAGGAGGAGCGGTCACGTACCACCGCTACTACCACGTCTTCAAGCGAGGCGAGCTCGATCAGCTGATCGAGAAGTACGTGGAGAGTCTTCACGTCGTGTCCTCGTACTACGACCAGGCCAGCTGGTGTGTTATAGCAGAAAAAGTTCAAGTGTGGACCATTTAATGGACTTATAGTGTACTCACTCTTCGTCTAATGGCTGATACAAGGTTTCGTTGCTGGTATATTTAGGGGCTGATGATAATTATTATTCTGGTTCATATTCTATAATCTTATGAATAGTAAACGATTATGAACATTATAAATAGGGACTTCGGACACTAATAAGTGCAGTTTCAAGTGACCTTCATACAAACTCGTATGTGAGTGTTAAGGACATTTACAGCAAGTGAAATGCGGTTCTTATAAAATGTGTTAACCCTACGCGAAAATGCCAAAAGCAAAGCTTTTGTTTTTTTAATAATATATTCTAGTCACTCTATAAAAGTTTACTAGTTGTTATTTCTAATATAATCTTAACAGTTTTGTTGCCCATCGCAGAATGTGACTTAACGGGAGTTATTGATCTACAGTTACTAGGCCTACGTTACCCGTGTGGCTATCTTTACAGGCGTGTGGGTAACTTAGCCGTGTATAAGTGAACATTGTCCATTTTAATGACTCTCTGTTAAAACCGCGTTTGCACAACGGGCATTAGTATTCGATGCGATATAGAATTCGCATGAATGAAAACTAAGAGCTTTAAATAGTGAAAAAAATTAAATATAATATATTATATACTTCAGTGGCTCAATATTATATAAGCTATTCATAGCTTATTTACTCTGACGTTTATGTATACCTACAGAAAATTGTAACTTTATTCTCACATACTTATAGGGGTAATTAGACCATATTCCAAGACCAAAATAATTAGGTACAATGAAAATAATCAGATTAATTATAATATAATCGTTCTATGACAATAACAGAGCCGTATCAATCACGTCATACCAATTTGTTTTCAGTTCCCGACACATCGTGCATACATTTTTATTCCCACTAATATTTCGGTTTTGGATTATGGTACAAGTTTTTTTTATTTCAATATTATCGTCTAAATAATCTGGTTTTATGAAAATGTACTTTGTTTCTTTAATTGACTTATCATATCGAGCTGGTCTCTCATAGAAGTTCTAAAGAGTATGGATCGTAACATCTCGCCACCGATATCACAGTATTTATACATTTCATACTAAATTTGGACCATTTAGTAAAGTTAGACGTTTTAGTGATGGTAGTGGCATTATGGAAGTCCCCCTTGCCTACTTGTATCATATTTGAGAGTACAAATACATGCATAAATAATTTACTCAATACTCGGAACCTACTGTTACTGTACTTTTCAAAGTCTACGCATCACTATCCAGAAATTATATATCTATTGCCGCATAGAATCATTTGAGCAAACAAAAAAAATATTTATCTCAATTTTTTTTTATTTGAAATTATTGATCTGATCAATAATACAGGTTCCATATACCTACTATGTCTGTTCACATTTCTTCTTTATTAAAATTATGAGGAAAGAAATAATCGAATCGTTATCGAATTTGGTGCCATCTAAAATTATGCTTAAATAGTAGATTTCAATAATTTTCTCAAAAACGTTCAAAACTTCCCGTTTCAGTTTGAACCGTAATGTTACTTTAGAAAACACTGAACTTTCTTTAAAAAAAAATCATAACGAATTTAGGAGTTCATTTTATCAACGTATTAGTTAATAAGTACATCAGTTAATAAAATGTATATGTACCGATCAGCTACAGGTTCATAAACTAACTTAAAAATTGTATAAACACCATCATTTCCTGTCAAAAAAAAACCTATCATCAGCATAGACAAAGCATAAAAACGTGTTACCTTTTTTGAAATAAAGCCAAAAATAAAAATTGCCCATGAAGTCATCATATTGGCTTATATCATAAAAAAGGAACACATTTTTATGACGCCTAGTATGTAAAAGAATCGAGCAGTACCCGCGACACCAACTGGATAACCTATAATTTGTAAAAACTGAACAAACGATATGGCAGCATTGCTTACACGGTAATATTAACGTTGGAATGTATTCGGTATTGTATTGTAAATAATCGCTATAAGTATATAAAGCTATTAGAAATTAATTATGTTATCAAGAAATCAAAGTGAGATTAAAATTAATATTATAGTAATAGTAAATATAAAAAACAATGAACACGGCTGAGTATTTAATATTTTCTATGATAAAAATGAATCTCAAACAGGATTTTATTGGAAATATTAAATGTGCAGATGTACCATTGTCACTAGAAATGTACGCATTAGATAAATACTGGACTGTAGCGGTTAGGAGATATACCTATATATAAAATGCACAACCGTTACTGTACCTATTAATTTAATATCTTTATGTAAGTCTTCATTGTAAGTCGGTGACTGTCGACCACGGAAGAGACACTTGCTCTTTAGTAAAACTGTGGCAACTAAATTTAAAAAAAAAAACTTTCTATGATCGCGACAAAGTATCAAAGTGACTAGTCCTAGTTGTTTTACGTTAACGCGATTGATACGTTTATGACGTTCGGCGCCCCGATTGGCCCGCTCCAAGCTCTGAACCAATCAGAGAGCTAAACGTGGTTGACGTTTAAATCTCATTAACGTTAAAATAACTCGCACTTAACTCACTGATTTGAAGAACCAGTATTTTATTTCTCAAACGAAAATATACATTCAGGCGTTCAATATAAATAAACTTGTAAATAAATTCTGAACCAATGAGTCGGATAAAAACTGTATTATTAAATTGCAAGTGTCACTTCACAAAACCAATAAGCACATTCCATTTAAAGTAATCGATTATATAAATACAATTTTATATTACTTGTGTAAAATAATTTCGAGCATTAAGTCTGTCCGAAGGACATAAAATTGATTTTATTCGAAGTTGTGAAGTTTTTGAAGCATATCAGTGCTATTTAAGTATGTAAGGGACGTATAATTTTTTCCTATTTTTGTAAATTAAATTGCTTGATACAATTATTTGATAAATTATGCAGGGTGTCGCTGTCACAAAGTTGGGATGTCTATCAATTATTTAACACAGTTGCACGTAGACAAATATAGAATTATTAGTAGGTACTTTATTCTCCATGTGACCAAACTGACACCAAACAAGTATATCCGTAACTGTTATTTTACGAGAACCTTCAGTTATATCTTTATGGAGTAATAAATAACAATAAATCTGCATTATCGCGTAATATATAGTAAATGTATGTACCTATTCCTTTTCATTCCTTATATTCCGAATTCTATCTTGTGTACATACATATTCATATAAAGTGTATTTCGTATTGGCTTAATCTGTGATATATAATAGAAATTGGCACAAACCCACATTATTTGAAAATTATTTACAAAACAAGGAAAAGTACATGTAATACTAAGGATTTTGCTGTTTTTAATTTTACTTTTTAATATGTGATATTAATTTTATGACCGCATGATATTTGGTAGAAAATTATTTTAATTTTTATCATTGGCAACAATTATTAAGTATTTGTATTACAAAATAAACAATGCATATTGTTAATATTTACTTAAAACATATGGATAGCACATAGAACAGTATGGTTTATATAACGAAATCCATTTACGAAGGTATGGGCTGCGCTGTTCTTAAACACGTTCGTTGTATTCCAATCTTGTATATGTTTATTTCTGAAATACAAAATACACTTAATTCAAATACAAATAAAGTGTATTTTATGTTATGTATCATAATTACAACAACGTTTAAACAACTATCACTAGTGTAGCTCGATCCATAAACAGCGCGCCTGTTACCGACGTCGGTTGATATCGTTACGTTCATAGATTTTTTTATAATATCATACCTAACCTCGCTACACTACGCTGCACTCGTAAAATATTAACAATATAGTATAATGCTCATGCTGTTACCTTCATATCAATTATGTAATGTGTAGGTGGAGCTAGGGAATTGGTGAATTTTTAACGATTTTATTTAAGACTTAAAAACTCACGGTAGCGCCCAAAGTTTCAAACTCACTTATAGTGGTCGTTTTTTATTTACACCTTGACAAAGATACATTATCTAATTATTTAGTAATGTAATAAAGTCTATTCTTAACCATATACATAATATGGGCTATAGATAATCTCACAATTTCGCTGGTTTGTACTTTTACCACAAAAAATTCGCCCCTAAGCCGACCCACTGACCGAAATATTTTTGCGCACGGCAATATTCGCAAGAGTTGCCATATAATATACGTCGTATATTAAAAAAGGTTTCGTATATTATACGAAACCTTTTTTTATCTAATTGTTATAAGAAGATATGAGAGCGAACGGATATTTTTACAAGCTTTTAATTAACTTATAATATTTCTGTTTGTTTAGGTCAAATCTTGTAAATAAATTTTAAAGCAGTTCCCCCTAACCGATTGAGCTGCAATCAAATATAGTAAGACATTTTTTTAAGTATGTTTTTTTTATAGTTGATAGGTTTGCGCTTGACCGCTATCTCACCTGATGGAAAGCGACGAAGCGGTCGACGATGTTACATATAATACAATGTTTTTCATATTATATTATATATTTATGTGTATACGTAATTCGTAGCTCCAACTACACAAGTACGTAGACAGTTAAGTCCCAGTTTTTAATACGAATCATTAATACTGTTCGCCCTCTTATGAATACGAGCAGTGTTATATTAAATGTAATGAAAAATACAGTAATACATTGTAAGCTTATGTCGTACTGTATCTATACATTATACTAGGTGACAACCTTCACAATAAAATGAAGACTTCAATATTCCGTTTGTTTTATTCCTCATTTCCTGAGAGGCTTCCTGCCTAACAGTGTGTTACTGAGAACCAGGAACGCCTGTCTACCTGACCTCCACAAACCAGTAAAGGTGTTTTTAATATCGTACGGTATTATCACGTATGCGGGATTGCCCCGCACGAGTAATTCCGGCAAATATTCTTTTCATACAAATATTTGTTGTAATGCGTGAAATACGCACGCGTAGAGATGTGCCGTTGCCGGCAATATTGCCGTGAAGTGGGAATATTGGGGGGAATATTGCCCGATATTTGAATATTGCCAGCAATATTCCCATGTTGGCGGCAACGGCACATCTCTACGCACGCGGGACGTGATGGTTGATGCCGGACAGCAGAACCGCGCAAGGCCCTCGCGCGTTTGTCGTCCATTGTACACAACCACAACGCAAAGCAGCCCATAAAACTGGATCATATTGGTATTCAATATCTTCAAAAAATAAAACTAAATATGTCCCGTTCGCCACGGTCACGATAACATGACAGATTAAAAAACAAAATCATAGCTTGATGATGAGAGCACACTTTCGCTTTTTTTACGGAAAGGTTAAAGGAAAATTAAAACTTCAAACTTGGTTAAATATAATTGATTTATTGACTTATTTTACAAATAAATACAAACCAAATAATACACGCTTAGGCTATGTTTAAACGTAAAGTGCAAGATACTCTTAAAAGAACAAAATGCAAGACTCTTCATATTTCTCATAAGCTCTGTGAGGTAGCGGACTTATGAGAAATATGCGAAAAATATATAGGCTCTTCAGAAACAGGTGTAAAGAACCTAACGACACAATTTCAGATGTAAAACATCGCTAAATTAAAGATAATGCATCAAATATTATTAGTTTACTTTCATACAAAAGTATTGAAGAGTTTTCACTAAATCTTATAGGTACTTCATCTTCCTACCCTTGTCCCGTGTTATTTGGGGTCGGCGCAACACGATTTTTTCTTCCATTCTATCCTGTCAACCGTCACGCTATAACTAACTCTCTTTTCTTTCATGTCACTCCTCTCACAATCCTTCCATCTGTTTTTGGCCATCCCCTCTCTCACCATCCATCATGTGGATGGATGGTGAGAGAGAGGATGGCCTATGTATACTCATAACTCATTTAGTTACATGCGTTTCATCCCTCTTCTTCACATGACCGTACCGAGATAAACGATTCTGATCAAATGTATATATTAAATTTATGTAGGAATCTAAGGCCGGACGCACACAGTTCGGTTTCCAGATTAGGTTTTCCAATCAGGAATTCAGATTCAGGATTCCGTGAGAGACGCACGGGGAAAATTTCGAAACGGATGTCAGGTTCTTTTCCGTTCGGAAAAAGTAAGAACGTGTGATAAGAGCATTTAAGTTTCCGAATCTGAATTCCTGATCGGGAAACCTAATCCGGAAACCGAATGTGTGCGTCCGGCCTTAATCTTATTCGAACCGTCCGACATACCACAGTATCTCAAGACGAAAGTCTATGGTCAGTGCGTGATGCCAATGATGAAATATGGCTCTTAAACGTAGCCACTCACAATGGGCCTCATCAGAAGGCTTAAAGTCACCCAAAGGGCAATGAAGAAGGCTATGCTCGGGGTTTCCTTGTGTGGTCAAATCAGGATAGAAGATATCCGCAGGAGAACTAAGTTTAGGCAGAAGAATCGCCAAACTTAAGTGGCAGAGGACAGAGCACACTGCTCGCAGAACAGATCGTCGATTCGACGCTAGAAAAAACTAATCCGAGAGGTTGTCATTTCTTACAAATATTAATATTATGTTTATGAAATTGTATAAAAGTCGACTGAATACGCGTACCTTAACACTTTATGAAGTAAGTTCAACGTAAAGTACAACACGACCAACGCAACTTGGCGTGCCCAAACATAGACTCTGCGCATCTCTCGCTCTCTCTCTCTCTCTCGCGTCGATTGCCATTAACGACGTGACAGAGAGAGAGAGAGAGAGAGAGATGCGTAGAGCCTATGTTCAGGCTCGCCAAGATCCGTCAGACGTACTGTACACAAAACAAAAAAAAAGGAGAGTGGGGGTACTGAGAAGGGGGTAGTGCACCCCTGCGTTAGACGAAGTAGGCGGCGAGCTGCGCCATCTTGTCCTTGGGCTGCTTGTTGCGGTGCTTGTTGCCGCGCGCGCGCCCGCCGCGTCCACGCCCCGCCGGCGCGCGCGACGCCACCGCGCGGTGCTTCTCCACCTACAGGTACACGTGTAGTGAATAGATGTCGTTTCAATCTATTAATGTTAAGTGTAACGGCCTGGTCACGATTTCAGCGAGCGTGTGGCGAACAGCGCGGCGAGCGGCATCTCTTGGCGTGCTTCAAACATTTTCATACTTTTGTTCTTACCGCTCGCCACCCCACGCTTAACTACCGCTTACTGCGACAAATTCGTGAATGGGCCTTAAAAAACATGGATCATATGCATATGTAGAACTATTGAAACTAGTGCGATCTCGATAGAATGAAACAGAATTTTATTGTAGTATCGACTATCTCAGCGAAGCTTATTTAGGAGGCAGACTAGATATATTTTGCTACCAAAAAAAAACAAAAATATGTAATACGCGTTACATCTTTTCAAAGTGACATCATAGGAAGACATGGCTTGAGGGCCGAAACATTAAGCTGACGCCCGCAACGGCCAGCCGTCGTGTGACGTCACACGGGTTTCGTGTGCTCGAGTCCCTGCTACGGAAACCGGATTATTACCTGCGTAGTATCGCTAGTTCAACTTTAACGGTATGCATGTAGTCGTGTCAATGGAGAAGTAGCTACATACTTTAGGGCCGCGCGGACATCAACTTTACGGAGTTTTGGGCATAAAGGACTTAGTATCCAATATAGAAACATTTATAAAATAAATGCAGATTGTTATTATACTAACCAGTGCACTAAAGGTGGGCTCGCAGTACAAACAGGCCGTCATCTCCGTGATGGCGGCAGGTAGACGAGTGCGCTCGGCGCGGTACTCTACAGTAACTTGTTGCGCGCCGCACGCGCTGCACGCCGCGTCGCACACCGTCACGCGCGTCGCGTCCTCGAACACGTTTATTATTACGTCGCAACTGAAATAAAAATAACGTAGATGAAGTGTAAGGCAAGAAAATGTGAACAGATTTTCTTTTAAATGTTCACAACCAGTCGCACTCGCACGGTATCCCGCAGTGGCGAGCCTCCTTGCTGGTCTGCCACCATGGGATCTGGAGGCAACAGTCCTTGCACGCATACACGAGGCGAACCTCCGCTGCCGCGACAAGTCGTGGCTTGACAGTCAAAGTTCCAGTGAAATCTCATGGTGACATGACAATAGCGACTGTCGCAACTCAAAGCTGAACACGTCATAACTATGGCGGTATGTCCCCTCTTTGAGAAGTGGCTGGAAAGACAACTCATCAGACATGTTAAGTTCGGAAGGTTCCTTCACCGGATTCGTGCGGAAAAAACGCCCGGATGTCACCATTGAAGAAACCATCCGGAAAACACGGTAGAGCATTTAGTGGAGGCTATCAGCGCGTCAGCTTCACGAGTCCAGCTCGTCACGAACAGTTCAGTACTTATTTTTCACTTCCGAATTTGCCAGGTGACTTGCAAGGCACTAGGCGCTAATTGTCGTCAATGTCCAGTGACGTCATAAATACCGGTTACAAGCCAGCTTCCACTTGGGCGCCGAAGGGTCGAGCACCAGCACGCCCGCCTCGCACTCCACGCAGCCGGACACGCCCGTCGAGTTCACGCCGTAGGGACACGTCGGGTGGGTGCATGAGTTGCAGCCGAAACCCTTTTTCATGTCCCTGAAAATAAAGTTGCAATAAGCATAACAATAAATGATAATATTTTACAATATCTCCTCCACCAAACTCTGGACCCGTGTGTTAGATAACACCTATTCAAGGACAAAATTATCCGTTCTTAGGCATTGCCGTTCTTAGATAGGCATTGCCGGTACATGCGGACCGTGCCGTTCTTTGATAGACCTTGCCGTTTTTTGCTAACCCGTAAACCGTAGAGGGAGTAACAGAGGTCAGCAGACCTTGCCTAGACGTAATTAACAGAAGTATAAGTTGTAGCAATAGGGAAAGAGCGGGAAGCTCTTGCTTTTATTGCCGGAGGACCACGACAGCAGCTCGAAGTCGTCGAGCGGACACTTGAGCTCGCGGTATATGCGGTCTGTGCCGTTCTAGTTAGGCCTTGCCGTTCTTAGTTAGGCCATGCCGTTTTTAATTAGATCTTGCCGTTCTTTGTTAGACTTTGCCGTTTTTTGCTAGGACAAACAGTTTCTTGGAAAACCGTAGGGGGAGTAACAGAGGTAAGCAGACCTTGCCTAGAAGTAACTAACAGAAGTATAACTTACCTGAAAGGCGGGTGGTTGTAGCAGTAAGGACACAGCAGGAAGCTCTTGCCCTTATTGCCGGAAGACCACCACGGCAGCTCGAAGTCGTCGAGCGAACACTTGAGCTCGCGGCATAAGCGGACTGTGCCACTCTAGGTAGCCGTTGCCATTTTTAGTTAGGCCTTGCCGTTCTTTGTTAGATCCTGCCGATCTTTGCTAGGTCAAGACGTTTTTTGAGGGAGTAACAGAGGTAAGCAGACCTTGCCTAGGTGTAACTAACAGAAGTACAACTCACCTGAAAGGCGGGTGGTTGTAGCAGTAAGGACACAGCGGGAAGCTCTTGCCCTTATTGCCGGAGGACCACGACAGCAGTTCGAAGTCGTCGAGCGGACACTTAAGCTCGCGGTAGATGCGGACCGTGCCGTTCTGTGGCAAGCCGTATGTGTCGTCGCAGTGGGAGCAATGCAGGCGCGCGGGTTTGGCCTGGAATATAAAAATAATATAAGAATAACCATTTAATCGCCTATATAGGATATATTCGATCAACAACCTTCCAGCCACTATAAGTCTTATTATTGGGTCTCTAATTGACGGTATTTGAAAGGTACCACTGAACCTTGAAATTTTCTGTTACTACTTGTTTTTCGAATCTAGTCCTATTTTCGAAACTACCGCCTTATTTCTTAGATCTTTATAGTACGCGGGATTTATATATCTTAGGTTAGTAAACTTGAAACCTGGCACAAATTAAAAACTAAAATGAATAGTAAAGACGATTAGATTATTAGCTTTTTCAAAACTACCCTCAAAATAATGGTTTCAGGAGTGTCGATTTTTTTCATGAAAACATTCTCGCGGGCAAATGGTCATATAAAGAGGAGGGATGAAATGCATGTTACTAAAAGAGTTATGAGTATACATGTGGATGGGTGGCGAGGGAGAGGGAGGCTAAAGAAGAGTTGGATGTATTGCGTGAAGAGCGATATGAAAGAAAAGAAAATTAGTGATAGCATGACGAGTGATAGGGTAGAATGGAAGAAAAAAAACGTGTTACGCCGAACCCAAATAAGATGGACAGGGCCAGGAAGAAGAAGAAGATTCTCGCGGGCAAATTGCTGGTAAAATTTTAACATGTACAACGAAATAATTTTAGTGTAAAATAACTTCAAACTCACCTGAATATATCTCATATACCGCCTACACTTGCCACATCTCGACAGCGCCTTTCCACTTGTCTTTAGCGACGAGAAGTTGACCTCAAACAGCTGATCCATAGCTTCTATGGACCTAACAAAGTACTGGAACTTCCTTCTGAATATCTCTGTGGTGTGTGTGAGGACCGCGTGGAAGTCAGCGCGGCCTATCGCTATGAGATTCAGTTGTTCTTCTAACGCTGAGCGCATCGTTGGTAGGACTAGTTCGGGGTCGATCTGGAATGGAATATTTTCTGTAACTGTGAAACTGTCAAGTCATTCGTAGTTGTTGCTGTTTCCGGTCGATAAAAAAAAAAACAGATTATTATTTATTTAATTTATTATAAGTTGGTTCTTTTCCATAAGAAACAACCAATTGGGTATTTAAGTTTGTTGCCGGTTCTTCTCCACAGAAAACAACCAATTGGGTATTTAAGTTTGTTCCCGGTTCTTCTCCACAGAAAATAACCAATTGGGTATTTAAGTTTGTTCCCGGTTCTTCTCCACAGAAAACAAACAATTGGGTATTTAAGTTTGTTCCCGGTTCTTCTCCACAGAAAACAACCAATTGGGTATTTAAGTTTGTTGCCGGTTCTTCTCCACAGAAAACAACCAATTGGGTATTTAAGTTTGTTCCCGGTTCTTCTCCACAGAAAACAAACAATTGGGTATTTAAGTTTGTTCCCGGTTCTTCTCCACAGAAAACAAACAATTGGGTATTTAAGTTTGTTCCCGGTTCTTCTCCACAGAAAACAAACAATTGAGTATTTAAGTTTGTTCCCGGTTCTTCTCCACAGAAAACAACCAATTGGGTATTTAAATTTGTTGCTAGTTCACCTTTATCAATGCCTCCAAGGGTAGCGAATTATTTGAAAAGGTTACAATGGCCCTTACAAAGAGCAACTGAAAGAACACTGTGGGTTTTAGACAGGAAAAGTCTGACCCTCCCATCCGTTCCACCCAGAGTGGGAGTAATTAGATGATTTCTGAAGTTAATAAAAGTTTACCTTCTGATATCCGTGCACTAACACGATGCCCAAGTTCGTGGGTATGAGGCGTCGTCCGCTGCCCACTGTAACGTAGTTGCGTTGGCAGATGTTGTTTATGTGCACGGGAATTGAGGCGTCCGTACCGATGCCGTGCTTTTCCATCAATGTGATTACCTGTAACATTACAATGTTTTTTTTTCTATAACCTAAGTAAACCAGCCATATACAAAGACAGGCATATGAGGTATGTTTTTTTTTTTATAGGTTTGCGCTTGACCACCGCCATCTCACCTGATGGAAAGTGACGATGCGGTCGACGATGGAACGCGCTTACCTAGAAGAAACCAACTCACTCTCGACTTAAAGATTCCCGGGTTGTAGCTATCAGAAAACAAAGACTCCGGCAAGGAATTCCACTCCTTAGCTGCACGCACAATGAATGTGTTTCCGAAACGTTTCGTGCATGTAGGTGGGATGTCCACTATGTACCGGTGGCGCATCGCCGTACGTCTGGTAGTCCGATGATGGAACGGGCTAATGTATACCTATAACTAATACACTAAAAACAAAACAAACTAAAAATATTGGATTCAGCACCATCTAGT
Organism: Mythimna lalbum; assembly: GCA_949319445.1. NCBI lineage: Eukaryota > Metazoa > Arthropoda > Insecta > Lepidoptera > Noctuidae > Mythimna > Mythimna lalbum. The sequence goes on along the minus strand of OX439357.1, from coordinate 5,618,066 downwards.
TAGAACATGGCCACGCTAGAACTCGTAGCTATCACTAGTAGTTTTATTTAAATTTTAGTTTCAATGCTTTTTTTTTTAAGGCAATCACATTTTCAGTCCTTTCTAACGAGCTTACTGATTACTTTATTGCAATTCATTCATGTTTACATTAAGGGTGTTGAAAATTGTCATATCATGCATTACAGAGGAAGAGGGCTCAGTAGCAATTCACGGATTTTAGTAGTATTGCATTTAGTTGGGTTATAATATGTCTGTGTATAAGTAAATTATGTCAGGTATTTTTGTTTATTTTGAGTCGTTATTATTCTGCTGTACACTTTTAGGCTAAGACCACATAAAACAACGTCAGGTTTATAAGAAAAGTTAACAAGAAAAAAAAGAAAAACATTTTATTTGCCGGAAAGGTCGAAAAATATTTACAAATTATACAGGGTGTAAGGGACAGCCCTCCGCAAACTTTAAGGGCTTGCTCAGTAGACGAAACTGAACAACCTTCCACAAGATTTTTTTTTTCAGAAAACGAAAAAAAGATCGGCCTAGCCATAAAAATTGTCTAATCAAGTTTATAATTTTGTATGGTGAGGCTGATTTTTTATTTTTGTTTTCTGAAAAATTAAATTGTGGAAGTTTGTTCAGTTTCGTCTACTGAGCAAGCCCTTAAAGTTTGCGTAGGGCTGTCCCTTACACCTTGTATATTTAATTAATAGAATGCGCCACTTCCGAGCCAAATGGCCGAACGCTCAGCATAATAACACAACCCATTCCTTACCTCAGACTCGGTGAGGTACTCAGGGGGTGATGTCTGGCACTCCACCAGTCGATGGTCGTGAGCGCGCAGCACGTCGTCCACATTTAGAACCGGCACGAACTCGTCTTTGCCGAACGCCTGTACAAATAAAAAAAAGAGTGTTTTCATTATTTTGTAATCATACTCTTTTAAAATTTATAGCTCCTCGCAAAAAGGTTAATGAGACATGGACAGTGGGAATCATGTAGATTTAGAGGCAATAATTTGACCAAGATCAACAAAATGGAATATCCTTGAATTGTCGTGCAATTTAGCTTCACCTTTTTTTTTGTTGACTAACGTACATATTGACAATTCAAAAGTGCCTGTAATTGGTCTATTTGAAATAAACGTTTCTGATTTCTGATTTCCTTTATTTACACTAAAAACGTAACTTTCACCATGCATGTCACTGACAAATCATATCAAGTTTATATTTTGAACATTTTTGGTTAGCAAGAAACTTTTGTTTCGTGAATTATATTTTTTTAATCAATACACATGCTCGAAAACCGCTGCTATCCCTACCTCTTTTAGGCACGCAATTTACTGTTTTCACGCCGCAATTGATTGTAGATATCGTATCAGGCCTGTCACTGTGCAACCCTCACGAGTCACCGGTCAACCACCGTTTATTCAGTTTCTGTACAGTCTGTTCAGTTTTCTTCGTAAGTGTATTGAAAAAAGTCGTTTGATACACGTGCAAATTTGTTACTGCAGCCCTCGGCTCCTAGCAGCCTCGCTTGCGGCCCAAGCGAATTCCGCCTTGATCGCAATTACAAACTTTCTCCACATTTTTTTTTTTTACTTTTATGGCGAGTATCAAGATGAAGTGAATACATATTTCTTTTTGAGATGCCTAGGTTTTTTTATGGTGGGGAAAATCATCCAATGACAACCCCCGCTTTTGGGCGGAGCGAGAGATGCCTAGGTACTCTGATACACTTGAATGTGTTATTACACGCTATATTAATTTTTACGCTATGTTTCGTCTGCGATTCTTATAAGGGTTAACTCACATCGAGATCCGAAGTGACACTTATTTTTTAAATCATCAATTCAACATCATTTCAACCCAAATATTTCCACGGCTAGACAATCCAGCGGAGGCCTTAGCGATACGATACAAAACTTTACTTACACCATAAAAAAAAAGTTTTTGGCGGAATTCGTGATGCATCGCCGGTGAACCACAAAATACACAAGGTACAGAAGTCCATCTACATACAAAGCGCGCTCTCTCGCTTCGGCCCGCTCGTCGAACAGTTCCGGCTCATACGCTCATTAGTGTGCGCCCACCGACCGTAGGTATAAAAAGTGAAGTACATACATGAGATTGTCTTCTGTACCTAAACTAACTAGTAGTTCTATTTTGTGACTAAACTAACTAGTCCTAGTAGATCCTAACGCACCAAATAGTATGCAAAACAAAACATATGCAATCGTCTTTTTTCTTTTGCAATATGCATCAGATATGGGAAAGGTTTTTTTTTTTTTGTCGACGGGGAAAATCATCTTTGACGAAACCCGCTCTTGGGTGGAGCGGGAGACAGTGTCAGACTCTTACTGACTAAAAACCCCGCGCCGTTCCTTCTAGCCTTCATACCGGGGCACGAGCTCCCTTTCGGAGAACCCTGTCCCCAGTAAGCTTCGACCCAGCTGGGCCCCTCCAGAGATATGGGAAAGGTCATAAGTAAAGCTGGAACTGATAACATTAAGCCCGAAAAAGTTGGAGCATACCTGCCAATGCATGATCTCCGTATAACCGGCGTCGACGAGCGTGTTGCCCGTGTACTTGAAGGTCTCTGAGCCGATCTGGAAGGTGATGATGGTGGAGAGGTACTTGCAGTCGCGGGACAGCGTGGCGATGAAGTGGCGCGTCACGTAGTCATAGATGCGCCACGCGTCGCCTTCCAGCTCAGACTCCACTGGGAAGGAGAGAACTTGTTTTAATGCACCATATACACAGGTGGCCTGAAAAGTTTCCGACCTAACAAAGATATAAGATACTAGCTGCTCCCAGCGGCTCTTGATATCAGAAAATTATCCCAAAGAAACATACTTCCGGGATAAAAAAATACCTATGTTCTATTCCAGGACATGGTCTATTCGTGTACCAAGTTTCATCAAAATCGGTTTTGCCATTCAGGCGTGAAGACGTAACAAACAAACAAACTCACTTTCACTTTTATAATATTAGTAAGGATATTTTCTTTCAATTTATTTTTCTTTCTTTACATTGTCACCTTGTAACTGTCGGATAAAAACTGCCCATCCAAAATGTCTGAAACTTTGAGTAGTAACAGTCAAAAGATGCACAACTATATCCACTAACTTTTATTGGCGAGTGTTGCTATCTTCACATTGAGGTCGGAAAATTTACAGCCCACCCACGTAAAAAGTAGTTTTTATTACTCATACTCTGAAAGTAGGTGTGAAGTTGCCTGAGGAGCGGGCTGAAAAGTATCACACTTTTCATCCCTAGGGAATTTTACTTTCAACTAACAGCTGTCAAATTATATAAAAAAAAACAAGGGCTATCTTCTTGTATTCTAAATGAAAAGCACAGTGCTTACCTTGGGGTTAAAGTTACTTATTTCGTCCCGAGAAGTTGGGACTTCGAGGGACTAAATAAGTAACTTTCACCCCTAGTGTAACAATGTACTATTTTGAGTCACGGCGATTTCGAAGCTGTTTGAATCCCCATGAATTGCAGATGATGCATGGATGCAGAGAGAACTTTCAAGTACCTACGAGTACATTGGTACACCGAATGAAATTTTGCATGCAAACGAATTCCCCCTTTTTTACCCCCTTAACGGCCCGTTCACAACTTCGTTCTTAGCGACGATGGGCGCTGGGAGCGGGGCGGCATCGGTAAGCAGGGGCTCTCGCTCCACTCAGAGCGGGAGAAGTTATTTAATAATAACCTGTTCCTACGCAAAAAAAAACGGTATATTACCAGCAGGCCTCATAGGGGTGATAGGTGGATGGTCGCCAGCGTCGTGTCCTTTCTTGGGGCGGTTGATACCATTGGCGATGATGGCTCGGACTTCTGCACCCCACTTGTTAGAGTTCTGTTGTTGAATGAGAGTGCCCCTTGAATGAAAGAAATATTGCGTTAGAATCCTTTTTATTTGCTTTGCCGTTTGAGAGCAGTTGTCATTAATTTATAAGCATAAATAGTTAAATTCGTTAAATTTCCTCGTTTTTGGGAAGTGGGGTTTAGAAAGAGGCAAAAAGTAGCCTATGTCACTAACTCCATCCGTTCAACTATCTCAACTTAAAAAATCGTCAATTCTTCGTTCCGTTTTACCGTGAAAGACGGACAAACAGACACACACACTGTCCCATTTATAATATTAGTATGGATAAGCATAATTGGCAGACGGAATGGAAGAAAAAGACTTGTTGCGCCGACCCTAAGTAACATGGGATAAGGGCAGGTAAAAGAAGAAGAAGAAGAAGTATAATCAGCCTTATAATGTTCCCACTACTATATTCCATTCGTAATAAGATTACACATTTAAACAAACCTTTTTTACTGTCCCGTCAACCGATTTTGAGCAGCTGCTCCCAGCGGCTTCGCCCGCGTGATAGCAGAAAATTATCCCAAGGGAACATACTTTCGGGATAAAAAGTATCCTATGTTCTATTCCAGGACATGGCCTATCCGTGTACCAAGTTTTATCAAAATCGCTTTTGTCATTTAGGCGTGAAGACGCAACAAACAAACAAATAAACTCACTTTCGCTTTTAAAATATTAGTAAGGATAAATGGGAAAGTGTGTGTGTCTGTTTGTCCGTCTTTCACGGCAAAACGGTGTGACGAATTGATGTGATTATTTAAGTGGAGACAGTTGAAGAGATGGAGAGTGACATAGGCTACTTTTTGTCTCTTTCTATCCACCATTTCCCAGGGGAGCCGTATTACCCCGAATTTAACGCGAGCGAAGCCGCGGGCCTAAGCCAATTTTACATAAAACAAACCATTTTGGTAATTGATTGGTGATTGATTGGTGAGACTTTGTCTAAGACAACCATGGCTGAAGGTGTTCTAAATTGTCTGTACTGTATTCGTCTCAAAGCTTTGCACCCATCTGCCAATCACCTTGTATAATATAATATCTCACTTGCAAGCAAGATGCCAGTCAGTCAGTACTTACACTACACAGTTGTCACTGCTACCATTTAAATATTACAAAAAACATAAACACAAAAGATTTATTATACTTACATCAAGTCGTAATTTTCCGGGTAGCTGGTGGTTTCAGTACGCGGGTATGAGATATATCCCTGAGTGTACAATCTCTCAGCTATCTGAAAGCAATCATTTTACTGTATACAAACGAATTTCCCCCTTTTCACCCTCTTAAAGTTTGAATTTCCAACCTTTTCTTAGTGCTTGCTTGCCCAATACTGGTCACGAAAAGTTTTATTTGAGTCCATCGACACGAAGAGAAGACTATAATTGTATAGTGTTTTTGTGTTAAGAAAATAGTGACTTATTGTTGTCACTCATTTAAGTCACGCACCTTGATCATCTATAAAAGGTGAAACTGGTTGACTGACATTTCAATGTACAGCCGAAATTACTGGAACTAGGAACTTGAAACTTTGCGCAAGGCTTCCTTTTGTGCGGCTTTGATGATGGCACCTTTGACCATATCTTCTTTCCATGTTCTTCAAACTCCCACTCCTTCTACTCCTACCAAATAACTGGTACAAGTCGAAGAAGCATATGCCGATATTTTAATCAAATAAATTAACAATAAGAATAAAATTATCGCCTAACAAAAATATCAGCTGTCGTAGTATATTTCTGCATGTTATTATATTTACCTGCATAGCATGATGTGGGCCCATGCCGAGACCCGCACTAGCCACTCGCATCAGTTCCACTGTGTTCAACGCTGTGGGACGAGGCTTCACTTTCTCTTTAGCTTGGATGTTCACCACTCTGTTGGACATAGTTACATTAGTTACCTTTACAACTGTCTATAACAACGATTGGCGCCAGAAGGGAAATGTAGTAGCAACATGTCAGAGATCATAAGAGGCTATTAAACTAACCAACAAAAAATTTTTAATTGCCATAAGTGCCATTAAATTTTACTTCTTATATTTTCGCACGTAATTTGATAAAAACGTCTAACGTCCATCTGTTCATGTAAACAAATGCGCTGACATTTAAAATAATAATAACAAAGACCAATTTTATTACAAAAGTGAAAACTTTGAAATTAATTTCGTTATAATACTACTAATACCAATACCGTACTAATACCCTATTCACCCACCCAGGTTTCAACTAATAATACCAAAATATAAAAGCCTTGTACAAAATTAGAAACACAAGCAAACCAAAGGCAAAAGTAGGGTTATTATTATTATTATGAGCATGTGGTGTCCCACTGCAGGACAAATGCCTCTCTTCCGTTATTAAACTCTTTTCTGTCCTTAGCTACTTCAGGCCAATCCTTAAGGTAGGAGTCCAAATCGTCAAGCAAGCGTCACATCTCCTTCTGGGCCTACCGCGTCGCCGCCTCCTGGTGGTCGGAATCCAAATAAAAAAGTTGGATTATGATTTAATTAAGAGTAAACTTACACAGCCTCCTTAATCTCTTTGATCCCAGCAAGGAACATATTAGCGATATCCTTCTCAAAACTCCTCATCCTCTTCCACTCAAGCGGTAATTCCCTGCCTTCAGAAGTGCTGGCAGTAACCCGTAGTACCCAGTACGTCTCAGGTTTGAATGTCTGTATTTCATCATGCCGTTGGACGCAGAAGCCTAACGTTGGAGTTTGACATGGCCCATAGGATATAAGTGACGCATCCAAATCACCGTATCTACCTGTAAAATTGTGTAAAAGTTTACAAAAATTGATCAACTAGAACATAACCGGTAATTAAGCAGTGTGAAACTGGCTATTTAGTAACAAATGCTGTAATCAGAGCTAATTATTTTAGAATTTTTATATGTTCTAAAACTAGTGTTCAGTAGCTTCATATTTTGTGGGATAGTTTTAAAGAGTTACTAATACCCTGGAATGAAAAGAATACAGGTGGAATTTAGTCAGTAAAAGTCTGACAATCCCCCTCCCTCCACTGAGTGCATTATAAGTTATTATGATAATTTCCCAGTAAAAGTAATGGATGGGATCATTGTATTGAAAATGTTTGTTATTATCTAGGTAAAAAAATATCTATTAAACACACATTGATTTTTCCCCAGTGGAGATAAATTAAGCCTAGATTACATAGTACATAAATAATAATGAATTACACAACATGTTATTTACATATTATGTAAATTGGTAATTAGACCCAACCTAGACAGTCTGCATCTTCAAATTCATAATTATGATTAATAATTATCAAATATCAAAAACTTTAAAAGATTAGTTCTTTATATTGAGTCTTTTACAGTCAAATTCTGTTTATAATAATATCTACCTTGAAAATATTTAGTCTGGAACCTTGTAAATGCACAACCAATACGTAAATCAAGTTCCTGTCTAGCGTCAACACTCCGTGACTCATTCTCGTTGGGCCGGCCGAGACTCAACATAGCTGCCTTGATGTCCTTCTCTGTGATGGCTGAGAATTTTGCACGGTATGTCACTAGGGGTGAACAAATGTCGCCCTTCATGTATTGTTGCACACAACTCATTACCTGGAAAAAGTTTAAATGTTCATCATTCATTCGAAAGACATTCAGCTGAAAGATGTCCACTCCTGGACTTCCCCAAGTATTGCCACAATGAACGATTCTGTGCATTTTTATTCCTGTTCGACTTGTCAACCAGACTAATGTATTTGTTTTAGTTTTGTAGCATTATCTATACAACATTAGACACTATAACTAATATTAATATTGAGCAAAAAATTGTAAAAAAATTACTGACTTTAATTATTAATTTTATTCTGTTTTTAGTATTGATTGTTATAATGGCAAGAGAAATACATCATCTGTCAAAATAACTATCTAACTATCACTGTTCATGAACTACAGCCTAGTGACAGACAGACAGAGGGACAGCGGAGTGTTAGGCTACACTTTTAACTTTTGGGTATAGAACCCTAATAAGTAGAGCTTGATATACTTTAGTTGAATGATTAAATGTTTGATTATGTTCACAACTTACTTCAAAACAAATGTTCTCTCCTTCTTTATCGCAATCCAGCCACAATATAAGATAGTCACAAGATTTTGACTCCTGCGCCAGTAGAGCAGGTATCCTAAGACGCGGCATAGCTTCCTTCTTCTCCGTTGGACAACTGAACAACTCCACAGGGTCCACTTTGTCCCAATTATTGTATTTACCGGTAAAATCCAAACTCATAACATGACCACACACAGAAGTCATTTTGAAATGAACAGGCTCGTTTTTAAATGTCCCATTCCATTCATGTATATTACAAGCGTTATTGGTAGCTGTCAACAGAAGGATGTATGATTAGTTTCTTCATAACTAATGACGAAAATACAATAATTTACTACAACAATCTAAATATGGTTTTGACACGAACCTTTAGCGGTGGTGCATTTGCCATTGCTAAGTAAATTAGCAACATTCTGTGCCAAAGATGGCTTTTCAGCCACCATCAAAGCCGTCTTCATCTTATTTTGTTTGAACCAAAGGATTTGCCTAACATGAAAATAATCTCATCCACGATTTCGTGTCGACAATAATCCCAAAATTCCGATTTTAATGTCAATAATTTGACACTTTGACAAAGTGACAGCTTCGGGCATTATTGCCAGATATATGGAACCCCACGTCGCCATACACGCATATATGCATTTAGTAAAAAAAAAATATTGTTTTGATGTTACAAACAGACACTTCAATTTTATTTACATGTATTTTTAGATAATAATTTTCACATTCTTTAGATGGCGTTATTTTAAATAACAAACATTAGTGATTTTATAATAATTAACTACTTTTGGTTTTTAGAAACCAATTTGGTTTTTAGAAATAGGTATTAATATTTATGCGAATAGTAACTGATTGTTGAAATTGGTTATCCCACCCAACTCGATGCCCTTCCAAGTAGCCATCATTATCATCGTCATGTCAGCTGATAGACGTCCACTGTTGGTCATAGGCCTCTCTAAGTGTCACCACAATGAACGATCCTGTGCGTCCCACATCCATCGGATTCCCGCAACCTTCAAAATGTCATCGGTCCACCTTGTAGAAGGCCTTCCAACACTGCGTTTTCTGGTTCGCGGTCGCCACTCCAGAACCTTTCAGCCCCAACGGTCATCTGTTCTGCGAGCAATATGCCCTGCCCATTGCCACATAAATTTGGCAATTCTATAATACGTGCTATTTCGGCAACCTTGGTTGTCCTGCGGATATTTTCTTCCGAGTAGCCAAAATAGCGAAAATTGCTTAAACTGGTAATACAACAGTGCTGATGAGGGTCACAGGTTCTAAAATCACTAGTTCTGTGAATTTTTCATTTATTTAGCAAAAGATGAAATTATGAATCAAACAGCGTTTTAAACAATATTATAAGTAATAAAACTTTTAAGTATTGGTTTACATTTTGATCGAGACAAAATGGAAGCCATTTTTCATACAATTTTTTTTTCATAAAATTCTTGTAAATAATAGCAACACTTTTGTTATTGACTTTTACAGTGTGCGTTCCATAAGTTTATATTTCCATAAGTCGTCATAGAATCGTTTAATCGAGATTATAACTGTATGGTTTGTTGCTATAATTTTGTTACATTAAACATAATTGTATAGACAAAAAAACAGTATTTTTGTGTAAATACATGTTTTGACCAACTTAGTGTAGTTTCGTAAAAATACGTAATTAAGTGCAAATTATTTTATTTTATTTGATATTTGAACTTTCACAATAAACGTCATTCGAGTGTATGAAGAGAGGTGCGCCTGCTCTTGCTTGCATTGATAAATTGTCGGAAAAACCTTGAACGATGCGAAGATCATTATTAATTTGTGCTTGAATTGTAATATTGTATCTAACACGCGTTTTTGTGAAAACAGTGGGCTAGTTCAATCGTGCGTTATCAAACTGTGGACATGGTAGGGCTAGTGACATCAATGTATTTTTTTCAATTGTTTATTTATGTAACTACTTGCGTAGAATATGTGATAATGTGAAAGGCGTTACATTGTTGCAGCAGAGCCACCCTCGAAGTGAAGTCAACATATGTACGGCGGCGCAGTTGAGAGTGATGTTGCCGACATCGGTGGAACACAGTATGCCTCCACCATTTATCGACATAAGTAAGTAATTACTTGCAACGACACACGCACTGTTAATTTACATACTGTACGCGATAACAATATGGGTCTCATAAGATTTACCTACATTGTGTTGACTCATGCCTCATATGTTTTATAAACATTGACATTAATTGTCTGGGAAAGTTTCATATGCAATCGAAAGTTTTGCCCATAAATACTATCTGTGAATCTATCAATTTTATCCTACAAATGTTTTTGGGAAATAAAAAATACAAAGGGTATATTTTTTTTTACAAAATTATTATGAATTTCAAGCATGACTATACAGCTGCATGCAATTAAAATTTACGTCACAAAAAAAAAAAACCATTCAATAGAAATGTCACATTTCACTTATTTCAGAACAATGGCAGGAAAATAATGTGAAGAAATTGATTCTATCATAATTATGTCATTAACATACACAATGACATAATTTTAATCGGAATTCCTGAAGAAAGTAGAATAGAATAAACTTTATTGTACACTTAAAAGTAACTTAGCTTGTACATAAACTTAAATCTATAGGTACAATGGCTTATCGCCAAAAGAAAAAAAAATATTTACATAAGTCTTCTTTTTTTATGGCATTGAACCAGTTGCGACTAAGCATTCTTTTCTTTTTAGATAATATGCATGACATACCACCACCACAAGCAGACTTCTCGGCTCCACCTCCCTATGATGTTGCAGCTAATTCCAAACTACCCACATATGAGGAGGTACAAAGGGAAAAACAAATGGAGGGGGAGGATCTGCCACAGGTATTCAATCAGGTAGATATTTTAATATTACTAACCTATTGCATCATAGTAAATCAGAATCATCATTAACTAGCTTTTAACTGCGGCTTCGCCTGCATTTATTAATATACTTTAAATTAAAAATAATATTTGTACTTGACTTCCCCCTTTCTTTCCCTTCTTCTTACTTAAAAAAAAAATAGCCTACGTCTGTCTCCAGGATCCCAACTATCTCTGTACCAAATTCATCAAAATCGGTTTTGCCATTTAGGCGTGAAGACGTCACAAACAAACAAACTCACTTTCGCTTTTATGATATTAGTAAGGATTCATTAAAGCGAATGCCAGCATTCACTCTCTTATTGTCGTTCTATTGTGTCTCTAATTACAATACTAAAAAAAGGTTAAATGAACTCAAATATTGTGCTATACAATATCACACAAATTATACAAAGGTGAAAATTTATATATGTGTGTTTGTTATTTATTCACTCTCAAACGGCTGATCGGATTTGGATGGAATTTTGCACATTGGTAGACCATGTCCTGGATGTCCTGAAATATTTTTATCACGGAAGTATGTTCCCTTGGGATAATCACAGGGAAAAAGCCACTGATATCAGCTAGTAGGTTCACATGAGAAAACTCCAAATATCAGCCAAACTGTTGTTTCATAGCATTAGGTTTAAAAATGATGTCAAGGTGATCTGTTCTGGAATAGTTAAACCAATTTTGATTTTTTTTTTTGGGTTTCGTAGCTTATTTTCTGTGGGAAAATCATCCAATGACATCCCTCGCTCTTAGGAGGAGCGGGAGATAGAGGTGGACAAATTCACTTTCGCATTTATTATATTAATAACTAGCTTCTGCCCGCGACTTCGTCCGCGGAAAATTTCTTGTTTTAAAATAAGATTACACTCGATTAGACGATGCGCACGTTCAGCGCTAGATTCCTGAGCACGGGCCTGTGATGTTATGGCATTTTGCCTAGCGAGCCGCTGCGAGCGCTCAGCGCTAGTCTCCCTATCCCTTGTCTCAGAGACATGCTGCCTTAAATGAGATAGACGCTGCGCACGTTCAGCGCTAGATTCCCGAGCACGGGCCTGCGATGTTATGACATTTTGCCTACCAAACCGCCGCGAGCGTTTAGCGCTAGTCTCCCTATCCCTTGTCTCAGAGACATGCTGCCTTAACTCAGATAGACGGTGCGCACGTTCAGCGCTAGTTCCTCGAGCACGGGCCCGCGATGTCCTCACATTTTGGCTAGCGAGGCGCTGTGAGCGCTCGGAGCTAGATTCTCTAGCGCGTGCTTGCGAAATATATTCTCTATTTCTCGAGAGGCGCTGCTCATTTTCAGGGGCAGATTCTTCCGTACGGCGTACTCGAGCGGCTCTTGTCCCTGATGTCTGCCGGGACAGTTGAGATTTCCTTTTAGACATGCTCTCAACAAACTACGCACAGACTTGAAAACAATTATGAACAAAAGGAGAGCGACTCGAACACCGTCCGCCTTTACAAAACAAAACAATCGTAATATCGAATAACTCGTATCGATTATTACGATAGAACGAAGTACGAAACTACGAACATACAAAAACGTACAACGAAATTACGATATTTTCGATTATGAGGTATCTATCAACAACAACAACCATACGAACGAAACAACCGAAACCAATAAGCAACTGACAGAAGAACTCCAACTAACGACAACGTGGGCATAATAATTCGAGAGGGTCATCAATCCACAGAAAGTCTTAACACCGCGATTCAGAAAACATGGCAAGTTCGGGAGGTTCCTGCACCGAATTAAAGCGGAAGAGACGCCCGAGTGTCGCCACTGTGCGGAACGCCCGGAGGACACGGTGGAGCACACAGTCGAGGTGTGCCCTGCCTGGGCAGAGCATCGCCGTGCCCTCGTGGGGGCGATCGGCGGCGGACACCTCTCGCGGCGGGCTCTGGTTGAGGCCATGGTCCTTAGCGAGGAGGAATGGCAGGCGGTCGCCTCCTTCTGCGAAGCAGTAATGCTAGCAAAGGCGGAGGCAGACCGCATCAGGCAACGGCGCCCCCGCCGCCGCCGCCGGGATTCCGATCCCGATTTCCGGCCACCGTAGACGCGGGCTCGCGGACGGCGAGCCATGGGTAGCTTGCTGTCCGATCGTCCGGTAATGGACCGAGCCCAAGACGTCAACGGCGCGCACTGTTCCCGCGCGCCTCAAGAAGTTGTCAGCAACAGCAGAGGCCCAGCTGGGTCGAAGCCTACCGGGTCCAGGGTTATCCGAAAGGGAACTCGTGCCCTGGTTTGAAGGCTAGAAGGAACGGGGTGGGTTTTTAGTCAGTAAGAGTCTGACACTTTCTCTCGCTCCACCCAAGGGCGGGGGTTGTCATAAGATGATTTTTGCCCACCATAAAATAAAAATAGGTAAAACGTCTGCACAATGAAAGTTACGCTAGGGGCATTTTGCGTTTTAGTAATTTTATATTATCTTCGAAACTGTATGACCAATTGCTATGCTGTAAATGGCAAATCTTATCTGTATAATGTTCTTGTGATACTGAAATAATTTATTGTCATAAGAATTAATATTTTGTTGCTCAAATAATCAACCAAACGTAAGTATGCCGAAAAAAAATATTTTTAATGCAATAAAAGAAGTATAAAAGATGAAATATAAAAGATAGAGATATGGTACCGCGGACTTTTTTGTAGAAATAATTAAGACAAACCAGGTAGCCATACATTGTTTTTAATTTTAAGCAACTGTTTAGGCAGCGCACGCAAATAATTCTATTTTATGAGGTATTTTTTTCCGACTTGCTAGACAAAAGTTGTGATAGCTCGGTTAATATACATGCTATAGAAACAATTTATAGCCTATAGCACTCAGGAATAATGTAGCTTTCTGCCAGTAAAAAAAATTTTAGAATTGGATTATTAGTTCCAGAGATTACCCCCTACATACAAACTTACAAACTTACAAACTTACAAATTTTACCTCTTTATAATATTAGTATAGATATAAGTATGGATTGCAGTGATGCCCGAATCGTAACGGCTCTAACTTACGATTTGTGTAATTTATTTCATCACCACAAACCTCAAAACGGTGAAGGAAAACATTGCAAGGAACCGGCATGTCCTAGGACCAAAGATTCGAAGACATGTGACATTCACCAACCCGCACTGGGCCCGCGTGGTGGATTACGGGCCATTCGCTCTTCTACAGAGGAGTCCCAGCAGCGGGAACATTAGAAGACTAATTATGCTATGCTTATTAGTATTGATAATACAGTGACAGAGTTTTCTCTCTGCCCTGCGTTCAAAAGTAACCAGAGTAGTGTAGAATTGCTCCCTTCAGTTGACCCAACTAACTCTAACTCTGAGCAGGGTAGTTTGGAGTAAGCGGCCATATGCTTGACATTGACAGTTGAACTCACGTTCGTCTTCAAAAATGTCCAGGGCTGCGATAAGGTAATTACTCTACCATGGCATTTGAGAACGCGAACGTGAGTTCAACTGTCAATGTATTAATTTAGGGTAGCTACTCGAGTTATAATAGAACGACCCAGGTTGCAACTCTACTCGACTTTAATTTTGAACGCAGGGCAGGGTATACAAGGTGTAAGGGACAGTCCTCCGCAAACTTTAAGGGCTTGCTCAGCAGACGTAAATGAACAACCTTCGACAAGATTTTCTTTCAGGAAACGAAAAACAATCTGCCTCACCATACAAAATTATTAACTTGATTGGACAGTTTGTATGGAGAGCACGACCTTTCGTTTAGTTTCGTGAAGAAAAAAAAACAAAAATTATTGGTAGGCTTGCGTTTGACCACCATTCTCCCCTGTTGGTAAGCGATGATGTGGTCGACGATGGAGCACGCTTGCCTAGAAGTAACCTATTTACTCTTGACTTAAAGACCCCTAGACTTAATTGTGGAACGTTGTTTAGTTTCGTCTACTGAGCAAGCCCTTAAAGTTTGTGGAGGGCTGTCCCTTACAACTTGTATTATTTACCCTATGACGTCATTGGAGTCAAGTCTAAACTCGAACGGGGGGATGAACTTTGACATTGCATTATTATCCTAATTTCTATTCATTGACCTATATTGTTTTGTTATAATCCTTAATTTTATTTGAATTTGTTGATTATTCTTATTTACAATGACCACTGAATTATAAGAAAGAGTGTACACCTTCTAGGTAGATTTTTGAGGAACTAATTTATTTATTATTAAGATCTCATGTAAAATGTACCAAAAATCACACCAATAAATGAATTTTGAATTTTTGAATTTTGAATTTTGAAACACTTGTATAAAATCAGTATATTACCATCAAAAAGTCCAACCTCGCCATTATCTAATCTTACAAGCTATAAAGAATTGATTTACAGCTTCGCGTGTCTAATAAAACAAACATTCATTCATTAATTCATGAGTTATTGAATATTGTTTACAAAAAAATTAAAACGTAAACAGCACTCAGTTGTCATTACAAATGACTCGCCATGCTTTTGTAAGTTTGTGAATCACTTTTTTTATCATAAACAATACTAACTTAGAGTACTTAGGTAGATGTCATAGATAAAGGATATTGTCTATCGTAATTATTATTTATCTACTAATTGTCTGTGCTAATCCTAACAACCCTTACATATTATGGAACTAAGTCCCTCACCGTGTCTGCCTGTTTGTTCACGATAAACTAAAAAAAAAATGGCCATTTGCGAAGTCAGACTCGCGCACGAAAGGCTTCTCGCTTTTTGCCCCTAAAATATTTGTTTTATTCTGTTATTTAGTATTTGTTGTTATAACGGCAACAGAAATACATCATCTGTGAAAATTTCTACTGTCTATCTTGAGATACGGCCTGGTAACAGATGAACAGACAGACAGAGGTCTTAGCTCTGAGCGGTCTCTCTGTACTTTTATTTTTCATTAGGGTCCCATTTTACCCTTTGGGTACGGAAAAATCTA
Organism: Mythimna lalbum; assembly: GCA_949319445.1. Classification (NCBI taxonomy): domain Eukaryota; kingdom Metazoa; phylum Arthropoda; class Insecta; order Lepidoptera; family Noctuidae; genus Mythimna; species Mythimna lalbum. Next base: position 5,602,281 of record OX439357.1, on the reverse strand, counting down.
CCGGATCCTATTGTATTTTTAAATCATCCAGGAACCCACTCAAAAACAAGAGTTAGGTGACCAACACACATAGGTACTAGAAGAAATATATTTATAAAAAAATAGAGGGTAGATGATATACCGGTACAACATACATAGATTAGAACAATATCGATTATACTTATCTAAACTAATATTATGAAGAGGGTTTTTTTTTATTTTTTCCGATTTCTCTCTCACCGATATGATAAACTCAAAACTACTGCACCGATTTTTTAATTCTTTCACCAGTAGAAAGTTACTTTGTCACTGAGTAACATAAGCTTATATTTGCTATCTTTACGCAGGCGAAGCCGCTAGCAAAAGCTAGTTTACAATATTCTTAATTCTATGACTACAATGGCGGCACGATTAGCGCAGTGTTTAAGCGATTGGTTGCGCTATGTGTCGCAAGTTATTATTTGTAAGGTGTACAGATTGTGACATGTTTGTGAACAACTGCTCAATGCACAAGACTAACCCGCCGTCCGGCCGTCCGGTAACCGTCCGGTAACCGTCCGGACTAGAGATGTGCCGTTGCAGGCAATTTGGGAATATTCCCACCAATATTCATACATCGGGCAATATTCCCACCAATATTCCCACGTCACGGCAATATTGCCGGCAACGGCACATCTCTAGTCCGGACTGAGCCCGAGTCGTCGACGGCGCTTACTGTTTTACGCGCGATTCAAAGCGGGACCCAGCAGGGTCAGGTGCCTAGAAGACAAAGAGCAACTGACGGAACCTAGGTGTGATTGTAGTCAGTGCAAGTCTGACATTTTCTTCAGAGAAGTCATAAGATGATTTCCCAATTGAAAACCAAGAAATTAGACAACCAAACCCGGAACAGCTATCTGTTAGCCATAGAAATATTTCTTGCTTTCGGGAATCGAACCCACATAGACACAGTGTATCAGCCAATCGCACAACTACTGCACCTATCGTGTCGTCATCCATCAATTTATCAATTGCCTGACCAGTATGTGTGTGTACATAGATGCAGGGCCCCCCTCCGAACCACTCCACGTTCGCCGCCTTCGTGGCGGTGGATACCACAGAAGGAACGGGTGAACAACTGGATCCAGAGAACAGTTTACTTGGCACTGATATCATGTTCTTAACATCATTTTTTGGTAAGATTTTTTTTTTGGTTAAGGTGGATGCTGCAGGGTAGCCAGCGAACCTTATTGAATGGGTATTTCATGAAAAAATCATTCAAAAGGATTAGGCTGACCCCACATTAGGCGTGCGCGATCCTCGGGCGTGTGACTAGCGCGCTGCGTGAGCAGGTTCTTACCCCTTCTGCCGCGCGCTCTCTGCACATACGTCACACGGCGGCAACATGCGACGCTTACGCAGCGTGCTCGCGCCGCGCACGCGGCTCCTGCGTCTCCCGCGTCGCTCTCACGCCCGAGGAACCCGCGCGCCTAATGTGGAGAAAGCCTTAGACGAACTGAAAAGTTTGTATTGTTGATTTTAAAAATTATAATTTCGTGAATAAATAGGTGAAAAGATCACAAATAAAAAAAACTTAGAGTATTTGAATGTCGCGATCTTCCCTGGCGCTTTCTTCTTAAAAACTATAAATAAGATAAAAATATAATGCGTCGTCTGTACGATTCAGAATTGAATTTAGTGTAGTGTGATCATTATCTAAGAACTTAGGTTCCTAACTGTTCCTAAATAGATTGTTTAAAAATAGTCTAATAAGCCTTTTACACAACTTAACAGCATATAAACATTTACAGTGGCATTCCTGTTCAACTGGATCGGTTTCCTGCTGCTAATGTGCTTCTGCCACACGGTGGCCAGCCGCTACGGTGCGCTGGCTGGGTTCGGGCTGTCCCTCGCTAAATGGACGCTCATCGTCAAGCATTCCACTGAACTCGCCTCACACGAGAACTCCTGGCTCTGGTGGCTCATCATGGCTTTTGGTAAGTTTTATATTAATTAACTTTTGTCGAAAGTGTTTTATGGTAGAACTACATAGGGCATACGTGGGCTACGTACGCCGATCTTGGCGCGTCGGTCTCCATATATTTTATTTGGCAACTAGACTTGTAGAGCTACATTAGATGCGACGCGACTCTAAGTACAAATCAGGCGTGGCCCACGTGTGCTTCGGTCTAATGTAGTTCCCGCTTTAATATCTCAATTAGAGATGGACGTGAGACGGGTTTCAACTTCATTCATAAAGCCGTTGAGACCTAATCGACCGAAAAATTAGACAAAACCAGCGTTGTGGACTATATGCTTGTGGTCACGGCATTATGCTAAGCGTTCGGCCGTTTTAGGCGGTGAGCCCAAGCCACTCACCTCGCTTTTGATTGCGCGATTTTTTTTTAATGTGCGATTCGCGATTGCCGGTAATGCCGGGACCTCACCAAAGCGGAGACGAGACGAGCGGAGAGGAGCAGTTTCTTAAACAACCAATAGAATTGTATTATTGTCACATCTCTCCGCTCAGCTTCAGTGGAGATCGCTGTGCGTTTTGGTGAAGTCCCCCGAGCTGAAAAAACATCTCTTCTCGCTCAGCACACAGCACAACGCACACATCTCTGCTTTGATGGAGTCCCTGTCTTAACCTACATACTTCTATTGCCTCGTTTACGTTCATATATTTAATCGACCGAAATCATTATAAAAAAAAACTCCAGTTTCATCATCAGATCAGTTCGATGGAGATACATCCCTCTCTTCCTTGAGTCAGTCGTCGACTACACATATACACAAAGTAATTTTACTTGTTACGACAGTTCTCTTGTCCTATGAAGAGTTCTACTCCATATCTTCGAAATTCATCATCAGAACGTAACAATATTTCTATGGGACCAATTCGAAAGCATCTTCTTTCAATCAAAAAAATAATGTTCTAAAACAGTTTACAATTGTACGAGATATCGGTAATCATTGATTAAAAAAAAATACATATAACCTCCTCCTTTTTGAAGTCGGTTAGAAAGGTCAAGAACCTTCACAGCTAAATTATATAAATGTGTCATTCAATCAGTCCTAATAGTAACAATCTGAACGTCCGCTGACGCTCAATAGGCACCCGGCCACTTGTCCGATAAGTACCAAGCGAGATGCGACCTACGCCTCTTTATGAAATGGGACAACTAAATCGAATTCAGTCTCCTGCTAGAAGCGGGGAAGTGAGAATTAAGATTTTTACATTTTTTTCTATACATATGTTCTTTTTTCGGTGGAAAAATCATCCAATGACATCGCCCGCTCTTGAGCGGAGCGGGAGATAGTATCAGACTTTTACCGACTAAAAACCCACCCCGTTCCTTCGTGCGTTCATACCGTTGCTGGGCTGCTTTTCCGAGCTAACCCCAGGGTTAACTCCGAAAGGCAGCCAGCCCAGCAGTAGGTTTCATCCCAGCTGGGTCCCTACTGTTGCTGACAACAGTGTGCGCCGTCGACGACTTAGGCTCGGTCAGGACAGTTACCGGACGGTCGGACAGCGAGCTACCCGTTGCTCGCCGTCCGCTAGCCCGCTTTCTTTCTATAGGTATACCTTGCCAACTCACCACATAACAACTATTCTGCATCGTTCATAATATGAATAGGATGCAGGATAGTTTGTATGTTAAAGATAAAATTAAAACGACATAAAAATCTGGGTTGTGGTGGTTCGTTTAGTCAATCGATTCGTTTTTTCCAGAAATCCCCAGCGAAAAATCCCCAAAACAATATCAAGCCTAGTTATAATTTTTGAAAAAATAACTATAAGGAACAATCCCCATTAGATGCTTCCCACTGGTGGGGATTTGTCGATGGGGATTTTTGGAATCCAATCGATTCATGTAAAGTACTGCATTTGGTTAGCACTAGAAGCCAAAACCAGCCCAGTTAGAAAAAGGCTAGGCTGTCCTTAAAACCTTTTAACCGAAAGTAAGCACTCGCGTTTATTTCGTCGTGGTCGCACATACACGACCAAATAGAGGTCTAGCCTGTCGGTTTTCTACCGGTTGCATTTTGGGGAGTGTGCGTCGGAATTGTATAACCTAACTAGCTTTTGCCCGCGCGGCTTCAGCGTCAGGAAGGAAAACCCGACTTATTTTTATATAGTAGATTCCGCCTAGCCCGTTTCATCATCGAACCACTAGACGTACGGCGATGCGCCACCGGTACATGGTGGACATCCCACCTACACGCACAAAACGTTTTGGAAACACATTCATTGTGCGTGCAGCTAAGGAGTGGAGGAGAGTATGTGTTTCCTGATAGCTACAACCCGGGAATCTTTAAGTCGGAGACTGAATAGGTTTCTTCTAGGTAAGCGCGTTCCATCGTCGACCGCATCGTCGCTTTCCATCAGGTGAGATAGTGGTCAAGCGCAAACCTAACAACAATAAAAAATAAATAAAAATACTCCATCTCGTCAGCTCTTCATAAGATGGGGGATTGTTCGAAGTAGTCACCGTGGCCCTGGAACGCAAAAGGGCTTTTGAAGGAACATAAGAGGGTTTTAGTTAGTAAAAGTCTAATAATAATCTCTCTCTCCACCCAGAGCGGGAGAAGTCATTCGATAATCTCCACTTTTAAAGAGACGCGCCTGGTGCGAAGTAACGTTATCCTTACTAATATAATAAAAGCTAAAGTGAGTTTGTTTGTTTGTTACGTCTTCACGCCTAAATGGCAAAACCGATTTTGATGAATTTTGGTACAAAGATAGTTGGGGCCCTGGAGACGGACATAGGCAATTTTTTTTTAAAGTGAGAAAACGGGTAGAAAGAGTAAAGTATATTAATAAACGCGGGCGAAGCCGCGGGTAAAAGCTAGTTTTTTAAATAAAACTGAACTTTATATACCTATAACTAGTACCTACTGCGATTGTAGCAAGTCTCACGTGACATTTGCGTAGATAATTACAGATTATTAATTTATGTTATGCATTGCGTTACTATGGCAGTAGCGTGTTTAACGAGTATCGGGAACCGCAATGTCGAACAATAATATATTTTTCAATACACTGCCTCATAAAATTTACTCTTCTTGCACTGCACTTAGGCATATAATGGCACTTGTTACCAAATTGTGACATTTTGATTACCATTACGCACTATTGCTATAATGTAGTTAAAAACTTTTTGTTCGACCTCTCCCCCGCCACAATTATAGTACATTTATCGTATCAGGCTGGGCGCGCGTCGTCGGCCCCCACGAGGAAAAGAAAAAAAAAATATGGGCGCGCATATGAAAACAGGTTTTTACCGCCACAAAAGTTTACTAGATTTACAGTTATTTTCTACACAAGAGTATTAAAAAACGTCGTATGATACACGTGAGTAATTAATGATTACCGTTCTCGGCTCAGGCCCTCGCCATGGCTCGGGTCTAAATACCGCCTCGACGGTTATCACTAACATTACTCACTTATATCATAATGTACTATTATTTTAAATGACCTGTTTCGGCATCATCTCAATGACATTTCCCGCCCTTGGTTGGAGGGCGAGGGCGTGTCAGACTTTTACTGACTAAAACCCACTCACTCTTACTTCCTTCGTTGTCTTGCATTCCAGGGCCTATACACAATTCTATGCAATATAGAACTCCTTTTGTTTTAATTTCGCGTAAATAAAATGTTTTTCTTTCTTTTCTTTCTTTTCTTTCTTTTCTTTCTTTTCTTTCTTTTCTTTCTTTTCTTTCTTTTCTTTCTTTTCTTTCTTTTCTTTCTTTTCTTTCTTTTCTTTCTTTTCTTTCTTTTCTTTCTTTTCTTTCTTTTCTTTCTTTTCTTTCTTTTCTTTCTTTTCTTTCTTTTCTTTCTTTTCTTTCTTTTCTTTCTTTTCTTTCTTTTCTTTCTTTTCTTTCTTTACTTTCTTTTCTTTCTTTCTTTTCTTTCTTTCTTTTCTTTCTTTCTTTTCTTTCTTTCTTTTCTTTCTTTTCTTTCTTTTCTTTCTTTTCTTTCTTTACTTTCTTTTCTTTCTTTCTTTCTTTTCTTTCTTTCTTTTCTTTCTTTCTTTTCTTTCTTTCTTTCTTTTCTTTCTTTCTTTTCTTTCTTTCTTTCTTTTCTTTCTTTCTTTTCTTTTGTTGTTTTTTTTGTCACTGACTGACTTTGACAATTCAAAAGTGCATGAAAATAGTTACACACGTAGGGTACTTTTATCTCTGGAGTATATTCCCTTGGGATAATTTTCTACTTTTATGCGGGCGAAGCCGTTGATAACAGGTAGTTTGAAATACACACGTAATATAAAGCTTTGAGTTCCAAGTTGCATATCGATTTTACAATCGATATTTAGGTGTCTTCAAGGTTAAAGTGAATAGGCTCTTAATAAATTAGTGAGCTTCACCACCAACGATTGCATCACTGCTTACTTGGTGGGATCACAGTCAAGCACTAGTTTATATCAATACTAGCCCCGGCTTCGCTCGGGTGCAATATTATACATGTAAACCTTCCTATTGAATCACTCTATCTATTAAAAAAACCACATCAAAATCCGTTGCGTAGTTTTAAGGATTTAAGCGTACATAGGGATATAGGGACAGAAAAAGAAATAAATAAAAAAACATAAAAAAAAAAAAAATAAAAATAAATTATTTATGTATAGATTGTACTAGCTTTTGCCCGCGGCTTCGCTCGCGTTAAATTCAGGGTAACACGGTTCCCCTAGGAAGTGGGAAGTTGGAAAGAGACAAAAAGTAGCCTATGTCACTCTCCATCTCTTCAACTATCTCCACTTAAAACATCACGTCAATTCTTTACTCCGTTTTGCCATGAAAGACGGATAAACAGACACACATAATTATAAAAGCGAAAGTGAGTTTGTTTGTTTGTTTCATCTTCACGCCTAAATGGCAAAACCGATTTTGATGAAACTTGGCACACGGATAGACCATATCCTGGAATAGGTCATAGGATACTTTTTATCCTGGAAGTATGTTATGGATAATTTTCTGCTATCACGCGGGCGAAGCCGCTGCCGCGCTGGGAGCAGATAGTTTATAATAAATGCTAGCTTTTGCCCGCTCGGCTTCGCTCCCGCTCTTCCCTACTCTACCCTACTCTACCCTACCAAACTTCACATATACCATCTACTAAATAGTCCGAACAAACCCTAAAAATTTGGTTTGGATAGAGCCCGTTCTTGAGTTATAAAATAACAACGAAAACTGGCATTGATTTTTATCTAAATAGATTAGTATGGATAGGGTAATGAAAATACATATTTATTAAGCTAGAACTACACCTCGCACACGCGAGACACGCCGATCTGGGCGCGTCGGTCTCCATACATTTTATATGGCAACTAGACTTGTAGAGCTACACTAGATCCACGCCACGCGACGTCGTCCTACGTACAAATCAGGCGTGTTACACGTGTGCGGCGGTCTAACGTAGTCTAGCTTATTCATTTGAATTAATATTTCATGGTTCGTGAGACCGCATTGCTTGCCCCCACGTTGCCTTGACCACGTACGCCACTAAAGGTATTAGCCAATCACACGACGACATGGTGTGATTTATTTGCAGTCACTATTGACGTGCTGCTAATGGTAGGTTGTCGTTATGCAAAACTATTACGTCAATAAGTATGCGTGATTTTTACGACACTTGTAATCCTGTAAATTAGGTCCTTGTTGTTTATGGTTAGATGTAGATAATTATGTTTTTATTATTTATTTATGTGTTCAAGAAGCTTTTACAGGGTTATTTGTAAAAAACTGGCAACCTCTCCGGACTATGTTACTAATAAGTATTTTAGTTCACCAGATTTTCATACAAAAATAAATATATTTAAACTTAACGTTCTAAATATCACGAAGTCTGCAAAGCAAGCTATAGTACAATAACGAAGGGTATCGGGGTTTGGCCGGCGGAGGTGCTTGATGCGCTTGCGTCGTGTCATGCAGACGTAGGTATAGCAAAATATGTACACGTGTTAGATAAAAGAACGAAATCTTGAAGGTTTGTTTTTAGTCAATATATTACGTTTTGTAAAAAGTCGTAGAACAAAAGTTGTTGCATATGATGTTAGTTATACAGTCCTGCAAGGTTGTTAGTGTTTTACGAATAACTCTGTATATCCGGCGCGCGGTGGATCGAAAACTGGTTTTCATAGACTTAGAGATTTTAAATTACAAGTACCGAATTTTTTGCTAGATATGGGTTTAGGCACACCGAACTTAAGGACCTCTTGTAACCCCATGTTTAGGAATAAAAGGCTATTATTATTATACTATGTATAAAAATTAAACCTGAGTTAATGGATAAAATCGAAGGTATTAAAATAGCCAAAGTAGCAATATTCACGTTGCGAGAGGCTATTCGGGAAGGTTCTAAGAATATTTATCGATCCTACTATGAAGTGCAACTAACCAAGCTTGATTGCTATTCTTCGAAGCAATGTGAAGGACAGCAGAGCAATTGTCATTGATCGCACAAGACAAATGGATAATGAAATAAAGCCCATTTAAATTAATTTAAATGCTATTGAAAAATAAGCTCCTATACCTACATCAACTATGATTTTTTTTGCCGTTTTTTGCTCTATATTAATATTGTAGAAACGGTTTCATACGTTGTTGAAAGCTCTACGATCAGGACTAAACGTTTCACCTCGTCCGCGTCGTTTATACCGCGTACGTCGAAGGACTGGAACAATCAGCCTGCTGCGTTCTTCTCGTCCGATTATAATTTGAGTGTCTTCAAGGCAAGAGTTAATAAGTTCATAAACTACTGCGCCTCATCATCAGAGATTGCATCACTGCTTACCATCAGGTGGGATCGCAGTCAAGTACTAGTTTATATCAATTAAAATACCTTTTAATTATAAGAAAAAAAAACCGACTTCACTAAAAAATTTAATAGAATTTGAGTTCCCGCGATTTTGCCAAGATTCCATCATCAGTTCCCAACTTCGTGACTATGGGACCATTTGGGAAACCCTTTCCAACAAAAAAATAATTTTTCAAAGTTATGCGCGAACAAACATAAAAAAATACAAACATCCGAATTGAGAACCTCCTCCTTTTTTAGAAGTCGGTAAAAAAAAACCTTTTTTAAGAAAGTTCGACTCGCACTTGGCCGGATTTTTTTAAATGAATTTTCCTGTAATCGTCGGTCAATATATGCGACGTTGAGTCGGACAACGCCTGTTTGCAGTCATGGCTACAACTCATTGAGATAACGCGAGGAGGTTCATTGCCCCGTATTGTTTTATATCGTCTATCGAAAAAGGAAAACGCGTAGGACTCACGGGCGATTACGCACGCGGATAAGATGACTAGTGTACCTTGGAATTTTATGCGGGTTTGGTGAAGGAAATGTCACATTCTGTTTGAAGGAGACTTGGCTGAACAGGGCCTTACTGTGATGTGTTAAAATGTCGTCGTGGGAGCGAGAGAGATGGAGCTATATTCCACAAGTTTCACGCAATGCTATGTAGTCACAAACCATATGTCAAACTAAACAGAGCTTGTGTGCTATAAGTACTAGTCAACTGATTAATGTACTTATACAGGGTGTCTTTGACATCGACGCATAAACGAATACCATGATTCCAGTACATGACCCTGGATTCTGGATCCTACAATGGTAGAATTTCCGTCGGTTTTTATCCTATTAAAAATATAAAATTGTTTACTAAAATTTTAGTGAAAAAATAAATGAATTACTTTTAAAATTAAACATGTGTATTTATTTATTTAATTAATTAATTTTTAATTCTTTTTTTCTTCTTTTATTTTACTAAAAATATCATCGGGGTTGATTAGAATAACAATTTTATGAAAAAAATAAAATATTTTTTTTTTAAATACAGATGTTTTTTTAAATAAGGAAGAAGCATAAAATTCCACCACTGGGGCTCCTGAATCATGTACTGGATCCGTGGTATTCGTTTGTGCGTCGATGTCAAAGACACCCTGTATATTTCCAAATAGATACATTTTATAGAAAAATTCACCCAGTCACAGAAAAAATCCCGTCAAGGTCATAAGTACAACACACACGAGGGCTTCAAATTGAAAAAATAGGTATGGACGTAGTCATTGATCAATTTAGATAACAATATTTTTTATTTACTTCGAGGCAAGCGTGCTCCATCGTCGACCACATTATCGCTTACGATCAGGTAATATGGTGGTCAAACGCGAGCCTATCAATAATAAAAAATATATTATTATTATTATTATTATATACGTGAGTCAAATACGCCTCCGTTGTTGTACTTATCGATTTATCGATAAAAAAAAAATCCCATGTATACTATTAGTATGGAAGTATGAAAACACTGCCTAGCTAATCATACATGACCAATTATGGTTAGGTAAAGAAAATTATCAATGAATCACTGATAAAACACAATACATGATTATTTGCTATTAGCATGGCATCAGAATCATTAACGATAGTTTAAAAACAAATGACTTGCACCCATATAGCGCAGGAGAACCTAGGTTAAAAAAGGAACGTTGCTCGTAGAACAGATGAAATAAAATGGAAGCTGCGCGGTGTCTTCTCGTCCAATATACCACAGTGTCTCAAGACGAAAGTCTATGACCAGTCCGTGTTGCCAGTGATGATATATGGCTCCGAAACGCGGTCGCTTACAATGGGCCTCATCAGAATGGTTTAAAGTTACTCAAAGGGCAATGGAAATGGCTATGTTTGGAGTTTTCTTGCGTGATCACATCAGAAATGAAGACATCCGCAAGAAAACAAAGGTTACTGACATAGCCGAAGAATCAACAAACTTAAGTGGCAGTGGGGCAGGGCACATTTCTCGTAGAACAGATGTCGATGGGGACGAAAGGTTCTGTAGTAGGACTTGTTCGTCAACTCGCTTACGCAATACGCACTAGTACGCGCGAGTTGGCAGTAGAGATGTGCAGTTGCCAGTAATATTTATACTTCGGGTAATATTCCCGGCAATATTTCCACCAATATTCCCACTTTACGGCAATATTGCCGGCAACGACACAACACTAGTTGGCACCTTCCGAAGCTGAAGACCTCCCACATAGTGGCCCGATGACCTGGTGACGGTCGCATGAATCCGATGGATGCGAGACGCACAGGGACCGGTCATTATGGCGTCACTTAGGGGAGGCCTATGTCCAACAGTGGACGTCTTTCGGCTGAAATGATGATGATAATTATGGCTAATGCAGTCGTAGCTACGCCCTTGAACCCCACAACAAATTCTATATATGCGGTGATGATGACATTCATTCTAAAACAATCATGTGAACGCGGCGAGTCAAAGGCTAGGGGCGTTGTCGCGTTAACGAGCGAAAGGTCACAAACTCACTAAAATCAGTTTTTACAACTGGTGGCATAAAATCGAAATAAAATGAATGCGGGTGAGTACGTAGAAAAGGGATTTTATTTTATGAAGTTGTTTGTTTAGTTTTTCTATTTTAGACTTAGTACATTATTTCTCCCACCTAAAAAAAAGCTTAAATCTTTGTAAAGACAAGCTCTCAAATAGCCTGTCGTAAAATTTCATTACAGTGGGGTCTATTTCATAATAAATACTATACCTTTTGGGTTTTGCCGCAATCGGGTAAAGAAGGCCCCCCCCCCCTTTTTATTATTATACAGGGCCCCCTTTGAGGCTAACTACGGCACTGATGGGACCACTTTCACTTGTCTGTTTTTTTTTAATCTCGTGAGGTTTAGTCCACCTATGAAGTTTTTTCGGTCAGTACTTTCCTTTATTTATAGTAAACTAGCTTCTGCCAGCGGCTTCGTCCGCGTTAGTGTCGGTTATTACGGACGCGAAGTCGCAAGTCGAAGCAAGATAATAAGTAGTCTATTTTCGTCCTTGGGGTTCAAGCTTTCTCCGTACTAAATTTGATCAAAATCGATTCAGGAGTTTAGCCGTGAATACGTAACAGACAAACAGACAGACTTTCACATTTATAAGTTAGGGCTACTAGCTTCTGCCAGTGGCTTCGCCCGTGTGAAAGTAAAACAATATCTCAGGGAAACTTACTTCAGGGATAAAATAGCACATTTTGATACAGAATGTTTGTCATTATGACCGTGGCGAAATTCGCAACGAGCCGTAGACGAGCGTGTTATGGAGCTGAGGGCTGCACGTGTATCAAGCGACTTTTTTCAACACACTTATGAAGAAATAAATAAACGGGGTTGACCAACGCCTTGTGGGGGAAATAACATTGTGGCGGGGGACAGCACGCGCACTTTTCTACACTAGTGCGGAAAACAGTCCATTGCGTGTCTAAAAGCGGTGGGATAAGAGTGGGTTTTTGAGTAAGTGTATTGAAAAATATTTTCTGGTTCTATTCTAAGATTTGAATGAAATTTACTACACACTACCATGAGTGTGTGGTAAATTTTATTCAAATCTGTTTAGCCGTTTGCGTGTATAGGAATAACAAACATACAATCTTTAGCCTTTATAATATTAAGTATGATTTATTGCTTGTTTTGGCCTTTCTTACAATATACATAACTAGTATAACTACGTACCAAAATGTTGCTATTTTTTAGCACCTTTTTGTGATATTCAAATTAGGATTATTTATCACACTCTATTTTGGTGTACAGCTGTGTATTTCGATGACGTAATAATGTTTTTTATAGTTTAGCGATGGTGTCAATAAACTTAATGTCTAGTTTTGCAATCTCTCGTAATTATAATAATAACTAGCTGCTCCCAGCGGCTTCGCCCGCGTGATAGCAGAAAATTATCCTAAGGGAACATACTTCCGGGATAAAAGTATCCTTATCACACTCTATTTTGGTGTACAGCTGTGTATTTCGATGACGTAATAATGTTTTTTATAGTTTAGCGATGGTGTCAATAAACTTAATGTCTAGTTTTGCAATCTCTCGTAATTATAATTATAACTAGCTGCTCCCAGCGGCTTCGCCCGCGTGATAGCAGAAAATTATCCCAAGGGAACATACTTCCGGGATAAAAGTATCCTATGTCCTATTCCAGGACATGGTTTATCCGTGTACCAAGTTTCATAAAAATCAGTTTTGCCATTTAGGCGTGAAGACGTAACAAACAAACAAACAAACTCACTTTCGCTTTTATAATATTAGTAAGGATATATAATACTCTACAACGCCATCTAGCCCCAAACTGAGCAGAGTTTGTAATATGAGCACTAGATAACTGATAAACATACTTATATATTTCTAAATACATACCTATTGACGCAGAACAAATAATCTTGCTCATCACACAAACATTTGTCTTAGGTGGTAATCGAACCCACGACCTCCGGTCCAGCAGTCAGGGCCTTTAACTACTAGACCAACATGCCAGTCATATTGAAAACTCTATATTCCAAGTCATAGCCTCCATCTCAACTCCACCCCGAAACACTAAATTGAAAGCATTTCATTTTAGCGGGATGCTCCAAGGTCGTCTACGAAATTCAGTTTTCAACACATTTTACGGGTCGTAGTTGTCATTATCATCGTCATTATTTCAGCCGACCACTGTTGGACATAGGCCCCCTCCAAGTGTCGCCATAATGACCCGTCCTGTGCGACTCGCCTCCATCAGATTACCGCGACCCTCACTAGGTCATCGGTCCAGCGTGTTAAATCTATATATAAAAGAAAATCGTGTTAGTTACACTATTTATAACTCAAGAATGGCTGTACCGATATGGTTGAAAATTAGTGGGGAGGTAGCTTAGAGCCAGGTGACGGACATAGGATACTGTAGAGTAGTGTAGAGTAAGGTAGAGTTGGGTATAGTAGGGTGGAGTAGGGAAGAGCGGGAGCGAAGCCGCGCGGGCTAAAGCTAGTAATAAATAAAAACATACGAGCAAGTAAATGCCCTCTGTTGAACATGTCCTCATAAACAAGTTCATGGAACGTTAATGAGAGAGTATTGCCACAGGTGTTCACACCGACTGATGTTTATTGTTCTGAACTAGTATAACAAAGAAGTAAAACTATTTGTTTGTTTGAAGGAAATACGTAATCTCTACAAGCCTACAATAATAATTTTCGATCATCGCAGAACGACTCGTTTTTCGTGCTTGAAATTTCTTTAACCCTGGAATGGGTCTGTCAAACTCATAATGACTAAAAAGTTGTTGAATCCTCTACGTTCCGGACTAAGCGATTCGCCATGTCTTTTATACCGCGTACATCGAAAGACTGAAACAATTTGCCTGCTGGATTTCCCGTCCGATTATAATTTGGGTGTCTTCAAGGCTACAGTGAATAGGCTCTTAATAAACTAGTGCGCCTTACCATCAACGATTGCATCACTGCTTACCATCAGGTAGGATCGCAGTCAAGCACTAGTTTATATCAGATAAAAAAAAAATATGAGTCTGAGGTGGACTCGCGTAGTTTTTAACCGACTTCAAAAGGATGGAGGTTCTATGTGAGGTTTAATGTATTTTTAATTGAGAATTTGTCAAGATGAAAGCACGACAGAATGCCAACGCAAAAAAAAATATATAAAAACAAATGACAATGTAAAACATGGCGCAGACCATCATGTCTGTGGTAAAATAGATAGGGAAAAATACCAACGCGGCGCAGGCGTTCTCTCGCACATTTGTGATGGAGGCAGTGTGAGTTCTGCTACCCCGAACTAGTGGCTGCCTGCGGGTTTCGTCCCGTAGTGGACAGTGAGGTTTTGACTTCTCATACGTCTAAAAGGTGCGCTTGGAACACCCATGCCACCATTTCGACTCATGATGATGGCAAGTAAACACCAATCCGACCCGACATGATAGCGGTGGCTGTACCATCTCCGGTCGAGATTGAAGGAGCAACGCCGACGGACTAATTGCAGGCCAACTTTTCAAGCAGCCTAACGCAGTTCATCATCATCTTCCTGCCCTTGGCCCGTTTTATTTGGGGTTGACGCAGCACGTTTTTTTCTTCTATTCTTTCCTGTCATCCGTCACGCTATCACAACTCCCTTTTCTTTCATATCACTTCTCACAAAATCCATCCATCTTTTCTTTGGCCTCCCTTGGCAGTTCATGAAATTAAATTTTAGTTATGTCGCTATTTCATTTGACTTTTATAATACCGTACTGTCACAATTTTTATGTATAATAAAGTTGTTTATTCTATTCTTGTTTTCAACTTTATTTAATGGGTGTTATTTGACAGTTGATTTTTTTGAAAATGCTTTCATAAATCCCCCAAAACTTGAATTTCATCTTTAGATGTTACCAACACATCTTAATCAATAATACATAAGTATTATTTTAAAATTGTGTTACGCGGTATTTGTTTTTTTTTTTTAATATAATCTTTCTTATTTTTTTTATTGTTATTTTTTCAGGTATCTTAATCTGCGTTCGCGCCATCATCCAGTACCTGAACATCAAACGCGGTTGGCGTCTTCTCTCCGGGACGGCTCAAGAGCGACTGCTTTTCTTCTACTAACTGCACAGCTTTCTGTTTCACTCACACCTGCTCCTCTTAAGCATGGTGCGACAAGGATGGATATAATATGTTGCTCGATTAGATGGTAATGTCGTTAGTCAAGCTTAAAGACATAACACACCTGATATCAAATTAAATTATAGCGGTCGTCTTAAGCGCCTTGTAAAGGATCAAAATTGTTTGTTAAACTTCGCCATTTATTCAAATAATAGCTTAAACGATCAAGCCAAGGATCAAATAAATTTATTAATTCTTTATCCGTAATGTAATGCTACTCGGCATATTATTCTAGTAGGCTGTTTACTAATCGTAGCGTCCTCCATGACACCAACACGACGGAAAATTGAGATATTGTTTGACAAACACTACCTTTCATGTTCAAAATTGTTCGTCAAACACGACATTAATCAAGATTTTCATCAAACGTGATGTTTGTCACTACATGTTTACGTAGTCTGTTTGACAAACATGTCAAACTAAAGCATTTGATCGTTTACTGGGCGCTTTAACTATGTGTCATGTCCGTTTACTAAGGATTTCTTTGATACTGTTCTAAACTAAAACTAAGGTAAATTTTCTTGATCCTTTATGGATATTATATTACTGCGTAAAATAGAAATACTATAGTGCGAAAGGATGTCGAGATAATCCTTACATATTATAAAGCCAAGTCCCCCACCGCGTCTTGTCTGTCTGTTTGCGATAAACTAAAAACTCATGAACAAATTTTCATGCGGTTTTTCCCAAAAGACAGAGTGATTTATGAGGAAGATTTATATGTATATTACATACATATAGGTAGAGGAAAGCCGAGAATTTTAAAGATTTGTAACACTCGTGTGAAACGGGTGGGGCGCTAGATTTATAGTGTAGTATTTGCGTTAAGAAAATAATGACTCATCAGTGCTACTGTAAAATATAGGCGTAATCATATTGGGATAAAAATTAAACTATAGCTTTTATTGCTTAGTATTTTCAAATATTAAATTTAAATAATAATTACTTTAACAACTTAATCAGACTCGTGCGAATTATCACTTAAATTTTCCGAATAGGTATTCATTTTTTAAATTGACCAAAAGCCGTACTTTTCCGAAGGGCTTACTTCAACAGGTCAATGTAAAAACGGCTATCTAATTTACTATAATCTTATTGGTCAAGGGACGTGCCTAACCTGAGTAACAACGATGAGTCACTATTGTCTTGTCGCGAATACACTGTAGTTCTAAATCTGTGTTATCACACAAATAAGCAATGATTTATTTGATAGAGAGTCCAACAACATTGGGGCTATTTATTACGTAAGACGATTTTTACTAGTTCTTAACCCCTCTTAATAAGAAAAAAATGGGAATAGGCCGACTCCTCCCCCTCCCCCTGTTTAATATTTATTACGTGAGATCTTAAGCGATGCTGTCGCGCGTTTATTCAGCATGGGTCAGCATCGCTATTAGCACGCGTTAGTCGGAATTTGCAAGCGCTAAACGAAAAATTCCAACGCGCTACTAACGCGCTACAGCATCGCTACAAAAAGTCGCCGTGGGCGAGGGCTCTAAGTGATCATTTTTAGTAACGTTTACAAGTGTGTCGCTGACGCAAACAAATAACGTTTAGTTCACAAGCGTGCCATGGAAATAGTTTACGTATACGAATCCAAATGCACGATTGCCCTCCCTGTTTCAAATCTTAACTTTGCGTACCTATTTTTGTGAGCTTATGTAAGAACTACTAAAATAAAACGGGATAAGGGCAAGAAGAAGATGTAAGAACTACTAAGACTCCCCCCCACCCCCTTGTAAGAATAAATAAGACATGGTAGGTTACCATGACTTTCAAAGTAAGATTGTTTTATTCTCATTTCAGTGCGGGTAAGAGATGGAGCTAGACAACCTGTATAGCCCTGTCTCTTACCCACACTGGAATAAGAATAAAACAATCTTACAGATCCCGACACGGATCTTGAGCGCTGGTTTCAAGTTGCGCAGAAGTAAAATATCGGGTCTCCTTAGTGGTACGAAGTGAGAAGCGGGGGCGGGGAGTGTCAGTGATTGGTTCGCCGCGCCGTCGTGTCATAGACGTCACTCGTGATTCGTTTCCTGCGCTTGCTGCATGTATCTAACAACGACGACGATGGTCTCGCCAATGTATGGAATGCGGAAAGATATCCCCATTCTGACGCCGAGCGCTCAAAATTCGTCCCGTTATCTGTACTTTGAACGTTATGGTGACCCACAATGTCGACCTCCCTCCCCCCCCCCCCTAAATCGTCTTATGTAATAAAGTTCCATTAAGTGTTGAGTTGTGTTGTTAAAGACATGAAAAGCCAATATCTTATTATTAGGTATATTCTTAATTTATTATTTGTAAGTAGTAGCTCAGCTTTACGTGTTATATTTGAGCAGATATTTTTATAAAAGCAAGTTTGATCAGTTTGATCGCAAACTAATAAGTATGTCTCAACGATGTGAACTTTTATTATATTGTGGGGTACTTATTTTGTAACATAGCACTATAAATGGGTAAAATAAGACATTTAATTGGACATTTTTTTGTGTTAAGTTTAATGTTTAATGAATAAACTCGAATTATGATTTTTTTTCGATTGTGTGGAATCATTCCGTGGGTATGAAAAGTGGCGTTAGGTAAGAGTAGATTTTATTGTATGGGGTCAAAGTGAAATTCTGTAGATGTGATGTGTTACGTGAAAATAAAATTGAACGTACACTTGTCCGAACGCGTCGAACGAATCGAAAAAAAAGATTTTTAGAACTCTTTATTCTGGAGTCCTAGTTTCGGACGATTCGCCGTTCGATTAGGTGTTTCATAGAGTCTTATAAAGAATTCAAAAAGTTATTTTCTTTCGATTCGTTCAACGCGTTCGAGTCGGATATGTGTGCGTTACCTGAAGCCTGAAAAAGAAAATCGCGAATAATAAATTAGGTGAGCCGTTTAGATTTCACGTAATTTATTTTACTATATCACTTAAATTTTAAAGTTGACAGCTTGTATGTATGTGTGTATGTTTGTTACTCCTTCATGCTCAAATTTATGAATTTGTATGTAAAGGCACATGGATAAACTATGTCCTGGGTAGATTATCATGCGGGCGAAGCCACTGTCAGAACTAGTTAACTACTTAATATTATTATTAACTTCATACTGTTAGTCTACCAGTAGACATTGACCTCTTACGGCTCGTTCATGACCTTGGTGCTGTGAGCGGGAGCTAAGCGCGGGGCGGCGAGCGGTAAGAACAAAAGTACGAAAATTTTTGAAGCATGTCACGAGCCACCGCTCATAGCGCCGCGCGAGTACTTTACGATGCCGCTCCGCTCGCCGCGCCGTTCGCCTCTAACACCAAAGTCGCGAACATGCCGTTAGTCAAGTGCAGGTATTTGAAAAAAAAAAGTTGTTTTGTCTTCAATTAATATCTGTTCCCATCACGTCTGCAGGGTTGCACTAACAAATTTAGCTTGACCCTATATTGTTATATCTGTAAGTTAATAGTCGCGCCGTCGTTGATCAAAGATGAGAAGGAAGTAGATAATTACGTATACATTCTTCAATAACCTCCCTTATAGGAGTCGGGTAAAACCTGGTTTTAAAATCAGATCAGATAAGTTTAATCGATAAATCAGCAAAAACAGTCAGCATTTTTTTTTTGTTCTTACTGTCCCACTGTAACTAAAGCTAGGGTTACATTACTGTGTCTGGGTGTGTCGTGGCGTAGGATACACCAATCAAATGAATCTGTTCAAGCGTACGTAATATCATAACAAGTTTTGTAGCCAATCAACGGCGTCAAAAGGCGCTACAACACGCCACAACACGCTAATATAACCCTAGCTTTAGGGTTAGATCTATTATCATGGAACACAAATATACAGAATTTAGTCGTTCTTTTTCAACTTAATATTTTTTATACAGTAGTATGTTTAATATGTATACATACAACAAGCATAAGACAGAAGATTGATCGAATACACTGAATATAGAATAGAATACACTTTATGATTAGTTTATAAAGTACATAGTTGTACTAACATTGGAATACAGTGTAAGTGCCGCATGCACCTAATTATTATATTATAGTTAGCCCATATTGTCCTACTGCTGAGCAAAGGCCTCCCTCCACTCCTTCCAACGATCACGGTTCCCCGCTTTCTCATTCCAATTCTTAAGGAAACCCGACCATCCAGGTCGTCCCACCATCTCCTTCGTAGTCTGCACGTAAAGTCGTTCAAAATAAGGTCTATTTTTCAATGGCACAAAAAAATATCTGCTTCTATTTCTATCATAATTTGATCAGCGACGGCGACTTAATTTGATAGGATAAATATCTTAATGGTGACTTTAAGGCCGAGAGATTAAAGCTGCTAGTCTGTGTGTCAATCATCTAGGTGAATATTAGCTAATGTACTATTGACCGATTCTTTTCTTCCTATCAAACGGCCTGTATAACTTTGTGTGCATTAACACAGATTAGTGTTGAAAAAAGAACAGAGATGGCGCTGTAGACAAGATTAAAGATAAGAGCTCATACATACGAGCAGCATGTTGCCAACGGCAGACCGGCGACACTTCGGCTGCCGTCGACCTTCATTTGTTTGGATGTCGAAGGCCGTCGACGTGTCGACTGCTGCAGTTATCTCTGACGTTTGTGTGTTTGAGCTCTTATTTTGCGTATTATACGCCCCAAAACAAGCTTATATTGTTTTCCCAAATCAACCGAATACTACAGCATTGTTTCTGAAACAAAAATTATCGCAAAGTATTATTGTTACTATACTTTCAAACACGACTGTCATGATTTCTTCTCTCAGCTTGTAGATTTAATTATATTGAGAAAAATTACAGAGATGGATCGGTAATTAGTACATTTAGGCCTACTGTCCACGGATGCGTAGCTTCATAGACGTGTATTACAAAACTACACAAAACTATGAAACTCGACTTGCGGCAATGTCGTGCTCGCGTCGCTGCATGCAAGCTCGATGACGCTTGCCGTACCGCATATTATACATCGGGGTTTACAATCGCAGGCATTTCTGCCTGATCACTTAAAATAAATTTCGCTTGAATCCTGGGGCGCGGTGCCAAACCAAACCCTTTGAAATTTTCGTTTCGAGTGCAAGCAAAAATGAACTTAGTGGTGGTCAGGCGGAAGTGTCTTTAATAGTACATCGACGGGAAGCTCGTGGAGGCATATACTCGTCTTCCGACGGCATTGTCACAAATTATTGAAAACGTACGCGTTTCAACACGCCTCGTGGATACCTGTCGGTACGTTGTGCGTCTCAAGTTGTCTATACCCTATTCGCGTTAAGATTAGAATTTAAAAAACCTTTTTTACCGTCTGTTCAAACGATTTTAACTTCTATTTCATAGGTATAAGGATGGTATTAAAAGCAAAAAAAGTGGTTACAATACCAACTATTTACTGCAGCCGCCATTTGTCATGCCACCAACGTAACAAAAGTCAAAATCGGTTGAACAGACAGTAATAAAAGGTTTTCTTAAATATCTAATGTTGTTATGAACAGAGTATAACGTATTTTGAAGCGGCTATGAATGTATGCGTCCGTGGACATCAACAATTATATTTTTTTGTAATTAAAAAAAAATTGTGTGACTGGTAATTAGTGACCGATACTTATACACGTTATTGTACATAAGATTACAAACAACTTTCTCAAAGAAACTTTTTTTAAACTCATTAGGTTTATCACAAGAACAAAACATCGGTTCGCGCAAATTAGCGTCCGCGCACCTGCTACCTCTCAGCTGTTAGCCGCGTAACGTCTTTGTCTCATTTACCTTACCTACAATAGTGATAGTGCACTCGCGCCGCTTGCAAACCTATCGGTGTATGTTATCGGTGTAGGTACCTACATGTTCCGGTTAAATAATATTAGTTAAATAATGAGTATATAAAAAAATTTCTTTGGGAAAGTTGTCTGTAACCATGAGTACAATCACGTGTATAATTATCGGTCACTAATTACCAGTTACCCTATATAGCAATTGCTTTATGAAACAACTGTTTGAATGAACTTCGTCAGAATGTTAGCGTTTATTGTAATAAGTACTTGTTTTAGTAACATTCTCACCACTTATGAAGTAAGGCCGCGACTTTTTCTATTTCGCACCAAAAATTATTGTCAATGGAAGTTTCGTGATTAGATAACTTTATTTTTAATATAATGTTTTAGTGCAATAATGTCTAGTTCAGAGTTTCTAGTGGAAATAAATACGTTATAATATTTTTTTATATTTTATTTTTAAATCCTCGTACAACACCGCGCAAAACGCAAATCATTGACCTGGTTCAGAAAGCTGCCCAGCTTAAGTGGGACTGGGTTGGACATTTTTGTCGCATGCCGATTGAGCGGTGGGCCAAGAAAACGCAAAATTGGTGCCCTGAAATCGCACGACGGGGTCGCGGCAGACCAAGAAGGAGATGGCGGGACGACTTGGATGTCTTCCTTGGGAATTGGAAAGAAGTGGTTCAAAACCGGGAACATTAGAAGGAGTGGAGGGAGGCCTTTGTCCAGCAGTGGGACGATATGGGCTAGATATAATAATATAATCAGCTATTACGGTTGCTGAAGCCAGTTGAACGTAATTATAAGAATTTAAGACTTCTATCGATAGTAAAAAAAATCTAACGATCTTTGCCCATCTGTCCATATGAAGATGAACATTATCGCCGAGCCTGGGCCAAAAAGCATTTACAACGATCTAGAGTCGCCCTTGACAAGTTGGTCGGAGAAGACCAGACAAAGAAAGTCGATAAGATATTGGAGTGGATTTTGGACAGCAGTGGGACAACGCAGGATAAGTTAAAAAAAGATATTTCCTACAAATATGAATGTTTACCTATTTATCTTTATTGTCAAGCACTTACAGTTAATTTTCGTATAGCAAAGTTTAGTAAACATTTATTACGAATATCAACATTTGTTGGAGCGTCATCATCATCCACAGCAGTGACGGACACTTCTCGTCTTTGGAACGCCTGATCAACTTCGCATAGCAGCAAGACGTGTAATAGCTGTAAGGTGACATGACACTTCACTATAACACTTCCCTTCTTGTAAAAATCTACAGTGCGTTTCATTTAAGAAGTTCCTTTGCCGTAATGTTGGCAATATGGAAAAACAATGTTGCAATATTTTATCAACTAAATTACTTAATATTAGAGAAATTAAGTGATGCTTCGTTACTTTTAACAATAGCCTTTTTTAAACTATTTTTGAATAAAGTATAGGACGCCTGGGCTCCATTCCGATTGTCCTGCAATTCTTTCAAATACCGAAAACGCCACGCCACAATATCGTACCTCTCAATTAACAACTTCCTTTTAGACCTGCTTTTTTTAAATAAAATCCCATTCCCCTCATAATTCGCCAAAAAGTGTTGTAACTACCGTTAATCTATTTCGTTTCGCATTTCGGGGAACAATTTTGGTAGAGTAAGCAACTTTTTCCTTTTTTCCCTTCTTTTTTCTGTAGACAGACAGGGAAGCCAACATTACGCCGAAGGAACTTCTTAAGTGAAACGCACTGTACATACTGTTCTCACCACAGAACAGAAGAAGATTCCTGTGTTCTGTGGTTCTCACCCAAATAAATTTAAACTAATTTGCATTGAGCATCCAAACTTTAATTTCATCCAGAACATCCCATAAACCCGCACATGAATATCAACATTAATCATTAGTGTTTTATTTTTTATCTGCAAACATTAGAGTCAAAGCTCTGCCTCCTATACTAAATGACTTGAATCTCAAAAGAGAGTACTTTTCTTTTATGTTTTTCCTTAACAGAAACAGTACGTAGGTACCTTTTTTATGTTTTCGATGGGAAACCTTCAAAAGGCGCCCGGACTTCGGGGATAAGTCCGGGGAGTGTGGGATTTTTACCTCACTAAAACCACCCCGGTGATCACCATCAGCACGTAGAAGGGGCCCCGTTACTTCTCAAAAGACCATTCCGGAACCCCCTCAGTGCAACGCCGGTTACGACACATCCCTGAAGGGACTATTACGGTCTCCTCTGAGCCTCTTTGTGCACGGCAGCACGTGACCACTGTGCTACCGTCTTCCCTGGAATCCTTCGATGAGCGAGCAGAGTCCCCACTCTGAGCGCTCGTGGTTCCAGTCACTACGTAGGTACCTACTGATCTACTCAGGATGCTGGATATAAGTTTCCAAAGCTCAAGATGAATTGAATGGGTAATTTTTCAGTTGCTTTTGAATGAATAGGTAGGTACTCGACAGGTGTAAGTATTTTGAAATGTATGAACCGCAGTTTTTTCATATTTATATCATAGTTTACACTCCCATTCGGCCCATCGTGTTGACTAACAGTCAGCTTAACTCCGTACAAAAATACAAGCTTCCTGGGGGCTTCCCAAACTATGCGAAGTTTCCAACTACCGTAGATGTGGACTTGCGTACGGCGAGCAATGGATAGCTCACCCTCGCCGTCCGGTAAGGATCAAGCGCTCGCCTCTAAAGAGATGTCAGCAAAATTGAGGCAGCCAATAAGGGCCGACGCCTAAAAGGACTGGATTGTTTTGCGTAGCCCTCGCAAATAGGACGACTGTAGGAACTCTGAGTTTTAGTCAGCAAAAGTCTGACATACCCTGCTGCTTCCCCCAGAGCGCGAGGAGTCATTAGGTAGAGACAGAAGGAGAAGTAGGTAGGCACTATACCATCTCGAAAATACTCATCACGAAGTTGCTAGCCTGTCGGTTTTCTACCGTTTTGCATTTCGTTTTGAATTGACTTTCGCCAAGCCCGCTCCATCATCAGACTACCAGATATACGGCGATGCGCCACCGGTAGGTAACTGGTGAACTTCCCAACCATACGTAGGTACAAAAACATTATGGGATTCATCGTGCATACAGCTAAGGAGTGGAATTTCCTACCAGAGTCTTTGTTTCCTGATAGCTCTGGTCCCTACCAGAGCAAAGCAAAAGCAGAGCAGAGGAATTTCACTCCCTAAATTTTTGTCGGAGCTGTCGATACGCACAATAAATAATAATACTAATAAATAAATTAATTATAATTTAAACTGATATTAGAATGAAATAGACACAAATTGATAAATTTAAGAGTAAAGAGAAGAGTTTTTCTAGTTTTCTTCTTTATGTCTACAAGTTAATTAGAAACAGCCAAACAGAAAACCAAAAAACACCCTGAAAAACGACTGTGTTATTGCCAATGAGCGCATAACGATTGACTCAAGACGTTATTATGCGTTCATACTGCACATGCCAAGCTTATAAAAGCGTGATAAATTCGATGAGGCACTTTAGTTAGTTCCCTATGCCTAGTGTGAGAAGAGCAGCAGTTGACGCTACTGTATGCGTAGGCAGGTAGCTGTATTATTTCAAACGGATCTTGGACTAGGTACCTATGAGTACATACCAGTTAGGTACTATGGAACAAAAATAACTCCTAAAATCACAAGCAACAAGGGTTGTTTATCGGTAACCATCAATGACGTCAGCACATAAGGCCAACTGTGGCACTTTTCCCATTTACTGTACCACGCACTCTCGGCTCGATATAGAAATTCAATTGACAAATATGATCACAATGCAGCTGTGTTATAACTGCAAAACCACTGGCCTGATAAGTCGGTTTAGTGCCAAAAACTACCCAGTGCCATGCCAACCGCCGCGGAGGGTTGACGGAGTGCGTCATAACAACTTTACCGCTCCATTTCATAACTTTCCCGCGCCTTTTTGGCGTAACACGTCTTTTAGTTCACTGAGTCCTTATGAAGGAAGAAAATTTCGCGAGTTTTCCTTGGGACTTCGTATCAACTTTAACGTGTTTAAAGGATAATAATTTCTACAGAATATAAGTGAGTAATTATGTAATAATTCTTAGTGCTTATCTTCAGGGCTCGATCTAGCTATTTAGCCACTTTGGGCATAGATAATTTTCGCTGCCCTATAAAAACAAAAAACCATATAAGTCATGAGTCTTAAGTATTAAATGTTTCCACTGTCCTACCTGAAGTCGGTTTGAAGGTGGTACATAAAATTCTCAACCTGTCAACTTGGGTCATTGGGTGTGGATGGCTAATGGCAAGGTTGGAAGAAAGGAATAAGTAAATTTTGTTGCCCCTCAATTTAATCCGCTTCGAGCTTGCTCCCCTTAGATCGGGCCTGCTTATCTACCATTTTCAGTCACTTTATTTTCATTAACTTTTTTTCTTATCAATCACGCTAAGTTTCTAGATTACCGTTGTCAAAAATATAGCATAAGAAAGCTACCTTTTATGGTAGTTAGGTCATAGATTGCAGTGTTTTGTGTCCTCACATATGTTGCCTAGGGGTAGACTTGGCAACTGGCGCGGTGCCAGTTTCGCCCACCCAATGTCGGTTGCGTTCAGGGTGTAATAACTTTTAGCGATCGAGACAGATGAGCATGAACCGTTTGATGATTATTATTTATGAGCTGTGACTTACATTATTCCGTGAATGAATTATGACGTATTGTGTGATCAAAATCTGTATCTAAAAGTAATTATATGCTCCGAGAAAAGCAATTATGACCGCAATTCGATAAGAATTTATATTTAAAATTTATATCTAAAAAAGAATCCGCAACGTATACAACGGATGGCAAACAATCATTTGTGGGATCGAAGGTTAATAAATAGCCTACGAAATCTAACCAAACATACAAAAAATTACATAAAAATTGGTCTAGCAGTTTCTGAGGAGTTGCAACACGAGCTTTATAGGTATTAGATTAGATAACCGTGAACTAACTCTGTCTGTCTGTCATGCTTTCACGGTTAAACTACTGAACCGATTTTGATGACATTCGGTACGAAGTAAAATTAACCCTTCAGATACCGTCAATTAGAGACACAATAGTAAGACAATAGATGCGCGGCCACCGGTGGTCGCTTGGGGATTCATGAATTAAACCCTATGGAAGGACATATCCTATTCTTTATCTGGTTTCGTTGACGATTTCGCGTCCGCAATACCCGACATTCACGCGAACAAAATCGCTGACGAAAGCTAGTTTATTTTATATTTACTTTATTGTGTACCTCGTATACCTAAATACAGGACAAATAATATGAGGTGTACAGTATCGCACAGGGCAATCTCTTACAGAAAACCTTTGGATAGACTGAACAAAATTAACACTATTCTTATCTATTTTGTCCGCGCACAGTCCGCGGGCAAGTAGAAAATTGTCCCAAGAGAATATACCCTAGGGATAAAAAGTATCTGATGTGCTATTCCAGGACTTGATCTACCTGTGTGGCAAAGTTCATCCAAAACCATTCAGCCGTTCGAGTGTGGAAAACTCACAAACATACACTCACAAATTTTCGGCTTTATAATTTTAGTGTGATGTGATTTTCAAGATCTTTCCTCATCTGGGGCCATGGGTTGTGCGAAAGAGAACCCGGGGCTCTGGAACAAAGGCAAAGAAGGAACAGAAGTGGGTTTTTTTAATAGCCTATACTGTCCCACTGCTGGGCAAAGGCCTCCCCCAACTTCTTCCAAATATTCTTTTCTTGAGCCACCTCGATCCAGTCCTTGCGGTAGGCATCTAGATCGTCTCGCCACCTCTTCCCAGGTCGGCCTCGGCGCCGCCGTCCATCTTCAGGTACCCACTTTGTGGAAACTCTTGCCGAAGTGGATTTTAGTCAGTAAAAATCTCACACCTCCTCTCGCCCCGTCCAAGAACGGGAGAAGTCATTGGATGATTTTTCATAAAAAAAACAAGATCTTCACTCATAACTTTCAATTCACAGCACTTCGCAACACCATAACTTCTGAGTGAACGAATCAAATTGTTTAACCAAGAGTTGCGAAAGGGTTCTATCTTAAGAATAATAATGATCTCGTAAAAGCCATAATGCGTCTCGCCTCTTCGACGCCTGTCGGGAACTCCGCCTGTCCTGGCGTTTATAACCCCTTGGCGCATATAACCCTTGGCTAGGAATAGGACTTTAACCCTGTGAACTGTGTGAACCGTAATACATTGACCTGTATATTGCAAAATGCAGTTCATAGATATTGTATTGCTTTCGGAGAATACTTAGTTTGTGGTATGAACTAGGTTTACGACCTTCCAACTGTTTAATTACACTAATATTATAAAAAGGTAAAGTTTTTTATGATTATAGGCTCGCGTTTGACCACTATCTCACCTGATGGTAAGCGATGATGTGGTCGACGATGGCGCACACTTGCTTAGAAGTAACCTATTCACTCTTGACGTAAAGACCCCTAAGTTGTAGCTATCGGGCAACAGACTCCGGCAGGGAATTCCACTCCTTGGCTGTACGAACAATAATTTTATTCTTTGTTTGTAGGAGGTAATCTCTGAAAGTACTGGTCCAATTGTTAGAATTTTTTCATCGATAGTAAGCTGCTTTATTCTTGAGTGACATACTCGTAGGCTATATTTAATGTGCACAAAGAATTGCCAAACTTAAGTGGCAATGGGCAGGGCACATTGCTCGCTGAACAGATGGCCGTTGGGTCCGAAAGGTTCTAGAGTGGCGACCACGTACCGGAAGACGCAGCGTTGGTAGGCCTCCAACAAGGTCGACTGAAGACCTGGTGAAGGTTGTGGGAAACCGATGGATGCGAGACGCACAGGAACGTTCGTTGTGGGGACGCTTGGGGGAGGCCTATGTCCAACAGTGGACGTGTATAGGCTGAAATGATGATATTTAATATACGCGAAAGCCGCGGGCAAAAGCTAGTAAAAAATTATAAAATAATGTTTAATTCGGATTAGTGACATCCATATGGGTTAGTAAATAACTAAGATAAACTAATACCTTTGTTAGTAGTTTATAGGTTTAGGTTTAACCTTATAAGGACTAGATTTTTCGATCTTACCTTTACCACAAGAAAAACGATATCGCACTAATCTTAGGTGTAATTCCTGGTTCGAATTGAATAAATATTTTAGTGTTGGATAGGTCATTTGTTGAGGAAAGCTACATAACGTCACGCTACTACCAACAGGAACGGAGCAGTAACCAAAGACGTGGGTAAAATTGCAGGAGACCAATTCAAAATCATCAAAATCAAAGCATTTATTTCAAATAGACCATATTTCCGGGATAAAAAGTATCCTATATCGTATTCCAGGACATGGTCTATCCGTGTACCAAGTTTCATAAAAATTGGTTTTGCCATTTAGGCGTGAAGGCGTAAAAAACAAAACAACTCACTTTCGCTTTTATAATATTAGTAAGGATAAACCATTTGCAGGCACTTTTGAATAGTCAAATGTCGGTCAGTGCAAGAAAAGTGAAGCTAAATTTCACGTTCCAAAGCGTAGATCTCTATGGAGAAGAACGTGCAAGAAACTCCATGGACACTCTTTTAAATCATATTATGTGACATATAATGTTTGGTTACATATTTCTTGTTGCTTCTATTATCTGAGCACAATGTAGTAAAAAATACTATAAGGCAGAAGTGGAACTAAATACTCGAACAATATAGTTAGTTTAGTCCTAATCTATACCAGTAGATAAAAAGAAACCAATACAAAGACTTCAAACTATTGCAGTCATAAAAAAACCACATTTTACATACTGCCCTCGTTAGTAAAAAAGACGCATATAAAATTTTTTCCAGATTTTAGTTTTAAACATTGAAACAGGAAAGAAAAGCGCATCTGCCTGTATTTTTAATATTTTGCTAACACGGAGAGTGTTAGCAAAATATATATACGTCTTTTTAACTATCAAGGGCAGCATACAAGTACTACGACAAGATTTATGCGTAGCGTAAACAGGAATTTTGGTTACGATCAGTCTACGGAATTCGTAGCACTCGTAGAGCTTGCTACGGCTACACGCTACGAAAAAACATGTCAATCGCGGAAATCGGAAAACAAGTTTATGATTTCTTAAACTAAGGAATTTGATTTTTAAGTTTCATCACTAATATTACTTCTATCTTTTTCACGTAGTAAAATAAATGATTGAATGATTGATGATTGTGAATGATTAAATGACACGAATCAAAAATAGCCTTAATATTATAAATACCACTATTAATATTATAAAGGCGAAAGTTTATGAGTGTGTGTGTCATGTTAGTTACCTCTGTACGCTCGAACGGCTGAACAGATTTAGATGAAATTTAGCACATGGATAGACCATATCCTGGGATAAAAATATTATTTTTATCCCGGGAGTATGTTTCCTTGGGGTAATTTTCTACAATTAAGCGGGTGAAGCCACTGGCAGCTGCTAGTGGAGCTGTATCGGAAACTCATGAAACGTTATCTTATCAGCCAGCCACTTACGTTCCGGTAACAGGCGAGGGTCAATGTTTCCTTAGACTTTCTTCTTCAGTCTATTTTTAGCCCTTTCTCTTGTCGATTTGATAATGGTCGGTTTTTTTTTTTATTCCACAACTATCACATAACACCGTCTAGCCAAGCTAAGCAGAACTAGTGTTATGAGTATTAGACAACTGATAAACATATACAATATATATCTAAATACATACATATCATAGATAAATTACAACCAGCCACAGAACAAATGATTGGGCGCATCACATAAACATTTACCCGGAGTGGGAATCGAACCCACGACCTCCGGCATAGAAGTCAGGGCCACTAACCACTAGACCATCAGGCCTGTCAAAATATAAAAAAAATATATTTAGAAAACGAAAAAAAAAAGTTACATCCCAGCGAAGACAGTACGGGGAACTTCGATCTAATTTTGATTAAATCCAAGTTATCTTATTTTTAATTTAGAGTTTAAATAATAATTAATTAATTTCCAAACTATTCATTCATTTCAAAAAATCTTTGAGGGAAACTAAAAGCATCGGTTCGAGAGAAGAAGAAGAAGAATTTCCAAACTGTGGACAGACTATTGGCCGACCAGCTGTCAGTCTTAATATCGATGCTCCCATAATATTTGTGCCAAAATATACGACTACCAACTACTATAGAACATTGGCACTGATTGTAACTGCTCGGACATGATCTTATCGATATATCTTTGCTATCCTACTAATATTATAAACGCTAAATTTTGTATGTATGGATGTAACTAATGTATGATTACACACAAAAACTGCTGAATGGATTTAGATGAAACTTGGTATACAGGTATACCATGTCTTGGAATGGATATGATACTTTTTATCCCGGAAGTATGTTCTCTTGGAATATTTATCTATATATATATAAATCAATGCCACTTTTCGTTGTTATTTTATAACTCAAGAACGGGCTCACCTATCCAAACCAAATTTTTAGGCTTTGTTCAGACTATTTAGTAGATGGTTTATGTAAAGTTTGGTAGGGTAGAGTAGGGTAGAGTAGTGTAGAGTAGAGTAGTGTAGAGTAGAGTAGTGTAGGGTAGAGTAGTGTAGAGTAGAGTAGAGTAGTGTAGAGTAGTGTAGGGTAGAGTAGGGTAGAGTAGGGAAGACTAAGGTAGAGTAGCGTATAGTAGGGAAGAGCCGGAGCGAAGCCGTGCGGGCAAAAGCTAGTTTCTTATATACTTTATTGTACACCGTTACACATACAAAAAGGAAACTTAAAACTAAAACAGTTACTTACAATGGGCGGCCTTATCGCATTCCGCTAATTTCTCTACTATCACAAGGGGGAATCGCTGGCAGCCGTTAGTGATTTTTATTTGTTAGATATTCCACTTTTCAATAGACGGTTTCTAGTTTTCTGGTTTATTTAGTAAAAGAACAATCGCCTTGATTAAAACTTAAGCCTTAAGGTAAAAAAGTTTCGTTATGGTGAAAGCGAAATGTGTTATACTTAGTTGCCCCCCTTGCTCCTTCCAAAATTTTTTATCTTCTAAAATCCCTGGACAAGTTTCGAGACTTTTGTCTTATCAAATTTTATGTTTGTAAAACACAATCTCTCAAACGTATAGGTAGATCTACTTATTGCACTGCAATTAGGTATATAATGACACTTGTTACCAAACTGTGACATTTTGAATACCATTACGCATTAGTGCTATAATGTAATTAAAACCTTTTTGTTCAACCTCTCTCCCGCCATAATTTTATTACATTTATCGTATCAATATGGGCGCGGATCGTCCCCCAAGAGGAAAAAAAGAGCGCGCATGGGAAAACAGATTTTTACCGCAACAAACAAAAGTTTACTAGTTTTATAGTTATTTTCTTCACACGTGTATTGAAAAACGTCGTATGATACACGTGAGTAATTAATGATTACCGTTCTCGGCTCTCTTAAGACCTTCGCCATGGCTCGGGTCTAAATACCGCCTCGACGGTAATCACTAACATTACACACTTATCATAATGTACTATTATGTTTCTATTTGTTCTTTCTTTTCAAATAGCTTATTAAATCTACTCTATAGATACTAATACATCAAAAAGGAATTATTTGTATATTAGTTTGTGTATGTGTGTATTTTGTTACTTCACGCTCTAACGGCTATACGGATTTCAATGAAACTTGGCACACGGATAGACCATGTCCTAGAATACCACATACTTTCTATCCTGGGAGTATACAATGTTCCCTAGGAATCATTTCCTACTTCCATGCGGGCGACGCCACTGGCAGAAGCCAGTTGTATACCTACCAGTGGCTACCACAGACGATCTCGATACATAGCTGTGGTGGACAAGTAGCGAGTTCTGTTTGTTTGGTAGACAGAGGTTAGCCCTTCCGATTCATCTTGTGCCAGACAACTACTCACAATAGACACCTTGCCAAATGCCTGTTAATGAAACATGTTCTAATTATAGATATTTTGAAGTATAGAACGGACATCATAATTGATTCCAGTTTCGCTATATTAGTCGTTCTAAGCGTTTTCCTCTATACAAGGTGTAACGTTAAATGCTCAAAACCTGAAATTAGTTTGATTAGAATAACGAGCAGAATCAATTAAACCACTTTTTAATATAGGCTAAATTTTTCAAAAAAATCTTCATTAAAAATTTCGAGCTGCCTATTTATGAATAGGTCAAGCCATCATGTGCGCAAACCCGCTGAAATAGGTAAACAAACACAAATAGTTGTAATCCAATCAAATTTTCTTATAGGTACACGGGATAATAAAATGCAGATATGAATTTAAAACAAACTAAAACTGCTCATAAAAACTTTGATATTTTTTATTTTATTTTTTTCTCACTTAATTAGGTCAATCGCTATGCTACATGCGTTCGTACGGATGCGTTTATATCCAGTATCCACCAATCATACTCAGCTTAGCACGGGTAGAAACGGGCTTAACTAAACTCTGTTTTTGTATGAATAGATGCGTGCTTTCGATGCGTTGTATAGATTGGTCGGTGGCCCATTCTCCTTTAACTTACAAACTTCGTCTAATTTATTCATTTCTCACTTTATCCATTCTCGTCACACACCACATCCATCTTAACATACTCACCTCCACTACATGCAATCATTTTTCATCCGTCTTTTTCTCAGCCCAACATTCTGATCTATAGAGGCTAGCGAGATATCTTAATAATAATTTTTCGGTAGGTACACTTCTTCGGAAACCCACTCTTATCCTTGTTTTTGCACTAGTGTGGAAAAGTGCACGCGCTCGCCCCACCTCAATTTACCTATTAGTTACATTTGTCATAACAGGTTGGCGCGACCCCCACGAATTGCGCAAACCTGAAAATAGTAAATGAACAGCGAATTGCGCGAAAACCGCCTGGTCGCAGTGACAAATTTCTCCATATATAGCATCCATCAGGCCTCCTCTCTAGGAGAGAGAATGGGTCTTAATCAACCACGCGGGCCCACTGCGTGTTGGTGGATGAAACATGCCTTCGAATTTATTGTTCTAGGACGAGGTTTCCTCACGATGTTTTCCTTCACCGTTTTGAGAGCAGTGGTGATGAAATAAATTATACAAAGTAATGTGCTTGGCTAGATTTGAACCCGCGACCTACAACTAGTAAGTCCGTTATCACTCGGCCACCACTGTTCTCAAACTCACACTTTCTCCTCTTGTTTCAAAATGTACTATTTGGGTCAGGTATCCTTACTAATATTATAAAAGCGAAAGTGAGTTTGTTTGTTCGTTTGTCTGTTACGTCTTCACGCCTAAATGACAAAACCGATTTTGATGAAACTTGGTACACGGATAAACTATGTCCTGGAATAGGACATAGGATACTTTTTGTCCCGGAAGCATGTTTTCTTGGGATAATTTTCTACTATCACGCAGGCGAAGCCGCTGGGAGCAGCTAGTTACAATATAAGGTCACGCGGATGTAGCGCAACAGTCGCGCGGCACATTGCGGCTAATTTGAAGACGCCCTAAATGTGGAACTCGTGATTTTAATAGACGATGCTTGAAACACGTGTAAGTATTGTTGGCCAGCTCCCGAGAGCACGTGATGACCAACGGATTCAATGCCCTTTAAGGCGTATAGTCCCTTGAACATCTGGCCGGAGTTAAATGCACACATACTCGTACCGCCACCCACCATGCGGGCGCACAGAGCCCCGCTGACCTTTAAAATCATTTTCTTTGCGATATATTATCCTATTATTATTATTATTTTTTATTTATTAGCGATACTCTCCAAGTATTTTACTTCTTATCAGAACTACATGGCTGAACGATGGACCACCATAATACAGGCCATCGGCCTAGTTTGGTGGTTATCATCAAATGTATTGTGAAACATCGTACTTGTTAAATGTGACTATAACTACAACATGTAAATCTGTGTCAAATAAACGTTTTTATTTATTTTATTAACCTAGCCGTTCACCGCCGCGCCGCAAACCGTAGCGATGGAAAGCCTCCCATAAGGTGGACCGACGA
Source organism: Mythimna lalbum (assembly GCA_949319445.1). Lineage (NCBI taxonomy): Eukaryota > Metazoa > Arthropoda > Insecta > Lepidoptera > Noctuidae > Mythimna > Mythimna lalbum. The sequence goes on along the minus strand of OX439357.1, from coordinate 5,568,054 downwards.
CCCGTTGAGAGTCGCAGAAATGCGGTGAATCCGAGACGCACAGAATCGGTCGTTGTGGCGACGCTTGTGGGAGGCTTATGTCCAACAGTGGACGTCTTTCGGCTAAAATAATGATGATGATGATGAGCCATTACCGAAGAGTAGGCTTGAGAGTCACTGTTTTATGACACTGCTCGGGTGCTAGGGCCTTAAGACATTACGTACTCTCTAGTACAGAGAAAATTACGTTACACGAACCTACCTACGTGGCAGTAGCGTAGCTAGGCGCGGGCAAAGTGGGCCCACGGCATCGCCCCCGACGGGACCTCACACAAGGTCTCTTTAAGAACGAGGTTTTTTAAATTAACTGACTAGCTTTTGCCCGCAGCTTCGCCTGCGTAAATAAAATATAGCCTATGTCACTCAGGATTAAAGCAGCTTTCTATCGGATCGGTGGAAAAAATTTCGCAATCGAACCAGTACTTTCAGAGATTAGATCCAACAAACAAAAAAAAAAAAAACTTTACCTCTATATTATATTATTAGTGTAAGATAGGCTCGCGTTTGACCACTATTTCACCTGATGTTAAGCGACGATGTGGTCGAACACTGGGTTGCGACAGTTGCTCTCGCGTCTCGTTTTCGAATTTATGAAAGAAAATGGCCTCGCTGTTGTTGCTGACGGCGAGCCATGGGTAGCTCGCTGTCCGACCTTCCGGTAACATTCCGGACCGAGCCCAAGATATCGAAATCGCGCACTATTCCCGTGCGCCTCAAGGAGTGGTCAGCGACAGGAGGGGCCCAGATGGTTCGAAGCCTACTGGGGCCAGGGTTATCCGAAAGGAACTCGAGCACTGGTATGAAGGCTAGAAGGAACGGGGTGGGGTTTTTAGTCAGTAAGAGTCTGACACTATCTCGGATTGTCATAAGACGATATTAGGCCACCGAAAACAAAAAAGCCTCGCTGATGTTCTTTCGCCCACGTCTAAATTAGTCCTCAATACGCCTCTGCTACGTAGGTAATTGGAACGGTCTCGGTATTCAGGAGGGTATGATTGGATACTCTACCGAGGTGGGGAACAAAAGGCGGTTTCAAATTGATTAATTGCTTTTCACGATTCGTAGCAGTTAATTATAGTTAGTGCTAAGTAACCTTGGTAGAAATATAGGAGTTACATTATGAAACGTTTGCGCTTACTTTTAAATAATTTGACAAAAATAAAAATAATTATTTCACCTAAGCCTTATCACTACATAGTATAAAACAAAGTCGCTTTTTCTGTCCCTATATCCCTATGTACGCTTAAATCTTTAAAAGTACGCAATGGATTTTGATGCGTTTTTTTTAAATAGATAGAGTGATTCAAGAGCAAGGTTTATATGTATAATAATATCCATTAAATAGTCGATAAATACTGTTACCCGAGCATAGCCGGGGCGGGTCGCTAGTATCGAATAAAGCGATATATAGGGTTATTTGTAAAACACTAGAACCTCTCAGGACTATGGTACTAACATCATAAACAACAATTTTTGTTCTATGGCTTTTAAAAATGTATCATATTTTAGTTCATCAGATTGTCATACTAAAATAAAAATATTTAAATATTACGTAGTCTATGCAAAGCAAGCGAGTGGGATCGGGCGGCACGGTTGCTTGATGCGCTTGCGCCGCATCATACTGACGTATGTAGGCATAGCAAAATACAGAGTTGAAATCTTGGAGGTTTGTATTTGGGAAATGTTTTGGAAAAAGTCATAAAAGAAAAGTTGTCGTTTATAATTTTAGTATCTAATACATTCCTGTAAGGTTGTTAATGTTTTATTAATAACCCTGTATAATAAAATCTAGCTAGAGTACTGCTAGGGTTATTGCACCACCCAGAGGTGCTGGAAGCGATGCGGCTGTGCGCGCCGGACGGGTGTGTGGGCGCGCGCCGCCGCCCCGCTTGGGAGGTGCCGTCTACTAGGACTAACCTCTTAAAGTTTGCTCCTTTGTCACGAGCCATACATATCATTATCTGAGGATATATTTAGCCAAAACCAACCGAAATTTGTAAAAGCGGCTCAATTACTTATTGAGAAAGGTCTGGACTAATGATTTACATTCATAATTAATTTAATAATATTTTATTACCATGTACCTACTGTGTTTGTTATAACATCGCCTTGGACGCGTCTGTAAAGATGTTATAATATCATTTTGTAAATAAATAAATAAATAAAATCAAGAGCCAAATTAACCACGTCTAAGAAATAACGTATGTAACAGTTCTAGAAAAGTATATATTCATTCATTTGTTTATAAAAAAAACTAGATTTAAGCTTTTTAACCAAGGACCTTGCAAAAACACTGAAACAAACTCAGAGTTAAGTTTCATTTTAAAGTCCATACAGTATCTACCTAGATACTCTTCATTAGGCTTCTAAAGTTACTTAGTTTTAACCTTGGTGAAAGTTCAGTTCTTGATAAGTATGGAGCTGTATGTATAGCGACATCTATGACGCCACATAAGAACTACGAAATCCTGCATCGCGCAATCAAAGTTCTCCGCGCGATTTCAATATATACGACAGCCCGAATCAAATATTGGGTATTAGCCCACCAGACTATAACACCTGTCTGATCCTCCCTTTTCAATAGAGATTTGCGGGACTTTACTCTCTGTTTCACATACCTCCAAATATGTATATAGGTAGGTATATACTCTATATAGTTCCAACTCCTTAGCAGTTAAGTTTAGGTCGTCAAATGAACCGCGTCCTCTGGATATCTACACGTCTGAGTCTATTTATATCCCCTACACAATTTCCGTAAAAGCTTTCTTCACGTCTCACTGCCTAGCAAAGATCGACAGTTTCAAATCCGTACTTGGAACTTTCCACCAAAGAGAAAATAGATAGATAGATAAAGCATTTATTGGCTACAACACAAAACATGCAGCTAATAACATATTACACACAAGTTATAAAAACTAAGCAATAAGCACTTATACTAATAAACAACAACAAATAAAAAAAAAAAATAACACATGTAGGTGCTTTTTTTTGTTTATTATTGATAGGCTCGCGTTTGACCACCATCTCACCTGATGGTAAGCGATGATGTGGTCGACGATGGAGCACGCTTGCCTAGAAATAACCTATTCACTCTTGACTTAAAAACCCCCAAGTTGTAGCTATCAGGAAACACAGACTCCGGCAGGGAATTCCACTCCTTGGCTGTACGCACAATAAATGTGTTCCCAAAATTCTTTGTGCGTATGGGTGGGAAGTCAACCATGTACCGGTGACGCAACGCCGTACGTCTTGTGGTCCGATTCAAATTAGACAAAAGAAAAAGATATACCAAAATAGACCCCTAGTGCGGTGTGCATATCGTGCTGCACCAATGAGAGTCCAGCTCAGCACGTGTCAGGCAAAAATACCTGAAGCTGATATTCTGCTGGATCCTGACAACAAAGCAAAAAAGTTTAGTTGGGTTGGGTTGGTTGGGTTGGTTGGTTGGTTGGTTGGTTTGGTAGTGTAGTTGGTTGTTTAGTTTTTTAGTGTTTGTGCAATAAAGTTGTATAATAATAATAATAACATGTATTTCCCTTCTGACGTCACAATCCGGCAAAAAGTTACGCAACAAGTACCCACGTCAAACAAACGCACAAAACTATATCATGTTCCTATTAAAAATCCGTAGACTGTGACTGAATGAAATGATACGAGAATCGTGTCACTCGTATTGTAACCGAACAAGGTTCATATTTCTGTAACAAAATATTGATCATAATAATAGCATAATGTTCCTGCCAGGTGTACTTGGCTTGTAACAGTATTCTAATTTAACTATAGTCTGGCAGCCCTTGATCTAATTTGAGTTAGCTAATCGCGTGTCTAGTCTGTTTTTAGTTTGAAAACTGTCTAGCAGATAAATCGTCTTGTTGAATGAATTATCTAATGTTTTATTTTATTTATTTGAGATAAAATCACTTAAATGCTAAAGAAAAAACAAGAACTCCTTAAATTTAGAAGCACAATTATTATATCAGGGAGATACAGCAGAAATGAAAGACTGTGGCACAAGATAAGTGCCATAACAAACACACTACACGGTTTTTAGTCAGTAAGAATCTGACACTATCTCCCGCTCCACCCAAGGGCGGGTGTTGTTGATTTTTGCCCACCGTAAAAAAAAACACTACCCGGAAAAAAACACACTAACCGGATGCAGTTGATTAACCCTGTTATACATGGAGCGACTACCTATCAGACCACTGCTTGGATAGACTGATGGTAAGACTCTGTCTGTCTAACTGTCCCCGCACACGAGCCACAAAAAAAGCCGCTTCCAGCTTCTTTTTGAGGCGGCCCTTTTTTGTGGCTCGTGGTCGGAGGTGGCGCCATTAAAAAAAACGCTTAAAGCCGCTTCTAGTTTTTTTTCATGGCGGCATTTTTTTATAATAATGACGCCGCCGCATGCCATTCGCGTATTTAATCCTTCTTCGTCAGAGTCCATTATAATACTGCACGCATGGCCACAAGCTGACGCGCGCTTCAGCTTTTTTGTGGCCGCTTTTAGCTTTTATTTGTGGCGGCTTTTTTGACACTAAGACAGACAGACAGAGTTACTTTCACATGTATAATAAAAAGTATGGATTAGAACCACTTCTGACAGCACGGCACCACGTGTTGTGTAGTAGGTACTACCTGTGCCTATAATATAGGTATGTTTTTGTTTAGGTACTTCGATTTCCTTCGATGCAACTTGACAGATAACAGACATAAATACGTCGTAGTACTGATATGTCAATACTCGTATTTACAAGAAATCATTATTTATTGAACGATACTTTAGAATCTTTATCTGTTGACTTAGATACGTTGTTGCTATTTCTGTAACATCATCCTGTAGTGGCAAAGGCTTCCTAGTTTGTCATCAGCATCTTTGCTGAAAAGTATAACAACAAGTTGACTGGCCTGTTGGTCTAGTGGTTAGTGACCCTGACTGCTATGCCGGAGGTCGTGGGTTCGATTCCCACCCAGGACCAATGTTTATGTGATGAGCATGATAATTTTTTCTATGTCTGGGTGTAATTTATCAATAATATGTATGTATTTAGAAATATATAAGTGTGTTTATTAATGGTCTAGTACCCATTACACCAGCTCTGCTTAGCTTAGGACTAGACGGCGTTGTGCGACAGTTGTAGAATATTATAATTTAACGTTACCTAATGGTGTTTTTAATATCATGCGGATTTCATGCGGGATGAAATCCGCATGAAATATATATACCCGCATATGCGTACACCCGATTTTTTTTTTTTTTGTTTTACAGTAGAAAGTTCCTTAGTCTAGTATTCTACGTAATAGGCTAGTTACTGTAAAAGATGTAATTGGACCGTCTTTTAGATTATTCAAAAATATGGGACACGTATTCCTTTATTTGTAAATTAAACCAAAAATTCGCACGGGGTGACGTCACACGTAACTTTAATGGGCTATATCGTTGTTATTTTTTGGTTAATCGAAAAAAGAAAAATACGAGACCAATATTTTTTTATAATCTAAAATACGGACTAAATAAAAAGTAGTTATTTTGACCCTGGAAACTACTCTATTCGTCAAAATTTTATAAGGTGGGAATTCATGCAATGATTTCGGCGTGTCAGACTTTTTTTTCGGGTTTCCCTTTCGGAAGCCAACCCACGGTCCCAACGTTTTGGTCATGATATTTAATGTTTTTCTGACGTAAGCAAAGTTTTTCTTACTTACTGTTATGACGCATAGGAAGTTGGCATTTAACGAGATCTCCGCAATGCGGAACACTGAACTTTTCAATCAATAGAAACCGTCTTTGTTTCGTCAGACTTTTGTTATAACACCCGTTGTTAAGAGAGCCCAACACGTGAGCAGTCCAAACAACCGCGTTAACGTGATTGTAAGGTTGTGTAATAACGAAGTTGTGTTCTCCAGTTATTTTGGAAGACTTGAAAACATTACATACCTATATTTAATAATAATAAAGAGCAGTGGTGGCCGAGTGGTAATGGCCCAGACTTACGAGTTGTAGGTTGCGGGTTCGAACCCAGCTAGGCGCATTACTTCGTGTAATTTATTTTATCACCACTGCTCTCAAAACGGTGAAGGAAAACATCGTTAGGAAACCGGCATGTTAGTTGAAGTTAGAACCAAAAATTCGAAGACGTGACATCCACCAACACGCACTGGGCCCGCGTGGTGGATTACGGCCCATTCCCTCTCCTAGAGAGGAGGCCTGAGTCCCAGCAGTGGGAACATTAAAAAGGCTGATGAGGATGATGATGATGGTGAATATAGACAGAAGGTATTAAAATAATCCAGTAAAGACCTTTGTTAATCTGCTCTTTTGCAAAAAGATTTTACGTGCCCTTCGTAATGTACTTACAAATTAAAACTGTTAAGAAAAATATATGGAACCCGAAATCGGGATTCTAAGGTTTTTAAATAAACACGTCATTGTGATTCAAGTCAAAACTGTTACTGTACGCTGCCGAATACGTTTGTAAATTAGTTTTTCAGTTTTTACACGACATAAAATATAGCCTATATCACTTAGGAATAAACTAGCTTTCTATCGGTGAAAAAAATTTAGCAATCGAATCAGTACTTTCAGAGGTTGCCTCCTACAAAGAAAAAACTTTAAAAAAATCTTTATCTCTTTATAATATTAGTGTAGATTGCGTTGAATGAAACAAAAAGCTTTCAACCCAAAGATTTTATATATCCTACTAGAGTAGCATGCTCACGTCACTGTCGATATACGGACCGGTAAGGGCCATCTTAACATTCTTAACCCATGTAAAACCACACCTGAATACATTATTTAAAAAGAAACTGACCAAAGACAGACCGCGTTCACCAAGAAGAATCTCAAGCCTTCACACCTCTAGAAAATCTATTAATGTCAAATTGACTGTGCCATCATTAATAATCAAAATATATAAGTACATTCAAAAGCTTGCAATGTTATCAAAATTATGGGATGTGAGATAAACTATAATACAAAAGCTTGAGTTGTAAGGTTTACGTATTTTACCGTGATCTTCATCAGCTGAGGAAAATGAAATCATCAACAACTGTTCACTCTGTATTGTGCGGATATCCTGTTACTAAGTCGATGCCATTTTTGTGGCTCCTCTAAGGGTAAGTAAGACCTCGGAAGGTATCTCAGAAAAACACGTTTAGAAATAGCTAGGTTTTATTTTATTTTAATGATATAAACCGCTTGACTGCGTTCCCACCTAATGGTAAGCAGTGATGCATTGATGGTGAATCGCACTAGTTTATTAGGAGCGTATTCACTCTAGCCTTGAAGACACCTAAATTATAATCGGATGAGAAGACCGCAGCAGGCGAATTGTTCAATCCATCGATGTACGCGGTATGAACGACGAGGTGAAACGCTTAGTCCGGTGTAGACGCACCAAAAACAACTAACCGAAAAATATAATTAACTAGCTTTTGCCCGCACGGCTTCGCCCCCGCTCTTCCCTACTCTACCCTACTCTATCCTATTCTATCCTACTCTATCCTACTCTATCCTACTCTATCCTACTCTATCCTACTCTACCCTACTCTACCCTACTCTACCTAAACCTACCCTACTCTTCCTTACTCTACCCTACTCTACCCTACTCTACTCTACTCTACCCTACTCTACCCTACTCTACCCTACTCTACCCTACTCTACCCTACACTACTCTACAGTACTCTACTCTACACTACTCTACCCTACCAAACTTCACATAAACCATCTACTAAATGATCCGAACAAAGCCTAAAAATTAGGTTTGGATAGGTGAGCCGGTTCTTGAGTTATAAAATAACAACGAAAAGTGGCATTGATTTTTATATATATAGAATAGAAACAATAAATACTCTGTGTACTAAATACCTAGTTGTTGATAAAAGCATGGACCACACGGATGTAATCCATCGTCCAAAGAGAGGTCACCTAGGAATTTGCAGATTCAGTCAAGTCTGACACGCCCCCTCACTCCACTCGGGTGGGAACCAAAAAAAAATTGTTTCTCATTGCTATTAATATAATGTAATCTAGAACGAGTACCTAAATAAATACCTAATGGGACCATGCGATTTGGTCTTCCGAGCTGGTTCTTTTTGTATTGTTTATAGGTTTACCCTTGACCGCTATCTTACCTGATGGTTATTATCATCATCAGCTACATAGCCTTTTTCCCAACTAGCTTGTGGTCAGCTCGCTGTCCGACCATACAGTAAACGTCCGGATCGAGCTGTTACGGCTTTACAGCTGTACTGTTGCCGCGCTCCTTAAGGATACTTTAAGATACTTAACGTATCCTTAAGGAGCGCGGCAACAGTAAGTTAACCTTTAAGATACCTTTTGTATGGCGGACATTACCTACGTCACGTCAAGTCTAGGATCATTGATTCTTAGTTCAAGAGACTCAAGATTATTTTTAAATCTTCCTATCTTTTTCAGAGCGGCTAGCCCGATAATGAAACGCGATGATTCAGCCAAAAGCTTCACAAAATACACGCAGAGACGCGTGAGTGGACAAGGAGCGTCATTTGCCCTCGCAGGCTGGCGGCAAAACTCCTTGACTATAAACTCAATAGCACAGAACTCTGCTTTTCTAGCTGAGAAACTCGCAAACGCGGAAGCGTAAGTATTTGTTTTTGGTAACTTAGAAAACCTTCATCCTCATATCACTAGCCTCGTGTATTCTGCTAGTGCACCGTCTTGCTGTGCTCTCTTCATCGATATTTAAAAAGAAGCCTTATATCCCGTTTTAAGAGGAGAGTGAGATAAAGAGAGAGACTTTGAGAACTTTTCTATAGTAATAGGTGAGGTAGCGAAGTTGTCAGCAACAGCAGGGGCCCAGTTGGGTCGAAGCCTACTGGGGCCAGGGTTATCTGAAAGGGAGCTCGAGCCCCGGTATGAAGGCTAGAAGGAACGGGGTGGGTTTTTAGTCAGTAAGAGTCTGACACTATCTCCCGCTCGACCCAAGAGCGGGGGTTCTCATTGGATGATTTTTGCCCACAATAAAAAAAAGAAAAAAAAGGTGAGGTAGCGAGGCGTTGCGGTACTTTATTTTCCTAGCCAGGCTTGAAGCAGTTCTGGTAGATAAGGTCTAGCAGAGCTAAGTATATTTTAAGTAAATGTAAAAAACTGAGATGTGCTACGACTATGTGTTCACGCAAAGCTGAACAAACTTGGATACGCATCCTCGCACAGCTTCTGAGAAAATAGACACATATTTTCTTATTTTAGTTAGGTAATCATGGAGAAGTGTAGAAATCTTTTTTTGATGAACTGTGGTCGGATTTTGACCACTAGACGACCACCTCTCCCAACATCCGACATTGTTATTTTAGTTGTAATACCTTACTAAAATTGAGGTGGGTCTACACTAGAGGAGCCGAACACGAGCTGAGCATAAACCGAGCTCAAATTCGTATCGCCTTGTGCTCGGCTCTATTAGGGCTATATTTCACCGGGACACCGTGGAGGCGCAACCCGTCGCCGCTACCAACAAAATGTATACAGCTTTATAGAGAGTTACTCACCTCGTGTCCGCAATTGGTTTGGTGGCGCGACCAGCTCGGACGCGTGGCGACTCTGGTGTTTGTATGGTGTCTAGTTTGATAGCTTAGCTTATATTTCACGGGGACAACAAGGCTTAGAGTCGGTCCATATACACGAATTTTAGCTGGACTCATGCTCTACTCGTGCTTGGCTCCTCTAGCGTAGGCATACCGTCAGCATTTCAGCACAAGTGTCCTTGGGACTTTTGAAGCCATATCAATTTTCATTCAATCGTATCATCTTAGTGTGTAACTAATTTTTTTGTAGGAGAGTAATTTACTTAATATTTTATGTTTTCAGAGAAAAAGAAGAAAGATTACGAGCTGAACCAGTATCATGGATACAATTAGTAAGTATTTTTGCAAAATGTTAATTTCACGCAAATTACAAAAGCCAAAAGTTACCTATTTGAGAACATTAAGATGTTTAAAAAGTATGTAGTTATATTATGTAATCATAGTTTTAATTTTAATACTTGTAGTACTTGGATTTATAATTCGAAATCATTTCAATCCATCGCCACTAATTCTATTATCACTTTTATTGTTGATTGATAGGCTCGCGTTTGACCACCATCTCACCTGATGGTAAACGATGATGTGGTCGAAGATGGAGCACGCTTGCCTAGAAGTAACCTATTCACTCTTGACTTATAGACTCCCAAGTTGTAGCCATCAGGAAACACAGACTCCGGCAGGGAATTCCACTCCTTTGCTGTACGCACAATAAATGTGTTCCCAAAAAGCTTTGTGCATATAGGTGGAATATCTACCATGTATCACCATGTAAAAGGCCCCAAAAAAAAATTAATTTCAATGTAATTTAAACTTGGTCTGCATTGAATATACCAAAATTTGTTAATATAAACAAATGTAATGTTTCCACTTCACAGTACAGGTACGCCAAGGTGCAAGAGATACTATGCCTGTTTATAGCGATTTTCTTCGCCTGCATCAATGGCTTGTTCGTCCCCCTGGGCACGATCATCTACGGAGAGTTCACATCACTGCTCATCGACCGCACCATTATGACGGGAACCTCAACCGAAACACTCACAATATCGTTATTTGGCGGAGGCAAAATACTGTAAGTATCAGAATCTACAGATTTTGCATTTATAGAATTGTCATCTCATGATCAGAACTCTTAACCTGTTTCCGAATTAAAATAACTGCACAGACTGAGCTGAAGCTTCTGTTACTACATATAACTTCCTTCTTTCTAAAATATTGCTTACTAGCATTGCTGCCTGCAGTAGCAATCCTGGCTTTAATACGTGATTTCTCAGTCTACAGTGTACAGACCTTATGTCGGAGGGCCAACTAATACCTAATAATTGCTCAGAAGGATGCTGTCCAAAAGTATAATATTGTCATCGCAAAATCTGTGTTCCAGTCCGTAAAATCCACGGATCCCAGTCTTTGCTTTCTACATATTCTGACTAGTGATGTTCAATTCCGCTATAAACTCTAGACGCGGTATAGACTATTCTTAGAAACCAGAAGTGAGGACAGTTTTTTTAAAAATAACGTACAAGTAGGTATTTACCAAAATTATTTATTTATCAACCAAAATTTACAACGGAAATCACAACACTGATCATTTGAAACTATAACATCCGAAACTCTAATTACTGCAAATCATATAATTAATTACCAAAATAACAATACCACAACTGAATATAAAAGTACGAGGGTAACGATGTTCAACCGTTGCCGACCGATGACCGAAGAAAAAAGGGTCGTGGCTGCGCGCGCGCCGTCTTTTATAGCGCGCCGCTTGAACCAGGCTCTGGAGAGGGAGGTTTCGCTAAGACGGCCGTTCCTGACAGCGAGGCGTCCTCGACCGCATCTTGCCTGGCGCCATCACCAGGTCCACCATCTCCAGACTGGTCGTCATCCTCAGACTGGCCATAATCATCTGTAAAGTAACACAAACTGTACATTTGTTTTCTTGCGCTACTTATGTGTCTGAAGCCAAATAATAGTAAGCACTTGAATGAACGTCGTTAAGTACGCGATAGTGAGCGTGCACTCCCACCATCAGGCACCCAACTAAACAGGAAGGTTTCTTAGGTAATTGAAATGTAAATTTAAATGCTTCAGACTAAAAAAAAAAAAATGTTACAAAGCAAAAACAGTGATTTTAGGCATTAAAACGTAAATGGAACTAGATAGCATTCAAAGCAATGGAATTCCGGACTTCCATTGAGTAGAATACTAGCCAAGATAAATAAATAGTAATGGAGCTAATATACTTAACCAGAACAGAATCCATGAACCAGGGGTTCGGGCCAAACAGAAGTCATAAGCCAGAGGCTCAGACCAAACAGAAGCCATGAACCAGGGGTTCAGGCCAACAGAAGTCATAAGCCAGAGGCTCAGACCAAACAGAAGCCATGAACCAGAGGTTAAGGCCAAACAGAAGTCATAAGCTAGAGGCTCAGACCAAACAGAAGCCATGAACCAGGGGTTCAGGCCAAACAGAAGTCGTAAGCCAGAGGCTCAGACCAAACAGAAGCCATGAACCAGGGGTTCAGGCCAAACAGAAGTCGTAAGCCAGAGGCTCAGACCAAACAGAAGTCATAAGCTAGAGGCTCAGACCAAACAGAAGCCATGAACCAGGGGTTCAGGCCAAACAGAAGTCGTAAGCCAGAGGCTCAGACCAAACAGAAGCCATGAACCAGGGGTTCAGGCCAAACAGAAGTCTTCCGGGTGCTTACCAGCCTCGAAGAAAGCAGAGCATGCGTCAGGCGTCCACTCGCCGCGCCAGAGCACCATATGCTCGGCAGCTGCCTGGGTTTTTTTGCCATATGAACCAGCCAGTAGTTCCAGCTCGTAGCGATGATGTGGCAGCACACGCAGGACCTTATAAGGCCCCCGCATGCCAGAGTCGAGCTTTCCTGTGCTCTGCGATGCCTTGTTGACAAAGACATAGTCCCCAACAGTGTAGGCTCGTGGTTGTCGCCGGTTCTGGTTGGTGTGTTCATCTTGACGCTGCTGATTAGCTGTAAGTAAGTCTGAGGCACGCTGTCTCCTGAGCGTCATAAGTGCTTCTCGATTAGGGTTACGATTCTCAAGTGCGACGTCACGCACTAGAGATCTTATTACTGGGGTAGCTGCATCAATCCCAACAAGGAGTTGTAATGGCGAAGCTTGTGTAGTAGCCTGTCTGGTGACATTTAAATTGAGCTGCACCTTCCATAAAGCATCAGTCCACTGAGAACCTTTATGTCCCACCTCTACCCGTAACATATTTAGGACAGTTCTGCAGTACCTCTCTGCTTGTCCGTTTTCTCGATGCATTCCAGGTGTGATGAAATGAATGGAGCAACCCAAGCTACTAACCCAGTCTCGAAAGGCTACGCTTTCGAACATTCGTCCTCTGTCACATATTAAAGTACTTGGAGACCCGAACAAAGCTATCACATTAGTGAACACCCGTTTTAATTCGTCCGAGTCTTGACGATACATGGAGTACAGCAGACAAAATTTTGAAAAGCTGTCAACTACTATCAAAACGTACTTAAACCCGTTAGATTCTGGAAGCGGCCCCAATATGTCGGCATGAATAACACGGAATGGGTCATCAGGCTTCGACCAAGACTGAATCGGTTGAGGGGGTGCTTTAGGTATTTTCTTATGAGCTAAACATACGAGGCAATGGCTAACATATTTTCTAACAAATTGCCTAACACTCGGAAACCAAAAGTGACGTAATATAAGATCCGTCGTTTTTTCGGCACCAACATGATCATGCTCGTCATGGAAAGCTCTTAAAAGGCTAAGCCGGTAACCTTTAGGTATATAACACAACAAGCGTGGCTCTTCCCCAGTTGGTATATATTTGTAAAACAAAAGTTCATTTTTAATGAAGTACCTTGAAGAATCTAATCGGCCCTCTCTTAACTTAACAATTAAATTTTGAGTTTCTTCATCCGCAGTCTGTGCGACCTTTGCCCAATTATTTGAATTGCGAATGTGTGATACGTTTACAGTTTCAGGAGGATGCCGGCTTAGAAAATCAGCGTGCTGCATCATAGATCCTTTCCTATATTCCAAGGTAAAGGTAAAGTCTTGGAGGTAAACCCACCAACGCGCGACACGAGGCAACAAATCTTTTTTTGTTTCCGTTAACTTCAACGAATTACAATCTGTCACTATTTTGAAATTGATGCCAATTAAATAATGACGAAAGTTCTGAAGTGCACGTATAATGGCTAGAGTTTCCAGCTCATAGCTGTGATAGCGACTCTCTGCGCCCTGTGTGGACCTACTATAGTAACTAACTACTCTCTTTCGTTTACCGGCATGCTCCTGCAGTAACACTGCGCCGACACCGATAGAGCTGGCATCGGTATGGAGCTCCGTAGGCAAACTAGGGTCAAAGATCGCTAAGACTGGTTCATGGGTCAAACAATGAATAATATAGTCACGAGCCACATCTTGTTCTGAACCCCATTTGAAGGGTTCTCCCTTTCTTAACAATCTGGCTATGCAGGCTGTTTTAGAAGCGTAACCCGCGATATAGCGCCTAAAATACCCAGCCAGACCCAAAAATTGCCGAACCCCCTTAACATTAGTAGGTTTTGGAGAATTTACTAGCGCCTCTATTTTTCTTGGGCTCGGCCGCACCTGACCATTACCAACTACCCGTCCTAAGTATTCTATTTCGGTATCTAAGAAGGTACATTTTTTTAAATTAACCGAAAAACCGGCATTCGTGAGGGTACTCAAAACTTGACGCAACAAGTCGAGTCCCTCAGGAACTCCGTTTGTCATAAGGAGCACATCGTCAATATACGTCAACACTCGCCCATTATCAATATAGGGTTTTAAGGTTTTCGATATGATTCTTTGATAAACTATGGGGGCGTTAGCTAACCCGTAGGGCATTTTCAGATATTCAAAATGCCCTTCGGGCGTTACAAAGGCGGTTTTGGAAATCGAATCGTCGTCCTTTAATGGCACTTGATGAAACCCAGTTGCCATGTCTAAACTGGTGAAGAACTTAAAACAACCAAGCCTATCTATGTGGTCATCGATCAAGGGCAAAGGAAATCGTTCTTTGATCGTTATAGCATTAAGTGCGCGATAATCGACGCACATCCTATCACTCCCGTCCTTCTTCTTGACGAGGATGATAGGACTGGCGTAGTCGGACTGTGACTCACGAATGATTCCCTTTGAGAGTAGGTCATTAATAATATCCCGAACTCTATTTTTTTCGTCACAAGAAAGCTTATAAGGTCTATGAACTACCGGAGCACTCGATGTTAATCTTATTTCCATACTACCCGTATTCACCGTTGATGTAGCAGTCCCCGTAATGAAAGAACTCGAAAACTCGCGGATGATATCAAGCAAAAGATTCCTGTCACTGCCAGCTAGTGGCGTTTTAATATTTTCATACTCAACGGCGGATACGTGCAGTACGGAGGGCACACCGTCTAATCTCGTGAGCCGGTGTAAGTTATTACTACGCGTGTAGGTAATTCCCTCTCTATCTAACACGTCCGTGCCAATCAGAATAGGCGCCGTAATGCAACCAACAGGGACCACAAACAAATCAACTTCCAAAGACACTTCAGGAAATTCAATCGTTGTCGTAACATATGATGTTGATTCAATCTCCTGGCTGCCTATACCTCTCAACAAACGATACGTTGGGATTCGATTAAAATTAAAATATTTAAGAACCGACTCTAAAATTAATGAGATATCGGACCCACTATCAATCAAAGTATCTATAGGCACCTTTTGAATAACACCAGACATTATGTTGTCTCGTTTCGATTGACACTTGAGCAAAAATTTATCTTAGCCGATTTCTTTTGATTACGTTCGGCTTCGGACTTTTGTTTTGAAAAGCATGTATCAATCACGTGACCGTTACGTTTACAATGTGTGCAAAACTTGACTGATTTATCACCCGATGTTGAAGGCGTTAACGTCACGGTATCTGCTGATGCTGGCACATTAGTGTCCACTTTACGTCTTTTCCTGCATTCATATTTCGTATGACCAGCTTTACGACAATAATGACACACTATTTTACTATCTCCCGATTTGATTGTTTCGCGTTTACGCGATGATAACGGTCCTACATTGTTCGAGTGGGAAGGATTGTTTAGACTGCGCGTCTCGGGTTTTGGTTTGATATATACAGACAAAAATTCGACTAAATCTTTTATTTTAAGCTTCGCATTCGTTGCAGCAGCCTTTATTTGAGCATCAGTAATACCTCGCACAATTATTGCAACTTTCAGCTCATCAGACAAACCCTTAACAATATTAAGACGCAAAAGAGACTTGCGAGCATATTCGGCGTATGTCGGGAATTTATTTGAATTGTTACACATAACCTCAAATAAAATTGTAGCAACATCTACATTACGCGGGCACAGTGAACGAAACTCTAACTTAAAGTTGCTCCACGAACGATCATTTGTTGTCCAATCATTAAGCCATGACTTCGCGTCACCACGCAAACAACTTCCTATGCGCCCTAGACACTCGCGATCGTCCCATTTATTTAAATTACGAGCGCGGTCTACTTCTGAACACCAAACGTCAAAATCGTGCAGGTTAGGATCGAAGGGAGAAATATAAAAATTATGCGATCTCTCTTGAACTAAGCAAGACAATGCACCAACGAGCTTATCTGTCACATCATTATCCCGGTCGAGCGTTCGCGACTTCTGCCTAGTTTCCTGCCCCCGTGGGTTATGCTCCTCAACAGGCGTTGACGCGCGACACGTTGTCGAAGTCGGCAATCGGCTCTCAATAGAATTCAAGCGAGCTAATATCTGACCTAAGGCCTGACCACGCGGAGAATCACGGCGGCTATACGAGGTATCGCGACGTCTATGACCATTACGTGGACTACGGGATACATGACGATATCTCGAAGAAGTACGTTCGCGACCATGAGAACGCTCACGGTATCTAAGCGGTGAAGGAGTGTGATTGCTCCTTCCGGAACCATGGCTATGATTACGCGATCTACTTCTCAACGTTCGAGAACGATTACGATGCCGTCGACGCGAATCTTCTAGTTTTTCAACACTTGTCGAACGTCCCGGCATATCGAGGAAATTAAATAATCAGAAATAAAATTTAACGCTCACCGATACACACAACAAACAAACAACAAAACTTGCAGTAATTAGGTCAAATTCAAACACTAACGGGCATTTAGTTAACTTAAAATAGATGGCACAAACAGCACTAAGCACGTGGTCTATCCCACTTCTGATCTTAGAAACCAGAAGTGAGGACAGTTTTTTTAAAAATAACGTACAAGTAGGTATTTACCAAAATTATTTATTTATCAACCAAAATTTACAACGGAAATCACAACACTGATCATTTGAAACTATAACATCCGAAACTCTAATTACTGCAAATCATATAATTAATTACCAAAATAACAATACCACAACTGAATATAAAAGTACGAGGGTAACGATGTTCAACCGTTGCCGACCGATGACCGAAGAAAAAAGGGTCGTGGCTGCGCGCGCGCCGTCTTTTATAGCGCGCCGCTTGAACCAGGCTCTGGAGAGGGAGGTTTCGCTAAGACTATTGAATATACTTTTATAGCGCGCTATTTTATACGCTATCATTATAACACGTTATAATAAAATTCGGCAATCCATTGAACGCGAAGACGTTATCATTTTATTCGGCAACGCGCTAAACGGACACAACAAAGGCTATATTGTTATGCCGCTTTGGCCCCGCTGTTGATATTTTGTTGAGCGAGTCGTTATATTATATCGCGAAGGCAGAGTCAATATAACAAACGCTATATGCTATGAACAAATACCGTATTATATTTTGGCGCTATGCGTCATATTAGCCACCACTGATACTGACTACATTTTACCTTTTAACAGTACAAATGCATCGAAAGAAGAGAACAGAGACGCGCTGATAAAAGACTCCCAGGCGTTCGGCATCGGCTGCATAGTGTTCTCGATCGGTCAGTTCATCGTCGCTGCCATCAGTGTTGACATCTTCAACTATATGGCACTTAAACAGGTATTCTATTAAATGAAACCCGTTCTTATTTAGAATACAATAGCATTTATTCGGAGCAAGCAACACAAGATACCACAGCATAAAATAATAATAAAAACAACAAAAAAAAAGAGTACAGAAATACAATACAGTTGCATTGAATGTGCCTGAACCGAAAAAGCCACCAACTCAGCAATTGCTGGGCGTCAAACACCCAGCGCTGATTTTCAGCTGGATTTTTAGAGGTGTACGGAACAGGGAGTAAAGCCTCACATCATCATTATCATTCATAATTTCAGCGGAAAGACGTCCACTGTTGGACATACCCATAGATATCCTAAGGTTGACTGGGCGAGAATGCCTTGTTGCATTAAGTCCACCTATGTACCACTACTGTACATAAAGTTTAAATAAATAAATAGTCGGGTAAAAAGGAAGGTAGTGATAGTATGACGGGTAAAATTAAAAGACGTCTTGCATCATCTTCCTGCCCTTATCCCGTTTTATTTGGGGTCGGCGCAACACGTTTTTTTCTTCCATTCTGTCCTTTCGCCCGTCACGCTATCACTAACTCCCATTTCATTCATATCACTTCTCACACCATCCATCCATCTTTTATTTGGCCTCCCTCTCCCTCTCCATCCATCCACATGTAAATTCATAACTCTTTTAGCAACATGCGTTTCATCTCTCCTCTTTACATGACCATACCAAGACAAACGATTTCCTTTCAACTTTTCAGTCACTGGCGCCACTTTTAAACTTCCCCTAATATACTCATTTCTCACTTTATCCATTCTCGTCACACCAGGAAAAGACGTGTTGCACCGACTCCAAATAACGAGACGAAGGCAGGAAGAAGATGATAGTGATCAAAGTCAAAGTCAAAGTCAAAGTCAAAATATTTTATTTCACATAGGCCTACATGGGCACTTATAAAACGTCAGAATGATGATGATGCCACTATGTGTTTATTAATAATGTTTCAAATACTTCCAGGTCGACAGGCTAAAGGGATTGTTTCTGCGATCTGTACTACGTCAAGACATGACGTGGTATGACTTGAACACCTCCATGAACTTCGCGACTAAAGTCTCCGAGTAAGTGCTTTTAAGATATTAAAATTTTCGGATTTTGTAAGTCAGTGTCAAATTCTATGTTCATTAAATTATGATTTGCTATCGTAACAACTACTCGTATTACAGATGTAATGTTATGCGTTTTTAACCGACTTCTAATAAAAAAGGAGGAGGTTCTCAATTCGGATGTTTGTATTTTTTTTATTATGTTTGTTCGCGCATAACTTTGTCGCTTGCCAACCGATTTGAAATAGTACATTGTTACACTAGGGGTGAAAGTTACTTATTTCGTCCCGAGAAGAAGTTGGCGGCCGAGCGCAGCGAGGTCGCTAATTCGAGGGACTAAATAAATAACTTTAACCCCGAGGTAAGCACTGTGCTTTTCATTACGATCCATCCCTAGGGATGAAAAGAGTTGTACTTTTCATCCCTAGGGAGTTTTACTTTCAACTAACATCTGCCAAATTATTTAAAAAAAAAACTAGTCTATTTTTGTTCGAAAGGGTATACTTCCCAAATGGTCCCATAGTCACCAAGTTAGGATATGATGATGAAATCTTGGTGAAATCAAGGGAACTCTTCAAATTCAATTAATTTTTTTAGTGAAGTCGTTTTTTTTTATACAAAGGTTTTATGTAAGTTATGTTTCTTAACCCAGTACCCATTTTCTCTTAGTGACGTCGAGAAGTTTCGCGAAGGTATCGCGGAGAAAGTGCCCATTTTCATATACCTGGTGATGTCGTTTGTCACCTCTGTGATTATCTCCTTCATCTACGGGTGGGAGCTCACCCTTGTGCTCCTGTCCTGCACACCGGTGGTCATAGCCACCACAGCGATCGTTGCTAAGGTTGGTCGATTTTTTGTTGAACCCACATTATTAAAAGGTTAACTAGACTATTGTTTTTTTTTTAGTATGCATGTGCCATGTTTGAAGCTAATAAACTCTACTTCTTTCTTTCTAATGGCTTTGGACGATGCCGTGAAAATTACAGAATTTTATTTAGACCAACGGAATTATATTTTGAGCAGCGGAATTATATTTAGACCAGCAGATTTATTATTTTACTATCGTGCTAATAAAATGAAGAAGAGAAGAGAGGCGTTGTAAAATTTTATGCACTTACTTGCCAAAATGAAGAGCCGCGAGAATTTTTGAAAGTATTATCGTACCGCAAACTTGAAAAGCAAAGGGTCATTAAAAGAACACAGCTATATTTTAGTCAGTAAAGCCGCGTACAAACATCGCGAGGCGTGCGTCGCGAATGGTTCGTCTCGCATGTCTCGGGCTGTGTGGACGTGTGTCCTCACAGTGAGCATTCGCGTCGTACGATCGTTGCGAACGCCGCTTTAGTACGAGCTGTGCGCTCCGTTTGGGCGGAGAGGTGTTGTTTGCGTTTTCTACTGACGAACACCGTGCGTGGTGCTTTGCGTGCTCAGCTTGAGCATGTGTCGTTCGGGATGCATGCATAAATATACCGTCGTATGCTTCAGGTTGAGGCATGCGTGACGAACGATTCGCGACGCACGCCTCGCGATGTCTGTACGCGGCTTAAGAGTCTGACACGCCCGTTCACTCGAGTGACAATGGAAATGTATGTTGCAATTGTCAGGTTATAAATCGTTTGCTTCAGGTACAATCTTCGTTGACATCTCAAGAATTAAGAGCATACAGTATAGCCGGCGTTGTAGCAGAAGAGGTTCTCTCCGCAATAAGAACAGTCGTCGCCTTTGGGGGACAAGAGAAAGAAATAGACAGGTAGGAAGAACTTTTTATTAGAGAGTTTTAACGTTCCCACTGCTGGGATTCAGGCCTGCTCTCTAGGAGAGGGAATGGGCCGTAATCCACCACGCAGGCCCAGTGCGGTTTGGTGAATGTCACATGTCTTCGAATTTTTGGTTCTAGGACATGCCGGTTTCCTCACGATGTTTTCCTTTACCGTTTTGCAGCTTCCTCTCCTTCTTTCTTCCGAGCAGTGATGATGAAATAAATTACACATAGTAATACTGGGTTTAAACCCGCGACTTACAACTCGTAAGTCGGGACCGTTACCACTCGACCACCACTGCTCTCTTGCATTTAGTCACTGATTATTGGTTGATGTTAAAAGTACCTATTTTTTTAAGGCACCTCATTTTATATTCCAGATATGCACGTCGTTTGGCACCAGCTAAGAAGACGGGCTTGAAGAAAGGCATCTTCGCAGGAATAGGCAGCGGAGTGATGTGGTTCATTATTTATGCCACATATGCACTGGCCTTCTGGTACGGAGTCGGCCTCATCATAATGAGCAGACACGAAGAAAAACCTGTTTATACACCAGCCGTACTTATGATTGTAAGACTTTTGTTTTTTATTGTCTCTTGCAAATTATTGGTAATTTGCCATGAACACCGTGCTAGACAGACCTGGAAAGGGGTGTGATAATGTTCGAAAGCGTCCGTGGCCTTGGAACGCAAAGGGCATCTGAAACATAGGTTTTAGTCAGTAAAAGACTGACACACCCCTGGCTTCGCTGTTAAAAAAAAGTACGACAGAGAAAAATGAATCTGGACCTGTAAGGAGCAGTGGCATAATTTCATATGGTTTACCTTTTGCTCGATCGCCGTAGGCCTAATAGTGCGTATCTGAACACCGAAAATAGCACATTTTCATACAAGTTTATTTAAGAAAGTTTGTCATTGCGACCGAGGAAGAATTCGCCCGAGCCCTAAGCGAAGAATGTTATGGAGCCAAGTGCTGCAGTGCGAAGTCCTCGAGTATCAAACGACGTTTTTCAATATACTTACGAAGATGTTGATGGGTTGATGCGCGATTCGCGATTCGCTTAGCGCCCAATCTGATACGATAAATATAATAAACTGTGGCGGGGGTGAGCCCACGCACTTTTCTGCACTAGTGCACAAAACAGTCAAAGTCAAAATCAAAACATTTAACATCACACATCACAGTATAATTGCGTGTCTAAAAGCTGTAGGGATAAGTGCGGGTTTTCGAGTAAGTGTATTGAAAAAAATAAACTTTCTTTTAGGTATTCTTCAGTGTGCTACAAGGAGCTCAAAACGTGGGTCTGACAGCTCCTCACATGGAAGCCATATCGACGGCCCGAGCGTCAGCCGCGTCGGTCTACGCAGTTATTGACCGAAAACCAGAAATCGACGTATTTTCCACCGAAGGCGAAAAACCTACACTCGATGGAGTCATCGAGTTTAAAGATGTGCATTTCCACTACCCAGCAAGAAAAGACGTAGAGGTATACCTATGTTTATAAAGTACTAGCTTTTGCCCGCAGCTTCGCTCACGTACATAAAATATCACTCGCCTAGCCTATGTCACTCAGGAATAAAGCAGCTTTCTATCAGTGAAAAAAATTTAGCAATCGGACCAATACTTCCAGAGATTACCTCCTACAAACATTTCGACTAAGGTAGAATAGAATAGAATCAATAAACTTTATGTACACCAAAAAGAACACAGTTTATACAAAAAATTAAATTTATGGGTACAATTGCGGACGCTGAAAGCGATATCTTCCAGACAACCTTGGTACTTGTATAGGCGGATGCGGAGGCGAAGCTCCGCCTCCGCGGATGCGGATGTTAAAGGAAGCAGAGGCGGAGGTGAAATTAGATGTAAAAATAGTAATTTATTAATTATATTTACAATAAACTATATATCGAACTATAGTTACAGCTATAGTAACTACCTAATAGTTTATGGTATAAACTATAAATGACTATGTTTTCCACATCCAATTTCACCTCTGGCTCCGCCTCAGTTAACCTGCTCATCCGCGGAGGTGAAACTAGTCGCCTCCGCATCCGCCTTCGTTACTACCCTAATCTATTGTCCTCTATTATATACATAGTTGTACCTATAGTGGACAATAGAACAAGACAGTCAGTTTATTGTATAAACTTTAAATTACTATTTTTTCTACATCCAATTTCACCTCCTCCTCCGCCTCCGTCAACCGCTTTCACGGAGGCGGACTTCGTCGCCTCCATTACAACCCTAAATTTTGACTTTCACTTGCCCAGTTTTTTATTAACCAAATATATCTATCGCTCTCTTAGGTGTTAAACGGGTTAAATCTGAAGATTAACCACAACGAGACCGTGGCGCTGGTGGGCTCGAGTGGGTGCGGCAAGTCGACGGTGCTGCAGCTCATCCAGAGGATGTACGACCCCGACAGCGGGAGGGTGCTGGCGACGGAGTACGACTTGAGGAACCTGAACGTCAAGCACTACAGATCACACATCGCGGTTGTGGGACAGGAACCTGTCCTCTTTGCTGGGACCATCAAGGAGAATATTAGGTAAGGATGATCGTCTGACTAGATCGTATCACATTCATTTGGGGTCGGTCCTTCTTGTCTTCGTTTTCCATTTCTTTTTCTTTTCGTGTCGATGCTTTCAAACTATACTTTTTCTGACCAATATTTGGCAACCTGTACGGCTCTATTGTTGGCCTCGTATAGATCCTGAAAACTGCAGGTGGTAATGCAGGATGGGCAGCATAGCAGGTGGCGCATGTCCTGTGGAGAGGCTCCACATTGGCACTGTGACTGACATTGCTTTTATAGCGGCCAACCTAGTTTTCCATTGAGCACGATTCTGTACCATGCCGCCGTCGAAATGAATTGCTTTAAGGACCGGGCCACACGATGCATTGACGAACCGGGTGGCATCACTCGTGTGCCCGCCGCCGATTCATCAAAATATTTGTGGTGCAGCGCCGCAACACGTCGTGTGGCCCGGCTCTAAGGTCTCTCTAGACTGTCTTCAACCAAGTGGAGAGCGGTCTTCCACGCGTGCGCTTCGTCGTATATTTAAATATACAGAATATTTTTTTATTCGTCGCTAATCTTTCACCAGTAAGCTTATACCTATGTATAAGCTAGCGAACGTCTAGTAATGGGTAGCTCGACGTCCGGCCGTCCGGTTACCATCCGGACCGAGCCCAAGTTATCGACGGTAAAAAGATGTTAGCAAAACCGTAGAGGCTCAGTAGTGGCGAAACTTACTGGGGCCATGGGTAATCCGACAGGGAACGCCGAAGTCTTGAAATGCAAAGCAAAGAAGTAACAGCTAGTAGTGGGTTTTTTGGACGGGTTTGGATGGATGGAAGGTGTGAAGGATGATTTTATTTTATTAAGAATTTCCAACAAGTAGATAAAGTAAATGGCACAACACAAATCTTTCACAAAGTACCAATATCATCATGTGAATTTTGTGAAAATAATAATAATAATAAAAATTGGGAGGTAACCACCACAGAGGCACAGATAATATGTCTAGAAAGGGGGCTAGGTAGGCGCTGGGATGACGGTTATAGGTATTTTTCTATTATTTTATTCGTAATTGTAATTCGTAATTTTAAAATTGTGCACTGGATCCTACCCAAAAAAACCGACCGAATAAACGTTTTTCTTTCTTTTTTTTTACCCACTACTGTGATCTCTCTCTATCACTCAATGGTTCGCTCGAAGAAAACTCAAATTTCAGTTAAGCTCAACTATGTACCATCGAGATCATTTCTACCTGATCACTTAAAAAAAAAAAACTTTGAAGTTTTAATTTCGAGTGCAATCAAAAATGAACTTAGCGGTGGTCAGGCAGAAGTGAATTCAATGGTACATGATAACTTTTTGCAATGTAAAATAAAGAATTCAAATTTTCTTACGTTTTTTGCAATTTGCAGGCCAGTGACATGTTGTAACTTTATCAAAATATGATTCGCGGCAAAAACAAGTATAATTTTAAATACAAGAATGATCAAAACATTCGCTCCATCAGCTTTCACATAGAAAAGGTGCATGTAAGTTAGATTTCGGAGATTTTAACAATTTATTCAAAAAACGTAAGAGAAATTGAATTTTGCGGGCTGGTTGGAGCATTCACCTTAGAAGTACAGATGTGGAAGGAAAAGTCAACATCAAATAAATGTGGATAAGGAGTTCCTTCACAAATTAAATACGAACGACCTTTCTTTGAGACAATTTACATCTAAAAGGACATACATTTTCTTATTGTAGGATGAGTAACCCATCTGCTACGGAACAAGATGTCATCGAGGCAGCGAAAGCGGGCCATTGCCATGACTTCATAAAAACACTTCCGGAAGTAAGTAACAGATTCGTTTTTTTTAATAATATAAACCGTGCAATCCCTCGATGGTAAGCAGTGATACAATGGTTGATGGTGAAACGCAATAATTTAATAATTATCAGCCTGTAAACGATGTTGAATGCATGCGGTATAATGAGGTGAATAGACACTCAGGTATGAATAGAAACAAATCTTCAAAGGGTATTTTCACGATATTTTAATATTTTTTGCAGCATTTAACTATGCATATATTAATGAATTGATATTTCAAAAAGTCGATATTTTGTTAGAAGCTGATAATATGGTGTCAAAGTGAAAAACAAAACTAAAGCTTTGTTTCTATTCACCCCTGCGTTTCTATTTACCCCGTTTTACGGTACCTCGCTTGAGTTTGATTGATTGATCTCTAGGTGCTGTCGGTGCTGTCGCAAGTTTATCACGCCAAAAGAGTTTGGCGTGATAAACTTGCGGTGGAGCGATGGCATTTCATAACTTGTCGGAAAAATTGAAAATAAGAGAAATAAGTGTTTGAAATAAATCAATATTTTTAAATCTGTAACTAAAAATCACGTAGCACATTAAAATTATATGATAATAAGGGTCCAATTTGGTTTGGGCCATCTGAAAATTACG
Source organism: Mythimna lalbum (assembly GCA_949319445.1). Classification (NCBI taxonomy): domain Eukaryota; kingdom Metazoa; phylum Arthropoda; class Insecta; order Lepidoptera; family Noctuidae; genus Mythimna; species Mythimna lalbum. Next base: position 5,542,627 of record OX439357.1, on the reverse strand, counting down.
TATTTTGCAATTACGAGATATTCACTCAATGGCTAATTCCATTGATATGTATATGTGTAGCTACTTTCGGTCATAAATAAATTACAAAGGAAAATATTATAGTACATTGTTACACTAGGGGTGAAAGTTACTTATTTCGTCTCGAGAAGGAGTTGGCGGCCGAGCGTAGCGACAGCGAGGTCGCTAATTCGAGGGACTAAATAAGTAACTTTAACCCCGAGGTAAGCACTGAGCTTTTCATTACGAATACAAGAAGATAGACCTAGTTTTTTTTTTTTAAATAATTTGACAGCTGTTAGTTGAAAGTAAAACTCCTTAGGGATGAAAAGTGTGATACTTTTCAGCCCGCTCCTCAGGCAACTTCAGACCTACTTTCAGAGTATGAGTAATGAAATAGTACATTGTTACACTAGGGGTGAAAGTTACTTATTTCGTCCCGAGAAGGAGCTGGCGGCCGAGCGTAGCGAGGTCGCTAATTCGAGGGACTAAATAAGTAACTTTAACCCCGAGGTAAGCATAGTGCTTTTCATTACGAATACAAGAAGATAGACCTAGTTTTTTTTTTAATAATTTGACAGCTGTTAGTTGAAAGTAAAACTCCCTAGGGATGAAAAGTGTGATACTTTTCAGCCCGCTCCTCAGGCAAGTTCGGACCTACTTTCAGAGTATGAGTAATGAAATAGATATTTAGACATGTACGTTTATTCAAACAGGGGTACGATACCATGATCGGCGAGAGAGGCGCTCAACTATCCGGAGGGCAAAAGCAACGCATAGCGATAGCGAGGGCCTTGGTAAGGAAGCCTAAGATCCTGCTCCTCGATGAGGCCACTTCGGCCCTCGACTCGTCCAGCGAGGCCAAAGTGCAGAGGGCTCTGGACGCGGCAGCGCATGGAAGGACCACCGTCATGGTGAGCCACAGGTACAAATAAAAGTAATGGGCCTACAATTCGAAATGATAATCAATCTATATATATATATAAAAGGAAAAACTGACTAACTACTGGGACTAGGAGCCTGAATTTTTCCACAAGAATAACGCTCCTAAGTTTGTAAGGACAAACCTACTTTCACGTGAGTGAAGCCGCTAGCAGAAGTTAGTTATAAATATCCATTTTCTGTAGGAACAACCACCTACTGAATTCATCATGATTATAATATCAAATCAAAAACATAGATACTTATATTTCAAATAACCCATTTACGGGCATTTTTGATTTGGCAAAATGTCGGTCAAAAAAGTGATGCTAAATTGCAATAGGCTAGTCGGTGGCCAGACTCACACAAACAGTCTCAAAATCATTTGTTGTTTCTTTGTGTGTTGAAAAACGTCGTTTGACACTCGTGGGCACTAATCTTGGAATATTGGCTAAAAATTTGATTCAGTTGTGTCAAAATGTTTCATTTCCAAGCCAATCAAATTTAGTATCTGCAAGACGACTTAGTAACAAAACAAGACCTAGTAGTTAATGAGATTTATTTATTTATTTAAACTTCATGTACAATAGCGGACTTAATGCAACAAGGCATTCTCAACCAGTCAACGTTTGCTTTTACGGTGTCGCCACAAAGAATTATTTTTACGAGTTCTATAAATCAATAATTTATAGGTTAGCGACAGTGCTGAATGCGGACCGCATAGTGTTTATGGATAAGGGCCAAGTGGTTGAAGAAGGCACTTACTCAGAGCTGATAGCTAAGAAGGGAAGGTTTTACCATCTCAACAAGGAGAACCAAGTAGAGTCTGGTGTCACTGGCGATGCTGAGTCTAAACCAGCTACGGAAACAAAACCAAAACGTAAGACTTAATTCATTATATTTTTACCACTCACCTCTACTATACAAGGTGTAACGGTGAATGCGCAAAACCTGAAATTAGTTTGATCAGAATAACGAGCAGAATCAATTAAACCACTTTTTTATATAGGATAGAGTGAATAGGTTACTTCTAGGCAAGCGTGTTCCATCGTCGACCACATCGTCGCTTACCATCAGGTGAGATGGTGGTCAAACGCAAGCCTATCAATAATAAAAAAAAGACATATTTTACAAAAAAATCTTCATTAAAAACTTCGACCAGTCTATTTATGAATAGGTCAAAGCCATCACGTGCGCAAACCCGCTGAAATAGGTAAACAAACACAAATAGTTGTAATCCAATCAAATTTTCTCATACACGGGATAATAAAAGTTCTTATTTCAATGCAGATATGAATTTTATACAAACTACAACCGCTGTCTGAGGTTTTGCGCATTTAACTTTACACGTTGTATACTGACTGATACGGACTGGCCTGTTGGTCCGTGGCTACTGACTGGACTGGCCTGTTGGTCTAATGATTAGTGGCCCTGACTGCTATGCCGGAGGTTGTGGGTTCGATTCCCACCCAGGACAAATGTTTAAGTGATGAGCATGATCATTTGTTCTGTGTCTGGGTGTTATTTATCTATATTATGTATGTATTTAGAAATATATAAGTATGTACAGGTACGAGGGTGGATTGATAAGTTTCCGGCCTGACCAAGAAAAACAACGTTTTTAAGATTTTTTTTTTTTTATTTGTCAACATAATCTCCTCCAAGGCTGATACATTTCTCATAGCGGTGTTCTAGTCTAGTAATGCCATCTCTATAGAATGATTCGTCAAGCTCCTCAAAATACCCATTTACAGCTTCGATTACTTCTTCATTGTCCGCAAATCTCTTACCGCCAAGCCATTTTTTGAGGTTAGGAAACAGATAATAGTCACTCGGGGGTAGGTCTGAAGAGTAGGGAGGGTTGATTTTAGCCATCGCAACGATTGACGTGTGCGCTGGTGCGTTATCGTGATGAAACAAGATTTTTTTCTTCGCCAGATGAGGTCGTTTAATTTTCACTTCGTGGCTCAAACGTTGCAATAAGTCTGCGTAGTATTGACCAGTGATAGTTTTACCCTTTTCAAGGTAATCAATGTATATAATACCTCTTGCATCCCAAAAAACAGTAGCCATAACTTTGTTCGCCGAAAAAATTGTTTTTGCCTTCTTTGGAGTTGGTTCCCCTGGTCCAATCCACTGTTTAGACTGTTCTTTGGTTTCAGGAGTGTAGTGGTGGACCCAAGTTTCGTCAACGGTTACGAATCGACGCAAAAATTCGCTTGGATTACGCTTCTACAACGCCAAATTGGCGGTAGAAATGTTCTTTCGAATCAATTTTTGGTCGACTGTTAGCAAACGCGGCACCCATCTTGCACAGAGCTATTCCATATACAAATGTTGGTGCAAAATATTTTGTACACGTTCATATGACATCTTACAGGTCTCAGCTATCTCACGCACTTTTAATCTGCGGTCTTTCAGCACTATTTGATGGATTTTTTCGATCATATCTGGAGTTGTGACCTCAATGGGGCGTCCTGAGCGAGGCTCATCAGAGGTGCTCACACGACCCTTTTTAAACTCGGAAACCCACTGCTTAACGGTTGAATATGATGAGGAGGATGTCCCCAGTGTTGAGTCCATCTCTTCTTTAATTTCCTTCGGCGTTAACCCCTTCAAATAAAAGTATTTGATGACAGCACGAATTTCCAGCTTTTCCATTTTTACGAAAAACACAGAGGCGTCTTGTTCAGCGTGCTCTCAAACCTAAACTAACATGGCGATCGGACTGAAACTATAGCTACAAGCTATCTAAGGATGGTACTATAGAACGCCACCTCAAGGTAGGCCTAGTGGCGCCATCTCTTGGTCAGGCCGGAAACTTATCAATCCACCCAGGTATATCAGATGTCTAGTACCCATAACACAAGCTCTGCTTAGCTTGGGACTAGACGGCGTTGTGTGATAGTTGTGGAATATTATTATACCACTGGACAGTCAGGGGGCTTACCATGACCTCTTACAAACCAGCGTCAGGCACTAGTTACTTACTTACTAGGTACTTTTTATCCCGGAAAAGTATATACAAAAAAAAAAAAAACTTAATTTTGCGGTTCGATCTCTAGACCTGATTATTGTACCAACCGCAAATAATAAGTTTGTCGTAGGTTACTTTACCCGCAGTGGAGTTCACTAAGGGATGCTGCACACGGCTAAGATAGTTATAATATTTGGGTAAATAGTATGTAGTTTCCGTTTTCTAACTAGATGGCGTTGGCGTCGAGATAGATCGCGCTATGGGAACACTAATTTTTGGGAATAAAGACAGGAGCGTGTTTTCCTAACCCATTTATTAATTACATCGAACACGGAGACATTGGCACCATATCTGAGGTGTGTGCACACTTTCACGCGCGTAAGTGGAAGGGAGAGATCTGGAACGTCTCGAATCGTCTCGCACATCACGTTGTTTTCCCGTCCCCGGGCTCTTAGAATTCGACATCAGACGTTTTAGATCTTCGATTTTGACGACCCCGTTGTCGTTGGCAGAAGCAACAGGACTCGCGTATGAGGTCGGCAAAAGCTAGTAATGTAATAAATATAACGAGTATTTTAAAGCCCCGTTAGAATGAAAATAATGCAAAAATGCGTGCAACATGTTAATAACCAAAATTGATACCGTCATTAGAAGAAAGATTTATTTTTAGTGTAATTGGTAATTTACACTAATAAAGATTGTAGCGCGACAACACCGCGTACCCCGGAACGCACTAGTCACGCCTCCCATCGGGCCCCACTCCAGCGCACGCGGCCGCCGCCACTCGCCTGCCGGAGAGTATATAAGGCCTCGCGTTGCCTCATTTCTCAGTCAGCGTGATGAGATCGCCGCATTCCTCCGCGACCATCAGCTAGACATCTTCCTCGTACAGGAAACCCTCCTCAAGCCCCACTGTAAAGACCCTAGAATTGCGAACTATCGCATAGTCCGCAACGATAGGACCCGCTGTCACGGTGGTGGCACTCTCATATATTATAAAAAAGAGCTGTACTGCACTCCCATAACTCCCCCCCCGCCCTCATCTCATCTCGAATACTCGGCTTGTCGGCTGGGCATGACCGGTCATCAATCGATCACCGTCATCTCCGCCTACTGTCCCCCCTCGTCAGACAAGACCGACGAACTCTCCGCCTTCTCCAGTGACCTCACTGCCCTCTTCAGCTTGAGCGACTCCGTCATCCTGGCGGGCGACCTCAATGCTAAACACCCCGCTTGGAATAGCACCCTGACCAACCCCCGTGGGAAGGTCCTATTCAACTTAGGTGCATCCCTCAACTTTGACGTCATCGGTCCGATGAGTCATACCCACTTTCCCCACAATCCCAACCATAGCCCCGATGTGCTCGATGTGGCTCTTCTAAAGAATGTAAACCTCCGTATGCAATCTATAGAAGCGATACATGAGCTCAACTCTGACCACCGTCCCGTGGTCATGCACCTTGGCTCCCGCTCGGGTAACCTTGACCCCGGCCAGCCCCCCCCGTCCCAAATGATTACGGTCACTGACTGGAAGAAAGTAAGCGAACGGCTGAAATCGACCGAGTCACCCCATTTGGATTCAATCCCTGACCACATAGTCTCAGCCACTGAAACGGCGGGGGCGATCGACTCGCTCACAGAGCACGTACAATCTGTCCTGAACGATTGTTCAAGGGAGATCCCGGCGACAGAGGACTGTCGCTGGAAAATCCCGGACGATGTACGGGCTCTGATGACCGAGAAGAACGCTGCTATCCGCGCGTACAGCTCTTTTCCCTGCGTCGCTAACAAGGCTCACATGCGTAAATTACAGCGTGCTGTAAAGAAGCGCATGATTGAGCTGCGTTCTGCCCGCTGGGAAAAGACGCTCAGTGAACTCGAGCCCACCCACCTCGCCTTCTGGCAACTTCAGAGGAAGCTTCGCTCCTCCGAAGAGTCCACCATGCCCCCGCTCACCCGCCCCGATGGAAGCGTCGCTTTTGACAATTCCGAAAAGGCGGAATGCCTAGCCGACAGCCTCGAAGCCCAATGCTCGCCTAGCACTCTCCTAGTAGACCAAGCTCACATCGATATTGTGGATGCTGAAGTCGAACGAAGAGCCTCCCTTCCTCCGGTCGAAGACCCCGACAATCCACTGGCCCCCGTCACCCCCGACGAGGTAGTGGAGATAGTCAAAAAGCTTCAGCCCAGAAAAGCCCCTGGAGCCGACGGCATCACGAACAGAGTATTCAAACTCTTCCCCCCCCAACTCATTGTGCTAATGACCGCCATCTTCAATGGCGCATTGAGCAACAACATGTTCCCCCAAGCTTGGAAGCAGGCCACCGTCATAGGTATCCCCAAACCAGGCAAGCCCAAGTCTGACCCCACCAGCTACCGCCCCATCAGTCTCCTAAACGTTCTCGGCAAAATCTACGAGAGGCTTATTTATAAGCGGCTCAAAGACTACGCCGAAACAAAGGGTCTCATCCCCAACGAGCAATTCGGGTTCCGTACCGAACACTCGTGCATCCACCAAGTCCACCGCATCGTAGAGCACATAAGCGTTGGTTTCCAACGTAACGCGATGACGGGCGTCTTGTATTTCGACATAGCAAAGGCTTTCGACAAGGTCTGGCACAATGGCTTATTATATAAGCTTTACCAACTCGGCGTGCCTGACCGTCTCGTGCTCATCTTGCGAGACTTTCTGTCGAACCGTACCTTCCGCTATCGCATCGAAGGAGCGTTGTCCTCCCCTCATCCGATTAGGGCAGGAGTCCCTCAGGGCTCCGTAGTTTCCCCTCTTGCCTTCACGCTGTTCACCAGCGACATTCCCCAAGACAAAAAGGCCCAGTTGGCTCTATTCGCTGACGACACGGCCATTTATTGCTCCGGTCGTGACCCCAGGGCTATCGCTCGAAACCTTCAAAACTCCGCAAACCATTTGGGTGAATGGTTCCGGAAATGGAGGATCGAGGTTAACCCTGATAAGAGTCAGGCGGTTCTCTATCGGAGACCGCTTAAAACCGTTCTCCCCCCCCCTCCGATCACCATGTACGGCAAGCCGATCCCCTGGGCAAAGCAAGCCAAGTACCTCGGAGTGATCTTAGATCAGAACCTTTCCTTCGCCGAGCACATAAAGCAGGCTCGCTCGCGAGCTGCTTTCGCTCACGGTAGGCTTCACTGTATGATGACTGCCCGCAGCAAATTGTCACGCAAGTGCAAATTGCGCCTCTACACCGCAGTCATCCGCCCGATCTTGACGTACGCCGGTGCGATCTTCGCACATGCCAAGGCCCGTCACATCCACCGGATGCAGACCCTCCAAAATCGTATCCTCCGTAGGATCCTAGGAGCCCATTATTACGTCCGAAATGAGAACATCCACTTGGATCTCAGAGTCCCCACCATACAGCAGTTCATGAAGCGCCTGTGCAAGCGCTTCTTTGACTCTGCTCTGAAACATCGAAACCCCCTCATCGTACGGGCAGCCCGTTACGAACCCTCCCGCATCTCAAAGATTCGCCGACCAAGGTACACTCTCGTGACCCCAGACGACCCCATCACCCTGCTCCAAGAGAGCCGTAGGGAAACCAGTACAGTTCGTAAACACTACAAACCGACATCCTTCAGGCCTCGCCGCCGAGGTCCGCCGCGAAACTCACGTAATCGTCCTCCCCGACTTTTGCTCGAGCCAGCCCGCGCCGCTGAGCTGTAGCTTTAAATTCCCTTAATAATAATAAATATTATTGTTTTTGCTCGATCCAGCCCGTCCCTTTGCTGCCCTCCCCCAGTGACGCCCTAAGCCGAGGCTCGTACCCCACAGGGGGTGCCCTTAGCGTTGTCACTTAAATTATAAGTAGTTTTTAAGTAAGCCCTGGCTGGAGGCTTTGAATTTATTCAGGGCCGCCACAGGCAAGTTCGGTTGAGCAGACGACAACCTCAGAGGTTGACCTGCGAGAGGCCACTCAAAAAAAAAAAAAAAAATCATTTCTCAGTTCGGCTCGCACGGACACGCTTTCTTCGGAACAGTTTCGGGCAGTCGAGCGCACCCCTGGCTAGCACGGTCGGCATCCACCGCGGATCCGGATACGAGCGGTCTAGGCTACTACTAGAACAGCTATTACCTAGCGACTTTTTTATTTAAGTGAACGGGCATTTTGTGATAAGTTTTGTTAAGTGCTGACTTTATAGGAATAATTAAAGTTGTGAAGTAGAATCCCTTATAAGATGTAGTTTTTTTTTTTTGCAGGAGGTAATCTCTGAAATTACCTACTGATCCGATTACTAATTTTTTTTTTACCGATAGAAAGCTGCTTTATTCGTAAGTGATATAAAACAGCTTTCTAAAAAGTCAAACGACTTGGGAATTTTGTATAATATTTAATCATTTAAAAAATACATAATTATACTCGATACTTTTTATAAGGTTCTTCTATTAGTAAACAATGATCAAAATCTCTTAACCAACCTTGATTGTTGAACTAGTGTTGACTACATCAGATTTAATTTTACCCTAGTTAATAATTACCCAAGTCGTCTGACTTTCTTTTTGGACAGATTCTATCCACTAACATTTACTTATACTTAAGATTGAACCCGAAGGTGTTCAATCTTTTCAAAAATTGAAATTTCTCTCAATATTTCACGCTTCGCCACTCACTGGTCTCTCGATGTATTAAGTGTTCCGTTGTAACGAAACCATAGCGCGATCTATTTCGATCCCAACGCCATCTATCGAGGCATGAGACAACTCTATTCATTTAAACAGCAGCTATTCATGTTATGTAGTCTGTAGGCGTGTGAAACTGTTTTACGGAACAGTCTCGACTCTTCCGAAAGATTTTAGTGTTCCAAAAGATTGGAACATCAGTAATGTTTTTAACTGACTTACAAAAAAAGGAAGTGGATCTCAAATCGGTGCATTTTTTATGTTTGTTACCTCAGAACTCCGTCGTTTACGGACCGATTTGCAAATATTTTTTTTCTCCTTACATGATATACTTCCAGATTGGTCCCATGTTTTTCAAAATCCAGTTCTAATGATGGGATCCATGAGGAATCGAGGGAACTCCTCAAATATTATAGTCAACCATATAGTTATTTTGGTATTTTCATCGAGGACTTAAGCACTTACAGTTAAAAAGTGACATTTGATGAAGTGGAACTGGTGAAGAAGACCAGAAATGGCCAACCAAACTTCATACTCACACAGATAATTATAACAATGAATATAGTGAAGCGACTAGGACAATACACGACCGGTATACCAGTCAAGGCCACTAACTACTAGACCAACAGGCCAGTCAATTTAAATTAATAGTAACTAACGGTGAAGTGATCAATTCTAAGATCTAGCTACGATATATCTACGCTTTGCCATTTTTTTTCGATATCACATTTAATGCGCAATCGCGGGATCTTTAACTACATCATCATCATCATCATTAGTTCAGCCGAAAGACGTCCACTGTTGGACATAGGCCTCTCCCAAGTGTCGCAATAACGACTGGTCCTGTGCGTCTCACATCTATCGGATACCCGCGAACCCTCACCAGGTCATCTAGATCGATGACCGATAACTTGTGAGAGGCCTTCCACCGCTGCATCTTTTTGTGCGTGTTCGCCACTTCAGAACCTTTCGGCCCCGTCGACCATGTGCTCTGTTTACTGAAGTTTGGCGATTCTACTACTGCTAACTTGAAGTCGATCGCTAAAAACTTCTTGCTACTTGTTGTAATTACTACTTATTATCTAGCATTTTCCTGATTACAGACAAGCTGAGAAAGATAAAGTCCATAGACTCAGCAGACAATGTATCGACAATCTCAGCGTCATCGATCAGTTCTGGGGCAGAGAAAGAAGCTGTGGCTGCTGCGGAGGCGGCAGAAGCAGAGAAGGAGGTGGAGTTCAACCCTACGACCTGGCAGATCATGCAGCTGTGTGCGCCGGAGAAGTGGCTGATGGTGGCCGGCGTGATCGCTGCCATAGCTGTCGGCTCCTCTTTCCCGACATTCGCTATCCTCTTCGGCGAGACTTATGGTGTATGTACTTTTACTAATCTACTTTTGGATGGGAGACCCATGAGGAGGAACTTACCTCAATAAACACAATCAAGTGGTCTCCCTCAGTCCTTAATTCACCATTAATCTTTTATCTACTCTAAAATTTAAATTATGAAATAAAAAATAGTATTTGTCATAGTCTGACACACCTTCTCCCAACCCTGAACGAGAGAAAGAAAAGAAAGAAAAACCTTTATTTGTGACTGGACTAGCACAGGACACAAAACAATAAAAAAATATATTACCTAACTAATCTATAAAGCTTAACCTAAAAGAAAAACGACATTATAAAGAATATAAAAGACTTGAACAAGGCCAAAAAGGCTCCTATTTCAGCGCTATATGCTGCGGTTTTTAGTTATTTGATGATTTCCCAACTCAATAAAAAATACATTTCAAATATGAGGAAGAGAGAGGTTGTGGCGGGGACATCTCGCTATCTCCTTTCTACTCACTACTGGCGATGACGTCACATTACAACGTCTGCATCCATATTCTGTTTTTGACAGTTGCCCCTTCCACCAGTTTTGAAGATTCTAAATTAAAAATTCTTTCAATTTGCATATTTGGATAAATTTAGTTTCCGATACAAATAATAAAAAAGTCATATACCCATTTTAGGCTGGGGATATTAATTTATCAAAACTTATGCTTTAGTTCTTGGAAAATCCCGACGACGACTGGGTGCGGAGCAAGACTAATGTCATCGCAGTGCTGTTCCTGTGTGTCGGAGTCTACACCGGTGTTGGCATCTTTTTCCAACTGTTCATCTTTAACTTAACCGGAGTACGACTAACGGCGAGACTTAGGTATTTCTTTTATGTTTTTACAAAACGACTCGAAGTTTTTGACGGAAACTCTCTCATTGATGAATGATACCAGGGGACTTACCGTACTGTCGTCGTAAAGCTAAAGTGCCGTTATCTGACATTTGGCGGGCTTTCGTTTTTAGACGCTTTAAATTCTATATCGATCTCTCTAAGCAGTATTTTTCGAATATTAATTGTAACTCAGATAAAATAATAAAATTATCGTAAAGTTCCCCTGATTTATACATAATTCTACGCTGCTTTTTGTGCGTAACTCAAAATATGATTTTATCATATAACGGCATTATAGCTTGAGCACGGCAGCGTAACGTGTTAACATGTCAGTCGTGCGAGCTAGAAAGATGGATGGAGCTATAAGTACCAACAAGGTAATTTCTGCCTGATCACTTAAAAAAAAATTTCGCTTGATTCCTGCAGCGTGGCACCAAACCAAACCTTTTAAAGTTGTCGTTTCGCGTACAAGCTAAAATGAACTTAGCGTTGGTCAGGCGGAAGAGATTCTGATGGTACATTACATCCTGTGTCAGATGATCTGTAGGCTAAAAGGGCCACGTATTGGGTCCCATTAAACAGGCGACATGGCGGCAAACCAAGGCGAAGGTGGAAAGAGGCGCTGGACAACTACCGGAGGACCTGACCTGGCTCGCAATGGGTGAGGATAGATGTGGGTGGAAAATAGAGAGGGAGGCCTCCGCCTAGCAGAAGAACATTACAGACTAACTAATATAGCTCTATCCCTTTATCATTTCAGTTTAGGTCGTAATATGGATTGCGTTAAGAACTCGTAAACTTAACTCCTGGCAGTAACGAAGCTCTATAAAGCAAAAATTTTATTTTTCCAACCATGTAGAAGGTGCCTACTTGGTATAGTCATTTGGTCATGTGAAGAGGGCGATGAAATGCATGTTACTAAAAACGTTCTGAGTATACATGTAGAATAATGTAGATGCGAGGAAGAGGGAAGCCAAAGAAAAGGTGGATGGATTGTGTGAGGAGTTATATGAAAGAAAAGGGAGTTAGTGATAGTGTGACGTGTGACAGGACAGAATAGAAGAAAAAAACGTGATAAGGGCAGGAAGAAAAAGATCTATATTTATTATAATACTGACCTAAATAATATATTGCAGGGTGGCAGCATTTAAAGCCATGTTGAATCAAGAGATCGGTTGGTTTGATCATCCAAATAATGGAGTCGGTGCTTTATCAGCCCGGCTGGCTTCCGATGCAGCAGCGGTGCAAGGGGTGAGTCATCATATTATTTACTAGCTTCTGCCAGTGGCGTCGCCCGGATAAAAGAAGACGAGCTTTGAACCCCCCCCTTTTAGTACTCGCCTACATCATAGTCTGGTGCAAAATTTCACACCCCATATCTCATATGTCTCAATTCGTTTTATTCACATCAGAACGCTTTGAACCAATTACACCAGTGAATGTGTACTCTCTGCACCTGCTACTTTCCAAAATTTGTACAGGATGGAGTGTGAACTTCAATTAAAGGTGAACGCACACTTATCCGAATCAAACGCGCTGAACGAATCTAAAGAATGTATCTCTATGTTGGAGTCCTTCCAGATTCGGACAATTCGACGCGGATGGAAATGAAGACACCTAATGTCTTCATAGGATTTCATATAAAGAATTCTAAAATTCTTTTCTCTACATTCGTTCGGCGCTTTCGGTTCGGATAACTGTGCCTCCACATTAAAGCGGCGGTAAGTCACTCACGCTCGCTTTCGCACTCTCAAGCCAGCGTTTAATGGGCATGCCATAAATATGGCGGTAAGTACCCTCTTTGAGAAGTGGCTGGAAAGACAACACATCCTTACGGAAGGAGGACGCCGTGTTGCATGACGTAGGTCCTCACGGGACACAGTCAATTCGGAAGATTCCTGCACCGGAGTCATGCGGAAGAAACGCCTGGGTGTCACTATTGTGTGGACGCCTAAGAAACAAAAAGCCAGCTTTCATATACCTCTGACCCTTTGGGTATTATGTCAAGTTTTTCCCTCATTAACTAACTTTCTTATTTCTGTGACCAGGCTACAGGCACCCGCATCGGCGCTCTAATGCAAGCCACAGCCACCATAGTGATCGGCATCTGCCTATCGATGTACTTCACGTGGAAGATGACCCTGGTCTCCCTCATCTCAGTACCCATGGTCATCGGGGCTGTGGTACTCGAAGGCAGGGTCCTGTCTGTCGGTCTGGCTCTCGTCAGAGAAGCATCTTACAAAGCCACTACAATTGCTACGGAAGCTATTACTAATATCAAGACTGTTTGCGCGTTCTGTAAGTATTGCTACGAATTGGTGTAATGTTGAATAGAGTAGAATACTCTTTATTATGCCCACAGGAAGTTCTTTTTTAAGGTTCCGTCTGTAAAACGGGGCTCTATTACTAAGACTCCGCTGTCCGTCCTTCTGTCTGTTTGTCCGTCCGTCTGCCACCACTCACTAGGAACCGTGATAGTTAGAGAGTTGAAATTTTCACCGAAATGATGTATTTTTGTTACCAATACTAAAACCTCCCATAAAACGATCGTGATTTCCTTTTTTACGGATGGTACGGAAACTTTCGTAGGCGATTCCGACTCACACTTTGCCGGTTTTGTAAAAAAATAAAAACCCAGCTAATTAAGTAAGTCGCCATGTCGGACAATGCAGTGATCGCAGCAAGTTGAAAATCCGTTGAAAATTGTTTAACATTTAACGTTGAAAATTGTTTAACATTTAACGTTGGAAATTGTTTAACGTTAAAAATTGTTTAACATTTTAAAATTTACCCTTGCCCTTGACAGCTAAAATGCTGTAAAATACTTTCAATTCGTCTTAACCTCTTCGAATTATGGTTCGAAGTGGTCAAAACATAATGGTTTGCTTACCGTTGCTCAGGTGGTGAGGAAGGCGTGATGACGCGCTATCACGACGCGTTCGTGAACGGTCGCCTGCAAGCGCGCAAGAGTCTCCGCTGGCGGGGCTGCGTGTTCGCTTTCGGACAAACCGCCCCAGTTGCTGGATACGCACTTTCTCTTTGGTACGGTGGTGTGCTAGTCGCCAACGAGGAGATACCCTACAAGAGCGTCATCAAGTGAGTCCCAATTTATGAATTTGGTTCCCTATAAAGCTTTGCTCTCAATGTTAAAGCAATTGGCAACGACTTGATACAAAAGTTAGAATGTAGTTAATATACTTACCTGAATGTAAAAAAACGTGTTGCGCCGACCCCAAATAAAACGGGATAAGGGCAGGAAGATGATGATGATGATACTTACCTGTGTGGTTCTGATATTTTAACTAATATTATATTCTTTATAACAATTTCAACAATAACTCAACTTCAACTTAAGTTAAGAACTTAAGTTCAACTCAACTCAACAACTTAAGTTCAACTCAACTCAACAACTTAACTTCAACTCGATTCAACTTATTTCTTCTTTTTTTTCTTTAACAATGTGTGCTCTTGTGCAGGGTTTCTGAAGCGTTAGTTTTCGGCGCTTGGATGATGGGGCAGGCTTTAGCGTTCGCTCCCAACTTCGGTGCCGCAGTGAGCGCAGCCGGCCGCGTCATGACACTGCTGGAGCGCAAACCACTCGTTGTCGATTCACCCACGCCTAGCGTGCCGATAGATTACGTATGTATTCAGATCTTTTTTTTGTCTACATTGAGTTCCACAGCCGGGCAAAAGCTTCCCGTTTTTCATTACAAACCTGTCTATCTAAGGCGGTATCTGGTTAAGTTTACCTCGCAAACATGATCATGATAATTCTACCCCCGTTAGTAAAAAAGACGCATCTAATTTTTTTTCCAGATTTGATTTATATTATATACATTCAGTCAAAAAAGTATCGGGAATGGATGATTTGTTTATGGTTCCAAATTCAAATTTTTGTTTTTTTGTAGTTGTTAGATTGGCACAACTGTTTTCCATTTTGGCGCGGAGTTTGAGTTGCATCTGTTATTTATATTAAATACAGTGCTGGTTTTAGTAATATCATATATAGTGTGTATTGCGAATTTCATAATGGACAAAAATATCGAACAAAGAGTTTGTCTTAAATTTTGCATCGCCAATGGAATTTCGTGTTTGGAGTCACTGAAAATGTTACAGAAGGCTTACGGTAAATCGACTTTATCAAAAACTCGTGCTTATGAGTAGTTCAAAGCGTTCAAAAGCGGTCGAGATGTGATGGAAGATTTGCCACGCAAAGAAAATTCTTGGATTTTGCACCACGACAATGCGCCTTCGCACAAGGCTATCATTGTGAACGAATTTTTGACCAAACACTCAACAAATACCATCCAGCAACCACCATATTCACCAGATATGGCTCCTGCTGACTTTTTTCTTTTTCCTAAACTCAAATTACCACTTCGTGGCACCCGTTTTCAATCGATAGAAGACATAAAGGAGAATTCGCGGCGAGAACTGAACTCAATTCAGGAAGCAGCGTTTATAAAATGTTTTGATGAATGGATTATTCGTTGGCGCAAATGTATCGTTTCTAAAGAAGCATACTTTGAAGGTGATAAAATAAATTTGGATGAATAACAGACATTTTGTGTACCTATTATTGATCTTTTCCCGGTACTTTCTTGACAGAGTAGTACATTGCCAGAATCAGAAAAACAAGACGCATCTGCCTGTATTTTTAATATTTTGCTAACTTTCTCCAGTGCGGTTTTAACACAAGGAAAAAGGCCCGATTTCCCGTTTCATTCATTAAAACATTTTTTTATCCGTTTTCGTTTTTGTTAGATACGTGTTTGTAACTATCAGGGGCAGAATTTAGATAGTATATTTTTAATTTTCTATCTTTCCTGTACTGTGGCTACGTCTAATCCAACTCTCCTGTCGCAGGTCTATTGGAAGAAATTTCATTTGAAATAAGCAGTACCTTTGTGTTCTTTTACCTGTATTTATTCTTTTCATTTTTAAAACATAAAAAAAACACTATCTTTGCCGCGGTTGAACTCAGTGGTGACCGATTTAGAACACTTTTTTCATACATTGAATAGAATATAAACACTTTTTTTATTCGGTACAGACACAGCACAACGGTTATATACACAAAGTAAACAAAAATACAAAAGTACAAAGTGCGCCGAGCGTGCATTGGACACTCGTAAAACTCATGATACTTAATTCTACGCTGGCTTTAATACTAAAATGTTGGATTTCAAAGGCTAAGCGTCATTTATACTTATATTTTATACTTGTAACACAGTGAGGAGACTAATAAATTGATAACAAAAATAAATTATACATATACAAAAATAAGGGCAAAAGAAGAGTTCATTGAATACACGTTCATTTAGCTTCACTATTTTTTTATTTTTGACTGACCGACATTTTGACAATTTAAAAGTGCCTGTAATAGGTCTATTAGAAATAAACGTTTCTGACTTCTGAATTTACAGGTCGCAAAAGGCAAGATCGAGTACAAGCACGTGAAATTCCGCTACCCGACCCGACGTGAGGTGCAGGTATTGCAGGGCTTGTCGCTACTGATACCTTTCGGCAAGCGTGTTGCTCTCGTGGGACCCAGTGGATGCGGCAAGTCGACACTCATACAACTCCTGCAGCGACTCTATGACCCTGAATATGGTACCGTGGTAAGTCACGCCAGTCCGAATCTGCCAGTCTACAAGCTTGTCAAACTTGTTATGTTTTTTTAGCTTTAAGCCTCTCTCCATGTAAAAGTCAACATTTTTTAGAGTTATGTGTGGGGCGTAACTCGACAGATTTTATAATCTAAGATTCCTCAGTGGAATTAACTGATAAGACAAAAACTAAAAGGATTTTCTTGAGTAACATGTTGGGCGCCAAATTTTTTTGGCATAAATCTCAAAATAAATGGCGCCCAACGAAAAAAGAAAATCTGAATGTGACTGAATTTGTTTTTGAACTATGAAGTATCCTAAGAAAATAACTTATTAAACCGATGTTATGAATTACTAGAGTTAATAAAGTTAGACAAAGTAATGATATTTAGGTCCCATCCTGGGCGCCAGTTTTTGAAAAAAGTCATACTAAAGGTTATAAGAAGCGCGTTTCCTTGAAAAATACTATATTTTATTAGATGAATCGTTAATATTGCAGGCAACATTTTAGGTTTATATTCATAACAAATACATAGTTAACCCATAAATCGACTTATAAAATTTTCTAAAATTGTGAATCTACTAAGTGGTCTTAAATTTTAGACACTATCATTAGTAGAGTGCAACTGCACTTTTGACCCCTGACTCTACACATAGTTTTTCACCTTTTGCCGTACGTATCTTTAACGCCTATGTTTTCACATTTTTTATCTCTCGCAGCATCTTGACGACTACAACATAGTAACAGACATGCGCCTGACTACCCTCCGAAGAAACATTGGCCTTGTCTCCCAAGAACCGGTGCTCTTCGATCGCACTATTGCCGAGAACATTGCATACGGCGATAACTCACGGAAGGTGTCCTCTGAAGAGATTATCAACGCGGCCAAACAAGCCAACGTCCACGGCTTCATCTCTGCGTTACCAAGCGTAAGTGTAAAATGTTGAGCATGAAAATATATACAAATAATAATAATAAATAGTTACAGTATCTTTTTTATGTATTAGTTTATTATTTTGTAAGATTATTTGTGTATGGGCCTTAGTTGCCTGATAATAAAGGATTATTAATTTAAAGATATATCGATATTATACAAGGTGTAAGCGACAGACCTCCGCAAACTTTGAGGGCTTGCTCGGTAGACGAAACTGAACAACCTTCCACAAGATTTTTTTTCAGGAAACGAAAAAAAAATCAGCTTTACCATTCAAAATTATAAACTTGATTGGACAGTTTCATGAAGAGGCCGATTTTTTTTCGTTTTCTGAAATAAAAAATTGTGTAATTCAGTTTTGTCTACTGAGCAAGCCCTTAAAGTTTGCGGAGGGCTGTCCCTTACACCTTGTATAAAGGTAGAGGCACTCACCTCTGATGCATGAGGTGGCGAATTCAAAACCAGGCCAGTATCTACCACGTGATATTTTAAGTTTATCTAGAAAATTACTGACGGAAAGCACATAAAGCCGTTGTTTCCAGTTGTCATTCGTAGATCTTTACCAGTCGTTAAAGGTAGTCAAGTAGCCAAGGAGCATCGTGTCGCCCAGTAATTGGGTAGTGGAGAACTGATAGGCAGTCGCTTAACCTCTCGAGCGCCACGGGGTTAATGATCTGGAAAATTGCCGTTTTTACATAAATCACCAAAAAATAAATTTAAAAACTTTTTTTGGATTTTTCTTGAATACCAAAAATCTAGAAAACAACATTTTTGGCCCAATAAATTTCCTACAAAACGAAAATTAGATTTTTTCAAGGTCATTCAAGTTGTACAGACGTATGTACATGTAGGTACAATCGGCGCGATATCCCAAGTAAAAAAAAAAGTTAGCCATCCTTATACGACACTCCTCAGCTTAACTTCCATGAAACATGGGCATGGACCTACCTGTAGCGACCTCTGTAACACCACATAAAAACTACGAAGAAAAATACAAAATCCTGCATCGTGCAATCAAAGTTCATCTATCGGGCAGTAGCCCACCAGACCATAATACCGGTCTGTTCGGAGGATCCTCCCTTTTCAAAGGAGGTTTGCGGAAATTACTCTCTGTTCCGCATACCTCTAAATACGTAATGTTGTGTTGTTTCCGTCAGTCGTACGAGACGCGCGTGGGCGCGCGCGCGTCGCAGCTGTCGGGAGGCCAGAAGCAGCGCATCGCCATCGCGCGCGCGCTCGTGCGCAACCCGCGCGTGCTGCTGCTGGACGAGGCCACGTCCGCGCTCGACACGCACAGCGAGAAGGTACGGGGAACTGCCGCAATAACACCTATCATTGCCATAAGAAATGGTGATATTATGGCAATACCTCTTAACTGACCGAATACGTACTAAACTATCATTAAATAATAAATATACACATAATTTCTGGATTTGGTCAACCCAAAGGTTGACTAGAAGAAAATGCCTAAGGCATTAAGTCCGCCTCTGTACTTTTGTGTGCATGAAGTATTAAATAAATAAATAAATTTCTGGGTCATTGACCATTGTCTGTTTACTATCTCACAGAAGATGTAAAAAGTAGAGTATCCAACTCGGGGACAAAACTGTATTTATTTTGGGCGATATGATTCCCTCACTTCACAAAGGTTTTTAATTCCCTCGCTTCACTCAGGTTTTTAATTCCCTCGCTCTGCTCGGGAGTTAACTATAAGACTCCCTTAAGACGTTTGGGATTAAAACTTAGCAACCTTCATTCCATTCGGAATTCAATATGCAGACATTGCTTTATCTAATTACATAATCTACTATTTTTCACTTTTATTTCTAAAGAATTATTGGCAACTTATTTAGGTATATTAATTTAAAAGACTATCAAATAATAACTAGGTATTATGTTAATTTACAGGTGGTACAAGAAGCCCTTGACAGAGCGAGCGAAGGGCGAACAAGTCTCATCATAGCACATCGACTCTCCACGATACAAAACGCAGATATGATCGTAGTCATCAATAAAGGAGTCGTCACAGAAATAGGCACACACAGAGAACTATTAGCTCAAAGAGGGATATACGCAAATCTGTATGAACTGCAATGCGGTATTGCGGAAGAGCCAGAAGAGTAAACAACCTCCATATTTTAGGTGTTTTAGAACATTTTAGAACCCGTAGAGACTAAATCTACCAATCTTCGGCGCATAGCTCTCAGCCAAGCAAATTGGATTTTTACAACCGGATCTTTCTCTAGAACCATAAATGTTTTTTAGACACTCAGTTTCTTTACAGGAACCTATTTGATTCTAAATCGAGGATTTTTGTGCGCTTAAAGCCTCAGCAGTGGATAGGTACTTGTAGCGAGATTAGAACCATTCATTCTTCCAAATAACTTGGGACACTCACACAATGACAGGACTAAGGTAATCAAAATCCTGTGTTCCGCATACCTCTATGTCAAAATTTTCAATAAATTTGAAAGTCTACCCATTACCCCTTGAGCGCCTATTATCCATACTGTTGTACAACTTGAATGACCTTGAACAGGGATGTACGAAATTTATTCAGGCGAAAATGTTGAGACTATATTTTCGTTTTTCCTGGAAAAACCAGGACAGTTTTTTTTAGTTTTTGTTATTTTTCGCAATTACGTAATAATAATACCCCTGGCGCTCGAGAGGTTGAATATCTATCCTATCGTGTAGTTCCCAAGTTTAATCTTGGTAGGTTCCACTTCTATATTTAGGCAGAAACATTCCTCCCAAGTTCCTTGACATTCCCTACCCATCCCACTACGTTCCCTTGCTAAAAGACAATCTCATTTCTTTTTTATTACAAATAATGTAGACATCGAACCTGCTTAAAATAGCTTTAACTAACATTAAAACATTTCAAAAGATTATTTTTACAAATACAGTTTTTTTTCTAATATGTTGGCTAATTAAATTATTTTTATTAATTTTTTGAATATTTTCTAAGCTACACACTCTGAACATCGCTTTAAAAATGAACAAATAAAGTGGGGTTACTATTTTCCTGAGGTATAACTTTGACCCGAACTCAGAAACAGTTTCTCATGTTCCTATTGGTCAATAAAGCTCATGCCAAAATTATACCCCAGGGCTAAAGTGACCCCACTTTACTCAGTATTGATTATGCGCTTCAACATAAAACTGTTATTTTATATATA
This sequence comes from Mythimna lalbum, assembly GCA_949319445.1. NCBI lineage: Eukaryota > Metazoa > Arthropoda > Insecta > Lepidoptera > Noctuidae > Mythimna > Mythimna lalbum. Next base: position 5,522,138 of record OX439357.1, on the reverse strand, counting down.
TTTTATTTTTTTATGATTTTATTGTACATACGAACTATAAAAACTTAGCCTTCAACGGTGCCTTCAAAAGAAAAAATATTTGTAGCAGCTTCTCAGCTGTAAATTAACCAAAGAATTTTTATTTTTATCAATCTTTACTTACTAATGTTACAAAAAAATTACTCATTATTGCTTCAGTATTGTAAAGCGTCTTTAATTAGCATTTCTAGAGTAGGTTTGTAACAAATCATCAAATAAAATTGTGCTCAAGTGTAATGGTGTAACTTGTTGTGATCAAAATAATATTTTTATACCATATGACGATTTATAATAATTGGTGTATTGCTAATTAAAGTATGATGTAGTTGTACAGGTAAATATTGAAATAAACTTGTGGACTTTGTTTTGTGATTTCATTTGTATATCCAATTTCTCAATAGTACCCATCGGTGTAGTGTTTGTTACTTACCCCTAAAGCCGTGTATCTACACACGTACGAACACGAACATAGTGAACACGAACATGAGGCTGACCCCACATTAGGCGTGCGCGATCCTTGGGCGTGTGAGTACCGCGCGCGCCGTGAGCGCGCTGCGTGAGCATCGCGTTTTGCTGCCTGCGGCGTGTGCGGAGGGTGCACGCGGCGCTCGAGTTGTGTTCTTACTCCTTCCGCCGCGCGCTCGCTGCACATACGTCACACAGCGGCTACACGCGACGCTTACGCAGCGCGCTCACGTCGCTCACACGCCCGAGGAACGCGTACGCCTAATGTGGGAGAGGCCAATATTTGTTTGTTCGTATGGACGACATATTCATCGACATATGATGATGTTGATGATGATGAATTTTCAACCTTGCATTTTCTTTGAGGAAATGGATAAGAATAAAAATAAAAAACAAAAACAAATATAATTTATATCTTTAATAATCATCTTCCCTTATAAATAAATAAACAAATTGAATTTAAAATAATACATGGTGGTATATATCGGCAGTATATCACTTTCCCTTATGTGAAACGCTAAAAAATTATATAATATAAAAAGTCTCATAATTGTGCATAACGGGAACAGTTCGCAACTTTGATATTTTATTTACCCTCATCAAATAATATCATTATACTAATCCACAAAATTTATTTATTTATAATATTTATATATTCACTACGTGAGGCCTACAGATAAAAAAATTGACTGAAAAAAAAAGTATAGTTCTCTAGAAACATTCGATTCAGTGGTTCAATGATTTGTTGGAAATATAAAAAAATATAGCACCACAAGCTAACGATAAACACAGGTAGAAAGACCACTGCGATTTCCAATCGACAATATAATGTAGCATAAACATTATGTTTCTAGTTTCGATTTTAACATTCAGTCAAACTATGAAACAGCCAATCCATCACAACATGTTCCACTAAAACACAATTTAAAAAATAAATAAGTATACAAAACCAATTCAGTAAAGATTTCAATAAAAAGTGATTTTCATGTACACTTAATTCTAATAAAAACGGAATTCAAAAATATATAGGAAAATTAGTACTGAAGCACGATATACTTATATATACCCTATTCGCGTTAAGATTAGAATTTTAGACACCTTTTTTACAGTCTTTTCAACCGATAATAACTTCTATTTCGTAGGCACAAGAATGGCATTAAAAGCAAAAAAGTGGTTGCAATACCAACTATTTACTGCAGCCGCCATTTGGCATGCCACCAACGTAACAAAAGTCAAAATCGGTTGAACGGACAGTAATAAAAAGTTTTCATAAATTTCTAATGTTATTTTGGTCAGTGTATAGGCTAATCTCAGTGGATATAGTGGAGCACATTGTTTGGGAAAACAGACCTAATTTCCTTAGCTATAGGTGCGCTAATTGCGCTGAGCGACGGCGATATGTGTGAGGGGCGTGTTGGGGAGGATGCCTCGGATGATGGGTTCCTGGCAGTCAGCGTAGATGTCGGCTGATAACTCCTCAGTGCCGATCTCTACATCTGTTTTCGCCAGCTTAGTGGCCTCGTCGACTACTTCACGCACCTTCGAATCGATTTCCTGAAATTAAGAATGTTATTTTATTTGTATAGCTTTGTAATAACAGCCTTAAGGTTAGGCGGGCTATTGACCAAATTACAACAGCTCACAAAATTATTAATGGTTACACTGAAGCGTCCGATTTGCATGCGGAGTTGTGTCGATTATTTGTTCCAAATATTTACAATCGCTCTAGAAAACATTAACTATTTAATGTCCCATTTTGTCGCACTGTAGCTCGATCCACCTCCCCTATACCGCGTATGTTAACGATGCTCAACGCGCTCGTGGAGACCAACCCTGGATTGGATTTGTTTGCTGATGTTTGGAAGACGATATTATTAGAAAGTTTGCGATTCTGTGAGAAGACAGAGTGAAAGGTTTTAACATAATTTAGTGTTAATGGCTATTTTGCTGTACTAAATAAAATAAATAAGTTTATGCTTGCAAGCTCTCTTTGGGGATGGGTGACCATCTCAAGATAGCGAAATTCCTTCGTGACTAACAGTGTAAGGCTTTTACTGACTAAACCCATTTGTGATCCTTACCTGTAAGGCAACGAAACTATTATGAACGATCCCGTAATAGAAGTGGCCCAAAGCCGGGAACAATGGGAAAAAAAGGCAAAAGGCAATGGCTTTCCTTAGCCCAGCAGAGAGACGGTAGTTAGCCCTGTTTAATATTTTTGTTTGATGGTGCAGCGTCAAAGAGGTTTTATAGCCGGCCTGGCAGTCGATAACTTTTGTTTTTAATTTTTATTTTGGTGACTGTCATCAAGCCCATTTATGTCCCACTGCTGGGCAAATAATGAAGACGTGATTTTTGGCACGACGAATGTTGTCTTCTCTAGAAGACTGTGGCGGTGAACCCTTGAGCGTATAGTTGCGTGTAGAGAAACGCCCCAAGCATCGTTCGTAAACACGGATGTACGAAATTGATCGGCCGCCATTGATATCATTCTTTTATTACTATTAGCATAAATCACGTAGATTTTGATTATTATTATTCTCATACCAGCTGGGCAGCTCCGTAATAAACCTGTCACTCCAACGAATATGTTCCAGACGTGCTAGTTCAATTAAAATGGAGGAAAAACTACCTAACCTACATTGAATACTAGGATGGAAAATAGAGATATCTGAAGTTTATTTGTTTGTGGTAACACATTCTACGTATATTTAAATTAAATAGTTCGTTCACTCACTATTTTAAGAACTATTGAAACTAAATAGTTCGTTCATTGTCTATTTTAAGAACTATCGAATCTAAATAGTTCGTTCATCACTATTTTAAGAACTATCGAAACTTAATAGTTCGTTCACTCACTATTTTAAGAACTATCGAAACTAAATAGTTCGTTCACTCACTATTTTAAGAACTATCGAAACTAAATAGTTCGTTCACTTACTACTTTAACAATTATCGACGTGTCAAGAGTTAAAGTCACATCTAGGCGAGAGCTACGCTAGGAAAAAATCGTCAAAAATTGACAAATATTCACCTTAAGTTGATCAGGTGTTGCCAACTCGTTGCTGAGGAGCTTCTCCTTGAAGGAGGTGATGGGGTCCCTGGTCTGGCGCACTTCCTGGATCTCGTCGCGCGTGCGGTACGACGTGCCGGGGTCCGACATCGAGTGGCCGGAGTAACGGTACGTCTCCATCTCCATTACCAATGGACCTGAAAGGAGATGCAACAAAATTTATTTTTCAATACACTTTCTCGAAAACCCGCTTTTATACCTATCGCTTTTAGGCACTCAATTTACAGTTTTCCGCACTAGTGCAGAAAAGTTCTGGCATTCCCCTTGCCATAATTCATATTTCTTGTATCAGGCTGGGCACTAAGCGACCCCCACGATCCACTCGTCAACACCTATTTATTTATTTCTCTGTATTGAAAAACGTCGTTTGATATACATTAAAATTGGACTCTGTAGCCTTCAGCTCTGTAACACCCTCGCCTATGGCTCGGGCGAATACCGCTTCTGTCACAATAGCAAACTTTCTTCACTTGTATCAAAATGATACAATATTTTTCCTACATTTGTATTCCTATCCAGATCCATAACATATCTGATGTACACACAGGTGTTATATTCATTAATTATTCATTAGGTTACCTTTTCCACTGGTACAGTATTCGATGCAGAAGCGGGTAGCCTCTCTAGTGGCCAGCACGTCCATGCCGTCGACCCAGATGCCGGGAATGTAGTCACCGCGGGAGTAGTAGTCGGTGCTGGCTGAGGACCTGTCCATGCTGGTTCCCATACCTGATGGAAGACACAACTACTATAGGAGATTTAAAAGAAGGCTTATTGTATAATATGTTCTACTTGCTACTACTACTAAGGTGCTGGTCATCTTTGTAGCATAGGGGGCTTCCACCTTTCTGCAAAAACACTCAGTATAATGTAGGCGCTGCCACGAATGCGATCGAATAGCGAGGCGCATGTGTTCCTGATTATGATTATGGTGTCAAAGCCATCAAACCGCGCCTCAGCAAACGTCCCTGACGCACTTTAAAGCCACGGCAACCCAACAGTACCCTGAGTGCAATTGTTATATTGGACACGCAAGTCACTGTAAGCCTGCTGCTAATACCCCATCCACACCCCCCTATAACTTGATATATTGCTCCCTTATTGCTACATCACTTCGTGCTACCGACCGTTTTTGGTGGCCCATTTATTATTATTAAAATATAGCCTATGTCACTCAGGAAGAAAGCAATTTTCTATCGGTGAAAACATTATAGCAATCGGACCAGTACTTCCAGAGTTTACCTCCTAAAAACATAAAAATAAGAAAACAAACTTAGTAGTGTAGATAGATGGGTTCATAAGGGGCTACAGACGTTACATAGTTCTTCCACCAGCTTCCCAGTCCACTTAAGCTTCCCAAAACCATAGCTCTATACCTTTAATAGTTGGACGCTAACCGGGGTTTGTCCTTGGGTGTACTTGTACTGTGTGTACAGGGAAAATCGTGGGATGGTACCACGTTCCATGAAAACTGTCCAAGGGATTTTTATCCCTAGTACACTTTCCAAAGGTCCAGGACCACAGGGTTCCAAGATAAATATACAGGGTTATTTGTAAAATACTGGTAACCTCTCGGGACTATGTTAGTAACATAGTCCTGAGAGACAAAAACTTTTGCTCTATGACTTTTAAAAATTTATCCGATTTTAATACAAAAATAAAAATATTTAAATTAATGTTCTAAATATTACGAATTCTATGTGAAGCAAGTGATAATACAATAGCGGAGGGGTGGGGTTTTGGTCTGCGGGGGTGTTTGATGCGCTAGCGTTGCGTCAAGCACCCCCGCCGAACAGAACAAGGAAATATTGAAGGATTGTTTTTGGCAAATGTATTATGTATTGAAAACAGTCATAAAACAAAAGTTGTTGTTTATGATGTTAGTAATACAGTCCTGCAAGGTTGTTAGTGTTTTACAAATGTATAATATGATATTGATAGGATTTCAACCAACATGACCGAATTTAAACTTAAATCTAACCAGAAAACGTATCTATGAATAAAATAAATCATATCAATAGGATAAGTGGTCCGCGAGTTATAGGGGCAATAAGGGCCCCCTATAATGGACACATTATGTGAAACATAAAAATTTGTACCTTGTTCTCAAATAAATAAGGTTCAGAATCGCCATGAACGCACTCGAGGACCTAAAGGCCATCGACAGAACCATTGCGTCTTATTCTAAGTAAGATCATCTTATAACCTAATTACAGTATGGCCCGATTAGTGAGTTATTAATATGGACTATAATATTACATCATCATTATCTGCCTTTTTAATGTTCCCACTGCTAGGACTCAGGCCTCCTCTCTAAGAGAAGGAATGGGCCGTAATCCACCACGCGGGCCCAGTGCGGGTTGGTGAATGTCACATGTCTTTGAATTTTTGGTTCTAGGAACATAATTATTAATATTATACCTACTATTAAGGCAACTCTTTTGTATGTTTTAAATTAACCTTTTCTTTTCTTGGTTGTTTGACGTTTTCAAATGACTTTATTGTTTTGGGTGATGAGAGTGTCAGACTTAACCCACCCGTGTTCCATTAGTTGCAGGTGACTCATTCGAACAATCCCGTAGCTCTTATATCCCTAACCCCGTTATTTGTTAATAGGTAGATTTATCACTTGAATACCAAAAACGCCTGAATAAATAGGTTACTTCGTCGGCCACATCGTCGTTTTCCATCAGGTGTGCTATTCTCTAAAGAAAACAGCCTTGATCGCAGCGCTGGCCGCAGCGACAAAATCCAAATAGGCACATTGGATTAACAATCCAATGGACCTATCATTGACCTATCGTAGTTAATTCTATGTACTGCGCTCTCGATTCATCGCTGCGGCCAGCGCTGTGCTCAAGGCTGTTTTCTTTGAGAATAGCACCGCAGGTGACTTAGTGGTTAAGCACGAGCCTAACTGTAGCCAGGAGGGGCCCATCTGGGTCGAAGCCTACCGGGGTCGGGGTTATCCGAAAGGAAACTAGAGCCCCGGTATAAAGGCTAGAAGGAACGGCGCGAGGTTTTTAGTCAGTAAGACTCTGACACTGTCTCCCGCTCCACCCAAGAGCGGGTTTCGTCAATGATGATTTTCCCCGTCGACAGAAAAAAAAAAGCCTAACTGTAGTAAAAAACAAAAATGTCGAAATGAGAATAATTTTATAAGTTTGTTCATTTGAGATAAACATGTCTAGACAAACATTACTCACGATAACATCCAAAACGAAGTGATAAGACAGAAAGTGTTGAATAGAAACAACTGTTTCATGATAATCTTGACATACAATTAATTCAGCTTTAGATTTTATATTACAAGTGCAGGTTGTTTATTAAATACTAGGTTAAACCAGCGGCGTTGCCTGCGTGAATTTCGAAAACTATTTCACGAGGACAAACAACCGAAAAGTAAATTAATTGTTGGGTGAAAATTTAGCTATTTTTTTTGCACAGAGCTTCCTTTTATGATATATGCAAAGAATAAGAAAATATTTTCCAAAATTCACCCCCTAAGGGCTATATTTCACCGAAACACCATGGCGGCGCGATCAGTCGCTACCAACAAAATGTATACAGCTCTATAGAGAGAGAGTTACACACCTGCCCCCCCCCCCCCTAGCCAAGCTATAACCGTTTCGTTTCGATTCTCTTGCGTCCAACGCCTCGTGTTGGCCACGCCCCCGAGCTCCGAAATCAGGTGTTTTTAAACCTTAGATTTGGCAACCCTAACCATACCAATATCCAAACCATCTTAACGAACAAATGTTATGATTTGAAATGAGAACAGAAGAGAATGTAGAGTAATCAGTCATTTAAACGTCACATGGTCGCAAAGATCAAATGGAGGTCGAATGTATCAGTGTTCGTAAACATGCAACACAACATCAAATGAATCTGCCTAATTAATTATTGTGATTTTATCTTTAAATAAAAATCGAGGTAATTGCGTGATTTGACTCTTTGACTTCGAAAGATTGGAGGATACGAAAATCCTCCAATCAATAAGAAATTTCAATAAGAAATTTCAATACGAAGGCTTTATCATGACGTATAAAAATTTCAGTCGTGCGAGAGAGAAAGAGGGATGAAACCCACCCTATACAAATTTATTTTTAGTATGATATGCGAAACCTGAATATAGTTTGTTCAAAATCAGTAATAGTAATAGGTCGGACAGTTCCCCGGACCAGACACAACACCTGTTTGGTCTGAGGATCCTTGACCGACATTTTTACAATTCAAAAGTGCCTGTAATTGGTCTATTTGACGATAGATATAGATGATAAACGTTTCTGATTTCTCACCGTATCCATTGTTTTCACAGACGAACACGACGGGCAGGTCCCACAGTTTAGCCATGTTGTACACCTCGAACAGCTGTCCCTGGTTAGCGGCACCATCACCGTACAGGGCGAAGTTCACGCCACCATCTCCGCTGTACTTGTGCTTGAACGCTATTCCAGCGCCTAATGGTCCCTGAGAACAGTAATCACATTAATTTCGCCATTTTCAAGAAATTTTTCGGCCCCAACGTCGGGCCTCACCACATTTCAATAGTGTGGAGCATCGTACGTACTACATGAAGTATTATTTGTATTCTTCAGGCACTGCATCGTCAGTAGGAGCCCACCTGGGTCGAAGCCTACTGAGGCCAGGGTTAGCTTCGAAAGGTAGCTCAGCCCCGATATGAAAGGCAAAAAGGAATGGGGTGGGTTTTTTAGTCAGTAAGTGTCAGTCACTATCTCCCGCTCAAACCAAGGGCGGGGGATGTCATTTGGCTGATTTTTAACTGCATCGTCAATACTGTGTAATAAAAAATTGCTCAAAAGTTTATATAAATACGCGTATACGAATAAGATAATGTAATCTTTTTTAACACAAAGGTTGACTGCACTACCTCTACTGTATATGAAGTTTTAATAAATATTTACTTTGCAGTTGTACTAATGAATCACTATTGTCCTAACGCGAGTAAACTATACGAAGTACGAAGCGCGCGCGACGGGGCTTCGTACGAACGAGCCGTGTGCGAAACGCACGCGCTCCGTTCGCTAGCGACTTGCAAGTGGTTACGAACGGCTCGTGAGCGGTGCAGTCGCCCAATCTGAACGCACCATTACATTGATGGCATGACAAATGGCAGCTGCAGTAAACAGTTGCTATTGTAACCGCTTTTTTCGCTTTTGTATGCTATCTGCTGTTCAGTGGACTGGTAACTGAATGCAGACAGAATTATACACATAGCGTAGCACAGTCGGCATTATAATGTTGGGACTCAGGCTTCCTCTCTAGGAGAGGGAATGGGACGTAATCCAACACGCGGGCCCAGTGCGGGTTGGTGGATGAGTTATCCACACAAAATATAGGGAGTTCCAGACACCAACCGATATACAGTACAAACAAAATAGTGATGATAGGAACTTACTTGAGCACCAACAATGCCGTTGCCACCGTAGAAATTTCTTGCGTACAAATGCATGGAGCCTCCCTTGCCTCTCGAGACTCCAGTCTTGCGGCCGGTGAGCTCACAGAGCACGCCCGCCACACTGGCGCCCATGAGATGTGTCCAGCCGTGGCAACGGTAGGCGGTGATGACCGAGTCACAATCGCGCATAGCCGCTCGCATACCCACTGCTACTGCTTCTTGACCTAATGTTTTATTTAACTTTTAGTGTATTGCTTTTTTGTAATATGACAGGAGCATTTTATTATTGTGGACGCAGCGCGGGCAAGAACCGAGCATGTACCTCACATAGTTGACTACTCTATACGCGCGTGTTGTACCTACACGGTTCGCGCGCGCATGGCGTCCACACTATGGGAATTCTGTTACATTTATTTATTATAACTTCATGCAACATACAAATACATAGGCGGACTTAATGCCTTAGCCATTCTCTACCAGTCTACCTAGGGAGGTGAAGTGAAAACATGGCAGATGCACAAAAAAAAAACAAATAAAAGATACACATTACATGCATGATACATTGCAACAATGTGAACGAGAAATTCTTTATTGCGTGTACATTGTATGTTACGTTACAGCAGTCTGTACCCGGCTTTAAAGGACGTATTCAATGAATGTCAATGGAAATGAGTATAGGGAAAGACCAAAGCAAGGATGTGTACAAATAAAAATAATGAAGAAAGAGGGTGATTACTGAAATAACAACTAGTAGACAAAACACATCCAGCTTCGTACTGTTGTACGAACAAAGTCAAAAGGGCTTCCGAATCAGAATTATTTATTAGCAAGAAATGTACGTACAATTTTAAGGTGATACAGAATTGAGTGTTTCCGCTACATTCTGCCTTAAGGCATGCCAAAATATTATTATTAAAAGTTACAATACATTAAACATAATCAACTTGGTAATTAATTGGTATCAAAATTCATTTAAACATCTTTATACCTATTAGCTAATGGTAAAAGGTGTTTGGTCACAAAGGAATCACTTACCGGAGTATAAATGACAGAATCCACGGATGATTTTCTCCCTGTACAAGTTACCAGAGGCAGTTTCAATTCGTCGTATAACCGCCAACTGTTCATACAGTTTAAGAGCATCTTCGCTAGTTAAAGTAGCTGTAGTCGCTGGGCCTTTATCCAATTTATGGAGTTTGTAAGGCTAAAGAAACAAGAAAATAATTAATAAAACTCGCCAGGTGTTACGACTCGCACTCAAAGCGTTAGTCAGTAGAAAAATAAAGCAAAATAATCTTGTACATTGTTGTATGAGATGATGTATTTAAGTGGGGCTTAAATATTTATTTTATTGTGTTTCTAGTATTTGTTGTTGTGCAATGTTAGGTATAGGTATAGGTAAAACGGGCTGGTATCCGCAACTCCACAACTAATGTGCGTATTTTGCGTACTTGTGCAACGTTAATACATCATCTGTGAACATTTCAACTGCCTAGATATCACGGTTTGTGAAATACAGCCTGTTAACAGACAGACGGACAGCAGAGTGATGATAGCAATAGGAGTCCGTTCTCTCCCGACACTTTGAATGTAAAACCATAAAAACTTATTGAAGAAAAAGAAATGGTTTTTAACACAATAGTTATGGCATGCTTGTCACACTGCTACTTGTGTTTTCTCAGAAATTTAAATCACAGCAACATTCTTATGGAATATGATTAAAACATGTCAACAATAGTCAAGTCGACAACAAATCTGTTCCACGAAGAAATTAAATTATAGATTTTTATAAATAAAATGTCAGTGACTAAGTTTTTTATTATGACGTAACATCCTTTAGGGGGATGAAACGGGGTTCCAAAATTTGTATGGAATGAACCCACTTTGACATGGGACATGCTGCTGGCAGATACTAATTTTATTATAAACTAGCTTTGCCCGCGCGGCTTCGCTCCCGCTCTTTCCTACTCCACCCTACTATACCCAACTCTACCCTACTCTACCCTACCCTACCCTACACTACCCTAATTTTTTTTTTTCCATAAGAACCTTCTCCTCACAATAACAATCACAACAAAAAAAAAATCAGCCAAATCGGTCAAGCCGTTTTCATGCCAAGTCGTGACAACGGAAAACGGGGGTCATTTTTATATATATAGATAAATAATATGTTGGAGTAGTTTTATAAATATGAATGCACATATGGTTCATAGTAACAGTACATTATTAATTCATTAAACCCCAAGCAAATGCCAGCGTTCACTCTCTCATTGTATTTGTATTGTGTCTTTAATTACGGTAATTGAAAGGGTAATCACTAAGTATTTGTTTATACAACCGCTATACGTTAAACCCCAAGCAAACGCCGGTGTTCTCTCATTGTCGTTCTATTGTGTCGCTAATTACGGTATTCAAAAGGTTAAAATGAAGCTCAGTAGTCTCTTCAATGTCGTTTTATATATTTTTTTGACTATATTTGCTATGACCGCTGTGTCTGGAGTGAGCAGTACTTACTATAATCCAACCAGTACATTGTGTAGCTCATTGTGCATGATCGCTATGCTCAATTTACTATCGTTGTATCAGATGGCTTACCAACGTCAAATTAACTGACAACAAAACATCAACTTGACATTATGAAGGTTAGGTTACATAATTACAAAACTGTCCCACCAAATTGAATAAAAATAATAGCCTGCACTTACAAGGCAGACGTGTACGCACTACCATCAACTCTTAGAACACAATTAAGATCAAAATAGATCAAAAATTAAAGCTACCTTGATTTCAAATGAAGCTTGGCTCTTCGTACTGTATTTTGCGTTAGACGTCGTAGCAACTGGGGCGGCCACTTTCTAAAATCAAAAATTGTATTGAGTTTTTACTGTTACACCTCTTTCCAAATTATTTTTGTTACACTTTTCTTTATTTTATCAAGATAACAGCTGAGTTTCTTCAGCACTGAAACATTACCCACCGTAACCGAATTACCGGCTAGAAGTTTAGCGACAGAAGGAACGAGTTTACTCATTTTCGTTATTATATCTTCGAAAATGCCCAGTGTATTTAGTGATCCTCAAAAAGGACCACTTTTTCCTATTTTTTTTATGGTTTTTCGCTAAAATTACGGATCGTCCCAGACGTCGTACAGGTCGAAAATGACGTTTATGACATTGACAATTTGACATTTACGTGGTACAGTTTTATATTATCTGTGGCCGTTGTTCAAAGGGGAACACAAGTATTATTATAAAACGAGCGAATAAAAAAAACTTAGCGATTGACTGAATTTGAGTCTTCTGATCATTGCGGGCAATTAATTACTTTTGAAAACCCAAAGACCAAAGTAGCTAAAAAGAATATCACTGTTAACCCTAAAACTGTGAGTCGTTTAGAAACTTTTAAAACTAAACTCATTGATAATTTACCAACGTTGTCAACTTTAGATGATATCAATCATCAATATGAAAGTTTTTTTAATGGCTACTGTGAGCATTTTGATTCCACCTTTATACCTAAAACCATTTCCGTCAATAGTAACGTATCTTTTAGTGAATGGGCTACCATTGGTATTCATAAAAGTAGAACTCGGCTTTATGAGTTGTATGATGAAAAGATTTATGTTAACACTGATGAATTTAGTTTATATGTTAGAAATTATTCCAAATTATTTAAAAAAGTATGCTCTGTTGCAAAGTCGCGTTATTTGAGTTCTAAAATTAAAAATAGTAATAATATCATTAAAACGACTTGGAATATTATAAATAATGAGACTGGAAGGTCCACAAGACCTTGTAGTGACTTAAGCCTTGTAATTGATGACAATGTGATTAAATCGGACACTCAGGTTGCCGCGGCTTTTGAAAACTTCTTTTCGGAGATCCCCATATTAACTACAAAATCTCTTAACTCATCACCCTCTGCTGCAGAGTCTCTGCTTAAAGAAAATGTGAAAGTTTGCGACTTCAATTTTAATTTCGAACATGTGACTTATTTAGATATAATTAAAACCTTTAACACTTTAAATGTAAAAAAGACTACAGATTTATGGGGAAATTCTGTGGATGTTGTAAAATCGATTATCAACGTAGTAGCTCCTAGTCTAGCACTTATTTTTAACAGTTGTATTGATTGTGGTGAGTTTCCTGACTTAATGAAGTATAGTAAAATAATACCATTGTTTAAAACGGGTAGTACAACTGACCCTACTAATTATAGACCCATTTCAGTGCTACCCACTTTTAGTAAAATATTTGAGAAACTTATTTTAGAACAATTACAAAGATTTTTTAATAGACATAAATTGTTACATACTAAGCAATTCGGTTTTACAAGGGGTCGTTCAACAGCCGACGCCGGCGTTGAACTTTTGGGACATGTCTATAATGCATGGGAAGACAAATGCGATGCTCTGGGCATTTTTTGTGATTTGTCCAAGGCGTTCGATTGTGTTCTCCATGAAACTTTAGTCAGGAAGCTCCGCTATTACGGAATTCGGAACTCCTCTTTGGATCTTCTTACTTCTTATCTAAGTGATAGGATTCAGAGAGTTGACGTGAATGGGAAAAGATCACCCGGGTCTATAGTAACAATGGGTGTCCCCCAGGGCTCAATTCTTGGACCATTTTTATTTCTAATTTATATAAATGATTTACCTTACCTGATAAAGGATAACCATGATATAGTGTTGTTTGCAGACGATACTTCCCTTTTGTTTAAGCTCAAACGTCAGCAATCAGATACTGACGATATAAATATAGCTCTTTCTAAAATAGTACACTGGTTTAATGTCAATAACCTTCTCCTTAATGAAAAAAAAACTAAATGTATTAAATTTACGATGCCACATGTTAGACAAGTGGAAACTAGTGTACAAATAAAGGGTAAAGAGTTGAGACCTGAAGACACTACAGTGTTTTTGGGCATAACTCTAGATTCTAAGCTTCAGTGGGGCCCACATATTGATAAATTATCTAAAAAACTTAGCTCTGCAGCATATGCTGTTAGAAAAATTCGAAATTTAACTGACTTAGAAACAGCCCGTTTAGTTTATTTCAGCTATTTTCATAGTGTTATGTCATACGGCATTTTATTGTGGGGAAATGCCGCCGATATCCAGTCAATTTTTGTTTTGCAGAAAAGGGCTATTCGTGCAATTTATAAATTGAGTCCCAGATACTCGCTCAGAGATAAATTTAAAAATATTAATATTTTGACTGTACCTTCTCAGTATATCTATGACAATATTTTGTATGTTCATAAAAACAAAAACATGTTTAAAAAATATAGTGATATCCATAGTGTAAATACTAGGAACAAACACAAATTTGTAGTTCCTGCAACCAGGCTCAAAAAAATAGGAGGCTCATTTAGATGCCAATGTATACACTTTTATAATAAACTTCCCAGTCACATTCAAGAACTTAGCCTGAATAAGTTTAAATCATTTGTAAAGCGGAAACTTTGTCAGAAGGCTTTTTATACTGTAAAAGAGTATCTTGAAGACAAAACAGCTTGGGATTGATCTGCTCCAGTACTGTCTATATTAGTTGTTATATGTATAAGTATTTTCTGATTACTACTATATATATTATAATGATTATTTTTATTTACATTTTGACATTTGATGATTCTTGTTTAAAACTTTATTTTACAATTAGACTTAGAACTTAGAAGGTTCTTTATTTTATTTTAATTTGATAATATTTTAATGATTTGATAAATATTGATAATAATATTTTTTATTTTATTTTATATATGTCGAGTGTTACATTTTGTAAATACTAGTATTTTATTATTGTGAATGTGGGAACTATGTGGATTACTTTTTTCTTTTCTGTATTTTTATATGATGTCTGGCAGTTTTGAGTATTTGACGCGGCCTACTCAAATGTCCTATCTTTGGTATTGTTCGTCAAGTCGTTGAGCTCCTTGGTAGTCCTAAGTTTGAGCTACACGAATACTGACAAATGCTTGCACTGACTGGACAGGTCCACTCAAATCTGTGTGGTTCTTTCCTCAAAAGGCCATCTGAGACACTGGTCTGCATGGTTCTCATATGATTTGACCATTACATGTTTACTGTATGGACTTTAAAAGAGACTTTGACCCCTGAGTTTGTTTCGGTGTTTCTTCTCAGGGTAGTCAGCTAGGAAACACCGGCCTCATCTCGTTAAAACTGACTGAAAACAAAATTGACGTGTAAAAGTGTTTTTTTAAAACCTATTTACAAAATAAAGATCATTTATCATTTATCATTTATCATTTATGAGTGAGTGAAAAATTAACTACCTATATGATATTCTTTGAAGAACTCCTGCACCCGGGAAAAAAACTTCATCAGAACCATGGCCATAATCAGAACTCAGAACTATGGAAAAATTCATCGGAAATTGTTTAGCAGTTCAGTTACATCATAAAAAGAGGAGAGACTGAGTTACTTTTGCATTTGTAATATAAATATTAAGAATTAATTACAGTAGAAAATTCTACAGTTTAGATCTTTGACATTATTAAATGTGCGCGAAACGGAATGTTTCCAACTTTAACAAAAGCTATTAAGTTTGTAAAGACAGCAAAGAAACTTTCACATTAGAGATGCGTGTAAAATCTCTATTGATTATGATTATATTGCATCTACCGTTTCTGCTTATAATTTTTAAACCTTTATTCTTGTTTTCCTAAATGTAAATTATATTTGAAGTAATGTTTTCGAAACGAAAATTTTGTATAAATATTACCAGAAAATTCTCGAAAAGAAAATACTTCTATGTATGAATCAGTGTTCGTAAATGCACGCGATTAAATAAAAAAATCAAAAATGTCGTTTCATTGTATGTACTCCTGTCAGTGGAGTGGATGACGAATAAATCCATCGAGTAATTCTTTTGCAATAACGGGTTTATAAAAGTATTAACAATTTTCTATCGTCATCATTGTTTGTTCGACGCTTGTGGAAGACAACCTTTCGTCAGAAATTTAACTTTCGTTATTTAAAACGATGGAGTTCCCTCATATTGGGAAGAATTGTTCATACACATCCTGCAACAAATTAGGTAAGTTGTTAATATTAATAAAATTTTAATAAATCTTCTCATTTTCATATCATTCCTAAAGACAGATTGGTGTAAGAGTTATTAAGATCTAACCATAAGCTCAAAAGTTAGTACAACAATATGAATAGAGATATTTTCTTTTGTTCCTCTTTATCAAAATATGGCAAAATGTTCAATACTTTATCTACGACGCAATAATAAACATAAAAAATCCCTTTCCTGTGAGTCAGAGGATCACCTAGTGTATTAACATATTTTTAAACAAGAAAACACTACTTTTTTAGTTGGAACTGTAAAAAACATTTAAATATCTCTCTTTCAGACTTCCTGCCTTACAAATGTGGTGCATGCAAAGAAGTGTTCTGGTGAGTGATCTTGAGGTCATAGTTTTTAACGTATCATTAGAATGTAGAGCTTATTACAATTTTGCAAGTACTATTTGCATTAACATTCTTTCAAACGGATTTATTTGTACATGTACATTAGTTTAGTTTTTCCTATTAATATTATTACTAAATTAAGCTACACACTAAAACATTGATACAGCATATTTAGTAGATAATAGTCCTTTTAATCCTTCAGATACCGTCAATTAGAGACACAATAGTAAGACAATAGATGCCACCGGTGGTTGCTTGGGGATTCATGAATTAAAATATTGGAAATACCTGCTTCTCATTATTTTAAAAGGAAAAACTATTGTGTCAGGTGTGTTTATATTCCCAAAGGAAAACTGTAGCAGTTGTTACTTTGCTGACCTTGTTATGCTAATGTTTTTGCTGGCTATTACTGTCAAAAAAAACCATTCTATAGTAATTATGAAAGTGTATTTAAAACTGAAGAACTTAAATGAGACATGATGTAAAATAAAAACATGTGTCATCAGAAATATTGTAATTACCTAGCTTACTTTTACAAGTTTTAATAATAACCTTCCTTGGTATCTGGTGTTAATTTTTCAAATTAACAATATGAGAAACTAGCACTTGACATATAAAAAAAAAGTAACTAAACATTTTGTACCTCGGATAAACGATAAGCATTGCCATATAGCGTGGCAATGCCGTCAGTCTTTTGAGTACATTACCAGTTGATGCCGAAACACGAGATACGATTTTTTGACGTCACACTTTATACTGCATTTTTTAGTTCTTAAGACTTTTATTTTGATTTAGTGTCTATAATGACAGTTCCCTTGGTTAATTTTAATAAACTTACTTTGGTGTATTTGAAAATATAAATTGTATTTTTTGTATGATAGAATAATGAACAATGAAGATGCTGTTTGTGAGGGGTGTTTGCAAGCTTGCAACTTTCTCTACCGTCAAAACATAGGTCTCTCCGCACAGTACAATAATAAAATATTATATTCTAATAACCTATTAACCATTTGCTCCGAATTGGTCTGACAAGTGTTTACGTGCCTTATTCGCTAGACTCATATTTGCGACTGGGTACTTCATCTCGTGTAGCTCTTCAATCCCAATATGTGACAAAAGAGCTTATGAGATGTAGTAAACCGTCATGGATGTGCAAAACTAGTGGAATAAACACGAGAATGTTTGAATATGGTTTACGTAGGTGGTTAAAAGGTTAGACCTAACTAATACTAACATAAAATCTATACTATTACAGTTCTGACCACTTTGCGTATGCAAAGCATGAGTGTCCAGCGCCCAACACTCGTAATGTCCAGGTACCTGAGTGTCCCTTGTGTGGAAAGCCCGTGCCAGGCAAACGAGGAGAGCCTCCGGATGTAGCCGTAGGAGCTCATATTGACAACCTCTGTACCTCGGACCCAGCTAAGGAGAGGCGGAAAAAAGTAAGTCCTGCTACAAAATAATACTTGAAGCATAGAAAACGTCTAAGCTTGGCTAGTGTAAAACTATTGTAAAGCTAAGCCTAAAGTAATGTGTAAAATAGTCAGAAAAGACATTTTTTGCTGATGTGTATACGTAATTAGGTAATTGAAGTAAATGGCAATTCATTAAATGACTTTTCCCACTGTAAGCTAAAGTAAGAGGGAGTGACCGATTTTTACTACCCATGTTCCTTTATTTGCCCCATTATACGGCCACAGTAACTCTTTGAAATGTTCCCGCAGATGTAGGAACGGAATAGTTTTATTTAATACCAGCCAGCTAGTTTCACTGCCAGAAGCTTTGCATGGGTCAAATTAGAAATTTAACCCTGGGGTTTAAAAAAAAAACCCTAGTGTACATACTCCCGGAATAAATAGTATCCTTATTGCTATTCCAATGCCTTTGTAATATACTTGAACTACATTGCGCACACATGTGCCACACACGCCGATCTGGGCGCGTCGGTCTCCAAACATTTTATATGGCAACTAGACTTGCAGAGCTACACTAGATCAACGCCTCGCGACGTCGTTCTACGTACAAATCAGGCGTGGTCATGGTCCACGTGTGCGTCGGTCTAATGTAGTTCTAGCTAAGCAGCAGCAGCGTAGCAGTTGTTACGTACGTGCCGATTTACCAATAAAGAACTTTATTTACCACAAACAATCAGTAATTAGTCCAGTCAACAATAATCCAAATCACAGTTAGCACTAGAGTTCCGGTATACTATCGCCTCGGTCGTTAGATAAAATCACTTTGCACACTTAGGCAGATCGTTCTTTTTGATTGGATTATTGTATTACCAGCTACAATATATACAAGTTGTAACGTTAAATGCGCAAAACCTGAAATTGGTTGGATCAGAATAACGAGCAGAATCAATTAAACCACTTTTTAATATAGGTTACATTTTCAAGAAAAATATTCATTAAAATAATCGACCTGTCTATTTATGAATAGGTCAAGCCATCACGTGCGCAAACCCGCTGAAATAGGTAAACATACACAAATAGTTGTAATCCAATCAAATTTTTTCATACATGGGATAATAAAAGTTCTTATTTCAATGCAGATATGAATTTTAAACAAACTAAAACTGCTCATAAAATCTTTAATATTTTTTTTCTTACATAATTAGTTCAATCAAATTAAAAATCATTTGGGGTGTCAGAGGTTTTGCGCATTAAATGTTACACATTGTAGAGTCTAATTCATCATCATCATTTCAGCCGACAGACGTCCACTGTTGGACATAGGCCTCCCCTAAGTGTCGCCACAATGATCGATCCTGCGCGTCTCGCATCCATCGGTTTCCCGCAACCTTCACCAGGTCATCGGTCCACCTTGCAGGAGGCCTTCCGACGCTGCGTCTTCCAGTACGAGGTCGCCACTCCAGAACCTTTCGGCCCCAACGGCCATCTGTTCTGCGAGCAATGTGCCCTGCCCATTGCCACTTAAGTTTGGCGATTCTTCGGGCTATGTCGGCAACCTTGGTTCTCCTGCGGATATCTTCATTTCTGATTCGATCCCGCAAGGAAACTCCGAGCATAGCCCTTTCCATTGCCCTCTGGGTGACTTTGAGCCTTCTGATGAGGCCCATTGTGAGCGACCACGTTTCGGCACCATATGTCATCACTGGCAACACGCACTGGTCATAGACTTTCGTCTTGAGACACTGTGGTATATTGGACGAGAAGATACCGCGCAGTCTCCCGAACGCCGCCCAGCCGAGTCGGATTCGACGGTTGACCTCTTTCTCGAAATTAGCTCTACCCAACTGGATTGTCTGTCCGAGGTAGACGTAATCGTCCACTACTTCGAGTATAGAGTCTCCGATCTTGATAGGAGTGGGTGCTACATGGTTGTTTATCATGACTTTAGTTTTGTCCATGTTCATTTTAAGACCCACTCTTTCGGAAGCTCTACTGAGTTCATTGAGCATTGTGCTGAGCTCCTCCGTAGTCTCGGCCATGACTACTATGTCGTCGGCAAACCGAAGGTGAGTGATGTACTCGCCATTAACATTGATGCCTAGTCCACTCCAGTTCAGAACCTTGAAGACATCCTCCATTGCGGCCGTGAACAGTTTCGGAGAAATGACGTCTCCCTGCCTCACGCCCCGCTGCAGGAGGATAGGTTTCGAGGTCTGGTCCTGAAGTCGGACTGACATAGTGGCGTTTTTGTACAAACACTTCAGCACCTCGATGTACCGATAGTCTATCTGGCACCGTTGGAGAGACTGTAGCACAGCCCATGTCTCGATCGAATCAAAGGCTTTCTCATAGTCCACAAACGCTAGACAGAGAGGCAGATTATACTCCTCGGTCTTCTGTATAACCTGCCGTAGCGTATGTATGTGGTCTATGGTGCTGAAGCCTTTTCGGAATCCGGCTTGTTCGGGAGGCTGGAAATCATCGAACCTGCGCGCGAGACGATTCGTGATGACTCTAATTAATATTTTATAATTCCAGGTGTTCACAAACCGCTGCACGTTTAAGGGTTGTAAGAACAAAGAGATGGTACCGCTGGTGTGTAGTGAGTGTACCCAAAACTTCTGCCTGCGACACCGACACGCGGCCGACCACGCGTGCGAGGGCAGGCTGGCCGCTAAGAGAAGACAAGCAGCGTAAGTGTCTACATGATAATTATGATAAAAAAATAATATTAAGTCTGTTTGACTGGCCTGTTGGTCTAGTGGTTAGTGGCCCTCACTGCTATACCAAAGGTCTTAGTTTCGATTCCTACCCAGGACAAAATGTTTGTGTGATGAGCAAGATCATTTGTTCTGTATCTGGTTGTAATTTATCTATAACTAACGACCCGCCCCGGCTTGGCTCGGGTAACATTCTCCACTATTTAATGGATGTTATTATACATATAAACCTTCCTCTTGAATCACTCTATCTATTTAAAAAAACCGCATCAAAATCCGTTGCGTTGTTTTAAAGATTTAAGCATACATAGGGATATAGGGACAGAAAAAGCGACTTTGTTTTATACTATGTAGTGATATGTATGTATTTAGAAATATGTAAGTATGTTTATCTGTTGTCTAGTACTCGTAACACAAGCTCTGCATAGTTGGGCGTCTAATGATGGAGTTGTGTGAAAGTTGTGGGATATTATACAAGGCACAGCACTCCGCAAACTTTAAGGGCAAGTTGCTCAATTTAAAAATTATAAACTTGATTGGACAGTTTGTTTGGAGAGGCCGATTATTGTTTTCGTTTCCTGAAAAAAAATTGTGGAAGGTTGTTCAGTTTCGTCTAACGAGCAAGCCCTTACAGTTTGCGGAGGGCTGTCCCTTACACCTTGTATATCACGCCTACAATTCTGGAAGGATTAAAAGAGGCTTATAGCATACCCGGTTACGATAGGTGTGTGCTAGTGACGAGAAAGGATGATGTGAAAATGAAAATGCCGAATGTAATGTGGATGACATTTGTATTAGTAATAATTAAGTTTTTAATTTTGTTTTTTAGTGAAGCAGCTATGGCGCGAATGAAAATAGCCGAGGACAGGGTGAATCTGAACAAACCGCCCGTTGCGGCCCCAGTCACTACATTCTCAGAAGTACAAGGAAATATGGTATGTATTTCCTCTATACCAGGTTGCCCTGTCCCTTGTACAAGGAAGATAATGTTTTACTGGTGTGTTTTCAATTTGATAGTAACTGGCCCAGATTGTAATACTCCACATTCATTATTATTTCTTGAATCATGGTAAGCACCCAAACGCAAAACTGAGATGCGACATCGCATCGTACGACGCGTCGCAAGAACTTGCGAAGTGATTGGCATCGCACATCGTAAGGTCACCTCGCAACCGCATGGGTTTCTGCGATACAGCGTCGTATCACATCAAACATCATCCCAAAGGGCGAGGTCACAGCACTGCGTTACGGCATCACAATGACAAAAACGACGTGGTGCCGTTGTATCCACGAAATGTTAAATTCACTGATTTCAAGGTATGATACACTAACTCCGAAAAGCTCTGGCCGAAAGATTCTGGAGTGGCAACCGCGTACCGGAAGACGAAGCGTCGGAAGGCCTCAAGGTGGACCGATGACCTGGTGAAGGTAGCGGGAATCCAATGGATGCGGGACGCGCAGGATCGATCGTTGTGGCGACACTTGGGGGAGGCCTCAGCAGTGGACGTCTGTCGGCTGAAATGATGATACACTAACTAGAAGGTCGGGCGTCATCGCATCGTAGATTTGTACGTTGCGGCAGCGCACCGGAAATTTCCACGATGACTTGTGCGACATCGCAGATTTTTACGACGCAACGTCCCAACGCAGTGTTGTGGCCTCGCTCATAGAGTCCCTCCACACTACACGTATTTGAGCTCAGCTCGTGCTCAGCTCCTCAAGCGTAGATCCTAATTCCTCTAACGTTTACATGCTCATAGAAACTTGGCCATAGGGACATGAAGCTCTGCACTGCAATCTATACACTGAAGCCGATCTTGCCGGCAAAATCAGTTAAAATCAGGCCTTTCCCACCTTGTTCGTGTCGCTTAACAAACCACATTTTCACTAATAAAATGTTCTTTTGATTTACAGACTGAAGATGAAGCGTTAGCACACGCTTTAGCCCTCTCGCTACAGGACCAGAGCGGCGACCTGCACTCGCGAGACAACGCCATCGCGCGCGCGCTCGCGAGGCAACGCGTCGGCGGGGAACAAAATTCTAGGTGTTCAGTGTCCTAGCAACCGTGAAAAGACAATCGAAATAATTTAGTAGAGGCTAATAACACCTTATTTCTGGAACGAAATTAATGAGAGAGAAGAAGACCGCATTACATGCTAAAGCTTGAAATAATAATTGTATAAACAGACATTTGTATATAGCGACATCTCTATCGCCTCATGGGAACTAAATTACAAAATCCTGCATCGCAGTAACAGAGTTCTCCGTACTAATAGAACATGCACAACAGTCCGAAATCAACTATCGGGCAGTTGACTGGAACAGACACGACACTCATCTGGTCGGAGGATTATCCTTTTTCAACCGTGGTATGTGAGTTGACTTGAGTTTAATTGGCACGCCTCGATAATTTCATTCCAGGAACCGGGTGTAAGGGAAACGGAGAGAAAGTGAGAGATAGCAGAGTGGCATTTGACGTTAGATATTTACACCGCGGAGATAAAAATCACAAAGGACAGAATCCAAACGGCTAATACTGACAATTTCCTGATAAGAAAAATTCTGATAAACAATTTATCAACCAAATAATCGATCTTGTGATCTTCGAATGTTGTACGCAACCTAAACCGATCGACCGAAGGTATATGTTTCTGGTTTTCCCAGTTACTGGGTTGTGGGTACTAGATTTTAAACATAATGGTGGCACTGTCTTGACAGCTATTGGCTAGTCCTCTTTATACTGTGTACTATGGTAGGGTCAAAGACATTTATGATACATTATCATTACTATTAAAACACGCATCATCAATTGCTATCTTTGTTTTGTATCGATAAGATTCACGTTATTCGTTTATTGACTTCTTTGTTTGATTTACTGCGGGGTCCAGAATGATGTACTGGATCCATGGTATTCGTTTGTGCGTCGATGTCAAAGACACCCTGTATACAACGTGTAACGTTAAATGCGCAAAACCTCAGACAGATTTTTAATTCAATTGACCTAATTATGTAAGAAAAAAAAAACATTAAAAAAATAATTAATGGTTTTCTGTGTAGTTTTATTTTGTTTAAAATTCATATCTGCATTGAAATATATAAGAACTTATTATCTTGTGTATGAGAAAATTTGATTGGACTACAACTATTTGTGTTTGTTTACGTATTTGGGCGGGTTTGCGCAGGTGATGGCTTGACCTATTCATAAATTGACAGATCGACGTTTTTAATGATGATTTTTTTGAAAAATGTATCCTATACTAAAAAGTGGTTTAATTGATTCTGCTCGTTATTCTGATCAAACTAATTTCAGATTTTGCGCATTTACCGTTACACGTTGTATATCGTTATTATGACGAATGTACTACACAAGGCGCCACATAAACGTGGAATAAAGTTCATTGATCTTTTCATAATAGCTCTGAGTAGATACCCGAAAAACAAGCAATTAAATTCAATACTAGAAAATGTTAAGGATCGCTATAAATGTCAATATGCAAACATCTCCAACGTGTTTTAAGTAATCCGAGCAGCATGCAATGCATGTCCTGGCTTGCACATGAAGAGTGGTATACAACTCCTCTCTAGACCCCTGCGGAGCATTTAATATAGGAGTCATAAGCCAAGAGCATTGTGTCTCTGATGATCAATGTCAAGACAGCCTTATGTCATTTCATAAAATGTAGGAGGGTCAATGACCGTTATTCAAAGTTTATCTGGCGCCTACCTTATGTACCTATTTGACATCAAAGTTATATTATCACTTACTAAAATTGTATTGGATGTTCGCATTCAACGCTAATAATCAAAAAGCATAAAAAAGACTAATTATTAAAATAAGATTTGAAAATAATATAGTTGGCAGAAATCCGAAATAAAAAAGAAATAGCTGATTGGAAATGTCAAATACATTTCAACATACGAGTATCTTTTGAAAGAAACTTATTTTGAATTTATTCAGTTTAACCTAGGGTCCAAATACTTTCGTCTTAGATCTGTTGCCGACTATACTGTCTAAGGTAGTGATTGGTAAGACTAATTTGAGTAAATAAACTCTCACAATGTGCCATCGCGGTCATTTCTGCCTGATCACTAAAAAAAATCCGCTTAAATCCTGCGGCGCGGCGCCAAACCCTACACCCTTTTAAGTTTTCGTTTCGAGTGCGAGCAATAATTAACTTAGCAGTGGTCAGGCGGAAGTGTCTTTGGTGGTACCATCTAAGGCCGTGTTTCCACTAGCAACCAAATTGCATACAAGTACATTGCCGGGTACGAACGACCAATAAATCACATTATCCCTCGGTAGCCTGCAATGTAATGCAATTTGCTTGCAGGTAACGCTTAGTTATTTAAAAAATGCAAATATTTTGATGTTTGTTAGTCACTTGCACCATAATTGCCAGTATTCCGTCCGGGATGGATGAAAATGGGTAAAAAAAAGATTGTATTTCATATTTAAATTTTTCATTTAAAAATAAAATCCTACCAAATAGGAATTGGGGTTAAATTTTACAAATTAACGTGTTTTTTCTAAGGAAATTATCTCTGTACAACATTTATGACTGTAATGGTATGTCCAGACCTAGCGAATGCGCCGCTCATTTCATGTTCGTACGAAGCGTGCGCGGCGCACGGCCTTCGTAAGAACGAGCCGTGCGCGAAATGCACGCGCGCTGTTCTCAAGCGGCTCGCGAGCGGCGCATTCGCCAGGTATCGCATCCTTACAGCTATCTATTCTTGTATATTTTATTCTTAAATGTTAATTAAATACCATTTTGTTAACTTTATTGTTGGATACGGAAATGAACACAATGATGGACTTATAATAATTATAAATAATGTTAAATATAAAAAAGCTTGCCAAGCACGCAAATATTGGAATGTTTTCAGTTATAGGAATCTTTATGGGCTGAGCTAGATCTAGATAATAATATAATATTCCACAACTATCACAACGCCGTCTAGTCCCAAGCTAAGCAGAGCTTGTGTTATGGGAACTAGACAACTGATAAACATACTTATATATTTCTAAATACATACAAATTATAGATAAATTACAGCCAGACACAGAACAAATGATTATGCTCATCACACAAACATTTGTCCTGGGTGGGAATCGAACCCACGACCTCCGCCATAGCAGTCAGGGTCACTAACCACTAGACCAACATACCAGTCAAATAAACGTATTCTAATTTTACCGAAGTGCAGGCACTTGCAGGCAATCTTTACCACTTCAGTAAATGCTTTGAAGCATTAGAAAGGGATAGTGTTGCCAGAAATTTCAAATCTTTGCGGGTAGGTCTAACTCAGCCTTCAGTATGGACTGATCCAGCTTTGAATAGAAATAAAACGCACATAATGTTCACTATAACAATTTATAACAGCATAATATTAGCATGTACAGTGTTCAACTGCAGTCAAGTCGAATATTAAGATTAATATCACACTAAATATTTGTATGTATATGAGTGTGTGTTTGTTACTCCTACACGCTCAAACGGCTGAACGGGTTTTGATGAAACTTTATAGTAATGTAGCTTATACATCTGGATAAAATATAGGCTATTATTGATATTGGGGGAAGTTACTGTGAAGAATATGAAGGTCACATATCAATATGACTACAAACTGCGTTAAATAATATAATTGTTTTATTGTAAAATAAGTAGAATATCTAGGCAAATATGTGCCAGTAGATTATTTTAAACTTAAAATAGATTTTTCATTACTCATACTCTGAAAGTAGGTCTGAAGTCGCCTGAGGAGCTGGCTGAAAAGTATCACACTCTTCATCCCTAGAGAGTTTTACTTTCAACTAACAGCTGTCAAATTATCAAAAAAAAAACTAGGTCTATCTTCTTGTATTCATAATGAAAAGCACAGTGCTTACCTCGGGGTTAAAGTTACTTATTTAGTCCAACTCCTTCTCGGGACGAAATAAATAACTTTCACCCCAAGCGTAACAATGTACTATTTTTTGAAACTGTGGTGGGAAGTAATATCAAGTACTGCTGATACCTACTTTGCAGATAAGGCATAGCCTTCGCAAAGGGTGTCTAGTTGACACCATTGGTTTAGCTGATATTTAAAACCCAGTTCCTAAAAAAATCTATTTCAAGTTTAAAATAATCTATTGGCACATATTTGCCTAGATATTCTGCCTATTTTACAATAAAATAATTACTTAACGCACAGTTTGCAGTCATTGATAGGCGACCTTCATAGTCGTCACATTACACACGTGGGAGAAGCCGCTGCCAGAAGCGTTAATATTCAATATTTTTGAGATAAATGTTAAGAAAATAAATCATTTACAAAGACTCGGTGACTTCTTTTATTTGCTTTTTAAATCTCAATGTTTACAGGAACCTGTCGTTTATATAAAAAAAATATGTCTTGCTTCAATTTACCCTTTCCCTCTAGTGGTCATAAAAAAAATTGGTGAGAATAGATTATAGAGGGTCACCTTTCTTATATCTATGGTCACGACTCACGGGAATCCGATGATTGCGAGATGCACAGAACTTGTTGTTATGGCAACACTTAGGAGCTTATGTCCAGCAGTGGACGTCTTGCGGTCGAAATGATGTTGATGATGGTCCATTTGTGAAGGCAAATCGTGTTAAAATATATTAGCAATTCTCCTCTTTTTTGACGCTGCCTCGCTCCGCCCAGACCGGGAAGAGTTATCTGATAATTTCCCACGTCAAAAAAAGCCATGTAACTTCAGCTTTAACTAAAGCTCTTGGGGTTAAACATGGTGAAATTGTTCTGTAGAATTTCGCAACACAATTTCTATCACCATTAAACTTCTGTAGCATGTTATTTTCTCTTCTAAAATCGCATTTAATTCATTAAACCTTAAGCGAACACCGGCGTTCGCGCACCTATTGTCTTTCTATTGTGTCTCTAATTATCACGATTGAAGAGTTCAATTGCTGCCTTCTTGGAAAGGGGCATTAACAGGATAAAGGCAAACAAACAAAAAAAAACACCTTATTTCCTTTGACATAGAGTTCTAATTGCGCTTAGCAAGACTTATGTGGGGTAAAGGTTTGTCTGGGCGCACGCCTCGGATATGAGAGACGATGCTATCGACGTATACGTCTGCTGACAGTTCCTCCGGGCCTGCTTCTGGATCAGCTAGCGCTTGCTTCGCGATATCATCCACATACTTACGTACGCTTGTTTCGATTTCCTGTAATTAAGAAGATGTTTAAGGCCGGACGCACACATTCGGTTTCCGTATTAGGTTTTCCGATCAGGAATTTAGATAAAGATATATTTTAGGAATTAGAATTTAGATAGATGGCCGCCACAAAAAAAGCCGCTTCAAGCTATTTTTTGTGGGTCAAAATGCCATGCCATTCGGGCATTTAATCCTTCTTCGTCAGAGTCCATTATGATACTGCACGCATAGCCACAAGCTCTCGCGCGTTTCAGTTTTATTGTGGCCGCTTCTAGGTTTTTTTTTGCGAGACACTTATAGTCGAGGTCAGAGTGGTAGATAGGCCCAACCTACTAGTTGTAGGTCCTTGGGTCAGGCCCTCTCTGTGTGATTTATTTCATCAACACTACTCTCAAAAACGGTGAAGAAAAACATCGTGAAAACACCAGCAAGTCCTAGAGACAAAAATTTAGATAGGTGATATCCACCCACTCGCAATGATCCCGCGTGGTGGATTACAGTCCATTGCCTCTTTTAAAGAAGAGGCCTGAGTCTCAGCAGTGGAAATTCCTTGCCGGAGTCTGCGTTTCCTGATAACTTCAACCCGGGAATCTTTAAGTCGAGAGTGAATAGGTTTCTTCTAGGTACGCGTTCCATCGTCGACCGCATCGTCGCTTTCCATTAGGTGAGATAGCGGTCAAGCGCAAACCTATCTACAGTTAAAAAAAAATGTATGCTTATTTCTTGGTCGCCTCATCGATATCGTCGGCTATTCAGATACTTAGTATTATACGGTGAATTATGGTAGGGCCCAAAAGACGGCGGAGGGACGAAAAAATACAAGGATTTTCACCTCCAGTGGAACAGGGGGTAAACACATTGGCTGTTTACGTCACCAGCAGTTAGGTTCAACACGTTCTTCTCCGTCAACGGCACGTATATGACTGACCACCGTCAAGGCCCGAGACAAGTACCCAAACACTACACTCACCTTCACTTTTTCGGGGGCGACGAGCTTCTTATTAAGAATCTTCTCCTTGAAGAGAGTGATGGGGTCCCTGGTCTTCCGCACTTGTTGTACTTCTTCTCGTGTACGGTACGACGTGCCGGGGTCCGACATCGAGTGGCCGTAGTAGCGATACGTTTTCATCTCCATTACTATAGGACCTGACGAGTAATGGTAGAAACTACATTGGGCACACGTGGCATTATATATGGCTACTAGACTTATAGAGCTAGGTAGGTACCTACAGGGCCCGACCTAAGGCGAGCAAGCCAGGCATTTGCCCAAAACGGCAAAACATGAAGGGCGGCAAAATTGACTTATTATCTTTCAACCTAGCCATCTACAAGTTGTCAGAGAGACGTATGCGCTGGTTCGGACATGTCATGAGAAGAGACGAAGAGTACCCAGTAAAGAAGGCCTTAGCGATCCCGGAAAGAAAAAAAGGCAGAGGGCGCCCTCTAGCTACGTGGTTGACAACCGTATCCAAAGATCTGGAACGAGCTCAGCTGGACGCACAGACAACCCAGGATAGATTATCCTGGCGCCTAAAGACGAGGAGAGCCGACCCCAAATAATGGGATAAGGCAAGGAAGAAGAAGAAGAACCTAGCCATCTACACCCAATTTGGCAGGTTGAGTATTTTATGTGCCACAGTCCAATCTACTTTAGGTTGGATAGTGGAAATATTTATTACTTAAGACTCATGCCTTATAAGGTTTTGTGAATGTAAAGGGTGGCGAAAATGATCTTTGCCCGGAACGGCTAAATAGTTAGATCGGGCCCTGGGTACCTGCATACATTAGATCCACGCCACGCGGTGCAACCGTACGAATCAGGCGTGGCCCACGTGTGCGTCGGTCTAATGTAGTTCCCACTTGAGTTGTGTACCTCAAAGTTGTTTTTGTTTTGATGTTTTAGTTTAATAACCTCAGTCTAGACAAAGTAAAATTCTGTTTGGCTGATATAATAACGCACTTGCGATTGCGGCTTGCTGGCACCCAGAGCCCATGGAGCCGACGGTAAAGAAGCAGAAAGTAGGGATGTGACAAAAAAAACACTTAAGAACTAGGTAACCTAAAGTATGACGTCTGCCGTGCATTAAAATATGCTCTTCTGGGGGGTGGTGAAATAAAAAATAATTAAAATGTGTTTCTCACCCAAAGGTACGTACAAAGCGTTTTGGATACATTTATAATGCGTACTTACCGCTAAGGAGTGGAATCCCCTGCCGGAGTCTGGGTTTCCTGATAGCTACAACCTAGGGCTATTTACGTCAAGAGTGGTTACTTCTAGGCAAGCGT
The DNA here is from genome assembly GCA_949319445.1 of Mythimna lalbum. Taxonomy (NCBI): domain Eukaryota; kingdom Metazoa; phylum Arthropoda; class Insecta; order Lepidoptera; family Noctuidae; genus Mythimna; species Mythimna lalbum. Next base: position 5,492,117 of record OX439357.1, on the reverse strand, counting down.
GCACATTATCGCTTACCATCAGGTGACCACTATCTCACCTGATGGTTAGCGATGATGTGGCCGACGATGGAGCACGCTTGCCTAGAAGTAACCTGAAATAAACAAAGGCATCGATTTGTAAAAGAAACCGAGTGAACAAGTCAGACAAAACAAGTGACGATGATGCTCCGAGCCCAAACCTTTTCCAGCAGAGACATAATCTATGGCATAGCGGGTAGCTTCCCTGCAGGCCAGCACGTCCATGCCGTCGACCCAGATGCCGGGGATGTAGTGGCCGCGCGTGTAGTAGTCGGTGCAGGCGGATGCGCGCGACGCGGCCGTTCCCAAACCTGACAGAGTAGGTAGAAATTAAGTCCTAATAACACAATCAAGAGGTAAAATTATGTGTTAACTAATAGGTATATATTTATGTTACAGAGAAAAGTGGAGCCAAATGGTAACAGATTGGTACCCAAGGGATGGAAAACGGATCAGGGAAAGGTAACTATTGAGATCTCATCTCATCTCAACAGTTACCTTCCCTCAGTCAGTTTGAACACATTCTGGGAGGATGAGTTCATACTGACTACGGGCCCCAATTGGAGGAGAGTGGCTTGTGATAAAGTACAGTAGAAACAGCTGGAGGAGGCCTTTGCCAGGAGGCACGCTGAATAAAGAGACATAATTTAAAGGAAGAATTTCATCACATGTTTTCCTTCACCGTTTTGAGAGCAGTTCTCAAAACGGTGAAGGAAAACATCGTGAGGGAACCGGCATGTCCTAGAACCAAAAAATTCAACACATGTGACATTCACCAACCCGCACTGGGCCCGCGTGGTGGATTACGGCCTATTTCCACTCGTGGAGAGTAGGCCTGAGTCCCAGCAGTGGGAACACTAAAAAGGCTGGTTATATGCTATGCTTCGAAATCCGTGGCTCTGCTATACTTTTTACCCCGAGAGTATCATCATCATCATTTCAGCCGACTGACGTCCACTGTTGGACATAGGCCTTCCCCAAGTGTCGCCACAATGATCCGAGAATAAGTTACCTTGATATAATTTTCTACTATCACACGGGCGAATACCAACGAAATATCTACCTACGACAATCTTACCATATTGATTGTTTTCACAAATAAAGATGACTGGCAAAACCCATAACTTGGCAATATTGAACGCTTCGAACAATTGGCCCTGGTTGGCGGCACCGTCGCCATACAGTGTAAAACTTATTCCACCATCACCCCTATATTTGTGCGCGAGGCCTACTCCAGTGCCTAACGGGACCTGAAAGAGAAAGACCAGCTTTGTACAAATTTGTATAAGTAGAACTTTCAGGAATAACGACCGACTAAAAATAATGACATCGTTCAGATGTGTGGCCACTCTGTATGTATTTGCCGCCCACCCACGTGTAAAGTATTGCAGTTGTAGCATCTTCTTTTTCTTCTCTTCTTAGTCGGACACTCTTATCAGAGTGGTCGTGGCTGTTGATGAACATTAGGGTTACCGTGACGTCCAAAGTAAGATTGTTTTAATCTTGTTTCAGTGTGGGTAAGAGATGGCGCTAGACAAACTGTATAGCTCTGTCTCTTACCCACACTGAAACAAGATTAAAACAATACTACTACGTCATGATCTAGGTCCAGGGGGTCTACTCGCTTTCTACGAAAAACGAAGTTTCGATTGAAATTTCGCGTGTTTCCTACCACGGTTCCTTTCGTTCCCGAAATTTCGCACGAATGAAAATTGTTTGCCGTACCGAATCTCTAAACCTACTCTAACTAGTTATGTTTGGAAAAAAAAATATATAATTATGACAGAGGATTGTTTGCAATTTTAACGTCAAATGAATATCGTTCGTTTACGAAAGTTTCTTCCAAGGTAGCATAGGTATAATTAATTTCCGCAAGCGCCTGCTCCAATATATGAGCAAAGTGCTTACGTAGGAAAAAGACTTGCAAAGCAATGTCTAGCAGCTATAGTGCAGAACGCGGCAAAGGCACATCGCGTTTTATAAAAACGAAATCGTGTTGATGCTTTTAATTCAATCATTCAAAGCACAGAAAAGATGAAAGAGGTTAGAAAGGAAATACTTTCCCATTCGTAATGCGAGTATCGCCGCTTGTTTCACATCCTTTAACTCCACTACAGGCAATAAACCAATACGAACGCGCGTCACGCAAATAACAGACCACTCACACTTAGATCGCATGTTTGCTATTGGTATTGGAACTATGAGCATTTCCTTACTTTGTAAAGCCAGGCGTGTCCTGCCTTGCTCACAAGCTCATCTATACTTATAATAAATCTGTAGAAGTGAAAATTCTGTACATTGAAAATTTCAAAAAAATAATAGCAGGGGGTGTTACTAGACCGACACCAAACCCAAAAAATGAGATTTTAAAAAAAATTGTCTGTCTGTCACGCAAAAAACTACCGGTTCGATTACGATGAAACTTGGTCTTTAATATCCTAGGCACCACACTGGGTTCTTTTTATCCCGGAAAAGTATATGCAATAAAAAATAATCTTAATTTTGCGGTTCGATCCCTAGACCCATTACTGTACCAACCGAAAATAGTAAGTTTGTCGTAGGTTACGTCACCCGCAGTGGAGTTCACTAAGGGGCGCTGCACACGGCTAAGATATTATAATATTTTGAACTGTGTTACCCCGAACTTCACGCAAGCGAAGCCGCAGGCAAGAGCTAGTCTATCTATACTTATAATAAATCTGTAGAGAGGTCAATTCTGTACATGAAATATATTTCCAAAATAACTATCAGGGTGTGATTAGTGATCGATACTGATGCTAAAAATGCAAACAGTAAAATTTTTGTCTGTCTGTCTGTCTGTCTGTCCGTCTGTCTGTCTGTCTGTCTGTCTGTCTGTATGTTCTTTATAGAAACAAAAACTACTCGATGGATTTTAACGAAACTTGGTACAATTATTCTTCATACTCCTGGGCAGGTTATAGTATACTTTTCATCACGCTACGATCAATAGGAGCAGAGCAGTGAAGGGAAATGTTGGGGAAACGGGAGAAATTACTCCATTTTTTAAGCTTCCGTTGCGTTTGCAGCCTTAATGGTTAAAGCTACACAGAAAACAGGTATAACGGAAATGTTCTCTTTAAAATATATATAAAAATGTCCCACGACAGCATACGTCTATCTTTTATGGTTAACTCACAATAACACGTGTAACTCCCGATAGCTTAGCAGTTCTGAGCTTTCTGTTTATTTTTGTCTACTCTTACGTTTATAACACTGAATGTCGCTGGCATAAGCAACAGGATCCGCGTACGAAGTCGCTGGCAGAAGCTAGTTAGTAAATAAACGGAAGGCCATTCTTATCTCTTTCATCTGTAATTCAATGTGTACCCAATAAACAGGTAGTTAATAAACACACGAGACCAATTTGAATAGAAAAATCGTACTAGAAAGTGTGTTACACAGACGCTGTGAGTGCGATGACCAGATCTGTTGTGTATATTTGTGTCTCTAGATCTGAATGTGCAATAATAAAAGTCGGGTAGAACTTACCTGACTTCCAACAATACCATTGCCACCATAGAATTGTTTTCCGTACATGTGCATGGAGCCTCCCTTGCCTCGTGCACACCCTGACTTGCGGCCGGAGAGCTCAGCGATCACGCCGAGAACAGTGCCATTAATTATGTACGTCCAGGCGTGGCAACGGTACGCAGTGGTCACCGAGTCATGGGGACGCAGCATCGATTTCACACCCACCGCAATTGCCTCTTGACCTAAAATTTATTTATTTATATTAGGGCATGTGTATATGTATGAAGTCGGTGACAAAAAAAGGCCAACCGACACACTGCGTTCTTGTAATTATGGCAAGCTTTTGTCCAGCTATCATGCAATGTGCAGTGAATACTTTATTCTCCAAACCTAGAGTGAATAGGCTCTTAATAAACTATAGGGCGCCTCACCATCAACGATTGCATCACTACTTACCATCAGGTGGAGTCGCAGCCAAGCACTAGTTTATACCAGATAAAAAAAATGGAATGTGGCACAGACCGCAACTTACAGTTCGTGTTATTTTTGTCTGGTAGGTATAATTGTCACTGTTAGTGGCAGAAGGATCGCATCTGTGCCAAGTTAATAATCTGTTTTCGATAACGCTAGCAGAAAACTTCAAAATAATGTTTCAAAATTACGTCATCTCAACGCTCAGCCACGTGTTCAGAAGAAAAGAATCGGGGGCGTGGCCAACTCGAGGCGTTCGACGCAAGAGAAACGGTTGTGACTTGGCTAGGGGGGCTGGATAGATAACAATCGAAAGTAGCACAATGTCACAGGCGCAAAACGACAAGTGATAGCAAAAATCAAAATGACAAGGGGAAGCAAAATGTTGAAAGTGCAAAATGACAAACGGTAGCAAATATCAAACTGCAAAATCACAAGGGGAGCAAATTGTTTATATTTTTTTTATTGATAGGCTTGCGTTTGACCACCATCTCACCTGTTAATGTTAAAATTGCAGTGCTAAGCGATAGCAAAATATCGAAGTGAAAAATCACAAGTGGTAGCACAATAACCGAAGCGCAAATCGTCAAAAAAAATCCATAGCGTTAATTGTCATTTTGCGCTTTTGATATTATACTCTTAAACGAATCGAACAAGCTTCTTTACCATTTTGGAACTCAAATTATGATGCAGTAGTACCTAGAGAGTATATTAGATACCTGTCCCTACTTCCCTACTAATATTATAAATGCGAAAGTAACTCTGTCTGTCTGTTACGCTTTCACGCAAAAACTACTGAACGGATTTAGATCAAATTTGGTAGGTAGGTAGAAGAGACACTGGAATAACACATAGGCTACCTATAATTCCACTGCTGAGCACGGGTCTTTGCCCGCGCGATATAAACTGTAGTCCACGCGGGCGAAGCCGCGGGCGGAAAGCTAGTAATAACATAAAATGAAAAAGTCACCTGCGTATAGATGACAAAAGCCACGGATTATTTTCGATTTGTACAAGGTTGCAGCCGTAGTTTCAATACGTCGACACATTTGCAACTCTTTGTAACAATTTATGGCTTCATCAGAAGTTATGGTAACTTTGTCAGCAGGACCAGTATCCAAATTGTGGAGCTTGTAAGGCTTAAAAAACAAAAGAGATCTAATAAGGCTTTTGGATTAGTAATTTTGGAAGTACACAAGTAAAGCAGTCGATAAATGAATGGGACTTATCAGTTTGTATTTTCCAAAAAAAAAAAAAAAAATCGAAACGCATCTTTTAGCTTTTGGAATGATTTCTAAAAGCTAAATATATATAAATAAAAAGCTATATGTATATAAAAGTCAATGCCACTTTTCGTTGTTATTTTATAACTCAAGAACGGGCTCTCCCATCCAAGCTAAATTTTTAGGCTTTGTTCGGACTATTTAGTAGATGGTTTATGTGAAGTTTGGTAGGGTAGAGTAGGGTATAGTAGTGTAGAGTAGTGTACGTGTAGAGCAGAGTAGTGTAGAGCAGAGTAGTGTAGGATAGAGTAGGGTAGAGTAGGGTATAGTAGGGTAGGGTAGGGAAGAGCGGGAGCGAAGCCGTGCGGGCAAAAGCTAGTACTGTGTATTGAGATGTGACATGTTAGTCGAAATACCTACTTGTATTTCAAACGTAGCATCAGACGAATTGTGTTGAACATTTGATTGCGTCATCGGTATTATCGTTACAAATGAACCGCGGAGTCGGTTGCATACTTTCTGCGAAAACAAAGAAGATTGCATTGAATATAATATTGCAACTTCGTAAGACATAAGGTTGTGCCACAAAATAGATAGGTACAGAAGACAATCTCATGTATGTACTTCACTTTTTATACTTACGCTCTGTGGACGCACACTAATGAGCGTTTGAACCGGAACTGTTCGACGGGCGGGCCGAGGCACTCCGAGATATCGCTCACCTAGCAGTATAATGGCACATTTACAAAAATAGCGAAATTGAGTTTTTACGGCCTAAGTGTTTAAAATTGTATAATATGTAAAGCGGTAAAACGGCACGGTGTTAGTTTTCCTATTTGTTGAGAGAGGGCGTTCAGTGTCATTGTAGTACTTCGTACGTTCCCCCCGCTCCCGCGCATAACAACGGCTTATTTGTCAGTTGTGCGGGGCGCTCCGCAAGGTACAATCGCTTCTAAATCTGTGTTGGCGTAAGTGGCAAATGTGACATTTTATTAACTTGGTAAGTTAGTAGAAAAACGGCACATTTGACCAACAGCAATATTATATAATCTTAATTCTAGGTAAAGAAAATTCGAAGCCAAGTTCTCCTTTTGTTTGCTTGAACGAAGGTTCAGACTTTTCTGCAGATAGTGGCAGTGAATATCATCCACCGACATCACATCCAAGGCGTGACAGATCGTCATCTACGAGTTCATCTATAGTTTCTTTAACCAGTGCAACTTCTAAGAATAAAAGAGGAAAGAAAAGAGTGAGAAACCAAAACAAGTGGAAAGAAAATGTCAGGAAAACGTAAAAAAATTCAGGAAAAGATTATGTATCTAAGAAAGGCAAAAAAATTGAAGCCAAAAAAATTAGACCTCCGTGCCATAATTGTAAGTTTTTATGTTGCGATAAATTTACAAGAGATGAACGTCAACAAATATTTAATACCTATTGGTCCTTAGGATCTTTGCAACGTCAAAGAGACTTTCTTAGCTCTTGCATTAACATTCAAAACATAGTATGCCGTCGTGTACAAAATGTAGCACAACCAAGAACGCCCAATAGTTGGTTTTCTTTTCTGAAAAATGGTCAGACCCGAAGAATATGTAAGACATTTTTACTAAATACCCTTGGCATAGCACAACGGACGCTTCGTACAGTTATAGAAGCAAAATCTTCTGATTGTGGAATCGCGCCGACCGATCAAAGAGGTAAACACGGTAAACAACCGAAATCGGATCCAGAAGTACTAGAATCAGTTCGTCAGCATATTAATTCAGTCCCACGAATTGAAAGCCATTATTTACGTGCTAATACCAGTCGCCAGTTTATTGATGGTGGACTTACCTTGGCTGCCTTACATCGCGACTATGAATGCCAACGCAGAAGTGCCGGTCAAGAAGCAGCTACATTGTTCATTTACAGTCAGATTTTTAACAGGGAATTCAATATATCGTTTTTTATACCAAAAAAAGACCAATGTAATTTTTGTGAATCTTACAAAAATGCAGAAGGTGATAAGAAAACAGAACTAGAACACCAGTATATAAACCACCAAAGAGAAAAGGTTTTAAGTCGCACAGAAAAAACAGTAGATATTGCACTTTCTCGTGAACCTCAAAACAAAGTCATAGTGGCCATATATGACTTACAAGCACAGTTACCTGTGCCAATCGGCAACTCATCAGCGTTTTACTATAAATCGAAATTGAATTGCTACAATTTTACTGTAAGTCGACTATTAGTAACGTATTTAACTCGTGAATGTTTTATATTATCTAGTATAAATAATATTAACTTTATTTCAGATAACAAATATTAAAACGGATACAACTACTTGTTACTTTTGGCATGAGGGCTTGGGTTCTAAAGGTTCGACCGAAATAGGAACTTGCGTCTACAAGTTTCTAGAGAAAGTTGCGGAAGAGCATCCAAACTCTGATGTTATTTTTTATAGTGATAATTGTTGTGGCCAACAAAAAAATCGGTACGTATCAAATATTTTACGGTGAATATTTTGATATAATTATTAAATTTATAATAATTTCTAATGAACATGTTTTTATTTTTAGATATGTGTTCAGCATGTATTATTATGCTGTCGAAAATTTAGCTATAAATTCTGTGTGCCATAAGTTTTTAATAAGCGGCCATAGTCAAAATGAAGGTGATAATGCCCATTCTCTGATTGAAAAATCGATAAAAAGGGCTAAAAAGTCTGGACCCATCTACGTACCAGATCAATATGTTAATTTGATACGAGATGCTAAAAAAAGAGGAAACCCTTTCATTGTTCATGAGATGCATTTCAGTGACTTGAAAGCACTGACTGAAGAGCAAGCCATTAATTACCAGAAAGACACTAATGGGGATATAATAAAACTGACTGAGTTAACAATGATTAAATTTACTAAAAATAGTGACTTCTATGAATTTAAAACATCTTTTGAAGGAGAATGGGTCCAGGCTAAGCTTAAATTGGTACGACGAAAAAGAAAGCAACCATCACAAATTAATTTAAAAGCAGCTTATGATTCAAAAATGAATATTTCTGATTCAAAGAAAAACGATTTGTTACAATTACTTCGTTCTAACATAGTGCCCAGCTATTATGAAGGATTTTATAATAATATTTAAATAATTATAAGAAATACCTACCTTTTCTTTTTATTCATACTCTTATTATATTCATTCTTATTAATTAAGTAATGAAAGAAGATTGGTTTAAATCTTCGTAACTAAAAATACCTACTTAACTATTCGCCAATAATCTTTGTCTCTCTGTAGTTAGCTGTGAGTTAAATTTGCGCATGGAATACTCGCATTTAAAAGGTTTACATAGGTATGATAAAAAAAAGTTATGCATCACAAGCGTTACCTACAAGCGTGAGTTTTTCATGCACAAATTCATCTAGCTGTTAACTTCACACAGAAAAAGGTCCGTGTCGAATAGTAAAGGTCTAAATCATGAACCTACTGTGCAAGTTCCTAATATTGCCTAATATGCTTATAGTTTTGTTTACTGCTTAGTCAATTAATAAAGATACTTAAAGGTAAAGTAAACTTCCTTAAAATTTTTTAGTGATAAGGTAACACTTGTTTTGAATCTCGATTTCATTACAGTACCTTTATCTAAACTTAAACTGCCATTTTTAAGTGCTTTTGTTTTTAGAACGGAGAGTAACTATCTCACCATAAATTTAAAAATGTTTGATGATTATGACCTACCTTTACAATTAAGAGAAGATACGTGATTATACTTTATTTGTTATAGTTTGATGATAACTATTTCTTAACGATTCACGAGCCAACTAAAGGTTATTATAATATTTTAGTTAAACTTTTTAATGTATGTTGATTTCCAATAAAAACTTTTGTTTTCTATTTACCAATTGTCTTTATTTCTTGGTTTTCACATCCTGTATAATTATGGCTTTGGGGGCATATATGACATTTTTGGAGGTTGTTAAAAGTATAACGGCACAATTGCGTGGCTCTTCTTCTTCTTTGACTGTTATGAAGTAACTCCTGGAAACCTGAAGTGGATTTTTTATCCCTAAGTATCTATTAATTCATGAATCCCCAAGCGACCACCGGTGGCCGCGCATCTATTGTCTTACTATTGTGTCTCTAATTGACGGTATCTGAAGGGTTAAGGTCTATACTAGTTGCTAAAACCATAAAATCCATGATTAAATGTAAAATAAACTCATAACTTCGTTTCAAACATTTGTAAAATCTTTGACCCTCATTTCTGTAAAATGAGAAAAAAGTAGATGTGTCATTATACTGCTAGGTGAGCGATATTGTGTCCGTGAGCGGTGTCTATGTGTGCGTTGCTCGAGCGCGCTTTATATGTAGATTGACTTCTGTATCTATTTATTTTGTGGCTGGGCTTTCGACGACAGCGGCGGGCGGAGACGGAGCGACTGCGTGACGTCAGCGGGTGGGATATAACGACTCGGAACTAAAGATTTTGGCCTACTGTCCACGGACGCGTAGCTTCATAGCCGCGTATTTGTAACATATAAAACATTGTCGACGAAGCGGTATCGTCGTGCCATCGTGTCACGTCTATGAAGCGTGTTCGTGGCCAGTAGGCCATAGTTTTGTAATATGTAAGCTTCGCGCAGGCGTAAAGCAAGCGTATAATGACGAATACGCGTCTATGAAGCTACGCGTCCGTGGACGATAGGCCATAGTTTTGTATGTAAGCTTCACGCAGGCGTACACCAAGCGTATAATGACGAATACGCGTCTATGAAGCCACCCGTCCGTTTACTAGGTCTCAGTCATACAACACTGAAAAATGAATTCATAATAAATTGTGTAAAGTGACTATAATTATAATTCTTTGCGGCTATACTTTATTTTCAGAGCTATCTTTTTGACTTTGCTCGTTGGATAATCTTCCGTTGTCGCTTAAGTCCCTCCGCTGTCGTCAACAACGCCTCGTACTATTCGTTTGCGGTTCCTCTCACCAGGACGTCACGGTTGTGTGTGCCCCACCGCCAGCCGCGCTTCGTCGGTCGCTTTAACTGCTTCGGACGTCGAGAACTTGTTTTCATATTAGAAAAACGAAAATCTCTTCGGGGTAGCCAAAATGTTTGTCTGTGCAACTAAAGGTAAATTTTCCTCTTTAATTTTTTTTCTCAATAACAAAGGTAAATTTTCAAAGTCCACGTATTTCATTTTAATCGAAAGACGTCCACTGTAGGACATAGGCCTCCCCCAAGGGTCGCCATAACGACTGATTCTGTGCGTCTCGCATCCATCGGATTCCTGCGACCTCACCAAGACATCGGTTCACCTTGTGGAGACCTTCCAACTCTGCGTCTTCAGGTACGTGATCGCCACTCCAGAACCCTTCCTCCGTTCTGCGAGCAATGTGCCCTGCCCACTGCCACTTATCACAATTAAGTGTGAGAGCCCACACTTCCATTGGGGGCTGGTGACTGCCGCTGCTCCGCCGCCGGTGTTAGCCCTTAGATTTTATTTTATAAATCTAAACTCACTCTACTCACTGTAACATCGCAATGAAGGAAGAGCACCTACCGATAGCACAGTACCACCTAGAAGTCTACCAGTGAGAGAAACGTTTGTACTCATTTTCCTTATTAATTTGTGTTCACACTAGTATAGGCAATCATAAAAATTGATATAAAAAGAATAAAAATACTAGAAAAATGCGAGACTAGTAGCCTCAGATAATATTTGTCATTGTCATTTAAATTGTCATATAAATCATCTCACCACACCAAAGATTTTGTATATACTACAGTGCGTTTCACTTATGAAGTTCCTTTGCGTAATGTTGGCAAAACGTAAAAACAGTGTTGCAATATTTTTAGCAATGAAATTACTTAATATTAGGGAGATTAACTGATATTTCGTTACTTTTAACAAATGCCTTATTAATTTTTTTTTTTTTTGGAAACTGTAAAATCTATTTTTGAATTAAGTGTAGGACGCCGTACTTTTTAGACATACTCTAGCTAACGACAGAGAAAAGTGGAGAAATGGAAGAGAGGCCTTTGTCCTGCAGTGAGACACCAGAATTTAATAACAATAAACTGCGTAACGTCGGGAGTCACAATAGATTGTCGCGTGTTCACAATGAATCGTTGCAAAGTCGTGTCCTTCTTTTCATGTCGATGAACTCAATTTTTTTTCTGATCGGTACCTATTTGGTAACCTGTAGGTATACACTGAACTCTATATAAATAGTAGAGGTCAGTGCCTGTACCTACAGCTCAGTTGGTTGCCTAATTTTTAAACAAACATGCGCATCATAGATGTTTCGTATAGGTATATTAGTTTCATGAATAATCAAAAGTATCAACACCGTTTAAGTTTAAACGGCGTACTGCCAGGGTTTTTTTTTTGTCGATGGGGAAAATCATCTTATGACAAAACCCGCTCTTGGGTGGAGCGGAAGATAGTGTCAGACTCTTACTGACTAAAAACCCCACCCCGTTCCTTCTAGCCTTCATACCGGGGCTCGAGTTTCCTTTCGGATAACCCCGGCTCCGGTAGGCTTCGACCCAGCTGGGCTCCTCCTGTTGCTGACAACTCCTTGAGGGCGTACAGCCTAGGTGAACAACATCAGATTTTTATAATTTGGCCTCCTTTTTGTTGTGCCATCTTTCGTTGGCCAAAGTCTATAGGCCTTGTATATGTTGCAGGTTTTTCACAAAATTAGGTTTTTGATCAAAAATCTAGGTTTTTGATCAAAAATCTAGGTTTTTGATCAAAAATCTAGGTTTTTGATCAAAAATCTAGGTTTCTGATCAAAAACCGGTAGATGACAAATCTTAAACTCTATTTCGTCATAAACCTGTAAAAGTTCAGGTTTTTGATCAAAAACCTGAACTAGTTTAGGTTTATGATCAATCTGCTACTGCCTTTAACGAACCTGTATCGACCAATTAACTGAGTTTGCGTGAAATTGCTTCAAAGATGTCTTTATTTGGAGGTCAAGGTTTTAAGAAATGCTCGTGTGAAAAATATAAAGTACGCTGCAAGACTAATCGGTGCGCATGCAAAAAAAAAATGTTTTATGCAACTCTAGATGTCACAAGTCGACAAACTGTCTTAATAAATAATTTATGATAAGAGATTTAAGTATAAAAAAAGCAAGCACGTGGTAAACTTTTCTTTATTACATTTTTTTTTTTAATTAGCTCTGTTTAGTCGTATTTAATAGTAACTAAAAATCAGGTAAAATTGAAACATTATCATAATTAGATTGAAGAACGAGAATATTGATTGGATCATGGATGTAAAATTTTGATAAATAAAAAATTGTTTCCTTTCTACTAAGTTACAAATGATTGTTTTATTTATTTCATTTAAATTGATTTTGTCATAAAACAAAGCACTTTTGCCCAGAACTTCATCATAAACCTAAACTAGTTCAGGTTTTTGATCAAAAATCTGGACTGTAACAGGTTTATGATGAAATTGAGTTTAAAATCAGTACTTCCTATCCGATCAACTAAACCGATCAACTGGTTGATCAGAATGGAACTCGATCGGATCACCTTCTGCACTTCCTATCCGATCAACTAAACCGATCAACTGGTTGATCAGAATGGAACTCGATCGGATCACCTTCTGCACTTCCTATCCGATCAACTAAACTGATCAACTGGTTGATCAGAATGGAAATCGATCGGATCACTTTTCTGTACTTCCAGTCCGATCGACTGATTTTTTTTTTAGAGTGGCAAAACACTTGTGAAATTTCTTAAGGGTGGAAAACCACTCGAGGTAAAAACACTTGTGAAATTTCTTAAGGGTGGAAAACCACTCGAGGTAAAAACACTTGTGAAATTTCTTAAGGGTGGAAAACCACTCGAGGTAAAAACACTTGTGAAAACTCACTTTTATAGTTACGTTTCCTTTGTATTTCAGTTTCTTATAATTGATGCACCTAAAGTACCATGCTCCTTTTTTATATTTCCGGACTTTTGTGTATTGGAAATTTTCAAGTAGAAAATCTTTGCCGCCGTTCTTTTCACATTCCTCCATCATTTTAAATTAAATTTTTCAAATTATCACAAGTGTTTTTAACTATAGTAGTCCAGTCAAAATCGACACAAAAAAGCAGAAACACCGCAAACGCGCATGAAACTACATTTTTTTTTTTGTGTGTGTAGTTAGATCCGTTGATAGTAGTTTACACCCAAGTTTACAACCCTGAAAGCCCTGTGCTATTCCTATGGTGCTCGAAAAACTACGAAACTTTGGCACTTTTTTTAGTTTCTTCCAAAAATCTACCCTAACGAAGCAACACGATATTTTACTATTTTTGTTATTTTTGAAGAAACTATGAAGCCTACATCCTAATTCTTGTCTCATACTTTTCTTTAGGACTATTAGCTTACGTGTCTTTGAATATGTCGCAAACACAAAATTTTCACCTTTCAAAAAAAATGCACAAGCTGTATCTCTGCAACTAATAGACCTAGAGTGCTGAAGTTAAATTCAAATTATAGTATATTTAATTAACTTTATTACGTTATCAGCAATTATACATTAACAACGCTTTTTTTCGGTTGATTTTTGAAAAAAAAAGCAAAAATTTCGCAGTTTTTCGAGTACCAAGGGAGTAGCACAGGGTTTCCAGGGTCGCAAACTTGAGTGTAAACTACTTTCAAGGAACCTAACAACATATAAAAAAATATAGATACTTGCGACTTTGTGATTTTTGGTGTCGATTTTGACTGGCCTATAGTGTTTTTCCATCCGTACAAAATTTCACAAGGCGCAGTATAGCAGGTGACACATGGCCTGTGAAGCTCCACGCTGGCATTGTTTGAGATGGGTCAAGAATGCCCCATTTGGCCCGATTGTTTTTGCAGCGGCCATCCTGGAATCCTGGGTCCGCAGTCGGTAGGATAGGCCACTGCAGATCCCGTCCTAGGGGAGATCATGGGGGTGACAAACTGTGGAGTTGGATGATTTTGCTTCCACAGCGTGCAACACTTCTTCTTTGCACCGTCGTTTGAAGAGATCGCAAATCGCATATTTTAAAACTTTTACGCTCTTTAGACGTGCAGGTATTAGTTGATGTTTCTGCACGGGGTGACGGCCAGTTGTGTTGTTGAAAAAGTATTGGGACAATAGATATCGCTTTTTTTAAGACGAGAAATCATCTAATGATTTCTCCCGCCCTAGAGTGGATCGGGTGGGTGTGTCAGACTGATACGTCTTCCTGACGTCTTTCGACCACGGCAAACCGTAGGAGCCCAGCAGGGATTTTCTTAAACTCGTGGTCCTAGAACTCAAAAGGCAACTAAATGAACAGAGGAGGGTTTTAGTCAGAAAATCCGACGCTCTCACCCCACCTAGAGTGAGAGAAGTTATTTAATGAATTTCTATCAAAAAAAAGTGTGGAATTTGATCCCCTAGAGCGAAATAAATACCTTAAGTTTGTATTACGTCATTAGGGGAAATCCTATCGATCACATGGTTTGTAAAAGAAAAACAAAACTTAACCCATAACACAGAATATATTATAATTATAACAGGAATGATAAAACACTTAAAATATATGAACTTATGTAAATACGTCGAATCAAGGTGTATCACAGAGTAAAGTTTAACTTAAAATTTTATTTTTTGGCTCAATTTTTTTTGGCTTCAGCGAGTCTTTATCACACTCAGTGACGGATTAACCCTTAATCAAATTAAGCAATTGTCTAAGGCATCACGTCTGGGGTGGGCACCAGAAGAAGCACAAAAAGAATCCGTCTTTAGGGCATCATAGATATTATACATAGAGTCCGATATGTTAAAAACGACGTTATAGACGTTAATACTATCTTGCGTGAATTCAATGCCTAGAAGAGCCGCAAGGCGCATTTCAATGAATAAATCATTTGTGCTTTGGTTTTTATTGTTGTCGCACATACGCCACTTCTAAGGTACCTACGTTACATCTCATCATCTTATTTTACAAAAAACTAATGTTTTTAGGCGGTAAAGGTTTAAAGACCAATTCTAGTTGACATACGGATAGGGGGGCCCACAGGCGTGGATTGCTTAGGGCATCAAGCAGTCTTAATCCGTCACTGATCACACTATTACAAAAGTGAAAGTTTTTAAGTGTGAGTTCGTTTGTTACTTCATCACTCTCGAACGGCTCAACAAATTTTGTTGAAACTTGGTACACGGAAAATGGATATTGAAAGAGTTACAACTAACCGATTGAGCTGGAATTCGGTGTACCTATACTCTGTTCAAAATTACATTAGACATTTATGAAAACCTTTTATTACTGACCGTTTAATCGATTTTTACTTTTTTTATATGATATAAACCAGTACTTGACTGCGATCCCACCTGATGGTAAGCAGTGATGCAATCGTTATTACGTTGGTGGCATGACAAATGGCGTCTGCAGTAAATAGTTGCTATTAATACTTTTTTGCTTTTAATGCCACCCTTATACCTACGAAATAGAAATTAAAATCGGTTGAACTGACAGCAAAAAAGGTATCTTTAAATTCTCTGGTCCAAACTTTTTACAAGTTACTCAAAAGCGCTTTGTTGTGTAAAGTTCTGAACTTATGATTGTCATTCAGATAGCTTGTGATGAATTCCGGAGGGTTCCTGCTTAGGAACAGTTCCATGCTCATGTAGCGGGCTGCGGTCAGCCGTTTGCGTTCAGCGTTCGACCGGCAGAGGTTCTTGTGTGCGTGCGATACGAAACTAGCCGCCGCTTTCTCGACTTGCTTGGCTGTTACCCGCACCTTAGGATCGTCTTCTAATGGCGGCTGAAATTAATGAAAAATTTAATTAAATATCAAGATGTGACACTTTTTTAGTACTATGTGCCAGGCGCGAGTTTGTTTTACGGTAACGCGATCGACACGTTTATGACGTTGTTCGCTCCGATTGGCCCGCTCCAAGCTCTTAACCAATCAGGGAGTCAAACGCAGTAAACGTTTCGATCGCGTTAACGTAGAACAACTTGCAGTCACCGGGCCATGGTTCAGGCCATGGTCCAGAATGGAACGGAAGGAGTGGCAGGCGGTCGCCTCCTTCTGCGAAGCAGTAATGATAACAAAGGAGGAGGCCGACCGCCTCAGGCAACGGCGCTCTCGCCGCCGCAGCCAGGATTCCGATCCCGACTTCCGGCCATCGTAGACGAAGGCTTGCGGACGGCGGGCCATGGGTAGCTCGCTGTCCAATCGTCCGGTAACTGTCCGGACCAAGCCCAAGGTGTCGACGGCGCGCAAGAGCCCTGCTGGGTCGAAGCCTACTGGGGCCAGGGTTATCTGAAAAGAAGCTCGAGCCCCGGTATGAAGAGGCTAGAAGGAACGGGGGTTGTTATTGGATAATTTTTGCCCCCGATAAAAAAAAAAACAACTCGCAGTCACTTAAAAAAAAACTTACAGAAAACCGAATCCACTGCCAGATTTGAAACCTGGATATTTCGGCAGTAGCGGAGTCTTCAACGTTCCCGCTGTAGAAGAAATGTCCGATGCCAGCCAGCCAGTAATATATGAAGAGTATGGAGATAGCCACGTTATGCTTCAGGCCTTGCAGCGTCACACCATCGCGGGGGATGGACAGCAAGTCCTGGGGCGTCACGTTCACTTCGAACTTCTTGCAGATCTGATTCGGTGTTGCACCACTTTTCTTCCAAAGCTGTAACAGAGCAGAATTTAGAGAGATACACAGGTGGTCTGAAAAGTTTCCCATAGATACAACACTTTTTTTTTCTTATAATTTATTTTTAACATTGTATCCTTTTTTTTAATTGATATAAACTAGTGCTGGACTGCGATCCCACCTGATGGTAAGCAGTGATGCAATCTCTGATGGTTAGGCGCACTAGTTTATTAAGAGCCTATTCACTCTAGCCTTGAAGACACCCAAATTATAATCGGACGGGAAGATCGCAGCAGGCAAACTATTCCAATCCTTCGACGTATGCGGTATAAACGACGAGGCGAAACGCTTAGTCCGGGCCGTAAATGTTGAATATTCGCCGTACGTCGGGTTGTCCGATGGTAGAATTGAGATGGCGGAATCAAGTCGTGCAATTCCTGCGCACTCTCCACCATGCATCCTGTAAAACACCGAAAGACTGGCTACCCTACGCCTGTGCTCAAGGCTTTGAAGGTTGGACTTAACCAAATCCGATTTCCCTCTGCAAAATAATAGTTCTCGAAGTTTGCCTCCTCATTTGACGAAAATCTCTGTATTCTGAGCGCAAGTATTAGATGAGATAACAAGAATTAGACTCTGGCAACAGTTAAACTAAATGAGATATTTTCAAAAAATGCACTGCACGCTTGTTAGTAAGTGTAGGCAGCAAAGCAAATACTAATCACCTAATTAGACTTCTAGTCTAATCTACTAACCGAAAAAAAATTAGTAATTACCAAAGTTTGTACCTAATTAATCATGATTATACTAGAAACATCGGCTGCGTTAAAGCTGAATCAGATTGGAAAATAACCAAACCATGGTTATTTTCCAATCTGTTACATTTCACGATTCCTTCCGTCATTCGAAATTAAACCTTATAACAACGACATAAGTCACATAACGCACGCTCTTGCATTGCAAGGACTATTGCGTTACATAACTTGAGTTAAAAAAAAAAGATTTCTACGAATGTCGATGGTTGGATACAGTGGATAAAAAGTCAATTTACTGACAAGGCGTTTCCGTAATGTTTCCAATTGTTACGGTGATGAATAAAAAATATTTGCATTCAAGCTTTTTCTACGCATCTTAATCGTCGGTAGATAGAAGATGTACGGTGACGCAGTCGAGGTCGCCTTGGAAAGTACTGGCAAAATGATTTGGACGAAAATTAAGAGAGGCAGGAATCCTTTACAATGGCATATGCCGTAACTCTGTTGGACAATGAGCCTAATTTGTCCCATGGTCGTTTCGATGGCACAGTAGTCGACATGGTTGAGTGATAGGCTGCGTATGCGTGTCGAGGATTCGATTCCTGGACGGAACAAATATCGAGCCTATTCTGGCAGAACATCATAGACGACAGTTTGCTTTTTTTACAGAAATTAAAAAACAAATATCTATGATAACAAATATAATATTTATACCTAATAATAAAAACTATACGTATACTCTAATCTAATAGATCACTACTTGTATGATTAACAAGTCATATTTGTTTAGCAAGTTATTCCAAAATACTTTTTAATTACGAAAGAAAAAAAAGCAACCGTAAAAAACGTTATTGTTTTTTTTTCTTTTTTTTATTATTGATAGACTCGCGTTTGACCACCATCTCACCTGATGATAAGCGGTGATGTGGTCGACGATGAAGAATGCTTGCCTAGAAATAACCTATTCACTCTTGACTTAAAGACCTCTAAGTATTAGCTATCAGGAAACACAGCCTCCAGCAGGGAAACAGCCACTCCTTGGCTGCACGCACAACAAATGTGTTCCCAAAACGCTTTGTGCGTATGGGTGGGATGCCTGATGCCTACCATGTACCGGTCGCGCAACGCCGTACGTCTTGTGGTGCGATGATGGAACGGACTTGGCGGATTTAGATTGTACAATTCCAGTGCACACTCTCCGAAATGTAAACGATCGAAAGCCGACAGGCTAGCAACTCTTTCTTGGCCGTTCCAATCACAAAAAATATTTTACTAGTAGAAAGCTACATTAAAGGGAGTTAGTGATAGTTTGACGGGTGACAGGACAGAATGGAAGAAGAAAACGTGTTGCGCCGAACCTAAGTAATATGGGATAAGGGCAGGAAGAAGAAGAAGAAGAAAATTACATTATCCTCGAGTATCACAGTCTCCATTCTTGCTCGCACAACTGTCATTTTAACGTCATGATAAGTTCCCTGGAACGCAAAGAGCTATTGAAGGAACACACGAAGGATTTAGTCAGTAAAAGTCTGTCAGTCTGTTTAATTTCAACTAGAGCGGGAAAAGTCATTTGATGATTTCCCACCAAAACAAATGATTGGGCGAAATGGAACAGAAATTTTACTTCTTGTGTAGCTCCTAAAATTGGATAAGGCGGGTCACATCAGCCGCATGCACTCTGACCGTTGGGCGAGAGTCTCCACAAAGTGGGTACCTGAAGATAGACGACGCCGCCGAGGAAACACATTCATTGTGCGTGCAGCTAAGGAGTGGAATTCCTTGCCGGAGTTTGTGTTTCCTGATAGCTACAACCCGGGAATCTTTAAGTCGAGAGTGAATAGGTTTCTTCTAGGTAAGCGCGTTCTATCGTCGGCCGCATCGTCGCTTTCCATCACGTAAGATAGCGGTCAAGCGCTAACCTATCAACAATAAAAAGAAAAAAAAAGGTCGACCTGGGAAGAGGTGGCGAGACGACCCAGATGCCTACCGCAAGGACTGGATCGAAGTGGCTTAAGAAAAGAATACCTGGAAGAAATTGGGGGACGCCTTTGCCCAACAGTGGGACAGTAAAGGCTATTTAAAAAAAATAGCTTTATCTCATTTTCGCATTGCGATTGTGTAGAGAGAAAAACATTTGTTTTACAAACCTCATTGACTTGTGGCACTACTCTCGCGTCGTACACCATAAAGCCATCGACCCCATGTTCTATCTCCTTCATTTTTGCAGCCAGTATCTTCGTGATTATCGTTTTGGATCTGAAATCGTTTGATTTTTCTAACATGTGATTTATCTTAATTAATATCAGCTATCCTCATAGTGCCGACATGACAGGCACGAAGAATTGCCTAACTTAAGTGGCATTAGGCAGGGCACATTGCTCGCAGAACGGATGGTCGATGCAGACGAAAGGTTCTGGAGTAGCGGCCTCGTATTGGAAGACAAAGCGTTTGAATGCTTGCCACAAGGTGGACCGATGTCATCCTCATCATTCCAGCAGAAAGACGTCCATTGTTAAGACATTTATTGGTTCATCCTTGGATTCCCGCGACCCTCACCAGATCATCGGTCCACCTGTGTGTACCGGTGCGTGGTCGCCGCTCTAGAACTACTTTGCTGTGCCCGACAGGGTCCATGAAAATGTTCAAAACCATCTATGTATACATATGGATTGCAGTAAAGTATTGCGTAACCTTTCGTCCCCATCGACCATCTGTTCTACGAGCAATGTGACCTGCCCACAGTGCCCACTGCCATTTTGGCGATTTTTCGGGTCATAACCTGTGAGTAGTGGAACTTAATCCGGCAAAAGATGATCGTAGAAGGATGTTCCTTGGCCATGAGAATATATAAAATAAAATCTGATTATGCAATTAGTGTGTATTGATTACGCCAGTGACTGAAAAGTTGAAAGAAAGTCGTTTGTATTAGTACCATACTAATACAAACGACTTTACCACGTACAGAGGAAAGATGAAACGCATGTTGCGAAAGAGTTATGAATTTACATGTGGATGGATGGAGAGGTAGGCCAAAGAAAAGATGGATGGATTGTGTGAGAAGTGATATGAAAGAAAAGGGAGTTAGTGATAGCGTGACGAGCGACAGGACAGAATGAAAGAAAAAAACGTGTTGCACCGACCCCAAACAAAACGGGACAAGGGCAGGAAGATGATGATGTGTGTTGATTACTGTATCTGTTATGAGAGTGATGTGTTGTTCAGTACTTACTCCTTATCAGTGATATCAGATCCAGGTTTCAGCATGGCAGCCGCCATTCCGCCGGTGGCCGGGGCCCCTCTGGCGTGACATGTACTCACGACTAGCTTCAAGTAACTGTTCAAGAAGTGACGGTCCATATTCACATACTTATTCCTATCTGGCAGTAGGAACTCCTCACGATCACCTGCAAAATCGATTTGACACTTATTGGATCCACAGGGCCGATAATGCCAGCCTAACTGTGCCAGGAAAAGTAGTTTGATATCAACATTTTTGTAGGTGTAAAGACAGTTGAATTTTTTAGTTGAAGCTTCAATAGTATAAAATAATTACAGATGAGAAAAAACAATACAGTTTAGTAAGAGATTGAAACAATAATGCGAAGCATCCTTAATGTGCATATACTAAAGGGGTGACCAGACAGTTGCAAACTAGCATTCCGACGAAGGTCATCTTGGTTTGTGTTGTGGCTACATGGATGTAAACCACGCGCCAACACGTACGGTAATTGGGAAAACGTGTCTCCCAACCAAGGGCGTTGAAGGTCGTGGTTTACAACTGCTGTCTACATGGATTGAAACTGGCAAGGTCAGCTTGGTTGGGATGTTGGTTTGCAACTGTCTGGTCACCCCTTTAAATAATAGCATAATAAAATAAACAAAGATAATATTCACCAAACTTAGATATGATAGAGGCGCAGTAATCCCAAATCCCACAATTGAGGCCCAAAGAGTGTTCTTTAAGTGCATACAAAATTTCTTCGAGTTCAAAACTAGAGATTATATTCTCAATGAGCACACACGCTTTTATAGTGCCTTGTGGTAGCCCAAGTTCGTTTTGTGCCCAAACAAATATATCGTTCCACAGTTGAGCTTCTGAGGCGCCCTCCAGTTTGGACAGATAGAAGTAAGGCCCACTGTTGGCCTCATATAGTGTTCTTGCATTATGGTACATCAAAATTGCAAAGTCTACTAAGGGTCCAACAGCTTCTTTGCCGTCAATCTAAAATATTTTTAATACTTATACTCCATTTGAGTTAAGATTAGACATTTAAATAAACCTTAATGGCTACAGAATAGAAGTCAAAATCGGTTGAACGGGCAGTAAAAAAGGTTTGTTTAGAAGTTAAACTTAACGCGAATTGAGTATAGATCCTGTAATATATATATGTATTAAAGTAAAAAATTACAAACAGACAGAAATCTTATAAGGTTAGTTAGATAGATGAATAGATAAGCCTAAAATTAAGCATTATACAAGAAGTGAGCTAAGCTAAAATGTAGGTGCAACAGTTTGGTGTTAATAAAACGGTTTTCTCACCAAAATATTGTGTTCAATCATATTCCAAGCTCTGGGTCTCAACATAAGTACAGGACTGGTTGTGATTGTGACGGGAGCACCGAGGAGCTTCCCTTTTACGGCTAGTCTTATGTTCTGATATGCCTGTAACTGGTTCTTCCAAGTCGGGCAGTGACCATCATCAAAGTCTACTTGTATACCTTGCACATCCTCATTGAGAGACGAGACAAAGTGAGCTGTGTTTGATGCTGAGACATCGCCAAGATCCAAGTGGCGGTTACTACAATTAAAATTAAATATAATTTATGTTTTCTTTAAGATAAGTTCCAATATACATGAAACATAAGGTTATATTGGTTACAGAGTTTTTATAAAGAACTGTTGCAATTTATTTTTACTTTAGATACCGTCAATTAGAAACACAATAGTAAGACAATAGATGCGCGGCCACCGGTGGTCGCTTGGGGATTCATGAATTAAACGTGGGGCTATCAATGAAAAAAAAATACTATCATATGTTCAGATCTAACTTTTCCTATTGACTTTGATGATGAATTTTTTGATGCCCTATGAGTTTTTAGTTTTTCAGCCTTTTTTACTTGTTTGTACATATTAATATTTTAAGTTTGTATATACCTATTAATTTATAATATTTAATAGTAAAGTTAAGATATATATATTTATAAAGATTATTATCAAACTAAGTTCATAGGGTGAACCAAAATGGTCTTTGTTACTTCAGCTAATAAAACTATCAGAGACATGAGTAGTAAATATATACAAGACTAAATTTTATAGCATTAATAATACTCACAGTAATCGCGAAGGTAGAGGAGCTATAGTCCAAGACTTATCATTCCTTTCTGATGACTTTTTGAAGTCCAAAGTCGAAAGCATTTGTGTTGTCACAGTGCGCTGTAATCTATCTTTATACAGTTGTTCGATCTGCTTCTCAAATGCTTTGTGAATACGGAATAAAAACTCCACAGCACCATCATTAAATATTGTTTTATGTATATCTTCAAATTTTGGCGGGGCCGATTGCAAAAACAGTACTTTAGTCATATTCAAATCTGATGAAGAGGATACACGTATATGTTTATTGTCTTGTGCAGCTATCGCACTAATGAATCATCGTCCCTCGTCAGTCGCTTTGAATGAACTTGTTGTTTGCCTTTGTTCTTATCACTTTCTTATCAATAAGCTCATCCTCGATCGGTGAAATCGGCGGCGTAGCGAAGACATTTGACAATTGACATCGTTTGACGATGACGTTCGACTTGACTCTTGATTTGACACCTGTCACTTAGGCTGCGTTCCTTAATAAGCCACAATCGCTATAGGCCAAGAATTCTATTTTATTATTATTATTAGACTGCTTTTGTCCAAATGGTAGAAAGATATTTGCTATTAGCGATAGCGTCTCAAGCATTCTCTGTCTACGGTTGCAAACTGAATACAGCATTCGCAACTAGATACCACGCTTTAGCGATTTAATAAATGTTTTAAATAATCAATAAATATGAACCAGCTAAAATGTTGGTCGAGCGAGACTCGCAGGTTTTAAGCCATTGGCTAACACCACTATTGGTTCAACAATAAATTACTTACTTTACTCCGCATCCTACAAGTCGATAACCTCATATATTACCTATTTTGGCTATTAATCATTGCAGCATTTTATATTATGTTTGATGCAGAAATACACACCAATGTATAAGCTTATAGAAATCTGCTAGTCTGCAAAGTTTGCTGAAAAGTTTAACTTGACTTGATATATTTGCTGCCAAATACTACATAAACATTAGAAAGTGAACATATCCATATTCTAATGGTAAATTAATAAGAACATGAAATGTATTATTCTGACTGAAAGACCTTTTATCCATGATCAAGGAATAATAAAAAAAAGAGGTTATGGACGTTATGGACTGAGGACTGTGGTCTTTCCACTTCCAGTCTTTCTTTCTTTTTTTATTGATTGCTAAAGTCATGCTCTTTGGTTATAATCGCTCTGTAATCTGTGGTTATAATAAATAAAAATGGAGGACGCTAACGAATGTGATAGTGTTGTTGAGGAAATAAAGTTTAAACCGAAAAAGAAGAAGAATCTTCGACAACGAATCAAAGAAGATGATGATTCAGATGATGAAGAACACATCATAGCCAAATTACAAGAGACGAAAGTGTTACAGAAACTTCGAGAACGGCCAAATGGCGTTAGTGTGGTTGCATTGGCTACGGGTCAAAAAACTACGTTAGAAGAGGAAATCACTTGTAAGGATCCGTTCAAGGTGAAAACGGGTGGTATGGTAAACATGCAGGCGTTGAAAAGTGGCAAAGTGAAGCAAGTAGACGACCCGTACGATACTGGAATTGGTACTCAGTTTTCGGCCGAAACCAACAAACGTGATGAAGATGAGGAGATGATGAAGTACATAGAAGAACAATTAGCTAAACGAAAAGGTTTGTTCTACTTTCTTAACATATTGATATCTAGCTGATGTCAGCGGCTTTGCCTGTGGGATATTAGAAAATGGTTAAACTACTAACAGAATAAAAAGTATCTGTGCTATTCGAAGTAATGGTCTACCAAGTTGCATGGAAATCCATTCAGTAGGTAGTTACTGAAACTGAACTTTCACATTTATAATATTAGTAGGATTTCATGATTTTATTCTTGGTTACTTTCAAATAAAAAAAGTTTCTACTTGATTTGAGGGTTTCTTAAATATTCCTGACTTAGAGTATGTATTATTAAGGCTACCCACTGACCCAATAGTTTTAATTTATGCCCAGTTTAGGGCAATAGGCTTGTATTAAAATATACAGTACAACCACAATGTTATTAGAATTGAAGGGCTTGAATTGCTTCAATGAGATTAGTCCCATAAAACTCTATACATTACACAACAAGTTATAATAGGAACAAATATTATAATAGGAAAATTCTAGTAATAGTTACAAGTCTGGAAAAACTACTGTATCGTTAAAATTGATTACCCACCATTTACTGAATTTTTGATGCATCTATGATTTTGTTCCAGAAAATATTTCAATGGTCCTTACGCGTATAAGGACATAACCAAAATATTTTTTTTTTATTATTTACTTTGTATAATAAATTGATAGTATCAATCAAACAGTAAATAATTAAATTGAAAAAAGATGATATTTTGGAGATGTCTTTATATAAGTAGGGACCGTCGATTTAATTCATGAATCCCCAAGCGACCACCGGTGGCCGCGCATCTATTGTCTTACTATTGTGTCTCTAATTGACGGTATCTGAAGGGTTAATAAGTGATCTAGACTTTAGACACAATTTCTAATTATTTCTATTTTGTCTTTGCAGAAAGACGTGATGAAGAAATGAAAGATTCTGAGCATAATGACACATTAAAATACCTGTCACCTGAAGAAGCAGCGCTGTTATCTTTGCCGGAACATCTCAGAGTGTCATCAGCACATCGTTCTGAAGAGATGCTGTCAAATCAAATGCTTAGTGGCATACCTGAAGTAGATTTGGGTATTGATGCCAAAATTAAAAACATTGAAGCCACTGAAGAGGCTAAAATGAAAGTACTGTGGGAGAGACAAAACAAAAAAGATTGTCCTTCACAGTTTGTGCCAACTAACATGGCAGTGAATTTTGTACAACATAACCGTTTTAATATAGATAGTGATGTTGCTAAAAAAAGGAAATTGGAAAAGCCAGAAGTGACTAAAACGGACAGTAGTGTTATAGATGATAGTGTGGATAAAATAGTTAAGAAAGCCAAGGGTGAACGAGCTACCGATGATTACCACTATGAAAAGTTTAAGAAACAATTTAGAAGATACTGAAACTTTTGTTTTATTTTGTGGAATGTTTTCTAATTTTCAGCCGCTGAAACATTTGTTATTGTGATGGTTTTTTTCCAATGTTCGGAGGTCATTCTTCATTTGAAATTGAAAGGATTGGTTTATGTTAAGGTTCATTCTTCACTCTGCCTTCTCATTTTTACTGTGCTCTACTTTTCAAAGTCCCAAATCTGTTTTTAAACCTTTTTATTGTTGCTGGTTCACTTAGAGATGTCGCTAAAGTGTTACTATGTGTCATTGGTTTCAAATTTTGACAAAATATTAGCCATCAGCTGAACTGGCTGGCTAGAGTCTGCGAGACGTTAGAACTTGTTAGTTCTATTCAAAAATTTTGCATTGGTTCTTTGTTTAATTGTTTTATATGGTTGTGTTGTTATTCAAAATAGGTTGGAAGTCCAAAGTTGCTAGTGGTTTCTGTATTTTTGGGTTTTTGTGTTTGTCAATTTATTTCTCGAATTGTCAAAACAATTAAAAAAAAAAAAAAAAACAATCAAATCTCAAAAGATATGATTGTTTTTTTTTTTAGTTAAAGTCATTGTTTCTGGATGGTATTGTTTGAATAGGGTGACTAGGTATTTTTGAAAATATAATACATAGGAATTTGAAAATGAATGGTCCATCAAATTGGTTTAGGATGCTTGCATTAGTTGGATTTAACTGCTGCCTATCTTTGAAAATAGCTTACTGATACTGTTTTGGATATTTTAGCTAATTCTTGGTTTAGTTAAATGATAAATTTTAAAAATTTTGCTATGTATGTATTTTTTATTATTATAAGGTGCTTATTTCAAAAAATACATGTAAATAAATAGTAACTTAGATATGTTTTGGTCATGAACTTGGTTCAGTTTTAGTTTTTTGGTGTGTATGGGTTAATTTGTTGTTCTATATAGCAATCGTAACTCAAAAACTCAGTTGTGTGGAAAATATTTTGATAGTCATCATCATCTTCCTGCCCTTGTCCCGTTTTATTTGGGGTTGGCGCAACACGTTTTTTTCTTCCATTCTGTCCTGTCACTCGTCATGCTATCACTAACTCCCTTTTCTTTCATATCACTTCTCACACAATCCATCCATCTTTTCTTTGGCCTCCCTCTCCCCTTCCATCCATCCACATGTAAACTCATAACTTTTTTAGCAACATGCGTTTCGTCCCTCCTTTTCACATGACCATACCAAGACAAACGATTTCCTTTCAGCTTTTCAGTTACTGGCGCCACTTTCAAACTTCCCCTAATATACTCATTTCTCACTTTATCCATTCTTGTCACACCACACATCCACCTTAACATTCTCATCTCTGCTACATGCAATCTTTTTTCATCCTTCTTTTTCACAGCCCAACATTCTGATCCATACAGTACGACAGGCCTGAGTGAGGCCAGAATAGTATTATGTAAAAAATGGTTGTGATCGTTAAAGTATGTTGGGGCAAGATTGGCATAGGGGTAAGAACTAAGAACATATAAATATAAATTATACCACTTCTTACTTAGTTTTATTTTTAGTGTTGGTCATATTGCGTGCCGCGTCATTATTTCTACCTTGCAGCAATGTGGCTGGCATTAAAAATAAAGCTAAATAAGTGGTATAAGTTATATTTACATGTTCTTACCCCAACCCACCTTACTTGTTACAAAATTAATAATAATTAATACTTGAACTTGTATTAAAATTGTGTTTCAGATTTAGGGCTTCAGCATATGCAAATGCTGTTCTTTTTATTTGGTTTGGGGTGCAACCGTAGAATATGTTGGCCAATTTTTTGATTATGTCAGCTAATTCTTTTTCCATCTCAGCACTGAAGACAGTATTACGGCCAAGACGAGTTGCATTAACTATATTTTTTTTGTATCTCTTGTGAAGACTGGCAAATGGAATATTCATGGTCTTTGCGGCTTTTCTTATAGAAAACTTTTGTTCATCGATGAGCTTTACAGCTTTTTCAAGGTGGTCCATAGTCCAGTTAGCTTTACATATATGAGTATTTCTCAAAATAAATGTACGTAACGAAATGGTAGTAACGAAATATTGTTACGAAATAGTCCTTAGATGTAACTAAATAGTAACCATAAGGCTGGTTACACATTGGCGAAATATTGTGAATGCTCTTCATTTATTCAATACGAAATATTTGTAAGTATGTACCCAAATACTTAAGGGGTTAGAAATAAAATAAGGGAGTAATCATTCATACTATTTTAATCAAATTATTTTTTTTTCCCAATCTTTTAAAAATGAAAACCTGACGTTATTTTAAACATAAAAAAACTTAATTAGAATCACTATCCATTAGCGCTTTATAAATTTCTTCCTTATCTTTGTAATAATTGAATTCTTTCCGAAACACATTTGGTTTGACAATCCGTTTTTTAATCTTTGGATCACATCGCTTTGGCGCGTGAAGATAATTATTAAGCGATAGAGGTTTAAGTCCTTTATAAACCACTTTCTTTTTTGTGTGTATATTTTCCAGTATTTCGTCGTTAAGAATAGTCAGTCCACATGTTTCGCCTTTGACTTTGTGAGTGCCTTCAATTGGTACATTTTCATTATTTTCATATTCAGTGTTATTTTTTGTTGCATTATTATTTTGTATTATAACATCTACATTGTCCAAATCATTGAAATTAAACTCCGGTTCATTAAATGACATTGCATCACTCATATATTTTTCATCCGTAGTTACAGCTTCGTCACTTATTAAATCCTCGAGAATTATTGGCTTTGTATTGATATCAGTTGTTGATCCTTCTTCCTCATGACTTTTTATTTCTTTACTTGGTTTGTCTGTTTCACCTTTTTGTTTTAATACATTCATTATATCAATTGGATATTTGTCTTCTTCCATATCTTTTTGTTGCTTTGCTGTTTTCTTCCCTGTTCCTTTTCCTTTATTCTTAAAGTTTTCTTTGCCTTGTTGTGTTTCGTCTGCCTTGAGGCATTTTACTTCAGTATCATAGAAAGCATGGTTTGCAGACATAAATCTTGACGAAGATAACAATGTTACTTGTTCTGGGGGTTGCCGTTTAACATTTTCCTCCTTTGATGTGTCCTGAAAATTAAAAACATGACATCAAAGTGTATTTAAAAATATTTTTTTTTTATGATTGATTTTGAAAGGTATTTATTAGTTTTTTATTTGTGTTTGACCCTAAAATACGTCAAAAATCATAAATAAATCTCTTTTATATTTGCTCTCAAATGGACATTCACCTCTAAGTCTTGATCACTCTCTCTGTCATCTATCCTGGGTAAATCATTGTCCTCACTCCAAAAATCCGCATCTATCAGATCTGAATCACTATGATAACTTATACTGACATCACTCTCCGTCGTAGTAGAACTATTTATTCTTTTGAATCTTTTCGCTGCTGGTTTTTGTTTTTTCAAGGCTTGCGGTTTGTTACTGCATGATGCTTTTGGTTCTGATAGGGTGTTGGATAGAAGTTCATGTTCTTTAGTGTAGTAGCAATCACAGCAGATGTTTTTCTGGCAATCAAAGCAGCTCAGCAATTTATATTTAATTGTCGTGTTGCCATCCGTTACAATCTGATGCAGCTTCATTGTTCCTTTTATGGGAATAATATTTTCAGGGATATTTTTGGTCATCTTCTGAATGTCGTTTTCATTAACATAAAACATTTTTACTTTACTGTTAACCATTAAATAGTCATATGCTTCTTTTGCGTTGGTTATGTCATTGCCATGTGAAATATGATTGTCAAGTTGGCGCTTTAATGCCCCACCAACCCCGTCAGCTGGCCCTTTGCCGTGAGAGGCTTCAAAAAAATTCCAAGTTGCATATTCAAATCCGTATTCTTTTATATTATGTTGGAACAAGAAAAAATTATGTTTTTGGCGGTACTGAGTTGTAGGGCTATCAGAAAATATATGAATCTTTTTAATGGTAAAGTGTTGGCACAGTTTCATTATTGGATCCAAATGGGCCCAGATTGCTCCAGGACCATGTTCATTATTTGGGGATATGGAGCATATCGATTGGGGTTTCACATTTTTTCTGTAAAGGACGCAAGTGTGCAATGTGACTTGATTTCTAGACCCTCCGAAGTGTATCGCCTGAATTTCTTCAGACTGCTTGCACGAAAAGTTTTCTGAAAAATCGCAAATCAATGCAGCTTCGTCTTCATCAAGGTTTTCAATACACTTTTTCCACGCCAAGTACTGATGTTGAACATTGTAGTAGTGAGTTTTAAATTTTTGAACATCATTTTGAAATTCTTTTATCAATGCATTCACTGTCCCTTTCACTACCTGTTTTGAATACTTTTTCGTCTGTTTTTCTACGCATTTCTTTTTGTCAATTTTAATATAAGTGTGTGTGCCTATTTTCCATTGAAGCCACTCCACAGGGCTGTCTTCATTTATTGTCAAATCAACAGCTAGTTTCTTATTTTTGCATTCAGAACACTCAGAGTACATGCATTTAAAACATTTACTGCAAGTGACATTTTTCATAAGTTCGTCAATGTCAGATGTCTGAAGCAAACCTAGCTTCTTCAACGATATTGCCTTGAAAGATAAATTACTATGCTTTATGCAAGCACAAGTATTCCTATCTTGAAGTCTTGGTTTCACAACGGAGAACGGTCGAAAACGATAAAAAGTTTGCAAAGACGCTTTACCACCCTCTAACCTGTATTTTCTATAGAGCTTGTATATTGGTTCCATTAAATATCTCTTTTGCACTTTTTCTTTGTTTCTCGTTATGCACTCGTTTTTTCCCGCACTAGGTCTACTTACATCTTCTCTTTCAAAGAAATCTTGTATATCTTTCATGAATTTCTTTTTCATTTCGTTTATTGATTTCGTCTTTCTTATTCTTCCTTTCAGACCAAGAACATTAGAAATAGCTGTTTTTAATTTGTATTTATTTGCAATATCGTTGGTAGCAACTTTTTTTAGTACTTTCTTCTCTTTGGTATCTGCTTTATTAAACTCTGTTTTTAAAGAATCTGTAATTGTGTTAAGCAAAATTAACTTCTTTTTTACCTTTTCTTTTTCCGTCACGGACACATTTGGTAAAGTTTCTTCTAAAAAACTATTCGATTTTGTTAACGGTGTGTCATCACACTGACGAGTTTCAATGGAAATAGCATCATTATCAGGCCTAATTTGTTGGGGTAGTCGTTTTTTCAGAATTTCCACTCGCTTTTTCATCCGATTGCAGGCCTGTCTTAAATTTTTATTTCGTCGTTTTAATTGAGTATTTTCTTCAGTAAGCTTTTGTAGTCTCTCCTTTAGGATATTTGTATTATTTTTAGCATTTTTTCTTACTTCCAATGTGTTGTTTTGTTTTGTCGTAGAGTAGGCCTTTTTTTTTCTTTCAGCTCTTATAGCATTGGCTTGTCTCCACTTTGCTCGTAGCTCTTGTTTTTCTTCTTCTGTAAGAATTTCTTTTTTCTTTTTGATATTTTCTTTAACTTTTTCCAAATGTTTGACACGGATTTCCTCATATTTATTTGGTTTATCCTTTTTGAGTCGTTCTCTGTAAGCTTTTTGCCTTTCGGCATTGGTTTTTGGCGGCATTCCTTAAAAAGAAAACAAAAGAAGTAATGCAGTTGTATATAAGCAGTTGTAAGTAATAACCAATTTGATAAGTCAAACCAACAAGTATAGTGGGCATCTCTACAGAAGTGTCATTAGCAAGAGTTAAGTATTTGTAACAATCGGTATAATTCTATTCTCAAGCGAATTGAAACAAAGCCGCGAGGTTTTTTAACCGACGAAAAGGAGGAAGTTCTCAATAGAACTTCATGTAAGTAATATCAGGGGTAAAAAGTTGTTAAATCACATAAAAACGTAATTTAAATTATTTCATTATTTTTTGCTGGTGGCACTTCTATATAGCAGATCCTTTAGTTATTGACGCTCTATATATTTTTTTTTCATAAATTAAGTAGTGTATATTACTATGCTTAGTCAGGTTATAACAGTATACACTCAGCTTTATGTTGTACTTTTTCGTTACGTAACGAAATTCGTAAAAAACGTTACGAAATATTAGACAAATTGAGGTCAGAAAAAATATATTTATTGATAAAAGCTGTTACAGCAAATATAAAAGCTTATTAAATATTCGTACAACACGTATTACAAAAAATGGGTAAATGAAGACTTACCGTTCTATGAAAAATCGCTGATTTTACTTCCTGTCTCGAAAAAGTAACCCCACAAAACACACACGTTCTCACTGATTTTCACGATAGATGTAATGGCGGAGACGTCAAACCAATAGCCAATCAGAGTGAAGCTAGTGTTGTCCGTGTAAAAAAATTACGGAATCGTTCAGAAATCATGGGAAAGTAGAAATAAATCGTAACTAAAGAGTAATAACTAAATAGTAAATGAGAGCGACTCATTTTGTTTTTTTGCTTTAAATTGCCAATTCACTATGACACCCCATAGAAAATCAATTTGATACAGAAACTGCGATTACTGTAGAACGATGATACAAAGAAATTTACAATAATTTAGTTACGTATCGCATTTTATGAAACAAAAACACATGAAAAAGGTAGAGTGGCAAACAGGTTTTTGTATGAAAGGTAAAAAAAGCTATTTTTAAAATATCGAAATATTTGATAATAAGTATGATTATAGCTATAATTCTTCGTTATCTTAAAGATTAATATTCATCCTACAAAATTGAGTGTGTGTTTTTTTTGTGTGATGATTTATAAATATAAAACTTTTGAACTGTTTCAAAGCACACTTTTTTTTTCAAAGATGTACATGTATTTTGAGAAATACTCATAGACATACCTACATAGGCAATAAACCGGAAAAAAAAATTTGGCGAGAAATTATAGGTAGGTAATGTTACGTACGTGGGTAACTAAATGCCGATTTACCAGTAAAGAACTTTATTTACCAAACAATAGGTAATTAGTCCAGTCAACAATAATCCAAATCACAGTTAGCACTAGAGTTCCGTTATACTATCGCCTCGGTCGTCAGATAAAATCACTTGGCACACTTAGGTAGATCGCTCTTGATCGCAGTCGAAATCACAACTCGCTCATTTCCGTTCGGGGGCTCGTATTTATACGCGGAGCAAAGAAAATTCTAGATACTGACGTCTCAGGATAGATCCAGAACAATAGAGTCGCGTCGCGGGGCCATAAATCAATTTTATTACTTTGTCCTTCGCGAGTCTCTTTCACGCGAATTTCGACTCTATTGTGGATGGCGGAAAGTACCATTTCATTTACCTTAAAACCAAAAAATTATATCAAATGCATCAACTTACGTAATTTCGTTCTGTTGACGTACGACGGACATCTACACGCACACAACCACTTTACTCGCTGGCGCGAGGTCGACTGCAACGCGATCCGACTAGTTCCGAGCGTCTCGGTTTATTATCCTGCGGGGAAGAGGGGGTGCCCGTCTTTCCCCGGGGGCCCGTAATGCCCCGGCTTCCCCTACATTTTGCTCGAGTACGTAACGCTTGATGAGCAAGAACCGGTTTTAAGGCATGATGGTCTTGATGTCCCCCAAGTCGGAGATCATCACATATGGGATACCAATACTTATTCCCTCTCCACATTGTTAACGAATAGAGACTGCAGCATTATGATGGCGAAATATGCCAAGATCTCGTCTTCGGTTACCTCCTTCCACCGGCTCATCCTGAAATGAGGCTTCCTAATACGAGGGATGCCTTTTAAGTTTTGTCGTTTGAAGAAAAAAAACATAACTAGAACCTTAAAGTATTATTTATTGTTTTTCAAAGTATTCATTTTGAAGTTTAATACATTTTTCCATTCGATCGAACCACTTATTAAAACACTTATTCTACTGCAAAGTCGGTATATCCAAAATGACCGACTTGAAAGCGTTGACTGCTTCTTTACTGGACTGGAACTTTTGCCCACGAAGAGTTTTCTTAATTTTAGGAAATGCAAAGAGATCGTTAGGGCTTAGGTCAAGACTGCATGGGGGATAGTCAAGAATTTCTACGTTTTCCTGCTTCAAATAATCGATTGTTTTACCAGCGGTATGTGAGCTTGCGTTGTCATGGTGTAGGATGATGCGTCGCTTTGGGTTAGATTTCCGGACTTCAGCGATGACTTGTGGTAAACAAATTGTAGTATACCACTCTGCATTAACCGTTCCGAACGGTTTTCGCCACGAACGTAGCCAACATCTTCTTCGAAGTGCTTCGAGAGCGAAAAATTTTAGTCGGCTTTTGCTCATCTCGGAAGACCCTGGTTGTGGATTGCTTTTTGGATTCAGGGTCGTAGGCATAAATCCAAGATTCGTCACCACTGATAATGTTGAAGACGTGATTTGACTCTCCTCGCTTGAACCTTTGGAAAGATTTCTTACACCATCTGACGCGGGTCGCCTTATAATCATCGGAAACCAAATGCGGAATCCATCGGCAAACTAGCTTTCTCACACCAAGCTATTCAAGCAAGATCTTTTGAATGGTTGTCCCTGAAATGCCTATTAACGCCTCTATCTCCCGATATGTCACATGCCGATCTTCGACTATCAGTTGTCTCACAGCAACGATGTTTTCTTCAGTAAAGGCGGATTTTGGACGTCCTTCACGAGATTCGTCACTAAGACTAGTATTTCCACGCTGGAATTCTAAATACCAGCGTTCGACAGTCCGTAGACAAGGAACTTCATCATACAATACAGAACTTAACTCCTCAAAACATTGAATCCGAGTTAGGCCTCTACAAAAGTTGTAAAAAATTATCGCACGAACGTTTTCCATACGCGACGTCCTGCGTGAGCGATCTAGACGCGAACGCGAAGCGGCGCGGCGCGGCGCGAAAACAACAAACATTCGAAACCTATTAAAGTGGCCTACGTGACCAAACGCACGTGGGGTGCGGTGCGGAGCGGCGCGAAATGAAGCGAACGCGATCAGTTGGCTTGATATTTTCGCGCGAAGTGGACGCGTCGGCCTTATTTTTTTTCAAGCAAAAATTGAAAAAGTGATAGTATTGCAATTATGTACATACTTACTAATTAAACTTAATTAATATTATATGTAATTTCTAACATTTATTTCATAGTTTATTATTTCATAGTTTTCTTACCTCAAAGTCACCATAAGTCGTTCTTCTACAGAAATAGGTTCCTGAAAATTTGTTGTAGTAAAATGCAGAATAGGTTTAACCCTTCAGATACCGTCAATTAGAGACACAATAGTAAGACAATAGATGCGCGGCCACCGGTGGTCGCTTGGGGATTCATGAATTAATGGCTTGTACAATATAGTCAAACGTTGTAGGTAACATTCGACAGTATTCCTTGAACAACAGGGGTTGAGTACGTAAATCCTGGTACAAATTATGAAATTCCCCATGAGTATGCCTTTCTAAGTACACAGTATTAGTTCCACTTCTCTGCTTTATACACTTCTTCAATATTTCATATTTAAGATATGAATTTTCCAACAACATTAGCTTCCGTCCGTCCATGACAAATGTTTAATGCTAACTGAACTGAACGGCGGCGGAGGGCGCGGAGGGGACGGTTCGCGCGCACGTAGGACAGAGTAGCCGCATCGCTCCGCATCGTATTAAATTCGCATCGGATCGTTTCGCAATCGCGTTCGCGTTGAGTCGTCCACGTAGGACATGGCGTTAGAGAGATTCATTTTTATGCGCGACTTGATAGATTCAAAACAACGCTGTGACTAAATAGTTGCATCAATTCTAATTATTTCAATTGTTTTGCCATTCTAAATTCAAACAAATTTGAAAATTAAGCAATTCTAAATTCAAAATTAACGGGAAATATTTAAACGACAGAACTTAAAAGGCATGCCTAGTACGCTCGACTATTTCGTCACCATAACGATTAGTCTCGCTATATGCGACAATATCGGCATCCCAAATTTTAAGAAATATTTCCAAGGGAGTTAACTCCACGTTTGGAAAAGTTGGACCTTTGGACGGCACTGTAAAGTCTTCCCTGACCCCCTCAAAATTCTCTGGATCGCTTCTCCAGTCAAAAAATAAAAGGTCCTGCTCGGGCCCTACGGCGCCTCCGGTCTGTAAAAAAAGAACAAAATTATTTTATGTAAAAATGTCAGTGATTTATTCGCGAACCATTCACTAATAATCTTAACTAACCTTATTAAGACTACTCCTCATATTTGAGCAGCGAGTTCGTGGGAAACTTGATATTGAAGCAATGAAGCTAAAGATTTCCAAGCCTGATCTTTCTTTTGTTATTGGTGGCATTCGTGGCTTTGTTATTTATTATAGCATTTGCCGCCACTAGTTGTACAAGTAGCATCGTCTCTTCTTTTGTCATGGATGCTGCTTTCACTGACTGAAAAAAATAATCTATGAAGTATGAAGGCTAGAAGGAACGGGATGGGGTTTTTAGTCAGTAAGAGTCTGACACTATCTCCCGCTCCGCCCAAGAGCGGGTTTTGTCATAAGATTTTCTCCGGATTTTTCGGAGCTCTGCTAGCGGCAATCTGTCGAGGTAGCGCGCGACGGTGCCGTTAAGGAGAGCCAGATACCTCACACGGTTTAGAGTCCCTGGGATAAAGACAGGTCCTATTATTTGGTATCCCTTTATCCTAGCCCACACATTAATAATAATAATATTAATGTATGATTATGACCTCTTTCTGCCCAGTGATGGCACACACGCCGATTCCACATGCCATTGCGCGTAAATAGGCTCTCGTCTGACCATATTACGTTTTCGATGAAGTGGGTGTCCTCCGCGCATCGCTGCAGTGCCCACTGGCAATAAGTTAACCGGCGCTCGAAGTCAGCAGGACCAAGCAGGCCTTGCACTTTTTGAAGTACCTACTTCAAAAACCGCCGTACCTACAAAAAACTCCGTACCTACGGATGCTGCTTGTCTTTCTCACGTTGAGCGCCATGTGTATCTCTCTGGAAACACAAAGTACCACCTTTAGAGGCCGCGTGTTTCCTTTGGGAAACACGAGCAGTGCTTTATTCGTAGGCCAGTGTGTCCGCCAGGAAACACATTTCAATACATTTTACTGTGAATTCTAATACCTCTGGCCTCCACGGTTGTTTCGGTGTAAGCGGGTTTTTTGTACGACGTTTTGATCAGAAGTTATGTCTAAAAATAAAACACATTTTTTTTTTATCTATTACCTTTATTTTTTTTTTTTGTATAATCGTCTTAAATGCATGCAAAATCAACAAAAAATAACAAATTAAGTCCGAAATAACAGAAAAAAACTAATGGAGTTTCTCAAAGCACTCTTCACATAGTAAAAAATTGCAAACAGAGCAAATTTTACTAGTTTGTTTTGCAAATTTGACTTTTCCATCTACAGTTTTCCCTTTTCTCCCGTATATTTTATAACATTGTACGCACCGTCCCTTACACTTTTTAGGAGGGTTCCCCTTTATATTCCACACATGCCTGTGACGCTTGTTCGACGCTGGGCGAGGTGTTGATGTCGATGGACCTACTTGTACTGCTGCGTATTTGCGAATCATTCCTCTGATTACTTCCTCTCTAAACTCAGTTATTTTGAGTTTCTTTTTGCGAGTATTTTCACAATACAAGAAGTGAGCATTCACGATGCTCGTACCCCACAACACCTCAAAAAATAACTTCCGGTACCATTTTGTACAACGCCTCAAAGCGGAGCTGTATGACGCCATCTGGTCACTCAGATCTATGCTGGACTTTCCGGTGTTATAGTCTACGATGCATTTCGGCTTCACGATCGTTCGATTTGTACGAGTTCTTTGCGAAATCATTTTTAGTCCTGAATGTTTAGTTGAGAGTGCGGATACAATCCTCTTATCTCTCCACTTCAATGCCACGATACCATCACTGGTTTCCTGAGCGGCGATTTCTCCTTTTCGTAATTTTGCAGCAACGACATCTGAGGGCAAGTGTTTTCTGTTCAATCGAAGAGTGCCTACTAAATGTGTTTTTCTTTGCTGCAACTGGTAAGCTAGGGGTATACTGGTATACCAATTGTCAGTGTACAGTACTCTTCCTTGATCTAGTAATCCATCGATCAGTTCCATAACAACAGTTTCAGCGACGCCAGTTGTAGGATTTTGAAGTTTGCCACTGTATATCATCATGTTCCAGGTATACCCTTTATCCGAACATAATTTGAAAACTTTCATCCCGTATTTATGACGTTTGTTAGGGATATATTGACGGAACAAAAGGTGACCTCTCCAGGGTATGAGGCTTTCATCAATGCATATCTTTGTCCTGGAGTATACGCTTGTTGAAAATTGTGGATAAATTTATTGAAAACAACACGTAGTTTGAATAAACGATCATCGTTTGGGGCTTCTGCATTATTGGAAAAATGTAAAAATTTTAGAAGAAGCTCAAATCTGTTTCTCGGCATAATTTTTCTAGCTAGAGGAAGTCCATATAATTCATCTTTCCGCCAATAATCACGGATAGCAGGAAGCTTTACTAGACCCATCCATCCAATGAGCGCTAAGAATCTCATTATTTCTTCCTTATTTGTTGGGGCCCAGGCACAGAGTACTATAATATAAAAAGGAAAAGAGTGCCCACTATCGTGACTTTTAGCCATGACATTTTTGAAGCGCCATCTCCATTTCTGAACAAGAACTACCGATCAATCACACACACAAGCACACGTTTACCTACACACACTAATGTAATTGATAATAGATTTTTAAGAGCCATGTACCGAACTATTTTGTTCAAATTTTCTTGCGGAATATTTGTTTATTATAATAATACCAATATTTAGGAAATCAAATATTCACATCAAGAAAGTAAGAACAAAGTTCGGTACGAGGAAACACTGCCTAAATGCAAAAATTGGGTTTCAATAATACAACTAAGTACTTTAAGTTATTTCATTTTTATTTTCTATTTTTATAATTTTTGTGCTTATTATAATAATTAACAGCTGCTAATTTTATCTCATCATCGCCTTCATATTTTATTTTCCCGGACAAAATCCGATTAACAGACCGACACCAACTGTAAATAATTATATTTAATGTTGTATCGGTAAACATTTTATAAAGCTCGTCTTTGTGACTGGGACATTGAAATAAATTTGTGATCATCGAGTCTGCTAACGAAATTATATTTGATTTTAAAAACAATTTGGGCACATTTCTTTTCAGAAAAGAAATGGCCATGCTTTGTATTTCTTTAAAGAAATATTCGGTTTTCCCGCTGGGATAGCAAAGCCATTTCTTTTTTTGGTATTCCTTGGCTGTAATAAAAGAATTGTTTTTATTTGAAGTGTTGTCTAATAATTCACTCTTACAATTTTTGCAACGTTTGACAACGTTTTTAAGACATTTAGTCAAGACCCAACCACAGACATAATTGCTTTGACCAGCATCATTTTCATGTTGCAGTTCAAAGCAAACTTCATTGTTAAAATGAATTGTGTTGTTTTCTTCGGAAACATTAGGAGTAATATTTTTTTCTTTTAAAAAGAAATCTAAATTCTGCAGGCATTCATTAAAATCCTCCTCGCAATTACCTCTCCCCGAGTGAGGAGAGCTATAATAATTTAAAAGAAGCGCTTTAAACGCCCCCTCAAAACTAACGGCATTAGGTGCTATATTTCTTACTCCATAACTCCTAATGTTTCCAAAGAAATTTTCTAAAGGGTCTTGATTAAAGTTCCTGGTCATCATAGCATCGAGTCTATAATTACAAGACAACACTTGCCAAAGGAGTTCCATACCCTCTATTGTTTTAATCAAATTCGTAACAGACGGCACTACTTTCTCAACCAATCGGACTTTGTTCCCAACAGTAATTTTTTTTACAAATTTGATGGTCCTTAGAACTATTTTGGCTTTTTTCCACAGCTCATGATG
Organism: Mythimna lalbum; assembly: GCA_949319445.1. Lineage (NCBI taxonomy): Eukaryota > Metazoa > Arthropoda > Insecta > Lepidoptera > Noctuidae > Mythimna > Mythimna lalbum. The sequence goes on along the minus strand of OX439357.1, from coordinate 5,452,327 downwards.
AGGCGTGTTACGTTTTACAGGTCCTTTAAAAACTTTGCCATTCGGAATGGAGAAACTGTTTACATTTAAACTGTCGAACAAATCGTCGATTAGGAGGGTCAAATCAACTAGTTGTCGGCATTCTATAGGCAGATCGCCCCTTGCTGTCAAATGTTCAGTCACAACTGCAACACTGTGACTGAACAATTGTGTTGCCGACTTAACCCTCATTTTTTTCTACATTTATATGCTCTTCTGTGAGCTTATGCAAAAGTCTCAGTTCTCCATACGATTTTCTCCTCATTATTGATAACATATTTTAGATCCTTTGTAATTAAATTGTTTCTAATGCCTTTTATTAGATGAGGAGCGTCATAAAGTGGGACTACGACGTGACCTTTGAAACGCATCACTTCATGACGCCATTCTTTACCTTCGCGTAAATAATTTGCTTTGGTTTCCTGAACCAATTCTGTAATAGCACTGACATTAACGGAACTTTGGTCACAAACAGTGTTTAATACTATGAGACCACATTTAAAACATTGTTCGATTATTGATTTTAATTTAGTTTTTAATTCGAATTTGCTTAAGCAATTCGTAAAATAATATGCAATTGGCTGCTTATAATTATATTTCACTCCCTTCACCATGAAAACCAGTACGTGGTCAGCAAAAACTTCCTTAGAGTCCGATGTAAAACCTTCTAATTTATCTTTTTGAGCTGAATAAAAAATTTGCGGCGTGATTGACATTTCATCAAAAATGAAGCTACACAGCCTATCTGGGATCTGTTTTTTGAGCAAAGTTTTATTTATTTTTTCAAAAATTATATTATTAATGCCAGGTGTTAATTTTATTTTGCTCAGTAATCTTTTCATAGCTTTGCATGAAGGGAGAGCAAAATATTTATATAATAGCCTGTAGCACTTAGGGCTTTTTTTGTACAAAGATAAACTTAGGATTTTCTCCTCAATTGTAAACCGTCTTCCTTTCGGTTTATATTTGGCTTGTTGCTGCATATGTACAAACAATTGAGCTGGTTTAGTCATATGTTGTATGACTTGTTTAAATATCACATTTTGTGACAACTTCTGTGCATTACTCAGTCGTTCCTTATATTGTTGGCCCCTTTTGCGCAAAACACTTATCTCCGTTTGCAGAGAATTACGATTGGTGTTAAAGTGATTACTAGCCTTATTCATTACATTTTACTAAAAAACAAATTGCATGAATGTAGTTGTTATTTAAACCACAGCCAATTAACAAATTAACTTGTATTCAATAAGTATCATAATTATGCATATAAATTAAAAGCTTACCATTAGCAGGTATTTTCGATTTGTTTTCACTTATTGCACAGTAGTTATGTTCTGCTAACACATGACATACAGCCACACTGTTAATTTCACCTGAAATATATAATATTGCACAATTTTAATAAATTTGTTCCCACAAGCAAGCTGTTGAGACACGGGTACGGGTTGTAAATCAAAGACGATATAAGTTCCGATCAGAGTTATATTTAGTACCAACTTAGAATAATCACACATGCGACTCGCTCGCAACCCGACAAGCCCGTGACTGTCTTTACGTTGCACCAATGCAACGTTGCAAAAACTATATGTGGTGCATTGTCGTCGCTACATCATTCCTCTCCCTTTTTAAAATTTAAACAAGAAAAAACAAACATTTAAACCATAAAACAAAAATGAGACAGTCATGCTATGAAACAGAAGTACTAGTGTCTTTATTACATACAAGTAGCTGTCGCGATAGCGTACAATAACAATAGGGTGTCAAATGTTACAAACATAGATTGCATTGGGTTCAAACAATTACGACAAAAATGCAGAGATATAATAATATCATTAAAGATACACTACACATATTTTATCACTAGTTATAAACTTTATGCGTACTGTTGCTGTCCAGCTTTGTCAATTTGGCTTGACGATATAGCAGTAATAAACTCTTTTCTAGCCCAATTTTTCGCACCTTTTTTACACTTTTTGCACAAGAGACACATTGCTAACAATAGCAATAACACTAGTATACTTGCAACTACTGCTCCATAAAGTTCCAACTTTTGCTCCACCGAACTTTGGCTCGCGTTATTCGCGCCATTTTGGGCTATGATTATTTCCTCTGATTTACTGTATGATTTGCCCATCGTATGGTAATAAGTTTTTTAAATATTTAAAATAGTCTGTTGTCAATAGAACAATAATAATGTATGTAAAAATAAAGGTAAAAATAATTGTATATAAAGTGAATAAATGCTTATATCGTAACCTACTTTATTTATTTCTAAAGCCGCTGTCATAGTCCCAGCGAAACATAGCTATGTTAGTTGCTACATTTGTTATCAAGGTACTGGCTTTCGGCTACATGCACAGTCGCGTCGCTTAGCATTATATTAGCTTTCACTGGACCTTATCCTATTCTAAAATTCTTAGTAAGCTAGTGTATGTTTATGCGAAATAATTACACATACCATCATAATGTTGGTTTTAGCTGTAAAACTCATTACATAATATTACACATTGAATTAATATGATTATTTGAATTATTTGAATTAATAAAAATCAGTTTACCATAGTAGTATAATACGTTTTCATTACCTTTACCTGAATCGTATGGGAACTCTACTCACTCTTCCACTACGCGTGGTGTGAGTGCTTAAGGATACACTATTTGGGACCTCAGTATTTGTCGGTCGTGTTTCGTCACTATCCTCATTGAGACAATATGCAGGCTTCAAACGGTCTATAGATATACGAGCTTTCCTGCCTGACATTTGAATGTAATAGACTTTCCTATCTCTACTTAACACGCGAAAAGGTCCGTCGTATGTTGGCTGTAAAGGCCTACGAACAGCGTCGTTCCTAACAAAAACGTAATTACATGTTTCCAAATCCGGGTGTATGTATATGTTCTGATTTTTATTTTCCCTAATTGCTACCGACTGGAATTTCCTAATAGTTTCTCTTAATTTGCATACATACTCTTGGCTACTATCTATTTCTAAGTTAGACTTATTATCATAATAATCAGCAGGTAATCGCAAAGTAGTTCCATACGTCATTTCTGCTGCGCTTATGCCATTATCGCCTCTCACTGCCTTTCTAAGCCCTAGTAAGACAGTTGGTAATTCTGTCACCCAAGATGATGCTATATTACATAAGCGAGCGGTTAACGCTGCTTTAAGCGATTTATGCCAGCGCTCTACCGCCCCATTGCTCTGAGGGTGGTAAGGGGTTGTACGCAGTTTGTTTATGCCTAATAACTTCATTAATGAGCTAAATAATTGACTTTCGAATTGGCGTCCTTGATCACTAGTCAGTTTTTTTGGACAACCAAAACGCGAGATCCAACCTTCGTATATAACTCGTGAAACTGTCTCAGCGGTTATGTCTTTTGTAGGGAAACATTCTGGCCACCGCGTCCCTCTGTCTATTACCGTTAGGCAATACCTGAAGCCTTCAGGTGAAGTAGACAAGGGGCCTACTAGATCTACATGTATGTGGCTAAATCTATCACATTGAGGAAAAGAACCTAAAGCTGACATTGTATGTCTGTTAACCTTTGATCGCTGACACTTAACACAAGTTTTAGCCCACTGACTAACATCGCGATTCATACTCGGCCAATAAAAACGATCTTGTACCAATTTTCGTGTAGTCCTGATCCCAGGATGACTTAAATTATGCACTGTATCAAAAGCAATACGCCGAAACCTTTCAGTTAAATAGGGTCTGATTCTATCATTAGTTATATTGCAGTAAATAAATGCCCCGTTGTCAGGTAACATTATTTTTTTAAAACTATCATTTCTAGCATCGGAATTTAACATTTGCAAAACATAAGTATCACTTTGCTGCTCCTTAGCGAGTTCTTCGTAATCTATCACTGTGGGACAGTTTATAGTTGCTACACGCGATAACGTGTCTGCAACAACATTATCCTGCCCACTCATATGTCTAATATCTGTGGTGAATTCACTTATGAATATTAAATGACGTGTACGTCTAGGTAGCTCTTTTTCGCTATTATTCTTTAAAAATGCGTAAGTAATAGGTTTGTGATCCGTGTATATTGTTAGCTGCCGTCCCTCGACCATGTTCCGAAAATGACGAATAGCTAAATAAATCGCTAACAACTCTCTATCATACGTGCTATATATACTTGCATTCAGTTTTAGACATAGCTTTTGAAAAGAAACCTAATGGTAACCATGCATTATTTACTCGTTGTTGCAACACCGCGCCTACGTGAGAATCGGACGCGTCCGTCATAAGTGCAAGCGGTGCATCCGCCACCGGGTGCGACAACGTGGCCGCGTCACACAAGCTTAACTTACATTGCTCGAATGCTTGCTCAGCGTTTGTGGTCCACGCGATAGGTGTTTTGTCTTTTTTTTTTAGAACCATGAATTAATTTACTAAGAATCGATTGGGATAAAACTGCGTTTGGTATATGGCGAGATGATGCTTTCAATGTCCCTGCTTCACGCTCAGCATCGATAACCTGATGGGCGTATCGGTTAGTTTCCGTGACTATCAACCCTATGATTTCCTCGTCCCAAATATCGGTAAAGGCATCCTAGGGTGAATCGTAGTCTTTGACTGACCCAGGGGTAGGACCTGAGAAATTCTCACGAACAGCCCTGAATGATCCAAAGTCTTCTTCCCACTTGAAACTACTCGAATCACCCAAAAGAGTATCGATAGCGTTATCCATCCCCGTATCGACCTCGTTTATCAAAGCCTCTACCGGTTCCTCAAGCTCCTCGGAGTCAGGAATTCCATTCCTGACAACTGGTATGGCCGAGACATCGTATACGTCCTCGATATCGCTGTCGGGGTCACTACCATAATCTCTAGCTACCGTCCGTGAAGGCAATTTTTCCCTCGAAGTTGATGGACGAACATCAATTTCGGAGGAAACGCTTGCCTCAGACATGGCACTAGAGACAAGAGAAGCCAGAGCAACCGTGTTGCTGGCGCTGACTTTAGTTGGCACCTTCGATGGCCCCGATGCGTCGCCACCTCGCAGCCTCCTCAACCTCTGCTGAATGAACCCCGGATGTTTGGACTGGAGCTCCATGATCTCGTCGTCGTCCATGTTCAAATCATCCAGGAGCTCTGCCTCATCAGCCCTAGATAAAGATAACACAAATAAATGCAATGTCGTACACCCATGGCACCGTGATAGCCTAGGAGGACTGTGAAGGAAAATTAACTTACCCAATAGGCAAGTCCAGGCTAGGCCTGGACTGCCCTGCTTTGCTGATATGGACTCTTCCACCTGGGGAATTCTCGATCGGCACCGTCGAATCGGTCAACCGTAGAGAACCCCCAGGTGTTTGGTCGACGACGACAGCTCGAGACCTAAAAAGAAACAATTACAAATTACACCACTGAAACTAAAGAAACACTGTAGGTAACGCTATGAAAAAGACACTCACCGTGGTGGTGAGGGACCGTCGATTTCCCGTTCCGGGGCCTTCCACACAAGGTCCAATAACAGGGCCCAACGAGCCGAGGGTAGCCGGCTAGGCCCGGGGCTGCCACGGCTGTCCCGGTCATCCCCAACAGGGGTGTCGCTTTGAGAACGTAATCTTAAAATAAAATGAAAAACATTAGTACTTGTACAATGTTTTGATCACCCAACTCAACCCATAAATGCCTGCTAAGTATAATATAATACCCTGCCCAAGTAAATGCGAAATAACGTAAAAAAGAAGAAAAAAAAATTTTTTTTGATCATGAAAAATATAAAATCGAAAAATAAAACAATCTTTAAATTTGGCTTTCATAGATATAAACACTAAGACAATATTTACGTTATACTGAATATTCAATAATCACAACAAAAAACTAATCGAAAAAAAAAATTTGCTGTCTGTACTTTATGCAATGTTTACGACTTTGGTGCCATTTTTACCGGTTTATTTTCTTTCAACAACGATTATGATAACAATATGCAATTATATCACTTTGTAGTAACTTAATTATGTTTATATAGGTAAATAAACTAACAACTTATGTAGATTTCAAAGCATTTCGAGATAAATTTTGCACTAAAACGAGTCGAAACACGACGGCCATGACGGAAAAAAATACGCATCTTCACAAGTTTCGTCACTTTGTCACTGGCATATTTATTACTTTTCCAAAAACAAACACTTGCAGCGTAATCTACACTTATTTCTCAGTAATTCTATATAAATCTTATAATGGGGTCCCTAGACGATCAAAATTGCTTGACAAGCATTTACGTGCTTGACAAGCATGCTTGACGAGGTCACGACATCAAAAAACATTCTTGTCAAGCATTCGCATCATTTTGTCGGATAGAGTGACCCAGTGTTGAACTTGCGCTAAAACAGAAACATTTGCAAAGTAGTAGAATGTCTCTAGATGCAGATATGGCTTTTCTTGCTCTCACAATTGCTTTGTTGAAGAAAACAAAAAAGAAACGAACAAGACGATGGTCTAAGCAGTGGTATTTGTTAACAGATAGATTTACCCATGAGCATTTGCAAAAGATTCTACAAGTGACGGAGCCCAATGATTTCAAAAATTTTTTGAGAATGGATAATGAAGCATTTGAGACATTATTGGAAATGGTTAGGCCAAACATTGAAAAACAGGACTCTAACATGCGACAGGCGATTCCAGTTAGTCAGCGATTATCTGTGACTTTAAGATTCTTGGCTACTGGCATGGATTTGGAAGATTTAAAATTTACTTGTGCTATTGCTCCTTACACATTAGAAGGTATAATAATGGAAACTTGTGAGGCTATCATAGAGAAATTAAAAGAAAACATTGCGGTAAGTAGAAATTAACACTTTATTTAGGTAGTTATCTTAATTAACAAAAGTATTAAGGAATTTTATTAAAAAGATGAATATGTTCTAAGAAATTCGGCTGCTGTTGTATCTTCGTTGTTGTATTCCTCCAATATATTGGACTGATTAGAAAGGAATTGAATTTTATTGGAAGCGGAAGATTGTTGGACATTGTAGGACTGAGTAGAGGGCGACTGATAGGGCAGTGGTGATTGAATGGGAGCGGGAAATTGCTGAATATTGTGAGATTGATGAGATGGTGATTGATATGGCAGAGGTGATTGAATGGGAGCGGGAGATTGCTGAATATTGTGAGATTGATGAGATGGTGATTGATATGGCAGAGGTGATTGAATGGGAGCGGGAAATTGCTGAATATTGTGAGATTGATGAGATGGTGATTGATATGGCAGAGGTGATTGAATGGGAGCGGGAAATTGCTGAATATTGTGAGATTGATGAGATGGTGATTGATGTGGCAGAGGTGATTGAATGGGAGCGGGAGATTGCTGAATATTGTGAGATTGATGAGATGGTGATTGATATGGCAGAGGTGATTGAATGGGAGCGGGAGATTCCTCGGAAATATAAGAATGGTTGGAACTAGGTGAGTTATATCTGAACATTGGCGATTGAGATGAAAGTGGACTAGGCAAAGGATTTTGTAAAAAAGTAACACCATGTCTAGTTAATGTGCCCATTTCTCCTTCAAATAAAACATCGTTAATTATCTTCTCAGCATATCGGCGTTGATCTACAGCTAATCTTCTAATCTTGACAGCCCAACCTTTTGCGATGACATCAGCGTCATCTTCAGTACGATTCTTGAAATAGGAAGTAGCAGCAGAAAATAATTCTGATGTTTCACAACTATCTTCTTTTTTTTTCTTCCTTGATGTGGTTGGTGGTGGCATTTTCTGAAACATATTTTTTATTTAAAGGTACCCAGATCTTCAGAAGGATGGAAAAAGATTGCAAAGGAATTTGAAACTCGATGGAATTTCCCTAATGTGATCGGGGCTGTGGATGGAAAACATGTTCGAATACAGAAACCTTATAACTCCGGATCATACTATTTTAATTATAAACAAACACATAGTATTGTTTTAATGGCTATTGTAAATGCTAAATACGAGTTTATAATGGTGGATGTTGGAGCAAATGGCAGAATATCTGACGGAGGTGTTTTAAAAAATACAGAATTTTGGTCAAAATTCACCAGCAGTGACAATTGTTTGAATCTACCTGAACAGTCAGAGTTACCATCAACAAATAAAAAAAAGCCATTTGATACGATGACAGCCAGATATTTAAGCGATCTGTTAATTTAGATCCACAAAAAGTCAGTAAAATAGTTTTAGCATGTTGTCACTTGCATAATTATCTGTCAAAGTCAGAAAAATACATTCGAAATAATGACGTTGATTTTGAAAATATTAATACAGAAGAAATTAGGCCAGGCTCGTGGAGAACAGAATCACAAGAGTTGATCCCTACACCAAGGTTAAGGGGAAATCCTACTATTGAAGCCAAAGCAGTCCGAGATGAGTTTTGCGAATATTTTAATACAACAGGAGCAGTTCCATGGCAAAATAGATGCTAGAATACTGCGTAGTACATAATAGTGTAACATGATAAGAAGGGGAACTTACTTGTGATCCTTCCGAACTGATTGTTGGCGAGATTTCCGTTCCGTCTGCTATGAACATTAACTCGTTGTAATAAAACAATTTTGGGCTATAAACTTCACTTGCTCCCATTCCAGACTTAATAGAATTTTTATATTTTGTATGTTCTCGATTAAAATTTGTTCGTAACAAATAAATTTTTTTCTTCAATTCCTCAATGCTGAAATTACTCTTATATCTTTTTAAAATATCCACCATATTCATGAGAGCCATATTCTTTTTATTTTTGTCTTTATAGTCCCGAGCCTTAATGTCCCACAATATCGTCGCATCTTTGTATAATGATATCAACAACAAAGTAAAATCACGATCACTAATTGCGCCGCTGCCGCCATCATCACCGCTGGCGCCGGCGCTGTTCGTGTCGCGTGGTCTCTCCATAACGTTCCGTAGTACACTGAATTTGTTGCTTGACAAGCATGTTCTAAACGATCAAGCATGCTTGACAAGCATTGCAAAAATATAATTTTTCATCAAGCAACGAGTTTGCTTGTCAAGCACATCAAGTTTCGTTCTAGACGGTCAAAATTGCTTGACAAGCACGTTAATGTAACGTGCTTGTCAAGCAATTTTGATCGTCTAGGGACCCCATAAGATTACTCACCGTTTTCTAATTAGAAACATGATTTCCGTCCGCACGCAGCAACCACACGCAACAATGACGCCAAAAAGTGACAGATAGCTGAATGACGGTCATGACGGATCGCTTTATTTTTTTCAATCTTCTTCATTCCATGTATCGATATTGCCAATGGTAAATATTTTAATAGCAAGCGAATGAACTATTCTGTTCAATCGACTAAAGAACGGGTTGCAACTTGAAAATATACGGAATACACAGAAAAAATATCCAATCGGTGCAAGTCACTCTCGTACACCCGTGTGTACAATTGCGCGATGGGCACTCAACTCTCTCGTACACCGGTGTGTACGAGAAACGCGCGAGAGGTGGGAAAAAAATTAAAAACAAAAATCTGAAAAAATAATAATAACTCAGTGACCAAAGGTGTTATTTCAAAAATCAAAACTGGGGAATAAGCGTCAAAAGATCCTTCATGGAACTATATTAAAAAATATATATTTATCCTAATCAGTTACGCTAACAGAATTTATTTATTGATTTTTCTAGGTCAAGGTCATGAAATTGATATTATTTTTATAAAAAAAAAAGTATATAAAATAGACACGTGGGTGTTCTACTCTTCCATTTTAAACGCATTCCTTGATTCATTTATGCGACAAACAGCATAGGGAAATTTTTGAGTGAAATCAAACACTGTGCGGCGGCGTAAGGGCTGCTGTTTATTATGAATTTTCGCTGTGCAACAATTTATTGCATGAACTGTATATTTGTCACTGATTGAGCATTAAATAAATAATTTTGATTCTTCTTAAAGGTGCTGTTTAAAATATCTTCAAACCCCATAAAGTCTTTACCTTCCGAAACAGACACTATATAGGGAGCAGGATTTTTACGCGCCATCTCGATGGATAGTGGCGTGCAGGCTATCCACATGCATAAAAGTGTGTCCAGGTATTAAGTAATTTATTTGAATTACGTCTATGTTTTTAGATTTTGATAGAAAATATCTTAATCTTATTTTTGTTTTGACCATAACATGAATCGGAATACAACAGTACGGTTTTGACGTTCATCTACTTCTTGAAGGTATTTAATAAATACGCAAGTAGAAATTTAATTGACTCCGCGATGAGGGTCAACCTCGGTCCACAAATTGCAGTAGCCTACCTGTGTATTGCTTTCATAAATTGTCATATTATATACGGCTATTTTCCTTGAGTAATACAGGGTCATATTTTCACCGTACGGTGTATTTAATATCTCTTGCATATCAAAACTTGTACTATATCACTTGAATCTTTGGCATAAAGTTTCTGGTGGCAATGAAATCGTGAAATGTGTGATTTTCAAAGTTTTTGTTTTTTTATTCATTGAGACACACAGTTTTATACAATTTTACATTAGGGATGATCGATATTCGATATTTATCGAAAACTGAATATCGGTGTTGGATATCATCGATGATTTTTGCATTAATAATAATTGACAAAAAAATTAAACACAGTGTAAAAGTTCGAAATTTATTACGGAACAAATCAAATTATTGCATATTCCAATATTTTTTATCAATTGACTAAAGGAAAAGTAATTTTGATAAAGAAGCAAGCTCCGACAACCTGATGTGTTATAGTGTTATACCCAAGTGATTATGAAAATAATAATGAAAAGTCGAGAGCACGGGAAATTTGAGTGGCACAAGTGATTAGATTTAGTCCGTGTGTATTGTGTGTCTTATATGAACAAGGGCGCCTGCCCTTTGAGTTTTGGTAATACCTATTTGTGTATTTTACGTTTAAGGCATGGAACGGTCATTTACCTCATGCACTTTTAGAAGTTCATAATACAAACTGAAAGATTTTCTATGTCAAATAGTAGAAATCACCTTCAGTGACTGACATTCGGCTATTATCAACTGAAAATTGAAGTACCTGTTGAAACCTTGCGATAAAGATTCTGGCATATATGCTCTATAGCCACATCCCTCTAAGAAGCTTATGCTGTCTCTAAATCCTCTATCTAATATAAACACATCGTCACGTACAAAATATTCTCTTAAAGCAGAACCGTCGCAAAACAAATTATTCATGATTTCAGCATCTGACTTAGTTGCTTCATAGGGTCCAAAACAATCAAGAATATATCCATCACAAGCAACAATCAAAAAAGGTTTTATCAGATTCCTATACTTATGAAGCGAGTATGTTTGTTTTTGAAATTAGTAGTTGGAACTCTTATGTATATAAACAGGTACCATCGCATATTACTATAGCATTTGTTCCATTTCCATAGAGTCCATTTGGGATAATTAAACTGTGATTTAATAATTCGTCCCTGGATAAATGATTAATTCCCACATTAAGTGGGACAAAATCTTGGAGAAGTATTTCCCTTACTTTGTCCATTAAAACTTCTAATGTTCTCCGTGGAACATTGACTAATGTGGCAATTCTCTCATCTGAATCTCCCGTTCTTAATTTGATTAGATATATTAGGAGGCCTAATATGCCTCTATGAACATTTCTTATTTGAGGTACTTCATCTAATAATAAATTAAAGTTTTGTTTTGTACGCCCTATCCAGAACTCAAATACCCTATCATCCATTTCCTCAACATTTTCAAAATCTATTGAAGCATTAAAAGCATTTACAAATGAAAATATGTGTTGTATATGCTGAACAGTAAATGTTGAATAACTATTTGGGGAGTCAAACATCGTATCCCACATATTGCCTGTCATATGGTTATCACAAACCCGAGCTTCCCGGGGTAGATAATACTTATAATTTGATAAAATTATTGCTCTTAATTCATGAATCCCCAAGCGACACCCGGTGGCCGCGCATCTATTGTCTTACTATTGTGTCTCTAATTGACGGTATCTGAAGGGTTAATTTATCAGAAATACTGCGCAATGTTGTGCTTTCACTATTGGGAAATACACAGTGATGATTAGTATTGGCGGCTCTACTGTAGTCTGGTAAAGTCACTCCATTGACTGAATCTGTTGTTTCATCAGACTGCGTAACTTGCGGTTGCTCCAACACTTGAGGCTTCCCTTGCTGTGGTGATGCACTCGGCTGAGATCTAGTAGTATCAACAGTAGTTCTGCGACGAGCTTCTCTTTGTACTCGCAGCCAGCAAAGATGGCACACAGAATCATTTTGTGTAATCTGAAATTAATTAGATCATGTTTATAACATGTCATGATAAAAAACTATCAATTTGTCAGATTTTTTTTATATTTGCTGTTTGTTTGTTGAAATTGGATTAGTTTTAATTTGGCATAAGGCATAAGTCAACTACAAGGGCCCAGTCTAAATAGGTTGAATATACATATCCTTGAAATATCTCAAAGGTATGATATTGGTTTGCTCACTTTTCTTTCACCAAAACAAACAAGTTCTGATTTATTTAGAACTAGTTTAGAATATGCACATGACTTGTCAAGAGGTGCATGCTGGGGAACTTAAGACTATGCTTGTTAGTGTTAATCTATCGGGTCTTGAGCACTGGCTTCGGCAGAGAAATGAAAAATGATTCTGTTTTAATGTGTGAGTACAATGTGCAGAGCCATTCCCACTCTATCACCAAGTGCTCAAGATCCATGCTGGTATCTGTAGCTGGCTATCACTACTCTTAAATACTAAGATATTACTTTATTTAAATTAAAATAAGTCATACCTCTTGTGCTTGTACTCTGCTTTCTATTATAGCAATCATGGACAGTTGTAGTTCAGAAGGATTGCTTCGTAATATTCTATCCCTCCGTCTCCTTAAAGTTGATAATCCACACAATAGACACACATTTGTGTGGCCTTGCTGGCTTGGACCAGCTTGTTGATTATCATTGCCAGAGTCCTGTTGTAAATTTTCGTTTACTGCGAACATTGCCAGATCTCTGCACTCTTTAAACACAACGTCTTCTTCTAAAACCTGACAACAATATTAGTAAGTTCAAAACTCCATTTTTCATTGTAGACTAGAAAAAATAGTTACTTACAACTCTTGGGTACGCCCAGCTGCAAAGTAAGCCAGCAACTCTCGAGTCAAGTGCTAAGACTTGATACCGGCGCAATGTGTTCACGCATATACGGCAGTTAAAGCATAAAATGCGCGTGCGGCGCTGATTTCTATTGGAATCAGCCATTTTGCAAACGAAATCCAAATCACTCGGCACAATCGGGGTCCAGTTTAGAATTAGCACAAAGTCACGCATAAGCAATATCGGAGTCCTATGGGCAAGCAGTAGTCAAACGGGGCAATATCAATCAGTCCATAAACAGTCCAGGTCGGGTAGAAATTACTAGAAAACCGAATAAACACACAAAACACGAACGAAACGGAATACGCAGAGGAATTCTGTAGCATCCAACTGTCAATCGGTCACTGTCAAAGACAAAAGTAGAGCTGTGCAATTAAAATCGAGTTAATGTAAAATCGATTCAACGTTGAATCAATCCTAGGCTCCTTATTTTAGATTTAAAAGTAATATTACATAAAGATCAAATCAAGTTGATAAGAGATAGAATAACTGCATTTCAATAATTATTTTAATAATTCACCCAACCCTAGAATGGATCAATTGAATCGATCGTTCATTTAAATCGGTACAGATAATAACATTCATAATGATTGTATGTGTAACACCACTATAATATGAAAACAATTCGCGTATCTCGTTCCGAAGCAGTTGATATACTTTTATTATTATAAATTAACTCCGGCTTTTACGAAATAAAGTGAATAATTGAAAAATAATAAAAAAAACATTAAATTTGTTTCGTTTTTATGATATTTGCGGTCGCTGAAATATAACCAGACAAAATTCTACCCTTCATAAGCAGTTGATTTTCTTTTCCAACAAAACAAAATCAGCTTAAAAAGAACGGTCATAATAATACAAAGAAAAGTCACTACCTTGTTTGTTGTAATGGAATGATACGGTGCGTTATTTATCACAATTATTGATGGTTCACTTATATTGGGTATTAACTTTTCAACTACCTATTTTATGAAATTATGTGCATTAATTTCAGAGTGGTAATCTTGTTTATTTTTGCCAGTAAATATTAAAAGTGCGTTAGGCACGAAACCTTGTTCACTTCCAGCTTGTACAATAATCCACCTTTTGCCTTAGGACACACTTTATTGGACATCAGTAATGTTAGTTGTCTGCCAACATTTTGTTACTTTGTAGGATTCATGTATGTAGCTCTCATCCAAATAAATATTTTTTTTTTTTTGGAGCTCTTTGGGCATTTTTCAAGGATGTGCCTTAAATAATACTCGCGTGTCGAAGCAAAATTGCTAGTTTTTCAATAAGAGCTAGTCTATTTGATTGGGTATTTTTTATATTTAAAGACAATTGAACCATGTGGTTTTACAGTGTTTTACCATCTCGATCCTCATAGCGTCAGGACTGGTGAATTCTGGCGGCACCTTGTAGCCGCGGAGAGACAATTGTTCCAACATCAGACGGGCAACTACTTGCTTGGCACCTCTTTTCGAGTGCCCCGCACCAAAAACCTCGTCGCCCATGGCTTGGCACCTGTATCGGAACCACGGCTTATGAGATTTACCAAACTATAAATAAACAAGTACATCACTATACGGCCTCCTATGTGTTAAGGTGTCGCTGCGGCATCGCATATTTCTTTATTAATCTGAATCCAAATAATCAGAGTCGAGGTATTCGACTCCCGAAATGGTGCCTGAAACTTCTTCATAATGAACTTCCAGTCTAGTGGAGACACTGACGGAAAAGCTTCTTCAGCCAACTTTGTAACATTTTGGCCACCTATATTCTTTTGCTTAATTCGTCTATTTACTATTGCTCAAACTAGTTCAAATCGCAATGGTAAGGAGGCAGTCTTACCACTGTATGTCCATGTTCCGATAAAAGTTCATCGATATAATAAATTGGTTCAGGTTTATGTTTCTTTACAAGCATCAATAAAAACGGTTTCCGCAAGTTGTCATTAAATGGAATATTATTTTCTAGTAGGTACAATTTGATTTCTCCAAATGTTGATGCATATGTAGGAGCCTGAAAAAAATCAAAATAAATTTAGCAGTTGAATTTCTTTTCCAACAAAACAAAATCAGCTTAAAAAGAACGGTCATATAATACAAAGAAGAGTCACTGTACCTTGTTTGTTGTAATGGAATGATACGGTGCGTTATTTATCACAATTATTGATGGTTCACTTATATTGGGTATTAACTTTTCAACTACCTATTTTATGAAATTATGTGCATTAATTTCAGAGTGGTAATCTTGTTTATTTTTGCCAGTAAATATTAAAAGTGCGTTAGGCACGAAACCTTGTTCACTTCCAGCTTGTACAATAATCCACCTTTTGCCTTTGGACACACTTTATTGGACACCAGTAATGTTAGTTGTCTGCCAACATTTTGTTACTTTGTAGGATTCATGTATGTAGCTCTCATCCAAATAAATATATTTTTTTTGGAGCTCTTTGGGCAGTTTTCAAGGATGTGCCTTAAATAATACTCGCGTGTCGAAGCAAAATTGCTAGTTTTTCAATAAGAGCTAGTCTATTTGATTGGGTATTCTTTATTTTTAAAGACAATTGAACCATGTGGTTTTACCGTTTATCGGAACCACGGCTTATGAGATTTATCAAACTGTAAATAAACAAGTACATCACTATACGGCCTGCTATGTGTTAAGGTGTCGCTGCGGCATCGCATATTTCTTTATTAATTTGAATCCAAATAATCAGAGTCGAGGTATTCGACTCCCGAAATGTTGCCTGAAACTTCTTCATAATGAACTTCCAGTCTAGTGGAGACACTGACTGAAAAGCTTCTTCAGCCAACTTTGTAACATTTTGGCCACCTATATTCTTTTGCTTAATTCGTCTATTTACTATTGCCCAAACTAGTTCAAATCGCAATGGTAAGGAGGCAGTCTTACCACTTTATGTCCATGTTCCGATAAAAGTTCATCGATGTAATAAATTGGTTCAGGTTTATGTTTCTTTACAAGCATCAATAAATACGGTTTCCGCAAGGTGTCATCAAATGGAATATTATTTTTTAGTAGGTACAATTAGATTTCTCCAAATGTTGATGCTAGTTTTTCAAGAAGAGCTAGTCTATTTGATTGGGTATTCTTTATATTTAAAGCCAATTGAACCATGTGGTTTTACAGTGTTTTACCATCTCGATCCTCATAGCGTCAGGACTGGTGAATTCTGGCGGCACCTTGTAGCCGCGGAGAGACAATTATTGTTCCAACATAAAGCGGGCCGCGGCCCTCCATTCAACCGCCGCGGTTGAAATTTTGTGGTGGTTTAGTGCGTACAATCATAAGCGGTTGCATATTAAACTGGAAAAGTGGCTAGCCGCGCGGTTAGCCGCCCCCGCGGTTAACCGCTAATGCGTTAGAGCGCTAAGGCCTGTCTTGAGACAAAAACAAACCGCATTCCACTACAACCACGTCATAACTCACCATGTATTTTTTCATTGCTACTTTTTCAATAATTATACCATATGCCATGGCTCTTGTCCGGACTGGAGTTTTTATTTAAAATTTTATTTGAATATTTTTTTAATGTTTCACTTTTCAAGTGGCACACAGTGTGGAAAATGCTGGCAGTTATAAGAGTTTTTCTGTATTCATGCCACTTCGGATTGGAACTTTGCCCTCTTGTTTCCTCTCCTTAATCCTGTTTTCAAACATTTAATAAATCCATGGATTTAAAAAAAATATCCAGTGCTGTTTTTTCCAGATAGTCATGGTCCAAACATATTCCTTCTTAGTTAGCTGCAGGATATAATTGTCTTAGAGGCATTGTCGATTTAGAGTAATTTAATATTAATCACTGAAACCTGCATTGAAATGCAACCTTGTCAAAATTAGGGTTTTGTCTCAAGTATGGAGAGTAAACAGAATTGTGAATATCTCTTTTGGAGGGCAATCTGGGGGCTCGCAATGGTGTTGCATAATATTTTTTTGATGGCTTATGAAATGTCTGCAGTTGTGAAGTAGAAACTTCATGCAAGAGTATAACTTTTTCCCGGACAATATTTTCAGCAGCAAGAAGTACAGCAACATGTTTACAGTGAGCTTATTTTCCTTCTCCAGCAGCACATTCACAGCTTGCTTCTTCAGGCATTCCATCAATACTTAATCTTATGTTAACTTCATATTGAAGCTGATTCATGGATGCCTTGCAATAACCTGGAAGAAGAGCATTGTTATATTAAATAAGCAAATACACAATAAATTAATGTTAAAAACTCCACCAAGCTACTATTGTCAATCATGGAAAAATTTACCTAGCTACATTACCATTGGTCCCCAGACATCAACCCTAAAGAGTTTTAAGTGAGAATAAGCCTACCTTTTAGATAAGTATCTTGGCTGGATGTTGTTGATCGTAAAACAAGAAGGTATCTCGATTCATAAAATTTTAGAGCATCACTGGTATTCTTATTAAATCTGTAATAAAAACCAATTCCTATGTAAAATAAGGGCTGCACAAGGGTATCAAACAAAATTTAGCTCTATCATAATAATATTATATTGTATGTACCTGTCAAAGTAATTTTGAATATGTTGTTTGGTAATTTTCGGCAATATGGTGGAGCTATTAACCTCGTGATCAGAGTTCTGCAGCGGGAACGTCGATTGCTTGCCTTTCAGAAGCTTGAGGGCTTTGATTACCGGAATCAAAATTTCGATCATAAGCCTCTAACCTAAAAAACAAAAAACACCATTTACCATCAAAGTAATGTTCTCTCATTTCTCGTAAATTTTCCTACCATGAGTCAAGTAACATACAACAAGTATAAACTAAAACAATATCAAAATGTAGAGCATTTTACTGATAAATAATATTTTATTAGTTAAATGTTTACCTTTCAATGAGATCCGTTTTCTTTCCAATTATCCTTCCTCCTCGTTTTTTTAGTTTATCTTTCAATTCTTTAACCTTCCAGGTACCATACATGTTGTCAATAACGTTAGAGAACCGGTTTCAACACAAAAAAAATAGCAAAACACAAAGCGATATAAAAGCGTCTACGATTTGACAGCAGCCATCCCGCCGCTAGCGACATCTACGGTGAGCTTTGCGTGTGGATCCTCCGTTTTTATAGTCTGTGGCGATTTGCATAGACTGGCAGTGGCATAGACTCACGCTAATGCCTGATTGGACGCGACCGTGATGCTATATTGCTGTTGTCGTCAAAAAAGGATATGACCGCATGTGACAACAAAATGGTTTTGTGGAAATTCAAATACATAATTGAATGTAAAGCGCGATGGTTCATGTTTGTGACAGTGGTTATTTAGCATTTGTAAATTAGTAACGAGATACAAATAAGATGAACGCAAGAGAAGCGAGCACGGCGACAGGTAAGTTAGATTAGTTCTCATTGCTTTGTGGAAAAATTCCAGGAACAGATTGCAAGTAAACAAACGCGACGAATATAAAAATAGAAAAAAGTTATCTTCTGGTCTTTTATTTATCACAGCTTTTTGTAATGATTCGATGGTGTATGATTGTTCTTTTTTTCTAATATATTTCCGAGGCATCTAAAAATGAGCAGTTATTGATTAATTTCATAATAGTTTATCTAATTAGGGGTAATTGCAGACGTCTGTATTTACCCCGCAAGGCTTGTCCGCAATTAACCCAACTGGATATTTTTAAATCAAAGAGAGAAATTTGTAGGTTATGAAAACGTTCCATAAAAACAAACATTGGCGATTCAAACATAATTGACAAAGCTATCCTTAGAAAATATCATTTTTGCCCATCACTTAGTATACAGACCTGTCCCTCGAATTAAAAAACACTAAAAATTAGATCAATATACACTTTTTTTTTATTTTACCTACCTTTCAAACTGTGCGCAGCCGGCTGTCGTAAGTTTTTGCGTGGCACTAAAATGGCGGAAAGAAACAGATGACAGCACCGGGCTGCCGCGGGGGAGGGAATGAGTAGATACTTGCTATTCCGTATTTACCCCGCATCCGCAATTCCCCCACTCTCCCCTATAATATTATACTGATTTGTATGAATGGCATCCTATGTCACCTACAATTCACAAAGTCTTGATACATGGAGCTCAAGTCATAAGGCATGCCATCGTTCGTATTGGTCAATTGTCGGAGGAGGCAGCTGAGGCCCGTAATAAAAACTTTAGGCAGTACAGGCTTGATTTTTCTCGAAAATTTTCTAGAGAAGAGTGCAACAGGGACATTATTAACAGATTGTTGTTAAGTTCCGATCCTGATTGAAGAGAAAAAGTTCTTCGAAAGAGGCGCTTGAACTTATGGTCGCAAATGCGCCGCCATCTTTACCAT
Source organism: Mythimna lalbum (assembly GCA_949319445.1). Classification (NCBI taxonomy): domain Eukaryota; kingdom Metazoa; phylum Arthropoda; class Insecta; order Lepidoptera; family Noctuidae; genus Mythimna; species Mythimna lalbum. The sequence goes on along the minus strand of OX439357.1, from coordinate 5,432,875 downwards.
CAACGTCAACAGAAGACATCAGCTCCGAAGATATTGATGAAGACGATGAATATGAAGAGGTCAATTAAGATAATTTTAAAGAATCCATAAGGGTTCCGTCCGTTTTTTGCCATTGATTACTTGATGCCATTTTTCAATACTTTTATCCGCTTTGATCACGATTACTTTGTAAAAGTTCGAGTGAAAAACAGTCTCGTTGCGGTTTTGACGCTATACGCATACAAAAGTCCGATATCACTGTATTTACATTTGGATTTTTCACTGTTTTTATTTCTGGGCTCTGGGCCCATAACCTGTTATATTATTAAAGTCACAACAACTATTTACTTTGTAATTGCGCTTTATTTTAATTAATTTATAAGAAATCATGTAGCCACTATAATGTCACCGAGTAGAGAGAGAGAGGCAGTGTTGCTAGGCGCGAAATTCAAAATTACGTTTAACAAAAAATAGTTAGCGCTTGTGGTAATCTTGAATGGAGCTCTAAAATAACAGCAGCTCCTAACCCCAAGTCGGACTGCATATTGAGGCCCGGACCGGACGCACCCTGATAAGGCTCACAATTGACTAAATATCCATAGCGAGTAGCTGCTGACCAGAGTTTGTAACCGAACCATTGGTTTCCCGTGGATATGTTGTTTAATACCGTACCTCCCAAAGTATGGTACTATTGTTTCGTCTATAAAAATGTATGAAGAACCAGCTTTTGAAATTTTTGTGTGTAAGGTTAAGGTAAGAGCCTCCTTCCAGTTCTTTTTCTCTACTTGAGAAATCTTGAGGCGTTTTAGGATGTCCCTATTCTATCTCTCCATTTCACCGTTTTGTTGCGGCCAGCAGGGAATGGTATTATAAAGTCATAAGTCCTCGCTGGAAAATTGTCTCCCGTTGTCTGATGTTAGCGAGACCGGATCGCCAAGTCTGCTAAAAATTTCTTTAAGTATTCCGATTATTTCGCAGCTTATAGTTCTGCATGTTTTCACCTCTTTTTATCTGGTGTAATAATCCACAACTACTAGGATATGATCTCCACTAGGTATAAGACCCATGAAGTCAATTGCTATGTCAACCCATAGTTCGGAAGGTAAATCACTTCTTTTTAATGGGTTTGGGGCGCTGGGAGTAGAGACCAGGATGCATCCAGGCTTTGCATACGTTTTTAGCATCTTTGTCGCACTTAGGCCACCATACCTTGGTCCTCAATCTGTCCTTCATAGCAAATTGTTTTTTCAATTCTACCTTCAAAGTTTTATCGTGAGGAACATAAATACTCGTATTGTGTTTAGTTAGATAATAAAAATTATTATTAGTTAAAACGTCTATTAATTCCATCAGTGAATATTGAATGGCACTCTGGTGATTTTCTATGTAATTGAAAATAACTTCCACAGCAGTCGTAACTTCATTTGTTTTAGGTCGGCCGATGACATTGGTGCTCACTTTATTCTTCCAAAAAAAAAAAAAAATGTTTGTGGCATTTGCTATGATAACGAGCCTTTTCAAGAACGAAATCTATATTCTCAGTACGGCGTAGTACCTGAAAAAAAAATGTATTCTTTGATATTTTATGCGTATGTTAGCTCCTATAAAAAAAAAATTGTTTTGGTAAAAGATTTTTATCTTATATCATTAACTTTGTGTTACTGGCATTTATGAAAAATGGTGACACTTTGTTGTATTGGCAAAGACTTGGATACTTACTACTTTAATTATAAAGTTCATATATAAAACAAATTGAGACTTAACGGTCAGTCGAGCAGTTATCCCGTTAGCTTGTGCGAGCGCGAGCCCTTATTTCTTATTTCTTATTTCATATATGTTTAGAAACTATGTCTATAAATATAAAGAAATGCCAGTAACACACTGCATACGATACGAAGTATAATTTAAGTAATTACGTTGGTTCCAAGTTGGTCATTCCTCATATGCGCAGCTCTCACTATGCTGGTTTTAGTGTAATTTTCTCGGACGGTTAAAACTATGTTTATCTTGTGAAAAGGCTTTTTCAATTCTTGTTTTCGATTTTTTCAAAAAATAGCCATTGACATACTGCAGAGGAGCTGCAATTCGGGGGTCTTTTTTATTTTCTATATTATCAAATTGTATTTCTAATATATTTTCTAGATCCACTGTACAGTTCGACGAAGTTTCGGTATTTTCGTAGAGTACGAAGGAGTATAAGCCATCACATAAATCATTTTCACAATTTTTTCCTTGGGTATGGACATTATTTAAATTATTTATTAATAAAGTGGCAAAAGCTGACTCAAATTGGTCACATGTCGGGTTAACGTTGCGGCACCCGTGACTTCTAATCGCCCCGAAGAAATTCTCCAAAAGATCTTGATTTAGGTGCCGCAACCACACTGATGTGACCCCGTATTCGTTATGTAATTTATTAAGTAACACTTCAATTCCCTCCAGTGTCCACACCCAATTTTTTACCGTAGGTACATTTTCGACCCTGCCAGCAGAAGTCACAAACTGCATAGAGGTAAAAACTCTTTTTGCTTCTAGCCATGTATCTTTATGAGCAGATGTTGTCGTAGCAGGGCCAAGTAGTGGTTTAGCATGTTTATTTTTGTTATGACTTTCGTTGACAGAGTCGAAAACGTTGTCCATAAACAACAGCAGATCTGCGGTTTCTCTGCATTCTATCGGCAGAATTCCTTTATCTGAAAATGAAAAGAAAATATGTTATTCATTCGTACATGACACATCGGTCAGCAAGAGCCCAGCTGGGTTGAAGCCTACTGGAGCCAGCGTCTAGTTCCGAAAGGGAAGCTCGGCCCCGGTATGAAAAGCAAGAAGGAACGGTTTGGGTTTTTAATCAGTAAGAGTCTGACCACTATCTCACGCTCCGCCCAAGGATGGGGGATGTAATTTGGATGACTTTTCAACTATAAAAAAAAAAACACATCTATGGTACAAAGTGTACATTTCATGATAAAAAAAAAAACTTCCTAGCTAGGTACTAGTCTGCACTTTACAATAATTGAATTGCAAAAAAAGAAACAAAACTTAAATTACCTGCTAGGTATCCTATATTCGATGCTACAGCGCGACTAAACCCTGAGAGGCGAATTTGACTTTTTTTATTGATTTTTTCAGGATTTAAGTGAGTTTCGGAATCAATCCAATTCCTTTATATCCAGGGTTTTCTTTATACAGCCGTAATAAATGAGACCATTTAGCTGCTGTTTTTCACCATATTTTTCGTAAATTAATATTTTACTTAATAAGTTATTTCTCATAACCTTTAGAAGGTGAGGGGGGGTTCTTTAGAGGTCATAAATAGGAATAATTTCCTTATCGTTAATTAACATTATATTGTCTTTTGGAGTTTCCCCTTTTCGTAGGTAGACCCTCTGGTCTCATTTATCAACAAGTGTATTGTCTGGCGATTATTTGCTCCTTGGTCGCAAACTGATGCTACCACAATAAACCCTGCTTGTTGCAACTTAGTTATTACAGTCTTAATTTGTGTTGCCAACTCAGGCCCTTTTGTCCACTAGCTGAAAACGTATAAAAAATGGGTTGCTTGAAATTTTTAATTAGACCACGCACTATGAAAACTTGGGCGTGGTCAGCAAATTCTGAATTGGTCATCCTTTGTTGGCCATTGGCTACGACTCCCGTTATTTTATCTTTTTGTTCATTGTAAGTAATTCGCGTTTTTAATGATATTTCGTCAAATAGCAAAACGCACAATCGTTCTGTTATTTTCATTTTTTTCTGCCTTGTTTTTTAACTGCATAAATATGTTTTTATTTAGTCCGGGCCGCAGATTGCATTTCTGAATTAATTTTGTAAGCGCCTGAGTTGCGGGCAATATAAATATTTTCCTTAAAAATCTCCATGCCTTTGGACTCTGTTTCAAAATGGACACAGAAGCAATTTTTTCTTGTAAGGTAAAGCGGCGTCCTTTATCCTTTTTCCTGTTTTCTCTCCACAGTACCCGCATCGACAACTTTGCAGTACTGGAGCAGTTATTTAGATGGTCTAGTACTGCAGGATTAGCAACCATTCTTTTTGCTGTCTTTATTTCTGCCGTTTGCCTTCGACTTTGTTTTTAAGTTTACTTCTTTTTCTTTGGGCAGTCATTATTTGATGCTGAACCTTTCTCTCTGCACTGGAGAGCCCTAGTGTTCTCATACAATGTCTATTGTGTCTCCTGCCTGAAAAGTAGAGAATAAAATGATTTTATTTGACTCCCACTAAATCAGTTCATGCAAAATATGCTTGAGAATACACATAATGGTACAAATGTACTTGGAAATGGACACAGACAAACAAACTTAACAGTACACGAATAATATATCAACTGTCAATCTTATGTGTACAATACAGAAAACAAAAAAAAATGGACCTAGGGTTCCGTATAGTGAATGCAAACCGGTTAAATCGAAAACCCTATTTTCTGGTTTTTAAAATAATAATAATAAATTCAGGTTTTATTTTCAAGTATCCGGTTTTATAGAGTTTTTTTTTTACTTTCAGATGACACTATTTTTTAAAGCAAACATTGTTTTAAAACGCTGCTGAAGCTTGTTATCATCGTAGGTATGTTTTATCGTACCATATACAGGGTTATTTGTAAAACACTTACAGGACTGTATTACTAACATCATAAACAACAACATTTCGATGGCAGCAAAGTAGAAACGGACATCTACAAAATCGCAACTTTACAGGAGAGCAGATTTAGTTTAAAAGAGTGGTTATTTTGAGAGTTATGGACCGATTAACCTGAAATTTTCTATGATGCTTTAAAATAACCTTTATGAAATGTGTAATAGGTTTTATCGCTATATCGTTGTTTTACTGAAATAATGTAGATGTCTTTTTTTACTCGTCATAGACGTCACTCGTGATTCGTTCCTGCGCTTGCTGCATGTATCTAACAACGACGACGATTGGCTCGCCAATGTATGGAATGCGCAAAGCAATCCCCACTCTGAAGCCGAGCGCTCAAGATCCGTGCCGATAGTTATACCTACCTACATGTTGTTATACTATTTTGGTAGAAAAAAATCTGACCTAATTATCCATCATGTTAACTATAACCTCAAATATAATAAAGTAATTACTAAAGTAGGTACTTTATTATATTCTGTGCTGTAACATACCTACTCTTCACTACAGTCTACCTGCGAATTTGAAACATTTAAGCAAATAACTATATGCCCAATCAATTGTTTACTTACCCGTAAAACTTGTTCACAGTTTTCTATTAGACACTTTGAAGTTTTATTGTTTTCATTGTAGTCAAAGTATGTATAGATTAAATTCGTCCGCTTTCTACCCATGTTAAACACAAATAAGTATCTAATAGACAAATAATATAGACTGGTGATTAACCACTGCGCAGCAGACGTCTACCTACGAAGTCACGAATCGAATGAAAAGATATCTTAAGCACGCACGTCTTCATACGGCACCGCTATGCGCGGCATCCATACTAGGGATTGCAATCCGGAAAAACGGATCCGGTAATCCGGCGGATCCGGCATCATTTAATGGTTACCGGATCCGGTACCAATATACCGGATCCGAAGACCGGATCCGGTGCTAGCAGTTTGTGGGAAAATAGACAGGAAAGAAGACACAATTAACAATATTTGTTTTCTACGATTTTATTTTCAAAATCAATATTGATTTTCTTTTAATACAATTATTATTTTTATATTTATTATTATAATTATATTTTTTTTGCAATTATTACTTAAAATAATTATTTATCAAAGTTGATTAAACTAAAGAGTTCTAAACTTATTATTGTGATAATTTTTGTCATTCATTCGTTCGTAAGATTCATCAAATCATGATGGTATCTGTCATAATCATAAATACCTATATTGTTTGTTAGCATTCTCCAATACTTTAATAATGATTTCATTTCAGTTAATTACGTAAGGTTAATTGTATCTATTAGATATTATAGTTACTTGATAATTAATATTGTTACTTATAAATCGATCTATCTGTGAAAGTGAAATCTAGAAAGACTGAGCTACTCGTTACGTCGTAAAATTATTACTAGTTACCTACACTACTAAATTTTAATTGTTTTCTTGTTGTCTATATGTCTTAACATTGGTTAGGAAATAAAGTCGATTTTATATATTTGTGATTTATTTTTTATAAACTACCTACATATAAGTGTAGTGACACTTGATTAACTCACTTATTTTGTACTAAAAAGCGAAAATCATCTTGATTTAATCAATCCGGTCGGATCCGACCGGATCCGGCCGGATTGATGAGAATCCGGACGTATCCGGCCGGACTGAAAATGACGCCGGATTGCAATCCCTAATCCATACAAGTTGGAACGCGTTTACCGACATGCCGTTCGCCGAATAAACCGGTTAATTTAGGTTAAAATAAAGTTCTTAAAACGTTCACGTTCTTAAGCAACGTTCGGAGGAAAACCGAAATAAACCGGTGTTAACCGGTATTTTTTAAACCGGTTCTGAGCCTTGATTCCGTTAATAGTAAAAAAAAGTTCTACAATAGGCAGGTAGGTAGGTACCTACTACACAGTACTCACCCGTAACACTTGTCCACAGTTTTCCATGTGGCACTTTGACCTTTTTGGTAACTTCGTCATAATCGAAGTAATGGTAAACATTGTTTACTTTCTTTCGTCCCATCGCATCGTTTTGATTATTTTTTTCAACGTAAGCGTCAGGTGCGCAAGCAAGTCGGTGCGTGTCTATGATGTAGTGGAGAAAAAGACGCGTGATCCCTGTGATGTGAACGCTGCACTACCCTCCGCCCCGCGCGCGCCCTTCCGAAAGCGGACGCCGCGCGTCATTAGGCCTATCCACACCGGACGATCCATCGATCCCGCGATCCGCGATCCAGGATCGCGGAGCGTGGATCGTGGATCGTGTTAGGCCGATCCACTCTTGGAAACTTGCGATCCCAAATATGCGCTCCAAGCGATCCTAAGGCGATCCGTGATTCAGCCAGTCTAACTCTTGTACGATATGGAGTCACACGTACAACGGCGGCGTCTTGCCGTTGCAGCAGTAACTTTTATTTTGCTTAAATGCTTGCGCAAAAAATCACAAAAAAGAAAACGACGGTTTTGGGTGAAACAAATTTACAAAAATCGCTTGGAATCTGGGACTCAGCTGTACGCAGAGTTAGTGTCAGATAAAGTTGAACACAATTTTGCAAGAATGAATGCTAATCAATTTGAGATATTGTGTTCATTATTAAATAACAAGCTAAGAAAGAATGATACAAATTATAGAGATGCCATTACTGTGAAGGAAAGATTATTACTAACATTGAGATTTTTAGCAACTGGAGATTCGTACGTCAGTTTGCAGTATCTGTTCCGCATTTCCAAACAGTCTATATCGATAATTATTCCTGAAGTTTGTGAAGCCATCATTGACCTGTTAAATGATTATGTAAAGGTAAGTAAAACCATACTTTATTACTCAATAAAAAAGTAGTGTATTACAATCATAATTTAAAGAAGTAACATGTTTACAATTATTAATTATTTTTTGAAAACATGATATAGGTAGGTACTTATTTAATTCGGTGGTGACTGTGGAAGTGAATAATCCTGAGGTTTCAGAAACTGGGACTGCGATGAATTGGAGGCTAGATGAGCAGACGGTGATGTCTGTGGAATTGGAGCTGGATAATTTTGAGGTTGTAGAGACTGGGACTGTGATGAAGTGGATGCTATTGGTGTGCCAGGATATGAATTAGTGTAATATCCATAATTGCTATCCCCATATCTTCCTGTGTCAGCTTGAAAAATAACTTGGCATATAGCATTTTTGACATTAACTAATGTTACTGCATCATATTTCCGCAATTCAGTAGATTTATACTGCCCGAAAGCAATGTAAGAATCAGTTTCCGGTTGTGGTGGCTGAGCACATTGTTGCAGAAGTTGGAAAGCCTCTGAAAGAGTTTCATCTGATATGTCATCTGCATTATTAGAAGTAGTTTTCTTTCTTTTTTTTGTTCTTTTGTTTGTTGTTTGGACACTGGATTGTGCATTCTGATCATTCTGCTCTCTACTCTGATCTGTGTGGTGGTTGGCTCTCTCCGGTTGTGTGTCACTAGTAATGTTACTGTTCTCGTTTTCGCTCACTGTAGTATTAACTTCAAGTTCCCCTTCAGTCGTATCAGATTCTACCTGTAACAACAATTATTATTACTATTTACTGCTTATTCTTATTTTCAGCTTTATATTATAATTAAGATCTCCTTTATTTTCAGGTGCCGTCAACTAAAGAAGAATGGCGTACAGTTTCTCAGCAATTCGAGAATAAGTGGAATTTCCCACACGTGATAGGAGCGATGGACGGCAAACACGTCGCTATACAATCGCCTTTTAATAGTGGCAACGACTTTGATAATTACAAATTATTTCCTAGTATTGTTCTTTTTGCATTAGTAGATGCAAATTATAGGTTCCTGTATGTGAATGTTGGGACTAAAGGCAGAATATCAGATGGAGGCGTGTTCAAAAGCACAAATTTATATAAAAAACTTGAAAAAAAAGAGTTAGAGAGAGATATTGCAAGTTCCCTATAAAATTGAGGTACCCTATTATATACTAGGTGATAAAGCTTTTCAGCTTAATGATTATACTATGAAACCATACGATGGTACACGGGAAAGGGGTTCTTGTGAAAGAATTTTCAACTACCGACTGTCAAGAGCACGTAGAGTAGTTGAAAACGCGTTTGGAGTACTTAGTTCTGTCTACAGAGTCCTGCGTAAACCTATGCTTTTGGAACCAGAAACTGCGACTAAAGTCGTGCTGGCAACGGTTCATCTATATCTATATACTTACGCAGTAATCCTAACTTTATATCGCCAGGAACGTTTGATACAGTACAGGAGAATGGAGATGTAATACCTGGAAGCTGGCGAAATGAACCGCCATCACAATCGCTACAACCGATGGCCGTCGTACCAAGAAGAGCAACAGAAAATGCCACTACAATACGGTCCCACTTAGCAAGACACTTTGTTACAAACCATACAATAGTTTGGCAAAATGAATATCAGTAAACTAATAGCTCACATGTTCCAATGTATCGCGTGTGGTTCCGGGTTCATTTTTATCCGCCATAAAGTCGAAGTCATCATACGCAAACCACTTTGATTTATATGTATCTTGAGCACCTGAAATAAACAAGTTACTCATTAAAATAACCACGTGTATTTCTAACAGCTTAAATGTAAAAAGCGAAATCACGTGAAATCCACAGTAAATATTATGATGTAATTACTTATAATAAAATATATAATTTTAATACCTACAGATAAAAAGTAGCTTTGTTTTCTTACCGGATCCAGTTATACGGCTTTGCTTCTCTCTGTGTTTCTCCCTTCTGTAGCCTCCCGCCAGAGATCGCATTTTTTTCTTTAGGTTCTCGATCGACTTATTCCCCATTTCACGAGAAATCTGACGCCAAGCATCATCTCTAACACCTCTATTGGTGTAATTAGAATCTTTGGGATCCCATAAACATTTAAATTCTTTATAAAGCGATATCAAACGGCGACTTTCTGAGATGTCCATGGCGAGGTGGATCGCGCGAACCAACACAACCGTCCACACCGCGCGCATCACGCAACTGAGGCACCTTTGAGGCTGGCACAAAAACCGACCGCACACGGATCGCGCGAGGTAGGGAGCGCGCGCTCCAATACGTGCGCATGGATCGCGCGCGGCACGTCCACACCGCCTGCATCTTTGGATCGCGCTGCTGCCGCGCGCGATGGATCGTCCGGTGTGGACCCGGCTATTCGGCTCTTGCGGATTAAACCGGTTAACCCTTCAGATACCGTCAATTAGAGACACAATAGTAAGACAATAGATGCGCGGCCAGCGGTGGTCGCTTGGGGATTCATGAATTAATAAGGGTTCTTAATAACGTTCTTTTAACGTTTCGACTCCGAACGAAATAAAAGATAAAACCGATTAATAACGTTTAATAACCGGTTGTTTTTAAACCGGTTCCAAGCCTTGCTGAACACATTTGGTCCAGAGTATCTACTCCACCTTTGGTTTGGTTATAATACATAATCATTTCTGGTTTACCAGTTGTCCCGTTGATAGAAGCATCTTCATCGCACGACGATATTAAGTAAACCATTTTGGAAGGTTTTGGTTTATAGGAGACGAGTGTGAGAGGTCCATCAAAACAAAACATTGATGTTCCCACAGATCTAGATCTGCTATTTTTAATTTCTTCAGGTATCTCGCGTTTGTTTGATCTTATGATTCCTACAAGTGTCAATTTATACGGTTCTTGGAGCAAACTCTTCGCCAAAGAGATTGAAGTAAACCAATTGTCACATGTCACATTACGGTTACTACCATGTATAGGTTTTGTTAACTCTTTCACGAAATATTCTCCTTGAGGTAAGCCATTCCTCAATAAGGAATAGCATTTATCATATATTTTGTGCCGCTATCACACATGACAAGTTTGAGACCATACTTGGGCATCTCCCTCGAAAGGCAAGTATTTGTTCGTCCACTGTAACATGAGCCCCTGCATCATAATTGATTATGCATTGATTGATGAACATATCCCATATTTTACGAACTGGAATAAATATGTCATTAATATTTATTAATTAAATAAATTCAAAAGCATCACTAAGGTATAGCGTCATTTTTATTACTTCTTATATACTAATTATACAAATAATGTAATCTTAATTATTAAGTATTATAGTTTTTTTTTAAGCGGATTATTTTTTAATACCTATTTTTCAATCACGTTTACAATCACAGTTTTTTTTTTGTTTTTTTTTTTTTTTATTTTATTTATAAACTCAAAAACTTAGCATTATATATATTTTTTCTTACATACTAATTAATCGTATTATGAGATCAAGATTTGTACTTTTGATTCGTTTCGAAACGTTTCGATCACATTCAAATAATTATACACTTCTGGACACATCTATTGGCCCACCTTGTATTTTCAGGGGGCCAATTCTCGATATTCGCCATTTATCGCGAGTTCGAGACTGCAAGTCTATCTCTAAGCAATCATATAATGGTAAAATATAAAAAAATAATGTCAAATATGTCTATGTCTATCAAAAATATCTCTATCTCTACCAAAAAATGTCGAATTGAGCAGAATTCCGTATTCTCAGTCAAAATAGAAATAAATTTCACGAAAATGTCGAGTCGAGTGAAGATAATGTTACCATTAGGAAGAACCATAGACTAAGTTCGTGTAATCGGACGTTCCGTTTTATGTAGTTATGAATGAATGAATGATTTGGTTTTAAAACGCTGACTAGATCTAATTCTTTATGTATAAAACGGAACGTTTCGTGCAAAAATAATTAGTTTGACAGTTGATTGTCAGAATTCGCGGTTCAAAACTTTTGATTTTGTGAACTGTGCTGTTTATTGTTGTGCGTTTTAGACCATAAAAATAAGTACTGTGTTTTATACTTTAAAAAACATGGAGGGGAAAAATACTTGACTTCTGTTTCGCTCAAGTCGTAAACATCGACGGCGTGATAAGTGGACTGTTGTCGCCGTGTATGTGCCAGTTGCTCACTACTTTCCAACAAAACCGAGATAAATATGTTAATAAACTCGTCTATTTTTTAGTGGTTTCGAGTCCAATCGTGGATATACAAATTACAAGTCCGTTATTGTACGCGAAGGTTGTTGTTCCAAGAAAATACACGATCCACAAATCACAAAGCAAATCGAAATTCCAATATGAGGACCCAAGCCATATTTTAAAACAAAGAACACACAGTGAGAAGAAGAAAACACAGTGTAACGCACTAAAAATCTAACAAAACTCAACGAATTCACTCAGAAATGACATATCTCTACAATCGACATGACATCTCTACTGCTCAGAAGCACTCGACATGAACTCTAACGTTATCCTTCGACAAACGTCGAATTCGACACCATCTCTAAAATCGAGAATCGGCCCCCAGTTTCGTTTGGTCCTAGCTAAAATTTTATATTAGGTCGAGCAAAAAGTTTTTATGCAGTTTTGAACCTGGCACATTCACAATTTCATTCAATAGTCTTTTTTTGAATTTCGAACACAGAATTTAACTAAACAAAAGACAATTTGGAGCCTGTTTGTTGATATCAAACAATCGAATACTAAGAAAACTTGGTTTTATTGGTTTACTTGGATTTAATTCTTGAAAAAGTATATCTTTGGTTTTGCAACAAACATTACTTATTCTTAACATTAAGGTGAGGTTCTATCAATAATCTATGGATACTTCACCTGAAGTCGCCGCCCAAGCTGTGGCACTTGTTCAGGCCGGACACAGCCAAAGAAACATGAGTGCTCAACTTAATTTAAGTCGATCTGCGGTCCGAAATGTTTATCGGAGGTACCTAGAGACTGGCGGGCGGCTTTGTTCGTCGCCAAGGAAGGCTACGATCTCGGGTCACAACTGAAAGGCAGATTCGATTCATCGTGACGACCAGCTTGAGAAATCGTCACCTTACCTACATTGAGATACAAAACCAACTTCGCGACTTCCACGAATTGTTCGGAGAAGGTTAAAAGAACGCGATATGGTACCACACAAGCCAGCTAATGGGCCCAAACTAACGCGAGCCCACCGAACAGCGCGCCTTCATTTCGCACGCAGTCATTTAAATTGGACACAGCAAGATTGGAGCCGTGTACTCTTTTCTGATGAGTCTAAAATTGTGTTACATGGCAATGATGGAAGGAAGAAGGTCTACCAACGTAAGGGAGAGCGTTTCGCACAATGCTGCTTTGAAGAGAGGGTTGCTTATGGCGGTGGCTCATGGACTGTCTGAGGCGGTATATCTGCGAGCGGCAAAACTCAACTTGAAGTTGTTACAGGACCACGGCTGCCAACATTAAATGCTGAAAAGTACATTCGTGAGTGCTTAGAACCTCACGTGATACCATACGCGGAGGAGAAGGGAGTAGAGAATTGTATAGTACCTTTGGGGTTACTTTCGGAAGAAGCTCAAGAGTCTAGAAATAAAGACATAAAAAGGTACAGAGAAAGTTATTCTAGAAAATTTAGTAGAACTCAAAACATAGAAGATGTGTTTAATAACTTTCTAGTATCATCAGATCCCTATATTACAGATTTATCGAAAAAATATTACATGAAAGATTCTAAAGTAAACGAATTTCCAAAAGATTTAAAGTATTTATTAGATATGTAATTTTTTTTTGTTTAATCACCTCTATGGTCCAATTCAAACTTGGTATCTGAGTTCAATAAAGCTGTAAATTTAATTTAATCATGTTTTTTCTCGATTCCTTAAGCTTTTCAAAGTTTTGATTCACTCTATAGGTTTTAAGAAAATCCGCCTGTGTGCGGTCTCTGAAATTTGTTGCTGTTTTTTTTTTGTTTCTAGTAAGACTTGCCTGTTGGTTGTTCTTGCAGTTGTTTAGGATGTCGTTTACCACGTTTCAATAATGATTCAAATTCTTCTTGACCCGATTCAAAACGATAGTTTTGAAATGCACAAATTTTAACATCTTTGAAACGACCTCCTGGATCTTTAACTTTTCTAATTTTAATTCTCTTAGCAGTTTGAATTTTTGTAAGCTTTTTGTAATTTAGCTCTAACTTTTTTATATCTTTGAGAGTCCAATCAAAGCCAATGTCATGAACTTTTCCATGTTTCTCTATGTATCCTGTCCTGTGTGAATATGCGGTCTGCCGGCAAGAAACTATGCTCACGCACAGGGAAAGTTATTGTGATTTCTTCAATTGTGTTATTGTTATTAGCTAACCAGTAAATTAGTAAATGTAGGATGTGGCTATTTTTATTTTGTCCGCCACATCCGTCACAGAACAACTTCAGTGAAGTGACATTTTCAGGTATAGTTAAACTGGTTAAGTATGTTAGCAACGCTGATCCACCCACCAGACACCCACGAGAAGCCTGTGTCTCATCCCATACAAAAAAGTCAGGTTGGTTTTTGTCTACGTCAGTTATACAAAAATTGTAAAAACTGATTAGCCTACTGTAAAATGCGTCTTGTATAGGTGTTCTTGGTAATGGTAATACCTTCTGCAAATCAAAACACAGCCTTATGCTGTTGGCAACTGGTGTTCTCAATAGTTCATAGAAAACATTGGATCTTAGTTTGTAAACCCTCTTTTCAACCATCAATGTTTGCTTTCGTTGACTGTTGGTTTCATTTTTTAATTTATTCGTCCACAATATGCAAACACTGCATGCGTCAGTAGCTGGGGATTTGAACCCAATGTTGAATTCATTGCAAAATATATTGTGGAACATGGTGCGGGAAACCCGTAAATTTCTAGGCACTGACAGGTTATAGATTCTGAGTAATCTAGCAGCGTTTAGTTCAGATGACAAATATATTCTTTTGCTTTTCTGTCTGTCATAATGACTTTCCTGAGCAGGTTTTTCAATTTATGAAGTATTAAAACAGTTTATTAAGGTAAGTGTTTATTTATTTACTTAAAATTGAAATAATAAGGCACACATGATTACAAAATACAACAAACATATATATTAATATTAAGCGTTATTGAAGGCTTGTTGAATGGCATCACTGTTGTCTACGCTTTCGCCGTAACTGTCATAATTATATGGAGTTTCTGGGGATATGACATTAGTAGTAAACTGGGAACACGAAGAAGAACATGTCGATGGACTGGACTCTGGAGGAGGGCAGATTGTAGGTGTTGTCAGAGAGTATTGGGGTACTATGTAGGACGGAAGAACTTGTGTAGAATTCCAATTAGTAGGTAGCGTATTTTGCGATTGCTGAACCGATTGTTGCACTTGATACGCATTCTTGGCTCGTATATCTGTGAGCATGCATTGAGTCAATATACTCTGTATTTTTTCCTTAGCAATGACTGCCTGGTGGAGCACAAATGTATGGCGAACATTTTTTTTTTATATTTAGGTTTCTAAGTGCAAGGGTTTTATGCCTTATGTAAAAACATAAAAGTATGCCAATTTTCATAAGAATTGAAAATTGTTTTCTACCTCCGAAACCGCATTTAAAATTTTGAAATTCTTGAAATTACTCCTCCTTTTCACATATCTATATTTAGAAGAAATTAAAGGTTAATAGGCGCAAAAAATACACAATATAATGATCACACAAGTAGTAATGTAATGAATGCAAAATATGAAAGTTATATAAAAAAAAACATACATGTTGAAACACCTTTAATTTGGGTTAAAATGACATTTTGTATCGAATTTAGGCATTTTGTCTCTTGATTCCAATTTTGCCCCTATGGCACCTAATCGCGATTTTTTAGTACATTGAGAAATAGCTGCTTCTGTTGTAATCTTCACGGCTCGTTCTACTGCCTGCGTATGACACGGAAGACGCAAAAATGTTATCTGATTCTCACCACCAGACTGAACAATATTAGATATTGTCTGTGTTGACAACGTTTGAAAAATTGGTGGTTCAGTTATCTCTTTTTGCCAGTCTATCATGTCGAAATAATTTGACGCATTAAAATTAATATCTGGTACATCAAAAAGCCTTAGACTTTGTACGGTACTGCTACGAGCCTTCAAAATACGCCGGGCAGCCAGCTCCCGAATGTGTTTTCGTTCATCAGTTATCATAGCTAATAATAAATTTTCGGCATGCGCGAAATAACCATTCCTTTGAATTACAGTATTTACTATGGATTTAAAATTTTCTGGCAAGTACCGTGACGAAGATATAATCTTGAATAAATGACGGGAACCATCTTTACACGATGGATTATTCTTGATTACAAACCAGGATGGCGCGTATACTTTTATAATAAACGTAGCTAAAGTAATCAAGGCAGATGTCGGGTTTTCAGTTGCGACATAAAGACGCAAAAGTCTATTAGCACGCGTAAGCCAGCGAGCATGAGATAATTTTCCTGGTGACTTGTGTCCTAAATCATCAGAAAAAGTGCCTGTAATAACTACTGTAACAATTCTATGTAAGTACTTTTGGTCTGTACTCAGATCATTGGTCATTTTCGGTAACAAATCCCCTTCAATTTTTTGGAACTTTACTACAGGAAGTGCTTCGCAATTCTCTAATGCTTTGCCTAATGGACCATTGAAAGACTTTGGTCCTGAAGGTCAAGGTGAAAAAATAAATGTCGTAGAGGCAACTCATTCATATGGAGCAAACAAATTATCCACTGAAGTGGTTTACTCAACTGTTTTTCGAGAAGCCTTATAACTCCCCCATTCTTCCCAGTATTGACATTAGTTCCATCACAACCAATTGCCGTAAGTTTGTTTTGGGAAACACTATGCTGTTCAAAAAATGATTTGATAGAAGATACAATTCCTTTCGCCGTTCCAACTTGCGGTACTACGTAACCTAGGTAAGTGGATTCTGGCTCCTGAATGAGTGAAATGTGTTCCTCAACTATTACCTTTCTGTAAGTTCTTTTTCCTTTTTTAATCATTTTCAAAGTTCTGTCCTTTCTTCCATCAAAGTAGAGTGCAGAAATATCCTTGAGGCTTACCTGTTCCACTAACTCCTGTCTCGTCTTGTTTTTTTCTCTTCGTAACTTACTTCTGTCTATAACTTCTACCTCCGACCCAATGTCATGTAATACTGATGACACAATCGCAGCAGCAGCCCTGTCAGATACTCCGTATCTATCACATGTTTTCGATACAGTAGGTAAATTAATGCACGACACTTTTTTCCCTTTCTGTACAGGAATGACAGCTTTAGTATTGCTGGCAGAAGATTCGTTTATTGTAGGCTCATCGTTATCGGAAGAAAATGAAGAGGTGCTGATGTCAAAATTAACAGGCAACGTACTTACACTAGTAGAGTTATTGGAGCAAAGTTTTCGTTTTAACTTCCGTTCCTGATTTATTTGATTTTTTTTGGTAGTGACAACATCAACTCCGCCAATTATCATTTTACGAGCCGTCGTTTGGTCAATTAAAAAGACTTGTTCCCGTTTTGGGACCTTCTTTTCTCTTGGACAGGTGCAATAGTTGAAATCCTTGCGTTTGCAAGCCGATATATCAAAAATTTACATTTTATTTTGTATAAAACGTTCCATCGTTTGCTGAGAGTTCTTTTTTATCGACTTCAAAAGGTTTTTTCGCTTCTCGTGATACGCTTTTAACATCTGAACAATCCTGGTACTGGTAACTATTGGCAAAGATGCCGCTTGCCATATACTTTCGATTTCTGGCACGATTTTATCAGCAATTTCTGAAAATCTGGGCTCTTTTTTGCTTGTCTTCTTAATGTGCCGCGTCCATTCGTAATGTTTGACAACATCTTCGTAAGTTGGTAAAACATTTCTCTTTAACTCACAACATTCACCAAATTTTGGGCATTTAGAAGCACTGCGTGTTTTTTCCATGTTTATCAACAAATAATATTTTTAGGTTATGTTGTTAATATAATTGCGCGCAACAGTTCACCTCGAAAGACAACAGTGCACTGCCCCGGTCGACCCGCGTACTAATTACGAGTACCTGATTGACATCGCCCCCTTTCCCTGTTGGTACTATTGTATGTTGATTTATATTCTATCATTAAAATAGAGTAATAGGTAATAGGTAATAGGTAAAACGGGCTGTTTTCCGCAACTCCACGTCTAAAGCGCGTATTTTGCGTATGGGTGGGACAATTGGGTCACTCGATCCACCCCAGCTCCTCAAGAAAGGCCAGCAGCGCCTTGGTGTTGCTAACCACTTCACGAAGGTTACCTGGGTTACCGAAGTGCTTTGCCCTGTATTCAGCGACCACAGGGCAGCTTAGGAGCAGATGAGCTGCTGTCTCTTCCTCCTCCATGCAGGCTCTGCAGAGAGGACTATCCGTAACTCCTATGACAGAAAGGTGCTTGTTAAAGGTCCCGTGGCCGGTTGTAGCGGCCGTGACTTTGCGCAACTGTAGTTTTGTCAGTCGTAGGACCTGTTTCGTAAATCGGCCATCGATCGAGGGAAGTGCCTCCTTGGCCTGCCTGCACTCGCCGTTTTCTCTCCATAGTTTGTGGTGTATATCACTGGTACGGTTCCTTACCAGATTGCGTAGATAACCGAAGGGAAGTGGCACAATGGGTTCAGGGCCCACTGCTGCCATACTCGAACCCCTTCTGGCGAGTTCATCCGCTGCATCATTGCCTCGGGAATCGCTGTGACCTTTGATCCATTGAATGGTTACTTGGTTGTGTTTACCCACCTCGTTTAGCCGTTGGTGACACTCGTATATTAGCCCAGAAGTGGCCGTGTGACTATTCAGTGCTTGCAGGACAGCCATGCTGTCTGAGAGAATGCGTATAGAGTGATCCTTAACTATCCTGGTCAGAACGGCTAGAGCTGCCAGGGAAATGCCCACGCATTCAGCCTGGAACACCGTGTTATGAACCCCCAATGGAGTGGCTATATGAATGTTGAAATCCTCTGAGAAGACTCCCGCACCCGTGCCATTACCTGTTTTGGATCCATCCGTGAAGATCCGCAGCTCAGCGGGGCACAGCCCCTCGCAGCGGTCATCCTCATACAGTTGGATCTTGTATTTCTTATCAAAGATAAATTGCTTAGGAATCCGGTCGTTTGCTGCTTTGGTAATGGGAAACTCAATATTGAATTCCTCTAGCAGAGCGGTGTGTTGAGTTGATCTCTTACCCCATAGATTCAGTGTTTTGAGACGTACTGCCGCCATCGTCGCTTCCTGTTGTATGAACAGGTGAAGTGGAGGGAGTCCCAGCATGGCCTCGAGCGCTGCAGTTGGAGTAGTCCTCATGCATCCCGTAGTTGCCATGCAGGCAAGCCTCTGCGTTTGTTGTAGCTTGTTTACTGCAGTGGCTAGCTTGGTGCGTGGCCACCACACCACGGCACCATAAGTAATCATAGGCCGAATTACGGCACTGTATAGCCAGAGTATGATCTTGGGGGATAGGCCCCACCTCTTACCTATCATTCTCCTGCATTGCCAGAAGGTGATACACGCCTTGCTTAGTTTGCTGTCCAGATGGGCGCCCCAATTCAGCTTACTGTCTAGGGTCTAGGGGTAGGGTAGGGGTGTCTAGGGTGACTCCCAGGTACCTTACTTCGTTTGCCAACTGGAGTTCCGTATCGAATAGTTTAGGCAGGTTGAAGCGGCCTAGTACTCTTTTCTGCGTGAACATGACTAGCTCAGTTTTAGAGGGGTTCACTGACAGATCGTGTTCCCTGCACCAGCGTTCCACGATACGGAGTGCTTGTTGCATAAGGTTGCAGATCGTGCCGGTCACCTTCCCAGGTACGAGAATAGCTAGGTCGTCCGCATACCCTACTGTATAGTAACGGTTCGCGTTGAGTATGGTAATCAGTTCGTTGACTACCAGATTCCACAGCAGCGGTGAGAGGACCCCTCCCTGCGGGCAGCCTCTGGCTATTAAGGCCAACTGTTGTTCCTCTTCAATGCGAACTGTACGTTTGCTTAGCATGTTCGTGATCCAGTCAATCAGTACCTGCTCCACCCCGTGTTTGGAGAGGGCGGCACCTATGCTGGAGAAGTTCGTTCTGTCGAAGGCCCCTTCGATGTCTATAAAAGTGCCCAGGCAAGTACCCTTCTGATGGATTGCATCCTCTATCTGGCTCACAACCAGATGAAGAGCAGACTCTGTCGACTTACCTGCACTATAAGCATGTTGATTACCATGTAGTGGTATTGCTTTTAAGGCGCCGTCTCGAAGTTCCCTTTCACATAACCTCTCCATCGCCTTTAGTAGGAATGAGGTCAGACTTATGGGTCGATAGGACTTAGCGTTAGTATAATCACTCTTACCTGGCTTAGGGATGAATATCACTTTCACTTCCCTCCATCCTTTGGGAACGTATCTAAAGGCCAGGCACGCTCTCATTAGGGGCAATAGCCGAGTTGCCAGGGGTGTCCCACCCCACTGTAGTAGAGCAGGAAAAACACCGTCCGGACCCGGTGCCTTGAAGGGATGGAAGCTTTGAATGGCCCATTGAAGTTTCTCCAGCGTAATCACCTTGTGTGCATACAGCCAATCATCATCAGTTGGTGTTTGGGTTACGTCAGACCAGTCTGTTACCTGTACAAAAACGCAGTCTGGGAAGTGAGCTTCGACTAAGGTGCGTCTTGCCTCCTCCGGCGACGTGGTAAGTGTCTGGTCAGGTTTGCGGAGTACAGTAGGCCCAGGAGCATCCTGTTGTGCTAGTACTTTCCTCACCCTGTTCGCTTGTTGGCAGGATTCTATGCTGCCGCAGAATTTTCGCCACCCTGTGGTACGCCTATATCTGATGCATTTTTTGTAGCTGGATTTGGCCGCGTAGTAAGCGTCCCAATCCACCTCCTCACATGTGTTCATGGCCCTATTTAGAGCTTTCCTTACCTTACTGCGTTTACGCTCCAGATCCGCACCCCACCACGTCTGTTTGCCCGGTGTAATACGGGGCAGGGTCTCTGGGCAGGCAGTATGATAGCTTTTAATCAATGATTCGGTGAGTAGGTCCACTTGCACGTCGATTTGCGTCGGGTCCACAAGTGCCCTCGAATCGCATGGTGGTACAAGCTTAGAGTCTAAGCTGCGTTTGTACACGGCTTTATCCGTGTTGCGCGGATTGCGTCTCGGTAGTGCGGGTGATACACAAACCTGGATGACGAAGCGGATCCATCTGTGGTCCGAGCAGGAGGCCTCCTTGGAGACATGCCATCCAGTGATTAGTTCCGCCACTCTTTCTGTTGCCAGAGTGAGATCTATGATTGTGCGACTGCGTCTGGTTACAAAAGTTGGTTCTGTACCTGTGTTTAGTAGGGATAGGTTAGTAGTAAATAAGTATTCTACCAAAGCCTTACCCCTTGCATTTTGCGTGTCCATTCCCCACAGTGGATGGTGTGCGTTCGCATCCGTCCCGATCACCATCTCGTCCCCGTTGCCCTCACAGTAGGCAACTAGACGGATCAGGTTGTGGGGTGGCGGTTCCTCTGCCTCTGGCATGTACACCGAGGCAAGGACGATCGCCATGTCAATGTCATCACGCTGTATGGTCAGCCTTGCTGCAGAGACATCTCTGCAACAGAAATCATTTAGAAGCTGTGCTTTAATGTTACCTGTTATGAAGATGCACGATCTAGGATTCTCATGATCCGTAGTAACAAGGATCTTACCACCAAGATTGGAGAGTCCGCAAATGTGGCCGCCCCTAACCCACGGCTCCTGGATTAGGGCGATGGCCGCGTGTTGAACCTCCAGCCACTTGCGTAATTGGGCCGTCGCAGTCTGACTGTGGTGGAGGTTCACCTGCACAATGTTACTGGTGGAGAGGGACGCCATTGCTGGCGGACACCTCGTCCCCACCCTCCAGTCGCAGCCCGGCAAACAGGTCGCCCTCATCGAAGTCCGTCCCCCCGGGGGTCGAAGCTGGAGACAACGTGACGTCGTCGGGCTCCTCCCCCACCGGAGGAACGGCCTCCGCGATGGCTGCGGTGGCGGCTGGCACTGCTTCTGCAGCAGGGTCCACCACTGGTGCTTCCGGGTTGCTTGGTGGAGGAAGGGACTCCGCCACCTCCTGTAGCTTATTCGAGTCACGGTCCCAACCCCGAGGGACGTCTACAAACTTTCCGTTCTGACCCTGGAACTTCACATACACCGTCCCCACCCCCATCGCGAGTCGGCGTTCGGCTTCCATCAGGATCGGAACCTGGTCCTCGGGGATGTCTAGCACCATGAACCAGCATTTCTCCTGCTTGTCGGCGTGTATAAGCACCCACCTTTTCACGTCGACCCATGGGTTCTGGTAGCAGAGGCCTCGCCCGATGTTCCTCGAGTCCTCGTACACCCCATGGTCGTCAGGAATTGCGATACCTATACGTACCCGCTTTTGGAGTTCCGCCTGGCTGCGGACGACTAGCGAAGTGCTAGCCGGGAGAGCCAGTTCCGAGACTGCCTGCTTGAGCCACGCTAGGGTGTGGTCGTTGCCACACCACAGTTTGAGTACACCCCCGGCGTACAGTGGCTTTGCGTTAAAGACCGGCGCGGGCCGGTCCTGCATTGGGTTCCAGGATTCGCTGATGATCCTCTTCTGGATAGCAGCGACAACCTGGTCCGATACTCCCTGGTTGATAATCCCCGTGCGGTCGTCGACTATGGCGACGCTCAGGGTGGAGCTGGCTGCTTGGGCGTAGCTTCTTGAAGCAACCCGCTCGGACTGATCAAGCCGCAGCCGCTTGTGCTCGCCACGAGGTGATATAGTCTCGTTCAGAGCACGCTTAGCCACGACCTGATCATCCCCAGCGGGCCGCTGCGTCGTGTTGGCTGTCTGGGCCGGTCCCCCTGTGGAGAAACTAATCTTACCCTTGTTCAGGGCAGTGACAGCCACCTGCTTAACCTGAGAGGCCTTCATTTTGCCGGCCTTTCTGCGTTCCTGACGGCGCTCCTTGCGCGCCGGCCTTTCCCTCCTTTTACCCTGGCTGGGTGGAGCTGGTGGTCCAGAAGGGTCCTTGCAAGGGTTGCGGGTTTGTGGAGTTGGTTTTTTACCCTTACCCTTGTTTTGCACTTGCCAGGAACTCGAGAAGACATCCTCAGTGCTGCCGCCTGTCCCTGAATTGACGGCGTTAGCCACCTCCGTGGCCGCAGGTTGTGAACCCACAGGAGGAGGGGGAGGATGTTGCTTTGGAGGGCGCACTTCGGCGGTGGCCTTAGCCTTTGCCGATGCCGTCGCCTTCGTGTTGGAAGGTCCGGTACTGGTCCCATGCAGCGCCGTAGACCTTCGTTTAATGTGGGACGTAGGTTTGGTCTTGGCCGCGGTATACGCCACAGCTGGACCGACACCCGCGCTGGGGCCTGCGACTTGCGCCGCAGGTTCTCCAGGGGCGAGCGAAGTGCACGCACCTCGCTTAGGAGCTCCGCCAGCTTCCGCTGGCTCCGCTCCTGTGAAGTTTGTAGAAGTAGATGGCCTAAAATGTTCCATATTTTAAATTACTTAGAATTTCATCCCTCTGGCTCCCACCCTCCTTGGAGCCCGCACCTGGGAACGTCGCCCTGCTTGAAGAGCATACTACGTTAGGACTACCAGAGGGATATAGGTGCGCAAGGCTGGCTTACAGTGCGACATCGGGTGCTCGATCGGGCTGGCGTCGGAGACCGAAAGGCCTGCCCCCAACGAACTGATCAACCCTCACTTACACCGTCAGCATGACCTTTACCCACCGCTTCAGCCGTCCGAAAACGACCTCCGCGGACCTTACGCACCTCGCCTGTGGCCCTCTGACGGGACACCATGGCCATTTCCCTACCCTTGGCTAGAGAGTAAGGCTACCGTTTCGCTTGAAATCCAGACCAAAGGGGGAGTGTTGCTCACTTTCAGCTCAGCCCCCCAGGACTCCTTCATCCCCGCTTACGGCGCTCAACTGCGCAGGTCCTAGCGCAGGTGACCAATTTCTCCTACTCGTCGTCAGCTTATTTTAGTGACGGCTGAGCTCGCAACCACCCAGTCACAGGAGGGTTGCAATTAGGAGGGGATTTTGGCTAGAGATAGGATTAGGAGTTGGTGGGAAGTGATGGTGAAACATGGGAGAGGAGGGATGCAGGTAGGAGAGTTGGGTATTGTGGAAGTTGGGATGGGTTTGAGTGGATAGCCCCCACTCCGTGGGTCGCCAGGCAGTTTCGGTTACGTCTATTTCTGATGGAATTAGACCAAAAACGGGGTGGCAACCTCGAGAAGGTGGATCCGCCTGACTTGCCTTGAGGATCTACACGACTGTAGCGCTCTCCCTCAAGACCCCGCCACCCTACCACCTCTGAAGGAGGTGATAGGGTAGGCCTGCATCTATACTACCAAGCAAAGCATAAGCCAAGCGTGTCGTTGTGCAACCGCAAAAGCATACATACAGACCCTCCCCTAAAATAGAGTATATTAGCAATATATTAAGATAATAAAAAGATAAAATATAAATCAAGATTTAATAGAAATATAATTTCGGCAACTCCTGTCTGAAATCCACTTTTTATAAAAGTCCAATGACCTTTCGGAGGTACTTATACTTATTTTTTTTAAATAATATTTTACAGGTGCATGTTTGAGCTTAGAAAGCATAAACTTTTAGTACTTAGAATTACGAAATGCGAAAAAAGAATTTTCGCTCCACCCTACTGCCTAATTTCTGCCTGTTTAATTGTGCCGAGACGCTTTTTCCAAATAGGTCAAGATCTGTTTCTTCGCAGCGTGTGTTGTCGTTAATTTCCCTTAAGTCATTTATCATGTTAGATATCTGTGATAACTTGCTCCGCTTAGGTTTTGTGGGTGGGGTAAATCGAGGTGTCTCTTCTGCAGACTCATTTTCTAACCCATTTTCAGAGCGTGGAACCAACGATGGTCCTGGTTTATTGCTATTCGATAATCCTGATTCATTGCTATTTGGGGTATCCATGTTATCCTGTAATTAAACAAAATAAATTAATAATTAATGTTATAGATTTTTTTGTTGTGACTAAAAATGGTATTAAATAGGCCGCTTTAATTACTACCCTTTTTTTACAGGTACTAAACGCAGAAGAATGGAAAAACATCGAAAGGGGATTTAAAACACGCTGGAATTTCCCCTTTATGTTATGGTTCTATAGACGGAAAACATGTGACAATTAAAGTTCCTCCTAAAAGTGGAAGTTTATACTTCAATTATAAAAAACAAGCAGCGTCGTATTGTTAGCTATTGCCGATCACGACTACTGTTTTTCGTACATAGATGTCGGCGCGTGTGGTAGCGCATCTGATGGAGGAGTTTTTAAGAATTGTTCTATATACCAAGACCTGGAAAATAACTTATTACCTGACAACGGAGTCATCGTAGGAGATGCGGCATTTCCACTAAAGACTTATTTAATGAAGCCGTATCCAGGTGTAAACCTCAGTACAGAAGAAAAAGTTTTTAACTACAGGTTATCTCGGGCAAGACGGATAATCGAAAATGTATTTGGGATCTTAGTTAGTAGATTCTTAGGTATTAGAAAAGCCAATACTAACTAACTTGGAAACAGTAGATGCAATCGTTTGTGCTTGTTGTGCCCTTTATAATTGGCTACGAAAGAAATCAAATTCATACATCACCGCTACTTGTTTTGATAGGGAAGATGAACAGGGAAATATTCAGCCCAGTTCATGGAGGAGCCAAATACGAGTACATGCCCTACAGAGTATTGGCAATCAAGGTAGCAATCATTCAGCAGAAATAGCAAGAGAGAAAAGAGAAGTTTTAAAAAATATGTTTAATAACGAAGGAAGAGTTCCTTGGCAATTAAATAGCATACATTAACAATCGACTTCGAAAATCAACATTGAAACGGACAAATACACGAGCTTCTTTTGTTGTAGTATGCGTGTGTCTTTAAGTGGCTTTATAATTTTGCTTAAATGTAATTTTCGTTTAAAATAAATAATAATGTGATTTTACTTACTATGGTTTTTCTCCTCATAGAAACCGGCTTTATAAACGAATCATATTCATCAAACCATTTTGCCTTTGGCTTATAAATGCTCCCCCCCGCCCCAGATCTTGTAGATTTTTCGATTTTGTCGAGTTCCAAGTAGTACGTATTTCGAATACTTTTGATTTTTGATTTAACTTCATCGAGAGTCAGTTCTTCTATATTCATTCCTACACGAAGTTGTTCTAGTGCCGAAGTGCGCATTTCTTTATTTTTGTATGCATTGCAACGCTTATCCCACAAGCATTCGTGCTCTCTATAAAGTTGTACGAATTTCAAAGTATCCTCTTCGTTGAGTTTTCTCGGCATTTTGTCACAGAAATTCCAAATAAAACAACAAAGAACACACACCGTACGGACGTTCGCCAGTGACTGGCGAGACTTGTCTACACGTGTCCGCAACGCTGGCGCGGGGGTCGAAGGGTATGCGGGCGGAGGTCACTGGCTAGAAAAATAGACGGTCGCTCTATTCTCGCCAGCGTTGGCAGCCAGCGCTGGCTTGGCTTGAAAAACTGTTTACACAAGGCCAATACCAAGCCAGCACTGGCTGCCAGTCTTATTGGCAGCCAGTGTGGGCTCCGTGTAAACTATGCTTAAGAGACAAGATGGAGGCGTTTGGAAGTGAATACTAACTTAGAGAGTTTTGAAAGTTAACTGTCAAATAACATAGCAATATTTGCAAGAGTATGCCGTGTTTGACCTCAATTTATTCGTAACTTAGCGTAGTTTTGAAACAGTTTTGTATGTTTAGACTATAGCATTTTAAAATTCTAAAACAACGGCCCAGAATAAAAAAATAAAAAAAAATTAACTTAGCGTGGTTTGCAAGTGGACTACTCATCTCGTCAATGGAATATTTTCCTTCTTCTTCAACTTTCAAAAAGTTTTGCCGTATTCTTTCCATTACGGGACGAATTTTGAAGTAGCGGTCTGAATCTTCTAAGGTGTTATTAGTGTTAGACTAAAAAGTCGATGATTATGCGCATCCCTAATGGCGTCGAGCATGATCGTCCCCGCACTAGCATCTTTGACATTCGAATATGGAATTGAGCGCCCTTTTCACTGGGTTATACTTTTTGAATAGTTTGGAGTTGTAATTAAATGTATTATAAGTTAAAAATGACGATTATTTCTATTAGATTTCAGAAGTGGAATGTTTCTCACGTGCGTAAATAGTGTTTGTTCAGTTCGATCGTAAAAGAATTTACATAAGTGAATACCTACTTTGGTGAATTGATTTCAGCTGTTGAAAAGACGCTTTTAAAGTTATAAATTATATCACTGGATGCATAATATGCATAAAACTGGTTATGAGTCTATTGATGTGGTGTGTTTACATTGTAAACAGTTACAAATGCGTTTTTAATCAAATGTATACAAAGTTGACAGTCTGACAAGTTTCGACGTGTTTGGTGTTGCTGCGAACGTTTACTTGTTCGAAAAACTTGCTTGCCCACTGATGTGAAAAGTGGTGTTGCTGAAATCTTGAGTGGCTTACAGAACAGCTGAGTTTTTCATAAATTGGTTTGCATGAAGATCTAGATGAGCTCAGTGACTTTTGGCTGCAAACTAATGAAAGTAGTGCATTGTGGTTTTTTAAGGAACACTGATTTTGTTGCAATTACACTTGCATGGCAAAACATTCATATTGAAGCTTACAATTGCACTGGTTGTGGTGAAACTTACCCATGTGAAATTTGAATTGATGGACGATACCTACTTGAAATTTAATTTTAATTTTCCTTGTTTATGAAAGTGAAAAGAAATGGTTTACATTTTGAGTGAACTATTGGTGCAGTGGTACTAATTAAGTAAACATACTTTACATTTTTAATTTATTAATATGGGCTGTCACAAGAAGTCAGGAAGTAATAATAATAGTTAAAATTCTGGGAGTGAACAGAATGGGGTTTTAAGAAAGAAATATAGGAAAAAGTTTAATAAAAGTAATAACCATATTGAAACATTAGAAGGTTTAGTCCAGGAGCTGCGGAAGAAAAATAGTTCTCGCCGGGATAGCTCATTAGAAGTTGTATGGCATTCTACACCAACTATTCATTTTATGGGTTGAAATGATTTTATCCCAGAGTTTGAACCTCAAACATCTTCAGTTCCGCTAGAATATTGGACGGTAATTTGGAAAGTATTTCACAGATAGCTGGGATGAAAACGGTTATGCAAACGGTTGGTATGGGCAACAGGCAGTATATAAAAAGAGCTGGAGCAATTGGAAAGGCAAACTTATCGAGAAATTGTAAATAAGACAAGGTTTCTTACTGGAAACCCTATGAGTATTATTACAGTAAGCTTGGTATTGATATTTTATGTCAGCTCAGTGATGATCTAATTATTCAGGCTATTATAGGTATACACTTGGTGATAAACTTCTAGAAGTTGGAGGTTTGTCAGCTGGTTGTCAAGATACCAAATCGCTACTAAAATATTTTGCTAGTTGTAAGTATTCAGCTAATGGTATCAAACACATTTAAGTAAGGCTAGTACAAATAGGATTGTCAAATGTTTTACATGTGGTATATATAGTATGCGAATGGACATAGGGTATTTCTTTGCCACCACTCAAAGAAAGATAAATTAAGTGACAAGCAGGGATTTGTTGAGGCAACCTGTTAAAGAAAGAAAATTTTGTTAAAAAAAAAAAGTGTTTTGCAAAATTATACTTTAAGTTGTAGAAAAGTGTGGGAAATGTTCTACAACAGGGTTAGACAGATAAAACTGTTGGAAATATCCAAACAGTTGACTAGCTCTAACTTATCAGATTGGAAGTATTTTAAGATCATATTTATTAATGAGACTCCCACAAATCTTATAGGCTAAAAAAAAAAAAAAAAAATGTGATTGAGTTAGGGCGCATTTCACCAATAAAACTAATCGCGATTATATCAAACAAAACTCAGTTTGAGCGTCTAATCGAGATTATAGCTTCATTTTGCATTTCATCGCTATGAATCGCATCTAGTTTAAGCTAAACTCAGTTAGAATTCTAAACGCCCATGTTTTCGGCGTTTGGCTCGTATAAACGCGTTTAGCCGCTGTCATGTCACTAGTGGCACTTGTTAATGTCATAATATTTATAAACATTGTACGTTTTTTTTATTATTGTGAGTGGTTGTTATTTCATTAGAAAATAAAGATGAAAAGGGCCTTAGCACTAGCTTTTGACGAAGAATGGGATGACGAGGAATTTATAGTTCGGCGTCCAAGATGGATACGCGTGAGAGAAGAACACTTCGACACTCTTGATGATAAAGATTTTATAACAAGATTTCGTCTCACGAAACCAACAGTTTTATCTGTGTTGGAGTCTATCGAAGATAAATTAGAGTTTCCTACAAATATGTAAGCATGGTTTTTTATTATAAGTAGATATTAGAAACCTATACAGTTTGACAATTTGTTGCTTATATAAATCACTTGTTTTACATGTATTTAAAAGTTGTTACATGCCTAACTTATTTACTTCTATTTTCAGTAATAACAGTGTGTCTCCCATCAATCAGTTACTATGTGCACTGCGTTTTTATGCGACTGGGTGCTATCAAATGACTGCTGCTGATTTATGTGGATTTAGCACATCTACTGCACATAGAATTGTGCACAGAGTTAGTGCTGCGATTGCCTCACTCCGACCGCGCCACATTTACTTTCCTGAATTACCAGAAGAAATACACCAGACTCAAATTGAATTTTCTAAACGAGCTAAAGGAGAATGCCCGTTTTATTAGGAGATTTGGGCCCCTAGAAAAAATTGGCGTAACGTGGTAGTTTTAACCCTTCAGATACCGTCAATTAGAAACACAATAGTAAGACAATAGATGCGCGGCCACCGGGTGTCGCTTGGGGATTCATGAATTAACTTGGTTTTGAAGAACTACAATTACATTTTCAGATCCTGAAAACAATTTTCAATTTTTCACCCTAGTTTCCGAGAATTTTGTTTTTTTTTCTGATGAAGAAATTGAGGTTATTAAACTATATTTTTTATAAAAACATTTTAAGTTAAAATAATAAAATATTTTAAGCATTAATATTGATTCCCAAATTAAATAAAAACATTATATAGCAGCTTTTCTACCTAAATAACACGTTGGACTGACTACCCGGACGTCAGCGGCTGTAGGTTTTGCTGTCACCATTAAAAATAAATAAACTTAGGGGTAAATTGGTTGAAGAAGCATGTGGCTACGTTACAACAACCACAAGGATTTATCTTAAGTTAAGCTACTTGGTCAGATTGCAGATGGGTGACCATCCATTATATACAAACTCCACCTAAGTTGCTGCTAGTACATTCAAGCTGATGGTTCTGGGTGCTATATTTATACTTGTTACGAGTAGCCAGAATCCCACAAATGTGACAACCTCTTACCAAGAGGTAACATGTTATAACCCAATGTATCGGATGTGGAGGTCAGATGGGCAGTTACTCCTTGAGCAATACTGTATTCAGCTGCATCGGTTAGACTAAAGGACCCCAAGATAGTTGCCAAAATGCTAGGCAGTATGTATGTATGACGTGTATGATAGCATCTCCTGCAAGTGTTAGCAACATAGTAAAATCACTACCCCTCTTCTTAGTGTGTTTGCTATGCGATCCATGATTAACTGTACCTTATTTAGGAAGGGTTTAATTATAAAGGAGTTTAAAATATAGTAAGTTGCTATAAAGATGTTGCAAGGATGCTCTCTAAAGAGTTTGCCCTATGTTGCTCTTTACTTATTAATAAATAGGCATAATAAATCCTGCTACTCACATGTCTCGATTTAATTCTAGCCCTAACTAGATAATTATTTAGACCTAATATTAAGGGCAAATCTTCTTCTAATAATTCATTGCTTATTTCTACACTGTAGGTACCATTTGTCCGCACGTGCTCTCCATAATAGGATCTTGCTTGTTATAATTGATAAGATCCTAAAGCAAATCTTCTTAATTCGATTAATGACAATCTTGGAAAGCTATTTAGATGGGGAGCACTGCTGTTTATGCTTTGGAAAATCGTACGTCTTCTATTTATATGTTCCCTTTGAATAAATTCTGATAAATAATTTACTGTATTTAATCTCGACAAAGCAATATTTAAAAACTCCAAAGCATCGGGTCTATCGTCAATTGTAGGGTGGAACTTATTTAAAAGGGAACATGCTATTTTGAAATCAATCATAAGATGATTTGACGCTCTATTAAAATATTCCTGGCGAAACAATTTAAAATCTCTTTTTATTCTCCCATTAACAACCTCAACTACCCAACGGCACATAGTGACACATCTAGATTTATTAGCCTGCTGGGTGGTTAATTGATGTTCGTTTTCAGAAAATGATTCAGGCATGTGAGTTTTATAATTGTAACTTTCTAATTCAGGAATCACATCCCTAAATCCTCTGTCCAAAATGAATACATCACCAGGTCTGAAAAATGAGCGCATAGGACTATTTTCAGTAGCAAACAAGGCACTCATAATCGACGAGTCATTTCTTGTGGCTTCATATGGCCCTACGCACTCTAAAATATATCCATCGCAGCAAATAAATAAAAACGGTTTAACAAGATTGGTATATTTATGCAGACTATACGTTTTTTTTTGGTATGAGTAATTACTGCTGCTTTGTACATAAAAATATGTGCCATCACATATTACAATCGCAGGTTTAACATCTGAAGCCATATTGGCATTCCCAAAAAAGCCCTCTGGAATGATTCTATTCCGTGATGCTACATTTTGGACAGAAATGTGATTTATTCCTAAATGTCGAGAAACAAACTGTTCATTTAAATATTTTCTCACAATATTCATTTTTTTTTCCAATGTGGATCTTGGCATTTTAAAAAGAGTTGATAGTCTTTGATTACTGTCACCCGTTCTGAGTTTCACTAAAAATATACTGAGAGCAACAGAAGGATTTGGAAAATGTTTATATAGCAAAGGATTACAATTTAAAAGTTCATTGAACTGCTCTGCAGTAAGTCCTAACCAATAATGGCATAAATATGAATCCATTGAGTTTATGTCATTGAAGTCTAACTGTCTCTCAGTAGCTTTTTCAAGTTTTGTGAAAATATCATCTACTTGAAATCCAGTAAAATCTGAATATGGGGCTTCAAGTTCATCCCAACGATTGCTATTTAAATGATATCTGCAGATTCTTGCAGACAAGGGAATATACACTTTATAATTTAACAACAGAACTTCCTTTATAGTACCTGGTACCAAAAGACGTTCAGTATTCTCACAACCAGGGAATAGGCAATGACGTGAACTTGCCGATACCCGTTTATACTTTTGTGAGTTAATTTTTGGAAATGATTGACTTAATTGTTGTTCCTGAGGTGATGTTGGTTGTGTAACCAGTGATGGTAGTGGTGGTGGTACAGGAATCATCGTATCTGTAATTATGTTCCCATCCATGATACCAGTCACCGGTACAGACTCCACAGTGGGTTGGCTACTGCCAGCAACGGGTTGCCTCCGGACTATTCTTGATGCAGCCTCCCAACAGGGAAGACACACTCGTTCCAAATGCAACACCTAAAAACAAAAATATTCAATAAGTTCAACACACATTCATATATTAAGTTTAAATAAATAAATAAGAATAACACTTACATGATGCGCTGGTGTCCATCTTAGTATAACATTCCTTTGAGGACAATCTTGACTAACTCTGTGAGTTCTGCGACTCGCTATTGACAAGCCACATGCATAGCATATGTTTAGGTGTCCAAGAGCAGGGGATAAAAGTGATAGATTTGTGTTAGATGCTGTCCGGTTTTGTAATAATACAAAACATTCTACACACAGGATGTCATCAGACGAAATCTGGAAAAAATGACAAAAAAATCTAAGTACCTACCTAGTTAATATGCACATTACTTCATGTGCCTAAAATCCATTATAAAATAGTTTTACCACAAATGATAGATTATATTGTAAATGTATTATTATTACACGGGAAGGGTTGTGTGCACAACAGCTTATTAAACTCAGGACACATAGAAAGCTGATGTCTTTTCATAGAAAGCACACTTCTAACATTTCTTAAAACTAATTGGAAGTTAGCAGCCTTAATACTTATCTGTTTTGTCAACTGTTAATTTCTGATAATATAGGTAGAGGAAATAATACTCTAGATATTTTCAGCTAAAGATGACTCTTTGGTTGGGCAAGTAGGCATCCTAATTGTTCATAAAAATATTGTTAATGACACAAACTTACCAATGTAGGTGTTACCCAGGATCTCAGAAGGATAAGCATTGGTTCATCTATTTCTTCGATTTGACGTCTACGTAGATTAGGCGCTAGACGTAAAGAGCAATTGACACACCGACGAGACAAGGAGCAAAGATTTTATATATCCTACTAGAGTAGACTAGATTGACTACGAAGAAATATTAAACTGTCTAAAGTGTTCTTTATTCTCATTAGCATTAAGTTCATGTGTGTTATTGACACGCAAAAGGGAAAAATGGCCTGGAGCAGGACACTAAGATAAATCCTCTGTGTCCCTTTCTCACATACTACCAGAAAAAAATAAGAAACAGATGGTAGTTTTTAGATTTTTCCAGTTATCGTTAAATAGTCCGTGTTCGTTTATTTTGAAAAGGTTTATGCAACATAAAATGAATTGCAACTAAATATTTTATTTCAAATATTACTTCTTGAAATTTTATACGCATTCTTCTTGTATTTAATGATGATTTCATTTAGATATAGTAGCTATTCGTAGTGATTTTCAAATTATGAAAGGCAACATTTAGGAGGTTTCAATTTGACAGAATTTGACATCAATAAACAATATGGCTGATGCTTCATAGGGCTAAAGTTGTATTTTTAATTGTTACAAGTTTTTATCTCAATGTTTAGATTTCTTCATGCAATAGGCATCAAGGCCTTCAAAAATATTCTCAAACATTTTGATGAGAAAGGAGTGGCTGATAAAGTTCATGGTCTAAAAGGCAAACCTATTCATAATGCAACTCCCACAGAACATTTGGATATGATAGTTAAATTTATTAAAAATACAGCTGAAAAAGTATCTATTCCACTACCTGGTCGACTTCCGCAGTTTTGGGACTTTAGAGTCATGAAATTGCCTGCTAATTTAACAAAAAGGCGTATGTATAGAAACTATGTGGAGTCATGCAATGATAGCAATATTGATCATGTCGGCTGGACGACTTTCATACAATGTTGGAATACATATGTGCCTTACATAACATCCATGAAACCAAGCTCTGATCTCTGTCCAGTATGTCGAGATAATAATATAGCCATCATGCGTAATATTAACATGCCCGATCAGACGAAGACTGAAAAACTGAAGCAAGCAATTAATCATTTAGAAGAAGCTGATATTCAAAGAAAATTCTACAATGATATAAGGAAAGATGCAAGTGTAGCTCTAACTCAAGCCAAACAACTGGAGCAGAAACCTGGAATGCGTGTCTTCAGTATCGATTATGCACAGAATATCCATTATCCCTCATCTGAAATGCAAGTTGGACCTGCCTTTTTTAAAACTGCAAGAAAATGTGGCCTTTTTGGAATAAATGATGAAGCAGACAACACACAGACGAATTATCTCATAGATGAATGTGACAACATAGGAAAAGGGGCAAACAGTGTGATTAATCTCATTCATCACCATTTAGAATCCAATATTTGTGACCAAGATATTCAGCATATTTGTGCAGATAACTGCGTGGGTCAAAATAAAAACAATGCTGTTGTGCATTACTGTGCATGGAGGGTAGCAAGGGATTTAAACAAGACAGTGCATCTTAACTTCTTATTGATGGGCCACACTAAGTTTTCCCCAGACAGAATGTTTGGACTTTTTAAACAGAAGTTTTCTAAATCTACAGTAGATACTTTGCATGATATCGAAGAATGTGTGGCTAACTCGACAGTTTCGGGAAAAAATAAGGCTATCTGTACGAATGACTACGTGAACGGAATAATAAATGTTCAGTGGTATGAGTGGAACGCCTACCTCAGCGAATTCTTCACAACTATTCCAGGAATAACACGATATCATCACTTCACTATTAAATCGGATGATCCATTTACAGTGGAATGTAAAGTTCTAGCTAACAGTTCAGCTCAAAAATTTAATATTGTTAAGAAGGGAGTGACTTTAGATGATATCACTGGTATGCCAAATTTATTAGTTCCACCAGGGCTTTCACTTGCAAGACAATGGTATTTATTCGAGGAAATAGCACCCCTTTGCACTTCGAAAGACGCAGCTAACCTAACATGCCCAAAACCACAAGAAGCGAAACCTACAAGCCAGATGGCTAAAGTGGATCAGCCAGGACCTTCTGCTAAAAAACAGACGGCTAAAGAAGATCAGCCAGGTCCTTCTGCTAAAAAACCCAGGAAAGTTACTACCTGTGGGCGTTGTAAAGAACCAGGGCACACTATACGTTCATGCAAACAAAACAAAAAGTAAAGACTATTCATTATTATAATTTTTTATTTGTGATTGTAATGTTTGTGATGAGACTTCATAATTATTACTATTGTCAATTATTTACTACTGTGCTCGATTATTTTTATTATTTCATACATCACGAAGCGCCTCTTTATTTGTGGAACAGTGGATAGTTCCTTGCCGACAAATACTCCGAAAGCCTCATTAGACGCCTCTTTTTTTTAAAAAAAATCTTCAACATCTTTTTCCGTTTGAGTAGTAGCATCCAACATCTTCGGAATTGCTTCATTTATTGTGTCATCCCAAGCTTGACCGTATTGTTCAAACAAAATATTATCATCATTAATTTTATTAGGATTTAAGTTTTCTTTGACTTCTGAAACACAGAAAAATTGTTAAGTTTCTACTCGCAGATTATTTAATATTGAAGTGTGAGCTCCATTATAGACTTTGAAACAAAAATAAGTTGTTTTAATTACCTTGGGTATCATTGGAGACCTTTAAACTTTTAGGACTGTCCATTTGAGTAGCGTCGTCGTCACTTTCTGACAAGTACGAACGTCTTTTTGGACCTGCACACGATATAGAGACTTCGTTGCACTAGAGATAACCTTAAAAGTACAATAAAACAATAAAACTGATTGTATCCACTTACCTGACATCACAAAAACTAGTGTGCGCTGTGTGCAAGGTGTAATTTTTCCAAAACTGCCTCGGCTCACAAAAAAAATCATAAAAAAAACACTACAGCACCTAAAAATATTCTGGTTAGACCAAAACAAAGCTAAAAGACCACAGATTAAAAAATTCAAAAAAAAAAATTAACGGTTTCCAATCCCTCCAGGTCCCTTTTTGGTCAACCACTCACATATTATTTTTTATGTTTTGTTGTAGATTTCCAAGAAACGAGAACCATCGGAAACAGTGGCTTTGAAGTTGTGCCATTTAAAAATTTTTTTTTCAGCAACATTTTTATTTGTAGTCTGAAGATGTAAAGTTAAATCAACACTAAAACCTAATTCTATTCCATCTGTATACCCTTTTGTAAGTTCATCCATTGTTAAAAATCCGTTCAGTTTTTTTGAGTTGATTGCAAACAGATATAGACAAACGAACATAGTGGGGGACATTTTTGATGTGGTAAAATCTCCAATAATTTATCATGCTCTAATTCATGAATCCCCAAGCGACCACCGGTGGCCGCGCATCTATTGTCTTACTATTGTGTTTCTAATTGACGGTATCTGAAGGGTTAAGGTAGAGCGCCTTATGCTCCATCTTCTAAGATGGAGCGATGAACCTCAAATAACTTGTCCCGCTCTAGCGGGACAAGTTATTTGAGGTTTATACTGAATAAATCTACCCGTGTCCTTCAGTTCCCTTTGTGTTCCAGGACCATGGTTTCCCTTTCGGAAATTCCCTGTGGCGCTAACGGGCATCGGCAATAATTAGTAGTAGTAGTTAATATAAATAAATTTATAAACCAGTCGTGGATCATTTATTTAATGTATTATTTATTGTTTATTTGTTAGTTAATAAGTGCAATTTAACGAAATAAAAAATGTACAATTTGATGTCACTCATCAGTCTATTTTTAATAAAGTAAAAATAAAAGAATAACATTAGCTTTATTATAAACTAACTAGTTTTTTCTTTCAGACAAACCTTATTCTGATAGGTGCAGCCGTTCAGAAGTGATCTTCTTACGTAGATACACACACATGAGGCATTTTTTTATCAGTGTAGGTATTTCATACTCGCATAAGAGGATATTGCTACTATAATATATACGGCCATCAGCTATTTCCTAGTAATTACAGAGAAAACTCACACTTCCCTTTTGGTAAGCATATTATACATATTAACTGTTTTTGAACTTGCATGTCTATTTTCATGTATCAAAAATATCTTTAATTCATGATTCCCCAAGCGACCACCGGTGGCCGCGCATCTATTGTCTTACTATTGTGTCTCTAATTGACGGTATCTGAAGGGTTAACTAACTTTTGAGCAAAATTGTCCCGCAGTATGTACCTAGCTAGTGTATGGACACACTAGTAGAACGAGATGACAGGACTCTTTCTGACGTTCCTTTTCGGGTACGCCTTTGAGGTTGTCGTAGTCAATCTAGTACTAGGATATATAAAATCTTTGACAAGGAGTAGTTTACGCGACTTCTACCAGGTGCAGACATGTTTCCGGAATAAAACAAGAATCTAAGGCTCGCTTAAAATCGAGTCAATTAGCTCACTTCTCACTAAAACAAAGAGTCCAATGCTCACTTAAACTAAATAAGAGTCCATTTGCTCACTTATCACTAAAAACCAGAGTCCAATGCTCACTTAATCTAAATAGAGTCTATTTGCTCACTTATCACTAAAAAAGGAGTCCAATGTTGCAAATCAAACCCACTGGAGGAACGAAAACGATCAGCTCGATAGTGTTTACGCAAATTGTAACGATCAGAAGCAAATACGGAGGAATAAATTCAACTCAACGCATATCAACCGGCACGAAAACAATTTGAATGACGTATTGATTTGACAGATAAATCAATCTGATTTAGCCTCGCGTTCCGAGTAGATGTTACCATGTTAAATATTTTGTTAATCGATTTACCAAATCGATTTGTTATAAATAATATCATTTACTAATTCTTGTGTTCCATGTATGGTCTAACCGTTTAATGGTTTAGTTCAGTGGTGACTTTTGTTAGTGTTGATATTTTGTTGTTTGTGCAATAGTTGTAAACAGTTTTTCTTTCTTCTTTTCTTGCTTACTATTTACTTAATTAAAGAGATACTTAATTCATGAATCCCCAAGCGACCACCGGTGGCCGCGCATCTATTGTCTTACTATTGTGTTTCTAATTGACGGTATCTGAAGGGTTAATGCATTATGATATAAAAGAGAAAAACGTTATTTAGCAACCTTATTCTTCGCTACTGGACAGAGGACGCCCACATTTTTTTTTTAAGTGGAAAATCTTGGTTTGGCCATAACATGAAGTGGATAGCGGGATGGTTGTTTAGCCCGCCCGTCACCTATTTTAATCCGCTTTTTGAATATACGGCTAATCAGGTACATGAGGCCACATGAAACTTAGATTACGACCAGAAAAAAGCTATTGTAACCACTATAGAATTATATATATCGATATTTTCAATCGATTGCCTCATTAATTTAATTGACATAGTCTTTCGTCTATCTGGCAACATTCAGGTTAAGTTTTAATGGCGGAACTAGCTTAGATTCAATAAAACAAATATTAATGTTGGTTTTCAATGCTAGCGTACGAGAAATGTTGAAAAAAAAATAAGTTAGTTTTATAAAATTACGACTAGATTTTTGATAAGAAAATTTTCTTGACACTCACAAATAAGGGGCCCATCGGGTGTCAATCTCCTTTCCATATGTTATAGGAGCTATAGATTGCACACATGTGAAATTTATTAAATCTCCAGGTGAGGAAATTTATACTAAATTCTTATATATTACATTCTATGTATTATATATATATTTAACACTTTCACGGACAGTCTCAGTTTAAATTGTGTTCTAGAATGACACAATAAATTGCCATACAAATATATTTGGCGTTTAATTACGTTGTGTTCTATGTTATTAGATGTTTATAAGACAATATGACACAACCGTGTTATCACGTCAACGTATCCGTACGTTCTGGCAAGACGTATAGCATAGATGACTAGTAGTAGCGTCACAACGTCATTATACGTTGAACGTGCAATAACGTTCTGTCACTTCCGGTGTTACTCTAATGTGTGATATGGTCACAACGTTTATCGACGTTTGACGTGTATGTACGTTTTGTCATATCATAAATGGCCAAATAGAGTGGCCAAATCACAACGTTGTTATACGTCCAACGTGACTATACGTTTTGTCACATCACATGGAATAATTATATAATGAGCGTGGCACAACGTAACTCAACGTCAGTTTAGTTATGCCACGTTATAAGGACTATTTAAAAAAAACACACTGGAGTTGTACGTAAATCAGAACTTTAATAGTTTGATAACCATAATCAGTCTTAGAAATCGTAAACTCTAATTATTCACCTAATCACAACCATCATATTGCTATAAAAATTGCCACAATCTTCATGTACGAGTATTTAACAAAAAACTTAATCAACTTTTAGTCTTCCTAACATAAACTTTCATAATAAGTAATTATATCAAAACAGAAATTGCAATTTCTGCATATAAAAAAAATAAAAAAATCAACAAAATAGATCTTAGTCTTAAGTTTAGGAACTTGTAATTAAATCAGTCTTATGCCAATTTTCAAAGCACAATGCACAAAGTGGTGGTTTTTCTTTGCAACCCTTACATCTTAAACCTGTTTCTTTTCGACGTTTATTCTTTGCACACATTTTGCATTTTAAGTAGTTTGAAGTCTTTTTAGAACCAGGAGGAAGCGGAATCTTTTCAGGCCAATGTCCACCGCTGCTATCATGAAGATATGGGGAGGAAGGTCCTGGATATGCTGTTCGGTCTACTGTTCTATTATCGTTCCTGGAATGCTTTACCAAAAGATCAGGTTTATGGGCAGGACTAATACCAATGAATTTTCTTATCAATTCCTCTCTAAAATTTAAAAATTCGTATTTCTTACTGTTATTCATTTTGTACTTTCTATATAAATAAAAACTGTTCCATACTGCTAAATCCAGTAAATGGAAAAATACTTTTTTGTACCACCTCAAACATTTTCGTGGAGACGAGTAATACGATACCATCTGATCAGCACGGTCGATGCCAGACATAAATTGGTTGTAAGAGACCACTTCTACCGGTTTTCGCTTTAATTGTCCTCGTCTATTGGCAATGTTAACCAATTTCGGATGATCCCTTGTAGTAATCATAGTTACAGTTCGCTTATCAACCCACTTTGAAACATAGACATTATTTTTCCGCACCCATACGTGTTCACCCTTCTTTAATTTTTTCTTCATGACCTCCTTTGGGTTTTCTTTTCGGTTTGTTCTGAGGGTTCCATTTGTGTGCGTCTTAAGGTCCAGTAATTTTTGTGATAAACCATATGAATTGTAATAGTTATCCATGAATAGTTCATGACCTTTCAGAATATATGGTTTCATTAGTTTTAACACAGTCTTTTCAGTTTTTTTACCCTTTTCAGTAGAGTCATCTTTACCAGTATACATTATTATATTTAAAACATAGCCATTAGCTTCCGTCAATTCATAGAACTTTATACCATATCTTGCTTTCTTTGATTTTATATATTGTCTAAACGATAAACGCCCTCTAAATAACAAAAGCGACTCGTCTAGTGATAACTCTTTTTCTGGTGAGTAACATGCCTGAAAATTCCG
Source organism: Mythimna lalbum (assembly GCA_949319445.1). Taxonomy (NCBI): domain Eukaryota; kingdom Metazoa; phylum Arthropoda; class Insecta; order Lepidoptera; family Noctuidae; genus Mythimna; species Mythimna lalbum. The sequence goes on along the minus strand of OX439357.1, from coordinate 5,392,602 downwards.
CGTAATAGCATCCATAAACTCAATTATTTTATCTTTGCCTTTAGCACTTAAAGGGGCTGTGTATAGACATCTTAACAGTTGCTCAAATCTACGGCCTGACATTGTAGATACAAATATAGGGTGATAGTATAAACTGTCCGATAATGTAAATAATTTTCGCTTTTCGGGTACGTTAATTTGACCACTTAGCAGGCATAATCCTAAGAATTTCAGCATCTCGTTACGATCTGTAGGCTTAAATGAATATGATCGACTGTATCTGGTTTTAGGTTTATTACTTTGACACATATTGGCGCCATATGCATTTGTGCAATCTACTAAATAATCCAGAATAATGGGTGGAAACAAGTGATTAAATACATCAAAAACGGTTGTGTTAACATCTAAGGTAAACTTCACCCCCACAGAATCAGTATCAAAATTAAAGTCTGGTATGGTTGTTACCGTTTGTACCCAATCTTCTTCATTAGTAGTTGTCTCAGGGGGATGAGATTGTCCTTCTGACCAGTTTTCTAACACGTTGGGTGATGTTGGTAGCTCACCTGACAACCTACGCTCTACTAGCACTTCCCCATGTTGGCTGTTTTCCGCCACGTCATGAGAAATCGGTATTGATATATCCAATGACCCATTTTGAGAGGAATCAAATAAAGGTGGTAGTTTATCAAGAGACCTAAATCCTCCCTCATGATCTAAATTTTCAGCAATGACATCAGAAATTAGTGACAATGTTGACAAAGTGTCATTCCTAGAAGCGTTAGTGGAAGCCGGTAGTAGGTTTTCTGGAGCAGTTTCAACAGACGTGGGTTGGAGCAGATTTGATGTATTCAATCCTATATTTTGGAGCAAGTTATGTGCAGCAGAGCATCCTGGTATTTCTTGAATGATCTCATCATGGCTTTCAGTTACGGTTGAAGCTTTAAATAGTTTTAATCGTTTGGCTAGGGGGAAAATTTGGTCGGAGGAACTCGAGTCATTCTCTATATCCGCCTCTTGAATACGAGATTGGGTAGTAGTTTGAGGTGATGGCGTGTCCATAGAACGTTGGGTACAGTCACTTTTAGTTGATGGTGCATCGCTATCATCATCACTAGAGTCAGAACTAAAATCGGTGTTAGGTTGTCTAGTTGAGATCCCAACAGATTTTGAATGAAGTTTAGCTGCGGGTTTTGACGATTTCTGGCGGTAAAAAATACGAGAGCTCTCACTACCTGATGTATCTCCTTGAGGGTCAAAATCTTTGTCAGATCCAAAGTCGCCATCACGATCCTGGAATGGGTCCGCCTCGGTAGAGTCATCAGAATCTTCAAAAATTTTCATTAGGCTTCTCTTGCGTTTATCCATCTAAAACAAACAAAATAAATCATAAAATACTATTTACATACAATATGGTTATAATAGAATTCATTTACAACTTAGTAATAATAAAATAATAACATTATATATGTACTTACGATGTTTATTTGTCAGCAAATATTACGATTCGCCGCTCCCGCGCAGATGGAACGCGCGCACTCTGCTCCCGTGACACAACCGCACTGAATGTAGAGACGCGGTGAGGCGCGGAGGGCGTATATACACGGTGTGCGTGTGTGTGTAGTATCGCGACGTATAGTCAAACGCACATTTTGGAAACGATTAAAAACAAAGTTCACGTGGCAGTAAAGTTTTGAGCTTTCGATATGTTGTGACACGAGGGCGTATATACACGGTGTGCGTGTGTGTGTAGTATCGCGACGTATAGTCAAACGCACATTTTGGAAACGATTAAAAACAAAGTTCACGTGGCAGTAAAGTTTTGAGCTTTCGATATGTTGTGACACAAGGTACCATATAACGAATTTTTGTATTAAAATCGGATATCAACGCCCTGCCGTATATAATATTCTGTTTTTGAACGTTATCATACGTTGTGCCGTATCTAAGTCTCAAGTCATGACGTACTATTACGTTGTGTCCGTGAAAGTGTTAATACATAGGTACTCTCAATATAGGTATACAATATTAATACTTTAATATATTTTTAGGTGGCAAAAACCCAGAGATGTTTCGTAACCGGAAAAACAATTTTTCCTTAAACGTTGAAGCCATCTGCAATGCAGAATTAGAATTTACAGATGTGGTTGCTCGTTGGCCAGGAAGTACACATGACTCATATATTTTCAACAATTGCTATCGAAGATCGTTGTTTGAACAGGGAAAATATGGAAGTGCTGTTCTTGTAGGAGATGCAGGTTATGCATGTAATAGTCACATGATGACTCCATTAGAACAATGTAATAATGGTCCTGAAGAGTTATATAATGAGTCTCATATTAGAACGAGGAATTGCATAGAATGAGTATTTGGAGTCTGGAAAAGACGTTTTCCAGTTATGGCTATTGGCTTGGGAGTTTCTTTACAGAATTCTTTCCCAATAATTATTGCCACTGCTGTATTGCATAATATTGCAAGAAGAAGTGGTGAAGCCACACCTAACGATAACCAAATCGTAAATCCAGATTCTTGGGATGCTTTAATAGCTCAGGGTACTATTAGTAGTGGAAATATGGATACAGGAAGATCACAGAGGACAAATCCAAATTACAAAAGGCGTAGTGAACTTGTGACAAACTACTTTGCACGGTAAGTTAATACAGTTATCTTCTCCCTCCCCTTTTCCCCAACTAGCTTGGGGTCAGCTTCTCTTCTAACTTGATGTAGCTGAATACCCATGTACCTCTAGAGCGACTGCTTATCCAACCTCTACAACCCAGTTGCTGGGGCAATACAATACTCCTTGGATAGACTGATAGTCAGACTTGGAGTCCATTTGTAACACCTATCAAAAATCTACCAACTACAACTGGAATGGCTTTACATGCTTTCTGAGTTACATGGAGTCAGTAATATCCTAGACAAACTAAAGGAAAAGTAAATATAAATTGAAAAATTAATACTACTTCTTGCCCGGTTTCGAACCTGAAACCTCATCCATGAGAGGTGGGTGCCTTAACCACTGGGCCATCACGATCTTCCTTCACACTCACTTTATTCCACTTCTTTCCAGTTTACAAGTTGTATGTACCATATAAAACATTATCTATACTATAGGAGGTAATCTCTGGAAGTACTGGTCCGATTGCTAAAATGTTTTTCACCGATAAAAAGCAGTTTTATTTCCGAGTGAAATAGGCTATATATGTACGTGGACGAAGTTGCGGACAAAAGCTAGTTTTTAAAATATTTGTGAAACCTGTTTATAGTTTGTTCAGAATCAGTATACACTGAATCGATTTCAATAATTTTTATACCATATTATATTTTTTCCACGTTTTGATGAACAATATATATTAAAAATAGAATTGGTTAAGACGATAGACGAAAACGTCTATCAATTTTAATAAATATAAAGTAATAATATCCTTTAATAACTTTTCAGACTATCAAGATAATTGGAAGAAACACACCATCATCGTCATCACTAATTCCTGTTTGGTACCGGCATTAATTACATTTATCTTGAGTTATGTAATATGTAGTACAGATAGATATTAAATCTGTGATGTTTGTAAAATATCTGTACCTATTACTTTAGTGAATTTTGTTTGAAATTAAATAAACAATACAAATTAATCTTGTAATTTCTTTAATTGTAGTTTTAAAATTTCTAACTTTATTTGCTCCTGTTCACATTTAATTTCCTCTTGTACACTTTTCGATTTTTCCTGCTTTAATATTTCTTGCTCCCTCTGCTCTTGGAGCCGCAGTATGGATATATTAAGAGCATGCACTTCTTCGGCATTCTCTTTAGTTTTCAGGAGCATGCTGATGCGTTGCGCATTCAGGCTTTCGCAGCCTTCCCTATTGCGCCTTAAAATTGGCCTTCTGCGACTGGTAGCTGACGGTATGGCGCGTTCAGCCGATATAGCCCGTTCAGCCGGTATAGCCCTGTAACATATTAAACATGTTTTAGTATATAAAAATTACTTAGGTGAAATACATAAGAATTATTGACATAATTTAGAGGACTTGTACCTATAATAAAAACCATTTTAATAACCTTGAAAAAATAACTATTTCGAAAAGTACTTGAGTGAAATTATGGATTCTCAACCCTCTGGCACGCTATGCAAGCGTGCCAGAGGCAGGTAAGTATGTATACCAATTTTTCTTTCGACTGGCCTGTTGGTCTAATGGTTAGTGGCTTTGACTGCTATGCCGGAGGTCGTGAGTTCGATTCCCACCCAGGACAAATATTTATTTATGTGATGAGCATGATCATTTCTTGTGTCTGAGTGTAAATTATATTAGTAATATGTATATCGAAGAATCCCGAGCAGCAGTGTTTTTAAAAATGGTGACGTCAGCAGCGCTGACGTCACTTTCCTCCTCAAACGGGCCATTCATTTGGGGTTGCTTGTCCATAGTAGCAGTGAAACTCAAGATAGTGTTTAACTGATTTATTTGCGAATACTAGGAGCTCCGCACAGTACGACTGCTCGGAACAATAATGAATCACAACTCGTTCCTTCGTCTCTATTTATACTAGTTAACACGTGACTCAATGCACTGTGCGCACGTGGCGACGCACGTGTTGTTTAGTTTACAAAGTAATTTCTTATTTTATTTCACAAAATCAACTAAATGTTAAAAATAATAATGATTACATAATTTTAGGCATTCTTAATTATTAATTAGACAACTAATAAGTAATTGCGCCGATATGTATGTATTTAGAAATATAAATAAGTATGTTTTTCAGTTGTCTAGTACTCATACTACAAGCTCAGCTTAGCTTCAGATTAGATGGCGTTGTATGATATTTGTGGAATATTATATTATGCAGGAATAATAATTGCTAATATATTGATGACACATGATTATATTTGAGGTATGCACTACCTACTAGCTTATATGCAATGCAAGCTACTGTCTCGACTTTGAAAATTCTGAAGTATTAAATATTGGCTGTTCCATAACATGTATATTTTATGAATAGGCTAATACTGAATAGTTTATAATATTACTAACCTAGGCGGAGTGATAGATGCTCGTTGGTTCTGTGGTGGTGGTTCAGCTCTACTTCCACTTGCCTCAGGTGACGGACTCCTTGAGGTAACAGGTGCTCTCAGCATTGTTGGTGTGTAATGAGACCAGTCCTGCAAATAAATTAAAATTTAATTTAAAAACATGCAATGATTTTTTAAGGCGGGAAATAATCCTAATGGAAGACATCCTGATCTAGGGCGGAGCGAGAGGGCCTTGAAAGACAACACCTATTGCCCTTTGCGTTCCAGGTCCACGGGTTACTCTTTCAGAAGTTGTTCCATGGCCTTAGTAGCCTTTGGCTCTGTTGGGCCTTTACGGTACTGCTGACATCTCTTTTAGGCGCGCAACGTCGACGACTGTACGGAACTGTCCGTCACGCCACGCCTTATACTTGAGAATAAATAACAATATGGTTTGATTTCTTGTCCAAATCAATTTCAACAATACTTACAACTGTGAATGTAGTAGCCGTCTCAGTGGCCTCAGTAGAGTCCCTATTAGTGTCTTGCACCTGCTCACTTGCTGTGGCATCTAAAACAAATCATTTTATAAATAACGAGGCTCACGAACGGTGCCGTAGTGTTACTAGCAAAAAGTGGCAAAAAATCATGTTTGTGTTATGGGGGCCCCACTTAAATAATTATTTTGTTCTGTTTTTTGCATTTGTTGTTAAAATGGCAACAGAAATACAGTATCGGTGATGACTGTCTTGCTTAAATATAATAAAGTCATTTAGGAGTTTGGTGACGAACATATATATTTTACAGCATAATTATATATGTACATAAAGATAACAGATAGTTCTTGACTTAAGAATCTTACCTAGAATTTGAGTGCCATCAGAGTCATATGAATTCACAGATCCAGTCACCCGGGTGTGAATCAGACGTAAGACATGATCAATCACAGGATCAGAATTATTTTTTCTGGGTGGTCCTCCTCCTTAATTCATGAATCCCCAAGCGACCACCGGTGGCCGCGCATCTATTGTCTTGCTATTGTGTCTCTAATTGACGGTATCTGAAGGGTTAAATATGAAAAAGAAGGCGAGGTTTACTAATAGCAACTTAATAAATTTATAAGGTATTTGAAAGTAGTGTGTTTTATTAAAGGTTACTTTGACATTATTGGTTTTCATTATTGTGTATGTGTGTGTGGGTAAAGGTTGCGGGAATCCAATGGATATGAGACGCACAGGACCGTTCATTGTGACGGCACTTGGGGGAGGCCTATGTCCAACAGTGGACGTCTTTCGAAATGATGATGATGAAAAAATTACTTTTTATTATATATCATGGGTATATACTAAGATAAGACTTACTTATTGTGAAATAAATAAATATCCAAAGCTTACCAGTTCCCAAAAAGGCTTGGTTACGTGCTGTCTGCTCACTTTTGGCCTTCTTCTTCATGTTCTCCCAGCAATTTTTTAGAACAATCCATTCCCTGGGATAGATTGGGGAAGTTGCGTTGAACTCCTCGGTAATTTTCTGCCATTCCAGATTTTTATTTTTGATAGTTATGGTGTCGGTCTTTTTATTCTCCACAATGGCAAAGTGTTTTTCCACCAAATTTAACAATGCCATTTTTTCAGTGGCGACAAATGTTGGGTCTCGCTTCCGTTTCAGCCCGTCGGGTTTGTTGGAAGTCATGATGGTGGCAAGGCAACAAATGAGCTCGTTCAAACAAAAATCGGAAGTCCGTAAGTCCGTAGCTGTGGTCACGTAATGGCAAGAATCAAGTCCGATAAGGCAAGCAATGGTCGTCGTAGCAGCTAACACACACAATAGTCCAAAGAAAAAAGCAGGGTCACAGAAATTACAAAGAAAAAGAAAAATGGGCACTCGATAAACGCAAAGATTTACGAATAATTTGAAATTTTCAACATAACGGGGAATGTTTTAACTAAGTTGCCAACTTTGTAAAAAAAAGTCCTCAAAAATAATAATGTTTCTTAATATTTATGCATTGCAGCCGAGTTTTTTTTTTTAATAAATTGTGTTTATTATATTTTGAGGTAAACAGTATACTGTAATATAATTACAGTATATTGGATAATATTTTTTTTTTTCAAATTATTTTGTTATTAAATTACCCATTTTGTAAGGGAATATTTTCAGAGCTTGCAACACTGTGAACGAATGAAAAAGCGTTTTGTTATTACTCCTAAAATATATATTTGAAAACCGCAGCAGGTCGTATAATTCGCTGATACATGTTGTGATGACAAAACGTGATTACGGCATTTTAGGTCCTCAGCCATTTTATCTTGGTTTTGGTAAACGCGATTAAAATGGTGCTGGTGAAATCAGTTTGACGTGAATCCAGATCAACACCGATCTGTAAACTAGATTACGCTGAGCTCAGTTTTGTTGAACTAAGTTTTTACAGCAACTGATGAAATTGGCCCTTAATCTGGTAATTAAAACTTATGGTGATGCTCTGACTGTGTCACAAGTTATTGCTGCAACATTTTGATTATGGATGATATAGAAAGTAATATTTTATTAATGAAGCACCATATAGTATTGTGGTTAAGACTTTTACACATTCTAGAAAGACAACCAAATGTTAAGGATATTTCAGGTGAAGAACTGAAGGCATGGCAAATATAAAACTTGTCAATATTGCTAAACCCTGTGTTAAAAAAAAAATTAGTAAAGGTTGTTTAGTAGTGTTTTGACTGCATGGATGGAACTCGGTAAAATTGATAAAGTTGTAAATTATAAACTGTACAGGATATTGTTCCACAAGACAGAGATTGTCTAACAAGTTGCTACTGATATGTTTGTAGTGCTTAGCTTATTTGGAAAAGTTCATAAATTGATTGATGCAGTGGGTGTCCTATTAAAGTGCAACCGACTTCATTTTGGGGTTCCGGACCTCAAGAGGTAAAAAAAACAAAGGAATGGAACATTTACAGGATCACTTTGTTCTCTGTCTGTTTGTTGATAATTAAAACTGTTGAATATCCTGATAATGTGATAACTGAGAGGGGGAAGCGTCCAACTCCACATAAATCACCTGTTGTAGCAGGGCTTCACAGAATATTCATGAATTTCAGCTATTCTTGGGTTTAGTAAGTTATTATTGCAAAGTTTTAAGGTAATAATTACAAGTAAAGATGAACCATACCATACCAACCATAGTTGGGTACCAGACCAAGATGCTTTGACAGAATTCAAGATTTGTTATGTTAAACTTTAATCCTATTCACAAGTTACAAACCAAAATGTGAAACCCTGCCAGGTCTCAGTGGCATACTTCAACATCAAGATGGTGTTGATCAGAAAGTATACAATTAGGCAAATGTCAGCTACTGAAACTAAGTATCACAGTTTCATTTTAGAGGTGCTTGCTGTTGTTTTTAATACTTATCCAAAAGTTTAAAGTTATGTTTCAGGACTCAAGTTCAGTGTGGTAACCGACTGTACAGTTTAGTGTTACTGTTGGCTTGATGTAAGCAAGACTTGTCTCCCTTGTAGCTTTGTAGCTCGCTGGTGACTTGACCTCCAGGAGTTTGACTTTGACGTTGAGCGTAGGTCAAGGAAGGCTATGGTGCATGTTGACGCGGTAAGCTGGAATCTGGTATTTGTATGGCACATTGAAGAGAATGATTTTATAAATGCTTTTCAAGATGGTGATGAAGAGATTCAAGTTTTACCTAATTGAAAATCTCATGGAGAACTCCGTGGAAAATCTAGAGTTAGAGATTAAAGCAATTAAATTAAGGCACATGATTCGCCAAGAAGTTTTAAGGTGGTAAGAACTGCTTTGTCTAATTATTAAAAGGCACAAGCCCGGTGCTCTCTGGGAATGCTTGGTTATGATAATAATGGTTCTTTGGAGCTTGTAATGTGTTGCTGAATAAGCTATAAAAGCTAAATATTAATTTCCGAGGTTGGTAAAATGCGTTGGCAAGTATGTGATCAAATGAGTACCTACCAGTTTACTAAAAGCCTACTGAGAAGTAACCAAGGTTAAAACATTCTATACCCATGGAGTCTGTTCTGGTTGATGTCCTGTAAGCGAACCAATTTGGTTCCTTTTGTATGAGTACCTAATGGTAAGGCTTACGTTTTCTCAATTGATGGTTTTACGAAAGTGTAGCTTAAGGCTGTGGCAAGTATGAGTGTCAAGGGTGTTATTGCTGCTCTTAAAAACTTAAACCAAGTGTTTGGTTAGCGAGAATGGCGAGTGATAGACGCACTGCATTTATTTGAAAAGAATTTAAAAAGTAATTTGATAAACAGGGCACAAAGCATGTGTTAAATGCGGTAGCCTTCCGAGGGCGAATGGGCAAGTTGAGAGCCATTTTAAGTTGTCTGACCGCTTACATGGGCGATGGTCAGAAAAAGGTGAGCTGGTTATCTTCTCGATATACAGTTGAGGAGTAAGATGACCATTAGCCAAGGTATTGGCTTCTCCATTCAAATTTTGTATGGATATTGACTTCCTATTGAATTTCAGGGTTTATATGACTTGGTGTTGAGAGCAGAGGCAACAAAGAAAGTTGATGATGGGCCGATATGATAAAAGTTGATGTGTAACCAAACCATGTGGACTTCGTTCTTTGGTTATGGTGGAGTGAAGGATTTTATTACCTGATTTAACCAGTGGTGAATTGGTGCGTTGATTTGCATGGCCTTGCAAAGTTAAAGCTGTGTTGTCTAATGACCGTTTTGAAGTCACATACCTAGGCCGACAGGGGCAAGAGGGCATATGAAGGTATTGTCGCCCGTGACAAGTTTAAATTGTGGCATGCAAAACATGAGATTACATCCTATGAGGATATTCAATGATTCCTGTGTTCTGTAAGGATATTGATATTATGGCTGAACCTAAGAAAATTCAAAAATTGAAAATGTGAATACTGCCAGTACTCGCTATCGCCGCCAGGGGCTGATGGTTACTAGAGCTGTAACCGCCGAAAGGGGCTGATGGTTACTAGAGCTGTACAAGAGCTGTAACCGCCGTCAGGGGTTGATGGTTACAAGAGCTGTAACCGCCGGAAGGGGCTGATGGTTACAAGAGCTGTAACCGCCGAAAGGGGCTGATGGTTACTAGAGCTGTAACCGCCGGAAGGGGCTGATGGTTACAAGAGCTGTAACCGCCGTCAGGGGCTGAGGGTTACAAGAGCTGTAACTGCCGTAAGGGGCTAAGGGTTACTAAAGCTTTAACCGCCGCCGGGGCTGAAGGTTGTAAAAAGTTGTGACTGCCGTTAAAGGCTTATGCGCTTAACTGCTTTCAGGTACCTGCCGTCGTGGGCCAAAGGTTCTAACTGCCGAGTGGCGCATGGTATTAAGCTGATGATTTATTTTGGAAGTAATTGCCTTAAGGGGCTCACCAAGACTGCCGTTACGGGCTGATGACGAAACTAATTGCTGCTAGGGCTTACGCACCTAACTGCCAACAAGGCTTATAAGTGTTCATGCCATAGTGGGTCAGATATACTGATTGCCGAGTGGAGCATGGTAATGAAAACTGCTGTAATGGGAACGTGGTTTTGTTTTGAAAGTAATTCCCTTGAGGAGCTTATCGAACTGCCGTTAGGGCCTTACATGTAATTGCCGTATAGATTCATGTATGCATTGCGCCTTGCGGGGCCTTTGTTTGCTTTTCAGGGCTCTTTATCACCTCAACGCTGCCGCAAGGGATCGCTGTGCGAAGATTACAACTGCTGCCTGGGAACGTGTCGCAGGTTGCAGGGAACATTGAAGAATCACGGAATGCATGAGCTGTCGAGGATCCTTCGAGGACGAAGGATGGCAGGATGGCCGAACTGTTAGACTAAAAAGTCGATGATTATGCGCATCCCTAATGGCGTCGAGCATGATCGTCCCCGCACTAGCATCTTTGACATTCGAATATGGAATTGAGCGCCCTTTTCACTGGGTTATACTTTTTGAATAGTTTGGAGTTGTAATTAAATGTATTATAAGTTAAAAATGACGATTATCTCTATTATTAGCAAAGTGAAGGTACCGACGTATTTGTTGATACCTTTTGAGAGGCATAAGATCAGCAATGAGAGGGTATCTTGTCCTTTTACCCCAATAATCTGTATAGGCTGGCATATGTACTATACCCATTAACATTTGAATGGCTAGAAAGTTTTTTGTCTCATCTTCTGTCAACTGTATAGATCGCCCTAGTTGTTGTATAAATTTGTGTTATGAACAATGTCAGTAGTTATATCAGGTGAAAAAAAGTAGTAAAAATAATCCAAATCTGTATCAATATCTGTTTGATGGAGGTCGTATAGGATTTCTTCGAGACATGCTCTATGACGGAATACTGATTTGGACCAATCATAATATTCTAGAACAAATTTCTTGACCGCAATTTTTTTGATCACTGCATTCTTTATTGTCTTCTTACGCTTAGACCTGGTAAGAGGCAGCTGTTGTCGGCTGGTGCCGGGCTGAGGAGACGATTGTTCAACAGTTCAGTGTAGGTAAAATGTTGTAGTCGGTGATGAAAAAACTTCGTTGAATATTGGCGTTAGAGGTGCATCTACAGGGATATTAATCTGCTCTTTATTGGATTTAGTCGAGCTATCTAGTAAATTGAGGCCTTCAAGCGAAGATGCTAGCGAAGGTGGATCAGAGGTATCTGGAGAAGGTGGTAGGGTAGATCCGGGACAATAGTACACACGGTCGTCAGCATTATCTGACCCTCCATTTAAACAAACGAATTTGAACCTTATGCTCGTTATATTCAATTAATATGAGCTCATCAGACCTACTCGAGGCATTATATATAATTTTGTCAAGCTATTTTAATCATTATCTCGTTGACATTAAAGTTGAAAATCTTTTGAAACACACTACATAATTACAAGCCAATCCTTAATTTCACGTAGATCCTACAAGTGTTTGTGGCTTAGCGGTTTGACGTTGGATTGGCGATCAACAGTGTGTGGGTTCGAAAACGCTGTGTAACTAAAGTATGATTCTTTTTAATTAGCATTTTGCACAGATGTTTGTTCAGTGTTTTTTTTTATATAATTAAGTATTTAATTACACTTTTTTTTCACATTTCTTTAATGGACGACATAGGGTCTTGCATTTTTAAACGGGCAGTTTGTATAGAAATAAAACTAAATAATTGCAAGTTTAAAATGTTTATTATTTCATTAATGGATTAAAACACTTAATAATAATCTTTATTTCATCTTTTACACAAAATAGTTTCATATATCAACCACTAGTAAATCTTAAACAAATAGTTTTGCTCAAGAAACAACTTAATAATTAACTTATCAATATTAAAGAACTAAAGGAAAATTTACTATATTAACCAAGAATTATATTAGCGATTTGGATAATTTAGCTAGATTAGCAGAAGAAGTAGAAGTAAATGCTCATATATTTCCAAATTAATATACATTTTATATTAGTATGTCATAATCATAGATATTTTTATATTTCTATGGCCATAATTAAATCTAAAAACCATTTAAAAACATTCATAAAAAAGGCATAAGCAAGCATACATTTAAGCATAAGCATAATAATATTATTATTCTATGCTTAAAAGTTTGTTATCGAGAAAATGAATTCTGTGAAATGCTTTACAATTTTATAGCTGCTTATACGTAGTGAATAGGCATGTTATTTAAATAGAAAAAAAAACTATTTATAACAATAACATCACCACATAATCTGCAACTTTTTAATGGTTCAATAAATAATCAATCCTCTGAGCATTTACTAACATGGTATGTTAACAAATACCTACACTAAATTAGCCTTTCGATCTTTGGAAATCACAGACACAATTAAAGAACAATAGGTGCGCGGCCTCCGGGTGACGCTTGGGGAACAATGAATATTAGTAGCGGATTGGCGCACCTTTCCCTGATATAACTTGCTGCAATCGGCTACGCATGCCGCGCACCATATTCCAACACAAATCTTTGCCTCTCATGTGCTCCCAAGTTGATGTCACGGTCTCAGCCAAGTTGTGTTTGTTTCGCACTTCCGTTGTGTCCCAATTTAAAACCATTTGACCCCATAGATTTTCTATAGGGTTCAAATCAGGACTTTTAGATGGCCAATTAATAACTGTCACACCTTCTTGAGCAGCTAACCAATCTTGCACAATGCCTGCACGGTGGATGGAACAATTATCGTGCATAAAATAAATATGTGCCGTCGGATAGGCAATTCGCACAGTCGGCAGCATGACGTCACGTAAAATCTCCAAATATAAACTACTATTAAACCTACCACCAACTTCCACCAATTCACCAGGTCCCATGGACGACATCCAGCCCCAGTAGCCCAGGGTTATTCTACCGCTGGTTCTACAAGGTAGCAAGCATTTCTCATTGTAGCGTTCTCCTTTTCTTCGCCATAAGATTTTACGGCCATCTTTGTCCGATTTAAACGATTTTTCATCAGTGAAGATCACAACATTTTCTTCCCAATTAAAATTTAAATATTCTTGGGCAAAACGAACCCTTTCTTCACGATGAGCAGCTGTCATTGCAATTTTCTGTGCCGGTTTGTAATTCTTAATCCCAGCAGCGTGTAAGTGCCTTCTCACTGTTTTCACTGAAATATTGTGGTTTATTGCGGTTGCACGAAGGGGCAAAAATGGTTTTTCAACATGGCTTGAAACAATAGCCCGGTGGCGTTCAAATTCAAGAGTATATTTGACAGGTTTTTTTCCTGGACGAATCCGCTGAATAGTTCCATTTTCTCCATAACGTCTTAGCCATAGTCTGACCGTATTTCTCTAAAACCATAAAAAAACAATATTTGAAACCAAGTATGTAACTTGTAAGGAGAGAATGTAAAAACAACCAACTACACATTCATTAATCACAATCAATAAAATAGGCAGGTATAAAAAAACACTTACTGCTATATTTAGTTGACGACTAATTTCTTTAATTCCTACATTCTGCTCATGTAAAAATATGATTTTATATTTGGTATAGTCATCAAGCTGCGACATGATGCTTTTTTACACCAAATTGCATAAAAATACTTAATGAGTTAAAATGTGAACGGTTATAATGTTATATGTCACTAACAGTACTTCCTATCCGATCAACTAAACCGATCAACTGGTTGATCAGAATGGAACTCGGTGAAGGATTTGTTTCCAATCTAATCAACTTTGAAACGGATCAACTGTTTTCTTTCTCAACGGTTCAACTTTTTAGTTGGTCCGATAGGAATATTTTACTTTATTTAAATTTGTTCTATCTGCTCAACTGTGGTACTAAACTAAAATTGAATTTTGTTTAATATTTTAGGCACTTGTGAAATTTTTTATGACTGGAAAAACACTATAGGTAAAAACACTTGTGAATTTTTGTACGGATGGAAAAACACTATAGGCCAGTCAAAATCGACACCAAAAATCACAAAGTCGCAAGTATCTATATTTTTTATATGTTGTTAGGTTCCTTGAAAGTAGTTTACACTCAAGTTTGCGACCCTGGAAACCCTGTGCTACTCCCTTGGTACTCGAAAAACTGCGAAATTTTTGCTTTTTTTTTTCCAAAAATCTACCGAAAAAAAGCGTTGTTCATGTATAATTGCTGATAACGTAATAAAGTTAATTAAATATACTATAATTTGAATTTAACTTCAGCACTCTAGGTCGTCTATTAATTGCAGAGATACAGCTTGTGCATTTTTTTTGAAAGGTGAAAATTTTGTGTTTGCGACATATTCAAAGACACGTAAGCTAATAGTCCTAAAGAAAAGTATGAGACAAGAATTAGGATGTACGCTTCATAGTTTCTTCAAAAATAGTAAAATATCGTGTTGCTTCGTTAGGGTAGATTTTTGGAAGAAACTAAAAAAAGTGCCAAAGTTTCGTAGTTTTTCGAGCACCATAGGAATAGCACAGGGCTTTCAGGGTTGTAAACTTGGGTGTAAACTACTATCAACGGATCTAACTACACACAAAAAAAATTGTAGTTTCATGCGCGTTTGCGGTGTTTCTGCTTTTTTGTGTCGATATTGACTGGACTACTATAGTTAAAAACACTTGTGAAATTTTTTATGGGTGGAAAAACCTGTGTTGGGGACAAACTACTCGTATCAGCTTTTATATAATGACAAAAATCTGGCAGCTACTAGCTCTTAAACTATAAACGGATTGAAGTAATAAGTCATTGTTGGGCTGAAAAATTTTAATATAATTTGAAAAATTTAATTTAAAATGATGGATGAATGTGAAAAGAACGGCGGTAAAGATTTTCTACTTGAAAATTTCCAATACACAAAAGTCCGGAAATATAAAAAAGGAGCATGGTACTTTAGGTGCATCAATTATAAGAAACTGAAATACAAAGGAAACATAACTATAAAAGTAAGTTTTCACAAGTGTTTTTACCTCGAGTGGTTTTCCACCCTTAAGAAATTTCACAAGTGTTTTGCCACTCTAAAAAAAAAATCAGTTGATCGGACTGAAAGTACAGAAAAGTGATCCGATCGATTTCCATTCTGATCAACCAGTTGATCGGTTTAGTTGATCGGATAGGAAGTGCAGAAGGTGATCCGATCGAGTTCCATTCTGATCAACCAGTTGATCGGTTTAGTTGATCGGATAGGAAGTGCAGAAGGTGATCCGATCGAGTTCCATTCTGATCAACCAGTTGATCGGTTTAGTTGATCGGATAGGAAGTGCAGAAGGTGATCCGATCGAGTTCCATTCTGATCAACCAGTTGATCGGTTTAGTTGATCGGATAGGAAGTACTGGTCACTAAGTCACAATTGATGTGCGCAGTCACTGAGTCACTGCTATTAAGCGGGTAAATAAATTTATTATCTACCTCACGAAGCAAATGTATGTTTTACTTCGTATTCCCATTCTTGGTAATTATAAATACTGTGACTTATATACGTTTTTTTAAGTTACCCACCTCTTTACAAGATAATGTTATTAAGTGTAAATCATATTGGTCGTTCTTTAATAAAGCAAGCAATATTATAGAAATAACATCAAATTAAAAAAAGAATTGATAATAGTTTGGCTGATGCGAACCCACACACTGTTCGTCGCCAATCCAACGTCAAACCGCTTAGCCACAAGAACTTGTAACGCTTACTTGAAATTAAAGATTCGCTTGTAATTATATAATGTGTCTTAAAAGATTTTCAACTTTAATTTCAACGAGATAATGATTAAAATAGCTTGACAAAATGATATAGAATGCCAGTGGCTCTTAACGTTACGTGTTCGAGCACTGGTCCGATGAGCTCATATAAACTGAATAAACCTTAATATAACGAATAGAGGGTCCTAATTCGTTTGTTTAAATAGGGGGTCAGGTAATGCTGACGACAGTGTGTACCATTTTAGAAACATCGGTTAATTACACAAATTTAAGTAGCGCTTTTTGTTTTAAATATTATTATTTTACTGCCTTTGTTTATTATCTACCGAAGAAAATATCTTAAGTGTGCCTAGATTGAACAAAACTTGGTCAAAATTGACTTTGAATGAAATTATGGCTAGTGCTACAAATTACCCCCTTTAAGGGTTAATTGTACCAAAACTGCAAAGGGCAATAAAACGCGAATAAAGGTATTAATCACATTTTCTCAGACATTTATTTGAAGGTTTATGGGTTTATAATAATTCTTAAAAATTAGTTAAACAAAAATCGTGAGATCAATGTTTTAAATCAACACATGTAAAGTATTTTAATACTAACATAACAATTCTTCACTTCGAACCAAAATAAAATAAGTTTTTATTAATATATAATTAACTTTGGTTCATACGTTGCATATTTGCTGTTATCTAGCTTTATAACAATTATAAAATAAAAATAATGAAAAAACAAATATCAGTATGAAAGTACAATTGACCCCTGGTACAATTGACCCTCATATAATATTATGTACTTATAAAAAAATATTAGTCAGATTCGCAATTGTGACAAACATAAATTGACTCCTGAGGTGTGCATTCCTCGTGTGCCCATAATCTGCATTGAGCGCATTGAATCCACATTTCATTAGGTCGACTGGCACTAGGTTCCATACATACAATACAAAACCATTCTTCTTCTTCTTCTTCACTGCTTTCAGAGTCATTTTTTGCTACTGTTTTCGTTTTCGGGCTGGAATCACATTTTATCCCTTTAGATTTTCCTGGGTAACGTAGATTCTTTTTAATTTGTTTAGCTTTCTTTCTTTTTTCAGCTTCCTCCGCTTCTTTTTGTATAGCATCTTTTTCCGGGGTATCGGTATATACAGCCGTGTGTCGTTTTTTCTTCCGCGGTTGGTGGTTTTGCGTGGCGGAGCCTTTGGCAGAGGGCGAACTAGTTCAGGAGAGAAAATGAAGGGTTTAGTTCCTTTAGATGTAGACGGTATAGGCTCGAGTACTGGAGTTGAAACGAAAGAAGTATTTGTTACTTCACGCAATGGTGTGCCAAATCTTAACCTTGTAGGTATTTCCATAGATTCAATGTGAGATATAATTTGTGGAGATTCCTGTCCTATATCCAAAGGATCAACTAATGCCAAAGTGTCTCCAGGCATGCTTTCGGGCACTAAAGTGGCTGCTTCTGACGACGGACTTGGCTGTTTTGGCGTCTCTTGATTTTCACATGGAGGTGAAATTTGTGGAATTACAGGTTCAAGATCTGACTCAAGGGAACTACTTCCAATTCCTGATCCGGGTGGGAGCTCTTGGCTATTAACAGCAAGCAAAGGTCGGTCTGTCACATATGAAGGGCCAAAATCGGTATTATCAAATATATCTCGGTTGTAGGGACAGATTCCTGTGCAACGAAATCCAGACTGAATATTTCGAGGGGTAAAAGCTAAAGGAAAAGAAGTAGCAACAATTGATGGAATATGGTAAATAGTCATGGTTTGACCAGGATTGTTCCTCATCCATGCATCACAAGCGGTGTTTACATGTTTTTTCAGAGGGCCATGTACAGAACGATCTAGTGGCTGCAACTTATGCGAGCAGTGCGGTGGAAAAGATAAAACTATCATGCCATTTTCTTTACAAAAGTCTAAAGCTTGTATTGTTATATGTGATGGATGATTATCAAGAAGTAAGGCCTCTGCCTCGAATCTCGCGGGCAGCGGGGCGGCGGCGGCGGCGGCGCGGGAGCGGTAGGATCTTACGCGTATAATCAAATGGACCGGCCCTCGAATACAGCGGTTCAGGAGCGGCGCAGGGGCGGGCAACGAGCGGTGCACTCCAGTCAAGCGGTGACCGCCCGCGTTGCGCGTCTGCATTGTGGGTATAGTGTTGTACATTTTTTTTGTGACGTATCAAAATGTCTTCGGACGTGCAAGAGCTAGTTATTTCGGCAATCTTTGAGAGGACACCCATATGGAACAGCAAAGATGTGAACCATAAAAATAGAAGAATAATTAACCAATTATAGGAAGAAATAAAAAACGAACTGAATATTGAAGGTAAGTATAAAAATGATTTATTATGTCAAATACAATATTTATTATGTTTAACAAATTAATTAGTAACTAATGCGATTATTTACAAAATATTCTTTGAATTTTTCACGTATATATTGTGCTTGATAAGACGTCCGGGCGTTTGTTTGTAATCGTGTTTGTATTCTTTGTTGATTCGTATTGACAGTAATATAGGCAATATCATTATTACCCTCCTTATCTCGGATAATGTTATGCAACAAACAGCAAGTTTTGATGAGTAATCTTGCGTGACATCTGTTTGTCTCTATGGGTGATCTGAAAATATGCCACTTGGATCTTAAAATTCCGAAAGCACACTCAATAGTCTTTCGAGCCCGCGATAATCGCTTATTAAATAACTCATTTTGTGCATTAAGTACGCTTTGAGGATAAGGTCGCATCAAATAGGTTTTGAGTGGATATCCTTCATCTCCAATAAAAACCATTGGTAGAATGATATCTGATCTGGGTAGATATTGTGGACGGGGTATATTGAAGTTATTACTTTGAAGTAAATGGTTCAAATTAGAGTAATGGAATGTCCCTGCATCGCTTTGTTTTCCTCTTCCTCCAACTTCTATACAAATGAATCTTTTGTCAGCATCCGCGACCGCTTGCAAGTGCATCGAAAAGAAATGTTTATAATTATAATGCGATGATCCAGCAAACTTAGGATTTTTTAATCGACAATGTTTGCCATCTATAGCTCCGATGCAATTAGGAAATTGCCATTTTTCATAGTATTTTTCCGTTATTTTTTTCAATAATTCTTCTGTCGGTTTTGGCATATGTAAATGTACCAAATTTTTCCATATAGCTCTACAAGTGCTATAAACTATGTTGGCCACCGTTGTTTTTCCCATTCTGAATGACAACGACAGTCTTTTGAAAGGCTGCCCACTCGTCAAAAACCTGAAAATTAAAGCATAGGTATGATAAAGTTATGTATGTAATAAATAGTCTGTTCATTCTGTTTCAGTGACCGATTTAATTCATGAATCCCCAAGCGACCACCGGTGGCCGCGCATCTATTGTCTTACTATTGTGTCTCTAATTGACGGTATCTGAAGGGTTAAAGAAAAAATGGAAAAATATAAAAGATCACTATAGAAAGGAATTAAAAAAAAATTCTACTCCTAGATCAGGAGATGCCGGAAATGTTAATCAACCCTCGAATTGGCAATATTTTTCTCAATTGAGGTTTTTGCGTGATGAAGTTGTACCAAATGTTACTGAGGGTAATTTAAGCAGTACTGAAGTAAGTAATCAGATAAGTAATGATTCTTTTGAGATAGAAGACATCTCTGAAGAAAGCTCGCAAGAAAATACAACCGGTCATGATGAAGAATCTTCTATTTATCCACAACAAACTTCTACATCCTCACAAGAGGCTCCTGTTTCTTCTCTAGAAGCTTCTACATCATCGCAAGAAACTTCTACGCCTTCAAGAGAAGCGTCTACTTCACAACGATCAAGAAAAAAGAAAACAGCGAATGACATAAGAACTGAATTTTTAGAATTGGAAAATGATTTATCAAATCAAAGTAGAAACGAGGCTTCTAGACATGAGAATAAGTCAGAAGACTACTACTTTTTTATGAGTTTGCTTCCACAAATGGAAAAATTCACACCAGTACAAAAGTTTAGAGTAAGACAAAAAATTAATCAAGCTCTTCTAGATGAGTTAAGTGTAAATGAAAGCATGTACCCTTCTAATGAATCATATATGTATGGGTATAGTACTCAACACTAGGTATATCAATCTTGTAATGAAAATACTGTCAATAAATAATAAAACTGTGATTCAAATAACTAATCATCGTACAAATGAGTACTGTGATTTTAGAGATAAATGACTGTAGGTAACTATGATTTTTTTTTTAGTTATTAGATTAGAATATGCGTGGAATAATACTGAACACTAGGTATGTCAACCTTATAATAAAAATACTGTCAATGAGTAAGAAAACTGTGATTGTAGAAATAATTAATCATCGTACAAATGAAAACTGTGATTTTAAAAATAAATGACAAACTGTTATGTTACTTATTTCATACGAAACGTTTTTATATAATAAATGTTTTCGTCAAAGATAAATAATTAAGGCTGATTAGTGTGTAGTAGGTATTTAATTAAAATGATTGTATCTGGGAACTTAAGACCGATGCCAAACTATTTACTAAATTAGTGCAACACAATTTCCTTTTTGATACTATCAATAAATATAATTACAAATTACAATTTCGTTGTTTTACTTACCCAAGCGTCAAGTATAGTTTTTCTGCTGGAGATATACCTCTAAATCGTTTTGGATTAATTCCAGACTCTAAATCACTCTTGATAGTTTCAAAAATATAGTCAAAAGTTTCTACACTCATTCTGGTGTAGTCGTAAAATTTATCGGGATTTTGTCTCTGTTCTTCATAATTTCGATAAAACTCGCCATTTATTTTCCTTGCCCTATAGTAGGGATCCACTTCTTCTTTTGCCCACAATAAATCGAGCGTTAGAAATAAATTTGAATCAAAAAGATGTCGCCGTTTTTCAGACATTTCGTTCGCGAATAAAAACAAATATCTCGACAACACAACCACGAACACAACACTACACCGCTATAGTGCCGCGCGATCTGCCCGCTAGTTTGGAGAACAGGTATACGTTGCCCGCCCCGCTGCCGCGCCGCCGCCGCCGCCGCCCCGCTGCCCGCAAAATTCGAGGCAGAGGCCTAATAGAACTTTATTATCAAGAGACACCCTGGTAAATGATTGGAAATGTTTCAAAAACTTCAGGAATTGAGTCGCTTCCATCCAACCTGACGCATTATCAGTACCTATACAACCCATTGGACCATCTCTAATGAAATGATCTTGGTACCTCTGGCGTGGAAACACGAACATTGGAGGCAGAGCATTACCAACGGCATTTGCAGCCATAGCCACAGTAACAAGTGTACCGCGCTCCGCTGATGTCAATGCTCCTACTTGCCGTTGTCCTCTCCTAGCAATAATGCGATCCGGTTTTTGGACAGTCGTAATGCCAGTCTCATCCATGTTGTATATATCTTTAGCTTCAAAATTATAGCGATTCATTACTTTGGCCAGGTTATCAAAAAATGCGTTGACATTTGTCTTATTGAAACTCGTAGCACGAGCAAGGCTAGTGGCTTGAGCACACCTTATCGAAAGTTCCGAGTTTCTTTTCATAAAAGATGAAAACCAATCTGGTCCTGCCATTCCGTTTTGATCCCAGGACTGTGGTCTTTTCAAATCAAATTTAATAGCCAAATCAAGGGCCAAGCGTCTTACTTCTTTTGGCGTTAAACCATACTAAATATCTGCTGTTCTCACCAAATATTTTGCTATGCTTTGTTCTTGCTCTTCGGTAAACACTTTCGTTGCTGGATTATACCCCATAGAAATAAATTCGTCAGGATTAGCTTCTCTTTTACGTTTGTATCTTATGAGAGACACATGACATACGTTAAACATGTTCGCAGCGGCGTGTATGCTACGCCCTTTTATAATCTCATCATATGCCTGTTCATACAAAAAAGTATCTCTTGACCCACGGTCCGACTTTTTTGTTCTATTTCGTGGCATCTAAAACAAGAACAGGTCTAATAAGTAATTGCATATTTTAAGTATTAATTTTTTTACTACTTATTATTACCACGGGGTTATTTCTACCATGGGGTCAATTGTACTGTTACAATTGACCCCTGCGATGTTGGTACAATTGCACCAAAGTAACTAATTTAGAAAAAACCATCTAATAGTTACATAATTCTAAACATATAGTTCCATATTTATCATAAATCAAAAGCTCAATATCCGTTTAAACTGGCAACAACAATTACTTGAGGAAAAATCTCTGGTAGTACGAGCTACAGCAAATAATATTTGACCTAAAAACTTACCGCGGCTTGCCGAAAATCAAAAATTCTCCACTAACACGTCCGTTTCACAGCACGCGCGCCGATATTTAAAAATTTGCTTATAATAATATAAAACTTGAACAGTAGACAATCAAATTTTATAAAATTTGCGGTCGCCTCCTTAAAATTCCAGATATAACATTTTTGAGCGGATAGTGTATCCGTCAACGCGTTACAAATTTTCCCGTCCGTCATGGTTAAAAGAAACTTATGATTTACAGAAATTTGAGAACCTGCAACGTTACATAATGTTGGAAGCAGTTGAGAAACTTCATCCAAGACTTTTTGTGTTTCTGTAGTTGTAAGTTCTTTTGTTTCCTTAGCAAAAATAAACTTTATTGGTCGGCAGTAGGTGGTCGATGACGGGCGAGGATTTTGCCAAATGATGGTATCACCATCATATAATTGTAAAGGAACAAAAGAAAAAACAAACAGAAACTCATCTGTAGCTTCCACGTTTTCAAATTTCTGTTTATAAGTACTGTGGCCAGAACTTCCATCACAACCCCATTTACTGACTAATGTGAACGACGACGATTTTGAGAGCACACTTCTAATAACTTCATTCTGAACTTTTACTAATCGATTGGTGGTTAAATCTAAAATAACTTGAAGCTTAATGTCCGCGCGTGATTCTGTTATAGAAATGTGTTCCTGTAGTGGATAACAAGATAATTTTGACTTACATAAGCTATAATATGATGGAAACACTCGATGTCCCGCCTTCATAGACCACTTCCTTGTCTGCTTGTAAGAGTGAGTGGTGCACTTAGAGTCTATATAATACGCTAAAGCTTCATCACTACTTAATTGTCTGCCACCAACACAAGATTCCGACGTGGATTGGTTACCCTTGGCTGGGCTGTTGCTACTTCTAATAGCTTTTGCTACATTCCTGTATCCTGCCTTTCTATGAGCTAACTCAGCAGCTAACGTTAGCTCACTTGCGCTACGCTCACTAACGAGTTCTTCTACGCGGCGTTTTTTAGTTTTCTCAGAAGCATTTTCGAAATCTATTGGCGGTCTTCCAGGATGTAGCTTAAGCGGTGCCGATGTGGAAGCCTGTGGTCTGTGAAAAGCAACCTTAAACTCTAAGGCTGCACCTTCCAGCCACGTCTTATTTTTCTCCAACATCCTTTTTTTATCGAATCGACAAGAATTCCATTTTTCAGTCAATTTTGCCGAAAATCTTGATATTTGTAATTTAATTTCTTTTTCTGATGTATCTACAACATCCTCCAAGCTCCATTTCTGCTTTATATACCTTAGCATTAAATTATTTTTATCCTTTTTATCTAATTTGACCCACTCTTGAAAAAATTCCATACGAGTAAGTTTGTATGTAACTTCTGAAAAATAAAAATAAAACCATGTTGGACTGTGTTCGGGGTAAAAAAATATACATTATTTAAAAGCTTAAATATGTAGCTACCTTTAGAAAAAAAAAGTAAACTGGGGTAGACTGGGGGTTTTTAGTTTAGGTAAGGGTAGTTGAGGGTAGGTTTCTTTTATAAATTTACACAGTTAAAATTACTTTATCATGTATATAATATATAATAAAAAATACATACCTTCTAGTATATAATCCATCACTAGTAAAATAGATTCAATCACATTTGGTGAATGACCAAATTAGTATGGGCACTGGACCAAAAAAAAAATTGCTGCCCCCAGGGTTGACTCTTTGTTGGTGGGTTAATACTGTTGGACTAACTATGTGTGCAAATGCGAATCAAATTCCAACCCACAGTTACAAAGTAATTCGACGTTATATAATACTGCAACAATACACTTTCGCTTGCACCAATTTTTTTTTTTGTATATTATTTCTGCTTGTTAAAAATGTTGTTAGAAGGATTCACTAAATAAATAGATGAATAATGAATTAAAAAAACGACATAGTTATTTAATAATTGTTTATTTTCGAACAATTTATTTTAAATGTTATTCATGACTCACTATTCTGCACAGATGGTAATATAGAATGCGTATTATAAATCATTTTCATCTATTACAATACTGTCTAAAAACTGTGCTGGATGGTCAATATTTTCGTACCGCGCATATGCCAAAAACCATACTATAGACATTACATGAGCACATGTGCCCAAAGTACGTCTGCCACTCTTACACGAACAATAATAATGATTTAAAGCCTCCAACCCAAGGTGGTCTGAGTTTACAAGTATATATGTATGATAAATTCGGCTTCGGGTATGCCTAGATTGGACTTTACCTCTTAATAGCCAGAAGTTATTACCAGTTATATTATAATTATTTAAAAGATTATTCAAATCATCATTTTCTCTGTACACTTCTATTGTATATACGCCATTACGAGCGTGTTCACTAAAATAACTCCTGGCTAGTTTTATTTGGTACGTTCCTAACGCAAACATAACAAGTTCTTCCACAGACAACCTTGGAAATCCTCTTACATCAGGTAACTCGGCAGACATACTTTGAAACGGAATTCGCCGGCTATTAAGATTATAGTCAATGACATACTGTGCGAGACAGTTTTCCATATTGACCCTATTATTAATTCTCTCCATAAAACCAGAAGCATTAACATTATCAGTGATTGGGTCGTGGAAAGCATTTGTGATGGCCGCGGCATTCCTAAAATCGTCCTGCATGTGAGGCAGAGCCCTGTTAAAATAATCTTGCCTGAAAATCTTAAAATCTCTCTTGAAGCGGCCATTTACTACTTCCACGACCCATCGACAAATCGTCACTAATCGAGACTTATTGGCGTCAGCCGTTGTTAATTGAGTTTCGCCCCTTGAAACAGATTTAGGCATATGGGCATCATAGCCACAAGACTCTACGTTTGGTACGGCATCTCGGAAACCTCTATCCAAAATGAGAACATCTCCTTCTTGGAAAAACCAATTAAAAACACTGTCCGCACCATCAATTAATTTATTTAAAATGCTTGCATCGGATGTAGTCGCTGAATAGGGACCTGCTACTTCAATTATATAGCCATCACAACAGACTATTAGGAATGGTTTTAGTAGATTTAAGAACTTGTGATGGCTATACGTCAATCTTTGGAAGAGGAAGTTGCTACTTTTTTGTATGTATACATAGGTACCATCAAGCATAATTATAGTTTTGTTCTTGGTTTCCGAACAGAGTTTGAGGTATAAAAAGGTTTCGCCTAAGCACTTGCTCCCTTGTGATGTGATCCCAACCCAAATGTAGAGGTGTAAATTCTTCTTTTATACAGTCTCTTGCGGTTTTCATTTGTCTTTCTAAAGTTGTTCGGCTTATGTGAAACATATCTGCCAGTCTTGTATTGGGTTCACCAGTTCTTAACTTAATCAAATATGCTGCTAAAGCGGTTTTGGGTCTTTTGCTCCTTCTAGACAAAGATGGCGTTTCTACAAACATTCTGTTGAACTGTTCGAAACTTCGACCAGTCAGAAAGTAAACTTCATTTGGATCCATGGTTTCTATATTTTCAAAATCCACCCTTTCCTCTTGCGGCATAGTTTTCAAAATCTGCATCATGTCCATGATGTGAGCTTCGTTAAAGTCATGACTTACATTTCTGGCTGACAATAAAATCTCAAAATCATTTAAAAGCAAATGTTCTTCACAAACGCGTGCAAAAGGTGGGGCGTAGTAGTTAAAATCTTTCAACAAACGGATTTTCATGTGCTTTGGTATTCGATGCCTTGTCTCGCCTGTACATCCGAATATAATGCAAGAGTTTGAAGTGTTCGGTGCCCGACTAAAATGTGGTAAATGTATAATAGAATGTTGAATGTCTTGTTCGTCAACTACTGCTCCACGTTGATCACCAGCATGCGGTACCACAGCTAGATCTGGTTGTACCTCGGCTTGATCTGGTTCTATCACAGGTTGATCTGCTGGCTGCTCAGAAGCGCGTACTGGTGGTTCTTGTTCTCGTTCACTGGACGTACGACGTCTTGGTGGGTACGCCTCGCGTCGCCAGCAACGCTGACAGATAAACTCGGCGTTGTTAAATTGTATCTGAAACAAATAGTTTCAGATACAATTACACATCACAAATACACATCTTTTTAACAAATGTTATTCAGTACATGAATATACCAATGAATGAATAGCGCCGCTACTGAAGTCCCTTTGACGCGGCGCTAGTGTCTATGTCATTACATTACATTGCATAAAAAAATGTAGTTCCACAATTTCCGCGGGCTTTCATTCGTGATATGCACTCTATGCATTGTTACATGGTTAAATAAGTCATTATTGCAATCATTTATGTAAGTACTCACATGATAAGGAAGAACTCGTTCAGTTATATTATTTGCAGCGATTGGATATTCTTCAAAAAGCTGCGTAGTTAGTGTTCTTCTTCTGATCGACCGCACTGATCTACCACACACTAGACACACTTGTCCAGCAGATGCACGAAACGTCTTTAAAACTGTATCCAAATCACAGGGCTTAAAATCAGGTCCAGGTAACGTAATGCAAGGGTCAAACACGTAATCACAGGATATCCACAGAAAATATTCGCACAGTACACAACTAAACGAAGAGAGTTACAGAAGGACTGCACAGTTGCAATGCAAAGCGCATACATGTGTGAGCGAGAACGTAGCTCTATCGCCTTCTCGCTCACACAACTATTGAACAATGTTCAAAGCAAACAAACTCGCGTGTAAGCTCATTATCTGCGATAAGAAAAGGTCACCTACCTGTGTAAAGAAGTAAAATATGCAACTTTTTCATAAAATCACATTTTAGGTTATATTTATGTTTCTGTGGGACAGATTTTTTCGGTTCCATAGAATAAAATGTTGCATTTGAACTCTTCTTTCAAATGAGCTATGTGGCAAATCTGGGGGCAGACTTTGACTTTTTTTACCAATTTTTGGTCCAATTTGGTCATTCTCCTTTCTTTGGAGATGTTAACCAACGTAGTGCTAAATTGCAACTGAATAAATGTGCATTTGTGATTTACACAATAAAGGGTACTTACACATTTCAAACAAAACAAATCCACAGTGTTAAACGAAAACAATTCCTAGAATTAGCGCCTCTATGGTGTTGTTTACGTTAAACGACACTTTGTTTTCGAGTGTTTGATAACGATTTCTGTCCAGCTAGCATGTTCTAGTCGACATACTGTGCGACGGTGTGCTCCACCGTGTCCTCCGGGTGTTGCGCACATTGGCGACACCCGGGCGTCTCTTCCGCTTGAACCCGATGCAGGAACCTCCCGAACTTGCCATGTCCGGTGAGGACCTGCGTCATGCGGAAGGTAAGGACGCCGTGAGGTCTTTCCAGCCACGCCTCAAAGAGGGGACTTACCGCCATAATAGTGGCGTACCCAGCACTGGGTTGCGATAGCCGTTGACGCCATTTCACCATGAGATCCCGCCGGAGCTCTGTCCGCCATGCCTTGACATGTTGCGGCAGTGGACTTTCACCCCGGCGTTGCATCTCCACGCGCATGTCGTGCATGTGTGCAAGGACTGTTGCCTCCAGATCCCTACCCTACCCTACAGTACTCTACCCTTCACTACACACTACCATCGGCCCAGAAAGATATCCGTTATGATTGTGTCCCTATTTAAAATGTATACACCCATTTATTGAAAATTAACTGAACACAATTGGCACGGGGTAAAATGATCCATAATCATTTTGCCCACCCAATGCCTCATTAACGAAAAATATCGAAACATAACCTATGATTTTTAAATACTATAATGAAAGACGGTTAAATCGATAGCTAATTGACAGCAAAACCCGAGACAAACATACCTGTCACATAATATGTACATAGAATAAAGCTACAGAATGTCAAATAACAGCTTAAGTACCTTAGATTGAACGCAGGAATTTTGATTTTTTTGTGATAAAAACTTTTCTACAGCGAACAACGTCATGACACTAACACAGATTGTACAGCTAGGCCGTAGGAACCAGAAATTTACATAAAATATCCTAGATGGCGCTATTAAGTCAGTAAAGGAGTCAGGGATCGTTTTACCTCGAGGGATCATTTTGTACCTTCCCCTAAAATGTGAGTTTGTTATGCCGCATATAAATAATAATCTTTTGTTTCTTGATGGGTTTCTATACAACGTGTAACATTAAATGCGCAAAACATGAAAATAGTTTGATCAGAATAACGAGCAGAATCAAGTAAACCACTTTTTAATATGTTAGATTGACTCTTACAATAAGCGGTAAGTAATCAAAGTCAAAGTCAAAATATTTTATTTCACATAGGCCTACATGGGCACTTATAAAACGTCAGAAGCTAGTGCACGGTTCCAAATTGGTCGTTTCCTATGGAGAAGAACCGGCAAGAAACTCCATGGTTACTCTTTTTAAAAAAAAGTGGTAGGTGTTACAATATGATAGTATGTAAGAACAGTGTATATCAATACTGTACACAAAAGCAAAAAATAAAAAAAGTAATTTAAATAGGAAGTAATCTAAAGGTTTGTAAGGTATACAGTGTTCTCACATTCACATTACAAAACGAAAAAGAGGCTATATAAATAAAAAAGCAGTAGAAATATAGATAATTGCAACTATCAATAAATTGTAATGAATAGGTTTGATGTATTCAGGGGGCGTTTATTCATCATCTTATTAATCTATATATCGTCCGTGAACTTCTGAGATCTCCTATCTGACTATACACAAATTATACAGGAGGAACAATAAACTGATTTATTTAGTCTCCGTGAGGTATATTGACGAAATAAAAAAACACTTTGTTTGTTTATGAGTCCGTTTACTATTACTGTTTAAAATAGCTATTATTTTGAGCTTTACTTTATTATATGGAAGTTAGGAGATTTAACTTTTCAAATTCTAAACAAAATGCAGATAGGAGATATTTCAATTAGTTATTTAGGAGGAATTGCCCCCCAAAACTATACACGAGGTGTTAGTATCTGAAGATAGAATTTATTAGAAAAGGCCAGAAAAATAGTGTAAACAAAATTATTTATTTTCTATTTAAACAATAATGAAACAAAAACAAAAATTAAACATTTCGGAATTAAAATAAATTTAAACTTAAAAATTACACATCAGTCTAGACGGTAGGAACTAAGGACAACATACTAACAAAAATAATGTTTTATTAAAACAATCATCTTGTGTGCAAACGGGTCCTTAATTATTAATCATTATGAGGTAATGAGTCATAAAAGGAATGGCAGTCCAATGGAATTACTGACTTAAGTTCCTGTAAGTGTTTATACTTCTGGTTTGTGATTGGAATTCTATTTCTATGCAAGGGAGGATACTCTTTTATGATTGAAATGTTAACACGTTGAGGGAGAATATCCCAATCAGAATCAAAATCTAGTTTGTATTTAATGATACCGTTTTTATCGTAACTGATAGCCCTTATATCGGTTACTTTTGGATCTCCAGTCTTGCGACCTGGCCGTATTGAGGTATAGCGCAATGTTTCAGGAGACGAAAAGTTTTTAAAAAAGGTATAGTCGACCATAATGGCTTCGTAGGGCTTTCTGCGGGCTTCTTTGGTAACCGATAGAAAGTCGCTTGGAAGATGGATTAATCTATTTTTCAATTTTCTCTCTATAGCACTATGCACACAATCTCCTTCCATCTGAGTATGTCCGACCTCAAGGTACTTTTGAACAATGGATACTTCATTTTTCTTCATTGGATAGAATATTATTTCTGTTTTTGCTTGTGCAACCATCTGAGTATATTATAATTGGTAGTTGTTTGGGCAGGCAATGGCGAGTCAAATAATCTAGTCGATTTCCCTAACTTCGCCTGGGTTTTGACACTTTTTTTAACGTACTTTTTTAAATATTACCACTGCAGGCAAATTATTAACATTTTATGGAACAATTAAGGTTTCTTAATAATCACAAGCTAAAGTAACTCTTAAAATCATCGATTTAGAGATAAAAATACCTTGCCAAAGCCAGTAGGCGAAGATCGGGCCGTTGGCCTAACTTCGCCTACCTATGTTTCCTCGCTTTTTTTTAAGACGTCTATGGCTAGTATTTTTTTGGCTATAGAGCGATGTAGTAGAAACGAAAAGGTTTGTCGCAATTAATAAGAGTCGCAGTTGTAGGTAAAAATGGGTTCCTAAAAAATAAAGATCAAAAAGCCCCTAAAAATAAAACAACGCTTTTATTTACTTATTTATCTATTTACTTTTAGGAGTAGATACCTAAATCAGTTACCTATAGGAGTAAGTATCAGTCTCACATGTAATCAAATCAGTCTTTCGCTTAAATCTAACTTATAAGACTAAGTATGTTGGTATAATTATGGCACTTTGGTTGGTACTAATTGGTACTTACATAAAGAATCATAAGCAGCCTCAGATGGCTATAACAAACAGGAATTCACAACTAAAACGCAATTATACAATATTTTGTATGTGTAGGATAAGAAGTCACAATTACGACTAGTAAAGTCAGACACAAAACTTGTCAAAGCAGACAGCTGTACCTATCTCGCAGTCACAAGTATTTTTTTCTATATCTTACCTAATATTATTATTTTAAGTACCTACTAATATGAATCAACAGTGATAACTTCTGCGTCACACAGATGGACAATATTTCTATTTCAAATACCTATTTAAATAATTTTATTAACTAAATAAATAACTTTTACAAAGGCAACACGCTCTAAACGTTTGGAAAGCTTAAAGAATTTATAAAACACAAAAATTAGTCTCGTTAAATTATGTGTTTAGCAGAAAAACTAAAATAAAACAACTTCTAAAAACTTACAAATCGAAATGCTTTTCCTTTGGAAATCAGTCTTTTTTTAAGTATAAACCACTTTATTTTCAGCGTTGCCGCCGGATTTATATATCTAATTATGTAATTTTTATTGAATATTATATGTACTTAAATCACAATTGAATACTATATGGCCACGACGAGTAATTTCGGGCTCTGGCAGAACTGTAATAACATCTTCCATGTGTTGAATGATATAAATATCATCAATTATTGGATATGTGAAGGTAGTTCCCTTGCTAAGTTTACATTGTTTAACTTTTCGGGCGAATTTTACGGTAGGATTTGAATCATTCATGGACAAAACCTTACCCACAAAATGCTTGAGGCTCTTTTTTGTCGTGAACCGAGCTATAATCCAATCACCTTCTATTAGTTGTTTCTGATTTTCAGTGCAGTATTTTATATCATGTACACCAAATGGGATATCATTTAGTTCATAATTCTCTTTTTCTTCTTGTTGTAAACATTCGGCTATGTAAAAATCCTCCACTGTCTCATAATCTGAATTATCCGTGTCGACTGTAACTACTTCAGTATCCGTAGACATCGAACTTGTCTCACTGTGTGATCGAATCTTCCTTTGTTTCACCTTCGAATTGTATTTTAGTATTTTCTTTTTGTTAACTTTCTTCCCTTTTCCTAAATTCTACGTTTTTACTTTTTTCAGTACTTTAGTGTCTTTCTCTTGAAGGCATTTGGGTAATTTGCTTTTAAGAGTGGTCGCGAATGGCATATTTTCATTTTTATTTGAAATTTTGTTTAGGGTACGAACATTATCTGACGTTTGCATTGGTGGTTTTACGAGCACATCGGAGAGTATAATTATTTTATTGTGACCTGTTTTCAAGGATCTGTGACTATAATCGTTGTGTGTCTTGTATATATTACTGGTACTTGTGGAAGCTTCCAAAAGTGAAAAATTATGTGATGATATTGGTAATGCATTTTGCTCTGGTTGCACTAAATGAGAGTTAATCAAATTGATACATATTTTGCTGAGACCTTCAGGGGTGAAACAATTCTGACGTACAGAGATATCGAAAGTTTCTTCCAAGTAGCTCTCGTTTTCGTCTGCATCATCATTTACAATTAGATCAGCTGTAGTAAAGTTGTCAGTCTGTTCATTTAAAATCAGGGCATTCTCGATTTTTCTACTGTCTTTTGCAACTTTTGGAGAGTTCTTGTTTGACTTAGATTTCTTTACCGTGCTAGCAACATTTTCAGGCAAGTCACTACTAGATACAGATTTACCTGGTTCTATATTCAGCTTCTTGTTACGAACTTTCCTTAAAGGATTTGGGGCGCGAGATTCCTTCAAGTAATCTAAGAATGCTTCATCGATTCCATATTCCGACGTCGATGTGGAGTCCGGTAATCTTTTTATAACTTCGTAAGGGTTAAATGGAACAATACCTGTACTTTTGAAAGCACTGTAAATATTATCAGATTTGTGGTTGAGTTCGTGCATTAAATTTTTAAGTAGCTCTGGAAAATGTGATTTATTAATTGTTGCCTCTCTTGGATTTTTGATTTTATATTGTAACAAAATTGATCTCCAAATCTTTTTTAAAGGCCCAAAATAACAAACGTCTAGCGGTTGCGTTAAATGTGACGAGTTTGGAGGCAAAAAAAAACAAAGCGTATGTCATTTGCCTCACAGAGTGTCACAATATGGTAATTAATGTGTGACGCTAAGTTGTCTCCGATGAGTACTTTAGTTCCTGATTTGTTTTTTGCCCAAGGCAAAATAACAGTTTCAAACCAATCTTGAAACAGTGTGTGGTCGAACCATCCTGACTTGGAACGATTATATCTTGCGTTCGAAGGTCCGTTTATTGTCCACTGGGAGTAAAGGTGCTCCGCCTTATAAACCGTGTAAGGAGGAAGACATTCACCACCAGCAGTGATTGCAAACATAATCGATATTGCCCCTTTTGTACTATTAAGAACGCGTTCCGGATACTTTACACCTCGTCGGAACAGACATTTTTTGGTGCCGGGATTATCAGATAAATTTGTCTCATCGTAGTTCAGAATATTTTCTTTAGTAATTCCCTCCAAAGATCCCTGTAAGTTTTTGAAATAATCCGTCATTTCTTCGGAATTTTTTTCGCCTCGTTTTTTCGAAATATTTTGAGTCGCTCTATAAGTGAGTCGAGATTTGTTTTAATGAATAAATAAGCCCATTTCGTTCCAGGCAACTTGTGGTTAAATAAATATTGCCTACCGTTGGCTTCTAAATATTTATGGGCGACTATCCTAACATCCAAAAGGCTCAACGTAGAACCATAGTCACCTGCCGCTATTATAACTTTTGTTATAGCCTCTTCCTCCTGTGACGTGAGTCACGTAGGACAACCTACAGCTTTCTGATGTTTTTGATGGAGTGCGTCCAGCAATGATCGTCGAGGTATACCGTACAATGATTCGGCTTTGTAAGACGAGAGCTCCTTGTTTCTCATCATATCGAGAGCTAAGTCCATCATTTGCTGATCATGATGTGCAGTATACGATCTTTTATTTTTTTTTATTGAGGCCATTTTGCTGAAAAATAAAATAAATAAATATGTATCTTGACAATTACAAATCTTCACTTAAAACATTTCCTAAAAAACATCGCTGTTATAAGGCCATCTATGTACTAGGGTTCTTCAATAAGGAGGTGGTAAAGTTGAAATGGAATAAAACAAGCTGTGTATCAGGTATTCACGAAATTATTTTTTTATTTGATAGGCCTGAATATATGTAATATCCCTAAGGATACTAAGGATAAGGATCTACTACTAGATACACATCAAAAACATATTTTTTATTGAAATGTTTGTTTCTGTGTACATATTTATGTACACACATGTATAGATACCTACCCAATAAAAATGTACCTAACAATTTTTTTATAATAAATAACCGTTGGATGAAATTGGTTTAATATGTAAATATAAAACATACTACTACTACTACTAAAATGTCAATTGCATTTAATTTTTTTTACCACAATAATCTTAATTAATCTACAATGAAAATACTTATAATCTTTGCGACAACCCTATGGGTAGGCGAAGTTTGGAACATTATGGCCACTCATGTGTCTCCGTACTTAATTTCAATGATAGCAATTTATTCTTAAAGATTATTGACAAACTGATTACATTATAAGAATCTACGATAAATTTACTATATGATACACTTTATAGTATAATCTTACCTGTTCTCTGAAAGCGGATACAAACGAAGTTTTTCGCACTTCACTTAAAACACCTCACACCACTGACACTTTCTGATGTAATGACCGCCAAACTAAACGCATTAGCTGGGTTGCCATCAGCAAAATATTGCCATGACTAAATAGAAATTTGAATGTGGGTGTTTATTTTGTAACTTACTTCTAAGATTTCGGTTATATTGATAATTTTATAAATTCAGGCGAAGATTAGGCGACTAGGTGAAGTTAGGGAAATCGACGGTCTATAATAAATGTTGCGTAGGTAGATGCTGATAAATCACCTTCCGTTTCTGTAAACCAGTAACAGGTACACTCATGTGAGGCCAAATCATAGATGGAAAAATTGTGCACACACAATTTGGTCTTGTAATAAACAGCGCTTGCAGTAATAAATGGACACACCTTAACAGATTGTAAATCCATCGTCAAAACTATGTATTTTCCATTAACAGCTTCACTTTTGTCTTTATTTTTTTCTTCACGAGCTCGATTTTTCTTTCGTAGATGTATTTGGAAGTCATTCTCGGACACATTACCAGTCTGATGACCCACACAAGTATCACACATGTCCTTCTTTATTGTATAGCTATATTATATATAGATAGCTATATTCTTAGATTTTAGTGTTTGTGTAAATCTATTTCTAGCATAGGGAGTCACCTCCTTTTCTGTACAAAACTGTTTATACGTACTGTATAAGTGATTTATATTGCGATAAATTGGTTCTAGATAAACCTTGTTGGTATTAAGACGATTATAATGAGACGGCATTTTAGGCAACCCATCCAAAAACCTGTTAAGGGCATCCGCACGTCCCTGACGGGGTAATGCTCTGGGACGGCGGTTACGATACATATTTTCTTTAGATGGATACATGCCACATTGTCCTTTCTTGGCCCAACTCTGTACTGAAAATGATCCGAGACATAGAGTCTGAAGAAACATTTCTCGACAGGACATACTCGTTTTTTGGTTGTGGTGCCATCATTAGGATTGCTAACAGGAAGAAAATAAATTAAAGTACCTGATCTTCTCGAACTTTCAGATACTGTAATTCTGCCTTTTCCCTGAAAAGTAACGTTATTAGCAACGTACATTTTTCGTTGATGCCAATCCATGTCACTCCAGAATTGTTGGAATACCTTATCCCTGTCGTCATCTCCTACTTCATCACAACACCTGATCTTACTTTTTCTGCAGAAATTCGAATTACACCTAGGACCTAGGACCCTTGAGTTTCGAAATTGGGACTGCACTTTTTCACCCCTTGGCCGTTCCTCTGTCGAGTGGTCGAGGCGTACCTGTCAGACAGGTACATTGTCTACCCCGGTCACCAGGGAGACTGGAAACGTCGAGAGATGTCGTGCGGTGTTCCGCAGGGGTCGGTTCTGGGCCCACCCTTGTGGAACATCGGATACGATTACGTGCTGCGCGGCGACTTCCCTGACGGGGTCAGCGTGGTTTGCTACGCAGACGACACGCTGATCCTAGCGCAGGGAGAGTCGCACCAGGCGGCAGTCGCTCTAGCGACACGCGGGGTTGCGATAGCCGTTGGTAGGATCCAGGAGTTGGGACTCGAGGTGGCGCTGCACAAATCCGAGGCAATGTGCTTCCACGGCCCTCGGAACGCGCCACCATCGGACTCCCAGCTTACGGTAGGAGGAGTTCGCATCGGCGTCGGGTCGACGATGAAGTATCTGGGACTCGTCCTCGACAGCCGGTGGAATTTCGTAGAACATTTCCGACGTCTGGCTCCCAAGCTTCTCCGGGCTGGGGCTGCTCTCAAGCGGCTCCTGCCCAACCTTGGGGGTCCAGACGCCTCCTGCCGGAGGCTCTACGCGGGGATCGTTCGATCCATGGCCCTCTACGGGGCGCCGGTGTGGGCGCCGTCGCTGGCAAAGCGACCGGCGTCCATACTGAACGCCTGCCAGAGATTACTCCTATCTGTTTTCTGTAAATTAACTTTTAATGTCTCAGCTACATCAATTTTTTAGCATTCTAGGAAACAAAACTAACTAAATCGTTTTAGATAGTAACAAAATTAGTTTAAATGACAAATTTGAGTATAAAAATCTCTAAAAACTTACTTTTTATCACCAAACGCCTTTCAAGTACGACGCTATGCACGGATGCTTCGAGCAAACTGTCAGTTAGGAGAAATTGCCGCCAAATATAGGGCGACCAAATTTAAGAGATATTTCTCGGAAAGAATATCGTCCATACTAGTGACTATTTAAATTAGGAGGTTATTACATTCTATTGGTTATACGCGTCGTCAAAAGATGGCGTAATAATAAATTTTTGATAAAAATGTTAGTTAGGAGGTATCAGAAGTTCACGGACGATATATAAAAATCAATGCCACTTTTCGTTGTTATTTTATAACTTAAGAACGGGCTGACCTATCCAAACCAAATTTTTAGGCTTTGTTCGGACTATTTAGTAGATGGTTTATGTGAAGTTTGGTAGGGTAGAGTAGGGTATAGTAAGGTAGAGTAGGGTGGAGTAGGGTAGAGTAGGGAAGAGCGGGAGCGAAGCCGTGGGGGCAAAAGCTAGTATATTATATAACACTGGACTGACATGTCTCATTATTCCTAGAGTATCGAGAGAGGGCGTGCACACACACACACGCACGGGACAGTGTTGCCATATGTAATATGCTTCCTTTTATTTAAATTTTAATTAATTATTTATGTTCTTAAAATACTAGTATCCAGGCCATGAATCCTTGTTTCTGAACTTAGCGCATATGCCAGACTGACATTTATAAATTGACATTGACAATACAACTCGACTGATATAATTTTAACAAAAAAAATCTTTAAACTCAACTTATTCAAACAAACAATATAAACCTAATACATCACAAGCTAGGTACACTAATCGGAGAAACGTGCTGGCGTTTTTATGGTTCTTCCGTAACGCGACATCCTCGATGCATTTTTTTTTCTGTCTACGGGGAAAATGATCATTGACGAAACCCGCTCTTGGGTGGAGCGGGAGACAGTGTCAGAGTCTTACTGACTAAAAACCCCGCGCCGTTCCTTCTAGCCTTCATACCGGGGCTCTAGTTTCCTTTCGGATAACCCCGACCCCAGTAGCCTCTTCGACCGTTTCTTCTTTGGTATGGTGCCTTCATCAGTGTCAGTACCTTCCTCATTTTCCTCATCAGACTCCAATATCGGCACTTTCTCCACGAATGATTGCTCGACAAACGACGATAAACTTTTTGAATGACTTGCATTACCTTCACCACTACTTGATGCCATAATCAAAAATAAACATTTAAGAAATTAACTAAAACAACAAATTATCCACAACGATAATAAAATGCACCTACAACAATGAACGTGAAATCGCGAATGAAGTAAACTTGCATCTCTCTCGCACGCCGCTCGCGTCGCGCATCGTGTGATCGAACCTAGTTACCTACAACTCATCGTTGAGGCCGGATTGGTCAATTTTTAAAGCGCGCCAATTTGTCTTCGCCCCTTTGATCATTTTTTCATTAAAATTATAAATTGATGTATTAAATTGGTAACGAATACTATTAATTTAATATCTGAACGAAATAAAATGTTACTACTGTATTGGTGACAAAATATCAAATAAAAAGGAGTCGCAGTCAGGGATCGATAATCGATTTATTTGGTGACAGATCTACCATTCTGAGCACAGAGCTATTATTTAAGTAACAAAACTGTTATTATAAGAACGAAGTTTATATTCATGTAATGCAATATAATTTTATTGGTTATCGATCTCTTATTTTACACATATATTAACATTAATTTGATAATTCATACCTGGGAACAATTTTTGTTTATCTGAGAACGAAAATATTTCGTGGCGATAGATCTATTTATTAGGTGATACAACTTGATGACAAATATAAATTTTGGTGATAGACAATATAGTTCCCATTGTGTAGAGACAAAGAAATTTATAACTACAGATTATGACGAGCTCGGAGAGTGACAGAAAATGCTTTTGGTCTTTTAAGTCAAGGTTTCAGAGTTTTCTATTCGCCTATCGGTATATCGACCGAGATGGTTGATGACCTTATGTTAACAGCTTGTTGCTTGCACAATTTACTTCGGGATGGTTACCTCGAAGAAAATAGCATTCCACATTATCAAACAAATAGTGACAATCTCCCTGACCAAAACATGATAGATTTAGTGGCTTTGGGTGGGTTTTCGAATAGCAATGGATTCGAAGTCAGAGACAAACCAAAAGATTTTTTCGTTACTGAGAACGGTTCAGTTTCATGGCAAAAAGCAGCTATTAGTCGAATATAATACATTTCAAGCAAAATACATTTTTAACCGATCTCCACAAAAGGAGGAGGTTATCATTTCAACAGTATTTTTTTGTGTTTTTCTTTTTTCTGCGTTACGGTTATTCTTTTTTAAAAAGGTGTGTAGGTCAAAACATTCCACTACTTATCTACGTATATGTACCTACACTAACAATGAAAAAATAAACCTTTTCAATAAAAAAAATAACCGAATTTAAAAATGTGAGAGTACTGATCTGTGTAGGTACTGATCATTTTCTACACCTACCCTCTTATTCATAAACTTAGTTATTTATTTTTTGCTTTTTAGTGTAGTAACTATTTTTTATTTGAAGTCGGTTCAATTTTTTCATAGAAAAGAAGTAAAATACTTGTAACTATTAGGTACATAATCATGAAATTAAAATAAAGTTGGTAAGAACATTTACTCACTTGTTTTATTGATTTTGTTCGATATATCCTTCCATATATTTTCTTTTATTAAATTATTACGATAATTAGTATGACTGCTATCATAAAGGGCTGGATATACATTCAGTCAAAAAAGTATCGGGAATGGATGATTTGTTTATGGTTCCAAATTCAAATTTTTGTTTTTTTGTAGTTGTTAGATTGGCACAACTGTTTTCCATTTTGGCGCCGAGTTTGAGTTGCATCTGTTATTTATATTAAATACAGTGCTGGTTTTAGTAATATCATATATAGTGTGTATTGCGAATTTCATAATGGACAAAAATATCGAACAAAGAGTTTGTCTTAAATTTTGCATCGCCAATGGAATTTCGTGTTCGGAGTCACTGAAAATGTTACAGAAGGCTTACGGTGAATCGACTTTATCAAAAACTCGTGCTTATGAGTGGTTCAAAGCGTTCAAAAGCGGTCGAGATGTGATGGAAGATTTGCCTCGCTCTGGTAGGCCGTCAACGTCTGCAACTGAAGTTAACATCGCAAAAGTGAAGGAAATAGTGACTGAAAATCCCCATTCAACTCTGAGAGAGATAGCCGCCGAACTTTCTGTATCTCACGAGTCGATCCGTACCATTTTAACTAATCATTTGGGTATGAAACATGTTGCTGCTCGGCTAGTCCCAAAAGATCTGAATTTTCTCCAAAAACTCAATCGCATGAAAGTCGCTGAGGACATGCTAGAACGAGTCAGTTCGGACCCAACATTCATGAAACGCATTGTTACTGGTGACGAGACGTGGGTTTACGGGTTTGACATGCAAACTAGTCAACAAGCTTCGGAGTGGCGCCTTCCAACTGATCCGAAACCGAAAAAACCACGCCAAAGTCGATCAAAAGTCAAAGTCATGTTGACTGTTTTCTTTGACTATCGTGGTGTTGTGCACTCTGAATTCTTACCGGAAGGTCTAACGGTAAATAAAGAATATTATTTGAGCGTTATGCGGCGTTTAAGAGAGCAGATTCGACGAAAAAGGCCAGATTTGTGGAAAGAAAATTCTTGGATTTTGCACCACGACAATGCGCCTTCGCACAAGGCTATCACTGTGAACGAATTTTTGACCAAACACTCAACAAATACCATCCAGCAACTCACCACCAGATATGCACCAGATATGGCTCCTGCTGACTTTTTTCTTTTTCCTAAACTCAAATTACCACTTCGTGGCACCCGTTTTCAATCGATAGAAGACATAAAGGAGAATTCGCGGCGAGAACTGAACTGAATTCAGGAAGCAGCGTTTAAAAAATGTTTCGATGAATGGATTATTCGTTGGCGCAAGTGTATCGTTTCTAAAGGAGCATACTTTGAAGGTGATAAAATAAATTTGGATGAATAAAAGACATTTTGTGTATTATTGATCTTTTCCCGGTACTTTCTTGACAGAGTAGTAAAGTCACATAGTTAATTAACTGTTCCTCTTCTGAGTCAGAGAAATTCATCCTTTTGTTGTCAATTTACGTGTCAACATTCAAGTAGGTACGAGTACTCTTGCTGCGGCGGCAGACGCGTCACTACCTACCGGTCTGTCGCGGCGGTAAAGCGACACTGACGCGCAGCAGTGCTGCCGCGACATTGCTGCCTAGCTCGGAATGTAATCTCATATAAGCCAATAGAAATTGTACGGGGACCAGTAGTGTCGCGGCAGCACTGCTGCGTGCAGCGTGGTTCGGAATCATACCTTTAGGCTATTCACTTTAACCCTTCAGACACCGTCAATTAGAGACACAATAGTAAGACAATAGATGCGCGGCCACCGGTGGTCGCTTGGGGATTCATGAATTAAAATAAGAAAAAATATATTATTGGTATTGGAACATTTTAACATAATTAATATTTACATGAACATAGCTTCAAATTAATTCTGCACAACGTTCCAGGTACTTTTTATCCATATGTACCGTAATTTATGATCTAAATTTTACATCATCATTTTACATCTAAATTTGGTTTTTTAATAAATATGTAAAACCTGAAGAACAAATAAAAGAATAATAACTGCTTATCACTTTTTTTTATTAAAAGGTCACAATTTAAAAAACAGTATAAAATCTTGTGCAATTGGAGAGGTCTACGTCCAGCAGTGGACTGCTATAAGCTCACGATGATGATAAGATCTTCATACTCAATACTCAATACTCAATACTTTATTGCATTCCATAGTACATATAGGTGGTATAAACATTGTCAAGATCAATATGGACCCTGTCGGGCACAGCAAAGTTAGGAGAGAGGACGAAGACTAAGTAACAATTCATGGAATTAATTAATTAATTATTATAGGTACATTTTTTTTTTGTTTTTCATCGTTATTTTTTAATTATGTACTATGTATATTTAAATGAAGCTATTTATGCATGTTTTTATGTTATTATATTGTTATGTCTATTTATTGGTAAATTATGTCTAATATTTAATTTATTTTTGTTATCATTATTATTAAATTGTTTTAATGTTGATATTAATTTATGTTTGTATATTTTTATAACGTCTTTGTTTAAGCAAATTATGTAAGGTATTTTTATTTATTTTTATCATCACCATTATTAAATTATGTATTTATTTAAATTAATTATGTATACATACTATAATTATGCCTGTGTATAGTTTTGATAAATGATGTCAGATATTGTTCCTGTCTTCATTATTATTAAATTATGTCAATTATTTCATTTGTTTTTGTAATCATTATTATGAAATTATGTTATTTTTAAATTAATTTATGTATGTAATGTCTTTGTATAGTAAATTGAATGTCAGGTATTTGTATCGTCATCATTTTTAAATTATATATTTATTTATATTCATTTTAACATTGGATCAATGATGTCTAAATGAATAAATTATTATTATTATGTATAAATTTAATTTATAATATAAATTATTTACTATTGTAAGTAGCTAAATTGTTACAGTGATACAGTATGTAATTAATAGTTTTTACTGTAGTTTATGTTTATCGTTATAGTATTCATCTATAGTATAGTAAGATTTGTCTATTAGAAATTGTTTTAGTTTATTGATAAATATGTTATTACTGTCTGCATTTTTGATGGATTCTGGTAACTTATTATATATTTTAATAGACATAACAAATGCACTAGAAGAGTGCATTTTCAATCGTGAAGTGGGTATGTTAAGCCTATTTTTATGTCTAAGTGTGATTTTAGTTTGAATGTCCTCTCTTTTGGTATAGAATTGTGGATATTTTCGAACAAATTTGCAAATTTCCAGTATATAAAGACAGGGTAGAGTTAATATTTTTAGCTCTTTGAAGTAGGGTTTACAGGAGTCGGAATCTTGCATATTCTTATCATTTTTTTCTGTAAAGTGAATAGTGTAGGCGCATCTGTGCTATTTCCCCATAACATGATTCCATATTTGAGCCATGCAAATGCATATGAGTAATAAGTAACTAATGCTGTTTTGAGGTCTGTTGTTTTTTTTATTTCTCTGAGGGCGTATGTGAACTTAGATATTTTAGCTTTTATTTTTTGAATGTGGGGTTTCCAATCTATGTGGGAATCTACGTCTAGGCCTAAAAGGGTAAATTTATTTACAAGTATAGTCATAGTCATCATCCTCTTGCATTTCGAAATCTGGTTCCCCACCAAACCCATCGACATCATCTATGGTTCCCTCCGTACTCTTTAGGTTTTTATAAAATTCATGACAATCCTCAGGGATGTACTGAAACATGGATTGTAAATCTGCTAATTTGGCTGGAGCAATGGCTTTACCATCCGGCCACAACAAACAGAAATCGGACATGTTAATATTTCGTGTCTCCCCTCCTAACTTTTTTTTCAATTGTTAATTCCTTGTAATCTTCCTCTAATGATGATTTCATAAAAACTGAAAACACTTTCTCTTTTTCAAGTCTTATTGCTTTTGTATTTAACCAATTGACTTTGGTTTTGTCTGTGAACTTTTTTCTATTGATAATATTTCTTTCCAATTTTTAAAAATCAGTCTTATTCATTTTAAATACTTCTAGAGGTTTTCTTTTTTTACACGTTTTAATTACGGACATATATTCTTCGGCTGTATAAATACGTTGATAGTGTTTGAGAGCAGTTTCAATTTTGGAAAAGTCTGTATCATTAGGCAGAAAGATATGCCCAGACTCAAGAAATCGCATTGTAATGACTTTTAAAGTGTCATGTGAGCTTAGAAGTGCTTTCAACATGAGAACTATTTTTATGTTGCGGTTCTGCCCTCCACAACAATCGCTCCAAAGAATAAGGTGTTCAACAGCGGGCCTTATTTTAGTTTGAATATATTTAATAAGGCACGATCCCACCTCTTGCGCACCTCTTCCTGCTTCTCCTTCAACCCATATGTAACAATGACCAATGTCATCTGAAGCACTATGGATGCCACTGTTGTAAAGCCACAATTGCCTTTTATAAAACGCAACATTTGTAGGTATTCGTGGTAATGGTAAAGTTTTTTCTAAATCGAATGTTACACATTCAATAGTCGACGTGTTTCGAGCGTCTTCAAAATCGGAGTTCATTTGTTTCCTCAAAATTTCAGCCTTTCCTAAATGTCGAGTCTTTTCTGTTCTAGCTTGTTCTTTTTCCTCGAGAGTTCTAGCATTTTGAATTTTTACAGTTAACATATCGCACTTATTGCAGGTGTCTTTTTTTAATGTTTTACACTTTAGGTTAAGAGCTCTTACACACGAGCGGCATGTTCCCAACGGCAGAGGTAACTGCAGCCGTCGACGCGCGTCGGCGGCAACCGTCGACGCGTCGACGGCAGCTGTCGACATTTCAACTTCGAAGATCAGCGGCAGCCGTCGTCTGCTCTCTTAGTATAAGAGTCAGTTGTAAAATGGATTCCGAAGAAGAAACACTGTTATTGCTTTTACTTCGCCGACGCCGACGGAAACGAAAAATAAAAACACGTTCATTGTGAGTTCAAGAAATATTAATCAATAGAGATCAAGATGGGCATTTTTTTACTCTCTATCCACTGTTACGAAGAAACGACCAAAAGTTTTTCAATTATTTTAGAATGTCCATTGCTTCTTTTGATGAGCTAACGGCTATTTTAACAAGTTCAATTTCTGGCCAAGATACCATAATGCGGAACAGCATTTCAGCTCAGCTGAAATGCTGAAGGCAGCGATATGACATTGAGGTAAGTAATTTTTTTTTTAATATAATAAAAATTTATAAGTAATTTAGATCATTCCTTTAATGAGATCAACATAATTTGGCACCATTTTCTATTTATTACAAAGCTTACAAGTTCAAATAAAAAGAAATTCACCTACTACCTATAGGAACAATAATAATTATAGTTACTTATATTTTAATAAAAATGTTATTGTAGAAAACCAAGCAATGTTTTCTAACACATATTTTTACTATCATAATATTATTATTTT
Organism: Mythimna lalbum; assembly: GCA_949319445.1. Classification (NCBI taxonomy): domain Eukaryota; kingdom Metazoa; phylum Arthropoda; class Insecta; order Lepidoptera; family Noctuidae; genus Mythimna; species Mythimna lalbum. The sequence goes on along the minus strand of OX439357.1, from coordinate 5,348,047 downwards.
TTCGCAACAAAGCGAAACAAAGAAAACATACAAGGAATTTAAAATAAAAAGGAAAGGAAAAAGTCTCCATGGGTGGGACTTGAACCAATGACCCTCGGATTAGGTATGGGTGTACGGGTGTCCCATTGCTCTGCCATCTGAACCACAGTAGCTCAGTTAGCTTACTAGGTAAGCCGTACCGCTACCGTGGTTCAGTTGGCATATCCGTGATAGGTCGTGGGTTCAAATCCTACGCGAGGAGATTTTTGCCTTTCCTTTTCACTTGAAACATGGTTTTAGAATAAGTTTTCGTAAACAATAAATAATATCAAAACAATCAAGTATACCCTAAATCTAAAGCAGTCACCATCTGAATCATTCATTAAAAAAAATATTCTGAGAAGAGATCCGTTATTATTGTATGTGCACCAGAATCCTGAGACGATAAGCTATCATTAGATGCGAGTTGACTTTCCGGTCTTACAGGATTTCTTTCAGAGGAGGTTGTGTATCCCATGTAGTTATAAGAAGATTGACTCGTTGAAGGCGTCGAAATTGACCTGTAGTTTTGCATTACCCTGTAATTCTTAATAACTTGCATAATTTCACCTTTGGCGTCCAATTTCCAATCGTCTGGTATTTTTTTGAAATCACTTAGTAGTGACAACAGAAATAACTTGTCTTCATCAGGAAGGTTTCTCAGCTTTTTGCAGTTTATCATTTAATCGCATGGTTAATGTTTCGATCAAAACACCATCGCTGTCAGTTTGGCGCTTTCGTGGTCTTTTTTGAACACTCTCTTCTTCTTGTTGATTGAACTGTTAGTGGAGGACACGTCTGCTGAGAGTCAAAGTTTGAAACGTTCTGACCTCTATCTTCGGTCACATCTTTCAGAAATAGTAATTGGTCATAGTACGTATATTGTTTTGGTGTGAACGCTGCAGATCCGCTTTTTTTCTTTAAGTTAGTGTAAGTGGATAAATATGCGAGAAGACAATTTGCCACAGGAAGAAACTTGGAAAAGTATTGCTGATAAATTTGAAAGACGCGCTCAATTTCTTAACTGCATTGGCGCAGTTGATGGAAAACATATTAGAATATTCAAACCGAAAAATAGTGGCTCATCCCATTACAATTATAAGAATTATTTTTCGATTATTCTACTAGCTATCTGCGACAGTGACTATAAATTTATCTTTTGTGATATAGGTTGTTACGGACGACATTCGGATTCAACTATTTTTGAAGAATCAGTTTTTTTATATAAAACTACAAGAAAACTCACTAAACATTCCAAAACCTACACAGATTACAAGTGATGTAATTGCTTTGCCTTTTGTGTTTGTTGGAGACGAAGCGTTCAGTTTGTCACAAAATTTGTTACGATAAGGACGTAACAAATTTTAGATTATAAAAAAATATTGGACACGTATTTTTTTTTCGATTTAACCAATGTCCAATATTTTTTTATAATCTAAAATACGGACTAAATAAAATGTAGTTATTTTGACCCTGGAAACTACCCTATTGTAAGAAATCGGACTGCAGGACGGTAAAATTCCTTGTAGTGCACAAACGCCGTAAGGGTATGATTTCTTTTAGGACCTCCGAATCACCTAAGAATTTCCAGGAAGAGACCAATACTATTGACGCCATACTTGACGATAACCTTACGTCGCATCACACGATAATTGCTCAACCATCTACTTCAAAAAACTGTTTCTCGTCCCACTCAGACCACCAGAATGATTCTGAAGTTTCCCCACAAATATTGTAAGTAACCTATAGTCATTCTAGTAATGAAATATAGCTAAAAAATGTATTGAATATTATAGATCTTATTATTAAGAACTGTCTTATTGTACTATAGGTATTGACACGGGAAATAAGGTATAGAATCTATTATTTTAAAGAATATATATATATATCTTGAATTTAAGGGAATTTTGTTGGTTTTTTTAATTTAAACTTCAACTTTTTTAAATTCTAGAACGAAATAGAAGAAGATTCCAAGCTTTCTTGACAGTGATCGTAGCGTTTTTGACGACAGTTGCGCCGATCCAGATTATATTTCAGATACAGATTCTAGTCAACGGCGTGGGAGGAAGACTTTTAGGTTCAATAAGCATATACTTAGTACTGAAAGTGAGTCATCGATTGAAGAAGCTATTCCAACAGTTATTGAAAAGCCAAAACGAAGAAAGATAGTTACTAAGAGGTGTATTTTAACCGAAATAGAAAAAGTTAAGAGAAACAAAGAAAAGTATACCATTTTACCAGTCTCTTGCAAATGTTTGTCAGTAAATCCCAAAAACATGTGTCACACAATTGATGAAGACAAACGCAAGGTCATATGGGACAACTTTTGGAACTGTAATTATATTACACGCCGACAATGGCTTTCAAAATGTGTGTCTACTAAATCAGTACAAAGAATTACAACCACTGCCAACAAAAACAGAACAGTAACCAGAGTTTACTTCATAGAAGATCCCCAGACTAAGGATATGCTGAAGGTGTGTAAATCATTTTTTTTTTAAACATTAGGCTATTCATCTGTAGGGTTCACCCCTACCATATTATTAATTTATGTATGTTTACTATAAAATCACACAACACAATAACAGCAACACAATTATGTAATCACATTTATTAATATTTATTTGCATACACAAAAACGATCACATTTCGGAACGCATCGGTGGTGTCAAGGGATATCGATGTGTGCGTGCACGCAGTGATCTACGCTGACCTTCAGTCCGCTACGTACCAACAAATCATTTTTAAAAGAAACATCGATTGAGTATCAGGATTAAAATGTCAAAACGACCAAATTTGTCAAATATTCACATTACTCTACAGGGAACACAATCTGCCAAGCGATCAAGGTTCACCCCTGGGACCCCAGCAGACCAGCTGTCTGAAATTAATGAGAGATTAACAAGGGTTGAACAGAATTTATTAATTCACTTGGTTGAGACTCTGCTGAAAACAAGTGTATCTCCACCGTTAGTCGTACCTCAACCGACCATTCAATTCAAGCCATCAACAGCAGTTTGGAAGTTAATGAACAATGAGTCAAAACAAGACCCTCCCCAGTGAAGTAGGGTTACTCAATATTAAATTTGATACTGCACTCAACTTGGCAAAGACCAAAGTCATTTGCCAACAGATCAACTCAGGTGATAAATCTAATGTTGATTTACAGAGGTTTCTATTACTTAATCCACTTATTGATCACAAGAAAGTTAAAACTGGAGTGAATGTAATTGGGGAAGTTATATCTAATATCTTTTTATCATCAGGAGAAATTCACTTGAAGGAGTTAGCATGGAAGAATCACAACAACGAACTGCCGTGCGCGCCACTGATTGTTTCCGTTCGCATCCTAGTTGTTACGCGAATCTTTCACTGTTACGTGTGAACTATTGTTTTGTGCCGTGTCTGTATACTGTGTCTCCTTTTGTCTCATGTACTCCTTCTGTGTTGTTGTGTATGTTGTGTGGTGAAGTAAACCGTGAGTACTTTGTAGCAGCGATTTTTATTTCCGCGCACCCGCGCTCACTGCCTGCCCACATAAACTTTTCTCCAAACATCCGATGCAGTCATAACAAGTCTTTTTAAAGCGAAAGCTTTATCACCATGTGATGGTGGTGTGAAGGAAAACAGAGGTCAATATAAAAGGAGAGTTTTACAAACCGATAAAATAATAATGCACATAAACTCCTACCATCCTTGCCAATCACACTACAGACGTTACAATGCACCATACGTCAAATATCTTCCTCATGGCTTAACATTACGGAGTATGTATCAAAATTATGTTGAAAAATACCCTGAATTTCACCATAGTAAGGAAATTTATCGCCAGGTTATGAAAACAATGAATGTTTCTTTGCATACACCTAAGTCAGATATGTGTAGAGATTGTGAGATATTTAAACACAAATACAAAAAATACTACTCTGTCAAGAAAGTACCGGGAAAAGATCAATAATACACAAAATGTCTGTTATTCATCCAAATTTATTTTATCACCTTCAAAGTATGCTCCTTTAGAAACGATACACTTGCGCCAACGAATAATCCATTCATCAAAACATTTTTTAAACGCTGCTTCCTGAATTGAGTTCAGTTCTCGCCGCGAATTCTCCTTTATGTCTTCTTTCGATTGAAAACGGGTGCCACGAAGTGGTAATTTGAGTTTAGGAAAAAGAAAAAAGTCAGCAGGAGCCATATCTGGTGAATATGGTGGTTGCTGGATGGTATTTGTTGAGTGTTTGGTAAAAAAATCGTTCACAATGATAGCCTTGTGCGAAGGCGCATTGTCGTGGTGCAAAATCCAAGAATTTTCTTTCCACAAATCTGGCCTTTTTCGTCGAATTTGCTCTCTTAAACGCCGCATAACGCTCAAATAATATTCTTTATTTACCGTTAGACCTTCCGGTAAGAATTCAGAGTGCACAACACCGCGATAGTCAAAGAAAACAGTCAACATGACTTTGACTTTTGATCGACTTTGGCGTGGTTTTTTCGGTTTCGGATCAGTTGGAAGCCGCCAATCCGAAGCTTGTTGACTAGTTTGCATGTCAAACTCGTAAACCCACATCTCGTCACCAGTAACAATGCGTTTCATGAATGTTGGGTCCGAACTGACTCGTTCTAGCATGTCCACAGCGACTTTCATGCGATTGAGTTTTTGGAGAAAATTCAGACCTTTTGGGACTAGCCGAGCAGCAACATGTTTCATACCCAAATGATTAGTTAAAATGGTACGGATCGACTCGTGAGATACAGAAAGTTCGGCGGCTATCTCTCTCAGAGTTGAATGGGAATTTTCAGTCACTATTTCCTTCACTTTTGCGATGTTAACTTCAGTTGCAGACGTTGACGGCCTACCAGAGCGAGGCAAATCTTCCATCACATCTCGACCGCTTTTCAACGCTTTGAACCACTCATAAGCACGAGTTTTTGATAAAGTCGATTCACCGTAAGCCTTCTGTAACATTTTTAGTGACTCCGAACACGAAATTCCATTGGCGATGCAAAATTTAAGACAAACTCTTTGTTCGATATTTTTGTCCATTATGAAATTCGCAATACACACTATATATGATATTACTAAAACCAGCACTGTATTTAATATAAATAACAGATGCAACTCAAACTCCGCGCCAAAATGGAAAACAGTTGTGCCAATCTAACAACTACAAAAAAACAAAAATTTGAATTTGGAACCATAAACAAATCATCCATTCCCGATACTTTTTTGACTGAATGTATGTTCTGACATTGAAAGAACTGGCCTCTCATGCAGTTCATAAACTCAAGGCTAAGTATACTACAAAATTATACAGACAAGATGTAGTAAAAGCAGCTGATAGAAGCGATACAAAAGTTTTTGCAGTGGACTAACAGAAAGTGTTTTTAATACCGATGATGCCTGGTCTTAAGGATTCTGTTTTTTAAGTAGGTTGGTTTCGTTTAATTTAACGTTTGCGCCTTTAAAAAAAGGAGAAAAGGCGACTTGTTTACTGTGACACGAAGAAATTTCTGAGAGAGAAGCGAGAAATATAATAGATGCTTTTTATAAATTTATAAAAAAAGAAAGAGATATCAAAAACTTCGTCTTCTGGGCCGATAACTGCACGGCTCAGAATAAGAACTGGTTCTTGTTTACTGCATTTGTGCAAATCGTCAACATGCCACAATCTGGAATAGAAACGATTACAATAAAATACCTAACAAAGGGCCATACCCACAATGCTGCCGATAGTGTCCATGGCAACATTGAGAGAGCCTTGATAAAAGCTCGAAATGTGTACGATTTCGACGACCTAAAAGACGTGGTTTTGAGCAGCAGACGCAAAATGAAAATCCTTGAAATCGACCCCTCAGAAGACAAATTTAATTGGGCTAAGAAAAAAAGACAAGCTACCAAATCGCAAGATCCTTTACAAAGTTTTCTTATATCTTCGGTAACTAGTGTACAATTTCGAAAGGGGTCGCGTACTATGTTTTATCAAACAATGCAACAAACAGAGTACAATGAATTAGATTTTTTGCAAAAAAGATTAGATATAACTAAGTTACCGGAAGGCGTGGCTATGCGACGTGGTATCAACACAACGAAAAAAGAAGCGATAATTCAAAAATTGGTTCCTCATATGCCAGAAAATCTTCGATTTTCTTGGCGAAACCGTATCCGGTACGAAAACCGGAGATTACCATGATAATATGAACTATAATAATTATGAAAAATGGATACGCACACAACTTTTGCCGAATCTCCCATCGAGATCGGTGATGGTGATAGATAATGCCTTATCATAACAAATTAGAGGATGCAGCGCCGAAGTCAAATAGCAAAAAGGCAGAAATGGTGGCATGGCTTACGGAAAAAATATCCCTTGCAGTTCTGATATGTTGAAACCAGAACTGTATAAATTAATTTCTATACATAAAGAAAAATTCAAAAAAATTAATATTGATAAAATTTTAGAAGAACACAATCACACAATATTACGGCTTCCACCTTACCATCCCGACTTGAACCTCATAGAAATGGCTTGGGCATCAATAAAAGGTTACGTGGCGAAAAAAAATGTCACAAATAATATAACTAATATTATGAAACTAGTGGAGGAAAAAGTAAATAGCATGACTGCACTATGCGACAAAGTTATTAATATTGAGGAAGAATATAAAAAAAGTGATGTCATCATAGATAACCTAACTAAAAAAATAATTATTCACGTGAGCGATAATGAATCAGATGAAGAAGATTTGGATGTTTTTTGGGAAGAGAGTGATTCGTTTGCGGAACCATCCACTAGTAGATGTTTTTATGGAAGGTGTGGCCCCATTGCACAGTGTGTTATTTAGCCTTAAAAGTTGGCCAATAATGGAATTTTATATTTTCCGCTAACTACCTAGAATTTTATCTGGCCAAAAAGCTTATTAGTCACTGCAACCAATAGTAAAACACGTAAAGCGGTAGCTTAATACAGCGCCTCGTGCGGCCAGTCGGAAGTTACAGCTCGCTTACGCCAGACGTGTGATTTTGCGATACGTTGTTATTTCGGTGTTTTCCAAACTCTTGTTTTTGTTTGGTGGAGTGGTTTTGTGTCAGTTTTTGTGATGGATGGGTCTACTCCAGGTATGTACCTACTTTCTTATTTATATCATTCTATTAAAAAATATATTGTAGATTTTTGTATTTATAGCCGTAAACACAGGTCTAATTAACTGTTGTAAAAATAATTTATGTTGCATTTCAAAAAGCGTTTTGTTGTATTTCTGAACATTTCTAAACATTAAAATTTGTGTTATAATATGAGGTTGTTATTTCATTGTCCACTCATAAGAAAAGTAGCCGCACGAAACCGCTCCTTTCTTTTTTTTATTTTTTTTTTCTAGCGGCCTATATTATTTGGTACAAATTTATTTTGTTAACATTATTCGTTTTAATTGTTATAGGACCTTCTGGCATGAAGATGATTACTCGGAAATACTTATATGACATTGCCCAAAACTCAATTGGGTCATCATTTGACGAAAAACTTAAGCTTATGGAAATCGAAGTGTTAAAAGGCTATTTTCAAGACGATCCAAAAATAGCAGACGCTAAACACAAATTGTCCATTGTTAAGCACCAATTTAAACAAAAATGGTTGGCAGCTCAAAAAAACAAAAAGAGATTCGAAGAAAAAAATGCCACGTGGCTAAAAGACACAATAACTTTCTATTGTTTACATTATGACTAATGTGACTTTTTTATATCATTTTTCTATTTGTTTGTTTTAGGAGTTAGCCCCGGGCGTCCTCAAAAATCATTTGAAGAATCAAGTGAAAGAAGTAAAAGACGGAAAACCGAAGACCTGAGGTCAAAAGATTTAGCAGAATTAACGTATGCAACACAAATGCAATTGCGACAGGCCGGCAAAGTTGAAGCTTCGAAAGTTGTTAAAGACCTTACGAAAAGTCCTCGAAGAGCTATAAAATACATCAAGGCCTTTAAAGAAAGTGTTGAAAAGCAAGATCAGCCTCGTCAATTATCACCTTTACAAGCATTGTCAATGTTTACAGAAGCAGAATTAACTAAAACTCAATATCAAAGAGTCCGTGAGACGAACCCAAATTTTTTCCCATGCTATTCTATTGTTCAAAAAGCAAAAAAAGATAGCTATCCGGAAATTCATCGTGTGACCGAGACATGTGCTGAAGTTCTAGTTTAGAAGTTGATGGATCACACAGGATCAAGACTGATACAGTTTTTGGGAAAAGCTGTAGAAAATTTAAGTGAAGAAGAGAAATCCTCATTAATATTAATAAGTAAGTGGGGTTGTAACGGCTCGCAACAAATACAATATAAAATGAAATTAGAGTTTGAAGATGACTCTGCCAATATATTTCAAAGTTCAACAGTTCCACTCCAATTACTTTACGGCTCTGAAAAAAAAATTCTGTGGCAAAACCCAACACCATCGTCACCTCGCTACTGTCGCCCTATAAGAATACGTTTTGTGAAAGAAACAACTGACGTAACTAATGAAGAAATAAATTATATCCAATCACAGATATCAGCACTCACTAGTACAAATATAAATGGCATTTCTATAAAGCATAAGATGCTATTTACGATGGTGGATGGCAAGGTATGCAATGCAGCAACACATACCAAATCAACTATGAGGTGCTACATTTGTGAAGCTACTATTTCAGAATTTAATGATTTATCAATGGAAAGGCCATGCAAAAAAGAGAATTTCAGCTTTGGGCTGTCATTATTGCATGCTAGAATAAGATTTTTTGAAACGATGCTGCATGTGGCATATAGGCTACCCATTAAAAAGTGGAATGTTCGCCTTTCTGCCGAAGAGAAACAAGTGGTGGAAGACAGAAAAAAAGAAATCCAAAGCCAGTTCAAAGAAAAACTTGGACTTTCAGTAGACATGCCTAAAGCAAATTTTGGTAACACAAATGACGGTAACACAAGCAGAAGATTTTTCGAGGAATATGAAATTTCAGCAGAAATTACAGGGGTCGATAAAAAATTAATTTATCGTTTAACAGTAATTCTAGATGCATTATGTTCCGGTATGAAAATAAATGTGGAACAATTTGAAAAATATTGCAAAAAAACTGCCGAACTTTATGTGTCGTTATATCATTTTTACCGTATTTCCCCTACATTACACAAAGTTCTTCTTCATGGAGCAGCTGTCATCAAGGAAGCAATACTACCAATTGGGCAACTGTCAGAGGAAGCAGCAGAAGCTCGCAACAAGAATATTAGGACATTCAGACTAAACTTCACAAGAAAGTTCTCGCGAGTAGAGTGCAACATGGACGTACTAAACCGACTTTTATTGACTTCTGATCCTTTATTAACTGGTATGAGATGTAACTCAAATAGAAAAAAGAAGAAACTATTGCCAGATGTTGTAAATCTTTTATGCGAAAGTGACATAACAAATATTAATATTGTTGACAACAGTAGTGATGACGAATAAATAGTTATATATGCAAATAAATGGTTGTTTTATTGTGCTTTCATGTTAAATCGAATAAAAAGTATATATATAAGGTCCTAAAACCAAAAAATATTTTTGGCCAACTTTTATGGCTAAATAACACACTGTGCATTGTGAATATAGTTTTTATTTATATTAATGTTTTTTTTATTTACATTAATGTTTTTTTTATTTACATTTATCCTATTGTACGTAAGCAAATAGTTATACGATTAAAATAAATAATTACCCATTTACTCAGTCTTGTACTAGCGCTCGCCGAAACAGTCGTTTTATTTACATGACTCATCACCCCTTTATACATACGTACACAGTAGGTACACTTACATTTGGTGACCCCGATATCTGTAACACGTGCCCCGATAAAAAGTGATTTTTTCGTGATTGTATCGTGTCGTGATAACTGCACTGCACAATCTCATCAGCCTTCCACAAGCGAATCTCCCTGGTTTTGGTTTTCAAGAGGCATATAGTTATCTAGACATGACATCCAGCGGAAATTGTGGACATGGGGCAGCATTATGCGGAGCGACGGACTTGCTTGCAGTCTGACTGACGTTGCGGCAATAGGTATGTCATCGAAGATACCCGAATTTTGGACCGAAATGCCTAGAGTCTGGTTCGCCCAGTTCGAGACAATGATGGCTCCTCAAAAACAGGGCGACGAAGCAAAATACGGCGTTGTGCTGGCCAACCTCAACAAAGACGCGATAAGTCAGGTGGCCGACATAATAATTTCGCCTCCTGCCATCAATAAATATGGTGCCCTTAAAGAAAGACTCCTTGCTGTATACGAAGAATCCGAAGAGCGGCAGTTCCAAAAGCTGGTAGGTGAAGTGGAATTAGGCGACCAAAAACCGTCACAACTGTTGAGACGAATGAGAGAATTGGCACGTAACAGTCAGGTGGCCGAAAAAACACTACATAGCCTGTGGACATCAAGACTCCCTGATCACGTTCGAGCAGTTTTAATGGTCAGTCAGGACCAAAAACTCGACAACCTCGCCGCTATAGCAGACAAGATTTTGGAAGGAAAATCAGGCGAAGTGTCGGAAGTATCAGGCAATCCAAATCAGCTTATCGTTGAGTTAGTTAACCAAGTGAGCAAATTAACCATGGAAATAGCAGCGTTAAAGGCCAACTCACATAACAATGGACGTCACAATTATAGACGCAATCGAAGCCGGTCGCGCCCAAGATCCCTCTCAAGATCGAGGATTACGCCTGATAGCCCAAACTGGTTATGCAAGTATCATTTTCGGTACAGGAACCGAGCACGGAACTGTGAAAAACCATGCAACTGGAAAAAGCCGTCGGAAAACTAAGTTCTGCGTTGACAGAGGCGGTCGTCAGCGCTATCATTCCTTCAAACCGCCTATGCGTTACCGACCGAAAAAGTGGGTATCGTTTTTTGATTGATACTGGCGCTAACATCTCAGCAATACCTAGAAGAGGAAACCGTTTAAAAACAGACGACACATATAAAATCCATGCCGCAAACGGAACGCAAATTAAAACATACGGTGACAAAACGCTGACGTTAAATCTAAACTTGAGACGGCCGTATCGATGGACTTTCATCGTTGCTGACATTACGCAACCAATACTGGGTGCCGATTTTTTAGAAAAGCATAACATTTTGGTGGATATTCGAAATAAACGTTTAATAGATGGTACGACTGGACTTCACAGGAACGCAAAGTTAATGAAGCCAAGCACACCAACACTTCGAACCGTAAACTTGACCGACGATTATGCAGACATTCTGGCAAAATATCCGAACATGTTAAAACCGCTCGACACACAGTCGCAACCCAAGCATGACGTAGTTCATCAAATCATTACCAACGGACACCCTGTTTACTCCAAGTCAAGACCTCTACCGGCGGACAAATACCTAAGAGTAAAAAAGAGATAGAGCATATGTTAGAGACAGGATTATGTAGGCCTTCCAAGAGTCCGTGGGCAAGCCCATTGCTCGTGGTGACAAAGAAAAACGGTGAATTACGCCTATGTGGAGATTACAGGAGATTGAACGCGATCACTGTGCCGGATAGATACCCGATTCCAAGAGTACTACTAGACTTCACGTACCTATTACCAGGAACCAGCATATACTCAAAAATCGATTTGAAAAGGGCCTATAATCAGATCCCCGTACAAGAGGTAGAAAAAACCGCAGTGATTACCCCATTCGGTCTATTCGAATTTCCAAGAATGCCGTTCGGACTACGAAACGCAGGTCAAACCTTTGTCAGATTCCTGAACACAGTCTTAGCCGGACTCGACTTTATTTTCGTATACATTGACGACATACTAGTGACGTCATCATCAGTCAGCGAACACCGACGTCATCTACAAGAAGTGTTTAAACGGTTAGACGAACATGGCATCGCAATCAATCAAGAAAAGTGCGTGCTGGGCAAACCTGAAATAGAATTCCTTGGATATCAGATTACAAAACACGGAATCAAGCCTTTACCTGACAAGGTCGAAGCGATCACTAAATATCCGATTCCGAAAACCGTGCAACAATTACGAAGATTCTTAGGCATGATTAATTTTTACCGAAATAACATTCCACAAGCAGCCCGTCATCAAGCACATTTAAACAAATATCTAATTGGATCGAAGAAAAATGACAAAACCGAAATACAATGGACTCCAGAAGCACTAGAAGCATTCGATCAATGTAAAGCAAGTCTAAGCGACGCTGTTACATTGACTTCGCCAACAACGCATTCCTCGCTTTCGCTCATGACAGATGCATTCCAGACATGCGTAGGCGCCGTTTTGCAGCAGTATGAAAACGGAAACTGGAAGCCTCTTTCCTTTTTTTCAAAGGGACTGAGTGAAACTCAATCAAGATATAGCACATATGATCGAGAATTACTGGCAATTTACATGGCAGTAACACATTTTCAACCTTATGTCGAAGGACGAGAGTTGATTGTATATACCGATCATAAGCCATTATGTCATGCCTTTACCAATAAAGAAAACTCCACAAGTAAAACGATAGCACCAAGGAGGTTACGTCACCTAGAGTTCATTGCACAATTCACGACAGACATCCGTCACCTATCCGGTAACATGAACCCAGTAGCCGACGCATTATCGCGAGTCGAACAAATAGATTGCCCAACACCTGTGGATTGGAATGAGATAGCAGATATGCAGGGCAACGACATTGAACTTGCTCAGCTATTGAACAACAATAACCTTAGTTGGAAAAGTATGCAATTATCAGGAACAAAACCACTATTTTGCGAAAACTCAAAACCGAACCTAAGACCATATGTGCCGATGTCACTTCGAAAACAAGTGTTCGACACTATGCACAACATAACGCATCCCGGTATAAGATCATCAAAGAAAATTATCTCTGAGCATTATTTCTGGCCACGCATGAATACTGACGTTGGTATGTGGGCTAAAACATGTCAGGCATGCCAGAAAAGCAAGACGCACAGGCACAACTCGTCTCCAATCGGAACTTTTCCACCAACAGCACGATTAGATCACGTGCACATAGACATTGCTGGTCCTTTACCAGAATCCAGGGACAACAGATACATTGTCTCAATGATTGACAGAGGAACAAGATGGATGGAAGCTGTACCAGTTGCAGAAATAACAGCAAAAGTCGTAGCGGAAGTTTTTATGAACACCTGGATATCGAGATTTGGATGCCCAAACACCATAACTACGGACCAAGGACGACAGTTCGAGTCAGACTTATTCATCGCTCTGACTAAGTCACTTGGTATCAAGAAGACCAGGACTACAAGTTATCACCCGCAGTCAAATGGTTTAGTGGAACGCTGGCAAAAATCAATGAAAACTGCTCTCGTCGCACGCGGTAATACTGCAAACTGGTCGAACGAATTACCCTTTGTCCTACTAGGATTAAGAGCGGCATTACGATTGAAAGAAAATGTCAGCCCCGCACAAATGTTATACGGAACGAACATACGTCTGCCTGGAATGTTTATCGAGCCGAAAACGCAAGTTACATCACCAGAAACCTATGCACAGACTCTTCAAGAGACAATGGCAAAGCTAAGTCCTTTTAACAGCAACCACCACGCCACAAACCGCAAACCATTTATTCACCCAGACATGAAAGATTGTGAATACGTATACGTCAGAATGGATGCTGTTAAGAAACCTCTGACCCCGTCATACGAAGGTCCATATAAAGTGTTAGAGAAGCAAGAGAAGCATTTCAGAATCCAAATGCCAAGGAAAACATCTGTAGTAACGGTGGACAGACTTAAACCAGCCTATATTTTAATAGAAGATAAGGTAAACGAACCTTTAGCGCACATAAAAAGTACCAACAGAGACGTCGTGAACAAACGCAAGAGTGTTGAGCCAGCGGAAAATAGCAAGGCCGCGCCGAACACAACACGTTCAGGCCGCGTCATACGTCCAGTGGTACGTTTCGCAATTCCGTGACATCAGCAATAGAGAAATACCAAATTAAAATGAAACGTACTGTCCAAACACAATCCAACTAATCATAGAAGAAATAACACACGTTATATAATATCATCAAGAAAAATATCACCAATATAAATCATGGGAAGCTGGGGATCAAAGGAAGAAATCGTGGTGGCACAAACTGCCGCCTCCAACGGGTCTGGCGGCTCCAGCGTGTCTATCACTGAAGTAACCATAAACACATATGTATTACCTAACATATGTTTTACAAACAACACATACATTGTATATTAAATAAAATAACCTACGAAATAAACACGCACTTTATAATCAACAAATAAAAATAATAATATAATAAATATTAAAAATCTTAGAAAACGAAAATTGTTTGGTTGATTACTTAATGTTCACTCGACTGTACCATGCGCAAGTTCGGACTCGCGACTATATTCAATACGGTCACAAAGTTTGGCGCGAGCTGTACCTTACAAAACTTTGTAATTATGTAGTTTTGCACACTTTTCTGCTCTATGATTGTTAAAATAGAGGAGTGAAGTGAATTTTTCCATAAAATGAATACTTACTTACTCGATAGTTGTTGCTCTATTAATACGAGTACCGAACAACTTTTTTCGAGTGGTAGGTTGGCGGCAAAAACTGCAAACTGACATAAAATTTGTTGCTATACTGGCAGAGTATCGATCAACTTAGCTCAGTTCCACACGCAGGTCACTGATTGTTGTTGCTATACTGTCAGAGTATCGAACAACCTTAGAATTTTTTTACACGCAAGCCCCACGTGGCAGGTGTTGTTGCTATACTGTCAGAATATCGAACGACGTAACCCAATGCGTATTGAGGGATCTTGCAATTTAGCCACTTTATTTTTCCTGTTGTTGCTATAGGGGAGAAGGAGGCACATTAGCACATTTTTCATAATTGGACTCATTAAAAATCAACTGTAAAGAGAAATTGAAAAGATATATTTTTCTTAGCTTACTTACTCCTTTGTTAATATAGAAATGATGAAACGTTTGAATTTGTTGAAAACGTTAAAGAGTGAAAATGTGTTTTTTTGAAACTAAAATTTGTACAAATCTGCCTCTCCATGGACATGGACATTTGAATCGATATGGGGCAGTTTTGCAAAATGGGTTAAAAACCAGAAAAAAGAGTAGGAAAGTAATAATTTGTCTTTATTATAATGATATTTATTGTTATTAAAATATAAAATAAACTTATACGAAACTTCTAAAGTAAAAACTTGCATTACAGTAACAACAAAAAAATTATAGCTTTTAATTGTGTCTGACTTCCTCCTTGTTAACAAAAATAATCATAATGCACAAGAGCCTCAGACACCAAATTAAACATAAAATAAACTTAATATCAAACTTCTAAACTTAATAATAGTTTTTAATTTAGTCAGACTTCCACTTTGGTAACAAAAATATTCATGTTGCACAATCATTTTAAAGTAATCATCTTAGGTAGATCCTGTCCTACCTATCCCATATGGAAAATAGAAAAATCGAAATTAAAAGAAAACCTTCCTGCAGTTCTGGACGTGCCAGAAACATTGTTAGGTGCTGGCAGTTTTGTTACTACATCCAAAATTGTAACACACCATCTATCAACTTTTTCAGGAAAGTAAAACACATCTCCCTTTCTCTTCAAGTAATTCACAGTAAAGGTATTGAAGTCCTTTTCTTCAATTCTAGCAACGAAAGCCAAAGATGCACTTCGTTTTTCTGAAGGGCATTGAACTAATACAAAGTCCCCAATATTCAGGCTTTGACCAGTGAAAGGAGTACTGTCAGATTGTTCTAGCAGTTCTTCATCTTCATTATGACTGTCACTAGCATCAGTCGCATCTAAGTCTGAGTCGTCATTCACAGAGATGTTATCGTCATTATCGTCCGACTCTGAGCTTGACGTGAATATGGATCTCTTTTTTGATTTAGATTTGGGTTTAGGAAGCTGTTTGCCCTTAAGAAGTTGCTTGCCTTTTGCAGCTGGCTTCATTGTGGTAAGTGGCTTCTCTTTTCTGGTACGTGAACGAATAGCAGACTTTTCTAAGTTTTTCATCCGAATTAAATGTGCTGCTTCTATCGCCTTTTTCTCCAGGGTGTCAGTTAAGATCCGCGAACATCCTTTTTTTCGTCCTCTTGCGCCATCTTTACGTGGAGGAGCTTTAGGATACGGTTGTATCATTTCTGGAGTGACAAGACCAAGAATTGCCTCTGGAATGCCTCTCTGAATAGTTTCTTCTGTTCCAGGAGATACAATCTGTGGCATATGTGAAGCTACTATGGGCTGATCAATACCAGGTGCAGGGCTTTCAAGTATACTTGGACTGCCTCTCTGATCAGTTTCCTCTGGTGTGATAGATGTAGTTTGGGACATATGTAAACCAGTGATAGCATTTGCTATCACGGGTCCGTCGTTTCCGGCAGATATGTCAGGTTGAGGACGATTCGTGACTTCTGCACATTGGAAATCATCGTCCGTTAATGCATTACGGTTAAATGGATATATTCCTGGTCGTGTAAAGCCTGATAATATATTTTAGGCGTATGAGATGCATTGTAAGCTGGAGTCACAATGGCTGGCAGATCATGTATCGTTATCATTTTGTGCTACTGAAATTTTTTGTTTAAATGGACCATTGACGGCAACATCTAAGGGTTGCATCTGGTGTGTGCAATGGGGAGGGAATGTGACAACAACAATACCATTATCTCGACAGTAATTAATTGCATCTAACGTACAATGAAATGAAGTTAAAAGTCCGAGGTATATCATCAGCACGGAGACCAAGGAGGACCTGGATAAGCTCAAGCAATCGGTCCATCTCGCTTCGCCATCTCTTACCATCGACGAACCGCTAAAGCGCAAACCACGCATAATAGTGATTGGAATTCCTGCTTCAATGGCTGAAAATGAGGTTTACAAATGTATTTTTGAACAAAATTTGGCCGACAAACTTCCGACTATGTCTAGAGATACATTTTTGACCTCAATAAAACTTAGCCACAAATCTGGCAGAAAAGACTCCGAGAATTGCAATTACATCTTAGAAGTTTCCGCCCAAATCCGTAAGGCTCTCATCACACAGGAGCGGTTATTCATTAATTGGACATCATGCCCGGTACGAAACTTCACACTCGTAACAAGATGTTACAAGTGCCAGCAGTACGGTCACGCTGCTAAGACGTGCAAAGTTGCTACCCCATCATGTGGCCACTGCGGCAAAGAAGGGCATACCATGCAAAATTGCACAAAAAAGGGCGAGCCGCCTAAATACGCATCTTGTTTGCGCTTCAAAAAACCTGCCAACCACAAGACGGGAGACCCAGAGTGCCCTGCTAAAAAAGCTACTGAACATAGGTATATAAATTCTATAGATTATGAGGGCGCCTAGAGCGTCATACTCAAGGCCAGACTTCCGTGTCACGGTTACTGCTGACTCAAAATTCCAGTGTGTTGACCTACAAACCCTAATTTTTCATATTATTTTAGCATATTTTTCTAATGTAAACATATCTCTTTAGATTTAACGCAACCTCGACTTTAACCCAATAACTAATTCTGCTGACGCAAAATCATATGTGTGTAACTAGAGAATAAAGTGCAAGAAACAGTTTTAAAATACAAAATAATATAGTGACCATTAGTGTTTAAGTAAACTAGGTAAATAACATTATAAATAATTTAATTATATTAACTACTATTTATAGACTTTTTAAATGTTGTAATGAATTCTAATGTCCTACAAAACTAGTATAAGAGCTTCTACCGCCTGTGATACAGGTTTATCCTAGTACAGGCACATAACATAGCATTTACCTTTGTAATTACTCTTAAGATTTTATGTAACCATTTTACCAAATTTTACCCTGAATATATATTATTATTAATGACTTTCGTGGTTGTCAAATAATAACAGTATTCTGTCATCTTTGCTACATCTTGTGATTTTTTTTATGTGTTGAAGTACCTTAAGAAATAAAGGGCCGGTCATCCATCCGCTTTTTGGGCTATTTGCATAACCAACGCTTCCTGGTGGTGCACCATTAATTATAGCTTCATGAAATCGTACCCTTGGAAATATGAAAACAGGTGGAACTGTATTACCTGTTGCACTGACTATGGCACACATTGTTATAAGCTGGCCTCTCTCTACAGACACACTTTGACCTACCTGTTTTATACCGGTGTGGTGCACGTTGGTGCACGTTAGGTGCGTGCACCACTGTCATGATATTGGTCTCATCCAAATTAAAAACTCTGTCTGGAGTAAAGTGGGTCTTCTGCGGAGCTCTTTCGTAATTATCGTAAAACATTGACACATTATGTTTATTGAAACTTGTGGATCTTGAAAGACTCGTATTCTCAGGCTTTCGCAAAGATAAGTTTTTGTGCCTCTTCATAAATCCTTTTATCCACTCTATGCCTGCCAGTTTATTTTCAGTCCATTTTGCAGGACATTTATTAAGAGCTGTTGCATATTCAAAAGCTAATGATCTTGCACTTTTATAGGTAAGGCCATAGTTCATTTTTGATCTTGTCAAGAGGTAATTTTAAAGCATTTTTCCTCGTCATTGGTAAATACCTGAGCTACAGTGTATTTACTTGAAAATAGTTCACTTCTTGGAACTACATTTTCTTTATATTTTTTAACTCTATAGAAGAGTGTACTCGGCGTCAGTCCATATGCATCTGCAGCTCTTCTAAGTTTCATAGTTCCGTTGATGACGCATAAAACAGCATTTTGAACATCATCTTCATTAATTGTACTTTCCCGCTTCTTTTAGTATGTTCTAACCATTCTATAGATAATGAATTACAGTTAGTGATACATTTAATTAAAATTAAGTATTACATTTAGAAAACATTTGAAGTTTGCATTTAAGCCGGGGTGGGGCCCATTTGAACGTCCCATTCAAATCAGCCCCGTTTGTTTTGATCAAATCTGCCCCATGGTCACTTGGAAAATAAAATAATACAAAAAAATAATGTGAAATAACAGGCAAGCAAAAACTATAAGGCGAATTAAAAACTAATAAGTACTGCACAATTTTGTGAAAGAATTAGTTGGAAACCTTTACTCACGTGATTGTAAATCCCTTACAACATTTATTTTAAGTTTTTACTTCGCCGGTACAAATACGACGACAGGGTGTAACTCTTTTTGACAACGAAACACGCTCGCTTTGTGACTTGACGTGTGTCACAGCCAGTGTTGCCAATATTAAAATTGAGTTGCGGCATAGATTAACATAAAGCTGCGTTTAGAAATCAACATGTTCAAATCTGTCTCTGTGCTAAGGTGCCTCCTTCTCCCTACTGTAAGAGTATCGGACAACAAGGCAAAAGTGTAATATCGACCATTGTTCTGGATACAGGGCCTTCACGAAGCCGGTCATCAAGTACTCGTCTTCGATCACGACACCGGTCTACAAGTGCTCGCTCCCAATCGCGACACCTGTCACCATGGTCCCGTTCCCGATAGCGACACCTGTCACCAAGGACTCGCTCACCAAGTGTACAATGCCACACCCCGTCTCCTAGTGCAATACACCAACCTTCAAATATACAAAACATAGAAATTTCTCAAGTGTTGGTAGATGAAGTCCCTGAGACAGTACCAAATGAGACGGAGGTGAATGGACAGCAGCAAGAGACTGGACTTATGGAAATTGACACGGATATTATATCTGCCATGGGCGCTGTGGAGGAGGGGCCTGTAAGTGGCCATTTCAGCTCACAATGAGATTGTGCAGCGCTGGACACCTATTCTAATTAAAGGTCTGAAAAAAGAAGACAAGGCTATGTTGCTAAAAGAATATGCTCCTTTTCATAACATTCCTGCAATGGTACCCCCAAAATTGAATCCAGAGTTGTCAGCTGCCGCATCGGAGCCCGTAAAGAAAAGAGATAGGATTATAGAGTATAGACAGAAAAATTTAGCTGCTGCCCTAGCTGCCGTTGGCCGTGGCTTGGAGAGCTTTATGTTTTATAATAAAGTTGAGGGAATAAAAAGATTTAATGATGCTGCGAAGATTTTATGTGGTCTATTGCATAGTGAGACTCAGAGCAGAAGAGCTCTAATTGCAAATGTCATTAACAAGGAGTTGAGTTGAAGGAGTCCTTACAGGGTAGCCCCGATGCATTCCTCTTCGGTGAAGACCTCACTGAAAGAATCAGGGTGGCCAAAGCAGTCCAGAGGTCTGTTCAGGATCTGGGCACTACAACAGCTGTTGTTAAACAAAGCGACACCAGCTCGAACGGAGTTACCATCCACGCAAATGAACCTGCACCAAGAGGTAGGCAGATTACCCTATTTTAAAGGAATATGGGATACAATTACAGATGACCCTGTAATTCTTAATAGGGTGTCTATTTCAAACTAGAAAATTACCGTACAGTTAGCAAGTTAATAAAGATGATTATATGGCAACAATAGATTTAAAAAATGCTTATTATATGATAAACATAGAGCTTAAAAAAGAAAAAAAATTTTGATGGCAAATTATACCAGTTTATAGTCCTACCATTTGGTCTCTGTACAGCACCTTTTCTGTTTACAAAAATTTTCAAACCCATACTCTCTGTGATAAGAAAAAGAGGAATAAGAGTGGTACAATGCCTTGATGATACCTGCATCATTGCAAAATCATATTCAGAATGCAAAAATCAAGTAAATTTACAATCTTAATCTTTTTGAAAACCTGGGTTTTCTTGTAAATTATAAAAAATGTAATATTATACCTAAAACAGAATGCAAATTCTTGGGGTTTATTTTCAAGGGTTGTTCCCGTTCGTCCACACCCCGTCGTCCACACTGCGGACGACTGGGAAAGATGCGTTCTGAACGCAACATTCCCAGTCGTCGGCACCTCGTTTCATGTCTAGTTTAAGAGTGTAAAGAAATTTTAAATTTAACTGATTTAACGGTTTTATTAATTTAAAAAGAACATAATTATTAAGTTTTTTTTTAATTAATTCATGAATCCCCAAGCGACACCCGGTGGCCGCGCATCTATTGTCTTACTATTGTGTCTCTAATTGACGGTATCTGAAGGGTTAAAATCATCAAATTTAAAATAATTAACAACAATTCTAGTTTTTATCTCATATCATCTTATTTTACAATAATTTATTTTTATTTAGTATAATATATATTTACATTTTGTATAAAATACGCAAAAAAGCTTTAGATTTACTAGGTAATTTACTAGGATTTTAGATAAAGCTAAGTACATAATATTTTAAAAGTATATATGTTTATTTTATAAGGAAATACTATCATCGTATTTTCTTAATAACTCTTAGACTAGACGTGAGATGACGGGGTGTGGACGACGGGGTGTGGACGAGCGGGAATGACCCATTTTCAACAGTGAAGATATGATAATTTCAATTGACCAGGAAAAAAGAGATGTATAGAGTTTCAAAACTTAAACATAAAATTTCAATTAGGTTTTTAGCTCAAGTTTTAGGAACATTAGTTTCTGTTTGTCCTGCCATTAGTTATGGCATGTTATTATATACCAAACATTTAGAAAGAATTAAATATTTATCACTTTTGTCAAGTAATGATAATTTTGAAAGCATCATAACATTACCTAATAGTTGCCAAGAAGATATAGCATGGTGGCTTACCAGTGACGAAGGTTTCATACAACTCGATTTCCACCGGCTTCCCTTCAGATGTTTAGAACACAACCACTCTCTACCGTATTGAGAAATGGCATAATCAGAAATTATAGAACTACAAAGCTAACATTACAAAACGGCTACACTAAGTACACTATGGACATTAAATCAACAAAATTTACTTTTCAACAACATGTAGCACTATAACATAAGCCGCAGGCGCAATCGGCTTTTTAGCGTTTAAATTTCTATACAAGAATACGTCATGACATCACATAAAGGTCGATTAACCTGCGCGCTATAAAAGCGCTCCGGCAAGCCGGTTTTTTTTTCGAGTTATTTGATAGAGTTTTATTGAATAGGCTTAAAAACTACTAGACTGTTTTTAAAAATTCTTTCACCACTCGAAAGCTACATTATCCACGAGTAACATTGGCTAAATTTTATTTTGGATAAAAATAGGGTTCCGTAAGATATTTGGGTTTTTCGGACACAAAGTGTAAAAAATCAACCAGAAACGTTACTTATTTTGCGTACGCTGCCTGAACTATTAAAGATAGAACCGTAAAATGTTCTAATTAATTGTAGATCTTATAAATATCTACAAAAAAGTCCGCGTAACAATATACCTATCTATGTCGAGTGAGGCACAACTACCATTTTTTTATCTAATAATCTTGATTTTTGTTTTGGACTACATTTAAACGCATTTATTTTACTCATGCTATTAATTCATGAATCCCCAAGCGACCACCGGTGGCCGCGCATCTATTGTCTTACTATTGTGTCTCTAATTGACGGTATCTGAAGGGTTAACCCTTATCAAAATGAATTATTTCATCACTAAGTACAGTTTATGTAGATAATATTTGGTCTGAATGATTAAAATTGGACGTTTGGTTTTGAAGTTATGGCGAAATTAAAATATTAAGATTTATGCTGCATGGCCCAAGCGTCACCAAGGCGGGGCCCGGGAGTGCGCGTGCGGGAGTTTAGATCTATGAGAAAGGTCGTGCGCGAAGTCTAATAATTTTCGTGCGATTTTTTTTAGATTTCGTTCTTAAAACTACACCAACGCAAAAGTTCTTCTCAGAGCTGGTTTTTTTAAACATTTTAATATATCCCTTTACAATAAATATCAACATGCGTAATGCTCAAAAACAAGAACGATTATCTGATCTAGCCATTCTTTCTATAGAAAAACGTTCTTTACTAAAAATTAAGAATCTTCCCGGCTTTTATGATAATGTCTTAGCGCACTTTGTAAGAAAGAATAGACGAATAGCTTTAGAGTATAAGTAGTATTATTAGTACTTAGTCGATTAAGTTTTGTTTAATTTACATCATATCATCATTTCACCACAAACGGCTTTTATCAAAGCCACTTCTATTATGCTTGCAAGTAGCGTTGCCAGGCGTCCGGATAACGCCGGACATAGTCAGGCTTTTAAGTGGCGTGTCCGGCCAAATTTGAGCATTTTTGGCTTTTGTTAGGCTTTTTAAAGACCATTTTGTTTAGAATTGTCATTAGAGTTTTGCCTTACCATGTATCGCTAGCACAAGCAGAGTGGATATGTAATAGTGTAGCAATAATATCACTTAATCTTATGGTTTTTTCATTAGAATTTAAAAAGATTTCATGAATTTTATTAGACTTAAAAAAAATGTCGGCCTTTTTGACCAAACATCCGGCTAAATAGGATAGATTGTCCGGCTTTTCAGTTCCAGGACCTGGCAACCCTACTTGCAAGACACTGTTTCAATATCTCAGTGCTTCCACGTATAGTAAAAGTGGACTGAAGATACATCTGCCTATACAAGACTGAAGCCAGGATGCCAATCACAGATTTTCGGTAAGGACTCAAGACTGCGTGCCCGCGCTCGGAGTAGGCAAGCATTTTTTTTGTTGCTCCGGCTTACCTCTCTCAATATTTCACGCTTCGCCACTGTGGCTTACTAATATAAAAACAGCTATGTGTCCTATAAGGAAAAATAAATTTGGTTTAGAAATCGAGACTGACGCGTCTCTTACAGGATGGGGTGCAAGATGCAATAACAAAACTGCTGTGTGGCCCATGGACACAAGAAGAGGCAAAGCTCCATATTAATATGCTAGAACTTCATGCAGCATTCTTAGGTTTAAAATGCTTTGCTAAAGACAAGCATGATTGTGAAATACTATTGAGAATTGACAACACCACTGCAATATCATATATAAATCGTTTAGGTGGAATCCAACACCAACATTTGCACAATATTTCAAAATATATATGGCAGTGGTGTGAATCGAAAAACATCTGGATTTATGCCTCTCACATAAATACTAAGAATAACTTAATTGCAGATTTTGAGTCCCGAAAAAAAATAGGTCATACAGAATGGGAACTTGGTAACTAATATTTTAAAATAATAGTTAACACTTTTGGAAACCCCGATATAGATTTGTTTGCTTCATGCTCAAACACAAAATGCGAAAAATATGTGTCTTGGCATCCTGATCCTGATGCATTTAAAGTTGATGCATTTACATTTTCTTGGTCAAAAATGTATTTCACCAATTATGCTTTTCCCCCGTTTTCAATGATTTCTAAAACTATTGAAAAAATTATAGTGGATAAAGCCAAAGGTATCATGGTAGTACCAGATTGGCCTACACAACCATGGTACCCTATTTTTCAAAAACTCTTAACGAGTAAGCCATTATTATTTAAACCAAACAAAAGTTTACTGAAGTTATGTAATTCCAGGTCATTTCATCCACTACATGGGAGCCTAACATTGATGGTAGAACAGCTCTGCAGCGCAGCTTTCTAGAAGCAGGTTTACCTAGAACAAGAAGCTACAGACATAATGCTCAATTCAATATCTAATAATACTCTGAAGCAATATTCCCCTTATACAAAGGATTGGATAACATATTGCTATGCAAATCAGCTAAGTACATTAAATCCTAGTATACCAGAAATTATATCTCATCTTACTAGTAAATTTAGAGATGGTTTGTCATATGGCAGCTTGAATTCTACCCGGTCTGCCCTGTCACTGTTGGCACAGATTGCAATATTAATTCATGAATCCCCAAGCGACCACCGGTGGCCGCGCATCTATTGTCTTACTATTGTGTCTCTAATTGACGGTATCTGAAGGGTTAAAAGACTGGTTAGAGGTTCTTTAAGTTAAGGCCAAGTCAGCCTAAATATGATTACACATGGGATGCGTCTAAAGTATTAAATTACATGGAAAACAAATATACGACCTGTGATAATTTAGAATTATGTTCAAAAAAGGCTGTAACTCTTTTAGTTTTAGCTACAGGCCATAGGGCCCAAACAATATGTGCCATTAATATAGATAAAATTAAAATTGAGACTAATTTTGCGTTCATACAAGTAGATAAGATTCTTAAAACATCTGCACCTAATAGGATGCAACCTCTTATCAAGTTACCATTTTTCACAGACCGACCACATGTCTCTCCAGCTACGGCTGATTATTTAAATATTACTAAAAATTTTAGAGGTGATTTTAAAAACCTATTCTTATCATTTAAAAAACCTTATAAACCTGTAACTGTCAGTTCAATCAGCCTTTGGATAAAGTCTGTGTTGCAGGAAAGCGGTATAAATATTAACACATTCTCTGCACACAGCACTCGACATGCGTCTACCTCTGCAGCACTTCAGAGGGGTGTCTCTATCGATGAGATCCGAAGAACGGCTGGCTGGACTGACAGCTCAACTTGCTTTGCTAGGTTCTATAACAGACCTATACGTAGTGAAAGCTTCACAGAAGCAATTCTTCGCTCTTGAACAGGGATTAATTATTAAGTATTGTATAATATTGAACATTAAGTTAAGTAGTACTCATAACTTAACAGAAATTTATTAAAAAGATCTGATTGTACAACAGTTTTTGAACATCTACCTTAGTAACTTTCATCATCTTCGGACGAGACAATGGAATAATTAAACAATCAAACTAGCTTACCTGTAAGCGCAGTTCGATTGAGATTATTCCTGTTGTCTCGTCCGAAGATGATGAGTCCCGCCCACCCTTATAACCCCATATTTGGTTGTGACAATCAGATATTTTTTGGCTGATAACTAAATGAAGTCCACAGATAATAGAACGGTGAACTGGAAATGGGAGCGTTCGGATAATTTTTATTTTTTGAGGATTTAAACTTTATGTGACGCCCTCAGGTAACATGGAAATATACTACCTTAGTAACTTTCATCATCTTTGGACCAGACAACAGGAATAATCTCAATCGAACGGCGCTTACAGGCAGAGTGGGACAAAAACTAATTGTAAAACAACTAACAACTAACAATTAAATTGCCAAATTTAGTTGCAACTAACAACTAAAATAATTAATTGTAATTGTAACGTGTCGCAATTAACAATTAATTAATTGTGCTTGTAAATCTTAGCGATTACAATTAAATTAAATGTGCTTGTTAAAATTTGCAATTACAATTGATTAATTGTTAATTGTTTGATACACGTTTACAATTACAGTTAACAATTAATAAATGTAAGTAACTGAAAAATATAATTCAAACAATGCAAGAGCATTCTCCATAGTATTCTCAAAGATATGTAAAGCCTGGATTTAAGCCAGAACATTACGTAAAAGTGTAGCACAGCACAGGTACCTAACTAGAATAATTCAGGATTGGACGGTTCAAGGAAACAAGGATACCCGTAGTTTTAAATAGAAAGAAAATAATTTTAATAAATCTACCTTTATTTAAATACAAGTAATAAGCAGGTCATAGTGTTCCGTCCACCCACTGCCTTGCACTTAATACTTTAAAAAACGTTCTAATTGTTATGTTACAAAAAGCATTGTTTTGTTTCTAGAAAAAGAAATAAGGAAAGGAATAGGAAGAAGTGGCCTGAGAAACAGCTGGCTGGTGCCGTAGCCTTAGCTGGAGTTTGTTTTTGTTAATCGTCCCCGCTAATTGTAGTAAAACAACTCCACTCCTATTCTGAAAAATTTAATGTAAGATTTAATTTTTCTTTCTTCGCCGCTCCGCGTCACTCACTCACTGCCATTGCCATGCCATTTATGGGGTTGCCAGATGCAAAAAAAAAACACAATTTGCACGAATATGTAGAAATATGAATCTATAAAAAAGATTTTATTATAGCAATATGTCGTTAACTCGTAATTGTTATTAAAAACATAGTCGTTATAACTTAAAATAGGATTAGTTTTAATGGAACATAAAACTTTTAATTACGCTTAGGAGATATAAGTACTTAAAATTTTTCAGGGATGCATGTTTTTTTTTACTTGTTTTTAATGCACTAACTTTGTCTATCTCTCTTTCTTATGTATGGTGTGATGATAAATGAAATGATGCATGTTGTGCTGCTGCTTTTACTGTGTTAACGAAATTAACATGTATCTAAAGAAGATGAAGAGGTTTTTAATTGCTAAACCCTCCACATCAAAAACAAGAGAAAACTGAAAAACTCCTGATGAGGCACCGCCGCGAAAAAAAAACAAGCAAATTTATAATTTTAACGAAAAATGGCTTGAAGACACGGCTTTTAAAAATTGGATCTCGAAACGGGAGCAACAAGCTGGCTGTTTCTGCATTTTGTAAAATTTGTAATTCTCACATACTCACCATAGGCCTGCTCTCGTAAAACATTTGAATACCATTAAACATAAACAACATGCTGCCGCTATCAGCAAAACAACATCCATACAAGAAGTGCTTAGACCAAAAAAGGAAGAAGAAGAGCTCAAAAAAAGAGCTGAACTCAAACTATGTGCTTTTCTCGCTGAGCATAATTTACCTTTGATGTTGTCCGATCATTTAATTCCGTTTCTAGTTGTTGTATTTTTCGAAAATGTCGAAAAACGAAAGCGATTGAGGGGTGAACAGTATTTGACTAAAAAAGGTAAAGTGATTCAAGCCAGACCCCTTAAGGTGGTGCATCATGACTCACATTTTCACTGTTTTTCATATAACCGCTCATAACTGATTATGACGTTATTACACATTTTTCATTAGATATTTTGAAAACACAGTATCTTGTGGATATTATCTAGGTTTCTAAAGAAACCAATTTCTAAATTTGTGTAAAACTAATCCAGTAAAAACCTCTGAAAATGTCCTATTTTGTATGAACTTTGACACTTCATAATTTGCCAAAATTAAAAAATTCAAAAAAGTAATCCTTTAGAGACCTTGCAAATTTTATTAAGATTCTAAATGACGACAACTTTTTCCAAAAACTTTTAAGGGTTTAAAAAAACAGCTATTTCCTGGAGCAAGTTTTGTGAAATTTTCGAGTCAATCTCGGAATTACCGAATACTAACAAAGTTTCCAGGCGTTATCTCTCTTTTTTTGCGAGAGAGGAGAAGGACCCTCTTAAACCAGCTAAGTGTTTACTTCCACCTAAACATAAATGTATATCTTTAGTTCCCGAGGATGAGCGACTTAAAATCTACACTAAATTTCGAAACCTATCAAGTCTACAAGAGCAAAAAAAAACGGGAAACCATCCAAACGCCTTCACGGAGAGTATTCACTCTCAGTTACTCACTGACCGTAGCTAACGAAAAGAAAATTGTATCCAGAGAGTTCTTAGATACCTTAAATATTACGGGTGCATTTGTAAAAGGTGCTTTTAAAAAAATGAATCCTCAAGGTCTTTTACTACCAGAAAATAGAGACAAAAAAGCTCCGCCTAATAAATTAATGCCATCTGAAGAGCAATTTATTCACGACCATATTCAGTCTTTCCCAGCCATTGAATCGCATTATTGTCGTCGTGATAGTTCTGTAAGATATTTAGATCCATCTCTGAATATAACAATAATGCATAGAGAATACCAGAAGCTATGTGCTACTAAATCCATTAAAGGGGTATCATTTGAAAAATATCGCTCAACCTTTAAAACTTATAAGTTTAGTTTCCACAAACCCAAGAAAGACCTATGCAAACAGTGTTTAGCGTTTAAGGAAATGAATGATGATGAAAAGAGCAAACATCAAGATTCTCATACATTACATTTAGCTAGAAAAAGTGCAGCAAGACAATCTAGAGATAAAGAGATAGCTCAAAGTGATGACAAAACACTCTCTTTTAATTTTGATTTGGAAGCTGTTCTAAATACCCCGAAAGGAGCAGCTGGGCCTTTCTTTTATGTGCGTAAGTTAGCGGTGTACAATTTGACTATCAAGACGTAGACTGTTATATGTGGGATGCGACGGAAGGGAAGCGCGGTAGTATTGAAATATCAACCTGCGTTCATACGTCCATTATGGCACATCATAACATTAAACACGCTAGAATAATCGGCTGCCCCATTTCAAAACCTAGTAAGGGACACTTTTTACAAAAATCGTTTTATTGCATAAACTTCCTAACCTAGTAAGTCCCTACCGAATACAAAAACACCAGCGTTAAAAACTCACTTAAAAGCAGATATATTTAAGCATCGATACCTAGTAAGTGCGCTATCCACTCCCTCGTGACCAGTTTAAAACCTAGTAAGTCACTTCAACCAATTCAAAACCTAGTAAGTCTCTGGACTTACTAGGTTTTTAAATGGTCGATGCACCTTACTAGGTTTTTGAAATCAAATCCAATATAAAAGAAGGGCGGGGTTGGGCGGGGGATCCGCAGCAAGTCACAACACGTATCACTCGCTCACGCTTCAATCGGCGTCGATGCGCGAACGAAGTAACTTGTGTCCCTGTATTAGTTTGTACTTCAAAAAATGAGTCGCCAAATGCAATTTTACCGTTCGAAAAAGATTATGGCTGCTGCTAATGAAAATAACAATATGGATAGTGATTTAGAAACAGAGTGGTAAGTTCAATATACCTACAATATTTATTTTGGCTTATAATAAACACGACGTGCACTGATATCATATACCTACCTGTACTCGTATAAATTAATGATGCTAACTCGTTGCTCTGTGCGTTATTATTGTTTTGTTTGTTGGTTTTGGCTTCAAAAAGGGGTTATTGATGACTTTTAAGTACCTAATATTATAACAAGGTTGCAGTTTGTGTGTCTTGCATTTTTTTCTTTTCTTTGCTTCAGTTTGTCTACTAATACCTGCTTAATTGCACCATCTACTTCCTCATCGCAAAATATTGAAGAATTAATTACAGTTAGTGATTTGGACGACTCAGTTGAAGATCCTGATTTTGAATTGCCTGAATCTGTAAAAGATACTTCTTCTGATACTGATTTGACATTCCGGGACATGGTATTAGGTGATACTCTACTACAGCAAAATAGACAACCTGAAATACATTTTGTAGCTGCATATCCTGGTCCAGTCTTTACTTACAATGCTACCCCGCAATTAATAGATGATTCTGTACCAATAGTTATAAAACAAAATAAAAATAAAATAAAGCATCCAATGATAATAAACAGTTGTGATGGCAAATGCAAGAGGCAATGTGCTACGTTTTCACCGGAATGGCGGAAAGAGATTTGGGATAAATATTGGGACCAAAATTTTGTATCAAGGCGTAGTTTTCTAAATAAATGTATAAACATATCATCAATAAAGCGACGTAAAATTCAAATGACAAATTCCAATGAGACTTTTTTAAAAAACGAAAGTCGTTATTTTTCATTGCCAAATAAAGACAACGAATTAATTTCCGTGTGTCGAAATTTTTTTTTGGCGACTCTTGGATATACAACTGATGCCGTGATAACAGAGCTAAGTAGAGCTATAAAAAAAGGACTACTGAATGCATCTGTTTCCAAAGAAAATAGGGGTGGCAATCGAAGAAAAATTAATGGAAACATCATAACCGATCATATAATGACTTTTCAGCCCACTATTAGTCATTATCGCCGTCACAATGCGCCATTTACTAAATATCTGCCGAGACATTTAACATTACAGCAAATGTACCTATAAAGATTTTAAGCAAAACAATCCAAATTTTAAATGTGGGATTGAATTATACAGGCAAAAAATAAAAGAACTGAAAATATCATTTCACATGCCTAAAGGCGATAGGTGTGTAGAATGCTCGATGTATGAAGAAGAACTGAAGAAGTACAGCGATGTTAACTCGATGCCTGAAGAAATAAGAACGAAATATGAAAATCATAAGACTAAAGCTGACTCTGCTTTACAAAAATACAGATTAGATGGAACAAGCAAAAACTCAAACAGAGTTAAATATGTATCAATGGATTTGCAGAAAGTGATCATTTTACCAGAAATGCCTGACATTAAAGATGCATTTTTCATGAGTCGTTTGGTTACTTTTAATTTAACATTTGCTCCAATTGAAAAAATGTCCAGCGACTTTGCCACATGCGTCCTTTGGCATGAAGCTCAATCTGGACGAGATGCTAGTGATATTGTAAACGCTATATATGCTTTCTTACAGGCTAATAGGGATATGGAGCACTTATATATATGGACTGATAATTGTACAGCCCAAAATAAAAATTGGACCCTTTACACAGCTATGATTACGATAGTCAATAACTCCTCGAATGATCTTAAATCGGTAACGATTAGCTATTTAACAAAAGGTCATACTCACATGTCCGCGGATGCTGTTCACGGCAATATAGAATTGAAAATGAAGAGGCAAAAGAATACTTATGATTTTCAAGATTTTAAAGATACGGTGATGCAATCAAGGAAAAATATAAAAGTAATAGAAATCACTTTTAGACATGATTGGCCAAAAAAAAAGAGAGCGGCACGACATAATGAACCGCTTAAAGATTTTAATTTAAACTCTGTTGTACAAGTGAAGTTTATCGCTGGATCAAGAAATCTTTTTTATAAAACAAGGTACATACAACTTATTTATTTAAACATCATATAAATTCAATTTGTTTTACTTTTTTTGCTTTAATTTAAATATTTTTTTTCAGATTTGATGAACCCCTCCAGGAATTGAACTTTTTAATTAAAAAGTTTGATTGCACTGTTCTACCTAAAACTATTGTCACTCCAAGGGGCATTAAAAAAAATAAAAAAGAAGAAATTATCAATAAATTGGTGTGTTTGATGCCTGAAACAAGAAAGTCATTTTGGCATAATTTACCTGTGAATGACGCGTCTGTGGATTTGACAAATGATGGGCAAATGAATGTAATTGAATAGAACTCAGCTGCTGCAAACATAAGCCAAACATTTGTTTTGTTTTTTTTTAATTAATAAACTTTTGTATTCAATAAATAATTATTTTATTTAAATACCCTATACCGTTACTAGTATTTACCCAATGACATAATATGCTAAGTTTCATATTCCATAAACCAGAACAAAACCTAGCAAGTGCTCTTACTATGTTATGAAACCAATTTCCACATGAACATAACTATCTCGTGTCAATTATCAAAATTAGTAACGCGTTTAAAATATGTAATATACACATATATAAAAAAAATGCTAGTACTATGTGTTCATTATTTAGTGTTTTTTACAAGCAATAGTATTTTTTTTACTTAACATAAATACTTTTTAAAGGCTGACCTATATTACGTTTATGCGCTCTCCTGTAAAATTTCGTTTTAGATCCTTACTAGGTTTTGAAATGGGGCAGCCGAGCGTCTCCAGTATACTGCGAAAGTCAACTATGAGCGTAACTGTCAGAATACGAAAATTCTTGTTCTTGACAGTTACGCTCACTCATTGCTTATGTTAAATGATTTTTTATGGTTTTAACCCTTCAGATACCGTCAATTAGAGACACAATAGTAAGACAATAGATGCGCGGCCACCGGTGGTAGCTTGGGGATTCATGAATTATATCAGTAAATTATCTAAAATTATGTGCGCAATTAATATTTAAGTCAACATTTTACCTAACACAGAGCTGTAATTTGCCAAAAAACGTTAGAATATTTTGATTTTCGCGGTATACTGGGGACACTATGTTGCACTAATATTGTTAGTGTGTAGATGTCATTTTTTTATGTAGTCGTCTCGCCTATTATATCATGGTCATCTTTATTTATCTCATTGTTAGTGAATGTTTGGTGTGGATATGCTCATGTTACATGATAGCTTTTTATTTTTCTAACAGCATGGCTGAATCTGCTAATAAGAGGACGTCGAAGGCTTGGCAGTATTTTACAGTTTTAAAAAATAATAAAGCAAAATGCAACTTTTGCTTTAAAATTATGTCTTATAAAGGTGGTGGCCCATACAATTTAATTCGTCATACTAGAACTCAACATCCTGGTGTTTTAGATCCACAAAGTACTAACGTAGAAGAAAATGATCTTCAACCTGATGTTATCGCATCAACCGCTAAAAACCTTATGGAGGAAAATAGTACCGATGCTGTTGTATCGTCACCTGTTGGAACAACTACACGTAATTATTCTGGAATATCAAAGTTGACGCATTATTTTAGACCTCTCTCTGCTAAAAAAACCGAGCTGCTGAATAGGTATTTAGTAGAAATAATATCTAAAAATTACTTACCATTTCACATTGTTGAAAGAAATTCTTTCCGAAATTTTCTGAAAGAGTTAAATCCAAATTACAGTTTACCTTCACATAAAACGGTTTCTAAAGCTCTTTTACCAAACTATTATAATCTTGAGAAACAAAGAATCCAAAAACTACTGGAAGAAGCAGACAATGTTGCACTAACAACAGATGGATGGTCATCTAAGCCAAATGAAAATTATATGTCACTGACTGTTCACTATATAAACAAAAGTACGGAACTGCAGTCTTGCATGTTAGAATGTCATCAGTACTCAGATCGACATACAGCTGAAAATTTGAAAAATGAGATTAAAAGAATGTGTTCTCTAGGGATGAAAAGTGTGATACTTTTCAGCTCGCTCCTCAGGCAACATCAGACCTACTTTCAGAGTATGAGTAATGAAAAATATTTATATTGCCCGCAACTCAGATCCGGACTAAATAAAAACATATTTATGCAGTTAAAAAACAAGGCAGAAAAAATTAAAATAACAGAACAATTGTGCGTTTTGCTATTTGACGAAATATCATTAAAAACGCAAATTACTTAAAATGAAAAAAAAGATAAAATAATGGGAGTCGTAGACAATGGCCAACAAAGGCATTCAAAATTTGCTGACCACGCGCAAGTTTTCATGGTGCGTGGTCTAATTAAAAATTTCAAGCAACCCATTTTTTATATGTTTTCAGCTAGTGCGACCAAAGGGCCTGAGTTGGCAACACAAATTAAGACTGTAATAACTGAGTTGCAACAAGCAGGGTTTATTGTGGTAGCATCAGTAAACACGCTTTTTTGTAGGCTCCGAGTTTTTATTAATTTTAATTTATATTATAATGATTTAATTGAATTTTGATAACCCTTACCACCCTTTACTCACTATATATAATTTTCAAGTCTCTCTAATACATCTTATACTTCTTTCTACTCACTTTACTTCATCTTCACTATGGACATAAAACTAACAACAAGCTTGGAAGATTTGGAGCAGTTGTTCAACTCTCGTATGTCAGACTATGAGAAGAAACTGAAGAAAGCAACTTCAGAGGTCCGACCAACAACTTCACTTGACATTTCAACACTTTCAAGTGAGTTTGCAGATTTCAGATCTTTTGTTTGGCAGGCACTTTCCAAATTTAAGAGTCAAAATGAGATGCTGTCGCAAGGATGTGACCGTCATGAAACCCTGATGCGGAGGAAAGTGCTCCTATTACATAGTGTCCCTGATCATCCTGGTGATAAGTTGGTCGACATATTTGTTCACGGAGTGTTAACCAACCAAATGGGCTTGTCTGACATTGGGAAGGAGCATGTCCATGTCTGCCACAGACTGGGCAAAGCACAAGGCATAGCTTGGCCTATCCTGGTCAGACTGTATACATCTGAGCACCGTCACATCATCTGGGAGAGCAAGAAATCCTTCAAAGGAACAGGTATCACTATCTCCGAATTTTTGACGCACGTTAGACACCGTATTTTTATGGATACACGCAAGCAGTTTCGCATGACGAATTGTTGGTCAGTGGAGGGCAAGATAGTCATCATCACACCCGACTCTAAGCGGCACAAGATCGAGACTTCGGTTGAACTACGAGCACTTATTTCCCGGTTCACTAAGGCTTCCTGCGACTCTGGTAACGTGGTGCAGTCTGTGGGACATTCGCCGCCAATTGGTGGCCCGCCTGAGGTTGCTGCTACACCCTCAAGAGGTCAGAGAAAGACACGAAGGCGAATTAATTAGATTGTTGTTGTCCTGTCCTGACGACGGGTCGCTTCTCAATTTTGCAGGATTGTGCGATTACGGACTTGGTTTCTGTGTCGGTAGTAATAATAATAATAATAATAATAATAAATTTTTATTGCAGACTTAAAAATCCATAGAGTGTTAGTAACATAAAATTAAAAATAAAATCTTATTGCCTAGTGTTAGTAACAATCAATCTTTGCACAAACTTGCGAATAATCGGAGAGGTGAAGCTCTCAGCTACGGTTCTCAGGATGCTGTTTTGACTGTCCCTCGCTCTTCTTAGCAGCGACGCAGTCTGTTTGCGTATAATCGCGTGGAACCCGTCGGTACGGGCTTGCGCGAACATTTCCGACGCGCTACAGTAACGAGGTAGTCTCAACAACATCCTGAAAGCGTTATTATATTGGACGCGCAGGACATCCAGCGATCTCTTAGTACAATCGACCCACAGACTGCCCGTGTACAGACTTTGGCAATAAGCCTTGAAAAGTGTTATTTTTACTTGGTCTGTACACCGTGCAAATCTGCGGGCCAACATATTACCCCGGACCGCTAGAGCCCTGCGCTCCCTCTCAATGTCTACATCGTCCCTGAGATCAACGGCAAGATAATGCCCTAGGTATTTAAAAGTTGACACCCTGTTAATAGATGTCCCGTTCAAAAATAGTTCAGGAACTTCTCGACGGCGTTTGCCGCTGACCTCAAAGACCATGTATTCACATTTTTTGACATTGTACCTTAATCCATGTGCGGCAGCATAGGCCTCGCACGTTTTGAGCAGCTCTCCGATTGCTCCCGCCGATGGGCCCAGCAAAACCATGTCATCTGCATAGTTGATGTTGTTTATTCTAACCCCATCAACACTACATCCGACACGCATGCTGCTTAGTGCGACTAGCAGGTCATCCACGTACAGGTTAAAGAGCCTGGGAGACGTCAGACCACCCTGTCTCACCCCGCACTCCAACCTATACGGCTCAGAGACTGTATCATCCCACTTTACGTGATTAATTTGGTTACCGTACCAGTACTGGAAGAGCCCACATATTTCCGCAGGTATACCCCTGTCTTCCATCTTTCTCCATAGCACATCGTACGAGACAAGATCGAACGCCTTGGAGAGATCAAGAAAACAGGCGTACACCGGCGTACCGCGATCTTTATAATATTGAACGGTGTGCTTGAGGCTTAAAATAGCACTTTCAGTTGATAGTCCGGGGCGAAACCCAAACTGTGTATCATGTAGATGTATATATTTACTTAAGCAAGAATCAAGCACACCATCCAATACCTTTGCCATCACAGTCGCAAGCGAAATGGGACGATAATTACCCCTGTCCGCGATGTCACCTGTCCTGTTCTTCACAATGGGAACTACGATGGTCTTCATCAGATGAGCCGGTAGGTACGCGTGACTAATGCACATTGTGAAAAACAAAGACAGGACCCGCGGCAGATGGACACCTGCATGCCTCAGGTGCTCAATGCTGAGCCCATCATGTCCTGGAGACCTACCTCGCTTCATGTTATTAATGATAGCACATATTTGCTTGGCTGAGAAACGTATCAGAGGTTTCGCGCCAGGACGGATGAGCCCACCATCATTCACCAAGGACGAGGGGCCGAGTGGGGATTGAACTTGGAAATGATTTTTGAAGACATTTGCAATTTCCTTCTTGTCACTTATCCCCTCCACACTCCACACCAGTAATCTTTTTCAATTCACACCAGTAATCTTTTTGTATTTTTTTTTTTAATTCTATTTCACCGTCACTGTAATTTTATTTTAAAATTAATTTCTTTTCTTTTTTTATTTCAAAAATCAAAAAAAAAATCAAATTTGTTATGGTTATGACTGGAGTGAATTGTCACTGTCAATTTTACATTTTTTTTTGGCCTGGATACTAAGTTTTTTAAGCCATAACATTTTTAGGTAAGGGAGGCGGTGGTGTCGCTATTTATATACGTGCTGACATACCCCACAAACTTGTTAGTGCTTCGCCATCTCAGTACTCTGGATCGGCTGAATTCTTGTTTTTGGAAATTATTTTAAAATTATTTTAGAATAAATCGACGGGTGCAAAGTAAAAAAAGTTATCTGCAATATTGCAATTTTCTGATAACTGCAGTAACTTAACAAAAAAATAATATTCTAAGACAAGAGAAACCTTACAAGTGTCAAAAACGAAGAAATAATAGTTTTCTTTTTAATAATATTTATGAAAAAAAAAAAAATTTACTAAATAACTGCTTATTGTTACTAATTCAATAAAGATGATAGAAAATCACAAAATTTGCTGATAACTTTTTTTACTTTGCACCCGTCGAAATATTACCTGCGGTATTCTACTCCCCTAATCTGCACATCAATTATTTTGATTCTTTAAAATCATCACTTAATAATCTTTGCCCATCATACGAACACGTCATTTTAATGGGTGATTTTAATACATGCTTGCCCAAATACATGCTTGCCCAAAGACAATTCTCGTTCACGCAATCTCCGTTCTCTCTTATCCTCCTTAAATCTTGAAATTTTACCTCTTTCTGCGACTCATAACTCTCCAAATTGTACGCCCTCTCTCCTGGACTTAATGATTGTATCTTCGCCTCATAATGTTGCTGAGTTTGGGCAGCTCTCTGCAACCTTTTCCTATCATGACCTCATCTATCTATCTTATCGTATTCGACCTCCCAAATGCAAACCTCGCTTCTGCTATCTCCGTAATTTTAATGGAATAGATGTAGAGGCGTTGACGCGTGACTAGTGATGGGCAATGATAATAATCCGGTTAATATCATTTGGCTTTGGCTTAACGATTTGTTTATAATTACTAACTGGTTTAATTCAACTAATAGCATATTATTAATTAAAAAACAGAACAAAGAACTAAAGAACAATCATAAATTGGCGACTAATTTTCGGAAAAACATCCATTACGTCACTTTTGTGCCGGTAACACCATATAAAATATCTTTTATCTAACACAACAGTAAGTTTACAAAATTTTAAGGTAACACAAAATGAAATTTGGAGAGTTAAAACAATATTATAATTGTAATTTAGAGCTCTAAGCTAATACAATTAAAATAAATCTTAAAATTTAAATCACATTTTAATAGGACAGTTACTTAGGTGGAACACAAAGTTACTTATAGGAAATATTAGGCTACGTGTACAATGTACATAATAATAATTTATAATCTTAGTCATTCATTAGTCTTGGTTTTTCATTTACTTTCAAACTGGATAGCTTTATGAAAATCCTATATCATCTACTCGTACGCAACATACTTAGGTAGTTTTAAAATCACTAATCGGAGTTAAGGCATATTGGGCAAAAATAATCAAAAAAATCAGTGCCACTACATATTAGACATATCCAATTTTTGCACACCATACATTTAATCATGTCTTTTAGACATAAAGAATCACTTTTACATAGGTGGCAGACATAGCAATGAATGTTTATCTTCGTAGTTGGTAATAATACTTTCATTTTGCGCTTATTTTCTTTCTCGCTTATTTTCTCTCTGTTTTTCTTGGTTGGTGGTCCAGAATGTCCAGGCAACAATATGTCGACTCTTTTTCTAGAACCTAGAAACTGTTGAGCATTCTGTGAAACCATTTTTTGTGTACATGTAAGGTCAATTACAGGTACATCTGTGGCTACTCTGGGACCGGGATTATAACTATGGAAATCTTCTTTTTTGGTTTCCACCATAGTTTCATTTTCTGCTGCTACAGTTAATTGTGACTCAATATTATAAGATTGCTCTAAAAGTATTTTATCATCAATTATAAACTTTATGTCACTTAACCACGAATTTGGGATAAAATCATCACCGCCGCCGGGAGTAATCGAGGGAAGTAATGAATCATCGCCGAGGATATTTTCTGTGCTGCTGGCCATAACTGCATTGTCAATTTTAACGGCATTATCCGTAATGTTTTCATGGAGAACATGAAGTGAATCATCACCGAGGATATTCTGTGAGCTGTGAAGTTTTAACTTTCCTGATGTTCTCAGTCATTACTATAGACTCATCATCACGATTAGCTCCAACTGGCACTAGCAAATGGGTTTCCGGACAATAGCAATTGCATAACCCTCCTTTATCACCACAAAAGCAACTAAGTAGCCTGTAATTAATCTTATATTTTTGTTTCGATATTATTTGGTGCAATTTCATTTTCCCAGGGACGACAATTAAATTTGGTGGAATAAGCTTACGAATGTTTTCAATGTCTTTTTCGTTGATATAAAAACATTTTACAGATTTCATAAACTCATTCAAAACATTGTAGGCATCTATCGCATTAGTCACGTCTGTCCCATAACGTACTCTAATGTCAAGCTGTCTCTTAACCGACCCACCAACACCGTCAGCAATACTTTTCCCATGGCCGCTTTCGCAAAAAGACCATGTGGAAAATTTCAATCTTAGTTTGTCTACAAATAAGTTTAATAAATAAAAATTCTTCTTTTGCCGGTACTGGCTGGTGGGACCATCGGAAAAAAATGGATAACATTAACAGGGTGGTTTTCTTTGGCGTATTTAATAATGGGTAATAAATGTGCCCAAATAGCGTCAGGTTCGTGGTTTTTACTGTCGGAAACTGTAGCAAATGTTTGACATTTTTGTTTAAAAATAATAATTCCAGTGTGTATTGTTATAGAGGCTTTTGAAGCACCGAAGTGCATCGATTGTATCTCGTTTGAATATTTACAATCGAAATTTTCAGAAAAATCACACAATATCACTATCTCGTTTTCCTTCAAATTATTAACGCACTTACGGTACTGTCTTTGTTGTTCCTTCCAATTAAAATAGTGTACTTTGAATGTTACTAACGCCGCTTCCAATTCAGTTACTAAATTACCGACGGTCCCATTCTGCTCCCCTCTTATAGTTTTCTTTGTAGTTATTTCTTGGCCCGCTTTCTCATATTTGTGATCTACTCGTTCCCATTTCCACCATTTGATTTCTTCGCTTGACCTTTCTTTGTTATATTCAATGTGTGGAGTTTTACAATTTACGCACTTTCCATACAGTATACAATTAAATGATTTTGTATCACAAGAAAATACATGAACCATCTCCTCAATAATTTTGTAGAAAACAATTTTATTAGATTTCAAAGCTTGTAAGATAAAATCTATGTTGCTGTGCTTAATGCACATACAGGTGTCTCTGGCGCCGACAGTTGGAGATAAAACGTAAAATGCTTTACATCTGTAAAACGTTGAGAAACTATGTCTGCCACCGTCTCTTCTGTAAGTTTGGTAAAGATTATACAATGTGTCAACCATGTACCTTATTTGCATTTTATTCTTTTCTTTGGTTTAACTTAACTCAATCCGATTATAATATTTTAGTGAACCGCGGTAATACGAGGAACTCTGTATAAACTTTAAAAAGATTTAATGGATATGTGCCGTTCAGAAGTAATTCCCTTAGAGTATCATCCATACTTTAACTCTTTACAACATCACACTATTGTTAATACTTCTGAATAATCTATCTTTTTTCCTGCTTATTTCAGAGCAGAATTCTTCAAGATGGTTTAGCAAAAGAAAGGTAATTAAAATAAATACTTAATTCATTTAATATAAATGTCGCAGGTTTTTCACAAAATTAGGTTTTTGATCAAAAACCTAGGTTTTCGATGAAAAACCGGACGATGACAAATTTTAAACTCAATTACATCATAAACCTGAAACAGTCCAGATTTTTGATCAAAAACCTGAACTAGTTTAGGTTTATGATGAAGTTCTAGGCAAAATTGCTCTGTTTTTTTGACAAAATCTATTTAAATGAAATAAATAAAACAATCATTTGTAACTTAGTAGAAAGAAAACAATTTTTTATTTATCAAAATTTAACATCCATGTTACAATCAATATTCTCGTTCTTCAATCTAATTATGATAATGTTTCAATTTTACCTGATTTTTAGTTACTATTAAATACGACTAAACAAAGTCCAATTAAAAAAAATGTAATAAACCTGCGACATATGCAATTTCATTGCTATTATGTATGAGCAACGTTTACCTCACGATGTAAGATTGATTGAATATATTGTAAAGGCTGATTGATATATCTACATTTATATAATATTTATATATTCCGTA
The DNA here is from genome assembly GCA_949319445.1 of Mythimna lalbum. Classification (NCBI taxonomy): domain Eukaryota; kingdom Metazoa; phylum Arthropoda; class Insecta; order Lepidoptera; family Noctuidae; genus Mythimna; species Mythimna lalbum. Next base: position 5,307,069 of record OX439357.1, on the reverse strand, counting down.
ATTAAATCTTTACGTACATTTACATGTCTAAGACTGCTAATTTAAGTGAATACTGTAGTCATATAGGTTACTAAGTTTTAACTATAACGTTACCAAGACTGTTTTAGATATACACGTATAGGTTAATTGTTGTTAGGTATAGAACTTCGTCTAGATCGCGATGATTGGTAAAATTATAAAGACTGACTATTTGCGCGTCTCCTGAATTGTTTTAATAGCGATCTACATAGACTCATAAACGATGGGTAATTTCAACAAAAATCGACCCTTATAAATATAGCACATCAATTAATTTAGATGGCTCCGTAAAACAACCTATATTCACTATGAACTCCCAGTCTTCCGCTATATAATGTCTCATGTTTATATGAAACTCACTATCTCGTGGAATAAAAGGATAAGAAATATATCGTCGGCTAAGGATTCATTCATTTTTGACTCAACTGACTTTTTGGTATCAAATGAAAGAGAAAAAAATAATGCGTAATTATCAAAAATGCTAACGCCACAAACTATCCTTATTTCACAGCTAACGCACCGCAATCTTTTATGCTAACTCCGAACCTGTCAAACTGCATTTTGTTCGAGCGTAAGCTTTGTTGAGAGTTATCTGCAGTGTTTTATTTCTAAACCTGTTTTTTTTGAGATTAGCATACTAAACTGGTGTTTTTAAAAAATGTAAGTTCTATTCTATAATAATTTACTATACTGGTAAAATATCTATCAACTGGAATTTAGATATTGCAGTCGTTTAGTAACTATAATTTTTAATTCTTTTTTTTTATTTCTGTGACGTAGTATGATTAGGAGTTAGCAATTTAGTTTATTTAGCCGACGATATATTACATAGCATTTCATTAGACTGAGGCATTGTTAGAACGTTCTTCGTTGTTTCTCAAGGTAAGAGATTTTTTGCTCTAATTCGTTATATTCAGACTTCAATTCTTCTATTTCTTGAGCAAAGAGAACAAGTTTCTCATTTAATTGTGCAATAATTACTTTTGTCTGGTTTGACAGTTCAGATTTAACTTGATCAAATAATTGTTGGAGGTCATCCATTATGTGTTAGTATTTTTGCGTGGAAAGGGAACGTCGTGGTATGTGTGAACCCGGTTTAATAAACCGTTATAAGGTTGGTTATAAGGTTGGTACAGGGCGTTTCACTTAAGAAGTTCCTTTGACGTAATGTTGGCTCCCCTGTCCCCTGTCTACACAAAAAAGAAGGGAAAAAGGGAAAAGTTGCCTACTTAACCAAAATTGTTCCCCAAAATGTGAAACGAAATCGATTTTAACGGTAGTTGTAACATTTGTGCACTTGGAGAATTATGAGGGGAATGGGATTTTATTTAAAAAAAGCAGGTCTAAAAGGAAGTCGTTAACCGAGAGGTACGATATTGTGGCGTAGCGTTTTCGGTATTTGAAAGAAATTGTAGGACAATCGGAATAGAGCCCAGCGTCCTAAACTTTATACAAAAATAGTTAATAAAAAAAAAACAAAAAAGGCAAATGTTAAAAGTAACGAAGTATCAGTTAATCTCCCTATTATATATTAAGTATTATTAAGTAATTTAATTGCTAAAAATATTGCAACACTGTTTTTCCGTATTGCCAACATTACGGCAAAGGAACCTCTTATGTGAAACGCACTGTACGATTGAATATCGGATTGTTTGATATGGTCACACTTCACATGTATGTCAATGTCATTTGATTGATGTCACTGTCAAGGAATCCTTTACACTTATGTTATTATTATAGTATTGAATCTTAAAAAACATATCGACTGTGAACAGAATGATAAAAACATACGTCATAATACGAAAAATAACTATAAATGATAAATGATCTTTATTTTGTAAATAGGTTTTAAAAAAACACTTTTACACGTCAATTTTGTTTTCAGTCAGTTTTAACGAGATGAGGCCGGTGTTTCCTAGCTGACTACCCTGAGAAGAAACACCGAAACAAACTCAGGGGTCAAAGTCTCTTTTAAAGTCCATACAGTAAACATGTAATGGTCAAATCATATGAGAACCATGCAGACCAGTGTCTCAGATGGCCTTTTGAGGAAAGAACCACACAGATTTGAGTGGACCTGTCCAGTCAGTGCAAGCATTTGTCAGTATTCGTGTAGCTCAAACTTAGGACTACCAAGGAGCTCAACGACTTGACGAACAATACCAAAGATAGGACATTTGGGTAGGCCGCGTCAAATACTCAAAACTGCCAGACATCATATAAAAATACAGAAAAGCAACAAAGGCAGTTTACGGCCGTAAACTGAATTGCCTGGAAACAGACTGGATTTTAAAAAGGTACTCGCCCAGAATTAACCCTTCAGATACCGTCAATTAGAGACACAATAGTAAAACAATAGATGCGCGGCCACCGGTGGTCGCTTGGGGATTCATGAATTAAGGTCAATGGAGGCTATTGCAACTATGGGGCTTAAGCAACTAATAGCGATATCTTCCATTCTCATGTTTTTTAAATACATGCCATCTATGGGCCTGGAGAAAAGTCATAGTTTAACCTATAATAAACAGAATGTTAGTCGCCATTTTAAACACGTGTTTGGTGGCGAGCGTGTCTTCAATTTTAAACAAAAAAAAAAAACTTTTGTGCATTTTAAACACAGTTTTATGCAGAAACGAAGAAAGTGTAAAAGTAACTCTAAACATTTACGTTGTTAATATTATATGTTATATTTCGTAAGATAATGTAGTAGTTACATTAGCCTCGTACTTATCTCTTTGCGGGGTTATTGCAACTAGTTTTTTTGGTTACAATAGCCCCTTCGTGTTTGTATAAAATAAAATAAAGCCAGTGATGTCGAATATCGATAATTGTAAATCGATATACTTACAGCATACTTTAGAAAATTCTCGAACTGAATTCATTCGGGCCCTGGGATAAATTGCGTAAACAAATGTTATAATTTGTTTTATTACCATTTCAACTACGATTCAAATCTATTTTCCTTTAAAGATGGAAGTACTGTTGTATGATTAAATACTGTAGTTACATAGGGGGTCCGACCTAATACTTTTGGTTCATGACTTCGTGCGTAGGTACCTACTATAACAACCCATACTACTTAAAAACTCTGAACTAATTTGATATTTGACTTGTTTTAGATGGTCCGAAATTATATTAAGAAAAAAGAAAGGAGCTATTCAAAAGAAAAGCTTCTAGAGGCACTCCAGTTGGTTAAAAGCAAAACGTTTAATAGTTAAGAGGCAGCAAAGACGTTTAATATTCCGAGGTCTACTATAATTTCACATTTATATGGCACACGTGGTCAAAAACAGGTAAACCCTGGAATGAAGACTGTATTTTCAATTGATGTGGAACAGAAAATAGCTTCGTATTTGCATACTTTAGAAAAGTATGGCTTTCCTGCTTGTCTCAAGTCTAGATAACGTCATTGTTCATTATTTACGGAAGAACAGAGAAAAACGATTTACGACCGATTTTGGAGTTTGACTCCGTTCATGCTTGTATCGAGAGAAAATTAAAAAATAAAGAAATTAAACTACCAAGTGATTACGTGTCTACGACCAGAGAAGCAAGAAAACATCCAACACCAAACGAGGCTATCGAGCTGACTTACGACTTTTTTAAAGACTACACGAAACTCTTGAGGTACAATGGCATTAGACTTGGTCGGACAAAAAATGATCAAGTGGTCACAGACATTAAAGTCATAATGTATGACCCTTCAGAACTAATCAGAGTGAAACTTGATTTTACCAAAGATTGGATGGACTTACCTCATAGACCAATGCTACATCCAGTGAACTGTTACCCACCCTTATTTACGGCAAGATGCCGTATTCCTAAAACGAAGTGGTTGCACCTTCAAGAATTGAAAGCTGTCATTCCACAAGACTGTCATAACTTTTATGATAATTTGCCTTATCAGGAATAAGTGTGGTTTTCTTGACTGACCCACCTACACTAATGACTTTATAGTCTTTCAAACCTAAAAATGTTCCTTTATTGTTAATTTGTTAGTTTTATTATAAAGGATAATGTCCTATCTTTATTGTTTAATTTTGATTTTGAAGATAGCCCGTATTGTTCCAAGTAAAAGTCCTATGTTTTTTCTTGTGTTCATATATATTGTCTTATCTCGATTTTACATTGAAAGGAAGCATATAATGCTACTTTTGTTTTTAATTACATGTGCAATAAAAATATTATTAAAAACTACGTATCCCTTTAACGACGCTCTTATACGATCATGCGTTCAACTTTACAAAAATGTTTTCGCGCGCTCGATCAACTTTACGGGACGCGGCCGTTACCATACGGTAGTGCGTTTAGTATAGTGTGAACTTTGCCGCAAAGGTTATACTTGTGAGAAGTTGTCGCGGATTGCTGCCCTTTTTTGTGCGCAACAGCTTCAGTCGGTCTCTTGGAATGATATCAGCTACTTATGCCAGTCTCATTTCTTGCCTCCAGTACATATGAATTCGTGGATAAGTTATGCACCCCATTATAAAATGCACACCAATGAACTTCTTCATTTCTACAGGATTGGTATAAAGAACCCTTCCAGTTTGCCTCAAGTAGTAATTATTTGTGCAGTAAGCAGCTTTCTCATATTTTAAAATGCATCGTCAAAATAGTCCTCGAAGTATTCGAGAGGCGTTCTAAGGTTTGTCAAATTCAGAGCGTTGTTTCATCACATAAAAAACACACAGTCAAAGTTATTCGGGTTGCCAGTAGAAACCAACACATTTTCCCAATAAAAATGGTCGGGAGAATTTTTGAGTATGACAAAATTGCATTGTTTATCTATATATTCGTTTAATCCATTAACACTAAAAAATATATAAAATAGATACGTTTATACCAAAGTACCAAAAATATATAAACACGATAATATTTTTTAAACTTTAACGCTTTTTCTCAATATTTTGGGTTCACGTGGTGTTTTATTTTTACAGAGAACGAGCTGTAAATTTCACACTACTGGATAAACAGCGCTTCCAAGCACTACTTGAGAAGTATAAAGACAGCGGTGGCTTTAGGGGGTGGCGAACAGAACAATCGCCCGGGGCCTCGCTCTTGCAGGGGCGTCAAGCAAAATAAAAAATACAGATTTTTTTCAAATGTTTACCCCACTATCGAAATAGTTCTGAGAATTATCGCAACGGTTGCGTCTGCTGAAAGGAGTTTTTTGAGGCTTAAAATTATTAACATATTTGAGGAATTCGATGTCACAGGACCGGCTTTCAGACCTTGCTTTTCTTTCAATCGAAAATGACGTAGTTCAGTCGTTAGATTATTGTGCTTTAATTCAAGATTTTAGTCTTAGTAAAAGCCGCAAAAATCAATTTTAAAATTTATCATCTCTGTATTTGTTAATTTTGTAAATAATGTAAGTAAAATATTTTAAAATTCAAATTTGATTTATTTGTATAACTTTAGCATTTCTCGTGAAACACAACAAACCAGACCTACTTTCGCCTCACATAGGTACTTTTCCCGAGGACAAAAGGCCTCGAAAAGACCTGCCGCCCGGAGCCTAATAATGGGTAAGGTCGCCGCTGTATAAGGATGTTATGAAAAAAAAAAACGGACAATATAATATATATATGTATGTTTAGATGCATGAGTAGATAATTAGGACCTTTACAACCTTTAAAATAAATTATTCTTACCAGGGGAAAGAATTTGAATATGAGTGCAATCAATGACACCCAATACTTTTCAAGTGCAAAAGCCAATTTTTCTTCATCGTTAATTGGCAAGTTTATGTAATGCGGTCGTATAGGGGCGATGGCCTCATCATCTGTCACGATGGGCACATGGAATTCCCATGGTCACGTCATCACGCGTGAACAGTTGGTCCGATTTCGCTTATTCTTTTTTTGTTGTGTAATTGTTATTGTCAGGAGAAGGTTCTTATGGAACAAAAAAAAATGAAAATTAGGGTAGTGTAGGGTACCATAATTTTCATTTTTTTTTACTCTAGTAAGGTAGAATATGGTGGAGTAGGGTAGGGTAGGGTAGAGTAGGGTATAGTAGGGTGGAGTAGGAAAGAGTGGGGGCGAAGCCTCGCGGGCAAAAGCTAGTATGTATATAAATTTTATTGTTTTTTTTTACCTCATAGTATTTTTTTGTTGTTGTTTTAGTTATTCTCTAATACATAATGCCACGAGTATTTAAGCTAAGACCTGGTGGAAAACAATATAAAAAACTAGCTTTTGCCCGCACGGCTTCGCTCCTGCTCTTCCCTACTCTATCCTACTCTACCCTACTCTGCCCTACTCTGCCCTACTATACCCTACTCTACCCTTCTCTACCCTACACTACTCTACTCTACTCTACCCTACTAAAACTTCCTCTACCCTACCAAACTTCACATAAATGATAGGTGAGCCCGTTCTTGAGTTATTATAAAAAATATTGACTTCCCTAAAATAATACCTAACACACAACAAACTAACCTAACACATAACAAGATATATTTTCAGATGGCGCCAATGTCAAATGCCGAAAGGCAAAAAAAATACAGGGAAAAACTAAAAAAGGATAAAGAGAAATATGAAGAAAAGAAGAAAAAGAATAGAGAATACATGAAAACTGGTAGAAAACCAATCGCAGAAATGAATGAAAAAGAAAATAAGCGACGAGAATGGCGAAACGCAAAAAAGAAGCAAAAAGATGTTGGTGATGTGAATATAATGCAAGACTATGTGCAAAACTAAAGAAACTAGTAGCAGATCAAAATAAGTTTATAGAAAATATGTTACTGCAAAGACAAGCTTTACAAAAACAACTATACCGAAAGAAAAATGCAATTAGAAAGCTGCGTGAATCGATAGGAAACTCAGGACCTCAAAATAAAACTGAAACTGTAGAAAATATTTCCACCGACAGGGTTTCTTTAACAAACTCATCTGAGATAAAAACCAACAACGCACCTGAAGTCTTAAATATTGGCGCATCAACATCTTCATCAGGAATGACCATAGCGGAAAATGAGATTGTATCTGTGGAAATTAATCCCTTGATAGAATCTCAGAATACCCCTTTGACTAAAACGATGTCCTTAATAAATGAAAACATTCCATTTGTATCCACTCCTGAAAAAACTAAGTGAAAAATCAGATACTACAACTAAATGTAATCAACACTTCGTTACAAACTGCATATGACAAACATGACAACAAATCAAAACGGATACTGAAAGACATTGTTTCATCCAAAACAGTAGAAAAATATAATTTGAAAACTGAAGTTTCAAAAGCACTTAGACTGAAGGGTAGATTAAGAAAATATAAGAAAAAAGATAGGACTTACAAAGAAGAAAAAAGATTCGTGTTTTTTTCAACAGAGATGATAACTCAAAAATGTCAGCGGGAAAAAAAGAATGCGTTGGTAGAGGTAATGATAAATTACAAAAAAAGATATTTGCTCAGTTCTTTAAAAAAACTTTACACAAAATATGTATGCGAGGGAGGAAAAGCTTCATTTTCAACGTTCCGACGAAATAAGCCAGGAAATGTGGTACAGCCGAAACTGAGTGACAGAAACACCGTAGCATGTATAAAGCACAGCAATTTAGCCTTCAAAGCTGCTCATTTAAAGAAAATCGGTGTTATAGGCACTTCTGATTTGGAAGAAATACTTGCAATGTGTGTGTGCAGCATTGAATCATATGATTGTATGTATTTTAACTGCGAAAAGTGTAAAAATACCATTCCTGAAATGAATTTGACTCAAATTACAAACGATACCGAATGCACGTGGATACAGTGGGTTAGAAAGGAATTTACGTTTGAGAAGGGATTAGACAGAAAAATAACTACAACTAAGAAATATGTTAAAGAAATTATAAAGGACAAATATTCAAAACTCAAAGATACGTTTTTGACTGAGCTCCACGTTTTTCGACAGCATTATTTAATTTTAATTTTAATTTTAATATCTATCACCAACACAAGAAATATCGAGAAATAATCGACAATTTGAAACCAAACGAAGTAGCTTTAATAATAGATTTTTCAGAAAATTACTGTTGCAAGCTTATTGAAGAAATACAGGCTCTCTACGTCAATCACAGTGAATAAATAATTCGAATCCACCAAAGCCAATAAAACGATTGAATTGTACTTTTTATAATTAAAGTATAGAGAGCCGGAATTCCGGGGGCACTGAATTCTAAAATGTTTGCCGTCTAGCGCTCCCAAGCAATGTGGGAAATTCGCGTTGTCTTTAAATCCCTCTGAGATCCTTTTCCACGCTTCTTTGTTCGGGGCTGCCATTTCTGTAGGTGCTAGAACTGTCCACATGTTTCTTTTATTAATTTAGCCAACGTTTTTTTCGAAATTCTGTACTTATTCTGAAGGCTTTTATAACTTGTCCCAGAAGCAAGATATCTGGAAAATTACATTATTATTAAAAAAAATACTTTATCATTTTTTTTTTTAATATAAAATAGGCTCGCGTTTGTTTGCAATCACACCTGATGGAAAGTATTTTTTTAAATGGAATGTAAAACGAAGACTCCATCCAAGCGTTCGGATTTATTTATCTGTGTTGTTTTTTTTATTAAAATACATAATAAGAAAATGCCTAAGGCATTAAGTTCGCCTTTGTACATTTGTGCATAAAGTATTAAATAAATAAATAAGTAATAATATATGTATACTTATATATTATTATAATATTCAAATTAAAAGTTATCTCTTTGCTTTAGGACTTGAGTTAATGACAAAATGGAAATCTTTAAGGGATCAGTTTCGTAAGGAGTTAAAGTTGCAGCAATGTTCAAAATCCGGTCAAGCTGCCTCAAAACGACGAAAGTATATTCATTATGATGCATTACTTTTTTTAAAGAAACACACAGAACACGCTTCAACATCGTCAAACATGTTCAATGAGGACAGTCAAGATGTTTTTGAGGATGACGACAGTTCGGTTAATACCATCCCTAGTGTTACGGAACCATCGACATCTAATAAAAAGAAAACATTAGTCCAAATGTTTCTGGAATCTAATAAAGAGATATCGAATGTTATGCGCGAGAGTATAGAAATACAAAGAAATAATGTTCAACCACAGTATCGCGACGAGCGTGGAAATGAGGCATTTTTCCGTTCGTTGCTGCCACTCATGGACAAAATAAAAGAAGACTGTTTAATTGATGCCAGAACTGAGATTATGGCCGTAATTAAGAAATACACACCACCATCACATACATTGCTAGACTCTTATTCTCGTACATCCACACCAACAAGCGAGGACGATATTGCTCAAATGTTAGAACACTTTGATGGAATGTAAACTTTAATTTGATGTAAGCGTTTAAGTAAAATAAATATGCTTTAAACTTACTGTAGTGTTACTGCTAATCTTTCACATGGCCCGATACTTTTCCTCATATTAGTATCTTGCTTTGATAAGTGTCTTGATAGTAAACTTAATAGTTCATAGAAAACAGGAATTAGCATTAAATATTCATCTTCAAACCATTCTGGATGATTTCGATATTCTTCATAATTCACATGGAAATGTCCATGACTTTCACGACGTAGCAACATGGGATGTGTCCACCAACGGCGCTTTTTTCCATTCTTAACAATAACAATAGCTGCATATTCACTAGCGTACTTGCAGAAGCACCCCACAACACTATATCCATAATAAAGAATTATATTATCGACTGAGACACTACTTATTTCGCTCTCGTCTGGCACGTAACTGAATTCCTTCTTTCGCGACGTGACGTCAAGGAAACGTGGCGATACCGTTACGAGTCGCCGCGGAATCGCCGCGATTCCTTAACGACTCGCGACGATACACGGCGGAATTATCGCTCGTTCGTGGAGATTATCCGACGATATAAGGGCGGACTCGTCGCAATTCTCTCGCTCGTGGAGTTTTCGCTCGTTTAGCGGGCAAAGTGAGCTTAGGGGCTCTAAGCTCACTTTGCCCGCTAAACGAGCGAAAACTTTGAAACCTACAGTTGCTTACCAATCAGCGGTCGTTAAACGAGTTAAGAGTCTTCAACCCCTAATAAAAAACGAAGATCAAGTGCCTCAGAAAGACAGCGTATACAGGACCATCTTACCTCAAAGACTTTTTTATGTCGTCTTTGCAAGACTCGCCAGCCTTTCATTCTTCAAAATATGGTTAAATGCATGGTTTGCAAGAATTGGCTGTGCTTTTCGTGTAGTGGAAGTACGTTTTTTGACTACATTTGTCCTATTTGCTTAGAAGATTAAGTAATTCCCACTGATGACTGATTATTGTTTGCCTAGATCTGAAATTTTATTATGTGTTTAAGTTTATTTAATAAGACTTTTTTAAGCACCTAGAGTTTATAAATGACTGAACTATCTCTAATTGTTGATACTAGATAGTAAGTATAATGTTTAAAGATTTTGTGTATTTTGTTTTAATGTTGTAAACTTAGCTTAATAGTTCTTATTTCCATACACGTAACGTGTCCTACTTTGGCTGTGCTATTTCAACTGATTAATTATGTATAATTATAGGTAAATATTTGACACTAGGTTAATTAAAAAAGAATATTTAGGCACCTGTTTGATTTTATCATACAAACATATCATTATGGATCGTATGAACCACATGAAAGACGTTGGTGTAAAGTACTAAGTACCAAAAAGTGACGTAATGTTATTAAGTGGTCTATTAATTACATTAACTATTATAGAAACACCGACTTCCAAAATTAAAGTTATTTGGTACTTTTCAGTGTTTTTTTAACGTCGAAGTCGGTTATATTATTTTTGTAAAAAGTTTTTTTTTTTCGTTAATAGCCTTGAAGTTCTTCAGGCATTTTCGTTTAATGTCTGTCCATTCTTTGGGGCACCTCTTTCACTTTTTTGTTGTTTTAGGAGTCACGGTGCGATTCCTTGAGTGCAACGCAGCAGGAGAATTTGAGTTGCTAAATGATGACGAAAAAATCACAGAGAAATTATGCACATAATCAGGGCAGAATGTACTATCTCAGATCAAATGGACATTAGTAGGAGAAGCCATAGGAGATGGCACTGACAGTTCTGTAACTGGGGAAGATCTGTGTTGAGATACTTCTAACAGCTCTTCAAGCTGTATTTATGATGAATTTTCGAAACTAGAAGGCACTTCAATAGAAAATGTGCTAGGTTTATTGCTGTAAATATCCTCAGCAGACGGATCAGTTATGACATTCTGTATCGATCTTCATGCAGAACTTCTTCCCATACACCAGCTAGTTCCTCAGTTTTCTTCTGCACCAGGAGGCAAAGGTGACGTTTGTTCTGTCGTGCCGTTTTCATTAATAGTCACAACTAAAATTAAAAAAAAATATATATTATTATAGGTAAGTATTTATAAAATACTATCTATTTTATATACATTGCAAGACAAATGTACCTAGCAATAAATAAAAAAAACTACATATTTAACAATATTTTTAAGAACAACGTCTTAACTAATTCAATTATCTGAGTAATAACGTCCCTTATCAACATCCAACCGACAAATCGTATCATATCACATATTACGGAAAAAAACGTTCTATGTTCACATAAAACGCTGAGAAGTTGAATAAGTTTTTAGTGGTGGGTCGTTAACGATTTTTGGGTTAACGCAACGAAGCCGTTCATTTCATCCTGTTTACCTGTTAAAAAGTCGTTAACGTTATTAACAGGTTTTCATTAATGTAACAGATTTGTACCAACGTAGCAGTTAATAGACGAAACTTTGTTCATATTAAAAAAGGAGCCGACGTTACGCCGCGGGCTGCTAAAACCAAAACAACGTTTTCGTATTTTGAAGTTAGCTTGTTTGAGTGACCAGTCAATTTTAAATAATGATCAAAAGTCGACATTTAAATGAAATAAACTTCCCTTCATACTTTTCCAGACTTAGGACTGGCTGGCGAAAAAAGGATATACCAGGCGTATTTAAAAGTTTAATTCATTTTATGTACATAATCATTTTAATTTTTTATATACATAATCATCTTAATTTTTTATATTATGTTTATTTTGTATTTTTTTTTACAATATTTACACAATCTTCGTTTTATTTAAAGGTTCATATTTACATTTAAGTGCATCAATTTTTCGACTTTACTAGTCTTTAATCGTGTCTGGCGCTGATTTATAATCAGATTATCAGTTTTTAATCAGATTTTGAGAACAATCGCTCGCATGGTACTGAAGTCGCGACGATGTTACAGTGTTTGATGGGCACTAGTACTGATGGTGTTTCCACCACTCCAAGGGACAGTTCCATGCGCCTGTAATGTTTTTCCTCGGAAGTAATTCGTCCGACAAATACATATTTACTTCTTTTATAGCTGCAGAGACTGGTGTACCTTGACTCATCTCATCATGCTTGTTACTTCTTCAAACGGTCGTAAAATCTGACTAAGCTGTGATAAGGTAGCCATTCATCATTGGTGATTACTGGCAGGTTTTTATTAACTAACGCTAGCGTCGAACGTACAGCCTCCTGCAATTTTATAAATCTTCGTAACATATAAAAAGTGGAATTCCACCTTGTTTCCACATCTTGTATTAAATGCTTGGGTGTTAGTTGTTGTTGCACTTGATACTTTGAGAGTCTCTCTGAAGAAACAGTACTTTGTAGTGTGCAACAATTGTTTTAACCTTTTCAATAAGTCCCTTTACCAGTACTAGCGCATCATTAACTATTAAATTAAGGGTATGTGCGAAACAACCAAAGTGCTTCTACCCTAAGCCCTCTTTTATTGCTTTGACAACATTTGTCGCATTGTCACTGACCGCGAAATTTACTTTGTCTTTAGTCTTCAATTATCAATTAATGTACTAATTTTATCGGCAATATTCGTTGCAGTGTGGTTACTAGAAAAATGGCATCATCCCAATAATACCGTTTTAAATTCTAGATCTTTAGTTATGTAATGTCCTGTCACAGCAATGTACCTTTCCGTTACTCGTGACGTCCATAAATCGGTAGTTATGCACATAGTCTGTACTTCTTCAGCAACTTGTTTTTTAACAATATGTTCAGTCTGTTTGTAAGCCTCTTGTAACAAAGAACAACAGCATTGGGCTAGTGATGTCATCAGTATATCTTGAGGTATGTATGCAAGTTCGGGGTTTATCTATATTGAATGAGTTAGATATTAGTTTATCTCTAATGCTTCCAAGGCCGCATATCTTGCCATTTCTGACCCACGGCTCTTGAATCAATGCTATGGGTCAGAGTTTGGTCTTCAGCACCCTGCGTAAAGTAGCTGTGGCAGTCTGACTGTGTTGGAGGTTGGTCTGGATAATTTGGATGGGATTTGGTGTTGCTTCGCATCCCCTGGCAGCGCACTCGGTGAAGCCCAGTCGTCCGGGCGGTCTCTCTTCGCCGCCCCTGAGTCGCATGGCCCAATTTGTGGCTTAGAGCTCGGCATATTGTGTGCAGCTGGGATCCGAAACTGGCGATTAGCCCCAGCCAGTTTCCCTCTCTTCCTCAGGTGAGGTCTGTCTGTCTGGTCTTGGGTCCGGTCAGCAGTCCTTGTGGGCTTTGATGTCTGCGTGGGCGTTTCGCGTCGGGTGGCTCCGTCGCGTACTTGCCCCCGCTCGTGTGTTTCCGCGTCCGGCTCTTTTCCGCGCTGGGCTAGCCCTTCGCATAATTCGGACTGGTCGCGTATTCCTTTGAAGCAGCCACCTGTGCATTGCGCTGGCCAAGGCCTGCGCGGATCTTGCGCAGCGTCTCTCAGTCTAGCCTCGGTCTTCGCGCGCTGGCGTGCTGACGCACGCAGTCTGTCACCGAGACTGGTCAGTCGAGCTTCGTCAGTGTTAGTTTCTCGGTTGTGCGTTACGCTGTTCCTTACGATGCTCTGCTACCAGGCACTTGTCGGTCTGGTTGGTGCTTGCGCACCAGTCATGTCAGGGTTTGTGGGCGCGTGAAACGCTGCAGCCTGGTCTGTGCAAGGTAAGGGCGCTGTCTGGTCGACAGCAGCCTGGTCAGTGCTGGTCTTTGGCGCCAAGACGGCAGCCGGTCGCGCTGAAGGCGCGGTTTCAAGAGGCAGAGAGTTGCCCTCTCCCAAAATACGATGGGGGCTGACGGACAAGTCCGCATGGAATTTCCCGGCTTCGCTGGAACCCACCTGAGTAGTTTTTTTACTGTTCTGCCAATTCATTGCAGATTAAAGGTAGGCTTTTTTGGAATCGAGATTGTTCTTCCTCTGGATCGATAGGATGAGGGGATATAGGGGGGGAGTGAGTTTGGGGTATGGGAAGACTGGAAGTGGGTATCGGGTTAACCTAGCCTGGGATTTGACTTCGGGTAACTTCTCTTGTCCGGAGCCTCACCCAAGGCACTCCGGAAAAGGGATCAACCTCAATCAGTCAGAAAGCGGTCCCAAAGCCGGAGCTGGGCTATCTGCAACCTGCCCACCCGCTCGTTTGCATGAGAAGAAGTGCCTGGCGGTACGTGGCGACCCGCCAAGGGGTACTTAGTTGACCATGTCTGATTGGCACAGCCAGCCTCGAGAATATCGATACCATGTGTTACAAATATGACAGGCGCTATCGGAACAAACCGGGTGAAAGTGTCGAATAAAACTTATTTAAGGTGAATGCTCCAACCAGCCCGCGAAATTCAAATTTTCTTACGTTTTTTGCAATTTGCAGGCCAGTGACATGTTCAACAACTTTACCAAAAATGATTCGCGGTAATAACAAGTATAATTTTAAATACAATAATGATCAAAACATTCGCTTCATCAGCTTTCACATAGAAAAGTTGCTTGTAAGTTAGATTTCGGAGATTTTAGCAATTTACACCTTTTCTATGTGGAGCGAATGTTTTGATCATTTTTATCTATCTATATATATATAAAAATGACCCCCGTTTTCCGTTGTCACGACTTGGCATGAAAACGGCTTGACCGATTTGGCTGATTTTTTTAAAATTAGGGTAGTGTAGGGTAGAGTAGGGTGGGGTAGGGTAGAGTAGGGTAGAGTAGGGTAGAGTAGGGTAGAGTAGGGTAGAGTAGGGTAGAGTAGGGTAGAGTAGGGTAGAGTAGGGTAGAGTAGGGTAGAGTAGGGTAGAGTAGGGTAGAGTAGGGTAGAGTAGGGTAGAGTAGGGTAGAGTAGGGTAGAGTAGGGTAGAGTAGGGTAGAGTAGGGTAGAGTAGGGTAGAGTAGGGTAGAGTAGGGTAGAGTAGGGTAGAGTAGGGTAGAGTTGGGTATAGTAGGGTGGAGTAGGGAAGAGCGGGAGCGAAGCCGCGCGGGCAAAGCTAGTATTTAATATATTACAAAGGATCCTCTTGAGAGACAGTCCTGAAAAGGATATATGAGTTGGAAACAGTTACAATCGGTAAATATAAAAGGAAATTAAATGTTTTTAATATTACTATTTTCGAGATGAGTTGGAACAAGATGAGTCAGAAAGTTGGAACATGTTATATATGGCATGAGAGCATTGCCAAACGAGGCGCGAATGAGGTTGCTAGTTGTGTCTATGATTTTATTAAAAACCAATCTTTAAAAGGCATGCAAACTTTAAACTTATACTCAGATAATTGCGGAGGGTAAAATAGAAACAAAATTATTTTTATGATGTATCTGATTGCGGCCAATGAATTCAAGGTAAATATCACTCATAGATTTCTAGAAAAAAGCCACACTGAAAACGAAAATGAAAGCATCCATGCTCTAATAGAGCTATGTTCTAATAATAAGGAAATATATACGCCTGATCAATGGTTCGCATTGGTCAGGTGGGCCAAAGAGACTGGAAGCCCATATATTGTTAAGGAAGACATTTTAGATTTTAAAAAGATACTAACAGGAGAAAATTGGTCAAAAAATGATAGAAACAAACTAAATAAAGTGGTCGAGAATCAGAGAAGTTCATGTATCTTCTTCCGAGCATTATCGCCAGAATAAAAGCGTTTGATTTACATACTCATTGGTCTTTTTTTATTTACCCTGGCCCCAGTAGGCTTCAACCCAGCTGGGCCCCTGCTGTTGCTTGAGGCGCGCGGGAACAGTGCGCGCCGTCGACGTCTCGGGCTCGGTCTGGACAGTGACCGAACGGTCGGACAGCGAGCTCGCAGCAAGCCAGCGTCTATAGTGGCCGGAAATCGGGATCGGAATCCTGACGGCGGCGGCGAGAGCGCCGTTGCCTGATGCGGTCGGACTCCTCCTTTGCCAGCATTACTGCTTCGCAGAAGGAGGCGTCCGCCTGCCACTCCTCGCTCCGGACCATGGCCTGAACCAAGGCCCAGCGCAAGAGGTCTCCACCGCCGATCGCCCCCACGAGTCCCAACAAGTGGTACGGCAGTCAGAAAAGCCATTGGAAGCTTCCACTCCGGCCATTGTTTTAAACCTAATCAAAGGCCTTGAGAATAAAGGTTACACACTGTGGATGGATAACTTTTACAATTCACCGTGTCTAGCTCGTCACTTAAAATCTACAGGTTTCGACTGTGTAGGGACTCTTCGAACGGACCGAAAATTTGTACCACAGGCCATCAACAACTTGACGAAGCGAGCCGTGAGAAAGGGGGAGATTACGGGTCTCACCTCGGGCGATGTTGATGTCATGGTATGGAGAGATACAAACAGAGTGGCAATGATCTCTACATACCATGGCAACAGCAAGCAGACCGTTCATGGGTCCACCAAACCCATCCTGATATTGGATTACAATATCATGATGGGTGGGGTGGACAAAAAGGAACAGCTTCTGGCAATGTTTCCCATTGAACGCAAACGTAACAAGGTGTGGTACAAAAAAATTTTTAAGCGACTCCTTAATGTATCTGTCCTTAACGCATTTATCATCCATCGAAGCTCGGTTCCCACAAGCCACAGAGATTTCCGAAATTTTTTAATAAAATCTCTTCTGGCTAAACACGCAACCCCTTCCCCAATCCCGCCTGTACCTGTGCCTGCAACTAAACCTGACGTAACTCACCGTTTGGCTGAGTTACCGATGGGACACCAGCAGCGCATGCGGCGTGCGTGCACGGCCTGCAAAAAACAGGTACGCAAGTTCTGTGTCGGTTGCGGCAAAACCGTTTGCATGGAACCCTGCTTCCTCGCCATACATTCATAAAACATCCTACTAATATTATAAATGCGAAAGTTTGTATGTTTGTTTGTTTGTTACCTCTTCACGCTCAAACAGCTGAACGGATTTTGATGAAACTTGGCAGTAATATAGCTTATACATCACAATAACATATAGGCTACTTTTTTATCCCGGTACAGGAAGAAGTTCCCACGGGACGCGGGTGAAACCGCTGGCGGAAGCTAGTTTTTCATAAAACAAACATTCTATCTATCTATCCACCCATCCAGCTATCTATCTATTTATGTAATTTTTGTACCACACCTTTGTAGGGGAAACCGCTGGATGCGGGAGGTGGGCCTGTGTCCAGCAGTGGACGTCTTTCGGCTGAGATGATGATGATGATGAAACCTTTGTATGTTGGTTCCGACAAAGGTCTTGACCTTGACGCAGAATGTCAATTATTGATTTTAAAACGTTTTGCAATGTCACTTTTGCGAAAAACGTCATTTTCTCACTATGTTACTTTCGCACAATGTCACTTTCGCAAAAACGGCATTTTAGAAAAATGTCATTTAACTGTAATGTCAGAGTTCAAAAGTACCTGGTAGTGGATTGGTCTATCTTTAAGTTATTTGAATTTTATATCGCGTTGTGATTGGCAGGCTGTATGGAAAATTGGAACATGGTTCAATAGAAATGTGAACATAGAACTAGTTTTTTTTTAATAATTTGACAGCTGTCAGTTGAAAGTAAAACTCCCTAGGGATGAAAAGTATCATCATTTCAACCCGCTCCACAGGCAACTTCAGACCTACTTTCATAGTATGAGTAATGAAATAGTACATTGTTACACTAGGGGTGAAAGTTACTTATTTCGTCCCGAGAAGGAGTTGGCGGCCGAGCGTAGCGAGGTCGCTAATTCGAGGGACTAAATAAGTAACTTTAACCTCGAGGTAAGCATTGTGCTTTTCATTACGAATACAAGAAGATAGACCTAGTTTTTTTTTTAAATAATTTTTCAGCTGTTAGTTGAAAGTAAAACTCCCTAGGGATGAAAAGTGTGATGAAGTATGAACAGATCCTTTATTTTAAAACTTTTTAATAACCACGTGTTGGTAAATGAGAACGCAGCCATAATATTTATGATGTTGTCTACACTGTAATTTTAGTCGTATTAAGTTGGTAACACTTTTTGTTTCTCTCTTGTTTTTTCTGTTCAAAATGTTAGCTTTATAGAATATATTCGTTCATATTAATTCTACTGATTTTATTGATTACAACCTGAAATATCATCATGGTAGCAGAGCGTGGTTGCTGAAAAATCAATATAAGTTAAAAGGAAAGTAGAATAATATCTGGCAGCGGCTTATTTTTCCCATAATTTTTGATTGAGGTTACCGACAAATCATTCGTCATAAAAATTCAATACTACTCGAAGAAAATGTCCAGTACAGGCCACAATCCATTCCACATTGATAGACTCGTTGGAAGAGACAATTATGCGAGCTGGAAATTTGCAGTGGAAGCGTACTTTAATCTGGAGGATTTGTGGAGTTGTGTTGTAGGGGCTAACACCGACACCAAGAAGGAAATAAAGGCAAAATCTAAACTTATTTTACTGCTAGATCCGATCATCTACGTGCATGTACAAAGTGCTACTACATGTAAAGAAGTCTGGGACAGCTTGCAACAGGCTTTCGATGACAGCGGGTTATACAGAAAAGTTGCTTTGTTGAGAGACCTTATCACAACTACATTGGACAGCTCTCGAAATGTAGACGACTATATAAACAAGATAATGTCGACCGCACATAAACTGAGGAATATCAAATTCGACATTGATGACGAATGGCTTGGAACTTTAATGTTAGCTGGCTTACCGGAAACTTATAAGCCAATGATAATGGGATTGGAGAGCTCAGGGATGAAGGTCAGTGCTGATTCAATAAAAACAAAACTTTTGCAAGAGGTTCAGTGTTCAGAAAGTGCAGCGTTCTTCACCAAGAAGACAGCAGCTATCAGGAATCAGAGTACAGAAAAGGCCCATGTGAAGAAAGGGCCCCGATGCTATAATTGCAATAGGCATGGACATTTTGCCAAGAATTGTCGTGCCCCAAAGAAAAAGAATATTGAAAAAGTAGAAGAAAATAAAGGTTTTGTTGCAGCTTTTTCAGCATGTTCACAGACAAATCCGGACCTTTGGTATGTGGACTCAGGAGCTTCCATGCACATGACTAATAGATGTGACTGGATGTATGACATAACAAGTCCACCGATATCGACCATAACTGTAGCCAGTAGGGCACCGCTACCTGTGGAAAATATGGGAAAGGTTAATTTATTGATGAATGGTAATGAACAAAATAAAATACAGGTGAGAGAAGTTCTATATGTACCTAAACTTGCTGCAAATCTTTTATCTGTTAGTGCAATGGTTAAAAATGGATGTAAAGTCAACTTCAGAGATAAAAGTTGTGATATTTTTGATAAAAATAATACATTCCTCTGTTCAGCCATTTTAGTAAACAATTTGTATGAATTGAACACTCACAGAGAAGTTTTTTCAAACCTTACAAACTCAAGTCATTTAAATGATGTTGTTTGTAGGGTTCACCCCTACCATATTATAAGTTTATTTACGTTTACAATAAAATCACCCAACACAATAACAGCAACACAATTATGTAATCACATTTATTAATATTTATTTGCATACACAAAAACGATCACATTTCGGAACGCATCGGTGGTGTCAAAGGATCTCGACGCATGTGTGCGTGCACGCAGTGATCTACGCTGACCTTCAGTCCGCTACGAACTGCCGTGCGCGCTATTGATTTTTTTTGTCATCTGAGATACCTCGTTTCGCTAATCGTGTTTTTTGTGTATCGTGTTCCTGACGTTGTGACCGTATATTGTGTGTCTCCTTGTCTTTTCATCTTCTCCTTCTGTGTTATTGTGTGGACTTAACAAAGTAAACAGTGAGTACTTTTTAGCAGCGAATTTTTTATTTCCGCGCACCCGCACTCACCGCCTACCCACATAAACTTTTCTCCAAAGTTCTATGGCATAGGCGCATGGGACACCTGAATTTTTCAGATGTTAACAAGTTACCGGAATGTGCAGAGGGAGTAAATTTGTTTCCTGACAAAAGCAAAGGACCATTCACATGTACCACCTGCCTCGAAGGTAAACAAAGCAGATTGCCTTTTAACAACATTGGGACCAGAAACTCAGAGCCACTGCAACTTATCCATACTGACTTGTGTGGACCGATGGAGCAAACATCACTGGGAGGTATGAAATATTTCATTACCTTTATAGATGACTTTAGTAGGAAGGTTCATGTTTATTTTTTGAAAGACAAAATGAGTGTATTAGAAGTGTTTAAGGATTATAAGAGTAAAGTTGAAAATGAACTTGACACTAAAGTTAAGTCTGTTAGGTCAGACAATGGGAAAGAGTATTGCAATAAAGAATTTGATTCTTTTTTGAGTAAGCATGGAATTGAACATCAAACAAGTATCCCATACTCGCACATATATTATACATATATTATATTATTATTATTATATTATTAACAGAATGGTCTTGCAGAAAGGATGAATCGAACACTGGTAGAAAGGGCCAAGTGTATGTTGTTTGATGCTCATTTGTCAAAACAATTTTGGGCAGAGGCACTAGCAACAGCAGCTTATATAGTTAATAGATCACCCACAAGATCACTTGATGGCAAAACTCCTATAGAGATGTGGTCAGGCAAGAAACCTAACTTAACTAATATGAAAATTTTTGGCTCCGAGGTAATGGTTCAAATACCTAAAGAAAAACGTCAAAAATGGGATTCTAAATCAAGAAAATTGTTATTGATTGGATACTGTGAATCTAGTAAGGGTTATCGGCTTCTTGATCCTGACACTAATAACATTATCAAGAGCAGAGATGTAGTATTTTTTGTATTTGCCTTGTTCGTCCAACAGTGATTCTGAAATACAGTCAACTGAAGAACCCTGCAAAGAAGAATTACAAATTAGCTCAGATCAGTCTTCAAATGAAGATTACCTGTCGGGCGATGATAGTGATCCATCCTATATACCTGATGAAGAAGTTTACCTTTCGTCACCAGGATGTAATATAAACTTACGTCCACGCAGAGCTGCTCAGCATTCAGAAAAGGATGATCATGATGCGAGTTACTTTTGTCCAGTTCTTAATTTGAGTGATCCCTGTACTGTAGATGAAGCATTTTCATCCCCACAAGCTAATCAGTGGAAAAAGGCAATGAAAGAGGAATATGATTCTTGGTCACTTGTGGATTTGCCATCAGATAAGAAAGCATTGCCATGTAAATGGGTGTTTAAAAGTAAGACGAATCAAGAAGGTGAGATAGTCCGTTTTAAAGCAAGTTTAGTTGTGAAGGGATATGCACAAAGAAAAGGAAAAGATTATGATGAGGTTTATGCTCCGATGGTAAGGTATACCTAAATATGACTTAGAAATGATTCAGATGGATGCTATTTGTGCATTTCTTCAGGGTGACATAGACACTGAAATATATATGTCACAACCAGAATGCTATGAAGAGAGTGATCAGGTATGTCACCTCCATAAATCAATCTATGGGCTCAAGCAGGCTAGTAGGCAGTGGAACCTTAAACTAAACAAAGCTCTACTTAAAATTGGATTAGAAAGATCAAAAATTGATCCATGCATATACTATTATGTAAAGAAATGCAAAATGATTTTTATTGCAGTTTGGGTTGATGACTTGATGATTTTTACAAATGACAATAAAACAGCAATTAATATCAAAGAAAAACTTAAAGAGGAATTTTGTATGAAAGATTTAGGATTGATACAGCAGTGTATTGGCATAAATATTAGTAGAGATCGTGAGACAGGTGGGATCATGTTGGATCAGGAAAAATATATAAAACAAGTCTTGGAACGCTTTGCCATGTCTGAATGCAAACCAGTATGTACTCCGATAGAGGTAAATATGAAATTTGAGAAGAAATCTGAGAATGAAGACAGCAATTTCCCATACAGGGAAGCGGTGGGTTGTCTAATATATCTGGCACAAGTTACACGTCCTGATATCACCTTTGCAGTAAACAAGTTGAGTCAGTACTGCAATGACCCAGGTAATCAACACTGGCTTGGAGTAAAAAGGGTCATGAGATGGAAGGGTCATGAGAAGGAACCAAGGACCTTAAGTTATGTTATGTCAAAGATGACTCCAAAGAAATAACTGGATATTGTGATGCAGACTGGGCTAGTGACCCACAGGATAGAAGATCATGCACCGGTTATGCATTTGTTTTCCAGAATGCTTGCATATCTTGGAATTCCTGTAAACAATAGACAGTGGCGCTATCAACAGCAGAGGCCGAATACATGGCGATGGCATCAGCGGCTCAGGAGGCGTTGTGGCTTCGACAGCTGCAAGATGAGCTTGGCCAAGGGTTAGACAGTGCGTTACTTATTTATAGTGATAACCAAAGTGCAATTAGGTTGGCATCAATTGACTGTTATAAACCTAAAACTAAACATATAGACATAAGGTGGCATTTTCTCAGAGAAAATATTGTAAAATGTAAAGTTAAATTTTTATTTGTCAATGGTTGCAACATGGTAGCTGACAACTTAACTAAAGGTGTAACACATGCAAAACATTTGTATTGTATGAGCAAAATGGGTCTGCGTTCTAGAGGGAGTGTTGGTAAATGAGAACGCAGCCATAATATTTATGATGTTGTCACTGTAATTTTAGTCGTATTAAGTTGGTAACACTTTTTGTTTCTCTCTTGTTTTTTCTGTTCAAAATGTTAGCTTTATAGAATATATTCGTTCATATTAATTCTACTGATTTTATTGATTACAACCTGAAATATCATCACCACGACAAAAAAATGACTGAGGGAAATAAGCTCATACTGCTAAAGGCATCAGAAATGATACTAAAGATGAAAAAGAAAAGTCAAAGACAGAAAAATGTACCACTCTAAACTCATTGAAAGAAGCTCAAGATGCACAAAAGACCCAAAACCATTAGCCACTACAATGATACTTTTAAATCAGAAATATCCCATCGCCATTTCAATAAATGAATCTAAGAAATATGGAGTTCCGAAGTCCATGATAGCACAAAACAACAATGAAAATTATATTGGGGACTCCCACATGCACGGGAAGATGCTGGCTAGATTAAATGTTCTGAATTGGTGGATTGAAAACAGCCCTCAACCTGATGAAAAGATGAAGAGATTAGCAGACATCCTATTTTCAAGTTTGGATGAACAAGTAAGTCAGTATTACAAAGCAAGTTGGGAGAAAGCTAGGATAAAATGGGGCCCACCAATGCTACAAAGAAGTCTTGTGAGAACCCATAAACCAATAGTGGACATACCACATCATCTAAGAACTGAAGCTATTAAAGAGATATTTTTCCCCGAATACTCTATACCGAACCCTTCATTACCTAGTGGGATGTTTAAAGAGTTGAGAGAGAAAATAAATATAAAATTGGAAGACAATTTACCTCTTACCAAACAAATTAGGATAATATTAAATTGTCTAGACACTAGGGAACGCTATCTACCTATATTGTCTTCTAGTAGTGAAAGTGCAATCCAGATGAAACACGCAATTGTACACAACAATCTAGTAGTAGTAAACTACATACTTGAGGATGTGAAAGAAGACAGAGGATGGGTTGAACCTTTTAAAAATCTCACTTCAACTTTTCACTTACTTTCAACTTTTCAGCCCGCTCTACAGGCAAGTTTAGACCCACTTTCAGAGTATGAGTAATGAAAATGTATTTTTCCGTCGTAAGAAAAAAGGGCACAACTAAAATTTTTGTCAAAATTGAGTTATATACATATATAATCAGAAAAAAAGGCACATCTATACAATTTTTTATAGAATTTTATCTTCAAGGAATTCGGAGATACAGTAGGCTCAAAAGGCACAAATGAGACTAATATTCATGTTTTATAGAATGAAAAGGCAATTACTTCATACAGATTTTTACTAAAAACTACTTTGAAAAGGCACACTAACAACATAACATAAAGAAAAGACTCAAATGCCAGATGTGCCCTGTCTATTAATTAATGATCCATGCATGGCTCAATTAATTTACGTATAAAAGGCACAAATAACCAGTTGTGCCTTTTCTTTAAATTATTTACGATTAGGGGTGAGGAAAGGAGGGCAGGGTTTGATTGAAACGCGCCAGTTGTGCCCGACGTGTCTCGACGAGTCCACGCTTGCGTTTTGCGTGTTTAAATTTCTTTTGTGACACATTAATATGAATATAATAATGTATTAGTATTTATTGGCTACATTTTTGAGTGATTAATTGCAATTTAGTTAAAAAATATAAGGATAATTTTAGTAGGTATCTACCTAATCACTACATAGTATAAAACAAAGTCGCCTATTTCTCTTTCTACGCTTAAATTTTTAAAACTACGCAACGGATTTTTATGGGTTTTTTTTAATAGATAGAGTGATTGAAGAGAAAGATTTATACGTATAATAACATCCATTAAATAGTGGGCATTGCACCCGTGCGAAGCCGGGGCGGGTCGCTAGTCGTAAATTAAGTAAAACGTTATTGGATTTATACTACCAGGTCATTTTTATCAAAGACTTAATTCTTTTTTCAGCAATATGCCATCATGAAGCGCAAGATTAGTTAGTGCTGCTTTACGCAACGATAATGGTGGAGGCGAATGGTCTCCCGAGCCGTCAACCAGTGGTGGCGTTCAACACTCGGTGCAAGCATCAAGCTCGGAGCATGTTGTGGCGCCGCTATCTGTGTTAGATACAGAATCTGATTTTGATTCTGATGACTCAATATTGGATAAAAATTATGAATTACCAAAAGTACGGGAAAAAAATAGCGATACAGATGGGTCTGACTCAGAATACTATATACCATGCTCGCAGACAGTTCCAGCAAAAACAATTTTAGAATCATCGGCAGAATCAGATGAAGAAACCAACCATGTTCAGCTGACTAAGAAAGGAACTATTAGAAAGCGCAAAACTTATAACGTTAGCATAAAGGATCGGAAGAGACTGAAGGCGGAGAAAAAATAAGAAACAAATATTTTGTAAAACCAGGTTACCGTGAGGATGTCTGCAAAAAAAAATATCATTATAAGATAAAATTATCATTGCATTTCAACAACAATGAACTTCATAAACCTAATAACCCATCCAGAACACGACAAGTTTTTTAAAATCCGCCCTGTAATCAAGCACCTCAATGAGAGGTTTGCTACAGTGCCAATGCCAGTACAAAAATTTCCTAGCACAAGATCTTACTGGTCACCAAAGTTTAGTTATTTATAATTTTTATACCTCTTTGCCATTGGTATATTTCCTAGCTAAAGAAGGAATACATACTGTTGGAACTGTGCAACAAAACAGGATTCCAAATAATAAATTACCAGACAAAAAAGATTTCATGAAGAAATCGGTGCCCAGAGGTAGTTATGAAGAGAGAGTTTCTATGCTTGATGGTATAGATATGAGTTGTGTAGTATGGAAAGATAATAAGGTAGTAACCCTGCTATCTACTTATGCTGGAGCAGTAAATAGGTATGACAAGGCAAAACGAGAAAAAATTGATATTACTTGCCCATTTATTGTCCAAGAATACAATAAACACATGGGAGGAGTAGACCCCATGGATAGCTTTTTGGGCAGAAATCACATAACACTGAAATCCAAAAAGTGGTACCTGCGTATTTTTTTTTTTTCATTTATTTGAGCTTGCAGTTATAAATGCTTGGATTGTCTATAAAAAAAATGCTCAGGGAAGGGGTGAACCTAAAAATAGTCTGCTTACAATGAGCCAATTCAGAAATGAATTGGCCTTTGTGCTTTGCAACAAAGGAACCATCAAAGATGCTAGAAGAGGGCGTCCTAGCAGCAGTACCCTAGAAGAATTGCTGTCAAAAAAAGAAAGGGTTCTCCAGCTTCTCCACCTCCAAAAGACATAAGGAGGGATGGTTCTGAACATTGGCCAAAAGTAGGTGGGTCCCTCCGGTGCAAATATGCTAAATGCAAAGGTTATTCCGCAATATCATGCAGTAAATGTGGAGTTAATTTGTGCCTTAATAAGAATAATAATTGTTTTCTAAATTATCACCATTATTATTTATTTATTTATTTATTTAAACTTCATGTACAGTAGTGGTACATAGGCGGACTTAATGCAACAAGGCATTCTCTACCAGTCAACCTTTGGGTTAAAAAAAGAAAGCACTGTGGTAGATTTGCACAATAAACAAATAACAGATACTACAAACGGAAAAATATAAAATAAGTTATTTATAATAATAAAATACATAAATACGCTATATTAATAAACTAATAAATACTATGAAAATTATCAAATCATTACGATAACTAAATAATAACAATTCTGACGAAGACCGAACTAAAGTTGAGAGGACTTCAAGTAGTAGTTCCGAATTTTACGTTTGAAGGATAATTTACTTTCAGATTTTTTGATGTCAAGGGGAAGCACATTCCAGAGTTTTATGGTGGAAATAGCGTAAGAGTTGGACAAAAAGCCAGTACGATGAGATGGCACCATAATGTACAAGGATATTCTAGAGTTATTTATTGAGTACTGCGCTATGCAGAATTGCATGATGATGGATATTTCCATCATACTATTTTTTAATTATTTCGTATTATTTATATATACTAGGATTTTTAAAGTATTTTTCCCTTAATCTAGAGCATGAATTACATCACCCTGATTTATTTCGCAAAAATCTAAAAAATCATGCAAAGAAGGGTTAAATACCTTATTCAAATAAAGGTATATTACCACATCATTTTTTTTTTAAATAATGCACTCTAACTTTTAATACGGTAACACTAAAGGGATAAAATATATCACATATTTATAATCTATAATAATTTGTTTATCTATTTTATTTCATTTGACAACCTGTCAACGTCATTTGTCACTATAAGGTAATGTCAAAGTTGACTCAACGGTTTTGTTGTGAAAAAAGTCGAGTTTTTGGCGGGTGTTTTCAGAAATTTTAAAAGTTTGTTCAAGAAAAAATCTGGTAAGTACTTTTTCGACGCAAATTCCAAAACTATAACATATTTTGACTAATCTCACGTGTTAGCAGCATTTGCAATTGACTTATTCATATAATTTAGATGTTTCAAATATATGGTAAATATCTTACCCTTGTCAGATCCCACTTTGAAAAATATTAGATTATCTATATAAAAATCGGTTGTCTTTTTGTATATTTTTTTGGACTGCAAAAAGCTAAATAAATATTTTGAGAAGTTCATATAAAGTTCTTACGTAACGTGTCAATTAATACTTTGTTTATTTCAGATATTCAATATGTCAAAGAAAATAAATTTAAATGAAAAAAGTAGACTTCAAAAAGTTGTTGATAATTTAGAAGACTTATCGGATCTCTCTGATTGCGACGAAGAAGATGACCCATGTTGGGGACAGGTAATCAGTAGCCCTGCGGACATCTTTGTACCTGTACCAGAAGAACAGATGTTAGAAAGAAGATTAGAAGAATTGTTCGGGTCAACTGAAGAATGAAGAACTGAATGTTAAAGTTACGCTTGAACACGATGCTACAGAACAAACCAACGAGAATCTACTAGAAGTTTTAGAGCCTAGTTCACATGTTAATAATAGCCCATACAGAAGTGAGCTAAACGTCCGCGAATTTGCGACTGCAAATTCTACTACTTATTATTACTTTCTACTATAAAAGGCTCCTATACCGTTGACGAATTTAAAACTGACAAATTGTAACCTTTTTAATATGACAACAACTACCAATAATGACGAATGCTTTTTAATTTAATTTTTTTTATATGACTATAATAATAATAATGTAGTGTGGTATTTAATGAATTAATGAATTGACAATTTTATTATGTAATTTAATTTAATTTGAAGATTAAGTATTGATTAATGTTTAGCATAATTTAAAAATGTAATAATAATAAGAATCAATTATAATATAATGAAATGTAATAATCTTATATATAAAACCGGGTCCAGACGAGTGTAACGTGTAATGTAATCCACCGTGTAATGTAACACGAATTCTACGTGTGGACGGCACTACGAGCATTACATGTAACGCTCGCGCGGCGCTCGGGGTTGGTCCATCGGCTGTCGGTTTTTCGCGCGAACACAAAGACGCTCGCAGTGCTCGTTTGGACGGCGTTCGTGACGGTTGTGTCGTATGTACGTTCATGATGTGGAGTGACGAACAATCGCTTGAACTTATTAGTTTGTATCAAGAAAAACCTGTTATTTGGGATCCAAAAAACCCGCAATACCATAAAAAAATCTGAAACACGATGCTTGGAGTGATATTGTTCATTCATTGGAAAGAGATGTAGAAGAATGCAAAAACAAAATGATTAGTTTGCTTGCTTCACATCGAAGAGAAAAAGGAAATGTAAAGAAGAGCCATAGTTCCGGAAAAGGTATGTTTTATTATAAATTTCTGTTGCTTTACATATTACACACTTTTATTTATTAATCTAGTTTTTACTTAGGTATTATCACTTACTTGCTATTAGTACAATTATTACTTCTATTGTATACCCACTATATTACTATATTCTACTATACATATATGTACTATATCTATTGTATTGTTTATTTATTGTAATTTATTTTACAGGTGGGGATGAAACGTACAAAAGTACATGGTTTGCTTACGAGGCGCTGGCATTTTTAGGAGATCGAAATAATCCAAGGAAACGACGCAACACAGAGGTAACTGCATTGAACTAGTTTCCTTCGACTTGATAAAAAAAACTTAACAATATGTATTGTGCCAAGAAACTGTACCCGGGACATTCTCTAATGTTGAGGATAAAACGATTCCGGCCGTAGTATCCTGACTAATAAAACTACAATAGGAGAAAACTGAATGATTTCCGATACTTTTACCACTAGTGCAACTATCCATCGATAAAAAACAAATATAGAAATTATTTTAATTACATTTATATGCAAAAATATACTCGAATCGTCATTAACTCCTGTGTCCCATACGCCTGTTTCCGGCTATTTGGTCACATAAAATATTCAAATAGAAATAAAATTATTTTTTTTAAATGCGAAGTTGACTTCAAAGATCTAATATCTTCTATCTCATAATTTTAAAGTTTTCACTTAATAAACAAATTAAAAAATCAGCCTGTTAAAAATTGTTACAAAAAAATCGTCATTATTAAAACAAAATATGTTTGCAATTTATCTACGTCCCGAAAACTCAAACAAAGTCAGTTTAGTGCCTACGGGCAACCCCTCGGCGCCTCTTTTGACTGCACGTGTCGGATTTCTCTAAAAGGTAAGTTTGAATTTGATTCTCCAAAATGTGTTTTTTTTTTAAGTCATTATCCTTTTTTAGCATATCGTAGCAATTAACTATTGTGCTTATCATAATTTCTGCTTTCATTATATATCGTTAAAGGGTTTAAATCCCTCTTGAGGTGTTTTAAACAAGATCGTTTCATTTTCGAGAAGTTACGACATGCTTTCTTGTGATCGTCATTATTGATAATATCATTATCCTGAAAACGTATGTAAAGTATAATGACGGGTGGGTTAGATTAATGACGTCCGTGTTTTTAACAATGACAACCTATTAGGTTAATGGCGCGGGATATTGATATTATTGTAAACATCACTCTTAATTAAGTATCAACACTTCTTTACCTAAAGACAAGTTGGCAGTGTATAATTATTGGGTAGGTATTACTATCTCGTACGTAAATATAGACGTAAAATACCAAAATGTGACCATATTTTACGAATTTTTTACATGACTCGCTGTGAGTACCTACCTGTTTCAGCTGTTCTATACATATTTTTATTATGCTTGATTAAAATTAATTTTATTATTTTTAGATAAGACATCGACATGCCTAGGATAACAGAGATTCTGTCAGAAGCGCAGATATCAAGAAATTAAAAATGATCCAGAGCTTTTGGCTATAGAACAGGAAAAAAGGCGGAACAAATATAAAAGAAGAAAAGAAGAAGGTAAACTGAAGCCAATTGTCAAATTAACTCCTCGTGCCCAACGCGAACAAAGAAAAAAATGGAAGGAGAATTCTAAGAGGTAGGTACATACATTGTATATCTTATATTATGTTCTTGACATCAAACAAAACATACATTCATACAACATTACATAATCAGTAAACACATATAGATACATAAGCATTTAAATGTAATATATTATGCATTATTTTAGATACAGACTACGTAAAAAGGGAGAAAAAGAGAAGGAACCTACATTTGATGCTGTAGCTATAGAACCAATAGCAGCAGAAGAGTCTAGTGTTGATGTTACAGAACAGAAAGAAGATCCTTTACATGAATATTCTTCAGCCCTGAAGGAGGCGGTAAGAAAAATTAGAAACAAAGAACGTAAAAAGAAAAGTCAACTGATTAGCATTATTAAAAAATATAAAAAGAAAATTGAAAACCAAAAGAAAACTATACAAAGATTGAATAAAACTCTCAATAAGCAACAAACAAATGACGACAATTATTGTACGCCAGTTTTGTGCAAGTCAAAAACTAAAGTTGTCATGGAAGCGGAAGAGAAATGGTATGTGGAAAAAGTTAGACAATTCTACACTGATGATGCAAACAGCAGTATCGCTGCCGGTAAGAAAGAATTTGTTACGAAAAACAAAATAAAGATGCAAAAACGTTATCTTAATGCACCTTTAAAAACACTATATTTAAAATTTCGATCTGAGAGCAACATAAGAATAAGTTACTCCTATTTTTGCAAATTGAGGCCTTTTTGGACAGTGTTTCCAAAACCGATAAATAGGGATACCTGTTTATTTTCTCGTCATTGTAATATAGATTTATTGATAAAAGCTCTTCATAAAGCTGGCATAATAAATGTAAAATCTAGTGATGAGGTACTATCCAAGCTATGCTGTGACCCTAGGCGTTCGGCTTGTTTAAATAGAACCTGTAATATTTGCGCATTAAATAAACTCGGAATATTTTAACATTTCTAGTGGCAATGTTACCTTTTACGAATGGAAAAAATCAGTAAAAGAAGTTAAACTTAAAAACGGCAGCAAAAAACAACAACAGCTAACACAAAAATTTAAAGATACGATTAGTATTTCAGCAGCTATAAAGAAACTTGAAGCAGATTTGATACCTTTTTATAATCACGTTTTTAAAATTGTTTCACAATATAATTCTATTAAAACGCTTAAACAGAACCTTACGCTTCAGGATGCTTGTATTCATGTAGATTTTTCGGAAAATTATTCCTTGAAATTTGCTGCTGAAGTACAGTCGTTCCATTTCGGGGGCAGTCGCCAGCAAGTTTCCCTACACACTTCGGTTATGTATACCCATAATTTTAGTTCAGGCTTTGTAACTCCTATATCAGCATGCACAATCTGTCGGCGCATCACTACGATGGGCACAAGAAGGAGCGCGCGGGACGCGGGGAACAAGCTTTGCTACTCACGCGCCGCCCGCCGGCCATCACTCGGCTCACACACGCGGCTCGGTACAGCCACTTCCCCCGATTATTGTGACGTCGTAATATACCATTTATATACAGTCCACACTCTTTTATTTAATGTCCCGTTAAGGCCTATTCAGTGGTCCTTCGGCCTTGCGAAAGTAGAATCACAAGCCAAATCGAATATTTCGCCGAAACAAGATCGTCGAATCCGTCGTCGTCGCCGTGAACTTTGACCTCGGCCACGCGGATTGGAAGAAGAAGTCGTACTCGTAGCAGGCTACATCGTCTATGAAGGAGCCGAAGTCATTCTTTGGGAGTATCATACAGTATTTGAGTGAGTTCGTTCCAATTACTTTTATTCCTGCTTCATTTCCTGCCGTAAAAATCGTTTTGGGTCTTATCATTTTTTTCCTGCCGCTTCATATATTTCATTTCAATAAATAATATTTTTTTGTAGCTTTATACAGTGCATTCATACCGCTCGCGAGTTGCTTTTTCTTGTAGCTATTATATAACGGCATACGCATAGCATTCGCACACCACGTGATAAGTACTTGACCTTGGTTGACCTTGCCTCACAATTTTATTACCTGCTCGCATCGGTCCCTTTTGTTTGCGCACATCTGTTCTTTTGTGTTGAAATAATCATTCATTTAAGTGGAAAAAGTACTCATAATATTTGATTTAAAATGGCAGATAGCTTAAAAACATTGATTAGGAAACGTAGTTCAATTAAATCGAAACTTACTATTTACAGCAACTATTTAAACCTAGTTAAAAGTAGTTCTACAGTATCTGAGTTGCAACGCTTGGACTTAGAGGAACGTTTTAATAAATTCGAAACCTTGTACACCGAATTTGACGCTTTTCAGACACAAATCGAAGTGCTTTCCGATGACGACGAGTCTGCTTTGGTTGAGCGTGAGTACTTTGACCGCCAGTTCTTTAGCCTGGTGGCACTCACGCGCAGCCTGATCGGAGTCTCGGCCAACGGTGCTGCGTCGGAGGCGGGCTTCAAAGATGCTGACTCAGGTGCACATGTTCCTTTTAGGAATTCTTTTGTTCGTTTGCCAAAGATAGATTTGCCTCATTTCGATGGGAATTACCAATGCTGGCTTGAGTTTAGAGATACATTTGGGTCATTGATTCACGACAACACTAGCATAAGTGATATTAACAAGTTCCACTACCTGCGAGCTTCACTCCAGGGTGACGCAGCTTTAATTATTAAAAACATTGATTTTAAAGCCGATCATTATAATCTTGCCTGGGACTTGTTGTGCGAACGTTACAACAACAACCGTCTTTTAGTAAATAACCACTTTCAAGCATTATTTGATGTCGAACCCATAACTAATGAGTCAAGAGTCTCCGTCAGAAACCTTGTCAACATTATTAATAAAAACATAAGGGCACTATCAACATTAAAAAAGTCCACTCAACATTGGGATGATATTATTATTTATTTTATGGTTAAAAAATTAGACTTAACTATTAGGCGAGTCTGGGAAGAACATAGAAACAGCACTTTTAAAGAAGATCCTACTTTAACACAATTTTGTTCTTTTTTAAGCAGGAAAGCAGACTGGTTAGAATCAGTGGAGTCCAGCCATGGCACTTCTGATAGGAATACTATTGTCACCTTAAATAATAGTCATAATTCCAACAAACCTGATTCTAAGCCTAACCAATCAACAAAAAAATCAGATACCCTCAATTTAAAAAATAATAAATGTCCACTTTGCTCCCAAGCACATACATTATTTAAATGTGAATCTTTTAGAAACTTGTCCATTGAAAATCGCTTACAAAAGGCAATTGAATTTAAAGTTTGTTTGAATTGCTTACGCTTTGGACATACTTCAAACAAATGTAAATTTTCACATTGCAAGTATTGCAAAACAAAACACAATACGCTTTTACACTTAGAATGTAACGAACCTAAGCTTGCTTCCAATCCATTGCCTTCTGTCTTGCCTTCTGCTTCTCCTTCTTTAAATGTGGCGCTGTCAGCCAATTCCATGCAGCTTGCTACTTCTGCGCATGTATTACTGTCCACAGCTATGGTGAATGTGACTGGCGTGACGGGTAAGAAGTACTCTGCGCTTTGTCACGCAGAGCTTGTCAGAGAAGCTGGGTTTGTTACGACACGGTACGAGCACCAAGGTAACGGGTATAAATAATAGTATATCCACCAGTACACAGTCTTGTCACCTCTCAATAGAGTCTTTATTTTGTGAGTTCACTGTCGATATCGAGTGTCATGTTTTGCCCGAAATCACAAAGGTACTACCCACTTCTTTCATAAATATTAAAAACGTCCCTATTCCTTCAGGTCTTAAGTTAGCGGACCCGAACTTCTTTGTTCCGTCGGTCGTAGATATCCTGGTAGGGGCTGAAGTATTCTGGAATGTCTTAGGTAGCAAAACAATAGACTTAGGGAAAAACCTTCCTAAACTATGCGAGACCAAGTTAGGTTGGTTAGTTTCAGGGAGTATTTCGCGCCAATCATGTTTTTCCGCTATTGAATTTTGCCATCATTCCAACGTCACTCCCGACCTCACTCATTTTTGGGAGCTTGACAATGTCGCTTCAAAACATTCACTCTCACTTGAAGAGAGAATGTGTGAGCAATCTTTTGCACAAAACACCATTCGTAATGATGATGGGGGATTCGTTGTCACCATGCCGTTAAAGAGGGATCCTAGTACATTAGGTCATTCTTTTACTAATGCTAGAAATCGTTTTCTTTCCCTTGAACGGCGATTTAAACGTGAACCATCGTTTCATAAAAAATATAATGAGTTCATGAGAGAATATGAGCGTCTTGGTCATATGACTTTAGACTCAGACTGTACTCCTTCACCAGAAAACTCCATGAATAAATATTACATTCCACATCATGGAGTTATCCGCAGTTCCAGTACCACTACACAACTACGCGTAGTATTCGACGCATCAGCTCGTACCAGTTCGGGCGTGTCACTTAACGACATTCAGATGGTCGGACCGGTAGTTCAAGACGATCTGTTTTCTATTTTAACACGTTTTCGTCAGCATAGGTACGTGGTCTCAGGTGACGTAGAGAAGATGTACAGGGCCATTGAGATAAATCCAGTCCAAAGACCTCTTCAAAAAATAATCTTCAGATTTGATTCCTCAGAACCTCTTAAGTCCTATACTTTGAACACCGTAACCTATGGTACCGCTTCAGCACCCTATTTAGCCACTAAGTGCCTAGTAAGTCTGGCTGATAACATTGAGGATAGTCGTGCTCAATGCGCCATACGACGTGACTTCTACGTTGATGACTTTCTTAGTGGAGGGGATACCGTAGCTGAAGCTGTTGAAATTTCAAAAAAGGTACATTCAGTTCTATCATCAGCAAAATTTAACTTACGTAAATGGCGCTCAAATAATTCACAAATTCTTGGACAAATCACACATAGCAACGAGTCAGATAATACTTTACATTTTTCTGAACAAGGATCAAATTCACCTCAAACAAAAACTTTAGGTCTTAACTGGGTGTGTGACTCAGATTCACTTACTTTTAATATAAACATCACCTCCACTACTAAAGTCACCAAACGTCATGTCCTGTCTGTCATCAGCATGATCTTTGACCCCTTAGGCCTCGTAGGTCCGTGCGTCGTCGAAGCAAAGATGATCATGCAGCGACTATGGCTAGATAAGTACGACTGGGATGACGAAGTATCGCATGAAATCAAAAACCTTTGGTCTACATTTGGAAGCACAATAACAGCATTAAACAACTTAAATATTCCTCGTTGGGTTTTACTTGATGACTCAATTACGTATGAAGTACACGTCTTTACCGACGCCTCCGAGAAGGCGTATGGTGCTTGTGTGTACATTCGGTCTTGTAATGGCAGTGGATCCGTAGGCGTGCAACTTCTAGTTTCTAGAAATCGGGTAGCGCCCATCAAACCAACGACGATACCAAGACTCGAACTTTGTGGAGCTTTGTTAGGTGCAAGGCTGTGTACTAAGGTTCGGGAATCACTTACCATGCCCATTCATAAATGTAGATTCTGGTGTGATTCGACCATAGTCCTGGGTTGGCTCTCTACTCCTTCAAATCAATTAAAACCTTTTGTCAGACACAGAGTCAATGAAATACAGGAAAGTACATGTGGTCATACCTGGAGCTACGTACCGTCGAAGGACAACCCGGCGGATCTTGTTTCCCGTGGCAGGAGGGCCGACGTTCTCATCAACGAACCTCTGTGGTGGTCTGGACCCTCGTTTTTGCAACATGGTGAAAATGAGTGGCCCAGCTTACCAAACCTTGGGAAGGATAGTCTGCCGGAAGTAGTGACTCATTTAATTAGTGGTGATAGCAACAATCTTCCATTCATTAGTAATCATTCAGACCATACCATTCATTCATCAATCATTCATGATTTATTAGTTAAGTATTCTAGCCTAACAAAAATACAAAGGATATTTACATATGTACAAAGATTTATCCATAATTTAAAAAATAAAAACAAAACGCGTGGCAATCTTTCAACGACTGAATTATTGAAATCATTAAACTTTATTATTCACCATTCACAGATGGCAATGTTCCCTGAAGAGTATCACTGCCTAAAATCAAGTCAAAAATTGCCACGCAAAAGTAGGTTACTTCCATTGACTCCTTTTCTAGATAAGGATGACCTCATTCGCGTGGGCGGGAGGCTTGATAATTCCCCCTACGATTTTAACACAAAACATCCCATTGCTTTATGTAGTAAACATAGTTTCACTAAACTTTTATTTCACATGCAACATTTAAAACTGTTACACTGTGGTCCTCAACTGCTTTTGTCTCATATTCGACAAACTTATTGGCCTCTTGGCGGTCGAAACTTATGTAGGTTTATCGTGAGTAAATGCCTTAAATGTTTCAGACACAAAGCTGAAAATGTTCAACCAATAATGGGTCAACTACCTAGTTCGAGAACTAATCTTGAATTCCCATTTCTAAATTGTTATGTTGACTACGCGGGTCCAGTATTGGTAGCCGATCGCAAAGGTCGTGGCTGCAAACTTACAAAATCATACATGTGCATCTTTGTTTGTGCAGCAGTAAAAGCCGTGCATTTGGAGCTCGTCTCAGACCTCTCGACTGCGGCTTACATGGCGGCTCTAAATCGGTTCGTGGCGCGTCGAGGTAAGCCTCGAAGCATTACGTCCGATAACGGGACGAACTTTGTGGGTGCAGCAAATGACATGCATAAGTTTTTAAAATCGTCAAATGTTGCATTTGAAATGGCGCAAGAGGGAATCGAATTTATTTTCACGCCCGCATACAGCCCGCATTTCAACTCATTAGCTGAAGCTGCAGTCAAATCCTGCAAGCATCACTTGAAAAGGTTACTTAACCTTACTCATTTCACATTCGAGGAGATGGCTACTTGTCTCGCTCATATAGAGGCGGTCTTAAACTCGCGTCCCCTCACTTCACTTTCATCAGACCCTAATGATTTTTCGGCACTCACTCCATCTCATTTTCTAATTGGACGACAGCTCTTAACTGTACCACACCCACAGGTGACTGACGCGAATATCACGCGACTAGATCGATGGAGAAGAATCCAGTTCATCCGGCAGCATTTCTGGCGCAGATTTCATAACGAGTACACTTCTCTGCTACAGGCCAAATCAAAGTGGTTCCATTCCAGAGGTGAAGTCAGTCCCGGGACCTTGGTGCTGATCAAGGACAAAACAACGCCACCCCTGCTCTGGTCCCTGGGTCGGATCATGTTGACCTATCCCGGCGTAGACGGGGTTACGAGGGTGGCAGAAATCAAGACGAAGAGAGGCATCATTCGTCGTGCCTTCAACAGCATCTGCCCTCTTCCAGTCAACAGTTGAAGACATCACTTCAACCCGGGGAGTATGTCGGCGCATCACTACGATGGGCACAAGAAGGAGCGCGCGGGACGCGGGGAACAAGCTTTGCTACTCACGCGCCGCCCGCCGGCCATCACTCGGCTCACACACGCGGCTCGGTACAGCCACTTCCCCCGATTATTGTGACGTCGTAATATACCATTTATATACAGTCCACACTCTTTTATTTAATGTCCCGTTAAGGCCTATTCACAATCAGTGATTGTTTGCGTCATGATGCACCAGCTATTAGGGCTCATTTGGTGCCCTTATTACAGCACATTCTTAAAATAAATCCCTTTATAGACACGTTACACTTCTTATCCGATTCTCCGTCGTCCCAATACAGGAACAAATACATGTTTTTTATAATAAGTCAAATACGTAAGGATTTTCCTCAAATCGGTAAAATAACATGCAACTATTCCGAAGCTGGGCATGGAAAGGGTGCTCCGGATGGCGTGGGAGCAGTCCTTAAAAGGACTGCCGACCGCATGGTTCTTTATGGTCAAGATATTGGCACATATGATCAATTCTGCGACATGATAACAAACACAGTTGAAAATATTACTATTAAAAAAGTGGATGAAAGTGAGATCATAACAAAAGAAAGCTTGATTCCAATTAACTTGAAACCATTTAAGGGCACCCTTTACGTATATCAGGTCCTTTGGAATGTAACAGTCCCACAAACAGTTTTAAGAACACTAAGTTGCTTTGATTGTAATGCTGATAAAAAATGTATTCATGGGTATGATTTAGGTCGTATCACAAATAATAATCATGAATATGTGGAAAATATTGATCCTGATTATGTTGCTCCGATGTCCAAGGCCAATCATCACAGTTATAATCCAAAAAAAATAAACATCCTTTCTGAGGTAACAATAAAACAGGGTAACACAGTTATCGATCCTTGCAAAGATCCTAAACCATCAACATCAAAGATGTTTTGATTTTTTTTCTATTAATTATGTTTCCCTTTTATTAATAATTATGTAAAACTAGCTGTGATTGTGCAGACGCCAACACATCAGCCTGTCCATGGGGGTCCATCTGTCAATTTTCTGTAGCAGATTCACAAGTGATTAGTTGTTTTGTTGTGTTTTTTTTTTCATAAAATATGATTTTTATAAAAAAAAAAAACAAGTGATTAATGTTTGTTAGGGAAAGACAGATTGGGGTAGGTTCATGTGAGGGCGGGCGTGTGTAACCGAAAATATTATGACTGATAGAAAAGATATGTTTATGAATAAATAATAAGAAAGGCTAAGCTTTAATTAACATTTTTTTAGGTAGGTACCTCATTTAAAAACTACCCAATAACTGTTTGTTTTTTGTTAACAATTTATAAAAAGATGGGGAGTGGTGGCATGAAAGGGACACGTATTGAAAGGGACAATTCAAATAACCGGTAAACTAAAAACTATTTCGAGACCACACTATTTTTGTCGTATAGCAACCCTGACTCAAGTTCGTTTGCGGCTAACTTCATACTCCTGTCATTTCAAACATGGCAGATTCGTGCCGGTGTTGATAACGGGTGTGAAAACTATTTTTTGTGTAATAATTGCGGAACGTTTTATCGAGTGCTGCAAGATATTTTTTTACGTGTGAATTACTGTTTAAGATAGGTTGGACATTCACTTATACGGAAACATAAGGTACGTGAACTCTATTTCAATATTGTAGATTTTGTGGTTATGTTTTCAAATTTTGTATCATATTTATGAAAGGGACATATCAAACGGTTATGAATGGGACGTCCCCTTCATAACTGTCCCTTACAAGACTGCTATTTTGCACTAGGTTTCTAATAATTTGTTTACTTCTTTTTCAGATTAAAAATGCCACCTCCAAAGAGAATGCGGGTCGATGCACACAAAATTGAAGAGGCAGTTAATGAAGTGCTACAAAAAGGAATTTCTGATCCCGAGAAATCCCATTTGCACAGATTGGTCGCAAAAGCCAAAGCTTCTAAATGTACTTCATTTGTTTATGAACCAAACATTGGCAATAAAAAAGTTTTCACGGTAGACCAAGAATGTTCTCTGGCAGATTATTTAAAGACTTCCGCAAAAATGTGCCATGGCTTAACAACCAAAAAAGTTAGAGAACTAGCATATCAGTACGCTGTTCATTTAAATCTTACTATACCATCTTTTTGGAACGAAAATAAAACAGCTAGTCTAGATTGGCTTAAAGGTTTCTTAAAAAGACATGATTCGCTAAGCGTAAGAAAGCCAGAGAATACTTCACTAGCAAGAACTACGAGCTTTAATAGGCACAATGTCCAAAACTTTTTCGACAACTTAGAGAAATGTTATTTAAAACATAATTTCCCTCCAAATATGATATGGAACTTAGATGAAACTGCATGCACGACGGTTACTAATGCACCAAAGATAGTTGCCCAAGCAGGTGTTAAGAGAGTTGGTCAAATCAGCTCAACAGAACGTGGCTCGCTTGTAACTATGCTGGGTTTTGCAAATGCTGCTGGTGGAAGTATTCCTCCTGCTTTTATATTTCCACGTGTTCATTTTAAGGAACATATGCTTGAAAATGGTCCTACGGGTGCTTTAGGCCTCGCTAATGTGTCTGGCTGGATAACCGAAGATTGTTTTTTAAAAGCTTTAAAACATTTTGTTCACTCCGTTAAGCCTAGTGCTGAATCACCGGCTTTAATAGTCCTCGATAACCATAAGACTCATATAACTATTAATGTCGTGCTGTATGCCCGAGCAAATAACATAATGATACTAACCTTTCCACCTCACTGCAGTCACCGCTTGCAACCCCTCGATGTGACCGTATTTGGACCCTTCAAAGCTCGGTATAGAGCTAGCATGAACGACTGGATGACTTCGAACCCTGGCAAAACTGTCACAATTTATAATGTAGCTCAATTTGCTAAAGATGCTTTTTACGCTGCTTTTAATATGAATAATATAACTTCTGGCTTCAAGAGCACCGGGATATGGCCAATTAATAAAAATATTTTCTCAGATGAAGATTTTTTGCCTGCTTTCGTTACAGACCGACCTCAGTCTCTTAATACCCTCACTGGTTTAGCTGAAAACTCTGACGAATCTTCCCCAAATGAAGAAGAACTGAGCCATAGATTTTCTTACCTTATTGATGAACCTGAACTTGATTCAAATGCACGAACCGTTTCACCTTCCATTTTAAGTCAGCCACTAGCTTGGTCATCTACTTCGAATGAGCCACAAGCTGGACCATCTACCACAAAAGAGCCAAGACCTGGATCTTCTACGGTGAATGAGCCACAACCTGGAACGTCTACCACAAAAGAGCCAAGACCTGGATCTTCGACGGTGAATGAGCC
Source organism: Mythimna lalbum (assembly GCA_949319445.1). Taxonomy (NCBI): domain Eukaryota; kingdom Metazoa; phylum Arthropoda; class Insecta; order Lepidoptera; family Noctuidae; genus Mythimna; species Mythimna lalbum. The sequence goes on along the minus strand of OX439357.1, from coordinate 5,266,228 downwards.
ACAACCTGGAACATCTACCACAAAAGAGACAAGATCTGGATCTTCTACTTTGAACGAGCCACAACCTGGACCCTCCACTTTAAACGAGTCACAAGCTAGATATTCCGATATTGAAGATCTTATATCTCCGGAAGCAATTAGACCATTTCCTAAAGCCTGTCCTCGAAAAATTACTGGGAAGCAACGTAAAGGTAAAACCACGATTATAACTGAAACCCCTGAAAAAGATAGATTGCTTTTAGAAAATATGATGGATATCTTAAAAAGAAATACACCCCAGACTGAGAAACGAAACTTAAAACATGTGAAACAAATTTTCAAAAGTAATTTAACAGATCAGGAATCAAACAAAATCAAAAGTAACAAGAAGGCTAAAAAGAAGAAAACCAATACTAACAAAAATGCCAAAGTTAGTCATAGGAAGAAAAAGGTAGCACGAAAAATCGCTAGCAGTAGCAGCAGCAGCGATGTGACGTCAGATATAGATAAACATTCTGACTCAATGGATGATTTCTCTGAAAATGAAGAAGTCACTCCAAGATTGAGAAATCACAGCACTAAAGATGAAACAGGACATGACGACCAATGTAATGTCTGTAAAAAAAAATATTCGGAAAGCACTGAAGATTGGTTCCAATGCAAAATTTGCACTAAATGGGCGCACGAAACCTGTGGCGTTAAAGGTGTTTTCAATTTTTTTTGCTCACTATGTCACTAGAAAGTACCTACAATGATTGATGTCTGAGTTCATTCGCGTCGTCTAACGGAGCCCTTATTGTTGATTCGTCTTTTATTTTATTCATGTTTCATTTCTTGTTAATAGAAATGAAACATGAATATAAATATAATAGATAAAAGAGGATGCTTTTTTTATTCAAACCATTTTGGAAATATGCCTGATAATCGTTCTTTCTTTTGAGATATCATTTACGTGGATATCTTACAAATTATTGAAGTTCGGACTTACAAACCAATTTGAGGGAGAAATTTTAAATTTTAGGCAATCTACTAAAAACTGAATTTTTGTATAAAAGAATACTTTATGTGTTCGAAATGATAACATAATTCAATCCTAAGAATTTTTTGCACATGCAGGAGCCACAATGCGCGGTGCGACGGCGTTTCCAGGAAGAACGCTCAGTGAATAGAGAAAAGCGATAAGAGTTGGTTTTTACAGCAAAATGATGGGATACACCGTGTGGAACCTGGAGTCAACCCAGGCAGACACAAAACTGCCATCGAAGAAGACATTTTGGCAGCATTTCAAGCGGATCCTACTGGTAGTAGGATCTGCCAGAGCAGTAGCTCGAAATCTAAACATTTCACAATGAAAGGTGTGGCATACAATGCACCAAAATGATAAGTATCCATTTCATGGCAGGAGTGTGCAAGGTCTAGAAGAGCAAGATCTCCAAAGAACAATTCAGTTTTGCCGTTTCCTCACCAACAGTGACATCGAAGATGAATGGTTCCTGGAATCAATCTTGTTGACGGATGAAAGCAAATTTTCAAGGGAGGGTACTACAAACTTTCACAACATCCATAAATGGCCTGACAAAGACAACAATCCACATTTTAAGAAGCAGAAGTCGTTTCAGAGAAAATTCTCTGTCAACGTATGGGCTGGAATAATTGGCTGAACGTTGATTGGGCCCCACTTTTTACCGAATCCTTTGAATGGCGAAAATGATTTACAATTTCTGCAAATTGATTTACCACTGCTGATTGAGGAATCAGATGTCACTATCTTCGAAAGAGAACGAACAGTAATTATTCAACTAGACGGCTGTTCAGCGCAGTTAACGTTAAATGTAAGGGAACCCCTTAATAATTACTTTCCTGACAGCTGGATTGGTAGGGATGGACCCATCCCTTGGCCGGCTCGCTCACCAGATCTGACCCCGTTAGAATTTTTGGTGTGGAGCCGGGCCAAGGAACTGGTATACACACATGAAGAAATAAATACTAGGGAAGAATTGATACAGAGAATAAATTCAGCGTTTGAAATAAAGAAACAGAAGATGATGTTGAAAATAACAACTACAGAAGTTAGAAGACGGAGTTGAGCTTGTATTAGGAATCATGGCCGTCATTTTGAACATGAAAAATAAGTAATTTTGATTCAAATGTTTGTTTTAATTAGTCTGCCTAAAATTTAAAATATCTCCCTCAAATTGGTTTGCAAGTCCTAACTTCAATAATTTGTAAGATATCCACGTAAATGATACCTCAAAAGAAAGAACAATTATCAGGCATATTTTCAAAATGGTTTGAATAAAAAAAGCACCCTCAGTTTTTTTTTAAAATAAAGTTTTGAAAAAGTATTGATAAAAACTTTAATCTTTTTCTGAACTTTAAATGTCTGTAAAAAAAATGTCTAAGGACATAGTTGCCTAAAACATGTTTTGATGAATTTCTTGCACATTACTCTGTTAAAGTAAAATAAAAATGAATTCATTTATCATTCAATTTGGCCATAAATAAGCAGTTTACATGAAATTTTGGGAATTTCCGAAATACAACTTAAAAAATAGGTTAGTTAAAAAAAAATAGTAAGACTTCGTCTAAGACAACCATGGCTGAAGAGGTTCTAAATTATCTGTACTATATTCGCCTCAAAGCTTTGCACCCATCTTCCAATCACCTTGTATTATTCGTTGAAATAAAAGGAAGAAAATGATTGAAATGTTTGCCACGATTAATATTGTTGTAATTGGTATTGTGAGACAAGAATGTTTATTTGTATTCGAAGTATAATCTATAAATTTGTATTACTTTGACATACGTATCTACGTTTGACATACTAGGCGGACATATTTCAAACGATCATTGTTCAAGTATTAATATAGGTTTATGTATAAAAAGTCAAAAAGTTATGTGAATCAAACATTGGATATAATTGAACAAACTGTGATTTTACATTAAAATTATGTTGATTGTTAATTTTGTGTTTGATTTATTTATTTGGACGTTTTTTACCCCCGCAATTGACATTAGAAGTCATTGTTCATAACATTACTCATTTATCCTCATTGTATTGTCATTTTCATCAACACATGGTCATTATTCTCAACAGGCATTTTTGAAAAACCTTGATTTATTCCCAAAATAATAACATTACAATGGTGCTTCTTACATAAATTTCCTTATTATGAATCAAGTAATGATGTTAGAACAAAATAACTGCTTTGCCAAAAGGTTTATTACCTTTCGTCAAAAACCGGCCAAAATATATTCTGATCAAAGAAGTAGCCACCCTCGTTCATAAAATAGTCATTAAACTCATCCCTAATTTGTTTTGCCGTTGAGGCAGCTCTTCTAGGTACGTTATTAAATTGAAGTAAAGATGACATTTCACAATCTCTCCGCCAACTACCTTCACATAATCTTCCGTTTTGGTCGCTGTCAAGTGAGCCAGGGGGTGCATACAAGTTTTTAGATGAATCCGTGTTTCTCAAAAAATTATGCAAGTGTGCAATAGCCATGACTATAGTCTCCACGGTTTTGGGCTGAAGGAGCATAGGTTTTCGTAGAACTCTGAACACAGATGCTGTGATACCAAATACATTTTCTACAATCCTGCGAGCTCTGCTTAACCGGTAATTAAAAATTCTTCGCGGCGATCCCTTGGGGTATTCTCCTGGATAGGGTTTCATTATATTGTTTTGTAAAGGGAAGGCAGAGTCTCCTACAAAAACATATGGTACTACTTTGTTTCTACCTTGCAGTGCTTCAGATGCAGGCAATCTTAACGAATTATTTTCTAGTTTTTTATATAATTCAGTTTCTTTAAAAATTCCACCATCTGAAATGCGGCCTTGACATCCGACATCCAGAAATTTATAATTATATTCCGCGTCTACTAAAGCAAACATCACTATACTGAAATTCGATTTGTAGTTACGATATTCTGTGCCACTATGTACCGGAGCCTCGAGAATGACATGTTTACCGTCCATGGCTCCGGCACAATGGGGAAAATTCCACAATTCATCAAATCTGTTTGAGATCTGGATCCATTCTGACTCTGTTTTTGGCAGCTGAAACAATGAATTTCTTTTTAATTACAGATTACAAATGAACCGGACCAGAGTGCATCTACAAGTGTAGAAAATGATAACAGTTCAGAATTTATATCACCAACTGGTCAGGCTCCCAAAAAAAAAAGAAATCAGACGAAAATAAAAAAATGGGTATGCTTTCGGAGGCTCTTGGCCTGCTTAAGAGTGCTGCTTCTAGTCCTACTCCTGAACCCCGAAACAATAATCCAAACAATTTTGACAGTGAAACCCTTTTCTTTTCAAATTTTATATGCAGCAAGATGCAACAATATAACAGAAGTACTAAAAATGCCGTGCAGCGAGCAATAATGGACGTAATATTCAAAGCCGATGAAAGATGCACTAACTTTTCTCAACATTATTATCCATCGGCATTCAATTACAGTGGGTATACAACAGGCTCGGTTCCTTCATCAAGATACTGCAATGAACCACCTTCTTTGTCTAATCGCTCAGAACTTACTTCAGGGTATTCAACAGGTCAGAATCAGACAAGTTGCCCTACTGCTCCATATGCTTCACCTGTTCCATCAGAATTATCTCAAACTTCATATGAAGATGTAGATTTTGTGAATGACCTGATTTGAAAAGAATAAATTTTGTACTACATGATTTGAAGATACAATTTGATTTAACTTTCTAATTTTAATTTTGGAATAATTTTAATTTTGCTTACCTTACTTAATACAATAGCTTAATTTGTTATTTTAATAAATAAATAAAAATATGTAAAACTCACCTTAATGTTTTCTTTCAATGATTTTATAATCGCTTCACAAACTTCTGGTACAATGCAAGACATTGACTGTTTTGAAATTCTGAAGGTGTATTGAAGGCTTGTAAATGAATCTCCTGTTGCCAAAAATCTTAGTGTTAGAGCCAGTCTATCTTGCGGCGAAATTGCAGATCTCATTATAGTGTCTTGTCTTGATATTTTAGGCGCAATGATTGTTAACAAATATTCGAAGTCAGTAGGCGACATCCGGGTAAAGTTTTTATATTGACCGCTTATATGTTGAGATTTTAGTTCCACAAGTAAAGAAGATCTTCTTTTATACAAATTAGTTTTCCACCAGCGACGCTTCCGACTTTTGCGGTCTTCAGTTAGTAAATACATGAAAATAAAAGCCGCACCAGCTATCACGACCTTCCTATTCGGCATGTTCGTAGCAACTGAGTGGAAACAGCTTTTGAAATATTTTCGCGTTCACAATTCGCTTTGAGTTCGTGTGCCGTCCACACTGTTGATGCTAAATTACACGTAATCTTACATTACACGTTACACTCGTCTGGACCCGGCTTAAAATTTGCAATTTGCCTTCCAGGGTGCATGTTAATACTTTGTCATGAAATTTTAATGCATGCTTTATTTCCAGTGTTTTACATGTCAGCAAATATGTGAATAGATAAATAAATAAATAAATTTGCTGTGCCAGTTCAGGATACACCAAGTACGTTTGCTTCTATATCAAGTCCTCGTAGCTCAATATCTTCACTTTTACGTACATTTCAAGATGTTCCCGCGCTTAGTGACCAACAGTCTTTATTTTCTGTAACTGAATTCGAAGCTGTTCTCCTGGAAAACCGAAGGGATACTATGTCTCCCTTGTATCAAGAAAATAATTTAAGTATTCTCAATAATCTAGACTCTTGAGTCTATTATCAGTAATATTCAACGCCCACCTCGCAGAGATTGAGATTGAGAGATGATATGGAATTGTTTTGGTCCAGTGACACATTCTATAATAATCCGGAAATTTCGAGGGTATTTCCACTCACTAGATTAAAAAAAAATACCGAAAATTTACACCTTAATAATAATGAATTGGAGCCAGGGAGAAATTCTGCAGAATATCACAAGTTGTACAAACTAAGTCCTTTAATCACGGAGTTGAATGACATTTTCCAAAATGAAATGGAAATTTCGAGCCGACAATCCATTGATGAGTGTATGGTGAAATTTAAAGGAAGGAGTTCATTAAAACAATATATGCCTAAAAAAACAATTACAAGAAGTTTTAAAGTATGGGCAAGATGTGATGCTGCAACTGGTTACTTGTACCAGTTCCAGATTTATAGTGGCAAAGGTGACAGCGTCGAGAATGAAGGCTTCGGTTGTAATGTTGTGATGTCATTGTGCAATGACCTGCCGGAATCGACATTAGTGGCTTTCGACAATTTTTTCACCAGTTGCAACCTTATGGATGCCTTATATGAGAAAGGAATATACGCAGTCGGAACTGTCCGATCTGACAGAAATGATTTACCAAGCATTTTAAAAAAATCACAACCAAAAGCGCTGAAATTAGAGAAGCACCAATTTGCGTCAGTGTCAGCAGGTCCTATTACTGCAATTAAGTGGCATGACACCCGGGACGCGTATTTCCGTGTTTCAAGGCAGTACTGCTTCCTAATATACACAGATATGGAAATACGCAACCGGGTGTAGTGCATTCTAAATGTGAGATCTGTAATTCGGCATCAACGTCAACTAAGGAACACGACAAACCGACCTTTAATAGCGCGACTTTCCTTAAGGAACCCGACATGACTGTTGACTCCGGTAGGTGCGTGCGTTGGGCCAGCATGGATCACAAAACGCACCCGATGGTGAATATCCACGTTATGGGTCGCAATGGGGTAGCCGTTGTTGACACCGGTGCTACGCATTGTTTAGCGAGCTCTTCATTATATCGGATTTTGTTAGACTCGGGTGTGCAGTTCAATGACACAAAACGCTTACCTAGTTCGGTTAGCCGACGGGTCTCGTTCTTCCATGGACCTGCTAACTGCTGAGGTACCTGTCGCAATCGAGGGACGTGTAGTAAGTATCTTGCGACTCTTTAGTATTGCCAGGCAGTGACACGCAGACCTTAGGGGAGCCGGGGGGAATGAGAGTCAGTGGGCAATGAGAGTCAATTCAAAAAGAAATGAACCTAAAGCGTTGCAAAATACGGCTATGTCGCACGAGGTTTTAGCTCGTCACCCCTCCCGCACTCCCCAATACGCCGACCCGCTAGTCAAGCTCACGTCACCGGGAGCGACACACGTGTCATAGGGGAAAGGGTTGTTGTAAAATTTCCGAAATTTCGATCGAAAACGTGAGTTCTATATTTGTTAATTTTACGAATACAATAATCTTAAAATGTAGTACTAGAACTAAACTTATGTTTATTAATGCAAGATATTAGATTTTGTGATGTTTTTTGTGTAATAATTCAAATCTAGCAAACAAACCGTCATTGGGGTAATGAGAGTCAATTGACTCCCATTCCCCGCATCGTGTTTTATTATGATAAAACTTTTTTGTTATTTTCAGATGCCAAGGCATTGGACAAGAAAGACGTCTAAAGCGAGCTGGACTGCAGGTGACCTGCAAGCAGCTGCTGTACGAATAAGAGGAGGCGTGTCAATACGCAAAGTTGCCGAGGAGACCGGTATACCTTTCAGCACGTTACAAAGAAGGATAAAGAAAGATGAGTTCAAACCTCCAAAATTAGGAAGGCATGCCGTTTTTAATGAAGACCAAGAAAATTTACTCACAGAGCGTATTTTACAATTAAGTAACATGTTTCATGGTTTGACGACAAATCAACTAAAAAAAATAACATTTCAGTGTGCAGAAAATTTAAAACTATCTCATAATTTCAACCGAGACACTAGAATGGCTGGTAGAGACTGGATTCAAGGATTTCTTAAGAGAAATCCACGGATAAGCATTCGAAAACCTGAAGCCATAAGTATACAGAGAATTACAGGTTTTAATAAAACCGAAGTGAATATATTTTTTAAGAACTTGGAAGAAGTCATGACAAAATTTTCGTTCTCTCCCCAAGACATTTACAACGTTGACGAGACAGGTATTACCACCGTTCAGGAAACCGAAAAAATCTTGGCTACAAAAGGTCAAAAAAGGGTGGGGGTTCTTTAACTTCTTGGGAGACAGGCAAAACAATTACGGTCATTTGTTGTATGAGTGCTGTGGGAAGTTTTATTCCTCCTATGTTTATCTATCCACGCAAAAGACATTCACCACAACTTGAGAAAGACGGACCATTAAGTGCGGCATATGAAAATTCTAATAATGGTTGGACGAATGAAGAACTATTCATAAAATGGTTACAGCATTTCGTGAAAACTGCTAAACCGGGTGAGGGAAAACCAGTTTTATTAATCTTAGACAACCATTACAGTCATTCTACCCTCGAATCATACAATTTCTGCAGAGAAAATTTCATTACTGTGGTGTCCATTCCTCCTCATACATCACATATGCTGCAGCCTCTTGACGTGGTCTTCTATGGTCCTCTTAAGAAAGCTTACAATAGAGAATGTGATTTATATATTAAATCACATAATTTACAAAAAATCACGCCTTACGAAGTCGCTGGGATTTTTAACAAAGCCTATATGAAAGTTGCTTCAGTAGAGAAAGGAGTCAGTGGCTTCGCATCAACAGGAATATTCCCACTCAATCCTCACAAGTTCAAAGACGAAGACTTCTTAGATGTCTCTGATGTTCCCTGTGTTAAAGAAATTTCTGCCCCTATAACAGACTTGACAGTTACTGAAGTTTCAGATAACCTTTCAACTAACAACATTTCAGAAGCAACACCATTGTACAATAGGACCGCTATAGAACCGCAACCCTCCACAAGTGCTATTATTACAAATTATGAATCAAATGATGGTATAAGTCAAGAAAACCAAAAATCTGACAGTGAACCTTTAACCGGAATATTGACACAATTAACTCCTTTGCCTTGCATTGGAAAAGGCAAAGGAAAAAGAACACAACGATCAGAAATTCTGACTGCCACACCTTTGAAAACCGTTTTTGAAGAAAAGGCTAAGAAACGAAAGGAATAAGAAAAGCATACAAGAGCCAAAGTTATTAAGAAGATAAAAGAAGTAAGAAAGAACTTATTTAAGTCAAGTTCATCTGAAGAATCGGCTGATGAACAGGTTCCTTATGTTGAGAGTGGAGACAGTGATATAGAAAATATTGAAATCCCACTAAATATCCAGCAAAACTCCCAGAAAGAGCGTGAACAGTCTGTGTGCGCAATATGCCTTGGAAAGGGAAAACCGAGAGAAATCTGGTACCGTTGCCGTCTCTGTGCTGGGTGGGCCCATGAGGCATGTACAGGATGTGATGATCCAAGTCGCTATCGCTGTGATTTCTGCATTTAACTCGATTTATAATATTATTTGTTATGATTCCATCGGGTAATCATTTCTAATGAAGAAGATGAAGAAAAAGGTGTGAAAATAATATCTTACGATTGCCAAATAAACAAGGCCCTGCCTAAAGTACCGGACCAATCATGTTACTACAGCAGGCAATTGTATTTATATAATTTCACCCTTGTTGAAGGAACTTCTAAGATGCCACTGAATAAGAACAACGTTTTCGCAAATGTGTGGACAGAAAATACTTTTTCTAAAAATTCCAACACCATTGCATCGGCTGTTTACAACCATTTGAACTAAACTGATACTGACCAATATAACCATAAGATTGGTCTCCGATAGCTGTGGAGGCCAAAATAAAAATTCCACCATAATCACAATGTGCTGCAAATGGCTGTTGGAACACCCCATGATCAAAAAAATGAAACTCGTTTTTCCAGTTAGTTACCAGGACATTCCTACCTACCAGCAGATAGAGTATTCGGAAATAGTGAACAGGTGTTTCGTAGGATGGACACAATAATAACTCCAAACCAATATATAGATATAATTTCAAAACGGTCAACTATTGTAAAAGTAGGTGAAGATTTCACTGTTTACGAGTTCAAAAAGGAAGCCGAAACAGTATTAAAACCTCCGGGACAGTGGAAAGTACAATTTTCCCAATGCAAAAGATTCTACTTGAAACGATCGAAGCGGATCGGTAATGTGTTGGTCCAGTCGGAGAGATTTTATAAAAATCAGTCTGGGACATATGAAAATGTTTGCCGAAAAAACAAAACTATGAGCATGATTGCTCCTAGCGAAATAAGACCAAATGTGCCTGTGAAGGCATTAAAACTGAGGGACGTGAAAACCTTGCTTTCAAAGCATTTTGGAGAAAACTGGCAAAGCTTGGAAGAGTTAAGTTTCTATTCAAATGTTAAACACTGTTGAAGTTTTACCTGAAAACGAAAATGATACTGAAGATTTAGAGTGTGAGCCAAGAGAAGAAACACCGCTTTTGATTGTGTAGTTAATTATCGGTATGATACATAAAAGTAGGCTTTTTAATTTGAGTTAGTAGGTAATAATTTCGTTTTTTTCATTTGGTCTCGGCTCTCACTTAACATCAGGAGTAGCGGAATTATATCTTAGTATAATCAGATTAATTTTTAAAATACGATAAAAAAAAAAATTATTGTTACTTCACTTTACTGACTCGAATTAAAAATCCAACTTTAGTTACCTATATAATAAATAAGTATACTTTGATCAAGACTTTCTTATAATTTAATCTCCGTCTATTATAATTTTTCTATACGGAACTAACTCCATTAGATTTTGACAAATAAAATATGCTTTGGCCCTAGTTTACTGAATCCAGCCCTGAGATTAGTTTAGAAACAAACTTGGTTAGGTCCCGAAAAGCTGGGATCAAAGATGGCTATGTCCAAAGCTTGGGATCGAAACTGGTTATGTCCAACAGTTTTATTCAATTTAACGTATATTTTTACTTTACGGGTCTCCTGAATGCAACATTAAATAGAGTACGTCATAATTAACATTTGTAAAGTAGTTGCTTTATAGCTCAGTTGTTCCCAAAAAAATTAAGAAGATTTTTTCCGTCCTGTAAAATTTCTCTCGATGGACGTAACTAGTTTTGATCTCACACCCCTGATATTGCCCAGAGCCCGTCTGAGTCAAACATTTTTTTTTTGGTTACAGAGAAAAGTGATTCCTTTAGACAAAATTGAGGAAACTTTAGAGAGTCTTTTTGCGTTATCAGATGGCGAGGAGTTTGAAGATGGTCACGAAAGTAATGAAAGGGAAAGTGAGGCCATATTCTTGCCACCAAATTCATCAGACTTTGAGGATATTTTAGCTTCTCCGTCATCTTCAAATAACGAGAATGCCGCCAATTTTGAACCACAGGATTCCGTAGTCCCTTCAGTAAGCGGACAAAATCAATCGGAAACAGCTGATGGTACAAACATCAGTGTGCCGATAAACAATAGTCCTGTGTCGTTATCCATTTCTGATTCTGAAACTGATTCTTCTGAAGATGAAGATTGGAAGAAAGTACTTTTCCCTCACGATGTACCAAGAAACAAGTTTGATGATATTCCTCTAAAGTCTCACCAGAATATTCCCAACAAAAGTGGACCTCACGTTTATTTTGGTTTTTTTTTCCCTGAAGAAGTTTTATCTCTAATTGCAGAGCAGACAAAGGTCATTGGGCGTTTTTGACCCACTTTGTGAAAGTTCGCATACACAAACCAAATCAGTTTTAAATTGAAGAATTCAATCCCACTTTTCAAATTTTTTTTTTTTTTTCTTTTAAGTATCTAATGGGAACAAGAAGTTTTTTAACATTTAAAAAAATTATAAACTTTTGTTAATAAAACAGAAGTGTTTACTTTTAGCATTGTGGTAATGTGTCGTACAGTCACTATAAATGTTTGTATAGCTCTACGAAATATCTCTCTCTCGCTCGCACGTTTGGCAGGTAGATAAAAACAGGTAGGTACCGAAGTGTGATCGCGTCGCTGCAGTCGTACGTCATCCGTCGTTTCGATCTGTGCGTTTACACCTGTGTTTCTGTTATTTATTCATTTTATCGACTACCTGTGCACGTTTTATGGACTATTGGCTTTGCTTGACAATTGGTTTTAAGTTAAAATGGAAAGACAAAATAGTTGTGTGTCGTGTAATCGATCTGTGTTACGTCGACGAAAACACATATTGACAACGCTCTTTCTAGAAAGATACCGAGATCATGCAGTATTATTATTGCAAGAAAGGATTCCACACGAGGTAAGTAACTTACACAGTTATTATACTTACTTACTGGCTCACCAAACCTCTACTATGATAGATAGCGATAGAAAGAGATACTTTTAACCATGCTTTTGTCATTATAGGTACGCTTATTTGGTATCGTAGCCTTTACCGTGATTATAGTCGCAGTTCTCGCAAACGTTTTCTTTGTTCGTGAGGAATTGCAATCCGTGGTATTTACTAAAATGAAACTATTTATAATTGCTTATTAATATAATTATACTACTTGGTCGTAAAATACTGGTATTCAGCTAAATCCGGCTTGACTGGAAACCGACCCCAATATAGTTGGGAAAAGGCTAGGCAGATGATGATGATACTACTTGGTCATAAACGATGGAAAAATCCGGTTGCGGCACGTTGCCATGAAGCGCTAATGCACGGGACGGCAACGCCGCACGCGTCGTCGCAAAGCGATATGTAAGCGATGTGTGTGTGTGTGTGTAAGCGATGTGTGTGTGTGTGTGATCTTTGTATACTGATAGTGAAAGTTCTCCGGTTGATGTGAAGATGATGATGATTTCACAGTATATGCAATTTTTTATCAATTGTTTCAGATTCGTTTTGATGGCTCAAGGGCCATATGCCATGCTTGCTGGGTGAGATTTGATCGTCAATTGCACAACCAACCCATAGAAAACCAGCCTATAAATCAACATATACCACATCAACCAGTGGATGACCAACCCGTGCAAGATCAACCAGTCGAAGATCAAGCAGTTGAAGATCATGAACCCCATCAAGTTGAAGGAGAGGCAGACCAGAGAGATGTTGCGGGTCCACAATTAGGTCCCGGTTTTGTTGCGCCTAGTGGATATTTGCGAGCATCAAATACAGCCAGGCATTGTGTTTTTCCAAACTGCAGAAATGTGGTGGCCCACAATGTTCCGCCGTATGCTAAGTTTCAACTTTTGCATAATTATAATTTTTACATACCGGTATTAGCTCGGGTTTGCAATCCTCATTTTATAAGAAATGATTGGGAAGACTTAATTAATACCCCTTCACACGAAAGCTTTAATGGTGCTCATGTTGTTGGCATGATGAATCTGTACAAATGGGGTTTCGAACGGAGAAATCAATTTGATTATGAAAATATCGAACAAATAGATGACAACGAATTCCACTTTTGGACGGGTCTTACAAAATATCACTTTAATGTGATTTTAAACCAAACACCTTCTCTTCGTGTTAGATCCGAACGTCCTGCCACGGTTCTTGGAATTTACCTAACTAAAATAAGAACCGGTGAACCAGATGAGCGCTTAGCTACTAAATTCAATATGTCGAGGAGAACATTAGAAAGGAAATTGGTGATAGCAAGAGAATGCTTAACTAATGATTTTGTGTCACAGCATTTGAGCTTAGATCATATTAGAAGAGAAGATGTGGTAGCCAGAAACCTTTCAATCCCTAGCCATTTTCCCGCAGCCATTGTCATATGTGACGGAACATATATTTATCTGCAGAAGAGTGCGAATTTCCTTTTTCAAAGGAAAACTTACAGTCTTCATAAGTTTCGGAACTTAGTCAAACCTTTTTTATTAGTATGTACCGATGGCTACATACTAGATGTTATGGGACCATATACAGCAAATACTTCGGACGCAAGAATTATGCTCGACCTGATGCGAGAAGATTCTCCGATTCATGGGTTCTTGAGAACTGATGACATTTTTATATTGGATCGTGGATTTCGAGATTCGATCAATAATATTGAAGAATGCGGATATAATCCTCACATGCCGCCAACGAGAGCAAGAGGAGAACAACTGACGACATTAGATGCCAATAAATCTAGGTTATTAACTATGATCCGTTGGGTAGTAGAAACTATTAACGGCAGATTTAAAAAAGATTTTAAAATCTTCCGCCATGTTTATTTTAATGTTGCTATGAGACATAAGATGATCGACTTCAGAATAACTGCGGCAATAATTAATGCCACTCGACATCCATATGAAGACCATATGTATGCGGAGCAGTTCATATCCATAATAAATGAGCAGATGAATCAACGCAATGAGCTGTCAGATTATGTGATAAGGCATAATTTTAACAGGCAGTATTTTTCAGTATTTTTGAAATCAGTCCAGTTGTTTTGAGTTAATTCGTTATAAAAATGCTTTAAAAATGTCTTAATAATAATAAATAAAATATTTTTTTTCTCAATTCTCCCATGGCCCACAAAAATGCGACCCACACCACTGGAGAGAAGATACATTTATCTATATACCTTGCCCTATTTCGTTTGTGTACGCCGTGGGTCAAATGTTCGAACAAAATGCCCAATGACCTTTATATGATGCCCAAAATAAACAAAAAAACTGGGTAGATGTCTCAAATGAGGAAATACAAGCTTTTTTAGGAATGTTGGTTTTGATGGGGGTGCACCCTCTTCCCAATATTGACTTGCATTGGTCAACAGATCCTTTTTTTTGTGTGAGAGAAATAGCAGACGTAATGACTGTAAAAAAATTTAAAATGATAGTAAAAAAATTTACATCTAAATGACAATACGAAAATGCCTCAAAGAGGAGAGCCTGATTATGATAAACTCTATAAGATTCGGCCCCTTATAACCTCAATGAATACTGCTTTTCAAAAGGAAGCTAGGAATTCGTCATCGCAAAGTATTGACAAATGTATGGTAAAGTTCAAAGGGCGCAGTACATTGGAGCAATATTTACCAAACAAGCCGATAAAAAGAGGCTTCAAGATATGGGCGAGATGTGACAGTACCACGGTTTATTTATTTGAATTTGAGGTGTATACGGAAAAAAAAGACAGTGATACTGAATTCGGTTTAGGAGCAGCTGTGGTAAATAGTCTTTGCAAAGTACTTGTTGAAGAAAAGATAGAAAACGCACATGTAACATTTGATCATTTCTTTGCCTCCACCCAACTAATGCAAAGCTTGTATGAGAATAATATATATTCTACAGCAACAGTTAGATCCAATAGAACGAAATTACCCCGGACACTATGTTATATATTTATAGTAGAAGTTACATATTATTTTTAGGTATATTTAATTATACACAATTCTGTTTTTTTTTTTGCTTCCTACACACTATTGTCTACATTTCTTTTTCATTTCTTCTTTCGCAGGTCTGCTGGAAGAAATTTCTTTGGAAATAAGCAGTACCTTTGTACTAATGTGCCTTATGTTTTATCTTTTTTTTTTGTTTTTTTTTGTGTGTACATAAATAGTAAAATAAATAAAATAAATACCTAAATAAATCTGATGGCCAAGAAAGGTAAACCTAAACTTTCTAGGTGTCAATATAAGTGGCGGGTTAATCGAAATGTAGCATGCTGTACATGGATGGACACAAAATTAGTCAGCGAAGTCAGTAGAAAGGCGGTACTAAGAATTACCTCCTTTCACCCTAAGGAAAAAATAACATGCATGAGAACGCAAAAAGACGGAAGGAAACATGAAGTGCCTTGCCCTCTGGGTGTTGTGGAGTATACCAAAAGGATGGGGGGTGTCGATCGCTTTGATCAAAAGCGAGGCACCTACGAGTATCCTGTAGCTAGGAGGAGCAGGAGGTGGTGGATGAGACTATTTTATTTTATGGTGGATGCAGCAATTACGAATGCATACATTTTGTATGCTCAAAAAGTGCGTTACCCAATGTCTACAGTTTCGTACACTCCTTGGAAGAAACTTGATTGGCATTTTTACGAGCAGAAGGAAGAGGGTATCGAACTTGCCATCTTTTGTATGCAAAAGACCAAAAGTTGATAGCCAGCAGAAGGCAAAGTATGGTCTTCCAGATGATCTACGGCTTTCAGACGTTGGATCCCACCTCCCCGGTCCACTAGACTCTTACAGACGATGCAGGGCTTGCAGCAGCAATGCTAAAAGCAAAAAAATCGAAGATACAATGCATACGATGCCAGGTAGCCCTATGTATTGTTCCATGTTTTGCAAATTTCCACAAGCCGTAGTACGGCTCTGTCCAAATAATGGACACCATGTACCGTTTTATATTTATATACTTTTTTTCCGAAATGTCATTAAAGTGCTCATACATGATGTATAACCACTAAGTTTTATTTCTGTACCTTCAGCCGTTTCTTCTGCGCTATAAAGGGTTAAGCTGGTAGGTGCCAAGGGCAAATCGCTTCAAATCATTTGTTGAAAGTCACGGAAACCTGGTTAAATGTGGATTATCCTGATCAATCATTTGGAAATTAACTCCTTCTATTAAGGTGTTATCGTTCAACATATACTGCTAAATAGTTTTCAAGTGCAAGCCTATCTTTTGCAATTCTTACATACTCTGCAGCCTCCGGTGGATCCTATATGGATGTGTGGAACTTATTAGTTAGCACACAACAAATTCTAAAATCGTCCTGTAAATGCAAAGCAGCACGATTATTAAATACATGCCGAAAAAGTCTGAAATCCCTCTTAATTCTCTCATTAACAACTTCTACAACCCAGCGACACATGGTTACAAAACAAGATCGATTTGCTTGTCGTGTTGTTAATCGAAATTCATTTTCAAGTAAAGATTGTGACATGTGTGTCACAAAGCCATATTCTTGTAATTCATTTACAACATCCCTAAATCCTCTGTCAAGTATAAAAATGTCACCGGTCCGGAATAATGACCTTAGACTAGTTTCGTCACTGTGAAGGTTAAAACTAGTAATTGTAGCATCGTAAGTAGTAGCTTTATAAGGCCCTAGACAATCAATTATATGACCATCACAACATACCATCATAAACGGTTTAACTAGATTATCCAGTTTCTGCAAACTGTAAGTTTATTTTTGAAATAAATAATTAGCGCTACTTTGGATAAATACATAAGTTGCATCACACATAACTATTGCCGGTTTGGTATTTGAGGGCAAATGAGGATTGCCAAATAATCTTTCTGGGATTATTCTGTTTCTAGAAGCAACATCTTCTATGGTTAGGTGATTAAATCCCAAATGCATCGGTACAAACTGTCTAGTTAGACACTCTCTAGCTGAATTCATCCACCGTTCTAAGGTTGTTCGAGATTTCTCAAATTTATTTATTTATTTATTAAAACTTTATGCACTATTACAGTACAAAGGCGGACTTAATGCCTTAGGCATTTTCTACCAGTCGACCTTAGGGTGGTGCAGAAATAAAACATGGTAGGTGCAACATAAAAGCAAACAAACCAATAAAAAAACTAAAACCAAAATAAATATACAATAATATAAATAAAACTTTTATAAATAAATACTTATATAAATACATACAAATAAACAAAATTATAATGAGAAACAAATCCACCAAATCACAGCTGTGATGATTCTGCCAATTTCTTGCGAATGTGTTCACGTGCCATAACCTTAAACCAGAGCCGGCTAGATGCCATCCTGATATTCAACGGGAGCTCATTCCAAAGAAATATCGCTTGGACTAAGAAAGAAGAACGGATAAACCCAGAGCGGTGCGAGGGACATCGTAGTAGACGATTATTCGTTGATCGGAGATTTTTACTGTGGGCAGAACAAATGAATTGGATTTGAGAAGTCAGATAAGAAGGAGAAGAAGAGTTATCTAGAAAAGAAAACAGAGCAGTTAAGGCCCTTAGTGCTCTACGCTGACGAATAGGTAACCATTTCAAAAGCGAACGATGTTCAGATACATGATCATACTTACGGAGGTTGAAGACAAATCGAATGCAGTTATTCAGAAGGCGGTCAAGTTTATTGAGGAGATCTGCATTCAGGTCATAGTAGCACACATCACCATAGTCAATGATGGGAAAAATTAGGGACTGTACAAGCAATACCTTTATGTGAGCTGGAAGAAGATTTTTCAAACGATAGAGCGACCGTAACGTTCCGGTTACCTTCCTACTGACACTTGCAACCTGCTTGCGCCAGTCAAGGCAGGCGTCGACATGTAGGCCCAGATCCTTAACCTCGGAGCCAAACGGAATGACCGTGCTGTCAAATATTACAGGTGGAATAGTTTGATTCTTAAGCTTTCTCAAACTATGCGGGCTTCCTACTATAATAGCTTGACATTTACGAGGGTTAACTGCCACACCAAAACGGTCAGACCAGCTTTTAATTGTGTAGCCAATCTTTCAATACTGTCACCAGTTCGCAGCTTAACTAAATACATGCACAAAGCAATAGTGGCATTAGGTACAGAGTTTGATAGACTTGGTATTGAATTTAATAAATCATAAAATTGATTAGAAGTCATACCTAACCAATAATGACATAAACATTCTGGCATAATTGCAATATTCGAAAAATCAAAGTGGTATTTGGCATCTCGCTGCAACATATTTAAAATTTTGTCAAACTGTGTACCAGTAAAGTCTCTTAACTGGGAGGTTAATTCATTCCAATGGCCATGATTTAAGTGATAATTACATTATATTCGTGCTCCTGGAGGTATATAAAACTTGTGATTTAAAAGTAAAAGCTCCTTTATGTCAGCAGGTATAAGTAAACATTCTGATTCAAAACAGTCAACAAATATGCAATGACTAGCTGTATTAGCAGCACGTCTGTATACTGCTGATGTTATTTTAGCTGTTACTGGAGAAGGTTTCCTGGAATGTTGTGAGGTATGTTGCGGAAGGGGTGGCGGTGCAGGTATATTAAAGTCTCCACTCGTTCCTACTTCAGACTGGCGATTGGCGTCATGTTGGTTTTGACGTCTCCTTCTCTATAAGCTGCCAACCAACAAGCACATACTCTTTCCAATCTTGAAACCTAAAAAAGAACAAATTGACATACTATAGGTATGTATTCAGAATTAAAATAAAACAATCATCATTACCATTTCAGCTTCAGGACACCCACGATTGGACATAGGCCTCCCCTAAGTGCACCTAACAGTCCTGTGCGTCTCACATCTATTAGATTCCCACGACACTCACCAAGTTATCCGTCCACCTTGTGGGAGGCCTTCCAACGCTGTACTACTAATGTTAGCACTAATACAATATTGAAGAGCAGTATTAGAGCAGTGGTGGCCGAGTGGTAATGGCCCCGACTTACGAGTTGTAGGTCGCGGGTTCGAACCCAGCCAGGCGCATTACTTTGTGTAATTTATTTCATCACCACTGCACTCAAAACGGTGAAGGAAAACATCGTGAGGAAACCGGCATGTCTTAGAACCAAAAATTCGATGACATGTGACATTCACCAACCCGCACTGGGCCTGCGTGGTGGATTATGGCCCATTCCCTCTCCTAGAGAGGAGGCCTGAGTCCCAGCAGTGGGAACATTAAAAGGCTGATGATGATGATGAATACAATATTATTACATGGGTCAGTATATCTCAGAACTCTAGGATCCTGTACTTTTGGAAGGCGTATGAGGAGCCGAACCAACTCGCAGAGGCCTTTTAGATACTTTTAATAGAATGTGGTACCAACCAACGACTATCTATTGCACCCAAGGACAACCCCCAGTTGGTGGGAAACTATTGCAACATATGAAAAAAAAGATAATAGAGCTATGGGTTTAGAAGTCTTAAGTGGACTGGTTACCAGGAACTATGTTAAGACATTATTATTATTACTGAGAAAAACATCAGCGTTAGTCCAGTGTATAAATTATTAGTGCTCAAAGTCAAATACTTTTATTAGAAATCACCGCTGACTTTGACTCACCGGTGACTTAATACACTCACAGAAACAACATAGCTGTTTTGCTGCAGTTTTCTGAGTGGTAGTGAAGTTCTCCAAGAAAGAAAATTAACATTAGAAATATGTGTAAGTCAAAAAATTTTACCAAGTGCAGCGGAACCTTTCTTAATATAATGTTCCTCGCCTGGAGGTCAGATCTCACAGCATGTGTTCTTGCTGTACGTAAAATAGACTTTCCACAAGAAAAGCATAGATTTCTGTGACCAAATACAGGCAATGGTATAGCATTTCCATCAATGAATGTGCTTGCTCGATCTTGAAGTATTACCATACACTCCGTACATAGTACACTTTCCGATTGATGAAAGCTGAAATAAAAGAAATTATTTCTCAATGTTGCTGTTTTTCTAAAATATTTCACTCAGGTTATTCATCAATCATCATTGAATCCTCACTAATTATTATATAAAAAAGACACACATACACATTGGAAAATCATTGCATATTGTAAATCTTTATCGAATACACATTCTATGATTTAAAAACTGTTTATTACTGTAAGTACTGTAACTGTTGGTCTGTATGAATATGAAAAAGTCAAATCCGCCCCTAAGACGACCCACTGACCCAAAGAGTACTGAACAGATATTCATGCTGTTTTCATCAATAGATAGGGCAATTCATGGGGAAGGTTTTACGCGACGTCCTGCGTGAGCGGTCTAGACGCGAACGCGAAGCGGCGCGGCGCGGCGCGAAAACAACAAACATTCGAAACCTATTGAAGTGGCCTACGTGACCAAACGCACGTGGGGTGCGGTGCGGAGTGGCGCGAAATGAAGCGAACGCGATCAGTTGACTTGATATTTTCGTGCGAAGTGGACGCGTCGGTCATTTTTTTTTTCAAGCAAAAATTTTAATGTCGGAGGTGGAACTTCTTATTAATGCTATCCAAGAACGTCCTACATTATGGGACAAAAGGACTAAAAGTTATCACAACCGGTTATTATCGCACCGCGAATGGGAGGCTGTGGCTAAAATAATTGGGACTACAAGTAAGTACAACATATTTGTTTATTATTATTACATTCTTGACAAAGGATGTTGCTCAAAATACAGTTTAAAGTTTTCTCTTGCCTGTGCGGCTGCTCGTGATGTAGCATTGTATCTTCTTTGAGAATTATGTCTTTGTGTTTGTGTCATATTTTGATAGGTTTTTCGGAAAGACATTAACTCATTCTCATTTATTGATTCAAGATCCCTTATAATATTGTGTAGTAAACATATGGCTTTGACGATATGAACTGCATTTGTAACATTAGTTTCGATAGATTTATGTAGAATTCTGAATTTAGAAGTTATTGAACCAAAAGAACATTCCACCACCATTCTGGCTCGAGAAAAGCGATAATTATAATTATCTTTGGCGTCCCCTTTAACCGTTGACTTTTCTGGAAAAGGTCGCAACAGGTATTTCTTTAAAGGAAACGCCGCATCTCCAAGGAGCACATACGGAGCTATGGTATTAGAGCCCGGTAATACTTGTTCTTTAGGTATTTTTAGTCTTCCTTGTTCTATTGCTCTTCGAAAGGGGCATTCCTCAAAAACACCGGCATCGTTGTCTTTTCCATAGGAACCCACATTTATCATTACAAACTTATAATTTGCGTCACTGACTGCTAACAACCCAATCGAAAAAAAGGATTTGTAATTATAATACATGGAACCATCTTTTTTGGTTTTATTATGCGAATGTGCTTTCCGTCAATACATCCAATGCAATTAGGAAACTGCCATCTGTCCCAAAAACATTGCGCTATGTTTTTAAAGCTATCTTCTGAAGGTTCGGGCATGTGTTTCCTAACTAATTGAGTCCATATAGCTTTGCAAACTTGTGGTACGATTGTAGAAATAGCAGATTTTGAAATTCTGAACGAGAAAGCGAGTTGCCGAAATTGTATACCTGTGGCCAAATACCTGAAATAATGCAAAATATTAAGTTTTTCAATTCTTTTCTTTTTTCAGGTGAAATGACTAAGAAAAAATGGAAAAATTTGAGAGACACGTTTAGTAAAGAATTTAAAAAAATTCCTAAGCCACGTTCTGGGACTGACACCGATAATGAGCCGAAGTATACAGGCACATGGCCACATTTTGAGGCCATGTCTTTTTTAAAAGTAGTTCTGAAACCCCGACAAACAGAAGGGAATATTATATCACAAGACTCCGAAAGCAATTCTGTAGATCTGTCAGTGTATTCAGACACGGCTAGTCCGGAAGAGATATTCAACATGAACGCATCCGACAATGACAACACCCAGCTCCCTGAATCTTCATCTATTTTAGAAGAAATACCACAGAACATGTCCATAGATAACAGCCTTCGACAAGATCGTCCACCATCGCCCTCGTTGCCAGGTCCTTCGCCTTCATCCTCGTTACCGGTGCCTTCTTCTTCGTCCTCGTTGCCAGCTATCACAAGACAAACACGCAAAAGAAAAGATATAAGTCTCGAAGCATTTCTCGATATTGAGAGAGAAAAAATGAAAATTCTTCGCGAAGATCAACCAGATAATACTGACGACGACCTTCTTTGGTTCAAATCAATATTACCTTACATGAAACAGTTGCCATCACTCAACAAATTACATTTTAGAACGCAGATGCAGGAGCTTCTTCTAACGGAGCTGCCAAAGTTAAACCCACCACAATCCAGTGCTCAACAACATGGCTATTACACATCTTTGTGAAAGTATTGCAATTATGTACATACTTACTAATTAAACTTAATTAATATTATATGTAATTTCTAACATTTATTTCATAGTTTATTATTTCATAGTTTTCTTACCTCAAAGTCACCATAAGTCGTTCTTCTACAGAAATAGGTTCCTGAAAATTTGTTGTAGTAAATTGCAGAACAGGTTTAATGGCTTGTACAATATAGTCAAACGTTGTAGGTAACATTCGACAGTATTCCTTGAACAACAGGGGTTGAATACGTAAATCCTGGTACAAATTATGAAATTCCCCATGAGTATGCCTTTCTAAGTACACAGTATTAGTTCCACTTCTCTGCTTTATACACTTCTTCAATATTTCATATTTAAGATATGAATTTTCCAACAACATTAGCTTCCGTCCATCCATGACAAATGTTTAATGCTAACTGAACTGAACGGCGGCGGAGGGCGCGGAGGGGACGGTTCGCGCGCACGTAGGACAGAGTAGCCGCATCGCTCCGCATCGTATTAAATTCGCATCGGATCGTTTCGCAATCGCGTTCGCGTTGAGGTTAGTGTAGAAAACATGCCCATGCAAATCTGTGTGTGTTCTCTAACTATAGGACTTGTAAACTATACCCTTAACTAAACTACTGAATTATTCTTTACTTTTTTCAAATCAACACAATAATTCCAGAGATTAAAAACAAATTAAAAAAAGTATTCTGGTTTATTATACAGTACCTACGTCAGTACATTACATGTATTCTTCACATCAAAGTTCACTATTCCATGATTTAATTAAAGGATCAATAGAAAATCTTTGTTAGTTTTAAGTAAGTAGGGGAAGTGGGGCAGATTCATACACGGGGCACCGTCATACACTAGCGACATCTTTTATTAGGCGCGCGTTAACTGAACGATTTAAGCATGTACACGCGACTTACCTACGTGTGCGTTGGCTCACGAATTTTGACAGCAGTCAGTGCGACTCGCGACGAGGTGACGCGGAACGTGATTCGGCAACGCGTAAGTAATTTTATAACCTCACTTTAAATATCCTTATTTTGATGAAAGTTTTTATCTAGATTATTCAATACTATTTTATTTCAAAGATAATAGGATGTATTTTGTGAATTGATACGTAAATAATAACATACATGTTTGGTTTTTTTATAAGAATATTTGTTTTTCAAAATCATTGAATGGGGCAGGTTCATACAGTAATAAGAATACGTATAATATAAGTAAGTAATAAGTCCATATTTTATATTAGAGTTGAAATGATATTATATTTTGTTTTACAGAAAAAATATGGTCAGGAATTACAAGAAAAAGGGTACTAGGAGTGGAGAGGTAGACGAAGTGGTAATATCAAAAGCTATCGATGAAGTCATACTAAACAAAGTCTCTTTAAGAAAATCAGCAGCCAAGTACGGAGTAAATCCACAAACTTTACAAAGCCGTCTCAAAAAGTTACGAACACGAGATCTACTTAGCGAAAATCGTGTTTTCGATTCTAAATTTGCATCGCAGCAAGTTTTAACAAAAATAGAAGAAGAACACTTAAATAAATACATCTTAGAGTATTCCAAAATGCACTATGGACTCACATGTGTCCAAGTTAAAAAACTGGCATATGAATTCGCTAAGGCCAATGAACTCAAATATCCAGCAAGTTGGGATAGTAACAAGATGGCGGGAGCAGATTGGTTAGCAAGTTTCCGAAAACGCCATAAGAATTTCAGTTTGCGTAAACCGGAAAATACCAGCGCTGCGAGATCATTCGGGTTTAATAAAACGGCAGTGAATGATTTCTTCCAGAACCTGGAGAATTTATACTGCAAGCACAATTTTACTCCCGATCGGATTTTTAACTACGACGAATCTGGTATAACTACTGTGCTGAGCACACCGAACATTTTAGCTGACAAATCCCAAAAACAAGTTGGTCAAATAATGTCTGCCGAAAGAGGAGACCTGGTGACATTTGGCGGTATTATTTCGGCCAGTGGAAACACCATACCACCTTTATTCATCTTCCCTCGGTTGATGTTCTATAGCACATTCAAAAACACACCTTATCTTCCAAAGAAAATCCGATATTGCTCTTATTAGACAACCATGAAAGCCACACTTCTATTGATGCCATCAACTACTGCCGGAACAATGGCATAGTGTGCAGTGGCGAAGCGTGAAATATTGGAGAGAGGTAAGCCGGAGCAAAAAAAAATGCTTGCCTACTCCGAGCGCGGGCACGCAGTCTTGAGTCCTTACCGAAAACCTGTGATTGGCATCCTGGCTTCAGTCTTGTATAGGCAGATGTATCTCCAGTCCACTTTTACTATACGTGTAAGCACTGAGATATTGAAACAGTGTCTTGCAAGTAGGGTAGGGACACGCCACTTAAAAGCCTGACTATGTCCGGCTTTATCTGGACGCCTGGCAACGCTACTTACAAGCATAATAGAAGTGGCTTTGATAAAAGCCGTTTGTGGTGAAATGACGATATGATGTAAATTAAACAAAACTTAATCGACTAAGTACTAATAATACTACTTATACTCTAAAGCAATTCGTCTATTCTTTCTTACAAAGTGCGCTAAGACATTATCATAAAAGCCGGGAAGATTCTTAATTTTTAGTAAAGAATGTTTTTCTATAGAAAGAATGGCTAGATCAGATAATCGTTCTTGTTTTTGAGCATTACGCATGTTGATATTTATTGTGAAGGGATATATTAAAATGTTTAAAAAAACCAGCTCTGAGAAGAACTTTTGCGTAGGTGTAGTTTTAAGAACGAAATCTAAAAAAAATCGCACGAAAATTACTAAACTATAATAATCACGCGTCGCCTACAGTATTTGTTGAGTGTTTGGTCAAAAATTCGTTCACAATGATAGCCTTGTGCGAAGGCGCATTGTCGTGGTGCAAAATCCAAGAATTTTCTTTCCACAAATCTGGCCTTTTTCGTCGAATTTGCTCTCTTAAACGCCGCATAACGCTCAAATAATATTCTTTATTTACCGTTAGACCTTCCGGTAAGAATTCAGAGTGCACAACACCGCGATAGTCAAAGAAAACAGTCAACATGACTTTGACTTTTGATCGACTTTGGCGTGGTTTTTTCGGTTTCGGATCAGTTGGAAGGCGCCACTCCGAAGCTTGTTGACTAGTTTGCATGTCAAACTCGTAAACCCACGTCTCGTCACCAGTAACAACGCGTTTCATGAATGTTGGGTCCGAACTGACTCGTTCTAGCATGTCCTCAGCGACTTTCATGCGATTGAGTTTTTGGAGAAAATTCAGATCTTTTGGGACTAGCCGAGCAGCAACATGTAAAGTAAAGTACCCCGCATGCGGGGCACATTCATACATTCCTGATTTTTTTTTTTAACTTTTATAAAAAGTCACAGATGTATATTTAAACAAATTATATGTTTTTGATAGAAAGTCAGATAGTTATAGTACTAGTTCTTATTCAATCTATGCCCCCCAAGCTGCCCCACCTTCCCCTAAGCGTCTTTTTAACTACCTTTATGTATTGTTTCATACAAGAAAAACTTAACTAGAAAGCAGTTATACGCCAATAGCGGCTTTTAAGTTATGTATTGAATAAAGTATTAGCTAAATATCAATCGCTAGAGAGCAGCTAAACGGCAATACTAGACTAAATAGCAGTTAAACGCTTGTGATTTTCGTTCGCGTTTGACCAGCTCAGGCTAATAATTCCTTCCTTTCCTATCATGAGTGCTTATTACAGCTTTTTACTTAAATATCGAGATATTTAATCAATCCATTTATGACTTGATAATTGTACATCCCAGAATAAAAACTGGTTATTGTTTTCTATGCTAATCGACCTCATCAATGGTGACTAAATAGCCACAAAAACTATCGTTATATTTTATTTCGAACCGGGACACACATTTATGAGCTGTGATCTATTTCACCATCAAGTCGAATTATCGACGAAGTGGAAAAATATCATATATGATTTCAAAGACTTTGAAAATGTAGTGGCCTCAGCAAATAATGGTAAAGTTCTGGTTAAATCTATGCAACCTCAAGATTTTGTAAACTACGTAGGTCAGATCGCCGCATACATAATTTAAGTCCCAGAGCGTATCTTAAATATATGATAGATACTATTGTGTTTTAAACGAGGAACTTTTGATCTCTCTTATAAGGATGCTTTAGATCAGGAATATGTGTCTCTTAAATTTTTAACGATAAATACTTAAAGAACCCGCATTTTGTTTTAACATTTTGTACGCAACCGAAAATAATAGATGAAGAGAGAAAGTTTAATATTTTAACAAAGTTATTTCTAATTATACCTAAACATAAGATGTTATTTTGACAAAATTTACCAATCATTGACGGAAATAATATGTCTGAATTGAATCAGAAGAAAAACAAAAATAACGTAACTTTAGAAACATAAAGACTGAAAAAGTGCTTTTAGAATGATGTTATCTTTTGTATTTTATTCAATATTTTTGTTTACTTTATAACTTAATTTTGATAATACTTCTTACACGAGTATTGCTTATTTGAGGGATATGCGGAACAGAGAGTAAAGCCCCACATACCTCCATTGAAAAGGGAGGATCCTCCGACCAGACCGGGTGTTATAGTCTGGTGGGCGACTGCCCGATAGTTGATGTCGGGCTGTCGTATATGTTCAAATCGCGCAGAGGACTTTGATTGCGCGATGCAGGATTTCGTATTTTCTTCGTAGTTCTTATGTGGCATCATAGATGTCGCTACATCACTCCCCTCCGAAGATCGTAGATCGATGGTTCTTGATGCTCCTTGATGTGTGCCAGGCCAGCGGTAGGTTGGTTCCAGTGAGTCGGAACCGATGCCGCTTAGTTCTCGGTGAATCGGAACTGTCTGCGGTGATGCCCCAGTGAGTCGGAGTGTTGCTATCCCAGTGAGTCGGGATAATGCCCCAGTGAGTCGGGGTGATGATGTCCCAGTGAGTCGGGATGATTCCCAAGGAGTCGGGGTGGTGCTGTCCTAGTGAGTCGGGATGATGCCCCAGTGAGCCGGGGTGGTGCTGTCCCAGTGAGTCGGAACGATGCTGCAGTCTCCAGTGAGTCGGAGTAGTGCTGCTGGCTCCAGTGAGTCAGAGCGGTGTTTGTGCGACGTAGGGCTTGATTGCTGGTGTCGACCAGGAGAGGTTCTTCATAGCTCTTCATATGACTGGCCGAAGATGCGGTGTGCCAAGGTCGCTGATGCGGCTGAGGTGCCCTTAGCCGAGGGTGCTGGCTGTTTGGCTCGTTGCTCGAAAGCTTGAGGAAGTGATGATGACGTCACGAAGTAGTAGCTGCACGAAGGCTGCGCTGACGTTCTTTGTCGGGGGTCACCAGTTTAGGGGATATGCGGAACAGAGAGTAAAGCCCCACATACCTCCATTGAAAAGGGAGGATACCTAATCTGATTTGCTCATTTTGTTGAAGTTTTTCATTAGTATTTAAGCATAAAAAATGTCCAAATTTATATTTTTTTTAGATAATCTAATATTTCATTGATGACATTATGTGTTACGCACAATTATATTATTTCAACTTTGCAATTATTGATCTCTGATTGTGGTATGTTTATTTCATAAGTGCATAAGAATTTAAAATCCAATGTGTATCATGACTGTGTTATAAAGCTTTCAAAAACGATACTTAATGTTTTGGGTATTTTTACAAAATAATTACAATATAATTTGTGCTATGCTTTCGCGAAAACTGATTATTATTAAAGATGTAGGTAATTGTGATCTTATTACTAAATAAGATTTAAAAAGATAGAGGAGGAGGAGGTAGATTTCTTTTTTTTAATTAATAATAAGCTATTTGACAAGTTCTGATTGTCTATTCTTTTTTAATAAATAAAATCCTCATTTTCATAAAATAGTTATTAACTTCTCAACTTTTTACCCGCAAGGGCTTACTTAAAAGGCAGTTAATTGCGAGCGAGATGTTTTTAACTACCTTCTAGTTAAGCAATAGGAGAACCATTATAAAAATATGTTTTACAATACCGAGCTTAAAAGCATTTCAAATCCCATAACTGCTTTCTAATTAAGCAAAGTTAGTCTTCCATGTGTTAGCTACTAGGCTGTAAGTCTGTTAAAATCCTTAAACTGCTTTATAACTACCTAAGTATATTTTGATAACTTTTATTAATTAGTACAAGACGTGGCCGTTACAAGATATTGCTTGGCTATAAAGCAGTTAAGGTATGGTTAGCGGCCTTATAGTGCAGTATATTATGTAAAAATAAAAAAAATGCTTAGTTAAAAGTTAGAAAATGAATTTAAATAAAATATATTAAATATAAATGAATGAAATATATCACATATTGTGCACAAAGACTATGCCTACGTATATAACTTGCAACCTTGTTCCTAAGTAGCATACTTTTCAAGAGACATCAATTCCCACTTATTTTTGCGTTTTCTCGAAAAATACTTTTTGCACTTAGCTGCCTTTTAGTTAGTGGACGGCAGCGTTGACAGTTGTAGTTGCTAACTAAGTTAGCTAATAGCCCTTCATGACTTGTTCCTTTTCTTAAGGTAGCCTTTCGAACTGAGCGTCTATGGCGTCATTGGCGCCGCGGCTGTGACGCCGCGACAGTGCGACAGATAGATGTTCTATGCAAATGTATGAAATTCTAGGGAACGTCATTCGAGCGCAGCGTCACTGTCGCGGCGTCAGTGACGTCACAGTGCCGCTGTGACCGCGTTGACAGATGCCCGCCCGCGTCTGTCACTCGGCCGCGCTTGCAGTGTCGCTGTATTTTGAGGTTACTTTTTACTTGTTCTTACAAAAATGGCATCTGTTGAGAATTTTAACGCAGAAGAAGATGAAATATTAATTACATTGGTGACTCAGCACCCATTGCTTTATGATTTAAGTGTGGAAGATTATAGGAATACTAGAAAGAAAGACAAAACGTGGTCTGAAATTGGGTTAAAATTAAATAAAAGTGGTAAGTTCTTTTATTAATCAGTTTTATTATATTTTTATTTAACAATAGTTGTTTTGCCAGGATACTTGACCGATTTGGGAGTTAAAGAATAGTTTTAATTCATTTCTGACGTTAATACCATCGTGTACGGTACTTGTGGTAGGTGCCAAATCAATCATGTTTTCGCTGGGATTTTGGTTTTCATCGCGAATGTAGTACGGCCTGTTATTAATTCATGAATCCCCAAGCGACCACCGGTGGCCGCGCATCTATTGTCTTACTATTGTGTCTCTAATTGACGGTATCTGAAGGGTTAATTTCCAAATAACCATCGCATAACAAATTGTGGAAACAACACGCTACTAATATCAAGTCTGTGCAAGTATCCGGTGCAATCGCTATGGGTGTATAAAATACTCTGAACACTTGGCTCAGGAGCCCGAATGTGTTTTCCGCCACGCGACGAGCGCGACACAATCTATAGTTAAAAACCTCCTTTTAGCGATCAAGTCTGGATTTTCTGGAATAAGGTTTCATCATGTTCTTGTCTAAAGGAAATGCCTCATCTCCTATCAAAAAATGAGGCAAATTGATGTGGGTTCCCGGCAAAACCTTAGATTCCGGAATATTGAAATCGTTTCTTGCAATCTTTTTTCCAATTATCGACTTCCTAAATATGTTGCTGTCGCCTTCTTTTCCATATGAACCAGCGTCAACAGCTACAAACTTGTAATCGGCGTCAACCAAGGCCAGCATCACAATAGAAAAATAGTCTTTATAATTAAAAAAAAGGGAACCACTATGCTGTGGTGCTTTTATACGCACATGTTTACCATCTATGCTAGATACACATCATACACAGTTTGGCATATTCCATTTCTCCCACATCACTTTTTCAATTCGTTTGAAATCCTGTAATAAGTTAATTTTTAAATAGAATTATTTAAAGAAAATATGTATCTATCTATATATATATAAAAATCAGTGCCAATTTTCGTTGTTATTTTATAACTCAAGAACGGGCTCACCTATCCAAACCAAATTTTTAAGCTTTATTCAGACTAATTAGCAGATGGTTTATGTGAAGTTTGGTAGGGTAGAGTAGGGTATAGTAGGGTAGATAGGGGTAGAGTAGGGTAGAGTAGAGTAGTGTAGAGTAGAGGCACTAAACTAAACCGGTTGTTTGTTCACACAATACCTTTCCGTCGTCGTCGCTCGCTACAAAAACGAACCAAGAGTCAACTGCTATTTCACTCGCACTTATAGGTTCCCTGTATTCTCGTACCTTATCAAGTTACCGGCAGAGTGTCACTCATTGTGTAGTCTCGCTCACGTCACGTGACCAATGCGCAGGCCTTCGTTATAATTCGTTGAGCTCTGTGCGCTTCATTGTTTATAATCAACTTTTGTGAACTTATAACATAACCTGCATACTACTTTGGCATTACTTTGGACTTGGATAAGCTTCGCGATTAGTTATTTTTGAACATGAACAGGTGTGTTGTGTGTGATCGGTCGTTATACCGCGGTATTCGAAGACACGTTCTGACACAGCGTTTTTTCGAATCCCGGAGAGACTTCGTTGAACGTATTTTCCAGAATTTGCAACCGCTACAAGAGGTAAGATATATAATTATTTACGTGTACTTATGTAGTATTAAAATAGTCAATATGATAATTATGCACGGGTATTAAACATTATTATCTATGTATATGTACCTACAAATACAATCTGAAAGCAGAGCAGGTGTACCTACTTATTTTTTATTATGAAAAGCAAGGGGTATGTATGTATAGTCATAACATAAATAAACCGGCTCCGTAGCCTGGGTGGTAGTGTAACTGCCTCCGACGCACAGGGTCGCGAGTCCGAATCCCGCCCAGGGCAAACATTCGTGTGATGAGCACTTGTGTTTGCCTTGTGTCTGGTTATATCTGTGTATGTATATCAGCTGTCCGACACCCATAGTACAGGCTCTGCCTAGTTTGCGTCGGATGGCCGTGTGTGAGATGTCCCCACATATTATTATTATTAAACCCCTTACTTTTCATAATAAAACAATAAGTATACCTGCTTTCGGGTTGCATATTGTATAGGTACTCAGATATGTAATAATAATTACATTAAATATAGCTATGAATAAAAAGATAACATAGATAACCGACCGCGGAAAAATATTAATCGCTAGCACCACATCATTATCGACGTTATTTACTACCCAAGTAGTAAAATGTGGCCCTGCAATTATCCTAGGAGCACGTATTTTTTAATCCTATAGAAATCCTGTAAACGTTTATAGAGCCGCATGTGGGCGCAGTTTATAGGGCTATTTCGCCCTATAGTCGCTTTGTTATAATCCGGTAAAGTGCTATTTGATTTTATAATTACCTTATTAAGTGCTTTAACAAAATATATTTGTCCTATAAAAATCCGGTAAATGCATCTAAAAAGAGCAATTGGTCCTCTTATGATCTGGCGCGTGCCACTACTAGAGTAATTGATCCTACAGTGATCAGCTTAATACCATTAGTAGATTCATTCAGTCGATCATTCGTTCTTTTTTCGTTAATTCATTGTACTGTGCTGGTGCGTGACATTGAATCCTCTTTTATTTTCCAAAAGTAAGTAAAGTCACATCATAATAATGTTTGTCATTATATAACATTTGCCGTGTACCTAAGTGGTGGGTAAATCAACTTTTAAGGCACTCCTTTCATGTCCTCATCATGGAAGTGGCCATATTTTTTTAATTTCTCCTAAAATTTTTAGATTGTCAACCTTAGCACATCATAAGATTTTTAACTACCACAGCAATATAATCTTTTTTGAAATTTAAAGTAAGATTTACGAGATTTTTTGGTGACTCAGCAGAACAAAATCATTCTTCATACCAAAAGTACTCGTCCCCAAGCATAGGTGATGAAACAATTTATGAATTTTCTTTAAAAATATTAATGAAAACATTGAATATTTACGAGAAGTTTCGATTCAGTTTTAAGTAAGCTTTACATTTAAGTACAAGATTGTTGTTATTTTACTTAAATAATATTTATTTATCGTCCCTAAAGAGCTGTCCCAAGTATTGTTAAAAATCTCTGGTCTACTGCGTTATTGTAAAAAGTTGAAGACAATTTTCAAGAGATGGCGTCTAATTCATTCATCTAAACATGCGAAGATTATCTAATAATTCGTTGGAGTAGTCCGACAAGTCCGGCCTCACGTCACCCGCCCCTCAGTCTGCGGTAAGCTTTCAGGGAGGTCGCGTGTGTTTATTCCCGTTCTACAGCGTTACGACGTAAAACGCGGTGAGTTTTTTTAAATATTTTGCTATTATTACGTTACAACGTAACCCATGGTGTCTGATTTGTAGGTCATGACCCATTTTTTTATTAGTTTCAATGGTGTAATTATTTATCGTCATTTTAAGCAAAATTTTCTCCTGCGTTATCAGTAACGCAAGATACTGTTCTCCTGAGTTACCGGTAACGCTAGAGACCTTTCTCTCGCGTTACCGCTAACGCTAGAGAATGTAAGGCAGAATGGCATAGCTAATTAGGAATATTTTCAGGGATTTTTATCTTTTTGAGAGATTAATAATGTTTGTATGTATCTATCATTACTACTAACAAATATTACAAAAATCTTAAAAGCCTCCTAACACCGTTTACATGGTTTGTCTGTGGTAATAGATCAATCAAACAAGTTACTTATCTATTTAGAGAATAAAGAATAGTTTATTTTGTCTCAGATCTGGGCAACATAAACGAAAATGCCGCTAAGTGCAGCTGAGAAACAGAAACGCTACAGGGAAAGGCTAACAAATAATAAAGAAAAGTACGAAGAAGCTAAGAAAAAGCACCGAGAACGATATCATAAGACTAAGAGATTAGTAAAAGATTTGACTCCTAAGGAAAAATATAATGCAAATGTGATATGAAGATTACGAAAACGACAACTTAAGGAACGAAAACGGGCTGTAGAAAGTTTATTACACCAAACACCTCCAGACTCACCTAGATCTGTCTCCAGGTTGGAAAACTTTATAGACGAAACTCCACCACCAACACCTCCCCATGCAATTCATCCACCAGATATGCCACCACCAGCATTACCTACTCCCCTATGCGCATCGCTATTAGCTAAGTCACCATCGCTTTCAGCAAAATTAGGTCGAAAAAAAGTGAAAAAGGACAGGTCGAGAGTGCATAGAGAAAACGCAAAACTGAGACAAGATAATCACAATTTAAGACGAAAGTACGAGAAATTTAAGAAAAGATATAACAGACAAATCAAAACTAAAACCAACAAAGTTCCCAACAAACAAAAAATCCTCATTATAGTGGCTAAAAATGCCAAAAATAATTTACTTATAAGAGCCGTATTATCGCTAATAAGGGTGCGTTTGGGCACAAATTACAAGGACAATAACCTCAAACCTCCCTTATAATTGCTTTATTGTTAGCTTCTTTTTCTTATACGTGTTTTATTATAGCAAGCAACAAGGAAGTCAAACTAATAAAAGCAAAAGGATTGCTCTTAAAAAGCTAATACACTTATAAGAGACATGTTGAACGCGTTAATAAAGCCAACCAACCTTATACGTGTTTTATCATGGCAAGCAACAAGGTAGTAAAACTTATAGCGGCAAGATAAATTCTATTAAAAAGCTATTCGCCTTAAAATCAGTGTTTGAGATTCTACAACAAGTGTTTTGTTGAGTGATTTTCCGCAGTTTGGCAGCGTCAACAAGTATTTTAAAGAAAACAAGAACCGGTAAGTAATTAATTTCATTTATTTTTTGTAGTGTACCTGAATCCTAGAGTATATTGTGCTTGTTTATTGTGAAAACTGTGTGGGAATTCAAACGTATGATAAAATGTGGTACAAAAAGTGTAATTATATCAACGCGCCCTTGAATTTGAATAGTTTTACGGTAAAAATTTGAATAATTACTAAGCCATGTTTTTTATAACGCTTTTACAAGGGTAATAGCATTCTCACATCGTCTATTAGAAATCTATAAGATTATAAGCTCTGTAATGGCAACATTTGTTCCTTACGCTATCGCCATTTTATCTATCGTTAGGGTTCCTTTCACCATTACGTAGTTATATTAATATTAGCTATATTACATTTTAGGTAATATTACAATGGTCGTATTTACGGACGTTGACAAATTTTAAAAAAGAGAAGATCTCACTGTCCAAAACAAGATTTGGCCATGGAATTGGACACATTTTATTGTACGAAGAAAATGTTTTCATTGCAAATATCAGACTTCTTCAAACATACCTTCACACTTTGTGATTGGTCGTGAAAACATAGAAGTTTTGCTACTATTCACTTTCTTGTTTTGTCAAAATTGTAAAGAGTATTTGATTTATGACTACTTTATTGAAGATGAATGTGAATATTGTAATCCATAATTTTATTACAACATTTATTAAAAATTTCAATACCTAGCAATGAAAAATAATTATTACTAGGTAAGTGTAAGTAAATACATATTTATATAGAGGTGGACTTATACCAATATATCATATTTTCATATCTATCTCGCTTTCACAACTACGGTACGAAATATTTTCTCTGCGCGTGAACACGGGAGTGCTCGACGCGGTGCGGTGCGGGTGGCGAGGGAGGGTTGACTCATCTACCAGTCACGCGTCTGATACGGTCCATAGTAGTCGTGTTAGTTGTTAGTTGACATTAGCTGCGCACGCTAAACAGTTATTCCATCTGTGTGCTTCTTCATCGTAGATGTGTTGCCGTCTGCACGTACGTAAATCCAGAAATTAATGATACTTTACTTCTTGGATGTTGTAGCAAAGGTACCCGTTTGCTTGGTTATTATGTTTGTGAAGATGAATGTTCTCGAATAGTTCTTATCGCGTTCGTAATCTTGCTATCAATGTTATACGTTGCTCGGTAGGTGCGTCGGTAGGTATTAATTACTACCTATATACTGAGTGATGGATCGGTTAGAATCGGGAGTTAAGTAGGTATATACAGGGTGAATCTGGGACAACCGAATATATTTTAGCCACATGATCTATTGGTCATACTGAACAGCTTTTGTGGGGCCAACTCTGAAATAGCGAAAAAAAACAGCTGTTCCATACTAAAGTTCAATACCTACTCAACCAAAATGTATGGAACAGCTGTTTTTTTTCGCGTTTTTAGATCTGGCCGCATTTCTGAAAAAAAAATGTATTCAATATAATATGTTGTTTTATTTTCAGATTCATCAATAATGCCGTACAAAATAGTAAAAACATTTGAAAAAGGGAAATCAAAACTATCTGCAGTTCCAAGCAATTGGGAAATTGATGGCGTTCTATACTGGCCCAAATATAATGAAAACAAATTAAAAAGAATAGAAAATTCGTGCCCTGAACATAATTGGCGAAAAATTAATTGCAAAGTGAAGACATCTGATTTTTTAACTTTTCACAAAGCAGAGAAGGAATTAGACAAAATGTGTAAGAAGTCTGAAACGGAAACGGATACTGAGGATCATTTCAATGGCGCGACAAACCAAAAAGATATGGCGCTCAATAAAATTGTTCAAGAATGCATTGAGGTAAATAAACGCAACATTGATTCAGTGCTTGTCTACAGCTGATCTATTCTGCAAGGAATTAATCGTAGACTCATTGATGAATCATTATTCGCGAACTGTCAAATTGTATGAACTTGACAGTTCACCTAATACGATTCATCGATGAGTCAACGATGAATTCCTTCAGAATAGATCCGACTACGGCGAAGCAAAAAGGAGGGTTATGATTTTGACCGGTATGTGTTTATTCGTTTGTATATTTTTTCTTGCAGATTGATAATATTTCGCTAGTAGCAATGGCTGAAACAGAAACATACCAACCTGATGAAGCAGCCAATTTAGAAAACGCACTACTAATAATTCAGCCTCCATCTACCGATACTGATACCAATGCTCAACAAAATGTTACGACTGAAGTACAAATTGATAACTCCTCTTTGTCTTTAATGATTCTGGAAAAGATAGGTTCTTTGGAAGAAAACTACAAAACTCTTAAAGAAAAAGTTACTGAAAATATCAAAGCCCAACAAGATGACAGAAAATTTTTAAATGAAAGCGTACAGTCTATTTTACTAGGCTTATCTAATATTAGTGTTCAGTTTGAACATGTAATGAATCAATTTAGCCGTGCCGAAAAAAATAAACCAAAAACAAACATACAAAATATTGCAAATGAAAACGATCTAAACAATTTTGAAAAATTATTGGATAATCCTGAGGTAGAAGAGGAATGGAAAAAAAAAATTTCAGTCATCTGTGGGAAAGGAAAAGGTAGAGGTGTAAATAACGCGTATGCACTGGTCGATTCAATGTTTAGTAGGGGCTTTTTACTCCAATGTAGCTGGTCTGGAGGATCACGAACTTCTGAACAAAAGATTTGCTTTAAAAGCCACACTAAAATCATAAATTTCTTTTTTAGTATTATTCATGAGTCAGATAGTTCATACACCTTATTAGACTGCCACAAATTTTTCAAAAACATCCTGAAAAATTCCCGTCAACGCAATGAAAGCAAACAAGAACGAATATCTAGAACGAAGAATCGACCAAAAATAAGTGTCCCTTCGTCCAGCATACTCACCATGGAATCCTGATATTTCATGAATGTCAAAAAACTGTTCTGAAATAGTGCTAAATAGTGCCCAAAGGAAAAAAATAGTGCTCTTGTACTTGCGAAGTTATAGCCATAGTTCGATGAGTATGCTGGACGAAGGTTTCGCCCAGCATACTCACCTCCGTCCGGAGAATCTGTATACGCTTCAAACATAATTCATACTTCATAAAATAGTTCCCAAATAGTGCCAAACGGTGCCCAAAAAGAAAAAACAGTGCTCGAATAACTTCGGAGTTATAGGCTTCGTTCAGTGAGTATGCTGGGCGTAGGTTCTACGCCCAGCATACTCACCTCAGTGCGCGAATATCGAACGAGCTATAGGTACAATTTACGTCTCAAAAAATTGTGCTTGAAATAGTGCCCAATATCAGTCCAATTTTTGCTTGACTTTTGACTTAGAAAACCATTAAATTTTAATGTAAACTTCTACATACTAACGTAAAATGGGGTACAGTCGTCGACACATGTTTTTGGACAAAAATATTAAACTTTCTAATTGTAGACTTCATGTTATTGGAAATAATTATGGTATTTTCTCACATGTCAAAAACTTTCGATTAAATGCATTATTATATATTTTATAAATAATAATAAATGAATGAAACTTTAAGCGTAAATGAAGTCTATTACTTCATTGCATTGTGTGTTTGTCTGAATAAAAACAGTCATTTGCAGCCAATAAAATAAATATCTTGAAAAATTGTAAAAAGGAAATTATACAGTTTCTTTTTGTATATATGTTGCAGGCAAAACTTATAACCAGTCAAAACTAGTACTGTGACATAGTTATACAAATTTTTAAAACTCTTTCCAATAGTTTCATCAATGAAAGGTTTAGCAATAAAAAACATTTTTAATTACTTACGTTATTTATTACTATTTAAAGGGCCAAAGTAATCAGAATTCTAGTTAACTAGTTCACAGCTTTTGTTAACATTCATAATATAATCAATGTAAATAGAAAAAATTGTAGTTTTATATGTATTGTATATAATATACATATAAAAAAATGTTTAGCCAAATATTGGTAAAACTTTCTAAAATATAACACGTAGGTACTTGTACTTTGTTTTACTGCTACAACGTTTTAATCACAATAAAATTATCTTACAAATAAGTATAAATTGAGCAATCACAGTTTATAATCACGTTTTTTTTATTAATATTAAATACCCTATAGTAATTACAAATTAACAATCACAGTTTATAATCACATTTCTGTAAGTTATTAATAAAATAACTTTTACAAGAACAAAAAAAAAACAAACAAACAATAACAAAATAGGAACTAACAAGTTAGGACCGATCTTCATCTTACATTCGCGTATAAATAATGCAGTGTGGTACAGTATATTGGGAATTACTACAAACTTTTTTACTAAGGTCATCATAGCAGTTCCAAGTTCTCTTTAGCAATCGATAGCACTTTGACTTGTAATGCCCCATGCGTCCTGATTCACCATTTGTAAAATCTATTACCGACAGAATTTTAAAGGTG
Source organism: Mythimna lalbum (assembly GCA_949319445.1). NCBI lineage: Eukaryota > Metazoa > Arthropoda > Insecta > Lepidoptera > Noctuidae > Mythimna > Mythimna lalbum. The sequence continues at coordinate 5,227,674 of OX439357.1, read as the reverse complement.
TCACCGTTTATTATGATCTCTTTAGGAATTTCATCAATTTCTATTTCAATTGAAGTATTAATTTCAATAAATACGAAGTCTAGTACTTCATATTTGTATGCGTTTTTACCGTTACATAATTGGTATTTACATTTCCTTTCAGTATCATTTACTAATAGAGCTTCATTAAGGGCTCCAATACCTTGAGTCGTCAATATGTTTACATTTATTGGAATCCAACTACATTTTGTGCCAGAACCTTTATTGATTTCACAGTTCTGGTTTGTACAATTTAAGTATCTATTAGCACTATAAAAACCATAACTTTGTATGTTATCTATTATAAAAGTTACATTACACTCACAATTTTTGCAACTACTAAAATCGGATTCCACAGTATCATATATTTTAGCCAATACCTTAGAACGAGTAGTGTAAATATCTTTTGGTTTTCTAGCCTTCTTAGTGATTTTCTTTAGATTGTCATACGTGATCAAACTTCTGGTCAGTTGTGAAAGATCGTTTTTTTTATCATTGATATATTTTCTAATATTAGGTCTATCTAAATATGCAATTGAAAAACTTTGGACCACGGAATCAAAAGCACACGTATTAATAAACGTGAATCTGTATGTTCCTGAAGTAGAAACACTGCCGTTTTGTAAAATATGTAATTTTGTACGACGATTGATTCGTTTTTTATTTTTCTTCTGTTTAGACACAAGTCCCCGCCAGTCTTCAATATAATTTGGTTCGCTCCTAAAAATTGAGTTTTCATAAAATGATTCATCATTGACGAGAGTATTTATTTGTGGTGTGTTATGGTCACTTATTTCATTTTTTTCATCGACAATATTTTCAGTTCCTTCTTGAACATCAATCAAGTCACTTTTGGCTAAGCGTATGGAACCGGTTATCAAAGGCTCGTGTTTAATAATAAACTCATCTACGCGGTACTTATTTGAATTTGTTTTAAAAAATAACTTTTTTACGTCTTTCATATAACTTTCTACATTTGAACTGGTTGGAGTACAATAATTACTGTTAAAATAAGTCATCATTATATTTCCCCATAGTGGAAGTTTTTTAAGAATCCTAATCAAAGTGTCCTTTATTTCCGGCAAGTAATAAATATTTTCGATTTCAGTTTCTTGATCACACAATTGTTTAATTAAATCTTCTTTCTCCTCAAGATCTTTATACATTTTCAGAAGCGGGTTTTCTTCTTTATCTAATCCCTCCCATAAAGAATGTTTAATTGGAACGTGATTTTCCGAATCTACATTTTGTATTTCACATTCCTGCAAATTAGTTTTGATCCGGTCTTTTAATTCTAAAATCGCCGTTTCACACCGTGTTAAATTTCCATTTCTACTGCCGCGGTGTTTATTATTTGCTATAATATAAACATTTTCTATAATTTTCTTTACCTCTCCGTATGAAACACATTTTTTAATCAGAATCATACAATCAACAAAAAAATTTTGTTACTCTAGTGTCTATATTTTTGAAAATACTTTGATTGTACAATGTTTTTATGAAATGCGAAGTATCAAGGCGAACATAACAGGTTGGAATTTTTTTGGTTCTATTTTCTAAAATATTAAAACATGTATTTAAGTAGTCAGAGGTGGATTTATAACCACAAAATACTTTTACCACCGCACCTACTAAAGCTGCGGAATCATCAGTTACTACTTCATTTGGAGGTTTTCCATTAGCCAACCAAGATTGTAACCAGCTAGCAATAGTATCTAAAGAGTGACTTTCTGATATACACTGTGAAATTGGCACGCTACTTTTAACGGTTGTATCTGTCATCATAACATACAAAAATATAGGACTTTGCGACTCTTGAGATAGTTGTGTGTGTTCATTGACGACAGGCCGAAGATTTTTATTAAATATAGAACCTGTTGCGTCTATAGAAACTCTAATATAATTAAACTCTTTTTGGCATTTTTTATAATAATTGTTTTGATCGTCCGTCCAGTAAAATGTATAAAATGGAAAAGCAGAAACATATCTAACACATTTATCAAAAGGTGGTGAAACACACATACAAGTAAGTGACAATATTGGGTTGGGATGGAAAACATCAACTTTTTTATTTTCATGTTTAATTCGATGTAGTGTTTGTAATTTTGGCAATACTGGAGGTTCCTTGTCATTTTTCTTCATTAAAGTTGAGGCTAATTTATATCTTATAGAAGCTGCTGCTTCGTGTTGTAATTTTTCACCTAATTCCCTTATTTGGTAATACCGTAATCGGTTTTTTTTACTGGTGTTATGAGAGTACTTTTTATTTTCATTAATTATGCAACATTCTAGTTTAATTAAATTTTCCGTTTCTAAGTTAGTTGTTATAATTATTTTTGCGTGACATTGATTACAATATCCTGTGCATTTGATTTCGTAATTGTCTTTCACAATATTATTTTTAAAACACCAAGTGCATAAAGATCTTATTTCTTTCCATAGATGCATTTGAATTACATTAGTCCATTGGTTTGGTTTTAATTTACGTCTGACATTATACAGACTACCAGGGGCGATTTTGCTATTTCGGTGATAAAAATACCTTTGAGGCTTAATACTATCCCAAGTTATTGTATCCATATAAAATGTATGCGTACTGGTGTTCTCCGAAACACTATTAATGCTTTCGTTTGATGACGATGTAGACTTTTGATTTATCAAATTAGAATCATTATTACGAATTATTTCTTTTTTATCAACACCAAAAAAGTATTCGTAATTTCGTTTTATGCTTAATATGATTGATTTAATACTCATTTTGTAATTTAACCGTGTTTGAATTTGTTTATAAATTGAGTCATTTGCGGAAGGAATATTTTTTTAAAAGTCATCTTTGAGTTCTGAAATTACTAATTTTTGCGTTTCTAATGAAACCTTTGGTTTAGGCCCTCGTTTTCCTTGCTGATCCATGTCGTTAGATTCACAAGAATTATCACAAATTATTATGCCATTTGTTTTCAATATTAACATAATATGAAATAACAACTAACTAACTAACATATAAATCAACATCAATAACATTATGAACACTTGTGTACTTATACTACCTATATTACCTGAAAATACCAACTATAGATGTAAAAAACATAACGGGCCCCACCGCTCACGCAGTACGAGTCAGAAAAAGTTGTCTTCTAACGTGGTAAACATTGTGTCTTCAAGATAATCTGAAAATAACACGTATTTAAATAATTTAATATAGGTATGACAGGCTCCAGCCTTCCTCTAAAGGTACTTAAGCACTTACGTGTTTTCCATTATTTTAGCGTGATTTCTATTATAAATAGCGAAGGGGCAAAACACGAGGCTGAAGACGATTTCCCGAAGTCACAACTCCCATAGAAAATGTGATGAATAGGTTGACGACACTTAAAAGTTTAAGTGCATTCGCCGGATGACAATCGGTAATAGTCTTCACTTCACGTCATATTATCTAAAAAATACATCTGTGTTAATTCTATAGTTACGTTTATACTTACTACCGACGCTCGCGCTGACTGATTCTACCTATTTCGATATTGAAATGTAACTAACGTGAACTTAAGACGAGAACAGATCCTGACGGATAACGAGGACAAGCTTGTAATAAAAAAATTGAAGAAAAGTAAATTATATCCTAGCAAATAAGACAGTGTTTCATTTCCAGTAGAATTGGAGGATAAAACCAGGCCTCCGCAGAAGTAGGTATATAAATAGGTATTTGAGATCCAATTAGATAAACAAACAAGTTACATTACGTTATTATGTGTGTACCTACCTACATCAAACCTTTAAAAAAGTAACTAAGTAGGTACCCATTTTTAAAACTTCTTAAGCATGTCCTTAATTTTAAGTGTACAGTGTCATATTCAACGAAAAAATGAACGTGTTTTTGTAAAAAACAACTCGCTTGCTACCTAGTTTTACAGTGCAATTAATGAATGAGTGTAAAATCAATTTAGTTAAATGCCACTATTATAAATTGAAATATACTTACTGATTTGGGTGCAGCTCCTATATTGATTACGTACTAGATACACAATTTTATATAGGTAAATAATGACATCACCAACACATTGTTTGGTTTTGCAACCCACTATGTAGTCAAACTCAAAAGCCGGCGTTATTATAATGATGTTCGCCGAAGTAAACAAACAAAGAAACTGAGAAGCGCTTGTTCGTTTCGATTGCTTTGTGACACAAAATGGACCCTTATCACCTTCAAAATACAGATCAGTCTTGTCTAATAATCGTAAGATGTTAGGGCAGCGCCATCTAGTATTTAAACATAAACATATTCATTTGCGTCGCGGGCGCCGCGCGTCGCTTTGTGACACAAAATGGACCCTTATCACCTTCAAAATACAGATCAGTCTTGTCTAATAATCGTAAGATGTTAGGGCAGCGCCATCTAGTATTTAAACATAAACATATTCATTTGCGTCGCGGGCGCCGCGCGTCGTAAGCCCCATACCTATTGACCGTACGTGCATCCATTACTGCCACACTATATTGAACTTTATCACATGAGGAATACAGGTCAATTCCGTAAACGTTGTGGTACCGTCCTTGATCCGGAAAATGATTATTTTGAATAATTTTGTCAGTTGTAATGTAAGCATTAATAACAGCAACTTTATTTTTCATGCATGATTTACTTCATTTGATATCTTAATCCTTCAAGCGCCGTGATCTAGACAAAATATATAAAATCATTGTTCCTAGCTACCGGGGTCCCATGCGACGCGCGAAGGCTTAATCATATTATTATAAAGTATTATTAAAATAATGTGTAATTAATAATATTGCGATTCTAAAGTAAATACTCCCTTACATAGACAATTAATAATGTACACAAGACAAAAATTGTTAGAAAGAAAGTTAATAATATTGTATTCGACTGTACTCAATGTAATGTATGTAGAAGTTTACAATCAAATTTAATGGTTTTCTAGGTCAAAAGTCAAGCAAAAATTGGACTGATATTGGGCACTATTTCAAGCACAATTTTTTGAGACGTAAATTGTACCTATAGCTCGTTCGATATTCGCGCACTGAGGTGAGTATGCTGGGCGTAGAACCTACGCCCAGCATACTCACTGAACGAAGCCTATAACTCCGAAGTTATTCGAGCACTGTTTTTTCTTTTTGGGCACCGTTTGGCACTATTTGGGAACTATTTTTTGAAGTATGAATTATGTTTGAAGCGTATACAGATTCTCCGGACGGAGGTGAGTATGCTGGGCGAAACCTTCGTCCAGCATACTCATCGAACTATGGCTATAACTTCGCAAGTACAAGAGCACTATTTTTTTCCTTTGGGCACTATTTAGCACTATTTCAGAACAGTTTTTTGACATTCATGAAATATCAGGATTCCATGGTGAGTATGCTGGACGAAGGGACACAAAAATAAAAGCAATGCGTAAAAATTCGTCTAACGGCGAACAGCCATCTTTACCCATTGCTGAAACATCTGCATCAGAAAATCCTTTAGAGGTATCATTACCAGTTGTTGAAACGTATAGTTCAGGCAACGACGACCCGATGTCATCTACATCCGTTGTAGGAATACCTACTAAGCCACTTGAAACATCTGTTTAAAGAACGTTTTTATCCCCTAAAAAATATCCGTACACCTACGTTTTGACGATTTATGTCGGTTTTCTTTACGTTATTCAATTACATACATAATGATGATAAGAATAATAATATATAATTACTTTAGCATTGACACAGTAAAAATAAAGCCGAAGAAAACTTGCCAAAAAATTATACGAAAGTGTTGCATTGCAGCCTTAGTGATTTATTTAATTTTATATAATTTTCCTTGATATTAAAATGTTTAAATTTTGTTATAAATCTTTGTTATATTCACACAGTTTGATAACTTCATTTGAACTATTTATTTAAGCTACTCTGCTGTGTTTAAAGTGGAAACGCATAATTTGTGCGTCCAGATTAAATCTGATACAGATTAAGGTCTATTAAGTGTTATTATTGTTATTGTTTTACTTGGTAACAAAAATATAATTATTCCAAACTACTAGCGCCATCTATTACTAAATATGTAAACCTATATTTGTAGTGTCATTGCTTTGTCAAATAAACGTTAGTCTGTTGAAAACTACTACCGTGTTTCATTAGGTTATGGGCCCAGACTCATAAATCGTGAAAAGTTAAACTATTGCTAATTAAAATTACTTCTCGTGGACAATCAGTGATCAGTGAACACAAAGACTATAAAGTTTTAGTTGGAATCGGTGTTATTGACTGTATTTTTCCAAATTGAAAATTTGCAAGCGCCTGCTTTCAAAATGGCGGGAAGTTACATTGTGAACGTGCCCAAGCTAAAAGGTCGCGATAATTACGACGAATGGGCGTTTGCTGCCGAGAATTCCTTGATGTTGGATGGAGTGGATATTCACAAACAAGAATCGTCGTCTGATGCTCGTACAATTGACGAAAAAAAGGCTAAAGCCAAGCTCATCATGACAATTGATTCGTCAATATATGTTCACATCAAGAACGAGCAAACAGTACAAGGTGTATGGAAACGTTTGAAAGCCTTATACGATGACTCGGGCTTTACGCGTCGCATCAGCCTACTTCGCCAGCTAACTTCTATCCGGCTAGAAGATTGTGAATCGATGGGTGCCTATGTAACGCAAATGGTGGATACTGCACAGAAGGTAAAGGGTACCGGATTCCAGATCACTGATGAGTGGATCGGCTCATTATTGTTGGCGGGGCTTACAGACAGATTTTCCCCAATGATAATGGCGATCGAGCATTCGGGATTGGTTATCAGCACGGATGTCATCAAGTCAAAATTACTTGACATGAGTTCGGAAGTTGAAATAGAACGTTCAGGAAAAAACAATGCAAACGGTGCATTTTTATCAAAAGGTTGGCAGCAACGAAACAAAAAGAAAACTGGCAAGACCTCAGACAAAACCACAGATAAGTCAAAAGTGTCATCGTCGCCATCTTCGAACGTCAAAACAATCCGTTGTTACAAATGTAAACAACTTGGTCATTACTCGAGTAAATGTCCAAATATTACACAGAATAAAAGTGAAAGCAACGCATTTAGTGCAATATTTTTGAATAAATCGTTCCAGAAATCAGATTGGTACATAGATTCAGGCGCAAGTTCGCACATGACGACAGATAAAAGTTGTTTACAAAATATATCGCTCAGCCACGAAGTAACAGAAATAATAGTAGCAAATCAAGAAAAGATACCTGTTGTATGCTCAGGAAACACAATGATTACGACCATAGTTGACAATTCAGAGTTTAATATTACTGTTAATGATGTTTTGTGCGTACCTAACCTCTCAACAAATTTGCTTTCGGTGAGTCAAATGATTCGAAATGGAAACAAGGTTAACTTTGAAAAAGAAGTTTGTTACATAAGAAACCGCCAGTTGCGATTGGTGCGAAAAGCAAATTTAGTTAATGGAGTATACAAACTGCATGTTAAGTCAGAACAATTGTTGGCATGTTCAGCTACAAATGTGACTAGTGAGACATGGCATCGAAAGTTGGGGCACATTAACAGTAGGAATCTGGATGCTATGAAAAATAGTGCTGTGCAAGGAATTTCGTATGCAGATAAAGCTGAAACTGGAATGTCCAAGTGTATCACTTGTTGTGAGGAGAAGCAGTCGCGATTGCCCTTTCCACACAAAGGGTAACGATGTGAAAATGTTCTAGATGTGGTCCATGCTGACGTCTGTGGACCCATGGAACAAATCTCCAATGGGCTAGCAAGGTATTTTCTACTATTTGTAGATGATTACAGCAGAATGGCATTTGTGTATTTCCTTAAGGCCAAAACTCAAGCCTTTAAGCATTTCAAAGAGTTCAAAGCTCTAGTTGAAACACAGACGGGCAGAAAACTGAAGGTATTGAGAACAGACAATGGCGGGGAGTTCTGTTCACTGGAGTTTCATAGTTTTCTTAAGAAAAATGGTATAGTGCATCAAACAACGAACCCCCACACACCGGAACAGAATGGCTTGTGCGAGAGACTAAATAGAACAGTAGTAGAGAGAGCTCGGTGTCTTGTTTGAGGCTAACCTAGAAAAAAGGTTTTGGGCAGAAGCCGTTAATACGGCAGTTTATTTGCGCAACAGAACATATGCTTCAGGAATAAACAAAACACCTTATGAGCTATGGAGTGGTGAAAAGCCAGATCTCAGCCATATTAGGATATTTGGCAGCCCCGTGATGGTCCATGTGCCCAAAGCAAAGAGGACTAAATGGGACAGAAAGGCTGAAGAACATATCTTGGTGGGATACCCAGAAAACACAAAGGGTTAGGTTAGGTTAGGGCTGGGGGACCACCCCACAGTGCTTACGTCCACGTCGTGTCCCCTGGAAACGACCCAGTCCTGACCACCGTAACGGAGTGGCAGGCTGGGCTCGGCCAAAGTGCACTGTGCTTCGTAGATATCAATATTTTATTTTATTTTATGCGGGTTTTTATTTTATTGTGCGGTTTGTCTACGATTGTTTGCGGGCTATGCCAAAACCACCAGCGCGGGACGCCTCCGGGCGGTTCCTTAAAAAAGGTCCTTCTAAGGGCCAACCAAAAGGCCCTTCTCAGGGCCAACAGGACGCTTCGGCGTCAGAGGCTAGCCGCGCGCCGTCTGTGGCTAGCTTCTACAGCAGGGCGGACGAGATGTCGGACTCCGACATCGAGTCCATCGAGCGGTTGTCGGACGCGAATTTGTTTGCAGCTGAGGAGGGCGACCCCAGATCGCGGAAGCGGGCCTTCCTGAAGGACGGGTCTGAGGGCTCTTCGGGTTCGGCAGTCGAAAAGAAGAAGACGAAGGCCAAGAAGGCGACGACGGCGGCGGACACCCACAATGTAGGTCTCGCAGACGCCGAACGCCAGTTGAACCTGGCTCGGCGGGCGCAAGTCCAGGAGGACCTGGAGGAGCGGATTGTGGCCAAGGAGCAACGGGCGCGCGTCGCCCGGGCCAAGGCCGGGTACGGAGCGTCCCGCGTTCTGTACGCCGACCACTCCGTGGTCGAGCTGGAGCGGATGGCGGAGGAGGACGCGGAGGAGATCGCAGAGGTCGCTTCCAAGTCCTCCAACCTCAAGGGCACCCTCCAAAAGTCACTTAAATGCAGGGCTGCGAGCATGCGCAGCATCGTCGCGGAGTTGGTCCAGCGCAAGGCTTCGGATGAGACGCGACAACTGCAGGCGAAAGTGGATAGCCTGTAGCAGGAGGTCAGCCAGCTTCACCAGAAGCTGGCTGAAGCCACGGCCCGGCCAAGCCAGACCGAGCCAAGACCGGTGGCAGAAGGCCCTCCCTCCAACCTTGAGGACATCCTCCGCAAGGTTGTGATGGAGGAGAGGGCCTTTACGCGAGCCTGCATCGCAGGAATAGAGGACCGGCTATTGCCGGAAAAGCGCCTGCGACCGCCGCTTGCGGCGGACAAGAGGCGCAGTGAGCCGGGGCCATCCTCCGCCGAGGACGCCCTCCTCCCTTTCACCACCCCATCCAACCAGTGGACGGAGGTGGTTGGGAGGGGGAAGGGCAAGGCCAAAAAGGCAGTGGCAACAGTCCCTGCCATCCCCGCCACCGCCCCTCCCAGCCAGTCGCAGCGGGCGACTGGCAAGGGAAAGGGGAAGGGGAAAGGGGGGAAAAAGTCGGCCCCCAAGGCCGCTGCCACTGCTCCAGCTCCAGCAGCCAAAGGGGCCCCCGCCGGCACGAGGAGGAAGTTAGCTCCTCCTAAGTCCGCAGCCGTCATGGTGACGCTCACCGCGGAGGCTGCGGAACAGGGGGAGACCTACGCGTCCGTTTTGTTACGGGCGCGAGCCAACGCCGATCCCACCCAAATGGGGATCGGCAAAGTCACATGCCGCAAGACCCAAACCGGTGCTCGAATATTCGAGTTCCCGGGGGCCGACGGCGGTGCCCATGCTGATCTCTTTGCGGCCAAATTGCGGGAGGCAATTGCGGACGTGGCCAAGGTTGCCAGACCTGTCAAGCTGGCGGCCTTGGAAATTAATGGCCTGGACGACTCAGTCTCCAAGGAGGAGGTGGTGGCGGCGGTCGCAGCTATTGGGGGCTGCGACGCCACAGCGGTGCAAGGCCGGGACATTAGGCCCGGTCGCGGCGGCATGGGCACCATGCGCATTGAGTGCCCAGTCGCCGCTGTCTAAGCCGTCCTTGACAAAGGACGGCTTGCCGTCGGCTTCAGCTCGGGTGCAGTCCGGGCACTTGTGGCGCAGCCCTTGCGGTGCTACAGGTTCTTCGGCATTGGGCACACCCGGGCCCTCTGTCCGTCCACGGTAGACAGGACGGACAGTTGTTACCGCTGCGGCAAGGAGGGCCACAAAGCCATCACCTGCCAGGCCGCCACGCCGCACTGCGCAGTTTGCGCTGCCAGTGGCCGCCCGGCGGGTCACGTCATGAAGGGGAGGAATTGTAATCCTCCCCCTAAGAAGGGAAAAGCGCAGGCCACGATCCGGCCTGCCGCTACTACCGCCGTTCCCGTTCTTGAGGCGGGAACGTCGACGTCTCCTCCTCAACAGGGGGGCGGTCCACACGTGCGTGCGGCAACGGGGAGGATCGGTGGTGGACGTCTCGTTCGCCACCCCCGTGCTGGCCGCACGCATCGTAAACTGGCGGGTGGAGATGGTGGAGACCTTGTCGGACCACCGCTATGTGCGGTTCGACATCTCCACTCGGGGCCCGCGGGAGGCTGTCCGCTCTGGCCAATCTCCCTTCCCGCGGTGGGCTCTGACCCGCCTGGACCGAGAGGCAGCCCAGGAGGCAGCCTTCCTCCAGGACTGGCTCTCGCCCCCTGTTCAGGTACAAGACGTGGACGCTGCAGCAGCCCAGCTGCGGGAGTCCCTGACCGAGGTGTGCAACGCCAGCATGCCTCGGTCTCGCCGTCCGCCTCCCCGACGCGCCGTCTATTGGTGGTCGGAGGAATTGGCGGGGCTCCGCGCCGCTAGTGTGGCGGCCAGGCGGGCCTACATGCGGAGCCGTCGACGCAGCGCCCGAAACCAGGTCGAGGAGGACCGCCTCTACGCCTCTTTCCGGGAGGCGAGGAAGGTCCTCAAGTCGGCAATAGGCGCTGCCAAGGACGCGGCGAGAGCCGAAATGCTGGAGGGTCTCAACAGGGATCCGTATGGGAGACCATACAAGGCGGCGCGCAGCAAACTGCGCCCACATGGTCCCCCATTAACAGAGACCCTCGAGCCGGCATTGTTGGATGGGGTGGTCCGGTCCCTGTTTCCACGCAGGACCAACTTCACCCCGCCAACGATGGACCCTCCAGAGGGGGCCGCTTCACCGGAGGAGGAGGTTCCCCCGGTGACGGCTGGCGAGCTTTACGCGGGTGTACTCCACCTCAACGGGAAGAAGACGGCCCCAGGGCCAGACGGCGTTCCCGCACGCGTGGTGGCCATCGCCGCCACGCAAATGGAGGAAAGGTTTCGGGACCTCTTCAGCGCGTGTTTTACGGCTGGGAGGTTCCCGAAACTTTGGAAGGAGGGCAAACTTTGCCTCCTCCGCAAAGAGGGACGCCCGGCGGACTCCTCCTCGGCTTACCGGCCCCTCGTTCTGCTCGAGGAGGCCGGTAAGATGTTCGAGGGGATCATCGCAGCCAGGCTTAACAGCCATCTGCAGGAAGTGGGGCCGGACCTGTCGGACGCCCAGTTCGGTTTCCGACAGGGCCGGTCCACCATCGACGCGCTGACCCTTCTCAAGGGCCAGGTGAAGGAGGCGACGGAGGCGGGGGACGGAGTGTTGGCAGTGTCATTCGACATAGCCAACGCCTTCAACTCCATCCCCCATTCGGCTATATTGGAGACACTCCGGTATCACGGAGTGCCCCAGTACTTGCGAGATCTCCTGGCCAGCTACCTGGAGGACCGCGAGGTCCTCCTTGCGGACAAGTCGGGCTCGGTCAGGAGATACAGCGCAGAGTCCGGTGTTCCGCAGGGGTCGGTACTGGGGCCTCCCCTGTGGAACATCGGCTTCGATTGGCTCCTGCGGGGGACCCTCCTCCAGGGCACGAGTGTCATCTGCTACGCGGATGACACTCTCCTCATTGCCCGGGGGAGGGATTTCAGGGAGGCGGCCTGTCTGGCCTCGGCTGGCGGATCCTTAGTGGCAGGGAGGATCCGCCGTCTAGGGTTGAAGGTAGCGCTGCACAAGACCGAGGCCGTGTTCTTCCACGGGCCTCGGCAGCGCTACCCTCCTGACGCCCACATTGTCGTGGAGGGCGTCCGGATAGAGGTGAAAGCCCAGATGAAATATCTGGGCCTGATGCTTGACAGCAGGTGGCGCTTCGGTCCGCACTTCAGCGGGCTGTCGACGCGCCTGCTGAAAGCTGCGGACGACCTCTCATGGCTCCTCCCAATCGGGGACCCAAGGCGCGATGCCGGCATTTATACGCCGGCATTCTGAGGAGCATGGCCCTCTATGGGGCCCCAATCTGGGCGGACTCCCTCCATAGGAGGGAGAATGCGACCGCCATCCGCAGGCCACAAAGGGCCATTGCACTGCGGGTGGCGAGGGCCTACCGGTCGGTGGGCTTTGCGGCGGCGTGCGCTCTGGCCGGCACCCCTCCTTGGGAGTTGGAGGCGTGGGTGCTCGCCAGAGTGTACGAATGGACGGCGCGGCGCAAAGCGCTTGGTGAGCGCCCCGTCGACCAAGAGCGGGAGTACCTTTCGTGTGACTGTGTTACTGTATATAACTATATAACTAGGGATATAACTATATTATGGATTTCTATATCTTACAGTGACATCTGTATCTGAGTTACACATAGAATTTAGGTACGTATACAACACCTTTTATAAGAGCCCTCGCCGGTGAATCACATATAAATGCTCTTATAGTAACTTCAATCGTCTTTTGCTCTCCAGTCAAAGTAGTAATTCTCAAACTATTTCCAATTTGCTTTATTTCTTTGACAAAAGGATTTAAATATAAATTTAAATCTGAAGGTTTTGATTTTCCTTCATAGATTCCCACCACAATGGGTGATAATTTTTTTAGTTCAGTAATGTTGCACAGTATTGGCCAAAGTTGATGATTCGAGCTTTTATGTATTGGCAAGCCATCGATATTAAAATTCAAGCTTATTTTATTGGGCACTTCATGGAGCTTTTGTAAAGTTTTTTGTAATTGTGAAAGTAATCCATTGTGCCAATAATGTCCAGTACCGATTTCAGTAATGCATATTTCTACTTTATTTGTTTTGAGCAATGTACGTGCATCCAATGGCATCTTGTGCGGTAATACGTTATATAATATTTTTAATAGATCACTCAAAGCCATATGAGAAATATTATTTTTTACTGCCCAGTCTCTGATATCACCACAAATATCCATCTTATTCAACTCTTCAACTAAATTTATGTCTACTTCACTACCACTACTGTTATATTCTTCCTCACTGATTTCCTGCTCTTCGTTGTCATCTTCCATAAAATCATTTACGGAACCCTCAAGTGATTTGTTGGTATCACCTTGGTCATTTTAAAGTATTATACTCGTAGCAGTAGAAGTGGAGGGTGTATTGTTAATCATCTTTTCGTAAACTTCTTCCAATCTTGTGAATCCATTTTTTATGTTATTGTAACAGTAAACACCTCTGTTGCATTACCAAAATGGCCAGAATATGACAAATCTAGTTAGATAAAATATTTTAATATGACCATCTAGAGAATAATACTACTCTGTCAAGAAAGTACCGGGAAAAGATCAATAATACACAAAATGTCTGTTATTCATCCAAATTTATTTTATCATCTTCAAAGTATGCTCCTTTAGAAACGATACACTTGCGCCAACGAATAATCCATTCATCAAAACATTTTTTAAACGCTGCTTCCTGAATTGAGTTCAGTTCTCGCCGCGAATTCTCCTTTATGTCTTCTATCGATTGAAAACGGGTGCCACGAAGTGGTAATTTGAGTTTAGGAAAAAGAAAAAAGTCAGCAGGAGCCATATCTGGTGAATATGGTGGTTGCTGGATGGTATTTGTTGAGTGTTTGGTCAAAAATTCGTTCACAATGATAGCCTTGTGCGAAGGCGCATTGTCGTGGTGCAAAATCCAAGAATTTTCTTTCCACAAATCTGGCCTTTTTCGTCGAATTTGCTCTCTTAAACGCCGCATAACGCTCAAATAATATTCTTTATTTACCGTTAGACCTTCCGGTAAGAATTCAGAGTGCACAACACCGCGATAGTCAAAGAAAACAGTCAACATGACTTTGACTTTTGATCGACTTTGGCGTGGTTTTTTCGGTTTCGGATCAGTTTTGAAGGCGCCACTCCGAAGCTTGTTGACTAGTTTGCATGTCAAACTCGTAAACCCACGTCTCGTCACCAGTAACAATGCGTTTCATGAATGTTGGGTCCGAACTGACTCGTTCTAGCATGTCCTCAGCGACTTTCATGCGATTCGAGTTTTTGGAGAAAATTCAGATCTTTTGGGACTAGCCGAGCAGCAACATGTTTCATACCCAAATGATTAGTTAAAATGGTACGGATCGACTCGTGAGATACAGAAAGTTCGGCGGCTATCTCTCTCAGAGTTGAATGGGGATTTTCAGTCACTATTTCCTTCACTTTTGCGATGTAAACTTCAGTTGCAGACGTTGACGGCCTACCAGAGCGAGGCAAATCTTCCATCACATCTCGACCGCTTTTGAACGCTTTGAACCACTCATAAGCACGAGTTTTTGATAAAGTCGATTCACCGTAAGCCTTCTGTAACATTTTCAGTGACTCCGAACACGAAATTCCATTGGCGATGCAAAATCTAAGACAAACTCTTTGTTCGATATTTTTGTCCATTATGAAATTCGCAATACACACTATATATGATATTACTAAAACCAGCACTGTATTTAATATAAATAACAGATGCAACTCAAACTCCGCGCCAAAATGGAAAACAGTTGTGCCAATCTAACAACTACAAAAAAAAACAAAAATTTGAATTTGGAACCGTAAACAAATCATCCATTCCCGATACTTTTTTGACTGAATGTACCTTTTTAATGACTATGTAACTGAATATGGATTGCTTTCATTCTTATAAAGACCATATAAAATGCTGTTATTTTTTTGTTGAAGTATGAGTTTAAAAGTATTATAGTTAGCTTATGCATTACTATTATAAGAATAGTTAGCCAAATGAAAAGCTTTTATATGGCTTTTGAATATTATATGGCTTAAAAGCATTGTAAATGCTCTTATAAGAATAACACATTTTCAATCCTTATTATAACCATGTAATTTGGACTTGTTATGGTTAACCCAACCAAATTATAAGAATAAAGGTAATATTAGCCAAATCTTCTTATATCGTGCCATTATAAGGAACATTGATATAATGAAAGCGATTTTAAAACCACTATAAGAGATTACACCTTAAACATATAATTTTATAAGAGTAGTTTGTTTGTTGGGTTGAAAACAATGAAGACTTAAGATACAGAATATTGAGCGGTGCTATTAAGAAGACATTTAAAAAGACAAAATCTAGGAAAGAAAGAGAGGTAATCAAGAAGATATTTGAAACTGTAGATGTCAAAGACTCACGAATGAAAAAACAACTACTTCGAGAGAATTTAGGTGTTGACAAAGTTCTGAAAAGAAAAGAGAGCACAGATAAAAACACAGTATTAAAGAAGAAAATTAGGGATTTTTACTTGAGAGATGACATATCACGTGCAACAGCCGGTAAAAAAGAAACACTCACAAAAGCAGGCATAAAAGCTCAAAAAAGATTTATGCTAGACACCATGAGAAATTTGTTTAAAATCTTTATAAAAGAGAACTCTAATCCTTGTTGTTCCAATTTTTATTTTACCAAGAATAAACCTTTTTATGTTGCAAGTGTTTCTATCGACGCCAGAGATATGAGCCTTTGCAAAACCCACACGAACTTTGCATATAAGGCAATAGCTTTAAAAAGAAACGGCATAACGGGCACAGATAACTTAAATCTTCTTATTGAATCAACAGCTTGCAGTTCTAACTCCCAAGACTGCATGTATGGTAAATGCATTATCTAAAATTCTCAGGCGTTACCAATTTTTCTCTGGCGTTAACGCTTTGTCCCTTAATTCGTGTAAGGATTTTTTACTATAGCTTGTACCAAAATTTTATTACATGATTAAATACTGTTGATTAGCAAACTTCAGGATTAGACTTTTTTTTTTTTTTTTTTTTTTCTGTCGACGGGGAAAATCATCATTGACGAAACCCGCTCTTGGGTGGAGCGGGAGACAGTGTCAGAGTCTTACTGACTAAAAACCCCGCGCCGTTCCTTCTAGCCTTCATACCGGGGCTCTAGTTTCCTTTCGGATAACCCCGACCCCGGTAGGCTTCGACCCAGATGGGCCCCTCCTGTTCAGGATTAGACTTCAACTTAGAAATATGTAATGATTGACTGATTACCTTAATACAGCGATTTACCTAAAAGTATAGCATTTAATTATGACCAAAGTAACGCAGTGGACTTTGAACTGTCTCTATTTGTTGCTACTGTTGTTATAAATTAAGGTTGATTAATTAGAAGACTGCATTTTAAGTTGAAATAAATAATTACTATTTTAGTTTTTCAGTACATTTACTTTTATTTCACATTTCCATACTTTCAAAAACGTAACTCAGGGGATAGTTTTACGACACGGGCACCAGCTTTAAAAAAAAAAACATGAAAACTAACTTGAATGTCGTGGCCAACTACATAATCTCAAAATAAGATAAACTATTTAATACATAACACTTTATATTTGTAAGTTTTCGTTATTTTGTTTTTTAATTTTTACTGTTGTAAAATATTGCCAAAGGAGTGCCTTAAAAGTTGATTCGCCCGTGTACGGCCTGAGTGCACGCTCTATCCGAGCGTCGGGCGGGGAGGGGCGTGCAGCGTTCATGTTAAACACGTGCTACCCGTAGTGGCTGTCCTGAGTGCCGGCCGAGCGGAGCGTGGGCAGCAGCGGGCTTGTTTGCGTCAAGCGGGGCGTCGCGTGCAAGTTCAAACCAGTTTGTGTTTTGCAGCGGTGATACGAGCGTTCTTGAAGGATGTCGTTTGAAGAAATAATTTCAGAAATACAAAATAAACCTGAAATATGGTTATCTTCGCATTCTTTATACAAGAACAGAATAGTTAAAGCAAGAGTGTGGAGGGAATTAGCAATAAAACTACACATTGAAGGTAAATATCGTTTTAATAAGTTTTATTGCTAGATAGGTAGGTATATTACGTACGTTTATTTATGTAGGTATTTTACAAATTCATTCTATTTTGCCAAAACTAATCCGAAAATTCCAAAATCCACCACAAACGCTGAGCGTGCACTGAGGCCACTTAATTCATGAATCCCCAAGCGACCACCGGTGGCCGCGCGTCTATTGTCTTACTATTGTGTTTCTATTTGACGGTATCTGAAGGGTTAAAGAACGCGCTTTCGACCGCTCTTCCCCGCTCCGCCCGACGCTCAGATAGAGCGTGCACTCAGGCCGTACACTAACTGTTTTGTAAAGAGTGCCTACTCAACTTGCGAAAATTATTTTATTGATGAAGTGTTAGACGATAATAAACATATCTTCATACGCCTTCAAAATTTAACATTTTCATTATTTGTTAATTCAGTAATAAATACCTATCCGACATAGGGTCGAAACACGTGCCATTACATTGCATTTATCAGAACCTTTAAATTACTTTTTAATCAAAGTTAAGACGCTTACATGACATACCTACGCCACCATATTTAAGTTTTAGGGTTCTGTGGGTAATGTGGATTAAACCATACGGTAATGTGCAAATCTTGTAAGTTGTTGTAAATATTTATACTTACATCAAACATTGCCACAAGTCACCGATACTAACCTAATTATGAATTACCTTAAAATTTCGCTATGTTATGATGTGTAGGTAATGTTGTTATTACTTACGTAATTTTGCACCCCTAGACTAGTGTCCAAACAAAATCAATTTCATTGCCTTTTTTCCTAAATACGTAATTATAAAGTTCTTAAACATTTTCAGCAAGCTGCATTTTGTTCTGGACTGGAAATGGTTAATGGGTAAAAAGGATTTCCATAAGCTGCAGTATGCCAAATGGCCGTGGAAAATTACACACTTTTTGAAAGTAAAAAAATGTTATGGTTGTGACTATAATGTTTCAAACGACACAACCAATAGGCCGGTACACTTCACTGTGGCTCAAGGGAAGATGACAAAATTGTTATACCATGATTTTTTTCGGTGTCACAATTGCAAGCATTTTGCGATTTATGATCATTTCCCTACCGATGAGTGTGAAATTTGCTGTTAGTAAGTTTTCTTAGGAATTTTCATAATTTCTTAATTGACGTGTTTAAAGCTGTTGAGTATTTTTCTACGAAATAATTCATTGTTCCATTGTTCAGAGTAGATATTCAATACTAAAATATATTTTATATGTATAGCACACCTGATTTTTCACTATTTCGTCATCACCGTTGCTCATATTGTTTACCTACATCTATCTAAATCATATTCAGGGAAACAAAAAAGTTTTCAATGTTTTGTAGACGCACATACGCTTAGTGCCGTCAAGATCACGCGCACTGCCTTGGTCGTAGCTCGTCGCCGCGCCGCGCCGCCGCCGCGCCCGGAGCCCGCGCACCGCCCCGGCGCCCGCACGCCGTACCCCTTGCACGCGCAATTTTTCTCGCAAATAATAGCTCTTAAATTTTCTGTTCTTTCTGTTTACTATTTCTGTGCTTGCCTCTCTGCTGTTCATCTGCGCGTGTACCAACCCACTCCAACCAACCCACTCCACAGTGGACCTTGACGCCGCTAAGCAAACGTATGTGCACCTACAGTTTATTATCTCAATTGTGTATCGTGTATTTGACAAGTTTAACGATGGAATTATTTCAATGTAGATGGTGTGAGATGGAGTTTATGTGCACTTTTTTTTGCTTTGCTGAATGTGGTGTAGTGATATCTATATAGGTACTATATATGATGGCGTTTTAATGTACCCACGCACGGACATCATATTCATTATTCATTAAAATGTCCGTGACGGACACCATTCTTAGAGCATCTGCGTACTTACACTTTAGCATGTGCAAGTTTACTTCATTTCATGATGAAATCTTAACTATTTTTACCTATGTCAATTCAGTGAAGGTACGGTAAGGAGGTATCCTTATTGCTTATCTTGTTTTTCAGATTCGCTGTAAACTTTCAAATAATGCCATACAAAATAGTTCAAACAATAGAGCGAGGGAAAGCTGTCCTGGTTGCTGTACCACAGCAATGGGAACAGGATGGGATTTTATATTGGCCCAGAAAAAACTCCGAGAAATTCCAAAAAATAGAAAATTCAGTACCTGAAGAACATTGGTCTGTAAAAAATTGCATTTTAAAAAGAACTAACTTAATGAGTCTCGAAAAGGCAGAATCTATGATCGACATAATGTGTGAAAACTCAGACACCGAAACTGAGCTCGAGATAAGTAAACGTACTAGGCAAAACACAAGCAAGAATACAGAAATCAATTTTAATGATGTAGCCGAAGAATGTTCAAAGGTTGGTTGAAAACTATACTGACTACTAAACATTAGTCCATTTCATGTTGCTTTTCTATGTTACGTATAAATTGTCAGTAAGTATCACTGTAAGTATCTGCTACCTTGCTTCGATTTTAAGATAGTCATATAGCTATTTCCTTTTCTTTTAGAACTACACTATTACTCAAGAAGCTATGCCAGAAGTTATAACTATTCCAGCTTTTTCTGAAGAACCACAAAATCCTATTGTTTTCTAAGGTGCTTCCGACAATAGCAGCAAAGATGAGAACCTGCGGGCTGAACATGTTAATAAAGAAAATTACAATATTGAAGACTATGTTATATTTGTATATGAAGGTTCCTATTTCGTCGGAAAGGTAGAATCAATATCTGAAGAAGGTGTATTACTGAAATCAATGCAAAAATCACTTAAAAACTGGAAATGGCCTGAAAAAGAGGATTTGAATCTGTACCCGATGAGTGACATTATAGAAAAAATTAAGACCCCGCAAAAAGTTAACAGGAACAGAGAAATTTATTATGTTCCAGAGATACAGAAGTACTGGGATTTCTACTAAATGCCTAAGGCTAAATAATATATCTTTATATTGATAGTGTTCTTATAAAAGCTAGTCCTAATAACTGATTAAAAAGTATAAAGTTAATTGTTTAAACATTTTATTTTCTGTTTGCTATATTATAGGTTATAGACTGGGTACGGTTGTAACGGGGTACGGTTGTAACAATTCAAATATTGGCAGAAATATTCACCGTGCGGGGAGGGGTACAAGGGGAAAGACACGCGGCTTACGTGTTCGGACATGATCACCAGTGTTGCGTCGCAGTCCGCGCGCTGTATACGTGTACAGAGTGGCCTATTGTGTTTTGTCAAGCAAAAGTAAGTATTTTTGATCGATTTCTTTCCTCAATTTTATTGTTATTATAGTGTTCTAAGTTTTGCTCGTTCTTATTTATGATTATTAGACTTTAGAGTTTCAAATACAGGATATTCTTTTTTTGTAGGTTAATTTGAATTGATACTGAGATCGTTTTATTGGCAAAAGGGAAGGGTGGGTACAATTGTAACACTTTTTGTGGGTACGGTTGTAACATTAATTATTTTTTTATTTTGCATTGCAGATGCCTAGAAAACGCGTAAGAAAGACTTCAAGAGGAGAAAGCGAGATATTCCGATATAGAGATGCTTACAATGATCTTAAAACTGGAGTTTCTTTGAGACAAGCGGCAGATACTCATGGTATTAACTATGTCTCCCTGCTACGGTACAAACGAAAGAGAGATACAGCGAACGAAAGTAATGTGGAGTTGGAAAATGTAACAATGGAATTTAGAGCGCATAACAAAGTTTTTACAGAAGACCAAGAACGACAGCTTGCCAAATACCTGACTCGTTCTGCAGATATATACTTCGGACTTTCTACAAAAGAGGTAAGAAAGTTGGCGTATGAACTTGCTATAAAATACAACTTGCAGATTCCTCCTACCTGGGTTGAAAACGAAAGGGCTGGGGAGGAGTGGTTTCGATCCTTCATGAAGAGGAACCCTGAGCTATCTGTGCGCGCAGCTCAAGCTACAAGCTTGTCCAGAGCGACCAGTTTCAACAGGACTAATGTTGATACCTTTTATAATAATCTACAAATTGTTATGGACCGTGATCATTTCGAACCTCAAGACATATATAATGTCGATGAAACCGGCGTGACCACCGTGCAAAAACCCGACAGGGTCGTGGCTAGACGTGGCACAAGGCAAGTAGGAGCCATTACCTCAGCTGAGCGAGGCACATTGGTCACATTGGCTTTTGCGGCAAACGCGTTGGGCAATGCTATTCCCCCCATGTTCGTATTCCCTCGCATACGATATCAAGAACATTTCATCAGGGATGGACCTGTGGGTTCCATTGGAACAGGCAATCCATCGGGCTGGATGCAAGATGACACGTTCTTAATTTTCTTAAAACATTTCAAAAAACATACAAATGCGTCTCCTTCACACAAAGTTTTGCTAGTTTTGGACAACCACTCATCCCATATACACATAAATTCTCTAGATTTCTGTAAAGAAAATGGAATAGTTCTATTATCGTTTCCACCCCACTGCTCACACAAACTCCAGCCCCTGGATCGATCTGTGTACGGACCTTTGAAAAAAGCCTTCAATACAGCCTGTGACGCCTGGATGCGAAATCATCCAGGAAGAACTATGACCATTTACGACATACCCGGTATTACGACAACCGCAATGCCACTTGCTCTGACCCAATCAAATATTCAGGCTGGTTTTCGAAAGACAGGAATATACCCTTTCAACCGTGACATATTTCAAGATATTGACTTTTCGCCTTCATTTGTGACAGACAGGCCAAACCCAAACAATATAGAAGAAGTGATTATGGATCAGAACATTCCTGTATCGGCTCCTAACGATGAAACACCACCGCTATCACCTTCGTTGTTGAACGAGGCTTCAGCCAGCCTAGTAGCTTCAATACAAAACGCTGAAATTCATATTCCTGAAAACATTGACGGCCTAGCGACTACTACACCACCAAGACAAATACCTGATCAGCAACCATCGCCTAAGCCGTCTACGAGCCATCAAATACCTGATCAGCAACCATCGCCTAAGCCGTCTACGAGCCGTCAAACAATATTTTCACCAGAGGCAATACGGCCCTACCCAAAAGCTGCCCCTAGGAAAACTGCAAATAGGGGTCGAAAAACTAAAAAATCTGCTATTTATACAGACACCCCTGAAAAGGAAGCTGTTAGAAAGGAGTATGAAGAGCGACAGAAAAGATTGAAAGATAAACAAGTGAAGAAAAAAGTATTAGAATCATCGACTGGTATGAAACACAAAGGTAAAGGAAAGGGAAAAGCAAGAAAGAAAGCTAACACACCACCTGCATCATCAGAAGAAGAAGAGTATTATTGCCTGGTTTGCCTAGAAGCCTTCTCAGATAGTAGATCAGGTGAAAAATGGGTACAATGCCAAGGGACCTGTCGTCTTTGGTCACACATTGATTGTACCGACGGTAATAGATATTACATCTGTCATAATTGCAGTGAATCTGATTAAATACTGTCATTATTATGTTTTGTTTAAAATATCATTTAATTAGTTTAATTAGAAGTTGTACTTGTTTAAAAATCAAAATGTCATAGACTGATTAAAAAGACTGATTACAAATTAATGTTCCTTAAATGGTGCCATATTAATCTTAAGTAATACGTAAGTACTTGATTGTCATTTATAAGCAATAAAAGTGATTGAAACGCATTCACTGTACTTTATTTGAGTGTGTTACAATTGACCCCCCTCACTGTTACAACCGCCCCTGGTATGGGGGTCAGTTGTAACAGTAGCCGACATTTCAGTTAATGGTAACTGTCTGGAAACTACTGACTTTAACTATCTAATTGTTATGTCTTTTTGAAGACAGATGTATACGGATTTATTTCAAACGTTTATTATGTTGTTAGTCCTATAAATGTCACTTGTACGAACGATTAACGCAAAAATGTTACAACCGTACCCAGTCTACCCTATTGATTTGCTATATAATATTATGTGATATGTTCAAATGTACCTACATAGATCTATGTGCCTACTAATTTTAAAATTTGTGATGTAACAAAACAGTGGTTAAAAGTTAGTTGGTTTAGAGGTTTTGTTTGAAAAGCAAACAAAAAACTACGAATATTATTTTAATTTTGTTCAGAATTTCTGTAGTGTTTTGTTAAATATTGTAATAGACCGAATAAAACGATTTTGGTTAAGAAAACTTAATAATTTGCTTAAATTACCCCCAAATTCTCCATGTGTCCTAGGTACACCGTAGTACTGGCCCAGGTACATAGGGTATGTTGTACCTTGCAGTGGCGAAGCGTGAAATATTAAGAGAGGGAAGCCGGAGCAAAAAAAAAATGCTTACCTACTCCGAGCGCGGGCACGCAGTCTTGAGTCCTCACCGAAAATCTGGGATTGGCATCCTGGCTTCAGTCTTTTATAGGCAGATGTATCTTCAGTCCACTTTTACTATACGTGTAAGCACTGAGATGTTAAACCAGTGTCACGGTAATAATATCATACAGTATACCAACTTCATACAAACGGACGAAACGCGAGCTTTACCTACGCGCCTCGGTTGTAGCATGGGCTCGGCATGGAGACAGTCGCGACCGTCGCAACTGTGCCGCAGTGACGAGCGGACACAACGGTTTTTTTTTAAACAATAATCGCGCGATTATATTGTTAGTTTGTATAATTCAAAGTAAAGACGTGGTATTTTATTATTAATGATAGTGGTTTATTGTACTATGTGTATGAATAATACTAGAAAAAGCATTTTATTAAAATCTACCAATCAAAAAACAACACGCATTTTTATTGAACACTTCCTATTCAATCCACAAAGTATTTTGTTTATATAAAAAAGTAAGTATATTTACAATCACAAAACTAAATGGAAACACAAAGTAGGCAAATGTAATTAGAATGCTGGAGGCGGGCAGCCCTATCGCATATCTACGTACCGCGCGGCTGTAGGCATTTATTTCAAAGATACGGCCGAGTTACAATACTGTATGATACTATTACCGTGCCAGTCTCTTGCAACCATAATAGAAGTGGCTTTGATAAAAGCCGGTTGTGGTGAAATGATGATATGATGTAAATTAAACAAAACTTAATCGACTAAGTACTAATAAAACTACTTATTTACTTATACTCTAAAGCTATTCGTCTATTCTTTCTTACAAAGTGCGCTAAAACATTATCATAAAAGCCGGGAAGGTTCTTAATTTTTTAGTAAAGAACGTTTTTCTATAGACAGAATGGCTAGATCAGATAATCGTTCTTGTTTTTGAGCATTACGCATGTACGTATGAATTCGCTTTAAAGCCGAAAACGACCTCTCAGCGGATGCTACTGTAACAGGAAGTGTCAAAAACAGACTACATAATGTTGTGACTTGTGGAAAAGTGTCAGCTAATAATGAATTTTGAAAATTTAGATAAAGTTCGTAAACATCTAATTTGTTCAAAGATGGAGTTGTGTATAAGACTTTCAACTCGTTTTTTAAAGCAGTGAAATCAAATATTTGCGGAAATTGAATTAATAAAGCAGATATTATTTCATCTGGAAATGACCTAGTATAAAAACAATATTTACATTTATTAAGTAAATCAAGAAATGTCATTTGAGAAAGAGATTGGTATTTGCGTCTTAACATTGTCTATTATTTCAATAAAAAGACGCCGATACATAGTTTTAGCGTCTACTTCTGGATTTAGCCGTCAACGCTGTCGCGGTGGCTCATTGAATTCCTGGACGCTGTCATAAATAAAATCAAAATTATTTATAAAATCATTTGCAAGCCAACTATTGAATGAATCTATTTCGCGGTTTGCTACTTCGATATCAATCTGTTTTGACTGCAATAAATTAAAAAGAACGTCGGTTTTGTGAAAAATGTCTGACAATATGTGCAACAAAAAGCAAAACTGCATGTTTTCTAATTTACTGAGGAAACATTCTGCCAAGGAAAGAGATTCACTATCCCAAGATTGCGTGTTATCTAATATTGAATTAAAAGTATCAACCATGTCTAATTTACAGTTAAAAATTACTTTTATAATGCGTGAGTGATAGTGCCAACGGGTTTCTGAAACTCCGGGCATACGGCGGTCAGCTATTTCTTTCAATAGGTTGGACCGTTTAGATGATTTGTTGAAAAACCGAACAATACTATTTACGTGTCCAAAAAAGGTTTTCAGTTCCGGAATATTTTCAAGCGAACGGCTCAGTACTAAATTTAATATATGAGCATAACATGGAACAAACATTGCCATAGGGAATGCATCGCGAATTTTAGCTTGGACTCCACCATGCTCGCCAGACATAACTGCCGCGCCATCGTAAGACTGACCAACTAACTTACGCCTACAATGATACTGGTCAAGTATTTCTAACAACTGATTAGATAGAACTTCAGCAGTTCGACTTCCGCTAACATCGTAAAAACCTAGAAATCGTTTTTTGATTCCAGTTTCAGTTAAATACCTAAAAATTACAGTTAATTGCTCCCTATGACTGACATCGGGAGTTTCGTCAATCATTACAGACAGAAATTGAGCTTTATTTATTTCAAGTCTAATGTTGTCGCGTAAAACGGACGCAATACTATTTATTAAATCATTTTGAATGTCACTAGAGAGACCAGAAAACGCGGGGTTTTGAACTGAAGAACATAATTCTAAATGCGAATCCATTACTTGTATCGTACTTGCTCAGATAAAGCAAAGTTTCGATATAATTACCGCGGTTAACAGAACTAGGGCCTTCATCACGGCCGCGAAAAGCTAGTTCTTGTTTACCTAACAAAATAACGGTGTCAATAAACCGTTTCATTAAATCTCTATTGCGATTGACTTTTCTGTTATGGGCGTCATGCGAATTATCGAAAAATGTTTCGATTCTACTAGTCCCAAACTCATGTAAAGCTAAACAACCACGTATATGTTTTTCGGTCAGAGAATGTTTCCTAGATGAATTGGTTAGATTATTAATATCGGTGAAGCCACCTTTATTCCATAAACTACTAGCATCTGAGAAAAGTAAACATGGCCAACAATACATTTTATTTAATTTACAACTGCCAGTTAGCCATTGATATTTATCGTAAAGGGATATATTAAAATGTTTAAAAAAACCATCGCGTCTTTTGTAATCTATAGTCATATCTGGGCGAGCACGGCCTAACTTAATTAGATGTTTTTTATTTTCACTTAACTTTGAAAATCATGTTTCCTCACAAAGCAAATAATCTGTTAAACAACAATTTATCGCGATTAATTCATGAATCCCCAAGCGACACCCGGTGGCCGCGCATCTATTGTCTTACTATTGTGTCTCTAATTGACGGTATCTGAAGGGTTAATGCCGACATCTTACAATTCTACCAATTACTTTGCAAATCTACTTACTCTAAATACGTAATTTCAACTTATTACAATACCTACTTACCGCAAATACCTAATTACAACGTAAGTCTTCTACTTTTATCACTACAAACACACAACACAGAACACAACACAAACTAACTAATAAATTCTAATATTAATTTAAAAACACAGTCATGCATTCAATGATGGATGGTGAATTACGTCATTGTTTTTTTTATCGACGGGGAAAATCATCTTTGACTACTTTTTTTTAGAAAAACATATTTTTAGAAAAAACATATTTTTTTTAAACAAAGTTAGAAATGAACAGCCCTTTACCTAAAAAGGTCAGTAGAAATAAAAAACTTCTAATACTAAAGTGACCTATTTTTTCGATTTTTTTTTTTAAACTTTATTTTATACGAGAAAATCATATTTTTTTGCAAAAACTATATAATGTTTCTAAAGCTATTTAGTGAAACAATAAATTTCAACAGAAATTCATAACTTTTGTTACCATGTTTTAGTGTTATTGTAAAATGAACAGAAAAAGCTTAATACGACGGACACATTTTCGCTCTTTCCCAATTTTGAGTTGAGTCACTTTCGTTCTCAGCGTGCGATATGTACATGTTAATTTAATACATTACATATTAATTCCTTCTATGAAATGCTTTATTTTATTTATTACCTATGACTATTTCACTATAATCCAGTAATTCGAACATTCCAATAATCCGGCACCCTCCGGTTTTTAATAGTGCCGAATTAGTGAGATTATATTGTATTTGGTTTATACATTACAGTAAAATTAATAATTTATTATTTGTATTTGTAGGTGCTGTGTGCTTTATCATTTTATGTGACAGACAGGCACCTACCAAAGAATAGTAGGAATTGTCAAATATTTAGGGCAAACTACAGTAAGTAAATATGTGAGGCAGTTTACTGATGCCCTTGTGACCCCCTCAATATTAAATACTTTTATAAAATTACCAGCAACACGAGAGCAGCGAAATATTGTAAAAAAACAAGTAAGTAAGTAGTAGTGTAGCAAGTACCTAATAATTAAATTATAATACCTACCTATGTTGTCCAATAAAAACTAATATAGTGAAAAGAATATTAAACAGTGAAAGGAGGATTCCAGTTCGAATCAGTGTTGGAATGTAGATAAACAATAGATAAATTTACTAACAAACCTTAATTTACAGAGTAATAGGATGCATAGATGGGTCTCATTATCATATATTCACTCCTAAAAGAGACATAGAACATTTATTTTACTGCAGAAAGCAAGCAAGCTTTACTTTTTTTATTAATAATGTTAACATCATACCTTACTCTGTATCAGTACCTATACCCTCCCTACCCATGGACTTACAATTAATTAAATTACATTTAATATATTATGCAGTTGTACATTCTTTTACATTCTAAATGTGATAGTGAATACCGAATTTTAAATGTTAATGCCAAGTATGGAAGTGCTACCCATGACGCTTTTATTTTGGAAAATAGTCAAGCCAATTGGTATATCCAGGACTTAAACCAAAATAAGAAAGAAGAAAAGAAAGAAAGAAAACCGTTTATTCGAACCTCACACATATTAAAAATATTAATTAAAAAATAGGTACAATAAACATAGAAGAATTTGTGCAAGGTCAGAAAGGCACCTAACTCAGCATATGCTGCGATATCTATAAAAATAAATAACGCAGCGCTGGTATTCTGTTAGGGCCCGCGGTGATGCCACGGTCATACTTACGGAGACTAAATAAAATATATATTAGGTATAGTAGTAAACTATATGTAGGTAGGTATCGGAACAAAATAAAAAATACGAAAAAAACATAGGAAAAATAATAATAATTAATACATAACATTGGTAAAAAGCGTGAATTTATGTTAATAAGTGTCATGTGTTAAAGATATATTATAGAGAGAATGTAATAAATAATTAACCATAGACAGACGCCTGACAGCGCGCTCCAAAAGCATTTGTCTAATTCATAGACAAACAGATGAACGCGAGCGTACGGCGACGACGGCAACAGGTCACGAATATTCGATTCGAGTGTTTAGCATCTATAACTAATCTGTGGAGTGTATAATCTATAGATATTAGTATTCTGTGGCACGATCTATCGACTTGCAAAGTTGCAATCAACTCAAAAATAATGAACACGTGTGGTTTTTAGGTAAAGAATTTATTATCCAATTAAAAAAAAAACATGTTGAAAAAAATACCTAGGGCAGCAAGCAAGTTCCAGTGCTGCCTGAGATTTTTTTAACATTTACTTTTTTATTTTAAAATGAAAAAAAGTAATACTTTTGAAAAAGATTTATTATCACGTCTAAAAATATTTGCAGGTGACTCTGGATATCCACAGAGGCCTTGGTTGATAACACCAATCACGGATGCTGCTGAAGGTACTCTAGAGGCAAGATAGATATACTACCATCCATGGGAAAGCTAGAGTTACAATTGAAAATAATTTAGGGAGACTGAAAAATAGGTGGAGATGCCTCTGTAAGGATCACACATTACACTATACCCCTGAGATATGTGCAACTATTATAATGGCATGTAGCGTTTTACACAACCTTGATAAATGTGGAGCAATGTCGTATCTTCCAAGCCATAGATAATTAAGGATTTAAAAAAAAATGTTTTTTATCTGTGGCTTCTTTTTGTCTGTGCTGCGATGAATATGCAATTGATATGTGTCCGTAAATTAATAATGAGTTTAAATATAAAAGACTTTTATTACAATATAAAACTAATGAAATCCCTAACAGTGGTAGCAGAGCGTGGTTGTAAAACAAAGAAAGTGTTTTATGGTGATGGACATAATTATTGCGTCGAAAATTATAACCGATCAACATGGCGGAGTGCAAAACGTACAATATAAAACAATTTGATGGGATGGGGTTTGCGACTTAAATATTCAAAATAAAATGTTTATTGACGGAATATGAATGTGTGGAAGCGATTATAAGCCGCGCAGATAGAGAATAGATCTGAAAATGGCGTCCGCTTGCATGTGTTCTCGCTCACTCTCTATCGCTCTCACACAGTGAAGTACGCGCTACAAAAAAATAGTCAGTCAGGATTCGCTTTCCACGCTACTTGACGCACTCCGAGTTATCGTTAAATTCGTTCCGTTATTTTGTTGTTTTCGTTGATATTCATTGTTGTTTTTGTTGAGTTTGATTGTTATTTGTTTGCGTTACGTTTGATTGTTATTTATTTTCGTTAAGTTTTTGTTACGAACGTTGACATTTTGTGATTGATTGACAATGGCTTCACGAAAACGTGGAAAGATTCTTCACAGTGATGCACGTGAGATTGTTTACAACGTTATAAAATACTTTGACGAAGAGAAGAACTTGGAGCGTTATCATCCGTTAAAGTATAGCGCCGCACGTGCAGCGATGGCGACTAATTTATCGATGGCTACTATATCGAGAATAAAGAAAGAAGGTAATTACATGGTACCTACACATTATTTTACGCGGTTGCTTTATGGGCGTGACCAAGATAAATAGATAAATCAATTTATTTGAAGATGATTAGCCTTACCTCGATCGAGTATGATTTTTTGATTTTCTGGCCTGGAAACGAGTGTGGTTTTTGCATAAATAGTTTCTGGCCTGGAAACGAGTCCTTTTGGCAGCGAGTATGACTAAGTTCAGTGTTGCTGACCATCAGCCATCGTCATCATCCATCACCATTTACATTCATCATCATCAAACACCATAATCATCGCCCACCATTATCATCATCATCATCCATCGCCAATATCGCAATCATCATACAATCATCAGCATCACCCACCACCCTCATCATCCATCATACATTATCATCGACATCATCACCCACCACCATCATCGTCATCCATCATTATCATTCAACATCATCCATCACTATCATCAATCCTCATCCATCATCATAGCTGTAGATAGTGTAGATAGTATATATATCTTCAAAACTTGAAGCATCTGAAAATACGGGTCCACAAACGCCCCATATCGATCAAGTCATTCATGGTGTTGATCGTACTCACCGGCGTGTGCGAAACTGCAAACGGCGTCGCTCTATAACGATAACTGACAGTAATAGTAATATCTTACTCTTATTTCAGGTAAACTTGCAGAACAAACCAACACCAAGATCCGTACGCCGAGTAAGGGCAGAAAAGGCAAAAATAATACGCGTGTCCCCATGGACAGCTTCGATATTTGTGCCATTAGAAATATTGTTGCCTCAATATACGACGTTCGAAAGGAGGTACCTACGCTGAACAAGATTCTGGCGTCAGCAAGAGCTGATTTAAACTATAAAGGCTCCAAAAGGACATTAAGAAAGATTTTAAAAGAAAAGCTCGGATTTAAATTTAAAAAATGCCGCCAGAACCGAATGGTGCTCATAGAACGCGATAACATAAAAGCGTGGCGAGTTAAATATTTACGCCGCCTCCGGCAAAATGATGCCATGGGTGCGGAAAAAAAGAAAGTTGTATATATGGATGAGTCGTGGATCCGTGCCCATTATACTGTCAGCAAGTGCTGGCAGTCATCCACCGATAAAGGCGTTCGCAAAAATGATAGCCCCGGACAAAGGTGGGTGATGGTTCATGCCGGCTCAGAGGATGGGTTTGTGGAGGGTGCAGGATTATTATTTAAAGCTAAATCAAAAAAGGTGACTACCATGTCGAGATGGATGGTAATAATTTTACGAAATATTTAAAAGAAAAACTAATACCAAATCTGCCTGAAAACTCCATTCTCGTCATGGATAAGCATCCTACCACAGTATGCAGTTGGATAAAGCGCCAACGACTGCAACCCGCAAAGCGGACATAAAGATATGGATGCAGGAGCACGGTGACTCATTTGAAGAAGACTGGACTAAACCAGAGCTGCTCATGCAGCTAAAAAAGCATCGCCCAGAGAAAAAGTATTTGGTGGACGAACTTCTGTGTGAACATGGCCATGAAGTCCTCAGACTCCCTCCTTACAACTGCGACCTGAACCCGATAGAAAACGTTTGGAATTTAATAAAACAACGGGTCGCAGATAAAAATGTGGAGCAACACGAAAACAAAATTGAGGAGTTCACAAAAGAGGCCATAGCTTCAATTACGCGAGACGAGTGGAAGAAACAAGTAAACCACATCAAAAGACTCGAAGAAGAATACTGGAATCGCGATGTAGGTAGGGAGAGTGAAATAGAGAACTTCATTATCAGTGTCGGTATGAGCAGCGACAGCGAAGATGAAAGTGACGACTATGAAGACCAGGACTGTGAAAGTGGCCAGTCCATGGAGGATTATAATGAATTGATGGAGGGAATTGAACCAATTATGGGTTCAGATGACCAGGATACTGCTGGACCAAGCGGTTTATAAAACCTTTTCTCCCCTGTTGGTTGTTTCAAAGCCATAAAAATAAATGAAATATGCGTCAGAACGGGAAGCAATTGAAAAATTTATTCAAAGCTTTGCTCCATTAGAAATCCACTACACTAAGGGCAAAGATCGACAAAGACTCTATTTGCATCCTGAGTTAAATATACACAAAATGAGCCAAATGTACAATGACCAAGAACAAGTTGGTCTTGGTGTAAGCAAAGTACTTTTCAAACTAGTTTTTAATACAAATTTTAATATTGGCTTCGGTTCACCACGTCAAGATGTGTGCTCAACGTGTCTTCAGCTACAAGAGAGAATTAAAATTGAAAAAAAAAAACGATGCAAATAAAGTCAATTTAATGACGCAACTACGGATTCATAAAATCAGAGCAAAAGCCTTAAAAAGTGGAATTCAGTATATAATAATAATGTTATTTTCATTGATTTATTCCCAACTGCTCCACCAAGATCCTCATCCATAAAGTAGATGAGAATTTCCATTCACACCTGCCCCATCACATTTTAATGATTGGACCGTTTGCAGTCAGTCAGGTATAGATTTTAAAACATGCACTTTCTTAACTTGGTAACTTCACAAAATAAATTAAAAGGACAGGACTTCACAAAATTGATTTATAGGTAGTTTCATTTAGTGTAGTTTGATTTTTTTATTTAAAATTTTTAATTATGAGAAAACACTATTTACAATTGCTGTTTGAACAGATGTCTGAACAGACTGTAAACTGGCGTGGAAGAAATGATCATCATGTCCATCAATAACTATATCATTAGGAGGTTCCACCTCACCAAGTTCTATACAGAGATTATGTAACACCACACATGCAACTATAACTTGCAGGACTGTTGATGTTTTGTTGAGTGTGATACCTTTTTCAAGACATGGGCATCTGCATTTTAGCACACCAAAGCATCTTTCTATTGTATTGCGGGTTGCAATGTGGCTTTTGTTGTACGCTTCCTCTGAATTGTGTTGAGGACGCAGAAAGGGTGTCAGCAGATAATTTGTATTGAAGTAACCGCTGTCTCCCAATAAACAGTATGGACCATATTTCCCTCTTTCAAAATCTGCACATATGTGTGAGTTATTAAAAATTGTTGAGTCATGGACCGACCCAGGCCAACGAGCTAAGAGGTCTCTTTTTTTAAGAGTGTAGTCACAAACAGCTTGCACGTTAATGGAAAAGAATCCCTTCCTACAACGATACAGTTCAGGTAATGACCCCCCTCTGCTGACTGTTTGAACATGGGTGCAATCAAGGGCTCCTGCCACACGTGGAAAGCCATCAATTTGGAAAGACTTGCCAGCTTGCGGGTTCCTGTAGCGAAGAACCTCAAACATATTAATAACTGTGTGACGCCATCAATGGCTTTATTTCTTCGAGTTTCAGGTTCTAAATTCAGTATCTAGCAAATGCGTAAAGCAACCTCTTTGGAAATCCTGTATCACACACGAAAATCGTCTCCGTCATGTTTTTCAAATAAATTTATCCTATCTGGAATTACACGACGTCGTCGACGAGGAACATATTGCTCGGGATCGGATAAAGACGAAAGTAAACAACACTGAAATCGTAAAAATACTGAAATATAGGCTAGAAATCACTATATCACTATTTACAAAACAGTTCATTGACAAGGCATTAAAAATTAGACCTGTAAACTGTAATCAGTGTTGCCAATATGATTACCCAAAAAAGGACGGTTGGCTTTCTGAAAAGGTACGGTTTTTAACTTCAAGGTATGGTTGGGTTGGTTTTTTTGTTAGATCTAAGTAAATTGTAGCAAATTGTAGATCTCAGTTTATCTGAATAGATTGAGATTTATTTAAACAAATGTAGAATTTTCTAAAAAAAAAATATCATTTGGTTAAATAAAATCAATCATCATATCTAAAATGTTTTACCGATATTATAATTCAACTAAACAAAATTATTGTAATTTAGTTTCAAGTTTCTGACAGGTACGTAAACAACAGAACTTTGCACACTTGTTTAAAAACAATAAAATAAAACAATACTTTTTGTTCCTTTAAATATAGAAAATAATATCACTTCATATCTGAACTTCCTCAACACGTTTAAAAAAAAAATAATTCAATCCATCATTAACGAATTTAATGACTTTACTCCATTCCGTAACTCTGTATTGATTTATAACCTCATTGCTATAAATTGATTTACAAATGAATTTCTTTGATATTGGAAATCGGAAATAATGTTTGGTCACTTTACCATATGCTTTTGAAGAAAAAAGTTTTTTAAACGTAAATTCAGAATGTTGAGAAAAACAGGAGAAGGCTACTTTTTTTTTTGTTTTTTACCCTTTGTAGTTTGTAGTGAAAAATAAATCACTAATATAGAAAAGGTTACGGTCTACACTGAGGTACGGTTGTGTGATG
Source organism: Mythimna lalbum (assembly GCA_949319445.1). Classification (NCBI taxonomy): domain Eukaryota; kingdom Metazoa; phylum Arthropoda; class Insecta; order Lepidoptera; family Noctuidae; genus Mythimna; species Mythimna lalbum. Next base: position 5,193,304 of record OX439357.1, on the reverse strand, counting down.
AATAGTACGGAAAACCGTACTTTTTGGTACGGTCTGGCAACGCTGACTGTAATGAACCGTATGTATTCGTTACTGAGTAACGGTGGTTAGAGGTTGGCGTCAAGATAAAAAATAAATAAGTTAAAATTTAAATAAGTTTAAATAAGGGCTCATATAAGGTAATATAAGTCTAAGAAGAAAAGGTTGGTGTTTTTTAAATTTTGTTTGAAATTATTTGTTTATTTTTTTAGGTTTGATTGTATTATAAGCAAATCAATTTCTATGCTGATTTATCCTTAAAATGTTGTTTAACTTTTATTGTCAATAAATAATCTTTGACACCGACTTGTTGTTTTTACATCGTACTGTACGCGTACGACTTGATTCGTTGCTCATATGACATGTGGTAACAGTAGTAACGAGTAACGTAACGATACGAAAGTATTCATTGTCATAGTAACGAATACATACGGGTACGATTTATTTCGTTACTTATACAACTCTATTAAAAATTATAACCTCAAACTGTCAAATTAATGATCCTTTAGCGCTAATGACGTTTTGTGCAACATAAATATAAGCTTAAGGTGGTGCATCACGACTCACATTTTCACTGTTTTTCATACAACCGCTCATAACTGATTATGACGTTATAACACACTTTTCATTAGATATTTTGGAAACACAGTATCTTGTGGATATTATCTAGGTTTCTAAAGAAACTTCTAAATTTCTAAATTTGTGTAAAACTAATCCAGTAAAAACCTCTGAAAATGTCCTATTTTGTATGAACTTTGACACTTCATTATTTGCCTAAAAATTAAAAAAGTCAGAAAAGTAATCCTCTAGAGACCTTGCAAATTTTATTAAAATTCTAAATGATGACATTTTTCTAAAAACTTTTAAGGGTTAAAAAAAAACAGCTATTTCCTGGATCAAGTTTTGTGAAATTTTCGACTAAATCTCGGTATTACCGAATACTAACAGTGTTTCCAGGCGTTATCTCTCTTTTTTTGCGTTGCCTTTTCGTCAAACATCGCGTTGGATTGCATTAAATGAAGTAACAAGCTTTTAAACCATTTTCGATGTTTACGATAAGCGAGTGGAGAAGGACACTCTTAAGTCCCGATTTGACGTTAGATTTATTAAAGTTAACGGGGCATTAAAATTGGGGAGAAATGCTATTTTATGCAACACTTTAAAGACTCATTAATATTTAAGGTCGCTTTAAAAATTTAAAGTCACAAGCCATTGAAAATGATAATAATGTATTCGAAATAAATCAAACTATCACACCTGAATTGACCAAAACTGGTACCTAAGTATGTTATTTATTGTTTTAAGATTGTGACAGTGAATCTTTTTATACTTTTGCACTCATTTTGTAACTTTTTTTAGATCACTTGGACTCGGAGAATATCATTATTTTTGAAGAAAATCCCATCAAAGAAATAGATAAAACCATAGCTCTTGAAGATCCTGAAAACAGCACAGGTATAAACACCATTAATCATAAATACAGAATGACTAGCTGCAGATATATTTTGCTTGCTATTACATGTGACTAATTATCTTTTTGGGAAAAAAGTAGCATTAATCTGCTCTACTCCAAATTTAATTTGATATAGTTCAACTGTTTTGACATAAAGCGAGTCATGCTGACCTATCTCTTCTATTTATAATATCTATTTGATTATTAAATAATTGTTATTTTAGATTCCATCGGTGAAAAATATTCATCCATGACTCAGACTACAGAGCACATGCGTAGACCCACCGACTACATTTGCCGGGAAGCTGTAATTAGGATTAAGCATTTAGAAGCTAAAATGGAAATGAAACTCTTAAAAATACAGGTAAGCAATATAATAGCATATAAGTTCAATGTTCTAGTTTCAAAGTTATAAACATTTATTGTTTCATTATCTCACATGTTCATGTTTTTCTTTGCAGGTAAGAGCAGCATTGTCAGAGGAGGAGAAAAACAAAAAATTATCAAAATTAGAATTAGAAAAGGCAACATTAGAATAAGAAAAAGAGAAGAAATCAATGTGATTGACATTCCAAAAATAAAAATAAATAAGCATTTTTTGTTTAAAATGGTTGGTGAAACCACCAAAAATTGTCGCATCAATAAACCACTGCTATTGGGGTTCTCAATATGAAGAACGTCAGTAACATCATCTGCATTAATTTCATCGCAGTTTAATGGTGCCAAATCTACTGAAATAGCTATATTGTGCAGTGTAGCACATGCACATATGACACTGACAATTGTGTCTAGCTTTAAACTCATGCCCACTTGAAGACAAGGAAATCTTCTCTTCCAAACACCAAAACATCTTTCAATGGTGTTTCTTGCTTTTGTTATATTTCTCTTCAGGTGCTGTACCGGGTGATAAAAATGGTGTTAGAAGTATATTGCTAACAGCATATCCACTGTCTCCTAAAAGAATTCCCTGTAATACTCCAGTATTAAGTCGTTGCTTAATGGCACTGCTGTTATAAATAAAACTATCATGAGTAGAGCCGGGCCAACGAGCAACTAAATCATAGAATTCCAAGTTAGGCCCTGTGATTGCCTGAACATTTACAGAAAACCATCCTTTTCTATTTCTGTAAACTTCTGATGTAATTCCTCCGGGACTTTTAATTTTTATGTGAGTGCAATCTATACAGCCAATTACACCAGGAAAATGTGCCACTTCATAAAATTTTTGTCTGTAACAAAAATAACAAGTATATGTATATGTCGCAGGGATATGATGAAAACAGGGAATTGATCAAATCTCTAAGCGATTTCATCAAATCACGGAGGATGTTAAAATTACAACACGTTTTTATCATTTCCCTAAGCATATATGGTGATTTTACAAATCTCGCTAAAAAAATCTAGTGATTTGAACAAACCCCTAAATTGATTCAGTGAAAAGATAATAAAACATGTCCAGTTCTTGTTTACGTCGCGCTCGCGCTTGCTTGTCAGTTACCGCGCCCCCTGCTCCACCCCGCACTCACCCGCGGCCGCCCGCACGTGGTCTTAGTTGGTTCTAAACACTATGGGAGACGGACGTACGCACTTTTGAGTATAATTTTACGAAAATTATAGAGAATGGCTTTGAATACGGAACAAAATCAGCCTCGTACTGAGTTTGTGTGTGAGGAACAGTTTAATGAAGCTATTAAGACGATTGTAGAGGGGCGGCATGATAAGGAAAAACCGTTATGGACTCAAGAAAGGGTAGAAGAAGCGATTACTGCGATTGAACAATTTAAATCAGCTCCAGTACTGAATCTTAAGAGAACAAACAAGCAATATTATTACGGTAACAAATATGATGTAACGGAGGTAGGTACAACCAAGTTTTTGATATTAAAAAGAAAGTTTGCTTCTGACTCAGTGGTTAAGATAGTGACTCCAAATGAATTTTATGCCATACTTTGTGAAACCCATCAAGCGACGGGCCACGGTGGCAGAGATAAAATGCTGTACTATTTGAAATCCAGATATTTAATTCCTCACTTCTGTTGTATTAGAATTTTTGAAACTGTACGGTATGTCAATCTAAAAAGAAATTCCCAAGAAAAGGTATTGTTGTTTGCCCGATTGTGTCTAATGATTTTAATCATCGCGGCCAGGTTGATTTGATTGACCTACAGTCAACCCCCGACAGGAATTATAAATGGCTATTACATTATCAAGATCTCGCAACAAAATTCAGTTTTTTGCGACTATTGATTTCAAAAAGAGCAGCTGAAGTAGCAATGGAACTTTTAAAAATTTTCCTGGAAGTCGGTTGTCCCCATATACTACAAAGTGACAATGGCCGTGAGTTTACTGCTGCAATCATTCAAGAATTAACTGCCATGTGGCCAACATGCAAAATTATTAATGGTAGGCCTAGACATCCAGCGAGTCAAGGGTCAGTTGAGCGTGCAAACCAAGATGTCGAAGCGATGTTACGGGCTTGGTTAATTGACAATGACAGTAAAAATTGGGCAATCGGCTGTTATTTTGTTCAATTTCAAAAGAATTCCTCCTTTCATCGTACCATTAAGCGTTCACCTTACAAGGGGTTATTTGGAACAGAACCAAAAACAGGACTCCGATCTACTCATATTTCAACAGAATTACTTGACAAGTTAGTTACTGAAGAGGATCTGGATCAGCTTCTTAAACAGCAAAACGTATTAGCTACTGAATCAATTGATAACAACGCCACAACTTCTGAGGAACAACTAACTATTGCATCAAATGAAGATAACACTTCGACTTCACCTATGTTAACACATGAATTATTAGCTGAACCACCTGTTGTATCAGAAAGTGAATCGGTTGTGAGAGTACAGGAAATGATTTGTATTGTTTGTGGACAAGAATCTACAGGAGCTCATTCATGTGACATTTCGTCGTTTAAGTTCTATCACCACGTAAGTAATTTTTAGGAACTTTTCCCGACTTTGACCGACTACTTTGATATAGACAAGACTTAAGTTATATTTTGTACTTTGAGTATACTTCAAAATATTTTTTTCAACAATAAAAGCTAGCTTTTACTACAAATCTAGTATTTATTTCAATATCATGACTTACGAAAGTCATGCACGTTTTTCACGTCAAGACCGGTCTGATTGGTGGCTTCCGTGCTGTTACTTTTCCGTGATTTGAAAGGTTCTTATTGGTCGTATTTTGATTTTGAATGGTCGAAACGACGCGTCTTTCGATTCTCTAGCGAATGACATTAAAATGTCAAAACCGCCAAAAAATTAGTTACGTGGTGATAGAACTTAAACGACGATTTGCGGAAATTCCGTGCATGCAATATGTGGCACTACGACAAGCGAAGAAGGATATGGGTCGGGAGTTTTATGCTTATTATGCCAAAAAGAAGAGAAAATTAAAAAGCAAAGGGAAGATGCTTCACAAAATTTAAAAAGATCTGCTGATAAAATGAAAGAAACTTGTTCGAAAAAATTCAAGGATGTATTAGTTGGTTCCACCGTTTTGGTTGATGTACCAAAAGTAGACAGAGGTTCACTAGATGCAAATAGTATTACAGGGATTGTATTAGATACGAAAAACAATTTATTTCAAATCGGTACTTCAGTTGGTATCATAAGAGATTGGCTTCCAAGAAACGCTCTTCAATTATCTACAGTTACATTAACCGATTCGGTTCCATCCACAACGCTGAGTTTTCGTGAAATTGCAGTAAAATTATCTTTATTTGGAGGACAAGGATTCAAGCAGTGTTCTTGTCAAGAGTCCAAAGTACGATGCAAAACGAACAAATGTGCCTGTAAGAAAAATAATGTTCTGTGTAAAGTAACAAAAATTTATTTTAAAATAAAATAAAATAAATGTTTCTTACTAATAATACCAATTATTATTAGTAAGAAACATTTATGTGAGAAAATCTAGAAATATTTTTCTTACAGATTAAGATTTACTAAGTATAATTATCGTAAGGATAAGAAATAAAACTATTTTAGTGATATTATAGTTAAAGACATTTAATTCTCGAAGAAAAATACAATTTATTTCTTTCTTATACAGTGTATAACCTAATCTAACAGCTTTACACCCAACTGACAATTATTTCATTCACTCGTTATGAGAAATACAAGTAAAAATAACTGAATAACTACATTACAAAATGAAAGACATTAACAAAATAAAACTGTTTAATAAATATTATAAGTATTGTAATCAAAACTGTATTGTCCTATTCCTCTATTATTTAGTTTTACTTACATAATGTTATAATACCTTTCACTATATATGCAACCCTAGTTCTGTAAATATTTTACCTACTCATAAATTATAAAAATATACGTTTTTCATAATTAAATATATAATAAATTTGATATAATAAATATAATAAATTTGAACGCGAACTCATGATAAAAATAAATATTAAAAACTTGTTAAACGCAATCGTAACCGAACTCACTCAAAGATAGTAAAGAACGTTATGATTGAACAAAAACATTAAATTTTTATAGTCAATATTAAACTACCCTCAATTCTTTTGAAATGTATGATATGGGTCGCTAAACAACTTCGATATAATAAAGAGTAGGATAATTTCATCATTAGAGTAGGATAATATCATTCATCATTGCGTAGTGACGCGATGGTCGAGTGGTAAATTTACCGATACTATTAGTATCGGTAAATTTTATGCTACCGAGTTCAAATCCTAGTTATTACGTGCTTTGCTTTATAAGGTTTATAAGGCGTGCTGTGATCACGTGCCGAACTACTTAACCACTTCGAACACATCGCTATCATTATCGAGTTTTTATTTTGCCCCGTACATCCATCTGCTATCAATCTGATCGTACATTGTATATTTGTCAAATTCGTGTTCATCAGTCTGATATACTATGGAAGCTATTGCGTTAGCTCTTTTGGCATATTGGGCTTCGGTCCAGCAGTAGGCGAATACATTTTGTGTTGTCAGAGGAGCCTTTGATGGACCTTCTACTATAGTACAGTTATATAGATAAAGCTGTCTGGAATAATAAGTTAACTGATCAGGTGTTTTTGGTAATGGTAGATTTTTTTCACAATCAAATGAGAATGTTTTTAAATTGGGTCTTTTTTCACTAAATTAAAAAATGCTTTACCTTTAAGTTTGTGAACCCTATGTTCTACCATAAGTCGTTGCTTTTGTGCCTCATCTGATTCACTTTAATTTTTTTCTAGAAGTAGAATACATGCCGAGATCTGTTCTAGGACTGCCAAAACTCAGGTTATAGTTGTTATTGAATTTTTTTCTGAACATACCACCAAAATATTACTCTGATAAGGGCTCATGGATTCAGTAGTATGAGGTTCATATTGAGAGGATTCTGAAATTTCATGCAGAGGCATGGGAGGTGGCGGTGTGGGAGCACAATTACAGGTGAGATGGTTGATCAATGACTCATACCTCTCTGCATTGTACTTCACCAAGACCACCAACTCAAAAGTTGGAAAATACTATAAAAGATTTTTTTTGTAAGTATTTACAAAAAAATTCTTTTATAGTATTTTCCCTACACAGTAGTTCCTTTTGAAGGTTCTGTATATCAAAATTATGCATTATTTTGCTGTTATCCAACTTATCAAACACATTCATTTAATTCATGAATCCCACCCGAAGCGACCACCGGTGGCCGCGCATCTATTGTCTTACTATTGTGTCTCTAATTGACGGTATCTGAAGGTTTAATTGACTTTGTAAGTTAAATCGCTGTTGTCGAAGATTAATATTACGTTTATAAAAACTTTGTTTCTTTAAAACTTTTTGATGTTTTTAGTGATTTTAATATACTTCTTAATTTTACGATGACTACCTAAAATTGGATATTTAGTTAAGGTATCGTCCCCAATCAGGTCTATGGTAACGGTGGGTTCCTTACACTCACGTTCAGATGCACTGCCAACCAGTTTTTCAAAGAGGTTATTGGTGTTGGCAGCCTGTTCACTCGCTCTCAAAGTATTGACGGTGGATATGGTGTTGCGAGCCATGCACAATTCCGCTTCAAGGCCTGATATGCGATTCAGTGCTTGGCCATGGGTGTCTCTGCATTCTTGAAAATCTGACACCTGTTGACGGAGATGGTTATGCTGGTCTAGTATGTCCACATGCTGGGTGTGCAGTTCTACAAGCTGCCTCTTCAGTTGAGTGTTTTTATCAACTATCTTCCTTACTTCCACCTCACTTTCCTCTCTTTCCCGCAGCAGGTCATTACAGGTCTTTCTTGATACTTCAAGTTTCTTCAGTGCGGCATTCAGTTTCTCGTTCATGTCACGAACAGTTGCTCCACAGGTCATCATGTTTATAAATTACCCCAAATGTCTCCTAAAATAAGACAAGAAACAGCTGAGTAATTGAGGAGATGCTTAGCGAGTTGAAAAACCTGTGGTTAGGGGGGAAACAGCAGTTAGCAAGAAAAAAAAGAAGAAAAAAAAAACAAACAAATGGGATTATAGGTAGAATGATAAAAAGAATATGTAGGTAGAATGATAAAAGAATATGTAGGTAGAAGAAAAATTAAAAATAGTATCTGGTATATTTAAAATCTAATTGATTACAATTATTAAAAGAATTTAAAGTTATAATAATTAAGTTAGCTACTATTAATACTAAAAGCCTTGTAATATAAATTATAGGAAACAATAGTTTGACAACAGTTATAGTTTGAAGTCTAACTGCCGCACTCAGAGACGTTTAATGATTACTTAAATCGATCCTTAGTATAGATTTAAAAAAGTACACTCTCAGAGTCAGTTAACGATTCATTAGCGTCCCTTAATGTCTCTTAAAGTTAAGCATAGGCAAACCTTCACTAAACCCTTAAATGTATGATTTTTACTTTTTAAGCAAATTAAATTTATTTGGATGTAAGATTAGCTCTATAGTAAGGGAAAAATATTAAAAAAAAAATATTCATAAAATTACTTTACGTAGGTATTTATTTGTTTTAAATTGGGTTAATGGAAATTTACACCTTTATGTAAACAGAACTAAACTAGGAACAAAATGTGTATGTGATGTGTACAAATATCATAATGAGTAAGTTTATTTGAGATAATAAGCTTACTCATTATGATATTTGTAAAAACAATTATTGTTTTTGTTGAGGCAAAGGTTAACATTACATTTAGAACAATGAATTGTTGGATATCCCTTACAATTGGGGTATTTACATCGCAAGGATCCCCCTACCAAAGGCCAATGATCTTGCCCATCTCTACGAACTTATTTTGGTGGGGCAACTGCTACAGCACTTCTTTTTTTTTGGCTAGGATCTCATTTTCTAGAAGATTAGAACTTGGACGACCTCTTTTACTTTCATTAGCTGCTCCCATGTTACAGAGGACGAAGGCCAGTTCATTTCTAAAAGCACCTAAATTAAGGATATCTTTCTTAGTTACATTTTTAGCAATTCATTTTTTTTTTTATAAATTATCCATGCATTTATTACTGCCAGGTCTAAAAGATGAAAAAAAAATACGAATATACCATTTTCTTGACTTGAGCGTTATTCTGTACCTTCCCAGAAAACTATCCATAAGATCTAAACGATCCATTAAAGACATTGTCAAATTGACAGTTACCATTGTTGGGGTTATATTATTGTTATTTTACAATTTCTATCAGTGAATTCGCGAGTGTTTCGAGGCAAAATGACTGATCTGGTAGATTTTATCGAGTTTGTGGAGTATGCCAGAAGGCATAGAGATGTAGGCCCAAGGCGGTATTTACGTGATTATTCAGATCCCTTTACAAAATACTCCGTTCAAGATTTTTTTGCGCGGTATAGATTTTCACCAGAATCGGTAAAGAATGTTTTATTGCCTTTGTTGGAACCTGATCTTCGAAAATCAACAAAACGAGGATTACCATTTGCCCCAGAAATAATGTTGCTGATAACATTACGGTTCTTCGCTACAGGCAGTTTTCAGGTTAGTGTGCAATAATAGAATGTAAAGTGTTTATTGTACAAACAAAAAGACTTCATTATTTTGATATGTATTCTTCAACAGTTCATCCATTTTACAGAAACTAGATGGCGATGTAATGAATATCTGCCAGCAATCAGTTTCTAGAATCATTGCTCGTGTATCTGCATTGCTAGCAAGCAATATCAAGAACGTTGTAAAGTTCCCATCAACAGTAGAAGGAGTTAACGCAGTGAGGTAAGACTTATTACCTAACCAAAATATTAAATTAATATTAACCTTACATATTCTCATGTAGGCGTATATATGTCGCAGGGATATGACTAGCAATTTTATTTACCGACGAAGCCACCTTTACAAGGTCAGGCATTTACAATGTTCATAATGAACATTACTGTAGCCGGGTAAATGAACGCCGAGTACGGCAAGACAGTTACCAACATCGTTTTTCCGTAAACGTATGGGCAGGAATTCTCGATAATAAACTTCTCGGACCCTATTTAATTGACGGCCATTTAAATGCGCAGACGTACATGGCAATTTTAAGAGATGTGTTCGACAGAATGTTGGACAATGTGCCTTTGCGTTCCGTGAGAAACCTGTACTACCAACACGACGGTGCCCCTGCTCATTTTCAGCTGCAAGTCCGAGCTATGCTGGATGAGGAGTTTTCTGGGCGATGGATTGGCCGTGGAGGCCCAGTGGCGTGGCCCGCACGCTCGCCAGATCTTACACCTCTGAACTTTTATATTTGGGGGGAAGTGAAGCGCCGTGTGTATGCCACCGAGTTCAATAATACGTCGGAACTAAAAAGACGGATTCGTAGTGCATTTAGAGACCTAAAAAATGACACTGTTGTGCTTCCTAGAGTGCAAAACAATTTAAAAAAACGTGCGGAGGCATGCGTAGCCGTAAATGATTCCAATTTTGAACAGCTTTTGAGATTACTGTAAGTGTACATAATTCAATCAGTGTAGATATTCAATCAGTGTAAATTTAACGTAATTTTTAATCAAACTGTAGATAAAAATGTGATTAACTTTTAAATACGCCAAAAATACCTACCCAGTTGTTTGTTTTTTTTTTTCTTTTTCTCTGTATTTAAATTAAATCAAATTTTCACTCGTCAAGCTACAGTAGTAGGTATTTTTGCCTGTCCTAAGCCAGGAAAAGTATGAAGGGAAGTTACATCACAGGTTATTTAATTTTGTATGTGTTTCAAACGGGCGGCCAGTGCTGCAGGTCACCGCCCTTTAACTCGCGCGCATAGTATCCATAAATTTACGGACAGTGTCGGAAAGAAACTTATTAAAAATTTTAAATGAAAAAAACATTTATTTATTTTTAAATTCAGATAAATAAAATTATAATTAAGTCAACTACCTATGGTTTCAAGGATAACGGTGTTCACACTAACGCCCTGTATATTACATTTTATTCATTTTTTACGAAGTGTTGCACCAACTTGATAAACGTTGGAATAATTGTTCAAAAAGAAAAGAAAAAAACAACCAATGTCCAATATTTATCACCACTTTTGAAACCACATCTGAAAAGATCTTGAATGATGTAGGAACAACACCAAAGAAGGCACAAATCATTGTTACTCCGACCCAGTCACCAAAACCATCCACTTCAGGACTTCACAGGGCTCCTATATATCGTCGTCCAATAATTTACAGCTCAGGATCCGAGACAGACTCTGAAACAAATATTGAATTGCAGATAACACAACTGGCATTAAACAAATCATCACTGGCCATGGATAATATATATGGTTCTGAAGAAAATATCGAAGACAGCGATGATTTTGGTTCTGATGACAACGTACCTTTGGCGAACCTCAAAGACAATAAATTTAGGTCTCCTTTTCAAGAACGACTGCCAACGCCAAACTACGCTGTGACAAAGAATAAACCTAGGAGAAAAGCTATCAATTATAAAGGCCAACGAGTCACCAAAGATCTGTTTAAGGAACAAGAAACATTGAAAGAAAATAAGTTGACAAAGAAAAGAAAACCCAAAGAATCAGAGAAGAAGACTGAAATTAAAAAAAAGAAACGATCTAAAGGGGATAAAAGAAAAAGAAGCAATCTATCGGTAGAGGAATCTTGGTTCTGCCCAGCTTGCAATGAAAATCGTGTGTCTGATATGAGACAGTGTGTTAAATGCAGAATATGGTACCACGAAGAATGCCTAGGGCTAACCAAATATGATAAAGATTTTTTTACTGTCAAAACTGTGATGAATAAGTATAGTTCCCAAAGGAGTACCTATTTTTTTCCTAAATATTTGTGTGTGTAATGGTAAATTCTTAGTGGTTGAAGTACGATAACTTCTAAACTAATTTAATTCCAACAGTTCCTAATCAAAAGTCTGATTTAGAATATGTTATTACTAGTCTTAGTATAAGAAATTTTGTGATAACTTAATAAGTGGCTTTATTACCCCCTGGGGGATAAAAAGGCCCATTGTTATTATCTGTTATGATTATGTGAAGAAAACATTTTTATTTGTTCTATTAGCTGAAAAGTGCCATAAACGTTATGTTTCGTTGATTATTTCATAAGAAAATAAAAAAAATTTTTTGGGCCTTAATTTACTATGGTAGTTTAATAAGGCCCACGGTAAGTGTTTTTAAAAATGGTTATGTTTCTTTCCATACTGATTTTTGTATTACCATTAACCTTTTATTTTAATCGCAAATAAATAAACATTCTTATGAACTAAACTTCTTTATTTTTTTTACAATAATTTCTGAGTTATTTGGTTTTAAAATTAGGAGGCCTTATTTGCCGCAGGTACCTTGTAAAAACCAAGAAAATGCTCAAGATACAGAAGTTTTTTTTATCAAAAATGACAAACTAAATACGGAAAGATTACATCTACTAAAACAATTAAATATTAAATATCTAGAATACATTCTTCTAACTTAGACAAAAGTACTAGAAAGAACCAAACTGATACTGACTTGAAGAGTGAATTAAGCCGTCTTCAAGACAAACTAAGTTCAATGACCATAAAGTATACAGCCTCTGAAAATCAAATGTGGGAATATGCAATGAATGAGCTGGTGAGTTCACAAAAAACGAATTGTGAGCATTGTCAATCACCATCTAATGATCCTGCGCCGGACCGTTCATTGACAATATGCGATACCACCTCATCCCAGTCTAGTGTCAGTTTGCCCGTAGAAATTACCAATTGTTTTTCACAACCGAGTATAAATAAAGATGAAGTTATTTTTTGTGATGAGATTGGAAAAGATTTAGGTCACTTTTTGAGAAATGAATATCCAGACACTCAATAATAAATAACTGCATGCCTAGTTGTTCGTTATTTGATATAATGAAAAAAAAAATGTAAATTTCACCAAGACATATGGTGTTTTAATATTTGTTGGGAATAGGGGTTAAGTGAACAAGGGAGAATTACTACAGTATTATAACACCTTGAGTAACATAAATGTAAGAAAAATTGTTATGTTTACATTCCCTTACAGTTTGCCACAGGAAGAAAATCTCATTAGACATAAGATTAATACAATATTGTACAATGTGACATTAAATAATCCGCTGTTCCATTTAATTGACACCAACAATTATGTTGGTACTAACTTCTATTTAACAAAAGATAGATATCATTCAGATAATTACTATCTTTCAAACTTTTATAGGAGAACGATAGCTGTGTGTCGCTATCATATTATTTTTATTACAGCCAAGAACTTGGCTAAACAAATTGCTCCTATTGACCTTAATATTAATTTAAATTAGAAAATAAGACAACAGAGGCAATCTCTAGCATAAATGTCATAAACAAAAATCATTCTCGTCAAGTTTTGAATTCAATAAATAGTATCAATCTGGTGCATCAAAATATTCAAGAATTAATGAATAAAGATTTAGTTAGAAGTAGAACTTTTCCTTAATTGTAATAATATTGATATTTTTTGTATAACTGAACATTGGCTTAAAAGTCACCAGTACATGTTCAATTTTAGTAATCACTAGATTGGTAGTTCGTTCAGCAGAATTGTTGCCATTCGTGGTGGCTCATTGCTCTTAGTAAATAACCACCTGAAATATAAAGAACGGAAAGATATTGCGAGTCTGTCTGTTGAGCGATCAATTGAAATAGCCTGTATTGAGTTGGATCAGTTTCTTATATTGTGTACAAACCCCCTACTGGATTGTATGACTGCTTTGAAAAAGTTCACCTCTTAAATTTGTAATACCTGGTGGCTTCAGAGCCACCTCAGGGTTGACATGAAGGCAAGGGCAGGGATATTTGTGTATGATGAGAAAATCAGGAAATATCGCCTTTCGGAATGAGAGTGGACAAAGAGGTGGACATGATAACTAGACGGGCTCTTGCGACAGGAATATTGGCCAACTACAGATTAGCCTCCTGCGGAAGGTGCTAGAATGTCAACTGCTAGAGAATTAGAGAGGAAGGTTAATGAAATATCTGAGGGAGAAATGCACAATATATACCTACTTAAATGGCCTGTTATACACAGCAGTAAAAGATAAGTAAGTTGTTACATTTGATTTTTAAATAAGTTGTTACACTTATACATAAAGGAACATCAAGGAATTTTATTTACTCGCCACCTACCCAGTGAGTACCACACACACGCCACACAAACAACCAAATTACGTTGACAGGCATGTTCTTTATTACTAAATTAGTATCTATTAACTACAGGCATATACTGTAACTTTAGGCTAGGCTATAAAAGCATTTAAAATTGCAACCGAAAGTTAAACCAAACCGAGCCATTTGGTGTTCTATTTATTTAATACATCAAATCATATAATTCTTACTTGTGTTGTAGCACTAGAAGGCCAAAAAAGGAGCAGTTAAAAGGAAGTCCAGCTTAATTGCAGCCACGAGGCGGCGCAATGGTAGTGGCATAGATTTGCCAGAACTCAGTGAAATAGAGTTGAAAATCCAAACCAATATGGGAGGATAAAGTTTTGGTTGTGGATATCAGAACTTAGAAATAAACACTTTTTAGTTTTATAATTTGCAAGGCTTATAGACACCTTTACAAATTTATTGATTTGATTGAAATTAATAAGTAATTTTTACGAAGCGCCATTGGATAGAACTGTGGAAAGTGAAGAGTCTCCCAGCACACACTCGTAAGTTTTTTTTTTGTCAGGTTAATGAGTTAACTTAGAATATTTACACAAAATTATATTTATAATATTTTTAGAATATTGTCCTGAGCAGCAGACTAACCAAAGTGAGGTTCTTATATATGAGCCAGGCCATAAAATGTTGGGGTGCCACGACAGAAAACCTCCACGAGTGCCCGCGGACTGTAGTTCCCTTGCGGACACGTCCTGAGGGAAGACCAGTCTGCGGGACGGTGCACCCTGGGAGGCGGCCATAGACCCCCTTGGGCACTCCAACCCAAGGGCCTCTATGGCCGTCTGCGAATGTTCTGTCCGACGGACCACTTCAACGCGTGTCCCTCTGCTACAGCAGAGGGCACAGTGGCGAAGTAAGAGCGGGCCCGGTGTGCACTCACACTGCCGCCGGGCAGGCAGGAGGAAGACGTGTTCCTCCTTCTGCCACCGTTAGTCTCGTAGCCCCAGAGATTGTCCAAGGTCATGTTTCTGACTCTTGATGGGGGACGAGGGCCTTGGCTTAACCGCCCGGGCCGCGAGGAAGACAACCTCTATAAAAAATTACCCCAAACCTCCAAGCGGCGGCGCACCGTGAGGGAGGTTGTTAGCTTGACTAATGGGTAGCTAAATTAGTCTCTAGTGCGAACCACGTACTTGAGCCAGTAAAATATATATATACTCGTGGGAACAAAAATGCAAGACTCTAAATTTTTTAAAACCCCAAAGGAGAGTGACGCGCGGTCGGAGTCCGACGCGCAGTCCGAAAGGAGCTCGGAGGGCTCGGAGTGTGAGGAGGCAGCGGGGACTTCAGGGAGAGGATCAAGCCTCTCCCAGAAGAAGCGCTCCGCTTCCTACAGAAAAAAGGAGGACGGGTCGTCCTGCTCGGAGGGGCGGGCGAAGATCCCCACCAGCAGCCGTGGCGCGGGCCGAGCCCGCGGGAAAGGAAGGGGCCTCACGGCCAAAAAATCCGCCGAGCGAGCCGACAGGCTTGCCGCGGAGGGGCGCCACCCCGGCGCGGGCGACTCTGGCAGGGACCTCTCGGAGCCGTCCGGCAGCGAGAGGCGCACCGAGGCGGAGTCAGGCGGGGAGGCGGCCATGCCCTTCAAGGAGCTGGCCGTCACCCTGCTTCGAGACATGGCCCGCCAGAGGGACAAGGCCACGCGGGAGCGAACAATCCGTCGCCACGCCGCGTCCCTCCAGGGGGCCTTAGAAGCCTCCGTCGAAAAGAGGGTGGAGAGGCTCCGCAGCGAGCTTCGGGCGGAGCTCCAGGCCGAGCTCCGGGCTGAGGTCCGGGCGGAGCTCGCAAGGGCGCCGAACAGGGGCCGCCAGGAACCGATGGAGGAGGGGCGCGAGCAGGAGCAGGGGCAAAGCCAGCCCCAGCCCCAGCCCCAGCCCGAGCCGGAGAGTCAGCTGCTGACATTGATGCAGCGGGAACTCGCAGCTTTGCAGCAGGGGCTGCAAAAGCAGCAGCTGGAGTTCCAGCAGCGCATCGAGCGGCAGCTGTCTCTCCTGGAGGGCATTGTCCTGCGCCCTCCACTGGCGGCCTCTGGCCAGAAAAAGGCGGCGTCCTATGCCGCTGCCGCGGCTGTGGCTTCTGCGCCCAAGGCGGGCCCGTCGGGGCAAGCAGGGCGCAAGGCCGCGGCGCCGGAGCCCGCAGGGCCGAGGCCGGAGCCCGCGACGGCCAAACAGCAGCAGCAGCGGCGGAAAAAGGGTGCGGCGGTGCCTGCCGCTAAACCGGCAGGACCTCCTGCCGCCGTGGCGACTAGGCCGCGCCTGCCACCTCCTCCACCCGAGGAGTCTGGCGCCGAGTGGACGGTGGTCGGCGCCAGAAAGCAGGCGGGCAAGGTGGCCAGAGCGGCCAAAAAGCGCGCGAGGCGGCAGGAGCGCAAGAAGCGGGCCATGGCGGCGCGTCTTCGCGCCCCGAATTCCGAGGCTGTAGTCATTACGCTACAGCCTGAAGCGGAAAAGAAGGGCGTGACGTACGACGACGTCATGGCGAAGGCGAAGCAGGCAGTGCTGCCCCACCTTGGGGAGCTCGGAGCCGCTGCGGGCTTCCGCATGAGGCACACAATCACTGGGGCCCGAATCCTCGAGGTCCCCGGTGCGGCCAGCGGCCCTGCAGCGGATGCCCTGGCTGCCAGGATCAGGGCGTCTCTGAGCGAGGAGGAGGCCCGAGTGTCCAGGCCCACAAAGTGCATTGATATGCGCATCATGGGCCTGGACGACTCCGTCAAGGTGGGCGAGGTGGTGGCCGCCATTGTCAGGGCGGGCGGGTGCACGGCCGAACAGGTTCGGGCGGGCGCCATCCGCGCTGACAGCACGGGCATGCGAGCCGTAACGGTAAGCTGTCCTGTGCAGGCGGCCAAAACCATCACCGGGGAGGGCCGTCGGCTTTTGGTGGGCTGGGTCTCCGCACAGGTCAAGCTGCTGGAGCCCAGACCTCTGCGGTGTTTCCGCTGCCACGTGGGGCACCACGTGGGAGCCCACTGCACCGCGGAGGATCGCAGCAACCGCTGCCACCAGTGTGGCCAGCCCGGCCACAAGGCCGCAGAATGCCGTGCTACGCCGCACTGCTACGCATGTGCGGCGGCCGGCAAGCCGGCCGACCACCGGGCTGGCGGCAGGTCCTGCGACCCCCCCGCCAAGGCCAAGGGCAAGGCCCGCAGGTCCATCCCCGCCGATATCCTCGCCACTGCAGCCGCCTCCTTGGCCGCCGCCGCCATCGCCGCCGCACCCGCCGCCGCGGCTGTGCCCCCTAGGGGGGCTCGGGAGGAGACTGTAATGGAGTGTCAATAACGGCCCCATTACGTCTCCTCCAGGCGAATATCAACCACTGCGCCCCCGCTCAGGATCTGTTGCTCCAGAGCATGGCGCAGTGGTTGATCAATGTCGCCGTAGTCACCGAGCCGTATTTTGTCCTGCCCAGTGGTGATTGGGTTCAGGACCTGGACGGCTCGGTGACCTTAATTAAGTCGGCCGCCGCCGGTACCCCGCCCCCCGAGTCCGTCACGAGGGGGCGGGGTTGCGTGGCAGCACGGTTCGGGGACATCGCCGTGGTAGGCGTCTACCTGTCCCCGAGCCGATCTCTCGACGAACTGCACGTCTCCCTGATGGAGCTAAATTCCGTCGTCGCTGGGTTCGGTTCCCTCCCCGTGGTCGTTTGCGGGGACTTCAACGCCTGGAACACGGCTTGGGGTTCCCGGTTCACGAACCAGAGGGGTCGGATGGTGGAGGACTGGGCCTTGGAGCTGGGCCTGGTCGTACTGAACCGGGGTTCTGTCCCCACGTTGGTGCGGATGCGGGGTGAGTCGGTGGTGGACATTTCGTTCGCCAGCCCCGCTCTGTCGCCGCGTGTAGTCGACTGGCGCGTGATGGAGGAGGTGGAGACGTACTCCGACCACCGGTATATCCGGTTTGACGTCTCCGCCGAAACCTCGGCCGCGCCGGTCCGACGGAGCCCTTGCGGTCCGCGGTGGGCGCTTAAGCAGATGGACCGGGAGCTCCTCCTGGAAGCCGCGACGGTACAGGCCTGGGTGCAAGCACCGGACAGGCCTGTCGACATCGACGTCGAGGCGGAGTGGTTCCAGGAGGCCATGTCGCAAATTTGCGATGCGGCAATGCCCCGTGTCCGTCCAGGACGAGCTAAGCGCCAGGTGTACTGGTGGTCGCCGGAGATCGGCGCTCTGCGCAATGCGTGCAATCACGCGCGACGCCGGTACGCCAGGCACTGCAGGCGCCGCATCCGCCCGCCGGATGCGGAGGTCAGAGAGGCGGAGCTATATGAGGAATACAGAGAGGCGAAACGCACCCTCCGAACGGAGATCAAGCGGGCCAAACTCGAGGCCCGCAACGTGTGGCTGGGGTCTCTGAACGCGGACCCATGGGGGCGCCCGTACAAGTTGGTACGGGACAAGCTTCGCCCCTGGGCTCCGCCGTTGACTCAGAGTCTCCGGCCCCAACTCGTGGAGGGTGTGGTTAGCTCTCTGTTCCCTGCGCGGGAGGAACACTCCCCCCCGCCCATGGCTCCGCCTCCGCCAGCGGTGTCAGACCCGGATCGCAACAGCGACGACGACGAAAATGCTCCAGAAGTGACCGAGGTAGAGCTGAGAGTGGCGGTGCGAAGGCTTAGTGCCAAAAACACCGCCCCAGGACCCGACGGCTTGCCAGGGAAAGCCTGGGTCCTGGCCATGGAGGCTCTCGGGCCTCGACTGAGAGGGCTCTTCAGCGCATGCCTGGAGAGGGGCCAGTTCCCACTTCGCTGGAAGACGGGGAAACTGGTCCTCGTAGCGAAGCCAGGGCGCCCTGCGGACTCTCCGTCCGCATACCGGCCCATTGTGCTGCTCGACGAGGTGGGCAAGCTCTTTGAAAGAGTAATTGCAAACCGCCTCGTCGTGCGGCTAACACGGGTGGGGCCGGACTTGTCGGACGGACAGTTCGGCTTTCGCAGGGCGCGCTCTACAATAGACGCCATCATGCGCGTGCGAGCCCTCACGACAGGGGAAGCGGTGTCCCAGGGTAGGTGTGTCGTGGCAGTGTCCTTGGACATTGCCAACGCCTTCAACTCCCTGCCCTGGAGTACGATCCGGAGGGCACTCCGGTACCACCGGGTGCCCGAATACCTCTGTCGAGTGGTCGAGGCGTACCTGTCAGACAGGTACATTGTCTACCCCGGTCACCAGGGAGACTGGAATCGTCGAGAGATGTCGTGCGGTGTTCCGCAGGGGTCGGTTCTAGGCCCACCCTTGTGGAACATCGGCTACGATTACGTGCTGCGCGGCGACTTCCCTGACGGGGTCAGCGTGGTTTGCTACGCAGACGACACGCTGATCCTAGCGCAGGGAGAGTCGCACCAGGCGGCGGTCGCTCTAGCGACACGCGGGGTTGCGATAGCCGTTGGTAGGATCCAGGAGTTGGGACTCGAGGTGGCGCTGCATAAATCCGAGGCAATGTGTTTCCACGGCCCTCGGAACGCGCCACCATCGGACTCCCAGCTTACGGTAGGAGGAGTTCGCATCGGCGTCGGGTCGACGATGAAGTATCTGGGACTCGTCCTCGACAGCCGGTGGAATTTCGTAGAACATTTCCGACGTCTGGCTCCCAAACTTCTCCGGGCTGGGGCTGCTCTCAAGCGGCTCCTGCCCAATCTTGGGGGTCCAGACGCCTCCTGCCGGAGGCTCTACGCGGGGATCGTTCGGTCCATGGCCCTCTACGGGGCGCCGGTGTGGGCGCCGTCGCTGGCAAAGCGACCGGCATCCATACTGAACGCCTGCCAGAGGGTCATGGCAATACGGATGGTGCGGGGTTACCGCACGATCTCCCGCGAAGCGGCGAGCCTTCTGGCTGGCCTACCACCGTGGGATCTGGAGGCAACAGTCCTTGCACACATGCACGACATGCGCGTGGAGATGCAACGCCGGGGTGAAAGTCCACTGCCGCAACATGTCAAGGCATGGCGGACAGAGCTCCGGCGGGATCTCATGGTGAAATGGCGTCAACGGCTATCGCAACCCAGTGCTGGGCACGCCACGATTATGGCGGTAAGTCCCCTCTTTGAGGCGTGGCTGGAAAGACCTCACGGCGTCCTTACCTTCCGCATGACGCAGGTCCTCACCGGACATGGCAAGTTCGGGAGGTACCTGCATCGGATTCAAGCGGAAGAGACGCCCGGGTGTCGCCACTGTGCGCAACGCCCGGAGGACACGGTGGAGCACACCGTCGAGGTGTGCCCTGCCTGGGCGGAGCATCGCCGTGCCCTCGTGGGGGTGATCGGCGGCGGAGACCTCTCACGCCGGGCCCTGGTCGAGGCCATGGTCCGGAGCGAGGAGGAATGGCAGGCGGTCGCCTCCTTCTGCGAAGCAGTAATGCTTGCAAAGGAGGAGGCCGACCGCATCAGGCAACGGCGCCCTCGCCGCCGTCGCCGGGATTCCGATCCCGATTTCCGGCCACCGTAGACGCAGGCTCGCGGACGGCGAGCTATGGGTAGCTCGCTGTCCGATGGTCCGGTAATGGACCGAGTCTAAGGCGTCGACGGCGCGCACTGTTCCCGCGCGCCTCAAGGAGTTGTCAGCAGCAGGAGGGGCCCAGCTGGGTCGAAGCCTACTGGGGACAGGGTTGTCCGAAAGGGAGCTCGTGCCCCGGTATGAAGGCTAGAAGGAACGGCGCGGGGTTTTTAGTCAGTAAGAGTCTGACACTGTCTCCCGCTCCACCCAAGAGCGGGTTTCGTCAAAGATGATTTTCCCCGTCGAGAAAAAAAAAAAAAAAAAAAAAAAAAAAAAGGCCATAAAATGTTAAAGTTAATTGCAGCTCCTACCTACCGTGTGCATAGAGACAATACTCGGTCGCCGACGCACTCATCAGCTACCTCCGCGTCAAACTGCAGCGCGCTGGCGACTATTGAGAAAGTTACCTTCGTCACAACGCCGCTCAAAAATGGTTAGCATCACAGAGCGTTTCATAACCATCGAAGAACGCCGAGCATCAGGCAGCTCCTACTAAGCGTGTGCAAACAGTTACGCGATCGCCGACGCACTCACCAGCTATCTCCGCGTCAATCTGCAGCGCGCCGGCGACTATTGAGAAGGTCAGTTCCGTCACAACGCCGCTCTGAAATGGTTAGCCTCACAGAGCGTTTCATAGCCATCGAGGAACGCCGAGTACAGGCAGAGCGTTTCATAGCCATCGAGGAACGCCGAGTACAGGCAGAGCGTTTCATAGCCATCGAGGAACGCCGAGTACAGGCAGAGCTCTTGATTGCCCAAGCAATTAGCCAACAAGTTGAGGGTCATCGGGCTATGGCTCAGGCTCTAGACAGAAAAAGTAGTGCAATTAGAGTCTTAATAAATAAATAAAAATAAGAAGTATGTTTAGATTGTTTTAGCAACACAGCGTCTCATAACCATCGAAGAACGCCGAGCACAGAGCACAAGGTGAACTCTTGATTGCCGAAGCAATTACTCGACAAGTAGAGGGCCATTAGGCTATGGCTCAGGCTCTAGATAGAATAAGTAGTGCAATTTGATATTGAATATGTAGTAAAGAATAATGTAGGTTAAAAGATTAAAAGAAGGGAGTGACAGTGTCGCAAACAAGAAATACTTTAAAAAAATATTCAAAAGGCCTTTTAGAAATGATTAGTTTTCGCAGGCGGCTAGGCATGTGGGTATAACTCGCAAAACTGCAGTCCAAATATAACATTACTTGTGAGAAGTGTGTGAGGTGGCGGAGGCTCATGACTGTCTGTGAATCGGCTATGAAATTAATTTGTGACATTTAGCCTAATTACGAGTCAATAACAGAAGCAAAAAAGAAGTATTAACCTGAATGTATTTTATGTACAGAGAGGAAAGCTGAAGTCTCTCTTCAGAACCTATTGAGACTGCCGAGAGACTCTTACTGTCTTTAAAAGTTGTAATATTGCATTTAGGTCCAAATCAGAGGCAAGACCTGTCTTATTTGGTCACCAACGGAAGCAGGAGTGAAACTCTTCAGTCACATTTTGGAATCCTGGGATAATTCCCAGGATGCTATTTGCATATTCAGAGACCTTTCAAAAGCATTTGACTGTGTTGACCATCATACTCTGATCTGTAAATTACATCATTACCTTTTTTGTTTTATATAGCCTCTTTTTTCTAATATAAATAAATGGAAGAACACTGTAGGTTCCGCGAATTCTTAGATTACGTCCTATTATGATTCACTTATTTAAAATTATTATTTTTATTGTGCTTTTAAGTACAATATAGACCGGTCTACACTGTTCTTACATAATATCTATTAATACTGTAATAAGGAAATATTGTAAGAACAATTATTTCTTTTTTAAAAGAGCAACCATGGATTTTTTTGTCGGTTCTTCTCCATAGGAAACGACCAATTTGGAACCGTGTACTAGCTTCTGACGTTTAATAAGTGCCCATGTAGGCCTATAAATAAAAACTTTTGAATTGAATTTCAAAGTATGGATGTGATAGCTCAGGTGGTCATTCGCAATATAAACAAAAATTCCAAGAAAATGATAGTTCGGATGTAAAATGTATTTATAGTTACGTGTATTTTTTTTATCAGATTCCTGTCATGCCTTTCTCAGTAGTGTAAACAATTGACAAAGGCGAATTTAGATTAAAGGCTGTACCAAATCTATGGATGCATAATAAATGCTTAATTGGTTGACTGGTAGAGAATGTCTAAGGCATTAAGTCCGCCTTTGTACCTTTCTGTTCCATGAAGTTTTAATAAATAAATAAATGACTTTTTTGGCAAAAGAAATCAGTAGATATGATGAGACAGGAAAATAGTTCACCTGATGCTTCTTGGCTAATCATGTCGTGTGATGTAAAAAGAAAAAACCTCAAAACGTTGCAAGAGTCACAGGATCAAATTCATACAATGAAAGACAAATCAGACACTGAAACTGACGAAGGAGATACGAACCGTCGATCATTACGCAAGGAAAAATATCCCTTGCCAGAGAAATCTTTCAACGAATTGGCTAAGGCTTTAACAGATGTAAGCTACCTATATCAATTATACAACCACTAGATGCCACATTTGACATATATTGCGAGGGTTATTAGGTATTATAAGAAAGAACAAATTTTACATGTAACGGCGAGAGGTGCTCAGCCTTTCCCTCATTTTACAGCAGCATCCTCGTATCCCACTTACAACTTAATCATAAAAATGTTACATTCATTAATTTTTTTTCAGAATCATGATCAAGTTCAAAGTACTACGACACCAAGCACTCAAGTCGCCCAAAAGTCCCAAGAAGACACAAATTGCTGTTTTGTGCAACAAGAGCAGATTGTTGGTACAGCCGAGGGCAATATCCTTGTCACCGGAATTCCGGAACAGAGTTTCGTCCTTTATATACATACGGAAAGAATTTAAAGCTATTAAGGAAACATAAGTAGTGTATTATTGGGGCTTCTGCATCATTCGCCTCGCGCCCCTATAGTACATGACACAGAACAGAAGAAAGTAACGATTCCTGTGTTCTGTGGTACATGATCTGCGTCCGAATCGCAATCATCATCAGCCTTTTTAATGTTCCCACTGCTGGGATTCAGCCCTCCTCTCTAGGAGAGGGAATAGGCCGTAATCCACCACGCGGGCCCAGTGCGTGTTGGTGGATGTCACATGTCTTCGAATTTTTGGTTCTAGGACATGCCGGTTTCCTCACGATGTTTTCCTTCACCGTTTTGAGAGCAGTGGTGATGAAATAAGTTACACAAAGTGATGCGCCTGGCTGGGTTCGAACCCGCGACCTACAACTCGTAAGTCGGGGCCATTACCATTCGGCCACCACTGCTCCCTCCTGCTTCAATCGCAATAGAAATTTAATATTATTTTAATCATCGATGCATCGTCGTACTGATATCATACTTGACTGGCCTGTTGGTCTAGTGGTTAGTGACCCTGACTGCTATGCCTGAGGTCGTGGGTTCGATTCCCACCCAGGACAAATGTTTGTGTGATGAGCATAATCATTTGTTCTGTGTCTGAGTGTAATTTATCTACAATATGTATGTATTTAGAAATATATAAGTATGTCTATCAGTTGTCTAGTGCCTATAACACAAGCTCTGCTTAGCTTAGCTTGGGACTAGACGGCGGCGTTGTGTGATAGTTGTGGAATATATTATTATATTATATTATTATACGAGGGATGCCTTTTAAGTTTTATCGTTTGAAGAAAAAAACACAACTAGAACCTTTTAAAGTATTATTTATTGTTTTTCAAAGTATTCATCTCGAAGTTAAATACGTTTTTCCATTCGATCGAACCAGTTATTAAAACTCTCAAGGATGATTCACGCTACACCGTGTCTCGACCGGGCCGTGCCCCAGCCGGGGCACGGTCTAACATTAATGATATACTTTTGTATGAAGTAATTCATGCCTGACCGTGGCTCGGCCGTGCCCTTACCGTGCGCCGTCGGGACTCGGCCGGGGCACGGCGTTGTAATGTCGGTGGGTATTGTTTCCCGGCTCCGGCACGGTCCAGCCCCGACACGTCGTAAAATGAACGTAGGCGCCCGGGCACCCGCAGAGCAGTCAACGTCAAATCTTAGTGAGGTCTGCAGCTCAACAGCAAAATAGACGATGAAAAACTATTAGAATGTGTACGCAAGTACCCTGTGATTTACGACATGAGCCATTTTAAGTATTTAGATAACAAATACAAAAATATTATATGGAAAACCATTTCGGACGAAATAAAACAATCTGGTAAGTAAAGACTTTAATTTCAACTTATATTTATAATAGTTATTGAAGTGTCACTAATTTCTTAACGACAATATTTAAGTGCAATGTGATTGTCGGTTTTAGTAGGTATTTTAGAATATGTTAGGTAATTGATAAGAAGTATATTTTAGTTTAAGTAGGTATTTATGCCTGATACTGTTGCCTTATTAAATTACGTCCCGATGTTGACGCTAAATATTCTTTAAACGTTTCTCTTACCGCAAATGCATCATTAGCTGGCCTTCCTGGTTGAACGTTCAGTGGATTTAATAAATGCGGTTGCGCATTTTGTGCACTATGATTGACAAGCCCTGTGTAATCTTTTTGTTGACATAAATAATTATGCAGTACGCATGTAGATAGAATAATATAATCAACATTTTTTGGAGCAAGTTTTATTCTTCTTTGAAATATTCTAAATCTTTGTGTCAAAATACCAAATGCATTTTCAACTAGTCGTCGGACTAATGACAGTCTATGACTGAACTTCGTTTTATTAGCATCATCTGTTGCTTGGTGTCCTGGATACGGTCGTATTAGGTATGTTTTCAAAGGAAAAGCTTCATCACCAACGATTGCATATGGTGCAAACGTAGAGGAACCGGGTAAATTTTTACCCATAGGTACACGAAGCGTCCCATTTTCTAAACATTTTCCAAGATTACATTGTGCGAAAATGCCACCATCACTGTTTCGTCCGTAAGCGCCAACATCAACTGCAATAAATTTGTAACATGCGTCCACTAACGCCAATAAAACAATTGAGAATATGTGTTTATAATTAAAATATATAGAACCACTATTGGCTGGGGCTTCAATAACAAAATGTTTTCCATCCAATGCGCCGATACAATTTGGAAATCCTCTAAGCTTTTCAAAATCTTCAGCAATTTTACGCCACATTTCTTCTGTTGGTTGTGGCATAACGTCTTTCTTAAGTCTTTTAACGATAGAGCGACATGTGCTGTGCACGATTTCGGCTATAGTTTAATGGCCCAATTGAAAACTGAACGAAATAGTTTTAAACGAATCTCCAGTAGCCAGGAACCTGAAAAAATAATAATGGTTTGATTTCGGGGTATAGATACCCCGAAATCAAATCAATAGCTCACTGTGGTACATAGATCTATGTACCTCAGTGAGCTATTGCGTATTAACCGTACCATTTATACAGGTTGTAAAGAAAATTATTTAACGTGTTCATTTTATACTATCTTTTTGCAGATGATGTAAAAAAAGGTGGGCAAACATACGGGACCAGTTCAAAAAACACAGAAACAAACGTAAAACCAAGAGTGGACAGGGTGCTGTTGCTATAAAAAAATATAAATACGAAGAGAGCCTGAATTTTTTACTGCCTCATATTGGTAGCGCCATCTCTTTTTAATGTCGTAAATCAAGGATATGTTTTTTGAGATTTCGCGGGCGATCGATATCCTATCCTATATATCATTCCTTCATTCATTCCATTTCCTATTTCGTACGCCTTCAACACGGGTCGACAGAACGAACCGAAACTTCTACGTGAACGGTCCCCGTGTCTCAACCGCCGGCTCCAAACCTCATGTCTGGAGACTGATGCATCTAACTCGTTAGATTGCCGAGGACCTTATAAACGCGTCTATTGTCCGCCTTTTGGATACAAAAACAATTGTGCAAACTGTGTAAAGTGTGGAGTGTGATTGAGGCCGTCGCCATCTTGGAGCAGAAGATCACCAGCTCGCCGGTCTTCGCGCCACGTGGGCTAGCTTCGAGTCTCAGGTAAGGCGTACGATCCTCACAATCCCATATTACAGATCGCCCGATTGCATCCGAGAATATTTTCCCGCCTTTTAGCGCAACAATTGCCAGCCGCCTTCAAATACAGTCCACTATTGAAAATAGGCACGAAATTATAAGGTTTCTCAAACCCGCTACACCATTTTTTTGGTCATTCGAACCGGGTATATTTCTAAAATATATCCTTTTACCATAATATCTTACGTAGGAATCTACGTAAAATTCCTACTTGGGTCGTGGCACCTAGCCGCCTACCCACATAATCAAGTTGTAAATGTAAACCCAATACGTGGTTCCATCAACACCGCTATAGCAGGTACACATAACGTATCTACTATAATTCATTCTTATTTAAAACTAACTTGTCGTATTGTAAATTTCCATATTTCAAGCGCCTTCTAGTTTAACCGCCCTTATAGGAATCACCTACCTCCAATTATAAATCGTGAATAAGTTACGTTCCGAATACCGCGGAGTAGACATTCATTCTATAAGAGAAAAATAAAATAAAATAGGTGTACTACTTGTAGGTACCTACGCAGTATAAAATATCATAACTTTACCGAATACGTTTCGACGATTGCGGGCTATAAGTTGCATATTTATACCTACTTATTTGTCTTAGACAATATTCGTACTTAAAAATAAAACTAGCGTGAATAGTGATGCTATTGGCGTATTGTACTTCAATCTAAATATTTGGTTTAGTGGGTGCTACGAAAAAACTTATTTCGTCATTACCTACGCAGCTGTTAATGCGAATACCGTTACCGCAGTACAGTCACACACAGTAGTATTACTTTTCTACATACAGTTGTCCGTTTAAGTTTTATATACATAAAAATAATTACTTTTGTTTGTGTGGTTATTTGTAACTACATTACATAAACATGTCGCGTGATGCGAAAGCAATCACTTCTTCGGAAGATCAACAGTTGATGATTTTAGAAGCTAAGCGTAATATACTTTTCGAGCGTATGCAGTCAATTTATGATCGCTCTAAAGTCGCTAACACTTCCGAGGCTGAGAGGGAAGGCTTTCTCAACTCTTGTGTAACAATAGATGATATTCGAACGGACTTTCATAAATTATTGGATGTTTATAATGCAAGGTTACTGGCTGTATGTCCCAATGCAAAGCCTAGCTATCAAGCCTACGCCTCATTCGAGGATATGTATTGTTCCGTTAAACGTGTGATGTCACAGTTTGAGGATAAGCCGTCCGGGAAGCACAGTGCGGTTGATTCTGCAGCATGCAGACCAAGGTTGCCGCCAATCGAACTCATGTCATTCGACGGTGATATACGAAACTGGCCATTATTTTATGCAAGTTTTAAATCTACCGTTCATGACAATATGTCGTTGTCGGATGCAGACAGATTGTACTATTTAATAGGTAAGCTGTCGCCGAAGGCTCAGTCTGTGTTCGCGGGCGTCACACCCTGCGCTGAGAATTATAAAGTCATATTCCAGGCGCTCCTTGATAGGTATCAGGATATTCGTGCCCTCGCATCTACCTATTTGGATCAAGCTTTAAATCTTAAACTGTCCGGTCCCGCGTCTGTTTCGAATTACCAGCTATTCGTGGACAACTTCGTTACCGCAATTAATTCCCTTAAAAATCTTAAGTTAGTTGACCTTCTGGATTTTATTTTATTGCACCTCGCAATAAAAAAGTTTGACACTGAAACTATTCGCGCTTTCGAGATGACAGAACGTAATCATAAGATGCCCACTCTAGATAGTTTTGTCACCTTCGTCAAAGATCAGTGTCGGATATTCCGTAATACCCAACCATCCTCTTCTAACAATAATAAGTCTAATAATTCAGACAATTCACATAAGTCGAGTAAATCGCGTAGTTTTAATAATAAGATTTCCGCTCCTAATTCGCAATCATATGTAGCTTGCTCGGAGTCAAATAATTCAAACAAGTGTCTGTGCGAATCAAACCTACATGAACACTTATATAAATGTCCCGCCTTTGATAATTTGACTCCGACGGCTCGTTTTAAATATGTGAAAGACAACAATGCGTGTGTCAATTGTCTGAGTATTAAACATAAGACAGTTAGCTGTTCTTCTAAATCAAAGTGTCGCACATGTAATCAACGTCATCACACATTGTTGCATTTTAATAAAAACGAGCGATTATCATCTGCTGTGATGTCACATCCAGAGTCGGTCCCGACGCAGACTATTACGTCACAATCCAAGGTATCGTTGTGTACGACATCTGTCGCCTGCGCTGCTCAGTCGCGTTCGATTGACGCTCGGTGCGTTTCGGCGTCGCCGTCGGCGAAAGATAGCACGCAATGTACGGCGTACACAACCGTTCTGCTCGCTACTGCACAAGTAGTGATGTACGATGCGGATGATAAGCCGCACATAATACGTTGCTTACTAGATAGCGCTTCACAGAGTAATTTTATTACTTCTGAATGTTTTAAGCGTCTAAGACTTTGGAAAAACTTTCATACTTCTAACTTAATAGTTAAAGGAATCGGTGGGTCGGAAAAACCAGTTAAGGGTTCCGTAGATATTAAATTATATTCTCGTTTTAATAGTGATATTAATTTTAACGTTTCATCGCTTATTGTTGAACGTATAACGGAGGCACTGCCGACCGCTCTCGTCGATGTCTCTAAACTTACACATCTCAAAACATTACCGCTCGCAGATTCGAAGTTTGCGGAGCCGAGCGGTATCGATGTTTTGATTGGTGCTTCTATATTCCCGCGCTTGCTATTGCCTAACATAGTGCATAGCGAGCAACATAATATACCGCCCGCTATTGAAACTGTGTTGGGGTATGTGGTTATGGGTTCCGTACCTACAGCACATACTTCACACTGTTCGAGTACAACATCATGTTGTTCTGTTCTTGAAGAACCCAGTTTAGATTCGCTTCTCAAGCGATTCTGGGAGCTTGAACTAATCTCCGCCTCGCCCTCGCAGAGCCGTCAGGATCTCGAGTGCGAAGAACATTTTCGCGCTACCACTGTTCGCGATGAGAGTGGTAGATATGTTGTGTCGTTGCCATTTTGCGACGACCCGTATTCGCTAGGCGACTCGTACGCCGCCGCACTTAGGCGTTTTCATTGTTTAGAGCGCAAGCTTGATGCATCCTTAGGGTTGCGCGGCGCTTACAATGACGTCATACGAGACTACATAAATAAAGGATATTTGAGTCCAATTGTAAAGGATGACAATGTTGCTAATCTGTCGTATTATATTCCGCATCACGGTGTCGTTCGCGAAGATAAGACTTCCACTAAACTTCGCGTGGTTTTAGACGCTAGTAGCCAAACTACATCGGGTCAGTCGATTAACGACATTCTACATGCGGGCCCCAATTTACAGGGGGATTTATTTAATATCATAATTCGTTTTCGTCTCTTTCAAATAGCCCTGTCTGCTGATTGCCGCCAAATGTTTCTCAATATCGGCGTTCGCGAATCAGATCGTAGATTTCAACGCATCTTTTACAGATTTAGCAAACATGAACCTATAACGGTTTATCAATTTAATCGTGTTTGCTTCGGATTTAAGTCAAGTCCATATCACGCTTTACGTGTAGTCCGCCAGTTAGTCGCTGATGAAGGCGATAATTTCCCCGCAGCAGCTGCTGCTGCTTCTTCCGCATTATATATGGATGACATCGCCTGTAGTGTCATGTCCATACCGCAAGCAATTTCGCTTTGTGATGAGCTTATTCAGCTCTTCAAGCGAGGCCAATTCGACCTAGTCAAGTGGACAAGTAACTCGAAGGAGGTTCTCGCACACATACCTGATACTCATAAGGCTTCTCCTGATATCGAGTATGAGAAGTATGTACCGCATAAAGTCCTGGGTTTACGCTGGGACAAGTTTTGTGACAATTTCCGCTTTGACGTCGTCACACCAGATGACAAGTGCACTAAGCGAACCATACTTTCCGCAGTGGCTCGACTATGGGACTTAATGGGGTTTGTCGCCCCCACTATTCTGTATGCCAAGCTTTTAATTAAGGAGCTTTGGCTGTCAAAGTGTGACTGGGACGACATACCACCTGACCATATAGTCATCGCTTGGAAACAGTTTTGCGCTGAGCTTTCTGCGCTTAATGAAATTATTATACCGCGTCATCTGGGGTTGATCGATGGATGCACCATGAATTTAGTAGGTTTCGCTGATGCCAGCGAGCGTGCTTACGGCGGAGTCGTATACATGCAAATAAGAATTGGTTCTAACTACTCCGTGCAGTTAGTTAGTGCGAAGTCTAAGGTCTCACCTGTGAAAACCATTTCGGTGGCTAGACTGGAGTTGTGCGCGGCGCTACTGTTGTCTCAGTTGCTTCGAAAAGTACAAGACACAGTATCGCCCCACTACCGCATCAATAAGATATACGCATTTACTGACTCTAAAGTAGTGCTCGCCTGGATAAATTCCTCACCGCACCGTTGGCAAACTTTCGTTGCCAATCGGGTTACTAAGCTAACAGAGCTTATACCCGCTGATTGTTTCAACCACGTCGCTGGTACTGAGAACCCCGCTGATTGTCTGTCTCGTGGTGTTACGCCAGCTAAACTCTTGCATCATCCATTGTGGTATAATGGACCCTCATGGATTTCTCATGATCCATCTGAGTGGCCCATACATAATTTTGACCACAATGCACTGCATGAGAGCGTACCCGAACAGAAATCAGTCGCTCATGCCGTGGTTTCCGATGTTACGGAATCACCAATTTACGCGCTAGCACTACATGGTCATGGTCTAAATTGCTGCGTGCGATTGTTTACGTCTATAAATTTTTAAGACAACTGCCTAGTGCACATACTGTATCAAGCTCTGATCTCAAATATGCAGAAATTAAATTGCTGCGAGCTGTACAGGATGTTCATTTCCGTAACGATATTCTAAATTTAAAAAAACAATAAGCCATGTACGCCCGCCCTACAGAAGCTTAAGCCGTTTCTCGATGAGCACGGCATCATACGTGTTGGTGGTCGTCTCACAAATTCTGACGAACCCTACGAATATAAACACCCCTGTATACTACCGCGTCATGACCATATTGTCGATCTACTTGTTGATTTTAGTCACAAGAAACATCTTCATGCTGGTCCAGAGTTGCTTATGTCCTTACTCAGGCATAATTATTGGATTTTAGCTGCTCGTCGAATAATTCGCCACAGAATCCACAAGTGTAACACTTGCTTTAAATTCCGCCCGCGTCCTGTTCATCCACTTATGGCTGATCTACCTAGCCAGCGTGTAAACCAAGTCGACAAGGCGTTCACTCACACCGGTTGTGACTATGCAGGCCCACTGCAGTACACACCATTTCGTGGTCGAGGTGTCAAAAGTCGTAAGGCTTGGCTCTGCATTTTTACGTGTTTGACAACGCGCGCCACGCACATTGAAGTGGCAACAGATTTAAGCACAGTAACTTTCCTTGCAGCCTTAAAACGCTTTCTTTCGCGACGCGGTCCTATTAAATGCTTATACACCGATAACGGTACTTGTTTCGTAGGTGCAAGTTCTTATTTGCGCGACCTTCATAAATTTCTTAAAGATTTTCGTCCTCATCTCGAGGAAGAGCTTTCCTTAAATCATATAGATTGGAAGTTTATTCCACCTGCTTCTCCACATTTTGGTGGATGTTGGGAGAGTATGGTTAAGGTGGTTAAAACTCACCTTTTCAAAGTTGTAGGTCAACAAATCCTCTCCTATGAGGAACTTATAACTGTCCTTAGCCAAGTTGAGGCTATAGTTAATTCGCGGCCACTCACCGCTATGAGTAGTGACCCTGCTGAACCATCAGCGCTGACCCCTGCGCATTTCTTGCACACGGCGCCATTGTTGTCTCTACCCGCTCCTGAAGCAGACACGCTCAGCTTGCTTCAGAGACATACTCTGCTAGACAAGCTTGTGCAGTCGTTCTGGCAGCGCTGGCGTTCAGAATACTTACATCAACTTCAGGCTAGATCCAAATGGAATAGTCCTGCACCTCCTATACAAGAGGGTACTCTTGTAGTTATCATTACTGATAACTCTCCGCCTCTTTCATGGCCGTTAGGCATTATTGAAAAATTACATACCTCTAAAGACGGTACAACCCGTGTTGTTACTGTGAAGACCGCGAAGGGTAGCTACGTGCGCCCTGTTGTACGTCTGTGTCCGTTACCGACGCAATAAGGCCTGGCTTGATGGTTAGGTCTCTTAGTTTTAGTTAGTTTCCGACGCAACATAATTGCTTCTCTTAAAATTTAACTGTATAGGTATGTAACTTATAGTATTATGCAACTCGCAGCTATTATTACTCTTAATTTTAATATTAAATTTTTCGCATCTTAGTCTGTATTACTGAATAGGTATTTGGTAGTACACCTCATAGAACTAAGTTTAATTTTCATTAAAGGTGACCCTTTAAGGCCGGGGAAATGGTAGCGCCATCTCTTTTTAATGTCGTAAATCAAGGATATGTTTTTTGAGATTTCGCGGGCGATCGATATCCTATCCTATATATCATTCCTTCATTCATTCCATTTCCTATTTCGTACGCCTTCAACACGGGTCGACAGAACGAACCGAAACTTCTACGTGAACGGTCCCCGTGTCTCAACCGCCGGCTCCAAACCTCATGTCTGGAGACTGATGCATCTAACTCGTTAGATTGCCGAGGACCTTATAAACGCGTCTATTGTCCGCCTTTTGGATACAAAAACAATTGTGCAAACTGTGTAAAGTGTGGAGTGTGATTGAGGCCGTCGCCATCTTGGAGCAGAAGATCACCAGCTCGCCGGTCTTCGCGCCACGTGGGCTAGCTTCGAGTCTCAGGTAAGGCGTACGATCCTCACAATCCCATATTACAGATCGCCCGATTGCATCCGAGAATATTTTCCCGCCTTTTAGCGCAACAATTGCCAGCCGCCTTCAAATACAGTCCACTATTGAAAATAGGCACGAAATTATAAGGTTTCTCAAACCCGCTACACCACATATACAGGATCGAAATACAATAACAAGTATCGAGTCTGAGAACGAAGAGACGCAACACGAAACGGTTACTTCGCCAGTTACTACGCCCGACGAAACAATTAACACCGATTAACAGCAGCGGCAGGAAGATCGCTCACCAGCTATTAATGAACCAAATTTTACGCCACCGAATCCAAATACAAATCCCCAATCAACTGCACAATTCACTGGTTTCGGCAAGCGCAATCGCAATCAAACCATTGCACCTGCACACAATCGCCGTCGTATAGTGCCACAATCCCAGTCCTCTGCGTCAAGCGCATTAATGGAGTACATTTAAAAAAATAAAGAAAAGTCCAACACACATAACATTCATCCTATTGATGCTTTTTTCAATGGTTTGGCACCCACTATTAAATCTTTTTCCCCGTATTATCAGCACCTTGCAAAAGGAAGAATATTTGCAGTAGTACAAGATTTAGAGTGGGAGCAATTGTTAACAGAGCCTTCTTCTTAAACGTGGAGCCTGTCAAGCAAAGGGCAGGTTTCAAAGGCAAGAAAGTAACTACTATAAAGTATGGTGTTTTTGTGGGTGGCAAAAAAATACCAATATGTCAAAAATTTTTTTTGAAATTATTTGGTGTTACAAAAACAGAGTACAATATGTCATGAATAGATATTTTCATGTTGGGGATTTAATAATAACTGAACACCGAGGTAAAGTATTTGTTTTTTTTCTCTATTTCAAAGAATGTACCTACCTATTCCACTCATTCAATTTCTTTTACCTATCTTCTTTTCAAGCTGTTTATTGAATGCCATTTTAAACTTTTTTTTTCAGGTGGAAATCGTAAAGAGCGTTTATTTGCTGCTCAAAAAGAATCTGTTCATAATTTTATACAGCAACTGCGTTGTGTCGAAGCAAACCATTGTAGAAAAACCAAGACTGCAGAAAGAACCTTCAGATTTGAATATAAATAAACTTTACAAAATTTACAAAGACAGTGAGTATTCAAATGTTGCTGTGAAAAAATCATATTTCAGTCATATTTTTAACACAAACTGCAATTTGGGATTCGGTACTCCAAAAACTGATGTCTGCTCCAAATGTTTAGAGCTCTCTGGAAAAATTGCTCCTGAAACTGATCCCCAGAAGGAGAATTTATTAATTATAGAAAAAAGGGCTCACTCATCGAGAGCCAAAGCTTTTTATGATAAACTAAAGGATTCTCGAATCAAAATATTGTCTTTTGATTGCCAAGGTTCCGGACCAAACAGCATATTACTCTCGGCAGATATATTTCATTAATTATACTGTGGTTGAGGGACCATCTAATGCTCCTCTTGTAAAAGAGCGGGTGTTTACCTATTATTGCACAGAAAATGAATTTAATAAAGATTTAAACTTAGTAGCTTCTGCAATAACTCACAGACTTAATAATACAAATTTGACAAATATATCTACAATTCGATTGGTAGCAGATGGATGTGGGGGGCAAAATAAAAATTGGATTCTTTTGGGCACGTGCTCTAAATGGTTGTTGGATCACAAAAATATAAAAACAATAGAATTGGTCTTTCCAGTAACGGGACACTCATTTATGCCAGCAGATCGTCAGTTGATTGCTGAAAAAAAGCTACGAAAAATGGACGTAATTTTACACCCGGATAAAATAAGAGATGTGCTTGGTGAAACGTCAACATTGATAAAATTGGGCAATGATTGCCCAGTTTTTAACTGGCGAGATGCAGTAAAAAATGTTATTAAGCCTACAGCATCTTGGCGGATGAAATTTAAACAATGCAAAAGATTCGTCTTAAGACGCTCTAAAATCGCGGGGAATGTGCTGATTAAAGGCGAGCTGTACACTGGCACTGGATTATATTCTGACATGGCACAGGCACAGAATGTGTGCCAAAGAAATAAAAATAATATTATTCCAGAGCAACTCCCGAGTATTGTAGCGGTTAATAAAGATAAATTATAGGCTGTTGTGCAAACATTTTGGTGCTGAGTGGAAAGAAATTCCAACTTTGTCATATTATTGTAATATTTTTGATGAGCAGGAGTCGCTTGATGCATCGACTATACCACCTTCTGATTATTGCGAAGAGGCGTTAGAAGAGGTCCCAGATCTCCGTATATAATAATATTCTTTTAAAATTTGTGTGAGAAGTAAGTGCAATTAAAAGTTTGATTTTATGAGCCCATTTTTTATTTATAAGTCCCCTTAAATATACCTCCATACTTTCAGTCAGACAGCATAATTTTTATGCTATTGTGACAACCCTGATTTTATAAGCAGGTATTTGGTATCAAAAATGGCAATCTGCACATATGTCAGTTTTAAACCCGGCTATCTTAATAACTTAATCTCAAATCCGGCAATCTGAAAAATTAATATTTAATTTATGACTTATTCTTAGTAAAGAAATGTAAAATCCATGACTAATTAGTTCTGTTGAATATTAAAGAAAAATTCAAAAGTAGTTTTGTAATCCTAAAGACAACTAACACCAAGTAAGGCGTTTTTTTGACATAACCAAAAAATGACTAAAAGTCAGATTGCCGACTTTGGAACTAGTCGACTCTGAGTCGTATGGAATCAAAAACAGCAATCTGTCATTTTAACGAAAATGAAGTTATATATAGGGCAACACTGTTCCATTAGAATATTCTTTGCTCATTTAATAACATTGTATCAAAACAGCAATATACTGACGATAAGTTTCAAAAACAGCAATCCGTGAGTGTCAACCAATCACAAGCGTTACTTCGGTTGTGCGTCAAAATGGCGTCCGCGTTGGTTTGCTAAAAACAATTTCGAATGAAGTAATGAAGCCTTCAAGGCTGAAAGATCATTTGAATAAAATGCATCCAGATAAGAAAGACAAGAATGTAGCACATTTTCAAGACTTAGAGAAGAAGCATAATACTCAGCCAAGTGTAGCAAAACTATTTTCGGCGGCTGCTAAGCAAGATGACGACGGACTTTGAGCTTCGTACAATATCTCTTTGTTAATTGCTCAAAAAGGCAAACCACATAACATCGGAGAAGAGTTAATATTGCCAGCAATAAATGAAGTAATAACTACTGTGCTTCATAAACCGGCCGCAGATATTATCCGAAAAATTCCTTTGAGTAATAATTCTGTGCAAAGACGAATTGATGAAATGGCTGAAAACATTGAAGAATCATTGTGCGATCACCTGAGGACAAGTCAATTCTCAATTCAGCTCGATGAGTCCACTTTACCAACTAATGAAGCATTGTTGTTGTCTTACGTGAGGTTTATTAAAGATGAGAAAATATGTGAAGAACTATTATTTGCTAGAAATTTAGAGACCGATACAAAAGGTGAAACCATATTCAATACATTGGAAAAGTTTTGCGATGAGAAAGAGATTCCTTTGAAAAATATTATTTTAGTTGCTACGGATGGCGCTCCGGCTATGACAGGGTGCCATAAAGGCTTCATATCCTACTTAAAAAATAAAATTCCAGATGTCCTTGTTGTACATTGCGTTATTCATAGACAACATTTAGTTGCTAGAAACTTAAGTGAAAAACTATTTCAATCACTGCAATATGTCATCAAAGCAGTCAATAAAATCCGCAACAGCTCTTTGAATGATAGATTATTTCATCAGCTTTGTGTTACTAATGACGAGGATTTCAACCGTTTGTTGTTTCATACTGAACTTCGTTGGCTATCAAGAGGCAATTGTCTGACTCGATTTTACAACCTGTTTGACTCTGTTATAGAGTTCTTGGAAACTAAAGATACAGAATTGCACGACAAACTCATAACATCAAAGAATGATATAGCTTACATGACAGACCTGTATAAATTCACCGAACGATACCAGGCCATTTTGAACTTGGAAATACCAGACTGGGTGTTGGATCCGTTTTCAAATGTCAACACAGCAATGTCACCTCAACTGGAAGAAGAACTTATAGAATTGACAACAAACGAGGAAATAATAATCAAGTTCAAGAATTTTGGCTACAAAAACCGATCCCGCAATTGTACCCTGGATTGTGGTCAATCGTTCAACGATTCTTGATAGCATTCCCATCGTCATATTAGTGTGAACGTGGATTTAGTGCTGTGACAACACTGCTTACTAAAAAGAGAAATCGTTTGCTTGTTACCGAACGTGGCGACTTGCGACTGTTCTTGAGTAAATTGGAACCTGATATCAACAAACTTATTAAACAGCATCAGATTCATCCTTCACATTTTTTTTTATATAAGGACTAGCTTTTGCCCGCACGGCTTCGCACCCGCTCTTCCCTACTCTACCCTACCCTACCCTACTTACCCTACTCTACCCTACTATACCCTACTGTACCTTACTCTACCCTACACTACACTACTCTACAATACTCTACTCTACCCTACTATACCCTACTCTACCCTACCAAACTTCACATAAACTATCTACTAAATAGTACGAAGAAAGCCTAAAAATTTGGTTTGGATAGGTGAGCCCGTTCTTGAGTTATAAAATAACAACGAAAAGTGGCATTGATTTTTATATATATAGATTGATTATTTTAGTTATATTTTTAATAAAAGATACTCTGTTTTAATACTATAAAGTTGCGTTTCAATAATCATTCTTATTGGCAGGTGGAGCCCGTAAGAGTTAACTTGAGACCTAAGCGCCGTTGTATGTTACCTACTGCGCTCAGGTTTCAAGTTGCGGGTTTATAGTAAAAGTTTCGTTTAGAATTCTCCGTTAATATACATATCTAGGTCACAATAATTAATTAATTTAATTTGAAGTTATAGTGGTTTTTAAATAGGTGAAAAAATGGGGGCGCTAAAAAAATATTTATTCTCAAAGTGGGCAGTAGACAAAATAAGTTTGGGAACCACTGCTTTAGTGGATTAGGCCAATCGGGGAGACTACTACATAAAAAAACGCGCCTGGTTCTTAACCTCTATGGTGGTGTGGAATAGAGAACAAAATTTGAAATAGCGACCAAATCGCAGAATATCGCAACCCGAGAATATGCGCTAAAATAGGACAAAAATACGCACTATACGTAAAGTAAATTCTTTGAGAAAGGATCATGTTCAACGATGTATGGAAATCCGTCTTAAGTTGAAACACAATAAATCTTGGTTTATTATAGACTACGTTTTATATACTATTAAATAAAAGTGTTCCTTTTCACACAAATATCAGAGATTTAAATTAATTAAACCAATTCGAAGATAACCTTAAAATGATGTCTTAATTCGGAAACACACCACAAAAACGGCCTGGCGTAATAAAACTCAATTAAATATGAAAACGTCCTGTCGTAATTTGCATGAAATACGCAAAGTTGTTTAAACCAAACACACCAATGAATTTCTCTAAGTATTACTATTTAAGTGGAGAGATTAATCGCGGTGACTATTCTCAATCGACACATAAACAGTAATGGCGGCTTCCGCAGGCGCCGGCTTAGGGATGGCAATCTAGAATCGATAAATTGTTTTTTTTATCGATCATAAACAATGAATTATATATTTTTTTAGTCGATTTTAGAAACTTGAATACGAGTTCCATTGTTTTTCCTGCGGATTGCACCTTATTTTGTATTCGATTATTCATTACATTTGACTAATTATGCTGGCAGCACGAAAACGAATAAGTGATTATCTATAGTAAAGCTGTCGATGTAGAATAATCGCGGGAACAGCTTTCTAGTTCAATCCGTGATCAGATGCACAATTTGCCTCTTGCAATATTGTAGCGACAAGAAGTGTAACCGAGATATTTTTTATACAACGTGTAACAAAAAGGGTATATACATCAAAAAGCCCTGAAGTTTACTGGTGGTATAAAATCTCTACACAAAGTTTCAGCTCAAAATAAATTACTCAAAGTATTGATACCAAATTCTTGGTATCCTTGGTATCGTATGATTCTCGAATTCAAATCATAACAAACGTGTCACGACACTACGAGGGTCAATAACATTCCACGTCACTTGCTAATACTAATAAAGACTTCTTCTGTTAATCTGATCGCCTAGTACCTCTCTTCCTAATTTCGATACGCGCGGCGCGTGTGTGAATGAAACGCTGTTTGCCTAGTACCTGCCTACTTAAAATTTTGCCTCAAAAAAGCAGAAGGTCACGCGAGGCAAAATATCTGCAGGTGTCAGTTCCTGGATGCGACGGAAGAGGTGCTGACCTTCATTCTGCAACACTCGCCATACCTACTTGCATATGGTTAGAGGTATACAGCGCTAATGCAGCTCGCCGAGTGCGCTAGTACCTACGTGGGTTATTTTCAAAATGCTCGAGTACGGCCTCCTCAAATTCTGGATCGATAGTGTTTGGGCGACCCCCTAAACCAGAAGCGTGGAACCAGTTTGTTGCAGACGATGTACCTTTCAGTGCCTATGTTACAAAGTACTCTGTGAATGTACCTACCTACTATCCGATGGAAGCCCGCCATCGAAGAAACTGTCGGCGCTCAGCTCCTTCTAGGTACCCGCGATAAATCGAGGACGATAAAGTTCGCGAGCAGCTCGCACATTACCGGCCGTCCTCTCTTCCGACACACAACATCATCTCATAATATTCACTATTACTTAACACCATCACCATAGAAATGCCATCACACACGATTATCACAACTGCAATAAAATAATGTTTAAAATCCAAATCACAAACACCGGAACGGATAATTATGCTATGCGACTGCATCGTAAGATTATTGGTCATCCACTAATGCAAAATTATATTTATTTATTTACCTAAATTTGACTTTCGGCGCGTACAAAGACGCCGCCAGTACCGCCAAAGAGAGTAGCCGAACGCACGACGACAACATTGCCATCTCTCTCACATTAAACACGCAGGCGGCGTGTGCGACTGGGACAAAACTATTTTATCGTGTTCAATAACATTTGAGCTTCTCAAAGGAATTTTTTTAGGGATCTGTGAACCGTTTTTTTAAATTATCAATAACAATTCTCGTTTCTTATGGACTCCTAGTACTTTCGCATGTTTTTCATTTATTTTAAAATGATAAATTAAGACTAAACTGTGCTACTACTGGTAATGTTTTTGTAGAAAAGGCAAAAAGTTACGCAAAGACCTAATTGTGCGCAAACGTATAGTTTTTTTTAGAAATAAACGCGAAAGATTTGTTTATTTGATTATAATCTCGGGGTAAAATTAAACTCACACGCATTCACGCGGCGTCGTGAATGCGCACACTACATCTAAATAATTAATTTCTTGTTAACTAAGTACATATCCTATGTATAGCAACCGACATAAAAAGAATTAGGTACGTAAGAAAATTCATCTCGACCCTGCAAAAAGTGACAACTTATTGAAGTCCTCTAATTAAATTAAATTCAAGAACGGAACCCACTGGGAGTTTATTTGTACCAGGAGGCACATAAGTTGCTTAGAAATGATATTTGGGTTCATTTTAACAGATATGAAATCCTTTTTCGCAGTGTCTAACGCCGAGTACAACGTTCGTTTAGATTTTACGTAGGTAGGTACTTCGTTTAAATTTTTCGTAAATTAAGTATTTGTTACTATCCTATCTACGAAAACAATAAAAAAGTATGTAGATATTTCTTATTGTTTCACGTAAATACCAGATAGGTACCTAATTATTCCATATCCTTACGAATACCCTTATCTAATTAGTCTCCTCTAAAAGCG
This sequence comes from Mythimna lalbum, assembly GCA_949319445.1. Classification (NCBI taxonomy): domain Eukaryota; kingdom Metazoa; phylum Arthropoda; class Insecta; order Lepidoptera; family Noctuidae; genus Mythimna; species Mythimna lalbum. The sequence continues at coordinate 5,152,034 of OX439357.1, read as the reverse complement.
GCGTGAGTCGCACGAAAAATAATATGCGCTGCGCGCTAACGAACACGGGCCTACGCGGCGCGCAGGTTTTTCGATGGCCAACGCACGCACTCGCTCTAGTTTTTGGCTTGGTTTGTTGTACACAAACATAATCTTAGTCTTTGTAGGAAAAACTTATTTCTTCTTAAAACTATTTTTCTTAAAAAAAAATGTTAGAAAAAATAAACATGCGGAACCCTTTATCCACTGTTTGAAGAAATACCAGGAGTAAGAGGTTTGTTTTTAGTCATAAACAGTTCAATGACACCGATCAGCTGACTTTTTGCTAGTGATGTATTGGTTTCAGTTTGAAATGTTCGGTTTCTGGTATCATATGTATGGAATAAATCACAACTTCCTACCATGTAAACATAAGGTTAGAAAACCCTTTCCGTATCGTTTGTTATCTTATCAAGAGGCCTTGCACTTGGTATGTATACCCCCTTTTTGTTACACGTTGTATATATCATGATTTAAAAGGATGGAGTTTCTTGCACATTATCCATAGAGATTTTTTTAAGGTTAGAAATAATCCCGCTCTAGGAAATCGATCTATCAGAACTTAATTTATTGCTGAATCGATTCTTTCCTGCGATTCGGATAGATTTAAAAATCGATCTTGGTTAGAAATAATCGCCATCCCTACCGGGATGTCTGTCATCTGCCTTGATAGTTGCATCTGCGTGAGACGAAACACAAAAATAAATATTTTCACAACGGAACTATGTAATACATATACAGGTAGACTGGGTACGGTTGTAACGGGGTACGGTTGTAACAATTCAAATATTGGCAGAAATATTCACCGTGCGGGGAGGGGTACAAGGGGAAAGACACGCGGCTTACGTGTTCGGACATGATCACCAGTGTTGCGTCGCAGTCCGCGCGCTGTATACGTGTACAGAGTGGCCTATTGTGTTTTGTCAAGCAAAAGTAAGTATTTTTGATCGATTTCTTTCCTCAATTTTATTGTTATTATAGTGTTCTAAGTTTTGCTCGTTCTTATTTATGATTATTAGACTTTAGAGTTTCAAATACAGGATATTCTTTTTTTGTAGGTTAATTTGAATTGATACTGAGATCGTTTTATTGGCAAAAGGGAAGGGTGGGTACAATTGTAACACTTTTTGTGGGTACGGTTGTAACATTATTTTTTTATTTTGCATTGCAGATGCCTAGAAAACGCGTAAGAAAGACTTCAAGAGGAGAAAGCGAGATATTCCGATATAGAGATGCTTACAATGATCTTAAAACTGGAGTTTCTTTGAGACAAGCGGCAGATACTCATGGTATTAACTATGTCTCCCTGCTACGGTACAAACGAAAGAGAGATACAGCGAACGAAAGTAATGTGGAGTTGGAAAATGTAACAATGGGATTTAGAGCGCATAACAAAGTTTTTACAGAAGACCAAGAACGACAGCTTGCCAAATACCTGACTCGTTCTGCAGATATATACTTCGGACTTTCTACAAAAGAGGTAAGAAAGTTGGCGTATGAACTTGCTATAAAATACAACTTGCAGATTCCTCCTACTTGGGTTGAAAACGAAAGGGCTGGGGAGGAGTGGTTTCGATCCTTCATGAAGAGGAACCCTGAGCTATCTGTGCGCGCAGCTCAAGCTACAAGCTTGTCCAGAGCGACCAGTTTCAACAGGACTAATGTTGATACCTTTTATAATAATCTACAAATTTTTATGGACCGTGATCATTTCGAACCTCAAGACATATATAATGTCGATGAAACCGGCGTGACCACCGTGCAAAAACCCGACAGGGTCGTGGCTAGACGTGGCACAAGGCAAGTAGGAGCCATTACCTCAGCTGAGCGAGGCACATTGGTCACATTGGCTTTTGCGGCAAACGCGTTGGGCAATGCTATTCCCCCCATGTTCGTATTCCCTCGCATACGATATCAAGAACATTTCATCAGGGATGGACCTGTGGGTTCCATTGGAACAGGCAATCCATCGGGCTGGATGCAAGATGACACGTTCTTAATTTTCTTAAAACATTTCAAAAAACATACAAATGCGTCTCCTTCACACAAAGTTTTGCTAGTTTTGGACAACCACTCATCCCATATACACATAAATTCTCTAGATTTCTGTAAAGAAAATGGAATAGTTCTATTATCGTTTCCACCCCACTGCTCACACAAACTCCAGCCCCTGGATCGATCTGTGTACGGACCTTTGAAAAAAGCCTTCAATACAGCCTGTGACGCCTGGATGCGAAATCATCCAGGAAGAACTATGACCATTTACGACATACCCGGTATTACGACAACCGCAATGCCACTTGCTCTGACCCATTCAAATATTCAGGCTGGTTTTCGAAAGACAGGAATATACCCTTTCAACCGTGACATATTTCAAGATATTGACTTTTCGCCTTCATTTGTGACAGACAGGCCAAACCCAAACAATATAGAAGAAGTGATTATGGATCAGAACATTCCTGTATCGGCTCCTAACGATGAAACACCACCGCTATCACCTTCGTTGTTGAACGAGGCTTCAGCCAGCCTAGTAGCTTCAATACAAAACGCTGAAATTCATATTCCTGAAAACATTGACGGCCTAGCGACTACTACACCACCAAGACAAATACCTGATCAGCAACCATCGCCTAAGCCGTCTACGAGCCATCAAATACCTGATCAGCAACCATCGCCTAAGCCGTCTACGAGCCGTCAAACAATATTTTCACCAGAGGCAATACGGCCCTACCCAAAAGCTGCCCCTAGGAAAACTGCAAATAGGGGTCAAAAAACTAAAAAATCTGCTATTTATACAGACACCCCTGAAAAGGAAGCTGTTAGAAAGGAGTATGAAGAGCGACAGAAAAGATTGAAAGATAAACAAGTGAAGAAAAAAGTATTAGAATCATCGACTGGTATGAAACACAAAGGTAAAGGAAAGGGAAAAGCAAGAAAGAAAGCTAACACACCACCTGCATCATCAGAAGAAGAAGAGTATTATTGCCTGGTTTGCCTAGAAGCCTTCTCAGATAGTAGATCAGGTGAAAAATGGGTACAATGCCAAGGGACCTGTCGTCTTTGGTCACACATTGATTGTACCGACGGTAATAGATATTACATCTGTCATAATTGCAGTGAATCTGATTAAATACTGTCATTATTATGTTTTGTTTAAAATATCATTTAATTAGTTTAATTAGAAGTTGTACTTGTTTAAAAATCAAAATGTCATAGACTGATTAAAAAGACTGATTACAAATTAATAATAATAATAATAATAAAAGCCTTTATTCGCTGACTACTGACAGTTCTTGTTTATACAGCTTATATAAAATGAAAATTCTTAATCTAATTTTTTTTTTTTTTTTTTTGCAACCACTTAGTCAGGTTGTCTTTTGACATAGGCCTCCCCCATTTCCTTCCATTTATCTCTGTCACGAGCTATCCTCCTCCATCCATTCGGCAGATCATCCTCCCATCTTTTGATTTGACGTCCTTTCAGTCTTTTTCCATTTCTAGGGTACCATTCCATTACGTCCTTCGTCCATTTTTTTCCACTGTTCGTCCTCATTATATGACCAGTCCAATTCCATTTAAGTTTCCTTATTGTCTGTAGTACATCTGCCACCTTTGTTCTTTCCCTTATTTTTAATGTTGTCCACCGATCCCGTAGTGTTATGTTAAGCATACTTCGTTCCATGCTGCGTTGACAAACTAAGAGGCTTTTGCAGTTTTTACTCGTAGCTGGCCAAGTTTGACATCCGTAGGTAAGACATGGGAGGATACATGTGTTATATAATTTCTTCTTGATAGACATTGGTATCGTTTCGTTTTTAACAATTTCTTTTAGTGACCAGTACCGCTTCCAAGTGTTGCTTATTCTTCTATTTATTTCCTTTGAGTGTTGATCTTTTATTGATATTAGTTGTCCTAAATATATATATTCATCTACATATTCGATGACCTCTTGTCCTATTTCGATAGTTCCTCTTGATCCATTCGTCATTATTTTAGTCTTCATTGGATTCATAGATAGACCTGCTTTCTTGCTTTCGTAATCTAATTGTTGTAGCATAGTTTGTAATATCTCTGGCCTCTCTGCGAATATCACTATGTCGTCAGCAAACCTTAGGTGATTCAATTTTGATCCGTTAATGTTAACTCCAAAATGTTCCCAGTCCAGTTGTCTGAATATATTTTCTAATACTGCTGTAAAAAGTTTTGGGGAAAGTGGATCGCCTTGCCTGACGCCTCTCTGAACACTGAATTCTTCGCCTTGCCGTTCAAGTTGAACTGTTGCTGTGATATTTCTATATATTTCTTTTATAATTTGTATATATTTTCTTTCTACGCCTTGGTTTTCTAGTGTTTCCCAGATATAATCATGACTTAGTGAATCGAAAGCCTTGTTGTAGTCGACGAATGCCATATAATAAAGTTGCCCATATTCGTTAAGTTTTTCTATAATTTGCTTCACGACGTGAATGTGATCGATGGTAGAATAGTCGGCGCGAAATCCGGCTTGTTCTCTTGGTTGATTTTCTTCTAATTGCTTCGTTATTCGCCCAAGTATTATTTTTGAAAAAACTTTGTATAAATTAGGCATTAGACATATTGGTCTGTAGTTATTTATCTCATTTTTGTCTCCTTTTTTATGTAGTAGGACAATAGTGGATTTTGTCCATTGAATAGGTATTTGTTCTGTGATCATAATTTCATTAAATAGGTTCGTCACACATTTGGATATCGCAGTTAGAGATTCTCTTAGTGTTTCATTTGAGATTTTGTCGTCTCCAGGTGATTTTCCACTTTTTTGTGTCTTTATAGCGTTTATGACTTCTGCTTCTAATATACCAGGTTCCTCTTTGTAGACCACTTTACCTGTTTCTGTTTGTATTGATTCGTCCGTTTTCGTGTATAATTTTTTATAAAACTCTGTCGCCACTTTCGCTATTGATGGTCTCTTTGTCGTTAATTTCTTTTTATTTTTCATTTTCATGTTAGGTATCCATTGTGTGTATTCTCTTAGTTGTTTTAGTCCTTTCTTGATTCCACCTGTCTTCTCTATTTGTTCTCTTAGTATTTCCAGCCTCTCTACTTTCCTATGTTTTCTTATTGATGTTTGTATTTTTTTGCTAATACTTGAGATATTTTGTTTGTTGTCTTTTCGATTGTCTAACATTTTTTTCCTTTCTTCCATCAGATTTAGCGTTTCTTCTCCTAGCTTATTTTTCTTCTCTTTTTTAGATCTCGATTTATTTTACATTACAGATTACAAATTAATGTTCCTTAAATGGTGCCATATTAATCTTAAGTAATACGTAAGTACTTGATTGTCATTTATAAGCAATAAAAGTGATTGAAACGCATTCACTGTACTTTATTTGAGTGTGTTACAATTGACCCCCCTCACTGTTACAACCGCCCCTGGTATGGGGGTCAGTTGTAACAGTAGCCGACATTTCAGTTAATGGTAACTGTCTGGAAACTACTGACTTTAACTATCTAATTGTTATGTCTTTTTGAAGACAGATGTATACGGATTTATTTCAAACGTTTATTATGTTGTTAGTCCTATAAATGTCACTTGTACGAACGATTAACGCAAAAATGTTACAACCGTACCCAGTCTACCCTACCTACGTTATGATTATGATATTAGTTATTATTTAGCTATTTATGAGTTTAATATCATTTTTGTGATGTTTTTATGTAAAGGCTCATAATTACGCAACTAGTACAAATGAAGAGAACGAAACGTCCATCATGACTATCCTACGGCAATGTACCTAAGCAATCGTTAATTTACTATTTATCTTAAAATCATAATTCCGGATACAAAAACAAAATCCTGAAGTGAAAAGCTTGTAAAAAATATGCAAATAATTTGATTTTCATACGTGCAACTTTTCAAGACTGCTTTTGGTCAATCTCCTTCATACAAAAATTACTTTGGTTATTAATTTGACGAAAGATTTATAACTGATCCTGAAGATATATCTGACATTCTAGTAAAACAATTTGACTATAAATGTAGTTCCAATGTAGGCGGAAGTTGATCAGTCAAAAATATTTCTACATAAATATAGTGACGAAATAAGTAGTAGTATGAAAATTTCTCCTACCACTCCTAATGAGTTACTAACTCTAGTTAAGAAAATGGAAAACAAATATTCATGCGGCTATGATGAGATTCCTATAACCGTAATTAAAGAACATATTAGAATATTAGCAGGGCCTTTAAGTATTTCTTTCAATAAATGTATTGAGGAATCTATCTTTCCAGATCAATTAAAAATTGCTAAGGTTATACCTGTCTATATACAGCTGGTCTGATGCAAAAAATTACAGGCCTATCTCCTTATTACCTGTGCTGTCAAAAATATTTGAAAACATTACTAAAAAGCGACTTCTATTTATTATTATTTTTTGAAGAAAAGGGGCTATGCATCTCCCATAGTGTAGGAGATGTAGTCACTGCGACCTAAAAGATCTATTGTGACTCGCCACCTTGTTAGAGTAACTCTTTTAGCCGGGAGGCTTCCAGGAAGTCTAGAATACTCCTAGCTTTGAGAGTTTTAATCTCCTCCGGGCGAATAATGTGTCGACCCAGATGGATACTCCGTTTGTGGATAAGGGGCCCACATTCACACAACAGGTGCTTAGGCGTCACCCTCTCCTGATTACAGTACCTGCAAACATCAGTGTCACTCAGTTTCATGTGAAATTGGTGCCTGTTTAATTTGCAGTGCCCGGTTAAGGCGCGGGCTATCGCACAAATGTTCGTCCTGCTAAGCTCAAGAAGCTCGGCAGTTCGTTTTTGTGAGTAGCCTTCTATTAGAGATTTGGCGTGTAGCAGTCCTGGTTGTAACAACCAGTGCTTTTTTGAATCGCCAAATAGGTTGCCCTTAAGGGTCTGCATGGCCTGGTTCTTTGAGATACCACAGAAAGGTTCTGGTCCTATCTGATGACCCTGAGCCCCAGTCTTTGCAAGTTCGTCGGCTTTTTCATTGCCAGTAATTCCAGAATGACCCGGTACCCATCTCAGAATAACTTTATTCCTTTGCCCCAGGTCATTTAGTTTGTTAACGCAGTCTTTTACCAGTTTCGAATTTATTGTATTCGAGTTCAAGGCGTTAAGAGCTGCCTGGCTATCTGAGTAAATCAGAATTAATTGATTTATGTAGTTTCGTTGACGGTTGGCTTCCGCACATTCTATAATGGCGTATACCTCCGCTTGGAATATGGTGGCATATTTACCCAGATTCAAGCTTTTGCTGAATTTCGGGCTAATGCCAAATATTCCACATCCTACATTCTCACCCATTTTGGATCCGTCTGTAAACCAGATCAGGCTTCCAGCCTTGCAAGTAATGAGGTTGCTTGCCCAATCCTCTCTGCTCGGCAGTTCCACTGTGTAATTTCTTGTGAAGCTACACTGTGGAAGCATGACGTCTGTTGTCATAGCTAGCTGATCGTGTTCAAGCACTGATTCGTGTAGCGATCTCAGTGCTTGAGAGCGCCAGTTTACTTTGCCAGTGCTGTTTATTCTATACATGCCCGCTTTCGCCTCCTTCGCAATTAATAGATGAAGTGGCGGAAGGTTAAGCAGGGCATTTAGAGCAGCTCCTGGGGTTGTAGACATGGCCCCTGTTGATATGATGCATGCAAGTCTCTGCAAACCATTAAGTTTGTTAATGACTGTCACTTGGGATGTTTTCCTCCACCATACTACGCAGGCATACGTTATTATCGGCCTGACTATAGCGGTGTACAACCACAGGGCGATTTTAGGGTTTAGGCCCCATTTCGTCCCTGCAAAGCGGCAGCATATTCCTAAAGCTATTTTAGCCTTTTGAATCACATTCATTCATTTTTTTTTTTTGTGTTCTTTTGAGTGTTCCAGGTCAGTCTCTGGTCGATAGTTACGCCCAGGTACTTGACCTCATTGGAGAATGGTATGCGAGTCCCCTTTACAGTGGGCGTTACAAGTTTGTCCAACTTTCGCTTCCTAGTAAAGGGGACTATTGTTGTTTTACTCGGGTTAACCGATAAATTGTTCTCTGTGCACCATGTGTTTATAACGTTCAGAGATCTTTGCAGTATAGATGATACCGTGCTGTGACAGGGGCCGATAACACAAGCCACCACATCGTCAGCATAACTGTGTACATCTAAGTCTCTTTTAAAGGCTTCAACCAGCAATTGGTCAACAACGAGTAGCCATAGAAGTGGCGATAGAACGCCTCCTTGTGGGCACCCTTTAGTTGTTTTGAAGCTTTTTGTAGTTCCGTGTAAGGTAACACTGATAGTTCTGTTGAGGAGCATGAATTCGATCCAACGAGTAGTTGTCTCGTCAATCCCTTTCGCCTTCATTCCCTTGGAAAGGGCGTCTATGGTGACGTTGTCGAAAGCTCCTTCAATATCAAGGAAAGCACATAGGGCTATCTGTTTATCTTCCAAAGCCCTTTCGATCCTGTCTGTTAGTTGAGGAGCTGGGGAACAAAAGCGGACTTGTCCACTGTACTCGAATTTTTTATTTTTATTTTTTTGCACTCTTTAAGCTCATATCTATCGAACCCCGGAGTATTGTGTATCAAAAGCGGTCCGATCTTAGAGAAAAAAATTGTTAAAAATGATGATTTCGTTCAAAAGCGGACTTGTCCTGTTAGAAATTTATTAAAATTCTAAGGGATTTTTTCTCCAATCAAAACCGGACAAAAACGTAAGGAGAATTGCCGTTAGTACGAAAAATGTCAAACAAAACCGGACAAGTCTAAAAAAATCATTGTTTTTTTGTTATGATATCCCTAAATCAGTTGTGGCAACACTGCTAAATTAAAAAAAAAGATAATCAGCTGTGTGACGGTCATTGCTTTCGTAATTTTGAGAAGAATTTTCCTAGAAAACCGACAAAATTATGGACGGAATCGAAGAAATAGTGGCCAATATAAATGACGGCTCACGTAAACGAAAAAAAACAGGACGGCAAGCGCAAAACAACAGGGAATCGAAGTGAGTGTAAAATTATACCTACCGGTGCGTGTTTGTTATTATTCTAACCTATGATGAATTTAAAATTGCTATTATTTTGTTTTAGGTACGCAGATAAAGACCCCCTTGCTTTGAATTTCGTGTCTGCGTGTGAACATAACAAGGGAAAATTTAAGTGCCAGACTTTGACATTAAACGAAATTGTTTACAACCGCAAACTACTATATGAAAAAATTGGCAAAAAATTACAGGATATTTACTTGTCACGGCTCATATCACCATGCCCCATAGAAAGAGAAAGATCGAGAGAGGAATCTCGCAAACCGCAGAGGAATAAGTACTTTGTGACATACTTTCTCTTCCGTGATTCAAAAAGGTTAGTAAAAGTATGCAAATCTTTTTTTTTGGCTGCTCTTGGGCTCAGTAAGCACAGGGTAAACTTAATTGCGAGCAAATTATATGAAGGCAAAACGCCACTTGACGGCAGAGGAGGAGACAGGAAAAGTTTCAAAAGTATTGATAAAAAGGAATCTGTAAGAAAATTTCTCGGTGGTTTGCCAGCAAAGGAGTCACATTACAATCGAAATAAATCAAAAAGAGTGTACCTGTCATACGAGCTAAACGTAAAAAAGTTGTGGGAGTTGTACAATAATTCAGCGACTGATGATTTGAAAGTCTCACAAACGATGTTCCGAAATGTTTTTGAGAACGATTTTAATATTGGGTTTGCGTCACCATCTTCCGACATATGTAGTACCTGCGAACTGCTGAAAAATAGGCAGAAGACTGAAAATAATCCTGAAGAACTTCAATCATTGAAACTTCAACTCCGAGTTCATAAAGCTAGAGCCAAAGCGTTCTTTTCCCTTACCAAAGAAAAACCTGAAAATTCTATGACAATATGTTTTGATCTCCAACAAATTCAATCCCTTCCTAAAACGCCAATCCAGGAATGTTTTTATTTACGACAAGTTGGACTTTATTCTTTCTGCATTACTGATATGCCTACAAAGGAGCCACATTTCTTCATATGGACAGAAAACCAAGCTAAAAAAGGCGCCACCGAAATTGCGTCTGCCCTTTTAACATACCTGATGTTTACTGATTTTTCTGAAGTGGAAGTTTTACGCCTTTTTTCGGACGGGTGTGGAGGTCAAAATAAAAATGCACATGTCGTCCACACTTTGATTTTCTGGTTGAAAAACTACGCCCCTCAAAATGTCGGGATCGAGTGTTCGGGAGGGTCGAAAAGGATTTGCGGAAGATGCCTTTCATTTTGGATCCAAAAAAATATCATGAGGTTTACGCAAAGCATGGCAAAGTTCATATTTTAGCTGAAAACTGGAACCTTTACAACGTCAAAAACCTTGAAGACTATTACAAGAAAGTGGAAAGTATTCGTGATGCAAAGAGAATAATAATAGAAAGAAAGTCAACCATCATCCAAACAGAAACTCCTAGTCAATCTCAACAATCAACACGAAGAAGTCAGGGCCGTAGTCGTGGCAGAGCACGTGGCCGAGGCACTGCAAACATACGAAGAGATCCTACTGCACGTTTAAATCACGTAAACTTTGGTGTGAAAGTCTTAAACACCTATTATGGAGATGAATCATCAGAAAATGCTGTATCATTGTTAAAAATGACAAAAAACCATCCGAGTTTACTACAAAGATTTTCAATGGTTAATGAACTAAAACCAAACAAGAAAAAAGATGTTGAAACACTCTTAAAGAAACAATTCGGAGATAATTGGATGGATAATCAAGAGCTTGATTGGTTTAAAAACAATATATTCCATACCTCACCAGTGGCAATTGCTGAAACAAGTCAAATAAATGACGAAGACGACGACCACAGTGACGATTGTGACTGTTGCGAACCAGATGTGGGAGAGTTCATATAATTTTTAAATAAAAAAATACAATAATAGAATCTAGTTTTCTTTCATAACCGGACATGTCCATAACTCTTTCAATCATAACCGGAGTTGTCCACCTTTTGTAATCAAAACCGGACTTGTCCATTACAAAAAAAATAAAAAAAAATTGAAAACGCATAGTTTTATGACCAACAAGCAGGCTATTAGTTATGTTGTATTAAATACTAATTATACTGAAATGCACAAAATTACAGCCCATATGCATATACCTATTTCAGTTTTTTTTGCTCTAGTGTAAAATTTGATTAATTGGACAAGTCCGCTTTTGTTCCCCAGCTCCTCAGTTCTAACAGAGCAGTTTCTGTGGATTTTCCTTTTTGGTAAGCATGTTGCTTCGGATGCAGAGGGTTAGCGACTTCTAACTCATTTACGTCTTAATAAAATTTTAAACAAAAGACAGTTTGGTTATCAAAAAGGTGTTGACACTTCAGATGCTATATATACTTTAATGGACGTTGTGAAAAATAAAATTAATCTTAAAATGAAAGTAGCAGGCATTTTTCTAGACCTAAGCTCTGCATCTGACACAATAGATCATAAATTGCTTCTCACAAAAATTAGTCATTATGGTATAAGAGATAAGGCCTTGCAACTGTTCTGTTCGTATTTAAAAAATAGGAAAATGTTAGTAGAAATTGTCAAAATTCAAAATGGCTATAAAAAATCTCAGATCACGGATCGTAAACTTAACTTCGGGAGTCCCCCAGGGATCTATACTTGGACCTATTCTGTTTATTATATTTATAAATGATTTATTATATAAATTCAATTCTACCTGACCTTGAAATAGTAATTTTTGCTGACGACACAAATGCGATAGTAGCAGATAATAACATAATTAAACTGACTAATTTAATTAATGTAGCTTTACAAGCCTTCCATGTGTGGTTACTATAAATAAATTAATAATCAATAGTTATTTAGAACCACAGTCCGTAATAAGGACAATTTAGATATTACTCTGAACAATGAGAAAATTGAACTCGTAAATGAAGTAAAATTTTTAGGTATTCATATAGACGAACGACTGAATTGGAAACCAGAATTGAAGGCAATTGATGCGTTGATATCAACTGCATGTTATGTTCTGAGAGCCTTAAGAAGTTAAATCAGTACGGAACAGCTGAAAATGGTTTATTACGCGTTAGTAGAAGCAAAAATTAGATATAGTGTACTTCTTTGGGGTAATACCTCAATAAAAGGACCTAACAACACATTCTGTTCTAGTCTAATCTTGCTGCTTTTGATAGGGTAGTGTGCAAGACAATCTGGCACAGGTACCTACAAAATCAGGATCACAGCAAGTAATAGAACCAGCACCAGATGCTCATAGTCCAGATGCTGAAGAAAACAGGGTATGGTCTTGGAAAATTATGATTTAAACTACATATTCTATAGAAGCAAACCAAAAAATAATTCATTAATTATACATACATTTTCAGGTTTCGTTTACTGAGCCAACAAGACCTGCATCACAGCCAAATGTCGTTTTGGAAAGGGGCAATCAAAGTAAGTTGCATTCTCTAACCAAATATTTAATATAAAATAATAACTATAATGTAGGACACAGACAAATGGAAACAGGGAAGAGAAACCTTTGCCTTGCAGTGGAACACGATGGGCTAGTAAGATAAGAATAAATAATAAGTACAAATGTTAATTGTTGCTCCTACACAGCGTGTGCGTAGGGAGACATTACGCGGTCGCCGACGCACTCTCCAGCCATCTCCATCGTCATCTATCTGCAGCGCGCCGGCGACTATTGCGAAGGTCACCTTCGTCACAACGCCGCTCTGAAATGGTTAGCCTCACAGAGCGTTTCATAGCCACCGAGGAACGCCGAGTACAGGCAGAGCTCTTGATTGCCCAAGCAATTAGCCAACAAGTTGAGGGTCATCTCATGTAAAAATACTTGGGACATTATTTCCAACTTTAGTACTGTCACTACCTTGGGAGCTACCGATTGCGAATTCCTTGACTGGAAAACAGCTTCACAGGAAGTTTTTAAACCCGTGAGCAACTGGTATTTCAAAAGCGATGGTCCAAAAAAAACCCAGAGTCAATTCAGACAAATTAGGTAACATTACTTGTAATTTTTATCAGTTTTTTCAACAGAATTATATTAATAATCATAGAACAATAATAAATATAACTAGCGATCATATGCAACTATCAAGTTCAAAGTCCTTTATTAATGAGATTACGTCTATTTTTTTAAGTTCTCTAGCATAATTACCTATCTTTGTTATTCATTATAATTGAAGACGTCGACAGACTTCTTAAAAAACACTATGGAAATGATTGGAGAAACTTGGAAGAATTGATTTAAAAAAAATCTTTAATCGAGAGAATGAGTACCGCTGAAACGAGAGACTTTATGAGATTGTCGGAAGAGACTGATTTGTATGAAGCAGGATTTACGGATAATATTTGTCATGTTTAAATTTTTTATCTCTCTCTCTCTTTCATTTTTATTATATTTTTAATAAATACGTAAATTAAATTATAAAAACACAATAAAAAAAATTATTTCATGCCTATAACAGATTTATCGTATTTTTTTAATATTATCAATCAAAAGAAATTACTTGATTCTGGATTTTTAAGAGATTTTAATGAAAGCGACATTTACCTACTATCTTGCTGGTTGTTGATATTTTGTATAACACCATCCTTTACTAAGATTTTTTCAGTTGCAAAACCCACTAAAATGTTACATGTTACTATCAAATTCCTCTAAATTCAGGAGTGAGTTTCATAAGCCGCTAAAATAAAAGAAAAAACCTCCATATTTTTGTTTATTAAACTGATTCATTGCTGAAAAGGGATTTTAAAGTGTTGCCATGGTCTGTGGGTTCATATCGTACAAAAATGATTATTGTTTATAACATTTATCGACGACGAGAAGTTTTTACTAGTTGGTGAAAAATAAACAAAACTTATTTTAGTGGCTTTTGAAACTAGACGACTCATATATATATATATGTAGTATATATATTATATTAAATATATATGTATGTGTATTTTAACTATATGTATTCTTTTTACTCTTGTTTCCTAAATAAAATTCTCTTTTGTGCGCCTACCATATCCGTACCACGCGTGAATACGTTGACAACTCGAGATGTCGATTTTTTTTTTTTAGCTTCAACGCTACTGTGACCTTATGCCCTACCGGTATTAAAAACTCAACTCGAAATACTCAAACAAAATCAAATTATTGCTTTCGTACATAAGTGAGTATCTACAATTATGGCAATAAATATTTGATAAAACGACATGTCAAATTAATAATACTTAACTGACAGCGTTTATATTATTGCATTTCGATTTATCAACTCAGAACACGCATTAGTTAATATATCAACATATACGTTTGTGGATTTGCAAGTGTAATATGACAAAATCAGTTATCAAGTTATGAACGTCTTTGAGTACGAAACACACACATATATATCAAGTTATCTAGTTATGCACGCTATCTAAAGTTGTGATATTTAAGAACATTTCGAATTGTCTAGTTTTATCATTATAAAATCACACGAGTCATTTATGAAACTCTTTAAAATGGACATTATATTGTTTATAAAAACAAAGCGTGAATTGTTACGTTTACTTACTTTGAGAATACTTAAAATACGTATATAAGAAACTCTGTTAGTATTCGGTAATTCCGATGTTTACTCGAAAATTTCACACAACTGGCTCCAGGAAATAGCTGGTTTTTTTTAAACCATTAAAAGTTTTTGGAAAAAGTTGTCATCATTTAGAATCTTAATAAAATTTGCAAGGTCTCTAGAGGATTACTTTTTTGACTTTTTTAATTTTTAGGCAAATTATGAAGTGTCAAAGTTCATACAAAATAGGACATTTTCAGAGGTTTTTACTGGATTAATTTACACAAATTTAGAAATTGGTTTCTTTAGAAACCTAGATAATATCCACAAGATACTGTGTTTCCAAAATATCTAATGAAAAGTGTGTAATAACGTCATAATCAGTTATGAGCGGTTGTATGAAAAACAGTGAAAATTTGAGTCGTGATGCACCACCTTAAGTGTTTTGTATTACAACAACTGCATATTATTTTTATAAAGAAAAACAATTATTGTGGCTTATAATAATTATGAGTGATAATGAGGAAAACAGTAAGTACGCAAAAATACGTCTGTTTATAAAATTAAATTTGCATTGTGTGCTTGTTATAAATAAATACTGATTGTACAGTTGTTTTTTTTTATATTTTAGCAGAATGCTTTCAAGGGCTTATTACATAAAAAAAGTAAATTGCTTGAGCTACGAGAACTTGTTATGTCTAAGTCACCTCGTAATCTTTTGGTGGATGAAAAAGGTGAGACAGTTTTTATGCTTTTGTATCGTATTTTTACCATATTTGCTAATTTATTAAATTATGCGTACTCTTATGTACGTTCTTAGCTATTTTTTTGTCAGATGGGTTTGCTGGTGTAGAAGGGAATTGCGTGACAGGTGATGGAATTCTGTTGTTTTAAAGACTGTATTAAGACGTTCTATAAAAAAAATAAAAAAATTCAAATCAAGTTGTTAAATATGGGAAAATGTGGAATGAATAGCTTAATGAATTAATTAAGATGTTATAAGTAACTTAGTAAGTTTGAAATCTGAGAGTGCTGTTGAAAAATAATCTACTATGTTAATATCTTTTCAGATA
The DNA here is from genome assembly GCA_949319445.1 of Mythimna lalbum. Taxonomy (NCBI): domain Eukaryota; kingdom Metazoa; phylum Arthropoda; class Insecta; order Lepidoptera; family Noctuidae; genus Mythimna; species Mythimna lalbum. Next base: position 5,136,408 of record OX439357.1, on the reverse strand, counting down.
CATGCAGTTCTGAAATAATATTTTCAAATGAGCCACCCTCTATTTCTCCTCCCCCCTTTTCTCCATTGACTCCTTTGATACAGGAACTAAGACATAAGAACTCAACTCCAGGCAATTATTTTTCTTTCATTTTTTATTATTGGATATAAATGTTATACATACTTTAAACGAAATCATATTATTTCAGGTGAGTCTAATTTTGATGTAAGAAATGACACATCAGAAGGATTGAGATCGTCTCCATTATTAAAAGCTCTTGAAAATGAAGATCATACTTCGTCCCCTATTTGGCCTATGTCACCGGAAACGACAGAACTTTATGAGAGCAATTGCCAGTAAGTCGAGAGAAGAAAAAATATTTGCTGGATCTATTACTTCTAATAGATCCAGTATTTCATGAATTTTATAGAAATATAAAAACGGATAATGATACAGAAAATATCGACCCCGATCTTGACGAAGAAGATCCTGATAATGAAGAAAACACAGAAGAATAAGTAATTTAAAGTGTTTTTTTTTTTCATTTGGTTAAATTTCATAAATTTAAAAAAGAATAAAGGATCTTAATTTGTTTCTGCGATTAAACTTTGTTATTAATACATTTGGTTTTTATTTAAATTCAATTATGACAGTTAGAATTTTTATCTTCCTTTAGGTAATATCATTCAACTATTAAAAAAGTAATCATCATTATTTTCGATTTACCAGAAGATCGTAAACTTTAAATTGGCTGCCCTGAAAAGTATGCATAAATGACATATCAACTTATTCACGCCAGGTACGGATATTATCTCTTCACCTCCCTAGGTTGACTGGTAGAGAATGCCTAAGGCATTAAGTCCGCCTTTGTACTTTTTGTTGCATGAAGATTAAATAAATAAATTATCTGGCCTGGGCCAGGTACCAAGACGACCTTACCCTCCCGTCCGTTAATAAATCTCCAGGAGATTTCTCATTTCTGTCAAAAAAAAGCGCGTCTGATGGGAATCTACTGGAGATTTCGTGGATCGGGTCGGATTAAATGCCAAATATTGCCTGTCTAGAGTATACCTTTCCTACGCTAACTTACACAGACTGTAGGTGAAAGAATGAGAAAGGCATAAAACATCACATGCTAAACATTCAACAACATTTGTTATCGGAATGTTTTTCTGTTGTAACGGCTTCATTTCGTTTATGTCAACGGACGCGGCGGTAAAGTTTAAAGTGTTATTTTCGAGTTTAGTGTTGTGTGCTGAGATTTATCCGTGAACAAGTACTAAACAGTTTTTAGTTGCTGCATTGTGTAAAAAACAGTCCATAATATGCGATCCACAACATTATGTGGATGTTTTCAAAAAACATGCGACTGTTTACCATTTAGGAGAAGATGTTGAACTTTATAATTGGAAGGATGAAGTCTCCAAAGTTATCAAACCTCTAGGGAGTTGGCACTTTAGATTTAATCCATCTAAACGACTTATAATGAAGAAGGGACGGCAAAATAAGAGCATTCAAGGAGAAGAAAATTATCGGAACGAATTTAATAGAGCAAAATATGTGACTAAAAGAGGAAAAAGAGGTTCAGAAATCGAGCCCGCAATCATACGAAAAGGTAATAAAGTGAACCAAAGCAAAATAAAAGATGTCACTAACCTTCTGAAAAAAACATTATGGTGAAGATTGGAGAGCTCTGGACATTTTAAAATATTACAAAGACATTGAAGAAAGCAATGACAATTTTGAAGAATATGAGGATCTGCAATGAGTTCCATTGGAAGAAAATGAAAATTTCGTATAATTTGGTTCAACATTTAAATAGTTTATGTTATTACTGTTAATAAACGCACTTCTTACATTACATATTAAAACAATGTTTTATTACTTTTTACCGACTTCCCAAAAAGGAGGAGGTACTACGTTCGGCTGTTTGTATGTTTTTTTTTTTTTTTTTTGTGAGTATTTCTCAAAATACATGTACATCTTTGAAAAAAAAAGTGTGCTTTGAAACAGTTCAAAAGTTTTATATTTATAAATCATCACACAAAAAAAACACACACTCAATTTTGTAGGATGAATATTAATCTTTAAGATAACGAAGAATTATAGCTATAATCATACTTATTATCAAATATTTCGATATTTTAAAAATAGCTTTTTTTACCTTTCATACAAAAACCTGTTTGCCACTCTACCTTTTTCATGTGTTTTTGTTTCATAAAATGCGATACGTAACTAAATTATTGTAAATTTCTTTGTATCATCGTTCTACAGTAATCGCAGTTTCTGTATCAAATTGATTTTCTATGGGGTGTCATAGTGAATTGGCAATTTAAAGCAAAAAAACAAAATGAGTCGCTCTCATTTACTATTTAGTTATTACTCTTTAGGTACGATTTATTTCTACTTTCCCATGATTTCTGAACGATTCCGTAATTTTTTTACACGGACAACACTAGCTTCACTCTGATTGGCTATTGGTTTGACGTCTCCGCCATTACATCTATCGTGAAAATCAGTGAGAACGTGTGTGTTTTGTGGGGTTACTTTTTCGAGACAGGAAGTAAAATCAGCGATTTTTCATAGAACGGTAAGTCTTCATTTACCCATTTTTTGTAATACGTGTTGTACGAATATTTAATAAGCTTTTATATTTACTGTAACAGCTTTTATCAATAAATATATTTTTTCTGACCTCAATTTGTCTAATATTTCGTAACGTTTTTTACGAATTTCGTTACGTAACGAAAAAGTACAACATAAAGCTGAGTGTATACTGTTATGACCTGACTAAGCATAGTAATATTCACTACTTAATTTATGAAAAAAAATATATAGAGCGTCAATAACTAAAGGATTGGATATTATCTGCTATATAGAAGTGCCACCAGCAAAAAATAATGAAATAATTTAAATTACGTTTTTATGTGATTTAACAACTTTTTACCCCTGATATTACTTACATGAAGTTCTATTGAGAACTTCCTCCTTTTCGTCGGTTAAAAAACCTCGCGGCTTTGTTTCAATTCGCTTGAGAATAGAATTATACCGATTGTTACAAATACTTAACTCTTGCTAATGACACTTCTGTAGAGATGCCCACTATACTTGTTGGTTTGACTTATCAAATTGGTTATTACTTACAACTGCTTATATACAACTGCATTACTTCTTTTGTTTTTTAAGGAATGCCGCCAAAAACCAATGCCGAAAGGCAAAAAGCTTACAGAGAACGACTCAAAAAGGATAAACCAAATAAATATGAGGAAATCCGTGTCAAACATTTGGAAAAAGTTAAAGAAAATATCAAAAAGAAAAAAGAAATTCTTACAGAAGAAGAAAAACAAGAGCTACGAGCAAAGTGGAGACAAGCCAATGCTATAAGAGCTGAAAGAAAAAAAAAGGCCTACTCTACGACAAAACAAAACAACACATTGGAAGTAAGAAAAAATGCTAAAAATAATACAAATATCCTAAAGGAGAGACTACAAAAGCTTACTGAAGAAAATACTCAATTAAAACGACGAAATAAAAATTTAAGACAGGCCTGCAATCGGATGAAAAAGCGAGTGGAAATTCTGAAAAAACGACTACCCCAACAAATTAGGCCTGATAATGATGCTATTTCCATTGAAACTCGTCAGTGTGATGACACACCGTTAACAAAATCGAATAGTTTTTTAGAAGAAACTTTACCAAATGTGTCCGTGACGGAAAAAGAAAAGGTAAAAAAGAAGTTAATTTTGCTTAACACAATTACAGATTCTTTAAAAACAGAGTTTAATAAAGCAGATACCAAAGAGAAGAAAGTACTAAAAAAAGTTGCTACCAACGATATTGCAAATAAATACAAATTAAAAACAGCTATTTCTAATGTTCTTGGTCTGAAAGGAAGAATAAGAAAGACGAAATCAATAAACGAAATGAAAAAGAAATTCATGAAAGATATACAAGATTTCTTTGAAAGAGAAGATGTAAGTAGACCTAGTGCGGGAAAAAACGAGTGCATAACGAGAAACAAAGAAAAAGTGCAAAAGAGATATTTAATGAAACCAATATACAAGCTCTATAGAAAATACAGGTTAGAGGGTGGTAAAGCGTCTTTGCAAACTTTTTATCGTTTTCGACCGTTCTCCGTTGTGAAACCAAGACTTCAAGATAGGAATACTTGTGCTTGCATAAAGCATAGTAATTTATCTTTCAAGGCAATATCGTTGAAGAAGCTAGGTTTGCTTCAGACATCTGACATTGACGAACTTATGAAAAATGTCACTTGCAGTAAATGTTTTAAATGCATGTACTCTGAGTGTTCTGAATGCAAAAATAAGAAACTAGCTGTTGATTTGACAATAAATGAAGACAGCCCTGTGGAGTGGCTTCAATGGAAAATAGGCACACACACTTATATTAAAATTGACAAAAAGAAATGCGTAGAAAAACAGACGAAAAAGTATTCAAAACAGGTAGTGAAAGGGACAGTGAATGCATTGATAAAAGAATTTCAAAATGATGTTCAAAAATTTAAAACTCACTACTACAATGTTCAACATCAGTACTTGGCGTGGAAAAAGTGTATTGAAAACCTTGATGAAGACGAAGCTGCATTGATTTGCGATTTTTCAGAAAACTTTTCGTGCAAGCAGTCTGAAGAAATTCAGGCGATACACTTCGGAGGGTCTAGAAATCAAGTCACATTGCACACTTGCGTCCTTTACAGAAAAAATGTGAAACCCCAATCGATATGCTCCATATCCCCAAATAATGAACATGGTCCTGGAGCAATCTGGGCCCATTTGGATCCAATAATGAAACTGTGCCAACACTTTACCATTAAAAAGATTCATATATTTTCTGATAGCCCTACAACTCAGTACCGCCAAAAACATAATTTTTTCTTGTTCCAACATAATATAAAAGAATACGGATTTGAATATGCAACTTGGAATTTTTTTGAAGCCTCTCACGGCAAAGGGCCAGCTGACGGGGTTGGTGGGGCATTAAAGCGCCAACTTGACAATCATATTTCACATGGCAATGACATAACCAACGCGAAAGAAGCATATGACTATTTAATGGTTAACAGTAAAGTAAAAATGTTTTATGTTAATGAAAACGACATTCAGAAGATGACCAAAAATATCCCTGAAAATATTATTCCCATAAAAGGAACAATGAAGCTGCATCAGATTGTAACGGATGGCAACACGACAATTAAATATAAATTGCTGAGCTGCTTTGATTGCCAGAAAAACATCTGCTGTGATTGCTACTACACTAAAGAACATGAACTTCTATCCAACACCCTATCAGAACCAAAAGCATCATGCAGTAACAAACCGCAAGCCTTGAAAAAACAAAAACCAGCAGCGAAAAGATTCAAAAGAATAAATAGTTCTACTACGACGGAGAGTGATGTCAGTATAAGTTATCATAGTGATTCAGATCTGATAGATGCGGATTTTTGGAGTGAGGACAATGATTTACCCAGGATAGATGACAGAGAGAGTGATCAAGACTTAGAGGTGAATGTCCATTTGAGAGCAAATATAAAAGAGATTTATTTATGATTTTTGACGTATTTTAGGGTCAAACACAAATAAAAAACTAATAAATACCTTTCAAAATCAATCATAAAAAAAATATATTTTTAAATACACTTTGATGTCATGTTTTTAATTTTCAGGACACATCAAAGGACGAAAATGTTAAACGGCAACCCCCAGAACAAGTAACATTGTTATCTTCGTCAAGATTTATGTCTGCAAACCATGCTTTCTATGATACTGAAGTAAAATGCCTCAAGGCAGACGAAACACAACAAGGCAAAGAAAACTTTAAGAATAAAGGAAAAGGAACAGGGAAGAAAACAGCAAAGCAACAAAAAGATATGGAAGAAGACAAATATCCAATTGATATAATGAATGTATTAAAACAAAAAGGTGAAACAGACAAACCAAGTAAAGAAATAAAAAGTCATGAGGAAGAAGGATCAACAACTGATATCAATACAAAGCCAATAATTCTCGAGGATTTAATAAGTGACGAAGCTGTAACTACGGATGAAAAATATATGAGTGATGCAATGTCATTTAATGAACCGGAGTTTAATTTCAATGATTTGGACAATGTAGATGTTATAATACAAAATAATAATGCAACAAAAAATAACACTGAATATGAAAATAATGAAAATGTACCAATTGAAGGCACTCACAAAGTCAAAGGCGAAACATGTGGACTGACTATTCTTAACGACGAAATACTGGAAAATATACACACAAAAAAGAAAGTGGTTTATAAAGGACTTAAACCTCTATCGCTTAATAATTATCTTCACGCGCCAAAGCAATGTGATCCAAAGATTAAAAAACGGATTGTCAAACCAAATGTGTTTCGGAAAGAATTCAATTATTACAAAGATAAGGAAGAAATTTATAAAGCGCTAATGGATAGTGATTCTAATTAAGTTTTTTTATGTTTAAAATAACGTCAGGTTTTCATTTTTAAAAGATTGGGAAAAAAAAATAATTTGATTAAAATAGTATGAATGATTACTCCCTTATTTTATTTCTAACCCCTTAAGTATTTGGGTACATACTTACAAATATTTCGTATTGAATAAATGAAGAGCATTCACAATATTTCGCCAATGTGTAACCAGCCTTATGGTTACTATTTAGTTACATCTAAGGACTATTTCGTAACAATATTTCGTTACTACCATTTCGTTACGTACATTTATTTTGAGAAATACTGTTGTATGTTTGTTCGTCGAATACTCCCCCAAATGTGGACGGATTTTCAAAATTCTTTTTTTGTTCGAAAGTAGATAGTTCTGAGGTGGTCCCATTATCACCAAATTAGGATCTGATGATGGGATCTTGGAGAAATCGAGGGCAACCTTCAAATTTTATAGGCTCACTTATTGATTTTCGCATATTTTATGAAGTATCTTGTGTATTTGCGTATGGTCGTCACCATCTCAGGTAGCTGGGCTGATGATAGAAGGTACAACTCCTTAACAGTAAGAAGTTACTCGAACAGGCAAAGACTGTTTTAGTAAATTGTTTTGATGTTTGATAGGGCATTTGCCACATTTGGTCTCATGATCATCAAGTCATGACCTGATGCTGCAGTCAGGATAGTCTGCAGAGTACCTAAGTCCTCGACAACAAACAGCAGATATATCGAGTTTAGGCTCATTGAAAACGGCTCGATGTGTGGATAAACATACTGCTAATAAAGAACACCGAAGTACATAGAGACCTGATGCTGAAGCCAGGAGCATCAGAAAAAGTACAAACCTTGAAATTACAGCACCGTAGTCGTGTTTGGGCTTATTTTAAACAGGACTAAATTTTAAGTTCATTGCAATGTTGACATAAATCTGGCCTGATGCTACAGCCGGGATTATCAGCATCTAGTCTAATGACTGATTAAAAGATTTACTTTTCGGCTTCATCATCAGATCAGTTCGATATATCCTTTCCCTCTCCAGCATCTAGTCTAATGACTGTTTGAAAGAAGAGGGGGAGAGGATATATCGAACTGATCTGATGATGAAGCCGAAAGGTAAATTAATGTAATCTAACATGTTTGGGATTATTAGAACCGTTATGAGATGCGCTCTGACTATAAGGTATTTAAGTTTGACTGAGGGGTACTTTTTAGTGGTGGTACCATAACTAAAAAGTGTAAAATAAAAAAAAACTTTTTACAAAAAAAATATAACCGACTTCAATGATAAAAAACACTGAAAAGTATCAAATAACTTTAATTTTGGAAGTCGGTGTTAAATAACGAAGAGACTAAACTATTATAGAAACACCGACTTCCAAAATTAAAGTTATTTGATACTTTTCAGTGTTTTTTATCATTGAAGTCGGTTATATTTTTTAGAACATCCTGTACAATCATTGAGACTATGGGGTCGTGAGTACCAATATCCGCCACATCCATCATTCTTGTGTATCAAAAACCACCAGATCCATATCTCAATATCAAAACCCGCCACATCCTTATTTTTTTGCCACAAATTGATTTATATTTCCGAGACTAAAAACAAATTAATGTATTTAATTATTATAATCGGTCTTACTTATTTTATTCCAAATTAACAACAGAAAATTACTTAAGTAACATATAGAGGAAAAAAGTTTATTATAGAAAAATTTGTCTTTCTGGATTTAGCGGAGTTTGATTCTAGACGACACATATGTGTAGTACCATGTCATTTGTGAATGTGAAGTACCATGGAGCACTTTTATTAGGTTACAACTATTTATTCTTTTTATTTTTGACATCACGAGCATGGCAGTTGAGAGTTTGTCATGCTCACTCGAATGTCTCGCTGTTCGTGGCACGTGTTATTCAGTCATTCAGTTCCCTTGAAATTGGTTGAGCTGAGTGAGACTGGGCATCCCTAAGCTGACAGTGACCTAATTCAGTTACTATCTTATAATTATTTTTTAGTTTTTATTTTATTATCTACACTATGCTCACATAATAGAAGCAACAAGAAATATGTAACCAAACATAATATGTAGCACATAATGATTTAAGTGTCCATGGAGTTTCTTGCATGTTCTTCTCCATAGAGATCTACACTTTGGAACATGCAGATTAACTTTACTTGGACTGATTGACATTTGACTATTCAAAAGTGCCTTTGGTCAATTTGAAATAAATGTTTTTTTCCTTTAAGTACTCATAATTCTTTAATATACTTATACACCTAGGCTATTAAATATTATAAATTAATAGGTATATACAAACTTAAAATAATAATATATACAAACAAGTAAAAAAGGCAGAAAAACGCAGAAAACTCAAAGGGCATCAAAAAATTCATCCACACTGATGTCAATGGGAAAAGTGCCCAGAATTCTGGCAGCATTGCCACGCTGCATGGCAATGCTGATTCGTTAACCGAAGAAAACCCCAGCCACGTGGTCACGCGAAGATCCGACCAACCGTTTGCTGATATCTCGAACAACTCGATGAGCACTCGGACCCATCATAGCCCTAGTGTTTTAAATGATTATGAATTTTGCTGAAAAACACAAAATGATGCCTTTCTTGTGTTTCCCTAATTTAGCCAGAGTGTTTAGAAATAAATGCCTTTTGAAAATACTTTCAAGTTTATGAATGATAAAAATAAAAAAACAAACCACATACCAACAGAAAAAACCAGCAAGTCAAAATAAAAACCTTGCATAGAGAAAGAACCCTAAGCAAAAAAAATTCCATTCTGAGCAAAGAAATCTAACAATATCTCAAACAATCAAAATGGGGACAGATGCCAAGCACACAAGATGGCGATACCCTGTCTCCCTAATCTCCCAATCCCAAGGGATACAGTCAGCTGAACTGTATATCATCGTGCCTTTATAGTGTTGTAATACTGCGGCCAACCTCGTCCAAGGTTTCCTTCTCAAACGATGCTCCAATAGAACGTACATTATGATTTTTTAAATGGTATCAAAGCCAAATTAAAATTCAACAGAGAGCGAAAAAGAAAGCAGTTTTTTTACAAGCTATTTCACTGTGACAAGACAGAAGAAACACACTGTGAGTATAAAAACACTATATTTTTAGCGAAAGACTGATTGACGGACATTTGCACTGCTAGCGAAACTTAACGATTTCTTTCGGATTATTATTGATCCAAATGTAAATGCCACGAGACCAAAAAACTAATGAGAAGAGAGAACAAAACAATTATTAGAAGACTTTTAATTTAAAGCCATTTGTTATATTTTGCACTTAGCGATAGCGACCCCATCCCCATCATGGACGACCAGTGTTGCCAACTCTACATGACAAAAAGTCGCTAACAAAAGCATGCAAAGTCGCTAGAAGTCGCTAAATTTAAAAAAAAATTTACTTGCACAGAATAATATTTTGTAATTGGTATAAATCCTTTGAAAATTATATTTAAAAAAAAAATTAAAAAAACCATAAGTCAAGGAATTATTACTAAAAATAATTAATATTAAATATTACCTCCAAAACATCAAATAATTATTTCACAAATAAAAAGTTAAAATCTTAATAATGAAAAAATTTCTACATTAGTCATCAGAAATCCAGAACTACAGGTAATAATTTGAAAATCTGGAATGAAAACCAGAAGTTGATGGCTGAGGCTGCGATCGATGTACGTTTAGCAAATGAATATATTATAATTTATTGGTTAAGTTATTATATATATTAGGTCTTTACCTATGAAATTGCCGTTTTGTATGAAAAAATTTAAACGAATTTTTTTCATGTATTTTTATTTGTATTAATCGAAGTAATCACCCATGCAATCAATGCATCTTTGCCAACGCAGTGGCAGTTTATTGATGCCCTTCTTAAAGAAATCAGCTGGACGGGAGGCAACAAATTCTTCAAAGGCATTTTGTACTGCCTCTCGGGTATTGAATTTTTTTCCTGCCAAGAAGTTATCCAAATTCTGGAAAAAGTAGTAGTCTGTAGGCGCAAGGTCTGGTGAGTAGGGCGGATGACGGAGAGCTTCCAACCCCAGTTCTCGCAACTTGGAGACCGCCTGCTGTGTAATATGAGGTCGCGCGTTGTCGTGCAGGAGCAGCGGAGACGAGCGATTGACCAATGCTGGTTGGAGACGTGCCAGCTTCTCCATCATTGTGTTCAGTTCTTCACAGTACAGATCTGCAGTAATGCTCACCGCATTTGGTAAGAAGCTGTAATGAATCACACCGGCGCTAGACCACCAAACAGTGACCATCACTTTTCTAGGGGTAAGTTTTCGTTTAGGGCATTGTTTAGGTTCTGAACCAGGATCCAACCAACTTGCTGAGTACTTGCGGTTATCAAACAGAATCTATTTTTCATCGCAGGTAACAATGCGGTTCAAAATTCCTTCATTTGTGTGTCTGTTGAGCAGTGCAAGGCACGTCTCGACGCGTACTTCGCGCTGGCGATAATTGAGTTCGTGGGGCACCCATTTGTCAAGCTTTTTTACCTTGCCAATTTGACGCAAATGGACCAATATTGTTTTGACGCTAACGTCGAAAGCTACTGCTAATTCAGCCGTAGATTGTGTATCATCAGCTTCCACAATCGCCTTTAATTAGTCATTGTCGACCAGTCTTCGGACGACCACGAGGTTCATTTTTCAGGTCGAAATTTTCAGAACGGATGCAAGCAAACCAATAACAGGTGGTGCGTTGGTTTGTAGTGTTGCTTGTGCCGCGTTGCTATCACGACGGTACTCATATTCCATAATTACTCGAATTTTTAACGTATCCATGATGACGAAAAAGATTGAAATGCGATGAAAATGTAACACTAATCAATAAACAAATGACTACTTTTGGAAAAAAAAACCATGTTTTAAAATAAAATTAATTTGCAATTAGAATTCTTAGCCAAACAAAAATTATTTTGATTTGAAATGGCCAGTACTGCAGAACGGCAATTTCATAGGTAAAGACCTATTAAAGTATGATTTATTGATTGCTATTTTATATATATTGATGAAAATTATGATTTCTTGATTACTCTAGAAATCGTTAGAATAGACGCTAGATTTTTTTGTCGCTAGACACATAATTTTAGCCGTTGTAGAAAACGAAATGTCGCCAGATTTAGCGACAAAGTTGCTAAATTGGCAACACTGTGGACGACTAGCCTTTAGTTCCGATAGACGTCAAAAACCATGAAATCGCGAATCTGACCAAATTTAATAGTAAAAAAATATAAGGACTATTGAATACTATTTATTGTGTCGTTGCGTGATGGTCGGCTTCGCGATACCGCGCCACCCTAGAGTTAACCCAACTAACTCTTACTCTGAGCAGGGTAAGTTGGTGTAAGTGGCCAATGCTTGAAATTGTCAGTTAAACTTACGTTCGCGTTCAAAAATGTCAGGGTAGAGTAATTACCCCATGACGTCATTGGAGTTAACTCTAAACTCAAATTTGAACGCAGCCCTGTGGACTAGGGTCACTAAAGATTTTATATATCTTTGAGGGCCACACGTTGTTTCTATAAATATACCTCCAAGGGAAGGCTTTCGACCATTATTATCTACTCTTCAATATTTTTCTGTATAAAGAAATATGGGCCATTTGGACTAGGAAAAAAAAAGTATTGATTGAACTGTTACTGAAATAAGACTGCCATCGATTAACGACATTTTCCATTCATCATCATCATCATCTTCCTGCCCTTGTCCCGTTTTATTTGGGGTCGGCGCAACACGTTTTTTTCTTCCATTCGACATAACGACATTTTCAATTATAAGACTAATATTTTTATTATTTCTGGACTTAATTCAATTAAATAATAAAAACTAAGAAAAAACTGTTACAGTCTGTCTAATGAAAGCGTAACCTGGAGTTTAAAAAAAATAATCAAATTAGCAACATTATTTTGCCGCTAAAACCACGTCAAGTCTATGATTGTTATTGTCAGTTTTTTGAAACCAATATTTATTTATCAACAATAATTGCTTTATCATGGGTAAAACAATATAAAGCTATATGCGAAAGCTGCTACACACTATCATCAGTGAGTTTAAATAAAAACAAGATGAGAAAGAAGTTCTTTTCTAAGAAAAACAACAATGTTTATATAAGATCTTTGATTTTAACCACTAGATATTTTTACGGTATGAATGATTATACTTCTTCTTATGTCTATAGATAATCTTAAAAATATGCTATGACACAACGGAAAAAATTTGGAGAAATATGGAGAAAAAATCATTAAAGTAAGTTCTGAAAATAAATATCTTCACTGATGTCCTGAAGAGCGCTACAATACGTTTATGAGTAGTCGAGATGTGATGATGAAAGATTTGCCTTGGTCTTCTAGGCCATCAAAGTCTTCATCTGTAGCGTAAAAATAGAGAATGTAGTATCTGAAATCCTCGTTCAAGTTTGAGAGAGACAACTGCAGAACTTTCCGTGGCTCACGATTCGATCCGTATCATTTGAAACAATTACTTGAGTATAAAACATGTTCCCACTTGACTAATCCCAAAAGATCTGAATTTTTCCATGCTAAAACGAATCGATTCCAACCCAACAATCTTGAAGCACATTATTTGTGTTGGCAAGACGTGCTGAAGTTGAAATCTTGTTGACTATTTTACTTTTACTACCGCGGTGTTTCGCTCTTGGTTTTCTTGCCAGAAGGCCAAATTGTAAATAAAGAATATTATATACGGCGTTTAAGAGAACAGATAAAATAAATTTGGAATAAGAACTAACATTTTGTGTATTATTGACCTTTATCATACATCCACCAATAAATAAATCTACAGAAACTTTTTTGATTAGAATTTAAGTTCTTATAAATAAAAAAAATACTCAAGTATCAAAACTTTTTTCTCCTACTATTTCAATAATACCATATTCAATTTTTTGTGTTTTAACCTCCTTTTATCAGGTCACGCTTTCAATAGACGGACTATAGATGAAAAGTTATTTCGTAAGGAAACATAGACGAAAGACTAGGCGATATCATCGAACGATTTGAGCCTTTGTTAAGAATCACATTGAAAAAAAAATCATGAATTGTCATTGTCATTTTGTCATATCATTTAGTCAAACTCAGTGTTGCTAAATGCTAAATTAGCCACTTTGCCGCTACATGTAGCGACATTACGTTTTCCACAGCGGCTTAAATTAGGTGTCTAGCGACAAAAAAAAAATCTAGTGACTATTCTAACGACTTCTATAGTAATCAAGAAATCATAATTTTTATCAATAAATATAAAATTACAATCAATAAATCATAACTTCTACATTAATCAATAAATCATAATCATTTTCCAAACTTACATTGCAGCTTTAATCATCAACTTCGGGATTTATTTCAGATTTGCAGATTACCTGTAGTTCTGAATTTCTAATTATTAATGAAGAAATTTTTTTTATCAAAAATTGTTTTTTTTTTCCGGTGGGCAAAAATCATCTTATGACCACCCCCGCTCTTGGGTGGAGCGAGAGATAGTGTCAGACTGTTACTGACTAAAAACCCACCCCGTTCCTTCTGGCCTTTTCATACCGGGGGACAAGCTTCCTTTCGGATAAACCTGGCCCCAGTAGGCTTCGACCCAGCTGGGACCCAGCAGCTTCGACCATCCTGCTGCTGACAACTCCTTGAGGCGCGCTGTCTTCGTCTTGGGCTCGGTCCGGACAGTTACCGGACGATCGGATAGCGAGCTACCCATAGCTTGCCGTCTGCGAGCCCGTCCTCCGGGCGTTCCGCCCAGTGGCGACACCCGGGCGTCTTTTCCGACTTAATCTGAAACAGGTACCTCCCGAACGTGCTATGTCCGGTGAGGACCTGCGTCATGTGGAAGGTAAGGACGCCGTGAGGTCTTTCCAGCCATGCCTCAAAGAGGGGACTTACCGCCATAATCTTATTTTTTATTTGTGAAATAATTATTTTTCATTTGGAGGCAATATTTAATATTTTATGTCATATTCTATTTTTAGTATTAATTTCTTGAGTTTTCGTTTATTATTTTTTTTTATAATTTTCAAAGGTTTATACTGGTTACAAAATATTAATCTGTTTGTGTAAGTAATTTTTTTTTAAATTTAGCGACTTCTAGCGACTTTTCAAGCTTACTTTAGCGACTTTTTTACATATAGAGTTGGCAGCACTGGTCAAACTACGTCGAGAACTCGAGAGCAGCGTTGCCAGACCGTACCAAAAAGTACGGTTTTCTGTATTATAATTCACACAACCGTACCTCAGTGTAGACCGTACTTTTTTCGTACCTTTTTATATACTATAGTGATTTGTTTTTCACTACAAACTACAAAGGGTAAAAAACACCAAAAAATCGCCTTCTTCTGAAACATTTTAGATGTAACTTGATGTTCTTAGATCTAAAAAGACTTTGTAAATGAAATGATCAAAAATTTAAATTATAATGTTATTAATGATAACTAATTGGAACATCTTCATAAATAATTTGAGTAAATTCATAAAATTTTCGATGCTAATTTATATATTTACTTGAGTTACATGAAAACGATTTGTACCTTCTTGAAACATTTACAATTTCTCTGTTTTTGTAAAAATACTCTGTTTTGTTATGTTTTTGTACTCTTTTGATATTAAAATTATTTTCAAATTCAAAATGATTTCAAAAGACAACTCTAGCACCTGTCGAGAACTTTGAATACTGAAATGAGGTATATTTATGTACGATTCCCTATCGCTTTTTCTACAACCTATGGTCGCAGACAACTCGAAGAAAACAAAAATTCACCTAGTTCTTGCAGAAATATCCTTACCCAACCGTACCTTGAAGTTAAAAACCGTACCTTTTCAGAAAGCCAACCGTCCTTTTTTGGGAAATCATACTGGCAACACTGCTCGAGAGTACCGCGCGGTCGCTAGTGCTACTGCTAATAGTTTTAATGTCGTCGCTACTCGCTTCTAATTTGATTGATTTTGTTGTTTTAAGTGGTTGGTATTTCGACGGCCAAATAGATAAAAATCCGTTAGTAGTTAATTAATACATGAATCGTTAAATGTTGATAGTTTTCCTGAAAATCAATTATCGCTTATTGCCGTTCAGACCAACAAAGTGGTTTAATTTTTTTTGTTGCCTGGGTTCGTCCATAGGAAATGTGGTCTTAAAAATATTCATTTTATTTTCTATTCTTACTTATCGATCGATCGAGTATCAAAATACTGAATTGTGGAGTGAAATGTACATCTGCAATATGTATTCTACTCGAAAGTCAAAGGGTCATCTTTACTTATCATCGAGTGTATCGTTGTCGTCGTTGTCTGGAACATTCCAAGTTCTACCTGATGGTTTGACTTGAGCCTGAATCGGCACTAATGTTATTATTTGGTAAGACAAGACCAGCTATTAGCTGATGCGTATGTTTCATATAGTTTAGAGATGTTTAGTCTGTCCAAACGATTTTTAAAGCAGTTCAATGTGAGAGCTTTCACAACACTTTCTGGGAGTCTGTTCCATGCCGTTACAACTCGGTTAGGAAGTGATTGTTTCAAAGGCTTCTTTTTATACTACTCCATAACTTGAGGGAATGTCCTCATAAATGTATTTAATAAAATCGATTTTGTTGGTAGGTTAGGGTAAAAATACTGAGAATTTTTTTGGTTATCTTTGATCAAAAGTCTTTATTGATGTCTCCGAGGTTAGTTACTAGATGCAATTAATGTTTAAAAGATGATAAATTTGTGGATTTCTAAAGCTTTAAGGCAGAAATCGATATAAATATTACCCGCTATATTAAACTGAAAAGTATGGTCTTTTGAATGCCCTTATCTCAGGAACTACTGATTTGAATTGAAAACTTCTTTTACGTTAGACCAACAGCTAAGTACTATTCAAAGATGGTGGTGATTGAAACCATAGGGAGCTATATGTTACTTGTGGCTGTGTGTTAACCTTCTTGAAGGAGCTTGTTGTTCTAATTTTAAAAGTTGCATAGGTTACTCTTAAAGGTTTCTGGCTGAGGTTTGTTGGACTATTGGTGATTTATTAAAAACTCTCCTGACCACAGGAGACTGTTTAATTATCTTCAATAGTCCACAGTATGTCAGTAAGCAAAGTGCATGTGCGGCATTAAGCGTGTATGTTATGTTGCTGGTTTGTTTTAGCTGTTCCTTTGTTATTCTTTCAAATGCTGTAATTAGAGACATGATAGAAAGGCAATGTGATAGCGAATACCGGCTTTGCTTGGGGCGTAATTTTTTTTTTTGGTAAAATTTGTGTTTGTTCCTAGTATTGACGCTATGGATATAACTACATTTTTTAAACATGTTTTGTTTTCATAAACATACAAAATATTTTCAGTCAAAATATTAATATTTTTTATTTTATCTCTGAGTGAGTTATTTGTACAATCACAATTAAAAGCCTTGACCCTATTAATCAAAGTAGTTGGTCCAGTTTTCAACTAAGTATTGGTTTCAATTCTTCATTGTGTCTAATGATACCCAAAAGTTATTTAATCGATTTCTTAAAAGGAAGCCTCAAGCCTTCTGATTGTGGTTTTTTCTTATATCTTTTTCAGCGAATTCAAATAAGTAAAACATTCCCACCAATGTCTTATACTGGTGCTGCTGTGCCTGTGTACCGCCTCCGCCTCAACTTACCTATTTTTCTACACAAGTTTGTGACCTGTTGGTCTATTAGTTGGTGGCCCTGACTGCTATGCCGGAGGTTGTGGGTTCTCAGGACAAATGTTTGTGTGATGAGCAAAATCATTTGTTTTAGTCGCAGTCTGAGTGTAATTTACCTATATATGTGTCGAGGTGACAAAATAAAACTCCCTTTTGCTTGTATTCTTGTATTATTAATAGAGAGTTACACATTATTTAAATGTTCGTAGTTCGTATATTAGTGGACAATGTCGCGTTTTCTTTAATATAAATGTTAGTTGCACTGAATAAAATGCTATCGCGGGCAATAAGACTATCAAAAGCAAGCAGTACCGTAGATGTCTGGTTTTGCCCAGCGTCACGGTATATGCTGAGCAACGACCTATTCTTGCTAATATGCGACGCACAACTTTTATTTTGGTTTATCTTTATGTATTTTTTCACTGGTTTATTTTGTTTATCTCTGTCGAAGCTAGCGTCAAAATGCCACAGATAACAGAGAGTACTTGTAACAGATAACCTAGACAACTGAGTTGTCAATGGTGTATGGCGCAAACAGTTAAGCACATGGCCTGGCGGGGAATTGTTTTTTTTTTTTGTATATTTTTTGTAACGGTTTGGGCGTCTATTCAGGCAGAATAAACATGTTTTCTTCCTTCATTCTTTCTTTTCTTAACTCTTTTCGGCATAAATATTTATAAACATAGATAAACACAATGTTTTTGTATGAAACTATTGTTTATGGTTTCAGAAAACCAAATATGGATATTAAAAGCGAAAAAACATACGGTCAGGGTGTGTTATGGGGTGGTTACCTAGAGTGACCACTGTGAAATAAGTAGGTATTCTTTACAATAGTCCCAGTATTTTTATCCCAGAACAAAACAAGAGTATTATATCATAAATAAGAGTATTATAACATATTTTTAGAGTTTTTAATTTATGATGATATTCAAAGCATGTCTTCCCGTCTCGGTAACATAGAGGAACTTTACATATTTTGCAACTCCACACTGTACGAACTGGCAAACTTTTAGTATTGCAAATGCTGCAACGTCTTTTAGTGCCTCTGATAGGTTGGTGATTCCCAATGGCTTGTATTATTGCTAATGGCACTTCGGATTTGTGTTTTTTTGTAAAGGAGCAAGTAGGTGAACTGGGTTTGCTTGAAGTGCGCGACAACCCCTTCTTCCTGGCGACAAAAGCTGGTGCCAACATATCCTGGTACACATGACGTCTAAAATCTTTCAGACACAGATTTTCTAAGTAAGAATTAGGGTCCTGTTGAAGCTCTTTGTATATAATAAATGCATTTACTACAGTACAATCCAAAAAGTGAAAGAAAATTCTATGCCACCATTTTTTTGATTTCCGATCAATCGCGTAGGTTCCTTTGAGCTGGTCAAATTTATCAACAAAGTTCATATTGTCATTATAGTCTTTCAGGGCGAGAGGACACGGAACTTCAGTCTTTTCTCCAGTCTTCTCTGTTCTCGTCACATGTATCGTATTTTTAGGATCGTAAAAATTTGCCGTAGCTGGGCGAATTTGGCACAGTATCGGCATCAGGCGTACTTATTATTGCATCGAAATAAAACTGGCCAACCAACTCGGGGTTCTCGTCCAGTGGACGCTCCATGACTGTAACAATATACACATTTAAATACACTTAGCCTTCATATACATACTTCATTATTATTATTAGACTGTTAACTGAATGATTCTGTGCTACAAATGGAGTCAAATCTAGGTAGGAATGACGATTAAGCAATCGACTTGATTTAACATATTATGTAAGCTGTAAGTCAGCCAATGATCAAGTGAGTCAAGAAGTGAAATGGTGCAAATACCCTTTATCTAAAATATACAGAAAACAAAAGTCAGTCAGTCTGTAAACTATTTGCATAACGGAGCCCAGTTTTAATATTAAATAGAAATATTTACATTCCACTTCCGCTGGAACAACAATAAGTCTTTCGAGTGGTGCTGACAGCCTCGGCGCCGATGTCGATGGCTGCGGTGATGGCTCTAACATATCGAGCTGCGGTGATGGCATTGACGTCGATGGCTGTGATATAAAATCACATGCTTCCCGCTCTGGAGATGGTTTTCTGTTCATAAACAAATAGAAATATATTTTATTCTGTTCGGGAAACTTACAGCTAGCACATACTGGGTAATTCACGAAGCTTAGTAATAAGATGGCTAATTAAAAGTTTTCACTAATAAGTAACATCGAGGTTTTATAATATAGGTGAGATTTTAAATACATACTGCGATCGTCTCTTCCGCGGAGGCGCATCGGGTAGAAGAATGCGCTGTAATTCAGCCGCCCGTTTCCGCTCCTGGTATTCTTTTATTTGAGCTGGCGGCAATCCTGCAATACGCTTCTGCGTAATTTACCGTTCAGCTCTTATCATCTGCAGCAGATTATCGCTGCAAAAATAATCAGTATTTGAATTAGTAGACTGGGTACGGTTGTAACATTTTTGCGTTAATCGTTCGTACAAGTGACATTTATAGGACTAACAACATAATAAACGTTTGAAATAAATCCGTATACATATGTCTTCAAAAAGACATAACAATTAGATAGTTAAAGTCAGTAGTTTCCAGACAGTTACCATTAACTGAAATGTCGGCTACTGTTACAACTGACCCCCATACCAGGGGCGGTTGTAACAGTGAGGGGGGTCAATTGTAACACACTCAAATAAAGTACAGTGAATGCGTTTCAATCACTTTTATTGCTTATAAATGACAATCAAGTACTTACGTATTACTTAAGATTAATATGGCACCATTTAAGGAACATTAATTTGTAATCAGTCTTTTTAATCAGTCTATGACATTTTGATTTTTAAACAAGTACAACTTCTAATTAAACTAATTAAATGATATTTTAAACAAAACATAATAATGACAGTATTTAATCAGATTCACTGCAATTATGACAGATGTAATATCTATTACCGTCGGTACAATCAATGTGTGACCAAAGACGACAGGTCCCTTGGCATTGTACCCATTTTTCACCTGATCTACTATCTGAGAAGGCTTCTAGGCAAACCAGGCAATAATACTCTTCTTCTTCTGATGATGCAGGTGGTGTGTTAGCTTTCTTTCTTGCTTTTCCCTTTCCTTTACCTTTGTGTTTCATACCAGTCGATGATTCTAATACTTTTTTCTTCACTTGTTTATCTTTCAATCTTTTCTGTCGCTCTTCATACTCCTTTCTAACAGCTTCCTTTTCAGGGGTGTCTGTATAAATAGCAGATTTTTTAGTTTTTCGACCCCTATTTGCAGTTTTCCTAGGGGCAGCTTTTGGGTAGGGCCGTATTGCCTCTGGTGAAAATATTGTTTGACGGCTCGTAGACGGCTTAGGCGATGGTTGCTGATCAGGTATTTGATGGCTCGTAGACGGCTTAGGCGATGGTTGCTGATCAGGTATTTGTCTTGGTGGTGTAGTAGTCGCTAGGCCGTCAATGTTTTCAGGAATATGAATTTCAGCGTTTTGTATTGAAGCTACTAGGCTGGCTGAAGCCTCGTTCAACAACGAAGGTGATAGCGGTGGTGTTTCATCGTTAGGAGCCGATACAGGAATGTTCTGATCCATAATCACTTCTTCTATATTGTTTGGGTTTGGCCTGTCTGTCACAAATGAAGGCGAAAAGTCAATATCTTGAAATATGTCACGGTTGAAAGGGTATATTCCTGTCTTTCGAAAACCAGCCTGAATATTTGATTGGGTCAGAGCAAGTGGCATTGCGGTTGTCGTAATACCGGGTATGTCGTAAATGGTCATAGTTCTTCCTGGATGATTTCGCATCCAGGCGTCACAGGCTGTATTGAAGGCTTTTTTCAAAGGTCCGTACACAGATCGATCCAGGGGCTGGAGTTTGTGTGAGCAGTGGGGTGGAAACGATAATAGAACTATTCCATTTTCTTTACAGAAATCTAGAGAATTTATGTGTATATGGGATGAGTGGTTGTCCAAAACTAGCAAAACTTTGTGTGAAGGAGACGCATTTGTATGTTTTTTGAAATGTTTTAAGAAAATTAAGAACGTGTCATCTTGCATCCAGCCCGATGGATTGCCTGTTCCAATGGAACCCACAGGTCCATCCCTGATGAAATGTTCTTGATATCGTATGCGAGGGAATACGAACATGGGGGGAATAGCATTGCCCAACGCGTTTGCCGCAAAAGCCAATGTGACCAATGTGCCTCGCTCAGCTGAGGTAATGGCTCCTACTTGCCTTGTGCCACGTCTAGCCACGACCCTGTCGGGTTTTTGCACGGTGGTCACGCCGGTTTCATCGACATTATATATGTCTTGAGGTTCGAAATGATCACGGTCCATAACAATTTGTAGATTATTATAAAAGGTATCAACATTAGTCCTGTTGAAACTGGTCGCTCTGGACAAGCTTGTAGCTTGAGCTGCGCGCACAGATAGCTCAGGGTTCCTCTTCATGAAGGATCGAAACCACTCCTCCCCAGCCCTTTCGTTTTCAACCCAAGTAGGAGGAATCTGCAAGTTGTATTTTATAGCAAGTTCATACGCCAACTTTCTTACCTCTTTTGTAGAAAGTCCGAAGTATATATCTGCAGAACGAGTCAGGTATTTGGCAAGCTGTCGTTCTTGGTCTTCTGTAAAAACTTTGTTATGCGCTCTAAATCCCATTGTTACATTTTCCAACTCCACATTACTTTCGTTCGCTGTATCTCTCTTTCGTTTGTACCGTAGCAGGGAGACATAGTTAATACCATGAGTATCTGCCGCTTGTCTCAAAGAAACTCCAGTTTTAAGATCATTGTAAGCATCTCTATATCGGAATATCTCGCTTTCTCCTCTTGAAGTCTTTCTTACGCGTTTTCTAGGCATCTGCAATGCAAAATAAAAAAATAATTAATGTTACAACCGTACCCACAAAAAGTGTTACAATTGTACCCACCCTTCCCTTTTGCCAATAAAACGATCTCAGTATCAATTCAAATTAACCTACAAAAAAAGAATATCCTGTATTTGAAACTCTAAAGTCTAATAATCATAAATAAGAACGAGCAAAACTTAGAACACTATAATAACAATAAAATTGAGGAAAGAAATCGATCAAAAATACTTACTTTTGCTTGACAAAACACAATAGGCCACTCTGTACACGTATACAGCGCGCGGACTGCGACGCAACACTGGTGATCATGTCCGAACACGTAAGCCGCGTGTCTTTCCCCTTGTACCCCTCCCCGCACGGTGAATATTTCTGCCAATATTTGAATTGTTACAACCGTACCCCGTTACAACCGTAGCCAGTCTACCCTACTAGCAAAAGGTTGTGTAAAAGAGATCACTCTAGCGGTGAGGTTGTCTACATTTTAAGTAACATATGTTGTATTGTGTGCAATGATGATCAGAAGATACAAAGATAAATAATTACTCACGGATCTGCAGATTTCCCCCTTCCTTCTTCTTCTACCTCATCTTCGCCCTCTTCCTCTCTCTCTACCACCACCCTCAGCCTGAAGGCCTGAAGTCGATTGCTCGTTTGATCTAAAATATATGCATAGCACTTAAGTTGTATGTAATACATACTTTTCATAGTGAAATATTATTTGCATCACAATATACCATTCCCCACGCCAATACAGTGACAATAGTGATTTTAGTGCTATAATGAAAAACAAAAAAATTAAAAGTCGATTAAAGTAAAAAAGTGTGTTAAGTACGTGCATGTATATGCGAAAAATAATAAAACACTCATGCGTTAATATAAACAGCCCAGTAAAACAAATTAAGTTATTTGGAAAACAAAAATCCGACATCGATAATATCTCGTCTGCACAGACCTTCTACATGTAAACGTTAGAGTACAGTACACTCCAGTGTCCGCAGCATGAGCGCGTGCAGTCCCCGTGTTTACTTACTTTGAATTTGCATGTAATCACTGTATTATATTAATTGTATTAAAAGTATGTATTTATAGTAAATCTAGATAGTATAATTACGGCGGCCGTGAATGCATGAGCAGTGGTATCCCTCGATACTCTCTCGACCATGTCGGGTTGCGTTCACCAAAACAAGTATAATATTGTTTACTCCTGACATGTCGAGACTGTATTCTCCCTCTAATTAATATTTTGTTGTCAACCAACGTGCAGTGTCTGTATACTTCTAATGTGTACAGACCATTTGGTCGCATGTGCTCGTGGCAGTAAGATCTGGCTAATCTCAAGTGATAACTCCCCAATGTAAACAAAGTCAATTCTTCATATGTAAGTTGAGGAAAATCACCGAAAGATGGATCATTACCATCAATAGGCACGAAGGCTACTCTTTGCCTATTCATATTATTTTCTTGTACATATTGTGCCAATTCATTCTCTCTATTTATATTCTCATTTATAATATTTATAAATTGCTCTACGTACACGCTATCTTCGTAAGGACGTCGGGTTGCATTAATTAGTGCAGCAGTAATCCTAAAGTCCGTCATCATATTAGGCAGCGCAAGATTAAAATACGTATGCCGAAATATTTTAAAATCTTTTTTAAATCGGCCATTTATGGCTCTACTGGCCATCGAACCATTGTTATCAATCTCGATTTGTTGGCTTCGGCCGTTGATAATTGTTCTCCTCTGGGTCTGCTAGGTGGCATGTGTGGATTATAACCACAACCTTCGATTGTTGAAATAGAATCCCGAAATCCGCGGTCCAATATAAATACATCATTAGACCTTAGAAACCAATGAAAATTTTCTTTCAGGAATATTAGACGCACAGTTACGACGAACTTTTTCTACTGGTGGCCTTATTTTGTAATATCTGTCACCGTCATCTTTTAAGTTGTCATTGAAATGAATGTAACGTCTAATACACTGAAACTTCTTTACCGTCATGACGTCAGCAATTTTACTGTATTTAAATTCATTTAACCAGTAATCGGTGTATCTACAACACCCATTAAAATATTTATAGCGATAAAGTCTTTAATATCCTCTTTGGTAATATTAATTGATGTGCCCTTTTTCTGCACAGAATACAAATTAGAATGATATACAATAAGTTCTAGTATATCGTCAGTAAAAAATAACTTAAAATAATCAAGCGGTGATTTTTCAATATCAGTAGAATCGCAAAACATATTATCTTTTATATCTGCTGATCCTTGAAATTTCGTTCTTGTCCATTTAGGAGACAGTTTGGTAGGTTTCAAAACGGATTTTTTACGATCATCGGAGTTTTCTTATAACGCCGAACACGCACAGTAGCTGCGGTAGGTGCGGCAGGGGCTGAAGATGCGGCAAGTGCTAATGATGCGGGGCTGCAGATTGAGTCTATTGATGGTGATGGTGGAATATGAACTGATGGTGAAGGCGGTATAATATCAGGATCATGTTGAAGAATAGAAGGTGAGTATGAAGTAGAGTCGGTAGTGTTTTGTCTGAATCTCGGTTCTTCATGGACAGAAGCAACAGATAAATGAAAATAAATGAATATCATACATACCTGAATATTTTCTTTTAACTTTTAAATTATAGCCTCACACGTCTCCTGTAAATTAAATCCAAAGTACGAGGAGCGACAGCACACATAAACTCTAAATCTTCCAAGTCCATACCAGTGACCAAGTACCTTCGAGTTATAGAGAGCCTTTGGCTGGCAGGAATAGCTTGTCGCATATTGGTATCTTGCTTTTCAATATTGGGTCGAATCAACTCCAACAATGTTTCAAAAGAATCGTTGTCCATTCGTAGACAATTTTTATAATCGTCGGGCTCAGTTGCTTGAAGAGTTCTTCAGTTCGTGTAATCGGCCATACGGGACGCATTTATTATATACATATTGCCCACATGGCCGGTAACGCGAATTCGCGTGATTTGTATTTACATGGCAAAATAGGCTTTTATTAGTAAAAAAAAAAAACATTCAAATGCATTTTGTAATAAACTTTTATTAGAGATCAAAATCACTTCTTATAATAATGTAGAAACATGTAACTTATAGGTAACAATGAACTTATAGATAGACTAAGAAAAACAAAATTACACTTTGGTAGGTGATTTTACTTATTAGAAAAACCAGCAAACTTGTGCAGGTCAAAAAAACAATCAATACAAAACGGGGGGGAATCAGGGCATTGCTTACATTCCATAGTAGTATTTACTCTTTTTTTATTCGAATAACAATTTCGACAATCCTTTCTGGCCGTTACAGTAGCTTTTCTACCAGTATTGAAAAGACGCTCTTTAGATTTCTCTATTTTAGTCAATCTGTGGTTTATAGATTGCTGTGACGCCTGCGACGCTTGTGGCTCAACTTGACGTTCAGGCAAAAATGACTCAATGACTTTTTCTCTAAAATCATATAACGATAAGCTAGGCTTGCCTGAGAATTTGTTGTAGAGTTGTCGAGCATTTATCATGCTCATCATTATACCATGTATGAAAATTTTCACATACCACCTTAGAGTTTTTCTTTCACAGGGGTAATAACTGAGCATTTGATCTTGTAAGTCTACGCCTGACATGTTTTGATTGTATTGTAGGACAGCTAATAGTTTTAATACAACAATGCTGCGTTTGTTGGTAATTTCCTGCATTTGATCCACGAATTGCGATGAGATATAATTTAGTTCTCTTTTGTCCTTCCATTTTCCTATATGAACACCGTTACGATTGCGTGAAATATTTTCACCTTTTTTTAGTTTTTTGGAAATCACTTCTGATGGATTATCTTTGCGTTTCTTGTTCAATGTGCCAGTGCAGTAGGTATTCCTGTTCAATAATTTGGTAGCTAAGCTATAGCTGTTATAGAAATTGTCCATAAAGACAGCGTGGCCGGAATCTAAATTATTTTGCAATAACTTTTCTACAATTTTTTCTGTGTGTCCTGTGCCAGAAGTTTCGTCCATTGTACTGGCAAAAACATGAACTCTTATAATAGTTCCGTTTGGTTCTGCCAATATATAAAGTTTTATTCCGTATTTGTGTCTTTTTCCTTTTATGTATTGCCGAAATATCAGGCGGCCACGAAATAAAACCATAGATTTTTAGGATTTATTTACCCGGTAGACAAATTTCTACCGGGATAATAAATCCTGTCCATTGTTTCATTGAAAGTATTTATTATCATTTTGCATTTATTCATGCGGGCAGGACCTTCTTCAACAAAATGTAGGCATCGCAAAATAAGTTGGAACCTGTTTCTCGACATATGTTCAGAGAAAACTGACTTATACAATCGATGCGATTTCCAGTAATCAACAAAGCGGTTCATTTTCGCTGTGCCAGTATGATAAAGTAAACCAATAAATATTCTCAATTCTTCTATAGTTAGTGGTTTCCAATTCGTAATACGAGACCTGCGAAACTGCGTAGAATTCCTTATGTTTTCTGCATTTCTATTAGTACAATCGACGATTTTTTGTAGATAGTCATCAGTAAGAAATAAATCAACATACCCTCAAGGACTGTCTGGCGGTGGCACAAGCAGTTCATTTGTCTTCGTGAAAGAAACATCCCTCATCGAACTAGAATCGGTGGTCCAACGTGTCGTAGATGCTGTTCTGGATGGCTGCTGAAGGTCAGTCGGTGGCGACGATGGAGTCTGATCACTAGAGGCATCGAAACGTTGTTCAGGCACAGCCTCCACGTTTTCCTCCTCCTCCTCGTCTCCTGCAGATTCTGAACTTGCATCACCTTCGTCGGCTATGTAGTCTAAATCATCTACATCACTCCTTGCATAAACATCTTCGTCTGAGTCCCGTAAAAGTTCGTCCATTTCCGAACTTTTGAGTCGTTTTCTTCTTGCAACTCGCGATGTACTAGGCTCTGATGACCTTTTTGTCGAATTATTACTCATTATAAATACAAAGTTTTAATGTAAACAAAACGGAAACAGCCGAGAAATAACAAAAACACTCCTGCCCACATGGCTGCACAGAGCGAACTAGTGCGCGGCTAGCTGCACGCGAAACAAAAAATTCAAGATGGCTGACCGCAGGCCACGCCCACAAATAGATAGGTAATTTCCTTCCCTAGTGACCAAAACAAATACCAGAATCCAATACGATGCGGCCGCTATTTTGTGGCTCATATACAATTGTAAGGCACCATCACGCGACGTCGCGTGAACAGCCACAGCGTAATAGGCCGCTTCGCGCGACGTCGCGTGACGTGGCAATGAACGTGTTGTGATGGTGAAATATGAGACAGACAAAACAGAAAACTTTATTGGTTTCTTTTAGTTTATCTTGTATGGCTCGGTGGTGCAACCGATTCATACCCAAAAAGTTCTCAGTTTGGTCTATAGAAGTTACTAAAAAGAATAGAAGTGTTGTAAGAACATAGCTGCAGTCTGTGATTCTTCGTCTTTAGTAGTTGGTTCTGGTAAACGAATTACGGGCTGTTCATGAGATAGTCATGGCGCCTGCATAGGTTGAGATGGCACAATTATGAGTGATTTGGCAGTGCCATGCACCGGTGTCTTGCCAATGACTTCTGAGTGTGACTGATGTGGTGCGGGTGACTGATATGTCGTAGTTGAGTGGAGTGCATTTGGTGATGGCACAGGTGATGGTGACTGATGTGATGCGGGTGACTGGTATGAGTATGTGTATGTGGGTGAGCTAGCAGGCAAGATCTGAACTCCGTTTCTTGACAGTGATCCCATTTCAGCTTCGAATAAAATGTCATTTATTATTTTCTCCGCATAGCGTCTTTGATCTGGTGATAAACGTTTGAGTTTAAGAGCCCAGCCCTTCGCAATTATATCCGATTCAGAGTCATCAGGTTTTTTGAAATAATGCGATGCTATATCTATCAGGTCCTGCTGTGACGTCTTTTTGCTTTTCTTTGGTTGTGGCATCTCTTTTTGATCATTGGATGACCCGAAAGCCTGTAAAAAAATTAACCAATGTTTGTACTATTCACAGGTACCAAGAACGACCGAGGACTGGAAAAAAGTAGCCAAAGAGTTCGAGAGACGACTTCCCAACTGTATAGGTGCTGTTGATGGCAAGCACATCGAAATAGAAAAACCTTCAAATTCTGGATCTTACTTAAATAAATTGGGGAGATCATTTTGAAGAAACTCCAAATAGCTTTGCCCTGTTAAATTCCCCGGTAATTCAAATGGCCCGATTATTATTCCACTTAATATTCCAGTCCAATAATTGGTTTTAAATTGGTATTGTGATCTATCTTCACGCATAAGATGGGGATTTTCTAGTTCCCAACTGTGTAAATTATGAAGATTCATGTATCCATCTCTTTTGAGTGTTGACTCGTCGCTCCACAGAATTTTATTAAAAAATTGCGGGTCTTCTTCGATTTTTGCCAGCATTTGTCGGCAAAAACGCTATCTAGCTGCATAATCTCTTGGTTGGAGAGTTTGCACGCGTGTAACGTGGTAAGGGTGGAATTTATTTTTTTTCAAAATATCGTGCACGGTCGATTTTCCGATACCTGTGCGTCGAGCTATTGTTCGCGTAGAGGTAGAAGGATCATTTTCGATTTCCTCAAGTACGGCTTTTTCTACATCAAGACGAGCGATTCTTCCACTGCTTGTACCACCGACACCACTACCCGGCAATCTTCCTTCGGAGTAACAAACGTGGACGTCTGGCTGGCGCGCATTAGGGTTTCTCCCTATAGAGCGCTGCAGCTGTATTTGCGTTACCTCTGCATTCTCCATAAATGTAATGCATATTTGCATATTCTTGTGCCGTATACTGACGTGGCATTTTGATACACAAAAACACAAAAGTCCAGTTTAGTCCAAATGACTTGTTTTCTTTGGTGATATTTGCGACGATTGAAGGTGAAAAAATTTAGACCTTTCTTTTAAAAAAATCGTAACTTAGGTACTACTTATGATATATTTTGTTTCATTTTTTTTTTCTGAACGGCCATAAGTTATACTATAAGACATTTCCATTAATTACCGGACACCCTGTATATAAAATGTTTCCAAGTATTAACAATGTCTCTAGGAACCGGAGTATCCCAGTCTATTTTACTAAGTCATAATTTTTGTAAAATAGTTTGTTTGAAATTATGACTGCAGGAGAAAGAAGGCCTAATGGGTCGTATGTTTGTGATATAACTGATAACATTACCCGTTTAGTTAAGTTTGACTCGCTATAATAATTATCAATACTCATAACAAAATGTAGTTCATCACTAGTGTTGTGCCAACCCAGTCCGAGTGGTTTTAGTTTGCGCATGCTCGCCTATAAAATGTTCTGTGGATTTATCTTGAGATATGTCTGAGTTAAATGTCCACTTGCGCAATGGAAAACAATCTGATTGTAAAACCTCTGAAGTTTTCTGACAAATTCGAATTAAATTATCTAAATCATCATCACCGGAGGTCGTCTACGAAAAAGTCTTGGGCATTCTGAACCACTTTTCGCTCGGCGAAACAAGTTCGCCATCGCTCTGGTGGTCCAGAATGCCCAATCGTGAACAGTCAACTCGGTTAATGATATTAACGCGAAAAAAAGGAATAAACGATAAAATAGCAAAAAATGTCACGTGTTTAGTGTTATTCTACTGATATGTGTTTAGTGTTGTTCTAGCTAGACAGTGGCACAGCATGTATACGACTTTGTATACACCCATTTATAATATCGTATTTGTGTGTGTGATATTAAGTGTGGGTATGTGTAGTAGGGAAAAAAAACATTCATTGAAATAAAACCATATTATTATTTATTTGTCATAAAACATAGGTTTGTCGGGGAACAAAACATCTGCAGAACGTACAAACTCCTGTAGTTTTCGCCACTGAGGAGAGTATGTCGTCTTGATACGTACGATTGCCTTCTTCCACAGCTCCAGCGAGTCGGTGTTGCGCGGGTCGTCAGCTCGGTACACCTTGCAGTCGATGTAATATTCGCCATCGGTGTGAGCTTGTGCGTCGCTCGCACCCGTTATTCACTCGGTACACGAACAGCGACGACAGGCATGCTCAACTCAACCTGATGATCCCTCTTCGACTGCCGCGTCTGTCTCGCGGCCCTGGCTGATACCGAATATACCGCTATCACTCGTAGCTTTTTTACTGTAAAAACAAAACAACTTTTGTTAATTTACTAATTACAAACCCAATTTTCAATTATCTCGATTATTATTACGCCTATGAATTCGCTTAAAAAATGATCCGTTTAGAAATACTTATTGTTGCTCTAATTTTGTAAGTAATAAAAGTAACGACAACAATCACGACACTCATGAGACAAACAATGAATCATGTAAAACATTATGCAATTTACCTGGGACGGACGGTCTGATTTTGATTTGCGTTTTCCTTTGTTTTCTGCAGGCTTACGACCAGTTTTCGTTTTTGGTTTAATGGTTGGTGGTGTTTGATAATATGAACCCTCAGAATCGGACCTGAAACAAGAAAGTGGTACATACTTTAAAATAAAATAAATTAATAAGTAATAATAATAAAAAAAACAGCGCGGCGTTTAAACAAATGAACAATGGAGTACGCCATTGACGCGTAGATTTTCTTCGCTCAAACTCGTTTTGTTGCAATCCTTTTTGCACACGGTCGCCAAGCTTGGGCCCGATGCCGGTGGGCTACAATTTTTTTTTTTTTAATTAATGTGTTTTTTTAAGAAATATTTGAAAAATGTAAATAATAATACGGCGATTGACGACAATGACTACTGACTGAGTACAACAATTTACCGATCGCGGATCACGAGTGCATGACTGAAGTCCGGAGTCGCAAGTTACTATAGGCTGGAAATAGCCTAACATGAAAAGTTACTTAAATTCTTTGGGTTTTATCGTGTGATGATATCGTGAAACTAATAACTACGTGAAAGTGTTATCTACGAAGATGAGAGAACCATCACCGTAGATGGCTGGATTTGCAAAGCATCACGGTATATGCAAAGCAACGACCTATTCTTGCTAAGATGCGACGCACAACTTAAATCCTTAAACTTTGACGTTTGAAGGCTAGAGTAGATCTTAGGCCCAGTGGCGGCTGGGGCTGGCCACGCAACATGCTGCTAACTCTGATGATGTTTTTACGAAAACTTCAATCAATACAGTAACTATAAATCACTCTGTCGTTTATATCGCATCTGCTGATAGAAGTATACAATTGTGACTTCAATATTTATTTTGCATCCTAGATATAATGGGCCTTCTGCAAAGCAGTAATGCTAGTGAAAGAGGAGGCCGCAAGAGTGAGGGAACGTATAACCCCCAAGCTCCACCCGTCGCGAACAATGACGCCGGTCGAGAATCGCAGAGCGATCTCCGGCCACCGTGGGACGGACTCGCGGATGACGAGCGATGTGTGGAGCTTGGGTTATACGGTTTAGACGTCAGCGAACCGTAGACGCTTAGTAGGGCCGATGCCTGCAAGAGTCATTGGCAGAAATAAAAAATGATATCCTGTGTATGAGTGGTCCTAGAATGCAAGGGCCTCTGAAGGAACAGAAGTGTGTTTTTAGTAATTAAAAGTCTGACACGCCCTTTCGCTTCGCCTTAACGGTGTTAATGAAAACACATTAAGACTATCAAAAACCAATGGTACCTGCTGTTGTCGTTGGCTAAGTGACTACCTTGACATTGGTAGAAACCGCATGAATCCTTTACAAATCTTTGATTAAATTTATTGGCATATAATTTATTCCACAATTCTCGCATACTTCGTAAGCCCAAAAAAGTGATAAAAATTATAGATTTAATCAAAGTTAAAACAAAATTATTAGCACGAGAACATTGTTGGCCTCTTGTGCTAATTATTAAAAAAAAAAACAATAAAAAATATTACTAAAACTAGACCAGTAATTGGATTAGTCAAGTCTGCAAATGTTAACGCTAGTAGCAAACTTGAAATCTACGGGAATGGCGTCATCTCAACGCTCAGTTATGTGGTCAGAACAAAAGAATCGGGTGCGTGGCCAACTCGAAGCGTTCGACGCAAGCGAAACAATTGTAACTTGGCTAGGGGGGATGTTCACTGGTGACTGGACAGTTGAAATCTTCTAGGTAGAACCATAGTACCTATATATCTGATATACTACTTCAATTGCTTGAAATGCTTCTTCTCCCAAGGAAAGTTATCAACTATTATTTACAAATGAATGTAACGAGAAAAAAAAAAAGAATTATATGTATTTCATAACTATTTTATTGATTTTCTAAGCTTAGGTAAATATTGCACCTTTTTTGAACGTCTGTTAATATACTCGTAAGTTTATCCATCTAGAGTTCGTTAATTTTGCTAGAACTAAATTCAATTTCTACATATAAATATTTTTACAAACATATTGCAAAATCATCACTGCATTTTAATAAAATAAAATACTCATCTACAAATCACGCTCTTCATATTTCAAAAGTAAATATATTTTATGAAATTTAGGCTAGAGAGTTGTTTTTATTTTAATTTTACGTATACGTGACTTGCACTAAAATATTTCCATAAGGCGAATATAATGAGTGAAAGCACTATAATAAAAAACAGGGCAATTGCTGTCAAAACGAGAAGTAGTTCTAATTTCATGTACTGTCGTCCGGAAACCTGTCCGGAAGACTGGCAGTAGTGCAACGTTAAATTGCTATTGTTATGGGCATAGAAAAAGCCCGCCCTCGGCTCGTGAAAATTGTCGATTAGACTGCGAGAAAGCTTGAATAAGAGACGCATTTGGAACTATGTACATACTCGTATGTATAAACAAAATACGCACACGTGTCGAAGTAGTCCTCAACATAGCTGTCATCAGGAAATGTTCCGGAAGGCTAGCGGTAGTGCCACGATAGAAAGAGATCGCCCTCGGGTCGTGAAAAATGTCGATTAGTCTGCGAAAAATTTGCTTGAATAGGAGACGCATTAAGAACTATGTACGTATTTATTTTATTTTATCTTATTGATTTTAGGAAATCTTACACCTAAGATATTACAGTAAAAAAAAACATTATATTCATTAGAAGGCCAATTACAAGTTTCCACTTATATAAACTTAAAAACAAATTGGACAAAACGGCATAAAAGCGTTAGCTTAATACATAGAAATAATAGGAACAATGAAAGAAACAAAGATAAGATAC
The DNA here is from genome assembly GCA_949319445.1 of Mythimna lalbum. NCBI lineage: Eukaryota > Metazoa > Arthropoda > Insecta > Lepidoptera > Noctuidae > Mythimna > Mythimna lalbum. Next base: position 5,103,208 of record OX439357.1, on the reverse strand, counting down.
TTGACAAGAGCTTTGACAGCTGATTAGAGATGGGCTTTAACGTTAAAAAAAAATAACACTGCTAAATGCTAATGCTAAAAATAATTAACAGTTAAAATTAGCAGTTATTTTCAGCAACTGTTAAATTTTGGTCACAGACGTATAAAGAGTGAGTTTATACGTCATTAATTCTCATTTCCTTCATACTTTTCACAGGCTTGGACTGTCAACTTTTTCTGTTGGCGTATTTATAATGAGAATCAATTTATTTACAACGATTTTTTTTTTCATGTTTTTTTTTTTTAGTATTCGTAATTTTTATATAATAGTCTTTTGTTTTTTTTCTTATATCTACTTATCACTTAGTAACAAAATAATTATCTTAAAATTTTATATATTTTTTATTTCCATTTAAAAATGTTAATTGTTTGACTTTTCGGACTCCAAGGCGTGTTCTTCGTTGTGAAATTATGTAACCAGTTCGCGAAAAAAGTCTTTCGCAAGAAACAGAAGTACAAAGTACATTACATTTGTTTCGAACCAACTTAGCCAAATGTGGAAAAATGCCTTGGTCTGCTTCCACCAGCTCAACGGTAAATTATTGCGACTGATCACTTTTTCATTCAAATATTTGTCTACTTCTATTATTGCTCGTGCAGTTGGTGACTCAATTGATTGCGGTACAGCCTCCCTAGCATCCCAGTCGTAAAATATTGAGGTGGGATCAAGCGAACTTTTGGTAACTTCAATATTTTCACATGGTCTTTCTCGATTTATTTCTTGAGCGACAAGTTTGATCATGTTCTCCATAAAAGTTGCTTGCTTTGAAGATGTAAAGGGCTGTAACTTAAAGCGGGGATCCAAAAAAGTAGCTACCCCAATCGTGTTACTATTTTCGAAACGACTATGAGTTAAATCTAACAAAGCTCGAACAAAATCATACGTTATTGGCAGATAGTGATAACCGGAAGAATCAGAGGTTAAAATATCGCTGAGAACTCTCTTTATGCCTTTTATGATTATTAATAGTTGACTGGCCGTCAAATACTTTTCACCACTCTGATAATTTGTTTATTATTATAAAAAAGTTATTGATTATATGACTACTTATATGGTACTATTTGAGCAGAATTTGGGCTGAGTTCTTTTAGACTAGTCTAGACCTTCTAAATGTTTCATGAACGCTGGCATACCTTTATTATTATAGAATACAGAAAAATCAAATCGACGACGTTTCAAGGACATATTAATTGTTAGTTTAATTCAATTCAGTCATGTAATTTCAATTTTCTTGTGTTGTTCCTCCTTTTGACCTTCAGAGGTCGAATTTTGATCCAATGCAGCACTAATATCGTTATTGCCTTGAGCACTTGTACTCGGTGCTGAAGTAAAACCGCTCTCAAACACGGAATTTATACACGTTGCAGCACTATTATCATTATTACTTGTACTTGGTGCTGAAGAATAACCGTAATTCTGGTACACACGGTGACTTTGATAGCGTAGCAGGGCACACTAACATGATAAATATGTGCGTAAACGCTAGCGCGTGAAACACAACAGGTATTAACGTTGTGTGATACAAAGCTCACTCGTTACTACACTCACACTCTTGCAAAAAAGCAATAGTAGCCGTATAAGTTACACGACTATGAAAATACAGCAAAAATTGGCCACTGTTATTAATAGCGCTGTGGCGCAATGCGTATGATACTTAACTGACGAGTAAGAGGTCCCAAGTTCGATTCCAATCGTCTGATGTAACAGAAAGTTTGCTTGTTTTTATTTTCTTTTTGATTTACCCCTGATTTTTTAATAGTAATGTTATAGTTACTCTCATAATAACTAAAATATTTTGAAAATATTGTGACAAAGAAAACTGTGATAACGATCCAACTATGTTTATTACAACTTATTAATTACATACATTAAACGGAATGGTCACAATTAACGAATCTGTTCATGATTATCTTTAATACAATATATAAAGTGAAAATATTCTAAGTCAGACAAGGATGGACGTCACTTTTTTAAGTTTTTATTAGTGACTTAAATCAACATGTTATCAAGAATGAATTATGATAGATATCGCAACTCTTGATCTCAATAACAATAACATCATGTCACATAATAACAACAACAGTATAATTACCTACAGTTTACTTCTTAGTTTTTTTTTTTACTTATAACATATCAATCAACATGTTTTAAAAAATGAACTATGATAGGTATCGTAACTTTTGATTTCAATAACAATAACATGATAAAAACAACAAAAACAGCATACAGTAATACAGCTTTTTAAAAATATTTATAACTAGCTTCTGCCAGCGACTTCGTACGCGGATCCTGTTGCTTATGCCAGCGACAACGGAGTCGTCAAAATCAAAGATCTGAAACGTCTGGTGTCGAATTCTAAGAGCCTGGAAAACAACGTGATGCGCGAGACGATTCGAGACGTTCCAGATCTCTCCCTTCCACTTACGCGCGTGACAGTGTGCACACACCTTGGTGCCATAGACAAAAATAAACAGAAAGCTCCGAACTGCTAAGGGAGTTACATGTGTTATTGTGAGTTAACCATAAAAGATAGACATATAATTTTAAGGAGAACATTTCCGTTATACATGATTTCTGTGTAGCTTTAACCATTATGTATGTTAGTCTGTAAGGTATATATCTATGGGCCAAGATGCCTGATAATAAATGATTTATTATTATTATTATTATATATTTATTTATCTCAGGACCCTGAGGTCCTGGACTTTTGGAAGGCGTACGAGGAGCCGAAAACAACTCGCAGAGGCCCTTTTAGATGCTTTTAATGATGGATTGTGGTACCAACCGGCGATTATCCCTGTATGCGCTATGCTAGTGCATCCAAGGACAACCCCCGGTTTGAAAAACTATTGCGATACAATATGGAAAACAAAATAATAAGGCTATGATTTTTGGAGTCTTAGGTGGACTGATATCATGGAACTATGTTAAGACTATGGCCCCTGCCTGAACAATGTTATTAAGATCCATCGATAAAAGGCAGGGGGTGACTTGCACACTCAATAAATGGGCCCCCAGAAACGGCCGCTAGCACGAAGTGACGTAGCAACAAGAGGGCAACATATCCTGAGGCGCTTGAGGAGTGGAGAGGCATACCACGGCTATCAGGACAATCCCGGAAGTACGGTCAAGATCCCTACCAGCACCTTACTAGATTATACATCCTTCTCCCGAGCACGAGCTCTTGCGAATCTCCACTCAAGCCAGTCAATAAAGGCAAGAGAGAGGTGGGAGCTCTGTTCCTCGTCAGTGTTCACTACGGCCGGCCAATGAAGGCAAGCCGGAGATGAAGAAGAATTCTCCCGGGAGATCGGGTCCGTGGGGTCGCTAATACCCAACAGTTCGCCACAAAACTGCCCTGCGGATTGTATCTCTCTTAGTCTGGCCCCTCACCCTAGGCATGTTACGGCAAAGAAAATTCTACCGATACAGACCTAGGGTATTTTGGAGCACACAAGCCCCACCACGACGTCAACGTGGAGATACGACGATTATTATTATTAAGGCTGCAAACGCGACGGAAGCTTAAAAAATGGAGTAATTTTTCTCGTTTCCCAAACATTTCCCTTCACTGCTCTGCTCCCATTGATCGTAGCGTGATGAAAAGTATACTATAACCTGCCCAGGAGTATGAAGAATGATTGTACCAAGTTTCGTTAAAATCCATCGCGTAGTTTTTGTTTCTATAAAGAACATACAGACAGACAGACAGACAGACAGACAGACAGACAAAAATTTTACTGTTTGCATTTTTGGCATCAGTATCGATCACTAATCACCCCCTGATAGTTATTTTGGAAATATATTTCATGTACAGAATTGACCTGTCTACAGATTTATTATAAGTATAGATTGGATTCAATTTAAATCAAAATTAATATCTAATTGGTGCACCTTCATTGTCGATTACTTCTTGTAACCTCGTTCTCATGCTAGCCACCAAATTTTCACACAGGTCAGTGCCGCGAAACGATTCCCACATGGATGACACTAAATTTTCTAAATTGCGTTTAGATCTCACATCAGATGAATCCCAGTTGAGCACCATGTCCCGATTTGAACCCCATAGATAATCTATGGGGTTCAAATCGGGACTTTTATAGGGCCATTCAATAACAGTCAAGTTTTCTTGGACACTTAACCAGTCTTGCACCATTTGTGCGCGGTGCACCGAGCAGTTATCGTGCACGAAGTAAATATGCTCGTCCGGGTATGCCACGCGCACGGTAGGCAACATAACATTTTGCAAAATGTCCAAGTAACCTTGACTGGTATTGCGACCCCTACCTCCACTAACTCACCGGGACCCATCGATGACATCCAGCCCCAATAACCTAACGTAATGCGACCACTAGACCTGCATGGGAGTGTAGGGTTCACCCCTACCATATTATTAATTTATGTATGTTTACTATAAAATCACACAACACAATAATTGCAACACAATTATGTAATCACATTTATTAATATTTATTTGCATACACAAAAACGATCACATTTCGGAACGCATCGGTCGTGTCAAGGGATATCGATGTGTGCGTGCACGCAGTGATCTACACAGTCCGCTACGAACTGCCGTGCGCGCTATTGATTTTTTGTCATCTGAGATACCTCGTTTCGCTAATCGTATTTTTGTGTGTTGTGTTCCTGAACGTTGTGACTGTATATTGTGTGTCTCCTTGTCTTTTCATCTTCTCCTTCTGTGTTGTTGTGTGGACTTAGCAAAGTAAACAGTGAGTACTTTTTAGCAGCGAATTTTTTATTTCCGCGCACCCGCACTCACCGCCTACCCTCATAAACTTTTCTCCAAACTGGTGACCCCGACGTGATCCAGTTTTGGAGGTATGCGGAACAGAGAGTAAAGTCCCGCAAACCTCCTTTGAAAAGGGAGGATCCTCCGACCAGACAGGTGTGTTATAGTCTGGTGGGCGACTGCCCGATAGTTGATGTCGGGCTGTCGTATATGTTCATATCGCGCTGAGAACTTTGATTGCGCGATGCAGGATTTCGTATTTTCTTCGTAGTTCTTATGTGGCGTCATAGATGTCGCTACAGGAGAACATTTTTCTGATGGTAACGTTCTCCATCTTTTCTCCATAATATTTTACGCCCATCCTTATCTGACTTAAAACACTTTTCATCACTAAATATAACTATGTTATTGCACCAATCAAAATCTATAAATTTTCTTGCAAACCGCATCCTTTCTTCCTTATGCAACGCCGTCAGTAAAATTTTTTTCGCAGGCTTGCGACATTTAATTTTTGCTGCTCTTAAGTGGCGGCGAACAATTGTCATAGACACGTCGTGCATAATCGCAGTGTTTCTTGTTGTAGCAAAGCCGTCAGCGCTATACGTAGCAACAATATTTCGATGCAGTGGGTTGGCATCCGTATATGCAATTGCTTTTGGACCCGGACGCCCGGACATTTGGCATCGATTGTCCCTTCAGCTGTATATCTATGCACCCAAAACTGCACAGTTTTCCTCTGTAAACAATCACAAAATTACGTTAAAACCTAACAAATATCAACAATGTTAAATTATTTCGCATTATGTTAAGTTTGGATTTGTTACTTACCGGTAGCATTAGTCTCCTCGAAATTTCACTTATGGATACATTTTGTTTATATAATACTACTATCTCAGCCCTCAAAAGTGTAGACAAATGAGACATTTTAATTATTACTTGTAAAAAGTATCACTTTCTACAACGATTAATTATTTTTTGTCTCGGAGTAAGTTGTAGAACACACGATCGTGATAGGCAAACGCGTTATGCCAGGTTAACTTATTATCCGACTCATTTCTTAGTAAATAACTAATAAAGTGGGTAGATGATAATATTCATACACTTAGTTTTTAAAGCAAATATTCTAAGTTTTGGCTTTATTAAACTTCGTTATCATTATACTACAATAAAGTAGAAAAAAATGTTTTTGTCAATGGCTAGGATATATAGGAAGAGACTTAAATAAATCAGTACCTTGCCTTTATATTTTCTGTTAAAACAGTTACAAATACAAAAAAAGGAGAGCTGTAAAAAAAAACAATAGAATTCAAAGAGATCTTTAATTTGTTCCAGTGACATTGGTAGCACTTTAAACATATAGGTAAGTACCTATACATATAGAAACAGCGAATGACGTCATTCATCATTTTCATTAAAAAAATCATCTAAATAAGATGCTGGAGCAGTGATATCATTGTATCGAGCCCAACTCAAAAACCACACCACTGTCATTATGTGAGCACAGCAGCCAACAGTTCGCTTACCAACAAGGCAGTTGCAACAATAAACTACTATGGCTTGTAATGTATTTGCTACAGCACCATCTCTGCTTATTAATAAATACGTGTAATGTGTACGACTGTTCACATGCCTGGATTTAATCCTACCTCTTAACAAATAATTATTTAGGCCTAAAATCAGAGGAATATCCTCATCAATTTCAGTATTCACTTCCACTGAATATATTCCAGACTGACGAACATGTTCCCCGAAGTAAGATCTGGCCTGTTTTAATTGATATGTACCTAGAGCAAACCGCTTAAGGTCAGTAATTGTGAGTCGTGGGAATCTATCCAAATGAGGATGATTGCCATCAATTGGTTGGAAGCTAGCTCTCCTTCTGTTAAGATTTTCTTGCTCTACATATGTTGCCAGATGGTTTACTAGAAAAAGTCTACTTTTAGCTATTGTAACATATTCCAAAGCCTCCGGTGGGTCATCTATGGCAACATGAAACTTATTTAATAAGGCACAACAAATCCTAAAATCATCATTGAGGTGCATAGCAGCTCTATTATTGAATACATGACGGAATAGTCTTTAGTCTCTTTTTATCCTACCATTGACTATTTCTACACCCCAGCGACACATGGTTACTAGACGAGACCGATTTGCCTGCTGGGTTGTTAATTGGTGTTCATTTTCGAAGAGAGACTCTGGCATGTGGGTGACAAAACCATGTTCTTGGAGTTCATTTATAACATCTCGAAATCCTCTATCAAGAAGAAAAATATCACCTCTTCTAAAAAATGATCTTAGACAAGATCCCTCATTATTTAAGTTTAAACTTGTGATTGTAGCATCATTAAGAGTGGCTTTGTATGGACCAAGACATTCCACAATGTGGCCATCGCAACACACAATCAAAAATGGTTTAACTAGGTTGTCTAGTTTTTGTAAACTGTAGGTTTGTTTCTGAAACAAATAATTTGAACTACTTTGCACAAAAACATAGGTAGCATCCAGTGGCGAAGCGTGAAATATTGAGAGAGGTAAGCCGGAGCAAAAAAAAATGCTTGCCTACTCCGAGCGCGGGCACGCAGTCTTGAGTCCTTACCGAAAATCTGTGATTGGCATCCTGGCTTCAGTCTTGTATAGGCAGATGTATCTTCAGTCCACTTTTACTATACGTGTAAGCACTGAGATATTGAAACAGTGTCTTGCAAGTAGGGTTGCCAGGTCCTGGAACTGAAAAGCTGGACAATCTATCCTATTTAGCCGGATGTATGGTCAAAAAGGCCGACATTTTTTTTAAGTCTAATAAAATCATGAAATCTTTTTAAAATCTAATGAAAAAACCATAAGATTAAGTGATATTATTGCTACACTATTACATATCCACTCTGCTTGTGCTAGCGATACAAGGTAAGGCAAAACTCTAATGACAATTCTAAACAAAATGGTCTTTAAAAAGCCTAACAAAAGCCAAAAATGCTCAAATTTGGCCGGACACGCCACTTAAAAGCCTGTCTATGTCCGGCTTTATCCGGACGCCTGGCAACGCTACTTACAAGCATAATAGAAGTGGCTTTGATAAAAGCCGTTTGTGGTGAAATGATGATATGATGTAAATTAAACAAAACTTAATCGACTAAGTACTAATAATACTACTTATACTCTAAAGCTATTCGTCTATTCTTTCTTACAAAGTGCGCTAAGACATTATCATAAAAGCCGGGAAGATTCTTAATTTTTAGTAAAGAACGTTTTTCTATAGAAAGAATGCCTAGATCAGATAATCGTTCTTGTTTTTGAGCATTACGCATGTTGATATTTATTGTAAAGGGATATATTAAAATGTTTAAAAAACCAGCTCTGAGAAGAACTTTTGCGTAGGTGTAGTTTTAAGAACGAAATCTAAAAAAAATCGCACGAAAATTATTAGACTTCGCGCACGACCTTTCTCATAGATCTAAACTCCCCTCCCGCACGCGCACTCCCGGGCCCCGCCTTGGTGACGCTTGGGCCGTGCAGCATAAATCGTAATATTTTAATTTCGCCATAACTTCAAAACCAAACGTCCAATTTTAATCATTCAAAGACCAAATATTATCTACATAAACTGTACTTAGTGATGAAATAATTTATTTTGATAAGGGTTAATAGCATGAGTAAAATAAATGCGTTTAAATGTAGTCCAAAAAAAAAACAAGATTATTAGATAAAAAAATGGTTGTTGTGCCTCACTCGACAATGATAGGATATACTGTTACGCGGACTTTTTTGTAGATATTTGTAAGATCTACAATTAATTAGAACATTTTACGGTTCTATCTTTAATAGTTTAGGCAGCGTACGCAAAATAAGTAACGTTTCTGGTTGATTTTTTACACCTTGTGTCCGAAAAACCCAAATATCTTACGGAACCCTATTTTTTTTCCAAAATAAACTACATTATCCACGAGTAACATAGGCTAAATTAGCCTATGTTACTCGTGGATAATGTAGCTTTCGAGTGGTGAAAGAATTTTTAAAAACAGTCTATTAGTTTTTAAGCCTATTCAATAAAACTCTATCAAATAACTCGAAAAAAAAAACCGGCTTGCCGGAGCGCTTTAGAGCGCGCAGATTAATTGACCTTTATGTGACGTCATGACGTATTCTTGTATAGAAATTTAAACGCTAAAAAGCCGATTGCGCCTGCGGCTTATCTTATAGTGCTACATGTTGTTGAAAAGTAAATTTTGTTGATTTAATGTCCATAGTGTACTTAGTGTAGGCGTTTTTAGGGTTGTGCACATACTACAGACGATTTGTTATGAGTTTTTAGGCGCGTACGCAAACAACATAGCGAACACGAACGCAAACATAGTTCGAGTCGAGTTCGCGAACAACAGTCGTGAACTCTATCTTAGTAGCCATGACGGCGCCGTTGGAAGTGGTCGATTGTGAAGTAGCGGAGAATTTTTTGATGTTCGCAGTGATTCACGAAATGTTGTTTCCTAAAGCGGATCCTAGATGGTGGGAAACAGTATGAACAGTATCACACAAAATCACAAGAAATAAGTGGACACTACAAAACTCTGCTAAAAATGTCAAGTACAGATTTTGAATGTCTATTAAACCTAGTTGGGCCAAGAATCGTTAAAAAGAATACGATAATGAGAGAATCCATATCTGTGCAAAATCGATTCGTATACTAGTTTGCAATATTTATTTAAAATATCGAAACAAGCACTTAGTTCCATTATTCCGGAGGTGTGTGAAGCACTGGTAGCAGAATTGAAAAGCAACATAAAGGTAATCAAACATTTATTTCTGCCACTTAGAGTAATTTAAGAATTCTTAAACGAGAAACTTATAATGGGAATAAATCATCAAACGAATCATTAGTATCAGTATCACTGTTGATATTTTGAATAGTTGAAACACTATCCTCGTCGGAACGTTGTTGGGGTGAATAATTTGAACTACCAACTCGTGTCGAAACTTCAGTCTGTACTTCACTTATTCGATTTTGTTCTTCAGTAGCGTGTGAATCGGTTACGTTATCGGTTACGTTCCTTGAGTTATATCCATAACTACGACCATAATTATTATTACAATATTCGTAATATCCACTGTCCGCTTTACGAAATAAATCTAAAATTTCGTACTGAAGCATATTTTGGGTATTTTTTGAGTATTTTTCTAACTTCGATGCGATAAATTTGCAAAAATGTTGTACTTCAGGGTCACCACTTCGCTCCTCCATATTTTTTTCAGATGATTTTTTTATTACACCCAACGCTTGTTTTAATAAACCCAGACGTGGAGATTCCTTCTTGGTTCGTTTAGCAGATGTCTCGCCTTGATCAGACAATTCCAATTGTTGCGATTCCTCGTTTTCCTGTAAAAATGTAATAAGTATGATTTTTTCCAGATACCATCAACCCAAAGCGAGTGGCTGAAAATATCGGAAGAATTTGAACAATCATTGAATTTTCCTCATTGTGTTGGATCACTGGATGGGAAACATGTTGTATTGGAATCGCCTATTAATTCTGGATCTGATTTCTATAACTATAAAGGAACGTACAGTATTGTATTAATGGCCGTCGTAGATGCAAGTAAAAGATTTATATTTGTTGATGTGGGATGTCAAGGGAGAATATCAGATGCAGGAGTATTCAGAGACTGCAAAATAAACTCTATGATGGAAGAAGGTACTTTGAATTTACCTTCACCGATACCATTGCCAGGCAGAAGAGTCAATTTGCCATATTTATTTGTAGGTGACAAAGCCTTTCCATTAAAAGAAAATTTAATGACGCCATACGTTGGTACACATCCCAGGGGCTCACAAAAAAGAATTTACAACTATCGTTTAAGCCGGGCTCGTATTACTGTCGAACATACATTTGGTATTATGGCATCTGTTTTTAGAGTTTTGAAGAAACCAATGCTGTTGCAGCCACACAAAGCGCAAATAGTTTTGATGGCCATTGCACATTTGCATAATTTTTTGAGAGAAAAATCTGAATTGTATCATACATTACGTCCGAACGAGACCGAAGAGTATACTCGTTCCTGGTTGCCACTTCGCCCTATGGCAACAAGAAATATTACAACACCCAAAGAAATAAGACATGAACTCTCCGATTACTTTATGAAAGAAGGCAAACTTCAGTGGCAAAATAAATACTGTTAATTTTACTTACAAAATCGAACTGCGTGCATTGCGCAGAATCTCGCCGATTTCGTGGTTTATCACGATCCATTAAAAAAGACATTGCTTCATAAGCATACCATTTACTTTTATAAACTTCAGATGCTCCTTTAAAAACGAAAAATCAAAAATGAGTGTATTAATTACCTACTACTAATAGTAACATTATAATATAACTACCTACTTATGTGATAACTAATAAGTACAAAAAAAAATTACCTTTTCCAGTACCTTGCCTTTCTTGGTTTTATTTTTCTCCCTTCTGAGGAATACCTGGATGGATAATGAAACCACGACTTAGCTGTAGGGCGTATATTCGCAGACTGGTCTGACGGTTATACAAATAAATGAACCTAACTAAAGTACCCACTATTTACAAATATCACACCTCCACCACTATACTAGAATTAGGGTAACAGATCTAGACTTATAATTTTAACAGATTGCTCCGGATAGACTTACGATTTGAAATTTAATTAATCTGTGACAACAATGAAAGTATTGGTTCACTAGATTAACCTCATACAATGAATGGAACTGCCTAAATACTAAATGTATAACTAAACTTAAATTAAATATTCTTATGAACTAACTTATTCTATCCTAAATCTCTCCACTGGTTTCCGCGTCCTTCTGGAATAACGACTCACCGGTGACACAGATGGCGATAGTAAGTTGGGTGAGGAATGTTCAGAAAGAACATCGCCTTGATCGCCCTGGTTAGCATTTTCTGTCTCTTTATTGGTGTTTACTATTAGAGTTTCTGGCATAACTTTTTCTGAACCCTTGCTTATCGGCTCGACAACATTCTCTTCACCTTGTTGATTCTCATCATGTCCTTCCGGACAGGTAACATCAGAAAATCTGGACCTACGGCGCATTTGATCTATGTGTCTTTTATATAATTGACCGCTATCCGCCACTAATGAATACCTACGCAAGCTGTCCTCATCTCTTACGGTGCCTTTCACCCATTTATTCCCAGAGCCATACTCCCGAGCCCACACTGAGTCCCCCTCTCGAAAATTACGCAGAGTTCCCCCAGCGTATTCTACCTGCCGTCTCTGGGCTTCACGTACTCTGTCTTCGACGACACGATCAGTACGCAGTAAATCTAGTCTTGACCGTAACGTCCGCCTTTGTAAAAGCATGGCTGGGGTTTCCCCGGTTGTACTATGTACTGTATTGCGGTATGCTAGTAGGAAAGTTTGTAAAGCTGCATCAATATCTACCTGATCCCTATACGCTTTCTTGATAGCACGTTTGCATAACTTTACTGCGTTCTCTGCTGCTCCGTTTGAGGATGGGTGATATACTGGTGAAAAATTCTGTTTTATGCCGTTATTTTTAAGGAAATTTTTAAATTCTGTACTAGTAAATGGTGGACCTTGATCAGAAACTAATTCCTCCGGTAGACCGAATCTCGCGAATGTAGATCTTAACACTTTTATAACATTAGAAGCATTAGTACGGTTCATCTCAAAAATTTCTATCCACTTAGATGTAGAATCAATTATAACTAAAAATGTTAAACCTTTGTACGGACCTAAGAAGTCAATGTGAAGCCTGGTCCAGGGGCGCGTGTGATATGGCCACGGTTGTATCGGAGCCCGCCGGGGGGCGTCCGCCTCTGCCGCGCAAGTCTCGCACCGCTTGCACATCATCTCAACTGCCGCGTCTATGTTAGGCCACCACACATAACTACGAGCTAGACTCTTTGTCTTCACTATCCCCATGTGACTACTATGAAGTTGTTTTAATACTTTATTTTGTAAAGAAGATGGTATGATCATACGGTACCCCCACATTAAGCACCCAAATTCCGTGTATAATTCATTACGCCTCCTAAAATAGGGTTGAATCAATTCATCCGAACAAGTTGGAGGCCACCCGGATTGAGTATACGTTAAAATTCTACTAAGGACTTTATCACAAGCTGTTGCTTCTTTAACATCTTTATTAGTAATTGGTAAAAAATCCTCGACGAAATTAACGTAAGTGTTCTCGTTCTGTGTACCTAAATGATTAACTTCTGTACATGGCAACCGTGATAAAGCATCTGCACAGTTCTTACTTGACGCAACGTACTCAATATCGTAGGTGTAACCCGCTAATAGCACCGCCCAACGTTGTAATCTGGATGCGGCCATTACAGGAATCCCTGCCTTATTTCCAAAAATATAAGTCAAAGGCTTATGATCTGTTCTCAATATAAACTTGCGCCCATAAAGATACTGGTGATATTTACGAATTCCGAAAACAATAGCGAGTGCCTCTCGGTCTATCTGTGAGTAGGCGCGCTCGGTCTGCGTCAGCGAGCGCGACGCGTACGCCACTGGCCGCTCGCCGCCCAACGTCGCGTGCGATATCACCGCGCCTATACCTACGCTACTCGCATCCGTCGTCAATATTATAGGCAACTCCGGTGTATAATGCATTAAAACTTCACTACTGGTTAATAAATATTTGACTTTGCTGAACGCGTCTTGACACTCTTTACTCCAACTGTATACGCACGTCGGTAATAGTCCTGCAACTGTTCTCCTGCCTCTCTTGTTGGTACGCGAAGATCAGACATTTTATTACATATAAAAGATGACAACTTTCCAGTGCTCTTGAAATCAATTGTGCCATCCACCATCTTCGGAATGTGTTTTTGCAACTTATTAAGATACGGACTCAATAGCGCAATGTCATCACGCAAGTCGTCCGTTGAGTAATTTGGAGGCATTATCTCATCCGGGTTCTGTAGCAGGTGATTATGCCATATAACACCTGGGATTGGGTTGTTTTCTATAAAACGGCGTCTATAACGCTCGGGAGTTGCTGGATTTGCTAGAGCTTCCACTGTTCGTCTCAACGACGAAAGCAGTATATTCTGTGGTTGTGGGATGAACCGACCTCTATCATCGGTTTCAACTCTAGAAACGGCTGGGATATACACCCCTTCGTCATAACTAACGATGCCGACTGCATTTATAATTCTTTTAATTGGCTCCGGAGCAATTGTAACAGTCTGCGCAACTCACAGCAGATCTGCGTTGACCTGATAATTGTAAACTAGGTCTGTATCACGGGCAGGCAAAGGGTATGAAGTCTTCAAATTCTGTAATTTGGCTTCGAGCACTGCTAGAAATACGCGATATTGCACGTATACATTCGGTACCACAATTTCGTGGTATGAAACGGCGATGAAGTTTAAATGGCATAAACCAAATCCAATTCCTCGTGTACTAATTGTTAAGTTAATCGACTTCAGATTATGGTTTTCGCCAATCTTGGCGAGAAGATCATCTCCTGACTTGGCACCTGGATGCAAGGTAGACTTTATCATTGCATCAACACCTACAAGCGTCTTTGCACCTTCAGTTCTTCTTTTATTTTCAACTCTTAAAAGCGCTGAGAAGTGAGGTCATTTTATGTTTGCAACTTTCCACATTTGTGTTCAAACATTTTGCTATTTCTGACCAGGCATCATTTTTCAAGTCATTTTTATAATAATTTATATCAGTCGGATCCCATAATATTGGCTTTTGTTTATAACAATCTATAAACAAAATTGTGTTCTCCACGTTCCACTGAAAATTTTCTTCGTCGGCCATGACTGGGAAACTTAGGGATGTTTTTAATAATAAACATAGCACGCGAATAACCTTGACGGCTACTCGTCGAGAACTGAGGTACGGGTAGGACCTCTGCCGCCCGCCCGCACCCCGCCCAGATCTAGGTATACGAACAGTTTTGTTGCGTAACATTTATTAAAGCTCTTCGAACACCGTCCATACAGAACACACTACAAGGATCGCCGCGAACATGTTTGACGAACAGAGTGTTCGATGTTCGATAGTGGTACGCACGTGCGAACCAAGTTGTTGCGTATCATGTAACGCAACAAATTTGTTCATACGTGCGTACGCGGCTTAATATTTTCTATTAATTCTAGTACCCCTCTTTGAAAGGTCAATTGTTGTTGCTGGGACATGGATGTCATGTGTGGAACTAAACTCAAAAGAAACATTTCGCATGGATCTTTTGGCTGTTTCTCAGATTGTTGATTATTTTCCAGTCTTTGTTTTTTTAGTTTCAAAGCTCGTATGTAGGCTGAACGTATGGATTTCCATTTGGACTTACAATCATCACCTGCAAAAATCAGTATTATTAATAAAATTAATCAATCAAATTACACAAATTGTTTCAGGTACTTGGCAACTGGATCCTCATTTCGAGCAATGTCTTACGTATTTAAAAGAGGTGAAACAACTATTGGAAAAATTATCGATGAAACTTGTGATGTTATATGGGTAGTTTTACAGCCAATGTATATGACAATACCTACAACAAACGATTGGCTAGACATTTCAAAGGGATTTCTCGAAAGATGGCATTTACCTCATTGCATTGGAGCCATAGACGGAAAACATGTGGGAATGAAGAAGCCTATGACCTCTGGATCGTCATACTTTATTTATAAAGAATATTTTTCTATCCACCTTATGGCGTGTGCTGATGCAAACGGATTATTCACGAGTATCGATGTGGGTGATTATGGGAGGAATAGTGATTCAGGAGTATTTAAAAATACGGGATTAGGCCAAGCATTAAATAATAATACTTTGAATATACCTACGCCACGGCCCATGCCAGGTGAGGAAGAATTTGGACGGTCATTTCCTTATTATTTTGCAGCTGACGAAGGATTTCCCTTGTACACTAATATAATGCGACCGTATAATAGTAGATCTTTAAACAACAATCGCCGAATATTTAACTATCGACTATCCCGTGGACGAAAGATTGTCGAGTGCACCTTCGGTATGGTAGTGTCCAAATTTCGAATTTTAGAAACTCCAATTTTGTGTTCAGTCGAGAAAGCAGTCAAAATTGTTAAAGCTGCTTGTGTTTTACATAACTTTATAAAAAAGAATGATAATATAATTTTAACTCCAACCGATGACGGAAATAACCCCCACTACCAATAATATAAATCATGGGAGACCGAATAACGATGCTACAGAAAATCGAGAATATTTGTGTAATTACTTCTTAAAACCATATGGGCTGGTGTCATGGCAAAATAATTACACAGTGTAGCCAGATTTTAAATGTACAAAAAAGATAGGTACTTACCCTTTTCATTGAATTTTTCACCAATCTTAGTCCAAATAATTTCTGTAATCCGTCGTTACTATAATCATGGAGTGTATGATTGTATAATATAGGGTTTTTTTCGACCTCTGCAATAAATTCAACGTAAAATTCAATATTGTCTTTCATTTTTTCAAACCAACGCGACACAAAAAACGAACAGGTTCGATCTTGAATTATTTTATTAGGAACATATGGGGGCGTTAAATGTGTCGCATTTCAAATGTGGCGCTACAATTGTGGAGAAACAATTGAATGCCTGGTGTGCGGCCTGGCTTAGGTAGATCGCTCTTGATCGCAGTCGAAATCAGAACTGACTCGCTTCCGTTTTTTTTTTTTATGAGTGGCCTCTCGCAGGACAACCTATGAGTTGTCGTCTGCTTAACCGAGCTTGCCTGTGGCGGCCCTGATTATAATCAAAGCTTACTAAAAACTACTTAAAAATTAAGCGACAACGCTAAGGGCACCCCCTGTGGGGTACGAGCCTCGGCTTAGGGCGTCGCTGGGGGAGGGCAGCAAAGAGACGGGCTGGATCGACCAAAATAATTTTTATTATTATTAGGGGGATTTTAAAGCTACTGGCTCAGCGGCGCGGGCATTGACTCGCTTCTGGTCGGGAGGCTCGTATTTATATGCGGAGCAAGAAAAATTCTAGATACCGACGTCTCAAGATAAATCCACCAATTCAGAACTTTATTCACCACAAACAATAAGTAATTAGTCCAGTCAACAATAATCCAAATAACAATTAACACTAGAGCACCGTTACACTATCGCTTGGGTCGTTAGATAAAATCACTTCGCACACTTAGGTAGATCGCTCTTGTACGCAGTCGAAATCAGAACTGAGTCACTTCCGGCTAGGTGGCTCATATTTATATTCGGAGCAAGAAAAATTCTAGATATCGACGTCTCAAGATAAATCCACCAATTTAGAACTTTATTCACCACAAACAATAAGTAATTAGTTCAGTCAACAATAATCCAAATAACAATTAACACTAGAGCACCGTTACACTACCGCTTGGGTCGTTAGATAAAATCACTTCGCACACTTAGGTAGATCGCTCTTGTACGCAGTCGAAATCAGAACTGAGTCACTTCCGGCTAGGTGGCTCATATTTATATGCGGAGCAAGGAAAATTCTAGATACCGACGTCTCAAGATAAATCCAGAACAATACAGTCACGTCGCGGGGCCATAAATCATTTTTATTGCTTAATCCATCGCGAGTCACTTTCACGCGAATTTCGACTCTATTGTTAACTCTTCTGTTCTGTTTAGGTGTGTTTGTGTATGTGTTGTGACTCTGTTGTTCTCTTTGTTGTTGTTGTGTTGTTGTTTATTGTTATTGTACACATTCCAATTACATGTTGTATAATAGAATGTGTAGTAAACGTACCCTTTACAGCTGTCTACTGCAATATCAGTGGGGATCTCGGTTAAATATTTGATATTTATTTAGTATTGGTTTGTATTTTAATATTTATTAGATCCTGATTTGACTGAAATCCAATTAATGCTTCTTTCGTTTCGTTCGTGTCACTGAAAAATATTCTGTGGCGGGATCGAATTATTTACCAAAAATGTTTTTGTCATTTCTCTGAAACATTGGTTCAGTTTAGAAGATACATCATAACCACATATAGTGTCGTTGTCGCTCTGTTTGTTGACGTACAGCAGCATATTGTGGACTTCATCGTAAGTTAATGCTGCGAGGTTATGGGAATCTAAACATAGTGTCTGTTTTGGTTTCATTGATGTAAAATTCAAGTACTAGTAGATCTCCATTAGTAACGGCACTGTCTGAAACAATAACCAATTGTTTATCCTTACTTCCTTACTAATATCATAAAAGCGAAAGTTAATTTTTTACGTCTTCACGCCTAAATGGCAAAACCGATTTTGATGAAACTTGGTACACGGATAGACCTTGTCCTGGAAAAGGACATAAGACACTTTTTATCCCGGAAGTATGTTCCCTTGATATTTGATGTCACGCGGGCGAAGCCGCTGGGAGCAGCTAGTGTAACAATAAAATAACTTTTTTAAGGGTATAATCAGGTTTAATTGACATACACAGTTACGTACACAGTACAATAATAGTTTATTAGTACAGTTAGTTCGTTTCACATGCACAGTAGGTACAGAAATCGAAAAAAGGATTGCACAAACACAATAATTACACAACATGCAAGCGCGGGCGGGCGACGACTGGCGCGCGCATGCGGGGCTCGCAGGACGCGGCGGCGCGGGGTGACGGGAAGGTATCCGCGAGCGTCCTGAGCGTACTAGAATCTACCTACGTCGCGTTTAGCTTCGCGGCGCGGCGCTACACTTTTTTATTATTAAATTCAGAACTTGGGTTATTGTCCTGTCTGTCCTAAATCTGACGGGATTTAAAGAATGAAACTCATTTTTACTGGTCTTATTAATGCCACATAACGTTTAATACGTAACATATTTAACGAATGTATTAATTTCGCGTTTGACCTTCAGCAGCTTAATAGAAATAGAAAAAAAAATTACGGTTTTATGAAAATTGATACAGTCAAAGTCGTGAGCACAGCTAGTCATAATTGAATAGATATTTAATTATATCATAAAATATTTACTTTACTAATAAATTAATATTTATTTGCAATGGGCTTTTTGAGCCGCAATTATGTCAGCTACCTACATCTAGTGACTTAGGTAAAATTGAAATTCTGTCGGCCTCGTTCCGGACACACTCCATCATGATAAGTGTCTTCCACTATATTACAGTCACGGCAAATTGGAGACGTAACTTTACCCATAAGATGGGCAAAAATGTTCATAGGTATGTGTCCCGATCGAAGCCGAAGAGCCGTAACAATTTCTGATCGACTCATGGTGGCCTGGTCGAACCACGGATAACGAGAAAGTGCTGGTTGAATCGTCCGGTACCAAATCCCCTTGCTCAGTGACCTCTGGTCGAATTGTTCATGCCACATTTTACTGCATTCTTCTCTTACCGCGTACCTACAAGAAATCTTTGTGCACCGGAAGGTGTGACCAACCCATCATCACATGCATCTTTTGCCAATCTATCTACTGTTTCATTGTCTTCCAAGCCAACATGAGCCGGTATCCACTGGAGTACAATGTTCTTTTTTTTTTTTAGAAATAAGTGTGAAAATTGGGAATCTATTTTTCCAAATACCATAGGTTCTTTTTCCACTATATTTCTGCTTCTTATCTCACTATACAGATGTTCTGCTGGAGTTATGGGTATTTGTAGTGGTGTAAGTAGGTATGAAGTATTTTCATATCCTTTATCACCGAAAATCATATAGTTTCCAAATTCTCCATTTTGAACTCGTTGCTTTATAAAAGAATTATTAAATATCGTTTGATCTTGTTCGGCTCCTGGCCTTCTAGCCACTATGTCCAAAATCTTTAATTTTGCACCCACTACAGTTTGTGCATTGAAAGAAAATTGTGACTTCATGTTTCTCCAGTCTTCTGTACTGTTTCCACCTGAAAATAATGAAAACAGAATTTATAAAACACAGGAGCTTTATTTAATCATATATATTTGATAGATAGCTACTGGATACATAAGTATTAAGTATATATTTAGAAGGTTTATTCATATTATGTAAGTAATTTATTCTTTTCCTGGAGATTTATAGATTTCTTGAGTGTTGGTTGGAAATTTGATAAACTCCGAACGCAATCGTGCAATAGCTTGTGAAACCAAGTAAATAATGCGACTGGCAGCTTTGCTGACACCAGAGAATTCACCTTCTGCTGTGAGAAAGCTTCCCGTCCCGTAAAACTTCAATGTTAATAGACGAGTAATCGGCCTTATAACAGGATCCCTGAAAAAGACATGGTTTGAGTTAGATAAATAGATAAACTATCTAAAGCTAGACGGAGGCGTACCATTATAAAATAACGCAGGTTCTACGTTAGGTCTGTGCTTGCTACCTACTGTACCTTTCTGTAGTGACATATATTGCTTTCTCAATAATTGAATACACAAACATCACAGCTTTCTTAGTAAGTCTGAAGCGCGCATTAAAGTCCGTTTCGTCTAATATCTCCATATAGTAATATTGTTATCCATAAGACAACCCACTGACCCATTGTTCAAATACATAGGAGAATTTCTTTTATTTGACTGAGAATCCACATCGGAAGTGGATGAAAAGCTTTTCGAAAATTATTGTGGTATTTAGAACCTGATTAATATCAAGCTATAATTAGACGCAAATGTACGGTTTTGTTATGAATAAAACGTAGGTTTTTAAATAGTATTTATTTATTTATTTTCTTCATTTTCAACGTCTTCTCGTATTAAAGCGTATTAATTCTTGTATTCAACTGGATTCTCTCTTCATTTGCAAACATGAGTGCAGTGAGTGAGGGTGTGTTAATCGTTGCTGCTCTTCTGAGGCAAGAAATATCGAGAAAACGTCGTAAGAAAAGGTGTTGGATCAAAAAATGGATAGAAAGAAAAGAGGTTCTCGGAGCATCTAACAATCTTTGTGTAGAACTACAAACAGAAAACGAAGATGACTTTAAGGACATGTTTCGTGTGAACAGAACCCAGTTTTACTATTTGTTAGATAAAGTTGGCTCTTCTATACAAAGGCAAAACACAGCAATGCGTAATGCTATTCCTGCTCGAACGAAACTAGAAATAGCATTAAAATATTTGGCAACTGGAGATTCATTAGGTACACTGTCACAATTATTTAGAGTACCTAAGTGTACTATAAGTACTTTCTTGGTTGAAGTCCTTGAAGCTATTTACTCTGCATTAGAAGATTTTATAAAGGTACGTATGAAAAGAAACTGTTTTTAGAATAGAATCATATATTTTCGGCATAGCAAAGGAATTAGTGAAGTAGGTAGTAATCAAAACATAAAAAAAAAATTTTAAGTTCCACCATGTGTCTTCACAGCTTTGTTTCGAATACGGGGATTCTGGCATTGGAGTAGAGTTTTGTCCTTCTTGAAGATCACGTAGTTTATAAATATTTTGATAATATCTTTTGTATTTCGTCTTGAGCGTGTATGCTGTTTTTGGTAGTTAATATTCGCAATGAAGACGCAACATATTTTCCAATATTGTCCAGTTTATTTAAGGCCGATTCTTTGTAATCAGACGATTTTTTCGTTCTTTTTTTAGGTATTGTTGATGGAGTTTCGTCGAGGACTTGAATAGATGAATTGGTCAAATTTTCTATATTTTCTGTATTATTATCAATGTATTCAAAAACGATATCTTGTGATGCCAGGGAAGTGTCATTCTGAAAACATAAATTTATTTCATTATTTTATAGGTACCAAGATCTGAAGAGGACTGGAATAAAATACGAAGAGGCTTTTTTATAAGATGGAATTTTCCCAACTGCATTGGTGCTATTGATGGGAAGCATATAAATATAAAATGTCCCCCTGGCACAGGATCAGACATTTTAACTACAAAAGTACATTTAGTATTGTGTTACTAGCTTGTGTTGATCACGATTATTGTTTCAAATAAATTGACGTGGGGGCAAAGGGTAGAAACTCTGATGGTGGAATATTTAATAATTGTACTTTAAAGAAGGCGATTGAAGAGAACACCATACATTTGCCAAGTAATTCAATACTTGTCGGAGATGAAGCGTTTCCCTTAAAACCGTATTTGATGAAACCGTATCCTCGTCGTAATGATTTAACAAGAGAACAAAAAATTTATAACTACAGATTGTGTAGATGTAGAAGAATCGTTGAAAATGCTTTCGGAATTTTAACATCACGATTTCGAGTTTTTGAAAAACCAATCACTACAAGTATTGACAAGGTAGACGTCATAGTAAAAACATCGTGCGCTTTACACAACTGGCTGAGGAAAACTTCACCAGCGTCTTACACCCCACCAGGTTTTATAGACGAAGAATGTCCAAGAAGTGGTCTTCGTCTTGGTACTTGGAGACAAAATGCTTCAGGCGGAGCTTTCGGAAATATGACCTCACAGAACAACAGGAATAGTACGAGAGCAGCTATAAGAATCCGTGGTGCTGTACCTTGGCAAGACAATGCCATTTTTTAATAACACAATAAGCGCGTTTAAGCGCGCATAAAACCACAGAATACATATTGATGCACCTGACTGTACCTACTTAAGAAAATTTACATAAATACATACTTACCATATTTGATGTTGTTTCTCTGTGTTCAGAAGTTTTCTTTAAAAAAGAATCCATTAAATTAAACCAAGAAAGTTTGGACTTGTAAACATCCGGAACCGGTGCCCATTGAATCTTTTATCTTTTTCCTTTCCCCGTGATACTGCGTCCTTAATTTTTTTATTTTGTTTGTTATTTCCTTAGGTCCATAACCGTCAACTCCAAATTCCTGTGCAAATGCTGCTAGTGCAGCATTACGTGCATCACGATTCCTATAAGTTTCATTTTCAGTATCCCGTATACACTCATGATTGCGATAAATCTCAATGAACTTTATTAAATCAACAGGACCGAATTTTAACACTTTTTGGGTCATATTTTTTACTAAACACAGAAGCTTTTAACGTTCAACACTAGAATGAAAAATTCGCCAATGCAAATACGTGCAATACTTGTAGCAACCCACTAGAAAATGGTACACGCACATACAAGTCAGTGTTTAGACAAGTCAAAACTTGTAAGCAATAATCGCCTAAACATAGTTGTATTGGTGTAAACAAAAGACATTCGCAATAATTTCTTCTCAAGACTCATACAATAATTGCATTCCATTTTTTTACTTATACCCGCGTGTAAACAGTTGCTAATTCTTGAAGATCAATTATTGCGCGTAATGTATTGCATTCAATTATTGCCCTTGTATGTACAAGAAAATTGCATCATGTAAATGGGCCTTCAATGTCAAAATACAGGACTTGTATTCGAGTAATATAATTAAGCAAAAAATATTTTTTCAGAAATAAAAACTTACCTCATTTTCGTCATCGTCTATATTCAATGTAGATGGTCTCGGTACTTCTTGATCGTATAAAAAACTCAAAAACTCAAAGTACCATAAACGAGGTTTATAAATCTCGTCAGTCCCTGCTCCAGATTTACACGATTGTTTTATTTTATTGAGCTCTTTTTTATATGTAGTTCGAAGATTATTAATCTTCTTAACTACTGTATCCCTGGTTGCATTTGGATCTATGGGTTTGTATTTTTCGATTAGCATGTCGTAGGCGGCATTTTTTTTGTTGCGGTCGTGGTAATCCTTACATGTAGTCTTCCGAAGACAAGTTTCGTTTCTGAAGCTTTCTATAAAATCTTGAAGTAGTTCGCGGTGTCCAATTCTTTCGTCTTCCGACATGTTTCTGTGAAAGCGATGTGCACGTGCGCACACTAGCTAGGTTCGTGAAGTACTGCCGAACTGAGCGATCGCCGTCCACACGCAACGATAAAACTGTGCAAATGTAATCGACAACGATTTTTCATACACACGATCGATAAAACTGCGCAAACTGGTCTGCACAGATTTATCTCTACGATAAATCGTTACGTATGTATGAGGCTTTAGAACTAGGAAGATGGAAGAAGCCTCGTTCACGGGCGCGTGGTTGCTGTGTGAGCCTCCGGCCAGCGAGCTATCTTGATTATCCACCGGTGAACTGGTCAGAACTCGTGAAAACACCACTGCACTATAAGTTCACAATGTCTCTCGGCAGCAGATGCACTTATTCCACGAGAATTGTCAGGTTTTCAACAGTTATGGGATTTTTATCGCGGAGCGGTGTCCATTCGACGCGTTGCTAATGACGGCGGAAAAGCTGTGTGTCGCAAGCATGTCAAGGAAACGCTTGATACGCTTATGCCCGTTTTCACCAACAGCCCCTAAAATTTAAGTGTCTTATGCCAATATAAGGGGCACTTATCGCGAGTTTTGTTTTCACCAACGTGTAGGAGACACCTAAAGCATAAGCTATACTAAAGCATAAGTGGTCCCTTATAATTTAGGGGATGAATTGACGACCTCGTAACGTTTTTAGTGACGCATTATTTAGGTTATTTTGCGAGTCGCCTTTGCACCAAACAATAAATATTTGTATTGAATAAGATAAAAATGGATAGTAACCACGATTTATTTGAAGATTTAGAAGCAATTGAAGATATGGAATTATTAAGTGACCAAAATTTGTTTAGACGACCTCGACCCTCGTATTTATCGTGAAAGATCGAAGGATTTTGAAAATTATGACAACAAAGACTTTTTCATAAGATACAGGCTATCCAAGGAGAGTGTTATATTTATACTGAAAAAGATTGAACATTTATTAGAATTCCACAATGACAGGTAAGTATAGTGCCTTCAACTAACTAGCTAGGTACTTGCTAAATTTTGTATAATTACCTACATTACTTTGTAACCTACTTACTTGCATTTTATTTACAGAAATAAATCTGTGGCACCGATTAACCAATTACTGTGTGCCCTTAGGTTTTATGCAACAGGCAATCAATTATTATCTATAGGAGATCTCAATAGCATCAGTGTATCTACTTACAGTAGAATTATAAAGAGAGTGTGACGCTATCGTGGGTCTGCGAAACGAATTCATACAATTTCCAGACACCGAAGAAGAGCAACAAATAGTAAAAGAAGAATTTTACAGAATAGCTAGATTTCCAAATGTTTTAGGATGTATAGATAGACTGTAGACACATAAAGATTTAATCGCCAGGTAGGTATTTTTTCGTTTTCTGTGTCTTATTTAATTGTATAAACTAGAAACTTATTTACATTTATTTATCTATGTGCTAAATTATAGGAGGAGATGATGCCGAACTATTACAAAATAGAAAAGGCAGTATGTCTATTAATATGCAAACAATAAGTACAGCAAAATTATTGATAACTGATGTAGTGGCACGCTGGCCTGGATCAACACATGATGCTACCATTTACCAAAGTAGTCGGAGATATTCAAAGTTTGAAATTGGTGACTACAGAGGAAATTATTTGTTAGGAGACAGTGGATATCCATTAAAGGTAAAAATAAAACAACTGACTTTATGTAAATATAAGAGTGACATATATTAATCCTTTTTTTCATTATGGATTCCAAATAATTTTTTTAAAGAGATGCCTCCACCTGAAACAAGTAAATAAATAATAATAAATAATACAGACATATCACACAGATTGAGCTAAATATCAAAATACAACAACTCATAAATTTAAATTATCGTAAGTCAACGTGGAGCTATCTCTGAGCCAAACAGTCAGTGAATAAGTCAATAAATTAATGAAGACATGATTTATCTTTTTCAGAGCCATCTTCTGACTCCTTAGGTAGTCGAACGGCAATATGGAGTCCTGAAAAGACGTTTTCCAGTGTTAGCAGTTGGTATCAGACTACGATTGGAAACAGCTACCCGTGTTATACTGGCATGTTGTGTTTTACATAATATATGTATAATTCGGAAAGAACATGAACCTGTAGCGACATCTATGACGCCACATAAGAACTACGAAGAAAATACGAAATCCTGCATCGCGCAATCAAAGCTCTCCGCGCGATTTGAACATATACGACAGCCCGACATCAACTATCGGGCAGTCGCCCACCAGACTATAACACCCGGTCTGGTCGGAGGATCCTCCCTTTTCAACTGAGGTTTGTGGGACTTTACTCTCTGTCCCGCATACCTCCAAACTGGTGACCCTCGACAAAGAACGTCAGCGCAGCCTTCGTGCAGCTACTACTTCGTGACGTCATCATCACTTCCTCAAGCTTTCGAGCAACGAGCCATACAGCCAGCACCACCGGCTAAGGGTATCCTGACCACTAGTATGCCTACCCGGTCATACCTGGTCACCACCTCAGCCGCATCAGCGACCTTGGCACACCGCACCTTCGGCCAGTCATATGAAGAGCCATGAAGAACCTCTCCTGGTCGACGCCAGCAATCAAGCCCTACGTCGCACAAGCACCGCTCCGACTCACTGGAGCCAGCAGCACTACTCCGACTCACTGGAGCCTGCAGCATCGTCCCGACTCACTGGGAAGCACCACCCCGACTCACTGAGGCATCATCCCGACTCACTGGGACATCATCACCCCGACTCACTGGGACATCATCACCCCGACTCACTGGGGCATTATCCCGACTCACTGGGATAGCAACACCCCTACTCACTGGGGCATCACCGCAGACAGTTCCGACTCACCGAGAACTATGCGGCATCGGTTCCGACTCACTGGAACCAACCTACCGCTGGCCTGGCACACATCAAGAAGTATCAAGAACCATCGATCTCCGATCTCCGGAGGGGAGTGATGTAGCGACATCTATGACGCCACATAAGAACTACGAAGAAAATACGAAATCCTGCATCGCGCAATCAAAGTTCTCCGCGCGATTTGAACATATACGACAGCCCGACATCAACTATCGGGCAGTCGCCCACCAGACTATAACACCCGGTCTGGTCGGAGGATGATTTGTGGGACTTTACTCTCTGTCCCGCATACCTCCAAAAACCCATAAATGATGGTTCTATTCCAAATTTAGAAACTAATAAATGACGATCAAATTCCCCGTTCACCGATTACCATTAGTGATCCTGTCTATGGCTTTCAAAGAAGTCAGATGACTCAATACTTTGATAGTCTGTAATTTTAAGTATAATATATGAAATAAATAAACATTTACCTTTAATTTGTTCTAAAATTGTAGTTTTAATTTCAACCTCTCTTGCTGCAGCTTCTAATTGTAATTCATACAATTTTCTTTTAAATTCTATCTCCTCTTTCAATAGTACGTCTTTCAGATCCTCGACCGTTTCCCTTTTCTTGTAAACTTTTTGGTTACTATGGGAAACTAAGGAAGTTGCCTCATTGCGCTCATTATTGCTTGAAATCTGTGGTCGCCTTCGTGACCACAATGGAGTTTTATTTATGGGTGTTTTATGTAGTTCTTGTATGTTCTAAGAAATACAATAAAAGTAATAAATATTTTATGTATGTATGTAGAGTAGACCAATTAATAGAATAAAGAAAATTATTAATTTATAAATTAGGAATAATAACTGTTGTGGCCTTTTCGGACAGACCATGGACTCGACGACGATAACTAACTGACAGAAAAGTAAAAAAAAGACTATCATTGACCAGGACAGAAACCAGATATGTAAAATATTATAATAAATTGGTACGAAGACTGCGAACGGGTTTGATTTAACCATCTCCTGGTGCTACGATAACTTACTTAAAACATGACTTTTAGGCTGGGCCCAGGCCTTCCGGTTCAGTTCTGTACTGTTCTGAACTAGAAGGCTAGAATGCAATACAAAATGTACAACTTGTCACAGACCTATTGACCCAGACCGACAAGAACAGCCCAGCCTGAAGCGAAGTGAAGTTGTACACATTAATTCATGAATCCCCAAGCGACCACCGGTGGCCGCGCATCTATTGTCTTACTATTGTGTCTCTAATTGACGGTATCTGAAGGGTTAAGATACCCTTATGATATCCAGTTTTTTCTACTTACATCGGCCTTAGTTTCTTCGGCTAAATTTTCATTACTAATACACCCATATATTTGTAGCTCTTTGGGTAGGGTTTTTTTCTGGCATTTCTTCTTGTGCCTGGAAAATAAACGCTTCTATAAAATATGGAAGGTACTTAACAACAAATCAACAAATTATTTTAAAAGAGCAACTTAAATATACCTCCATGTTTTTTGGTTCTGCAATTGTTTGAATAATAACCTCTTCCGCAGATTGCCAAAACTCATTTTGGGTGCAAATTACTTTATAATGCACATTTTCAATATCCTGTGCAGTCTCAGCGTCACAGTCTGGTACCCCTAATACTCCCGTGCACCCTCGCCCAATAATAGCACAAACTTGTTCCAATACGGGGTCAATTTTTAAAACTAACGGACCACCCCCAGTTTGTGTGGTGTTATTTTTTACTGTCACTTTTTAGCTTCTCCCACATTTTCATCAACGATTCCTTGTTTCTAAAACAAACAAATACAATGTATGTTATACCTAGATTTTAAGTTTAGAATAGTATAAACATTATCCAAAGAGAATATAATTTAATTTAAAACATAGTACCAACATAAGGAATGTTTATTTCTCATACCTGTGTGTGTTTGATGTTGAATTAAAGGAGTTTGTAATGAATATATCTATGCACTATTCTTCGCTTCATTTGTGAACCCATCTGTCTTTTTATTTAAAATCGTATCTTTGTGTTACAACAATAGTTTTATGAGCTTATCTTTATTTTCAAGCGAAAAATGTTGACCACGTTTCCTCTTTTCTGTCATTGTAATTAATAAAAACAACAAAGAAAAATAAAACGAAATGATTGAAATTGAAATAAAACTGTAATCAGGTCATGTGGCATTAAAATGTCACCGTCAACGCGTCTTTTTAAGCAATGGCATTCGCCGTACAGCCAAAAATAAAAAAAAATACACTTTTTGTTACTAATCTAACATTCACAAGATGAAGACACTTCTTTTTCGAAATAAAATGAAGTTAGAAACGTTAATTCATTGTTTTATGTTGTAACGGGTGATTTTTTAAGAGGTACAGGATTTGATTTTCAAAAAAAAACAAAAAATTTGAAAAATTTCATGAAATCTTTATTGGAATCGATAGAACGATCAATATAATTTAATGTTTGAAGATGATTTCATGCAAATGCTGGTCGCGGCTCCGGTTTAGATGGCCCATTAGCAAGGCCCAATTTCGGCATACTCTCTCCAACATATCAGCCGGTATATCACGAATAAATGCTTTAATATTGGCTCCCAGTGCGTCAATCATTGCTCGTTTATCCCTGTAGACATGAGCTTTAACATGGCCCCACAAGAAATAGTCCAAAGGCGTTAGATCACACGATCTAGGCGGCCAATTGACGGGCCCAAAACGTGAGATAAACTGTTCACCGAAGGCGGCTCTCAATTGGGCCATTGTTTCGCGTGTCGTGTGGCATGTGGCACCGTCTTGTTGAAACCACATGTCAGGCATGTCCAATTCTTCCATTTTGGGCAAAAAAAATCGCCAATCATCACACGGTAGCGCCCGCCATTCACAGTAACGTTTCGGCCATTGTCGTCTTTGAAAAAGCCCATAATCCACACCAAACAGTACATTTTTCGGGATGCAGTGGTAGCTCTTGCAATGCTTCTGGCTGGTCTTCACTCCAGATGCGGCAATTATGCTTATTGACATATCCATTCAACCAGAAATGAGCTTCGTCGCTGAACACAATTTTTCGATAAAAAAGTGGATCTTCCTCCAACTTTGCCCATTCACCAAATGTTAGACGTTGTGGGAGGTCTTGAGGCTTCAATTCGTGCACCAGCTGTATCTTGTAAGGTTTTACCCTCAAATCCTTTCGCAAAATTTTCCACGTAGTGGAGTAACAGAGGCCCAATTGCTGCGAACGGCAGCGAATCGACATTTCACGGTCATCACTAACACTGGCGGATACAGCCGCAACATTTTCTTCGGTCCTCACTCTACGTATGCGTGTTCGTGGTTTAATGTCCAATAATGTAAACTGGGTTCGAAATTTAGTCACAAGCTTCCGCATAGCTGCCTCAGTAGGCCGACCAAACTGCCCATAAATTGGAAGAAGTGCGCGATGCACTCTCTTAACCGAGCATGCATTTTGATAGTAAAATTCGATAATTTGCAAGCGTTGTTCGTTCGTAAGTCGATTCATGGTTAAATTATAGACCAAACTGAACAAGTTTGACAATGACACATGACACGATTCACGCGTGATCTGTCAAAAACAGTGTTGCCAAAAAGATACCAGCAAAAAAATCACCCTTTATATTTACGCAAATATCAATAAAATTGTCTACTCGATTAATTTATCGATAAACCTTTGCATAGTTTCTCAACACTAAACGTCACCTAACTTGGGGACTCTTAATTAGGTAGCTCTTAGGACGGTGAAACAGAATTTAAGTTAAGGGATGATTTGAAGGATCCCCTAGGTTAAGGGAATCCTTTTTAAAACAACTTATACAGTAGGGATTCGACATATGGGCAATAAATGAAACCACAAGTAATACTCGTCCACAGGAGTATAACAAAATTGATTATTAAATAAAAAATCGAAAAATTAAGAAACTTAAATTTTCAAACAAAATAAATATCAAATACACTCAGCGGCACGGAATGTGGCCCAAGTGCGTTATGTTGTTTATTATCAAAATGAAAAGCGAAACAGGGTTTTTTTTGTTGTTGTAGAACTAAAATGTTTATTTAGATCTTATATGCTAACGATTAATTAACAAAAAAGTGAGAATGAAACTTTAATAAATTTTACAAAACTAGAAAAGGCTGAAGCTTGAAGTTTTCAAAAAAATGTTTTTAAATTAAATTTACAAATTAAAGCTATAAGTACTTAAAATTAATAGCGGATATTTCCAGCTCTGGCCCTGATGACCGCCTGCATGTGGTCAGACATGCTGTGGATTATGTTTTTAATGTCCACTTGGGATAATTCGTCCCAGGCGGCCACCAGAGCGGTTTGCAATTGACCGATAGTCTCTGGAGGCTTGGGACTGGATCGGATGCGTCTTTTAAGCATGTCCAATTTCGTGATTCTTACCTCAGATAGGTAATCATCCACGCGACGAGCTGTATGAGGTCGGGCATTGTCTTGCATTAAAATGAAATCTTCACTACCGAGGAATGCCACGAATGGTAAAACGTGTTCTTGGAGGATCTCTTGAATGTATCGTACTGCTGTTAGACGACCTGGTACGACTACCAACTCTGTGCGTGCGTCTGAACAGAACCCTCCCCAAACAATAACTGATCCACCATGGAATCTAACGGTATGTGTGTTCGTAATTGGCAGAAACCTCTCCCCATGCCTTCTCCACACACGTTCGCGGCCATCTAGAGCTCTTAAGGCCACTCTACATTCATCTGTCCACAGAACTTTGCTCCACTGCTCGTGAGTCCAATTGGCGTGTTCGCGAGCAAATCGAAGTCGAGCTACACGATGGTGCCGGAGTAATTCTGGACCTCGAGCTGGTCTTCGAGCACGTGAGTTCTGTTCCACCATTGTCTTTCTTATTGTCCGCTCATTTACGTTGACCCCTCTTGCCGTTTGTAGTCGCTGCCGTATTTCAACCGCAGTAAGGAACCGATTTTTCAAAATTGCGAGAACGATAAATCGGTCGTCTCGTGCTGATGTACACCTAATACCGCCACTTCCTGGACTCCTTGTGTTTAGGCCGGTCTGATAGTACCTTTTTTAAGGCATACCTTAGTGTTGTACGCGGTACATTTAAAGTTTCAGGAATCTCTCGCTACGTTCGCCCCTGTTTCCGCTGCAAAAAACAGCTGTAAAACAGAATTGCATTAACTATAGGAAATTTGAAAGTTATACGTACATTTAATTTAAAACAATTTATAACATTATTCTGTCCAGCTACTTCGCTGACGTCAAACTTTGTCACTCCCTTACCCTTTAGGGATCATGTCGTTAAAAATATTTATTAGTGTTATTAATAAATCTTACCATTACACCTAAAACTTCACCTAGTAGATGTAATAATATTGCCAAGCATCACTAATTCATCCCCAATGCCATTGGCTGGCACACCATTGCCCATGGTCACTGGAGTTTCAGTGCAATCCATAGATGTGGAAGGATTGTCTACAGACTGACTGTCAATTAATAGCACGCATTTATTATAAACTGGCACAATAGAAGTTGTCCCAACACTTCCATCTCCATCACCAATAATTTGGGGCTCAGCATCACCACCAAACCACACTGTGAGACCCTCTCCAGTGCTGCCCAGTAAAGCTGCCACTCTATCCAGAATGTCATCAAGAGGAAAATACCCTGATGGCCCGCCTCCAGTCTGGCACATAATATGACAAAAGTTGTATGATGGAATACAGACATCATGGGTCAAACCTGTTGCAATACACTGGGCACAAATCCAGAGTCCCGGCTGCATCCAACACTGCCTGACCTGGGGATCGAACCCAAGACCTCGTGCTCACCAGTCACTCTACACAGAATCAAGTGATTAGAACTAACGAGCAGGCACGGTTAGTTAGTTTTCCATTTCATTTTTGGGCAAGTTTTCCATTTAGACAAATAGACACCAAATAGAATACTTATCAATTAAAATTTTGGTTTACCTTGATCCGTTCCATCCGCATTCAAGTACTGCGCTTTCGCGAGTTCTTTTTTAGGTTTTCCCACTTAAGACGCAGTTGTTGTGGTGTACGGCGACAGGTGCCCATATGAGCGCTCAAGACATCCGCAATCCGTTCCTATTCTAGCATCTTCATTTTATTATTGGTGGCGTTAGTTCTCTTACTGGTGATAATCGTGCTCCCCACGAAATGCCACGTCCCCAAACATTTATCTTTAATCCCTTTATCTTTTACAGCAAGGAAATAATACTTTTGTGTAGACGTAAATATTTATTGCACAAATATTAAAAACTTTAACCCAACTACGATGAAAACAATATTGAAATGCAGATTCAGCATCAGAGGGATCAGATAAAATCTGGATTCGTAAGAATCTTAAATTCACGATCGAATATTGAAAGCGGCCGTTAGAAGGTCTAGGAACTTCTGCGCATTCAGGTTTCCATCGATAAAAATTGAGCCAATTATTTGGTCTCCGTGAATACCCGCCCAAACATTTACACTAAAGCGGTACTAAATAACTAAATAAGTGGAGATTGGGGTGGCCCCAGTGACGCAAGTTTTGTCGGTTCCACATGCCGTTTCGAGTTAACGTGCTTTCATCTGTCCAAAACACATGCGACAAGAAATCTTGATTTTTTCTAAATTGGCAGTAAAATTCTCTACTCGGCTTATCACGGGGCAGCAGCGACTGCACCTGTGGAAGTTTAAAAGGACGTAGTTTGTCTCTTTTCAATACTTTATGTACTGTTCTATGGGCCACTCTAAACATACGCCCAGCTGTTCTCAGGTTGCAGGTTGGGTTGCGATTGAAGTGGTCTAAGATTCTTCGTTCCAAAGACGAAGGGACGTGACGCGGGGCATTCTCTCTCATTTGTGTTGGGTACAATGTGTTGATTTTCCCTCACTCTCTGGACAGCTCTGATGATGATCCGAACACTAGAAGGGCAGGCGCGGGTTGCGCTGTATCTCTCTCGGTACCTACGCAGAGTTAATGTTGCGTTTTGGCGGCATTCGCCATACAGTAAAATCATGTCCGTTTACTCTTCAGCACCAGGAATGGCGATTCTATCCGAAAAATATCGGTTTTTAAATCGATTTTCGACCTAATGAATCGATCCACAAAAAAAATTATTGAGGTCTAAAAGATCGATTTCCAAAAAATCGATCTTTTTTCAAATTTTCATTAATCAATTTTATTAAAACAAGACGAATATTATAAGTAACGATCTTTAATCAGCAAAGTCAGGGACTTCAATAATAACAGTTTTTTTAGTACCATATCAAAGTATCAGATCATATAGAAACGAGATATTTATTTTCAAAATTCACAAGTTTTAGGTTACAAAGCAAATAGCAAATAGATAATTTAGCTCATAGTTCCCAATGCTTAATATTTAAACTTTTTAAAAACAACAGTCTGTCAAGTCTACTGGGATCCAAGCGGTTCCGCTCATCACTTGCAATGTTTCCGGCAATTGAAAAAAGGCGCTCACAAGGAACAGATGATCCCACGATACTCATATACATCATGGCTATTGAATGAACGTGGTGATAGAGGTTTTTTTTGTTCTTGCCATTAAAGTATAGGGTTTCGTGTGTGAAGAGAGAAATGAAACGTACGAAGTTCGAATGCTAACTGATTGTGTTTATTAAGACCATTATATTTATAGGCGATACCTATGCGCCCACAATATTCCTCCTTTTTTAATAAATGTTACATTATTTTGAATATTACAAATGTTTAATTCTATTTATAACTTTAGCTTACATTACTAGTACAATGCTTTATCTTAATTACTTCTTTGGTTTTTTTCTCAACACTATATGTTACCCATTTTGTAATAATGATCTTTTTAACAGAATATTATATCTAATTCAAGTTCTCCGTACTGAATTACACGTTATAATGATGCTTTCGCAAAATAAAGTAAATAAATTTTTCCGTTGGCTCAGCATATGATGCTACCAATCACATTATTATCTACGTACTATTATTAAGTCTAGTCAACATATTTCATATACTAGGTATATTACCAATGTTCACTTGTTATTTTATAATTATTTACTAACTAAGGTATGGCTAATTCTACCGCTACACGTCCCTTTCTGAACCATTGACCCATTGCCATTTGAGCAGGTGTAAATATTGGGCCACTTCTCAGTAATCTTCTTTCCTCTTTCTATTAAGGAATGAATGTTATCAGCATCATTCTGAGTGTGTCCTGCTATTAAAAAGTTGTGGGTAATTATATTTATGGGTAAAGTTTGCACTGCGTACATATACATTGACAGAATAAATTGATTTTTATTCTGCCCACCACAATTATCGCTGTAAAAGATAATTTCTGTTTTTGGACCCACATTTACTAATAAAGAAAAAACACACGATCCTATTTCATTGGCCCCTCTTTTGGCAATACCTTCGTGCCAAGCATAACAAATACCATCTTTATTAATTATATCATATATTTCACTGTATGAGTGAAATTAATGAAGTTTATCTTTAATTTGTAGTAGAATGTAGAAACTTCTCCTTGTGGCAATGGAACGACGCAGCGGTGAGATCGCTTTGATTAGAACTACAGCAAGTGCCACTAAAAGGCGAGTTGATATCATCTTCAGGCTAAAAAATAAGGAGATTGACCAAAAGCAGTCTAGGAAAGAGGCATGAAACTAAATGAAATTAAGTAATACAGAAATTATTTGCTTATTTTACAAAAACTAATATTCCTTAATATTCTTAATGGGATATGCACATCGGTAGTAGTCATGAAGGGGTTCACCAGTTTCACGAGGTGGTATTCTAAGGTCTGACATCTTGTTGCAGACAAAGGCAGATAATTTTCCAGTGCTCTTAAAATCTATCGTGCCCACGACCATCTTAGGGATGTATTTTTGTAATTTATTTATGTATGGCCCCAATAGGGCTATGTCATCGTAGAGATTGTCAATTGTGAAATCTCGCGGTATTATCTCATCTACGTTCATGAGCATATAGTTATTCCATATGGCACCTGGAATTGAATTGTTTTCATATCTACGCCTATAACGTTCAGGCGTATTAGCATCTGCTAATGCTTCGACTGTTCTTCTTAAATTAGAGTATAGAATACTCTCTGCACGTGGGATGAATCTTGTTAATAAGTTTTAACTAGTGTTATCGTTGAGGACAGCTTTGAAGGATAGTATCTTACATATGCTATTTTATATACGTGGTATATAAAAGCATTTTTCCTGTAGAACTGTCGCTCTGATTGACAATTAAGTAACAACATAATTATAATGTTGTCACAAAATAAGTATTAACAGTCTCTAAAGCAAAATAAAGGAACATAAAGATCAAAACAATGTTAAAAAAATACTATACGAATCGTAATATTATTGTAAAAAAAAACCTTACATAGAATTGTAAAACCGAGCATAGAACTGTGGAATTAGATTTTTGTTTAACAATTCCTACAAATCTCCTTTCTTTCTTTCCGATATGCCTGGTTTACAATCGTTCCTGGTTTCCAAAGGTTTCGTGAAGTTAACGTCAATCCTTTTCTTTTTTCTGATCATTTCTGCTTTTTTAAATTCTTCTTCTCCGTAAGAGATCTTGTAAAATAATACGTGTGGCTTATCTTTTTCAACCTTTAAAATTGTTATATCTCCAATCTTAACTGAATTTAAGGATTCGTGGTCAATCATTGTTGTGCCAAAGATATCGCAATTCTTTTCAGTTTCCAAATTTGATGTTAACAATCGTGTACTTTATAGTATTTCATAAGGTTGTTAGTCATATCTAGTTGAACAGGATGTACTGTTAATTATGTTTTCGGATATAGAATTTAAAATTGGGAAATTATCCAGAGGGATGTTATTGCCGGTAGTAAAAGATGACAGTAGTTCAAAATGATTAAAAGTTTTTTTATAAACATAAACATATTATTAATATAAAGATGACGTTATTTAACCCACCATCAAGTGTCCTAAAATCTGTCGATAAGGAAAACAGGGTTTGCGCTATTAATACAGAGTATATTCACGACTGGTGAAACTTACTTGACGGACCGCAGCCCTGTCTATACACATACATACATCATACATTTTGCATACGTCACGCGATCATATTTCATATCATTCGATATGCCCCTACACTGGGCTCCAAGTCTCTAAATTGTTTCAGCTAATTTGGTTTTTTCAGAACAAGCATTTCCAAATAACATCTCGTCTGATTTCTCATTTTTGATGGCATTTTGACCAGTGATTTGGTGCCTGCTAGTGCAAAATACTTTCTTAACAACTAATCTTGAAGATATCTGTAGTAATCTTTGCAGCATCGCTGCGATATTCAATCAACTGCTTTGAATTAAAGTTTCCCTTCATGACTCTAGTCATAGCTTTTTCATGGCTGTTAAAACTTTTCCAGTAAGTTTTTGTCTCATGGCAAGTCTGTTGTCTCTTTTAATAGTGGTTTTAGACATGATTGCCTTGATTTCGGGATTTAAGAAAGGTGCTGTCGTGTTAAAATTTTCTGGGTCAGAATACATTTTTCTGATTTAATTTCTGTTTTAGTTATTTAAACCATTCCTCATAAAGTTTTTCCATCTTGATGCTTACTGTGGGTGGATTGGTTCACTTATCTTATTGGTATCCGCTCTTTTGGCACCTAAGGCCAGAAGTAGTTATTTGGCCACTATTATTAGCTGGTAAGTAATGCAAACCCACCTCAATATTCTAATGAAGTACGAAAATGCTTCAATTATTATTAAAATGATAATAACTTTGTTACAAATCATAGTATGGAACAAAACGGAGATTTAACATAAATAAAGAAATGCTCTTTTTATAAACACTGTTTCATTTAAATCTTTACAACCATTTGGAATAGTGCTGGACATTTTCATTTATCTAAACTAATATTATAAAAAAGATTTGACTGTTTTGTTTGTATGTTACAATTTAACTCAAAAACTACAGCATCGATTTTCAAAATTCTTTCGCCAGTAGAAAGCTAAGGACAATGGGCAAAAATGTATGGAACGTGGTACCCGCTCCAATAGTCCTCATTAATATATCATTGAATAGACATTTTGATGCAGAAAAACGTCTACCATGGCGCCTGTCCCTATTCACGTTTGGAAAGCAGTAATCTCACTATCTATACTTATTATTATAAAGCTTTAATCTCAGGAACTGCTAGTCCGATTTAAAAAATTCTTTCAGTGTTAGATAGCCCATTTATTGAGGAAGGCTATAAGCTATATATCATCGCTACGCTACGACTAAAAGGAGCCGAGCAGCAGGGGTGAAACCACGGGGAACAGCTTGTGTTTTATAAATGATGAAGAATTTATTACAAACTACTTATATAAGTAAAATAAAGCTAGAATAACATGATATAACACATTTAGGATTCTATTATTAAAAGAAGTAAGAAAACAAGCATTCTTTAAATACAAAACATATATTTTATCAATAAGTGAGTAGATTTAAAACATTACATATCGGTATCAACTATAACAGCATTGAGGAAAGATGCCGGAGCAGTAAATCCCGTATGCCTCGCATAGCCTAAGTACCATACGATGGACACTATATGTGCACAAGTGCCGATCGTACGTCGCCCGGTTAAACATGTGCAATACTGTTGGACAATATTATTTGCACTGCTGATTAATATATAACAAAAATATGTTTTTACACGGACATGTAGCGACTGGATTCGTCCACGCAAAAGCCAGGCATCTTCGTGTATGCCATAGTCTGGCAGATCATCAAGTGCTCCCTCTCTGTACGTTTCAATTATATATAGACCATTTGATAAATGCTCGGCACAGGAAGATCTTGCCAGCTTGAGTTGGTATGTACCTAGCGCTAATAGAATTATATCCTCCTCCGTCATTGAAGGGAAGTTTTCAATCTGGCTCGCTTCCATCCTCTGAAAATCTACTCTTCTGTGGTTAAGCCGTTTTCTCTCTACATACATATGCAGAAGATTCGGGGTATCTATTTTCTGCCTTATTATATGGACGAATTCGTCTGCGTGTACGCTATCCACGATGGGTTGGTGGAAGTGATTCGTGATAGCTGCGGCAATCTTAAAATCAGTGAACATATTGGGCAGTGACTTATTAAAATATTTTTGCCGCAAGAGCTTAAAATCACGTTTAAACCGGCCATTTGCCACTTCCACAACCCACCGGCATAGCGTTACCGATCGAGCTTCGTTGGATTGTTCAGTGGTCAGCTGTGTCTCTTGGCGGTTCTTTGTTGGTGGGACATAGGATTCATACCCACATTCATCAATGAGGTCCAAGCTGTCCCTAAAACCTCGATCTATTATAAAAGCATCGTTTGTTCGGAGTAACCAATGTAATGGATGTTGTCCATCATTCATAATATCGCCCATTATTTGCGCATCTGTTTTTGTTGCAGCGTATGGACCCATTACATCCAATATATATCCATCAGTACATACAAGTAGGAAAGGTTTCAGTAGATTCTGAAACTTGTGTAAACTGTAGGATAATCTTTGGAATAAAAAGTTCGAGCTTTTATTTATGTAAATGTAAGTACCATCACCAATCAATAATAACTTATCATTATTTTCATTTCCAAATAATGCTTTTGGTATAGTTAGATTTTTTTCCAATAATTGTTGTCTGTCAATGTGATCCACTCCCAAATGCAGCCCGACATAATTGTTACTGAGACACTCCCTCACAATAACCAATAAACGTTCGAGCTTTCGTCGTGACATGTTAAATAATGTCGCAAGTCTTTCATTTGGCTCCCCAGAACGCAGTTTTGTTAGATAAATACCTAATGCAGTTCTCGGCTCTCTACATCTTTCATTTAGTGCAGGTGTTTGTACCAATATATTATCAAATTCTTCGCACTTGCGTCCTGTCCAAAAGTGCATCTCTTCGTTGGTTAAAGCGCCTCTCGTGTTGAAGTCTAGCCGAGGTCCACGTTGTAAGGCCATTCTTAACATGTCACAAATGTCAGTAAACTGTTCTGTATTAAAATCATGAGTGACATTACATGTTTGAGGTAGCTCATCCCAAACGTTGTTCTTTAAGTGCTGTGTACACACTCTTGCACCATTTGGAATATAAAGCTTATATTCACAAAAGATGTGAGTTTTAATTGTTATTGGGATTCGATGGCGAGTTGCGTTTGGACAGTTGTTAAATATACAATGCCGTGGTGTGTTTGGAGCACGTGTATACTCTGAAACTTGAAATTCCTGAACATTTTGCACAGCTTCCGGCACTGCTTCCGGCATTGCATCTGGCATTGCATCTGGCATTGCTTCTGGCACTGCATCTGGCATTGCTTCAGGCATTGCTACGGGCACGGCAGGGTTCGCATGTCTTCTCACTGCATTATCAGCGGACTGCCAACATCGGTGACACACACGTCGTGTGCCATCGAATACCACCTGAAAGTAGTAAAAATATGATTAAATATATATTTTTTTGGAACTAAAGTGTCGATCGTAACCTAACAACACTTTTGTTATAGTAAGCGCAGATTCAACAAAG
Organism: Mythimna lalbum; assembly: GCA_949319445.1. Taxonomy (NCBI): domain Eukaryota; kingdom Metazoa; phylum Arthropoda; class Insecta; order Lepidoptera; family Noctuidae; genus Mythimna; species Mythimna lalbum. The sequence goes on along the minus strand of OX439357.1, from coordinate 5,063,355 downwards.
TCGTCGGGCCATAAATCATTTCTCTATGTCCATCTTGCTTGCACTTATAAAGCTTATGGAACACTAATGCAAAATAATAGGGCATTGGAATAATAAAAGTGACTTTCGAAGGTCCGATGACTCCACACGTGCGCACAGTGTCCAGGTAGCTAACATCGAGTTAGAAAGGATAAGCCCTTTTCTTTGTACTGCTAACCATTATCTATTGTTATTGGTAATGACCGTCTTAAGTGGCAGCACCTGTGCTATACTTAGATTAAGAGTATAAACGGCACGGACGAAGGGATGATGAAATAAAACCACACCTTGATTATAATAATGGAAGTGCTTACCTCCAGAACAGCATGTTCATGAATAAACGCAGCGAACTCAGGGCGCGTTCTTGACAGATTAGTTGTCAAAACATGTTGTTGGTATCTTCTGGTATATAAAGCTCGCCGACACGTTACACAGTTGAGACGTTCCATTGCGATATTCCAGTTCGAAAAGCAAATCAGTATAGTCCACAACACTAGCACAGGTCAGCGTTAATTAGAGCGGGTAACAAGTCCAGTAGGAGCGCAGGGGTCAGTAGTTAATAAAACCGAGTTATGAAAGCACAAAAGAAACTCAAACAGCAGCTAAACGTCGTCACGAGCGCAAAACGAACGAGCGACTGACGCAGGACGCGAACACGCCTGGTGTCAGTCGATCCCCTCCTCTCCCTCCCCCGCTGCTCTTGCGCACACCCCGCGCTCAGGAGCAACGGGACTCGAGTTAAAATGAGGAGTGCATGGCAAAGTCTTACGTAAAAACGTTATTAATAGAAAACATGAACGGAAATGCCGAAAATATTACCTTGGTACTCATTTTCTTACATAAATAAGTGGTAACTTATATACTCGTATATGTATGTTTATCGCCGGGGCCACGAGACTGTCTAAACAGGTTACTGTGGCCCTGGAAAGCAAAGGGAAACTGAAGCAACAGGGTTTTTATTAGTTAGTAAGACTGTCGTTTATCTTCAAACGCAATCAGATTTGAGAGTGGCGGCTATAGTAAAAATTGTTCCTCTTGGTAAGACCTTTTAACCCTTCAGATACCGTCAATTAGAGACACAATAGTAAGACAATAGATGCGCGGCCACCGGGTGTCGCTTGGGGATTCATGAATTAAACGACACTACAATCATATCTATTGGAGCCGGGTACCATTTTGCTCATTCTTCTTTATCACTGTAACATAAGCCTCTATTTTCTCGCGGGCGAAGCCGCTGACAAAAGCTAGTCTTTTAATAATCTGACAAAATTTCGCATAATTTAGGAAACTAGTCAGACTCGAAATCTGATGAAAGTAAAATTCTGCGGAGTTTCCTATGATAAAACAAAATTAACTTTAATAAAAAAGTTGGAACCTCGTATAAAGCTTGTGTAACCTAGTGCTTAGTATCACAGTTACAATAAAGATATGAAATTCTGGCCAATGTGCTACTACTGATGTGAGCCTATACCTAACCCAAGCTTTTAAGCTTAGCTGGAGTGGTTATATTATTACAATTTTTATTGTATTCTTTTCTTTTCAATCCTGTTAGCACACACAATAAGTAGAAGTTCTGATTTTGAGTGAAACCATTTCATATAGATAAATTATCTGTAAATCAACAGTAATTACTTTTTTTTGACACAGATGTCACAAAGCGTTCCATAAGATTTACCACTTTTTCAGTGGTGGAGCTTTGGTTGTTGATGGCCGCAGCTAAATTATTAATCGCCTCTGCTTGCTTCAATGTTGCCTCGGCTTGCTTCATGGTTGCTTCGGCGTTTCTGGCTTCTATAGCTTCCAGCCTCGATTGAGCAGTTTCTAGAGCTGCATGGTTTCTATCTATAAAAAAAAAATTACATCTGTCAATAAACTTTGCCCTGGAGTGGGCAGTTAATGGTCAAAACAAATATTTGTTATTATATATATTCCTGATCGAAGCTGAAAAATAAAACAATTACAATGATATTGGTTTATATGTTATCCTTAAACCCATCTGTAGAAAGTTGTAGCATACCTTATTTCTTGTGGTGGTACATTTTCCACAAGCTCATCTATCTGGCATCACTTTAACTTCAAACTCGTTTGGCATCATTACTGACACTACATAATTGTCTAATATTCTGTAAAAATAAAAATAATGTTATCAAAATAGTTAAGAAACTAGTTACGTTAAGTGATGAACGCTAAAATTACACACGTTGCCTGTCCGTGCATTATATATAATGCATTTGTGGCTGCTGCTGTGACGTCCGTGCTTTATTTATAATGCACGAGCCTATTCTTTTTGAATGAAGTTTTGTAGACTGGACGTAAGAGCTACATCTTTAATATTTCGCAGACGTATGAGTAGTGAATTGGGAATAATAAAACACCAATGTCCCGCGAATTTTTTTTTTATTGGTTGGTAACATGAACTGACTAATTGAAAAGCATTATTATTTGATTAAAATCCACAAGCAATTAGTGAGATTCGTTATAACATTGCAAGCAAAATTGGATTTTTTTGCATGGAATGCACTCGGTTGTAACTTGTGAAGTCTTTTTCCTTGCATCAGTGGCTGTGAATCCTGATTCTTTCAGCTTTTTGTAGCAACTGGCACAACGTTTTTGCCAAATTTTTCCATTAGCTTTCTTGGGTATTTTCGTTAACTTGTGACTTGTAGGACGCAAAGAAAAACTACTCTAAAGCCGTACCTTTAAGCTTTAATACGATGTACCGTTTGTCTGTGTACATGAATATTTTTAGCTTGGGCACAGCTCCCTACTACTTCCGGCCATGTCATTTACATTTAAACGGCCGTGCATTTTATGTAATCCACAATGTTTTTGCTACTACGTCTGTGCATTATTCGTAATGCATGGTATTTTAGCTGTCACGTCCGTGCATTAAAAATAATGCAATGCTGAAATTCAGTAAATTCAGAAGTTTTATTGAAAATCATTTGTATAATTGTATATGTTTCGTGAGTATATAAAATGAAACAGTTTGACCGAAAAAAAAAAATTGGACGTCACGACAACCTTATCAAAATACTCTGGACAGGCAACGTGTTAAGCACAGAGTAGCAAGTTAGCTCCACTTCCGAGTAAGAATTGTTTGTAAAGTTAGTACTAGCAGCAGGACTAGCATCCACCAAAGGAATTGTGATAGTTGGCTAATAAAAAAAAAATACAGTTAATAACATAAGGCAAGTGAGTGTGTGTGACAGTGAACAAATATTTAATAAAGATACATAATATACAACTGTGACATACATATTAGGTTTTTCAACAAGTTGGAAGTACTAAGAATGATAAAAGATGAATGAAAAATGCTAATGCTTACAGTGAGTGGGTTATGTCGGACACCTGAAAGTGGCTCTCCTACATCTCGTCCTAAAATTGTGTACAAGCGCTCTTGGAACGGTGAAAGTTGAATATTCAAGATTGATGCCTGAACCTAATCTAGATCTGAGTCGGGGTGCCCTATATTTAGTATTCAGAAATTTAGTTTCTGTGTGTATAAATGAAATGCCATAATTATAATAAACTATTTATTATGTTACATCATAGACATATTTAATGGCACTTAGTAATCGTTCAAAAGCATCTTTAAGGTTGACTTTCAATCTATCTTCTATCATTACTATCACCCAATGTCCTTCAATATGTCGTCCTCGGTTATACTTTCTTCTCCCAAATTTTGATTCATCGATTTGGACAATTCTATTTGGTCCTCCTATTTTAGTATCAGGAGTAACATGTTCTAGCATGTATATTACTATTACTGGGATGCAGTAGCTGTACCAATCTGCAATTGTCTTGAATGACAATACCGGCTCATTTTCATCAAAAAGATGCTTTTGTACCCATTCGTAAGACTGACCATCGCTAAACGCATACATCATAAAAAGAAAAGACATAGAACTAAATTTGATGATGACGTACGGCTTGTAGGCAAATTCTGAGTAATTCGCCTTGAAATAGTAGGATACCTCTCCATTAACAATTGGAATTAATTCACTCCAACCTGTTTGGAACAATGGAGAATACATCTTGTGGAGCAATGCAGGTCTGCGATACTTTATTAGTTTCATAGATGATTATACTAGGATGGTACATGTATATTTCACAAAAGATAAGCTAGCTTCATTTATCCCTTCATTTATAGCTAGAAGCTCAGCTTCAGCGAAGGGACCAGCATATACGAAGCTTCAAAAACCTATGGCATACCGAGGACAACTCTGCGTGACAAGAGAAATAATAAATATACAACGTTGATATGACAGAGGGGCATTAAATTAAACTACGTATACTATACGTGTTTAGTATTAATTCCATACGGTAGGTATAAAAATAAAAATAATAATAAATGAGTTTTTTTTTTCTAACAAACTAAATAGCTTACAGTTCAGAGTAAAACGCAACCACCCTTTATAAATAAATTAAACTGACCTTAGATACCTAGGTAACTAAGCGGCAACGTCGCACGCGCGCCGGAGGGCGGCAACGTGTGTTCTCTCGTGTCAAAGCGGCCGCCCGCCGGCGCGCCGGCGGCGGCGGTGGCGCGGGCGGCCGCGGCTTACGCCTCCGCACGCGCTAGCTTTTATTTGTGAAACACGCGGACAACAACAATCACAACAAAAACACTAAATTTTTAAATTCTCGATGTGTCCTCCATTCACAGTAATGCACAAATTATACCGACGGAGAATATTGTTATTTATTTTTCTAATTAAATCACTGTCCGTCGCTAAGCACTTTAATTTGTGAAATGCTAGAATAATCCTATTTTTTAGTTCATCAATTGTATTTACCTCTGAGGCGTACACTTCACTCTTAATGTAGCCCCACAAAAAGAAGTCCATGGGAGTGAGGTCTGGAGATCGTGGTGGCCACCGAACAGGTCCGAATCGACCGATCCATTGCTGACCAAACATTTCTGTGAGCCGCTCCCTGGAAGCCATCACAGAATGTGGAGGCGCTCCGTCCAGCTGGTACCACAATTTGCGATAAACGGCTAAAGGCAGTTCGTCAGTGTACTCGGCCACAGGACCACTCAACAGTTCTAAAAACTTCGCCGCTGTAAGGGTGCCGTCAATGAAAACTGGGCCGATAATATTATTATTATGGATACCAGCCCACACATTGAGAGAAAATCTGTACTGGTGTTCAGATTCTCGGAACACGTGTGGATTTTCCAAACTCCAGTACCGAAGGTTTCGCCGATTCCAGATGCCGTTCCGAGTAAAAGTACTCTCATCGGTCCATATGACATTACATAAGAAATCACGATCTTCTATTGTTTTATTTATTAGCCATTGGCAGTATTCATTTCTGACCGGCAAGTCTCTCGATAACAAAGCTTGCACTTTCCGATATTTAAAAGGTTTGCGTTTGTTACGTTTTAGAACCTTGTGGATGGTTCTATGACAAACCCTAAACTGCCGGGCGGCTCTGTGGAGGCTCGTTGTCGGGTTGCGGGAAAAATGTTCTAAAATTCGTTCTTCCCGAGCAGCGGTTATTTGCCGCGGTGGCACGCCCTCCTGTTGCGGCACTATACTTTTATTGTCCCGTATTCTCTGTACTGCTAATTGTATAGTGCGGGCGTTTCTAGGGATATTGCGGCGGTCACCATACCTCTCTCGGTATTTTCGTAGAGCTAAAGCTGCGTTTCCACGGCATTCGCCGTAAATTAAAATCATGTCTGTGTATTCTGACGCTGTGTAAGTTACACGAGGCATTGTCCAACACTTTAATTACACACACCATCACAACCAAACTTTAATTGTCAAATTACAATATTATTATTAGTTTAATGTCCTATCACAATAAAAAAATTACAATTGTCTGCGCGCGAGTTCGCGGCGCAAGCGCTTCCGTGTTACGTGCCATACGTACGTTCCCAAAGGGTAGCGTCGGCGAACTAAAAAAACAAGTATTTTAGACACACGCCCCACTTCAAGGATCTAAGATGCAGTAGCAACACAGTGACCTATTTCTATTTCTTTTACGCGCGAGATATTTTGCTATGATTGTTACTCTCGAAATGAAAGTGCAAGTGTGTATTTATTTATTGCGTCCTTGTTTGCATTGCCATCTTTTAGCGAAAATATTTGGTTGTACTTGTGACTTGCGTGAGAACGGCAACAACGCATCAGATTTATCGTTTTAAGGTGCATGACCTGTGCGTATAGACATACATCGTGTTCAAACGAGGCAAAAACTTAAAAAATCATTTGTGACTAAACTACTGCTCCGATTTAATTGATTTTTGGTGCAGAGCTTGAAAATAATACCTAGTATATGCAGTTTAAAGAAAAGCCCCTCTGTCGCATCAACGTTGTATAATAGGATAGATGGTGGCGCCGTTAAGTGGCAACTAAACAAACTATGACGGTTGCGTTCCTATTGTTACGCGGTTAGACCGGAACAACTCTGACTGGTCGGACAGCTCCGTGATCTTGTTACGAAGATATTCGATATGTGGTTGATATAAAGAGAGCGGTTTATTTTAACTCGAAAAAAAAATATGTTACTACGGTGCGCAGCGGTAATGACATTGGTTTTAAATGCGTTTAAAGAGATAATAAGTAATTGGTATAGTGTACTTGTTTTTAATGCTGTTATTAACGGTTATCACAAATATCAAGTAACGTACTTTAAAAATCATCGTGGAACGAAACGTATATAATGGCCCGTTGCAGATGCTCTGTGGTCCGGTTTCAATCAGTTTGACACTGACAGACAACATTAGGTTGTTTGGGTGGTATGTGTGTGGTATAGGTAATTACTGGGTAGGTGGCGAGTAAATGAAAGTCGTTGCTGTAGATATGTCCAGGTATAATGTCCTCATACAACACTACAACACAGTTTTATAGAAGGCGCAAATGAGCCAAGCATCAGCAGGGAAATATAGTAGTGAAATAGTATACACAGTCTTTGCAAGCACCGCTATATTATAGTTAGCGCGGGTATATACTCGTCAACAACTTTTTACCGCGCGAGCGCACGTAGGTCTAGCGGGCAGCGTAGATCGTGACTGGTGAGAAACGAAATGTAACATGTATGCTACAACTTGGCGGTAACAGAAAATAGTCACCGGCGCGTCATCGACAGTGCGCGTGTCCAATGCGTCGCGTTAATGTGTAGTTGTGTTTAGTGTTAGTGAATATGTGTGTTGTGAACTTAGAAATATATATATGAATGTATTAGTAGACATAATTAATATACCGCATTAAATTTCATACTCCCATACAAAACCAATTAATTATACATGACTCAAAGGTCAACAACTACAGGCTCTCCTGCTTTTACACCGGGTCGTATTCTGATGTATCTCCAATTTGTTTTATTATTGTAATCCTTATCAAAATCGTGGTTAATCTGAATAACTTCAGAATGAAAAAGATTTCTCCCCACTTTTCAGCTTCCTTTCGAGTACAGCATGGACTGCGTCACATTCCATTTGTGTATGCTCAGGTTCTAAGTACTTACTTCAGTGTGATAGTCACACCATGTGCAAGATTAATGTTCAACAACCCATTTGCCATTATATAGTTTCAAGAATATTTTGATATTTTCTATCAGCTATTGCTATGGCGAGCTTTTCATTTTCGGGGGCGTCAGAATCCTCAAACAGTGCGCTTTGTATTAAAAGGTTTCGGTTCACAACCTGCTGTCTGTTCATATGGTCGACACTTAAATGATTAGGTAGGTACAATGTCTTCTAAAAGGCAGGCATTCTTCAGCCAGATGTATTTGTCTTTCAAAATGTCTTCAACTAATCCCAAATAAAACTGAGAGCCTATCGTCAGACTCGCCACTTCTCAGTTTGGTGAGATACAACCCTAATGATTAATTTGTTTTTTACATCTTTGCCGTAGATACGGTTTTTCGTTCAATACTAAGTTAAACTATTCATGGGTTCGCCCTGTCCAGAAAAAAAGTTTGTCTGGATGCATGGTATCTAAGTTGTCAAACTCCATATGCGATATATTTCTTATAGCGCGTTTTAAAATTATTAATATTAATTATGAAATTTTAATCGATTTCTAACGTTAGCACAGCTGGCTTATGAGGAATCCCTAATAACGCGAGACTATTTTTATTTCTTTATGACTAATATCGTCTAAATCCTGGCATAATTATAAATCTCAAATTCCTTTAGGTATGGTACACAACAATATAGGTACACTGGGCATGATTATTTAAAATAATAAATATCATGCATTAGTCGCGCACCGCGCGCAGCCCCCGTCCCACTTTTTGTGTACACATGTATATGTTCTGTGACCGCGAGTAGTTAGTCTGTGATAAAATAAACAAGAAATATAGGAAACATGATTACTTACATCATTCTCACTATTTACTGTGGGTAATGGTTTATTTTTGTTTCGCTAAAAGTTCAATGCCTTGTAAGCAAACTTTGGTTCCTGTACATCGTCTATGTCTGCACCAGATTTGTGCAACTGTAATCGTCCGTTTGTTCCTATTCTCATAGTCTGCATTTCTGGGATTCCATAATATATCATTTTCATGAAATTTTTCTGTTAATAGCAACACACAGTTTCGTCGTCCCAATGAAACGACATTTTAATTTCTTTAATTAATACCTACAAACAAACCGCACACCACTACCGCTCGAATGCCAGGAACGAACTGACGCCGGCAAACCGCGTAAGGGCATGGACCCATGTCTACGGCGCGGCGCCGTTTGCCGTGCAACGGTACGGCACCGATACTGACGTTACAGATGGCCTTTCTTTAAAATGTGGCTTTAAAAAACTCATTTCTTCTTCGAATATCCATTTCTTAGAAGAAGAGGCACCCTGACCACTTTTTGTTTTTTGTTTTTTTAAAGCTCTGCGATAAGCTTCCCTCAAGTTGATCCACGATGTCTTGCATTCTAATGCTGAAATAAAAAATATTATTAATACATGTAATGCCGTGTCAGCCATTTGTGGCTGACGGAATATGTTTATTTTGAAGGTGTGATTTTTCGTCGTCAGCCACGTTTTTGATGTTTAACTATATGTAGTATGGTTGACAAGGCCTGGTGAATTATAACATTAGTGATGGCATCGATGCTTTTACTTACATTTTGAGAAATATTAAGTTAATAAGTGGAAGTTTTGAAAACAAAACAGTGATTACAAAAATAGTTGTTTTTTTTGCAAATGAAAACTTGTAGGTAAATGTTTTAATATCTTTTATTCATATTTAAGTTGGCATTGGCAACATAACATATCTATGGTCTAAATTGAAACAGCTGACACAATAGTGTGGCTCATTCGGGCAATCTTCGCAGTATGTTACCACTCTCTTGGTTTTATTTCGAGCATGAACTCTTCCAAATTGAGCACAGTTTTCTTTATAACACCTATTACAATACTTACGACAGGCAGAGGCCAACCCTTGCCTTTTCTTCAATTCATGCTTTACTCGCCTGGGTCTAGCGGAGGCACTAGTTTCCGGGACTCCTGTATTCACGGGGTAGTCAACCAACGTTCTTCTCCAGCAGCTGATTGACTAGCTTATCCTGGTCCGGAGTAATATGTACCACCACGTCGATCGAGTCTATACGAACGTCCCAATTGTTCGCATCAAAGAAGCTATTACTGGAGATAGCTCCGCGTTTTCTCGGTGGACATTTATTTGAGCATCTCGCATCATGAAGTCCGCGAAGCTTGGAGAGTACCCATCGAACAGCCGAGGCTTTTTCTTGCTAGGTGGCGTGGAAGTTAGATCAATCAGCGCCAGTTTGTAGTCTGTATCCGCGTGTTGGTCTTTTGTTGGAGTTGTTGCTTCACACGCGGCTATTATCGCTGTCGATGGAGGCGTAGGTATGGCGTTGAACCCGCTAGTAGCATCTTCATTGTCTATCACGTTCATCGCGCTGAGTGGCCTTGGCAAAATCATCATTTCCTTGATGACAGTGGATTTGAAGATGGTGAATTCCTCCGGGTAGAGCTCGTACTGCAAGTCAGGTTCGTCGATGAAGGACCACGTATAACTAAGGCATGTTTATCACTACACCCGCATTTTGCAAAGAAGTCGACGCTTAGTAGTGTGCGGTTGTCCCGAGCTTCCTCCAACACAATGAACCTGGTGGCTATTTTACGACCATTCAGGTTCACCATGGCTTTGCACACAATCACCACCTGCTCCCTCTTAGCGCCATCGGCTAACGTGAGATCCACTGTTTTCTCGTCGAATATGCATCCCCTCTTCAGCAAGGACTGGTTTAAAATGCGACATTCATCTTGGCGCATGTGTCCATAAATTCTGTTCTCATTATCCCCTCCACCTCCAGGAACACCGCAGGTCGTGAGTACGTTTCTTATTTATTTAATCCATTTTAAACTATTTATTATCTTCTTCAGCAGCAGACCGGCGACGGGCTTTTCTTGCACGTGGAACAATTACTCCTTTAAACTCCGGGTGCTCCACACCCATGGCAGGAGAACTTCGGCTGGGAAGGAGATGGTGCCTGGGTTTGACCCTCTCAGACATCTTTTACTGTAGAAGAAAGAGTGCCTTCAGCCCGCTTCTTCTTACGACAGACATCTGCTGTGTGTCTGGGTTTTTGCAGAAAGTGAACCTTCTATCTCCGAACTTGCTGCGTACTCATGTAGGGTCTCTTCAATACCTGGCACTGTATCTCTTGGCACGCGGTTCCTTATATCCAGCCGGATGAGCGAGAAGATTAGGTCTCTTTGTTGTGATTCAGTAAATGCTGGAGGGGGAGCCAATGAGAACAGGGACCTTGTCCTGGCGATAAAGGCTTCTGTCGTAACGATCGCATCCAGAACTTCATGTGTGATATGGTAGTACACCATGAATGTTTGTTTTCTCGAAGCGAACGTGTGGCGGAGCTTAGTGCAGAAATCTTCCCACTGCGCCACTTCGCAACGCGTATGAGTCACTTATCTTTTCCGTTGACTTAAAAAAGGTAGCTGCGGCTAAGAAGGCTTCTACTGCATCCGAGTTCTTTTTCCCGTCGTACATGAAGGTGCAGGATGCAAATTTTCCCCGTTTATTCCCCGTTTATTGGCAGTTCCGGCAACTCCTTAGCACCAGCTAAGGAGTTGCTGGAACTGCTCGCTTGACATAGACATCTTGATTTCGCGATGTGGAAGACTACGTAAGTTTTCGATCTTGCTGCCTGGATTCGGCCCCATGTTGGGCGCCAGATTGTGGCAGGTTTGTATAAACTCTATAAACAAACACAAGTTAAAACTGAACGTTGTTTATTAGATACAAAGTAAACAAACTAGCCTAGTACAGTACAGAGAGCGGGACCCCGTGCGTGTGCTAGCGTAGAAACTGGTTCTCAGAGCTGTCCCACCAGGAAGGTTGAAGCAGACCGAGAGTGCAGTGAACACTGGCTGCGCACATATTTATTTTTTCATTTTCCTTCGGAGGATACGGTTTTGGAGGTTCTGCATCCGGTGGATGTGACGGGCCTTTGCATGTGCGAAGATAGCACCGGCGTACGTCATGATCTGGCGGATGACTGCGGTGAAGAGGCGCAATTTGCACTTGTGTGACAATTTGCTGCGGGCAGTCATCAGGAAGTGAAGCCTACCGTGAGCGAAAGCAGCTCGCGAGCGAGCCTGCTTTATGTGCTCGGCGAAGATCAGGTGGTGATCTAAGATCACTCCGAGGTACTTGGCTCGCTTTTCCCAGGGGATCGGCTTGCCGTACATGGTGATCGGAGGGGGAGGGGGGACGGTTTTACGCGGTCTCGAATAGAGAACCGCCTGACTCTTATCAGGGTTAACTTCGATCCTCCATTTCCGGAACCATTTACCCAAAATGTTTGCGGAGTTTTGAAGGTTGCGAGCGATAACTCTGGGGTCATTACCGGTGTAAACCGGTCGGTATTAATGGGATTCGTGGTATAAATACAGTTTCCCCTTTCGCACACCACCACCTTACCACTGCTGCTTACCATCAGGTGGGATCGCAGTCAAGCACTAGTTTATACGAATTAAAAAAAAAAAAACACCCAGTTAATATAGTGGCTTCCACTATATTGCGATGAAACGCTTTCACTTGCAGTCTCGTACCGTTACAAAATTTTGGTGGTTTTAAATTTCGCAACAACATAATTGGAGTGTCCACACGCAGAATAAGCTTATGATAAGGCAAACCTGGCGGTTTCAATGAATTAAAAAAATTCTACAGGGTAATTAATAGCGTCATCTGTATTAACCACATCAATCGAAATATAGATCTTTTCTTCGCCCTCAAACAACTTGAGCAGCATATCGTTGATAGCTGCTGCTTGATCGTCTTTGGAGTAAGTATGGCACGCTCACATAACCATTCAATAGGCTTGTTATGTATATGAATAATGTCTGGATAAACTTTAGACAGTAATTCTTGAACCGTAGTAACAACTGTGCACAATTCTACCGGGATGGTTATCATTCTATCAAACGATGGAAAATCACCATAACCAAAAAATTAAGGAGATCTGAAAATCTACCAGCAAACTCATTCTCGCCCAAATATGCTCTCATATTTTTAGAGAGCTTAAGAATATTAACCTGAGGCCACAAATTAGATTTCTTAATGCACGACTTTACTTCGTTAGCTCAGGTTCCTTTTGGCACCACTGGTAGAGTATGCCAAAAGTCTCTGGCCAGCAAAACTATCTCTTAGTGATCTGTTTAAGGCTTCAATAGTCAAAGTAGCTATATGCAAGCCAAGTCTCAGCCCGATCGGTTTAAAATTGACAAGTTTCATCCCCTATTTTATCCCATTGGGGTTGAATTTATCAAACCCCTTTCTTAGCGAATGCCTACGTCATAACATCTACCTGCATGCCAAATTTCAGCCCGATCCCTCCAGTGGTTTGGGCTGTGCGTTGATAGATCACTATGTCAAGTCAGTTAGTCACCTTTGAGTTTTATACAGGGCGTTAGTGTGAACACCGTTATCCTTGAAACCATAGGTAGTTGACTTAATTATAATTTTATTTATCTGAATTTAAAAATAAATAAACGTTTTTTTCATTTAAAATTTTTAATAAGTTTCTTTCCGACACTGTCCGTAAATTTATGGATACTATGCGCGCGAGTTAAAGGGCGGTGACCTGCAGCACTGGCCGCTCGTTTGAAACACATACAAAATTAAATAACCTGTGATGTAACTTCCCTTCATACTTTTCCTGGCTTAGGACAGGCAAAAATACCTACTACTGTAGCTTGACGAGTGAAAATTTGATTTAATTTAAATACAGAGAAAAAGAAAAAACAACAAACAACTGGGTAGGTATTTTTGGCGTATTTAAAAGTTAATCACATTTTTATCTACAGTTTGATTAAAAATTACGTTAAATTTACACTGATTGAATATCTACACTGATTGAATTATGTACACTTACAGTAATCTCAAAAGCTGTTCAAAATGGGATCCATTTACGGCTACGCATGCCTCCGCACGTTTTTTTAAATTGTTTCGCACTCTAGGAAGCACAACAGTGTCATTTTTTAGGTCTCTAAATGCACTACGAATCCGTCTTTTTAGTTCCGACGTATTATTGAACTCGGTGGCATACACTCGGCGCTTCACTTCCCCCCAAAGATAAAAGTTCAGAGGTGTAAGATCTGGCGAGCGTGCGGGCCACGCCACTGGGCCTCCACGGCCAATCCATCGCCCAGGAAACTCCTCATCCAGCATAGCTCGGACTTGCAGCTGAAAATGAGCAGGGGCACCGTCGTGTTGGTAGTACAGGTTTCTCACGGAACGCAAAGGCACATTGTCCAACATTCTGTCGAACACATCTCTTAAAATTGCCATGTACGTCTGCGCATTTAAATGGCCGTCAATGAAATAGGGTCCGAGAAGTTTATTATCGAGAATTCCTGCCCATACGTTTACGGAAAAACGATGTTGGTAACTGTCTTGCCGTACTCGGCGCTCATTTACCCGGCTCCAGTAATGTTCATTATGAACATTGTAAATGCCTGACCTTGTAAAGGTGGCTTCGTCGGTAAATAAAATTGAGATGTTGTCAAAATTTTGTAACAGCCATTGTGAAAATATCACTCGCGGTACGTGATCATTTTCATTGATTTCCTGGACGGGCTGATAATGATATGGATGTTGACGATCCGTGTGAAGGATTTTCCAGATAGTCCAGTGGGAAACACCAAAAACAAAGGCCGCCCGCCTCGTACTCTCTTCTGGGTCCTCCGCGAAGAAATTCAGTATCCGCTCCTGAAGGTCAACTGGCAGCTGCTGGTTGCCACGCCCCTGAGCATGGGCCGGCACGGTGAACTGGCCGTAGGTACGCAACCTTTGAGTAGCTGCCAACATTGTTTCGCGGTTTGGCACACGTTGTCCAGGGAATAGCTCCGCGTACCTCCTTCGAGCCTCGTTAAGGTTGTCACCAGCCGCGGCATAAAGCCGAACCATTTCGGTAAACTGTACGTTTGTGTACATCACTACACAGTTACACACTCGACACTTGCGCGAAAAATAAGGGGTGGCGCGCGGGCGCCGCGCTACGCTGCGAGCAAACGTTACGCGCGATCGATAGCAGGGCTGCTGCCAGACTGGCGGGCGGGGGTGCGCGCGCCCACCCCCTCCCGACCACCCGCCGGCCGGCGTGAACGACTCGCGCGCGCGGCTTGCGTTTGATTTTATTCTTTGATCAAGCGCTGTGTTTGCGCTTGCGAATAGGGTGTAATAATTTTGAGGAAAAATGCAGATTTTACTTTAAAAAAATATGTTTTTTTTTTTATTGAATTTACGTTCTATAAGTGAAACCAAACCTCTGGTTTCAAGGATAACGGTGTTCACACTAACACCCTGTATATTTAGATACGTTTGACAAACATAGCCAATCGTTTTTGACTTACGACCTTCGTAATCCTCGATCTTGACTTTTAACGATTCCGTTGATGACAAATCATAACGCGATTTGCCGTTCTAAATATAGCGAATTAATCCGGCAAACTGTACAACAACCAAAATAGCTACCAAACCGATTCCTTTCAGTTTATTAACTGCGTCAAAGAAATCCACGATGTGCTTCTTCAAATCAACATCTTCTTGCATACGAGTCAGTACAAGCTTTTTCAATAAAGACGCTTTTCTGGCTGGCCCGCTCGACTGATACATAGATTTCAGTTTATCCCAAATAGCCTTGGAACTTTTCAAACCATCCAATTCAGATGACTCACTCGACTCACCGCTAACAATATGTCAGAATCAGCATTTCTATCTATTTTTATCCAATCGGCATATTTCGGATCACTTAACTGAGGTGTTTTGGTAACGCTCTCAATACATATTCCCATAGATCATTTTTAATCAAAATTGCTCGCATATGTATCTTCCGTGTTTCATAGTTATCGCCAGTAAGTGAATCAATCTTTACAGAAGACCACAAACGTAACTTGCGAGGCTTCTTCGCAAAACCGTAACGTGCGTAGACGCGTTTTTCAGTATTATTACGACGAAATGTTTTATTTCAAATCAATGCAATTGTTCATATTACGCGCACCAAAATCGCAGAAATTATACACCGTTAAATTTTGATCGTTTTAATCCCGTGGAACCCTCCACGGGATTAAAACGAACCGGTACATGAAACACTATCGATTTGTAAAGATGAAATTAAAAAATAAGATACTTTTTTTTATAACTCGAACCAATTCTCGCATGAGTGAATAACAATAATCATGCGTTCGCCTAGTCAACTTGGAGTCACAAAAAATAGCCAATCCAAGGATCAAACTCCGCCCCCAAACCCTCCTGATTGGCTTGGCCAATCGCGCGCTATGTGTGCAGAAGTCAACACGTCCTAGAAAAATTCAGTTTCTCTTAAGACGTCATCGGTAGACATGCTCAAAACAGTGCTTTTGAAAGTAATGTAATATGGCATTACATTTCACAACGCGTAATATTACTTTAGAACATCACCTGAGATGACGCGCTATGCGACGGCCCACCAACACTTCTGTGATGTATGTACTGGCGGCATATTAGGATCTAATATCACTAAATAGACATGAGATATCGAATTATATTGCAGTGCGATGTCGAATTGTTGACATGCGTTACAACATGAAACCAATAGGAATATGTATCACAATTATTCACGATGCACTTCTGTCTCGTCGTACCTGTGTATACCATACACAAACTTTTTGTAACAAAGTTGATCTTCTTTCATACTTCAACCTTACGGGATAATTAGTTCAATTTTTCAGTTAGATTTTAACAGGATTTTGCAGGCTTAGGACTGGCAATATTCATGAATTTAGATATTTTTTATTTACTATGAATGGTTTACCAGTGACAATGAATATTGGCGTATTTAAAAATCAACTTTATATACAATGACTGTTATTTTTTTGTTGTTCTTTTTTTTTGTTTTTTTTTTTTTTTTTTTAATTGCTTCTTATAAATACTAATTGCGATATTTTTTTTGTCTTAAGGCGAGTTCTTCTTTCATTTAAAATTATTCCCGCTTTAGAAAAAACTCTCTCGCAGGGCACGGACGTAGCCGTGATGTTCAGGCGTTTCAACATATATTTGTATAATCGTGGATATACACCTTTACGCTCGCTCCACCAAAGCAGTGGATTTTCCGCTCTTTTATGAGCGGTTCTTGTATATATTTATCGAATTTGACTATACTAGCTGCCGTCGGATTTTGGGGAACGAGACTGGCTATTTCGGCGTAAAATTCATCCCAAATAGAGCCAGATTCACCAGGCTGTGAAGACGTCGCTTGTGGAACTGGTAGTTCTTGTATCTCATTGTAGGCAGCAAGTAAGGCTGGGTTTATTGCATTTGCGGCAACAGTACTTTGTTCGCCTTTTCAACCGACTGGGACAGATGGCGCATGTCTTTCTAACATCTGAATCTGGATTCTGATAAGTTTTTGGTGGTGGAGGCTCGGGCATATCGGCGGGTCCAATAACTCGCTCAATACTTAGCCTCAATTCTTGTGGGATCCTGTCATTGTAAACGCGTAATTTCATTTCCGGGAGGACTAAATCACGTGCCAGCAGGAGTAAAAATCGGCCACGACTGATGTCCTCCTTGTTTGTGCAGTTGTTGTACAATACATAAGTATAAACACCGCTCATATCTATCAACCTGTATAACAAAGACATAGGCCAACGTCGAGTTCGTCGAGAGCACGAGTAATTCGAACATTTCTTGTCCACCTCATCCACCCCTCCTTTTGTCTTGTTACAATCAATTATCATAATAGGCTTATTAGTTGCAGGATCAGTCTCTTTGATATGGTGCATAGACGACACTAGTAAAACAACTTTTTTAGACCATTGTCTCTTCTTCGATCAGTTCTGTAATGTCTTGGCTTCCATTAGCTCGTACTTCACTTTCTTGTTCTTCATTGTCGTGATAGTGGTTGAATTCACTGTGGTAAATTTCCTCAACATGGGGATACGCGACCTCAACATCATCCTCATCGGATTGTTCGGATTCCGTGTTGTGGTCACTCTCTAAAATAAAACCAGGATCGCCTACATCGTCGTCAAAATCACTACAGTTGTCGTTACTCTCATCTATGAGATTTACACATATCTCTTTGTCTTCTAAACGCCTATTCTGTTTTCGCAGTTTTGGAAGCTTCTCGGGAACTGAACCGTCATCATTTGCAGATTTTTCCTGCTCACTAGATGTGATGTTTCTCCTTTTAGGCATTCTGCAATTAAAAGTATAATTTTAAAGCCGATGTGACGTCAATCAGACACTATAAGCTACCACACAAGAATACCGAGGTGACGACCAAGAGACGTACGAAATTTTGTACATAAACACCGTACTTACGTCTGTGAGACGTCGATCGTTTCAATACGGAGACGTGTGCACTCGCTGCGGGTGCAGCGTCGACTGATGGCTTGCGACGCGGAGGGAGGAAGGTAGCGGGAAGGGCGACGCTGAAGGTGGCGTGATTTTAGAAATATTTCAAAATTAAAAGTTATGACATTTGTGAGACGTATAGGTCGGTAGTTAAAGGTTAAAACGATTAAAATTTAACGGTGTATAATAATAATCTTATATCTACAACAGTTTATATACACAATTGTCATTTCTACAATATTTTTTATTTAAGACATGATACTTTTAATTACTAAAAAATTTACCGATCAATAATGAAGTAGAAAAAAATTGTCGGTTTTCAACGGTAATATTACAAATGTGAATGAAACAGCCCCATTTACTTTTGTAATGTACCCGTTTGAGACCGAATAAACAATTTTATTTTTTTGGTTTTAAAGGTTTAAAAAAAAAAAACAATGTTTGCTTTAATTTTTAACAAAAACACCATGTACAATTTAAAGTTTAATCAATAATAATTGGAAAAATTGTGATCATTACATGGCCACTGATTTTAAAAATCAACATTTATTAACTAGTAATTGTATCAACAGTGATACATTTAACCATTTAAAGCTCAAAAATCTGTTAAACATATACATATATCCAAATATAGTATGTGGTAAATATGCTACATTGCGAAACACAAGAACATGTACAGGTTGAAATCAGTGTTGTATATTTACAACAGTGCCCACGTTACAGAATAAAATGTAGATATAAATGAAAAACAAAATATATAAAAAAAAAACATATTTATTCTACATTATGAAAGTTAAAGAAACAGTTTTTTTTGGGAACTAAACGTTGTTCACATTTTGAACAGTGGATATTTGAATACCCAGTTTTGCAGTTTTTTGCACCTACCTCGCTGTACAAAAACTGGAAAATGGCCAATTTTATCAAATCTTACAGCATCTGTAGGTCTAGACACAGTAGGCGCAATAATTTTTTTCTTTAAAGGAATCTCTTTTTCTTGCACACAACCCTGCACTCGATTTTTTTGTAATAATTCCGTAAAAATTTGGAATCGAATCTTTTTCAGCGTCATGCCTTGTTTTTGATTAGGTGAGAGGTTTCTCCTATATAGTAACCAGGCGTTGTTCACAGATATATCAATGACTTGTGAAAAGATTGCCATATACCAACGTTTGGTTTTGAAGGTAGATCGATATAAAGCTATCAACATATCAGCGAGGTCCACTCCAGTATATGGGCATTATATTGTTTCACAATTTGTGGACAATCAACATCTGCTTTAGTTTTAGTTTCCTTCGACCAGCGTTTTATTTTTACCATGGGATGCGAATCCACAAATGAGCTAGCTAAAGTAACTACCTTGTTGTCAAACCATTTGACAATGGCAATTTTGTTACTATTGCACACAATTTGATGACTGGAACCTCTGCCTTTCTTAGCTAATTTTTTATCTGAAGTTAATAATCTGCACAACCCTTGAGACGATTCCCTTTGATGGTACCCAAACTAAAAATGCCATAATCCTCGCGAAGTAAATGTATCAACTCTAATGACGTGAAGAAATTGTCAAAAAAAACGACAGCGGGCTTGTTGACAATCGTTTTACAGAGGGCTATAACTACTTTGGCTCCTAATCCGAGACTGTCTTCATAATCAGAAAAAGAAATAAATCTGAAAGAATCGTCACCTCCATATGGAAGAAAATCATATACTAAGCCAGAAACTCCAGCCCTTACAAATAATTTAAAGCCCCATTTCGTGGGCTTTTTTGGCAAGTACTGTCGTCTATTTCCTGCTCTAGTGCCTTTGTAAGGAACCATCATTTCATCTATGCTGTATCTTCCTTCTTCTTCTAGTCGTAAACAATTAGTCTTTACTTTTTCTAATATCGGCCGAACCTTAAAATAACGATCGTTATTCAGATCCGAATAATCCACGAAATGCAAATATTTTCTCATTAGCTCGTACTTTTTTAGACTCATCACATCAGCGACAGGAGGGTATCTGAAATCAATACTCCTGTAGTCTCGATATGACGGCATTCTTACAATACCCATCATAATGTGATAGCTAGAAAATCACGCATATCATCTCTGGTAACGTTTATTCCTTCTTTGCTTTGCACAGAATATAAATTGGTGTGCTCCGTAATATAATCTATTATATCTTCAGAAAAAAAATTAAGAAAATAGTCTAACGGAGATTCTGTTGCGGTATTACTAGTGTTAAGATCAGGCAATCACCAACACCAAACATAAGTTAACACAAGTTTTAGTAAAAAACGACTATATTAGTAATAGCGATATTCATTCATTATTTAGTAATCTAGCTTACTCGTACATTAGCAAACTTTCAGAACAGTCAATATAAAAACTTAATACCGTCAACTCCCATAAATGTAAAAAAAAAACACAAAACCCATACAAAAAAAAAAAAAAATTGCAACGTGCGAAATTAAAAGTACTTATGCTAAAGCTTCGCAGTGTCGCAAATGTGTAACGTCGGTAAATACGTGCTTATATTTCATAGTAGAATATGAATTTGACATTGGCGTTATATGACACTGTTTATGAGTGTTTACAATTGTAAACACTCATAAACAATAATATTTCAAGTAATAGTTGTCAATAAATGCATAAAAACTATTTATATTTATTAAAACTCACCGGTCGTCCACGAGCGCAGTGTCGACGCGACGCCATTTTGGTCACAACTACGTAATGATGCGTGTGAGTTGGTTCAATATTTTTTTCATAGATGGCAGCAGTATATCCATTATTAAAATTTATGTAAATCAGAAAAAATAATGATGGTTCTTGCAATATATTTTTTTGTTTGGATAGTTGCATCGGTGCAACGTTGCGAATTATAGGGTTAACAAAAACCAGGTAAAATTCAATGTTAATGCAATCAAAATACAAACAGGTATAAGTAAACAGTGCCCTCATAAAAATAGACCTGTTTAACATTGTTCTATGAAATAATTAATGATTTCGTCATGCATAAGATCGTCTTTCTGTCGTGATCAACTTTGACTCAACAGGCGTGATTGAGAGTCACTTTTAATTGTATTCAAAAACAAAGCTCAGTTAGCTAGATAATGTTTTATTTAAACTGGCATTACTACCTTCTATTGGGTTAATCGTTCTGTTTGTGTATACCATAAAAGTCCCATATTCCATTACAATATTCATTTTCAAGCCAAGCAGATACAAAATAATCATCAAATTCATCGATATTGTCTGTTCTGAGACAATCTTCCATAATGTATACCCATCCTTCACACTTGAGTTTTGATGGAAGCAATGCTAATGATGAACGCAAACCAATAAAGCCGGGTATTCATTAGGCAACATTTGTTAATAAACTGTTTATGACGGGTTTATTAACAAGTTTACCGTAAACACTGTTTCTGAAACTTGGCAGTCCACACTTCTCAGTTGTTGCCAGGATGTCGCCCGAGGAGGTAGTGATGCTCTGTGCTGCTTATATAATATTACATAAGAGTGCTACTAGAAAAAAAAAGAAGAAAAGGTGGTGGATCCGAAATTATCTTTTAAATAGAAGTTATGTATTTCATGACCTTCGTGGATTTGATGGGTCTTTTCAAAATTTCACGAGAATGTCAACATCAGATTTTGAAATTTTACTGAGATTGATTGGACCAGCCATAACAAAACAGGAAACGAAATTTCGGCATCCTATTGAGCCCCAGAGAAGACTAGCTATAACTTTAAGGTTTCTTGCAACAGGTGACTCATATGGCTCACTGTCATATACTTTTAAAGTATCAAAACAATTAATCAGCAAGATTATACGAGAAGTTTGTCAGGAATTGACAAAAGTTTTAAAGGACTATGTAAAGGTGAGTAAAATAAAATAAATTCAAATCACTCAAGTAGGTATTTATCAAATATTTAAATCAAATCACATCAATTTATTTATTGTGTGTCATCTTCCAACTGGGAAACTATTTCGTCAAGATTACTAAAGCGCAACTCGTCACCAGTAGCAGTATGGACTTGGGGTTCTGGTGTCTGCGTTGGTGTAGATGCATCAGCATATGTCGACGTTGATGATGTGGTGCGGTATCCGTCGCCATAGCCGAGCCCTCCATCTCCATAGCCTTGATATCCACCAAAATAATTACTATCGAAATTGCCCATTCTCGCTTGTAGCAATATATTATTTATGTAATACTTGGCCTGTAACAGTGCTCTTTGGTTTTTCACATTTTTCAATTCAGATGCCACATACTGGCCATAAATTTCAAATTCGTCTTTAGGTTCTTCCATCTTCTTTTTGGCACTTTTCATAATTTCATACATTTCATTGAGATTCTCGTCACACTTCCTCTTTTTGGAGTTGTTTGACTGTGGAAGTGGCGGTGGCGGTGGCGGCGGTGGCAGTGGCAGTTGTGATGTTGGCGGTGGCGGCGGCACAGTTGGCGGTGTATTTGACGGCTGCGTTGAGGCACTGCCATCCTGTAAATCATTGTTTTAAATTGGTTACAGGTTCCAAGTACTGAACAAGAATGGAAAAACAAGGCTCGCCAGTTCGAATTATTATGGAATTTCCCTCATTGTATCGGCTCCATTGATGGAAAACATATTGTTATTGAAGCACCATTTAACTCTGGCAGTGATTTTTTCAACTATAAAGAACAATTCAGCATTGTACTACTGGCAATAGTTGATGCAGATTACAACTTTATATATGCGAATTGTGGTGCTAAAGGCAGATCTTCCGACAGTGGAGTATTTCAAGAAACTCCATTTTACGATGCAATTACTCAAAACAATTTGAATATTCCACAGCCACAACCAATTTTACCAAATGGTCCGAATCTACCTTATGTAATAGTAGGGGACAGCGCATTTGCCTTATCCGAAAATATTATGAAGCCTTATCCTGGTATTCACAATCGTGGAACTATAAAGCGCATTTACAACTACCGTCTTTCCAGATCAAGAAGGATAGTAGAAAATGTGTTTGGCATATTATGTGCTGTCTTTCGCGTTTTCAGAAAAGCCATACCTCTTAAGCCTGCTACTTGTGAAATTGTAACAATGACATGTGTATATTTGCATAACTTTTTGAGGCGCAATAAACAGTCTCGGGCTATATATACTCCACCAGGAACATTCGATTATGAAGACTCAGAATATAACATTATAGAAGGTTTTTGGCGAAGAGAAATCGGCCCTCACAACAGCATGTTGGATTTACAACCTATTGCAAGACATCCCCCACTAGCTGCTGCGGTTGTAAGAGATCAATTTGCTGAATATTTCATTAGTCCAGAAGGTAGTGTGCCGTGGCAAAATTCTCATGCATAATACTTAAAATAGTAGGTACCTATGTACCTACCTGTTTTTTTCCAAATAAAGTTCTGATTATAATTTAGAGTTTTGTGTTTGATTTAAAATTTACTAACCCGTTACCTTGAAAAGATGAAAAAATTACATTAATATTATCAACTTAGCAAATAATATAAAAATGTAGGTACTCACCGTTCCCATTGTATCCGATGTTCCAGATGTCGTTGCACCACGTAATAAAAATTGTAGCGGATCATACCACTGCCATCTGCTTTTAATCACTTCCTCGGCACCGCTTCCAGTTCTTTTTGATGACTTAAGTTTTTTCTTTTCACGAGAAAATTGTGAGCGTAGAATATGCATCTTTGTTTCTACTTCCTTTTGCGACATATTCAATTCTGCAGCAATGTCGGCCCAAGCATCATTTTTTTAAAATTTATCTTTATAATCTTTATTTGAAGCATCCCAAAGTATATTACGCTGTTGGTAAAGCTCTATGAGCATCGAAACCTGGTTGTTGGACCACACTACTTCCATGTTTATAAACTCGCGCAACACACGTCCACACCTATTGACTTTTGCTTATAAACTAGACGTTTCGTCTTGCTCTCCACTCGAAGTGGGGAGCATGGCAACATGTTTAATAAACAATGTTGCATCACCTTTGTATATAAACTGTTTACAGAGATGATGAAACATTGTGAAACACTGTTTATAAACTGTTTATAAACAGTGTTTATAAACAAATGTTGCCTAATGAATACCCGGCTTATTATGCTTCATAAACATTCTATTTTTATTTAACTTTAATGCCTTTGCGCTTTTCTGACCGATTTTAAAATAATTTCACAGTAGAATTCTACTTCATTACATAGAATGACATAGGCAAATATTTTCTACTATCACACGTACAAAGCCGCTGACAGAAGCTTGTATATAGGGTGTGTGGAGAAAGACAAATAAAAACCCCCTTTTTGCCTGAATTCTTGTAATATAGAGAGTTACATACAGTTTAAATATTCGAATATTAGCGGATAATTACGCAACACACTGAGACACACACAGCGCTTGCTCGTGGTGAAGTAAATTTTTCGACTGGCGTGGCGGCGCGGCGCGCGGACGCACGGCACCCGCGTCTCGCCCCCTCTTCACTCCTCGCGGGGCATAGTGCCGCGCGTAGTTTTAGTGTTGGGCGCGAATAGGGAGACTGGTAATTAGTGACCGATACTAATCTAGTATTAAGAGGATTCAGTGCACTCTAGGTGACTATGCCAGCCTCATGGGATCAATCTAATTGTCGCATAATGGGCATCCTGCAAGCTACGAAAGCAGACTGCAAGTCACCCATTACTCTAGTCATCCCCTACTCACATCTTCAAATATAGTTCCTCACTCTATCCTCATACTCTCCGCCCCTCTCTATCCTTTCACTCTCTCATAGATAGTTTTAGGAACTTGTAAATACTCTGTGCTTCTTCAGACATTGGCCAGCTCAGAATCATATTGATTCCACCATTGTGGAGATCATTATTTGGTAACAGGCTCCTCCTCAGTTCGCGATGCTGGTCACATTCCACCATCACATGAATGATATCTTGGGGCACCCGACATGTATCGGTGTGCGTCAGAATGGCTGGTGGTCTGTGGCGTTGGTCTATGCGAGTTGATTCAAAAATTGCTACATAATTGCTTATATTTGCTACATATTGTAAATAATTACATGTATAATAATCTCCAGACTAGAGCAGTGGTGGCCGAGTGGTAATGGCCCCGACTTACGAGTTGTAGGTCGCGGGTTCGAACCCAGTCAGGCGCATTACTTTGTGTAATTTATTTCAACACTACTGCTCTCAAAACGGTGAAGGAAAACATCGTGAGGAAACCGGCATGTCCGAGAACCAAAAATTCGAAGACATGTGACATTCACCAATCCGCACTGGGCCTGCGTGGTGGATTATGGCCCATTCCCTCTCCTAGAGAGGAGGCCTGAGTTCCAGCAGTGGGAACATTAAAAGGCTGATGATGATGATAATAATCTCCCAACCGTAGGGCTGATTCAGTACATCCACGCCGTCGTCCACTGCATTACCCCGCCAGCTGATCCACAATCTCATTCTCAAGCAAGCCAACATGTTTCAGTGGATACCCTCCGTATCCACTGAAACTCGAAACAAATATTTTCTTGCTGTAATCTATGAACTTAGACCCAAAGCTTCATAGGCTATCGGAATACCTCGCATTCCCGCGACACACCGAGCCAATTGCTGTAGTGCGCTTCTGGAATCCGATAATATAACTATGTTTTGTTCCCCTACACTGCTAGCATAAGATAATGCCCTTGTGATCGCCGTAAGCTCGGCTCTCATCACACACATACTCATGCAACCTAAGTTGCATATGCATATTCCTTTGTGTGTCTAGGAATGTGCACCTACCGCCCTTGTGCCTCTTGATCCATCTGTGAATAGTTTACAATATTCACGGTATTTGTGACGAATTTCAGCCAACACCCTGTGACGTAGCTCCATTATATTATACCTTCGTTTAGGTCTATCCATACTGTCACATGTTTTTTGAATATAGGGTCTGACATTGATATTTGAAATCTAAGTGTCTAACTTAAACATCTCCAATTGGTCACTCGTATAAATATCCTTATCAACTATGTGGCATGTGTACTTCTATCAGAACTGGTTCATTTTTCCCCCTCCAGTTTCCCTTTAAGAGGGTCCTTTTCCACTCGCTTTTCGTAAACATCGAAAATGGTTTAAAAGCTTGTTACTTCATTTAATGCAATCCAACACGATGTTTGACGAAAAGGCAACGCAAAAAAGAGAGATAACGCCTGTAAACTCTGTTAGTATTCGGTAATTCCGAGATTTACTCGAAAATTTCACAAAACTTGCTCCAGGAAATAGCTGTTTTTTTTAAACCCTTAATAGTTTTTGGAAAAAGTTGTCGTCATTTAGAATCTTAATAAAATTTGCAAGGTCTCTAGAGGATTACTTTTTTGGACTTTTTTAATTTTTAGGCAAATTATAAAGTGTCAAAGTTCATATAAAATAGGACATTTTCAGAGGTTTTTACTGGATTCGTTTTACACAAATTTAGAAATTGGTTTCTTTAGAAATTGGTTTCTTTAGAAACCTAGATAATAGCCACAAGATACTGTGTTTCCAAAATATCTAATGAAAAATGTATAATAACGTCATAATCAGTTATGAGCGGTTGTATGAAAAACAGTGAAAATGTGAGTCATGATGCACCACCTTAAGCTAGCAAGTTTACCTATTAAGTCTTTTGTACTACTAGAGAGTGAAGCTGTTCGCAAACAATATCTGCACCCAAGCCAAAATCTTCTAAAATCGAGAGGTTGCAAACACATTTCACTCTCCACTACATGGATTGGTGTAGTTCTTATAAAATTGGCACATATTTTGAGAGCTCTATTCTGTAAAATACTTAGTTTTGTTAAGTGAGTTTTAGCACTGCTACCATACAATATACCACCGTAATCTATTCGAGCTCTAATTAATGAAATATTACACATGCAGAAACTCAACCCGCTACCTCGGAAGGAATATCGAGCAATGTTGTGCGCCGTTACCATGACTGTGGAAGAGCACGCAATAAAAGCACTAGAAAGATGTGCACCAATTGCAGTAAGGTTGTATGTGGGGATCATTTGAAGATTATGTGTCTGTCCTGTGCAAAAAATAACATTTAGATATTAGTTTTTGCCAATTGTAATCTCAATAAGAACAATCCTTGTGATTTTTGTGCCATGTTCGAGGAGATTTTTGATATTGTTGATTATTTGTAACACAGAGGTATTGATTAAGTTATGATAATTAAATTTTATTAAGAAAACTGTACTGTTTATATTTTCATTTAATAAATAAATAGTTTATAAATAAATCTTTTGTTTTTTCGATTTGTGTATGGATTACGTATGTAGACCACGCGACCACTAATGAAACTATTAGGGGTGTGCGACCACTGCAGCGTTAACTGAATGGAACATTTTCGACAAAATTGTAACTATTGTGACTGATAATGCCTAGAGCATGAAAAAGGCTGTAAAAGGTTTTTTAAATAAAAAAAAACCATTTCTGTGTTGCACACACCATAAATTTAGCCATCAAAGACTGTATCCAAACAGAAAATGACGCATAGAGTATAAAGTCGTCCAATGCACTGACAGAAATGCAAAGCCAAATAAATTTAGACATAATAAAACTCAAGCAAGACGTACAAACAAGGTGGAATTCAAGTTTTTATATGTTGCAGAGATTGTTAAGAACCAAAGTTCCCCTATCTGCAACATTACCTTTGCTTTTGTCACCTCCTCCAAGCTTGAATGCAGAAGACTGGTTGTAATAGAAGACTGTGTTGCTCTTTTACAGCCAATGGAAAAAGTCACGACCGTATTATCTGGCGAATCGTATCCGACGCTATCGTGTATTATTCCAATAGTCAGAAGACTACAAAATACGGTTCAAAATAAGTCTCCGAAAACCGAAGCGGGAAGGCGTGTTCAGCGTTCGCTGCTGGAAGTCATTGATAGAAGGTTAAGTGTCTACGAGTCCAACAGAACAGCAGCAAAGGCCACCTTATTGGATCCACGCTTTAAAAAAATGGGTTTTGGTGTAGAGAGCAATGCCGAAAATGCGGTTAAATTTGTCCTTGAGGAATTTGCTTAATACCTGGCTCAACACCGACCAGTCGAAGAAGAAAATCGGTTGCCGACTGTATCTACGGCGCAAGCTTCCACAGATGATGAAATCTGGATAGTCTATCCTGACTGCAGCATCAGGTCATGACTTGATGATTATGAGACCAAATTTGGCAAATGCCAAATATCAAACATCAAAACAATTCACTAAAACAGTCCTTGCCTGTTCGAGTAACTTCTTACTGTTAAGGAGTTGTAGCTTCCACCATCAGCCCAGCAACCTGAGATGGTGATGACCATACGCAAATACACAAGATTTTCATAAAATATGCGAAAAAAAATAAGTGAGCCTATATAGCCTATAGAGAAAAAGAGAGAGCCTATAGAGAAATCCCTTTGATTCATCCAAGATCCCATCATCAGATCCTAATTTAGTGACAATGGGACCACCTCAGAACTATCTACACTCACCGGCACGGAATCTTGGCCAAGCGCGTATTTCGCGATAACAAGGGCTTTAAGTGTTTCCTATGATTATTTGTTATGAAGGTCGGTCTAAAAAATGTTTACCTTTAGTTCAAGAGGGTATTTTATCATGTTTGAGTGCAATATGACGTTATTTTTAAGTTTTAGTTGAACCCGGTCATCTGAGCGACTAAGTTGCTGTTTTAAATTTGTGTTTTGTGAAAGTTTATTGTTAGGTTATTCAATTATTGTGATATCGTACTGTTACTTCAATAACTAAAGGTGATTTAATTCCAATAAAAATGCCATTAACACCATCACAGGTTGCACAAGCTGTAGCATTGATCGAACAAGGGCTGACACAGCGAGAAGTTGCTGTTATACTGAATGTACCACGTTCATCGATGCAGTATGCGCTGAAACGATACCAGGAGACAGGCCGCTACTCCCGCAGACCAGGCAGCGGAGGCGTCAGATGCACATCAGCCCGGGATGACCGCTTTATTGTCCTGGAAATTTTGAGAAACCGCTACCTCACCCCTGTTGAGATACGTCAGTGACTCCAGTTCACAAGAGGTGTCAATGTTAGTGAACGTACAGTGAGAAGACGAACGGAGGAAGTGAATTTAAATGCTCGTAGACCAGCACGCGGGCCAGAACTTCTCAGAAGTCACCGAGTAGCTCGACTTCGATTCGCACGAGAACACGTCAACTGGACCCATGAGCAGTGGGCTCGAGTACTGTTCACAGATGAGTGTCGAATCGCTTTACGAGCTCCAGATGATCGGGAGCGAGTGTGGAGAAGAAGAGGAGAGCGGTTTTTACCCATTACCACCACACAAACTGTTAGTTTTCATGGAGGCTCTATAATGGTTTGGGGAGGAATAAGTTCCGATGCACGTACGGAGTTAGTTATCGTCGATAACCGACTAACGGCAACACGATACATCGAGGAGATTCTTCAGGAACACGTGTTACCATATTTAGGGTTTATTGGGTTTGACGAATTCCTCCTAATGCACGATAACGCGCGCCCACACGTTGCACATTGCGTGGAGGAATACCTTACAGAGGCTGGTATTCAAAAATTGCAGTGGCCAGCTTGTAATCCAGACTTAAATCCAATAGAGCATATCTGGGACATGCTTAAAAGAAAAATAAAGTCCTCCTCCAACCCGCCTGAAACTCTGAACCAGCTTCGAATTGCAGCACTGACCGCTTGGGAAAGCATACCACAAGTTGAGATCAGAAACATCATTCAAAGTATGCCAGAACGAATGCAAGCTGTTATCGGGACTAGGGGAGGAAACACCCGATATTAAAATGCAAACACAACGAAGACTTTTTGGTTATTTTTCATTTTGTGTTCTTTTTAAATTGACAGTGTTAAAACCAATATTTTTGTGAAACTGCTTATTTTTTAAAAGATTACTGCTGGTGCATAATTTTTTCAATAACTGAGTTACAAAACCATAAAAAAATCCCTAATTTAGTGCATAAACCCATAATATAGTGAAAATTAAATATTTAAATAGAAATTATCGGCAAGTTATTGGTGGCCAAGTTTCCGTGCCGGTGAGTGTACTTTCGAACAAAAAGAGAATTTTGAACATCCGTCCACATTTGGCGGAGTATTCGATGAACAAACATACAAACAGCAGAACGTAGTACCTCCTCCTCCTTGGGAAGTCGGTAAAGAAATTGAAAAGGATCTTTGCCAAATTGCTACTATGAAAGCAGAATATACATTCCATAAGGCCAGAGCAAAGGCTTTTACTAGCCATATGAAACAAAAACCAGAAAATTCCCTGTCCCTATGCTTTGATCTACAGCAAGTTCAACCCCTGCCGAAGACTCCCATACAAGAGAGCTTCTACGCATTGTGTATTAGAAACATTGAGACGCGACACCCTTTTTTTTTACGTGTGGACTGAAAATATAGCAAAAAGAGGATCTACAGAAATATCATTAGCGTTATTGAGTCACTTGCTTTCCTTCGACTTGAATGAGATTGAAGTTTTACGTTTTTTGCAGATGGATGCGGAGGGCAAAATAAAAATGATACATACATTAATCTTTTGGCTCAAAAATCATGCTCCTTCTTTTCTCGATAAAATTATTGTGTTATAGTTATTTGCCTGCAGACAGGGTCTTTGGTAGGGTAGAGAAAGTGCTCAGACCCCAAGAATATCATGAAATTTATGCTAAGCATGGTAAAGTCAAAGTCAAAACATACACATTCGCTCGACATAAAAGGACTGGAAAGTCATTATAAAAAACTGGGATGTATTCGTGATGCCAAAAGGGTTATAATAAAGAAAAAAAATAGCAAACCAGGTTGACTCTGAAATTCGAAGTCGTGGTCATGGTGGTTCTAGTCGTGGTCGTGGTGGTTCTAGTCGTGGTCGTGGAAGAGTTGCTTGTAATTCAACGGCTTCACTGACGTACTTTACGTGCGGTGTCAAAACTTTAAATAACTATAACAGTGACGAAAATACTGTACCTTAAACAAACCTAAAGCAGGGACTAAACCATCCATCACTACTTAGAAGGATGCCTTCAGTAAACGAGATTAAACCTCAAAAGAAAAAAGACGTTGAGAGTATTTTGGTAACGCAGTTTGGTGATAAATGTAACTGTAATCTTGACGATGTACCACTAACACCAACGCTTCAAGAAGTTTTCCCATCCCCGATAACTATCAATTACGATGCTATACCCATATTGAATTCTATTCAGTCGTTACCTACTCAATCTGTAGAGTATCTTCAGTCACCGATTCCTAGCACATCAAGAGCTGCACCTGTGCTGACCACGAGATCTAAACGTAAAAAGATTACTGTAGTTGCTAAAAACATAAAAAATTCTAAATTTTCTCTAAATTATACATGGAAAAAGACTTATTTGCATCATAGGGGTAATGTGGATGAAGGAATACACGTACTAGGACAACACCACATGAAACTGTTTTAGAATACTTCCAATATTTCTTTGCACCTGACATAATTTCGGATATCGTCCACAATACCAATTTATACTCGGTTCAACAACATGGAAAATCTATTCAGTTGACAAATGAAGAGTTTGTTTTCTTGCTATTGAAATGTTGATGGGCGTAGTTTGAATGCCAGCTTACACTGATTACTGGGCAAGAAAAACTCGATATTCTCTAATAGCTCACGAAATGTCTCTAAAACGTTACCAACAGATACGTCGCAACATTCACTTTGCAGATAACACCATGGATAACTCTGACCGCTATTACAAAATACGCCCTGTTATGGAGAATATGCGACAAAATTGTTTGAAAATGGAGGAAGAAGGGCAGTACTCCATTGATAAAATGATGATCCCCTACAAAGGCACAAAAGTTGGGAAAAGAAGGCAATACATACAGAACAAGCCAAAAAATGGGGCTTCAAAAACTTTGTAAGGCCAGAAAGGCCTTATTTATGATGTCGTCATGTACGCCACATAAGAACTACGAAGAAAAAATACGAAATCCTGCATCGCGCAATCAAAGTTCTCCGCGCGATTTCAACATATACGACAGCCCGACATCAACTATCGGGCAGTCGCCCACCAGATCATAACACCCTGTCTGGCCGGAGGATCCTCCCTTTTCAAAGGAGGTTTGCGGGACTTTACACTCTGTTCCGCTTACCTCCAAACTGGTGACCCTCGACAAAGAACGTCAGCGCAGCCTTCGTGCAGCTACTACTTCGTGACGTCATCATCACTTCCTCAAGCTTTCGAGCAACGAGCCATACAGCCAGCACCCACGGCTAAGGGTATCCTGACCACTAGTATCCCTACCCGGTCATACCTGGTCACCACCTCAGCCGCATCAGCGACCTTGGCACACCGCACCTTCGGCCAGTCATATGAAGAGCCATGAAGAACCTCACCTGGTCGACGCCAGCAATCAAGCCCTACGTCGCACAAGCACCGCTCCGATTCACTGGAGCCAGCAGCACTACTCCGACTCACTGGAGCCTGCAGCATCGTCCCGACTCACTGGGACAGCACCACCCCGACTCACTGGGGCATCATCCCGACTCACTGGGACATCATCACCCCGACTCGCTGGGGCATTATCCCGACTCACTGGGATAGCAACACCCCGACTCACTGGGGCATCACCGCAGACAGTTCCGACTCACCGAGAACTATGCGGCATCGGTTCCGACTCACTGGAACCAACCTACCGCTGGCCTGGCACACATCAAGAAGCATCAAGAATCATCGATCTCCGATCTCCGGAGGGGAGTGATGTAGCGACATCTATGACGCCACATAAGAACTACGAAGAAAAAATACGAAATCCTGCATCGCGCAATCAAAGTTCTCCGCGCGATTTCAACATATACGACAGCCCGACATCAACTATCGGGCAGTCGCCCACCAGACTATAACATTCTGTCTGGTCGGAGGATCCTCCCTTTTCAACGGAGGTTTGTGGGACTTTACTCTCTGTTCCGCCTACCTCCAAACGTTTCGGGAACACATTTTCACAGAGAAAGAAGCTTCACTTGGGGTTGGCGGCAAGGTGGTAATAGCATTATGCCAAACAATAACAAAAACAGCCATACATTATATTTCCAGACAACTCTTTACTTCTCCAGAACTTATTTATTTATTGCGAGAAGAACATGGAATATTTAGCCTGGGGACTATCAGAACAAACCGGCTTAGAGGTTGTCAAGATATGTTACGGGGCGTAGATTTAGCCGATATGCTTATATCACTGTACCGGACCCTATTCAAGAGCCGGCGATGGTACTTGGGTATATATGCTCAATTACTCGATATATGCGTCAACAACGGCTGGCTACTTTACAGGCGAGATAGGCGTTCGAAGAAATCCCTAAAAGAGTTTAGGCTTGAGTTATTTGAAGGACTGTGCCGGGCTGGAAAAATAGGTAAGTCGACTGAAAACATGCCAAAAGTAAAGGAGAGAACTATCAGAGGGCTACAGCTGAACGACCGGTTGACATCGTCAGGTACGACGCTATCGGACATTTCCCGGAATTCGCAAACAATCCCGTTGCAGGTTTAGCAAAGAGCAATATGTATCTATGTTTTGTGGTAAGAGAAAACAATAAGAGAAACTGTTTCCGTCAATTTCACACTAAATAATTATTATTTCTGATGTTTTTTTTTAATAAATAAAGTAATAAATTAACAAAATGACTATTATTGATATCTTGGCACTGTACAAATATAGGAAGATATAGTTTACACTATATCTGGCAACGTGTTCTCTAGAGTACACAAGTTTTCGCGAAAACTGTACTTAATACATTCAGTCAAAAAAGTATCGGGAATGGATGATTTGTTTATGGTTCCAAATTCAAATTTTTGTTTTTTTGTAGTTGTCAGATTGGCACAACTGTTTTCCATTTTGGCGCGGAGTTTGAGTTGCATCTGTTATTTATCTTCTATCTATACTTATAATAAATCTGTAGAGAGGTCAATTCTGTACATGACATATATTTCCAAAATAACTATCAGGGGGTGATTAGTGATCGATACTGATGCCAAAAATGCAAACAGTAAAATTTTTGTCTGTCTGTCTGTCTGTCTGTCTGTCTGTCTGTCTGTCTGTCTGTCTGTATGTTCTTTATAGAAACAAAAACTACTCGATGGATTTTAACGAAACTTGGTACAATCATTCCTCATACTCCTGGGCAGGTTATAGTATACTTTTCATCACGCTACGATCAATGAGAGCAGAGCAGTGACGGGAAATGTTGGGGAA
Organism: Mythimna lalbum; assembly: GCA_949319445.1. Lineage (NCBI taxonomy): Eukaryota > Metazoa > Arthropoda > Insecta > Lepidoptera > Noctuidae > Mythimna > Mythimna lalbum. The sequence goes on along the minus strand of OX439357.1, from coordinate 5,029,277 downwards.
ACGAGAGAAATTACTCCATTTTTTAAGCTTCCGTCGCGTTTGAAGCCTTAATGGTTAAAGCTACACAAAAGTCATGTATAACGGAAATGTTCTCCTTAAAATTATATAAAAAATATCCCAAGACATCATATGTCTATCTTTTATGGTTGACTCACAATAACACATGTAACTCCCGATAGCTTAGCAGTTCGGAGCTTTCTGTTTATTTTTGTCTATGGCACCATATCTAAGGTGTGTGTACACTGTCACGCGCGTAAGTGGAAGGGAGAGATCTGGAACGTCTCGAATCGTCTCGCGCATCACGTTGTTTTCCAGGCTCTTAGAATTCGACACCAGACGTTTCAGATCTTTGATTTTGACGACTCCGTTGTCGCTGGCATAATCAACAGGATCCGCGTACGAAGTCGCTGGCAGAAGCTAGTATTAAATACAGTGCTGGTTTTAGTAATATCATATATAGTGTGTATTGCGAATTTCATAATGGACAAAAATATCGAACAAAGAGTTTGTCTTAAATTTTGCATCGCCAATGGAATTTCGTGTTCGGAGTCACTGAAAATGTTACAGAAGGCTTACAGTGAATCGACTTTATCAAAAACTCGTGCTTATGAGTGGTTCAAAGCGTTCAAAAGCGGTCGAGATGTGATGGAAGATTTGCCTCGCTCTGGTAGCCCGTCAACGTCTGCAACTGAAGTTAACATCGCAAAGTGAAGGAAATAGTGACTGAAAATCCCCATTCAACTCTGAGAGAGATAGCCGTCGAACTTTCTGTATCTCACGAGTCGATCCGTACCATTTTAACTAATCATTTTGGTTGTATTCAAAAGTGTTGTCATTCTTAACTCTCGATTCGATACAATTAAATAATCGATTTAATATTCGACTAAATTCATAACAACTACTATTTAAACTTACTTTTACTTTAAATAAAATACATTGTATTCGTGATTACATACTAGCTAGAATATTATCAGAATACCCACATCTTAGCTCATTAACCTTACACACGCCATTATAGGACTAATCAGTTATTTTATTTGAAACTAGCTTTTGCCCGCGCGGCTTCGCTCCCGCTCTTCCCTACTCTACCCTACCGTACTCTACACTACTCTACACTACTCTATCCTACTCTACCCTACCCTACTCTACTCTACCCTACACTACCCTAATTTTATTTTTTTTCCATAAGAACCTTATCCTCACAATAAAAATCACAACAAAAAAAAATCAGCCAAATCGGTCAAGCCATTTTCATGCTATGTCGTGACAACGGAAAGCGGATTTCATTTTTATATTGAACGCGGGGGCGTGGCCTAAAGTGAACCCGGATCCGGCATAGGGCTCCCGTTACGTAGTTATAGCGCCGATGGACTCGAATCCGGGTGTTTTTTGAACCTGGCAGCGAAAGTGTTGATTTGTTGTTTCTTTTAATAGTGTGGTCAATTATAAATCTAATTGTCCAAAAAAAGTTTTTTTCTACACCTTTTTTTTGTGTCCAATACTAACCATAACTTTATTTTTATTTGAGACTTACTTAAAAAATTACAATGTAGTAGTTTTTTTAGAATTGGGTGATATATTGAGAGATTTTTGTTGCGTAATATGACTAACATTGTGTTTTTAGTAGTTTTTATTTTTTATAGTATTGTTCATACACACAGTACAATAAATCACCATTATTAATATGAAATTAAGTACCACATTTTTACGTAAAAGTATTTAAAGTTGTACAAACAAAACAAACAACGTGTGTCTTATAGACCCTACGATTGTCCACTGATTGTGTTTACGTTAACCGGTTTTTTCCAATATCGCCGCATACGCAACAAGCGGACGGTGGACACTCACACATTCCCCGTGCGCTTGTAGTCGTGCAACCGATTCGAGCGGTTGTTTGAAGTGTATTATGTCCATAATGTCCAATTTTACGAGTCAGTCAATGTATCACAGCTTGTTGAATACAAAGATCTCTTCACAGGAATAGGTTGTCTTAAAGATTATGAATGTCATCTGTCAATGAAGCCTGATGCTATTCCATCTGTTGATGCCTGCCGTAGAATTTCATTCAGTCTATTAGAACAATTAAAAGAAGAATTAGCCATGTTAGAAAAGGATCAAATTATAGTCAAAGTCGAGGAACCAACAGAATGGGTAAGTTCTATTGTGATTGCATCAAAGAAAAATGGTAAACTACGCTTGTGTATTGATCCAAGAAAACTTAATAAAGCAATTATGCGTCCTCATTATCAATTTCCAACGATAGATGAAATTAAATGTAGCCTCTCTGGTGCACAGTATTTTACTAACCTTGACGCAAACAAAGGATTTTATATGCTCAAGTTAGATGAAGCTTCTTCAAAGCTATGTACATTTATCACACCTCAAGGTAGATATAGATTCCTAAGACTTCCCTTTGGTATAAATGCAGCCCCAGAACTGTTTCATTCCATTATGACAAAGAAGTTCTCTGATATCTCAGGAATTAAAATCATTTTTAGGTTAAAACAAGTCTTAGAAAAAGCTAGGGAAATAGGCATAAAATTCAATAAAGAAAAGTCTAACTTGTGTGCAGCGTCAATGAAAAGCAGAGTTAGCGGTACACTGGTATATTGAATAAGTTTTTGGAATCTTCCCGCCAAAATACAAACATTCATAGACAAAACTATTATGATCATAGACAAACTATTATAATCATAGACAAGCTAAAGTAACCATCGGTACATTTTTCCCCCTTAAGCTAGAGTACACGTAATATAATTAAATAACAATCAAAAGATACAAAGCGTTTTACTTAGTTGATCGAGCCCGATTATAAGCTCGCAGAGCGCGAGCAGACGCACCTGACGGTGGTGGTGGTGTCTCCGGCCGAGATGCCACTTCAGGCTTAGTTACCTGCGACTTCTCTACAATACCGTCAGAAGCGTCTTCGAAAGTCTCTTCAGTTTCCTCACGGGCCAAAGGGACCGCCTGCTCTGGGGTTAAGTCTTTATTCTCGGAGACTATACTGGTACGAGATAATGAATAGCGATTCTTATTATTAATAGGTATAATTTGATCGACATGTCTACGCCAACCTACTCCATTTCCAACGTCTACTTTGTACGAGACCGGTCCTGTCTGATCGACTATTGTACCTGACGACCACTTGTCCCCCCTTGCGGTGTAGTCACGGGCGAGCACCGCGTCGCCCGGTGCCAGATCCCGCGGCGCGCCGCCTGCAGCGGCCACTTGCCGCTCCTGCGCGGCACGCACTACACTGGACACGTCGGGTCGCAGCGCGTCTAAGCGCCCGCGCAATCTGCGCCCTTGCAATGCCACCGCGGGGGACACACCAGTAGTTGCGTGCTGGCAGTTTCGATATTGGAACAAAAATTTACTGAGTGCCGTGGCGACGTCCTCGCCCTCGTACAAAGCACGTTTAATGGCTTTCTTAACGGTTTTTACAGCGTTTTCTGCAGCCCCATTTCCCTGTGGTCTGTAAGGTGCTGTGGTGATATGTTTTATACAATTTCTTTCACAAAATGTCTTAAAATCCTGTGAGAAAAATGGAGGGCCGTTGTCAGTGACCAGTAATGATGGCAAACCAAACCGAGCAAAAATGGTTCTCATTGTCGCGATAGTGGCCTGTGCGTCCGTTCTACTCATTGAAATCGCTTCTATCCACTTCGAGTTTGCATCTACGATGATTAAATACCGTTTGCCCCCACAATCCGCGAAGTCAGCATGTACTCGCTGCCATGGATGCAGCGAAAACTCCCAAGGGTGCAACGGCGCATGCGGCGGCGCGTCGCGGACTGCGAGGCACGCCGTGCAAGCGCGACATACCTCTTCTATATCTCTATCCAGACCGGGCCAGTATACATAATTCCTAGACAGATTCTTCATATTTTATTAATTCCTAAATGTCCTTCATGAATTTCATCTAAAATCTGTTTTTGTAACGTATTCGGTATAACGACCCTATATTTATAAATCAAGCAACCTAATTCTATACCTAAATCCTGTTTTCTAACGAAATACGGTTTTTCAGCATCGCTCACTGTCAACGGCCAACCAAAAGTTACATAACCTTTCACCTTGCATAACAATTTATCTTTTTCAGTCTCCCTAGCAATATCCTTAAAACTAACAGGGAATGATTCCTCTATGAGGTTGATGTAGGTCACTGCATCCACTAAGCGACCCTCTTGAGGAAGCGGCAGCCTTGATAAAGCATCTGCTGGCCCATTGTCAGCCGAGCGTACGAATTCCACTTTGAAATCGTATGCGGCCAGGCGCGCCGCCCACCGCTGTAGCCGGCTAGCCGCCGTTTGTGGGATGCCACCCTTAGCACCAAATATGTGCGTCAATGGTTGATGATCTGTACGTAATATAAAGTTTCTGCCAAACAAGTACTGATGGTGCTTTGTTATACCAAATAATATAGCGAGTGCCTCCTTATCAAGTTGGCTGTAATTCCGCTCGGCCGCGTTGAGTGTCCGAGACACGTAGCTGACCGGGCGCTCGCTGCCATCGGAATAGCGGTGAGCCAGCACTGCACCCAACCCATACGCACTACTGTTTACCGAGAGTACGAGAGGCCGTCCCTCCTCGTAATGCGCTAACACTCGATCGCCCAAGAGAACTCGCTTAGCTTCTTTAAACGCCTGTTCACAACTGGTATCCCATTTCCACTTTGTATCTTTTTTTAGTAAATTGTGTAATGGGTGCAATAATGTGCTCATATTACTAATGAATTTACCATAATAATTTAGCATTCCCAGGAAACTTTTTAACTGTGTTATATTCTCTGGTCTAGGCGCGCTGGAAATAGCATTCAATTTAGCTTTGTCTGGTCGTAAACCCTTTTTATCTATTATGTAACCTAAATAATTAACACTATCTTGTAGGAAACTACACTTACTTAATTTAACTGTTAAACCCGCTGTGCGCAAACTCTCCAGCACAGCTCGCAAATTACTGAAGTGCTCTTTATCATCAGCTCCTGTTGTACAAATATCATCCAGAAAAACAACACAACCCGGTATGCCCCGCAATGTTTCTTCCATTAATTTCTGGAATTTTTCGGGTATGCAAGCTAGACCGTATGGCGTACGACGGTAGGCGTATGTTCCGAGGTGAGTTGTTATAGCTGTATAAGGTTGTGATTCTTCCGCTAAGAAACACTGTTCGTAAGCATGTGTGAGATCAATTTTAGTAAATTTGTCTCCTCCACTTAATTTTGCAAACAACTCATCAATACGGGGCAACGGATAATAGTCACGCTTGAGCTTTGGGTTAATTGTAATTTTATAGTCTCCACATATGCGTATATCTCCATTTTTTTTAACAACCGGCACAATTGGCGTTCCGTAGTCAGAATAGTCCACACGGTATATCGAACCATCAGACTCCAGTCGCGCTAGCTCGCGCTCGACACGCGCTCGCAGCGCTAAGGGTACGGGCCGCGCACGAACGTACACAGGCTCATTGTCTGTCAGCTGTAGTCGAATGGTTCGCTTACAAGTCCCTAGCTTATCCGTAAATACCTCAGGAAATTCAGCACATAGACGATTCACGAATCCATCGTCGGTAATCTTGTGCAAATTAATTTGAGTTATCTTAAGAGCGCGTAACCAGTCCCTTCCTAATAATGGGCACGCTCCATTTCTAATTACATAAAGTGGCAAGGATTTAACTTCTACATTTTGTAACCTAACTTGGACTTCTATATAGCCAAGCGACTCGATGCGTGAACCAGCGTAACTCCTTAACATTAAATTATCTGCTATTATGGTTTTATGGGAAAATTTGCGATTATACAAGTCTTCATTAATAGCTGAAATACGACTACCAGTATCAATTTCACACTTTGTCTCAAAGTTATCTATTATAATGTTTTTAAAGTACGGTTTATTGTCCTTACCCGCAATAATCTGAAACATATCGTCCGAATCGTCCTCACCACTGATATAATTATGCCGATTGTTCGCCCGATTCACTAATTTGCACATCACTCTTAAATGCCCCTTTTGTTTGATGAGTGTCATCACAACTGTAATTCACATAGCGGCACGGTGCCGCTATGTGCCTTACTGCACCGCCAGCATGCTTGCGTGGTCGCGCCGCGCGCTCCGTCCGCCGCGCGCTCCGCGGCCGCCGGACCCGCCGCGCCGGTCGCGCGCGCGCCGTCCTTGCCTTCCGCGTGTGTAGTGCAGGTCTTCGCCTGCTTCGCCGCGAGCACCTAAGGTCGTAGTCGGCACCATACTGCCGCTCACCTCCGCGTGCTTCTCTGCAGCCTCCAGAGCTAGCGCTAACTCCACTGCCTCTTTGTATTCTATTTTTCTTTCGGCAAATATTCTGGATCGCATTGCGTCGTTTGCCAAACCCGATACAAACTGGTCTCTTAAATTTTCCTCGAGAGTAGAACACTTTTTACATTTGCCAAAATTACAAGTAGTTGCCAGGTGCTTGAGGGCCTGTAGATATTCCATTAAAGGTTCGCCGGCCCGCTGACGCCGCAGCCGAAACACGTGGCGTTCGGCAATCTCTGATCGCTGCGGTTCTACATGGTCGGCAACTAACTGTACCAAAGTTTCGTAAGTTTTGTTCTCGGGGAAATCAGGCGAGCACAGATCACACATCAATGAATATGTTGCTTCGCCTACGATAGTAATTAACATCGGCACTTTTAGATTTTCTTTAACATCATTTAATAACATGTATTGGTTAACCCGGCGTATATATGCAGGCCATTGTTTTGAGTTAATATTATAGGGTTCTAACTTGCCGATCGGCATTTTTGTGACAATGATAATACTGCACGTGAAATCAGACACCGAAATACGTAATTAAGACACCGAAAATCAAATTATCCCATCCTCGTCGCCAATGCAGCGTCAATGAAAAGCAGAGTTAGCGGTACACTGGTATATTGAATAAGTTTTTGGAATCTTCCCGCCAAAATACAAACATTCATAGACAAAACTATTATGATCATAGACAAACTATTATAATCATAGACAAGCTAAAGTAACCATCGGTACAATGTGTATTATTATTATTTTGAAGATAAGGGGCTATGCATCTCCCATAGTGTAGGAGATGTAGTCACTGCGACCTAAAAGATCTCTTGTGACTCACCACCTTGTTAGAGTAACTCTTTTAGCCGGGAGGCTTCCAGGAAGTCTAGAATACTCCTAGCTTTAAGAGTTTTAATCTCCTCCGGGCGGATAATGTGTTGACCCAGATGGATATGTAAAAGTGAAGTTAAATATTTAGGACACATCTTTTCTAAAGATGGTTTAACCCTTCAGATACCGTCAATTAGAGACACATTAGTAAGACAATAGATGCGCGGCCACCGGTGGTCGCTTGGGGATTCATGAATTAAGAGTTGATGAAAACAAAGTCAAAGCCATTTGCAGTATGCCACCGCTTTGTAGGGACAAATGTCACAGAATTACAACGTTTCTTAGGCATGGTCACATATTTAGGCTCATACATAGAGAATCTATCGGAAATAACTTCAAAGGGAATTGCTCAGTTTGTTAGGGTAGCATGGTTTAGTGTGAATATTAACTATAATATTTAATGACTGCGGTTTTTGATATTTTATACTTCAGAAAAACTAATTATAATAGTAAAAAGTTGCAGGAGCCTGTAAAATTAGTTCCTAGTTAGTATGTGTAATGTGAAACTTGTCGTTGAAAACAGTTACAATTGTGTGTATTTTTTCTTTAAAAGAAATGATACCGTTATTATAAATAACATTCTCTTAATTTGAATGCATTACTGCACATGTTAAGGAAATAATAAAGTGGAAAAATTAAACTATTTTTAGTTTGAATGATTTTTATTCGGAATCGTAAATTAATAAAATATTATCTAAAAACTGGGCAGGTGGCCTAATATTATTTTCGTGCCTTGCCCAGCTTAGGTACCATATTATCGTCATAACGTGAGCACAGCAACCCACGGTTCTCCTCCTTATAAGACAATTGCAATAATATTGCATTATTGCTTCTCTGCCTTGCAGATTATTATTAATTATAATATATACAAAATATACTTTCCGACTCATGGGCCTGCTTTGAATTTTCCCTCTTAATAGAGTGCAATTCTCAGTTAAGGGTAAACCTTCAAGATTACTGGCTCTCTCCATACACACTTCAATTGTATAGGAACCATCATTCCTGATATGCTCCCCATAATATGATCTCGCTTGCTTTAACTGATATATGTTCCACAGGCAAATAAAATCAGCTCACTATATGTCAGTCTCGGGAATGATATTGTTACGCCGTTAAACTTCAAAACGTCATATCTCCGACAAAATAAAGAGTGGCAACGAATAATTAAAACGCATTGCTGTTCGAAAGCTCTAGAACCAAAGTACCTACCTAGCCTGACAAGATCTGGAACATTCCTTCATAAGTACCTACTCGTTGTACCTACTATTTAGTAGGTATGTAATCTGTAGGTATCTGTTGGTGGTGTAGTGTATGTACCAAATTGTGGGTACATTGATATTTATTATTAATTATAAGTCTTGGAGGTAGTCTGTGTAACCTCAGATTTGGCCAGTCATTATATCATGTCTACTGCCGTGACTACGTGCTTTATTTATTCCCATATCCAGAGTGCTTACCAACCCAAGAATTGTTCAGTGGCGACGAGGAAAATCGAACCGTAAAAGATTTACATATAGAAGGAATCGGAAACAAAAAAAAAAAACAATGTCAGTTGGCAGGATTGCAGAATTCGACGTACAAAAGGACGATTGGAGATTATATATCGAGCGTCTCGAGCAGTATTTCCTTGTAAATAAAATTACAAGTGAGTTACAAGTGCCGACGCTTATTACGGTTATGGGAGCAGCTAGCTATGAGCTGTTGGTAAATTTATGTACCCCCGCAAAACCAAAGACAAAAACGTTCGAGCAAATAACGCAAATCATGGAAAAACACCTTCAACCAAAACCAAGTGAGTTAGCAGAACGATATAAATTTCGAAATCGCAAACAACTCAGTAACGAAAACATATCGGACTATGTAGCGGTGCTAAAGAAGATGTCCAAGTCTTGTGAGTTCGGGGCGTGGCTTGAAGAAAGCTTGAGGGATCAGCTGGTTTGTGGGATAAGAAGTGAGACCATTAGACAAAGATTGTTTGCAGAAGTCAAGTTAGATTTTCCGAAGGCATACAATCTGGCAGTAAGCATGGAGGCGGCAGAAAAAGATGCAGCGGTGGTAATGGAAGGGTATGTCAATGCAACAAGTGAGGCGAAGGGGACCGTGGATTGTCAGCTGATAAAGGCGCGGCGGGGCGGCGCGGGCGCTGGTGGCGCAGGCAGTGGCCGCGCGCCTGGTCGCTTGCCGGCGGGCGAGTACATGCAACGCAGGCAACCGCGGGCGGCCCGGGCGGCACAGGCAGCGTCGGCGCCTACGTCGACGACGGTGGAGCGGGAGCGGCAACAGCGAGAGTGTCGAGCGTGTGGCGGGCCGCATGAGGCGGTCGCCTGCAAGTTCGCGCGCTACGTGTGCCGAGTGTGCAACCAAGCGGGTCATTTGCGGCGAATGTGCCCACGACTCGCTTATCATTACACCGTCGAGGCCGAGGACCAGGACGAAGTAGCGTACAGTGAGGATAGTGACGAGGTAATAATAATTGAACTTAATAAATTGACAGTAACGCAGTGTAAACCTATTTTTGTATCGTTAGAGGTCCAGGGAAAATTAATGAACTTTGAGTGCGATACGGGCAGTGCCGTTTCATGTATAAATGAGCACACGTACAATGAAACATTTAGTAATTTAAAAATGATAAAAAGCAGTATTGTTTTGAGGTATTATACGGGTGAGTGTGTAAAACCACTAGGAGTTATAAAACCGCTAGTCAAATATAAAGATAAGTGTATACCGTTAGACTTATACGTGATACAAAACGGAAAAACAATGCTGCTCGGTAGGCAATGGATGGCATTATTAAAAATACAATTGCCGGTATTGACTTACGACAGTTATGTAAACAACAATAGTGTTTGTAATGGAACAAATTTTGATCTTAGAACATTTAGTTCCAGATACTCTAAAGTGTTCGCGGACGGTTTGGGGCGCTTCACTGGTGGCAAGGTGGGAATTCACTTGCGGCCCGGCGCACGGCCGGTGTTTATGCGCGCGCGCCCGCTGGCGTATGCGCTGCGCGAGCCGGTGGAGCGCACATTGGACCAGCTGGTAAGGGACGGTATTCTCACTCCGGTCGAACGATCCGACTGGGCGACGCCTATAGTGCCCGTCGTGAAGAAGGACGGCAGCATAAGGATATGCGCCGATTATAAGCTGACATTGAATAAGGTAATAGAAGTCGATCGCTATCCACTACCTAGGGTCGAAGACTTACTAGTTAGGTTAAACGGCGGCGAACGTTATAGTAAACTAGACCTTTCCCAAGCTTATGCCCAGTTTGAATTAGACGACTCACGGGAGTACACGGTAATTAACACGCATAAAGGATTGTTCCGATATAATAGATTAGTGTATGGCCTGGCGTCCAGCCCAGCGATATTCCAAAGACGTTTGGAACAGTTGTTTGCAGATTTACCGCAGGTAGGCGTATTTCTTGATGACGTTATAATAACAGGACGAACAGTGTCCGAACATATGGCTAATTTGTGCAAAGTTTTTGACCGATTAGAACAGTATGGTTTACGAGTGAGAAAAGACAAATGTTCATTCTTTGCTGAATCAGTGGTCTACTTGGGACACGTAATCAGTAAGGACGGTGTACATACCTGTGCAGATAAGGTCAAAGCAATTACAAACACCCCCGCACCGTCCAACATATCAGAGCTGAGGGCGTTTATAGGCATGGTTATGTATTACGCTAAGTTTATAAAGAACGTAAGTACTATTTTAGCTCCAATGTATAATTTATTGAAACTAGGTGTGAAATATCAATGGAGTGAGGAATGCAAGGATGCGTTTGCCAAAATTAAAACGTTGCTAGCTAGTAGTGGTGTACTAACGCATTACTCGGCCGAGCTGCCTCTCGTGCTGACTACCGACGCGAGCAGCGTGGGGGTCGGCGCCGTGTTATCGCACATTACACCGACCGGTGAGCGGCCAATTGCTTATGCCTCGCGGTCACTTAGCGTAGCTGAGCGATCATACTCGCAGATAGATCGGGAAGCTCTGGCGATAATTTTCGGAGTCAGGAAATATCACCAGTATTTGTACGGACGGAAGTTTGTGCTGAAAACGGACCATAAACCTTTAACTTATATTTTCGGGAACAAAGTAGGAATACCAATTATGGCCGCATCTCGATTACAGAGATGGGCAGTTTTGTTGTCCGCATACAACTATACCATAGAGTATGTCGGATCAAAAAAAAATTGCGCAGATGCATTGTCACGTCTACCCTGCAAAACAAACATACAAAAAGATAGAAAAGACAGTACGTACGTTCATTTCGTAGAAGATTTTTTACCTATCACGCATAACGATGTTAAAGGGGCTACGCGAAAAGATATCGAGTTAAGCAGAATTATGTCGTTCGTTCAGTCTGGTTGGCCAAACGAGGGTTTGGCAACAGTAGAACTACAACCATACTTTCACAGACGGCGTGAATTATATACGGAATTCGGTTGTCTCATGTGGGGTTATAGAATGGTAATACCCAGCAATTTAAGAAGTCTTGTTTTAAAACAGTTACACAGTGGCCACATAGGTATCGTAAAGATGAAGGGACTAGCCCGAAGTTATGTCTGGTGGCCCAATATAGATTCGGATATAGAAGCAACGTGTAAACAGTGTGAGACGTGCGCCGTGGAGGCCGACGCACCGCCGCGGGCGCCTCCACAGCCATGGCCCTATACCGCACAACCGTGGACTAGACTGCACATAGATTTCCTAGGGCCATACCAGGGTACAAAATTTTTTGTGTTAGTAGATGCCAGTTCAAAATGGATAGAAATATTTGAAATGAAACACACGAATGCCTTATGCGTTATAAAAGTACTAAGAACTACATTTGCTAGATTTGGTTTGCCCGAAGAGATAGTCTCCGACCAAGGGCCCCCATTCACCAGTGAAGAGTTCAGTTCATTCTTAAAACAAAATGGCATACGACAAAACTTTTCACCAGCTTACCACCCGGCATCTAATGGGGCGGCAGAGAACGCGGTCAAACTCTGTAAACGGGCTATTAAAAAAGCATATAGGGACAAAGTAGACGTAGATACAGCATTGCAGACATTCCTATTAGCGTACAGAAACTCAGTGCACAGTACCACAGGAGAAACACCCGCGTCTATGCTGCAGAAGCGTACACTTCGTTCCAGACTCGACTTGCTTAGGGGCCAGCGGGAATTAGAATATAGAGTGCGCGAGATACAGAGTCGCCAGGTAAAGTGCGAGGGAACTGGGGCACGAATTCTTTGTGAAGGTGATACGGTCTGGGCGAGACAGTACGGTGCGTCAGACAAGTGGGTGAAGGGAACGGTGAGAGAGGTGGAAGGTACACGTAGGTATGTGGTGGATAGTGATGACGGTAGACTGCTCAAAAGACACGTCGACCAAATTAGGCGCCGTTCTCGACTCTCAGATGTCCCTTATCAAGAAAATGAGTCTAACGAGGTAGCAGGCGACCGGAGTGAGACTGCGGTTCCGTCACAAGCTGATGGATTGGTGGAGATATCGGAGTCAAGGCATGAGATTAAAGATAAACCAGGTATTACAGAAGAGGGTGGTATGTTAGACAAAAGCAGTACTGATTCTCAAGTAAATATCATGCCTCCGATACCCCCGCCTCCTGACCCACCTAGTTGTGTTGCTGAGCCCGCGCCACCAGTGATGCACTCTAAACGAATGCGTAAGCCAGTTGTCAGATTTGAAATTGATTAATATATTAAAATGCCTGTTTAGTCTAATGTTCCTAAAATGTATGTACGTATATTAGTGTTACTTTTCCTAGAATAAGAAGGGAGGTGTAGTGTATGTACCAAATTGTGGGTACATTGATATTTATTATTAATTATAAGTCTTGGAGGTAGTCTGTGTAACCTCAGATTTGGCCAGTCATTATATCATGTCTACTGCCGTGACTACGTGCTTTATTTATTCCCATATCCAGAGTGCTTACCAACCCAAGAATTGTTCAGGTGGATAAGGGAAATGGTACTTTCCGCCATTAACAATAGAGTCGAAATTCGCGTGAAAGCGACTCGCGAAGGACAAAGTAACAAAATTGATTTATGGCCCCGCGTCGCGACTCTATTGTTCTAGATCTATCCTGAGACGTCAGTATTTAGAATTTTCTTTGCTCCGCATATAAATACGAGCCCCCGAACGGAAGTGAGTCAGTTTTGATTTCGACTGCGAACAAGAGCGATCTACCCAAGTGTGCGAAGTGATTTTATCTAACGACCGAGGCTATAGTATAACCACAGAACAGAAAATATAGGTAGAAGTGCCCCTAACGTGGCTAAACACGGGAACCAGTGTCGCCAAACTCACACATTTGCGTATAAAATTGTACATTACACACATAAAAAACAGAAATATGATTGGCTACGAAGCTACGAATTACAAACTTAACTTTTACAAATCATATTCTTATTGCTTTCATAAATTAGGTCTTATTACAACGTGAGAAAGTTGTTATTATTTGACATGACACGAACAATAAAGAAGTTTTAACCAATTTACAACGAGTTCGGCTACTCAACGCTAGATGGCACTGTAACCAATTTATTCTATTCAGAACGCTAGTGCCTTTGAAATAGATGCCATATTCACCTGCACTAGTATATAATATGTAATAGGCGAATTTCGCCTGCTGTTGACACACGCGAGATATCTAAGGGCACTTCCTCTACTTTTCTTTATTCCGTGAGTATAACGGAACTCTAGTGCTAACTGTGATTTGGATTATTGTTGACTGGACAAATTACTTATTGTTTGTGGTAAATAAAGTTCTTTATTGGTAAATCGGCATTTGGTTACCCACGTACGTAACAATATACTATCGATGTTTACATTTATATTTAAAAACTGTGATTGTCTTCTATTTAAATTATTTTGGATTACAAAATCAGCAAGTGTATTATTAATGTAAAGTCTTTAATTTATTATTTCTAGGATGTGACTTGCATCTTCTCTATTCCTGACCCTTTGGTGAAACTTATTTATCAACGCGGCTGCGACTTTGAAATCAATGATAGCCTGCCTGGACGCCAAGTTAAAAAATTCATGACGGAATATTTTAAACGAGTGTTTAAAAATCCCTTTCACCGCTTCTACAACCCACCTACATATAGTAACAGTTCTTTATTTATTTGCTGCTAACGTTGATAACTGAGTTTCACCTGCTTGTAAAGATGCAGGCATATGTCACAGGTGCCACAGAACAGCACGAAGTAAACGTAGTGCGATGTGAAGTGTTACTAACATAGATTTAAGTCTTATTTACTAACGACAACTTGTATTTACTCTATATGTATGTTAGTCTGTAAGGTATATATCTATGGGCCAAGATGCCTGAAAATAAATGATTTATTATTATTATTATATGTACAGAATAATTACATTCTTCTAATAGTGGTACACAGTCTCTGAAACCCCTATCCAGAATAAAAACATCTCCTGCCTGAAAATACTGCCTCAAAGGGTTTGCCTCGGTTCTAAATTCATTCATCATAATATAAACATCAGATGGTGTTGCTGGATATGGGCCTAATACATCGATAATGTATCCATCCGAGCATACCATTAGGAATGGTTTCATAAGGTTCCTGTACTTGTGCAAGGAGTAGGTATTTTTTTGATACAGATAATTAGAACTCTTTTGCACGTATAAATATATGTACCATCAATTAAAATAATTGGTTTTCTGTCTTCTCTTTATGCCTAAATTATGAGGAACAAAATCCTCAGACAAGTTGAAATACGTATTTTCATCTTGTCGACAGTCTTCAAAATGTTGATAAGCGGATGAAGATGCGACATTTCGTGGTGATGCTGGATATGCAATATTTTGAAATGCGTGCTGTGGAGATGCAGGTGGATTATTTTTAATGGACTGTTGTATCACTTGAGGAGGTTATCGCACTTTTAAATAGTCTGCTGTGGAGCTGCTGGAGCAGCAACATTTCGAAATGTTTGTTGTATTAGTGGAGCTGGAGCATAATATGGGACTGTGTTGAATTGAGAAATACAGGCGGATGATGCGATATTTGATGTCGATGTACTGGTAGATGTTGCCTCGTTTTCATCCAAGATTTGCGTCGCTAACTGCATCACTCCCATCTTGAACCTTCTTTTTTGAGCCACATTCATAGCCTTTATTTCAGGCAACACACTTTGGAGGAAAGAAAGGTCTGTATTGAGTGGTTCATCTTTTTTTTCATCTCTTCGTCTTGAGGTGAAGTAATCGTACGCAGATTTATCTTTCTGATTTGTCTTTCTGTGCGTGGAGATGGTCAGAGGGAGGGAGGCTGATACGGTGACATTGAGTCCTCGCCAGCGTCACTGTCGTCCGTTTGAAGAGGATTAGTAGGAAGGTTAGATTTAGATGTTCTTGGTTTTAAATATCCATCCAAAAAATGTAAATGTGGGGCGAGATAATATTCTCTCAGTACTTTGGTTGCAGAGCCAGATGGAAGCAATTTTGATTTATTATAGTTCACATATCTGTTCCGTATATTTCCCCAGCGTGCTTTGCAATCAGTAACTGAAACAGTTAAAACATCAAATGTCAAAAGCTAAAGTATTATAATATATATTATATAAGATAATTCTTTACAGGTATTTCGCAGACAGATGTTTATTCAAATCACTACAGCCACAAAACAAACCTGTCAAATTCTATGGGAAACATTACAACCAGAATATATGCCTATTCCTAATACAGAAAAATGGCTGGAGGTAGCTGAACGTTTTCATGCTCTCTGGAATTTACCAAATTGTACTGGAAGTCTTGATGGTAAACATATCCGTAAAAAAGCCCCAGCTAACTAAGGGTCAGCATACATAATGTATATGACGTAGTTACACAAAAAGGATCCAATCCACGTGAAGGTAGTTTTGAGTTATAGGCCAATGAAGTTGTAACACAGATTAGTCGAACATTTGACATATTTAGATCATATGTGTTGTGATGATTATTTAGCAAATTTTTCGTATTTAATTTCGTATTAAGTTTTGTAGTAAAACTAATACAATTTTATATAGATAATGTGGAAAAAGTCGATCTGAATCCTTTTTGCTAAATAAATAAGTGTGAGGGTGCTGCTCAACATATCAGGAATAATGTGTCATCAATAGTTTTTAGAGAACCAATAGGGTCGAAATATATGCCTGCGTTGTCAGATGCTGGCTGGATATAGCTCTGACTGTTTGTTGCCACGGACGGATAAATGTAACTAACCAATTCTGGAATGGAAAGTGATTGTATATTACTAGACTATATATAGACTGTACTATACGCTATTGCTAGTATGTAGTTTCATTTCGTCAAAATGATGTTTGACGTGACGTCTATTTATCAGGAGTGATGCGGTGTTATTTCCGTGTATTTTTACTATTTTGTATGGGCCTTTCCATATTGGTGAAAGAGCCTTTCGAAGCCGTAGATGATTTTTCAGATAGACAAGGTCGCCGACCTTGTATTTAATTGGCCTTGTACGAGTGTCGTAATAGTTTTTTGAACTTTCTGTAGATTTTTGTATGTGTTCTATAGCTTTCGTTCGACAGTATTTAAGTCTGTTTTGGAGTACGCGAACATAATCAGGATAGGTTACGCCTGTGGTCTCTTCGTAGATAGAATCTGGTATGTATGGTTTATTTCCAAATACGAGTTCGTAAGGAGAGAAATTAGTGGTTGAATGAATGGCGGAGTTATAGGCAAGCATAGCTGTATATACGAAACGGGGCCAATTATTTTGCTCTTCATTCACATAGGATTTTAAGTATTCTTTTAGGGTGGAATGACTCCTTTCAAGAGCGCCTTGAGTTTGAGGATGATAGGGGGTACTCCACAACTGTTTGATTTTTAACAGCTTGCATGTTTGTTTAAACAGCTCAGCTGTGAAGTTAGTACCTTGGTCCGTTAAAATCGTTTTGGGTATTCCGTAAAAGTTTCAGCAAATTGTAAAATTAAATCAAGGATCTCTTTTGTAATTCGTTTACATTGAAATAATAATAGTTACAAAGGCGCCAATTCTTTTGGTACAGTGTTGAATGTAACGAAATACTTATAAAAAAGGATCTAAGCCGTTTGGATCCTTTTTGATATTTAGGTATACTGGTTAATGAGACATTTATTTTCAGCAAAAAGGATTCAAGTAATCTGGACCCTTTCTGATATTTGAGTGTGTATATGTTACGGCTAATACCCGAAGTGCGGCTACACCTAGTTTTAGCCGGTTAGAACTAGGTGTAGCCACTTACTCTTGGTTAAACCTAGTACGAGCCGATTGTTTTCGGGTAAAACTAGATCTAGCCTTCATCATGCCGGCTACAACTAGGTCCAGCCATTCCCTGTTGGATAAAACTAGGTCTATCCGATATCATTCCGGCTAGAACTAAGTCCAGACAATCCCTGTTGGATAAAACTTAGATGCGTGTCCCGCCAAGCCTTCCGCCCCGCGTCACACTCATGACTCACAGCATCTGCAGCAGCGGCGCGGGGTGGAGGGCATAGCGAGGCACGCGCCTCTGCAGGTTGTGAGCGCCAGGTGCTGCTGATCTACTGCAGGTCTACTAGCGAGTGTGACTCACAGCGTCTGCAGCAGCAGCGCGTGTCTTAGTTTTATCTAACAGGGATTGGCTGTACATAGTTGTAGCTGGCATGCTATCGGCAGAGCTTTTTTAGATATTAAAAAGAAACGTAGAGAGTTTTTTTATTCTTATAAATCACATTGTAATAATTAACACAAATTATTAGGAGTACAATTTTTAATATAATAGGAGCAATCAGGAACATTTTGTAGTTGCATATTAACTATAATTTAAAGAATGTTATTATAATTATAAATCACACTTTTATAAAGTAACATTAACTATTTATTAGAACTACTTAAACTTGAGTGACATTTTGAGTTGCACAAAATACCAGCAGCTTTGCAGAGGCACTTTTTGTTGGCACAGTTGGTTTTGCAGTGGCATCTTTTATAGCCTTGCCCACCAGAGGTCGATTGTGCATTGGCTATTTGGCGTAGTGATTTCTTTTCGGGTGAAACCAAGTCAATATCTAAAAATTTTGAGTCACACACAGTGAACTGATTTCTTGAAAATAGTTCTGTTATAGTGCCGTATTTGTTTCCTAATTTGTATAACCCCTTGTCGTTACATTTAAATACAACTATTAACACATTGGGAAAGTCGCATCTACCTCTGTCCACGTCAGGAATTTTTACTCGGACTGTATCACCGATATTACATGGGGGAAACTTTTCATTTGATGAAGCCGTCATTTTTATAGCTTGTTTTACCAAACCTTCCTGTGCGCCTTTCCTGTTAGTGTCAATTTTTAGTTTCTTTTCACACAGCTTAATTTTTTTCTCCTCATTCTGGTCACAGAGCCCGCAATATGTCATTTCGATTTTTTTCTGGCAACTTCCTGATGTTGATGGCTCATTTTTTTTAGTAGCTTCGTCACTCTCATCATCAACTAACTCTCTAAGAATTTTCTCAAGATCTTCCTCACTTTCTATATTTGCAAGGACTTCAGGTGGTAGATCAGATGATTTCAGCCCGACCTTTACATCAGAACCGAACATTGCCTGGTACGGCGATCTTTTAATTCCGTGATGGTAAGCTCTATTTTTCATTAGCTGAATAAATCGTAAGCCTTCTGACCATTTTTGGCAGTTCTCGTCAGCCATCCAAGTCATAAGCATTTTTTCGATGTCTTGATTGGCACGTTCAACACTACCTTGTGACTGACTGTGTCGTGGTTTCCCATGCACAATCTTCAAACCTGGCCACATCTGCGTCAAACTTTCCACAACTCGATTCGCGAACTCTCTGCCATTGTCGGATTGAAGTATTGAGGGTGATCCAAAAGTTAGGTAGGTCTACGCTAGAGTATTAGTCGTGTAACAAAATTTTAAAGAACCTACTATTATATCACGACTTAAATAGAGATAAATAGAGAAATCCCTACCTACCTACCAGCAGTGTTGGGCATAATTGAATTAACTTTTTAATTGTAGAAGCAAACAATTACAATTTTTATTTCAACTAAATTAATTGCAATTAAATCTGTTAATTGTGGTTTACAATTAAATCAACTGCAATTAAAATTTTATTTGCATTTAAATTAATTGTTTCAAACAATTAATATTTAATTTAACTACGTATTTGATGAATGTAAATATGGCAGGAGTCCATAGCGTGCACGCACACTGCACGCCCCGCACCCCCCCCCCCTTCGACTTGTGCGCGTGCGCCTCACTCGCTCCTCCAATATTTTTTAGTCTACCGCTGACCGCTGTACGTGTCGCAACTTGATTGTGATGCGCACTCACGCAGAGCGATTCACAGCACGAGTCACGTCATTCAGTGCGTTTTGATTTTGATTGATTTTGACATACTAAGAGTGATTTGAACAATTCATATACCTACCTATTTTACGGATATTTCTACAACTTCTTAAAAACTTATTAGTTATGGATGAAGATAATTGTAGTAACATGTCGTCAACGTCAATTAATATTTCGGACACGGACAATAATGATTCATTGAATCAAGAGTTGCAGTCTCAGGGCTCAAGTACATGGACGAATTCACTACCGCGTCTTGGACTACTTGACGGTACGTTTTTTTAAATATATACCAGAGGAATCTACAGCGCATAAAATCACAGCTCTGTGTACTAAATGCTTGCCTAGTACTACTAAAGTCAGGGGATTTGATAATTGTACATCTAATTTTCTGAGTCACCTCAAACGGAAACATGGACAAGATTGCGTAAATGAATATAAACATATTTAAAAAGAAAAAAAGAAGATAAAATAAACACATTAGTTCCTAGCAAAAAATCGAAGAAAGGTGGAGAAGTCAAGTCGAAATATACTCAAGAGGATTTTACACTATATTATTGAGATTGTACAAAATATTATTGAGTACTTTATTCACTCTATGATCCCATTGAGATCTGTAGAAAATCCATACTTTTTGAAAATATTCACCAATTTGCAGATATCTGAAAAGGGTTTAAAACTTATAAGTCGTCGTAGTTTGAGTCGCCATATAAAAATTTACTACGAAAAACAAATGTCTACTATCAAATCGGAATTGATGGATGTTGATTTCGTGTGCACAACAACAGATATCTGGTCTGGAAAGAAATGAAGCTTTTTAGGTATGACAGCGCATTGGATAACAAAAGATTTGAAACGGCATTCAGTAGCATTAGCATGTCAGCGGTTCAAAGGAACTCAATTCAAATTAAAAAAAAAAAAAACAAATATAAAAGTTGCATTGCACGCTGATGTGTATGCGTATCCATGGTGACTGCGCGCGCAGTACATTGTTGTAAAAAAGATGGCGTCTCTTCCAAGTGCAATAAACTAGCATCCGAAAGGCAACGGTGGTTTTATTTGGTAGCCGACATATCACTGGCGACGAGGAAACCCACGTTTACAATTATAGAAAACGAAATTCGAAAATGACGAATATCATCGGAAACATATCAAGTTTCGATCACGACGCCCAAGAGTGGCCAATATTTAAAGGTCGGCTACTGCAATTTATGAAGTTGAACAGCATCAAAACGGAGAATAAAAGTGCTTTGCTGCTGACCCATTTAACTGACAATAGTTACCGCCTTGCAAGGAACTTGCTGCACCCTGAGATTCTAGAGGAAGCAAAGTTCGAGGATCTGGTTGAAAAATTAGACAAACATTTCACCCCGAGACGTAGCACTTTTGCCGATAGAGAAAAGTTTTATGAGGCGAGAAGATTTGATGGCGAGAGCGTCGAGGAATGGGCGGCGCGTATGAGAGGATTAGCCGTGGACTGTGAGTTTGGAGAATCACTGGACATGCTGCTGCGAGACCGATTCATTCTCGGGCTAGCACCTTGCCGGGAACGTGACCGGCTGTTTAAAGAGGATGCCAGCAAACTCACATTTTCTAAGGCGTTGGAAGTAGCTCAACAGGCTGCGTACGCGCGATTGGCTCGATCTAGGGCTGCAGAAGATGTTGACAGCACGGCAACAATCGTCAAGGCCACGCATATTAAGGAAGAACCTGTGTACCGGCTGAGCGGGCGGCGATCGCGCGGCGAGGCAGTCGCGGCCACCCGCAGCTCAAACAACAGTTCCGAGGAGATTCGTCGGTGTACAGTGTGCGGTCTCAGAAATCATGACGCTGAAAAGTGTCGATATAAAAACTATCGGTGTCAAGTGTGTGGGGTGAAAGGCCATTTAAAGAAAGTGTGTATTGCAAAGAAGGAAGAATCACGTATACATTGTTTAAACACTGACAAAAACATTTCGGAACAAAATTACTGCGAGGAATGTGAATTATTCAATGTGAGGTATGTTGGTGGCGCGCCTATTATTATAAATGTGTTGATTGATTCTGTAGGATTAGATATGGAGTTGGATTCGGGGTCTGGGGTTACTGTTATTCCCGAAACGCTATACACGAAATATTTTATCCATCATAAATTGATAAAATCTACCCTAAAGATGTGTCTTTATAATGGTCATAAAATCTCGCCCTTGGGATATTTCCAAGGCCGAATAACTTACTTAAATAATTCTCATGACGTTAAGATATTTGTTTTGTCGGAGGTCCACCGTTACTGGGACGAGACTTTATGACGAAGTTTAGGTTGTATTTTACTTCTGATATAAATAATATATGATATAAATAATATACGAAACCCATCGGTAACCGAGTCCGACACAAAAGAAGTGCATCAACTTTTATTAAAATACTCCGATTTGTTTACTGATGAAATAGGTAAGTTCAACAAATTTGAGGTGAAACTTATTTTAAAAGATGGTGCGCAACCGAAATTCTATAAGACACGTTCTGTACCTTTCGCTTTAAAAAAAAAAAGTGGAAGATGAAATAGATTGACTAGTAGGCTTAGGGGTATTAAAACCTGTAAAATTTCCAAAATACGGGACTCCTATTGTTCCAGTTTTAAAAGAAAATGGGACTGTTAAGATAGCCGGTGATTATTCAATAACATTAAATAAAGATTTAGAAATCGAAAAATACCCAATGCCTAGGATAGAAGAGGTTTTGTGGCGGGGAGTGTTACAGCAAAATAGACCTTAGTAATGCTTATAACCAATTCGTCCTCGAGGAATCGTCACAAGAGCTGACCACAATAAGTACATTTAAGGGTTTTTTTAAGTATACACGGCTTGTATACGGTTTAGCAAACGCTCCCGCTATTTTTCAAAGAGCTATGGAGTCTCTATTAATTGGTATAGACGGTGTGAGCATATGGTTAGACGACGTTTCTGTAACTGCGCCAACTAGACAATTACATTTCAGTAGGCTAAACGAAGTTCTTAATAGATTGAAAGAAGCCGGTTGAAAGAAGACAAACCTTAATTAGGTTCACAATTTTTTTTTTCTTCTTTGAAGTTATCACACGACTTTAAAAACAAAATAGCTCGAATATAAAATGGTTTTTATTATTACGTCAATATCTTTGAAGTAATTATAAATTGTTTTGACAAAAGGACTCGTATCTAATCGAATATGTACATTAGGTGCATTATGATGATCAGAGGGACTTGTACTTTCATAATGAGTAAACACCTTCACTGTTACTCTGATTAAAGCTGCTGAGACATCTATTATTACTTCCGTTGGTGGCCTAAAATTGAACTGTTTCCAATGGCTTAACCAATTGGCTATAGATTGTAAACTATGACTATCAGTAATCATCTGTCCTACGGGAACGCTTTTATAATTATTATTTGCTGTTAATAATACAACATACAAATACAATGTTTTTGTGAATCCTTCCTGAGAGTGGTTTGTGGAATCGGATAGAGTGCAATAGCTTTTGGGTCTTTCATTTTTCTTATACACAACACTAGTGTGCAGAGATATTTGATATTGCGAAGCGCCAAAATCGCCTGAATCTCTTCCTGCAATTTACATGTCGCTCATTCAGTGCAACAATGACGTAATTACATTTTTAGAAATTTTACAGGAGATGCAGTCAAAGATTAATAATAATGGTTATGGCATTTTAGCGAAACTTATTACAATTCTAATTGTTGGTCAGTGGGTCGTCCTATAAATAAAATCAACGTAAATGATGTTTTGCCCGATGAAAATAGTCTTTCCGCACATTATAACATTATAAAACTTGTTTTGAAAAAAGTGTAATTACGCCGTTGTTGCACTGAATGAGCGATGTGTAGTTCTCGGAAAAATCGCAATGAATTACTAATTCATCGTCCGCAAGGTTGTCTTTAACGTTTTTATAAGATTTGTACTGATGACTTATATTAAAAAGATGTTCTTTGAATTTTTTCAACTGTGCTTCAGTAAATGATATGAGATTCTCCAGCTTATCTGATTTAAGTACAGTACAGTCTCATCTTTTTTCTTATACTCGACATTTGTGGATGACCACTCAATCCAAGACACAATTGATTGGTACCTATATCGGTGTTTTTCTCTAAGATAAGGTAGACAATGTTTTAGCAAATTTTAAGTTTGTACCAACATCACTTTTTTGGGTTTGTGTTTGAATGAGTGTATACCACGAGATGTCACGTAATAGGTTGAACGTTGTACGCCTCTTTAAGAGATAGCGATACAATGTAAATTTGTTTACGACGTAGAAAGTTACACATTTAATTTTATACCTTCATTTCAATTTATTTCCAGGTACTCGGCAAAAACCTTGCCAGAAAAACCAAAGTGTAATCACAACAAAAAGAGTGTGTACAAATGTGCAATGTTGACTTTTAATGATGTTTTTTACTTCCACAAAAAGTTTTACCGTAATCCTAACAAGATAAGTCAAGATAATTATATTTTACAAAATATGCCATTGGCTCCTGTTAAAAGAAAACGCCCTAGAAATAACAGTCGAAATGGACGCGCTTTCTGAAAGCAGTATTTCATTACTAAGCACAGTAGTAAAGAAAAAGTTCCTGTCTGCCTCGCTGCGTTTTGTGGCATTTTAAAAATCAAACAAGGCCGTGTTAAAGGCGTTTCCAATCGATACGCAGCTACAGGAGAAACAGCTTTCGAAAAGCGTGGAGGGGACCATAAATATCATGCTTTTCGGTCTAAGAGAGAAGCTGTACAGAATTTCATAAAAAAAATTCGGCCATTAGATAGTCACTATTGCAGAGGCAAAGTTAAATAAAGAATATATCTGGATCCCAGTCTAAATATAAGTAAACTATACAGGATGTATGAAGACGAATCGACGCCGGGATATTCAGTGACTAAAAGTTTCTTCAGGAAGGTATTCAATACCTCTTTTAATATTGAATTTGGGTCTCCGCGCCAAGACGTCTGTTCAGACTGTTTACAGTTGCTAGAAAAGTTAAAAATAACTCAAAACGAAAGTGAAAAACAGAGTTTGCGAACCCAATATAGAATACACAAAATAAGAGCAAAATGCTTCTTTGAGAAATTAAAGGAAGATGATCCAGAACTGCTCATTTTGTCCTTCGACTGCCAAAAAAATTTACCTCTACCAAAAGTAGCCGACCAGTCGGCGTATTATTCGCGACAATTATATATTTATAATTTTACAATTGTCGAGGGAAATTCTCACGCAAGCCTGACTAAAGATAATGTTTTTTCGTATATATGGGCTGAACACGTGGCAGCCAAGGGTTCTAATGAAATATCGTCTTGCTTATACCACTGCCTGAACCGAGTAAACCTTGATGGCAAAAAGAAGAATAAGGCTTGTTGCTGACGGTTGCGGCGGCCAAAATAAGAATTCGATATTGCTGGGAATGGTTGCTAAATGGCTGCATGAAACAACACAAAACATAGTAGAGTTAGAAATAGTATTTCCTGTCACTGGACATAGTTTCATCCCACCCGATCGGGTATTTGCTTTTGTGAAAAAACAAATAAAACGACTAGAAACTATATTTAACCCTCAGACATATATTGATATCATGGGGTCTCATGCGACTATCCGTCGTTTAGTTTAGAACTTGACCTTGATTCATTTTATATAAAAATTAAACCTATATAAAAATCAAAAATTAACGATGCAATTAAATTGTAAAATTTAAAACAAAAAGAAATAAATCTCAATTTATATGTTAAATCACACCATAGAGTTAACAAGAATAGACAGAAACACTAATTTCGCATCTTTGTACTAACTTAACTAACTAAATTAAGCTACTAAAATACTAATTACGTCTAATCACAATTTTTTATGAAGGGAATGAGGAAGGATGTAGAAGGTACCTCATATGCCAACCGCTTGATATATTATCACCATCTCTGCTCACTCATATAATTTGCGCGTTATCTAAACTTATTTATTTGGTTCGAAGATTGCCCAATATAGAATGTCTCACTGATTTTAAGCACGACGACTCTATATATAGTCAGTAACCACTCGCGAAACACAGTCCACGTGTTTTAATGTATTTCACAGGTTTCCGCACTTGACTTTTCGCGGCGGAAACAGTTTGCGACAATCCTACCGGCTGCGCCAGTTAGATTTTAGGAGCGCAAATAAAATAGCGTTTGCGTGGAAGGAAGATTTTATTACGACCCGAGCTTTACAGAAGTTCATGTAAGACTAACTTAGCCTATCTTAATTTTATTACATAGCAAAACTTATCCATAGGCTGGTGCCGCTGGTGGCCGGCCACCTGCGGTCGCGACACACATCCTGTCACGTACGCCTCAACGCAAAGACGCCAAGTCAGCGTCTAGACTCTACCTCAGCGTTAGGTTGGGAACATAACTACTTCCATCATGTATTTTTGTTTCGTCGAATAAGATCTCTTTATTGCCCTCCGTATATTCTTCTTGTTGCCCGTTTTATTTTATACACTGATTGTTTAATTACACAACTTATGACAAAACCGAAACCGATCAAAAATTTACACCAACAACACAACTTAGAAAAAACTAATCACAAAATAAAATATAATAAACAGCGTTCATCAACAAACAGATACGTAAATGATTATTTTCGGAGCAGAACAAACTGTCATAGGTCCATCAAGCAGCGCGCCTCAGCGGTCACTGCTTTTTAGTTAGTTTTTAGTTTTCGTCACTGTTGCTCCGCGTAGAAATGAAAGAGAAGCGAAAAGACGCCGCGATGGCGCGACGTTTCGTTCGACTCATTCGAGTTATTTATCATTAAATACATTAATCCTTACAAATATCATATTCCAATCGATAAATAAAAACAACAGTTCCCTTTATTATTATATATTACATCACCGTTATTATTAATATCTAGATTTGTTTATAAATACAGTTACAATTGCTACAATTTCAATTTAAATGGTTATTTTATGTTTTTTTTTTTTTTATCGAGAAAATTTACCGAAAACGTGTTTTGAACACAATGGTCCACCCATAAATGTGAGTGGTTGACCAAAAAGGGACCTCAAGGGAAAATAATTGATTTCGAGTAAATCGCGTTTGAAATTTCGTGTAGAAACAAGTTTCGACTCGTGCGCGGGCGGGGGGCGCGGCATGTTTTATGTCAGTATGCGACTTCGTTAGTGAGTGTCAACACGTGTTTGCGGTTACTACGTTATTGGCGACTTATTTAGTGTCAGTTTCTTGTCTTTATGTGCGTAACTAAGTGTGAGCTATGATTAAAGCCACGTCTGTTTTGTTAGAGGACGAATTACGTCAGTTGGACGATTATTATGGGATGACTGAAAATGATGAGTTGGAATTGCACGACCTTGAAGTGGAAATTTTAGATTTCGATGCAATAAGTTTGGAGGACATGTATACTGGTGCTAAAACTGTAAATGAAGGAGAAAATGACAACATTATGGAGCGAAGCACTGAAGATATACGAGAGGTCGAAATTATTACTAAATTCATGGATGATACATGTAATTGTAGTAAAGGCCCAAATGGTGGCCCATGCTCAGGCATATTTTCTCGACAATATCTATCACGTGTTCGGCAGCAATACATGGATATGGATTTTGAGTAAGTTGGAGTGTCATAGAAGAAGCACACAGCTGGGAGATAAGTACAAAAAATTTTCTTACACCAAACCCATATTGCGGAACAAATATTTTCATGCCGATATAGAAATATGCCAGTCAACGTTTTTATTTCTTCATGCAATAGGCATCAAGGCCTTCAAAAATATTCTCAAACATTTTGATGAGAAAGGAGTGGCTGATAAAGTTCATGGTCTAAAAGGCAAACCTATTCATAATGCAACTCCCACAGAACATTTGGATATGATAGTTAAATTTATTAAAAATACAGCTGAAAAAGTATCTATTCCACTACCTGGTCGACTTCCGCAGTTTTGGGACTTTAGAGTCATGAAATTGCCTGCTAATTTAACAAAAAGGCGTATGTATAGAAACTATGTGGAGTCATGCAATGATAGCAATATTGATCATGTCGGCTGGACGACTTGCATACAATGTTGGAATACATATGTGCCTTACATAACATCCATGAAACCAAGCTCTGATCTCTGTCCAGTATGTCGAGATAATAATATAGCCATCATGCGTAATATTAACATGCCCGATCAGACGAAGACTGAAAAACTGAAGCAAGCAATTAATCATTTAGAAGAAGCTGATATTCAAAGAAAATTCTACAATGATATAAGGAAAGATGCAAGTGTAGCTCTAACTCAAGCCAAACAACTGGAGCAGAAACCTGGAATGCGTGTCTTCAGTATCGATTATGCACAGAATATCCATTATTCCTCATCTGAAATGCAAGTTGGACCTGCCTTTTTTAAAACTGCAAGAAAATGTGGCCTTTTTGGAATAAATGATGAAGCAGACAACACACAGACGAATTATCTCATAGATGAATGTGACAACATAGGAAAAGGGGCAAACAGTGTGATTAATCTCATTCATCACCATTTAGAATCCAATATTTGTGACCAAGATATTCAGCATATTTGTGCAGATAACTGCGTGGGTCAAAATAAAAACAATGCTGTTGTGCATTACTGTGCATGGAGGGTAGAAAGGGATTTAAACAAGACAGTGCATCTTAACTTCTTATTGGTGGGCCACACTAAGTTTTCCCCAGACAGAATGTTTGGACTTTTTAAACAGAAGTTTTCTAAATCTACAGTAGATACTTTGCATGATATCGAAGAATGTGTGGCTAACTCGACAGTTTCGGGAAAAAATAAGGCTATCTGTACGAATGACTACGTGAACGAAATAATAAATGTTCAGTGGTATGAGTGGAACGCCTACCTCAGCGAATTCTTCACAACTATTCCAGGAATAACACGATATCACCACTTCACTATTAAATCGGATGATCCATTTACAGTGGAATGTAAAGTTCTAGCTAACAGTTCAGCTCAAAAATTTAATATTGTTAAGAAGGGAGTGACTTTAGATGATATCACTTGTATGCCAAATTTATTAGTTCCACCAGGGCTTTCACTTGCAAGACAATGGTATTTATTCGAGGAAATAGCACCCCTTTGCACTTCGAAAGACGCAGCTAACCTAACATGCCCAAAACCACAAGAAGCGAAACCTACAAGCCAGATGGCTAAAGTGGATCAGCCAGGACCTTCTGCTAAAAAACAGACGGCTAAAGAAGATCAGCCAGGTCCTTCTGCTAAAAAACCCAGGAAAGTTACTACCTGTGGGCGTTGTAAAGAACCAGGGCACACCATACGTTCATGCAAACAAAACAAAAAGTAAAGACTATTCATTATTATAATTTTTTATTTGTGATTGTAATGTTTGTGATGAGACTTCATAATTATTACTATTGTCAATTATTTACTACTGTGCTCGATTATTTTTATTATTTCATACATCACGAAGCGCCTCTTTATTTGTGGAACAGTGGATAGTTCCTTGCCGACAAATACTCCGAAAGCCTCATTAGACGCCTCTTTTTAAAAAAAAAAAATCTTCAACATCTTTTTCCGTTTGAGTAGTAGCATCCAACATCTTCGGAATTGCTTCATTTATTGTGTCATCCCAAGCTTGACCGTATTGTTCAAACAAAATATTATCATCATTAATTTTATTAGGATTTAAGTTTTCTTTGACTTCTGAAACACAGAAAAATTGTTAAGTTTCTACTCGCAGATTATTTAATATTGAAGTGTGAGCTCCATTATAGACTTTGAAACAAAAATAAGTTGTTTTAATTACCTTGGGTATCATTGGAGACCTTTAAACTTTTAGGACTGTCCATTTGAGTAGCGTCGTCGTCACTTTCTGACAAGTACGAACGTCTTTTTGGACCTGCACACGATATAGAGACTTCGTTGCACTAGAGATAACCTTAAAAGTACAATAAAACAATAAAACTGATTGTATCCACTTACCTGACATCACAAAAACTAGTGTGCGCTGTGTGTAAGGTGTAATTTTTCCAAAACTGCCTCGGCTCACAAAAAAAATCATAAAAAAAAACACTACAGCACCTAAAAATATTCTGGTTAGACCAAAACAAAGCTAAAAGACCACAGATTAAAAAATTCAAAAAAAAAAATTAACGGTTTCCAATCCCTCCAGGTCCCTTTTTGGTCAACCACTCACAAATATGATCAAGATTAACATATCGACACCGGAAATTTCAATTGTCGTAAAAGACATTTTGCCGAAAATGAGTTATTACTTACTTATAAATTTTAAAATCTATTTATTTGAAGAATACAAAATATTTACATATTAGCATTTAAGAACAAAATCATGCGCACTTTTTTACCATCTAGGCGATTACGCCTGTCGGTAATTACATGTCCAGCTTTTGAAAAGACTCTTTCCGACGGGGAGTTGAGGTTGCTGGAATACAAAATGGTCTTTTCACTATACCAGTGGATCGTTATTCTTTCGGCTAATGAGGGGCTCAGAAAAATATTTGTCTATCTCTATAATAGCGGCTGCAGTAGGGTTTTGCTTCTTTATCGCACCAATAACTTTCTCATCGAAGTCATCCCAAATACTGCTTATTCCAGTATTGGTAGGCTGTTGTGTCGATGTCCATTTCGTCATTTGTATGACTGGGTAGAGCGTTTTTAGCCGCTACATTGGCCAAATATTTCTTCGCATTATCAAATCAATGCTACTTTTTTTTTCATCCGGGAAACCTTTTTCCGGGAAAAAGTTTTAAACCTTGGGTCTAATAACGTGCTCACAGCAAAAAGCTTGTTATCTTCCACATTCCTGAAACGACTGTATATTTCACTACATATTCGTGTGGCCATATCTTTTACGACCTGTGGAACATCGTCCTGTAAAATAAATGACTCACATTTATTTTTTAACAAATTTGCCAAAACAATTATTTGTGATACGGTCACATGTCGTTCAGCACTCATAATCTCTGTAACCGATTTGAAATGTCGCAACATTTCACAACTTTTTGTTATTGTTTTAATGTCATCAGGTGTTAAATTTGGTGTGCCAGGGTAATCAGTAGCAATTGTTGTAATTATACTTCTTTTTATTTCAAGAATTCTCTCGAACATATCAAATGTCAAGTTCCATTTTGTGATAACGTCTTGTTTGATTTTTAGCTCTTTTTCACCTAATTGTTTTTGAGTTGCGTTTAGGCGTTCACTGGCCAAGACACTTCTGCGAAACAGCTCAATAATTGTTTTTATTTTGGTATGCACCTCTTTGATCTCCGTTAAGCTGTTCTGTATAATCAGGTTTAATGTGTGTGCGAAACAAGGTACTTGCTTCCATTTTAGTAAGGAAATCGCTGCTTGAATATTTGCTGCATTATCTGTGGTAACAGCAACTATTTTCTCTGCAATACCATTGGGGCAATACCATTGCGTCGCAAACCTTTTTTTATTAAATTGGCCAAATTTTGAGCCGTATGACGGTGTGTATCCGGGGTACATTCAAGCATGTAAGATATTGTTTCTGTCGAGGTGTCGTTAGTTTGCACAAAATGAGCTGTAATTGCAACATATTGCTGATGAGACGCAGAAGTCCAGGCATCTGTTGTTAGGGCTATATTCAGCTTGCGTGAGAGCTTTTAATTATTTATATAGCCTCTTTTTGGAATGTGAATGTGAGAACACTGTATAATCCACAAACACTTAGATAACTTTCTATTACAACTTAATATATTTTTATTTTATTATGATTAATTTTGTGCTTTTGTGTAGTGTTGACTGCTCTACACTGTTCTTACATAAATCAATCAATATTGTAATAAACACATTTTTTAAAAGAGTAACCTTGGAGTTTCTTGCCGGTTCTTCTCCATAGGAAACGACCAATTTCGAACCGTGCACTAGCTTCTGACGTTTTATAAGTGCCCTTGTAGGCCTATATGAAATAAAATATTTTGACTTTGACTTTGACTTTACAACGTCTTCTTTAACAAAATTGTAATATTTTTGCAATAATGCATTTGACAAAGTTTTTCTAGTTGGAACCAAGTATGAAGGAGATAGCTCTCGCACAAAAGCCTTAAATGAATCGCTTTCTACTATAGTAAAAGGCAAATAATTTTTAACGATCATTTGAAGTAGTAATTTATTGATGAGTTCGGTTTTTTTTAATGTGGTTTTGAGAAATATTGATTTATGCGGTATATCACCTTTTTTGTCCGACCGGCCAAAATAATAATATTTTGGCCGGTCGGACAAAAAAGGTGACTTGGAGCACAGTTTGTAGTTTGTGTTGTTTCAGGGCAGGCTATAGTCGATGACGTAGTTTCAGACCGAGACGTAGAAGGCATTGGGGAAACTAATGTAGCTGGAACCACCGCAACGGTTCCGTTTCCATTCAAAATTTGTTCCTGTTCTTGTATACCAGCTAGCACTAATGGATGCAATGATTTTAAATGTCTTGTTTGGTTGTGGGGTCCCGCGCCTCTATAGGATAAAATTTTCATACAAATTGTACACTTCGCCTTATGTTCTCCTAAATCCGTGAAGAACTCCCAGGTTCTTGATCTTTTCACAGTTGGGGCCATCTTTATTAGTCTTACGTTTCTTGTGCCTTGGTAAAAGTTCTTCAAACTCATCAGCAGGGTCATCTGTGTCTGTAGAATCTAAGTTATCAGCAATTAACTTCTCACCAAGTTCCATCTTAAAATCACGTATGCCTATAACGTTTTTAACGCCTTTTTTCTTCTCTCTCTGCTTGAACTGAAGGTATGAGTTAGCAACAGCCAAATCTATCATATGAGATATTACTGGTATTGTCCACTTCTTTGTTCTGTTACGTGAAGGGCATACAGCTAGCATTCTATCAACTAAATCTACACCCCCCAAATTTTCGTTATATTCTTTGATAACTTCGGGGCGTCTTACACGTTCATACACTTTGTTTTTCTTCGACCATCTTTCACACTCATCTGCATGTCTATTAGATAAACACGTTGACAACATCACCACGGGCTTATTGTCCATCCAACGTGTCACTGCCATCTTGCCATCTACTCGTGTTTTTATTTCGCAATACCCCCGTTGCTTTTTCATGAAACTCTTATCTTCTTCCATCATACAGTTTTTGGGCAATCGGTTTCTCATAATTGTTCCAGTCGCGTGAAAACCTTTATTCAATAATTCATCACACAGTTTGATAGTGGTAAAATAGCGATCAAAAAAGATGTGGTGACCAGGGACAAGTGCTTCGGTCAGCCGAAGAATAGCTGCTTCTCCGAGACCAAAACCCATCTGTCTAATTTCTGGAAAAGTTGTGTCTCCTTGATATATCTCGAAATCTATAACCATTCCCTGAGGCGTTGCTAAAACAAATACTTTTAACCCTAAGGGATTAGGTTTGTTAGGGTTATATTGACGAATACAACATTGACCAGTGAACGGAATGATCATTTCATCAATAGACATTTTTGCGGTGCGAGGTTGAAGTAAACATCCTTGTCGTACTTTCTCGAAAAGGGGACGCACTTTCCAAATCTTGTCTTTTTGACGCTCTTCGACGGTTACATCAAGATCATAAACCACTTTTAACGAAGTTCTAATTGCGTAAAAACGCAGACGTGTCATAGCTGATGTTATGATAGGCTGTTTCTATTTAGACGACCAATACATGTCTATTTGAGGATATTGTAAAGAAGCCATAATCATTGTCACTCCACTATAAACTTTTAATTCTTTAACTGTAAGACCAAGTGACTTGCCTTTTACATGAACTGCTGTTCTGTTTGTACAATCTACAATTTGTAAGAGTATTTGTTCATCTATATAACGTTCAAAGAACTGTTCGTATGACCATCCATGGTCGAAATTTGGCACGTATGTTGGTTCATACAGATTTATATCGAGAGATTCAAAATTTCCAGTCCATAAATCCACAACATCAGGTTGAGATTGAGACGGTATTTGTCTGTAGACGAGATGATCTTGCTCGTAAACCAGAGCCAGTTGCCTGGCGTATTATAGATCCACTCGATAATGCCGGCGATGGTGGCTCAACAATATCATGGGAGTCTGAATTTACAGAAGAATCACTAGAATCATACCTTCGACGCTCTTTTGTAGTGGTTTCCGTGGGTTCATTATATGTGGGATCTTGGGTATCATCGTCGCTGCTAAAATCGACATCAGATTCTTCTAGTAATGCTAGCACGGTATCGTCAGAACAGGCTAAAACAAATATCAAATAAAATATTATTTACATAATTCCCTTACAGGTACAACCTATACACAGGACATAACAATATTATTTCAAAAGTAGCAGTCTGCATGGTTCCTAAATACAGCACATATAAATTTTATCCCCAATGAAAATAAAATCATGGCAGAATTCGCGTAAATATTGACAAATCAAACAAAATCTGCTATTCGAAAACGTAATTAGAATAACTTTTGATAGAAATAACAACATTTTTATAAGATTTAGAAAGATTGAACTTTCCAATGCCCGAGCGTGGCTCGATACGTCCGGATCTCGAAGCCATTTTGGCAGAATTAACCTTCAGTTGAGCTGTCAAATATTTTTCTATACCTACAACAATCTTCAATAGATGTCGCTAGGGGTTTTTATCTGACGTGACATGAATATTTAACTCTCAAGATTTTTAAATTTTTTATGTTCTATAGGTAGTACAAGTTCAGTGAGGAGGTTAATTTTGTGTGTAAGAGCCTTTTTTTTTAATTTATAATTTGTATATTCTATCTTAAACTATTTGAAACACTATAAGAAAAAAAATATATTATGTAAACATTTAAACAAAATTATTATCAGTAAAACAAACCACGTGAAAATTGGGACAGTCACCAAACTGACACATCTAAAATCCTTAGGTTGAGGCTACATGATATACAAATTAGAAATAAAAATCATGTTTATAGGAACATTTATTTCTTAATTTAATTATCTATCAATAACATTTTATGTTATAATAAGGAGAAATAACAAAAATCAGTCACATAATTTGACTTAGCATTTGGGTTGGAATCACAAACACAGTAAGATACAAAACTTGTACTTTCTTAAATCAGTGTCAAAATATCTACAAGTTGTCTAAAATTATAATCAGTCTTAAACTTTTAATGGCACTTGGAACATTAGAAACTTTTCTGTATCAGGTATAATTCAAATAATAAAGATATTTGAATTGAGTAAATTATAAAGGTAATAACAAATATATTTTTTATTATCTTAGCTACCAACTCTTTTATGAAACATTAGAATATTATCTAAAAAATAAATTTGTCAAAATTGTAAAGATTTGGGATTTTTGAGTATTGTATTTTTTCATTATTTTAGATAGTCTTAAATCAACCAAGTGACATCACACCTATTTAATCATTATATTAGTATAATTACTTGACAATACACTTTGGAATCTTAGCTAATAAAAAATAAATGAATAATAATATTATTGCCAACAATTATAGCACTCATCTTCAATAAAATGGTCATAGACCAAAAAATCACAGAAATCACACCAGAAATAGGAAGTTTGCAATAAATTCCAAATATCAGTTTTACTCATCGCCATCGCCAGAGTAAAATGTTTTTGTCTTGTTGAATTATTCACCTCTTGTTGACAACCAAAACAATTTTCCATTATAATGAAATGAGTTATGGGCCAGGGCCATATGGCATCATCAAAATAAAACATCTCCAAATCATACCTGGTCAGGACTTTGTCTACATCATAAAGTACAACCATATTTTTGACCAATTTGATATTGTAGTATCTGGATCAGTTCGTTGTACCTACTTGATTTATCAATCTGAAACAAAAATAAACATCACTAAATTCTCTAACAAAAGAGACCAATAAAGAAGAAGAAGTGAATAAATACTACCTTCCAGACATCTTCCGCATATATAATTAGAGCCTTCAGATCCTCCTATACATTCAGAGCAAAACCAGTTTTTGCATGAAATACATTTCGCTTTTTCGCCAAATATCGACATTTGTGGCATTTTATATATTTAGGTTTTTGACACATCTGTTTGTCTTTAATAGTACTATGTTTCTCAGTAGGGACTTTATTTTTAGCTGTAGAAGGAACTGTTGGACGATATACTGTGACATTATTATGAATTATGACTGAAGGTTTTTGGGAATGATCTTTAATGGGTCCTAATAGTTCTATAGGTCTTCTTATTGGTGATATTGTAATCACTTCTTTCTTTGGGCCAACATAACGACTTTGAAATTTATTAGTACACTGTATCTGTTTTTGACCTAAATTTTTATTTTCTTCCTTTATATTTAAAGGCACATTGACAACTTTCAAAGGCTCAGATATTTATCTAAAACACTGCCAAAATAATTCAAAATTAAACCTAAGTGAAAAAGTTTTTATCAAAATATTTAACGATGAATACAATATTCGATTCCATATACCAAAAAAAGACAAATGTGTTACATGTACAAAAGCTGAAAATACAGACTTATTATCAGAAAAAGAAATCAAGGATATGGCTGTTCATCTTGAGGAAAAAAGGCAAGCTACCAGAGATTTAAAATTCATCAAAAATTAACTTCCAACGATACGCTTGCAGTAAGATTTGACCTGCAAAAAGTGCTTAATACTCCTCATGGAGAGAGTATGTTGTTATATTACTCTAGAAAATACGCCGTTTATAACTGTTCATTCTATGAAAGTCGAACTAAAAAAGGACACTGTTATATCGTCCCCGTAGTTGGAAAACTAAATAACTCCGATTTTCTAGTTTTGAGATAAACGCGATTTAGTGTTTTTTTTTATTAATGTTCATTTGTTAAAAAAGATGAGACAATTTTAATGTCGGTAATTTTATATTTTGTGGACCTGATTATCTTTAACATTATGCTTAAACAAACTGGACTCTATCTTCAACAATAACTAAATAAAATATATAAAACCAAGTTGTTTAATTTTGCCACAACTACTTTTTGTAACGTAACTGCAATTAGTTATTTATTTCGGCTATTTATTTAGTTTTCCTACAACCTAGATCCATCTGGTAGAGTAAAAGAAGGTGAAATAAATGCAGTTATTGAATTTATCAAACTTGAAATATGTTTAAATGTAAAAGTTGAACGTTTATTACTTTGATATTGTTTAACTGTTATTGGTGCCATTAAAAATAATAAGCTGTATTTTGACATAAAATAGACTTTATTAAAAAATTAACAACAAATCAAAGGTATAGCAATCATTATAAAACTTTAAAACAACTCAATTCAAATAAAAATAATTCTTCATTGGTAATTTAGGAAACACAACTAAAATAAAACTCAAAAAATAATATAACTCATCAGGTACATTGAGTACAAAAATCAACAAACTTCTAATATCAATTACTTAAGACTATTGATCCTAAAATTACGTAAAATAAAACATTAAAAATTCAAAACAATTGAAATGTCTGTACTTAATCAATACTGAAAGGTAAATGTAAAAGACATAAACAAAAGTACAGCAACTTTAAAGAAAAACTACCTTCATACACATTAAATAAAACACGGCGTATGCATGTAATTTAAAATCACGTAAATTTAACAATGTAAATCCCTAAAAACTCAAATAATTTTGTTCGTGTTGTTAGGTTTTAAAAGTGGTCTTCGTTTAAACATGGTAAACCTTCGTACCAGCCCATGAAGCTCTTTAGGAATTATATTTTTCTTACAAAGCTGTAAAAGATCTTTCTTTTTTTGTTTTGTTATAGGAAGACATTGTTTATATGCCCGGGGAAGATCTTCAGTGTTTATAGTCGGCATTTCAGAGTTTTGAGTTCTTCTAGTCGGTCTCCCTGGTTTACAAAGAGCTTTTAATAAATTATATGGCCCATCGTAATCGTATCTGTATTTAATAAAACCAGGTAAATCCTTTTGAAATCTTAGACATTTTTTTTTTCAACCAACACACCTTCTCCCCATTCTCCGCTATAGTTTTGTTTTTAATTATTTTTGAAGAAAGTGATTTTACATCAATCATGTCTTGATACGACAACTCATTTATTTTATACGGATTTACATTTTTATTTTGTCTTTTGGATCTTGCCCGTTGCATAATTCCCTTCCAATCTATTATAGAAAACGTGTTTGTGCACTTTTTTTCTTTTTCTATTGCGCTGTGCATCGAATCTACCTCCATATAACTATGACCACTTTCGAGATACTTTTGTTCTAACACTTTTATTGTCCCATGTGTATGTACTAAGTACAATAAAAATGCTGCTATGTACTGGTTCCGGTTTTGTCCCGAGCATGTGTCTGAATAAAGGGTGACGTGCGTGACAGCCTCGGGTAGATTCTTAATCCATAAATAAATAGCAGATGCTATTTCCACACTGCCTTTTTTGCCGTTTATTTCCGTCCAGATCATACAGTGAGCGTCGTTTTGTGGAGGTTTAAACTCATAAATAGATAAATTATATAAATTTAATTTTCTGGAATAATACATTAGACTATCTGCAGTCGATGGAATCTGCAGTAGACTTTGCAAGTCCATGGTGACACACAAATATGAATCATCTTCTTCCGACCTCTTCTTATCCAGCTCTTTAGATCTATAAGACGCCTCTTTTCGCTCTATATGCTGAGTATATTCATTTAGGATATTTATATTACTTTTATCTTTATTGTAATTATTACACGTGCTACATTGGTGCTTCTTGGGATGATAGAACGCTAAATTGTATTGTGTGCCAAATACTCTCTTATAAATGTTAAATTTAACTGGCACTTTATTGTTTTTTTTTCATTCTCTGCACATACAAATCATACATTTTTGATATTGACAAGGTAGGCTCTAAGTATTTCCTGTTTGATTTTTTTCTACAGTAATGGGAATCCATTACAGGAAAACTTTCAATGTGATTTTTTACGTCTTGTATCTGTTCTTCAGGAGTTTTGTTTGCAGGCGCTTGTCTACCACGGTTATCTATTTTTGTAAATGCACCATGATCATCCACGTGTTTTACTGCTGTTTCAACAGGACCAGTAGAAATGCAAAGAGTGGACATAAAATAATTCTTGCATACTTGTTCAAATACAGTCTTATTTTTTATAAAAACCATATTGTCTGCTAGTACTTCTTTGTTTGTCGATCGGTACAGATTTTCTTGTAG
The DNA here is from genome assembly GCA_949319445.1 of Mythimna lalbum. Lineage (NCBI taxonomy): Eukaryota > Metazoa > Arthropoda > Insecta > Lepidoptera > Noctuidae > Mythimna > Mythimna lalbum. The sequence goes on along the minus strand of OX439357.1, from coordinate 4,990,598 downwards.
TCTGCACCAGTTTAATGATGATGCGCTTAAGCAGAAACTCTTTTTGTAGCTTATAATCTTGTATAGACCAATAGTGTTTGCAAATTATTTCACGCTCGTTTTGTGTAAACTTTTCTGTGCATTTTTGACGGCAACTATTGCTGCATTTAGGACTTTTAGGTAGTTTAGCTGCACAAAGCTTTCCAGTTTTACTCTTATATGGCAAACGTTTTCCTTTCTTCTCTAACTCTTTGTTTCTTTTCCAATTTGTTTGATTACTTTTTTCCATCTGTAGATTTCTTTTTCCTTATTGCCTGTTTCTGTTTCTGTTTCTGAATCTGTTGTTTCTGCAATTGTGACATCGTGTTTCATGGTTCTTCTATCGGGGTTAACTAATGAGACTTGGTCAAAAGGAGTTTCAATAATAGCGCGAGTTGTTATAATTTTACTTGTTTCATCTTCAGAATCACTCGACGGAACTGAGTTTATACCTTCAAATCTCATGTTCATTAAAGATGTACGTTTTCTTTTTATTTTAATTTCTTCCGAGTCCGGGATCCATGACGATCCAGAATCAGAAAAATGCTTGTGACGCGAGCGATGCATCAGTCACACGCGCTGACACCCGCGCTTCCCCCCGCGCACTTCCTTGTTCCGATTCATTGAATAGACACTACAATATTTCGCGTGGCAATTATAAATAACTTAATCTATTTGATTTTATTTGCCTATCATCTTGTAATTAATAATTATCTAGTTGTAGAAGAAATAGATAACATCAAGTGTTTATAAAGTAATGTACGTTTTGACAGAATTCTGAGTAGCAAAATTAAATAAGTAGAGTTATTTACGGCCGAATACTGAAACGCCACTCAAATCTCAAACTCATCTAAATGCTACTTAAAGTTAAGCATCCCTTAAATTTAACTGCTATACACAAACGCCACTCAAGCAATTTGAAACCATGATTAGGCAAGCAGTCCTCAAATGTTTACATAATGGCAACATCCTGCTAGAAAAATTGTACTCCGCACGTTCTCAGTTACAAAATAATTTAGGTCACGTCTTGTATTCGTTTTACGCAGTCTTGTTTGAATGAATATTTTCTATATCTATAAATTATTTGAAATGTATCAGTATAATGTAATTATGGTTTGAATTACTATTGAAATTATATGTTTTTTTACGTAAAAATAAGATAAATATTTATTTAAGACGTCTTAAAAAAAGAAAATTATCTGGAGACGTTTGACGTAGATTGGAACGTTACACTTGACATTCTTACGCGCGATATTATAAACAGAACTTCAGTTGACCATTATTTTATTAACAAAATCCTAAGAATTGATACACGATGGAGGATAAGAAGAAACGTGGATCTAATTATACACCTGCTGAGAAAGATATGCTCTTGGAACTGATAAAAAAGTAAGTACTTACCCACATGAACAATGAAATACTTTATTCTTTACATATAGAGTAAATTTAAAGTATTTACCCGTAAGGACCAGTCTGGTGCATGAACTACTTTGCTATTATGCACACTTATAACATACAGAGCCAGGGCAACTGTTGTCTGTAACTTGTGATAATGAATGTGTAACCCATGTGACCACTTTATCATCTAAAAATCTCAACTTATAGATAGTTTATAAGTACAGTATAATTGCCAAAGAGCATTCATACTCCAGAAACTTACATTAAGAACGATTGTTAGAATCCCGCAACAAGAGTCTTGTAAAGATTATTTTAAACAGTTGGGTATATTGACGGTACCAAGTTTATATGTTTTAGTGCTACTCAGTCACTTTGCAAAATATATACACGAATATGAATCACAAGAAGAACGTGAACTTAGAGAGAAGATTATTAATTTTTATTTATTGAATATTGATTATGTTATTGATTATTGACTATTATTTATTGATTTTTATATTATTGATTAGTTAGTGTTTATTGCTCTGGATTTACTTGGTGTTTATTTAATGTTGTAAATTAATTAATGTAAAACAAAATTCAAACACAATGCAAATTGTTATATGAATAAATAAATGAAATAAATGAAAATGAAATGAAACTCTCCATGTTAAAAATTGTTAATTTTATTTCAGATATCAAAATATTATTGAGAATAAAGAGACCAACGCTCACATGATACTAAAGAAGCGAGAGGCTTGGGACACAGTATGCCAGCAGTATAATGCTGTTGCTGTGAGTGGCTCCAGAACCTGGCAACAGCTCCGTCACCTCTATGAGAACCTCAAACAGAAGTCTAAAAAGAATGTAGCCAAAGCAAATGTAGGCTTGATTTTATAAGGTATCTATTTTATCATATAACATACCTAATTATTAATTAATTTTTATTATATTTTTAAGAGGCTTCATTACTATGAGACCACAGACAGCATGAGAAATGTGAAAACGAAGGCATCATTAGATAAGGTTTGTTTAAATTAAATATTTGTAAAGAAGTAGGACCTTACTGAATATTTCCTCATAATATTTTTTTTATTTTTATAGAAAGAAATTTATCGTACTGGTGGTGGAGCATACAAAAGTGTATTGACAGAACAAGATGCACAAATTCTAGCCATGGTTACTCCTCAAATTCAACCATTACCTAATCCCTATGATGATGCTGCAGCATATTTTGGTTTGTGTAATATATGCTTTAAAATCAAAGGAATTGGCATTATTGAAAGAAAAGAAACAAAATAATAATTATGTTCTTTTTTAATTTATAGGAGATACAGAACCAGAAGTCACAACAGAATATAGTTATACAAAAAAACCTGATAGCGGAATTAAATCCTCTTCTGAAGTAGAAACAATCCACATCTTTGGTAAATGTAGTTTCTATTAAATTTTTCAATTTTTTTATTAATTGTATACTATAAGTACATATTTTATTTTAGATGACAAAGACATAACCATGGCAAACAAGAATATAGCAGAAAATAACAAACCTTGTACAATTACATCAATAAATATAGCAGGTAATATTTTTTTGTTATTGTATAAGTTAAATATTAAATATGATATAATATTGAAACTAAGTATAATTTTATCTTAGAAGGCAGTTCATTTACTTGTAATTATTTTGATAGATGACCAACAACCTGCGACAATCATCATACCCCAAGAAAAAAGCATGCATCCAACATCATCCTCAGCTGGTAATTATCTAATTAATTGTTCTTTGCTAGTGGTATAAAGAGTTTCAATAATTTTGCACTAATTAAATTTTTCAGGACGATTGAAGATATTGAAACCTACACATACTTCAGTAAAACAGCTATATTTTCAGACAAAACTTAGAAATGCCAAATTAGAAACCAAACACCTCATGAACAAGAACAAAATGAAAATGAATCTGTACAAAATAAAAATGCAGTTTTGGAAATTGAGACTACAGAAACTAAAATCTAAATCTAAATAAAACTATAATTAAGTGGAAAAATGTATATTTATTAAATTGGTCCTTACTATGAAGTTTTGATTGGTCTCAAGCCCTATAGGTTGTTGTACCATGGATTCCTCCTCAACATAGGGTAAGGAAATATCCTCATCCAAAAGTTCATCCGATCGTGATAAGGCAATATTATGAAGCACTGCACATGCTACAATGACCGGTGGGATATTTTGTATTTTTAGGCCCATTCCATTTTGAAGGCAAGGAAATCTTCTTTTCAGTACACCAAAGAGCCTCTCCACAGGATTTCTGGTGCTTATTTGGGACCGATTGTAAGCTTCTTCAGCAGCTGTCCTTGTATTTAATAATGGGGTTAGTAAATAAGGACGACATGGATAACCACTGTCCCCAAGAATAATACCTGTCCCAAAGTCCCCACGCTCTAATTGGGCACACAGTGGTGAATCATTAAATATGGTACTGTCATGCACAGAACCTGGCCATCTAGCAATAACATTCCTAATGCGCAGTCTTGCATCACACACCATTTGCACGTTCAAAGAAAAATAGCCTTTTCTGTTCCGATAAATTTCAGATTGGGCCCCTCCTGAAAATAAATTATAGTTGTATTATGTGACAATAAAGCTAACTTTACTATGTATAGTACTGTTAATGGTAATGTTACACAGACTTACCTGCTGTGTAATATTAGCATTATTAATCAGACATAACATTTGGGGATATAATTAACAATGAAGTTGGCAAGCACATACCTGGAGAATTAATTTTGATATGAGTGCAGTCAACAGCTCCAACAACTCTTGGAAATCCTGCTATTGCGAAGAACTCATTGGCCACAACTGGATATTCTTCCTGTGTTGGCATATTTATAAACCTTGACTTCAAGCCGGCTATTTTGGTCGTCACTCTATGCACTATTCTATGCACCGTTGGTTGTTCAACCTCAAAAATATCACCTATTACGCGTTGATAGCTGCCTGTTGCATAATAACGGAGAGCTATTAGAATTTGGTCCACTGGCTGTATGGCTCGGTTTCTTTTTGTCAACGGTTTAATGGTACTACCAAGAACAGAGTCCAAATATAAAACTGTTTCTTTCGAGAGGCGAAACCGTGAAACAAACTCCATGTCGTGGTACTTTTCAAAAGCGTTTAACTTTTCTTCATTTCGGCGGCTTACAGTTGGTCTTTCGTGATCCGAAAGCGAAGACAATGACGATAAAGACATTTTAACACTTTTGTACACTAGGAATCCAAGTTTTAATAGATTTATCTTGATTTGAGGGACCTCGCGATCGCTCTTAAATCTAAGGGCTGCTCAAATCAGTTTGACAGTTCATTTGACAATTAAATAGCGTTGAGTAGCGTTCCTGTATACGACTTTTAAACTTAAGTGGTCTTTGAGGACAACTTAATTAATGGAGCACTTAAATTTAACAGATACTTAAAATTGACGTTTGAGAATACGAAAACAAAGTTTAAGAGCTGCTCAAACGTTTAAGCAGCCCTTAAATATTTGAGTAGCGTTTCAGTATTCGGCCGTTATAGTTTTCCTAGAACTTTGTTAGTTTTATGATAGAATTTGTAAATTGAAGAAAAAATCAACAACTTATTTTATTTAATTTATTAAAAATTCAACTAATCATTGACTACAGTTATTGATTTATATATTGAGTTGTTTATTTTTCCTTCAAAAACTTAGAATTAGTTTGAAGATATGCATTATTCCATCTGAACGACAAAAATGGCTATATTTTTGGAACGGAATAAGATAAATAAATTCCTGTAAGACTCAAACATGCGTCATGTTTTGGATTATTTAAAAATTGGGAAAAGACAAAATCGCCAAAAACTAAGTTATTTAGTTTTCCAAATACGGGGACGATATATGGGGAGAAACGGATGGAAAAAGGGGTGGCAATGAAATTGCTACTTGTATTTATAAATTCCTACTAGAAATTGATAAACGTCCTGTTATAAATGTTTTACTTTATTGCGACTCTTGCCCTGGGCAGAACAAAAACAAGATAGTTCTCACAGCCCTACACTACTTTTTACAGAATTCCAAAAACGTTGAAGTGGTACAAATAAATTACTTACTACCTGGGCATACTTATATGCCTGTCGATTCGATGCATGCAGTCATTGAACGCGAGGTTAGACGAATTATTGTTTGGAGTCCGAGTCAATGGCCGACGTATATGGAATCTGCAAGAAAACGTCCTGAACCATACAAAATTAATGTTTTGGAGTATTCCGATTTCCTCAACTGGGACAACTTGGTGTCTGAAAAATTTACCAATATTTCTCAAAGACAAATACAGCTAAAAGCAATGCTCATTGTCACATTCAAGAAAAAAATCGCTAAAAGTGTGGAAATAAAATATTCGATGAAAGAAAACGAAGAAGCTCAAGTAGTAGCATTATACGATGAATATAAAGGAAGAGGAAAAGGCAAAGGGAAAAAAACAAGAAAACAAAACCAAGATCTAACAGGTGCTGACAAAGTAGAAGATGATACTTCTAATATTGGTTTACCAACGCTTTATGAGAAACCTAACCCTATACCAGTCGCCAAGTATAACGATTTAAAGCGTTTATGTACTAACGGAACAATACCAAAGCGATTTCATAAGGAGTATTTCTACCGTCCTTAGGAACTGTTAGAGACAGTCTTCCTGAAACTGACGAGGAAGACGAAATCGACACAAATGATCTGTAATATTTTATTGTTTAATGATCTCTAACATTTTACTGTTTAACCTTTAATTTCCATGTCTACATAATAATAATAATAATAATATTTATTCATTGTAAAATTTAATAAAATGGTTACATAAAAACTTAAGAGTAATTACAAAGGTCAATGCTATGTTATGTGCCTGTACTAGGATAAACCTGTATCACAGGCGGTAGAAGCTCTTATACTATAGTTTTGTAGGACATTAGAATTAATTACAATATTTAAAAAGTCTATAAATAGTAGTTAATATAATATAATTAAATTATTTATAATGTTATATACCTAGTTTACTTAAACACTAATGTTCACAATATATTATTTTGTATTTTAAAACTGTCTCTTGCACTTTATTCTCTAGTTACACACATATGATTTTGCGTCAGCAGAATTAGTAATTGGGTTAAAGTCGAGGTTGCGTTATATCTAAAGAGCTATGTTTACATTGTATTTATTTATTAGAAAAATATGCTAAAATAATATGAAAAATTATGGTTTGTAGGTCAACACACTGGAATTTTGAGTCAGCAGTAACCGTGATACGGAAGTCTGGCCTTGAGTATGACGCTCTAGGCGCCCTCATAATCTATCGAATTTATGTACCTATGTTCAGCAGCTTTTTTAGCAGGGCACTCTGGGTCTCCCGTCTTGTGGTTGGCAGGTTTTTTGAAGCGCAAACAAGACGCGCATTTAGGCGGCTCGCCTTTTTTTGTACAATCTTGCATGGTGTGCCCTTCTTCGCCGCAGTGGCCACATGATGGGGTAGCAACTTTGCACGTCTTAGCAGCGTGACCGTACTGCTGGCACTTGTAACATCTTGTTACCAGTGTAAAATCTCGTACCGGGCACGATGTCCAATTAATGAATAACCGGTCCTGTGTGATGAGAGCCTTACGGATTTGGGCGGGAACATCTAAGATGTAATTGCAATTCTCAGAGTCTTTTCTGCCAGATTTGTGGCTAAGTTTTATTGAGGTCAAAAATGTATCTCTAGACATAGTCGGAAGTTTGTCGGCCAAATTTTGTTCAAAAATACATTTGTAAACCTCATTTTCAGCCATTGAAGCAGGAATTCCAATCACTATTATGCGTGGTTTGCGCTTCAGAGGTTCGTCGACGGTAAGAGATGGCGAAGCGAGTTGGACCGATTGCTTGAGCTTATCCAGGTCCTCCTTGGTCTCCGTGCTGATGATGAGTCCTCCTTTTCCAATTTTGCGTATACCTCGGACTTTTTAACTTCATTTCGCTAGGGCAAATGATCTTTTGGACAATGTTTTTAGTTTCATCACTGGTCTTTGAGAGGTCCCGAGGGTAAATCGCCACGGAGCTAAAAGAATTAGGACGAACAAAACTATTGGACCTTTTCTTTACCATATCTGCAAAAGATGTTGGTGCAGTTGACGCCTGCAGGGCACAAGATTTGTTGATGGCTTCTTTCATCTCTATAATATAGTCCTTTAAATTTCGTTCCTCAGTCAAAAGGTTTAGGGAGTTATGCGTCCTGTAGGCCGACTGTTTTAATGACTGGTATTGAACAGCCATTTGTGAGACTCCATGTAAAACCTTGCGGCAAAGATTGTTTATTTTTAGTTTCTGATCAGAGTTTAGCTTACCATCGCCTGCAATACTGCATACGTCTTGTAGGCACTGGTCAATGGACCTCATCCAGTTCTGAATCTCGGGAGTCGGAATCGGCTCAATTTTCTCGTCTTCCTTGGCTTGGTCAGGTCTTGGTAGTTGGGGCTGCGTCGGCGTAGGTGTTGATGGAGGGCTGCGTCGCGTCAACCCGCTGCGATTGAAGGGTCTGCCTTCCATTTTTTTTTAGTAAATAATTACACAACCATTATGTTAACTTATCAGCAAATTTAACAACTAGCTAGTACGTAGGTAAACAAGTAGGTCACTAATTATGCAGTGGCATTAATTTATTTATTTTTAATTGCAATGATGAGCACGTCTGTATGCCTCGAGTGCGAAAAATCGAATCAACATACATGGAATTTGAAAGGTTAAATAAACAATATTTTTTTTTATCAAGTCACTTAAATAATTATTTATGGTAAGTTACTTCACTAAAAAGTACTAGCCTTACAAAAAGGTCAAATAATTAGTGAAAATGAATATTTAAAAGATATAGATGACTTCATAGAACTATTCCATCCGGCATCATCTCATTATAGATTAGAGCATGCACCCAATAGAAGATATTTGCCATCTGGACTGACGCTCTTTCAAATGTTTCTATTTCTAAAAGAACACTTAGAACGTCAAAACAAGCAGCCATGTAGCTGGTCTGCATTCCACAAGAGAATTAAAAGGAAAAACATTTCAACTCGGCAACCTGTACAGGATAAATGTCCAAAGTGTGAGGCTCATGACGTAGATCACCCTAAATCTAAGCTACCTAGAGAGCTGAAAATGTCACGGACCATTCATGCCATGAATGTAATTGTGAAGTTTGTTTTCTGTATCCGCAACATTTGGATAATAAAAATATTTCAAGAGCTCACATGAATGCGGACAGCAAGGATGCTGAAAAAGAAAACTCGGGGATCGCGATATTTACCGTAGATATGCAAAAATGTATAACCATGCCACAACTAAATAATAAAGATTTTTTCTTTAGCCAAAAACTGAACCTTTTCAATGAAACCTTTGCTGAGATAGGTAAAGGAAATAAGCTGGCGACGGCGATGTTGTGGCATGAAGGCGAATTAGGTCGAATAGGATTTGATGTAGCAACGGCATATGTTCTGTTTTTGAAAATGTATTGCAGAGATTATACAACCGTAATTTTATATGCAGACAATTGCAACGCGCAAAACAAAAATAAAATTTAATTCTCGGCACTACTGAGACTAATCAACGATTGCTGCAATGAAATCAAAACTATAAAAATTGAATATCTCGAGCCTGGTCATACTTACATGTCAGCTGACAGTGTTCATGGTGCCATAACCAATAAAATGAACAAGTCGGGTAATTTGTATGATTTAGATGATTACGTTGAGACGTTTAAAAGGTCTCGAAAAAATATGACATCTCATGTACATGACCACAAAGAAGTTATGCTATTTAAAAGCGAACTGAAAACTGTTGTCCCTAGAAATTGCAACATTTCCAGTTTTAAAATTGTAGAATTCCGAAGAGGTATTTTCATATGTTGTTATTGTCTAGTGAGTGCATGGTGTTGTAGTTCTGCAACATATGGTTTTTAATAAAAATAGCTATGAAAAAAATATTTACGATTTTTTTTATTATTTTTCCCTGAATCAGCATAAATATATTGTTTTCTCGGTCTAAAAATAAAATCATGCATTTAAGGGCTAAAGTACAGCGTTTAGCAAAAACAATTCCTGCTAATATTACGTTACCGTGAAGTGAAACATTGAGTTATTTTGACAATGGAAACTGTTATTCAATAGTAGATCGAACCCGCACCAAGCTTACATCGTGTAGATTATTTTACGTTGTATTACCATAAAACAATGTAACCTGGGTTGCAGTCTTTTGTCGTCACAGGGCCGATAGGACGCCGACGAGTTAACGTCGTGACGGCGCACATTGGTTCAAGAGCGTAAAAAAAGTCCTTTGTTTCGACCTCCTTTAAAATTTCTAAAATTTGTTACACACATACTAGAATGTCAGTAGAAACAAGTCTTAAAGTTAATACAGATAAATAATTACGCAATATTTAATTATATGATGCCAAAGTAGGGTGATAGAGAATTAATAAATTTCTCGCAAAAATACCGTTATTTCAAGTATGGATAGAACCTAAATACTATAATTATTAACTTTAATTTTTAGTTTACTCATAAGTTTATTGTGTGTACTAATAAAATACGTAATAATAAAGTAATGATATAATTAATAATTACTTGCTATTACATTTTTAGCGAAGGTCGTTTGGAACCTCTTTTTTTCAATCATTAGACCATAACTTATCTCCGTTATCGACCGTTACGTAATAATATACCTCCGGGGATTAATTAGACCCTATAGATTAAAAATACATTAGTTTTAGCTGCAAAAACCTGCGATCTTGGAAATACCAGTTCCTTAACTAAAGACGCTCTGTAATTACGAAAAAGTGCATTATACTAATACGTATTTTTAATGAGTATAATTAACACATTATCATGTCCTGTAAGTATAGATAGCATAGAAAAGTAGTTTTAACTTCATTTATAATTATTTTCTCTTACGATAACAGCATTTATGTATCTCACGATTATCAAATAATCGTGAGATACATAAATGCATCGAAAATTTAAAATTTATGTATCCACAGATTACAGAAAGTGTTTGGACGCAAGTTTATGAAAAGTTGAGTCGTAATTTACTACCTGTATTTACGAAAAAGTGGCAAACTGCAGCGCGAAATAAAAATTATTTTATGGCAAAAAATGAAGAGTGGCTGAAACAGGGCCCCGTTAATACCGATCGACAGAGTCATAGATCGAGTTGCGGCAGCATTGGACATTAGAAAAGCTACCATTACCCGTATCACTAAGGAGAAATTTGGTGAAACTGGTACTGAAGATAAGAAATTGTCCACTCCGAAGAAGCGTAAGTGCAAAGTTTCAATAACTGACATAGACAGTTTTGATACAGATGCTATCCGAAATCACATTTATGGATACTATGAGAGAAATGAGTTCCCGACATTATTAAAATTAACAAAATCGCTAAAAGAAGCTGTTTACTGGAGGCATAACAACACTATGGCATGTGTTGCATAAAGTGGGATTTGGGTGAAAAAAATTAAATAAAAGAAAAATAATAATGGAGAGAGGAGACATTGTGCTTGCACGTATAGCATTTTTAGAGGCTGCGAAACAGATACAAATTTGGGAGAATGTTGTATTCCTCGACGAGACTTGACTTAACGCTAACCACACTGTCGGTAAAATGTGGACAGACGACACCGCTCATTCCTCCACAAAAGTACCAGAAGGAAAAGGCGAGCGACTAATTATACAAGGTGATTGGCAGATGGGTGCAAAGCTTTGAGGCGAACACAGTACAGACAATTTAGAACCCTTTCAGCCATGGTTGTCTTAGACGAAGTCTTCCCAATTTTTTTTAACCTAATTTTTTAATTTTATTTCGGAAATTCTCAAAATTTCATCTAAACTGCTTATTTATGGCCAAATGGAATGATAGATGAATTCAGTTTTATTTTATTTTAATAAAGTAATGTGTAAGCAATTCAGCGAAACATGTTATAGGCAACTATGTCATTAGAAATTTTCTTTACAGACATTTAAAGTTCAGAAAAAATGTAAAGTTTTTATCAATACTTTTTCAAAACTTAATTTAAAAAAAAAATTAGGGTGCTTTTTTTATTCAAACCATTTTGGAAATATGCCTCATAATCGTTCTTTCTTTTGAGATATCATTTACGTGGATATCTTACAAATTATTGAAGTTAGGACTTACAAACCAATTTGAGGGAGAAATTTTAAATTTTGGGCAATCTACCAAAAACTGAATTTTTGTATAAATGAATAGTTTATGTGTTCGAAATGATAACATAGTTCAATCCTAAGAATTTTTTGCACATGCAGGAGCCTCTATGCGCGGTGTGACGGCGTTTCCAGGAAGAACGCCCAGTGAATAGAGAAAAGCGATAAGAGTTGGTTTTTACAGCAAAATGATGGGATACACCGTGTGGAACCTGGAGTCAACCCAGGCAGACACAAAACTGCCATCGAAGAAGACATTTTGGCAGCATTTAGCCAGAGCAGTAGCTCGAAATCTAAACATTTCACAATAAAAAATGTGGCATACAATGCACCAAAATGATAAGTATCCGTTTCATGGCAGGAGAGTGCAAGGTCTAGAAGAGCAATATCTCTAAAGAACAATTCAGTTTTGCCGTTCCCTCACCAATAGTGACATCGAAGATGCATGGTTCCTGAAATCAATCTTGTGGACGGATGAAAGCAAATTTTCAAGGGAGGGTACTACAAACTTTCACAACATCCATAAATGGGCCGACAAAGACAACAATCCACATTTTATGAAGCAGAAGTCGTTTCAGAGAAAATTCTCGGTCAACGTATGAGCTGGAATAATTGGCTGAACGTTGATTGGGCCCCACTTTTTACCGAATCCTTTGAATGGCGAAAATGATTTACAATTTCTGCAAATTGATTTACCACTGCTGATTGAGGAATCAGATGTCACTATCTTCGAAAGAGACCGAACAGTAATTTTTCAACCAGACGGCTGTTCAGCGCAGTTAACGTTAAATGTAAGGAGACCCCTTAATAATTACTTTACTGACAGCTGGGTTGGTAGGGATGGACCCATCCCTTGGCCGGCTCGCTCACCAGATCTGACCCCGTTAGAATTTTTGGTGTGGAGTCGGTCCAAGGAACTGGTTTACACACATGAAGAAATAAATACTAGGGAAAAATTGATACAGAGAATAAATTCAGCGTTTGAAATAATGAAATAGAAGATGATGTTGAAAATAACAACTACAGAAGTTAGAAGACGGAGTTGAGCTTGTATTAGGAATCACGGCCGTCATTTTGAACATAAAAAATAAATAATTTTGATTCAAATGTTTGTTTTAATTAGTCTGCCTAAAATTTAAAATTTCTCCCTCAAATTGGTTTGTAAGTCCTAACTTCAATAATTTGTAAGATATCCACGTAAATGATACCTCAAAAGAAAGAACGATTATCAGGCATATTTTCAAAATGGTTTGAATAAAAAAAGCACTCTAAGTTTTTTTTTAAATAAAGTTTTGAAAAAGTATTGATAAAAACTTTAATCTTTTTCTGAACTTTAAATATCTGTAAAAATAATGTCTAAGGACACAGTTGCCTAAAACATGTTTTGCTGTATTGCTTACACATTACTTTATTAAAATAAAATAAAAATGAATTCATCTATCATTCCATTTGGCCATAAATAAGCAGTTTACATGAAATTTTGGGAATTTCCGAAATACAACATAAAAATTAGGTTAAAAAAAATTGGCAAGACTTCGTCTAAGACAACCATGGCTGAAGGGGTTCTAAATTGTTTGTACCGTATTCGCCTCAAAGCTTTGCACCCATCTGCCAATCACCTTGTATGTCACGCTGGGAATGCAAAAGGGTTTATACCTAATGCCCTTCATGGCATTTAAATCGAAAAAAAGGGAGACTACCATGAAGAAATGAACGCCGATAAATTTGAAGAATGGTTTGAAAATAATTTATTAAATAATCTTACAGAACCGAGCATTATAATAATGGATAATGCGAAATATCATTCCCGGCAACTTAATAAACCGCCTAGTTCGCAAAATAATAAAGCTACCCTTGTGGAGTGGTTGAAAAAAAATAACGCGGATGCCGATATGTCGATGTTGAAGGAGAAATTGGTTCAATTAGTAAAACTACACAAGTCACCGACGCCCACCTACAAGCTTGATGAGATGGCAAAGGAACGTGGGCATCGAGTCTTAAGATTACCGCCATATCACTGCCAGTATAACGCGATAGAATTGATTTGGGCTCAAATAAAAGGTATGTACTTCTTATTAAAGTTAAATACAGTGCGATCTAATGAATTTAAGTGATGGCACAGAAAGAGACCGCAAAAATTACTGTTCCATTTGTGGTCTCACGTTAATATTACCATTGAGGTCGCACTGTAATAACAATTTTGACATAAAAACGTAATTATTTTAGAAACCAAAGTGATTTTTTTGGGATATATCTATTTTATTTAACCTTTCGAGTATCGTAATTAGAGGCACAAAAGAAAGACATTAGGTGTGCGAACGCCGCTGGCGTTAACTTGGGGATTAAGTAATATGGGTGTTTAACCAGTTTACCTAGGCTAATGGAGACACATTAATTTTTTTAATATCTACTTATATATCAGATGTTTTTTATTACTTGCATGTTATGTAGCCAAAAACAATATGTCTCCACCATTCACGGCAAACAAAATGCTTAACTTATTGGAGGAGGCATCCCAACATGTAACGGCAGAAAATTGGAAAAAAAGTTGTAGAAAAAACTCAAAAAATTATAACAGAGGACTGGAATAAATATATCCGGATTGACCGAATTAGGGACCAACAATTTATCATTGCGGTTGGAGAAGATTCCGATTCCGATATGGATACAAGTTCAGACCAAGAGTCAAGTTCTGACAGGGAATAATAAATACATTATTATTTTAAACAGACTGCGTTTTATTTACTACTAACTGTCCCCGCGGTTTCACCTGCGTTATTTCAGGTTTTTGTTTAGTTTTTTTGTAAAGTTTCATCAAAATCCGTACTGTAGTTTTTGCGTGAAAGAGTAACAAATATCCACACACACACACACTCATACAAACTTTCACATTTATAATATTTGTAGGATCTAAAATCGGTAATCCGATTTCATTTTCTTTGCCAATTGATTCGATATTACAAAAAAATCGATTCAATTTCGTTAGGTCACATCACTATAATTGTCAAACAAGAACTGTCAAGGAACTTTGAAAAAAAAGTAGAAAATTAATGGAAATGCCTTCGTATATAAGTCTAAGATGCTCTCCAATAAATTACAGCTATGATTTCGCCATTGTTCTTTGTTAATTTTATAAAAAAAAAGTGTATACTTACAATTTGCGTACATTTTCCGCTTCAAGCAATGTTTTCTTTTTAATAAGGGAGATGTTACGTATCCGAACTTACAAAATAATGTCGAGCCTGTTATGGAAGAACATCGTAAGCGACAAACATACAATTTTACAGGAGAGGTATTTTACTGCTTATTTTTTACTGGGTAATCAGACATGTCTGGTTTTTGTATTATGTTGAAAACACGTTAGGATCTAAGCATAATTAATAAATCATTGCAGAAAGAGTTAAATTATGAGTACTTTTGTCGCTTAAGATAAAATTGAAGGTCATAATTTCATCTTTTTTTTTCAAAAATCGTCATTTACGCTATCACTTTTTGTTATAATGTCAGGTAAATCAATATCAAAATTTTTCACAATAAAACGAAAACATATTAAATCAATTTATATTAATAGTTGGTACTTAAACAATTTTCATTAACATCAATAAATCAATAGAATCAATTATTCGTCGTCACTTTCTTCCGGTAGTAAGTCTCTTGTATTGTCATCATAAGGCAAGGCAAGGTATTCCTGCGCATATTGTGCAGGAATTATACCCTTGTCACACATTTTTTTCAGATCCATGTACTTTGGTTTAGCAATAGGTATTTTTGCCGAGTATGCCGCCGTGGGTGCCTGGAGACGCTGTTGACTTTGGCGAGATCTAATCAAAAAGCTCAGATCCACGCATTGGTTTTCGCAATCAGTAGTAAATCCGTAACTAAGTTCAATTATTTTTGGCTTCTCTCGTTTAACGCAAGCTGATCTTAGCTTTGTAACTGGAATTTTAATTGTTTTTGGTAAATATAGATCTGCAAATTTTTTCCAATCCAAGACATCGGCATTTTCTAGCATTTTAGTTTCATAATTCTTTGGATTTGTCCGGGCGTTAGAAATTAACGTAGGCCATTGGGATGGTGCCCAAACTGTCCTTCCTTTTATGAAGGTTTCGATGGTTGCATGTACCGAATCTACCGGCATCATTGTATGCCCAGGAATCAAAAAGTTTATAGTAATGTTCTCAATGAACATTGCAACATTACTTATGAAGTACGATAACATCGAAAGCATCGCTCTATTTTTATTTTGTCCGCAACAACTATCACAGTACAAAGCTAAAGATGAATGCTCGCCCTTCTCATCAATAATTTTGAGGCAATTAAAAACCACCGTGCAAACTTCATTACAGCCTCTTTTGGCTTCTGACTCATGCCATAAGTAACAATATAATAATAATAATAATAATAATAATAATAATAATATTCCACAACTATCACACAACGCTGTCTAGTCCCAAGCTAAGCAGAGCTTGTGTTATGGGTACTAGACAACTGATAAACATACTTATATATTTCTAAATACATACAAATATAGATAAATTACACCCAGACACAGAACAAATGATCATGCTAATATCCATTCTTGGTTCCACTCTCGTAAATAGTTTCATTAAAATAGGCCAATTTTCTTGAATAATATAAATTTATACTGTCTCCGTGCGGGGTAGTTAGGACTTTTTCGAGATCAAAACTCGCACACAAAAAATTGCTGCGAGCCTGATCATCCAAAAATTTATTTTTTGCGGCATCTTTTTCCTTTACGTGTTTTTTATATTCATCTGAATTTATGGCATCATTTTGAGTTATACTATCTAAATTTTTGATGCGCTCACACATTGCACATTTATCTTTTTTCGGTAGATGGAATCCTATATTATAATATATATATATAAAAATCAATGCCACTTTTCGTTGTTATTTTATAACTCAAGAACGGGCTCACCTATCCAAACCAAATTTTTAGGCTTTGTTCGGACTATTTAGTAGATGGTTTGTGTGTGGTAGGGTTGAGTAGGGTATAGTAGGGTAGAGTAGGGTATAGTAGAGTAGAGTAAGGTAGAGTTGGGTAGAGTAGGGTAGAGTACGGTAGAGTAGGGTAGAGTAGGGTATAGTAGGGTAGAGTAGGGAAGAGCGGGAGCGAAGCCGTGCGGGCAAAAGCTAGTCATTTCTAAAAATAGTTTTGAATGTTTGTTTCTGCACCGAACCTATTTCTTTTACAGTCTCATCTTGAAGATAAACCTTATTAAACAGGAATGACAAATTTCTGAACTCGGAAGGCAAATACAATTTATTTCCTTTATTACGGCAATAGTGAGATTTAACGGCTGGAAGTTTTTGGATAAATTCCTTTACTGCTTAAATAACCGACTCACTATATTTTTTAGAAGGTGTTGATTTACCTCTTTCATCTAGCTTAGAAACATTTATAGCAGTTATATTTTTAAGAGTATATCTTAACGTCATCTGTGGTATTCCTAACGTCTTTAATAAAAACTGCTGGCACACTTTCTTTCTGCCACCCTCTACAAGGAAAGTAATAACGATAGGAGACTGATCGCCTACTACATTCTATTCTTCGCCGGCGAACATTTGTCTCCTCGACTAATGCCAGTAGCCAGTCTCGTTGTCTTACAGAACTCCCTAAACCTCAGTAAAGTTCGTGTATATTCTTTCTATCTTCATCACTAAAGTTCAACTCACATTTATTACCACACTTTTTCCCTGCACAAGGGTTTGGTTGAACTTTTTTACCTTTACCGGAACATCTTTCTGACTTGGCTTGTAATCGCTTTGGTAGAGGACGTTTCTTTCTAAATTCTTTTTCGCCTACTATTTCATCATCATCACCTATCCCATCGTTATATTCTGTTTCAGTAGAACTGCTGTAAGTTTCGAAGAATGTACGCAAAACCGTAGAAGAAGCTGTAGATATTGACGCTAAATCGGTATGATGAGGAGATTCAAAAAGCCGCTTTACTTTTTTGTTCATTGGCATTACCCAAGATTCATCAGAATAAATTCCACTAAAATCTATTTCTGAACTACAATACGTCGAATCAGAATTTAGGTACGGTACTAAGACCGGTTATGTACGCAATATTAACTGGCGTCATTGCTTTTGTGTATGCCTGACCCACACACTCAGCAATATTGTAAACAGTCATTTGCTTACCAGGATGCCTCATCAGCCACGAATCCACAGCTCTATTATAATAACCTTTAAAGGGGGCATTTAAGCCCACATCAAGAGGCTGCATCTTTGCAGTCGTATGTGGATGCAGTGTAAGCACTGTTACTCCAGCTTTTTTGGCTAAATCTAAGGCTTCAATACTGAGGTGGGATTCATGGTTATCCATTATGACTAGAGCTGGGTTTTTTGGGCTCGCAGACGTGTGTTTAATAAAATGCTCCATAACTTTTACGAACAGCTCCGCATTCATCCACCCGGTTGGAGCTGCAAGTCCTAGAGATCCTGTTGGAGCGCCATTTATAATAAAATCTTTAAAAATTTTCCTCAGAAAAACGAGAGCTGGAGGCAATGCTTGTCCTGATGCACACACAATTGCACATATAGTGACCAATATACCCCGTTCACCGCTAGTTATCTTACAAATATTGTGTTTGCCTTTGGGTGCCATAACTTTTTGCGGCTTTTGAACGGTTGTTGTAGCAGTTTCGTCAGTTGTAGATTCTACAACCATTACCAAAGAAAGGATAACGCTCCATGACCTTTTTCAGGTTATCAAAGAAAGACCTGACAGTTTCTTTATTGAAAGCGGTGGCACGCGCCATGCTGCATGCTTCAGTCTTCTTCAGTGTTAATTCTGGATGCCTTGATTTGTATGACCGAAGCCATTCAACTAAAAATAAGAATCTGTGGTTAGTTTTGACCAGTATTATATATTGTTGCTACTTAAAAACATAATCATAATGCCTTAATTTTTAAAAATACCCGTGGAAGGTAGCCATTTTGACGCTGTCCCACTACCATTTTCATTCAAACAACGTAAGTTTAATTTATGTTGCTGACCTAAATATAATAATGTGGTTGATATTTTTTATACATTTACAGCAATAGTTTAATGTGGCTCAAAATATTTAAATAATTTAATCTTTGTGAGGACATAAATTGGTTAAAGTGGAAAAAGTCCCTTCCGAAACGGCATTCTTTGTGAGATGCTGCAATCAAGACTACCATATGAAATTTTCTTTTATCGATTGGCAACATGCTTTACGCTGTCAACGGGTTTCTACAAATAATTCAGCCATTTTGACGGCGGCCGGCGAACGAACAAACTACACTTCGGCAGTGGTCCAATTTTGATGTTCCAGAGCCGAAACCAATTCCAACGTAAGTTTACAAGTTTAATCCTTGCAAATTATTTTGATATCTTTATTAGCTTTCTGTGAACATAAATTGATACCAAGCTTGTTGTTCTGATGTGTTAGTATAAACTAATTATAACAAAAGTGTTTAAGTTAGCGTTCCGTTACTTCCATTCCGTTATCAAAACGTCGGCAACGTAGAAATGGAATTGAAATGTTTCGGAAAGAAATTCTTAGGAAGATGATACATTATGTTTGTAGTACTGGCAATATATTTATTTATAATAATTTAATTTTTATTTTTAATTCAAAGTGACGACTTTCAAATATAATTCGTAACGTCCTAAATGGGTCCCTTAGTTAAAAAAAACACAAGCATTTATATTGTTATATTTTGAGTTTTTGCTAAATACGTATGTAGTTGTGTATAATAAGTGTATTTTATATGTGTTTATTTTGATAAATATTAAATATTGTTGAAATGAATGTGCTCAAAATTACACAAATGTATGCATTTTCACAATATTATTTGAATTGGTTGACTATGTGCAGCTGTGAACGTCGTTTGCCTAAAAGATAATGATGATGATGATTGTTTTTTTTTTATTATTATTGATAGGCTCGCGTTTGACCACTATCTCGCCTGATGGTAAGCGATGATGTGGACGACGATTGTGTATGTAACAAAAGCATTTTTTTTCAGGTACTTTACCTACCTAGTAAAAATGGTTGTCCTAGCAAACGTTGATAAATTTTTAAACAAAAATGATTTTATGTTATTGCAAGAATCAATATGGCCGTGGTTAATAACTCATTTCCGAATTATGGAAAAATGTTTCGGCTGTGGATTTTCCACCAGTTTAATCCATAAACCATACCATTTTATTGTATCTGATAATACAAAAGTGAAGAATTTAATAAATGTTGACTTTTTTTGGTGTCAGCAATGCACATTTTATACCATATATGATCACTATTGCGAAGATGAATGTGATTATTGTAACTAATTTTTAATACGTGGGTACTGCATTTTTCAATACCGGCAACGATTATAATGTACCTGATATTTTGCTGTAGGATGTAGGTTCATTTTTCAACACAGGATATTCTGTTCATGTCGAGTTTTATATTGAACAATTATATTTTCAATGATAGTTTTTTTTTTGTTTTAAAGATGCCACTCACGCCAGCCGAGAGAATGAAAGGATATCGGGAAAAATTAAAAAAAGACCCCGAAAGGTATGAAGAGTACTCGTATAAGAAAAAGGATTTTAATAGAATAAACTTAAGGAATAAGAAAATAACGGAATTATCAGAAGAAGAAAAGTAAGATCAAAGGAAAAAATGGAGAGAACAGAAAAAAAAGCGGAAAGCGAGAAAGGCTGACATTGAAAATAATACGATACAAATACGATACGAATACATACGGTTCATTACAGCTCTACTGTCAATTCAGTACATTTTGTAACCTATCATTCAATAAATTTGAATTTTCTCGAAAAATGCCTGTGTGCTGTACCAGGATGCAATAACCCTGGTGTACATTTATTTCCCAAAGATGCAACGTTAAAAAAGAAGTGGGAAAAGGCTATACGTCGAAGAAATTTTGTAGCGACACAGCATAGCAGGTTATGCCGAAATCATTTCCAAGAATCTGATTATACATTTATATTTTTTAACTTAATAACACTTGAATGTATTGATCTAGATTTGTATGCAAAGAACATTGTTAGATTATGACTATTATGCCATAATAACAAAATGTTACTTTTTTCCGATTGTGTTTATCTTGGAGATGGCCACGTTTGATTTTTAACGTCACAAATAGTGTTGCAAGTTAAAACACATTTGGAATGAAGTGATTGAATTGTTGCGTTTAGTTACTGCGTTCTTTCATGTCAACACGAATGCATTTGTAAAAATAAAACGTAACTAAACATCAAACTCATATCCTCCTAACGTCAAACTTATTTTTCAAATAAACCGACGGCAGTACGTGCGTGTTGTATTTATTTTGTATTTTCGTATTTTCTCTTTATTCACGAGAATTTATAAATTAACATGTCACAACAGCAACCGCGAAAACGAGGAGCTAATTATACACAAGAAGAAAAATCATTACTATTCACGTGTATTATTATTCAGTGTTACTGTTTTACTTTAATTCATGAATCCCCAAGCGACACCCGGTGGCTGCGCATCTATTGTCTTACTATTGTGTCTCTAATTGACGGTATCTGAAGGGTTAAGCGATTGACCTAAAACATTATCATCTTACAGATTTAAGGATATCATAGAATGTAAAAGAACTGGAGGCAAGTTTATTGAGAAGAAGAGGGAAGCATGGAATACTATTACAATAAAATACAACAGTAGTGGTCCAAGAGACACGGACCAATTAAAATCATTGTATGAAAATATGTGAAACAAAAATCTCGCAAAGATGTTGGAGAAAGTAATGTAAGTAGTCTATCTAGATGGTCATATTGCTGAATGCTGGTTATAATGGGTACACTATCGAGTGTTTAAAGGCAAAAAAAAATTGAGGGTAAACTGACAACACTGCGTTCAATACGTCATTCACATTCCAGTGCTCCGCCACTTTGTACTTTAAATTTGAGTTCTATTTTTTTTTCGGTAGTTTAGTGCTTTCAGTGTCTATAAACCCAAATACCGAAGGAACAACGCGGTGATATGGATTCGTGTAGTTAAATTCAGAAGAGAATGTAGAAGTTGGGATGAAAAGTACGCCGTAAGCCATAATGGCGGCTTAGATTCAGAACCGATGTTCTCTAAACCTAATGGCACTTAATGTTTACTCATTTATTACCAATATTTTATGGATTAACGTTACAACGAGCGAGTTGCAATTTATTCGTGTTCAAACTCGGGTTCACGATGATACGCTGTTATACAGGGTGTCTGGCGGCAGATTTATATTTTCAAAAATTAATAAAAAAATAACTATTTGACATATCGTTTAGGTAAAAGTAAAGGTAAACAGTGTAAAAGTACGGATTTTATTTTTTAAAGATAACATCATCCAGATGTCTTCCATTGAGTTGCACGCAATGTTCAAAACGGAGCCTAATGTTCCGCGCCACACACTGTAGTAAGCTCGGTTCAATTGCGCCGATTTCTCGAAGAATGTTTTCTTTTAAATCCGCAATATTTTGCGGATTGTTAGTGTATACTCTCTCTTTGAGGTATCCCCATAAAAAGAAATCCATTGGGGTCAAGTCGGGCGATCTCGGTGGCCACAGGATGTCTCCAAAGCGACTAATCAGTTTGTGAGGGAAAACTTCACGAAGCAAATTCATCGAAGCTCTGGTCGTATGTGCGGTTGCACCATCCTGTTGAAACCACGTGTGTGATGAGAACGATGGATGAGCTCGCAGGTTCGGCAAAAAAAACTCCGTTATCATGCGTCCATAATTCTCACTATTGACATTTGTCGCCTGGCCCCGGGCATTTTCAAAGAAAAAAGGTCCAATTATCCCATTCGTAGATAAAGCGCACCAAACAGTTACCCTGGGGCAGTGCAATGGTTTTTGGTGTTTCAGTCGAGGGTTACGGGTTCTTGGGGACCAGTAAGGGCGCATTCACACGGGATATGTCTTTGACGATTCGGTATAAAACACGATTCGCCTTGACGGATAGATGTTCACATTGAATACGGAATCGTGTTTTTTCACGATTCGTCAAAATATCCGAATTGATGTTCACATGTTGTTTCGTGATTGTGTTCAGTTGAGAGTAAACTACCAAAGACAATGGACGTGAATACTTTAATTTTGTACTGGTATTATCGTCGATCTAAAAAAAGAAAAACAAGAAGAATTCACTGGGTGCATCCAATTTTAAGGCAAAGACAAAGTGTTGGGGATTTTTATACTTTGATGAGCTCGTTACGAGAAGATGATACCAAATTTTACACTTATTTTAGAATGTCTAAAGATACCTTTGACTTCCTTCTCCAAAGGTTGGATACGGATTTGAGAAAACAGGATACATGTATGAGAAAGGCCATTAGCCCTGAAGAAAAGTTGGCGATAACTATAAGGCAAGAAAAACTAATTATATTATTTATTATTCTTATTTATTGGTTATATTTATGATAATTTAGAACATGTTTTTAGAAATTTGATAGATCCAGATAATCACTTAATTGACTTAGAGCTGTAGATAGTGCCGGTGATGCACTTGGATCATCGCGATGGATCAGCGATGTTCCAGGTTGTAGAGGGGTGGGCGTTTCTGCAGACACTTCTGCATTTACTATCGATGAACTTTCAGGAAGAGGCCGAGTATTATTATTATTAGACGTTCCTCCCGGTGATTCTTGAGGCTTAGTATAATAACCACCACTATTATAGTTGTGATGATGTGAATTGTAATAATTTTGATGCCAATTCGAATAGTTTCGTCCAGTTTTAATACTCTGTATTAGGTTAATGACCCCAGATTGGAATTCCAGTATTTGATCATCATCAAAATGCCGAAGGGATGGCAGAACCCCCTTAAAAAAATTCATGTTACGGTCATCACTTCCAATTGTGTTTAATTGATGATCAACAAGTTTCATCATTTTATCATCCAATACGCTGCCACTATCCATTCTTTTCTTTTTTGATGATGATTCTAAGTGTTTCTCTTTCTGATTTTCTTGTTGATCTGCATTTTCTCTTTGGGCTTCATCTCTTGTATTTGGATTATTGTCATATGTTTCACCTGGCTTAATAATTGGCTTCAAAAAGCTCATCTCTTGATTATATTTGTAGGGCTTAGATTTTGTACCAGACCCAGATTTTTTTGTTTCTTTGTTTTCATCTAATGATTTCCTCCAAGTGTCTCTCAATTGTGTCCACCTTTTCATCACTGAACTTCCTGAAACAATAATTCATAAAACTGTATGAACGGTTTTATAAGAAGATTTTTATTTACATCGCATTATTCCCAATATTACAAAACAACCACAGATGAATATATATATACTAGAAAACAACTGTAATAATAAGGACACGGTTTCGAAACACGTCACGACAAGACGAGCGGTCTGTTGTCGGGCGAATATCTATTCACAAACGCCGTTCGCTGTCCGTCTGTGTATTTATGAATTATTATACATAAATAAAATATACAGGGACCTGATCTGTGGTTGTTTTGTACGGGCTACGCCCCATACGTTTTATAACGGTTTTTGCTTTCGTAAAAAGAGGATGCTTAGTAAGCTGAATTTGTATAATTGAAGAAGCGCTTGAAGAAGTTGTATTTTCATTTAGACTAATCTATCCCACTAGGCAGCCAGTCAAACATATGAAATCGTTTGGGTGCCTAGTGGGAACGCTTATTCTGAATGAAAATACGACTTCTTCATCCCACTAATTTGGTTTTAATGAAATATTTTTTTAGGTATTTGGCGTCAGGACTTTCCTATGAAGATCTTCATTTTAGTTATCGAATTGGCAAATCAACCATTTCCACCATCGTAGTAGAAGTGACGCAAAGTATATGGAATAATTTATATGAAGAATTTATGCCACTTCCTAATAAGGAAGAAGAGTGGTTAAAGATAGCAAGTGGATTTAATGAAAAGGCCAATTTCCCTCACTGCCTTGGAGCAGTTGACGGGAAGCATATTAGGCTTCGAAAGCCGTCAAATAGTGGTTCAGTATATATGAACTACAAAGATTTCTTTTCAATAGTGTTATTAGCAGTCGTAGATTCAGATTATCGATTCGTTTACGTCAGTGTAGGTTCCTATGGAAAAGAATGCGACTCATCAATATTTAAAGAGTCAAGTTTTTGGAAAATGTTGACAGAAGGCCGTTTGAATATACCCGAACCAAGGCCTTTATTTACAGAATCAGAAGTTCAAGTTCCTTACGTAATTATTGGCGACGAGGGATTTGGTTTACACACACATTTATTAAAACCTTTTGGTGGAACGCATCTTGACAGAGGTAAACGAATATTTAATTATCGTTTAACCAGAGCGAGAAGATACGTTGAATGTGCGTTTGGCATTCTAGCAAATAAGTGGAGAATTTTACATAGACCCATAGACCTTAAACGAGAAACAGCTATTTCAGTAGTGAAAGCTTGTACTGTCCTCCACAATTTGATTATAAAAAAGGAGGGAATTGAATTAGAAAAAGAATTTAATTTTGAAAATTTACTACCCCAGGAAGTATCACCGAGTGTCGGAACTGGCAATTCAATGAGAAATGAATTTATGACCTACTTTCTATCAGAAACTGGATCAGTACCATGGCAAGACAACAAAATATAGGCAGTATAGATTTGTATTTAAAATTTTCTCAATAAAAACTTACCAAACAACTGTCGGTCCTTTTGATCCATTTCTTCAAAATCTTCTTTCAAAATTATGCATATTTCCCGCCATGCTGCTGTTTTAGCGGTTTTGTCCTTATAAATTTCCAAAAATTTATTCCATAAAACTGGCCTGTCTTTGATTGCAGCAATCAAAACTTCGCGATTTATTTGTTGGTCATACAATTTTTCTTTTTCTTTTTTCGACATGATTTTATTGAAGCGCAGCGCTACACGTCTTAACAAGTCAAAGGAATGTACTGAATTGAGCGGGCGCACGGCGGGTGGGGCAGACAGGCGGGCGGAGCAGGCAGACGCGCGGGGCGCGAGCGCCAATCACGATTCGAGATTTTTAACGAATCGTCATTCTAATGACCGTAGTGACCGACGTATCCGTCTACGTCTTTTTTCACGATTCGTGAAGCGTGTGAACATGGGTATATAAAAAGCATTGCTCCCGTCAAAAAAAATAACGAATCGTGAAAAAACACGATTCGTGAAAAATCACGATTCGTCTTCGTGTGAATGAGCTCTAACGGTAATTTTGCTTGTTAACGTGCCCGTTTAAATGGAAATGAGCCTCGTCACTCCAAAAAATGGAATTCACCGTGTGAAAACGCTCCAACATCGTTTCCCAAAAAAAATGCGACTAAGAATGTCACTTTCTTCCAATTCTTGAACAATTTGAATTTTAAAAGGATGGAACTTCAGATCCTTTTTCAAAATTTCGTGAATTATGGCTCTTGGAAGTCCCAATGAAGCCGCCCGTTTCCGTATTGAAAGTCGTGGATTTTCATGTAAACTCCGTTCCACCAGTTCAATGTTATCGGGGGTCCTTGAAGTTCGACTAGGCCCTGGCCGTGGGGTGTTCAAAGCGGAAGCACTTGCGCGGAACCTCTGTACCCAGGAACGAATAAAATTCACACTCGGTCCGTCACTTATCCGCCGAATACCGAAGCGTGAGCAAAATTGTCGACGAGCAATCACGTAAGAATCGTTACTCTTGAAAAATGCCTCGATGGCGAATGCGCGGTGCTCACCTGACCACTGTGCCATCGTGATTGAGAAATCCGCACAATCTGTGATTCTAATGACGCCATCCTCCCTTCGCACAATTTTTTACTTTTTGAAATAATCCTATTTAAAAACATAAATCTGCCGCCAGACACCCTGTATATATCACGTAGATATGTATATCCTGTTATCTGTTTAGGTAATTATAACCATCTAGCAATCTGTGCATTCCTCGGGTTCACGATGTTACGCCTTGAGTACATCTTACCTGCTGTTACATATATCACGTAGATATATCTTGTTACCTGCTTAGGTAACTATGACCATCCAGCAATTTGTGCATTCATCGGGTTCGCGATATAACACTATGAGTTCATCTTACTCACTGCTATCTAATTCTATATGTACCTACCTATCTATGAGTGAACACGTAAGTAAGTACATATATCCTGTTATCTGTTTAGATAATTATAACCATGTAGCAATTTGAAAAGTGAGAAAGACACTAGTAAAAGAAAAAATTTAATGGTAGCCCAAAGGCTACATAAATTAAGAACGAAAGCTTTTTTCGAAAAAGTTAAAGAAGAAAAAGAAACGCTAAAAACCTTCTCGTACGACTGTCAAAAAAATCTTAACCTGCTAAAAGTGCCCGATCAGGTGGCGTATTACCTAAGAAATGTGTATTTATACAATTGTACGATAGTACAGGGATCTTCAAAAAGCAAATTGCTTCCCGAAAATGTGTTCGCTTACTGTTGGGCCGAAAATTTGTACCCCAAAGCTGCAAATGAAATTGCATCATCTCTTTACCACAGGCTGACAAATTCAGACCTGTCATCCATAGAAACAGTAAGACTTGTCGCAGATGGATGCGCAGGTCAAAATAAAAATACTATCATGTTAGGAATGTTGTCGAAATGGTTGACTGAAGCTCCGCAAAACGTCAAGAAAGTTGAGCTTGTTTTTCCTGTTGTCGGATATTCGGTTATGATAATACGACAATAAATTAAACTTCGCATACCTCAAGACATTCTCAGACTACATATAAAAAATCATTTGAATATATCCAGTAGTTTAGTCACAGGAAATTATTTTTCATTTTTAACATTTGCTACACGATGTATGTATTAATAGGGAAGTACTGACAGGTTAACGACCCCCGCATCGGTATGCACAACAAAAGATTAAAGACACATTTCCAACCAGCACCATAATAGTTTTTACATTTGATTCAGTGCAAATTATACCTTAGGCCTAAATTGTGTGAGTCATAAAGCTTGTCATTAGAGTCCTAACTCTAACAAAATAATACATGCGGAAATAGCTAAGCACTCATGAAATAGAAAAATTGGTTTGTGCGAAAGAGATAAATCTAGTTTCGTTTGTTACTTCGCTTTCTTGTTGAAACATTGCAACAACAAATTTAGGTCACGGTCAGTGTGTCGCTACAATCCTGTGACGATTCACGCGTCATCGCTTTCTAAGCGCACGAGTGCCGCAGGACATACTTTGAGTGATTCGCCGCCGAGTACCTACCACCTTTGTGTACCGCCGCTCGCCGCTCGTGTGTTTGTTTTGTAATCCTTATCTACGACGAATTAGTGCGATATTGGACGCTTATTTTAGTGACAGGACACGTAACGTTTTAATAGGTATCTAGTTTAATATGTAGTTACTCGTAAGTGAATTGTGCGAAGTTAGACGTTTAGTTTTTATTGTTTTAGTGTTTTCTTTTGTTTTAATTATGCCTCGTTACAATTACACAGCTTCGGAGTACACGGACATGGTGTTAATTTATGGAGAGTGTTTAGGAAACGCCGCTATGGCTATACGGACGTACCGACAGAGGTTTGGAGACACTCGAGTTTGTCCAACCAACGGGCGCACTATTGTCCAAGCTGTCCAGAGGATACGAGAAAATAGATCCTTAATCCCGCATTTTGATAGTACTCCTCCACGTGCGAGAGTGGCTCTTGAGGAACGAATTTTAAATTATTTTGAACGCAATCCGACGTGTAGTTTGCGTAGGGCAGGTCGATATTTTCGTGTTAACCATGCAACTATACTAAAAATTTTAAAATGCGACAAAAAGAAGCCGTATAAGTATAAGAAATTGCATGCGTTGTTGCCTCGAGACAAACCAGTCGGGGAAAACTTCTGTCGCTGGATAGAAACAAAACATTTAGAGGATCCGGATTTCCTGTACAATGTGATGTGGACTGATGAAAGTACATTTACGAAACGGGTTATGGAAAAGACAGAATTTACGCTACTGGAGCCGCGTGAATCCGCGTCTAGGACGAGAGACTTCGCACCAGTACAGATTTGCTGTCAATGTTTGGGCTGGCATTCATAGAAATACCATAATAGGACCGGTTTTTATTGATGGAAATTTGGAAACGACTTAGCTGTAGGGCGTATATTCGCAGACTGGTCTGACGGTTATACAAATAAATGAACCTAACAAAAGTACCCACTATTTACAAATATCACACCTCCACCACTATACTAGAATTAGGGTAACAGATCTAGACTTATAATTTTAACAGATTGCTCCGGATAGACTTACGATTTGAAATTTAATTAATCTGTGACAACAATGAAAGTATTGGTTCACTAGATTAACCTCATACAATGAATGGAACTGCCTAAATACTAAATGTATAACTAAACTTAAATTAAATATTCTTATGAACTAACTTATTCTATCCTAAATCTCTCCACTGGTTTCCGCGTCCTTCTGGAATAACGACTCACCGGTGACACAGATGGCGATAGTAAGTTGGGTGAGGAATGTTCAGAAAGAACATCGCCTTGATCGCCCTGGTTAGCATTTTCTGTCTCTTTGTTGGTGTTTCCTATTAGAGTTTCTGGCATAACTTTTTCTGAACCCTTGCTTATCGGCTCGACAACATTCTCTTCACCTTGTTGATTCTCATCATGTCCTTCCGGACAGGTAACATCAGAAAATCTGGACCTACGGCGCATTTGATCTATGTGTCTTTTATATAATTGACCGCTATCCGCCACTAATGAATACCTACGCAAGCTGTCCACATCTCTTACGGTGCCTTTCACCCATTTATTCCCAGAGCCATACTCCCGAGCCCACACTGAGTCCCCCTCTCGAAAATTACGCAGAGTTCCCCCAGCGTATTCTACCTGCCGTCTCTGGGCTTCACGTACTCTGTCTTCGACGACACGATCAGTACGCAGTAAATCTAGTCTTGACCGTAACGTCCGCCTTTGTAAAAGCATGGCTGGGGTTTCCCCGGTTGTACTATGTACTGTATTGCGGTATGCTAGTAGGAGAGTTTGTAAAGCTGCATCAATATCTACCTGATCCCTATACGCTTTCTTGATAGCACGTTTGCATAACTTTACTGCGTTCTCTGCTGCTCCGTTTGAGGATGGGTGATATCATCATCATCATCATCATCTTCCTGCCCTTATCCCGTTTTATTTGGGGTCGGCGCAACATGTTTTTTTCTTCCATTCTGTCCTGTCACTCGTCACGCTATCACTAACTCCTTTTTCATTCATATCACTTCTCACACAATCCATCCATCTTTTCTTTGGCCTCCCTCTCCCTCTCCATCCATCCACATGTAAATTCATAACTCTTTTAACAACATGCGTTTCATTCTGTTTTATGCCGTTATTTTTAAGGAACTTTTTAAATTCTGTACTAGTAAATGGTGGACCTTGATCAGAAACTAATTCCTCCGGTAGACCGAATCTCGCGAATGTAGATCTTAACACTTTTATAACATTAGAAGCATTAGTACGGTTCATCTCAAAAATTTCTATCCACTTAGATGTAGAATCAATTATAACTAAAAATGTTAAACCTTTGTACGGACCTAAGAAGTCAATGTGAAGCCTGATCCAGGGGCGCGTGTGATATGGCCACGGTTGTATCGGAGCCCGCCGGGGGGCGTCCGCCTCTGCCGCGCAAGTCTCGCACCGCTTGCACATCACCTCAACTGCCGCGTCTATGTTAGGCCACCACACATAACTACGAGCTAGACTCTTTGTCTTCACTATCCCCATGTGACTACTATGAAGTTGTTTTAATACTTTATTTTGTAAAGAAGATGGTATGATCATACGGTACCCCCACATTAAGCACCCACATTCCGTGTATAATTCATTACGCCTCCTAAAATAGGGTTGAATCAATTCATCCGAACAAGTTGGAGGCCACCCGGATTGAGTATACGTTAAAATTCTACTAAGGACTTTATCACAAGCTGTTGCTTCTTTAACATCTTTATTAGTAATTGGTAAAAAATCCTCGACGAAATTAACGTAAGTGTTTTCGTTCTGTGTACCTAAATGATTAACTTCTGTACATGGCAACCGTGATAAAGCATCTGCACAGTTCTTACTTGACGCAACGTACTCAATATCGTAGGTGTAACCCGCTAATAGCACCGCCCAACGTTGTAATCTGGATGCGGCCATTACAGGAATCCCTGCCTTATTTCCAAAAATATAAGTCAAAGGCTTATGATCTGTTCTCAATATAAACTTGCGCCCATAAAGATACTGGTGATATTTACGAATTCCGAAAACAATAGCGAGTGCCTCTCGGTCTATCTGTGAGTAGGCGCGCTCGGCCTGCGTCAGCGAGCGCGACGCGTACGCCACTGGCCGCTCGCCGCCCGACGTCGCGTGCGATATCACCGCTCCTATACCTACGCTACTCGCATCCGTCGTCAATATTATAGGCAACTCCGGTGTATAATGCATTAAAACTTCACTACTGGTTAATAAATATTCAACTGTATACGCACGTCGGTAATAGTCCTGCAACTGTTCTCCTGCCTCTCTTGTTGGTACGCGAAGATCAGACATTTTATTACATATAAAAGATGACAACTTTCCAGTGCTCTTGAAATCAATGTGCCATCCACCATCTTCGGAATGTGTTTTTGCAACTTATTAAGATACGGACTCAATAGCGCAATGTCATCACGCAAGTCGTCCGTTGAGTAATTTGGAGTCATTATCTCATCCGGGTTCTGTAGCAGGTGATTATGCCATATAACACCTGGGATTGGGTTGTTTTCTATAAAACGGCGTCTATAACGCTCGGGAGTTGCTGGATTCGCTAGAGCTTCCACTGTTCGTCTCAACGACGAAAGCAGTATATTCTGTGGTTGTGGGATGAACCGACCTCTATCATCGGTTTCAACTCTAGAAACGGCTGGGATATACACCCCTTCGTCATAACTAACGATGCCGACTGCATTTATAATTCTTTTAATTGGCTCCGGAGCAATTGTAACAGTCTGCGCAACACACAGCAGATCTGCGTTGACCTGATAATTGTAAACTAGGTCTGTATCACGGGCAGGCAAAGGGTATGAAGTCTTCAAATTCTGTAATTTGGCTTCGAGCACTGCTAGAAATACGCGATATTGCACGTATACATTCGGTACCACAATTTCGTGGTATGAAACGGCGATGAAGTTTAAATGGCATAAACCAAATCCAATTCCTCGTGTACTAATTGTTAAGTTAATCGACTTCAGATTATGGTTTTCGCCAATCTTGGCGAGAAGATCATCTCCTGACTTGGCACCTGGATGCAAGGTAGATTTTATCATTGCATCAACACCTACAAGCGTCTTTGCACCTTCAGTTCTTCTTTTATTTTCAACTCTTAAAAGCGCTGAGAAGTGAGGTCATTTTATGTTTGCAACTTTCCACATTTGTGTTCAAACATTTTGCTATTTCTGACCAGGCATCATTTTTCAAGTCATTTTTATAATAATTTATATCAGTCGGATCCCATAATATTGGCTGTTGTTTATAACAATCTATAAACAAAATTGTGTTCTCCACGTTCCACTGAAAATTTTCTTCGTCGGCCATGACTGGGAAACTTAGGGATGTTTTTAATAATAAACATAGCACGCGAATAACCTTGACGGCTACTCGTCGAGAACTGAGGTACGGGTAGGACCTCTGCCGCCCGCCCGCACCCCGCCCAGATCTAGGTATACGAACAGTTTTGTTGCGTAACATTTATTAAAGCTCTTCGAACACCGTCCATACAAAACACACTACAAGGATCGCCGCGAACATGTTTGACGAACAGAGTGTTCGATGTTCGATAGTGGTACGCACGTGCGAACCAAGTTGTTGCGTATCATGTAACGCAACAAATTTGTTCGTACGTGCGTACGCGGCTTCACACCTACACCGCTATCCGCGCCGCCAAACGCGCCGCTCTGTTTCGTGGCGTCGCGCTCATTCGCTTGTACTTTTAATCTCGCCGCTCGCCGCACCGCGCGCCGCTATTCGCTCTGACAAAACCGCGCGCATTTTCGCTATGAGCGGCGACTCGTGGCGTGCTTCAAACATTTTCATACATTTGTTCTTAGCGCTCGCCGCCCCGCACGCCGCTGCCGCTCGCCGCGCTAAGGTCGTGAATGGGCCGTAAGTGTTTCTCGCAACTTTCTAGATAGTTTTTCGCTTGAAATAATATCACAACACTTGTTTTATTTCGCTAGCAAAATTTACATCGTTCCGAGTTCGTCAAACTCGCTATGTTATTGTACGATTTTTTGAGATAATTCAACGAAATTTCATCTTTGTAATGGCAGAAGTAACGTAAAATCTATTGATAATTCATATTTACACGTAGTCCATGCATATTTCAATAATTTATTCATATTATGATAAAAAATCCATTAGTAGGTAACGAAATCCTATTTGAATTTTGAACTGTCAAACGTCAAAATGGTTCTTAGCCGTGCTAGTGCTTAGGGTCATGTCGATAAAAGTTATCGATAATATCGATTGTTTTTGTAAAATTGTTCGGATATATAAAATGAAAGTATTTTTTATTCGTATTTTATAGTTTTGTTTGAATGTAGATGTTTTTTTTTTATTATAATAATTTATTTTAGTTTTTTATGATTTGTTTTGTAAATTATGTGTACGGTATTCTTATAGATTTGAGATGGCTGCGAGGCGAAACTGGCGTTGGACGTGAGGATGCCCCGGAGGACTTTGATGAGCTTCTCCGGAACACTGACTCGGAGGACGAGGGCGAAGCCGACTACCTGGACCAGGAATTTTTGGAGCCGGATCCTGAGGCAATTCATTTTATTCTCTTTCATGAATAATGAATAAATCACTCACCTTGTTGTGAT
Organism: Mythimna lalbum; assembly: GCA_949319445.1. Classification (NCBI taxonomy): domain Eukaryota; kingdom Metazoa; phylum Arthropoda; class Insecta; order Lepidoptera; family Noctuidae; genus Mythimna; species Mythimna lalbum. The sequence continues at coordinate 4,957,137 of OX439357.1, read as the reverse complement.
GAGGCTAAGCACAAAGCTATCCTAAAACTTGAAGAAGGACATTGTTTCTATTGGCACACATGATGAATAATCACTATTTGTTTTTTTTTTTTTCAGTAATATATCTTTTTTGTCTTTTAGCAACCTGAATGGATAACATTTTATTCATAGGTATGTAACTATATGTTATTAAATCAGGTTCACGTCATCAGTCTACACGTTTTATATGGGGAAGGGTGATGGTCTGGAATTGCATGTGAATGTGAACCTCGCATGAAAAACTCATCTGAACTTGTAATTTTTTGTGAGGCGTTAGGTTTATAAATGTGTTTTTTTTTTCAGTATGTAGAGCCGCCACCGACTATCCTCGGGTAATAGACCCAGGAGCTAGTCGAAATCTCACTATCTCCAACTGCTTCGTCACCTATCTTTATGTAAGTCAATGTTTTTATCAAAATATTTTTTTTTATGTAATGTTGTTTAGGAGTCTTTTTTAAAACGAAAACCTTTTTTGACAGGGCAAATCCATCGACTTCGAGTGTGCCGCACGCTTCCTCGAGTGCGCCAGCAGTCATTCAGGCGTAAGTAATAAAACATGTTTTCATCAAAATAATTGTTTTTGAGTTACATCAGGAATAACGCAAATTTTTTTTTACAGGTCAGGCCCGCTGCGCGCTCAGCCCTCGCCATTTGAGCTTCACCCAGAGTAATTATATTTTCATCTTTGTCTTTTTACGTATTCTTTTTGATAAAGACATACGTAGATTTATGATATTACTGATTATTTTTCGTAGGCACGTTGTCATAACGCTACAGGAAGGTGACATCGATGCTCTGGGCGATCAATTCCATCTCGCCATCAATTTGAGCAAGAGGCTGAGCCAGTGGAGCGTCTGCAGCCTGTGCGAGGAAGGGGGTGCCCGCGTAGGCGAGGAAGGGGGGGCACGCGTGGAGCACCAGGAGGATGGAGAGGACGCGGCCAGGGCAGGGGTGGGGGACAGGCAGGTGAGCCCCAGTGGCAGAAAGGCAATAGGTTGATAGAGGTACACATGAATGATGATGATGTGCCTAAAGATTTGAGGGCGAAAGTAATGCGAATGATGAATGCTAGACTAGCTACGAGAGAGCGGGTGATAGCGTGAGCAAGGAGGCAAGTGATGGCTAATGGTGAAGTGCATGAGGATGAGGAATGGTTGGATGCAGATGACGGCCAGGATGAGGTCTTGTTTGCTGGAGGAGAAATTTCTCCTCGCTTTGAATGGTTACCTATGGATAACCATAGAGGCGAGCGAGAACAATTTCTGCCTCAGGAAACAGGGCCAGTTGTTGCATCTGAAAACGCGTATGGGGCGTTTAGGCAGTACTGGGATGATGGCGTTTTGTCACATATTGTGACGGAGACCAACCGTTATGGCCAGTGGCTTGCTGAATCATCCGTCAGCTTTCGCCGGAATTGGTATGACACGAATATTCACGAGCTTTTGGTCCTATTTTCCTTCTGGATGTTACTCGGAATCATCCGGATGCCCTCCACGAAATCTTGTTTTACTTTGAACCCTCTCCTCCAAACGAACATCTTTAGAAAGTTGTTCTCCCGTAGACGATATGAAATTCTTTGCCGCGCTCTCCATTTTAATGACAATAGCAACAGACCGATTGAAAATCCAAATTTGATGCGGGAAGACAGATCGCGCAGTACCAGTTTAAAGTGAACATGTGGACGGGAATTTTGAATGGTAAAGTTATTGGTCCAATCGAGCTGCCGGAGAACTTAAATGCCCAGGGGTATTTGGACTTTCTGCAAAACCAATTACCAGAATTGTTGGAAGAAGTACCACTGAACATTTACGGCAGGACGTGGTACCAACACGATGGCTGGCCAGCGCATTATGCTCTAACAGTACGTGAGTTTCTCAATCGGGAATACCCCGATAGGTGGATTGGGCGCGGTGGTTCACCCGATTTAAACCCCCTAGATTTCTTTTACTGGGGTACGATAAAGGATATCGTGTACTCTAAACCAATCCAAAATTTAAACGAGCTGCGCCAAAGAATTGCAGAAGCCGCTGAATCCATCAACTCGAGAAGACACGCCCGTCTTATTACGCGATTATTTTTAAAGAGATGTAGAGCTCGCATTGCAGCTGAAGGCGAACAGTTCGAACATTATAAACATGGAAAATCTGACTTAATAAAAATTATAACTAAAGAAATCCAACAACTGAATTTTATTTCAAACGCACCTGAAACTAACAAATAATTTTGTTTTCCTCAATTAAAAAGTAGCAATTAGTAAGTGGCATACCATTTTGGAATCCAGACTAAACACGCCATCTTTTAAAGTTACTTGCCAAAATAGTGTAGTAATTTTTTTTTACACTAAACGCGGTTAAAGTTGGGTGATGTAATAATTTTGAATTCAATGTTGGGCAAAAATCTAACATTTTATTTAAAACTGAAGTTAAAGGTAAAGTTAAAACATAACTTGTTTTAACTTTTAACTGTCATTTACAGAAGGGTTATTCATGGTTACGTCACAGAAAAAAAACTGACGAAAAGTTAATATTTGTAGTAACAGGACTTGAAAGATCATCACAGGGTGTTACTTTTTGAGATTTATTTTTGAATCCATAAAATTTGAAAAGTACATGACCAAGATTTTTTTTTATATTTTTCTAAGAACTGTCACGACTTGGCCTATTGACCGATTTCGGCTTGACGTTGATTTCTGGGACACGTTGTATAACACATGCATACTAATTTATAAAATTCTTAATAAAAATATACACACAAACATAACCTTTACAAAAAATATAAAAAACACAAAATGAAACTTCGACGTGAACAGGACTTTCTAAAACTACACCCAACTCGCACAAACTACGGAAAAAAAACTATTATATATGAAGGTTCCAAATTATTTAATAAATTACCAAAAGACCGCAAAGAATCTAAATCTAAAAACTATTTTAAAAAGTTACTCAAACATTTTATTTTGAAGCACTCACAATCCCTAACATAGTGACGAGCCACATCCAGCTACGCTCAAATCTTTATCTTTGTTAAAACGCAGTGTATCGAACAAACTCTTTGCATATTTTATAATATACCCTCAAAACATGTTATTTTCGATGTTTAGTTTTGTAATGCGTCCAACAAAATTGATGTATGTTTAGTTTTATAACTTCTCATATAAGTGAATTTATGTAATTCTTATGAGAATAAACGATCTCAAACCTCAAGAATACGCAAAAAGTGACCGCATCATAGATCGTATGACAGAACAATTTATTATTCGTGTTACTGATGACAGCTCCGACAGTGAAGAGAGTGATGATGATGACTCCGAAATGTCTGACGACAACGAAGTGCCCTTACGTTCGTGCTTCCATCCTCAATCTTCTACTTCAACATCCCAAGATCAATTAATGTTTGGCAATAACTGCCTCTGCACATGTGGCCCCCTGGTAAATCATTAATATTGTGTCTATTGACTGCTCCACCTTTGTTTTAATTTATATATATTTATTTTTCCTTTTTTTAACGCATTGCTTTTGCAATATATATATATATATTTTTTTTATTTAGACTTCAACTGCATTAAATTTGTTAGTAATTTATTATGTTAACAGTTGTAATTATTTAAAATTTTCCTGCTTTTTTATGTAGCCTCTTTTTGGAATGTGAATGTGAGAACACTGTATAATCCACAAACGCTTAGATAACTTTCTATTACGACTTACTTTTTTTATTTTATTATGATTAATTTTGTGCTTTTGTGTACAGTGTTGGCTGGTCTACACTGTTCTTACATAAATCAATGAATATTGTAATAAACACATTTTTTAAAAGAGTAACCATGGAGTTTCTTGCCGGTTCTTCTCCATAGGAAACGACCAATTTGGAACCGTGCACTAGCTTCTGACGTTTTATAAGTGCCCATGTAGGCCTATGTGAAATAAAATATTTTGACTTTGACTTTGAATGGAAGGAATATCACCACTGCCGGATGAATAATTTTCCTGTGATTTTACGTATTAAATATAATATAATAACTATTTACTTTTGTTTTTTTCTGAATTTACCTACTTGCAAGATAAATTACAAGCAAAAACTGGTGTTATCATGTTAAGTTACTAAAGTTCAAAAATACGAAATAAAACAATAATTAATAATACACAAAGAATTTATATGCGCGATTGTACACATGCGCCGATTGCCCCCAATACTTTCCTCGAGCGATCTTAAATCACCGCGCGACCTGTAACTTCAAATAAAATAAACCTACGGTATACCGAAGTGCCTAAAGAACAACGTTTTAAGTTCCAAAATAATAAGACACTCATCTGAATAATTGCACGTGTTGTATTTATATTCTTATTGACTACCAAAATGGATAAATGCTCACCAAATCTTGTTTCTCTGAAGTAGCAGTGGTTATTTTTTTTTAAAACCAACCAGAAGTAGGAGCCCTGCTAAGGGAGGAATGTTGACTATATCCCACAGTAAAACTGACTAAATTGCAAGTTGTAAAATAAAATATTGGTAACATCTATTTAGCGATAATATATTTGGCCTGAAGTTAACTTTAGGCCTCTGCCTCGAATTTTGCGGGCAGCGGGGCGCCGGCGGCGGCGGCGCGGGCAACGCATACCTGTTCTCCAAACCAGCGGGCAGATCGCGCGGCACTATAGCGGTGTAGTGTTGTGTTCGTGGTTGTGTTGTTGAGATATTTTTTTTTATTCGTTCCATATGGATGTCCTCTCAAAGATTGCCGAAATAATTAGCTCTTGCACGTCCGAGGACATTTTGATACGTCACAAAAAAAATGTACAACACTATACCTACAATGCAGACGCGCAACGCGAATGGTCACCGCTTTACTGGAGTGCACCGCTCGTTGCCCGCCCCCGCGCCGCTGCCGCCACCGCCCCGCTGCCCGCAAGATTCGAGGCAGAGGCCTTAACCCTTCAGATACCGTCAATTAGAGACACAATAGTAAGACAATAGATGCGCGGCCACCGGTGGTCGCTTGGGGATTCATGAATTAAAGACGTTTATAAATCTTGTATGTAAACAATAATATGAAGGAAACATCATTTTCTTAGAATGGTTTAAATTGTATACCTTTACTAATACTAATTACGTTTGTGCATCACCGTCATAGCAGCACTGACATTGTCCACTATGGTGTGTCCAATGCCTTTAAATTTATTTTATGTATTTCATAGACACTTGATTTGTTTTACACATCAGAGATAAAACAATTTTTTCTTTTATTTTCAGCAGGCCAAGCCTTGAAAAAGACGACTGTTTTAAAAGCAAAGATGACGAGAACAGAACATGACCTATATTATTTGATGTAAAGATAAAACTATCAAAATGCAAAACCAAATCTAAAAAGCAAGCAGTAGAAATAAAGAGCGCCAAGAAGCTTTTTACGAACGATAAATTCATACAAGCATTGGAAAATATGCCAAGTACTGGAAAGTTAATAACGTTAATGCTGTTGAGGGAGAATAAGAAGAAAGAGAAAGGGCGAAGATTTACAGAAAAAGAAAAAATTGTCTCTTTGTCCATATTTAAGCAAAGCCCAAAGGCATACAGATTTCTAAGGAAAATATTTATACTGCCTTCTCCACAAACTTTGGGGACACTTTTGAATCAAGCAAATATCGGTCCAGGTATCAACAAAAACGTGTTTGCTCAATTAAAGGCAAGAACAGATAAAATGTCAACCGAAGACCGATTATGCGTATTACTATTTGACGAAATGTCGCTAAAACCCAGTCTCACTTTTAATACAAGAAAAGATACAGTAACAGGCTTTGTAACGGATGGAGAAGAAACGCGCCCAATTTTATTTCCCATGTAGGCCTGTGTGACATAAAATATTTTGATTTTGATTTCAAAAGCCCTGAGCTATGAAGGAATAAAATTTAAATAATTTATATTTTTTCTTTTCAGACAAAGGAATTTTGCCAAAACAATGCAAAGATACTGCTGATTTGTAACGTGTAACGGAACGTGTAACAATGTAACGGAAGCTATCGAAACAGAAAGAAATTTTCAAAACCACTGTTTTAACCAGTAAAACCAAATTCGGCTCGCCATAAAAATTGGGTCGAATTCAAAAAAATATTGAAATCAATGAAATTTTATAAGGGCATATCTTCTGAAAATGTTCCAACTTTTTCCAACTTTAAATAATTGGGCGTGGACGTTGGAAGGTATACAAATACTTCTAAAAAAATTAGAGAAAGACTACAATGTGACGTCAGTTTGGATGTGGCACCTGAATCAAGATCCACTCGAAAACTTTTTTGGCGCAATAAGAAGCCACTGGAGCCGCAACGTCAATCCAACTCCAGATGCGTTTCAATATGCCTATGCGGCGTTGTTAGTAAACAACCTCTCCAGCGTTCATGCCACGGGTGCTAATTGCCAAAAAGATTATTGTGAGGCCTTAGTTACTCTGGTTACAAATAAGAACTGCGAAGCCAATAAGCTTACACAAAATATTGATTTAGACAAAATATAACATACAAATGTGCTGCCTTTGGAAGAAAAAGCTGATCCTAAAATCATGGCTCCATTAGAGTATGTGAGTGGATATTTTATAAAAAAATCGAAAAAACATATATAAAAATTGCTCCAAATGCAATGAAGATTTAATAAATAAAGACGAATTAGAATTCATACGGTATAGGGAATAGTCCAATAAACGTTGGTTTTGCAGTCCTACTAAATCGGTGATTACTCCTGTATCTGCTTTCCAGGACATTATTACAGATGAATAAAAAGAAAATCACACTCACAGGTGACAATAAAGTATGTAATTACCCATTGAGTTGTTTTATTTTTATGTTAATGTATGGATTACGATAATAATGGTTTTAATTAAAACATTAAACATTTAAAGGCAATTCATTTTTAATACTAACAATAGAATGAGCAAACTTTTAATTTAGTACAGTACAGTACTGTAGGCGCTATAGACTCAAGGTTATATATACATCCATCAACGATTGCATCACTGCTTACTATCAGGTGGGATCGCAGTCAAGCTCTAGTTTATATCAATTAAAAAAAAAAGATAAGTACTCTGTGACATTCAAGTATAAACCCGTCCACGCATCATAACAATAAAATTATTGGGTCATTTTGTTACAGTATATTATTTTCAATATAACGGCGTTAACACCGGCAGAAAAACAACGGCGTTATAGGGAAAAATTTAAACAGGACCCTGTGAAAAATGCTGAGGCTAAAAGAAAACATCTTCAGAGATATCATGCTACTAAAAAACTTGTACAGTGCGTTTCATTTAAGAAGTTCCTTTGCCGTAATGTTGACTCCCCTGTTTGTCTACGAAAAAAAGAAGGGAAAAAAGAAAAGAGTTGCCTACTCTACCAAAGTTTTTCCCCGAAATGCAAACCAAATCGATTTTAACGGTAGTTCAACACTTTTTGGAGAATTATGCATGGGATTTTATTAAAAATTAAACCACTTTTTAATATGGGTTACATTAAAAAAAAATTCTTCATTAATAATTTTGACCTTTCTATTTATTAATAGGTCAATCCATCACGTGCGCACTCCTGCCCAAATAGGTAAAAAAACCCAAATGGTGTAGTCCAATCAAATTTTTTCATATGCGGGATGATAAAAGTTCTTATTTCGATGCAGATACGAATTTTAAACAAATTAAAACTGCACATAAAACCTTAAAAAAAACCCTTCGGTCACTTTGGAAACCAGTTTCGAAAACAGAAATATTTTTCTTTAATGGAAACTCCGTTTCCAATAAAGAATTATATTTCGGTTAACGGATAACGAAATAAAGACATCTATACAACTACTGTCTGAAGGAAAAATAACAGTAGAACACTGTATTGAAATAATTTCTCCTTTTTCATTTTTTTTTAATATAATTTTTTCATTAACTAGATTTTTTTTTAGTTTATTATATTTTAATAATAAAGATTTTATTCAAAGGAGAGGATCCACATTTCATACAGTTTTGGTCCAAAAGTAAAAGTGCCGGGCAAATAAAAAAAGTGTTTTATTCTGATAGAACTCGTCCGCCTTAGAATTTCTTTATATGACACCAAAGCTGTAGCATCACTATACTTGGTATTATTTGAGTTCTAAAAATCCGTCTTTCATACATTTCAACTACTAACTGTAACAAGTTATCTTGCCAGAACATGATGTTATAAATATTTTTTTGAACACGATATACTTATTGTCGTATACACTGCATACCAATAGAAAAGTAATGTTGAAACTAGACGTGGGTTATTACTTTTTGGAATCACAACAATGGCCGGGCCTACAAAAGATAAGCAGGTAGATAGATACAAGAAAAATAGCATTTACCCTACCGCCATACAATGCTGTGTTACCCCTCCCCCAATCCCCAACCCTTGCACCGCTCGTTTCGCCGCCTGCGCCTGTTTATTTCCTTAGTACCGAGAGCAACGTTGCCGTCAACTGCCGTGCGTGTACGTTTGTGTGATTTTTCAGCTAGCTCCCGCTCGCTTTACGTTCTTTTGTTGTTTTTGTTATCACCTTTGTTAAGTTTTAATATTTTAATAAGAGAATGGCGGAATTATATAGTCTCGGCGAAGAATTGTCAATAGATGAAAGTCTGATTTTAAGCCTTAGACGAAGCGGAATCCGCCAATACATTCAAGGAAAGCACCACAAATATGGCATGAAACTCTATATTCTGGCCACACCGAGCGGCCGGAAACCTCAAAATTCATTTATATAGAGGCAAACAAGACCAAGATGTTGGAGGGAAAAGCCACAGAGAGAAGGTGGTGGTTAATATACAAAATTGTATTTATCATTTCAGCAGCCAGAAGTGCATTAGATGAGTCAAGATTAGCAATCCTTCGTAATGTGGAGATGCGGGCAAAGGCTATCTTAAATAGGTACTCACATGCAACAATAATAATACTAATTTTAAATATTATACATATTTTATTGTAGATATTCAGGTGTAGGGGGTAGGTACACTGCCAAAAAGATAGCTGTGTACACAAAAGAAAACTTTTAAATGCGTGTCTCTAAAATGAGATGTTAAATATTTCTTTCAAACATTTTTATGCGCAGCCTGATAAACAGAAGCAGGATGCTGTGTTACTAAAACATTGTGTAGGGACACAACGTATGACAGTTAATATGATTGCGTGACGTATGCTATAAGTATGATGTATGCATGTATATAGCGACGGCTGCGGTCCGTCAAATAAGTTCAGCAGTTGTAAATATACAGTCCTACCAGAATTGTTTCGGAAAATGTGACAGCGTCAGACATCGGTTAGCTATCGCTAGAAACACCTCCCTGTCAGTTTATTGCCGCTGTGCAGATGTCCGCTGTTAATCCGTCAGGACCGGGTGCTTTTTTCGGATTTTGATGTTGGAGAACCAATTCCAGCTCCGCGATCGTGAAAAGAGGATCGTCAGCGAACAGTTCTTTAGGGTTCCTTTCTTCCGCTAGCCTCCTCAAACTTGTGTGGTAAGGTTGTTCGGCTTCTGTTGAGTCATCTGGGTAGACGGTTTTTGCCAGAAGATCCGCGGATTGCTCTGGACTGAGCGTTTCACCCGTAGTGTTTCTCAAAAGCGCTTCGTCCTGTCTTCTGGCTGTCTTCCTCAGTACCCTATAGATACCGTCCCACATACTTTCTCGGTCCTGTTTCGAGCAGAACTCCTTCCAATTGGCTGTAGCTGCTCAAGTCGCCGCTTTAGTGTACGTATTTTTAGCCAACACGTACTTTTGAATGACAAAGTGTCTCCGACTTGGAGCTGCATTTCTAATCCTTCTTTTCTTTGTCATTGCTTCTTTTTTAAGCTTGTCCAAAGAAGGAGTCCACCATGGGGGCTTGGCGTTGTTTTTTTGGCAACTCGAATTTCGGGATCGCTTTCTAACACGAGTGGTGAATGTGGTTTACATATTTTGTAATAAGTGACTCCAGATCCTCCGAGGTCGAAACGTTCGAGACTCTGACCGGTGTGATGTCATCGTCTGCTAAGCTGGTCTTGAAGTGGGCTCTGAAATCGGACCACCTTGCCTTCCTTGTGTTGTAGACGGGCGTCGATATTGGTCTTAACTGTTCTAAGGCCTTTTCTAAGCGCATCGAGAAGGTTATTGCGTTGTGGTCAGAAGGTGTGAGACTCTTTTCTACCAGCCACTCCCTCCCACTGCCCAGCTCCATACTGTCACATCGATCATAATTGTATACCACCGGTCTCCTCTATACTTATCGAACCTCGGCGTTTGGCCCGTGTTAAGGATGTGGAGATCCCGCTCGTTAAGGAATGAGTTATATGTTGCCCCGCGGTGGTTTTCAGAGACACTTCTCCACCATTGACTTCAGGCGTTTATATCTCCTCCCACTATGATGTTATTAGTTTGTAGTTTGTGTATTGTTGTGTGTATCGGAAAGATAGGGTTCGATTTCTTGGTCACCTTCAAAATAGACTGATAATACCCCAAAACTGAGTTGACCAACCTTTAGTACGACGGCGGCGACGTTTTCGGAAAAAACATAATTTGTTCGTTTGGGGATCATAGGTGACCTCCAGATTGTTTCCGAAAACCACGATTGCGGCTTTTACTGGTTTTTGCGATTGAGGGTGCACTGGATGACTTGAGTACCGGAGTTTTGTTTCATCACACCTGTTTCTCCCACATAGGGCTCTTGAACAAGTGCTACTGAAATTCCCTTTGCCCGAGCTACCATAAGAAGTTCTTCTGTAGCCAGTTTGGAGAGCTGAAGATTTGCTTGGATGACTTGCAATCTTGCTGTCGGTCTAGTTGTGTTTTGGGTGGTGACAGGATGGTTAATTTGATCTTGGTCACCCTTAGCAGTAGGCAACGCGCGATCTTGCTATGCCGTCCCATTTTTGGCATTCCTGACAGTCTTCGCTGAACGCTGTGTTTGCCAAGTCGGTGCCAGTCCTGTGAGCTATCTTGCAGTTTATGCAGGTGAGCTGCTTACCATCGGCTCGAGTCGAGCAGTCTCTTATGTTGTGTGCTCCACTACAGAAACCGCAGACTCCTTTTGCAGCTTTGCATATAGATTTGTTGTGTCCATACCCAAAGCAATTTGTGCACTAGACTAGTGGGGACTGGTTCTCAATTAAGCATCGCTTGATGCCTACATGGACCTTTTGTGCCACCGTGTAGCATTTCCAGAGTATTGGGGATAAGCTCCAGGAAAGGATGGCACTCATAAGAGTTCCTTGCGCGTTTCCTGTAGCGTAACCTTTTATGGTCAGTCCATCTACAGCGACATTTTGCAGAAGGTGTTTATTCTGCGCTTTTAAGAGATCGACAATCTCCCCGTCGCTGTAGCTGGACAGCACTCCCCTAATGCAGACGAGTGGGTTCTGGGGTTTTGGCTCCTGTAGGCCTACTCGCTTTCTCCAAAACGAAACTTTCGTAAACGAACGATATTCAAACGAAGTTTCGTTAGTGCACCTACTCTATTTCATTTGCGGACACACACTGGAAGTTCGGATCCACATACAAACTTCGTGACCGAATAGAATGAACTGTATTATTTGGGTCTTTTTATATGTCATTTAACATAAATTACGGTTTTTATACTAATTTTGAATCTTGCTTTATTTTAAAATTTAGTATTTATTAGGTGGTTTATTAATTTTTTCTTGTAATATTTATAGATAAAATATAAATATGTCGTAAAAATTTAATTTTCGATAAAATACACTAAGACACTATAAAACACCCATTTTTACGGTCATTGTTAACCGACTTATTTAAAGAGCGCTACTTCACGTCAATCATCGGTACTAACGTATGACAACTAAAAATACCAGTATAATCACACGTAATATGTCAATTTTAAAATGTCAACTTGAATTTGATTTTTAGTTTGGAATTTTTAAAATATATTAGTTGCCAGTGCTTTTTTTCATGACACATTTCGTAAGAAAGTTGGACTGCCACAGTCTACCTTTTTAGACCACAACCACTATTCTTCACATTTAATAGCTATTTGATTTGATTAAACATTTCTTGTAATATTTATGCATAAAATAAAAATACGAGTAAAACTAAAAAAAAAAAAAAAACGTATTTATTATTGATGATGAGACGATATGATTTAAGACCTAAGCCTACCCAAATAGGGCGAAGACAAAACAATAATTAACTTGTCAACATTGTCAACTTCAGTGCTGCCAATTCAGTATTATTATGGCCAAATTTAGCATTTTTTAAAGTAATTTGGCATGCATAAATTCAGTTTAGCATATTTTTTTGCATTTTACTCGGACAGTTTGAAAATAATTTCTAAATGCAAAATTAAATCCTGATAAACACGGTGATGTTTCTGAACGCGACCTTAGTGGTCAGTGGAATCCCGCTTGGATTGAACTACTTACATAAATGGTTTATTGCATCACTCGACGTTGTCAACAAATGTAATTTGGTTTTCTTTGATTCGTATGTGGTTACGTGCGTTACATAAGAGTTAATAAAATCACAACGTCAATGACATATTACCAATTTTATCATGCAGAGTGGGAATTGATGTCTGATTTGAAAGAGTGGCTTCAGCCGTTAGGTCTTTCGCTCCACTCCGGCCTCAAAGGAAGAGGATACAGACGAGGGTCTAGTTAGCATTTTCCGGAAAGTTTAGGCTTATTTTGGCATTTTTTTAATGCAGAACTTAGAATTTTTATTTGAAATGTTCAAAAAGATTTTTTATTTGGATATTACCTATTTCTTAAGTTACCAATTGCTTCTTTACATACCTACATACTTTGTGATCGCGGTAGATACGCATTCTGCAAGAAAGTTTCAAGTAGAACTGTAGATGTCGCAGTATAAAATTCGATTATTCCCGATGTCCACTTGTCTGGCCACCACTGGGGGACAGCGAGACAACTTTAAAACATTATTCTCGTTGTCCACCACTGGGGGACAGCGACACGGATTTTTTAACATTCCCTATGGCCGCCGTAGGGGGACAAAAGCACAATTCTTTTGATCCAATTCCCACTGGCTATCAATTTAATTTATTTTATCTAGAGACCATTTGGTTTTATGCTGAAATTACTTTTATCCAATTCTAATGCTTATTATTATTATCTATTGATACTATTCGCTTTATCAAGATATTTACAAAAAGTATTGCTATGAGGGAAAGTACAGACGCCAGCACATCAAGTTACTACAAACTGTAAAATTTTCTTATTTGATTTTGAACGAGTTACTTTCGACTTTTTAAGGCTTAAAATCATTTGGATAAATTTGACAGTTTGGTATAACTTGATGTGCTGGCGTCTGTGCATAACGTTAAAAAGAGACAAAAAATATATCTATTCTACTCTGCTCCTTCTACTTGCGCAAACGCAGCATGCGTCATTATAACTACGTCATTAGTGCACTCGTCGCTCCCATAACCAGCCATGTCCGATTTAAATACTAGTGGTTCCAGTTCATCAGGAAAAGTGCATTTAACATATATAAATAGAAAAGGCGGGACAATTTTACTACACGGAGGATATGAATATATAATAAAACGAAAACATAAAAGTGGTTTAATAATCTGGGAGTGTACCAACAGAAAGAAGAACAAATGTAAAGGACTTATCAAAATCAAGGTAAGTCCATAATAATAATACAATAGTAGGTATATCACACCTTATTTAGTACTCACTTTGGAATTGTTTATTGTTTTATAAGTAGGCATGTTCGAAATTTTAAATTCGATGACATCGTTATTAAGGCCGCCATTTTTTTTACCCGTAGGGCCCCCATTTTGTTTACCGATCCCAGTATGACGGTAATGTGAGATGAATGTGAATAAAAAACAACTTTTTGTCTATGGTGATTTGATGTCTTTTTTTGTAAAAAAAAAATATTAATTAATATTTTTTGTTGACCTAGGATACCAATATAATTGACGAAAAGCCACATCTATGCCAACCTGATTTTGCAAGAAATTTTGTAGAAGAAAAAATACAGCAATGTAAAGATAAATTGGTTTCTCCTCAATTTCCACCAGTGCCAGAAACCTTCCTTCAACGCTATGGTGAGTGAATTCAAAGTCATACCAAGTTTGATTCAAAACATACCGTCATTTCAAAGCATCAAGTCAAGTTTATACAGACATAGAAATACAATCGCTGGAATAAAAAGGCTTAAATGCAAAAATGTGGAAGAATTCCAAGTTCCAGAAGATATCGAATTGTAGTGTTTTGTATTGAAGAAGCCAAAAATGTAATCTGTGAGATTGATCATTTCTTATATGGTACCTTTAAAAGCTGCACAGAGCCATTCACTCAACTTTACTCGATACATGGAGACTTCAGAAGTACTGAAAATAGTACTAACATAATTCCGCTAATTTATGCATACATGAGTCGCCGTGATGAGGAATCCTATACAATTCTTTTCAATTTAATCAAAAGTCAAGATCCTGGATGGCAACCTTCAAAGATTTCAATTGATTTTGAGAAAGCTGCTATGAAGGGCATAAAAGCGACATTTCCGTTAGCTACACTTAAAGGATGTCACACACACTTTAAAAAAGCAATATGGAACAAGGGCCGTGATTTGAAACTTACAACATCTGCTGACATATTCAAATTTCGAGAGGTAGCATTGACTACAGTACTTCCATTACTGCCCGAGACAGAAATAAGAAACGGTTGGCTCTATATAACGCACAGGGATACTACCACAGAACAGAAAATATAGGTAGAAGTGCCCCTAACGTGGCTAAGCACGGGAACCAGTGTCGCCAAACTCACACATTTGCGTATCAAATTGTACATTACACACATAAAAAACAGTAATATGATTGGCTACGAAGCTACGAATTACAAACTTAACTTTTACAAATCATATTCTTATTGCTTTCATAAATTAGCTCTTATTACAACGTAAGAAAGTTGTTATTATTTGACATGACACGAACAATAAAGAAGTTTTAACCAATTTACAACGAGTTCGGCTACTCAACGCTAGATGGCGCTGTAACCAATTTATTCTATTCAGAACGCTAGTGCCTTTGAAATAGATGCCATATTCACCTGCACTAGTATATAATATGTAATAGGCGAATTTCGCCTGCTGTTGACACACGCGCGATATCTAAGAGGCACTTCCTCTACTTTTCTTTATTCCGTGGATACTACGGATCCTGATATTTTAAAGTTCAGGAAATACGTTGAAGTACAATGGCTAAAAGATGATTTTATACCAGTTTGATGCGTTTTTGGGGAAAGGCATCGAACGACAAACGCTGTCGAAGGGTGGCACCACAAACTAAATTCAGCGATAAGCAAGAAAAACTCAAACATAATGCACGCTTTAATCGTTCTTCGAGAAGATGCATGTTTTTTCTTTGTGAAAAAAAAATGCAAATAAGTCAAAAAAAAAGAACCGTCCAACAAACGAAAAAAAAAGTATGTTTACAGCGATCAGTTTATTCAAGAAACCCAAATGGAACTTGTAAACGGCCAAATATCTGTAGGCCAATTTTTAGAAATTATGAGAAACTAATAAGTACTTATTGTATTTTGTTTAACTATGTGGTGTTTAAGACTTTTGAGTAGTACCTACATTATGTTTAATTCAAGAAACCCAAATGGGTCTGGTAAAGGCCAATTTTTAGATATTGTGATAAATTATTATTGCCTTTTTGTTTAACTACATATGTGATTTTTAAAACTGTTGATTAGTACATATCTGTAGGCCAATTTTTAGATATTGTGATAAATTATTATTGCCTTTTTGTTTAACTACATATGTGATTTTTAAAACTGTTGATTAATACATATCTGTAGGCATATTTTTAGATATTGTGATAAATTATTATTGCCTTTTTGTTTAACTACATGTGATTTTTAAAACTGTTGATTAGTACATATCTGTAGGCCAATTTCTAGATATTGTGATAAATTATTATTGCCTTTTTGTTTAACTACATATGTGATTTTTAAAACTGTTGATTAATACATATCTGTAGGCCAATTTCTAGATATTGTGATAAATTATTATTGTCTTTTTGTTTAACTACATATGTGATTCTTAAAACTGTTGATTAATTTATAATATTTAATTTTTATTCCACCGTCGAGGAATAGGATAATAAAACTGTGATTAAGATTGTAATGTTCTAGTCGATTTTAAAAATTGTAGCCTGTCAACCAGCTGTGGAAATTAAGTCGGTTAATTAACCACTTCAATAAAAAATAAGCAATCAAAGCTATATTATATAATACTAAGTAGTAGGATCATTTTGAGTGAAACATTAAATAAAACTTGATTCAAGAATATGACTATTATTTACCTACCATATAATTTATAAATATTTAAATTAGTTTTACCCTTAGCCCTGCTAAAAATCAAATCCGTAAGTATATTAAGCTATCCTTTACCGGTCTCTAGATTAACCGCTCACACGCAACCAAGTGACATTTGTCCCTTTTTCGTTTTGACAGTAAAGCGCACCAAGGGACTTTTGTCCCTTTTTTCGTTCCAGCGCGATACGACATCATAATATATTTGTTTCTTTCTATCACACGGTGTTTTAATACCTTTTCTCTTTTCTACTCGATTCTTAATACATTTCTTCATGCAAAAAATAATGTCAAAGTCAGTCGTTGGTTTTCGCGCGATAAGTGGAAGATTATCGATCAAATTTAATTATAATTTCGGTTGTGGGGAAGTATATTTCTATTTCTGTCTGGTTTTCAGTGTACTTGTAACTGTGCTAGAATTTTGTCAGAATGTTATCGTAATTTATTAAATTGGGAGACCAGTTTCTGTGTAAAAAATAATAACTGTCGCATTCAATGTTTACTCGATAATAGTTTTCAGTCAAAAAGTATACAAAAGGTACTATATTTAAGTTAAGATTACATTTTTTCTTTCAAGTGGGTCCGCAAAACAAAAAATGTAAACAAACAAAATGGCCGCCCACCTACTATAATAGATAAAGCTTGGTATACACAGGGAATTTTGTACCGGTCGAAATTTATGAAATTAAATTATTTTTATACTTATATATTTATTTCGCATTTGTTTTTTCATATTTTGTACTATCTTTTAAAAGGTATTGAATGAATTCTCATTGAATGTTTATTTGGGTTTTTTTTTTACCGTAATATTGTTTTGTTTATTTTATTGAGTTTTCGAGCTTTGCTTTCCTTTTAACAATTTAGAAATGGAAGCGGCAGTCGTGGTGGTGGTCGACCGGGAAACCGTGGTGGTGGAGGTAACCGTGCGCGGCGTTGCCCGATCGCTTCATTTTGAGTTTGTGTTTTTTTCGTACTTTTTCTTTTCTTTAATTTATTTATTTGGTTACGGATAATTTCTTGCTTTGCTAGGTTATTTTAGAGCCATATCCAAAATGTTACTTAACTTTTAAGGGGACAGCCAGTTATAGAGGATGCAGTCAGCGTCTCGTCTGCGTCCTTTGCTGTTGCGGGACCATCGCAACCGACGACGTAAGTTATTTTTTTTTCTTTATTTTTTTTTTACTCTAAAGAAATGTTAGAAGTACTTTCTTTTCATTCAATTTCTTTTTTATAGGCAAATAAACGATGTCACCGACCTGTCCTCAGATACTGCTGGACCGTCGCGACCGATAACTTCTTCTTCTTCTTCTAGGTCAATGGTAGGAGAACGAAAAAAGATAAAAAAAATGCGGGCTCTGGACCGAAAAAACATGGCCCAGTTACCAGCTGAGCAAAGGGCACGGCTTCAAGAGCTACGTGGCAGGAAGAAGGTCGGGCAATTTTTAATGCCTGATGCTCCTCCTAGCAAAAATAGAAGGTAAGAAATATATTTAGGAAAATCATTTGCTTTACACAGTCACAAATGTTTTAATTATATTATATTTCCAGAAAACTGTCGCCGGTTCGAGTGCCGTGCCCTTTGGTGCCGGGCACCCCAGAAGTGCCGCCCCCGCGTATTCCTCAACATTGGGAATTGCAGATGTCAGGTGTGTAAATTGTCGGCTGGATATCGTACCCCTTATTGACTGATCCAACCTAATATATTTGAATACTTTTCTATCCAGCGCTGGACGCAAGTGGGCCTTCGAGGTTTGAGCTCGTGGAAGAAGGTGCCACCACGCCGCCTCCCTCGAAGTAAGTTTGAACTTAAACTCTGACTTATTTGAAACATTCAAAAGATTCGAATTAATATATATGATATTTCACAGGGAAAATCAGTTAGTTTTTACCCCGTCCACGGGGGTAATTATATTAGATGAAGGTCAAAAGGTGGACGAGCACATTTTGGTCGATGCAAGCATCGAGATGGTTGGGTTCACGCCGAGCACATCAATCTCTGCAGAGCGTCCCACACTGCAGAATTTCTCTCTCGGGCCATCGACGTCGTCCACAAGATCAGGTATATTTTATGTTTATTTCTGTTGTAATAACAATGTTGTTTGTGATGATAATCTGGTTGCGTCATGAACTAGGGGGTTCAAAGCAGCTGATAGTTAAATAAAGGCTCATATAATTTGGTTTTAGAACCTTCGATTTACGAAGAGGACCTGGAGGAAGAAATTCTGCAGTACGAACACTCCCCAAGTTTTTGCTGGGGTACGAGAAAATTTTACGGGACCAGCGGGGCCAACTTTCCCCATTGAGGGTATGTCACCGCTCCAAATTGTTTTCGAAAATTTGGGACGGAGACATAATCAACCTCATCGTCGATGAGACCAACAAATATGCAGCAAATCTGGTCTCCTCGTCCCTTCCACAATTTTCTCGTATGAGAAAATGGACACCAATAACGCCGCAAGAGTTGTGGACAATTATTGGTGTCGTTATGCTGCAAAGCATCGTCCCACTCCCTGTAGAGAAGGAATACTGGTCCCCTTGTTTGCCTTATTTAAAATTGGGCAAATTCACCGACATTATGGCGTTCTATCGATTTTCGCTCATAAAGCGGTGTCTACATTTTGTAGATTAGAGAGTAAATTTTAGAGTAAATTCCTAGAACGCCATAATGTGTTGTCTGACACACAGTATGGGTTCCGGAGTGGGCGCAGTACTGCCTCGGCATTAACGGAGTTTGCTGACTTTGTTAATGAGTGTCTAGATTCTGGCAAACAGCTTATAGTACTATTTATTGATTACAAAAAGGCATTCGACACACTGGATCATGACATATTGCTACAGGCGATGGATGAATGCGGAATACGTGGCCCCACGAACGAATGGTTTAAAAATTATCTAACGAACAGAAAGATAAAAACAATCATAGCTGGTGTAGCTGGTGAGGAGGCAGGTGTGAATCTTGGAGTGCCGACCGGTTCAGTTTTTGGGCCAGTAGGATATATAATGCACGTGAACAGTGTGTCGAATGTTGTAAACAAGTGTCGGGTGTTTATGTATGCAGATGATATGTGCCTAGTGTATGCTTCCAAAGACATTCAAGAAGTTCAACAGTGTGTGCAAGAAGACTTTGAAAATATCACCAAGTGGGCACACGACAACGGTATTATATTAAATTTTTCAAAAACTAAATGCATGCATATACACTCGCCACACAATCTACGGGCAAAAGCAGTGCACAGAGAGAATCTGGATATAATTGACACACATACGAATGCTTGCATAATGTGAAAGCCAATTGCGGGTGTGTAAAATTAGATTATGTCACCTCATTTCAATATTTAGGCCTTAGTATTGAAACGAATTTTAACTGGAAAACACATGTCACCAACGTTTGTAATAGACTGAGGTAAGTACTAGTCAAGTTCTATCAATTGAAAAATGTAGTTAATAGACGCACGTTATTAATGGTGTACTATGCATTAGCTGACTCAATACTCAGTTACGGGCTTATTGTGTATGGAAGAACATTCAAAACATATTTACAAGAGATCAAAAATATCCAGATAAGACTGATTAAGTTCCTAGTTAGCAAGCAGGTTAAGAATGAGTGCAGCAAAGACTATGACAAATTATTCTCAGTTTGTAAAATCTTGCCTGTAGATATGAAGGTTGACTACTTGTTAGGTTTGGAACACTATTATAGTGATGTGTACAAAACTACCGTGAAGAATAAATTTAATACAAGGAGTGTAAGAGAAAAAAAAACTTATTCAGCAAAAAGTAACAAATTATTATGGAAAAAGAACGACCAAATATTTAGTGCCACGGGTTTTTAATAAAATAGGCTGTCTCAGGACTAGCCCTAAATTGAGTAAAGGTGTCATAAAGTCGAGGCTAAGGAATTTGTTACTCGAGAGTGGTGGCACTGCATCGGGTGTTTTGGTTGGAGACTTATTGCTTACTACATAGGGAGTGAGTTTCGAACTAGAATGACCCGCCAGGTCTGCCGCTGCCGAGAAAAAATAAAAAAAAAAACATAAAAAAAAACTACATTACATTACCTACTTAAATTTAAATCTGTGTAAATTAAGGATTAAGCATATTATTATTGTAAATTGTAAACGAGCGTTTCTCGCCATCAAACTATAAAGTTTGGCGAGTTTAAAAATATGTTAAACGATTGTTAATAGTTATAAGAGAAATAAGCTTATTTATACGCCCTCTGAATGGTTTTGTTTAGTTCGCTGGGCTAAACAAAATGGAAAACCCTATATTGTAGAAGAATTACAGCACAATGACTTTTTAGATTTTAAACAGGCATTAAAGGGTAATTGAACGAAAAATACTAACGGAGATAGAGTACAATGGAATAAAATAAAAGAAATATATGTTAATATGGAAGATCCCTACAAATTAAACTATAAATATGATTTAGGCTTAGATGATTATTACACTATATCAGTAAAAACGTCTACAAGGAGACAAAATGCGAATACTACATACTCCATCAATCAACTGTATCAAAATAGTGTGCCGATTCCCAAAGCTAAAAAAGACGATTTGATCAATATGTGCCAGTCACAAATAATACCCAATAGGCATCATAACTTTTTCAAAAGTTTACCAGTTGCTAATGATGATAATGTTTCTGGTACTTCAAACTCTGATTCCGATTAATATTTTTTAAATTTATATATTAAAGAATATAAGACTCAATCTGATTTAGTTGAGACTGATTAAGATATTAAGATTTTGTTCTATTATTTTTGAATTGATTGTTTTCAGAAGTTATTGTTTATTTTTATTAATTAAATTTTAGATGAAACTTTATATGTGCTCCAGTCAGGTGATAACGATTTTGTTTTAATTTAGTGTTTTAGAGACTTTTTTTGACAAAGTTTTTTAATGATAATAAGATTTTAAATCTGATTATTACTTAGAATAAGTATAAATTAATAATAATATATTATGATTGAAAAGCGAAAGAAGCTTAAAATAAATACTTATTGTCGATTAATAAGAAAAGACTCAATATGATTACGTTGAAACTGATTACTATTATTATGTTTAAACTTTAATTAGGAATATTTGGCCATAATATTGTAATACTTAAGAAGACAGAAGGTAAATTTTATTTAAATTTGATTTACGTTTTACTTGTTGATTTTAATTATCGATTAAAACATGTTACTTTGTCCTTACTGCATTTTATTAATCTTTCTCTCCCAGTAAAATATTGTAACTTAGGGTACCACTTCAAGCTAATACCGTAGTTAAGTATCGCAAGTATAAGTTACAATAAATATTGCTCATTAAACTACATAGAGAAATGTAGTAAGTGTAAGATACGACTTGGGTTACTTCATAATTTACCACGGAATGTATAGTAACTAAGACATACGATAATTTATTGTTAATAATTTCCAAAGTAAAATATAGTATGTGACTTTTCTTAAAAAGTAATGATAATTTAAAAAAACCTTATACACAGTAGTGTGAAGAACCTATTTTAATGCTGACATGCAAATTTTGATAATCATACGAGACTGTTTGTAGGTGTGATCTCTAATTAATGTTTCAAAAATCTTTGAATCGCCCTACTGTAAAGTTGACCAAATAATCTTTGAATCGCCCACTGTAAAGTTGACCAAATGGAGTTACGATAGTATAGTCGATTTATAGGTATCACGTATAGTACTTACGAGTGATTTTTGCATTGTCATCTTATCAGGTACAATTTTTTACATTTGATTTGCTGCATATTGTTTGCGTTCGGTTAATGATTTTAGCACGCTTAAAACTTTTATTCGGCTGCATATTTGTTGTCAATGACAATTGAAAAACGTAAACATATAAGGTTATGTTTTGGTTCCAATAAATTCATAACAAATATGTATGTTCAAAGAAACAAATAAACGAGCATATTCTAGCTACAAATGAGTTAGTGGACAAAATAGACTCTCTTAGAAACAACAATGTACTTGTCTGAGAGAATCTAACCAGGCTGGCCTCCAGTTGTGGGTAATGGGGAACTCATCCCAGGTCAGCAGTTCTCAGGACTGTATTCCCAACCAGCATGCATTAACTCAAGGGGTAGATTCAGAAAATTTTAATTTTTCGTCTCATAACAGCGGGGATTATCAATCAATTATATTTTCAGACAGTACAGCAAGAGGATTAGGGCAATTAGTTAGTAAAAAAAACTCCCTTTTCCTTCTCAAAATTATTGCACAACTCAAGCTTCCTACCATCACATTATGTCATTGGTTAATAAGCAGGTTTATGATCCCAATACTATTCTAACTTGTAGGACTAAACTTAATAAATCTGTAGCGGCTCAGTAGCTACGCCACACCATCGCCACGCCACATCAACGCCACGCCACATCAACACCACGCCACACCATCGCCACACGTCAATGACGTAACCAGCGAGCTCGCGCATCTTCGGATAGCTTCGCCGCGGCCGGGAGCCGATCGGTTTCGCAGCGCGCACGCACGCCAGTCCTTTGTCCGCCGCTGCGCAAGGCACTCCCGCGCTCGCTTGCTTGCCCGCTTTCCTTAATTTGCTCCGCCGCGATCTTCGTAATTTCATTTTCATTTTCGTACGCTAAAATTCTGCTACTTTATTCTATTCAGTGTTCTATACATTTCTTCTATCTTCCTAACTTGCCTTTTGTGTGTTTCCGTGTCTTCTACCCTTCTGTGACTTTTGTGAACTCATTATTTTAAATATAACCGCTTCAGAGAACTTTTCGATTTTTATTTGTGGACGATACCTACATAATTGGTGACCCCGACTATGGAATCGCGTAAAGGAGACAACTACAGTGCTGAAACTTCGCGTGTAGGCGTTCGTCCACCTCCGTTTTGGCCAGATGACCCGGAAATGTGGTTTGCTCAGATGGAGTGCCAGTTTGCTTTAGCAAACGTTACCGTGGACCTAACCAAGTACTACCAAGTAGTGGCCGCGCTGGAACATCGCTATGCCACTGAAGTAAAGGACATTATCACGAACCCACCTGCAACGAATAAGTACGAAAAACTAAAAAGTGAGCTGATTAAACGCTTGACCGCGTCACGGGAACGAAAAATCAAGCAATTGCTAATGCACGAAGAGTTAGGTGACCGTAAACCATCACAGTTTCTACGGCATTTACGGCACCTGGCGGGACCAGCAGTGCCAGAAGATTTCTTGAAAAGTTTGTGGTCAGGCCGGCTACCAACAAACCTGCAAACAGTGTTGGCGTCGCAACCAGACCTTTCGTTGGACAAGTTAGCGGACTTGGCAGACACGGTGAACGAGATCGCGCCAGTTGGACCCCTGCAAGTAGCAAGCGTTGCAGACCCTAGTACGTCTACCCTCATGATGCAAATGGCAAGCCAAATATCAGAGCTCACAAAGCAGGTAACCTCATTATCTACAAGGGTGGACAAGCAAAGGCAGGTACGTGGCCGATCACATTCTCGATCAAGTAGCCGTAATTGGCGGGGCCGGTCTAAATCTAGGCCGCGTCAGCCACCAGAAAATCACCCGCATTGTTGGTACCACTTCAGCTTTGGTACACGTGCAAGAAAATGTACGCAACCATGCACGTGGCAGTCGGAAAACTCAAGAGGCAGCCGGAATTAGCGGCCTACGACTGCCCATCAAAATCAGGCCGTCTTTTTATTACTGACCGTTATTCAAAAATGTTACTTCTAGTCGATACAGGCTCAGATTTATGTGTGTACCCTCGGTCAGCTATCAAGACGCCCTGCACTAAATCGAAGTACTGTCTAACAGCTGCCAATGGGAGTGTCATAAATACTTACGGTCCAGTGCAACTCAACCTCAACCTAGGACTCCGGCGTTCATTCACTTGGAAGTTCACTATCGCCGACGTGTCAAAGCCAATAATAGGCATAGATTTTCTAAGCTTTTACAATCTGCTTATAGATTGCCGCAACCACAGGCTCATAGATGGCACCACTTCACTCTTCGTAGCGGCGTCCGCGCAGCAGATTCCTGACGACGTGGCTTCTGTGAAAACAGTCCTCGGGGACACAGAGTTTCACCAGCTGCTTCGTGAGTTTCCAGAGGTTACGCGTCCCGCAGGTACTGTAAATCAATGCAAACCAAAGCACAATACAGTGCATTTTATCAAAACTACTTCTGGACCACCCGTTGCTAGCAGGCCCAGGCGTTTAGATCCAGAAAGGCTAAAAATTGCAAAAAAAGAGTTTGACGAGATGCTGGTCAATGGAACTGCGAGACGCTCCAAAAGCCCATGGTCTTCAGCCTTACACCTGGTGAAGAAAAAAGATGACGGATGGCGGCCGTGTGGGGACTATCGCGCCCTGAATTCACGTACAGTACCTGACCGCTACCCCATACCTCACATTCAGGACTTCTCACATCGACTTTCGGGATGCACAACGTTCAGTAAAATCGATTTAATAAAAGCCTACAATCAAATTCGAGTAAACGAAGCTGACATACCAAAAACGGCCATAACTACACCATTCGGTTTATTCGAATTCCCTTTTATGACATTTGGACTTAGAAACGCAGCGCAAACCTTTCAGCGGTTCATAGATGAGGTACTCACTGGTTTAGATGACTTCTGCTACGGTTACGTCGATGACATTCTGGTGTATTCTCCTTCTCCAGACCTGCACAGAACTCACCTGCACCAGCTCCTGTCCCGGCTGAAAGAATATGGCGTCCTCATAAATCCTGCAAAATGTGTCTGGGGGCAGCCTGAGGTGACCTTTCTAGGGTATCAAGTATCAGCTGTTGGTACCCAACCACTCCACGCGAAGGTACGAGCTATTCAGGAATTTCCAGTACCAAGAACAGTGAAGGAGTTACGGAGGTTCCTGGGCATGCTAAACTTTTACAGAAGGTTCGTACCCAACGCTGCAAAAAGTCACGCCCCACTTAACTCGATGTTGGCTGGAGCCAAGGTCAAGGGCTCACAACCTATACAGATGACGCAGCTGCAGCTGGAGGCATTTGAAGAATGTAAAAGGACACTATCAAACGCCACGCTTCTTGCACACCCAAGCTCAAAAGCAGAACTCTCTATACTTACAGATGCATCTGACATGTCCATAGGAGCAGTGTTGCAACAACGTGTTGGAACACAATGGGAACCGCTAGCCTTCTTCTCGAAGAAATTGAACGAAGCTCAACACAAATACAGCCCCTACGATCGCGAGCTTCTGGCTGTCTACGAGGCAATAAAATACTTCCGACACATGGTGGAAGCTCGAGAGTTTGTTGTCTTCACTGATCACCGCCCACTCACCTATGCGTTCAGGAACCCCAGAGAGAATTGCTCACCTCGTCAGTACAGGTACTTTGATTATATATCACAATTTACTACTGATATACGGTACATACCTGGAGCAGAAAATGTCGTTGCCGACACCTTGTCGCGCATTGAAGAGGTAACAACGACATTTGATTATAAAGCTTTGGCCCGTTCTCAAGAGTCAGATCCTGAACTTCAGTCGCTTATTGAGAAAGGATCGTCACTGAAACTGCAAATGATTACTCAGGTAGGCTCAGACACCAAACTTTACTGTGACGTATCCACTCAACCACCAAGACCCTATGTTACGCCTGAACTCCGGAAGCAAGTTTTTGATTCTCTTCATTGTCTGAGTCACCCTGGGCGTACAGCTACCGTGCGACTGATCACGCAGCGATTTGTGTGGCCGGGGATTCGCAAAGACTGTAGAGAGTGGTGCCGATGCTGTCTTCATTGCCAGCGCTGTAAAATTACCCGTCACACATCTACTCCTCTTTCCCAATTTCCCTCAACTTCGTCGAGATTTTCCCACATCCATCTCGACATAGTAATACCATCTTCAGATTACAGATATTGTCTCACCATCGTTGACCGGTTCACACGATGGCCTGAGGCTATACCGCTCAAGAACATCACTGCCGATACCTGCGCGGCCGCCTTGGTATCCGGGTGGATATCGAGGTTCGGTTGCCCATCGCAGATCACCACAGATCAAGGTCGGCAGTTCGAGTCCGGCCTGTTCAAGGCCCTAGCATCCCTGCTCGGCGCACGCCACTTCCGCACCACAGCGTACCATCCTGCATCGAACGGCTTGGTGGAGAGGTTTCATCGACAGCTCAAAGCAGGTATCATGTGTCACAACAACACACAATGGACGGAGATCTTGCCTATCGTTCTGCTTGGCATACGCAGTTCCTGGAAAGATGACATCCAAGCATCCTCAGCTGAATTGGTATACGGCGAGCCCCTGCGTCTGCCAAGCCAGTTCCTGTCGCCATCAGACGACCACTCCGTTGAAGACATCACCAGCTTCGCTACTCGACTTGCTAGACACATGGCCAGCTTGTCTCCGAAACCGACTGCATGGCATAGAAAGGACACTTTTTACATCCCCAAAGACCTGCAATACTGTTCCCACGTTTTTGTGAGGCAAGACCACGTGAGGAAATCGTTGGAGCCACCATACGCTGGTCCCTGTAAAGTACTGGACAGGAAGGCTAAGTACTTTAAAGTTGAAGTACGAGGTAAAGGCACCAACATATCTTTAGATCGCCTTAAACCAGCATACGTCACTCAAGACAGGCACATTGACAACACAGCCACAGCTCCGACCTGTTCACCTCCAAGTAAGGCGTCATCTCCACCAGCGGACAAGCCGGCAGTTCACACTCGCAGCGGCAGGAGAGTTCACTTCCCGGACTTCTATCGACCGTAGTCACGGTCTCGCCGGGGGGCTACTGTAGCGGCTCAGTAGCTACGCCACACCATCGCCACGCCACATCAACGCCACGCCACATCAACACCACGCCACACCATCGCCACACGTCAATGACGTAACCAGCGAGCTCGCGCATCTTCGGATAGCTTCGCCGCGGCCGGGAGCCGATCGGTTTCGCAGCGCGCACGCACGCCAGTCCTTTGTCCGCCGCTGCGCAAGGCACTCCCGCGCTCGCTTGCTTGCCCGCTTTCCTTAATTTGCTCCGCCGCGATCTTCGTAATTTCATTTTCATTTTCGTACGCTAAAATTCTGCTACTTTATTCTATTCAGTGTTCTATACATTTCTTCTATCTTCCTAACTTGCCTTTTGTGTGTTTCCGTGTCTTCTACCCTTCTGTGACTTTTGTGAACTCATTATTTTAAATATAACCGCTTCAGAGAACTTTTCGATTTTTATTTGTGGACGATACCTACAAATCCATGCACGCGTCTGTGCCTTCCCGCGCTAAACGGCCGTACGCTAGCGTCGCGCGCCACCCCGGCGCTCCGCCGCGCAGGCCGGCTTGCGCTTCCTCGTCGTTCACACACGTTTTCTGATAAAAATCACTGCGCCACGCATTACACGTCAGGCTAATTAAATTATGTGTTTTAAGTTTTGTACATGTCGTACCGTAAACCTAAATTTGTTCAATAAACCATATTTGCACCCTACAAACTGTATTTGTGGGTAATAGTTTAAATGTGAAGAAAGACGATATCACCAATAATGTCACTGAACTGTTGAGGATAAACTGTAGGAAGATTATTTTGTGTGCTTTTCCTTACTTTGAGCACTTGTCAGACAGACAAAATAAGTGCAGTTGCTGGAGTCGCACCGTAACGTCAACTTCAAGGCGTTCGTGGTGCGAGTCCCGAACACTTTTCTGCCCTTCGTGTTGAAGGAAGACTTTTGGCCGCAGGGCGTGGTGTTCCGTCGCTTCCGCGGACAGGTGCCACAGAACAGCACGAAGTAAACGTAGTGCGATGTGAAGTGTTACTAACATAGATTTAAGTCTTATTTACTAACGACAACTTGTATTTACTCTATATGTATGTTAGTCTGTAAGGTATATATCTATGGGCCAAGATGCCTGATAATAAATGATTTATTATTATTATTATATGCTAAATATGCATATGCATTTTTTAATTAGTCATCATAGTGATAAGTTTTTATTTTTTGACATCAACAATTTTGTTGATAAACTTTTTTCGACCAGGTATACTGTGTACCGGCCTATTATTTTAAGACGTCAAATAGCAAAGCTATTAGCATTTAATATTTTATTTGATAAGTTGATCAAGTTTAACTATTTTAATCTCATGTTAGAATTGATTTTATTTTGTTTTTTTTTTATGTTTTTATTATTTTTGAGAACTTTATTAAAATTATTAGGTAATTTTAAGTTGTTCAAGAACAGCAAATGTGTTCTTTTTTATGGTATTTGTTGAGATTCGTACCAACTTTTATTTGTGTTGTTTTTGTTTTATTTTGAAATTATGGTGAAGTTAATTTTCACAAAATCTTTTTGGAGGGTAAGTGGGACAGAGTGTAAAGTCCCACATACCTCCTTTGAAAAGGGAGGATCCTCCGACCAGACCGGGTGTTATGATCTGGTGGGCGACTGCCCGATAGTTGATGTCGGGCTGTCGTATATGTTCAAATCGCGCGGAGAACTCTGATTGCGCGATGCAGGATTTCGAATTTTCTTCGTAGTTCTTATGTGGCGTCATAGATGTCGCTACATCACTCCCCTCCGGAGATCGGAGATCGATGATTCTTCTTGATATGTGCCAGGCCAGCGGTAGGTTGGTTCCAGTGAGTCGGAACCGATGCCGCATAGTTCTCGGTGAGTCGGAACTGTCTGCGGTGATGCCCCAGTGAGTCGGGGTGTTGCTATCCCAGTGAGTCGGGATAATGCCCCAGTGAGTCGGGGTGATGATGTCCCAGTGAGTCGGGATGATGCCCCAGTGAGTCGGGGTGGTGCTGTCCCAGTGAGTCGGGATGATGCCCCAGTGAGTCGGGGTGGTGCTGTCCCAGTGAGTCGGGACGATGCTGCAGGCTCCAGTGAGTCGGAGTAGTGCTGCTGGCTCCAGTGAGTCGGAGCGGTGCTTGTGCGACGTAGGGCTTGATTGCTGGCGTCGACCAGGAGAGGTTCTTCATGGCTCTTCATATGACTGGCCGAAGGTGCGGTGTGCCAAGGTCGCTGATGCGGCTGAGGTGGTGACCAGGTATGACCAGGTAGGCATACTGATGGTCAGGATACCCTTAGCCGTGGGTGCTGGCTGTATGGCTTGTTGCTCGAAAGCTTGAGGAAGTGATGATGACGTCACGAAGTAGTAACTGCACGACGGCTGCGCTGACGTTCTTTGTCGAGGGTCACCAGTTTGGGAGTATGCGGAGCAGAGAGTAAAGTCCCGCAAACCTCCTTTGAAAACGGAGGATCCTCCGACCAGACCGGGTGTTATGATCTGGTGGGCGACTGCCCGATAGTTGATGTCGGGCTGTCGTATATGTTCAAATCGCGCGGAGAACTCTGATTGCGCGATGTAGGATTTCGAATTTTCTTCGTAGTTCTTATGTGGCGTCATAGATGTCGCTACATCTTCTTTGAATGAAGTAAGATAATTTCATCAGTAAATCTTATGTTGTGATAACAAAGGCTGAAAGATCCTTTAAAACTGTTTTTAGTACAATAATAAGGATTCCAAACTAAGTTAACTATAGTTTGTAATAGAATATTCTAAGTATTTTTGACACTGTTATTTGTTCTTTCGTCAAGTTTTGATTAATAGTAAACGATTCGATTAAAATAAAGTGGTTTTCTTTTCATTATCCACGGGGTACCATAGGATTCAGTGTAACCCACCATCATTATCCACTGTTACCCGCACGTGGGCCACAGTGGATATTTCCCCATCATCCCAAAGATATTAATTTTTTCGTAACCTAATATTTTTATGGCTGATTTTGTTATACATTTTCAAAGTTAAATATGTTTCCAACGATTTTGTTAAAACACTCTTTTATTTAGAGCAAAATAAATAAAGTTACAGCGCTTCCGAAAAAATCCGATCCACCGTGCCCCACTCTCCCCTATAACAAACATATGGAGGGGGGGGGGGGGATTTAATGGACAGTTTTTCTGTAAGGTCAAAAAAATGGTATTTACGTATTTTCTTTCATTTGCTTGATCTTACGGTAATGAATGCGTGGATCAATTACAAAAAAAAAATGCAATGATGCGAAATATGCCAAAAAAGAATATACTTTTCATGGGGCAATTTCGTAATGAATTGGCTCAAGTTTTGTACACATTACGATCCAACACAGAGGTCAAAAGAAGACGTCCAAGATCCAGCTCTTTGAGAAATTGAAATCCAAGCAAAAAAGAAGAGAGGGTCTACAGTTGTTCCTCCACCAAAAGATAGTAGAAGAGATGCTAGTGACCATTGGATATAAGTTGGCGTTTCACTGCGATGCAAATACCCAAACTGTAAAGGATATTCCACAATCAGCTGCAACTAGGGTTAACTTATGTCTTAATAAAAACAACTTCATCAAAATTGAAATTATTAATTACTTTGCATATTCCTTTAATTTGTACTAAGCTCATAAGTTCATTCTGCATAATGATGGAAATTTACATCAAAGCGTTTTTAATAAAAAAATAATACTTACAAATGTCAAAGATTTTTTCTATTATTTTTCCCATTACCTAGAGGTCCAATTACATGCATATGATTTTTTTTTTACAATAATAAAAAAGTCATGCAACTAAGGGTAGATCCACTTTGTTTATATATTATTTACTATATTTTTGAGAGTATTGAAAAAATCCGAGTCACTGTTTCCTCCCTGACCCTACTTATGAGTGAATGAATGATTTGGTTTTAAAACGCTGACTAGACCTAATTCTTTATGTATCGAAACGTTTCGTGTAAAAATAATTAGCTTGACAGTTGATTGTTAGAATTCGCGGTTCAAAACTTTTGATTTTGTGAGCTGTGCTGTATATTGTTGTGCGTTTATAAGAATAAGTACTGTGTATACTTTAAACAACATGGAGGAGAAAAATACCCAGTTCGCAGCAAAAACGTTTGCTTATCCAATAATTTTGAAGCAGACCCGAAATTGAGGGGAGGTAAATTCTCCGCCAATTTTACTAAAAAAGAAGCGGAGCCATTGAACCATCCAAACATTTTTCATGAATGGGTTAGATTTCCTCAAACATTACAAGAGCTTCAAACAATAGCCGTAGAGTAAGACATTTATATTCTTGGTACCTACTCACTTAACTTTCATACCTATGTAGACTTCATGTATTGTTATTTTTATTAGTTTTTACAACTGCTACGGGTTTCCTGGAGTTATAGGATGCATTGACTGCACACATGTTGCAATTGTGACTCCTCCGGGAACTATGTATGACGAGAGAAGCTATGTAAATAGGAAAAACTTTCATTCCATTAACACACACCTGGTTTGTATTAATTTAATATCAATAAAGCCAACAAAAACTTAAGAAATGTTATAAAATCTTATAATCTGACTTTTACTTTACAGATTTGAAACACCAAATTAAAAATTTTGAATGTGAATGCACTATTCCCAGGCAGTACACACGATTCTTATATCTGGAGCAACTCTGCAGTATTGCCTTTACTACAAAATCTACATAATGGTGGATATACCAACTATCACTTATTGGGTATGTGGGTATGCCTTTACGCTTTATGTACAAACTGCCACGCATCAGGTTACTACTATCTTATCCAACTTAGGCTGAGTTGAGCTGGCTTCTATAGCCAGTCAACCTATCATGTGCAATGGACTGAAAGAGAGTCTAAGGCTGCGTTTCAACCAAAGATGTGCGAGGAAGATAAGTGGTATGAGGATGTGTAGCGGAGCTGTGAAACAGTGTGAGAGTTTCCATCAGAGATGTGCTAGGAAGATGAGCGGTGCAAAGATGTATAGCGAAGCTATGAAAGGGTGCTCAGATGAGCGGCACTAGGATGTATGGCGGGCTCTTTTCAAATGCGAACGAGGTATCTCTAGCAACACCTCGTCCTGCTAAACCGTTTCTAATATCCTTTAACACATAAGCTATTTATCTCAAAACCAAAATAGTTGTACACGTTTTGTGCTATAATAATTAAATTATACATATTTTTACCAACTATTATTCCGCTTTATTTAATATTACAAGTGCAAACTATTTTCAGGTGATAGTGGTTACCCCTTGAGGCCGTGGTGTCTAACGCCCATATTAGACTTGGAGGAAGACGACGAAGAGAACACGTCCGTGTTTCTATATAATGAAGCACTAAAGAAAACGCGATCCATTATTATCGAGCGCTGTAACGGAGTGCTAAAGGGGAGGTTTAGATGTCTTTTAAAAGACAGACAAGTTTCCGAGACGCTGATCAAAATCAAAATTAACTAATCAGCTGTCAAAGCTCTTGTCAAGTATCTTATCTTTGTTTCTTTCATTGTTCCTAATATTTCTATGTTTAATGCTAACGCTTTTATGCCGTTTTGTCCAATTTGTTTTTAAGTTTATATAAGTGGAAACTTGTAATTGGCCTTCTAATGAATATAATGTTTTTTTTTTTACTGTAATATCTTAGCTGTAAGATTTCCTAAAATCAATAACAATAAATAAAATAAATACGTACATAGTTCTTAATGCGTCTCCTATTCAAGCAAATTTTTCGCAGACTAATCAACATTTTTCACGACCCGAGGGCGATCTCTTTCTATACTCATAAGTGTTGCAATTCAACGTGGCACTACTGCTAGCCTTCCGGAACATTTCGTGATGACAGCTATGTTGAGGACTACTTCGACACGTGTGCGTATTTTTTGTTTATACATATGTACATAGTTCCAAATGCGTCTCTTATTCAAGCTTTCTCGCAGACTAATCGACAATTTTCACGAGCCGAGGGCGGGTTTTTTCTAAGCCCATAACAATAGCAATTTAACGTTGCACTACTGCCAGTCTTCCGAACACGTTTTCGGAAGACAGTACATGAAATTAGAACTACTTCTCGTTTTGACAGCAATTGCCCTTTTTTATTATAGTGCTTTCACTCATTATATTCGCCTTATGGAAATAGTTTTTGTGCAAGTCACGTATACGTAAAATTAAAAGAAAATGAAACAACGCTCTAGCCTAAATTTCATAAAATATATTTACTTTTGAAATATGAAGAGCGTGATTTGTAGATGAGTATTTTATTTATTAAAATGCAGTGATGATTTTGCAATATGTTTGTAAAAATATTTATATGTAGACATTGAATTTAGTTCTAGCAAAATTAACGAACTCTAGATGGATAAACTTATATTAACAGACGTTCAAAAAAGGTGTAATATTTACTTAAGCTTAGAAAATCAATAAAATATTTATGAAATATAATTCTTCTTTTTTCTCGTTACATTCATTTGTAAATAAAAGTTGATAACTTTCCTTCGGAGAAGAAGCATTTCAAGCAATTGAAGTAGTATATCAGATATGTAGGTAGTATGGTTCTACCGAGACGATTTCAACTGTCCAATCACCAGTGAACATCCAACAACAATTGTAACTTGGCTAGGGGCCAAGTTACAAGTTTCGCTTGCGTCGAACGCTCCGAGTTGGCCACGCACCCGATTCTTTTGTTCTGACCACGTAACTGGAGATTAACTGTTTCGTTTATGTTTCGATTCAGTTTCGACCATTTGGGTTTTTGGTATTCTACTATTTTACAACTAAAACTGATAAGGAACCGCAACGCAACTACAACGCTATCGTAACGTGAACACGGCGCCTAATCAGCGAAACGAACTTGTGCCAAGAATTGTATTGCACAGATTAAAAAGTACGTATGCGAGATAGGTACCATAAGAAAAAAGGAAAAAACTTCTAAAATGTCCTGAGCTTATCTCAAAATTGTTAATACGCACTAATCAGATGGGGCTGCGACAGCGACCACTTCTGCATGTACCTAATGCAAATACTAATTATAGGCGTAATGCATTTTTTCTTAGAGCCAGTCGCAGTTTTAATAAGATTTCCTGTGAACCCGGCATTGACCTCTTTTGCACGAAAGCGAGCACAGTTAGGAAGCACTTAGCAAAGCCATTTTTTGAACAACCAGTATTGCATACTACAACTATTAGCACTTGAATCACAGAATTAATATTTATGTTAGAATTATTAAGAGTTAACAACTTTGTGTTAACCTGTTGTTGGACCAACTTTAGTTTTTGTTTTTTTTTTGTCACTATAGCTACCTACATGTGGAAGCTTGTAATTAGCAATTTAATTACCTACTATTGTCTTTATGTAGTTATTAGTCTGTAAGCTTTCCTAAAATGTGAAAAATAAAATAAAATAAAATAAATAAAATAAAATATAAAATTACGTTTTGCTTGCTTTAAATAAATTGAAAGCTTTGCTTGATTGCAAATACATCTATTATCTACGTAAGGGAGACAATATTAAAACATAGAATTGAATATAACATATTAATACAATGAAATCCTTTACGCTGATTACATTGCCAACATAAAAAATCTGACGATTCAAAATAGCTGTCAAAGCGCGGAAAACAAAATAGGTACCTACTCGTACTTCGTGAAAGTTTTATTTTGTTGGAAAAATGTTATAAAGCTGGTGAGTGCCAAATAAACTTTTATTCTATTCTACTTTCATACAGATTGAACATATATATACATATAAACTAATTGGATTGGTTTCGTTAATTAAGACCCCAATTATTTTTACACATGGAAGAAAACCGTAGGAGGCCTACCTCTGTGAGACAGTTGGAGCTCCTCATAGAGTTTCTGGAGGACCACACTGATCTCGCATTGGGCCGAATTCGATCAAAGGAAGGTCGCGCAGACGCCAACAGGCTATGGACTTGTATCGCGGACATTTTAAATGCGGAGGGGTCAAGTAGAACCCCTAAGGAGTGGGCTAAAGCAAGTATAAAGTGTATTAATAATGAAACACAGGTTGATAGAACACTATTGATAATGTGAATCAGTGTTTTGTGAATTTTTATTTCAGTTTTGGAACGACTATAAGTGTCGGGTTCGGAGCAAGATGGCCATTATAAGACGGAGCCAAAGTGGCACAGGGGGCGGACCTAGTGTGGCCCCACAATTGAGCCCTTTGGAAGAGAGAGTGGCATCTCTTATAGGGAGGGATGTGGGCCCTTTACCTGGAGTCCGTAGGGATCCAGTCATTGACTTGGAAGTATGTAACTATTTTATTCAATGATTACTAAATGTACAATTTATAAGCTCATTTAATTTAACAATCTACTTTTCAATTTTATATCAAGAACCAAGCGGAAGAACCTGTGATGATGGTGCCACAGGTTGAAGAAATACCTGTGATCGTGGTACCACAGGATCAGGATTCAGAAATGTAAGTACAAGACATTGGTGTTAGTATGACATAAAAAACAGTTTATGATAAAAAATGGTTTAATTCACACAACTTCATTTCTTAACATACAAATATACAAAATTTATAGCACTTTGATATTATTTGTGTAACCTCTGTTATATTCAAATTATCAATTTAATTATAAACAGTCTATTTTTCTTTCATATATTCTTAATATTTGGGTCAAAAGCATGCTTCATATCGATGTTCTTAACTTTGACACAGTTCACGTACCATTTTGAACCGTTTTATATGTAAAAATAAATAAATATATTTTAAGATTTAAAAAAAAATCAGCAGCTTATAACCATTATGTAAAGTATGTCAAAAGATCAAAAATAATTAGTACTATAACCCTCTATAAAGATTAATATCTTGAACCGTAATCGGTTATCCCTGCAGTTTTAGAGATATTTACATTTTTCATACTAGTTCTATACAAATTTTCCGTAAAAAAATATATAATTCCTTCGTTTTTGTGCAGAATCAACTCAGTAGTCATTTTAGTATATTGTTATAGCTAATAGAAGCGATATCCGGCAAAATTGGTCTGTCGTAACAGGCAACTAATCGACACCGCGGGATAAATTCAACTATCAGCTGTAACGCACAATTGCTCGGCTATCGTGCATTCCGCGGTACACTACATTTTATATATTTGTGAAAAATTTCTGGTAAGTTTTGACAGTTTTATTAGTTTTTTTTTAAGGGTGGAAATCATCCAATGACTTCTCCCGCGAGAGGTGGAGCGAGAGGGCATGTCAGACTTTTACTGACTAAAACCTTTTCAGTAATTCCCCGCGGTCCTAACAAGCGGGCATCGGCCGGTTGGAGTGTAGCCTTAGGGGCGCTAAGGCGCGAGGACTTAGAAAATTTTTCGTTTTTTTTTTACGGATTTCGAGTTTACGCTCTATGAGCAGCAGTGACGAAGGTTCCATACAACTCGATTCCCACCGGCTTCCCTTCAGAAGTTTAGAACACAACCACTCTCTACCGTAATTGAGAAATGACACAATCAATCAATCAATCAATCTTTCTTTATCTTTTATCAATCTTTTATACAGAGAAACATTACAAAACGCCTACACGATGGATGGACATTAAATAACAAAATTTGCATTTCTACAACATTGCTATTGATAAGCCGCAGGCGCAATCGGCTTAAAATACACGTCAAAATATA
This sequence comes from Mythimna lalbum, assembly GCA_949319445.1. Taxonomy (NCBI): domain Eukaryota; kingdom Metazoa; phylum Arthropoda; class Insecta; order Lepidoptera; family Noctuidae; genus Mythimna; species Mythimna lalbum. The sequence goes on along the minus strand of OX439357.1, from coordinate 4,920,403 downwards.
CGTCATGACGTCACATAAAGGTCGATTACCCGGCCGAGTATAAAGGTTTCGGTAAGCCGTCGTTTAATCGAGTTATTAGAGAAAGTAATAGAGAGAGTAATAGAAATTGCGTGCGCGTGAGCGAGATGGGGGAATATCGGCTACGGTCGTGGAAATTCGTAACAAATCGGACGTTTTTGTGTTCTGTTGACAGATAATTTGATGTAATTCACCATCCATCATTGAATGCATGACTGTGTTTTTAAATTAATATTAGAATTTATTAGTTAGTTTGTTGTGTGTTCTGTGTTGTGTGTTTGTAGTGATAAAAGTAGAAGACTTACGTTGTAATTAGGTATTTGCGGTAAGTAGATATTGTAATAAGTTGAAATTACGTATTTAGAATAGGTAGATTTGCAAAGTAATTGGTAGAATTGTAAGATGTCGGCATTAATCGCGTTAGATTGTTGTTTAACAGATTATTTGCTTTGTGAGGAAACATGCTTTTCAAAGTTAAGTGAAAATAAAAACATCTAATTAAGTTAGGCCGTGCTCGCCCAGATATGACTATAGATTACAAAAGACGCGATGGTTTTTTAAACATTTTAATATATCCCTTTACGATAAATATCAATGGCTAACTGGTAGTTTATGGTTTTCTTAAAAAATTTATGGTTTTCTTTGCTGCTCATAGTGCCCCTAAGACGACCCACTGACCAATAAACCCTCATTGCAAGGTTGGATAAAATGACATAGTGGTTTGTTTCAATTGTTCAAGGACTCTGACCGACAGATCACTGAAATGATAAAGACTAACAATTTGACTTTTGACTGGGTACACGACCACAACACTTTCCAAGAGAAACGGGAAAATTTTAGAGGAGTGGCAGGACCGACCTTCCCAGTAACTGACAACACAACACCGTTAGACGTTTATATTTTTTGGTAACGAACTTTTAGATTTAATTATAAAACAGACTAACAGATATGCGACACGACAAATTGACCGACATTTGACACCACATTCCAGACTTAACTTCTTTGTAAATGTTGACAGAGGTGAGATAGCCAGTTTCCTCGCAATTCTCATTCTGCAGGGTTTGGTCCCAAATCCTGTTGAGAAAAACTATTGGCTCGAAAATGGCTACCTCACTCTTAAATATTTCAAAGAAATCATGACTTACACTAGGTTCATTTTGTTAAAACGACTTTTACATTTCAGTGACTCAAATGACTCTCAGACTGACGACTTAACGACTGACGAAAAGAAGTTGAGGAAAATAAATCCTGTGCTGCAACACTTACAGAAAAAATTCAGCTCGCTTTATCTTCCTCAACAGGACATAGCCATTGATGAATCTCTACTTAAATGGCAAGGACGGTTGTCATTCGCACAGAAGATTGCAACAAAGGCTGCCAAAGTTGGCGTGAAGTCATATGAGCTGTGTGAATCACAATCGGGCTATTTATGGAGATTTTTCATTTATACTGGCAAGACGAACAAACAGACAGACGAAACAGATGGACTGACAGAAGACGTGACAATAGACCTGACAGATGGACCGACAGACACCCCCTTACTGCCCACCAACGCGACGTCAAAAATTGTCCATGATCTAGTAAAACCCTTGTACAATCAGGGATATACTTTGATCATGGACAATTTTTATAATTCGCCATTGCTCGCCCGGTTTTTCAAGTCACAGGGGACGGATTGCTACGGAACTCTCAGGGTTAACCGAGAGTTTGTGCCCGAAGCCATCAAATCTATTCAAAAGCATGAGCTGAGAGGAGGCGAACTTGTGCAGAGTTATACACAAGATTTGAGTATCGTGATGTGGCGCGATTCAAATATAGTGTTACTTGTGTCCACCTACCATAATGGCATCGTTGGAGGGACCGAAAAGTATGGGAGGTTTAAATATTATAAAAGATTACCAGCTGCTTTCTATAGTCGAGGACTCCGGTTTTCGTAATTTAATACACAAATTACAACCTAGTTATACACTGCCCTCTAGAAAAACATTAAGTGAAAAACTTTTACCCGCTTAATACAAAGCTCATGCAGAAGCCCTTGGAAATATTCTCAAAGGTACTGAACATATATCCCTAACGTCTGACTACTGGAAGGCGACCAATGACAAGACATTCCTCAGCCTTACTGCGCATTTTATACATGTTGATAAGGTTGCTTCAAAGACACTAGCAGCCAGAGAAGTAATCGGATCGCACACATCAATGAACACCGCTGCGGTTATAACTGATATTTTGGATCAATGGAATGTTTACGGCAAAGTAGTGACAGTAGTTACTGACAACGCCGCAAACATGAAGAAAGCGGTGTGTGAGAACTTATGCAAACACCACCATCCCTGTGTAGCCCATACCATTAACTTAACAGTTAATGATGCAATATCTCCTGATTTAGCGATATTGCTCGCCAAATGTAGAAGCATTATCACCCATTTTAAGCAGAGCTCGGTTTCAGCTTACAAATTAAAAGAAAAACAAGCAGAACTTAACTTGCCTGAACTAAAACTGAAACAAGATGTCGCCACTAGGTGGAATAGTACATATATTATGATGGAAAGACTCGTAGAAGTGAAGCAGCCATTGACATTAGCTATAGCTGATTTACCTGACAGAGCGCCTGAAAACTTATCAGGTAATGAATGGGCCAGTATTAAAGACTGTTTACAAACTTTAAAACCGTTCCTAGAATTAACTGAAATACTTTCTGGAGAAAAATACGTCACTATGTCCACCATAGTACCTTTAATAAGAGGATTACAATTTTCTCTGAGAAATATTTTGCCAACGACACCAATCGGCGCTGCACTTCAGATGTCACTAATTGACATGGTGTCTCGGAGGCTTAGAAATCTAGAAAGTAACAAAATTGTAGCTAAAGCTACTTTTCTAGACCCAAGAGCTTCGACAGAAGCTACTAGAAGTGATAATCCTGCTCATGTTAACGCCAATCGTACTACTAAATCAACATTATGGGCTCACTTTGATGAAAAAGTTGCCCAAACTCATGAAACCCAATCAACTACAACGTCGGCAATTATAATGGTTAAGCAATATTTAGAAACTAGCTTGATAAATAGGAACGAAGACCCTCTCAATTACTGGCGAGAGCATGCGAAAAATTTTCCGGGACTATATTACTCTCGCTAAAAAATATTTGGCTATTCCACCAATATCCGTTCCATCGGAAAGACTTTTTTCAAAAGCAGGTGGTTACGTATTGACTGATCGCCGTAATCGTCTAAGTTCTCAAAAATTGGACCAAATTATGTTCCTCAATGGAAATATTTAAAATACATTTTATTATTATATTTACGTAATATTTTATAACTGTTTTGTCCAAAGAAAAAAATATTTTATCTAAGTGATATTCCTAATTTTTATAATTTTTGTATTATGTAAGTTATGTTAAAATATTTAAATAAACCTATGGGTTGTTAAAAACTTTTTGTTGAATCGTATTCCGATTTTATTTTAGTTGTTTTTTATTAATTGACTCAATTTTATTTTACGTATCTGTGTGGTGCAATTATAAAATAATACATCATCCCAATTTTTAATAAACTTTGCTTTATTATTAGCTCTTAAAACATATTTGTTTAAAATTATGATTAATAATTAATATTATGTTTCTCTAAAGTGAACTCGCATTGAAATTTTCTTCATTTGGATTTTTTTCTATTTTGTTTGCTTATATATTTGATAAAAATTGTTGATCTTGTTTGTCATAACGTTAACTTTGTCTTAACGTTATAGACGAAAAATTTTTATTTCATTGTATTTTTTCTATTGTTGTTGTAAGTAATTTTATGTTATATTGAGACTGAGAAAAAAAGCTTTTTGTTACCTCATATTCATAACGTTATTATTTAATTGTTATGTTGTAATATTTTTAATAAATACTCTTTCTATATAATCTAATATTTTTAATAATTATTTTTTACATTATAGTTTTACCGTTACCTTCTTATGCACGTAAAGCGTCTATTACAAAATGGTGATAACGGAAGAAAAAGCTAACGCTATGATGTTTGTTTATATTTCTATCTCGCTTGCATTTTGTTCGTTACAACTTGACGTCTCGAACTCTCGACGTAAGTCCGTTAGCACTGGGCCAGGGCCACAACTCCTGCCTATCAAAATAATTTCTTATAAAAACTATGAATAAACGAATACAAAACAGTAATAATGTTCGATGGTTGATGAATGATTCAAATTACCACATGAAATTGAGTATTATTTCTCAGCGCATAGAGTTTACTTTTAGATGAAGTTCCGGATATTCGAATATAAGAACTAGTAATAATGAAATTTGAAACGGAAGGTACGAGATGGCGTAATACATTCTTATTTTCTTCTCTTTCGTTTCCAAATTCGAATGAATGATAAGGTTATTCGAATGATTTGAATGACTTGTACAATCGAATCATTCGAATAATGTCATTCACAATCGCCCATCGCTAGTTATCAACAACAGATTGCCGCTTGCCGGTTATCTAGCGTCTAACGTTTTTCGCTCGTGTTGCGGACTTACGTTATATGTTTACTTTGTGTACTACTATTTTTATTAACCGGCCCTTGCTGTGTTTTTGGACAATTGTGACTGCCTTTGTGACCGACCCTATTTCGTTCGTGGACTCCGTTCTTCCAGAAATACCGATTAGCCGGGTCCACACCGGACGATCCATCGCGCTCCGATCGCGCGCGGCAGCAGCGCGATCCAAAGATGCAGGCGGTGTGGACGTGCCGCGCGCGATCCATGCGCACGTATTGGAGCGCGCGCTCCCTACCTCGCGCGATCCGTGTGCGGTCGGTTTTTGTGCCAGCCTCAAAGGTGCCTCAGTTGCGTGATGCGCGCGGTGTGGACGGTTGTGTTGGTTCGCGCGATCCACCTCGCCATGGACATCTCAGAAAGTCGCCGTTTGATATCGCTTTATAAAGAATTTAAATGTTTATGGGATCCCAAAGATTCTAATTACACCAATAGAGGTGTTAGAGATGATGCTTGGCGTCAGATTTCTCGTGAAATGGGGAATAAGTCGATCGAGAACCTAAAGAAAAAAATGCGATCTCTGGCGGGAGGCTACAGAAGGGAGAAACACAGAGAGAAGCAAAGCCGTATAACTGGATCCGGTAAGAAAACAAAGCTACTTTTTATCTGTAGGTATTAAAATTATATATTTTATTATAAGTAATTACATCATAATATTTACTGTGGATTTCACGTGATTTCGCTTTTTACATTTAAGCTGTTAGAAATACACGTGGTTATTTTAATGAGTAACTTGTTTATTTCAGGTGCTCAAGATACATATAAATCAAAGTGGTTTGCGTATGATGACTTCGACTTTATGGCGGATAAAAATGAACCCGGAACCACACGCGATACATTGGAACATGTGAGCTATTAGTTTACTGATATTCATTTTGCCAAACTATTGTATGGTTTGTAACAAAGTGTCTTGCTAAGTGGGACCGTATTGTAGTGGCATTTTCTGTTGCTCTTCTTGGTACGACGGCCATCGGTTGTAGCGATTGTGATGGCGGTTCATTTCGCCAGCTTCCAGGTATTACATCTCCATTCTCCTGTACTGTATCAAACGTTCCTGGCGATATAAAGTTAGGATTACTGCGTAAGTAGTTATATAGATGAACCGTTGCCAGCACGACTTTAGTCGCAGTTTCTGGTTCCAAAAGCATAGGTTTACGCAGGACTCTGTAGACAGAACTAAGTACTCCAAACGCGTTTTCAACTACTCTACGTGCTCTTGACAGTCGGTAGTTGAAAATTCTTTCACAAGAACCCCTTTCCCGTGTACCATCGTATGGTTTCATAGTATAATCATTAAGCTGAAAAGCTTTATCACCTAGTATATAATAGGGTACCTCAATTTTATAGGGAACTTGCAATATCTCCGGTGGAGGAATATTTAGCTCTTTTTTTTCAAGTTTTTTATATAAATTTGTGCTTTTGAACACGCCTCCATCTGATATTCTGCCTTTAGTCCCAACATTCACATACAGGAACCTATAATTTGCATCTACTAATGCAAAAAGAACAATACTAGGAAATAATTTGTAATTATCAAAGTCGTTGCCACTATTAAAAGGCGATTGTATAGCGACGTGTTTGCCGTCCATCGCTCCTATCACGTGTGGGAAATTCCACTTATTCTCGAATTGCTGAGAAACTGTACGCCATTCTTCTTTAGTTGACGGCACCTGAAAATAAAGGAGATCTTAATTATAATATAAAGCTGAAAATAAGAATAAGCAGTAAATAGTAATAATAATTGTTGTTACAGGTAGAATCTGATACGACTGAAGGGGAACTTGAAGTTAATACTACAGTGAGCGAAAACGAGAACAGTAACATTACTAGTGACACACAACCGGAGAGAGCCAACCACCACACAGATCAGAGTAGAGAGCAGAATGATCAGAATGCACAATCCAGTGTCCAAACAACAAACAAAAGAACAAAAAAAAGAAAGAAAACTACTTCTAATAATGCAGATGACATATCAGATGAAACTCTTTCAGAGGCTTTCCAACTTCTGCAACAATGTGCTCAGCCACCACAACCGGAAACTGATTCTTACATTGCTTTCGGGCTTATCTACTGAATTGCGGAAATATGATGCAGTAACATTAGTTAATGTCAAAAATGCTATATGCCAAGTTATTTTTCAAGCTGACACAGGAAGATATGGGGATAGCAATTATGGATATTACACTAATTCATATCCTGGCACACCAATAGCATCCACTTCATCACAGTCCCAGTCTCTACAACCTCAAAATTATCCAGCTCCAATTCCACAGACATCACCGTCTGCTCATCTAGCCTCCAATTCATCGCAGTCCCAGTTTCTGAAACCTCAGGATTATTCACTTCCACAGTCACCACCGAATTAAATAAGTACCTACCTATATCATGTTTTCAAAAAATAATTAATAATTGTAAACATGTTACTTCTTTAAATTATGATTGTAATACACTACTTTTTTATTGAGTAATAAAGTATGGTTTTACTTACCTTTACATAATCATTTAACAGGTCAATGATGGCTTCACAAACTTCAGGAATAATTATCGATATAGACTGTTTGGAAATGCGGAACAGATACTGCAAACTGACGTACGAATCTCCAGTTGCTAAAAATCTCAATGTTAGTAATAATCTTTCCTTCACAGTAATGGCATCTCTATAATTTGTATCATTCTTTCTTAGCTTGTTATTTAATAATGAACACAATATCTCAAATTGATTAGCATTCATTCTTGCAAAATTGTGTTCAACTTTATCTGACACTAACTCTGCGTACAGCTGAGTCCCAGATTCCAAGCGATTTTTGTAAATTTGTTTCACCCAAAACCGTCGTTTTCTTTTTTGTGATTTTTTGCGCAAGCATTTAAGCAAAATAAAAGTTACTGCTGCAACGGCAAGACGCCGCCGTTGTACGTGTGACTCCATATCGTACAAGAGTTAGACTGGCTGAATCACGGATCGCCTTAGGATCGCTTGGAGCGCATATTTGGGATCGCAAGTTTCCAAGAGTGGATCGGCCTAACACGATCCACGATCCACGCTCCGCGATCCTGGATCGCGGATCGCGGGATCGATGGATCGTCCGGTGTGGATAGGCCTATTGACCTTTGCACGCATTTTGGACCCCGATTTTGCCTTTTGACATTGTTACCTGTCGTTTACGATGGATAATCTCCGCTGCATCAATTGTGGCATATCCACTGCTCGCATGAGAAGGAACCCGCTGAACTCAATCGATATACTATCAGCGATTAGAGAATGGATATCTCCACGTCAAGTAAGTGTTATTTTATTGTTATTTTAAATATGTACTTAATAAACCCTCATTGCAAGGTTGGATAAAATGACATAGTGGTTTGTTTCAATTGTTTAACAAGCTTGCATTCATATCGAACGCAAGTAAAAAAACACCACATATACTTACATTCTGTGTGTTGCTTATTAAACAGCTAATAACAAATAATGCAGCACACTCTATGCACCTGCGTACGCAGGTGCTTATCACTTTGGTACCAAAGATATGTAGCAATTAGATGTTTGTATATTTATAGTTAATCTATATTTCAGGTCACTGCATCGGACCATGTGTGCGACTCTTGCTGGATGGTAGCTACACAGTCATTGCCAGGAACCAGTGCTGATTCGAATATTGGATCTAACTTGAATGTTGGCCATCGTCATGTTTGCGTTAGTTGTGGAAGATCTTTATTGCGCATAAGATCTCATACACTGACACAACATTCAACACAACGTGAAAGCCATATTTTTGATGTTATAACAGAATGGATTCACCCTCGACAAGTAAGTACTCAATCTGACAGCACATATAGCTATTTAAAGAGTATCTAACAAGTTTCTAGTCCTACCTTGTACATACAGGCCAGTTGTTGTTGTTAATGCCCTTATAAATTCAATCAATTTTTTTTCTAAAGTAATATGTATTGATTTTCAAAAAAAATATTCATTTTGTTTCCAGTCTTATTTCTCCCCATGTAAACAAGTTAATTTTTTTCTACTGCAGTCGCTAGAATATAAATAAAACATGTTTTTTTTTATAGGTAATTGCTACAAGCTCTATTTGTCATCCATGCTGGCAGCGTACTGACCGAGCTCCACATGTAGTCAGAACATCAAGAGAGTCCAACGACAATCCTATTCCTGAGCCTTCTATTGAGGTACCACCAAATGTTCAGAATCACATAATGATGCCTTTAAATGCTAGAGCTGCAGAGTCACAAAATCGTTGTTTTATCTCGGGCTGCCACCGCACTGAACGTCACCATACCATTATCTCTAAGACAATTTCTTTTAAAAAACTATAATTTTTATGTACCTATGAATAACCGTGTATGTTCCAGACATGTAAATCATGGTTCATGGGATTTTTTGAATAATCCCCCACACAATACTAACCACATGTTTACTGCTCTACAAATACAGGACTTGATAACATTAAATGCAAGTCCTCTAAGTATTGATTTTAATAATATTGAGAATATGCCAGACCATTTAGTCCACTATTGGTTTGGTCGAACTAAACAGCAATTTGCTGAAATACTTAATGAAGTACCTCGGCTCTCACAAATGCGTAATGGATCACTTGCACTAGCAGCATATTTAATCAAATTAAGAACAGGGGACTCATTTGAAAGAATCTCTTCTTTAATTCAAGTACCAACTAGGACAACATCCGCTTTAATATCACGGGCTAGAGATTTCCTAGTACAAGACTATGTCCCTTTGCACTTAGGTGTAAATCACATAAACAGAGAACAAATTGCCCAAAGAAACCTTATGATTCCTAATGGGATTTATGGAGACAACAATAGATCTAGTGCAATTGTGATAGCTGATGGTACCTATGTTTATGTACAAAAGAGTGCCAATTATTTGTACCAAAAGAATACTTATTCTTTACACAAGTATAGAAACCTTGTAAAAATGAGAGAATGAGAAAAAGAAAAAAAAATGAGAGAAAATGAGAAAAAGAAAAAAAGAATTTCGTGATTAAAATCAACCATTAAGAAGATTTTTTGCTCCAAATGATGTTTTTATACTGGATAGGGGCTTTAGAGACTCTCTGTCATTATTAAACAATTGTGGGTACCGTGCTCATACGCCAGCCACAGTTCAAGAGGGTGAAACACAATTATCCACACTAGAAGCTAATCGTTCCAGGGCTGTGACAATATGTCGTTGGGTCATAGAGATAATTAATGGTAGGTTTAAACGTGACTTCAAGATTTTTCGCCAAGAGTATTTTAATGCCGCATCTCGCAATTTGATGAAAGATTTTTCTGTAGCTGCTGCCCTGATTAATGCCTTTCACCCCCTTATTGAAGACAGGAGTGATGCCGGGGAAATTCTTAGTATAATAAATCAGAAAATGTACTCAGAAAATAGCTTAAGTACTGTAGTTATTAATAATAACTTAAATAGAAGGAGAACGAATTTTCAAAGAATAAATGTTGATGACAATAATGTTAGTGATTTTCCCCAGCTCACCTACAATGAGCTGATATTGGTGTGTTTAGGAACATACCAAATAAAACAGGCACGTTCATATTACGGCGAGCACATAAGAGCCAATGGCTCTTTCACAATTGAGGTATGCAGAGAGGTTGACAGCAGTCTACTGAGAGAGTTGTCTAATGAAAATAGTGTTTGGCTGCTAAGAGGTAAAATTCAATCGCGCCATGTGGGTATTTTGGTCGACGGCGCTCTTAACGGTCGGGACGCAATACTACAACACTATTGCAACTGTAATGTAGGCAAGAGGACAGTAGGCTGCTGTGCACATATTTTATGTATAATATGGTACTTAGGGTGGGCTAGGTACCAAGACAATGTGGTACCTCCCGCCCAGCATCTCGATAATATATTAATCACTGATGATATGGAAAACAATCAATAAAATAGTTTCAATTAACTTGAATTCGTTTTTTTTTTTTCTTTAAAATCCCTGACCATGTGCAGCCAAGGAATTTAAATTCAACATTCTGTGTGTTTCACCTAATATTAAAATCACTAAAACTCATTATCTAATAAAAGAGCGGAAATAAATATGTTAATAGGATTTATTGACTACTGTCTGAAATAAAGATTTTATTTTTTTATTTTTTATATCCCATGTTTTAACAAAAAACGAATTACACAGGATTATAGAGTAATATTACTCCTTGAAAACCAAAATTATTTCATTTTTGTTTATTGTGGCCTAATTTATTAGGACTGTTTGCGGATCTCCTTTTTTTATTCTATATTATCACTTTTATGGTCGTTAGAAATAACCGACAATTGTGGAATGAATTTTATGTCAATAAATTAAACCAATGGTTTGTACAAAACCACTTTGATATCATATTCGGCAACATATCAATTATTACTTGTTTGGCCCTTAAAAGTCATGATATATTATTGTGGAATGCATTTTAAGTCAATAAAATAAATCAAAGATTTTGTATATAATAGCCACTTTGATATTCATATTCGGTAACATATCATTGTTGGCCACATGTTCCACTAATTTTGTTATTCTAGCAATATGACCTCTTGTTTTGGCCGTTAGAAATACTCGAAAAATGTGGAATGCATTTTATGTCAATAAATTAAATCATAGATTTTGTACATAGCCACTTTGATATTTGTATTCGGCAACATATCATTGCTAGCCTCTTGTGCTACCAATTTTGTTATTATTTTTGTAATTGTACCAACAGTATCATGATCGTAGTGAGTAATCGAGAACTGTGGAATGCATTTTATGTCAATAAATTAAATCAAAGATTTTTTATATAGCCACTTTGATATTTGTATTCGGCAACATATCATTGCTAGCCTCTTGTGCTACTAATTTTGTTATTATTTTTGGAATCGTACCAACAGTATCATGATCGTAGTAAGCAATCGAGAACTGTGGAATGCATTTTATTTCAATAAATTAAATCAAAGATTTTATATATAGCCACTTTGATATTCATATTCGGTAACATACCATTGTTGACCACTTGTTCTACTAATTTTGTTATTCTAGCAATATGACCTCTTTTTATGGCTATTAGAAGGAATCGCAAAATATGGAATGAATTTTATGTAAATAAATTAAATCAAAGATTTTGTACATAGCCACTTTGATATTTGTATTCGGCAACATATCATTGCTAGCCTCTTGTGCTACTAATTTTGTTATTATTTTTGTAATTGTACCAACAATATCATGATCGTAATAAGTAATCGAGAACTGTGGAATGAATTTTATGTAAATAAATTAAATCAAAGGCCTGTACATAGCCACTTTAATATTCAAATTCGGCAATATTTTAGTGTCGATCTATCAATATTATCATATTCAGGCTACATTAGATTCATTGATTGCCTCTTCTGATACTATTTTGGTTTTATATTTGTTATTCTACAAAATTATCACTGGTCGTAGTTAGAAGCAATCGAGAACTGGAATGAATTTTATTTCAAAAAATTAAATCAAAGATTTTGTACATAGCCTCTTTGATATTTGTATTCGGCAACATATCATTTTTAGCCACAGTATCATGATTGTAGTAAGTAATCGAGAAATGTGAAATTAATTTTATGTATATAAATTAAACAAAAGGTCTGTAAATAGCAACCACAATATTTATAGTCGGCAACATTTCCTTGTCCTGCTAATTTTCTTTTTTCTTTTCTTTAAATAAAAAAAAAAAAACTTTTTTGACCAATAGAAGTAATCGAGAATTGTAGAATTAACTGTATGTCAGTAAATTTATGTAAAGGTTTGTACATAGTTATTTTGATATTACAATTCACTTCGGGTAACATGTCATTGTTAGCCCTACGTGCTACTAATTCTGTTTTTAGTTTTGTTATTCTATTAAAATTATCACTGGTAATAATTTATTTTACATCAATAAAAATGAAAGTTTTGTACACAGCCACTTTAATATTCATATTTGGCAACATTTCATTTCATGGTCAGCCTCTTGTGCTACTGATTTTCTTTTTATTTTTGTTATTCTAATAAAATTATCATGGGTCGTAGTTAGAAGTAATCGAATATTATGGAATGAGTTTTATGGAAATAAATTACATTAAAGTTTTGTGCATAGCCACTTGGACCAAGGAACAGAAGTGGGTTTTAGCCAGTAAAAGTCTAACACGCTCTCTCGATCCGCCCAAAAGCGGGAGAAGTCATTGGATGATTTCCCACCATAAAAAAGTGGATTTTAGAAAAAGAAGATGGAAAATAATGCAGGAGACGTCGTAGAGTCCGTCGCTTGACAAGACCAGAATGAATCTACGGATTCGGACACCATACCGGGGCTCTAGTTCCCTTTCGGATAACCCCGACCCAGATGGGCCCCTCCTGAGTCAATTGAAGACCTCATTTCCCTTGTGCGTGTCCAAACGATAGCGAATCGGCAGAAATGAAGATAAGAAAATTTGATTTGACATTCATTTATTATGCCATAGCTAACACGAAATAGGTTGAGGAATGTTATATTTTTACTTGAAGATCTTAAAAAAACTTGCATTTTATGCATCGGGGTCCTAGCAAAACTTTTTTGGACAGTATACCCTTCACAATATTTCACAAATTACTATGACAAGAGCAATCAATGAAATAACAGGCATTAAATAAAATATACCATTTTTTTTTATTAAGTGTCTTCATTTTGTAGACAATGACACAGTCGAGAGTCAGCAATTATCTCAATCTGGAGTAGCGTCTTCAGCAGGGCTATTGACTAAGCTGAATTAAGTGGCACCTATGAATGAACAGTTCGGAAAAAAAATGCACGAGTCTTTGATCATATTCAAGGGCCGTCTGACCTAAGCCCAAACAATAAGATCAAAATTTTTCACAATTGAAATCAAGTCATATGAAGTATGTAATGGCTGTATGGGTAAAAACCAAGAACTAAACAACAATATATATATCGTAAAACATTTTTATATTTATTGATACAAATACCAATGAAAATGGCCATATCAAAAGACTTCATCTACTGGCAGAACTATTATGAAATTCCAAAATATACGGGCTAGGATGACAGTTCCGATGGTGATCTATCACTTGGTGTCATTTTGGGTGGGAAATGTACGAAGTTGGTTCTGGAACTATTGAAAGGTTTGAAGATCATTAACACATTACCTGAAGAGTATGGGTTTTTGGGACCCTTTGTGTCGTCGAAACGTCTTTATTCTTATATAAAAAAATATAGCTTGATCTCTGCGACAGCTGTCAGTAAAATCACGCCTATGAAGTACTAAATTTCAAAGTCAAAGTCAAAAATATTTTATTTCACATAGGCCTACATGGGCACTTATAAAACGTCAGAAACTAGTGCACGGTTCCAAATTATTTAGCAGCACAGACAAACGTAGTCTGTCAATATCATACTTTATGGGCATGGCGACCTAATTAGTGTTGGGTGATATAAAACTTAATAGGTTCATTAATTAATCATTTAATTTTATTGTATATTTAAATATTAATTACATGTGTACGTACTTGATATAAACTAATAGTGAGTAAATAAAATCTACATTCTAACCTACTCATGTAACATCCCTTCCCGTTTGGGTTTGGGGAGAAAACACGCCGCCATCTTGTTTGATACGAGCCATTCTCCTCAGTACGAGTGCCTTGTATACGCCACGTGCTTTCCCGTTTCATTACTTCGTTTTTGTTACTATTGCTGTTAATTTGTTGAGTTTTGCTATTACTGTTTGTTTGTTGTTGAAAAAAACTGGTCGTGTCCTTCAAAGACGCAGACTTGTTTAAAGGAATCTTGCCATGTCAAGCGAAAATATTGAAAAATATTAGATTTTCCTATTAAATAAGTGACAAAAGAAAAATTGAAATGAAAAGGACCGATTTTGCTCTTGCTCGAGTAAATTTTCTCCGAAAAGTAAAAAAAAACTCAAAAGTGAGATAGCGGTCAAGCGCAAACCAATAATAATAAAAAAGTATTATTTCTAGACGAGACATGGCTAAACACCAATCATACCGTATCCAAAGCTTGGACCGATGATGATACTGCACAGTCAACCACCAAAGTACCCGAAGGTAAAGGTCAAAGATTAATCACTCATGCTGGGACGTCATCTGGTTTTGTGCCTGATTGCCTATTGGCATTCAAATCAACTAAACCACTGGAAAACATAAGGAAATGAATTTAAAAAAAAATAAGGAGTGGTTTTTTAAATTTAGGAACTTTAAAGGATACATATCCATAATAATGTAATGTGGCATTACATTATTATGGATAACGCCCCATATCACTCGGTCCAAAAGCACAAACCACCAACTTCGGCAACCAGAAAATTAGAAATAATTGCATGGCTTCAAGAAAAAGGAATTGAGACCAATGAAACAAAGCTCAAAAATGAATTGATAAAACTCGTTGGTCTGCATAAACCAAGTAGTACAACATATATCTTAGATGATACGAGAGATGTCTTTTAAATTTTGTCGTTTGAAGAAAAAACACAACTAGAACCTTAAAGTATTATTTATGATTTTTTTAAGTATTCACCTCGAAGTTTTATGTATTTTTCCATTCGCTCGAACCAGTTATTAAAACACTTATTCCAATTATTATGGATACGCCCCATACCACTCAGTCCAAAAGCACAAACCACCAATTTCGGCAACCAAGAAATTAGAAATAATTGCATGGCTTCAAGAAAAAGGAGTTGAGACCAATGAAACAATGCTCAAAAATGAATTGTTAAAACTCGTTGGTCTGCATAAACCAAGTCGTCCAACATATATCTTAGATGGTACGAGAGATGTCTTTTAAATTTTGTCATTTGAACAAAAAACACAACTAGAACTTAGCTTTGCTGTGCCCGACAGGGTCCATATTGATTCTTTTTTTTATGTACCATCATATATACATATGGAATGCAATAAAGTATTGAGTATTGACCTTACAAGTATTATTTATGGTTTTTTAAAGTATTCACCTCGAAGTTTTATGTATTTTTCCATTCGCTCGAACCAGTTATTAAAACACTTATTCCACTCCAAAGCCGGTATGTCCAAAATGGCCGACTTGAAAGCGTCGACTGCTTCTTCACTGGATTGAAACCTTTGCCCACGAAGAGTTTTCTTAATTTTAGGAAATGTAAAGAAATCGTAAGGGCTTAGGTCAGGCAGGAATGTATGGGGGATGGTCAAGAATTTCTACGTTTTCCTGCTTCAAATAATCAATTGTTTTACCAGCGGTATGTGGGCTTGCTTATGATTATGTATATTTTTACTATTGCATTAATGTTATTTTAAAATGCTAATTATGTCAATTATTATCTCATATGTAGTATTCGAATTAATATTATGAAATATTTTTTTTTTACTGTGAAGTGATTTTTATTTATTAACCTCTCAATCCCCGAGCGGCCCCCGGGGGCCGCGCGAATTTCATCGCGCCATTCGGTCAAACCCCAAGCGGCACCTGGGTGTCGCTCTCACCCACTAATCAATAATCATTTATTATTTGTATAACACAGGTAGTGGATACAGATCTTATAAAAGTTCATAGGTCGCTGTGTTATGCCTAGAGGCGTACAAATATGGTTGCATGCATAGAAAAAAAAAATACTATATTAATCATGCGAGTGGTAAATTCCAATTATTTGCTAGGTATGTCAAAATTAATTCAATGTTGGTAATGTCAATTCGCGCATTCAATATGAGAATTAAATAATAATAATATTTTAAAAAATTGTTTCTTTAGTCAAATAAAATAAATAAGTTATTACTTAATTAATTTATCATTTAGAAATTCATCAGTCGTATAATAACATTCTTCAATTAATAACAGTTTCAATTTTTTTTTTTAATTGTCCAATATTTAGATTTTTTATGACATCTGGTAACTTATTGTAGATGCGCGGTGCCATACCCAAAACGCTCTTTCTCATCAAAGCAGTTTTACAACGCTGATTGCTTAAAGTGTTTGCGTATTGGCTACGAATTGCAACATCACATAATGTTGACACTTTTTCGAACAAGCTCATGTTTGTCTTAACAAAAACACTAATTTCAAAAATATATAAAGAAGGTAAGGTCCAGAAAGGTTGTCGGGCTGTTTAGAATTCGGGCAAGCCAGTCTCCAAGCGTCTATAGCCTCGGTGAAGCACGGCACATCAAAATCAATCAGTGAGGAAGATAGGATATTCCTGATTAATTTTTCAGTGCCGTAAACTGAAGGTATAAAAGCTGGTAAACTGATACTGGTAATTTTACGGACGCCGAGGCCTCCCATACGGATTGGAAGGGTAGCTTGAGCCCAAGCTCGATCGTCCAAAGCCACATTTAAAATTGATGAAAGAGTATTTCGAATAATTTGGTCCATTTTTTCCAGAAGATGGTTGTGTTTCCATAAATGAGAAGCGTGGAGGAAATATGTTAAATTAGGGCCGAAACAACAAAAGCGAATTAAAGTGATGGCCGAATGCATATTAATTTCAAGCAATCTTTCCGAAACATCATTAAAGTTTTGAATTTTTTCCTCAACAAAATTGGGAAAGGAATCTTCGAAAATAGGAGACCCAAGGAGACGAAGAGAGTTTTTGTCTATAATTTTGATATCCGGGGCTATTGTGTTAAATTTGGAAAGAGTGTTGTCTGTCAGTACTGTCAGATAAGAATAACTCACATTTAGAAAAGTTGAGGTCGAGTCCTATTGAGTGGAGTTGATTTTTTAGGAAATGTAAATCATTAAAAACTATGTCTGCATCGCCTCCTAGGGTTCCGTCGTCGAGATACCAAACGTTTAATTTGGAATTTAACTGCCGAATAATAGGGTGAATGGCTAAACTGAAGATCACTGGCCCGAGGGGATCACCTTGTTGACAGCCAACTGCGGATTCCAAAAGGTTTTCCCGATATAGTAATTTGGAAGGTTATCTATAACATTGCCACAGAAAACTAAAAATTTGGGGTACTTCTTTTTTAGATTCTGCCAGCAAGGTGTCCCTATTAACCGAATTGAAGGCATTTTTTATGTCAACCTTCAGGATGACCCCTCCTAAGTTAGAATTTAGGTAGGTCGATAAGGCGTGTACGGCAGCCTCGCAGCCCCCTTTGGAGCCGAAGCCTAGCTGCAGGGGCTGAAATTTTTTCGAAACAGCCTCACCATAAAATTTACAGCAAATCTTGGCTGCCATACGACGGTATGTAGGTAGTGCCCACGGCAATGGGTCGGATGCCGCCATCTCTCTTGCGAAGGGCACATAAATTGGCCCCGTACAGAGTGTCGATGACGGCCTCGTTCACCTTGCCTGAGAGCATTAGGTTAACCAGAGCCGTAAGCAATTGAAAAGTAATTAGAATTGTTTATACAACGATAGAATAACGTTTTTGTGCAATTTTAGTGAAAAAAAATCTTGACAAAAAAGGATCCGTAACCGCCATTTTGCCCTTCAAAATCCAACAAGCCATTTTGGTCCTTATTTTTTATTCACCTAAGTACAAAATTGGTTTGAAATTGTTCTTTTTGAAGGTTTGACTAGGGAAACGTAGTATGTCGATAAACGTGTCGATAAAATTTTGTCATGATCGATAGTGATAGCGGTATTTTGTATTTATTGCATAATTATTTTTACATGATAACTTTGTTATTTCTAAAGCTCTAACATGATTTTTTTTTTCTTTGTATAAAACAAAATTAATTGAAGAGATCTTAGGTGTATATAAGTACTAATGTGATTTTTTTTTCTCTTTTTGTATTACAGCATGTCTAATAATAATAGGCGCGTAAATGAGCAGCCTCCTGCGGACTTCCTCGATCTGCTCTATGATGAGGAAGATCCGGACGTTGGAGAGGAGAGCGGCGATGAACACGACGAGTTCATCGACGATGAGGTTGTAATGTTTGCCTTATGATTTAGAATAATAATAATAATTTGAGAACTGTTTTTTTATTGCATTTTAATGGGATTTTTTTGCATGGATATATTTCTTTGTACATTTTAGGATGAAGATTTTTTATATAAGAATCGGTGTTCATCGCCGGAACGCATGGGGAGCTTTCCACAGGTATTGCGTTTTTTGTAGTTTGCGGTGATTTATTGGTTATGGGTGGCGGTGTATTCGCATGTTTTTTTTTGTATGTTTAGGGTGAACCGGAGCTCTCTTCCTCACCGGAGGCTCCCCCCTACTCTCCTCTCACGTCACCAGAGCGCCCAAGGAGGCTGCCACAAACGGTAATACTTTTTTCTTCGGTTCGATTTGCAATATTTCTGTTAATTTTTTAAAGATTTCAATAATTTTAATGTTTGATTATTTTAGGATGATTGGTCACCACGTCCTTCAGCGTCCCGTGACAGGCCAAGATCCCCAATAATTCGGAATCAGCCGTTGGAATCGTAAGTTTATATCTACTGATATTATTTATGAATAGTCATCTTCCGTATCTTACCGATATGGACGTATATGAAATAACTTTAGTAAACGCATTTATTTTTACAGTGTACTTGTTGAGGAGCAAGGATTCGTGATACGGATTTTTGGGGAGGATGGCCAACGGCGTGAACGCTGAAGTTGACGATGGCGCCATTCAGGAGGAGGACGAAGGGGTGTGCGAGGACAGAACGTAAGTGGGCGTGGGTATCCGAACCGGGGCCGCAGGGGGAACAATCAATGGGAAGTGGGACACCCACTGAATGAAATCTGGACGAAAGATGAAGACGTTCCCCCTGAATTGGTAAGTTTGGCGACGGATGTATTACGAAGACGACAGATGAGAATGCAAGGTGCTGCCAGAGCCGAGAGATGTAGAACGAGAAATTGATAGCGAGAGCGAAAATGGTGACGAATTCTTCGACGCTAATGATGGAGGAGATAAGGTGCGTTGGGGTAAGATCGGCATTAGGGTAAGACCGTATAAATATAAATTACACCACTTATTAACTTTATTTTTAATGCCAGCCATTGCTGGTTAAGGTGGAACATGACGACGCGGCACACAATATGACTAGCATATAAATAAAGCTAAATAAGTGGCATAATTTATATTTATACGTTCTTACCCCAATGCCGATCTAACCCCAACGTACTTTACTCCATCGATTTAGCTAGTAAACTAAAGGTAAACCATCTTGTTATGTATTAAGATGCTATGTTTAAGTTTTTTTTTATGTACATACCTATATATACCTTTCAAACCAGGAAACGAAATGTCAATAAGTGGTGTTGACAGTGGGCGCCATAAACAAGATGGCGGCCGAAATATTACTTAAAAAAAAAAAAAAACTGTATTTTGAAACTATGATTTGTCATTTTGTAAACGAAATTTTACTAATAGATAATTTTCTTATTTACTAGGCATCAAAACCAAGCAATCACCGGTATAGAAAATTTGCTCTACGAGTTCAAGTTTTAGAAACCAGGCTGTCGAGTAAATTTCAAGAAATATATGAATACATTTACAAACTCCTCAAAACAAGGGCATGTGTTATCTAAAAAAGTAAACAATTTGACCAAACAGCTTGAGATGTTTACAATAACACCACTTGAAATTCGACCCGACTAAGCATAAAAACAACTAGGGATGTTCCCTTCACTTTTTGTAACTTTATCGATAGTTGTTCTTTCTGTAGGGGATTTTGGTATAAGTGAATAAAAATACAAACTCATGAAACATTTTATTTTATTTACAACTAGTTGCTGCCAGTGGCTGCACTCGCGTGATTGCAGAAAACCTTTTGTAAAAGGTTTTTTTGCATATATACACAAAATAATACAACAAACAATATCATGCCAGACAATTTTATACAGTTTTAAAACTAAGACAGTTTAATATTTAAAACAATAAAAAATAAGCTTTTCATACACAAAACACGAAAAATAATACAACAAACATCACGCTTTCACTCATCAAACCAATTTTAAAGCTATGCCAGTCTAATATTTAAAGTCACAATTATAAATTTACTCATAAAATCGAAATAGTGCCACAACTAGTTTTTCATATGTACAAACACAAAACACGCACATTATATAGCGTCGCTGCGCCTGCAAAATCCACTATGTATTTTTTTTTTAAATCGGTTTTTGATGCTTATTTATAGTATTTCTCAAGCCACGTGCGCCTGTAAAATCCGTTTTGTAATAACTCATTGGGTTAAGAAGATAACAAAATCAGCTATTTAATTTTGGTCAAAAACGGATTTTAAAAAACCCCCTATGTGTGCAGGAGACACATAGCGTATTTTCGGTTTAAAGCGAGTCTCTTAGAATTGCGCTTTGCAATGACACATAGCGGGTTTATCAAACACGAGACGTGCCATGTGGCACGTGGTGCAGTGTTTACGAGTGTATTTTTTTTAATTAAGTAGTTTAGATGTTAGATGGTGTTACAAATTTCATTATAGATACCTGGTTTGGCATAATTAATGTAAGTATCCTATTTGTATTACTTATTAATAAGTTGATCACTTAATTTCACAATTCTAACCTATAATTTGAGAAGCGCTTATTCAAAATAGCTATTTTAACTATAAAGTATCTTTAAGATCATTAATTAGGCATAAAGTGATTTAATATTGACTTTACTTATTTACTTTCTCGTACCTACGGATTAAGTTTTTTAATTAAAAGTAGGGTACGATAAAAGTAGGTACCTAGTTATTTGTATCTCATTATTGGCGCTTAAAAGGATAAGAACTACATTGTACTAGATACTTAACTACCTAAATATTAGGCTAATGAGCGACGATATGTCAAGCTAGTTGTTTGTAGTTATTTGTGTTATTCCTTTATAAATGTGCTTACAATTAAACCTACAATTGGTTTGAGGACTTTGTGAGTGTTTTGTTAACAATAATGTACTCGTAAACATATTAATATATTCCATTTAATTTCATTACACAGGTTCCCCGATACAAATAAAAAATGAAGCGTAATAGCACAGCGCAGTTACTAGTCTCGATGGCAAATAAAGAAAATGTTCAAGGTGAACCCAGAAGTATTTTTCCAAATGAGTCTTGTAATAATTCCAGACGCATACCGCTGCAGGATACAGGAAACTCAATGATGGAACAACCCAGTAATTTCTCGAAATACTATTTCAAAACTCATTTGTGATGGAACAACCTAGCATTTTACCCAACGTTGTTGTAGTAGCTACCGAGTTTCTAGGTGAATTAAACCATGTAAAGACGATACTGACTAATTTAGAACAGCCTCAAAACCTGGAGATTTTTGACGTTGAAATACCAAGTACTATTATTTCGAATTTCAATATTATTGACCCTGTACAAGAAGAAGCATTTATAGCACATGACTCAACGTTCAGTGAATTTCATGGTTCGAACCAACATCAGCTAAATAGTGTTCAGATGCTAATGATGGTTGATTCGGGTGATTGTTCTACAGATCAGAATATACTAGTTTATCCACTCCATACCTCACCACCAGTACTTCCACCTTCTAACGAGCGATCCTTGAATGTTGAAGATATTCAGAACCCTGGTACTTCAAGCTCCTGTAGTTTATTGATTAACCCTGAGACAAGTCTGTTAGAAGAAGACTTGCAGGTAGAAGAATCTAACGACAATCAGAGCAATGACCTAACATCTATTAAGAACAAGAGAAAGAACAACCAGGTTCTTCGATTACATGGCAAAAACTACAAAGGTCTTCGAAGAACAGGGGGAAATTTGATCGAGACTCAGAAGTCTAAAAGACAACTAAAGCCTGTACCTTGTAATCATGGTACTGTAGGCATTTCTGACAGGTCCTTTCTATGCGGGTCTGTAACCGATCAAGCCCGTAAAGATATTTTTAATTATTTCTGGTCGTTGACATCTTGGCAAGCTAAAAAAGCCTACGTACTGGGTTCCACTGCAGTTCGAGATATAATAAAAAGAAAAACCGTAACCACAACTGAAAATGGTACATCAAAAAGAAAAAATACTGTTGCCGATTGTTTTTTGCCTAGAGAAAATAGCGTTAAGGTAAGAGTCTGTAGAGATTTATTTTTGGCCACTTTAGACATAACGAAAGATACCTTCACAGATTGGACCAAAGCTGGTTATAATTCGTGTCATACAGACAATTCAACGCAACGTGCACCTGCCATTCTTGATGAGCTTAGTACCTCAAATAAAAGAATTTTGAAGTCAGACTCGGTTGTCCAATGGTTAGACCAACTGGCTAAGGTACCTAGTCATTATTGCCGCTCGTCTTCTTCTAGAACTTACGTAGACGATGCATTGCATTCAAAAACAAAAATGCACGAAGTTTACGTTTCCTGGTGCAAAGAAAACTCATTGGGATTCGCCCAAAGAAAAAATTTTTGTGAGATTTTAGAAAATAAGAAAATTTCTATATATAAGCCGCGGAAGGACCAATGCGATACTTGCGTATCTTTCAAAGAAGGAAACCTAAGTGAAGAAGCATACCAAATACATTTGACAAAAAAGAATGAGGCTCGAGAAGCGAAGAAAAGAGCCATAGCTTCCATATCCGATGAGCATTTTGTATGTACAATGGATTTACAAAGTGTCCAATTGTGCCCCAAGTTGTTAGTATCCTCCCAGTATTATAAACAAAAACTACAGCTTCATGTTTTCACAATTTATATTAATAACACAAAAGATGTATTTGTGTTTGTTTGGCACGAAGGTGACGGTGGTGTTACATCTAATGAATTTGTTTCATGCATTATAACATTTGTGAAGCTTTATGCCACCAAAGGCTATAAAAAAATTAGTCTAATATCAGATGGTTGTGGTTACCAAAACAGGAATAAGGTTCTGTCTAGTGCTTTGGCAGACGTTTCGAAGCTGAAGTCAGTGGAAATTCAACAAATCATCTTGGAAAAGGACACACCATGATGGAAGTTGACAGTGTCCATTCGACTCTAGAGAAATGCTGTACTACGCCGTTGTACACGCCTGCAGATTACGTAACATGCATACGCAAAGCGAGGCCAAATCAACCCTACATTATTAGACATGTAGACTATACCTTTTTTAAAAACTTTGAAGCTGTGCCTAGCAATTTTTCATCGATTCGTCCCGGTAAAAAAGCAGGTGATCCCACGGTTGCCGATATAAGATCACTGTTATATATGAACGGTGATTCTTATTATAAATTAAGGCATGATGAAACCGAATGGACCTTGTTGCCACAAAGAAGAAACGCTGATCTGTACGAGGAAGCCCCGTGTTTGTTTACTACGCCGAGAAAAATTGAAAAACTAAATTTGATTGTTTACAGTCCTTAAAGTGTTTCATGCATCGAGATAATCACTTTTTTATGACAATTTAGATTATTAATTAATTTAAAACTTGTTTTGTTTACTATGCTTATTTAGTACCTACTCTTTGCTTAATTACAAAGTGATCTCAAAGTTTGCCAAATATTTAAGTCTAACAACGACTGTGATTAGATTTGATCTCATAGATCGAGACTGCTAAATTGTAAGAATTTAAAAAGATTGTTTTGTTACGTTACTTATTATTTTTTAGTTTATATAGTTTTATGTGTAAACCCTGTTTCTTGTGAGTTAATTCGTGTAGTAGTGTATATTAATGCGAATATACACTCTAAAAGAAGAAAACACGATATAGTTCAAATACCTAAAACCAAGACCAAATTCGGATCTATGCAATTCAGTAAACGATCAGCTCAATTGTATAACAAAATAAATAAAGAAATTTTCGTATTTGACAAATCTTATCATGTATGTAAAGAAATGTTGATTGACTGGATAAAACCAATGTCATAGGAAAGTATTGAAGCTATCCTACAAAACGTAACCTAATACAAGCGGGTGTTTCTTGAAATCGGAAAAAAAATGTGTTATTCTTATATAAAAAATTGTCTTTAGTGATATATCTAGGATACAGGCAGAAATAAGTTTTACATTTTCATTACGAAACTGGGCAAATCCTGTAATACGATTTTCAGTGGTTTCATTCATATTAAAAAAAAATTAAATCTAGAAATCGTCATTGCCCACAACGGTCACATGAAAGATATACTTATAAGATTTTTTATTTTTTATAACCGTTCACGAATAATCATGTTCTCGTATTTACACATAATTATAGTAATATTTGTTACTATTTTAGACATAAATAAGTGCATATTTAAAAAACATAATGTATTATTTAACGATTTAAACATTTGTCACTAGTTTTGGGTCATCACCCGCAACAGGGCATAAATTTATAAAAAAATAGCAACATTTTAAACTCCCGACCATGCGCGGCGCCTTTCTTCCCGTGTATTCAGTCGTGTTTTAGTATACGTACGATGTGCACGCGTTCTTTTGGCATAAAATTCTGTGATTTAAGTGTTTCTCCGAAGTCTTCATTGGCAAAAACATCATTACCCTAATTTCGGATTACTCGGTGAGTCATAAATGTTTACATTTTCCATTTCTTTTATTGTTTCACATTAATATATTGTACAAAATTTCCACTGTAACATGAATTCCTTATAAAGGTTTTAAACAAGTTATGACATGTTTTGTTCAAATTCGTCATAGCCAGTAAAGTCATTGCCGGGATATTTCGGGTTGCGGGTAATGACGAACGTTTGAAGGTAATGACAAACTTGCTGAGTGTAATGACAGATTGTTGCGTGTGATAACACTTCATACTACAATATATATATTCGTAATGTAACTAAGCAAGGTATTATGTGATTTGGATAAGTATTTATGTGTGTATGTTCAATATTCTCTAAAATCGAATTTGGTTCATATAAAGTTCCCAGTCAATTGAGGTATTTATTATTAGAAGCCTATTAATCGTCCCAGGTGAATACTTAATAATAATAATATTAGTGCAAAGGGGTGGCACGGCACAGCAAACCTTAACTTGTTCATTACTTTAACACCGTGGTCGGATTTTTTATTCTAATTTTAAGTATGTCCTTTTTAATTTATTTTCAGATATGGCCAAAGTAAAAAAGGGGAAAGAGGACCGCCTTGCTCAGCAGAGGCTTTGCAAAAGACGTCGTTATTTAGAAATTAAAAATGACCCTAGATTATATGCTATCGAAAAAGAAAAACAGAGAGCACGTTATTTGAAAAGAAAGGCTGAAAAAAAGATTACTTCAATTAAAGAAAAAAGCAAAGCAAAACAAAAACTACAAAGACAGAAATGGAAAGAAAATTCAAAACGTTATAGAAACAACAAGAAAGGAGAAAGTAATAAACTATCAGATCCCGAAAAAATAGATATTATTGAAACGAGAGAAGGCTTTGTTCAAGAAAATTTAAGAGATCCATTAAAAGGCATTGGAGGACGGGTATATTCAACTAAAGAAGTTTCATTGATTGTAAGAAGAGTACGTTACAAGGAACAGAAAAAACAGGAATATTTAAGGGAAGTGATAAAGATATTAAAACGACAAAATGCGATGTATAGAATGAGAGAACATAGACGTCAACAAAGAAGAGATAAACTTAGCGGAAAAGTTGAAGAAAATGAAAAATTGCAATCAAAGAAAACTTACAAGCAAACCGCTACTAAATTTTCTCCGAAAAAAATACCAAAGAAATCCCCAAAAAATACCAATTTATTGCAACCAAAAATATCGGGTACAGATATTGAGACTATTCATGCCTTTTTTAATGATGATAATAACAGTGTCATTAGAGCAGGTAAAAAGGAATTTATAACTAAAAACAAAATACGACACCAAAAACGATTTTTAACAGCATCTTTAAGAGAACTATATAAAAAATTAAAAGATCAAACAAACAGTAAAATTCATTATTCAACTTTTTGCAAAGAAAGGCCATTTTGGGTCTTATTTCCAAAACCACAAGATAGAGACACTTGTTTCATCAATATGGATCTCTTGATTAGTGCCTTAAATAAGGCCCACATTCTAAAATCAAAAAATTCTGCGGAGCTCCTAAAAACTTTGTGTTGTAACACAACAAATCCAGTTTGTTTAGAAAGAACATGTGCAAATTGTGCAGAAAGAGTTCCTGAATATATGGAATTTTCTAACGATATGCCTATAACCTTTTACGAATGGAAAAGGGTAATTAAAGATATCACTACAAACAAAGGTGTTCAGAAGAAAAAACAGATAACAAGCAAGGAGAAAAATAAGGAAGAACCCTTAAAGTTGATTCAAAGATTGGAAACAGCTTTGCCTAAATTCTTTGCGCATTCTTACAAGATTTTAAAACAGTACACAGTCATGAAAAATTTAAGAGAAAATTTGAGATTTGATGAGGCAATAATTCATGTTGATTTTTCCGAGAATTATGCACTTAAGTATGCTGAAGAAGTTCAAAGCTTCCATTTTGCTGGCAGTCGCTGTCAAGTGGCCTTGCACACAGCTGTGATTTATACTAACGATTTTAGCACTGGAAATGTGAAACCGACGTGTGTTTGCACTATAAGAAAATGCTTACGACACGATGTGCCGGCGATATGGGCACATTTGATACCGTTACTTCAAGAAGCGTACAAACAAAATCCGTTTATTGAAGCTGTACACTTTTTATCTGACTCTCCATCCTCGCAATACAGGAATAAATTTATGTTTTATGTCATTTCACAAATTTCTCAAGATTATCATCAAATAAAAAGTGTGTCGTGGAACTACTCGGAATCTGGGCACGGTAAAGGAGCCCCAGACGGAGTTGGTGCTGTGTTAAAACGAACAGCTGACCAGATGGTCCGCTTTGAGGAAGATGTTGGTAGTTTCAACCAATTTTGTAATATTTTAAATGATCGCATAGAGAATATAGTTATAAAAGCCGTTGAAGAGTCAGATGTGATCGAAAGAGAGAAGAAGATACCAAAAAACTTAAAACCATTTAAAGGAACCTTTTCAGTGCACCAAGTCATTTGGGATAAATTTCAAAGATTTACAACAATGCGATCTGTTAGTTGTTTCCTATGCGATGCTGGTGAGATTTGCCACCACAATAAACATTTAGGATTTATTGAAAACCAGAAAAATGACCAGGATCCAGTTCTATTTGAAGATTATAACGTCCTAATTCCTTTAGCTCAAACTAAACTAAGTGTACCAAAAATTATAATATCTAAGTCAACTTGTACCAAAACTCAGACGAAAACTACTCAACACTTAAAAAACAGAGAAACAAATTTTAATATTGAAAACCAACCATCATGCTCTAAAAGCATCATCAAACTGAGTAAAGACAAAATAATACCACCTGGAAAACAAATTCAAGTCTTAGCAGATATTACTATCAAAGATGTCAATCTGCCATGTAAGAAAAAGAAAACATGAAAAAAATCAGAACTAAGATTATTTCAAACAGTAAAGTATGTAAATCAGCTAAATGAGAAGATAATGGCTTAAAATTGTAGTAATTGCGAAGACTTGAAAATTTAGTAAATTAGTACCAGAATTATTCTGATAAGAATAAAGTATAAATCAGCTAAATAAAACGATGAAGAAAGTCTTTTAGTGAATAAAAATGATTCGAACAACAATCAAGAACAAATAGGAAGAACTTAAAAATTAAGTAAAGACGAACAAGAAATAGGAAGAACCTTAAAATTAAGTAAAGAAGAACAAGAAATAGGAAGAACCTTAAAATTAAGTAAAGAAGAACAAGAAATAGGAAGAACCTTAAAATTAAGAAAAAAAGAACAAGAATAAATAAAAATGAACAAAGAAGAAGACAAAAAAGTAAAAAAACTTACAAAAATTATTTAGATTACAATCAAGAATCAACAGAATAAGAAGATTACTGATAAGGGAACATTCAGAGAATAAAAGATTGATTTATTAATTACTGATAACAATATTTAATTAAAATATTGCTTTAGAAGTGGATGTTTGTTTGTGTTGATTACATGAAAAAAATTATTTACATCATGTTAAAAATACTTTTATTGTTTGTTTCATACAATTTGTTATTGACCTTACTATTATAATAAATACTTAGTGAAAGTATCACAATATTGAAAATAAAAAAAACAATTTTCTAAGCCATTTTCTTGTTTTATGTCATTCCCAGAAACAAAAGATCATTTCCAGTAACACAAATTTCATTCCAGTAACATAATGTCATTACCATCGCAAAAAAAAATTCAAACCTGTTTTTTTCAATCGGTGCCGCAGAAATTTGAATGCCTTATTCAGATATCCCCATAACATCTATTATAGATTGATATCCTAGTATACTGGTTGAAAATTGAGACCACATTATGAAATAACAAAAAAAGTTTTAAAAATAATAAAAATTTGAAGAAACACCCAAGCACGCGACTCACTCATGCACACACAGACTCAACCGCTATATACACATACACGTACACCTACACATCCATAACACTTAGGTACACTTTACAACACGCTCACTCCATGCACACACACACACGTAATTATTTTTTGTTACACTGCACCCATGTACTGTTTTATTTTTTAATTTTTTATTGTGTTTTATCTAAATAACTACTGTTGTGAAGGAGCGGAGTCTTTAAACACAGGCATTACTTGCTTAAATAAAGACTCCAAACCTAAAATTGTTTGTGTAATACTTTTGGACACAATAAACGTTATTATTATTATTTCCTTCATTCGTTGTACAAACATATAAATTATATTTTTAAATATTTAAATAAAAACTAAAAAAAACATTAAAAAATATAAAAAATAGTGTCCCACCGGTTTCGGGAACAGGGTCCAAGCTACCGGCGGTCAGGGCTCCAGTGAAAGGAACCTCCTGACTATACGAGCCGTGTCCAGGAGTACCGCTTTCTGAATCAAGCCCTTGATCCAGCCGCCTAACGAGAGCCTCCTAAGGTGTTGGTCGAGGCTCTTGGCTATTAAGCCATTGGCTGAAACGACTATCGGTACAATAATCGCTGAATCCACTTCCCACATGTCGACAACCTCGCGAGCCAAGTCAATATACTTGATTTGTTTATCTTTCTCGGCTTTCACGAGGTTCTCGTCATGTGGAACGGATATGTCAACAATCATTGCACGCCTCTCGCTTCGGTCCACCACCACTATATCAGGCTTATTGGCTACAATAGTCCTGTCAGTGATGATGGACCGGTCCCAGTACAACGTGATATCGCCATTATCGAGAACTGGGTCGGGCACATACCTGTAGTATGGCACCTCCGATTCCACAAGAGAATACTTCAGAGCAAGTTGCTGATGGATAATCCTGGCTACAAGGTTATGTCTATGCAAGTATTCCCCGTTAGCTAGACGAGAACAACCAGAGATAATGTGGCGTATTGATTCACCCGGTCGGTGACATGCCCGGCAGATGTCAACCGTGCCGTCCTTCACAATAAATCTCCGGTAGTTATTCGTCATGATAACTTCGTCCATAATTGCACAGACAAAACCTTCGGTTTCCCCAAAGAGGTCACCGACGCGTAGCCAGGCTACGGACGCTAGTTGGTCTACATCGGGCCCATGAAGGGCCCGGAAAAAGCGTCCGTGAAGTTCCTTACTCTGCCATACTTCCTTGCGTACGTTAGTGTCAAGCACTACAGGTTTGCGCCAGTTCTCGTTAGCCAAGGAGAGCGGGGTGAGTCCCTTGTCCACTGCCACTACATCACGATGCATACCCACGTCGGCGGCTAGGAAGTATTCCCTAAGACTGCATACCTCGCGATTGTGCAGGGTCTTAGCATTTAAAAAGCCTCGACCCCCACACTTCCGCGGGATATACAGTCTCATTACCGACGACCGAGGGTGATGCATTCGATATGCAGTCAGCAGTGTACGAACGTTCCTATCCAGGGCATCAAGTTCCGTTTGAGTCCATTTGAGTACACCGAAAGCGTACATCAATACCGGCATGACCCAACCGTTGAAGGCACGCACCTTGTTACCACCTGACAGAAGGCTATTAAGTACCTTCTTCAGGCGGCCAAAGAAGCGATCCTTCAACGATTGCTTCATGTCAGTGGCATTGATGCCTAACGCTTCCGACATACCCAAATACTTGTAGGTTTCGGTTGGAGAGAGGGATCTCAGGTTTATGGAATCCGAGAGTTGGGTACCCACGGATTCCACTATCTCCCCTTGCTTTATATGCATGACCGCACATTTGTCCACACCAAACTCCATCCTGATGGCACTACTGAAGGTTTCAGTTACCTTCAGTAGCTCCATCAGTTGCAGATTGTTGGGGGCAAAAAGCTTTAAGTCATCCATATAAAGGAGGTGAGATATAACCTGACCACCTCTCTTCAACCTATAGCCTAGGCCTGAATTCTCCAGCAGTGTGCTCAGAGGATTCAAGGCTAGGCAGAACCAAAGCGGACTCAAACTGTCACCCTGGAATATGCCTGGCTCAATCCTTATCGCTTCGTTGTTTCTCTGGGTATGTCGACATCCTGGATAGCGAAGGACCGTCCTCCATTGCCTCATACATGATATCAGGAAGGTGCGAAGAGTTGCATCAACTTTATACAACTCCAGCACCCTCATGAGCCATGTATGAGGAACTGAGTCATAGGCCTTCTTATAGTCTATCCAACATGTCGACAGATCCTTTCGGGAACGCCGAACCTGTTGGCTAATGGCCATATCAATGAGGAGTAGCTCCTTAGTACCGCGGGACCCATTCCTACATCCATTTTGAGAGACAGACATGATGGTGTTATTATCTACATGTTGGTTATTTTTTTCTCTCAAAATGGATGTAAGAACCTTGTAAACTGTCGGCAAACACGTTATCGGCCGATAGTTTTTGGGTTCCGCGGTGCTACCAGATTTGTGGAGCAGGTGGGTAACTCCTGTTGTAAGAAACTCGGGTAGCGAACCAGACTAAGGCGGTCTGATACTGAGATGCCAAACGAGCGTGCGACCTTTGAAGCCACTTTATCCAAAAGTTGTGCAGCCCGTCCGGCCCTGGAGATTTCCAATTAGGCAACGGACGGACTGCACGGGCCACATCCTGAGGGCTGATTGTGATTGCCCCCATTTCTGGTATCGATTCGCACGCTCGTTCGACCTCTCGAGTCCAACCACCTTCAGTATGACTGACAGGCACCGACCAGATGTTGCGCCAAAACGAACACATGGCGTCATCATCTGGTAGGCACGTGTCAGTCACACCTAGGTCCGGTTGCTCCCAAGCCCTGTATACCCACCTTTCATTACTCCGGAATGTGCTGTTCTGGATGTACCGCTCAACCCGCCGCTTATACCTTCGTATACGGTTTGCCCATGCATACACCTTCCGCTTCAGGAAGTCGATGCGCTCTGTGACACGTGACATATAGTCTCGGGGGCTTATGTCAGTCCCCGAAAATGCCCGTCTCACAAAGCGCATCACTCGTGGGCGAGTGTTGCCCTCCCTGAAGCAGATCAGCTTGCCGATGAGTGCTCTGGCCCAACCAATACGACGCTCGATCCTGCACTGCCAGGCCGGCACAGCTGATTTTGGTCGTGTAGCTATGTCACTGTTTGGAAATTTAACGTGAGCTACACGACATGCCGCTACAGCCGCGCAGTACATGATCGAGTGTGTATCGGTGAGATCTTCGCAGTTATCAAAATAGTTTGACAACTGCGAATCCAGAGCAGCCACCAACGCCTTATTCTTATTATGCATGGGCAAACGCGGTAAACGCGGTCTAAGTTCAAGCGGCATATTGCGATACTCGTGAATAGCACACTCCAAAGCACTCCTCAATTCATTGTTATATTAATAATAATAATAATAATATAATAATATTCCACAACTATCACACAACGCTGTCTAGTCCCAAGCTAAGCAGAGCTTGTGTTATGGGTACTAGACAATTGATAGACATACTTATATATTTTTAAATATATACATATTATAGATAAATTACACCCAGACACAGAACAAATGATCATGCTCATCACATAAACATTTGTCCTGGGTGGGAATCGAACCCACGACCTCCGGCATAGCAGTCAGGACCACTAACCACTAGACCAACAGGCCAGTCAAAAAATATTGGGTACTTACATGTGTAACCATGTCAGTGCTCTCCTCGTCAGCGTGGTTGGGGAGATGGTTGGACTGTGATACCAGTAAAGGTAACACCGTCTGCGACGAGGAGGCAATGGCATGGCTACCCATTTCCGTTCGGAGGCGATCAAGCACAGTATCGTCCAACATATGATTACGCTGGATGACCCGCACCTGATCCGACAGTCGTTGGGCCGAAACGTTGACGGCTGGCTCAAGCACCTGAAACAAAGAGAGCATCCGAACACGGTACGCGGTCAGGTTGTTTCCTCCCTCTGTAGCCCCATAGTATGAGCGTATGACGTTCTCGTTGATAGATCTCGTCCATCGCATGCGCTGCACACTTCCGCCGGGAGCTGGGACCCTATCAGAGGCCGGTGGGCCTCGAGGTCCTAAGCCGCTCGGCGGCCGGCGTCCTCCCCGTCGACGCGCAGGTGGTGGAGTCGTCGGCGGAGAGAAGTACTCGTCGCTGGAGCTCGACGCAACTGCCGCGGCCGATGTCACAGCACTCACGATGGGGCTGGGTTCCGGCGGCGGCGAGGCGGAGCTGAGCGACGAGGCCGGAGATGGTGGGCGTGCTCTTCGAGCTGCGGCTCTCGTCAACATCTTTCTCAATTTCCCATTTTCAGTATTGTGAACGGCATGTGACAGCAATTGTCACTCACTTTTTTCTCGGTTTTATTATTATCATTATTATGTTATATTTTTAAATACCTGTTTAATTTTGTTTAATATTTTTCTAATTAAGTATAATAAATACTTTATAATTGAACTTAAACCTATTTTATTATTTTAAAATAATTTAGTAAATGCGCTAAGTATTCTAGGAAGCACAAAAATGCTAACTATCTAGTAAAAGCATAAATCCGTCATGTGGTGAAAAGTCAGGTAGCGGTAATTACGACCCGAAAAAAAACCGCTATGTGCCCAAATTCACTTAAAAAAATTCTTGATCCTGGAATATCATAGTAAACGGTGAAAAATAAATATTTTTGAATGTCCCGATATAAAGTCAAATTTTCTGCATACTTAGTTTTAAAATAATATTAACAGTTTGAAAAAGAAACAGTTTTTTGCTTCTCCTGAAAAGTTGAATTTTTATCCATAGCGGATTTCGCAGGCGCAGCGACGATAGTCAGAAGGCTGATTATGTAACTATGAATAAAATCATGTAGATGAACTGAAGAAGATTACTCTTAGTTGGATTTTATTTTAATAATACTCTCGTTAGTAACTGAAATTGTCAAATCCCTCATCCATAATCGCAAAACTATCTTGAAAGTAACAATTTTATTATTTTCAATTGAGTATTGTTAGCAACAGATATATAGTAATCAGCCAGCAATTTTAAAAATGAAACTATCCATATTAAATTAACTATATATATAAAATCCACAAATATGCTCCACTTACAAACCTTGCACTCCGTATTCATAAAATACCTATTATAACATACAGCCATTCTCTACACACAAACCTTGCACTGTTTTGCATAAAATACCTATCACAATAGTTATTTATGAATATTTGGGAAGAATTGGAAAAAAAGAAGAAAGCAGGAAAGCATTACTACTGTGGCGTATGGTATGATTTAAAGCAATTTACTATACACAGTGGCACTTGGCAGGTTTCACAGCAGTACGGCGTTCTTTGTGTCTTGTTGCCCGCCCGAAGGCAAACAATACAACGCTTCCGGGAATTTCGATTGTGTGCTGCAGCGTACTCTGTTTGTTCCAGCAGAACGGGCCAATGTGTATACGGAACGAATCTTTGCGGCTGTTGGTGCGTAGATCTACTACTGATAACAGTAAACCTACGACTCTGCGGACAATGTGATAGATGATTAGTGAGAATGGAATCTACGAGACTAAGGCGAAAACGAAAAAGTTGATGATTCTAGAAGAATGCGAGCGTTAAGAATAGAAACATTTAGCAAGCGTTTAAATAGTTTCATGTACCATTTGGCACAACGTTTCCGTTCTATTAAATAAGGCTCGAGCATTTGGTCCTTCATATCCACCCCTCCTATGAATTTATTATAATCCAGCACCACCTGCGGTTTAAATGGTGCTGGACGATATGGTGGACATGACGAGACTGTAGGCAAGGCAGTAGCTGAACCATGACAAGTAGAAATCATGGTTACTCGTTTCTTGTCTTGCCACGATAATATAGAGACATCGCCGGAATGTCTCGCTATGAAATCCCCCCTTTTAAGCGGAGCCTTATTTACAAGAATAGGAACGTCTCTACGAGAAGCTCTCAAGGTACCAACGCAGTCGGTACTATTGAGCTTCAGAAATCTAGCTAATAGAGGCGAATTGTACCAATTATCCATAAATAGTCTATATCCTTTGTTCAGTAGGGGCCCAATGAGCTTCTTCACAACAGCTGTACTTTTCAGTACACCGGGCGACTGCTCCAAGTCTGTTGCGGGTTGTTTACCGGAGTAAACAATGAAAGACCACAAATACCCAGTGGAACTCTCACAAAGCTCAAAAGTCTTGATACCAAACTTAGCAGCTTTGTTCTGAATATACTGTCTAAATTTCAATCTTCCTTTCCATAGGGTCAAACTCTCATCTATACAAATATCTTTATGCAAAATATAATTTGCCTGAAAACTAGAATTTAAATGTGCAATTATTGGTCTCAGACGGTGTTGATCAGAGTTGCTAGCGGCGCTAATGTTGGAGGGATTTGGATAATTATTAACTGCGGGGTCGGAATCTATAAAATGTAATGCTCTGGTTAATAGTTCATATCTTCTACGTGTGAAGATACGTCTGAAAACTTCCGTTTTCAGAAGAGGATCGACAGAAAAACAACTGACAACAGTTGGCATTCTGACGATCCCCAACATCATCCAGAACGAAAAAAGGCACAAAATTTCGTGAATGTTAGTGGGATACCATTCAGACTGGAAAGCAGCAGATATAATTTTAGTGGCATACAGGTTCGTTTCAGCCACAATTAGGCCTAAGACGTCATCGCCGCAATAAGAGCGAAAAGCATCATATGCCGAAGTGTAATCATGAACAGAACCCGTACGCTCTGGTCTAAAATTTTCCTCCTGGCCTTGAAAGGACTCCATAGTCGACCATTCAAAGTGGAGGTTCTGGCCTTCCAGTTTTGGGAGACTATTCATTAAATTATGAAATGATTATTAATTATTTAAATTTTTATTTGTGAAAAAAATATTAATTATTCAACTTTTTTTCTCATTATTTTTTATTATGAAATTATTATTACTGGAAAAAAGGATGCGTCAAATGTCCTCAAAGATATCACAAGTTCTCCGATACGAGCAACAAAATATAAAAAGTTCTTTTTATCGTACGAAATCCAGTAAAGGGCAACCTTCCTTAACACCAATGCAAGCTTTACATATGTTCGTAGATGCCGATTTGACACAAAGACAATATGAAATAATAAGAAAGACCAATAAGAAGTTTTTTCCTTGCTATTGTGTCTGAAGAATCGTGTAACGTAACGAGTACCAGTGCCGAAGCTCAGTTACAGCCTCTAATAGATATTACTGTTAGGCGTTTATCAGAGTACCTTGAAGAGGTTTTGGTAAAATTAAAAGAGCAAGAGCGTGAAAGGTTAACCTTAATTTGTAAATGGGGCTGCGATGGTTCAAAACAATCACAGTTTAAACAAAAACAGGAAAATGATACGAGGGTTGAACGAAATATAGATATGTCAACAACATTGAGGGAATCTGCTCCGTCGTATACGACTGTGAAAAAGTGGGTTGCAGAATTTAAAGGCGGACGAGAGAGTATTGAAGATTTGAATCAGAATTTTCGGTAGTTTTTTACTGTCGGGTGGAAAATTTTAGTATGGGACGCGGATTTTTTGGGGTCCCGGCACGTAGCGGACGCGCTGGCTCGTGTTTTGAAGTTACTTTGGTCGAGATCGGAACACAAAAACCTAGTTATTTAGCGATAACTGACAAAAATTTCGCAAAAAAAGTCAACTTTTTACGAAGAGGCCTTCAAGTTCCTGAAAATCAAAATCAACCAGAACCCCAAGATTTACACCAAAATCCGGGACAGCCGTCAGTTGATGTTATGTCCATTACTGGATATAAAAGAGCTGCTAATACATCCAACAGCTGTCTTTTTCCTAATTGCCAGGCAGATAATCTGGTAAGAGTACCACTTTTTATAAAATCACGGATGTTAGTGGAATATAAGTTGTTTGTTGAAAATTTTCAATAGTAGTATAAATTGTTGATATTTTGTCCAAATTTTATTTTAACACCCCCAGGAAGTCAAAAAGATTTAATCCACCTTTGCGTGTGCCATTGTCATCAAAAAATTATCGACAGAATTCGTACATTGTGCGTGCAAGAAGTAGAAGTTTAGGCGGGTTGTGTAAACCGCATATAGATCCATTCGTAACTAGTGTGTCCTCGGCTAAGTGCTTAAGCCGTAATTTTTTCATTTAGTAAAGGTAAACTTTATATTAAGGTTGTTATGCAATAAGAGCAAAATTGTAACTAATTTGTAGATCAATATAGCTATTAAGCAAACTATTTGTCCTTTTCTCTGCATCTGGTGTCCATAGATTCTTGTATTATCCTGTACTTTATAAGTGAGGACTTGTTATTGGCTGTCAGTCTAACTTACCGTTTCTAACATGGTTTGTTTTAGCTGTAAGTCCTCCAGATTATTTAAATTTAAATAAATAAATAAATATATTCCAACAAGTGCTCGCATCTGTCGGATTCGTTTAACTTCTAAAGAATGAAATGAGTTAGAGGAGCTGAATAATATACGGCTTAACACATAAAGAACATGCTTGATATGTTAAGAGATGCCTGCCAACAATCTGGATTCAATTTCGACAATGTTGAATCGATGACAACCCCTGAACTACATTTTTGTACGGGCCTGAATCATGATAAATTTAATAGACTTCTTGAGCAGATACCACAGCGCTCACACCGTCCTAAAACAGTGCTCGGAGCTTATTTAATGAAAATAAGGACGGGTGAACCAAACGAACGACTGGCAAGTCGTTTAGGCATGAGCCGGCGTAGTTTTGAACGAAAACAGTTAGCACGTGAATGTGTTAATTTTGAACAAATGAGTTTGTTCCTCGGCATTTCGTATGGGACCACATTAGCCGTGATGAATTTGTAGCAAGAAATCTAAGACTTCCAGATGCTATATTTGGTGCTGGCAATGAAGAGCCGCCAGCCATTTTAATATGCGATGGAACATACATACATATATATCCAGAAAAGTAGCAACTTTTTGTTTCAGAAACAATCATATACTGAAAGCTTTTCTGATAATCTGCACAGATGGCTACATAGTAGATGCTCTGAAAAATAATGATACATTCATATTGGATAGAGGTTTCAGAGACTTAAACCCAACTATAGAAACTTGGGGCTACCAAGCCCACATGCCTCCAACAAAACTTAGAATTTGAAAGCCAACTGAGAACGGAAGAGGCAAATTAAGTCAAGATTAGTTATAATCGTGAGATGGGTGGTAGAGGTAATAAATGGGTGGATAAAGAGGGACTTCAAAATATTCAGACAAGAATATTTAAATATGCATAGGAGCTATTCCTAACCTTGTGCGGTAAATATTTCAGAAGGTATTCTGTTGAGGGGGCGGATAAAATCGCGGCATGTATCGGGTAGGACTTATAATAATGGAATATTTTACTGTACGACGTTTGGAGTGTTTGACATATCGTTGTTTATCCGTTTCAAACTTTGGTGATCAAAATGGGTGGCTCAAGCTCTGAAGAAGAGGTGGTGATAGACCAAACTGCAGGTGCCGGTTCGAATACAGCCCACACGAGGAGTAACATGAGACGACCAATACTATTCTCATAATTATCTGCACAATTATTATAATTCAAGTGAAAACTCAACTCAGGTCCCCAAGATACAGGTTATACCTAGTTTGGGGACCACCATCCAAATATAAGTATAATTCCTAACCAGTTACAGACAGTTAATGATTATGTTATAGTTTTAAGGTATTCTTTATTTATTGTAACAATGAACAATAAACGTTATTCTTATTCTAATTCTGGCGATTGGCTTACTAGTGGTCATATACAAGCTTTATAAGCGGTGCCATGCCAAACAAATTCAACGCAGGCTGGAACACTTAACGTTGAGGAAATATTCCAGTATTCCCAAGCAGCTCAGCAGGCGGTGGCGGTTATATCACTGCCAATATAATCCGATCGAGTCAAAGGTTAGTTTGCTCGAATTTCAGTTAGACAGGTTCTATACGTAGGTATTAACTTCTGTATAATTAATGATAGTAAAGATATTTTTTCTTTCAAGGTTACACTGCCAGACACAACACAACACCACCTTTCAGGACAAATAAAATGTTGTAGTTATTAAAAAGTGCGGTCGACAATGTATCTGCAGAAGACTGGAAGGTAGTAACCAAATACAGAAAAATAATGGAAGAAGATTTGGATTCGATTCGATAATACTCGTATTTGCGAACAAGAGCTACCAGCAACAACAGTGTGTCAGACAGACGTCCGACTGTAAAACAATAGCCATATCCTTTAGCAACATGTTGAGTATAAGAGCCCCCGCAGACCACAGACTTTTTATCGGCGGATAGTTTGGTCGGGCTCTTAATCAGTACGCAGATGTAAGCAAGTGCGCACACTATGACGATTTGGTATCGGCCGATAAACAAGTTTGATGGGCTTCCCGATTTAATTCAAACTATACTGTCGGCAAACTATCGGCCGACCGTATAATCAGTATTGGCTCCCTACCACACGCGCACACACGACGATTTTTTAGTCGGCCGACTAAGCCGATAGTTCAGTTCGCTCCGAGCTTTGACAGCGAATGGTCGGCCGCGCGTGTTTTGTAAAATGGCGTCGCCCAATTCTCAGTCGCTTATTTCGGAATCTTTGATCGTAAACTTGATCGAGGAAGTCGAAAAACGCCCTGCACTTTATAAGAAAAACTTAAAAGAGTACTCTGACGTAAATGTGAAGAAAAAACTGTGGGAGGAAGTTTGTGAAGCTCTTGTTCCCGATTGGAATGAGCTTAGTGCCCAAGAAAAAACAAATCAAGGTACGATACATTTTTATTTATTTACATTACACTTTATTATATTGACACGGAATTGAGCCTGCAGGAGATATAAAGTATGACGACATGTATTGCCGCACATTATTCATATTATTTCTTCCTCGGTTATTTCCATTTGTATTGAAGTTATTCATGGTACAACTGTAGAGAGTGTCTTTAAAATGTATTCCATCTTTGATTCGTACATAATTGTGTAGGACACAGCAAGCTTTAATAATTTTAACACAAAAATTAATATTTACTTCAATTGGACGGTGAAAAATGCGCCATTTGTTAGCTAGAACCCCGAAAGTACATTCAACCATGCGTCGAGCTCTTGTATGTCTATAGTTGAAAATTCGCTTGGTGTAGTTTAAATTTCTTTTTGCATAAGGGCGTAATATATGATTTCCAAGTCCAAACGCTTCATCGCCTACGACAGAGAATGGAATAACATCTCCAACATCATCATTAGGCAATTGCCTTCCAGAAGGAATATTTAGTCGATTCTCGGAAAGCCGTTTACCCATTTCTGATGTTTTAAATATTTCCGAATCACTAGCTGTTCCATAAGAACCAACATCAATGTACACAAATTTATAATCGGCATCTGTCCAAGCCATCAAAACGCAGGAGAAGAACTTTTTGTAGTTAAAATATGATGAACCGGAATGTTCTGGCTGTATCATTCGTATATGTTTGCCATCGATCGCTCCAATGATGTTTGGAAAATTTGTGCGACTGTAGAATTCGTCTGCTATTTCAATCCAGTCATCTTCTTGTTTGGTTGGCATATATAACGGTTGAAGCATATTCCATATTTGCTCACATGTACTTTTTGTAATATCTCGTATTGTAGAAGCTCCCATCAGATAATCAAAAGATAATGAATTGAAACTAGCTCCAGTAGCCAGATACCTGTAATGAATTAATTATATTTTATTATTTTTCAGGCCGCGATATACACAAAAAATGGGCCAATTTACGGACTTGCTTTCGCCGAGAATTAAATGCACAAAAGAACACAAAGTCGGGGCAGGCTTCGGTCAAGAGGCGTAAATACGTATACTTTGAACAATTATTATTTTTACTTCCATGCATGGAAAATCGTCAAACGGAAGGTAACCTGAACCTGGCCCAGGATACTACAGAAAATGAGGAAGATGATGAAGAAACTGCTCCATCCGCTTCCGCACCTCCTCGCCAGAAGAAAACTCGTGTTTCGAAGAATACGGATTTGGATGAAGCAATATTAAATGAGACTAATGTTGATGAAGATGTAAACTTTGCATTGTCTCTTGTCCCATCACTCAAAAATTTAACCGCAGATGAAAAACTCGATGCTAAGATTAGTATTCTTAACGTATTTAAACAGATAAGACTTGGTAGGCGTGTTCAGCCTCATTCTCAACCAACATACACCATACTGCAACAACCCATGAACTCTTTTCCTGTTTACCAACGAGGGACTAACATCTTGCCGCCACAACAACAATTACAGGCTTATGCATCCGGTTCTACACCATCCCCCACTTTCTTGCCGCTACAACAACAATCACAGGCTTATACAGGGTGGGCCAAGAATTCGTTAACATTTAAATGTAACTTACCGCGCAAACTATTGCCGCGCGGGGCGCGGGCGCGGGCGGGGGCACTAGCTCGCTTCTTGGAAATTTAGTCGCAATGGATCGCTTCACGGGGCCGCAACGCGCTTACTGCGTGAAACAGTTTTATTTAAACAACTTTTCGCTCATTACTGTGAGACGCTTATTTCGCGTTGAATATGGTTTACACGACTTAAGTCAGTGTCCAAGTGCTCCTTTAATAAAGAAATGGGTGAAGAAGTTCGAAGAGATGGGATCTACACTAAATGTGAAACAAACCGGCGGCCCGCGGACTTCTCGGAGCGAAGAGAACGTGCAGCAAGTTTCCGCTTCTGTTCGACGTGATCCAGATTTATCGACACGCAAACGTTCGGCTGAATTAGGATTATCCCGCACATCATTACGCCGTATTTTTAAATTAGATTTGAAATTACATCCATATAAGATCCAGCTAGTGCAAGAACTAAACCCTAATGATTTAAATTTGCGTAAGTCATATGCCGAAACAATGTTAACTCGATTCAGTAATTTTCACAACATCTTATTCTCTGACGAAGCCCATTTCCACCTAAATGGACATGTAAACAAACAGAATTGCAGGTATTGGAGCAGCGAAAATCCTAAAGCTAAACATGAGAGGCCACTTCACTCTCCCAAGGTAACTGTATGGGCTGCAATTTCAGCAAAAGGAATCATCGGACCTTACTTTTTTGAAGATTCTCGAGGCCGTTCAGTTACTGTTAATTCTGCCGAGTGTGTGAAAATGTTACGGGAGTTCTTAGCACCGATGCTACTGGAATTTGCTGGCTATAATCGTAACACATGGTTTCAACAAGATGGAGCCACGTGTCACACATCGAACGAGTCCTTGCCGGTGGTCAAAGACATGTTTCCGGAAAAGCTGATATCCAGACGGGGTGACATCCCATGGCCACCCAGAAGTCCAGATCTATCACCAGCAGACTTCTTTTTATGGGGTTATTTAAAGAGTCGTATCTACATTGATAAACCGAATACACTGCGTCAACTTAAAGAAAAAATCATAGAAGAGATGTCGGCGATCTCGCGGCCTCTTTGCAGAAGAGTATTCGAAAACTTTAGGACTCGCTTAGATGAGTGCAAAAACCGAAACGGTGGTCATTTAGACGAAATAATTTTTAAAAAATAAATTACAACTAATTAGCTTTCTCGTAAATAAACGATTTCTAAAATATGTTAAATGGTTTTTTTTATACGATTTTTTCAAATGTTAACTAATTCATGGCCCACCCTGTACATCCGGTTCTACACCATCCCCCACTTTACCACAAACAACCATTCAAAATGTTTCATCACCAGCTGATTCCAAAATGTCAGCCCAGTCATATTATTCAAATTTTTCAGAAGATTCCCAAATATACGACTTGTAAACTTGGCATTTGAATTATAATAAAAAATTTAAAGTATGTTTTGTGGTTTATCTTACCTTATCGTAACGCTCAATCTCTCCTCCACAGGTATAGATAGTCTTAAATTTGTATCCTCCTTCGCTATTCCTGGTCCAATTAATTTGACAAGTTGGTTGAAGCTAGTTATGCTCATTCGATAGAAGGCGAAAAATTTTTTCGGGTAATCGAGTAATTTGGAATGCATAGTGTAAAATTTTCCATTTAATAATCTATCACTAAAGATAGGATGCACCCAATACTCTCGGGCTCTCTTTTTAATTTTCCTCCTCCGGTGTATGAGAGCAATAATAACAATTCTATACAATGTTTTATTAATTTTCATTGTGCGGTGCGACCACTCTTTTCACCAGTTGGTTAGAAACTAGCAAATAGAGAATAGTCGGCAGACTGTTGGATAGTTTGCGCACTCATCACCGACTGAACTGTTTAGTTGGCTCGGTGTGCGTACTAGCAGGCCAACCCGACTAAACTATCGGCCGATAAAAAGTCTGTGGTCTGCGGGGGCTCTAAACGGAATGCACGATAGAGTTAGCGCGTACCCCACAGAGGACGCGCAGGGGCAGCACCCGGCTCCTGTGGGAAGTGGACTAGGGTTGTTGCACCATCTCGGGCTGGGGCAACGTAAGAAGCAAGCTCGGTAAGTGAGATTGAAGTATGCAAGTTGGAATGTTGGGACTGTGACTGGAAGGGCGGAAGAGTTAGTGGATGTATTGAAAAGAAGAAGGATAACTAAATGTAAAGGAACAAAAGCGAGGGAAATTGGTGAGGGATATAAGTTTTATTATTGTGGAAGTGATAGATTTTTTTTCCTTTGCGATAATCATGGTCTACGAGAGCAGTTCACTAATTGATGCGAAGGAACTTCCTCACAATGACCTGGAGGTTTGGGTGACCTGCAGCATCATCTTCAACAAAGATTATGTTAAAAATTGCAAATCTTGCCAGGTTACCAAACCTTTACGTCAAACCAATCGCGCTCC
This sequence comes from Mythimna lalbum, assembly GCA_949319445.1. Lineage (NCBI taxonomy): Eukaryota > Metazoa > Arthropoda > Insecta > Lepidoptera > Noctuidae > Mythimna > Mythimna lalbum. The sequence continues at coordinate 4,876,781 of OX439357.1, read as the reverse complement.
TATTATAATAAATTCCACAGCGACCAAACCTCTTGAGAAAACATTTTTGAACATAGTAGCCCCCCCCCCCCTTCGGAAACCTACTAAACTACTCAAAACAAAATAGGGCCTACCTCGAATCAGTCACTATTTTGGTCAAAATAAAGTTATCTAAGTAGTTGTTGACAAAGTTATGCATTGAACCGTCAAGCTGACATGTTTAGGAACCCTTATCAATGTTTATTTCGACAACATTCATATTGGTTTCAAGAGGGTAGCTAAAAAAGTGAAGTACTCGAAAAAATCGTTGAATGCACAAATTCTCAGTCACTTAAGTTTTCTGTCTACACTAAACAGTGTTGTGGAATACTCACGTTTTTAACAATTTTGTTTAGTTTCTGTGTTAGTTGTGATCACTATGCCTGGTCCTCGCCGTCATATGGACATGGAAACCGCTGCAATAGCAGTATCCTTGCTTCAAGAGGGACAGCCTCAGAGGTCTGTGGCTATCCACCTCGGTGTTTCGCGACGAGCAATCCGAAATATTTGGGAACGGTATCAGGAGACCGGAAGTGTAGCTAGGAGACCTGGCACAGGAAGAGTTAGCTCTTTAACCCTTCAGATACCGTTAATTAGAGACACAATAGTAAGACAATAGATGCGCGGCCACCGGTGGTCGCTTGGGGATTCATGAATTAAAACGCTTTAAGTTCCACAGTGTGACATAAGAAAAATGCTCCAAATGTCATAAGTCCCACAGTGGAACTTAAGGGCTTGGTCAGGATTGGTCGCTAAATATCTGTGGTTGTGTTGCAAGTAGCAATATGTTCTGTATTTATATGAAAGAAATGGTTCATTCACTCTTTATTTTAATATATTTCAACAGCAGCAACATTATTTTCAACGAATTAAAAAATAAATAACTTCATCTGACATTTCACGTCTGACGATAGGCGCGAGTGCGAATTTGGTGCGAAAGTGTCTCGACAACAAACGATGAATACTGGCAGAAAACGGTAAGTTTTCTTGTAAAAATCTATATAGAATTACTGAGAAATAAGTGTAGATTCCTTATTGAGTAATTGTTTTTCAAAAAGTAATGATTATATAGGCGAAAAAAGTAACGAAAGTTTAGACTTAATTTTTTTTTCCATAATGGCCGTTGTGTTATGGCATGTTTTTGCTACAAATATTCTCGTAAATAGTTTGATATACAATATAAGTAGTTAGCATATTTACCTATGAACAAAATAAAAGTAATATATACTAATATTATCACGTATTGACATCATAACTGTGTGTCAAAGAGAAAAAGTCGTTAAATTGGCGCCAACCGCGACGCGCAATGGCAGTTGGCGGCACAAAGTATTGTCTGCAAAAAAGATTATTATTTTCAAATGTTGGTTGGATTTTTATTATTATGTAAACATCTATCGTTTATATTATTTTCATAATATCGATTTACTTATATCTGAATGTAATATGTATTACGTGGAGTTTATGTTCCCAATTTTTTTTTGTTATTATTATTTACTTTATTCACTATAAAAAAATATAAATTATATTTTTAAATATTTAAATAAAAAATAAAAAACATTTAAAAATATAAAAAATATTATTATTATTTTTGTTTACTTATGTGAAGTTTCATATTGTTTTTAGGATGGCGAAATACGCCGCTACGGAGCGGTCCAAGAGTGTGACCCCCGTAGCGGGTATAGAACGCGGACCAAACCGGCAGAGCGCGGCTCGGCGGGCCCTATTACTGGAAAGTCTTAGGGCCACCCCGGTACGCGACCTGGATTCCCCAACGCCACGGTAAGTTTCTTTTTCATAGCGTTACCTACTATATTTATTTAGTTACAGTGGAGTAATTTGTATTTCTTACTTTAGCCTCCACGCGCTCACCGTTCAGGCGACACCTGGAGGGTCGCTCAATGTGCGCGACTCCGTGCTGCTCGAGCAGACCCCAGGTGGTCACCTGCGCATCGGAGAAGCTAGACAAGCCAGGCAACCCAGCCTGGACTTGTCTCTCTGGTAAGTTACCTCTCCTTCCTAGAATATCTCCATGGTACGTGGGTGGCAACGAATATGGTAATATGGTTATATTTTTACGATATTGTATTTATTCATAGTTCCGATGTGGTTGAGCGTGTGGAGGGGCATTAGACATGTCAGAGGATGAAGCATCGAAGCTGCTGCAGTCTCATCCCTGGCATGTCAAGAGGTGGATGCGGGACCTGCCGGGGGCCAGCGAGCCGGAGAGGGCTAGTGAGCGGCCGGGAGTCAGCGACACGCCGGGGGCTAGCGACACGCCGAACAGCAACACGGTTTTTCTTGCTCCTCTCGCGCCTAGCGCCAGATCTGAGGTGACTGTCGCTGCCGAAGTTGACGTTCGTCCATCGACTTCGACAGTGACAGCACTTTCACACACGGTGCCTAGGCGTGATGGCAGTGAATTGGACAGCGACTTCGATGACGAATTCGATGTCCCGGTCATGCCAGTTGTCGGGAGGGATCTTCCTGACACCGAGGAGTTAGACGAACCGTTACAAGATTTTGTAAACGAGATCGATACGGGGATGGATGACGCTGCCGATTCTCTTTTGGGTACCTCGGCTATTTTCACGTGGTCACCGGACTTTGATTCGTTTAGGGGTGTTCGTGGGGAGTTCTCAGGTCCTACCCCTAGGCCAATCAAAGACTACGAGACGCCTTATGATGCCTTCACCGACATATGGGTTGAGGATATCATAAGGTTGATCGCCACGGAAACTAACCGATATGCCCATCAGACAATCGAGTCCATGCGTAACGCAGGCACTTTGAAACCATCATCTCGCCTTCATTCGTGGACTGACACTAATGCAGACGAAATAATGGTTTTTTTCGCGATGTTGATGTATATGGCTATCGACCCTCGTACGTCGATAACTGAATATTGGACATCAGACGAAGTTCTCCAATTACCGGGGTTCAGAAATCTTATGTCCTTTAATCGGTATACTCTGTTAAATAAGTGTCTTCACTTTGTAGACAATGTCGCTGTCCAGAGTCAGCAGTTGTCTCAATCTGGAGTATCTTCTTCAGCAGGGGTGTCACGCAGGCTGGGTAAGTTGGCACCTATTATTGAACATCTCGGAAAAAAGTTCAAAGCCTTCTACAACCTAGGACCTGACATCAGCATCGACGAGTCTTTGACCTTATTCAAGGGCCGCTTGTCCTGGGCCCAAACAATAAGGTCAAAGGCTGCGCGATTTGGAATCAAGTCATATGAGCTATGTGAGTCCCGCACTGGCTATATGGCTAGGTTCCAAATCTACACGGGCAAGGATGACAGTTCCAACGGTGATCTATCACTTGGCGTCGATTTGGGGGGGGAAGAGCACGAAAGTGGTTCTTGAACTATTGCAAGGTCTTGAACATCGGGGGCATTGTGTGGTGATGGATAACACAGGCCTACAATGGTTTTCCCTTTTCATTTCTGAGTAACGTTTTCGATAGATTTTGACACGCTGATTACGAGAAAAATAGTAAAAAAAATCCTTCACGTCAGACTTTTATCTTATTTATAGTTTTAGATTTTGTTCAAAATTGGCCGGAGAGCTCCCTTTAAAAATTGATAGAAAAATATTAAACGAGTTTTATCAAATTGCTACTGCATTAAATAAATCTATTAATATGATGAATATAATCATGATTCATAATTTGCTAATCACTTCATAATTAGTATAAGAAATATGTCTTTATTGCGCTGAAAAGGGGTGATTTTAGCCTCGTTAAGTAATGAGCGTATTAAATACAGATATAACTATATTGTTATGTACAATTTTATGTCAATTCGTAGAAGAGGGTACACGTAGTTAATTATATAATTATTTTTTGTATAAATACCCACACCATTTTAGAAAAATCACAGTTTCTTTGTGCACTGGACAACGCAAACTTAAAAATGTCATCACGTAATTGTTTGAATTCTCCCGATAGTTTTTGTTATATTTGTGGGAAATTTGTGACGGTAAAACAACGAGCAAGCATAACAGACTTTGTGAAGAATGTTTACTTCATGTATTTTGGACTTACCATCAGCAACCAGGACAAACCTTGGACACCTCATAAAGTTTGTACTACATGTGTTCGAGAGCTTCGCAAGTGGTCAAAAGGACAGAAGAATTCTTTCAAGATTCAGTTACCGATGCAATGGAGAGAGCCTAAAGATCATGTTCAAGATTGTTACTTTTGCTGCTGTGACATCACTGGACATAACTCCAAAAATAAAAAAGAAATTATTTACCCAAACGTAGAATCAGTTACACACGTAGTTTTCCGCGATTCGGGAACTTTACAGTCCTCGCCAGCATATATACAAACTGAAGATTTAATTAGTGACACTGAAGAATCTGACCCTAATTTCAGTCAACGCGAAGATGAGCCTCAACTTTTTTCACAAGCAGAATTAAACGATTTAACAAGAGATTTAAATCTTCCTAAAGATGCGGCTGAGCTCCTCGGATCAAGATTACAAGAAAAAAACATGCTAGCTGCTGGTACATCATTCTCATGGTACCGCAACAGAGAAAAAGATTTTCTTCCGTTTTTTGCTGAAGATCCAGATTTAGTTTATTGTTAAGACATTCCTGGCCTGGTCAAAATGTTTGACATTGAATACGATCCTAAAGACTGGAGGTTGTTCATCGATTCTTCAAAAAGAAGTTTGAAAGCAGTCCTGCTCCATAATGGAAATACATACGCTTCACTACCAGTAGGACATTCTGTCCATTTAAAAGAATGTTATGAAAATATGGAAAAGCTTTTACATAATATAGCCTACGAACAGCACAGATGGATGGTATGCGGAGATTTGAAAGTTATAAGCATGCTGCTTGGTCAACAAGGTGGCTATACAAAATACCCGTGTTTTCTGTGTGAGTGGGACAGTCGGAATAAAGCACAGCATTGGACTAAAAAAGAATGGCCACCGAGAATTGAACTATCACCTGGAACAAAAAATGTACTTCGAAGAAGCTTAGTTCCCCGAGAAAAAGTTTTACTGCCTCCTTTACACATTAAGCTGGGTATGATTAAACAGTTTGTGAAAGCTTTAAATAAAGACGGAGAAGGTTTTAAATATCTGCGTACAATTTTCCCATCATTGTCAGATGCAAAACTAAAAGAAGGCATTTTTGTTGGTCCTGATATAAGAAAATTAATGAAGGATGAAAACTTCGATGAAAAACTTTCCCATATTGAGCTGGCAGCATGGAAATCTTTTAAGGAAGTTGTGAAAAATTTCTTAGGGAACAAAAAAAGCCCTGATTACAAAGACATTGTGGCCAAAATGATAACAAATTTTGGCTTGATGGGCTGTTCTATGACCATTAAGCTTCACTTCCTGAATTCGCACATTGACTCTTTTCCGGAAAATTTAGGAGCCGTTAGCGAAGAACAGGGTGAAAGATTTCATCAGGACTTGAAGGACATGGAAAAGAGGTATCAGGGAAGATGGAATCCTAATATGTTAGCGGACTACTGTTGGCTTTTGAAGCGAGATGAGCCAAACCGGAAATTTAAGAGAAAATCACAAAACAGAAGCTTCGGAGAAAAAAGAACAAGGTTTCACAAGGATGATTAACGTGTTTACGAATTAAGCAACTTATTAATTAATTATATTGTACAAAAATTTATTATCATAACTAAGTATTTTTTAATAAATATTTTTTTATTGTAAAAAAATGTATTTTATTGCAATTTTGGTTCATGGTCAATAACTAAAAATCTGGACGTGATGAAGAAAAACTGATTACATATTTGTAATCAGCGTATCAAACTTAGTCAATATCAGTTATTAAACTGAAAAGGGGAATTCATGACCTAAAATTTGTAGGCCTGTGTAATTATTATAATTGTCCATCATTAGCACGATACCTCAAGAGTTTGGGCTTTGATTGTTTAGGAACCCTTCGTGTGAACCGTCGAAACGTCCCTAGTGACTTTAAGGTATCGAAGAAAGTGAAGAAAGGGGATATGATATCTCGCCATTCTGGAGACATATCCATCATTGCATGGATGGACTCCAAGATGGTGAATATAATATCCACCTATCACAGACCCGATACCTATAATGGAACTAGGGCTAGTAAACCGACTGTGAAACCGGTATGTATAAAAGATTACAACAAGTCCATGGGGGGTGTTGATCTCAAAGATCAAACACTCTCCATGTACCTGTTGGAGCGAAAGAGAGGCGTGAAATGGTACATGAAAATGTTTAAAAGGCTACTGAATGTGAGTATACATAATGCGCTTGTGATGTACCAAAGTTCTTTGAAACGTACTGATAGATTGCCTGTGACGCATCGTGAGTTCCGCTATGCGCTTGCTCAATCTCTATTTAAACGGCATCGCCCCTGTTCAATAGAGATCAGTCGGGCACCAGTGGGAAACATGAGGCTGAGGCGAAATATCATGCACGAGCCAGAGCACTTGATGGGACGTGAGAATAAAAAGAGATGTGTGATTTGTCAACGGCAGAAGAAATCCAAAGCCGTTCACTCAAGGTGCATCACGTGTGACGCATATCTTTGTTTTGGGGACTGTTGGAGAATTTGGCATTCTGCAACAGAGCTCCCAGGCGTAGATATACGTGGGCGAAAACGGATGCGCAAAGAGTAAACGTTTTTGGGGTGTGGATGTGGATTACGACTGTGTTTGAATGTGATGGTGATCCGGAGCTCTCGCATGAGGGTCACGTATTGACGGGACGCCTAACCGTTTATGTATTTCGTTTGCTATTTCTTTCGTTGCTGTTATCGGGGGCGTTACGGCTATCGGGGGCGTTACGGCTATCGGGGGCGTTACGGCTATCGGGGACGAAACGGTAGCGTGGTAGCGCCTTTTGGCGTCTGCATTGATATCTGATCGATATCAGTCTGGGTTTGTGCATTTGTGAATGATATGTTACGGGACACATATCAGACTAGGTTTGTGCATTGGGAATGATATCTTACGGGGCAGATATCAGTCTGGGTTTGTGCATTGTGGATAATATCTTACGGGACAAATCTGATTTTGTAAATAAAACCCACGATAGGTACGGCACAAACCTTTTTTTAAACATTTGTAAATTTTGCTTAAGTTTGGCTAAAATCAGGACAAACCCTTCAGTATACTAGCTGTTACAATAAAGTGTACCTATCTTATTTTTTCACAACATAATTATGTTCTTATATGTACGAAAACATTTGTAAATTTTGCTAAAGTCCGGCTAAAATCAGGACAAACCTTTCTGTATACTACTGTTACAATAAAGTGTACCTTTCTTATTTTTTCACATTATAATGTTCATAAATATACGAAAAACATTTGTAAATTTTGTTGAGGTCTGGGTAAAATCAGGACAAACCTTTCAGTATACTAGCTGTTACAATAAAGTGTACCTATCTTTTTTTTCACAACGTAATTATGTTCTTATATGTACGAAAACATTTGTAAATTTTGCTAAAGTCTGGGTAAAATCTAGACAAACTTTTCATTATACTAGCTGTTACAATAAAGTGTACCTATCTTATGTTTTTTTTTGTGTACAAAATGTTTTTATTGTTTTATTATTAAATAACTATATACATTCCTTGAAAATAAAATGCATTTTATTTCAAACCTCTCGAAGCCCTTTCTTAGATATCATTAAGAGAGGAAGATTGCTGTTAAGTAAGTAAACAAGTGAACAAATAATAATTATTAATTTATTTTCAAACATAAATAGCAACAATCATTAGGTACTTTGAGATACACCCTTACACCCTGTATATACAACGATGTAGTTCCGTTTTAATAGCAGCTTTTATCATTGCTTCTTGCCAAATCGCATGATCCTAGGTCAATGGGAAGTACCCTGTAGGTTTGATTCCCTTTGCAAATGTATGAGAAATGTGACATAAACGTCTTTTTAACGTTTTTTTGCACCTTTTTGCTCCTTTAGTTGCTATTCAAGGCCTATTCAAACCTGAGCGATATTCGCTGCCGCTGTGGGTAGAGGTACATACCGCGCGGGTTTCGCTCAGGTATTTAGTATCAAGTACCGCGGCTAGAGCGACCTGAGCGATATTCACTGCCGCTGTGGGTAGAAGTACATACCGCGCGGGTTTCGCTCTGGGCCTCAAGTCTGCTATTACAATAGTGTCAGAATGGTCTATCATTGACTTCATAATTGTTGATTTTGACAAGTTTTAGTAATCTACTAATATAATGGCGTCATAATGACTTTCCAATGGTCAATCACTGACACTTCATTGAAAGAAATGGCATAAAATGGTAATCTCGTACATAGTGACAAATGAATATCTGACGTATGCGGTAATTTGCAAAAGTTTTGACAGTTGTTTTGATCAGTGACCTAACATTAGAACGTTATTTTGCAGTTATTGGTTTTAATAAGCTCGATATTGTCATTCTACCACCACTCTATTACGAGACCATTGACCGATCAGTGATCGATCATTATGATTTAGCAGATTACAGACTTTTAGCAAAATGACAATGGGATCGTGTTGGAATGACGAATTTATAAAAATAGCAGACTCGGGCCCCTGGTCTTTAGTATCAAGTACCGCGGCTAGAGCGACCTGAGCGATATTCACTGTCGCTGTGGGTAGAAGTACATACCGCGCGGGAGCAGCGGCATGCATCCCGCCCCTCACTCCGCAAGCGGGGTTAAAATGACAACAGTACGCACGATATTCCTTAGCGAAAGGACGCGTTTGCAACATGGCTTCATCGAAACGAACGAATAACGATTCATTTATTGAGTTGGTGAAGTGCAATCCAGTTTTATATGATATGTCACTTACGGATTATAAAAATATATTTATGAAAAATAAAATATGGGATGAGATAGGAGAAAAATGTAACATAAGTGGTAAGTTTTTATTTTTTTAATATATTATTATATTATCTTTCAATTGGGTACTAAATACGACTACCGCCATTAAAGAAGTTGACAAATTGTGTACGTACCCTATCGCCTGAAAGTTGCAAAGTTTCAAAATTTTGATATTCATTGTTCATTGCATTATTTTGTTGAGTAGTAAAATACATATTTTGCAAGTACGGGGTATTGCAAGTTTTAGAGCGTAAATAATTGTGGAGTACGCATGTTGCTTTTATGACTTTTTTAGCTCTAGACACTTTTAGGTGCATGGGTTTGAAATATATTCGCCATTTTTGAGCCAGTAATCCAAATGCATTTTCAACAACGCGTCTAGCTCGGCATAGGCGCTTATTGAATTTTTCTTTTCTTCTATCAACCCTAGAAACTCTTTGATTGAATGGTTTCATTACATGTGCTTGCAATCGAAATGCCTCATCTCCTATTAACACATGAGGTGTGACGTCATTAGTTCTCGGCAATGGTTTAGGCCTTGGAACATTCATAGTCCCATTATTAAACCTCCTTCCCATGACAGAATTTTCGAAAATTCCACCGTCGCTATTTTTTCCAAAACCTCCAACATCGATACATAAAAAATTGTGTGGTCCTACTATTGCCATAAGGACGACAGAAAATTTTTTGAGGTAGCAAAAATAATTGCTGCCTGAATTAGGCGGACAAACGATAGTGACATGTTTTCCATCAATACTGCCGAGGCAATTGGGGAATTGCCACATATTATAAAACTCTTCAGATGTTAAGTTCCACATTTCTTCTGTAGGAGGCTTCATGTATATGGGTTGTAATGTAGTCCAAATAACATCACAAACTTCATCAACAATTTCTGCGACAGTTGAGCAACCCACTCTATAACTGTTTGCAATACAGCGAAATGAATCTCCACTTGCTAAAAATCTGCAAAAAAAAATATTTAATAACCTTTTTTACTCAAGGTCTAAGGGCGTGGACCCATGTCTACGGTGCGGCGCCGTTTGCCGTGCAACGGTACGACACCGCCGCCGGCGGATGGCGCGGCGCCGTCCGCACCACGGTACCGCGAACGGTGCGCCATCCATTGCCCCTTTCAGTCGATATTTCGCAGTTGATTCAATCGACTGAGGGGCAATGGACGGCGCACTGTTCGCTTTACCGTGGTAAATGATAAATGATAAATGATCTTTATTTTGTAAATAGGTTTTAAAAAAACACTTTTACACGTCAATTTTGTTTTCAGTCAGTTTTAACGAGATGAGGCCGGTGTTTCCTAGCTGACTACCCTGAGAAGAAACACCGAAACAAACTCAGGGGTCAAAGTCTCTTTTAAAGTCCATACAGTAAACATGTAATGGTCAAATCATATGAGAACCATGCAGACCAGTGTCTCAGATGGCCTTTTGAGGAAAGAACCACACAGATTTGAGTGGACCTGTCCAGTCAGTGCAAGCATTTGTCAGTATTCGTGTAGCTCAAACTTAGGACTACCAAGGAGCTCAACGACTTGACGAACAATACCAAAGATAGGACATTTGAGTAGGCCGCGTCAAATACTCAAAACTGCCAGACATCATATAAAAATACAGAAAAGAAAAAAGTAATCCACATAGTTCCCACATTCACAATAATAAAATACTAGTATTTACAAAATGTAACACTCGACATATATAAAATAAAATAAAAAATATTATTATCAATATTTATCAAATCATTAAAATATTATCAAATTAAAATAAAATAAAGAACCTTCTAAGTTCTAAGTCTAATTGTAAAATAAAGTTTTAAACAAGAATCATCAAATGTCAAAATGTAAATAAAAATAATCATTATAATATATATAGTAGTAATCAGAAAATACTTATACATATAACAACTAATATAGACAGTACTGGAGCAGATCAATCCCAAGCTGTTTTGTCTTCAAGATACTCTTTTACAGTATAAAAAGCCTTCTGACAAAGTTTCCGCTTTACAAATGATTTAAACTTATTCAGGCTAAGTTCTTGAATGTGACTGGGAAGTTTATTATAAAAGTGTATACATTGGCATCTAAATGAGCCTCCTATTTTTTTGAGCCTGGTTGCAGGAACTACAAATTTGTGTTTGTTCCTAGTATTTACACTATGGATATCACTATATTTTTTAAACATATTTTTGTTTTTATGAACATACAAAATATTGTCATAGATATACTGAGAAGGTACAGTCAAAATATTAATATTTTTAAATTTATCTCTGAGCGAGTATCTGGGACTCAATTTATAAATTGCACGAATAGCCCTTTTCTGCAAAACAAAAATTGACTGGATATCGGCGGCATTTCCCCACAATAAAATGCCGTATGACATAACACTATGAAAATAGCTGAAATAAACTAAACGGGCTGTTTCTAAGTCGGTTAAATTTCGAATTTTTCTAACAGCATATGCTGCAGAGCTAAGTTTTTTAGATAATTTATCAATATGTGGGCCCCACTGAAGCTTAGAATCTAGAGTTATGCCCAAAAACACTGTAGTGTCTTCAGGTCTCAACTCTTTACCCTTTATTTGTACACTAGTTTCCACTTGTCTAACATGTGGCATCGTAAATTTAATACATTTAGTTTTTTTTTCATTAAGGAGAAGGTTATTGACATTAAACCAGTGTACTATTTTAGAAAGAGCTATATTTATATCGTCAGTATCTGATTGCTGACGTTTGAGCTTAAACAAAAGGGAAGTATCGTCTGCAAACAACACTATATCATGGTTATCCTTTATCAGGTAAGGTAAATCATTTATATAAATTAGAAATAAAAATGGTCCAAGAATTGAGCCCTGGGGGACACCCATTGTTACTATAGACCCGGGTGATCTTTTCCCATTCACGTCAACTCTCTGAATCCTATCACTTAGATAAGAAGTAAGAAGATCCAAAGAGGAGTTCCGAATTCCGTAATAGCGGAGCTTCCTGACTAAAGTTTCATGGAGAACACAATCGAACGCCTTGGACAAATCACAAAAAATGCCCAGAGCATCGCATTTGTCTTCCCATGCATTATAGACATGTCCCAAAAGTTCAACGCCGGCGTCGGCTGTTGAACGACCCCTTGTAAAACCGAATTGCTTAGTATGTAACAATTTATGTCTATTAAAAAATCTTTGTAATTGTTCTAAAATAAGTTTCTCAAATATTTTACTAAAAGTGGGTAGCACTGAAATGGGTCTATAATTAGTAGGGTCAGTTGTACTACCCGTTTTAAACAATGGTATTATTTTACTATACTTCATTAAGTCAGGAAACTCACCACAATCAATACAACTGTTAAAAATAAGTGCTAGACTAGGAGCTACTACGTTGATAATCGATTTTACAACATCCACAGAATTTCCCCATAAATCTGTAGTCTTTTTTACATTTAAAGTGTTAAAGGTTTTAATTATATCTAAATAAGTCACATGTTCGAAATTAAAATTGAAGTCGCAAACTTTCACATTTTCTTTAAACAGAGACTCTGCAGCAGAGGGTGATGAGTTAAGAGATTTTGTAGTTAATATGGGGATCTCCGAAAAGAAGTTTTCAAAAGCCGCGGCAACCTGAGTGTCCGATTTAATCACATTGTCATCAATTACAAGGCTTAAGTCACTACAAGGTCTTGTGGACCTTCCAGTCTCATTATTTATAATATTCCAAGTCGTTTTAATGATATTATTACTATTTTTAATTTTAGAACTCAAATAACGCGACTTTGCAACAGAGCATACTTTTTTAAATAATTTGGAATAATTTCTAACATATAAACTAAATTCATCAGTGTTAACATAAATCTTTTCATCATACAACTCATAAAGCCGAGTTCTACTTTTATGAATACCAATGGTAGCCCATTCACTAAAAGATACGTTACTATTGACGGAAATGGTCTTAGGTATAAAGGTGGAATCAAAATGCTCACAGTAGCCATTAAAAAAACTTTCATATTGATGATTGATATCATCTAAAGTTGACAACGTTGGTAAATTATCAATGAGTTTAGTTTTAAAAGTTTCTAAACGACTCACAGTTTTAGGGTTAACAGTGATATTCTTTTTAGCTACTTTGGTCTTTGGGTTTTCAAAAGTAATTAATTGCCCGCAATGATCAGAATCAAGTAAATTTATTATCTGTTTTTGTCTAGGGATAACATCTGTATAAATATTATCAATGCAAGTGGCGCTAGTGGGGGTTATTCTCGTGGGCTCCAAAAACAAATTAATAAGATTGTAGGACTGAAATAAACTTATAATTTTACTACATGTAGCTGAGTTTTCTAATAAATTAATATTAAAATCACCACAGGCGATTATGTATTTGTTTGATTTAGAAATCTTATGAAACACTTCATCCATGACCTTTTCAAAGCAGTCATACAATCCAGAAGGGGGTTTGTACACACTTAATATAACAAACTGCTCCAACTCAATACAGGCTATTTCAATTGACCGCTCGACAGATAGACTCACAATATCTTTCCGTTCTTTATATTTTAGGTGGTTATTTACTAAGATCAATGAGCCACCACGAATGGCATCAATTCTGCTAAACGAACTACCAACCTGGTGATTGCTAAAATTGAACATGTACTGGTGGCTTTTAAGCCAATGTTCTGTTATACAAAGAATATCAATATTATTACAATTAAGGAAAAGTTCTACTTCTAAATCTTTATTTATTAATCCTTGAATATTTTGATGCACCAGGTTGATACTATTTATTGATTTCAAAACTTGACTGGAATGATTCTTGTTTATTACATTTGTGCTAGAGATTGCCTCTGTTGTCTTATTTACTAATTTAAATTAATATTAAGGTCAATATTTGATGCCAAGTTATTGGCAGAATCAATAGTCAAGCCATCGCATTGCTCAATAGAAGCAATTTGTTTAGCCAAGTTCTTGGCTGTAATAAAAAAATAATATGATAGCGACACAGCTATCTGTCTCCTATAAAACTTAGAAAGATAGTAATTATCTGTACGATATCTATCTTTTGTCAAATAAAAGTTAGTACCAACATAATTGTTGGTGTCAATTAAATGAAACAATGTATTATTTAATGTCACATTGTACAATGTTGTATTAATGTTATGTCTAATCAGATTTTCTTCCTGTGACAAACTATTACTATAAGGGAATGTGAACATCAAAATTTTTCTTACATTAATGTTACTCAATGTGCTATAATACTGTAGTAATTCTCCTTTGTTCACACTACCCCTATTCCCAACAAAAATTAAAAGTATGGTGTCTTGATGAAATTTACATTTAATTATTTTTTTCATTATATCAAATAACGAACAACCAGGCATGCAGTTATTTATTATGGAGTGTCCTGGATATTCGTTTGTCAAAAAGTGGCCTAAACCTTTTCCAATCTCATCACAAAAAATTACTATGTCTTTATTTATAATTTGTTGTGATAAACAATTAGCAATTTCAACTGGCAAACCGACACTAGACTGGGGTAAGGTGGTATCACATATTGTCAATGAATGGTCCGGTGCAGATGTAATAGTTTGACAATGCTCACAGGTGTTTTTTTGAGAGCTGACCAGTTCATTCATTGCCAATACATATTCCCTCATTTGGTTTTCTGAGGCTGTATATTTAATTGTCATAGAACTTAGTTTATCCTGTAAGCGGTTTAGTTCACATTGCAAGTCTTCAGTGTCAGTTTGGTGTTTCCTAGTACTTTTTTCTAGATTTAAAGAATACATATCTAATTGTTTTAGAAGGTGTAACCTTTCCCTATTTAATTTTACATTTTTTATAAAGAACTTTTGTTTCTTGACCATTTTCTTGGTTTTAACTATGTATTTATTGATTTTGATATACTTTTTTAGTTTATTTTTACCACTAACTACCCTCACAGTTTTACCTGATTTAGACTCATCATCACTAGTCAAATCTATAGTAAAAGAGGGGGCAATTTGTGAAACCATTGATGGAGCAATAGGCACCAACTCGCTGAACAGACTTTGATTCAACGAGGCAGTGATGTTAAGATTAGTGGACTCTAATTCTGATATTTGAGTTTTTGCCTCTTGCAGCTGTTGTTGCAATAAATATTTGTGACTCAGAGCATGTTCATACTCTGCACTACATTGGCTGAACCCATCCACAACAAGTTGGAGCCTATCCCGGTCTTCTATGGCCTCAGTGAATTGAATATATAACTGAGCCATTTCATTTTTTAACTTTCTATTATTCTCATGAGCTTCAAAGAGGACCTTTTCACTGTCATCTATCTCCTTATTCAGCTGGTCACAGTACTCTTTTGACGCCTTTAATTCGCTCAAAGCCAGACTGAGTTTGGACTCCTCTTGACGAGCATAGGCGCTACGAGTGGTAGGCATGATTAGAAGGAATTGAATAGAAAGTAGAAAAAACTAGAAAAGTTGTGTTAGAAGTTTAAAAAATAGTAAGATAGAAGAAAATAAACTTTAGAAAACTAAGTTCTGTCACCAACTAAGTAAGGTTATGTTTACGTTTAGATTGAACCACAATATGCTGTCGAATGAAAAAAATAAAATAAGAAATATTGTAAGTATAATTATAGATTATAGATCGCAAACCATCTAATAGCAAGTTAAATGTAGTATTTTACCTGATATCAGGATGACAATGCAAAAATCACTCTTACCGGTAACCTCTAACTGTCACAAAGCTAGATCGTAATTTCGTAATTATTTACACTTTATTGCACGATTTTTACACGAAATACACTTAAATACACTAATTACTTGATGAGTAATTGGAAATAGGCTTTAAAAACATAGAAATTTAATAATTAAAATTAAAATTACAGGGACTAATTTAAATCAGCTGTTAGCTGTAGTGTTGCCACAGGAAAAAAAAAAACCGGCACGTCGCTGCGCCATCCGCCGGCGGCGATGCCGTACCGTTGCACGGTAAACGGCGCCGCACCGTAGACATGGGTCCACGCCCTAATTAATAAAAGTAATTGAATAGATTAGAAATAAAAAATATTTTTTACAGGCGATGAAGCCAAAGCGAAATGGAAAAATCTACGTGACACTTATGGTAAATATTTAAAAACTACAAAAACCACTACAGGCCAAAGTGCGTTTAAATCTTACAGTCGTTACAGCAAATGGCAGTGGGCATCTTCAATGGATTTTTTAAAAGATCACATAGGATTTGCTCCAACTGATACTAATATGGCAAGAGAAGAAGAAAGCGTATCTGATACCCAAAATATTACTGAACCCGAATCTAATAATGAAAATTCAACACAACGGTCAAGTTCAGTAGTATCATTCGAGCGTTATACTTCACGTTCGGGTTCCAGAAAAAGGACTTTTGTTAACGAACATCCTGTCGATAAAGTGATTACGTACTTGAATACAAAAGCAGATAAATTATCGCCGATTGAACATGTTATGCTTGGATATGCAAAAACAATTGACAGTTTTTCGGAGTGACGTAAAATTATAACAAAAATGAAAATAGCTCAAGTTATGATGGAAGCGGAATTGGAAGAAGAGCAAGAACGTAGTCTACAACGAGAAACAACACTGCGATCTTACTACACCACTGAGCCTAACACTAGCCAAAATGATCGTTGTATGTCTCAACAATCATGTTATACAGGGGGATGAGCTGCTCGCGTCCGTAGGATATACTTGAGTTCTGACCACCCTACACGTGTCCCCTGGGTAGTGCTAAACGAGCAGTAAACGCGGTGGTAGGCCAAAGCATCGGCTGTCGGCTTTTAAGTTACCACCCACCAATCAAAGCCATGCCGCCAAGCGATCCGTCGTGTTCCGGCATGATGACTGGTGAAGCCGTACGGTGGAAGTTGGGTCTGAGCAGTTGTGTTGCGATGTTGACCGGGTATGATGCACCAGCTGTTGTTGCGTCGGACGTTTGATCATGGAGGGTAGCGGGATCCGAAGCACGGTGCTCCGCTGGCCGACCGCAGGTAGTTGGGGGCCCAAGTAGTGTGCCAGCCACACATGAAAGGCTGCCCCGCCAACTGCGAAAAATCCCGGGGTGGCCCCATCGTGCCGGTTGGCGACCGGGAGAGAGGACCCGATGGCGATCCCTGGGGGGGTTCGGGCGTCCCCGCAGTCTCCAGATCAACCCTCCACTGGCGCGGCAACTCTGGTTGTGTTGTCGGGTCTAGCGTCGCATCATCTCGCTCAACTGCCATCTTCCACCAACCCTATTCACTCCAATAAAAAAAAAAAATCTAATGAAAGTTAAAAAGAGAAGCAAGTGTCAACAGCGGATGCACGTCCTCTCATTCAAAGTGCACCTCTCAAACATTAGAGGACTGCACTCCAATCTCGATGCGGTCCACCACCATCTAGAGACTGACAAGCCACACTTGCTTTTCTTGACGGAGACGCAGATTAGATGTCCGTCAGATGCGGCGTACCTCAACTACCCGGGATACTCATTGGAACATCATTTCCTGCAGCGTGCCGGGGTCTGTGTGTACGTCCGTAACGACATCTGCTGTCAGCGTCTCCGTCACCTAGAGGACGCAACACTTTCCATGCTATGGCTGTTGGTGGACACTGGCATGGATAAAATTATCTATGCCTGTGTCTACCGATCGCACAGCGGTGATCAGGAGACGACTCGAATGTTTTACCACCTCAGTGAGGCCGCCGATAAGGCTCTGCATCGGCACCCTGATGCGCAGCTCGTCGCTCTGGGGGACTTTAACGCCTGTCACCAGGACTGGCTTTTCCCTTACCAGAAGACCGACCACGCTGGGAGAGAAGCACGAAACTTTGCGGTGTCGATGGGCCTTTCCCAGCTGGTGAAGCAAGCGACTAGGGTGCCTGATGTACCTGGTCATACTGCAAACTGTCTGGACCTTCTGCTGACCACCGACCCGGATAGATGTATCGTAACAGTTTCCTCACCACTTGGAACTTCGGATCACTGTCTGGTGAAGTCTGTATCGTCCTTCTCCCCTCTTGACTGCGACTCTCGTGGTGAACGGCGAATGTGGCGTTACAGGTCAGCAGATTGGGATGAGATGCGTCACTTTTTTGCGTCTTATCCTTGGCAGCGGGTCTGCTTCTCTTCTGAAAATCCGTCGATCTGTGCGGATGCTGTATCCGATGTGATACATCAAGCTATGGAGTA
This sequence comes from Mythimna lalbum, assembly GCA_949319445.1. Taxonomy (NCBI): domain Eukaryota; kingdom Metazoa; phylum Arthropoda; class Insecta; order Lepidoptera; family Noctuidae; genus Mythimna; species Mythimna lalbum. Next base: position 4,858,739 of record OX439357.1, on the reverse strand, counting down.
TTTCATACCTTATAGTGATGTACCCATCGGAAGCTCAGCTCACCCATGGTTCAATGCTGATTGCGTTCAAGCTGAAGAGCATAAGCATTCGGCGTTTTTAACCTGGGTTGACGCTCGTGACCGCAAATCCCCGGATCTGAGCTCAAAGAAGAGAGCCTTTAACCGTGCTGCCAAGTCCTACAAAAAGGCACTAAAGAAGGCTCGCTTTGACCGCATTACCCATATTGGCACAAAGCTCTCTGCACAGCCATCCGGTAGTAGAGCGTTCTGGTCCCTTGCCAAATCGGTCGAAGCGAACTTCTGTCGGCCCACATTGCCTCCGCTGGTTAAACCTGACGGAACACTGGCTCATACGGCGAGAGAGAAAGCAGGTCTCTTCGCATCTCTCTTCGCCCATAATTCTCGTCTTGATACTGGCAGTGCTACTCCACCGACCCTACCTCACTGCGGCACTTCGATGCCCGAAGTTCGCATAAGGAACAAAGAAGTTCTGAGAGCACTGTGTCGTCTAGACGTGAACAAAGCTAGTGGACCAGATGGTATACCTGCGATTGTTCTCAAGGCTTGTGCGCCCGAGTTGTCTCCTGTATTGGCGCGCTTGTATCGCCTCTCGTTTAGGACTGGGATAGTGCCCGAATCCTGGAAGCTTGCCAACGTGCAACCTGTGCCCAAAAAGGGCAGTCGTGCCGATCCTGCCAACTATCGGCCGATTTCGATAACCTCCATACTCTGCAAGATTATGGAGCGTGTATTGAACTCGCGCCTCATGGCATACCTAGAACGTAACGATCTCCTCAGTGACCGGCAATACGGGTTTCGCCGCAATCGGTCTACTGGGGATCTACTAGCGTATGCCACCCACTTATGGGGCGAGGCCCTCGAGAAGAATGGGGAGGCGATTGCGGTCTCTTTGGACGTCTCGAAGGCCTTCGACAGGGTATGGCATGCTAGTCTCTTAAGTAAGCTTCCGGCATATGGCATATCCCCTGGTCTGATTAACTGGATAAAAGACTTCCTGAGAGAACGGTCTCTTCGTGTTGTTGTCGATGGATGCTCATCAGAGCCCATGTCGACTAATGCCGGAGTTCCTCAGGGGTCAGTTCTCTCTGCAACTCTTTTCCTGTTGCACATTAATGACCTGCTGATGCCCGGTATCTATGGGTATGCAGATGATAGCACAGTTGTAGAGAGATACCTGCCAGGTACTCGGACTAGTAAGGAACAAATCCGGTCCGAACGAGAGGCTATGGTAGAGCGTGTGAATATCTCACTTCAGGCAGTCTCCGAGTGGGGCGAAACCAATCTGGTGGGATTCAACGCCGCCAAAACACAGGCGTGTCTGTTCACCGCCAAAAGGAGCCCGTTCACCTCGGCTCCTACTTTTCAGAATGTAACATTGGATTGTACCGACCGCCTTCAGCTCTTGGGTGTTGAAATTTCCTCCGACCTCAATTTTGGGCGGTTCATTGAGTCCAAAGCCAAAGTTGCTGCTAGGAAACTAGGCGTTCTAGCAAAGGTCCGGCGGTACTTCACACCGGGACAGCTTTTAATGTTATACAAAGCACAGGTCCGATCGTGTGTGGAGTACTGCAGCCACATATGGGCTGGTGCTGCAAAGTGCCACCTGGCAGCTTTGGACTCGGTGGAAAGGCGTGCGAAGAGACTGATTGGTGATCCAGATATGGTTAAATCCAATCTTCAAAGCCTTGAGCACAGGCGTAGGGTAGCCAGCCTTTCGGTGTTTTACAGGTTGCATTTTGGAGAGTGCGCGCAGGAATTGCATGACTTGATTCCGCCATCCCATTTCTACCACCGGACAAACCGACGTACGGCGAGTATCCACCCTTACGTTGTTGAAACCTCCACGGTCCGGACTAAGCGTTTCGCTTCGTCTTTTATACCGCGTACATCGAAGGACTGGAACGATTTGCCTGCTGCGGTCTTCCCGTCCGATTACAATCTGAGCGTCTTCAAGGTTAGAGTGAATAGGCTCTTAATAAATTAGTGCGCCTCACCATCAACGATTGCATCACCGCTTACCATCAGGTGGGATTGCAGTCAAGTACTAGTTTATATCAGATAAAAAAAAAAAAAAAAAAAAATTCTCGTAGTCCCCAGTCTACTAATGATTCTGAACTGCAGTCTGCTCTGCGTTGTATTCAAGATAATGCTCTATCACCTCTAGCACATTCACTGACTGGAGAAGGTCTCGATTACGAACACGAAATAGATTACGACCAACAGAAACACTCAGAAATCTAATAAGAAGGTTTTAGCTTAAGATAAAGGTTGTTATAATATTGTAAAAAACCAAAGTTCCCTCCTAGTTATCTTAAATAAAGATTTTCGTCAATTAATATTCAAATCTGTTTTCCTTACCTCAACGTTATTGCTAAGCGTTCTTCAGGGCATATGGGTTCTCGATATTTAGTGAATGATTTGCTGATATTTTCCTTTATCATATTTAATATTTCATCAAAGCTCTCAGTCGTCATTCTGAATGCATTAAAAAACCGATCTTCATCCAATCTTAATCTTGGATATAAAGTGTGTAATTTCCCATGAATTCGGTGTTGTCTGTTGATGTCATGGATCCAAATTCTTTTCTTAACTGGTGAGTCAATTAAGGCTAATATATATATATAAATAGTCAATTAAGGATAAAGCATATTTAAAACGCATAAATTTTATCAGCCATTGTTGGCAGTTTTCGGATTTGTTTCCGTTTTGAGTTTTTCATATGTTTTTAAAATGACTTGTTATTTAAAAATTTTTGATTTTATAAATAATTTTTATGATTATGAGTTTAGAAAAGTTTATTTGGTCAAACGTAGTAAATACGTAGCTGACCATAAATTTAAATTACTATCTATAGTTAAAACATTGGGTAAGTATCCTGAGGTTGGAGAAGTTGTTAAAATATTAACTGTTAGTTTACTTAAAGACCTTATGATCTTGAATCCATATATGAATAATAATGGGGTGTTACACGTTGAAAAATCAAATGATTTGGTCTCCTTTAAATACTTTTCTAATGTATATCTGTTTTCAAAATTGACTATAGGTGATGATATATATTATACATTTAATAAAGGTATTAATAGTGAATCTAATACTAAAAGTTTTGGGTATTGTTATAAATTATTATTTAAGGGGTTTCCTGGTTATAAAAAGAAAAATTTTGGTAAAGGTCATTGGGCGTTTTTGACCTACTTTGTGAAAGTTCGCGTACACAAACCAAATCAGTTTTAAATTGAAGAATTCAATCCCACTTTTCATAATTGTTTTTTTTTTCTTTTAAGTATCCAATGGGAACAAGAAGTTTTTTAACATTTAAAAAAATTATAAACTTTTGTTAATAAAACAGAAGTGTTTACTTTTAGCATTGTGGTAATGTGTCGTACAGTCACTATAAATGTTTGTATAGCTCTACGAAATATCTCTCTCTCGCTCGCACGTTTGGCAGCTAGATAAAAACAGGTAGGTACCGAAGTGTGATCGCGTCGCTGCAGTCGTACGTCATCCGTCGTTTCGATCTGTGCGTTTACACCTGTGTTTCTGTTATTTATTCATTTTATCGACTACCTGTGCACGTTTTATGGACTATTGGCTTTGCTTGACAATTGGTTTTAAGTTAAAATGGAAAGACAAAATAGTTGTGTGTCGTGTAATCGATCTGTGTTACGTCGACGAAAACACATATTGACAACGCTCTTTATAGAAAGATACCGAGATCATGCAGTATTATTATTGCAAGAAAGGATTCCACACGAGGTAAGTAACTTACACAGTTATTATACTTACTTACTGGCTCACCAAACCTCTACTATGATAGATAGCGATAGAAAGAGATACTTTTAACCATGCTTTTGTCATTATAGGTACGCTTATTTGGTATCGTAGCCTTTACCGTGATTATAGTCGCAGTTCTCGCAAACGTTTTCTTTGTTCGTGAGGAATTGCAATCCGTGGTATTTACTAAAATGAAACTATTTATAATTGCTTATTAATATAATTATACTACTTGGTCGTAAAATACTGGTATTCAGCTAAATCCGGCTTGACTGGAAACCGACCCCAATATAGTTGGGAAAAGGCTAGGCAGATGATGATGATACTACTTGGTCATAAACGATGGAAAAATCCGGTTGCGGCACGTTGCCATGAAGCGCTAATGCACGGGACGGCAACGCTGCACGCGTCGTCGCAAAGCGATGTGTAAGCGATGTGTGTGTGTGTGTGTGATCTTTGTATACTGATAGTGAAAGTTCTCCGGTTGATGTGAAGATGATGATGATTTCACAGTATATGCAATTTTTTATCAATTGTTTCAGATTCGTTTTGATGGCTCAAGGGCCATATGCCATGCTTGCTGGGTGAGATTTCATCGTCAATTGCACAACCAACCCATAGAAAACCAGCCTGTAAATCAACATATACCACATCAACCAGTGGATGACCAACCCGTGCAAGATCAACCAGTCGAAGATCAAGCAGTTGAAGATCATGAACCCCATCAAGTTGAAGGAGAGGCAGACCAGAGAGATGTTGCGGGTCCACAATTAGGTCCCGGTTTTGTTGCGCCTAGTGGATATTTGCGAGCATCAAATACAGCCAGGCATTGTGTTTTTCCAAACTGCAGAAATGTGGTGGCCCACAATGTTCCGCCGTATGCTAAGTTTCAACTTTTGCATAATTATAATTTTTACATACCGGAATTAGCTCGGGTTTGCAATCCTCATTTTATAAGAAATGATTGGGAAGACTTAATTAATACCCCTTCACACGAAAGCTTTAATGGTGCTCATGTTGTTGGCATGATGAATCTGTACAAATGGGGTTTCGAACGGAGAAATCAATTTGATTATGAAAATATCGAACAAATAGATGACAACGAATTCCACTTTTGGACGGGTCTTACAAAATATCACTTTAATGTGATTTTAAACCAAACACCTTCTCTTCGTGTTAGATCCGAACGTCCTGCCACGGTTCTTGGAATTTACCTAACTAAAATAAGAACCGGTGAACCAGATGAGCGCTTAGCGATTAAATTCAATATGTCGAGGAGAACATTAGAAAGGAAATTGGTGATAGCAAGAGAATGCTTAACTAATGATTTTGTGTCACAGCATTTGGGCTTAGATCATATTAGAAGAGAAGATGTGGTAGCCAGAAACCTTTCAATCCCTAGCCATTTTTTCGGTGGTAACCAAAATGATCCCGCAGCCATTGTCATATGTGACGGAACATATATTTATCTGCAGAAGAGTGCGAATTTCCTTTTTCAACGGAAAACTTACAGTCTTCATAAGTTTCGGAACTTAGTCAAACCTTTTTTATTAGTATGTACCGATGGCTACATACTACACTCGCGAGCAAAAGTATGGAATCACTTACTTGGAATTGAATCCTCGCGATCTTAAGTACTTAATAACTAGTTAAGAATAATAAAAATGGTACCATTTAAAAGGTTAAACTGTTAACTTTAAATTGATACCAAATTCATTTAAATCACGCCATAATTTCAGAAGTTATACGGGATTACGTGAAGAAGTAAGGAAAAAGATATGTTTCAATTGTTTGATACGTCACGAGTTGCGCCCTATTGACCCCCTATAAAAGCACGTGTTATCGGATTTTCTTTATCGATTGATTCGGCCAGTAGCCTAGTTGTGTACACACCGCACGGACGCATCCACTGTACCAGTATCGCGTAAAATAACGGTTTTCCACCCACCCACAACTCGCCGCACGGACCCGGTTTTCAAATCGGGCCAACCGTTTGTGTTGTCGACGGTGCAAACCTGGTTTGTATCGGCGACAGCACGAAGGGAAGGCCTGCCCCGCGCGCTCCTCGGTGTGAAGACACACCGAAGTGGTCGCGGCGGCTACTCCAAGCACCGAAGCCAACATGAAAAACTCGAAGCCAGCGAAGCCAGGCGCCCGCAGCCCATCGGACCGTGGAGGCGCCGGCCAAAATGAAGAAGACGTCGACTCAATCGAGATTGACCGTCCGGTGCTGTGCCGGGTGTCGTCCCTGCCGAATGTTCGGATGGCGGCACGCGGCGCAGCAGCGGCCGAGAAAGGAAAAAACCCAGAAAAGAATCCCCTAACGGTCATGGAAAAAACCCAAACTACTTCGCAACAAAAAGTGGGTAGAAGAGAAACAAATGATAAGTTGGGAACAAAGAAGCCGGACCAAAGAAGACAGGTGCCCGCGAGCGCTGCGCGCCCGCTAGCCCCTGCTCCCGCTCCAGCTTATCGACAACACGCGTCGAATGAGGCACAACATCATGCCAAAACAACATACGCAAGTATAGCGGCGCCAGTGATTTCAATCGGCCCCTGCATTCCAACGCAGACTCCCCAAACTCCCGCCGCGCGCCCGGTGGCGCCACCGTCTGCGCGAATGTCAACCACCGCGGCGTTTACCGCGAACCGCGCGCCGTCTACAACGACTCCTCGCGCTCCTCCCCCCCGCCCGTCGACGAGCGGAGCGGGAACTTCGCGCGATCCGCGATTGCGCACGGCGACCGTGCGCCCCGCGTCGCCTCCCGTGCCAGTGTCGCCCGCGCCGCCGCGAGCGTCGGCCTTCGACTCGCCCGCCGTTTTATCAAATAATTCGTCGCGCGCGGGCTCGAGCCTATCGTTAGTGTCGGTATACAGTGACGTGCGCACGGGAATCGAGTTTCAAGATACGGACACTCCGATGTCCCCGACCCCGTCGATGGAGGAACCGGAGGCGGCACCGAGACCAACAAGACGGAGGAGGAGCTCCGACGACGCCGATGTCGACGCGAAGCGCTACTGCAGCGCCCGCTCCCCCAGGAACACACAGGAAAGCAGCAGGGTAAGTGGCCTTAATGATATTAAGTGTGGAAACAGTGCAGCCCCCCCGTCCCCCCCTGTCGATTCGAGCTCGACACAGGCGGCAAAGGGGAGAAAGAAAATCAGATACCCCCCGCTGGTGGTGGAGAGGCGACCCAGCTGGGCGAGTCACTTTAGACATTTAGCGACCAAACTGGGCCGCCCTCCCAATGCTCGCCCCTACGGCACTGGCGTCCGCTTCACGCCAGAGTCGGAGGAAGAGTATAGGGTGGTCCAGAGATACCTCACGGCCCTAGAGAGGGAGAACGGCGTCAGCTGGTTTGCCTACTCACTACCAGCCGAGAAGAATTTCAAAGTAGCCATCCGGGGGCTGCCTGCAGACACAGATCCCCAGGAGATAGAGGAGGAGCTCCGCGTGCTGGGCTTTGAACCAGAATACGTGCGCCACATTCGTGGGCGCCAAGGAAAGCCCGGATGTGTGTTCCACGCCGTGCTACGACGTACGGAAGACGTGCGTCGTATCTATGACACCAGTGTGTTTTTAAACATGCGAGGTGTCAAGATAGAGGCATGGCGTGGCAAACGTGGGCCCGCTCAGTGTCACCGCTGCCAAAAGTTCCGACACTCATCGCACCAGTGCCACCGCCCGCTCGCCTGTGTCAGATGCGGAGAGGGGCACACCGCAAGAGAATGTCCACGACCGAGGGAAGAGCCAGCCACCTGTGCAAACTGCGGGGGCCCGCACCCGGCGTGCAACATAAAGTGCCCCGTATTTCAGAGAGAAATACAGAACAGGCGTGCGGGGACTGTCGCCATCACAGCGCCAGCAACGGCGCGTCGCCAGCAGCAACAGCCACAGCCACCCACCCGAGACACGGTGCAGGAACATGAGCGCGACCAGGGCGAGTCGCTGATGGCGGCAGCAAATGGGCCCACACCACGCGGAGAGGCCACCTCCTCCAGGCGGAGGAAGAGGAACCGAGGGGGCAAGGGGAGTAAACCCAAGGACCCCCCGGCGACCCGACAGGAGGAAGAGGTCCCCAAGTCCGCCCCCCCACAGAAGGGGCCGCAGGTCGTGAAGGGGAAGGGGAAGGGGAAGAAGAGCGCAGCAAGCATAAAGAGCGGCACACGCGCCGCCCCCACCACCACCACCACCACCACCACCAACCCAAGCAGCGCCCCAAAGGGGGCTCCAAACAGCGAAATCACGACCTGCGCCATCCAGCTATTGATGGACCTGATAAAGGCCATCAGGCAGGGACAGAGCCCGGAGCAGGTTATCCTTGACGGCCTGGCCAAGCTACTCACCTTGTGTCATGGCTAGGCCGTTAAGGATACTCCACTGGAATGCCCGCGGCCTAAGGGACAAGGTCGCCCCACTCCGCCACCTCCTGAGGGACCAAGACATCGACGTGGCGCTGATAAACGAGACGCACCTGGGACCTGAAGATAGGATCAAGTTCCCGGGTTTCCTCGTCTACAGGAAGGACGAAAGGTCGGCTCAAAACACGAGGTACCGTGGTCTGGCAGTACTAGTGAGGAGAAGAGTCGTCCATCAGGAGGCCCCTACGCCATCACTCACCACGCTCTACGTGCTGGGTGTGCAGCTACATGTTGCCGGCGAGGACCTAAGATTATACGCCTGCTACAAGCCGCCCTCAGTTCAGCTGGACCTAAACGAACTGAGGGCTACACTGTCTACCACCGACTCACCAGCGATGCTCGCCGGTGACATGAACAGTAAGCACCCAGCATGGAACTCAATAAACATGAACAACGAGGGGAGACGGCTCTTCGACGACGCGGAGTCCCACGGATACACGGTGTCCGGCCCTGATACGCCAACACATTACCCGGAGAACCCGCTGCACATGCCCGACGTGCTGGACATCGTGATTCACACGGGGCTAAGCTGCCAGATCACGCATCAGGTCATCGACGACGAGCTACAATCCGACCATCACCCTGTACTCGTCGTCCTATCGGGAATGCCGACCCGACTGAAGCCTATCGCGCCACGTCGCCGCACGGACTGGACACTCTTCGCAGAGAAGCTTGAGACCACCACCCCGGCTCGGCCAGTCGCCTCTGCCACCGACGTCGACACGCTAGCGGACGGCATCACTGCTTGCGTAAAACAGGCTATGGACGAGGCGTCCTCCGAAACGCAGCCTCAGGGGAGCACGCTCCTACCCCCTCTACCACCCAAGATCAAGAAACTCATAAATGAGAAGAGACGCCTACGCAAGCAGTGGCAACAACAACGCTGCCCCACTCTAAAATCGCAGCTGAACCGACTGGCAGCGAAGGTGAAGGCCGAGTTGGAGGCCCTAGCCACCGAGAGTTGGGAAGAAAGATTAGATGCCGCAGCGTGTGACTGGCCGGCAACACACAGACTGTGCCGCCAGCTCACCAGTACCCCAACCCCGGTGCGCCCCTTGCTAGCAGCCGACGGGGCCCTCAAGTACGTAGCTGAGGACCGGGCGGAGGTCCTTGCAGAGCACCTGGAGCGCCAGTTCAGCCCAAGCCCGACAACAGAGCATGACCACGTGGCGGCGGTTGAACAGCACCTTAGAGACTACTTCGCGACGCCGATAGCCAACGACGAAGACCCCGTATTTTTCTCGCCAAGCGCAGTGAGACGCGCCATCCTACGAGCGAAGCCACGCAAGGCCCCCGGTGCTGACGGTATCACCAACACAGCGCTGCGCCACCTGCCGTACCGCACAGTTGCGGCCCTGGCGCGCCTGTTTACGGGGATACTGCGCACGGGGGTCTTCCCCACATCATGGAAGGAGGGGCGCGTCATAATGCTGCCAAAGGCGGGAAAGAACCCGGTCAAGCCGGAAAGCTATCGGCCCATCACTCTGCTGCCCACCATCTCTAAGGTGTTTGAACAACTGCTGCTCAGACATCTTGTCCCGCATATTACACCGAGGCCGGAACAATTCGGGTTTCGGGCGGAACACAGCACGACGCTCCAGTTGTCGAGGGTACTGCACCTCCTGTCTGTGACAATGAACAAGAAGGAGTACGGGGTGGCAGTATTCCTCGATATGGAAAAGGCCTTCGACCGAGTGTGGCATGAGGGGCTGATTTATAAATTAGCCACCTCTGCTACGCCCCGTAGGGTTGTTAAGGTGGTCCAAGCTTTCTTGAAGAACAGATGTTTCAGAGTGGTGGTTGAAGGCGCGCTCTCCGCCCCTCGACCTATCCGAGCGGGCGTGCCTCAAGGGAGCTGCGTCTCGCCGGCGTGCTACTCACGTTATACCGACGACATACCTAAGACAGAGGAAGCCACGCTCGCGCTGTATGCCGATGACGCCGCGTACATCACCACCTCTATGAACGCCAAGCACGCGGCGTCAAAGATGCAGCGCGCGCTCGACCTGATTCCAGAATGGCTCGCCAAATGGCGGCTGTCGGTTAACGTGGGTAAAACGCAGGCGCTTGTCACGGGATCGGTGCGCCTCCCACCACGTCTGAAACTCAGCGGAGCCGAAGTCGAATGGACGTCCCGGGTGAAGTACCTAGGCGTGACCATCGACCGACGGCTCACCATGGGACCGCACGCTCGCAATGTAGTCGCGCAGGGTAGAGTCGTGCGTCATCGTCTCAAGCCAGTGCTCTCATCTCGCCTCCCGACGCGCGTCAAACTGGGCATATACAAGGCGTATATTCGCCCAGTGTTGACGTACGCCGCCCCGGCCTGGTTCGCCCTCACTAGCGAGGCGACCCGGGACAAACTCCGCGCGCAGCAACACCTTGCGCTGCGAAGTGTTGTCGATGCCCCTCGCTACGTGAGGAACAACATAATAGAACGCGACCTAGGGATTGAGAGCCTGGACGAGTTCGTACGACGCCTCGCGAAGGGAATGTTCGCGCGTGCCGACGCCTCAGCTTGGCCCCACGTCAAGCACTTGGCGCCCTGGCATGCGCGCCCCCCTGACGCGAAACGACTCCCGCGCGACCTGACTGCGGGCAGCGAGTCCCCACCGACCCCCCCCACCCGGATTGACGCCTGAGTTGGCCGCATCAGTCTACACGCGGCCTTCTCAAACAAAAAGACTCCACACATACTCTCACCCGACAAATGCCGTGCGCTAGGTTAATATAGGCACGGCACAAGTCGACCACACATTCGCCTCTACACAAACACAAGACTCACGCGCCGAGTAAGAAGCGCAAGCTCACTATTCGGTGCATAAACACTGAGCGATGTCACACAACACAATGCCGCTCACACTCACACATAAAAACGTCCCTGCAGTCTGAACCGTAATCGGCTCGCTCTGAGAGCGGGTCAGACGGGGGACTCACCTCCTACTGTAGGTGCGTAACAAGCCGACATACTCGTCGCGGGTCGCCACCCGCTTCCCCCAGGGGTCTCACCCGGCGGGGGCAGACCGCCGATATGTCGTGAAGAAGCGGCGCCGTGTGCTGCGGCGCCGCGACGCGCCTACAGTACACACTAATATACACAAACACACAGAGCTACCTACAGCTCCACATTCTATGCCGACACTAGGCAACCCAGTGACGACCCTGTAGTTGCAGGGTACGGTAGGACCCCGCGGTCAGAGGGCGAAGCCCTGACACCGCTTGCCGCGCCCCCAGCCGGGGACGCAGCGAAGGCTCGATCGGTTTTCTTTATCAGTCGGCTTTCACACGTTGACCGGTACACATCTCCGCTACTTTAGACCCTTGAACTTGGACGACAATGGATACTACACCTACAGAAGCAGCACAAATCGTCGCCCTATTGCAAGAAGGGCTCAGCCAGCGGGCTGTCGCACGTCAGCTCCACATAAGCCAGTCCTGTGTTTCGAAAGTTTATAAACGGTTTCGGGAGACTGGTGGCTTTATCCCGAGACCAAGATCTGGACGGCGCCGGTGCACATCGGAGAGAGATGACCGTTTCATCGTGTCAACCTCTCTCAGAAATCGACATTTGACTGGTGTCGACGTCCAACAGGAGCTCCGAAATGTTCGTGGGGTAGCTGCCAGTGAGTGGACAGTTCGTCGAAGACTTAAGCAAGCTAATTTGACTCCAAAAAGGCCTGCCACAGGCCCGAAACTGACGGCAGGTCACCGACAAGCACGCCTTCAATTTGCTCGCTCCCATCTTGATTGGGAGGTTGAGCAATGGAGGCGAGTTCTGTTCTCCGACGAGTGCAGAATGTGTTTGCACGGCAGCGACCGAAGGGCTCGGGTCTACAGGCGGCCTGGGGAGCGATTTGCGCAGTGCTGTTTCGCTGAGACAGTGGCTTATGGGGGTGGTTCTTGTATGATGTGGGCCGGCATTTCCTTCGACGGTAAAACTGAGCTTGTTTTCGTGCCTGGCGGGGGACGAGGAGGCGGTCTAACTTCAGACCGCTATATTTCCGATATTCTGCTGGAACATGTCGTTCCTTATGCGGGATATATCGGCGATGACTTCATCCTTATGCACGATAACGCTCGTTGTCACACTTCCCGTGTCACAACTGAATATCTCGAAGAAGTCGGTATCGCCACAATGAACTGGCCAGCACTCAGCCCGGACTTAAATCCCATTGAGCACGTATGGGATGAACTGAAGAGGAGGGTTCGTTCCAGAAATCCTGCTCCTTCAAGTGTGAATGAGCTGAAATCGGCTTTGATAGAGGAGTGGGAAGGTATCCCGCAAGAATCGATACAGAAGCTGATTAGGTCAATGAAGAACCGCCTTCAAGCAGTTATTAGGGCGAGGGGAGGGAACACAAAATATTAAATCTTAATTTTAAGGCCAAATAAAATTTTTATTAATTAATTTTTGTTTTTTGTTGTTTTCTTCATTCATTATTTTTTCCATTATCCTTATGTTTTCCTAACTCCTTCACTCAATCCGGGATAGCTCCTTAAATACTGGTGTGATTTAAATGAATTTGGTATCAATTTAAAGTTAACAGTTTAACCTTTTAAATGGTACCATTTTTATTATTCTTAACTAGTTATTAAGAACTTAAGATCGCGAGGATTCAATTCCAAGTAAGTGATTCCATACTTTTGCTCGCGAGTGTAGATGTTATGGGACCATATACAGCAAATACTTCGGACGCAAGAATTATGCTCGACCTGATGCGAGAAGATTCTCCGATTCATGGGTTCTTGAGAACTGATGACATTTTTATATTGGATCGTGGATTTCGAGATTCGATCAATAATATTGAAGAATGCGGATATAATCCTCACATGCCGCCAACGAGAGCAAGAGGAGAACAACTGACGACATTAGATGCCAATAAATCTAGGTTATTAACTATGATCCGTTGGGTAGTAGAAACTATTAACGGCAGATTTAAAAATCTTCCGCCATGTTTATTTTAATGTTGCTATGAGACATATGATGATCGACTTCAGAATAACTGCGGCAATAATTAATGCCACTCGACATCCATATGAAGACCATATGTATGCGGAGCAGTTCATATCCATAATAAATGAGCAGATGAATCAACGCAATGAGCTGTCAGATTATGTGATAAGGCATAATTTGAACAGGCAGAGAGTAGCGTTTGTGCGACTCGACGGAAACGATCCGGATTTTGAAGACTTTCCGCGCCTTACATAGGAAGAATTAATGTTATTTACGTTGGGATCGTACCACTTGAGAATCGCGAGGTCATATTGCCACGAGCACATGCGTTTAAATGGAGTATATCACATCGAAATATACCGACACCAAGAAATGATCGAAAACAAGATACTAATAAGAGGCCGAATTCAGTCGCGACACGTCCGTAGTAAACAATATTATACGTACATTTTAGTAGATCCCACACGAATTGGAAGAAATGGCATTGATCAGTATTACTGCTCGTGTATACACGGCCGCCGCACTGTTGGAAGCTGTGCGCATGTTGTAAGCCTAGTTTACTTTTTATCATGGGCCAGGCATCAAGATGTAATAGATGCACCTGCAGCCTTTTTAGATGACATAACAATAGATTTTGATCAAGCAGAATAAAAATATTATTTAAGTAGAACTGGATTTTATTTTTGTCCCTTTTGGTAAAACTAGCACATTCTACTTACTTTCCCGTGGGAATTTCCCCATGGGAAATTATCCAATGCCACTAAAGTATTTTTGAAATCAGTCCAGTTGTTTTGAGTTAATTCGTTATAAAAATGCTTTAAAAATGTCTTAATAATAATAAATAAAATAATTTTTTTCTCAATTCTCCCATGGCCCACAAAAATGCGACCCACACCACTGGAGAGAAGATACATTTATCTATATACCTTGCCCTATTTCGTTTGTGTACGCCGTGGGTCAAATGTCCGAACAAAATGCCCAATGACCTTTCCTAAATTGTCAACTGTATTTAGACGGTACTTGTATAATTTAAATGATACAGATATAGATTATTATATATATTTGACTAATCTTAAAAAAAAAAAAATATCTTTTGTGGAGGGAAATTGTATCCATTTATTACACATAGAATTAATAAATTTTAAGAATATATAAATAATATTAGTATCGATGTGTATTATGCTTTTGTTTCTGCGAATGTCATTCATTTTGATGATTATAGGGGAACTAGAATTGACTTTGATTTCATTATCGGGGTCATTACAGGTAACTCAGATTGTGTAGTTGGTGGTGATATGGCGGACGTTATTCCGGGAGACATAATTAAAGTACTTAAACATAATGGAATAGATTACGACGTGGTTGCTAAAAAATGTCGTAATGTTGCAAATGACGGTCTTGAAGAAATTATTAATACTGCAGTTCTCAAAGAGAAAAAAAAGAAAAAAAAATACGATTGAAATATTATATGTCAAACCCTGCTGAGTTCGACAGATTAGTAAATAGATTTAGAAAATATAGATTAGAGATGGATATAAATAACATAGATAATCATGATCATGCATATCAGGCAGTAGAATATTGGAAAATATGGAGCTTGACGAAATGTTGAGGTACGATATTAATAAAGTAGCTAAAGATGGTAATCACCAGTTTCTGTATGGTCAAATTGGCGCTAATCCAATTCAGATTATAAAAGATAAAAAATACAATACTCACTGTTGTTGTCCCGTTTTGAGTTTGCAAGATACAGTTAGGTTTTCGAAAACTAAAAATTTTCTTGATGAGGAATTATATCGCAAACGTATAAATAAATATATTTATAATGATTATATTCAACGAGATAATAAGTTTATATGTGAAAATAAGTGTCAAGATTGTGAAGTTACTTGTGCTTATATAAAAATATTACATGCTTCGTATGATATATCTAAACTTGATCTGGCTAAAACGTTGTATAAGAAAAATGCGATAAAAGCTGTAGGATCTTTTATTTTTGATATTAAGGTACTGTTTGAGGATAACGGTATTATAGAAAGCATGAATTGTACTTTTAGGAAATTTAGGGAAGGTAATATAAATAAAATCTCCTTTTCTTTTGGGTCTGATCATAGTTTACATTATATTCATAACTGGAATACTTATTTGGCTTTGGTTACTGGTTCAGTGTTATCATATAATGGAGTGTATTGGTTGATTGAGATTACTAGTTGTAGAGACGGACTAATGTTCTATTCTATAACGAGAATGATGCATGTTAACAAATTAAATTTAAATTCTGATTATAACTTGTCGCATTCATTTTATATGGATTACAATGAAAAAAAATTGTTCAATTTTATAAATATATAACCGTAAACGGAATTAATATTTTGAAGAAAATTTTTGTGTTGACTCATAAAGTTTTGTATGAAAGTATATATAATCATGCTATCAAAATGGAAGCTAGTAAGTTTACTTTTAGTGAACTGTACAAACATGCTTCTAATTTTAATGTAAAAACAACTATTAACGGAGTAGATATTCATGTGCCGTCGTATAAGTTGGACGTTGATGACTTGTATAATTTGACTTGCGCTATATATATTGGTATTTATTAAAAAATATCAAGTTGGTAATTTGGTGGGCCAGATAATTGATGAAATTAAATCTGATAGGGAGTTTGAAAACAAAGGGTTTTTTTTTTAATATTAGAGTTGGTTAAACGTAAATTTACCAAAACAACTTTGTGTGGAGATTTCAAAAATAAAATATATACTGCTATAGGTTTGAAAAAGAAATTCACTGTAGAGGATATTGAGCTGGTGAAAGTAATGAGGTTTGATGAATTTATAAAGTTTGTAAGAGTGGCTGAGGACAATATCAATTCACCATTAATTACGGATATATATGAATACGATGAGAAACCTATAGTAGTCGATCGTAAATCCTCTGATAATTGTGAAAGTGTTGATATAAATTCAGTTACAGAAAACAATAGTAGTGTCGGGATATACAAAGAAAATTGAAAAAGATACTACTACCATCGGTCCATCCGAGTGGTCATCGATGGCTGCTCGTCCAGTCAAATGGCCATTAATGCTGGAGTCCCTCAGGGGTCAGTACTCTCGGCAACATTATTCTTGCTGCACATAAACGATTTGCTTAAGCCCGGTACCTTTGGGTATGCAGACGACAGCACTGTTGCTGAGAGTTACACATCCAGTGCACGAGCAAGTGGGTCACAGATCCAGTCTCTCCGAGAGGCTATGGTTGAGCGCTTGAACTTGTCCTTGGAGGCAGTCTCCGATTGGGGTGATGCCAATTTGGTCATGTTCAATGCCGCAAAAACCCAGGCGTGTCTATTTTCCGCTAAAAGGAGCCAATTCAGCCCCGCTCCAACTTTCCGAGGGGTAACCGTGCCGATAACCGACCACCTTGAGTCAAGGTGGTCGGTTATCGGCACGGTTACCCCGTGATGTCACCCGGTGATGTCAGCGTAACACCAAGAAGGTCAAGGTCCTTGACCTTCTTGGTGTTACGCTGACATCAACACTCAACTTTGGGCCATACATCGAAGCAAAGGCTCAACTGGCTGCAAAAAAGCTGGGAATCCTCGCAAAGGTCAGACAGTACTTCACGCCGGAACAGCTGCTCAAACTTTATCAAGCGCAAGTTCGATCGTGTATGGAGTATTGCTCTCACCTTTGGGATGGATCTGCCCGATACCAGCTTGATGCACTTGAGGCAATTGAGAGGCGAGCCAGAAGGATAATTGGCGATGATACACTCGTCGATTCGAAGCTTCAAAGTCTTGAGCATCGACGCCGAGTTGCTAGCCTGTCGGTTTTCTACCGGTTGCATTTCGGGGAGTGTGCGTCGGAATTGCATAACCTGATTCCGCCTAGCCCGTTCCATCATCGGACTACCAGACGTACGGCGATGCGCCACCGGTACATGGTGGACATCCCGCCTGCACGCACAAAACGTTTTGGAAACACATTCATTGTGCGTGCAGCTAAGGAATGGAATTCCTTGCCGGAGTCTGTGTTTCCTGATAACTACAACCTGGGAATCTTTAAATCGAGAGTGAATAGGTTTCTTCTAGGTAAGCGCGTTACATCGTCGACCGCATCGTCGCTTTCCATCAGGTGAGATAGCGGTCAAGCGCAAACCTATCAATAAAAAAAAAAAAAAAAAACTACAGATAAGCATATTGGTAATTATCTTACTGTTTTGAATAAACAGTTAAGGGAATCAATATCTAATGAATTAAAACCGTATAATACAGGATTAAATACTGCCGAAGAAGGTAGCAAATATAGTAAGTCATGGTTAAAATTAAATACTAAACTGACTTTGATTTCAGGTAGAGATATGATGTGCTGTTTTAATGCTATAATAGTGGCATTGAAGCTTAACATCTCTCCTTTGGTACTGAAAAGGTTCTTGTTACATTTTGCCTTGAAATATAAAGATCAGATTTTGCGATTGGGATTGATATATGATAATTTAATAAACATCTTGTCCATAAATGAGGAATTGGGTGATACTAGTGTTTTATGTTTGGTTTCTTATTTATTTGATATTAGATTTGTAATAGTTACGTCTCACACACAATACTATATAGTGGGAGACGGTACATATGAAATAATATTGCAATATAATTATATTGGTAAAGATAGCGACAATGCTATTGGTCACTTCAATTTATATTCTGACACAGACCTAAATAGAGATAATAGTAAAGTCGAGATAAATAAATTTGTTGCATGAATGGATATTTGATATTGATAGAAATACGACTATGTATAATGCAATAAAAAAAAATTATTTGAGTTTTGGAGATTTAATTAAAACATTAAATTTTAGATCCAGAGCAGCTGTGAAGATTTTTGAAATATTGGTATCTAAAGGAATAAATATTAAGACAATCAAATCTTATACCGAAGTGGGTGTAGCTCCGGGTGCAGCATACTGTATGTTAAATGCTTTATCCACTTTGGATAGTGCAACTTTGTTTTCTATTGGTGATATAAAATTTTATGATAGTATTCCGAATGACTATATAATGTATGTAGATTATAATAATTTTACTTTAAATTCTTGTGATTCTGACCTATTAGTGTTTGATGCAGCTGTGAATACGTCTATTGAATCCAATAAAGAGATTAACTTGAATTTGTGTAAAAAATTTATTAAGGATGTTCTGGCTCTGAAGGCTGATGTTAAGTATTGTATAATTAAAGTAGTAGATACCGTATATGCTATGAATGATAAAGAATTTATGGAATTGTATGACAGATTATCTGGATTGTTCACTATAGATGTTATAAAACCTGTTTCTGATAATGTTTTCAATTTGGAATCATATATGTAGGGTCGGCGGACTAAAGACCATAAGTCAAAAAATTCGATATTATTTTTATTGGGTCTCTGAGCTTCAAATAATTTAATACGCAAACTGACTAAAGCACATAAGTCGATAACGAATAATTCATGGCGTGTCAAGTGGCGTACTTTATCAACCTTACACTCTTGAAACATTCAATGACGGAATAAAAAACATAACTTGACTTATGTTCAAAGGAACACAATATTGTGCTTGATGATTTGGAGCACCAACTTGACTTATGTGATAAGGTGCGATTTATCAATAATTTATTATATGCTTAAGTAGGGTACTTCAAGAATATTTATGATGTAAACAAAGTCTGGATGTGGGGTAACTTTAGATGTACAATCAGTCGCATACTGCTTATGCCATAAGAAGTTCGTCGCGAGTGTTCAAGTGTTATTAATTGTGATGGATATCCAAAGAGGAAAGAAATTAGTTGAAATGGCGTTAGCGAGGCAACCACAGGAAGATGAAGGTACAATATTAAGTTTAACTTTAGAGTCTATGATTTTATTATGTGAAAATGCATTTTTTGCAATTTGTGTGTGCATTGCACATCAATGTTCATCAGTGCACATCAACCTACCAGAAACTGTCAAATATCTGTGATAAATTTTCAATTTTAAAGCAATGCAGTTAGGTTTATTTACGATTGTAATAATTTGATAGTTTGGGGTACCTAATATTGAGAATATGTATCTCTTTTTTAGGAACTGAAAATCAAATCAATACTTAACCCTTAATTTGGAAATGTGCCTTTAAAGATACGGCAACTTTAAAAAAAACTGTAACATTATATATTCATATTTTTTTGAATCGATCGATTTGATCTTAAAGATTGATTCAGCGCATCACTAGAAAAAATAAGTCTGTTGCATTTCGAACGATTGGACATCCCTATTTACGTCAAACTCGAAAAATGCCGAGCACGAGGAGCAACAAAGCTGTAAGTTTTATTGATTTCTTTTTTTTTTACATGTAACAGTGCCAGTTTTTTGTTAAATTATATTTATATTGAAATATACGAACGATCTAAATGAAAATCTAGTATAGAAATGTATTCTCCAAGCTGTGATATGTTTTCAAACTTCAACGTGCCTTTAAAGATACTTTGCCAAAGAGCCGACTAAGTAGTGAATTACGACATTGTGCTTTATAAGTTACATTGCCAAGGACCCTCATAATTAATCTTTTATTACAATGTATCTTAAAAGTTACTTTGCCAAAAGTTAATCAAGTATTGCATGTTTTGTATCTTATGGTATTTACATAAAAAATCAAAGTCAGACGCATGTGAGACCCCATTGTATGTGAGGCTCCTTAGGGTGAAATTAATGCTTTATTTGAATATAATTTTTGTCGATTTTTTGCATGTTTTCACATAATCAATCATTATGTTCAGTTTGCTTGGGTTTCGGTTTGGTTGCATGTGTTGTTTTTTTGTTTGTAGGTACTCCAACGAGCTAGGTCTAAGCGCATATTAGCATTAATCCCTGCAAGGAATTCACAATCAGACGACAGTGACACAACAGACTGTGAAGAAATTAACAAACCTCCATCAGAAGATGAGACTTACTGTAGTTCCTCAACGCCTTCTCTAGATTCTTCTTTAGATCGGATGAACCTACTCGACAGTGATGGATCTGAACATGATGCACCTATATCTCCGGCATTGCAAAATGCCCCCACTATTTCTATCACAAAAGATTTGCCTTCCTCTTCTATGATGCAAGATATACCTTTTTCTCCAGTGTTACAAGCAGTATTTCCTTCTGAAAACGAAACCGATTACAACTCAATACCATCATTATCTTCAATTCCACTATTGCCTTCACCAGCAGTACAGTCACCCCTCAGCTTGCAACCGACTCCAAACACATCTCAACACCTGCAAAAACAGATAACCACAAGATCTGTAAGGCGTGAACAAAACAACCGCCCCCGTTTAGTGGCGAAAAGAAATAAGCGCAGACCTATAAATTTCAAATGGAAAAAGACACTCTTTATTCACGGGGCAACTGTTGAAGCAATGCCATTTTCTCATCCACCTGCTGAAGTACCGTCACCTCGTCAATACTTCGCATTATTTTTTTCCGACGTTATAATAAGCGACATTGTAACCCAGACCAATATGTATTCAGTACAAAAAACAGGACGTTCCATCAATGTGACTGCGAAAGATATTGAAGAATTTGTTGCTATCCATGTTATTATGGGAGTAGTTAGAATGCCATGCTATTTAGATTACTGGAGCACACAATTAAGATATGCACCTGTTGCAGATATAATGCCAATCAAAAAATACCAATTAATTCGCAGATTTTTACATTTTGTTGATAGCAATGAAGAAAGTTCGGATAGGTTTCAAAAGGTCCGACCTGTTGTTGAAAAAGTTCGCCTAAACTGCTTGCTTTCAGCTGAAGAAGAAAATCAATTCAGTATTGATGAGATGACTCTTCCTTATAAAGGTAAAAAGGCTGGCAATCGTCGTCAATACAATGCGAAAAAACCTAAAAAGTGGGGCTTCAAGGCATTTGTCAGATCCGGTGTGTCAGGTTACATCTACGATTTTTTGCTATATGGAGGCGACGATACGTTTCGCAACATACAATTTACGGATAGAGAAGAAACTTTGGGTTTTGGAGGTAAAGTAGTTGTGGCACTGTGTCAATCTATCAAAAACAGACCGTGTTTTGTATACTTTGACAACTATTATACGTCCCTAGAGCTGGTGGTTTATTTGAGAAATGAGCTGGGAATATTTAGCCTCGGTACCATCAAATCGAACCGTTTACGTGGATGCCAAAATGTAATAGACGACGATAAAAAGATGAAAAAAAGAGGCCGCGGTTCATTTTCTCAAATTGTCTGCAACGAAAATAAAATTGCCGTTGTCAAGTGGTTTGACAACAAACCTGTCACTTTAGTAAGCTCATTTGCAGATTCCTATCCAGTAACCAAAATAAAGAGATATTCAAAGGACCACAAAGCCAAAATAGATGTCGATTGTCCCAAAGTCGTCCGACATTATAATACACACATGGGGGGCGTAGATTTATCTGACATGCTGATAGCCCTATATAGGACTCAAATGAAAACCAGAAGATGGTACATGGGCATTTTTGCCCAAATCCTAGATATTAGTATAAATAACGGTTGGTTATTGTATCGAAGGCATTGTGCACAAAAAAATGTAAAGAAAGTGATGAGTTTGAAAGATTTTCGATGTCACATTTACTTCTCACTAATTTCCAAAGAAAGGGTAGAGAGGTCTGATGTAGCGGGACCTAGCCTGAAAATAAAGAAACCAGTTAAATCCCGGCCAATAGATGAGATAAGATATGACGGTATGGGTCATCTGCCTAACCTTGAAAGTAGAGGACGTTGCAGGGTATGCAAAGATGGACAGTCCACTGTGATGTGCATTAAATGTAATGTGCGGTTATGTTTAACGAAAAAACGAAACTGTTTTTACGATTTTCACGTGAAAAAATAAAACTTTAAGCATTCTTTGTTATTTTTAATAAAAATTTAAGCATTTTTTTGTCATTTTATTTCAGAACCCTGATTTGGTATTGTATCTTTTTTGACACACTTCCAAAAGATTATACATTCCTCCATATTTGGCAATGTGTCAAAAAAGACACATATGATTTTCGCGTAATTACTGAAAAAAGATTTTTTTCAGTATTTTTTTTTATTCCCTTACACCTCAAATAATCGGTATATAAACATTTTTGTATAAAATTTGATAAAAATGGTGCTTGCCAAATTAAGGGTTAAGAGAATGCAAGTATTGTAGACGATCCTGTGCCTTCGACATCATCGGGTCATGTTATTAATGTAATGTCCAGAGCAGAGATCGACTTTTCAAGTGATGATTCTGTGCAAGATCCACATTACCAACTACCAAGAATGACGCCTTCATCAGATAGTGAAGAGTACAGAGCAACATACAGTGTCACCAAAAAAGAGTGTGCGTATTTTGAAAAGGGAGAAGAAAATGAAACGTAACTTAGGGCAAACATACAACACTCTGAAAGGAAAAGTTATACCCGACTGAGCAATGAAAGAGCTAACTCCATGCAGAATGAAGTGTATGGATCGCATAGCATTTGCCGATAGACATGCGATATTTACCGAATATTGGCAAATGGGGACCTATAGTAAGAGATCTGCATACATGTCATCTTTGATAGAAATTGAAGATAAATCTACACAGAGAAGACGTGCCACTGACCCTGAGAAACAAAAACATCGTATGAAAACATACAAATATTCCTTTAGTATAAATGGAAAACGTGAACCTGTTTGCCGAGGTTGCTTATTAAAAACTTTAAATGAAAGTGAAAACTTTATTAAAACAGTGGCTTTAAAAAAAAGAACTTCTACAGGTGGAACGCTAACAGATGATTTACGTGGCAAAACTGTACCAAAACATAAAATTTCAGACGAAAAACGGCAAGAAATAAAGTCGCACATTTTGTCTTTTCCAGCATATGAAAGCCACTATACTAGAAAGAGTACGTCAAAAAAGTATTTGCCATCTCACTTGACTATGCAGAAAATGTACGAACTATTTTGCGAAAATGGAGAAAATCCACCATCCATCAAAATCTACAGCCAGGAATTTCATAAGTTAGGACTGTCGTTTAAAAAACCTCGTGTCGACACGTGTTACACATGTGACAAATTTCAGATGCAAATACAATTATGTCAAGTAGATCTAGAAAAAAGTAATCTTTTAGCACAACATGAACACCATAAAGCGATTGCTGATGAAGCATATGAAATGAAAAGAACTGACACACAACTGTGCAAAAATGACGACAAACAGGTGTACACTTTTGATTTGCAGCAGTGTTTGCCTACACCTGCATTAAGTTCGTCTGTAGCCTTTTATAAGCGGCAGCTATGGACGTTTAATCTTACTGTCCATGACAACAAAACAGGTCAAGCTGTGTGCTATGTGTGGCACGAAGCCATTGCAGGTCGTGGGGCAAACCAAATAGCTTCCTGTATTTATAAACATTTAGAAAATCACGTTCCTGCTAACACCAAACACGTTACTTTTTATTCAGACACCTGTGGTGGACAGAATAGGAACTCTCATGTTAGTTCTATGTTTACATGGTTTTTGCAAAAATCTCTTGAAATCGAGACTATCGATCACAAAGAATGTTGGCCAAAGCGTACCTGATTGCGACCCTATAAGCCCTATAAGATACATGAAAAAATCCACTATTTTTTACCGTTTTCAAAAAAACAAGAAATATCTTGCTAAGTGGCCATCAAAAAAAGAAAATCTTTTTTTTTCTGATTTTTTAATGATTTCAACTATTGTTGGAAATTATTTAGTTCTGATGTTCTGAACGCACCGGTTGACGTTTCATTTTGATATTAAAACAACTTTATACATAATAATAATAATATTTATCGTAGTTTTTCTTAGTTAATTGTATTAACTCAATTAATTATTCATATACGTATACAAAAAATCAATCAAAGGTTTTTTAATTTATGTGATTTTTGTCCAAAAAACATCGAAACGAAAGACTAGGCGATATGGTCGAACGACTATAGTCTTCCCAAAGAAAAAAAAATGATGCCATCGATTGACAGACAGACGCCATCGATCGATTCACGTCTCTGCGTTTGCTACGTTTGTTGCGAATTGTGTGATAAGTGATACATACTGTTTGATTTTGGCTTTTCTTTTATTGTTTTGACGCTGGCATTATTACGGACTGATATCTACCGCTTGTGACGATTATACTGCGCTTTCGACTCCTGGATACCGATTTAGCTTTCGATTTGAAGTGATTGTTGTTTTTGCGTTGTCAGTGGTATTATGACTATGCAGACCACGAGGCAGACGCCACACGCAGCCCCGCAATTGCTTTGTGTTAATTGCAATATAAGCATTAACACACTTCGTCGCCATCTCGTCTTTGAGCTTGATACGAGAGTTATTTCTTTGATCTGCGAGTGGAATTCTTCAATAATAGTACGTATTTCTACAGTTACCACCCTAATCTTATATTAATATTATTTTAAATCATATAAAGTAACTTTAAATCTTGTTTTAGATTACTGAAGATTACATATGTGAAGCTTGTTATCAGTTGGCGTTGCAACATATAAACATTAGATTACCTAATGAACCTGGTGCTTCATCCTCCCGTGGCCACATTCTTGTTTGTATTATTTGTGGAAGTTCTCTGCTAAGACGTAGACGTGATCTTATTGTGAGACAGAATGCGTCTCCATTACAACAAGCAATACGTATAGCAATTGAAAACAGAATTGCCCCACGACAGGTACTTATTTATTTATTGTTTTACTTATTATTTTAATTCCTGCCTCCAATATTCTCGCTGAATTCATCAGCAATTTAAATTTTTTTTTGGCTACTACATTTATATTTGTTTTGTTTTATTAGAAACATATTATGTTAAAAACAGGTTTTCTGGTTGTTACAGGTTAGTGCTTCAGACCATGCATGTCATCCTTGTTGGCTGAGATTTAAGAGATCTGTAATGCGGGACAATCAAGAGCAGCAGGCTGTGCCTGAGCCTGAGCAGCAAGCACAGCCTGAGCTACAGGCAGAGCCTGAACTGCAGGCAGAGCTTGAGCCACAAACACAGTCGGAGCCACAAGAAGGGCCCGAGCTACAACCTCAAGAAGCTGTAAGCCCTATAAATTCTGACCATGATGAGCAAGCTTATGAAGTACCTGGAGTGATTTATTTACCTAATTATAGACGAGCAGCTAATACTGCATCACATTGTATATTTTATGGTTGTCAGAATGTTGATTTGCGTAGAATATCAGACCCATTGAGATCAACAACATTATCCCAACATAGATATTACTTGCCTAAACATGCTCGAATCTGTGTAGAACATACATTTAGTAATAGTTGGGATATGTTGTTTGATTCAGAAAACAGTATTAGCACATTTACGGCTGAACAAATTGAACATGTATTTTCGTTTTTAAATTCATTTAATACATTCCTGGATTTTTCAAGCATGGAAAGTGTAGAAAGAATCGACGAACATTTATTCCATTATTGGCTAGGACTAAGTAAACAACAATTTGAATTATTGTTATATGATATTCCACGTGTTATTGAAACACATAGAGGTATTTTGGGTTTAGGTGCTCTTTTAATGAAAATGAGAACTGGTGACTCCGATGACCGCTTGTCACAATTATTAATGGTTCCAAGGCGCACATTAGAAAGATTGATGAATAAGGTTAGGGAAATATTGGTGCAAGATTTTGTGCCTAGAAATCTGGGAATCGGACATATATCTCGTGAGCAACTGTTGCAACACAACTTAATGATACCCAATGCAATTTATAACCAAAATAATGAAAATCCAATAATAATATGTGATGGGACTTATATTTATTTAAATAAAAGTTCGAACTATATGTTCCAAAAAGACACATACTCATTACATAAATATAGAAACTTATTAAAACCATTTCTGCTGGTGGCGCCTGATGGTTACATTGTAGACTGCTTTGGCCCATACAAGGCTACCACATCTGATGCAGAGATAATGATTTCTCTTTTCCGAGATGAAAACTCTCCTCTCAGGCAATACTTTCATATGAATGATATTTTCATCCTAGACAGGGGATTTAGAGATGCAATTAATCTGCTAGAGTCTTGCTATTATAAAACTTACATGCCGGAATCCTTATTAGAAGGTGAGCATCAACTCACCACTGAGCAAGCTAATAGGAGTCGTTGTGTGACTATATGCCGCTGGGTGGTGGAAGTCGTGAACGGATATTTTAAACGTGATTATAGATTATTCCGGCATGAATATTTTAATTTAACTGTGCCACACATGATGCAAATGTTTTCTATAGCTGCGAGCCTTTTAAATAAATTCGGCGTTAGGTTGAAAAATAGAAATGATGCTGAACAAATTATAAATGTTATTAGGGAACGATTTCCATTACATAATAATTTGTCAGTGTTTACGCCTGCGTTAGTATTAAGGAGTGCAGTGTGCGTGTTTTTTGTTGTCTTTCCAAAAGACTAGGCGCCCGCGTCGTACTGAATGTGATTTTTTTATTATTCGTCCACCTACATTTTTATACACATCAAAATTTGTCATTATTTCAATCACCTCGCGCTCCGTCTATAAAAATTGTAAAAAATCAGTTTAAATAAAATATATTACCATACCTCGATACGGGAGTTTCATTGAAGTTCCACTGAAGCCCCAACATCTGGCGACCGTGACAGGACCTGCAATTTTGTCGGAAACAAGTTCGCGACAACGTGACCACGCGCTGCTGGCCTAGTCATTGCGCCGCAGCCACCTTTGATTAGGATCAAGAATCATACCTGGGTTCCCTGGAGGTGCACGAGCCATTGCAGCCACCGCCGGTCAGCGATCAGCATTCAGCATCGTACCGCAGCCTCGGCCAATGCAGCTAAGTGCCCAGTTTTCCTTGTGAAATCCCTGTTACCTAACCTTACCTTTTATACCCTTATCCATAATCAATCTATCCTGTACCTATTTAGAATAGCTTTCCATGAGTGTATTGGTGTCTGTAGTCAATGTAGTGTCTCTAAATATTGCAAGAATACACCGTACGCAGTTCATCAAAGTAATTTATTTTATTTATTGATGAAACCATAGTTTTTCATTCGTGTTTCCTCACAGGCTTTTATATATTATAAGGCATATAGTTCACCATTATCGCCGAACATTCCAGGTCGATCTCTCCGTGTAACGCAAACTCGGGACGCCTGCCGTGTCACCGTGTGACAGCGGGACTGAACGGGAGCCCTACTTCCGCGCAGAGCCGGCCTCAGGTGACGTTAGGCGAGAAGCGTGAGCTAAGTTTTTTGGTTTTTCCTTTTTACATATCGTGGACTAGTTTGTGTCTAAACATTTCCATAATCAAACAACTTAATTATTACATATATAATGGGAAAAGACTATGGAGGTGAAGCTAGCACAAACGATCCTCGTGAACTACAGGATCTTTTAGTGAAACGCAGCTCCATAAAAGGTCAAATAACTAAATTTAGAAACTTTTTATCAAACATTACCTCTAAAGAAACGCTTTCTCAGATTGAGTTAGCTGAGTTAACATTAAAATTAAACAAATTCGAATCTATATATAGCCGTTTTGACGACTTGCAAAATCAGATAGAAGTGTTGAACTCTGAAAATTTATCTAGTGAGATTGATGAGCGTGATACTATCGAACAACTATTTATTTCCAATATTGCAATTGCTCAAAGTATTACACAAAAATACAACTCAAACCGTCATGATGAAAGTAATTACAAGGATTTAAATTCAAGTCAGATAACCACAGGTCCGTGTAATCATGATCATCATGATATAGGTTTTAAATTACCACAAATTCATGTTACTAAGTTCGACGGGTCTAGTTTTCGTTGGCTTGAGTTTCGTGACACATTCCTATCTATAGTACACAATAACGACCGCATCGCTCCCATTCACAAATTTCATTATCTTATTTCGTACTTGACTGGCGATGCAGCGCGCATTATAGCTAACTTGGAGGTATCAAGCGCAAATTATGCGTGTGCTTGGAACTTATTATGTGACAGATATGATAATACTCGTCAATTAGTGACTCATCATATAAATTCATTATTACATATAAAACCAATCGCAAATGAGTCCGATAAATCGTTAAGATTTCTTGTGGATCATGTTAATAAAAATTTACGTGCCTTAACTAGTCTCGGTATAGGTTCACGTGACTGGGATATTTTGCTCATTCATATAATGAGCCCCAAGCTTGACAGCTGCACCAGAGCAAAGTGGGAAGAGTACCGGGGCACATTGGACACCAATATACCTAATTTGCAACATTTTTTCAAGTTTCTTATAGATCGCGCTGACGTACTTGAGTCAATAAACAGCAGCCAATCATATTCTAAACATAAAACTCAAACAATGTCGAAGCCTATTGATCCTAACAATCAAATAAAATCTCATCAGTCATACACTTCTAATAGTGAAGACAATAATATTTCTGATATATCATGCAGCGTTTGTAACGGTAATCATCGTCTTTATGATTGTCCCACCTTTTTGGCAATGAGTGTGAATGACCGCATCACTGAAGTAAGCAGATTACAGCTTTGCCATAACTGCTTAAAGTCTGGCCATTCCGCACGCAATTGTCGCATGCATCCGTGTCGCATGTGCAATGCAAGACATAATAGACTCTTGCATAAACAACCTACTAACAAAAATATTTCTAGTGTTGTCACTATTTCACCCGACACCACTGACGATACTATCGTTAATTTTGCAAACCAAAATACCCATCAAGTTTTACTGTCTACTGTTTATATTGAGGTAGCCAATCCTACTACCAATCAAGCACTGAAGGTTCGTGCTCTTTTGGATTGCGGTAGTCAGTCATCATTTATCACTCAATCTCTTAAAACAAAACTACTTTTAGAACCGACTACCACTTTGCATGTCAATATAATTGGCATAGGCAATAAAACTACCACTCAGGCTACCGAAACTTGTGTAATCCAGTTAAAATCCTTGATGAAACATTTTACCGTCACTTCTTCTTTTCTGGTATTGCCAGTATTAACCGGTAATATACCTAGAATGCCCGTTGACGTAAAAAAACTTAATATACCAAATGACTACTTTTTAGCAGACCCTCACTTCTACGAACCAGCACCTGTTGATGTTGTCATCGGTGCCGATATTTTCTGGGACATTATTGGCCGTGATCAACTCTCTCTCGGTCATAATTCACCTGTATTGAGAAGCTCTCAATTTGGTTGGCTAATAACTGGTCCTTTGTATTTTAATTTACCCACAAATAATAAATTAAGGAAAAATACTACAGATTCTAATCATTCAGTCGTTTCTTATGTGTCATCTGTTGACAAAATACATCAAGAACTCACCAAGTTCTGGGACTTAGAAGACATTCCCCAAACTCAACCACATATGAGTCATAGCGAGAAGGCATGCGAAACACATTTCTTATCGCACACCTTCCGTTTAGAAACCGGTAGGTTCTCAGTTGGTCTACCGTTAAAGGATACACCTGATTGTCTAGGTGAATCTTATTCACTTGCTAAAAAACGCTTATTAAATTTAGAAAAGAGATTTCGCAAGCAACCACATGTGAAATCGCAATATTTAGAATTCATCCGTGAATACGCGGACTTAGGTCACCTTTCAGAATCCGCTATACCTATACCTTCTACCTCTTACTTCCTCTGCCATCACGCTGTCTTCAAAGACAGTAGTGAGTCTACAAAGGTTAGAGTAGTATTCGACGGCTCAGCTCCTACTTCATCAGGTCAGTCTATAAATGACATCCTTATGGTTGGGCCTAATATGCAGGACTCACTGTTCTCCATATTAATAAGAGCTCGACAACATAAGTTTCTCCTCACGGGAGACGTCGAGAAAATGTACCGTCAAATCCGTGTCCATGAGGAAGATCGCAACCTTCAACTTATTTTATGGAGAGAGGATGAGTCCCTGCCCATCAAAACGTTTCAACTAGGCACTGTGACCTACGGAATGGCAAGTTCCAGCTACTTGAGCACTCGTTGTTTATGGCAAATTGGTGAGGAATGTGCTGATCCTATGATTAAAAAGATAATCCAACATGATTTCTTCGTGGATGATCTCATTACCGGTTGTGAAAGTGAGGACACCCTACGTTATATTCACCAATCTGTAACCGAAGAATTAAAGAAAGGATGCCTTAATCTTCGTAAATTTAAAACTAATTTACCCTCACTGTTTGACTCAAATACTCAAACCAACGATAATCTTTTAGTAAGTGAGTCAACTAGTACTCTAGGCATGGGATGGAATCCATCAACCGATCAGTTACATTTCCCTATAAAACTTCCACTTTCTACTAATAAAAGTTTAACTAAAAGATCTTTTTTATCGTCTCTTTTTAAAATATTTGACCCTTTGGGACTGATAAGTCCGTGTGTAATAAAAATGAAAATATTATTACAACAACTATGGCTGCATAATTTGACTTGGGACTGTCCAGTCCCGCCTGAAGTCCAAAGAGACTGGACCAACTTTATGCAGTCTTTACCTTCCCTTTTAACCCTAGAAGTTCCACGTCGTGTTCTTTGTAATGAACCCGCATATGTAGAATTACATTCTTTCAGTGATTCATCTCAACATGCATATGGCGCTTGCATTTATTTACGTTCCGTCAATGCTGGGAACGAGGTCACAGTCAAGCTGCTTTGTTCGAAGTCCAAAGTAGCTCCAATTAAAGGTACAACTATTCCTCGTTTAGAATTGTGTGCAGCCCTGCTGGCTGCAAGGTTATGCAAGGCTGTTAGGGAGGCACTACGATATGAATTTCAGCATCAAGTACATTGGTGTGATTCGTCAGTAGTACTTGCCTGGCTTCACACTAGTTTTATAAATTTAAAGGCATTTGTTGCTAATAGAATTACGGAAATCTGTGAGCTAACTGATGCCTCCTCGTGGCGCTATGTGCCCACATCTGTTAATCCTGCTGACCTCATATCTAGAGGAGTCAGCCCAGACAAGCTCAGCGATACCAATCTATGGTGGTCAGGCCCTTTATTTCTCATGGAGCCTGAATGTAATTGGCCTATCTTAAACCCCAATAAAATTAATATTAATGATTTACCAGAAACCAAACCTAATTGTACTGGCTCTCATGTTGTCTTTCAAAATGAGCCTATACTTAATTTTAAAAACTTTTCTAGCTTAACTAAAATAAAACGATCTTTTGCTTACGTGCTTAGATTTATTAATAATTTAAAACCTAATAAAAATAAAATTTTTGGCAATCTAACGGTTGATGAATTAAAGAATTCATTTCTACATTTGTGTCGTTTCGCACAGCAAGAATCATTTCTCTGTGAATATAATTTGCTATATAATAACAAGGCTTTAAGTACTAAATCAAACATTTTATCATTGACTCCATTTTTAAGCGATGATAAAGTTATACGAGTTGGTGGCCGACTAGGTTCATCTGACTATGATTACAATAAAAAACACCCGATTCTCTTGCATGCTTCGCATCATTTTACGAAATTGATTTTCGAATACGAACATAAACGTGGATTACATGCTGGTCCACAACTATTGTTAGCTACTGTTAGAGAATACGTTTGGCCGATTAACGGCAGAAACTTAGCTCGGCGCGTTTTTCATAACTGTCCCAGGTGCAGACGCTTGCAGGGCAAGACTATTGCGCCACTCATGGGGGATTTACCATCCCACCGTGTCACGCCAGACTTCCCATTTCAAGCAGTAGGAATTGACTTCGCTGGCCCATTCTTAATTGTAAACAAAAGAGGGCGTGGTGCCTCGCTAGTCAAGTGCTATCTTTGTTTTTTTATATGCCTTCGATATAAAATTTCTCACCTTGAAGCCGTGAGCGATCTATCAAAGGATGCATTTATCATGACTTTCCGAAGGTTTGTGTCACGAAGAGGCAGGCCCGCGGAGGTTTTCTGTGACAATGGACGCAATTTTGTCGCAGGAGCTAAGGAAATTAATTACTTTTTTAAGATTTACCAAAACGATTTATCAGATTTTGCATGTTCGGAAGGCATTCAGTTCAACTTCTCACCTGCTTACGCTCCTCACTTTGGCGGCATTTTTGAGGCCGGCATCCGTTCAGCAAAATATCATATTAGACGAGTAATGGGTAATTCCCACCTAAGTTACGAAGAACTTCAGACACTTTTCGTTCAGGTAGAAGCTGTTTTAAATAGTAGACCTCTCTATCCCTTATCCGCTTCTCCTAACGACTTCCAGTGCCTTACTCCTGGGCATTTTCTTATTGGCCGGGCTCTCACCGCTCTGCCTGAACCAGCTGTGGCAGACTGCTCCTCAACAAATTTGCAACGTTTTGCCAGATTGCAGCAAATATACCAACATTTTTGGCAACGCTGGCAAAGGGAGTATATTGCTGAGTTGCAGCTGCGGCGAAAGTGGAAAACCAACACCGCCTCGGTCAAGATTGGAGATCTGGTTCTACTGCAAGAAGATGGCGTTCCACCCCTATGCTGGAGACTTGGGCGCATTGAAAGACTTTTCCCAGGACCAGATGGTGTTTCACGAGTGGCCGACATCAGGACAACTAGAGGAACTATACGGCGCCCTCTAGTTCGCATCTGCCCATTACCAACCGAAGAGGAGTTTCTGAAGGGTTGAAACTTCGGAAGTTTCAACGGGGGGAGGATGTTTACGCCTGCGTTAGTATTAAGGAGTGCAGTGTGCGTGTTTTTTGTTGTCTTTCCAAAAGACTAGGCGCCCGCGTCGTACTGAATGTGATTTTTTTATTATTCGTCCACCTACATTTTTATACACATCAAAATTTGTCATTATTTCAATCACCTCGCGCTCCGTCTATAAAAATTGTAAAAAATCAGTTTAAATAAAATATATTACCATACCTCGATACGGGAGTTTCATTGAAGTTCCACTGAAGCCCCAACAGTCAGATTTTATAATGAGGATGAATATGAATAGAAGAAGCTCTAATTTTACTAGTATAACAGCTAATAATAATAATATTACATTCCCTCATCTAGAATATAATGAAGTAATATTATTTGCCTTAGGAACATACCAGATCCGACAAGCAAAGTCATATTATGGTGAACATATCAGGTTTCATGGAGGATACAGAATCGAAGTGTGTAGAGAAAATATTAATACATCAGAGTATAGTTTGAGAGGAAGTGGAGATAATTCTCTGATAAGAGGAAAAATCAAATCCAGACATGTTTCAAGAAAAATATATTATGTATATTTTATAAACAACGAAAGAGAATACCAGTGCAAACATTTGTGCAATGGTAACATTCTTAGTTTATGAATGGGATCGAACAA
The DNA here is from genome assembly GCA_949319445.1 of Mythimna lalbum. Lineage (NCBI taxonomy): Eukaryota > Metazoa > Arthropoda > Insecta > Lepidoptera > Noctuidae > Mythimna > Mythimna lalbum. The sequence goes on along the minus strand of OX439357.1, from coordinate 4,825,279 downwards.
TTTGACGCACTTAAAATTTACTTTTCAATAGTGTAATATTTGAATGAATTAAAACCTCTTTTTTAAATATTCGTAAACCGAGTTAACATATATTACGTGAGGACTTCCCAAGCAAATCTTATTTTATTAAGTTCCAGAAAACAAACTTTCCCGATAAGTTACTTTTTAAATATTGGCACACTCTAATTTCGTCTTTGTGTGTTTGACTTTTTATTTATTTTACCGATATAATTATAATATTTTTTGAATAAATAAAATAATCTAAAAAAATATGTAAATTACTAGCCCATCGGTAAGTGAATAAATTTATTAAATATATAAAAGTGTAGAAACGTACAATACGCGTTTTTAGTGAATGTTGGTACAGCCAAACTATCTGTCGTCGTCAAAACTTTAAAACTGGGCACGTGGCACGTGGCTCTGGCTGTATTAAAAATTATGTAAGTATAAATTCTACATTTCTTTAGTGTTTTGAATTTTGAGCGACTACTGTTGTTGTTTTATTGTTGAATTACAATGTTTATTGTTTTTTGCAGAACAAAAATCAGATTCAATCAGACCATGGGCAACGTTGCGAACCGGTAAGTACAATCATTGGTACCAAAGTTTTAAAACGAGGTGCAGCAAATTACATTGAATTATAAACTGCAATTCACGGTGGTATTTACGTAAAAATATGGCAATTCAAGTGGTTCTTATTTTATGTACAGACTTATCATGGCCATACGATGATGATGAGAGATTACGGCGGTCTGTGGCGGTATGACGATGCTTGCAACCTTGTTGTACTAACATGCCACACCATGTTATACTAACATGGTGTGGCAAAAAAACGTGGAATATTTTGGGCTTTGGGCATACTAATGAAAAAGCTTGTTTGTGTTGATTGATATTTTGCTGTGAATGTGTCTGCATGTAATCTAGTTCTTGCATGGTTTGAATATCCTTTTTTTTTAGAATTGCTGATTGCTGTGGCCGCGCCCGGGAGGACGGCAGCACTCGCAGCACGACGCCGCTCCGTGCCGCGACCGCGGATGACGAGTAAGTACTTACCTAGATCTAGTTGTAAACTATTCAATTTTCAGCTTCATTTAACAAATGAATACTTATAAATGAACTTTCATAGAGGATCTTTTTGTTTACTTGTTCTGGTCATGATATGAGCTGACTTGAAATTATCACTAGGTACATAGTATAAAACAAAGTCGCTTCCCGCTTTCTGTCCTTATGTATGCTCAGATCATTAAAACTACGCAACGGATTTTGTTGTGCTTTTTCTAATAAATAGTGATTCAAGAGGAAGGTTATGTACCTATATTACATGCATAGTATATTTAATATCACCATTGCACTCGCGCGAAGCTGGGGCGGGTCGGTAGCAATTAATAATCTAATGTTGGACCGATGACATGGTGAGGAGCGCGGGAGTCCCATGGATGGGTGACGCACAGGACCGATCATTATGGCGATACTTGGGACAGGCCTATGTCCAACAGTGGATGTCTTTTGGTTGTAACAATGAACCTAATGTTGGGGTTGATTATAGATATAAAATGCTAAATGCAAAGAAAAAGACGAGTTGCTATTTTTCGCGGTATCAGACCATTTCTGAATCTGTACTAAATATAATTATATTTTACAGAAGGAGAGCCGAGGAACGCCGGCTGAGACTACTGCTTCGCGACGCGCTGATAGCCCAGAAGAGGGCGGATCAGCGCCTCGAGGAGCAGGAGCTCCGCCGGCAGCGGCGGCGCCTCCGGGCGGAGGAACTCCGCGAGCTGAAAGAAAACTGGCGGAGGGCGGTGATCGCCGGGGAGGCGCGCCGCCCTCGAGGTCTCGGCATGGATACGGGAGAGGCCCGCCGTCCTCGCAGATGCGCGGTTAGGGAGCTCTTACCGAGCTCCTAAATTGTAATTATAAGTCTCGTCAAGCTTCTTGGTCGTCCTGTGGGTGGTGCTGCTGCTAGCATGGACAACCAAGAAGCTTGACAAGACCTATAATTATGATTTGTCAATCGGACTCGGTATAGAGCTCCCAAATTTAATGAACTAAGTATGTCAATTTTATAATAAAATTTTAAAACTATAAGACTTGTTTTTAGTTCCTGTTCTGTTCCATAAATCATGACACTTGCCCTTTCTATCTAAAAATAGTACTCTGTGTATCTAAACATCCAAAAGGTTTATTGATAGTATTACACAATACACACGCTCGAACTTGGTACGACGATTTTGGTCAGTCGTGCCAAGGTCAAGCATACTAATTAGTGCTAACACTGTTTGTCGGACGGACCGAGACCTTGGTACGACGGTTCTGGTCCGTCGAATCGAGGCATGACCGCGTGTTAACAAACACCTACATGATTTTTATTTTTAGAAACAACAATTGCGATGACCCATACTATCCGTGAAATTACCGGAATGGTGGCAAGATCAATGACTTGCCACGAGTTATGAAAGATTATTTCATTTGAAAGTAAAAGTACCTACTTAAATTTAACAGTTATGCCTAACTTGAGTTAACCTTTCGTATGCCAGAACGCAGGTCTGCGCTCCAGATTTTTGAAGCTTCGTATACGTAGCTTCAAAATTCGGAACTTCGGAACGTAGATCTGCGCGATATTAACTGTACTCGAAAAATCATTTAATTGAAAATAATGTGTCTGGACGGGCAGGTATTGTAGAATACTGCTGTAATTGTCTAGTAGGGAGAAGAACACTTGGGTGCTGTGCACATGTTATGACGCTTGTGTGGTACCTTGGATGGGCTAGGCATCAACCAACAATATCAGCACCAGCAGAATTCCTCGATGCTGTAGTTGTGAGAGAGGATCTTGAATAAAATGTATTAATGACAAAAGACTTAATTATTTACCTACTCCCTAAGGTTTTCTTGGTAATTCCCTAATCTATATCATATTATGGTAAGTAAAAAGAAAAGGGGTTTCAAAAAACTGAATATTATCTGTCAGTAAATCGACTTATTTTTTATTGTAACCTCAAAAGTATTTTTGGCAATAAAAAAGTATAGTGGCCATTTAGGTATTATTTTCACATTGGATATTGTTTACAACATAAAAACGATCTAATATCATTATAATTTATTTTTGGACGCGAAAAATAAAAGTCAGGTACAACTGCTATAGAAATCTGGCCGATGTTCTTTAGGTCACGGTCAGTGTGTCGCTACAATCCTGTGACGATTCACGCGTCATCGCTTTCTAAGCGCACGAGTGCCGCAGGACATACTTTGAGTGATTCGCCGCCGAGTACCTACCACCTTTGTGTACCGCCGCTCGCCGCTCGTGTGTTTGTTTTGTAATCCTTATTTACGACGAATTAGTGCGATATTGGACGCTTATTTTAGTGACAGGACACGTAACGTTTTAATAGGTATCTAGTTTAATAGTTACTCGTAAGTGAATTGTGCGAAGTTAGACGTTTAGTTTTTATTGTTTTAGTGTTTTCTTTTGTTTTAATTATGCCTCGTTACAATTACACAGCTTCGGAGTACACGGACATGGTGTTAATTTATGGAGAGTGTTTAGGAAACGCCGCTATGGCTATACGGACGTACCGACAGAGGTTTGGGGACACTCGAGTTTGTCCAACCAACGGGCGCACTATTGTCCAAGCTGTCCAGAGGATACGAGAAAATAGATCCTTAATCCCGCATATTGATAGTACTCCTCCACGTGCGTCTCTTGAGGAACGAATTTTAAATTATTTTGAACGCAATCCGACGTGTAGTTTGCGTAGGGTGTAGGTCGATATTTTCGTGTTAACCATGCAACTATACTAAACATTTTAAAACGCGACAAACGGAAGCCGTATAAGTATAAGAAATTGCATGCGTTGTTGCTTCGAGACAAACCAGTCAGGGAAAACTTCTGTCGCTGGATAGAAACAAAACATTTAGAAGATCCGGATTTCATCTACAATGTGATGTGGACTGATGAAAGTACATTTACAAGAAACGGGTTATGGAACAGACAGAATTTACGTTACTGGAGCCGCGTGAATCCGCGTCTAGGACGAGAGACTTCGCACCAGTACAGATTTGCTGTCAATGTTTGGGCTGGCATTCATAGAAATACCATAATAGGTCCGGTTTTTATTGATGGAAATTTAAATGGTGAAAAGTTTTTAGAACTCCTCAACGGACCCGTTTCTGAGTACATGGATGAGCTTCCGCTTGATGTGTACAGGCGGATGTGGTACCAGCTAGATGGAGCACCAGCTCATTCAGTGGTGTCAGCAAGAGAGCGTTTGTCTCAAGTGTTCGGTCAGCAGTGGATTGGCCGTTATGGACCAACGCGGTGGCCAGCGAGGTCACCCGAACTCACACCATTAGGCCTCTTTTCCATTACACGGTTTCTCGCCGTGAAAATCTACGGTTAATTCGCCGCGTGTAGGCACGGTCGTCAGTGTGGTATGGATCACTATATGAGCTTGTCGACATGCACGGTGGCGCCAAGGCACGGCGCCGCGGCCGCGTGCGCCGTGACTGCCCCTCGGCGCGCCGCGTCTACGCACGGCGTGATTTTCACCAGTGTTGTATGGCAGTCTATCGGGGTGTGTCGACGGTGCCGGACGTACGCACGGATTTGTGACCGCTTATATACGCTGTTTCGCGATTTTATTATAAAATGAACATAAATCAAGAATTATTAATTACGTTGATTCAAGAAAGGCCTGTAATATGGGATAAGACCATCGACGATTATAAAAATAAGCGGCTGATTCCTGGAAAGAAATATTTATTCATTTCCAGCCCACATTTGAAGATTTAAGTGGTGATGAGAAAAACAAGTTTGGTAAGTTACAGATATTTAATTATTAACTTTTTACTTATGCATAGTTGTTTTGATAGGAGAGGCGACCTTCGTTAGATACAAAATATTGTGCAAATCTGTTGCGAACTTCATTAGCCGCCAAACTTCCGCGAACTGCATTCGTGATAGGTAACTGGATTAGTTCCGATTCTGAATCAAGGGTGGACTCATTTTCACTCGCATTGTGAAACTGAAAGTTTTCCTGCTTATGTATAAAATTTTGCAAAACACAACATGTTTTCACAATATCAACTGCCAAATCGATGGACACATTCATTGGCCGGTGAAAAATTCGCCATTTATTGGATAAAATGCCAAACGCACATTCAACAAATCTTCGCGCTCTGGTGAGTCTGTAGTTAAATGTACGTTTTAATTGATCAAGCTGATGACCACCAAATGGACGAAGCAAGTGATAATGCAAAGCAAAGGCTTCGTCCGCAACGAACACATATGGCAAATCGTAGTCAATTCCAGGCAAACGTGTTGCATCGGGTAGATTTAATCCGTTGTTAGTTAAATTTTTCCAAAATGGGGTCTCTTTAAACACACTGGAATCACACTCCTTTCCGTAGGCGCCAACGTCAACAAATATAAAGTTGTAATCGCTATCTACTACTGCCATCAAAACTATAGAAAAAAAATGTTTGTAATTTAAAAACATCGAGCCACTATCAATTGGCTTAATAAGTCTGATGTGTTTTCCATCGACCGCTCCTAAGCACAGCGGGAAGTTGGAAGATTCTTGAAATTTGCTTGCAATGTGTAGCCAGTCTTCTTTAGATGGCATTTTCATATATTCTTTATACAGTTCTAACCAAATGTAGTGGCATACTTCATGTACGATGCAACTTATGGTTTTTATTCCAATTCTATAGCTGTAGTATAGGTCAGTAAAGGTATCTCCTGTTGCTAGATACCTGAAATATAAAACAAAACGGTTCAGGTTCAAATACTAAAACCCCATTTTAGGTCGGGGTCGATTCAGTTTAGGTCGGGGGTTTTTATAAATTTTGAATTTAATAATTATTATTTATTTATTTTCAGGGCAAATGGTGATGAAGAAGTGGACCAATATGAAAGATAGCTAGCTGGATAAAATATGACAAAAAAATTAATGAATGTAAGTCTGGTTCTTCAGCAAAAAAAATGTTGAGCATCGCAAGACCGATTCTAACATGACTGAACATGTTCATGATTCTAGCCTCAGTAATGAAAATTTAGATAGTGCAGTCCCGAATCAATCAAGCTCGGGATACACTGAACGGAGTGAGACGCAAAGGGCTAAAAAAAAAAGAAAAAATGAACTAAGTGAAGTTGACATTAGGTTTATGAAGTTTATGGATTCAGCAGAACGAGATGAGAAAAAGAAAAGCCGTACTATGAACTTTTTTATGGGAATCGCTGATACAGTTGACAAGTTCAGTGATGAAAATATGATAGACTTTCAGTTTCAAGTAATTTCAATAATTAAAAATATTCAACAAAGACAGTGTACTCAGTATATACCTACATCAAGAAACCAATGGGATCAAGGCCATCAAGGATATTTAAGTGGTACAGCATCCTCAAATGCGCAATCGTCAACATATGGATATTCTACAGCTGCTAGATCGGGCTATGGAATAAGTCGTCCACAGACGTCTTCTCATGATTTTGGACACGGTTCTGGTTTAGAGCCAATCCACTACCGACCCGAATCACAATTATCTGTACATAGTGTAAATGCGGAAAGTATCTCGGCAGATTCTCAAGTTTCTATTGAAGACGAATTCGATTTTAGTACCGCATTTGAGTAGCATTTTCAGCGTAGTGTATTTTTTGATTTACTTGTTCTTAAATTAATAATTATTAAAATTCAATTACATGTAATAATTTTGTTTGTGTGCAATAAACAATTTTAAACTAAAATATGTCATTTAATTTTGTACCTACTTACCTCAGAGTTACAGCCAATCTTTCTGCGGGCGATATACTCTCTCGCATAAAAGTATCTTGATGTTTTAGTTCCTGGGATAATTTTTGGAGCAAGTTGTCGAATGTAGTTTTCTGCATTCTAAAATAATTGTAAAACTTGTCTTCATCTTCTCTCAATTGATTCTTGACAAGTGTATGAAACGCGCCATATTCCTCCCTTTTTTCTAAAATCGGATGTATCCAAAACCTTACTTCCCTTTTTTTTCTATTTTCTTTTTCCTATATATGTAATAAGCAACTATAATCTTTTTTTTCGTAAGAAAATTCATGACGCAGCACGTCCTACACAGCCCGAGTAAAAAGCGCTACTAGCCAGTACTTACCAATGTCTCGCGCGGTGATTTTGCCGTATCATGTACAAGCTAGCACGTTTTTTCAACCGTACGGCTTACACACCGTACGTTTGAACAACCGTGTAATGGAAAAGAGGCCTTAGGCCGGGTTCCCACTACGCCGGACCGGCAGATCTGCCGCGCCGGTAAATCTGCCGGAAGAGCTAGTGGCTGTACAATTTATATGAAGCTATTCACATTATCCCGGGTCCGGCATTTTTGCCGAGCCCGGCATTTCTACCGAACGTTTTGTCACTACGAATTGCCGGTAGAACGACCGGGCCCGGAGTAATGTGAACGAGTTTGTGCCGGTATCTGTCCCCCGCTCGCCCCGCTCGTGCTCCCCTCGCCCCGCCCGTGTTCCACTCACGTCATTCGGCTCGCATGTTCTGGTAAAAGTAGACGTTTAGCATGGATATTCAAGCAGAAACTTTAATTACGCTTGTCCAAGAGAGACCTGTTCTGTGGGATAAGACCGAAGACGTTTATAAAGACAAAAACTTAAAGTTAGCAGCATGGCGTGAAGTATGTTTAATACTGAAACCAAACTTCGATGAACTGGATGAAAAAGAAAGAAAACAGTACGGTGAGTTTTTAATGTTTTATTGATAAAATGTAAATGCATTGATAAATTTTATTTTATAGCTGCTGCCTGCCACGGAACGGAACCAATATCTGAAACAAAATAATTAGTAAATAATGTCCGTATAGCGTTGGCATTAGGGCCACCTCGACTCGACACATTTCGATTCATGGGTGTAGTTTCTTGTTCTTGTCTATGTTCTATATTTTGGTAACTTTCAAAATTTATACCATCTTTTTCTCTTACAAAATTATGTAAGACTGCACAAGCTTTAATTACTTGAATTGCTGTGTCTACGTTGAGATCTATAGCTCGATGGATTATTCGCCACTTATTTGCCAGAATACCAAAAGCGCACTCAACATACCTTCTTGCTCGACTTAGTCTATAGTTAAAAATCTTTTTATCAGTATTCAAATGTGTACCTCCATATGGACGTAGGAGATTAGGTGTTAAAGCAAAGCCTTCATCGCCAACAAGTATAAACGGTAATTCTTCGTGCAAGTTTTCATGAAGGGGTCTAGGCTTTGGTACATTTAAAGTACCATCATTGATCTTTTGCCAAAATGTACTATCCTTTAATATACTAGAATCGCATTCCTTGCCAAATGAGCCCACACTAATAAAAATAAATCGGTACTCTGAATCGACAACTGCCATTAATACAAAAGAATAATACTCCTTGTAATTAAAGAACATAGAACCACTCTTGGCTGGTTTCAAAATTCTGATATGTTTGCCATCTACTGCTCCAAGACAGTGAGGAAAGTTGGCTTTTCTTTCGAATCCTGAAGCGATGTCCTCCCATTCTCTCTCAGTATCAGGCAGCTTAAGGAAATCTGTCTTTAGGTTTTCCCAAATGACGTGGGTCATTTCTTTTATTAGTTTACTTATTGTCGAAACGCCTACTCTGTATGAGTAATGTATTTCTTTGAATGAACATCCTGAAGCTAAATATCTGAAAAAAAAAGTATTTTTTGTTAATACATTATTACTTTATACGTCACCAAGAAACAAATTGTATTGTTTTATGATATTTTTTTATTGATTTCAGGAAAACAGGTTTCAACTAAATGGAATAATATACGAGATTCGTGGCTTAAGACAGTAAAGAAACAAAAAGATGAGTCTAAATCTGGATCTTCGACCAAAAAGACACGAAATTATTTATATCACGAGCAATTAATGTTTTTGAAAAAATTCTCCGAACCTCGACCACCACATGAGTCAGTTTCAAAAAAAGCAAGAACCGAGACTGAAGTAGGCATGGAATCAGATTTTCGTTCACCTTTAATTAAAGATAAAAAAAAAATTGATAATAAAGAGGTAAATGACAGGATGGTAAAGTTTTTGGACTCCAGAATAAACCCAGAAAAGGAAAACCATCATCTATCTTTCTTCAAAGGCATTATACCAATCTTGAACACTTTAACTATCGAAGAGACTTTAGAATTTCAAGCTAGCGTTATGACAATGTTGCAAAAAATTAAAAGTAGGAATTATGAGAGACCAAATTACGGACATTGGCGTGATTCATATAATCAGATAACCGGACCAGATCAGTATTCTGGATACTACACACATAATAGCGTCAATCAACAGCCAATACCTACGCAAGATCAACACTACCCTGGATACTCTACGCAATATAATAGTAGCAATCAACAGGCAACAACATCTATACCATCAACTTCATCTCAGACATCGAATCCGATGCCAGCTTCGCCATCAGCATCTAGTAATCGTTCCATACATTCCCAAGACTCAGATTACTTAGATTTTGAAGGGATTTAAGTTTGAGTACAAATAAATACTTAAATAATTGTTTGCATTTTTAATTCATAATGATTATCAAATACATACACCCTCCCACACACACACATTATATATATTCACATTCATGAAACAAACATACATAGCAAACATTCATTCATTCATACAATCTTAAGTAGGTACCTACGTCAAAACTATTATTACGCAATCTAGTGCATAAAATAATCTTACCTTAGACATATGGCTAATCTTTGTTCTGGGCAAATACATTCTCTGAAACTTGTATCTCGTACTCTTATGTCTAGTCGTCCCAGTAAATCGTCAAAAGTGGTTGCTGTCATTCGAAAATAATTGAAGAACTTTGATTCGTCTCTTCTAAGTTCACCCATTAATGTTTCAAATGTTCCAAGTGAAAATCTTTCCCGTAAAATAGGGTGTACCCAATGTTTTCTTTTATTTTGCCTTCTATTAAGATACCACCACAACACAACAATTTCGTCGTCCATTGTGCGCGCAGGTCCAAATTCAACTGAGGACTGTCTGAATTTCTTCCGGGATCCGATGTAATGTGAACACTCTGTCCGGTGTCCGGTTTTCGGCAGATCTGCCGGTCCGGCGTAGTGGGAACCCGGCCTTAGATTTTTTCTTGTGGGGTCACATCAAAAATGAGGTGTACTTAACAGCTGTTGATACGGTTGATGATTTAAAAGATAGCTGCAAACGGGGACCTCTTGTCAAACGTTAGGAATAATCTCCTACGGCGGTGCAGTTTGTGTATTCGAGTTAATGGTGGCCATATTGAAACACGAAAAATTTAGTAACTTTAATAGGTACCTACCTAGCTACGTGACTGATTGATAGTGATTAATAATTTGATTAATAAATAACATGCGGGTGAAAGGTGCCTAATTATTTCGTTAATACATTTGTGATTCAGTGTTATTATTTTTACTGAGCATTAATAATAATGGCGCCAAAAGATCAAGTCGCTACAGGACCGCGCTATTGCTACTCTATCACAGGTTAGTGAACCATTTATAAATGGTGTTCTATTTTCTTTCCACTTTTATGTCATTTAGTTTGTTTGAAATTTTATTTTTTTTAATTTTGATGTTAGGGTTTTTTTGATAGCTTACAATTGTTCATATGAACTAGTATTGTCAATGTTTTCATTTATTGTCGTATTATCATAACCACTTTGTATATGAAAAAATAAATGATAAAATTTTTGTTATAGAATTGGTAAACGTTTTAAAATATTTAGAAACTATAATATTACCTGATAAACAATATGACATACTGTTAAATGATGTATTTATGATGCATGAACAGGTTGATGCTACAGATGATTTAAGCCTATTACTTGAACATATGTCTTCATCAAGAAATCACTATGTCGTTAGAAATATCGTTTCGAATAATACTACTAAGTTATTAAATGAATGTATATTGGATACTAATATGAGCGTAGATGTTGTAAATGATGACATCGCTAATTCTTGGTTAAAGTTGCATCCGAATATAACTTCAAAATATAAACCAACATATATGGTAGGTAATGATCGATTAACGTATGCTATGAATGCTGTTATAGAGTACAAGGAGAAATTGCGAGTGGTTGAGAAAATGGTATCATCTAATTTGGATTTGATTGTAAAAAAATATGATTTATTAAATTATGATAAAGTGTTTGTAAACGCTAAAATTCTTAAAAAAAAAAAACAAAAAATTAAAAAAAATATTTTTGTATGACAATTATAATCAAAAATATATAGATGCTCCGATGAATAGTAAATATACATGCGGGTATGATGGTAAAGAATTTGTTAAATTTAATACAGACAATAACTGTTTTGATTCTCCTAGTAAGATAATAATAGTGTCTGACGATACTAGAGTAATGAATGCTAGGGCTTTGTATAATAGTGCGAATTCCGTGGAACTGGACAAAAGAGAATTTGTTTTGCCCAAGATCTACCGATATAACGGTGTTGCGGGGTGTGGAAAAACAAAGAAAGCTATAGATATAGTAAAAAAATACACAAATAAAGCTATAGTTTTAATTGAGACTAGGTCCGCCGCAGTGGATTTGAGAAAGCGTATTTCTGCTGAATGTCTAGACATATTTAGTGATAAAGACCTTAAGTTAAAATTTAGGACCTTGGATTCGTTTTTGGTCGGAAGTGAACAGTATGTTAAATGTCATGAGGAAAGTTTTCCGGATATATTATTTATAGATGAATGTTATATGATGCAATTGGGTGCCATCGTGGTTGCTAGTGTTGTTTCTAAAGTCAAAGTTGTCATATGTATAGGCGATAAGAATCAGTTGCCTTATATTGAGCGCAATAATATGATATTCCAGAATTATAATGATTTGGATAGGATATCTGATTTGAAAGATGTGTTCTATGTGTCATCACGTGGTCCGGCCGATGTATGCGCTATTTTGGATGAGGTGTATAGTAAGCATGGTATGAAGGGTATGAAGACAACTAATCCAATAACTAATAGTATTTCAGTGGAGTATTTGTCGGGGGTCGGTGTTATAAACCCGTTGGTGGATGCTAATACGATTGTGTTGACTTTTAAACAAAGTGAAAAATTGTCATTGATTACTAATGTGGAGGCTTGTAATGCGTCACAACGTTTGGACCGTACATGAGTTTCAGGGGCAGACTAAAGCCAACGTTATACTGGTTAGGTTGTCAACTATAGAAAATGACGAAATATATAAAAGCGCTAGTCATCAATTGGTGGCTATAACTAGACATACTGTTTCTTTCAGGTATCTGACCATGAAGATGGATAGTCTTGCTAATAGATTGAAAATCAGAGAGATTAAAAATCCACTAAATTACATCGTTAGTAAAAATGATTTAGATATATATATTTCTGATAAAGATTTGCAACCAACTATAAAATACAGAGATATGGTAAACCAACATTTCATTGTGGAAGAGGTGAATAGTATATTACCTGATGATTATTTAAATTTTATTTTTATAGATAAATTATATTCGAACAAGCAGATTAATGATAATACTGTACTGTATGATAAATCATCCTATTATATATTAATGAAAGAATTTAACATGACTAATTTGAATGAAGTTTTGGGTTTGATTACGGATATAATCAGAAAAAATAATGTAATAAATATTAGATTCTTATTTAGTGTTGTATATGCTAAAACTGAATACATAAACAGGATTAAAGAATTTAGTATAACTAATGATCTGAATTTGAAATTTAATAGTAGCGTAACTGAATTGATATCTGATCTTAAATACAAAGCGTCTAAAAATGATGGTTTGTTGAAATTTAAATTTGGTGGTGATTCGAGACTGGTAAATGATGATTCTGAGGACAATACACCTACGTATATTGAGTCCAAAACTTTAAAATATAAATATGAATTATACAACGGTTATGTTTTTGATGTAAATAGAGTAAGAAATCTAGCTAAAAGTAATAGTGATAAAGCTTCAAAAATAAATTTTGAAGCTAGATCATCAAAAAATTTTTCTCTGGTTACTAACAAAAAATATAAAACTCATTACAGGACTAATAATATTGACAAATTATTGAATAATTTGTCTTTTGATGTAGATTTGGGAGTGTATGAGTATGTGTTAGAAGATGTTAGGGAGGACGATTATTATATTGAGTTTTTATATCAGCCCCGTAGTTACGATGTAAATGTATTGCAGAAGTTCTATAATGATGTAATACCTAATATTTTTACTGCTGATATGCATCTTGAATGTCAGATGGTTAATAGTATGGATTTAAGACTGCCTGGTATGGATTTTGCATTCGTACAGTATCATAAACCGGTATTGGAACGTAAATATGATTGTATGAAACCGGAACTCGTAACTCTCCTACTAAAAGAGATGCCACTTTTACTGAAATGTTATTGGCTGTCTTGAAGAGGAACTTGGGAGTGCATAATATTATGGAATCTACTTGTGATAGAGATTTGATAGATTTAATGGTGTCTAGGATTTTGTCGTCGTTTGTAGCGGTTGATAAGGTGGATGAATTTAGATCGTTTAAAGAGAATCCTATAAACATAAACAAATCTTTGATAAATTCATGGTTACCGTCACAGGATGTTAATATAGATTCTAATGTTGACCCTGACATTGGTCTGGATGTTTATGAACTTAGTAATTATAATTTGATGATAAAACGTATACCAAAACCGAAGTTGGATAGGTCGGGGGTAAATGAATATTCGTCTTTGCAAACTATAGCTGCTCATAATAAAACTATAAATTCATTATTTTGTCCTGTATTTAGAGAATTTAAGAAGAGGTTAATGGTGGTTTTACCAGATAAATATAAAGTTTTTACGGATTGTTCCCCTCTGGAATTTGAAAAAGAAATTAACAAATGTATGACTCCCGATGATTTGAATACGGATGATAAACTAGAAATAGATATTAGTAAGTATGATAAGTCTCAGGGAGAGTTGCTATTGAATTTTGAGCTCGAAATATATAGACTTTTCGGTATTCCTGATGATCTGTTAAATTTGTGGCGAGCCGCTCATGAGAGAACAATTTTATTTGATAGAACTAATAAAAGTAAAACTTCCTCTTCATCACTATCCATCACTAAAATCAGATGCTCTGCAGAAATTACAACGTGACTGACGTGTATATTCTTTGGCGACTCAGAAATGACTAACCATGCTATGGCAACTTAGAACAAAACGAAAATTCATTTTTTTTTCTTTAAAACAGCGCCATCTATCAAAACGTTAAGGGAAACAAATTACGGTGTTGCTACATTTAAATATATTAATTTTATATTGGAAATTACTTTATAACAATAGTCAAGAAAAAAAATGTTATTTCACACTATTCGTATACATAAATAATAGAATACATAAATTATTAAATAATTAGGTTTTTATCATCATATTCATTCTTGAAAAGTTATATTATTGTATTTAAACGTGCAAAGATTGGTTTTTTAATGGCTACACTTCAATTGCAAATGGCTGCATGGTTGCGTGAGAGTGTTACTCGTACGCATTTCTTGTTTTCCTTTTGCAATTTGTTGTATCGCTAGTGCATCTGCATGTCGAGTTGAGCTTTCGTTCCTCGTATGTTTTGAGCCGCGCTACAATTTGTTCGTACGTTCGTGTTGAGTTGTGTATGCTCATCATCGAATTCTAGTGAAGTTACTGTGGACTTGCATAGGCACTCTTTAGAGTTTGGACCTGTAATTGCATTAACAGTTTTCTTAACCATGTCTCAAAATTCTTGCTGTGTACCTGGATGTGCTGTGGTTAGGAGAGACGGTAAGTAACGTGGTGCTAGCATTTTTCTAAAGGAGCTGGCATATCACTCCACCATTTTTATCACAATGCAACTTATAGATCTAAAAGATATGTTTGACATATCGTCATACACCTATGTAATAACTGCAGAAACGATAAGATGTAAATCAAAGTTGCTATGAATGTTATTGTTTGAATTCTCAACTGTTTTTATTCACTAATTCCCAGGAAACTATCACTTACTATCCAAATGTCATAGTACTACAGACTTATATTTTGTACTTTAATGACTACTAGCAACCCGTCCCGGCTTTACACGGGTGCAATACTGATACTAATATAGGTACTACAGAATGTTTGTAAATGTTATTTTCATTGTGGGTTATCCCTAAGAGGTAGACATACCCCATCGCAGACTTTTTTGTACACCTTTTTAAACTGTACAATACTGTAGTACATTATTTTGATCTATCTAGTACCGTTAAATCAATGTTTCCAATGAAGTGCAAAAAATGGCTTTATTTACATCATATTAGAAACTTCTAAAATTATCAGTGTTCCTCTACTATATCACGCATGTATTTTATATATAAAACTTAATATAAACCCTCCTCTTGAAATACTCTATCTATTAAAGAAAACCGCATCAAAACCTGTTGCGTAGTTTTAAAGATCTAAGCATACATAAGGACAGACAGGAAAAGCGACTTTGTTTTATACTATGTATTGATTCAGTAGTTTACATTACAAAACTGTGTATAATGTATTGCGACTAATAGTCATAATCATTCATATTTCCAGGTGTGCCTCTACACCGATTCCCAAATCCAGAGACAAGTGGAGACAAATTTACATCTTGGATTTTAAATATTGGTGGTGAAGTAGCTGAAATGGATCGTCAAGATACATATGACAACAGACGGGTCTGTCACAGACATTTTGAAGATATTCATAAGTATCCAAGTGGTAGACTGTCTAAATTGGCAATTCCAACAATGCATATTCCAGGTAATACTAATATTTATTAGCAATATAATATTTATCAATGCATTTATTTTATTGATACAAATATTTTTGTATTATTCTAGATCTGCAAGCACAATCACTTGGTGAAGCAATGGTTGTATCAAACTCTGATACAAAATCTGGTTTTGACACATCAGGTATGTATCTAATCATGCAAACAAATTATTTCCTTCAATACTCAAAGGGTGAAATGGGACCCTATTACTAAGACTCCGCTGTACATCTGTCACCAGGCTGCATCTCATAAACTGTAAAAATGTATACTGATGTATTTGTTGCTGCAATAATTATAAATACTCAAAATTATTTAAAGGCTCCCCATACAACAATCGTGATTTTTTGTGTTTTTACATGTAGAGAATGATATGGATTCTTTTCTGTCTAAGTCCGACTTGCACTTGGCCGGTTTTTAACTTTTATAATTGCTCATGGAGACCAACAAGCTTCATGAATACTCATATAAATCTCAAACATTGCATTGCAATATAAAAGAATCTAGATACAGGTTTCTTATCCTTAATAAAAAAAAAAAAAACAGTAGTCTGTTTGTGTGGATGTTTTTTAATTTTTAATATTTCATAAGTATAAACAAAAGTAGTGCAGGATTACCTATTTAAACCTCAACTGAATAAAGTTATTTTATTATTTTTCAGGAATAGTATCCATTGAAGCTTTAAGCACAATCAGTAAACCAGCCTATGCTTCACCACACATTGAGGCTATGATCACCAAGCCACCTCTAGCTTCCACATCTAATGCGACACAGTCAAACAATTTGATTTCAGGTTAGTAGGAGTTAATCTCTACTATCATAATCAAGTTCCAATCATTATTGTTTCATAGATAATGTTTATTTATTTATAATCAATTAAAATGGTACATGCCCACTTACATTAATTAACATAGAATTGTGATATGTATTTTATGCAATTTTATAATATAAATGAATTTTGATAATTATATATTGTTTCAATAGAATGTAAACATGTTTATATAATAAAACTTTTAACAATAACTTATTATTTAATTTACAGGACTTATACAACCTGTCCAAAGTCAATGCAGAAGGAGGAAAATAGAGACAACTAAATCAAAAAGTATGTACTGTATTTAAAATAAGTAAAACACTATTTTTTTTTGGAGGATGGAATGTCATTGAATCACTCTGCTCCTCCTCGAGCAGGAGGGAGTGTCTTACTTCTACTGGCTAAAAACCACCCATGTTCCTTCTTAGCCCTTTGTGCCTGGGGCTACGGTATCTCGTTCGAAGAACCCACAGCTCCGGCAAAACACTGAATTATTTAATTGCATTGCAGTACCGGTCGATGTGGCGATGTTTGGGGGAGGCCTTTGTCCAAAAGTGAACATCTTTCGGCTATATAATAATGATGATTAAATCTGCACTCATATAATAAAGAGGTAAAGTTTGTTTTCAAAACGCGGGCGAAGCTGCGGGCAAAAGCTAGTTGCATAATAAAACTAAAGCGTAATAATAATGGAGGTCAAGGCATCTAGGTCTCTTAAACCAAAAAGATATATACTGGAATAACAGATAAATGTATTTTTCAGGTTCTCGTGTTACTTTGGCGCAACATAAAGAATTTAGATCTGTCTTAAAGAAGTTACAAAAATGCGAAAGCAATACGAAGAAATTTAAGACAAAATACATGATGGCCAAAAAAATGACAAAAACAACTGCATTCAATATTGTCTGTAAGAATATGCCCTACACTAGAAAGTTATTTTGCCAAATGCAAGCCTCTCAAAGTGGCAAGAAAAAGAAAGGAAGGCGATTCAGTTTGGACGAAAAGATTTTGGCATTGTCCTTATACAAGCCATCTCCTAAAGCATATCGCCTTCTAAGCAAAATATGCGTTTTACCAAGCAGAAGAACTCTGCAAGATTTACTGCACAAGGTGAATCTAAAATGTGGAATCAATGACATAATATTTGATAATTTAAAAACTCGAGTGAGTAAAATGCCTGATCACTATAAATACTGCTGTTTAGCATTTGATGAGATGGCAATTGGAGCGGGCATTTCATATGATAAAAGAAATGACGAAATAACAGGATTCGTTAACAATGGCTTAACTAAGGAAAAAGAATATTGTGATCATGTTCTAGTCTTCATGATAAGAGGCATTGTAAAAAAATACAAACAGCCTTTGGCTTTTTACTATTGCACTGGAAGCACCAAAACAGTGGAGTTAAAAAAACAAATAAAAGCCATAATAAAAAAAGTGCAAGAAACAGGGCTGAAAGTCGTGGCAACAGTATGTGACCAAGGCACCTCCAATGTGGCAGCTATAAATGCATTGCTGAAAGAAACCAGAGAAACATTTTTACGCAATGGACAAGAAACTAAAGATGGTTTTTTCCTGGTGAATAAGGAACAGATTTTTCCAATATATGATCCACCTCACCTAATAAAGGGGATTAGAAATAATTTGATAAGTAAAAATCTTAAATTTACCATTAAAGGCAAAGAATGCATTGCAAAATGGGACCACATTGTGTCCGTTTCGACTACTCGGCCACTATGTCGTAGAAAAAAAAAACTTATGTCAGCATTTCGAAGGAATTTGTAAAAGATGAACAGTGAAAACCGCAAATTCGAAGAGTCAATAATCAGAAAGTTATGTGGGTTTAACCGTGGCCGCGCAGTCCGCATGAATTCAACTGCGCGGCCACCAGTTCTCTTAAACGGAGCGTTGTAAAAGTCTAATTCCTTTTGCTAATCACTGACAGGATTTCGAAGAAAATGTAGATCATAAAAATAATGCCCTACTGTCTGTAGTTCACGACCTACATCACTCCAAAGTTTGGCCGCGCAGTCCGCACAAAGCGAACCGCGCGGCCACGAGTTTTTTTTAATAGACCTTACACGGAGCTTAGTAGAAGTCCCATTCTTTTTGCTAATTACTGACACCATTTCGAAGAATATGTAGACAGTATAAATAAATCCTATAATTAAGAACTACAAGACCTACAGAACTTAAAACCTATAATCGAAGGAAAAAATAGGGTGACCAAGATTTATAGTGTGTGAATCCAGGCTTTTTTCCATTTCAATATCATAGTATAAATATATCATCACTACACAATATACAAAGTCGCTTTTTCTGTCCCTCCCTATATCCCTATGTATAGATTTTAATGCGGTTTTTTTAATAGATAGTGATAGAAGAGGAAGGTTTATATGTATAATAATAAAATCCATTAAATAGGGGCTGTTATTTTTGATGTTTCTAACGTGATGTACAACGTTCGAAGTACTTCGCCCGCGCGTATTTAAACGTTTTTATAAACCTGTTCAGTAGTAGTTGCGCAAACACACACACACATTATTACAAACTTTCACGTTTATAATATTAGTAGGAAGTAGGATGCCTCAAAAAAAAGTATAGGGTAAAATAAAAGCTAGCTCGCAAAAGACAGATTTTTCATACTTTACATTTTAATTTTTTATTTATCGTGATATTTTGAAAAATGTACACTATATATAAATTATAGCACATGTGTTATTCTGACATGTAAGCTATTTTACTGCAAAGTTTCAGAAACATCCGTTCAGTAGTTGTTGCGTGAGAGCAACAAACACACACACACACACACACACACACACATTATTACAACCTTTCACGTTTATAATATTAGTTAAATTATTAAATTATATGAAACATCTGTCCTGTCTGCGAATGAAAGGAATGCCAAAAATATAATATCTTCCTAAAGTGTTTATTTATAAAACTTAATTATTTTATAATGATGACGTTTACCTATTGCAGTAGTCCATGCGTTTCATATCCAAGATGTAAGCTGTTTTAAATAACTTCCTAAAAAAGTCACTGTGCGCTTGCGTTGGTATGTTTTCATTCGAGAGTATAGGTAAGCACCTACCCAGTTGCGTCTGTAGCGACTCCCAAAATGGCTACAATATCAGCGGGGAGGGGTCCCGCCCTGCCCCGCGGAGCTTGACTCTGTATAGTGTTTTTATTCAGTCTCGGTTGTTACAGAGTGCGCCCGTGTTTATCAGTGCAGTGTTAGATAGTTCATATATTTCATAGGATTGTATTGTGACTATACTAATTGTCTTTAATACTGTTGCTTTTATCACACAAGGAAGTTTTATCAATCAAGCGGTAAGTACTTATTCAAAACATTAATAAAATGTAATGTATTGGAACATGCGTGTAATTCCCAATTCTTTATTGCATGCCTACAGTTTAAGGTGGGTATTGTTAAATTGAAAGTTGAATACAGTGGATAATATGTTAAATTTAATGCAACATTATAACCATTATCATAAAAAAATGTTTTACCTATTCGGTAGGTCAATTCTAAGCCCTCGAAATACATTGCCAAAAGGATTGAAACTCATATGAATTCGATATTATATTAAAGGAATAAACAAATAGATACCAAATATAAAACTTCCTAGGAAATGTTCGTCCGCGGCAGACTTCCACTAAAGCGGCAAACTCGCGTCAAAGCTCGCGTTGTTACCGTAGCTGGCCGGAGGACCACTTCTTACCACTAATACATCGCATTTTTTTTCAGAACGATGGGTAGAAAAGGACGTAAACTGAGAGTCAACGAAGACAAGCTAAAAAAAATATTTATAAAATATTCCACAGACTGCATAAACACAAAAATTAAATATAATGATCCTATATTTCATACTATCTCAGAAGAAATAAATCACGATATGTCACCGCTTGCGTTGTACTCGTGGCTAAAGAGAAATTACAATAAAGTTTTTGATATAAGTACGACGACAGAAAGTTCTTTATCTTCTCCATCGTGTCGGAGCACGACATCTTCAACGACAAAAAGTGAAATTAATGATAAGCATACAAATCAATTTTCTTTCTTACTAGATGAGCATGAGTGGAAAAAAGTAGAACCAATTTCTGTTCGTTATATAAGACGAGATCTAAAAACTACATCGACACACAAGAAATACAAAACATTGCCTAAGTTCAAGTGGAGCAATCTACTCAAAGAAAAAATATGGCAGTACTCGAGACGACCTTGCACGTGGACTTTCAAGAATAAATTAATTGACTCAGAAGATAATGTGAAAATAAAAGGGAAATGCACACAATGCAGCTGCACTGTAGAAATATGTAGCGAAAAGTTAACAGACAAAACAGCAACTATAAAATGTACAATTTTTAATACAGATAACTTAGTTCCGCATAATCCAAAACTGAAATCTAAGATGTCACCATACAAAAGAAATCAACTTGCAAAGAAATTACAGTACAAATCTGCCACAGTAATTCATAAAGAAATAGCTTCAAAAGTTATTAAGTATAAAGATAATGCAATCCCTCCCATACTTCCTACAATGAACGCTCTTCGGAAAATAAAGCACGAGAAGAGACAAAGTAATCGTTTGCATGCCAATCTCATTTTAAGCCTACTTATGATGTCAATGTTGCCAAGTTTTAAAAATTTGATTCGCGAAATAAAACTTGTCCCGAATTTTTACATGTATTATTGGTCTGAAGAACAAAATCAATTCTACAAAGATTTTTTAGAAAAAAATCCACAGGAAGTAACTATCACTATAGACGCCACGGGATCTTTCTTTCACCCAATAAAACTTCCTGATGGATCAACATTAACTAAGCGACTCTTTCCATACGTTTGTATGCTAACTTCAAAAACGATAAAATCTCAAGCGATATTTCAAATGATAGCGGACACTCATACTGCAGATTCCATATCATCCTGGTTAAAAAGATGGTATAAGGAAATACATACCGCTCCTAACGAAGTTGTAACTGACGACTCGTCTGCTTTGATTGCTGCAAATGTAGATGCTTTTACAACATCTATAACAGTGAAAAACTATCTGAGACAATCATTCTTAGTGTTGAGAAAACTTAGTGTAAACTTACCAGAAGTTTTTCTTAGGTTAGACACCAGCCATTTTATTAAAAATGTTTACAATTTACCTTGTTTTCAAAACGTGGATACTCCAATTAAAATGTTTTTTATTCGATGTATTTTATTGATAAAAAGATCTGAAAGTTTTGATGAAGTCAAAATGATAGTTTCAAATATGGTCAAAATATGCACTTACAAATACTATAACACTACTAATAAAGCTTGGGACTTAGCAATGCAAAATATGAAGGAGAGATTATTCGCTACGGAAGATCCGGTCCCCGAATATGGCGGTGAAAGAGAAACTTTCTATCACGATACCTTAATAATTGAGGAAGATAATATAATGTATTGGTTTGATGAGATCGTTGAGCAACAAAAAAGCTTATTTCAGACGCCGACTGAAACACGCAACAAATATTATCTGCCCCACCTAACATCAACTTTGAGAAGATTGCTAATCAAGCTTCCATTGTGGAGTAACGTAATGTGTCCTTTGTATGATACACAAAATAAGTCGCCTACATCCTCCTCAGTAGAGAGTTACTTCAAAACACTAAAGCATTTGTTATTTGAGACTCGTACTCACAAATATAATATTGATGAGTTTTTGAATATTCATTACAATTTTCTGCAAGGAGAAACCAAAGTTAGTTTGAAGAGTCTGAATGATATTCCACACAATATTAGTTCTAAATCCCGAAAACGAAAGTTAAAGCGAGTTAAAAGCATTAGCATAAAGAAAAGAATAAAAAATGCTGCCGTGACATTCACTTCCGACTCGATATTTGCTGAGGAGCCCTCGTATACCGAAAATTGGAAGGGTGAGGGATATGAAACTCATAAAATAACATCTACTTCAATCTTATTTTTAAAAAATGGAAATGTAATCGAATCTAAACAAAATGTTTTAAACACCTGCGCGTTTGATTCTGTGTTTTTTATGCTGGCACATGGATACCAAACAAACAATTATATTCGCGAAGTCTTCAACTCTTGTGAAAATAGTTTAATTCGTGATTTTATTAATATATTAGCCCAAAATCAAAATGAAAAGGAAGCATATAAGCTAAGAGAAAACATTGTTTCACTCTATTACCAAAAAAAAACAATTATTACGAATGTAATTGTAATATGGCTTTTGTGTTTGAGCATATACTTTTTGATTTCTTGTTTAGTGCAGAAAGAAGTAAAAAATGTATTACGCCTTTTTGTAATGAGAAAAATGTAACAAGATTCATTGTGTTTCTTTCTCTCAATTTCGATATTATTAACATGTTTGGTATCAGAAGCTTAGAAGACGCCATCGTTATCGATAATTTAGAATTAAAACATTGTTTAGAATGCAATAACAAAATACGAATACAAATTAAATAATATTATTTTATTTGATTTAAATGGTACTCAAAACATTATACTTAATGAAATACCACGTTATATAAAAATAACGGAACGTAAAACATTCAAGTTGATAGGTGCGTTAGAGTATGTTCTTCCATGTGTTGGCAATATCGGTCATTACAAGTGTCATTGCTTAATCGACGACCAATGGTTATGTTATGACGACAACCGAAACAAAACTCATGAAAGTTCAGTGCAGCCCATAACACTGCACAATTTAACTTATGGTCTTATTGGTAGTTAAGTTACATGATAATAGGTGAGAATTTTGCTCTAAAGTGGAGCTAAAATTAGATTTTTATTATATAGAGACTTGTTAAATGTTAGATAATAGTAGGCTTATATCGAAATTCACTGTGATTTACATGGTATAGGAATATTTTGTGATTTTATCGTAGTAAGTTTTGCTATAACGATTATAGTATGACTGATTTGTTTGTAATAAAAATATTATGATGTTAATCGATACAAAAACGTAGGTCGTTATTTCTTGATTAAATTGTAATTGTAAGTACAATAACAAATTAAACTGTGATTGGTAGGTAGGTGTAAGTTGTATAATTTTAAGTTTTAGAAATGTTGTTGTTATCGTAAGTCAGATTTTGTTTTTAAATTCTGATTGCAATATGAAAACGAACTGTGATTGTTGAATTAGGTGATTTAAAGTATACTTTAATAAAACTTTATCTACTTACAAACTTATAATTTTATGTTATATAGGTACATGATGTTGCTCTCGTATATCTAGTGTAGTTTTTAAATAAGCTACTTTTTTTAGCTTATATAGTTATGATCTTAATCGTTACAACAACGAAAATAAGCAATTATTTTTTAAATTGTAATTATAAATATGAAAACGAATTGTGATTTTTAAATTATGTGATTTATAGTTTATAGTAATATTATGTTTTATCTATTACTTAAGAAATAGAAATATAAATCAATCGATGACATTTTTTTCTTTATATCCTTTTAATTAGCTTCTCTACTCAATTTCAAACCAAAAGACTAAAACTATTTGCATGTTACGATAAAAAGTATAGAAATATACGTGACAATGAAAACGTCTTATATGGGAATATCTCGTCAGCGCATCGTAAATCATGGTCACCCTTCTTTTAACTCTAGTTACAGGGTATAAGTTCTGTAACTCGCGATTTTCAAACATTAGAACTTCATTCATGATGTTTACAAATTCTTCGAAATCGTATCAGTGATTAGCAAAAAGAAAGACACCTGTACCAAGCTCCGTTTAAGCTCCACTTTAAGAAACACGTGGCCGCGCGGTTCGCCATTACGTGAGTGTTGTGGAACGAGAAGTCCAAACTTTAGAGCTATATTTTTACAATGTATTTTTTCTTCGAAATCCTATCAGTGATTAGCAAAAAAACTTAGACTTTTACAACGCTCCGTTTAAGAGAACTGGTGGCCGCGCGGTTCGCTTTGTGCGGACTGCGCGGCCAAACTTTGGAGTGATGTAGGTCGTGAACTACAGACAGTAGGGCATTATTTTTATGATCTACATTTTCTTCGAAATCCTGTCAGTGATTAGCAAAAGGAATTAGACTTTTACAACGCTCCGTTTAAGAGAACTGGTGGCCGCGCAGTTGAATTCATGCGGACTGCGCGGCCACGGTTAAACCCACATAACTTTCTGATTATTGACTCTTCGAATTTGCGGTTTTCACTGTTCATCTTTTACAAATTCCTTCGAAATGCTGACATAAGTTTTTTTTTTCTACGACATAGTGGCCGAGCAGTCGAAACGGACACGACCACATTGTGAACCTTTATAACAGGTGCCCTGGTTATAAAGGTGTTAAGTTAGTACCAAAACTAACAGCACATCATGTGTTGCCTGCACTGATTCCGAAAATGAGGGTGAAACATTGCACCCAGGTGTTCAGCCAATCAGTTGGAGTAGCACTTGGATTTATGGCAGGTAAACAGTTTATTCATTCACAATTAATTGTTAATATTTCAAAGTTAATTTTAGGATTCTGAACCTCTGTATGACAAAGCTCTTGTTGGATCATTTTCTTGTCAGCCTTTATATCCCATTTTTTCTTAATTTGACCAATTCAGTTTGATATTTAATATGTACTTCAGTGACCAAAATATGATGTGTCACAAAAATAAGAAATTGGTTCACTTTGGGTTTTAAATCTATACATCTATACATATATATGAAATTGGTGTGTCTGTTTTTGTGTCAATTTTTTTTTTACCATTGTTGTGTGTCTGTCTGTTTGTTCCGGCTAATCTCTGAAATGGCTAGACCGATTTTGACAGACTTCCTTTGACTGGTAGCTTATGAGGAGTAATTTAGGCTATATTTTTCCTAAAATTAATAGTTAGGAAGATATTGAATAAATCAGACAAATAATGACCCTGTTAAAATTATATTTTTCTCATTTGCAGGATGTGGAGTTCTTGAAAAAGACAGCACGGACACAGCAGATCTTCTGATCTTTTTCGATCAATTATTCGACAGCGTCAACGGCAGTTTTAGCGCAGTAAGAGGAGGAAAAATTTATAGAACTGCAGTGACCCCAAGTTCGCCACATCGCAAATTGTGGAATGACAGTATACCAATTCCGAAATCAAATTTTGTAATGGCAGTAATCAAGGAGTAGTGCCGTCTTTGTCAAGTTGGATCAAAACCATAGAAGGTTTTAAATTAATTGTAGCATATTTAAATTCTAAAGGAATTAACTCTATCTTGTTGCGCAATTTCAATCAAGACGCATTGGAAAACTTTTTTGGGGCAATTAGAGCTCATGGCTGTAGCAACATAATGCCTACGACATATGCATTTGAAGGCGCCTTCAAAACATTATTAATTAATAATATTTCGTCTTCACATTCAGTTGGGTCAAATTGTGAGAAAGACGATGGAGTTTGTCTCCAATCCCTAAAATATTTTTTTAAAAATCTAGCAAATACACACCCAACTGAATGTGAAAATGAAATTGAAAGTGACCATTTAGATATGTCGATGGTAGATACTGACCAGCTAATACAGAGCCAAACTCCAATGCTAATTGAAAGAAGCGCAGCGATAGGGTATTGCAGTGGGTGGATAGCACAACTTGCCAAAAAAAAAATTTATAAAAATTGTGTGACCTGCAGGAATTATATGGAAGCAGAAGAATCACAAAGTTTCCATGAATTTATAAAACGCAAAGAGTTTGGTAACAAAAAGTGGTTGTGCTATCCTACAAGAGCACTATTTGATTTCTTTGCCCAAGTGGAAAACATTTGTATTGAAATTTTAAAGGAGCACTGCACTAAAAAAAATATTGCAGTTTATATCAAACTAATAATAAATATAAATGTGAATGTATCATTTATCAATTGTACAGATCATGCTGATAATTTAAGAAATTATTTAATAAATAAAAGCACAATGTTTTTCATTAATAACTGGTGCAAAGATATTACTAGTGTCCTCACTGGCAAAATTACCTTTTGGGATGTTAACGATCCAATGAAAGAAAAAGCTAACCGGCACTACTTAAGTCATAAAGGACGAAAAAGGCGAACACAAAATTTAATTGTAAATGTGTGACGAGGAGAAAATAAAATAACATAAATACAATTCTGTATTTTTTTTTATGTTTACGTAGTACGTAAACATTTTGTATATAGCAGACACCCTAATCTCATACAATATATATACATAATATATAGTGCTAGTGCTAGCTACACTGGACTGTAGCTGTGTATACCTAGCTATACATTTACTTATATGAATAGTTCCCCTAACGAAAAACTAGATGTCGCTGAGTTCGACAATTTCCCAATATTAAAAAATACGGTAGAGTTGCCTGTCTATAGCCAGTATACTATAGTAGTCTTTGTGACTAACTGACGAAAATTTCTTACCTCTCTAAGCGAAACTCGACTACCGCGCGTTATTCTACCCACAAGGATAGCGAAATCCGTTTTGGTGTGAACAGTAATATTACCGCATACCCACTGGGTTTTCTCTGGCGCAGACGGTAGCGAATACCGCTTAGGTCTGAACAGTAATATTACCGCATACCCACAGGGTTTTCTCTGCCGCAGACGGTAGCGAATACCGCTTAGGTCTGAATAGGCCTTTAGGCTCTACGACTGCGTAGGCTCTGGCGTAGCACGGTCTACCTACGAAACGTACGTAAATTAATATTTTTATTTTTTTTAGGTATGTTCTTTCTCAAAAATGCATTTCTTTGAGATTTGGTCTGCCATAACTTGAACAGTTACTCAGAAACATCAACACGTGTTGGGAACTGTTCTAGTTTAAATTCTAATAAGATTAAGTTCTAATAAGCATAAAAACAAAATTTCCTTGAAAATAATAGTAAAAATAACATTGAATTATTTTCTACTCAGAAACATCAACACGTGTTGGGAACTGTTCTAGCTTAAATTCTAATAAGATTAAGTTCTAATAATCATAATAACAAAATTTCCTTGAAAATAATAATAAAATAATAACATTGAATTATTTTCGTTAGAGTTTTTTTGCAAACACTACCGGACAAGCAAAATGGCCGACGGCGAAGGTCGACGTTCGCAGATTTTTTGTCGGTTTGCAAAATAATTTGTTGTGTCATGCAAATAGTGTATTTAGTATGTTATGAATGTGTAAACATATGTGCCATCGTATTCTAGTGTAGTTTTGGTGAATATATTTGTGGATTCGACGTATTGTGATAAAGTGTGAAGGTTATGTGAATGGAAATTATCTATATATATATATATATATATATATTATAGTAACGGTGTACAATAAAGTATATAATAAATAAATAATAAATAAATAAATAATGAGGATTCTGGGAAGGTATCATTTATACTTTGTTATTATCGATTTAACGGTATAATCTTCGTTTTTCTGAAGGCCTACCTAACGTTATGACCTTGCTCGAAAAATCGTCGTCAGTGACGTAATGTGCGTGTTCGGCATTTTGGCGACCGAAAGGTTAATGTACAAAATATTCCAGAAGACGATTTTCTAAAGTGCGCCGATGAAGTGATAGAAAACCAGGAGGATGAGAAAAACCAGCCAGATGATCCTGTAGTTGATATCCAAAATAACCCAGAAAATTATATTTTTAAAATCGGCGATGGATTGTCGGAAAATGAGATCTTGAATAGAAACACTCCAGAACCCTTCGAGCCTAATAAACCAGAAAACTCCCAGATTATTCGGAAAGTCCCTTCAGTCAAAATAAGTACAGCATTTGCCGCTGTTGTGTGGCCAACGGAGTCACCTATAAAACATGAGAAAAAGAGAAACAAATTCGTTTATCCCGATGCGATATCTTCTCCGTCGTGGGTCAGTTACTGGTACAATAAAGAAAACGAAAAAAAGATAAAGACAACAAAAAAGTAATGAGAGCTGAAAAGAGAAAATTAAAGGAACAGAAGAAGATCGAAAAAATTCCAAAGTCAAAACAAAAGACATTTATAAAAAAACGCAGACCTGTTGTCTGTTCCGATACCAGTGATTCCGAAGACAATGAAGTTCTTTCGGATATAGCAGGAAAAATTATAAGAAAAAAGGATAAAACTGATTCAAAACAAAATAAACAAAGGGAAGCCGATAATCGGTATGATATAGGAATGTTTGTCATTGTGCAATACGAGGGCGAATATTTTCCAGGAATTATTCAAAAAAGTGAACATGACTATAAGGAGGATAGTGTCATGGTACTCTCTACTCCAAATACATTCAAGTGGTCTGAAAAACCTGACACTATTTGGTATAAGAACGAAGATATTATTGAAAAAATAAATCCTCCCCTTCTTATAAACCAAAGAGGATCCTACAAAGTCGCCGAAATGGCGAAATATTTGCCTGAAAGATACTAAGTGAGATTAGTGTAGTTACCAAAAAAACATCACAAGACTGATATATAAGTCCTTCTATTTTATTCTATTCTCTTAAGTAGGTAGATATTATTAGAGAGTTCATAGAACCAAAGTTAAGTCTTTTGAACTGCTGCTGTTAAGCTATTAACAAATTACCTAAGTGGTTTGTGTAGTTACCAAAAACCATGACAAGACTGCTATTTAAGTACTTTTTATTTTATTTGTTTCTTGTTAAGGAAATATTATAAGAGAGGTTATAGAACCAAAGTTTTGTAAGTCTTTTGAACTGTTGATCTATTTTCTGGTTAATTTTAATAGTAAAATAAGAGAAAAAACAATGGAGACTGTTTCAATTTAATAATTTATTTAAAATGTAAGTCGTTTATATTCAGATGTTGCTTATTTGATTAAATAAAACATACTGTTGCAATGAAACTGTAGTTTTTACTGAACTGGTCAACTACTAGTTAAAAACTGGTCAATCATTAAATCCCTCTGGACAACTACAGGCGCATTAGCTGAAATTTTAATTCATTAATTAATAATAAAATAATGGTAAAACTAAATTAAAATTTCATGAGTTTATATTGATAAATAACTAATTTTTAATGTACACAAAAATAATCAAGTCAAAATTTCTAGTAAATCTGCCTTAATTGGTCAACTACTGAAGCGTTCACCCTAATTTGTAATTGTTTGTGGTGAATAAACTTCTCTGTTATAGTCAGAATTTTAATTCGATTCCAGATTTGACATTAGCTACTGTCATTTTGTGAAATAATGATACCACATATAATAGTGTAGTGATGAACACAAAAATCGATAAACAATCAGTGTGTGTGCCAATTAAAGACTAAATTATTGATTTTTATTTAAATAAATACATAATTATTCATAATGATTATTTATTAATTAGTAATCGCTGCTCTATTTTATAAAAAGTTAATATTTTTGTTTTTATATTAAAAACAAAACTTATAATAAAGAGCCTAGATAGTTTTCAGTATTGGCAACCCGTGCGCGCTCGTGCAGCTATCGCCATTTTGTTTATCGTGTCATTCGGCTTCATTCTCCCAGTCTGACTGCACGAATATCTTATTTCATTGCGAATCGATATTTTGTTGGGTTTTTGTTAAAGTATTGTTACGTTGTGTTTGTTGTTACGTTGTGTTTGTTGTTACGTTTATAGTTTTTTGTGAACTTTGAGTGAATCTATTTGTTTTGGTTTTCCGTCAAAATGGATCCTCAGCCAAGTACATCACAAAAAGACGTGGATGTTTTCTTGTCCCCAAGAAAAAAAACGTCCACGAAAAGCTTTCACTGTTACTGAAAAAGTAATGATCCGCAACGCCAACAAATACGTGAAAAATGAAATTTCTGCGCAATTGGAGGCCTTTGAAGTTGTGGAAGAAAATGAATGTATGAGCAAAGTTGCTGACATATTGGGAATAACCTCACGCTCTGTTTGTAACGTTTTGAAGGAAGTAAATAAAGGTGCGCCGCCAACTCCTCCTAAAAAAACTGGACCAAAGCGAAGTTTCAAAGATAAAATTGATGAATTTACATTCTCTGCAATACGAAGAATTGTTCATCAGTTCTTTTACCAAAATGAACCTCCAACCATTGCAAAGGTTAGTCAATCAGTCAGACAGTATTATTTTATACCTACATCTTTTATATATAAGTAATGATTCCAAGCTAATATAAAACTTACTATTTTAGATTTTACAACTGATGAACGATGATTCAGAAATGCCCAAGATTTCCAAAGACACCCTCAGAAAAAGCATCTTAACACGTTCATCGCCGACTATTATTTTACAAAATCATAAAAAAATGTCATTGGTTTTTATGATTATTTATAGGTTTATTTGTTCATATATAAAAGTTTTACAGTGATATTTGTTTATTTTGGCTTTATTTTAGGGTTTTTTTAAGTGCCGGTCATTACGACCCGGCGCGGCCTAAACGGAATAATTATTACATTCAGGCCTTGCCAGTCACAATGCCGGTCAGCGTACTTACAAACGTTATAGACACGTCTACTACGCACGGGTACCGCACGCCTAATGGATGCTAGCGCGGGAGTACACCGTGCGTGCGGTTGTTGTTCCCGCCTCCCTTCACCCCTTTCACCTCTCCCTATGACTCAAGCCAATCACGGATTGTTTTCGTTAGTTCGCATTTGTTTTGGTCATCAAATGCACGCTAAGATTTTGTTTAGCAGAAAAAATAGTTTTATTGTTAAAATGGACACTTTTTTTGACTTTGAGTTTACACAAGAACAATTACATGTAATTGACAGTTTAGAGAGGTCACATTGCAGTACTGACCATGTCATAAGTGAGGGTGATGAAGTGATAAATATTCCACGTACCAGAAAACGTCGAGTTATTTTGTCGGACAGTGAAGAAGATGACCGTGACTTATCTCCAGCTTTATCCGGCCATACACCTGAATGTGAGTGGTACCAGCCACGTGGTAAGCAGCCTCGTTTAATTCCTTTTACCGAAATACCGGGACTGAAACCTTACTCACTTCGAAATCAACTAGCCAATGCTACACCTGTTGATTTCTATTCCCTCTTAGTCACTGACCAATTATTTGAAAATATAGCACATCAGACGAATATATTTGCCCAACAAAGTATCGATAAAGGTGGCATTAAAGATAAGTCGAGACTACGGCTCTGGACGCCAACCGACAAAGAAGAAATAAAACGATTTTTAGGCGTGATTATTTGGATGGGTATAGTGAAGTTACCAAAAATCGTAGACTATTGGTCTAATGATGAAATGTTGGGTCAATCTTTTGCAAAAAAGACTATGAGTCGCAACCGCTTCGAAGTTTTGCTTAGAATGCTCCACTTTTCCAACAACGAAGAAGTTCCAAAAAATGACCGGCTGGGTAAAATACGAAGATTGGTTGAAATATTGAACCAAACATTTTCAATTCATTATACTCCCGATGAATGTTTATGCGTCGATGAAAGTATGATACCATTTCGTGGGCGTATCATTTTCCGTCAATATAATAAGTCGAAAAGACATAAATATGGCATCAAGCTATTTAAATTGTGTACTACTCCTGGCTATACGACAAAGGTGGAGGTATATGGAGGAAAGACATTAGATTCACAGGATAATACTCCAACCAACGTTGTCTTGAATTTAGCACGTAACTACTTTGGAAAAGGTCATACCATGTTCGTAGATAATTGGTATACAAGCTTAGATCTAGCTGAGAAGTTAGTTCAACACGATACTCATTTAGTAGGGACCCTACGAAAAAACAGGAAGAACTTACCAAAGGACGTCATGACTGGAAATCTGAAACCGGGTGAGTTTATGGCAAAAGAAAACAAAAACGGAGTCACGGTTATGAAGTGGAAGGATAAGAGGGACGTGTGTTTGTTGTCAACCAAACATTCAATTGGTTTTACAAAAAAAAAGAACAAAAGAGGGGTTGAAACAATTAAACCGAAAATTGTGATTGATTATAATAAAGCCAAAGCAGCCGTTGACTTGTCTGACCAAATGAGTGCTTATTCGAGTCCATTGCGAAAGACGTTAAAGTGGTATAAGAAGCTCGGTATCGAATTATTACTCAATACTGCTGTAGTAAATGCAAGAGTACTATATGAAAGTACAACGAAGAAGAAGATATCTGTCGTCGATTTTAGGCGACTGTTGGCAAAGCAGTTGATTGAGGGTAGTCAAGAAAATACGGGATTGACCACACCACGACCCAGAAGACAAAAACACGAGCTTAAGAAAAAAGAAGGTGCAGCAGTATCAACAAGAAAATTTTGTCGTGATTGTTACAAATCAAATGTTGAGTTGCATGGAAGAAATGTGGCCAAGAACAAAACAAAGAAGGTTTCTTGGTTTTGCACTATTTGTCCCGGCAATCCCCATTTATGTCGTCAATGTTTTGACAAATGCCACTAAAATGTTTGAATATCCATTTAGAGTTGAATTAATCTTTAGTTTGATTGTTGTTCGTATGACGATTTGTAATTGTGGTTTGATAAAAAACGTTCCTAATATTTTTTGTTCTATTGTCTTTCTTTTTTTCTTAAATTTTAATAAAAACATGCCTAAAATTAATAATATTCTGTTGTCTTTTCATTTTTATGCATAAATGCAACTTATAACAGAAATAAAAATATATGATTCGAAATCCTATGTTTTTTCATTAACTTTTTTCTCTAAGTCCTAAAAACAGGTATGCCATCAAAAAATCAAAAAACCAAGTAGTTACAGGTGTTCATTGGGGCCGCGCCGGTCACATTGTATGGTTGAATACACAGCTTTTGCATTCTGCGGCGCGAACGGGCTTCGCAAAGGTAGGTCTGGCGTGCCGGTCATTTTGACCCCCCATGGCCCAAATGGCTAGATCAAGTGCCGGTCATTTTGACCCACCATGGCGATGAACGTGTTAATTTTAAATTTGTTGCACGGTCACGCAAGAGCACACTTATTGATCGAAATGATATAATAACATGGCGCCAGCGTTACTTGCGATCTTTATGTCAGTTACGACGAGAAGGGAGACATATATATTATCAAGATGAAACTTGGGTTAACGCAGGTAAGGCTAACATTTATACACAAAATGAATTTATATACATTTTACATTAAATTTAATAGTAACATTGAATGTTCATGTACTATATTTTTTTTTAAGGTCATACTGTAAAAAAAACTTGGGTGGACAAGAAAGTCACATCATCTCGACAAGCGTTTTTGGAGGGACTGACCACTGGATTAAAAAATCCATCTGGAAAAGGCATACGTCTCATAATTAGCCATATAGGTAGTGAAGAAGGCTTCCTGGATGAGGGGCTCATGATTTTTGAAGCAAAGAAAAATTGTGAAGATTACCATGATGAGATAAATGCAGTTTGTTTTGAGGAGTGGTTCGCTGGAATCTTACCAAGATTAAGACCAAACTCAATTGTGGTGATGGATAATGCACCTTACCACTCCCAAAAATGAGCTGTGTAACAAAATCAACAACGTCCGAGCGCTCGGGCCGTGATACCAGCTACACGTCACACTGGGCGTGGCCTCCCCACAGCGGCCGCCCCACCGTGCGCCGGCCGGCCGGCGCGGCGCCTATAAAACACGACCACTGGCGTGTGCGCAGCCAGTGTTCACTGCGCTCTCGGTCTGCTTCAACCTTCCTGGTTGGACAGCTCTGAGAACCAGTTCCTACGCTAGCACACGCCGGGGTCCCGCTCCCTGTACTGTACTAGACTAGTTTGTTTACTTTGATTCTAAATAAACAACGTTCAGTTTTTAACTTGTGTTTGTTCATACAAACCTGCCACAATCTGGCGCACAACGCGAGGCCGAATCCAGGCAGCAAGATAGAAAACTTACGTCGTCTTCCACATCGCGAAGTCAAGATGTCAATGACAAGCGAGCAGTTCCAGCAACTCCTTAGCACCATCACGGCCAATAAACGGGGAACATTTGCATCCTGCACCTTCACGTACGACGGGAAAAAGAACTCTGATGCAGTAGAAGCCTTCTTAGCCGCAGCTACGGTTTATAAGTCTACGGAGGAAATAAGTGACTCAGACGCATTACGAAGTCTCCCACTTTTACTACGAGATGAGGCGGCAGCGTGGTGGCAGGGAGTGAAGACTGGTGTGACGCAGTGGGAAGATTTCTGCACTAAACTCCGCCACACGTTCGCCCCGAGAAAACCAACATTCATGGTGTATTACCAAATCACCCATGAAGTTCAGGATGCGAACGTTACGACAGAAGCCTTTGTCGCCAGGAAAAGGTCCCTGTTCTCATTGGCTCCCCCTCCGGCATTCACTGAATCCCAACAAATAGACCTAATCTTCTCACTCATCCGGCTGGACATAAGGAACCGCATGCCACGAGATACAGTGCCCACATTCGACAAACTCCTAGAGACGGCACGAGGTATTGAAGAGACCCTACGTGAGTACGCAGCAAGTTCGGAGACAGGCGAAATCAGGAACGCTCAGGGGAAGAAAGGTAAACTAAGGTGCACCTTCTGCAAAAATCCAGGACACACATCAGATGTCTGTCGTAAGAAGAAGCGGGCTGAAGGCACTCTTTCTTCTACAGTGAAAGATGTCTCAGAGGGTCAAACCCAGGCACCATCTCCTTCCCAGCCGAAGTTCTCCTGCTATGGGTGTGGAGCACCTGGAGTTTATAGGAGTAATTGTTCCACGTGCAAGAAAAGCCCGTCGCCGGTCAAAAAAGAAAACGTCGGTTTCTGCGCCCTTGATACTGCTGAAGAGACGCACTCACGACCTGCGGTGTTCCTGGAGGTGGAGGGGATAATGGGAACAGCATTCATGGACACATGCGCCAAGATGAGTGTCGCATCTTATAACCTCTACCAGTCCTTGCTGAAGGGTGGATGCAAATTCGAAAAGAAAACAGTGGATCTCACGTTAGCCGATGGCATTAAGAGGGAGCAGGTGGTGCTTGTGTGCAAAGCCATGGTGAACCTGAATGGTCGTAAAATAGCCACCAGGTTCATTGTGTTGCAGGAAGCTCGGGACAACCGCACACTACTAGGCGTCGACTTCTTGCAAAATGCGGGTGTAGTAATAAACATGCCTCAGTATACGTGGTCCTTCATCGACGAACCTGACTTGCAGTACGAGCTCTACCCGGAGGAATTCACCATCTTCGAATCCACTGTCATCAAGGAAATGATGATTTTGCCAAGTCCACTCAGCGCGATGACAGTGACAGACAATGAGGATGCTGCCAGCGGGTCCACCGCCATTCCTACGCCTCCATTGACTCCCCCTCCAGCGATAATGGCCGCGTGTGAAGCAGCAACTCCAACAAAAGACCAACACGCGGATACAGACTACAAACTGGCGCTGATTGATCTGACTTCCACGCCACCTAGCAAGAAAAAGCCTCGGCTGTTCGATGGGTACTCTCCAAGCTTCGCGGACTTCATGATGCGAGACGCTCAAATAAATGTCCACCGAGAAAACGCGGAGCTATCTCCACAGAGTAATAGCCTCTTTGATGCGAACAATTGGGACGTTCGTATAGACTCAATCGACGTGGTGGTACACATTACTCCGGCACAGGATAAGCTTCTCAATCAGCTGCTGGAGAAGAACAATGACGTTTTCAATACGAAGCGAGAGCCTACGAAACTGATTGAGCACACAATCAAGACAGTGGATGACAAACCAATTTCAGTACCTCCGTACAGATTATCACCACCTCGGAAGGAAGTTTTGCAACGAGAGATCAAGGCAATGTTAGCGGATGGCATCATCCAACCGTCTGTGTCACCATGGGCGGCCCCTGTAGTGCTGGTACCGAAGGCTAACGGGAGCATACGAGTCTGTATAGACTATCGCCGACTCAATGCGATAACTGTACCCGACCCATATCCTATTCCAAGGATTGATGATCTCCTGCACGAAGCGAAACCAACACCTTACATGTCCCTGCTAGACTTGAAAGCTGGGTACTGGCAGATTGGCGTCCGGAAGGAAGACCAAGACAAAACGGCATTCATCACCCCTTTTGGCGTGTACAAATTCACCCGCATGCCATTTGGTTTACGGAACGCTCCAGCAACATTTCAGCGACTCATTGACCGCATGCGAGTAGGTATGCCGGACGTGAAGCTGTTGGCTTATTTGGATGACCTGGCTATATTTTCGCAAACGTTTGAACGACACTTAGAAGACTTGCAGAAGGTATTCAATCAGCTAAAAGAGTTTGGACTTACCGCGAATCGAGGAAAATGCCATTTCTGCTGTTCTACCATCAAA
Source organism: Mythimna lalbum (assembly GCA_949319445.1). Lineage (NCBI taxonomy): Eukaryota > Metazoa > Arthropoda > Insecta > Lepidoptera > Noctuidae > Mythimna > Mythimna lalbum. The sequence goes on along the minus strand of OX439357.1, from coordinate 4,788,487 downwards.
TACTTGGGACACTATATTACACCGAAAGGTTTACAAGTGGACCCTGAGAAGACGGCAGCTGTCGCAAAGCTACCTGCGCCCTCCAATCTGAAACACCTAGTTGCATTTTTGCAGACGTGCTCGTGGTATAGAAGATTCATAGAGAACTTTGCGAAGATTGCGGAACCCCTGACTCGCTTAACAAAGAAGAATGTGAGTTGGGAATGGACAGAGGAACAGCAAAACGCCTATAATGAGTTGAAGTATCGCCTAACTTCTGCTCCAATTTTGAGACAAGCTGATGAGACTGTACCGTACATCATCAAAAGCGATGCCAGCTCCTATGCAATAGGAGCAGTTTTGGTCCAGGGGGAGGGTGAAGATGAACATCCTGTAGAGTTTGCTAGTCGTCTTCTGACACCCGCTGAACGAAATTATACAACCACCGAAAGAGAGGCGCTTGCAGTGGTTTGGGCGGTATCAAAATTTCGTGGATATATTGAAGGGCTGCCTGTCACCGTAATCACGGACCATCAAGCCCTGAAATGGCTCATGTCACTAAAGACGCCTACTGGTAGGCTGGCCAGATGGGCCCTACAGCTGCAGGCTTTCGACATTACCATCAAATATGCTCCTGGGAAAACGAATGTCATCGCTGATTTCCTCTCCAGACCGCCGTGTAATAATGAGACAGTAGGAACCTGTGGTATTTGTACAGTGACCATCGATATGCCCATGCGGAGCCCCGCTGAAATTAGGGATGAACAGCTAAAAGATGAAAGATTACAACAGATAGTGAAGGACCTAGAGAGTTTGAACAATGACGAAAAAGCGGTATACTGGAGCAACAAGGGCTACCTAATGAATAATGGGCTAGTCTACCGACACAGTCCCCATTCAGATTCCGAAGAGGCACAGTTGGTAGTACCTGAACATGAGTGGGCCAATATATTGTCAACATATCACGACAACCCCTTGGCCGGACATTACGGTTCGGATAAAACCTACCGCCGAATCTCAACAAGGTATTACTGGACTGGCATGAGAAAATACATTGAGAGTTACACAAAGAATTGCCTGGAGTGCCAGCGTTACAAGTCATCGAACCAAAAACCTGCCGGATTGCTCCAAACTACTGTTATGAATCAAAGATTCGAAGTCATTTCCTTTGATTTGTTTGGGCCACTACCAACTTCTCTAGACGGCAAAACCTGGATTTTCATCGTGGAGGATGTGGCAACGCGATGGGTTGAACTCTTCGCCTTACAACAGGCCACTGCAGAAAATTGCGCTATGACTCTGATCAACGAAATCTTTCTTCGCTTCGGTTTTCCTCGTCGTATGATCAGTGATAATGGACCCCAATTCGTCAGTGCCGTCATGCAACAGGTTGCTTTCACAATGAACATCAAGCATGCCTTCACTCCTGTGTATCACCCTGAGACGAACCCAGTGGAGCGGAAAAACAGAGATTTAAAACCACAGTTGGCTATCCTAGTCAAGGATAAGCACAGAGAATGGCCGGAGCACCTCCCAAGTATTAGGTTTGCGATGAATACCGCGAGCAGCCTATCAACTGGATTCACGCCGGCATACTTAACCTTTGGCAGGGAACTGAAAACACCAGATGACACATCCCATGATTTTAGGAAGATTCTGCAATCCGAGAACTTCGTCCCAGAGATCACCCCAAAGTTGATGCAATTAGCCAATACCCTGCAACAAGCTCGAGAAATTCAGGAACATGGCGAAGAACAACGTAAGAAGTACGTCGATAAACAGCGGCGGGAAGATCCTGGTTACAATCCTGGTGAACTGGTGCTTGCTACAACCCATACATTGAGTAATGCCTCACGGGGTGTAAGTAACAAATTCGCACCACGACGTGATGGACCCTACATTATAAAGAAACGACACGGCCCATCCTCATACGAAATTGCTGATCCACAAAAGTCAGACGTTGTGATTGGGATATATCACTCCTCCGCTTTGGTGCCTTATGTCGGAGAGTCATCCATGCTACCAGCTCCTGTACAGCCCCTGCGGAAGAGAGGACGACCACGAAAGCAAACCCTGGAGCATGACAGTGACACAGGACAAGCGGAAAAACGTGGAAAACCTAAAAACAGGCCTCCACTTGCTGGATCATCGTCGGGACGACTTCAGATCCAGAGGGGGAGACTGTAACAAAATCAACAACGTCCGAGCGCTCGGGCCGTGATACCAGCTACACGTCACACTGGGCGTGGCCTCCCCACAGCGGCCGCCCCACCGTGCGCCGGCCGGCCGGCGCGGCGCCTATAAAACACGACCACTGGCGTGTGCGCAGCCAGTGTTCACTGCGCTCTCGGTCTGCTTCAACCTTCCTGGTTGGACAGCTCTGAGAACCAGTTCCTACGCTAGCACACGCCGGGGTCCCGCTCCCTGTACTGTACTAGACTAGTTTGTTTACTTTGATTCTAAATAAACAACGTTCAGTTTTTAACTTGTGTTTGTTCATACAAACCTGCCACAGCTGGAAAAAAGCTGCCATTCAAGATGGGTTTTTAAATAAAAATATTCATTACGAACCAGATATGGTTAAAGCTACGCTTTTAGAACTGTTTCCACATAACGAGTCTTTTAATAAGTACGCTGTAGACGAAATGGCAGCACGACATGGGATCACGGTTTTAAGACTGCCCCCTTACCATTGCGAGCTAAACCCTATCGAATTGATATGGGCGCAGGTAAAGGGGCATGTAGCTCAAAATAATAAAACTTTCAAATTGACAGACGTGAGAAATTTATTTCAGGAAGGCATTCAAAAAATTACGGCTACCGAATGGTCTAAATGCGTATCCCATGTTGTCAAAGAAGAGGAAAAATTGAGTAGGCTAGATATGTTAATTGACAATATCACACACATTTATAATAAATGTTACAGAAAGTGACAGCGATAGCGATAGCGATGACGGCGACAATATTTAAAATAAATTATTACCATAATACGAGTACATCTATCTGTTTTATTTGTCATGTTCTTTCATGATCACATTTTTTTATTTATTTCACACACAATTATAAAAGAAAAGTCTCGGATCGTTAATTAATCGTCAAAACTAAATTACCGGTTCAGAAATATTTAATTTCCTGATATACTTAGTTTACGAGAGTAAAAATTATAAACGAGAAGAATCGATCCGAAAATATTCCATTTCCATATCGAATAATTTCGCAACGTCACTATTTAGTACTTGTCATAACGTTCCAACACTGAAATTGTAAAATCTGGAATCGAATTAAAATTCCGAGTATAGTAAATCGGCATTTGATTACCCACGTACGTAACAGAATATTTGTTTTGCTGGAAAAACTTATAACAACTAAAATAGCCATTAACACTAGCTCTGGCTGATTTGACTGACAGACAGCCTGAAAACTTAGCAGGTAATTAATGGGCAACCATTAAAAACTGCTTACAAACATTAAAGCCATTCCTAGAACTGAAGGAAATATTCTTTGGAGAAAAAAAGATTACCATGTCTACAATAGTGCCTTTGATTAAGAGGATTACAATTTTCTCTGAGAAACTTTTTACCGACGACACGAATCGGCACTGAAGTTCAGACGTCACTAATTGACATGGTGTCTCGCCAGCTTCGTTATGGAAAATCTCGCCAGCTTCGTTATGGAAAATCTCGCCAGCTTCGTTATGGAAAATCTCGCCAGCTTCGTTATCAAAAAAGGAGGTATTGGACAAGATGACAATGCTAAAAATGCCCAAATAGGGGTACTGACGAACTTTCACTTCTTATGAACAGTGGCGGATTTACCAATAGGCTGAGTAGGCTGGAGCCTAGGGCGGCAGATTTTAGGGGGCGGCAAATTTGGCCCAAATTTTATTTTTATCTTTCTTAATAAAAACTTAACATTACTGTACACTCAAAAAGAAACGATTAAATGATGTTCTGGTATCCTTCTTCGAAACGGCGCTTGATCTCGGGACACGACCTGGTTCGGCCAATTCCATTGAGGAAATGTCTCCGCTGAGAGGCACATTCGGCATGACACAACGCACTTCATAAATGTGCTTATAGTTAACTAAATGCACACAAATGAACACAAAGAAAAAATAATATTCTAAATTAGTATCTAGAACTAAGTTATTTTTTCGACAGCAATATTTTACTAAATATGATGAACTTGAATAGTTAGAATATGCATGTTACTTTTTTGATAACAATATTTTGCCACTAAAGAACAAGTAGTCTAAATAACTTTTTCTACAACACCATAAAAAAGCTAAAAGTAAATTATTTTTTCGACAGCAATATTTTGCTTCTATAATATAATAATAATAATATTCCACAACTATTACACAATGCCGTGTAGTCCCAAGCTAAGCAGAGCTTGTGTTATGGGTACTAGACAACTGATAAACATACTTATATATTTCTAAATAAATACATATAGATAAATTACACCCAGACACAGAACAAATGATCATGCTCATCACATAAACATTTGTCCTGGTTGGGAATCAAACCCACGACCTACGCCATAGCAGGCAGCGCCACTAACTACTAGATCAACAGGCTTGTCCTGATGAACAAGTAGCTAGATCTAAATTACGTTTTCTACAACACTATTTTGCAGTAGCGATAAATGAACAAGTAGCTAGATCTAAGTTAACTTTTCGACAACAATATCTTGCTACTTATTAACCTGCAGCCAGAATTAAGATTTTTTATTCGACAATATTTTGGTACTGGTAGCTGGAACTAAGCAATTTTTTTTTTCGACAAGAATATTTTACCATTGATGAACAAATAGCAAGAACCAAATGATTTTTTTGACTTAACAATTTTGCTATTGATGAACAAGTACCTAGTTAGAACTATGTTATTTTTCGACAACAATATTTTGGTACTGATGGACGAGTAGCTAGAACCAATTATTTTTTCGACAACAATATTTTGGTACTGATGGACGAGTAGCTAGAACCAAGTTATTTTTTCGACAAAAATATTTAAGTACTGATGGACAAGTAAAAAAAGAAAAGAAAGAAAAGATGGATGGATTGTGTGAGAAGTGATATGAATGAAAAGGGAGTTAGTGATAGCGTGACGAGCGACAGGACAGAATGGAAGAAAAAAACGTGTTGCGCCGACCCCAAATAAAACGGGATAAGGGCAGGAAGATGATGATGATGATGGACAAGTAGCTAGAACAAAGTTATTTTTTCGACAACAATATTTTGGTACTGATGGACGAGTAGCTAGAACCAAATTATTTTTTCGACAACAATATTTAAGTACTGATGGACAAGTAGCTAGAACAAAGTTATTTTTTCGACACCAATAATTTGGTACAATTGAACAAGTAGCGAGAACCAAGTTATTTTTTCGACACCAATAATTTGGTACTGATGAACAAGTAGCGAGAACCAAGTTATTTTTTCGACACCAATAATTTGGTACTGATGAACAAGTAGCGAGAACAAAGTTATTTTCTCGACAACAATATTTTGGTACCAACCGATGTGCAAGTATCTAGAACCAAGTTATTTTTTCGACAACAATATTTTGGTACTGATGGACGAGTAGCTAGAACAAAGTTATTTTTTCGACACCAATAATTTGGTACTGATGGACAAGTAGTTAGAACAAAGTTATTTTTCGACAACAATATTTTGGTACTGATGGACGAGTAGCTAGAACCAAGTTATTTTTTCAACACCAATAATTTGGTACTGATGGACAAGTAGTTAGAACAAAGTTATTTTTTCGACACCAATAATTTGGTACAATTGAACAAGTAGCGAGAACCAAGTTATTTTTTCGACACCAATAATTTGGTACTGATGAACAAGTAGCGAGAACCAAGTTATTTTTTCGACACCAATAATTTGGTACTGATGAACAAGTAGCGAGAACAAAGTTATTTTCTCGACAACAATATTTTGGTACCAACCGATGTGCAAGTATCTAGAACCAAGTTATTTTTTCGACAACAATATTTTGGTACTGATGGACGAGTAGCTAGAACAAAGTTATTTTTTCGACACCAATAATTTGGTACTGATGGACAAGTAGTTAGAACAAAGTTATTTTTTCGACACCAATAATTTGGTACAATTGAACAAGTAGCGAGAACCAAGTTATTTTTTCGACACCAATAATTTGGTACTGATGAACAAGTAGCGAGAACCAAGTTATTTTTTCGACACCAATAATTTGGTACTGATGAACAAGTAGCGAGAACAAAGTTATTTTCTCGACAACAATATTTTGGTACCAACCGATGTGCAAGTATCTAGAACCAAGTTATTTTTTCGACAACAATATTTTGGTACTGATGGACGAGTAGCTAGAACAAAGTTATTTTTTCGACACCAATAATTTGGTACTGATGGACAAGTAGTTAGAACAAAGTTATTTTTCGACAACAATATTTTGGTACTGATGGACGAGTAGCTAGAACCAAGTTATTTTTTCAACACCAATAATTTGGTACTGATGGACAAGTAGTTAGAACAAAGTTATTTTTCGACAACAATATTTTGGTACTGATGGACGAGGAGCTAGAACCAAGTTATTTTTTCGATACCAATAATTTGGTACTGATGAACAAGTAGCGAGAACCAAGTTATTTTTTCGACAACAATATTTTGGTACTGATGGACGAGTAGCTAGAACAAAGTTATTTTTCGACAACAATATTTAAGTACTGATGGACAAGTAGCTAGAACAAAGTTATTTTTTCGATAACAATATCTTGGTACCAACTGATAAACAAGTATCTAGAACCAAGTTATTTTTTCGACAACAATATTTAAGTACTGATGGACAAGTAGCTAGAACAAAGTTATTTTTTCGACAACAATATTTTGATACTTGGACGAGTAGCTAGAACCAAGTTATTTTTTCGACACCAATAATTTGGTACTGATGAACAAGTAGCGGGAACCAAGTTATTTTTTCGACAAAAATATTTAAGTAGGCTGATGGACAATTAGCTAGAACAAAGTTATTTTTTCGATAACAATATCTTGGTACCAACTGATAAACAAGTATCTAGAACCAAGTTATTTTTTCGACAACAATATTTAAGTACTGATGGACAAGTAGCTAGAACAAAGTTATTTTTTCGACAACAATATTTTGATACTTGGACGAGTAGCTAGAACCAAGTTATTTTTTCGACACCAATAATTTGGTACTGATGAACAAGTAGCGGGAACCAAGTTATTTTTTCGACAAAAATATTTAAGTAGGCTGATGGACAATTAGCTAGAACAAAGTTATTTTTTCGATAACAATAGTTTTGGTACCAACTGATAAACAAGTATCTAGAACCAAGTTATTTTTTCGACAACAATATTTAAGTACTGATGGACAAGTAGCTAGAACAAAGTTATTTTTTCGACAACAATATTTTGATACTGATGGACGAGTAGCTAGAACCAAGTTATTTTTTCGACACCAATAATTTGGTACTGATGAACAAGTAGCGGGAACTAAGTTATTTTTTCGACAAAAATATTTAAGTAGGCTGATGGACAAGTAGCTAGAACAAAGTTATTTTTTCGACAACAATATTTTAGTACCAACTGATGAACAAGTATCTAGAACCAAGTTATTTTTTCGACAACAATATTAAACTACTAATGAAAAAGTAGATAAAACTAAGTTATTTTGTCCACAAAGCAATTTTGCTACTAATGAACAAGTAGCTAGATCGAAGTATTTTTTCAACAACAATTATTGCGACTGATAAACCAGTAGCTAGAAGTAGAGTAGCTTTTTTTTCTTTTTGATCCATTTTATATTTTAGCAAATCTATACAAGACATCAAACTATTTGTATTTACTTAAAAAGAACATTTCAAGACCAATGTCTTGGCACTATCGGAAACCAGTGGGGCTTGAAATATTCTTGTACAGTAAATAGTCATAAAACACATTTTTCGAGTAATATTTTTTCTTTTCATGGACAAGACAGCACGACTTTTTATATTTAAACTCCACACTTTTTTGTTTCCCAACAACTAGTCTAAATGCCAATATCAATCAACCTCCCAGCGAGAAGAAGGCTGCAAAAATTCAAAACCAATGTAAAACTTTTTCTTTGACAACACAACAGACCTAGTACTATTTTTTTCCTTTCATGGACAATTCAGAACTCATAAATGTAGACTTTTTATGTACAAACTCCATATTAAACTCATCAAACTTTTTTGTTTCGCAACAAATATAGTATGAATGCCAATATCAACCAAACTACTGGCCTAAAGAAGACTGCAACAATTCACATTGCTGCCATTCATTTAGAAGACTCATGATACCATGAATGGCACTATCGGAGTCTATTCTTCTCATCGAGTTCAGTCTTTCCGTCACATGCTTCCCGAAGTTCCAATAGTTTTGGTCAGGCATCGGTTCAGCAACCAAAGGGTTCATAACCTCATAGCTAGCAACACATCATCTATGACCTGTTTACTACTTCAAACAGACATCCCACTATTAACCAAGTGACAAGATTTTTATGTGCATTCAAGCTGGATCACATTGCTGCCATTCATTTAGAAGACTCATGATAACATGACAGACACTATCCGAGTCTATTCTTCTCATAGAGTTCAGTCTTTCCATCACGTGCTTCCCGAAGAACCAATAGTTTTAGTTAGACATCAGTTCAGCAAGCAAAGGGTTAATATCTTCATAGGTAGCAACACATCTATGACCTGTTTACTACTTCAAATGTCGTGCTTTCAAGCTGGATCACATTGCTGCCATTCATTAAGAAGACTCATGATATCATGACAGGCACTATCGGAGTCTATTCTTCTCATAGAGTTCAGTCTTTCCGTCACATGCTTCCCGAAGAACCAATAGTTTTGGTCAGGCATCGGTTCAGCAACCAAAGGGTTCATAGCTAGCAACAGATCATCTATAACCTGTTTACACTTGGATTTCTTGTTTGATTTCTGCAGTGTTTTTGTTTTACGACGAGGTCTGTCAGTTCTCCGGCTTCGCTGACGAATGTTTAGTTCAAAATCATTTTCAAGTTCTGATTGTTGTTCTTCTTTCACGTTCAAGCTGGTTGCCAGGTCTTTGTAGTCATCAGTAACAGGTCCGAAGCTCTGAAATAATATAAAACTTCATGAGAAACAGTGGAAATACAGACTGCCTAAACTGTTGCATTAGTAGTGGTGTGGGGATTGGCAAAAGAGAGGTTTATGACCAGCAGTAAAACAGCATACAGAATATGCACTTGGAAGTGCAGTTCTAGACACCAGCAATACACTCACAGGTTCACCCTAGTTTAGGCAAATCAGGAACTGTGTTCTTTTTAATCTAAATATATAAAAATCAATTGCTGTTCGTTAGTCTCGCTAAAACTCGAGAACGGCTGGTCCGATTTTAATAATTCCTGTTTTCTTTTGTTCACCAACATACAGGGAAGGTTTAAAGGCAAAAATAAATAGATAGGTAGGGTAGGGTAGGGTAGGGTAGGGTATGGTAGGGTAGGTACTCAGTTGACGGAAGCGAAGCCGTGAGTAAAAGCTAGTATTTAATATACTTTATTGTAAATGTGCCCTATGTTATAAATTAACGATTTTTTATTACACAGCACTCATTATGCTCAACGCAAAATGGTGCCGACACCAACTAAAACGGGACAACAGCAGGAAGATGACTCATTATGCTCAACAGTGGACGAGATCGGATTGTGGAAGGATGGCTCTTGATTGAATGTCAATAGCTAGTATAGTAGTCCTCACTTGGAGATGATATTGCTGAACGAGATACAAAAAAGAAAATTTAAACAGAAAAAAAAAACATCAAAAAATTGTTTTAAAAGACATTGAAATCTTTATTATTGCCGTTCCGATGCGAAGATAGGTTACCTTAGGGGTAGGTGTTAGTTTAAGATTTCGTGATTATTTAGTAAGTGGTATTTCGCTTTTATATACATATATTAGCCTTCATGTTAATGTAAAAATTTACCAATGGGAACATACTCTTAGGATTTCAGGAAATAAAATAATATAAATATATCTGAGTGCAAATTTTTATCATAATTCATTCAGTCATTAGAGAGAGGAGAAACACACACATATATACACATTGAAGCTTATCATTTATAATATTAATGTGATAATATGATCATTAACCCTAGAAAGATAACCTACGTCGAAACGACGTATTCGATTTTGTAAAAATGTTGTAACTCGTTTGTTTTTTGTATCACCAAATTGCCCTTTCCTGCCAACTCAGTCGGCTATCGTAGCTTGCAGGACACACCCTTAACACTCGGGTAAGTTTAATACTTTCGTCAATATTTATCTGCCGTACGTCGAAGCGACGTATGGTTATCTTTAGTGTCAGTTTTTAGACTATTGGGAAAATGTGTTACTTTATTTTTTGAGAATAAGTATACGTCTTTTTTATTTGTTTTTTACTTATGTTATTAATAACATAATGATGTCACTAAATCATATAGATATTTCAGAAATCAGTCTGTTGTTGCATGAAATGAGCGATGAAGAGATTTAGGGGTCGGACATTGAAACTGAAGGCAATTTAATAGAAGATAAAGTACAAAGTGATACCAAAGACTGAAGTGAGTGCTCCCCCAGTACCACTACCCATTCGATATTGAAAATATGTCTGAAAATGATCCTGAAACTCCTGAAATTGCTTCGCCAAGTATGCTGAGTTGTACTATTATGCCACAGTAACAAATTCTTAGAGTAAATCATTGTACAGCTACTAAAGGTAGAACAAGTGGCCAATATTATGTCCTTACATATGAAATTAGCATTTTGTCTACAATTGCAATGTCTGCGACCTCCACCGTACTCCTCGGACCTTGCTTGAACAAAGTACCATTTTTTCCGGAATTTGGACAACTTCTTACAAGGACAAAAATTCAACTCCGATGCGGCAGTCCAATTTGCCTTCAAAGAGTTTATTGATACTTGCCCCCATGTTTTTTTTAGCAAAGTGATCAATGAACTACCTATGAGATGGCAAAAGTGCATAGATAACAACGGTCCATACTTTGAATAATTGAAAAAATATTTTACAAAAAAAAAAAAAAACTTTATATTCCTCCCGTACAAAACGTTAATTTCATGTGTAAGGACCTAATATTATACGGACATGATAAAATTTATGAAGAAACTCAGTAAATAATACCTTGATAACCCCATGAATGGAGACAAGGTAGCAAATGCTTAGTTAACAGACGAATATAAAAGATTTTTTTTTATATTATTGCCAAAAATACAAGCAGAACCTCCCACACAAAGTAAAGGTATCCCTTAGGCAAAGAAAAAATAATAGTATGCTTTTTTCCATAAAAAATTAGAAAAATGACAAAAACAAAGTGTGACGGCTGCAAAAAATCCCATTTGTGAAAAGCACAAGTCCAGCGCCTGATCTAAGTGCCGTTGAGGCTAAAATGAATAAAAATGGTTATTTTCTCATGTTTTTTATATTATAGAGATTGTAAAAAGTTAATTTTGAAAAGTTTACATAATAAGTTATACGACTGACGGAGAATTTCCGAAAGGCTTAAGATTGGTAAAGTAAGAAGTACCTTGTTCTGTTAATTATTTTTTTTTTCTATGAAAAATATAAATAAACTCTAATGTTTTTCATTTACTCACAGTAAAATTATAGTACGTAATACATTATATCACATTTATAAACCTATTATATACATAATTCAATATATGCTCACTCAAACATTCGCACGTCGAGTCGACGTATGGTTATCTTTAGTGTACAGTGAAATATGGTTATCTATCTAGGGTTAACATTTCATAGTTTAGCTTAATAATAATTAGTTATAGTATCTTTTATGTATTAGTTTATTATTCTGTAATGATTATTTTTGTGTATTTTATCTATGGGCCTTAGATGCCTGAAAATAAAGGATTATTATTATTATTATTATTATTTTCATCTGTTTATTAATCTCAGGACCCTGAGGTCCTGGGCCTTTGAGAGGCGTACAAGGGGCCGAAGCCAACTCGCAGAGGCCCTTTTGGTTACTATAATGGAACGTGATACCAACCGACGATTATCCCTGTGCGCGCTATACTAGTGCACCCAAGGACAACCCCCGGTTTGAAAAACTATTGCGACATAATATGAAAAACAAAATAATAGGGCTATGATTTTTGGAGTCTTAAGTGGACTGGTAATATGGAGCTATGTTAAGACTATGGCCCCTGCCTGAACAATTTCATTAATATCTATCGATAAAAGGCAGGGGGTGACTTGCACACTCAATAAATGGGCCCCCTAAAACGGCCGCTAGCACGAAGTGACGTAGCAACAAGAGGGCAACATATCCTGAGGCGCTTGAGGAGTGGAGAGGCGTACCACGGCTATCAGGACAATCCCGGAAGTACGGTCAAGATCCCTACCAGCACCTTACTGGATTATGCATCCATCTCCCGTGCATGTTTGCTCTTGCGACTCTCCACTCAAGCCAGCCAATAAAGGCAAGAGAGAGGTGGGAGCTCTGTTCCTCGTCAGTGTTCACTACGACCGGCCAATAAAGGCAAGCCGGAGATGAAGAACAGGAATTCTCCCGGGAGATCGGGTCCGTGGGGTCGCTAATACCCAACAGTTCGCCACAAAACTGCCCTGCGGATTGTATCTCTCTTAGTCTGGCCCCTCACCCTAGGTATGTTACGGTAAAGGTAATTCTACCGATACAGACCTAGGGCATGTTGGAGCACACAAGCCCCACCACGACGTCAACGTAGAGATACGACGATGGGGTTATTATTATTATTATTAACGGTTTCTGTATTATCGGCTCCATCATTAATTATATACACATTTTTCCTCATTTGTGACAATTTTTTAAAATGTTTCTATATTATTTAAACCAAATAAAGTGTCTAGAATTACATTTTAAAATTACCCACTCTTTGATTGTTATTATTTTAAGAGATCTCAGGTCCTTTACACCAAAAGTTTTGTTACTTAGTACAACCAAGAGAATATTCAAGCTGAACACACTGAACAATTTCAACTATGATATAATATTCTATAACTATCACACAACGCCGTCTAGGCTCAAGCTAAGTAAGCGTGTTATGAGTACTAGACAATGAGTAACAAACATATGTACTTAGATATTACTAAATCATCATCAGCCTTTTTAATGTTCCCAATACTGGGATTCGGCCCTCCTTTCTATGAGAGTGAAAGGGCCTTTGGCCACATTGCCAGAAAGAGAGGTCTGGAAAAGTTGCTGCTTACAGGAAAAGTAGAAGGGAAAAGACTACACTAGAGACAAGTCTGCAGACGCCATCCACATCGCCGAAGATGGACAACATGGGCGTATAGTCTACAAGAAAGTAAATTGTCGAAGTTACAACACTCCATATTGTGGATAAAATATGCAGGGAGGAAAATGGAAAACCAATTCTTAATCTGCTGTCAAATTAACTTTGCAACTGAACAGCTTTTGGAAGTCACCATTAAGTTTTATTCTACCTACAACTATCAAGAAAAAATAAAATTGAATAACTGGCATGTAACGGAGGAGAGACGGTTAATTCATTAAACCCCAAGCAAACACCGACATTTCTCTGATATTGTCTTTCTATCGTGTCTCTAATTGATGTTATTCAAAAGGTTAAAAAGATGGCACAACCTCGATAACGGGCTAAAAAGGAGGAAAAAAAAGAGTGAAGACCCCAATCACCAATAACCATCCACCCACTTGCTTTTAGTCAACAGACTAATTGCAGGCAAAGTCATCATCATTATCATGTTAAGAGTTAAGCACTTGTCCCGATTTATTTAGGGTCGGCACAACACATTTTTTTCTTTCATTCTGTCCTGTCACTCGTCACACTATCACTTTTTTTTTTTTTTTCCTTTCTTTATCTTGCAATCGGTTCGTGAACCATTAGCAGATTTTGTGGGAGTCGGTTAGCATCAAGGTTCATTCTTCCAGTGAAGAATCTGCCTTCTCAGTATTATTTCCACCTTGCTCTAACTAGCAAAGTCCCAAATGTGGTGGCGTTTTAATCGTTTAATAGCTGCTGGTTTACTCAGAGCTGTGGCTAAGGTGTTATTATGGGTCATTAGTCTGTCTTTGTAGGACTTTGATCTGCGCTCTATTTCCTCCTTTATGGTTCCAATCTGTAGATGCTCATGTAGTTCAGAGGTTTTGATAAACCATGGAGCATTTGAGATGATTCTGAGAGCCTTATTCTGGAATCGCTGAAGAATCTCCAGATTTGAGTTCTTTGCTGAGCCCCACAGTTCCACACCATATGCCCAGACAGGTTTCAATACTGCTTTGTAGATAAGGATCTTGTTCTCAAGTGATACGTGTGATGTTCCTGCCAAAAGCCAGTTCATTTTACGAAGTGTGATATTCAGCTCATCACGCTTTTTTTCTATGTGGTGTCTCCATGTTTGTTTCCTGTCAAGATGTATGCCGAGGTACTTAGCCGTTACGCCATGTGGAAGTATATCTTCTCCAAGTCGAACAGGTGGGCAATCTTCCTTTCTTAGTGCGAATGTCACATGAACAGATTTGTTCGCGCTTGCTTTTATTTTCCACTCTGACATCCACTTGTTGATCTTGTTGAGTTGGACTTGTAGCTTTTGTGATGCAATATGTGGATTTCTGTCACTGCACAGAGCCGCTGTATCATCAGCGAAGGTGGCACTAAGAACATCCTCTGTTGTTGGCAAGTCTGCTGTGTATATAAGGTAGAGTGGCGGACCCAGCACTGAACCCTGAGGCACGCCAGCTTTTATTTCGTGAAATTTCGAGTACGAGTCATTAACTTTTACCCGAAAGATTCTGTCTTCTAAGTATGACCTCAGCAGTACGTACAGGTTATGCGGCAGTTGCTTCTTTATTTTGTACAGTAGTCCCTGGTGCCAGACCTTGTCAAATGCTTGTTGTACGTCCAGGAATACAGCTGAGCAATACTCCTTCCGCTCTAAAGCTTCTCGGATCTTTTCCACCACTCTATGCACCTGCTCTACCGCTGAATGTCCCATTCTGAATCCGAATTGGTGTTGGGGGATAAGTTCGTCATTTTCAAGTACTTTGCTGAGCCTACGAGCAGTGACTTTCTCGAACAGTTTGGACATGACAGGCAGAAGACTTATTGGCCTGTATGATGACACAAGGTGATGTGGTTTTCCTGGCTTCGGAATCATAATGATTTCGGAAACTTTCCATATACTTGGGAAATGTCCAGTTCTCAAAATCCCATTGAAGAGCTGCGTTATGAAGACTATGGCCTTCTTGGGAAGTTGTCTCAGAATTTCAGCAGTTATCAAGCAGTATCCTGGAGCTTTGTTTAGTTCTAGTTCTTTCACTAATTTCCAAACTTCGCGAGGAGAGCAGCACTGCAGTGGTGGACTAAGTTGGATGTCTGTTTCTAGGTAGTTTTGAATCTCAGAGTCAGTTGCTACACTACCTTTGTTAGGGGTAAATACATTTGCCAAAAAAGTTCCAAAGGCTTCAGCTTTTTCTTCGTCCGTTTTTGCCCATTTGTTATTTTCCAGCTTTAGAGGATGGTGTGTGTTTTGTGGAGCAGTTTTGCTGTTTTTTACGGTTTTCCAAAGCGAGTATTGATTTTTTGCTATGGCGTCCAGATTTTCCAACTTATTTTTTAAAGTCTCATTTTCAATATTTTTCAAATATTGCTTCAAGTCAGCGGCTGCTCTATTGAACTCTCGTTTGTCGGAAGCGCGTGCGCGTGCGCTTATATAATAAGCTACCAAATGATCTAAAAACTTTAAACATTAGATTATTTAAGAAAAAATTGTATGAATGGTTATCGATGAATAACTTTTATTGTGTTCAAGAATTCACTGAAAAAAAATTGTTAATTTAAATTTAATTTACTTAAGCTAAAGATTTGCATGCTATTACATAGCGAAACATGTTTGTTCCTATATACCTTTTTACCACCTTTTATACCATGTTTTTTAGCAAATAAATATATTATTATTATATTATTATTATTATTATTATTAAGGATGACGACTGTTATGCCATACTCTTCGAAGTCTTCTTTTCTCTAGTACCTTACTTTTTGTCTCTTTAGAGATATTAATATGTCTTGATTTGGCAGGAACTGGTGTGCATTTCCATGCTGCTGTCTGGATAAGGTTTGTAATGTATGTCGCAGCTATAGTCACACTATCACTAACTCATTTTTCTTTCATATCACTTCTCACACAATCCATCCATCTTTTCTTTGGCCTCCCTCTCCCTCTCCATCCATTCAAATGTAAACTCAAAATTCTTTTAACAACATGCCTTCCATCCCTCCAGGCAAAGTACAGATTATTATTATTATTATTTATTATATCTAGCCCCTATATTCCCACTGCTGGGCAAAGGCCTCCCTCCACTCCTTCCAATGTTACCGGTTTTGAGCTACTTCTTTCCAATTCCCAAGGAAGACATCCAAGTCATCCCGCCATCTCCTTCTTGGTCTGCCGCGACCCCGACGTGCGATTTCAGGGCACCAATTTTGCGTTTTCCTGGCCCACCGCTCGACAGACATGTCCAGCCCAGTCCCACTTAAGCTGGGCAGCCTTCTGAACTACGTCAATGATTTGCGTTTTGGAGCACAGTGTAGTGTTTCGAACGCGATCCGTTATTTTAACACCTAGTATGCTGCGCTCCACAGCACGTTGGCAAACCTTGAGTTTGGACCTTTGCATGTTAGTCAAAGACCAAAAGTACAGAATAAAAAAGTAAAAAAAATTTAAATACCTCGTAGTCTTCTTTTTTGCAGACATCTTTCAAAAATTGCAGAGGCTTCCATAGCGGCCAGCATGGCACATAGATGTCTGCCGGAGAGTTTGCTTTGAGCTTGGAACGCTCAACTCTTCGATGGTTATGGTTAAAAGTACTTCTGATGTTCACCCAACGATCTCTTACGGAGCGAGCTGAAGAAGAAATTATTATCATTACCTACCTTACAAAATTTATAATAATGATGGCGGATGAATAAGTAATTCAATTACTCTGATACCATGTCTAACTTGCAATGACTGTAAAAATATAAAATCATGTTGGATTTACCTCTAATTCATGAATCCCCAAGCGACACCCGGTGGCCGCGTATCTATTGTCTTACTATTGTGTCTCTAATTGACGGTATCTGAAGGGTTAAGTAATTAGCAAGCAGTCATCATCTTCCTGCCCTTGTCCCGTATTATTTAGGGTTGGCGCAACACGTTTTTTTCTTCCATTCTGTCCTGTCACCCTATCACTAACTCCCTTTTCTTTCATATCAATTTTCACACAATCCATCCATCTTTTCTTTAGCTTCCCTCTCCCTCTCCATCGATTCACTTGTAAACTCAATAACTCTTTTAGCAACATGCGTTTCATCCCTCCTCTTTAAATGACCATACCAAGACAAACGGTTTCCAAGCAGTACTCTAGGATAATATAAAATAAATTACAACGTTTAATTTTAGTTCAAGCTCGCTATTTCTGGTCAGTGGGTCGTCTTAGGGGCGGATTTTCTAGTTCCTACTAGAGACGTATCAATATTTAGAATAATACAGAAACAACTCGCGCAACAGACAAAGAAAAACCGGCGGTTATAGACGGTATGAGTAAAACTTTGAAAAGTACTTACCTAAGTGTGAGGATCAAAATGATGGTTAGAGATGGTTAAATTATTATTGACAACTTACCAGTAAACCCTCTGCCCAGTCTTGCCGCAAACTCGGCGTATGCTTTGTACTTTTGCTGGATTTGATGATTCGTATTCCCGGCGGGACGCCATATGTAATCTCTCTGGCGAACAAATGCGACTAAATCTAGTTCTAGCTTTCGCGTCCAGTAACACGGTTTACGAGGCATTGAAAATACTTCTTAACAATTTTGTTAATAAAATGCAAATTAATGAGCAAATTGATTAACTTTGAACAAGTTTTGTGTCCACCCTAACTCTCAAACTCAAAGTCCAATAAACACCAGTCACCAAGTAAAGGAAAAATCGTGATCAAAATGAATGACGGAGACGGACGGAGACGGACACCGCGGTGACAGTGTTGCCAAGTCTATACTGTGTGGTTGCTAAAAACATCTAAAAAAGTGCTAAATTGCTGTGGACTTCCAAAAAGTGGCGTTAGAACTTTTTTGATAATCTCACCGCATTATGTACTAGCTTTATATTAAAAACAGCTTTTGACTCTGCGAAGGAGTTTATACACATTGCGCTTAGAGGATAACAAACAAACAGGCAAACAAAACTACAATACAGAATATGAAGTATATTTAGTATAGCGCCGATTACCACGTGGGTCAGGTGGCATCGATAGACGACCGATACCAAACCAATACCGGCCGATATCTAGTGGCCGGTAATTGTTTTCTGATTCACTCTCATTTTGTGTAAACTTCAGCTTGGTGAAGCTGAAGTTTACACAAAACCAACTTTTTCAATAGAAAGTTTTGCCAGACAAACCCGATAAATAGTTTAAAAAATTTCCATGTGTTTTTTTTTTATTACAAATAAAGCTTAATCTAACTACACTAATATAATAAAGAGGTAACGTTTATTTTGGTTTTTATTTTATAGTATAAGGAGGTAATCTCTGGAAATACTGGTTCGATTGCTAAAGTTTTTTCACCGATAGAAAGCTGCTTAATTCCTGAGTGACATAGGCTATATTTTATGTACGCGGGCGAAGTTACGGGCAATGGTTAGTTATATTTTCGCACTGAGGTTTAAGTCATTTTTGTACTCTTTCGGATCGTTCTTCCACCCTTTTCTATAAATATGAGAAAAATTACCTGTTTTGCTTAAAAAAAAAAAAATCTATTTCCTTAGTTTATCTAACATACTGAACTTTTGCTCTCTATTTACACACAATCACTTAATAAACTTTATCAAACTAACTAAAAGCAAGACCAAGAAAGTGTTATCTCATTATAGAACAAACATCATCTTGCGTTTGGTACTAGAAAAATAGTTACAAAAAAACTAATAAAACGCTATAAAACTAATAAACTATTTTTCTAGTACTTTAATTCTGTGATAACCAGAAAATTTCGCTTGAATGGTATTTAGTGCGAGAATCAGTGCTAGGTGCTGTGTGTTAAATTTCAGTGCTGGCCGTGTGTAAATAGTACCAAATCTAGCACTAAAAGTGCTGTGTTGGCAACACTATTCACATGACGGCACGGCGAACGAATGTGAAGTATTGTGAACAGTTTGAACGAACAAGGCAAACTATTTTTTTTTCTCAAAAACTATGTGTTTTACTTTTTAGACACAAATCTCTTCAACAAAAAATTATGAGCTCAAAACTCGCTGTCCAGTATTCTACAGTTTAGCCATTATAATACTAGAGAGCTTTTGTTCTTGAGACCCGTCGAGATTTATATTTCATCGTTATACTGCCATCTATTGGGGAATATGAATTCTTCATATTGTTGGTTTGAGTACAAATTATGCATACAGTCTTGGAAGCGCTCTAGATCAAATAGTTTGACTGCGAGTGTACAGATAGCGCTTATCAAAGAATAAAAGTGTTATATTTTTGTTGGAAATAATTATTTTTTAGTTTATAATTTGTAAGTTAGGTTTTCCCAAAAAAACTGAACATTTTTATTACCATCTCTTTTTTTAGAGGTGGCTTATCATTCTACTCTCTCCTGATCGGGATGCAGCAAAAGGGAGTGTCAGACTTTTACCGACTACAACCCATCTGTGTTCCTTCAGTTGCCCTTTGTGTTCCAAAGCCATGGTAACTTATTCGAATAATACCGCAGCCCTAACAGACATCGACCGCTGACTTGAGCACAACACGCCGTTGACCTAGGCTACCGTATAGCCAGACGGCGAGCTACCCATTCCTCGCCGTCCCCAAGCCCAAGCCTGAGGTTGCCGAAAACACTCGACATCCAGGGCGTCTCCTGGTGCGACGACTGGGATCGACTTCACTTCGATATTCCAGTTTAAAGTTGACTTTATAATACCTGTACAAGATTCTTGGTTTTCTTTTCTACATGTCATTAGGCTCGATGGCAGTTGAAATGTTGTGTGATGAATGTGCTTTATCCGTAGGATACTTATATAAAATATTTGCTATTGCCATGCTTTTTTCTGGTGATGTTATTCTCGATATTGTATTTATTGTAAGTGACAATGTCATTTTGACACAAAATGATTTTCGCCACTATATTCTAAGCAAAAACAATTATTTTTATTTTTATGTTTATTATCTAATTTGGAAAGTATTTATTATCAATAATTAAAGCCAAGCATATTATGTTACTTGACCAAGATTTATACTAGTAACAACATTAAAAGTTTAATTTAGCCAAAATTCATAAATGTCAAGCCAGCAAAAAAAAACTAAGCCATGATTATTTATTTCGATCTATGAAATTTTTTTGCTGTCCTTAGACTGGCCATAATTTTGATAAAACTAAGTCAATTTATTCGTTGGTAAATATCATGATAACTTATATCTAGGCACTTTATAAATATTCATGAATAATTATGTTAGTTTCTAGGGTCAAAATAACTACATTTTATTTAGTCCGTATTTTAGATTATAAAAAATCATTGGACACGTATTTTTTCTTTTTTCAATTAAACAAAAAAGAACAAAGATATACTTCGCCCATTAAAATTTACGTGTGACGTCACCACGTGCGAAAAAATGCAGCACGGCGTGATGTTACACGTAACTTATCCTTGTCATTTTTGGTTTAATTTACAAATAAAAAAAATATGCTCCTTATTTTGGAATAATCTAAAAGACAGACTAATTACATTTTTTACAGCAACTAGCCTATTTTCTCGCTGTTGGTCTTTACTATTGACAACGCGACTACTTGTAATGAGCTTTCTAATTAGGAAGATCTAATTTTCAAAGTGATGACATTGGTCGCAGAACAGATCGATAGGGACAAAAGGTTCTAAAGTCACGACATCGTATCGAAAGACGCAGCGTTGGAAGACCTCGCAAAAGGGGGACCGATGTCCTGGTGATATTCGCGGGAATCCAATGGATACGAGACGTGGTTTGGCATTACCATAAAATCCAGCATGATAACGCGTGTGGCCAGGATTAAAATTTGCATAGCTGTGAAGTGGCATGACATTAGAGCTTATCGAACGCGCCGAATGGTTTATAACTTCCGTTTCCGTGCAAAATGGCGGCATCGCGACTCTGTGGCATGGACATTGGATTTTTGGTGTATTTAACACTTTTTTGGCAAATCATTTTGTCAAATTCTTGACAACGTGTTTGTTTTGTATTTCTTTCAGTTAGGACCTATATCAGGTATGATATGACATTGTTCTTGACATCGTAAATGATAGTAAAAAGAAATTCTTCTATCTTGTATCATTTTGTACTTTTTCATTTTATAGAAAGATATTTTTTTTTTGTTTTTTTTTTTACTGTTAATTCACGCTAAATACTCTCCAATGTTTGATGGTTTATTAACAGTTCGCACGTGTTTTGGCAAAATTGTGGTTTTTTTTTTTTTTTTTTTTTGTCGACGGGGAAAATCATCTTTGACGAAACCCGCTCTTGGGTGGAGCGAGAGACAGTGTCAGACTTTTACTGACTAAAAACCCCGCGCCGTTCCTTCTAGCCTTCATACCGGGGCGCGAGCTCCCTTTCGGACAACCCTGTCCCCAGTAGGCTTCGACTCAGCTGGGCTGATTGTTGCTGACAACTCCTTGAGGCGCGCGGGAACAGTGCGTGCCGTCGACGTCTTGGACTCGGTCCATTACCGGACGATCGGACAGCGAGCTACCCATGGCTCGCCGTCCGCGAGCCCGCGTCTACGGTGGCCGGAAATCGGGATCGGAATCCCGGCGACGGCGGCGAGGGCGCCGTTGCCTGATGCGGTCGGCCTCCTCCTTTGCTAGCATTACTGCTTCGCAGAAGGAGGCTACCGCCTGCCATTCCTCCTCGCTCCGGACCATGGCTTCGACCAGGGCCCGGCGCGAGAGGTCTCCGCCGCCGATCGCCCCCACGAGGGCACGGCGATGCTCCGCCCAGGCAGGGCACACCTCGACGGTGTGCTCCACCGTGTCCTCCGGGCGTTGCGCACAGTGGCGACACCCGGGCGTCTCTTCCGCTTGAATCCGATGCAGGAACCTCCCGAGGCAAAATTGTGGTGTCTTTTCCACAAAGGCCATTAATTAAGAATTGAATAGAATTGAAGTACTCTGTAAGTTAATCTTCACTGTGGCTGATAGGATGACTGTCACAATGTTATATAGCTGTTTTAAACGGTTCTGCGGGATAGGCTATGATAGCCAGTGACGGATTAATCCTTAATGAAATTAAGCAATTGCCTGGGGCATCACGTTTGGGGAGGCACCAGAAAAAGCACAAAAAATAACCGTCCTCAGGGCAAATCGCTCTTATAAATAGAGTCCGATAATATGTTAAAAACGTTAGAAGTTAATACTATTTTGCGTGAATTCAATGCCCGGAAAAACCGCAAGGCGCATTTCAATAAATAAATCATTTAATTTTGTGCTTTGGTTTTTATTTTTGTCGCACCTACTCCACTTCAAAGGTACGTTACATCTCATCTTATTTTACAAAAAACTAATGTTTTTAGCCGGTAAAGTTTTAAAGACCGATTTTAGGAGATATACGGATAGGGGGCCCACAGGCGTGGATTTTTTAGGGCAACAAGCAGTCTTAATCCGTCACTAATGATAGCGAAGCTGGGTAAAAGCTACTATCGAAACTTATTTATCATTTACATATTTAAAAAAATATTTTGACCTAACAGAATTAATTTACTTGCTAGTACTTATAATGTTAAACACATAATTCACGTTCAGTATCACTTGTGTATAATGCAAAGGAAGAGAACATTCAATTCTTTTGTAAAGGAAATTGAATAGTCGTTTGTATGCAGCGCCTTGTTGTATTAACGGCGCATAGAGAGGAGGAATTGGATATTTTTGCTATTATAATTTTGTCAGGCGCTTAGTATATCTTCTATACTAATATTATAAAGACGTAAAAGGAGAATGCTCTTGCTCCATAGAAAAAAAAACCCAGCTCCGACAGAAACGAGATATATCTCTAATTATCAATAATGATAAGTAATAACACAATAACCAGCTATTATCATGATCCTTACTTGCAAACAAAAAAAAATTTAGAATTAAATTCAGTTTTATTAAACAGGCGTCGACTTTAAAAATTGCTTAATTCCAAAGAATATCAAAATCGCCATATAGTTGCCTGTAATATTTGAGGAGTTCCCTCTATTCCTCATGGATACCATCATCAGAACTGGATTTAAAAAATATAAGACCAACCTGGAAGCATATCCTTTTAGGAGAAAAAACAAAATTGCAAATCGGTCTATAAACGACGGAGTTCCGAGGTAACAACATAAAAATAAAACAAAATTATTAAAAAAAAATAAACAAATAAGTATAAAAAATTCAACCGAGTTGAGAAACTACTCCTTTTTTTTAATTCAGTTAAAAAGAATGAATATTGAATTGTAATTAAGCAGTTTCAAAGTCAACGCCTGATTAATAAAACTTGCAATTTTTTTTTTGTTTGCAAGTAAGGATCACGATCATAGCAGGTTATTGTTTTATTACTTACTATTATTGATCATTTGAGAGACATCTCGTTTCTGTCGGAGCTGGGTTTTTTTTGAGCATTCACTTTTGTAAGTTTGTTAGAATAGAATAGAATAAACTTTATTATACACCAAAATAGTAACAATGACATAGAAACTTGAAGTTTGTATGTAGTGGGTAATCTCTGGAAGTACTGGTCCGATTGCTAAATTTTTTTCACCTATAGAAAGCTGTTTTGTTCCTGAGTGACATATGCTATATTTTATGTACGCGGGCGAAGCCGCTGGCAAAAGCTAGTCTCTGAATAATTTGAGTAAATCTGAAAAAAAAGCAACCCTTCATGCAGTCGGATAAAAAATAGGTTACTATATACATAACACGGTTTGTATAATTTTATAAAATTTCTTTGAAAGTGCCAGTTTAATTTTTGGCGGGGCCAGTTATGGCCGATGTTGGTCAGGACTGCGGGTCGTTCGAAAGAGTTACTGTGGCCCACGGAAACGGTAACTGAAGGAAAACATTGATTTAGATAGTAAAAATCTGGTACATACTCCACCCGGTGAGGGAGCAGCAGGTGCCCAGCTGGGTAGAAGCCTACTGGGGTTAGTTTCGAGAGGTAGCTCAGACCCGGTATGAAGGGACGAAGTAACGGGGTGAGTTTTTAGTCAGTAAGAGTCTGACACTATCTCCCGCTCCGTCAAAGAGTGGGGGTGGTCTTTAGATGATTTTCCCACCATAAAAAAACCGGTGAGGGAGAAGTCACACATTTATCAGTATCAGTAGATAAGTAGTATAATTTTCGCTAGTGTGAAAATAAGTGTATCAAGCCTGCGCTCTAGGAGAGAGAATAAAAAGTAATATAAACTTTTTTAAATTATCTTTACTTTAACCTTTCGAATAACGCCATCTAGTAAAGCATTTGCAATTTATCGAAGTTCAAAACAGAACACAGATGGCGCTAAAAGTATTATGTTTCAAGCTTGTCAACCAACTTAATTCATGAATCCCCAAGCGACCACCGGTGGCCGCGCATCTATTGTCTTACTATTGTGTCTCTAATTGACGGTATCTGAAGGGTTAAAATGAAGAGGTTCTCAATTCAGTTGATTTTTTATTATTGTTACTACTTACTTCAGAACTGTGACATTAATTATCATTGATAATTTATCCCAAAAACCACGATTAATAGAAAATCATGGTTTTTGGTAGGTACTTTAGAAGTTCTGAAGCTTCGAAATTGACTCTGAAAGCAAAATTGAAAAACTATAAGTACGTTTGTGAACAGAATCGTGCTATTAATTTCAATAAAATCCTGCTAATTATTTAGACGAGAATATTTCCTAATGTAATTAGTAAATCACATGTTTGTACAATAAGAAATTTATGGATATACTAGCGACCCGCCCCGGCTTCGCTCGGTGCAATATTATACATATAAACCTTCCTCTTGAATCACTATATCTATTAAAAAAAGCCGCATCAAAATCCGTTGCGTAGTTTTAAAGATTTAAGCGTAGGTACATAGGGTTATAGGGACAGAAAAAGCGACTCTGTTTTATACTATGTAGGTACTTATGTAGTGATGTAAACAGGTTTGAAAATCAGAGTTTCTGAGCCAAATAGCGCGTAAAGGGCAGTGAAGGCTCTTAAAACCATTTTCTATACGAAATATTGATTGATTTACTTAAGTTACGCACATTCTGAAGAACACTTAACTAGCTATTTTTTTTGTGTAAACATTTCTAAAGATCAAAGCCATTTGAAAGGAGTAGGGAAAACAAGCGAAAACATATCATGTTGTTAAAAGTGTTTTTTTGGATAAAGTACCTATTATATACCTATACCTAAGCATATTAGTCATGTGAAAAAATCTTAACCCTTCAGATACCGTCAATTAGAGACACAATTGTAAGACAATAGATGCGCGGCCACCGGTGGTCGCTTGGGGATTCATGAATTAATGTGTTGATAATGTTATAACATTATTTTTAGTTAATGCGAAACTTGAATATAATTTGTTCAGAATCAGTAACTGAATGGATTCCAATATTTTATACACGTCATAATCATATTTTTCCCAAAAATATTTAAAAAGGTCCCTAGTTGGACACCACCGACACTAAGTACTACATAGGTCACGGCAGGTCATAGCGATCATTAGGAGCCAGTAAACAGCTGGATGTAAGCGCAAAACAACCCCTCAGTCGCTGTAGATGGCCCGGTGACTATGTATTTTTGCTGACATAACGAGCTTAAATAACTTTATGATTTTTCATGATACAGTTATGAAATACAATTTTTTCACATCTATTGACTCGGCCGTTAGCAAAGAGTATGCCTCAGAAAGTAATGTTTTATGGCACTAAATGGGAGCAAGGGCTGGGCACATTACACGCGGAACAGATGGTCGACGGGGCCGAATGGTTCTGAAGTGGCGACCGCGTACCATACCGCGACCGTACAATACAATATCCTTTTATTTTATTTTAAGGTTTATTAGAACAAAAAGCATAAAATATAAGGAATAATATTCAAGGGCTTATTACATCGAGTAAAATTATTTTCTTTTTGTCTATAGGCTGAAATGATGATGATGATCCCCGCTTGGGCAGAGCGTCGCCGCGCCCTCGGGTCGATCGGCGGCGGCGATCTCTCGCGCCGGGCCTTGGTACAGGCCATGATCCAGAGCGAGGGGGAGTGGCAGGCGGTCGCCTCCTTCTGCGAAGCAGTAATGCTAGCAAGGAGGAGGCCGACCGCATCAGGCAACGACGCGGAATTCCGACCCCGATGTCTGACCACCGCAGGCGCGGGCTTGCGGACGGCGAGCAATGAGTAGCTCGCTGTGCGACCGTCCGGTAACTGTCCGGACCGAGTCCAAGTCGTCGACGGCGTGCACTGTTCCCGCGCGCCTCAAGGAGTTGTCAGCAACAGCAGTGGCCCAGCTGGGTCGAAGCCTACTGGGGCCAGGGTTATCCGAAAGGAAACTCGAGCCCCGGTATGAAGAGGCTAGAAGAAACGGGGTGGGTTTTTAGTCAGTAAGAGTCGGACACTATTTCCCGCTCCACCCAAGAACGGGGTTTGTCATAAGATGATTTTTGCCACCGTAAAAAAAAAAATGGGGCCCAACTGGGTCGAAGCCTGCTGGGGCCAGGGTTAGCTCCGAAAGGTAGCTCAGCCCCGGTATGAAAGGCACGAAGGAATGGTCTGAGACTATCTCCCGCCCCGCCCAAGGGCGGGTGATGTCATAAAGAGCATACTTTCCATGCTCTGCGTTAAGCGTTCAAAGGGCTAACATTATTTTTTGGGCGGCCATGTTGAAGTAGGTGAAAAGCCGTTCCCAAAACTGTTATCGGCGCCGTTCTGAATATATTAATGTCGGCATTCGCATCTAGTCGTCATCATCGCATTAACAGTGCTATCGCGCGCTCAGCACAGTTTATGCCTTCCGTTTCCTGCACTGTGGCCCCACACATTCACATACACATAGCTTAAATACCTTTTTAAAATCATTTTTGCCTAAATCAACTGTTATCCGAGGCTATGCGACCTGAGCGTTCATAATGTGCCTTTATCTAAGCAAGGTGATTTTGTTATATTTTTTAACCGATTTAGTTGTAATCGAATGGGGGATTACTTTAGCACATAAAGGCATTTAATTACTTTAGGGTCTTTATTAGGTGGGAAAATCATCCAATGACATTTTCCGCCCTTGGGCGAAACGGGAGATAATGTCAGACTCTTACTGACTAAAAAACCCGTTCCTTCGTTGCTTTTCAGTTCGGAACCTAGTCTCCCTTTCGGAACTAGACACTTGGTCCCAGTAGACTTCGACCCAGCTGGGCTCCTGCTATTGCTGACAACTCCTTGAGGCGCGGGGGAACAGTGCGCGCCGTTGACGACTTAGGCGGTACACGTCATAGAGGTGCCCTGTGGTTTACAGTTAAACCGCAGCCTAATAACCGTATTTTACATGGAACAACTACCTGTGTGAGGGCCTTCCAATGCTGCGTCTTCCGGTACGCGGAACACGTTGAATGGCCACAAGGTGGACAGATGACCTGGTCAGGGTCGCAGGAATCCGATGGATGTGAGTAGCGCAGGACCGGTCGTTGTGGCGACGCTTTCGGCTGAAATGCATGTGTACCCCCACAAATTAGTAACTTCTTCTTAGCGTATCGATGGCAAAACCAGTCAAATTCTGCGCAAGGGCGCAGCCCAGAAATCGGCCACGGCAATGCCGTCCGCTGATGCTATCATTAGGTCCCTACGTAAGCAGGTAACCGGGCACGTGGTGCAGGACGGAAGGTGAGACATCGTCTGCGGAGTGACGCCGCACAAACACTGAAGATCGGAACCATCCGAGAACCCCCACCTGTGGAGATTGTCTTGGCTGCGCCCAACCTGGGTGCGGAGTCTGTTTAGAGTTTTCCAGGTTGACCATGGCAACTCGTGTCCAGGAGAGAGCCTCTCCGATGGCTCGATAAAATCTTCAGGAGGTCTAAACTTATTACGCCAGAGGTCGCATCTCTCCGACGTCGCGTTACTTTGAGATGGGCTCACGCTTGCAACAAGACTTCTACGACTTTTAACTGGTAACTGTTGGACATGATACCCCTTGGTTAGACTAGAGTCAGATTTTATAACTTCTGAAGTTCTGACAACCGTATTGAATGTCAAAGATCTTCTAATGACAGCCGGCACCAATGATTTAACGTACTTCGCATAGACCAAAAATAAAAAAAGAAAGATAGAAAAACGTAACAAGCACTGTACATTATCTAACATTATCACCCATCCAGAGACTGACCTCGACATTAGTTAACCTTGTGCGTTACACATCCCATCACTAGAAACTATCGTAGATGCCCAATGAGGAATGAAATTTAATATTTATTTTTGATTCCAAATTCGGCACCAAGCCAAAATACCTATTGGTGCCGAAAGCGGAATAGCTTTGGAGCCGAAAGAGAAATGCTTCTGTAGATCGACCCATGAGACTGTTTATTTACTTATCCTCACATCGGAACGCTTTGCAGCAATTACACCAATGGAGCACAATTAGTTCAGAATCAGCTAATTTTACAAGCTTTTATTTAGTTTCACCTGTCCCGATGTTTGTTCGGGAGGTTCCTGCACCGGATTCAAGCGGAAGAGACGCCCGGGTGTCGCCATTGTGCAGAACGCCTGGAAGACACAGTGGAGCACACAGTCGAGGTGTGCCCTGCTTGGGCGGAGCATCGCCGTGCCCTCTTGGGGGTGATCGGCGGCGGAGATCTCTTGCGCCGGACCTTGGTTGAGGCCATGGTCCGGAGCGAGGAGGAGTGGCAGGCGTCGCCTCCTTTTGCGAAGCAGTAATGCTAGCAAAGGAGGAGGCCGACCGCATCAGGCAACGGCGCCTTCGCCGCCGCCGCCGTGATTCCGATCCCGATTTTCGGCCACCGCAGACGCGGGCTCGCGGACGGCGAGCCATGGGTAGGTCGCTGTCCGACCGTCCGGTAACTGTCCGGACCGAGCCCAAGACGTCGACGGCGCGTACTGTTCCCGTGCGCCTCAAGCAGTTGTCAGCAACAGGAGGGGCCCAGCTGGGTCGAAGCCTATTGGGGCCAGGGTTATCCGAAAGGGCGCTCAAGCCCCGGTATGAAAACTAGATGGAACGGGGTGCCTTTTTAGTCAGTAAGCCAGGAGCGGGGTTGTCATTGGATGATTTTTGCCCACTGTAAAAAAAAATCTGTCCCGATTTTTGTCTGTAATCAAATCTTGCAAATTTTTGATCCACTTCCCGGCTACCGATAGAGCTGAAATTTTGCATGCATGTGTAAATCAGATGACAATGCAAAATTATTATGACATGGAGCTGATCTGATGATGGAACCGGAAGGTGGCTGTAGAAGCTTGGTAGTTAACGACACAACCCCATCGAGTTTGGGCGCGTATGATTCGTTTTGACGAGTATTATTATTAGGTATTATACCGTGTTATAAAAGCTTACTAAGAAAAAAACAATTTTTCATCAATATGTTAAAAAGTTACTGTTGTTTTACTGTTATTATTCCTCCTCCGATTAATTAATCGATTAATATTAGTGAAATCAAGCGTGTGCCATGTCGAATGTGTGAAGTAGGTTCACTCAGGGCCTCTCTCATTCCGAATAGCGATGCCCAAATGAGTTTGTGTAACTTGTTGGCGCCGAATACGTGTTGAAATGACCATAGACATTGGGAAATACTCTTGAAAGAAAGAAGAAAGAAAGAAGAAAGAAAACCGTTTATTCGAACCTCACACATATTAAAAATATTAATTAAAAAATAGGTACAATAAACATAGAAGAATTTGTGCAAGGTCAGAAAGGCACCTAACTCAGCATATGCTGCGATATCTATAAAAATAAATAACGCAGCGCTGGTATTCTGTTAGGGCCCGCGGTGATGCCACGGTCATACTTACGGAGACTAAATAAAATATATATTAGGTATAGTAGTAAACTATATGTAGGTAGGTATCGGAACATAGGAAAAATAATAATAATTAATACATAACATTGGTAAAAAGCGTGAATTTATGTTAATAAGTGTCATGTGTTACAGATATATTATAGAGAGAATGTAATAAATAATTAACCATAGACAGACGCCTGACAGCGCGCTCCAAAAGCATTTGTCTAATTCATAGACAAACAGATGAACGCGAGCGTACGGCGACGACGGCAACAGGTCACGAATATTCGATTCGAGTGTTTAGCATCTATAACTAATCTGTGGAGTGTATAATCTATAGATATTAGTATTCTGTGGCACGATCTATCGACTTGCAAAGTTGCAATCAACTGTCAAAAAAGTGGGTGGATTGGTTATTATACAAATAAACAAAGGTTGAGTAATAATACATACATATAATACATTAATACGTCTAAAACAAAAGTAAATCGGGTGCATCTGAAATATTATTGTGTGAAGTGTAATGTTGTGTTGTATTGGACGCAAGAGAGAGATGTCAAACTGAGCGACAAAGTCACCATCACAAACCTTAATGAAGCATAAAATCTTGCATGTTGAAGAATCTCTCTGTGCAAATAGCGCTGCTGTCAAATGTCGCCCCCATACAAATAGGGATATACCTAAACCTCTTGTAATCAGCCCTCTTAGCCAAGTTATAACTGTTTCGCTTGCGTCGAACGCTTCGAGTTGACCTTGCCGCCAATTATTTTGTTCTGACCACGTGTGTACATTTGAAGCTTTCTACTAGCGTTAACTATTGAAGATTAGCAACTTGGCTTGATCACTTTGTTGTCCGTCCGTCCGTTTGTCTGTCTATCTGTCAAGACCAAAGCTTGGAAACGAGTGGAGCTATCTAGCTGAAATTAAAACCATGTACTCAAACCTGCGGATTTTTGAAGCTGTAAAAAAATCAAAGTCGTTAACGAGAAAAAAAGATACTTCGGTTTAAGTGGCAAAAAACCTACATTTCGACCTCTCGAGGAAATCAAAATTCATAGGGTCCCTTTGACCCAGAGTCTTGAAATTTGGCATAAAGCAAGGTCTTATAGCACAAGTATACGAATAAATCTGAAAACTGTAAAGTTGTTACGTCACAATCCTTTTTTGATTC
Source organism: Mythimna lalbum (assembly GCA_949319445.1). NCBI lineage: Eukaryota > Metazoa > Arthropoda > Insecta > Lepidoptera > Noctuidae > Mythimna > Mythimna lalbum. The sequence goes on along the minus strand of OX439357.1, from coordinate 4,757,293 downwards.
GGAAAAATCTTCCGAGTCCATTCCGGAATTGAACTATTTACCTAGGTTTGTACGGAGACCTCAGGGCGCGAGTCCGACTTGCGTTTGCCCAGTTTTTTTTTAAATTAAAAGACAGTAATTTTCTACACAGAATTCATGTGCAGAAGCGAACTTAATATTGAGTTTTATTTATAGCCTCGCTTTTAAGTACTATCTTACCTGTTGGAAAGCGACGATGTGGTAGACGATGGCGCACGCTTGCCAAGAAGTAGCCTATTTACTTATGACTTACAGACCCGTAAGTTGTAGCTATCAAGAAAAACAGACTTCTTCAGGAAATTCCACTCCTTAGCTGTACGCAAACTAAAAATGTTTCCAAAACGGTTTTGTACGTGTGGGTGGGATGATGTCTACCATGGGCGTATTTCTGTACGTCTAGTAGTCCGATGATGGAACAGGCTTCCGCTGCCGTCTCATGTTTGCTAAGATTTGTTGACAGCCAGCTGCTTTTGCCTCAATGTATGAGCCGAAATTAAGGGTGGATGGTCTCTGTTACTTCAAGAAACTCAAAATGGTTATCGACACTATTATACCTCGAAATAACTTGTTTTGATTGGCTAAATGGCTGAAATATGAGTTTTAAACTTAGTTTTATTAGTAACTTGTTAGTAACTATTAGTAACTTATCTTAGTTCTATTGTAGACACAAAAACTTAACACGATTTGATAAAATGTATGTAACTTATAAACAATGTTTCAATCAATCAGTGCAAAATTTTTCCTAATTCCGTCAATCTTTCCATCATCAGACCACCAGACATACGGCTATGTGCCACAGGTACATGGCAAACATCCCAACAATACGCGCAAAACGTTTTGGAAACACATTTATTATGCGTACATCTAAAGAGTGGAATTGTGTTTTGCAACAACTTGGAGATATTATGAGGTTTTTCTGTTGGTTTTTCTGTACGAAGGAGGTTCCATGTATCACTATGGAAAATTCTTTTGTAACTCCGGATAGTAGTTTAAACTAATTTATAGGACAACAGAGGGTACCAGTAACACCATAGTTATACCAAGTAATAACGAGGTACCTTCTTGCTTTCAAAAAGTTAAAATCCAAAAAGGGGCTCAGCAGCATGTCTTGAAGTTATTTCATCAAAATATTCAGGGTATCTCTTCCAAATTATTAGAAATTGAAATGTTTTTAGAAAAAACAATGTTTGATGTCATATGTTTTACTGAACATTGGTTGAAAGATTACCAAATGCAACTTAGTTATGAAAATTATAGTGTAGGCAGTTGTTTTAACCGTAAATCTATGCTGCGGGGTGGTTCCCTGATCTTAATAAAAAAATGCTTAAAAATTTAAACAACGTAATGATATAGTTAGCTTGTCAAATGAACATTGCATTGAACTGTCCTGTGTTGAGCTAGATGAGCATGTTGTAGTGTGCGTGTACAGACCCCCGGACCCTCAAAACTTAAGTTTATTTGAAGCAACAATGGAAGATATTCTAACAAAACTTGCAGACAGTAAGAAATCCATAATTATTTGTGGAGATTTTAATATCAATATTTTAGAAAATAATTCAAATAGCTGCAGATTTTTAAGCCTTTTTAAATCATTTAATCTGTCTAATGTTTTTACAGAACCAACTAGAGTAACTCCAACCTCTGCAACTTGTATTGATAATATTTTCTGTGATTGTGATTATTTAGATAAAGCCATAGTGAATTATCTTCCGTCTGATCATAGTGGACAAATGGTGTCTTTTAAGTCTAAAGCAACTTTGGAAAAAACTCAAATTCAATTTAGGCCTTTAATTTGCTAAGTGTAATTACACTTAGCAAATTAATAAAATTTAATAGTAACATACAAAATAAGTTAAATGTTCTGGGCCATAGTATTGATGATGCTAATAAATTTTATAATAATTTCTTTTCAGTAATACTTAATGAATTTAATAAAAGTTTTGAAAAGAAGTCAAAAAATGTTTTCCCTAAGTTTGTATTTAGTGACTGGGCGACTAAAGGTATAAGGATAAGTAGGGAAAAACTATATGAACTATATGGCCTTAAGCCATTTTTTAACTCTGAAAGCTTTAACAAGTATGTAAATAAATATTCTAAACTCTTTAGAAAAATTTGCAAAGTAGCGAAGGCCCTTTTCATTAGCACAAAAATCAAATCGGCAGACAATAAAATAAAGACCGTTTGGAAAATTATTAATAGTGAAACGGGTAGAAATAAGGTACGAAACACGGAATTTTTATTGGAGACTTCACATGGTCCCATAAATTCTAACATAGAAGTAGCCCAAGAGTTTGTGAATTTTTTTACCAACATACCTCTTAAGACAACGGAAGCTTTAAATTCCTCGCAGGAGGCCTCAATTGCTTTATTGAAAAAAAACGTGCCAGGCTGTCCAGTTGAATTTCAATTCAAACATATAAACCCCATGACAGTCATAAAGGCTTTCCGGCAAATAAAAATAAAATTAACCGAGGACCTATGGGGAATGTCTGTTAAAGTTTGTACATCTATAATCGAGACCGTAGCACCATACTTGGCTTTAATCTTTAATTTGTGTGTGGACCAAGGAGTCTTTCCAGATGTAATGAAATTCAGTAAAGTTATACCTCTTTTTAAATCTGGCGACCATAATGACACCAATAATTATAGACCTGTATCCGTGTTGCCGGTTTTCAGTAAGGTCTTTGAAAAAGTTATGCTCAATCAAATGCTTATTCATTTTAACAGTAATAAAATCTTACACGAACAGCAGTATGGTTTCACCAAAGGACGTTGTACGACTGATGCTGGTGTCTCCTTATTAAAACACATATTTGCAGCGTGGGAGGAAGCCCAAGATGCTATTGGAATCTTCTGTGACCTCTCAAAGGCTTTTGATTGTGTTAATCATGAAACCTTACTTTTAAAGCTAGAACATTACGGATTAGGTAAACTTGCACTAAGCCTAGTGAAATCTTATTTAAATGACAGGCAACAGCAAGTTCAGATAAATGGTGTAAATTCACGGGGCTTAAAAATAAAAATGGGGGTACCACAGGGCTCTATATTGGGTCCTTTCCTCTTTCTGGTGTACATAAATGATCTACCGCATTTATTGAAAAAACAACCACATATAGTATTGTTTGCTGACGATACGTCCTTAATATTTAAAATCAATAGACGTTCCACACGTATTGATGACGTAAACAACGCTCTACAGCAGGTCCAAAACTGGTTTACTATTAATAATTTAGTACTAAATGGAAAAAAAACGAAGTGCATAAGATTTGCGTTGCCGAATGTTAAAAGTAATGACTTGGAAATAATATTGAACAAGGAGAAACTAGAAATCGTCGAAAACACGGTTTTCCTGGGAATTACGCTCGACTCGAGGCTACAATGGGGCCCTCATTTAACATCTCTGGCAGGACGGCTTAGTTCAGCAGCATATGCTGTCAGAAAAATCCGTCAATTTACTGATGTACATACCGCGAGGCTGGTCTATTTTAGTTACTTTCATAGCATCATGTCTTACGGTATTTTGCTATGGGGACGGGCTGCAGACATAGAGTCTATTTTTATTCTGCAGAAAAGAGCTATCAGAGCCATATACAATCTTCGCAGGCGCGATTCTCTTAGGGAATTATTTAAAGATATAAACATCATGACGGTACCTTGTCAATACATTTATGAAAATATAATGTATGTCCGGAAAAATATTCATCTTTTTACTAAAATAAGTGATAGGCACAATTTTAATACTAGAAATAAGGACAAGTTAGATCAACCTCGATTCAGGTTAGCTAAAGTAGCTAGTTCTTTTATGGGGTACTGTGTAAAATTTTATAATAAAATTCCACTAGAAATTCTCCAATTAAACGAGTCAAAATTTAAAACCTGCATTAAACGCACACTATGTAGACAAGCATATTATAAATTGGAAGATTATCTCCTTGATAAAAATGCTTGGCTAAATGCCGGTCCTGCTCCACAGCCACATACTTTTGTAGCTACAAATTAGTCTTTATATATATATTCGAAGAGATGCTGCTGCCCTTTTCGTAATGTTGTTTTCAGTATTTTATTTTTATTTGATTAGTTTATTTCAATAGGACTTAGGATTCTTTACATGTTATATCTAAAAATAATAGCATTGTATAATGTAGAAGCACTTTTTTTTCCAAATTTGTGAATGTGAAGTACCATGGAGCATTTTTATTAAGTTACAACTTTTTATTATTTTATTTTTTGACATTGCGAGCATGGCAGTTGAGAGTTTGACATGCTCACTCAAATGTCTCGCTGTTGGTGGCGCGTGTTATTGGGTCATTCGGTTCCCTTCAAAATGGTTGAGCTGAGTGGGGCTGATGCACGCATCATGCTCGTGAACGGGTGCCGTCAGATGAGACTGGTCATCTCTTAGCTGCCAGTGGCTTAATTCAGTTTTTATCTTTTAATATTTTTTTTTATTATTATCTACATTGTGCTCACATAATAGAAGCAACAAGAAATATGTAACCAAACACTATATGTAACACATATGATTTAAAAGAGTGTCCATGGAGTTTCTTGCACGTTCTTCTCCATAGAGATCTACTCTTTGGAACGTGCAACTTAGCTTCACTTGTTTGTTTGACTGACCGACATTTTGACAATTCAAAAGTGCCTGTAATTGGTCTATTTGAAATAAACGTTTTTGATTTTTGATTTTGGTTACTTCTAGGTAAGCGTGCTTCGCTTTCTATTAGGCAAGATAATGGTCAAGCGTGAGTCTAACAACAGTAAAAACAAAGTAGTATTTGCATTGATTAAGGGCCTCAGTGCCACGTAATAGGAGCTCTCAACTTGAGTCGACGCCAACGTATAAGATTCCTGAAGTTTGTTCATTAAACGGTCCATGCTGACCTGTAGCCCAATGTGAAAGTTTAATTGTAGCAAGTGTTCTTGACTGTGTTATTATGTATAATTGAGATGGCGACCTATATTCATATTGTTTTACATTGACTCTTACGGGAAAATCTAGAGTGAATAGGCTCTTAAGAGCGGCCAATACAGAATGCCAACAGGGTTTTCAGGCGTTATCTCTTTTTTTTCTCATTGCATTGTGTGAGAAATGATATGATAGCATGACGAGTGACAGGACAGAGTGGAAGAAAAAACGTGTTGCGCCGACCCCAATTAAAACGAGACACGGGCAGGAACATTGATGATGTCTCTTTATCAAACTTTGCGTTGGATTGGATTAGGTGAAACAACTTTTTTACACCACCTGCTCGATAATGTCGTTTTATACGTCATACAAACCACATTTAAAGCATGTCATTATTTTCTAGGGAAATAATGCAGTATGACCGATCCCTAGGGAATAATGAGATTTTAATTTGGAACATCAAAAATCGTCAACATTGTGAATTAAATGTACGTGTATCGAACAAGTTAACTCAAAATTAAAACTGGCCACTAACAAAAAAAAAAGAAAATAGAATTAAACCTGCTTACTGACTGCGAACTGGGAGCGTTTTTAACAATTGAAACTATAGAATTTTGGAGTAGTGAATTTTGTTTGTTTGATGAACTTGTAAATATAATACTTATACAATATACATATATCTCTAATATATGATTTGATCGACCAAATTGTCTTTTAATTATCTCACAGATGGTGTAAAAAGTATACTATGCAACACGGGGATAAAGATGTCTTTGTCTTGAGCGGCTTGAATTCCTCACTTCACTCAGGTTTTTTTATTAACTCCCGCACCATGCTCGGGAGTTAATTATATTAATAATAAATCAACAACCTTCGTTTCGTTCGGAATTCAACATGCCGCCCGCGACTTAAAGACACTGCTTTATCCCGTAGTCACATAAACTACTATTAAACCATGCTCGACGTCAGCGATAGTGCGAATCACCACCAACGATTCGCATCACTGCATACCTTCAGGTAGGATCACAGTTGGTCTAGTGGTTAGTAGCCTTGGCTACTATACCGGAGATTATGGGTTCAAATCCTACCCTTGAAAATTTTAAATGGTTGTGTTATGAGCGCGATCATTTGTTCTGTGCCTGGGTGTAAGGGACACGGGTATACCATAACCTAGAATAGGATTTGGGGTAATGTGTGTGATGTTGTTTTGTGATATTGTGTTGTGAATGTGTATTGTGTGTGCAAATTATGTATGATGTGTAAATGTGTGTTGTTTTGTATCTGTACTTTAGGATAAAAGGGTAATGAAGATGCCTCACTTTAAATAACATGAATAAATTAAAATATTTTTTACTAAGCTGATTATGGCAAACGCAGCTTGACCTCTAATCGTACATCTTTTATTTATTTACCACCGAAACCATTATTTATATCGAGACAATGTTTCCGTAAACGTTTTCCAAATTAAATTCATTTCGATTTCGTTACCGAAGAGTTTCACGTAGCGAACTCTGCTGGGGCGAGGGAAACAAATTAAAAAATATCATTGGGATGTGGGTGAATGGGATGCTGGGAACTGTATTGATGCTATGCGGAGCCCAATTAATAATATTTATTCACAGACGTATCTCTCTTCCGAAAGTGAAATTCATGAGAACACGTATATTTTTGTCCTTCCATAGAAAGAAAGAAAGAAAGAAAAACGTTTATTCGATCCTCACACATACATTTAAATAAAAAGCAGTAGAATACGATACAATACAGAAAATACCACACAATTTAGTATGAAAACAAAAGATAACTTTAAAATTTGTGTAATGTCAAAAAGGCACCTAACTCAACACATGCTGCGATATCTATAGAGATAAATAACGCAGCGCTGGTATTCTGTTAGGGCCCAAGAGCATAGCGTCCAATGGCTGCTGCTTCGCCCACGTGAAAATAGAAATTATGATTTATGTTACTCAGTGGTACAGTAGCTTTCTATTGGTGAAAGAATTTTGAAAATCGGTCTAGTAGGTTTTGAGTTAAATCGTAACACACAAACAAATAAAAAAGCTTTTTTTTTAAATTATGATATAGATTCTTTAAGCAGCTAATTTTAAGTGGCTTCGCCTGCTTGAAAGTAGAAAAATGGTCTCAAAGAAACATACCTACCTACTCTCGGGATAAAAAGTATTATATGTGCTATTCCATGACGTGTTCTACTCTTGTGCCAAATTTTATCTGAATCAGTTCAGCTATTTGATCGTAATAGGCTATAAGCCTATCGATATTTAAGAAAGAAAAATCGGACTGAATAAACTAATCGGACTAGGAACTTGGAATTTTGCACAAGGCTTTCTTTAATCGCGTAGGCAAGCACTAAGAAGGGGTTTTTTAAAATTCAACCTGCAAGGGGGAATTTGTATAAATATTCTATGTACCAATATACACTACAATAATAATTAAAACACACACAACATACACATACATAACATACACACATTAACACATACATACACACACATACCCATACACATACATTTTATATTAATTATATGTACTTGAAAGTTAGCAGAAATAGTAACCAACGTAAATGATAAATGTCATTATTCGTTTTTAGAACTACCCCCAATAGAACAATTTAGGGACTTTTAAAGATTGTATGGATGACTCCTAGTTCTTGGGTTAATAAACTTGAAACTTAAGAATATAATAAATTTATGAATGATAAAGACTCATTATTAGTTTTTGAAACTACTTTCAAAATACGGTTTAAACCCCTTTGTGTTAAACTTTAACACCCCTTGTGTTAAAGTTTTTATGAAAACTTTGTTGTGAACGAAGTCGCTGGCTAAGTGCTAGTAGCTACTACTCGTATAGAGTAATTCATTCATAATAACAACTCGCTATAGATGCGCGTAGCTGTAAAGTTCGTAGCAAAGTGCTAAACGCTACGCGCTCAGCTACGCCGTAGCACAGGGCGTAGCGTAGCGGGTGTTACATTGATTTTCGTAATACACACACCCACTGCTCTTCTCTATTTTGACGGATTATATATATATAAACTAGCTTTTGCCCGCGGCTTCCGCGTACATAATCTCAGGATAAAAAGTATCCTATGTGTTATTCTGGGATGTGGTATACTCGTGTACCAAGTTTCATCGAGATCCGTTCAGTAGTTTTTGCGTGGAAGAGTAACAAACATCCATACATCCATCCATACATCCATCCATACATCCATCCATACATCCATACATCCATACATACAAACTTTCGCATGTATAATATTAGTAGGATTACGCATAACGATACTATTTTACGTTCGTTGCGTTCGAAACTCAGATTCAGTTGAAAACCATCGTCAGGCATCTATTTTGTGCAGCCGTAAGTAAGGCTATTGTATCTTTTGCTTCTTTTCTTTGGTTTTTTGTGTTAAACTATGTTTTAACAACTTAAGAATTACAGACTATGGTTTGTAAGTCTTGAGTTACGCCAAATAATTCATTTTTGTTCTTTCATTCTTTAAAAAAAAATAAGATTCTATCCCTTATCACTATCACGTTTTTTCTTCGCCACACAAACAACACTCATTACGTAAAGAATAGAATATAATAAACTTTATTGTACACCAACATAGTAAACAATTTAGATACAAACTTACATCTTTTGGGTACATTGGCGGTCTTATCGCCTATGGCGGTAGAAAACCTAATAGGTATATCTAAGTAAATATTATTTTTGATGATAGCTGGAACCATTTCGGGTCACGCATGCTATTTCCACAAAATCGTCTACTTCAGCCGCATAAAAAGGTGAAACTCCGGTTTTTGTTATTATTATTCTTCTGCCAGCGGCTTCGCCCGCATGAAAGTAGGTTTCTCTGTAGCGACATCTATGGCGTCTCATAAGAACTAATCCTGCATCGCGCAAGTAAAGTTCTCCGCTCAATTTGAACATATTGGTACACATAAGGTTTTTTTTTTTTGTCGATCATCTTTGACGAAACCCGCTCTTGGGTGGAGCGGGAGACAGTGTCAGACTCTTACTGACTAAAAACCCCGCGCCGTTCCTTCTAACCTTCATACCGGGCCACGAGCTCCCTTTCGGACAACCCTGTCCCCAGTAGGCTTCGACCCAGCTGGGCCCCTCCTGCTGCTGACAACTCCTTGAGGCGCGCGGGAACAGTGCGCGCCGTCGACGTCTTAGACTCGGTCCATTACCGGACCATCGGACAGCGAGCTACCCATAGCTCGCCGTCCGCGAGCCTGCGTCTACGGTGGCCGGAAATCGGGATCGGAATCCCGGCGACGGTGGCGAGGGTGCCGTTGCCTGATGCGGTCGGCCTCCTCCTTTGCAAGCATTACTGCTTCGCAGAAGGAGGCGACCGCCTGCCATTCCTCCTCGCTCCGGACCATGGCCTCGACCAGGGCCCGGCGCGAGAGGTCTCCGCCGCCGATCGCCCCCACGAGGGCACGGCGATGCTCCGCCCAGGCAGGGCACACCTCGACCGTGTGCTCCACCGTGTCCTCTGGGCGTTGCGCACAGTGGCGACACCCGGGCGTCTCTTCCGCCTGTATCCGATGCAGGAACCTCCCGAACTTGCCATGTCCGGTGAGGACCTGCGTCATGCGGAAGGTAAGGACGCCGTGAGGTCTTTCCAGCCACGCCTCAAAGAGGGGACTTACCGCCATAATCGTGGCGTGCCCAGTACACATAAGGTTCAGTTTAAAACCAGCGTCAGGCAACTACCATGTAGTTGTCTGGAATTTATGCTGAACTGGACCTATTTGGCGCAGCCGTGAGACACACATTGTTCATTATCATCACCATTTCAGCCGATATGCGTCCACTGCCACATAGGCCTCCCCCAAGCGTCACCACAACGAACGTTCCTGTGCATTCCGCATCCATCAGTTTCCGGCAACCTTCACCAGGTCATCGGTCCAACTTGTGGAAGGCCTTCCAACGCGTTTTACGGTACGCGATCGCCACTCCTCCTTTCGGCCCCCACGGCCATCTGTTCTGCGAGCAATGTGCCTTGCCCATTGCCACTTAAGTTTGGCAATTTTTCGTGCTATGTCTATGGCTACTTTAGTTCTTCTGCGGATGTCGTCACACATTGTTAGATGTCTTTTTTATATAAATAATCATTAGTGTCTACATATGTCGGAAGATTGTACCTACGAGTGTGTAAGCCAAATAAATAGTTTTCTTTCTTCTATATAGAACAGCCTGAAATCCTCTATCGGGTAGGGCCAACAGACATAACACCCGTCTGGTCAGAGGAAAATGCTCGTCCACGTCATAAAAGAAAGCCTTGTACAAATTTGACGTTCCTAGTCCCAGTAGTTTAGACTGTGCGTTGATATGTCAGTCAGTTTGTAGCGACATCTATGACGCAACATAAGAACTACGAAGAAAATACGAAATCCTAAAACCCGCAATCAAAGTTCTCCGCGCGATTTGAATATATACGACAGCCCGAAATCAACTATCGGGCAGTCGCCCACCAGACTATAACGCCTGTCTGGTCGGAGGATCCTCCCTTTTCAAAGGAGGTATGTGCGACTTTGCTCTCTGTTCCGCATACATCTAAACTGGTGACCCTCGACAAAGAACGTCAAGTTACGTTATTGGCTCGCGATTGACCACTATCACACTTGATGGTAAGTGATGATGTGATCGACGGTGGAGCACACTGGCCTAGAAGTAACCTATACACTCTTGACTTAAAGATCCCTAGATTGTAGCTATCAGGGAATTCAGACTCCGGCAGAGAATTCGACTCCTTAGCTGGTTATTATATTTTGCCTACTGGGGCCAGGGTTATCTGAAAAGAAGCTCGAGCCCCGGTATGAAGAGGCTAGAAGGAACGGGGTGGGTTTTTAGTCAGTATGAGTAGAATAGAATAGAATAGAATAGAATAACATTTATACGGAGTAAGCAACACAAAATACCACAACATAAAAAAATAATAAAAACAACAAGAAAAAAAAAATAAGAGTACAGAAATACAATAAAGTTGCATTAAATGAGTCTGACACTATCCCGCTCCACCCAAGAGCGGGGGTTGTCATAAGATGATTTTTGCCCACCGTAAAAAAAAAGCTGGTTATTATATTTTCCCAACAGATTATATTAGGTTTCCATTTAAAATTCATTTTTTCTTGCAAACACATTAAGGAGTTGTAAGCGTATCAAAAGTTGGAGGTTAGGCCGCCTCGGATGGGAACTGAGGAATTTTTAATTTTTCTCCCGTCGCGCCCTGAAATATGGGAAGAAAAATTCTTTTTTGGTGCAGTTGAATTTTCTTTTCATACTTTATTGTTTTTTTTTAACGTTTTGGTATAGTATACTGAAATAAAGGAAGTTAGGGATAGCATGACGGATGACAGGGGAAGAAAAAAACGGTTTGCATCGACCCATCGACCCTGAATATCACGGGACAAGGGCAGGAAGACGATGATGATGATTATAAAGGCGAGATGAGGAGTGAAAGGAGTGGAATTCCTTGCCGGAGTCTGTGTTTCCTGATAGCTACAACCCGGGAATCTTGAGTGAATAGGTTTCTTTTAGGTTAGCGCGTTCCACGTCGTTCAGTTCGTCGCTTTTCATCAGGTGAGATATCATCACCCATCAGGGGTCAAGCGCAAACCAATCAACAATTAAAAAAAAAGATGATGCGAGAAGCACAGGATAGGTTGTTGTAACGATGCTTAAGGGAGGTCTATGTCCAACAGTGAGCATCGTTCGGGTGAAATGATGATGATGATAAAAAAGGCGATTATTTGTCTATATTTATTACTTTTTCGCGTTTGAACGACAAAAATGATTTCGATCAAAGTGAACTGTCATGGATTTGGTTAGACCATGTCCTGGCCCAAGACGTCGACGGCGTGCACCATTCCCGCGTGCCTCAAAGAGTTGTCAGCAACAGGAGTGGCCCAGCTGGGTCGAAGCCTACTGGGGCCAGGGTTATCCGAAAGGAAGCTCCAGCCCCAGTATGAAGGCTAGAAGGAAAAACCCCCGCTCTTGGGTGGAGCGGGAGATAGTGTCAGACTCTTACTGACTAAAAACCCACCCCGTTCCTTCTAGCCTCTTCATACCGGGGCACGAGCTTCCTTTCGGATAACCCTGGCCCCAGTAGGCTTCGACCCAGCTGGGCCCTTCCTGCTGCTGATTACTTCTTGAGGCGCGCGGGAACAGTGCGCGCCGTCGACGTCTTGGGCTCGGTCCGGACAGTTACCGGCCGATCGGACAGCGAGCTCTTCAATCGTGATAATTAGAGACACAATAGAAAGACAATGGCTGCGCGAACGCCGGTGTTCGCTTGGGTTTAAATTAATAAATTAGTACGCAGCACCATCAACGATTGCATCACTGCTTACCATCAGGTAGGATCGCAGTCAAGCATTAGTTTATATCAGATAAAAAAAAAACCTATCAACAATTTAAAAAAATGTTGAAACTATGTGCGTTAAAAGATAAACAGATTGTAAACAAATCAGCCATATTTATTACAAGTAGACATAAAAAGTAATAGCTTGTGCCAGCGCCGCGGTTTCGCCCGCGTGTGATTCTCAAAGAAACGGATTACCGGTATAAAAAGTATCCGACGTGGTAATCCAGGACGTGTACTACCCGTTTCATCCAAATCCGTTCAGTCTTTGAGGAATGATTGATTAACTGGCATACAGACTTGTATGTTTATAAGTATTGGTAGGATTGAGCTGCGGTTGTGGTCACTCGTAGATCTTTGTCAGTCATTATAGGTCACTATATCCTCCGTGACAAGGCTCAGAACCGGTTAAAAAAATACCGGTTAACACCGGTTTATTTCGGTTTTCCTCCGAACTTTTCTTAAGAACGTGAACGTTTTAAGAACTTTATTTTAACCTAAATTAACTGGTTTATTCGGCGAACAGCATGTCGGTAAATGCGTTGCAAGTTGCAACGCGTTTACCGACATACTTCTCATTTTTTTCATGTTTTAGCAGCATAGCTTATTAATGCACTGACATAAACGTCCGACCCAAAACAAAACAATTCTTACTACTGAATAAAATCTGAACTGCGCGCGTCGTTTCTTTATAGTGCGTCCGTATTAACCGATTTTTATTGCTCTAAACCGTTTAATCCGAAAAAACCTTTATATAAATACTCTTCCAAATGTCGGTTTAAAAAAACCAGTATATGCGAACGAAACCTAATGTAAAAGGTTTTGCGTCAAGTACATAATAACGGTTTGAAAATTGAGCCTTGCTCCGTGACGTATCATGATGATAGCTCGCTTACTGGACGACGCCGCTCGCGCGGCCGGTTTAGATATTTTTGCGGAACTATCCGCTACTTATCTTAGATTGCACTAGCAGATTTTAATAATATTATTGTCAACCCAAAATGTTTAAATATTATGTGGGTCCAGTCTAAGACCTACATACTACTAACCCAATTATATCCAAATGTAAGTTTATATACATGTAAAACTTAATATTTAGTAACAGAATGTTTTAATGTTTATAAAGGCGATAGCTAGCCTGTGTAACAAACTAAAATAAGATTTGTCTACATTTAGATTAAGATCATTTGTAAACAGTTATTGTAATCATATCGAATAAAGAACTTGAAAAATCAATCAATCAAATCAGTAATTATAGGTAGTCAAGCTACTATCTATCAATACTATCAATCTATCTATCTATCCATCGAAACAGGGATATCTTGTGGATATTATCTTAAAATTTCTATTAAAATCATAAACAATTGGTTTAAAACGTATATCCAAAAACTCTGGAAAATCTATCTTGCGTGAACCTTCACAGCGTATTATGAAGGTTCACGAAAAATAGATTTTAAAATAAATTATTTTTTTAAATAGTATAATTTTTCCGGTGGTTAAAAATCATCATAGTTGATAACCTCCGCCCTTGGGCGGAGCGGGAGATAGTGTCTGATTCTTATTATTAAAAAAAACCACCTCGTTCCTTCGTTGCAGGGCCCCGAGGATCTTTTTTGCATCACCCCTGGCCCCAGTTGGCTTCGACCCTGCTGGGCCCCTACGGTTGCTGACAACTCCTTGAGGCGCATGGAAACAGTATGCACCGTCGACGACTTAGCCTTGGTCCGTTCGGTTACCGGACAGTCGGACAGCGAGCTACCCATTGCTCACCGCCCGCAAGCCCGCGCCTACGGTGGCAGGAAATCGGGATCGGAATCCCGGCAGCGATTGGGGCGTGATCGCCACCGTCGATCGCCCTCACAAGGACACGGCGATGCTCTGCCCAAGTGGGACCTGTACAGTGTGTAAAAAACACGTATTTAACGTACTTATTTCTATTTGTTTATAACAGTGTGCGGTGACTCTGATCACAACTAATTAGCTGGAGGGTGTTAATTAGAGCATTAATTTTAGCCGTCATTAGCAGACCCTTTTACAGTAATTGATGGATAAACATAAAAAAATATGCAGTATTATTGCATATTATATAAAACCATATACACACATAATAGGAGCAGTGGTGGCCGAGTGGTAATGGCTCCGACTTACGAGGTATCACGACTTGTTGGTCGCGGGTCCAAACAACCCAGCCAGGCACATTACTTTGTGTAATTTATTTCATCACCACTTTTCTCAAAATGGTGAAGGAAAACATCGTGAGGAAACCCGGCGGCCCTAGAACTAAAAAATCGAAGACATGTGACATCCACCAACCCGCACTGGGCCTGCGTGGTGGATTACGGCCCATTCCCTCTCCTAGAGAGGAGGCCTGAGTCCCAGTAGTGGGAACATTAAAAAGGCTGATGATGACATATAATAGTCAAACTAAATTTATAAAAAAAAACTATTTATTGAATTTAGGGTTTTTATCCACATGGATACGTCAACCCCATCGTACCCTCTTAGATCTAGTTACACTAACTAAATAATTACTTTGGATGAGAGAAAATCATCAATTGGTTATTCTTGCTAACTAAAAAGACCGTGTAGTTTACTAATCAGTCTTTTTTCCAACAGTAATTTAGGACTTGCCGAAATTGTGTGTACTAAGCCGACATCTAGAAAATTCAGTTTAAACTCTTTAATTAATGATTCTCTCTCATCTTTTTTTCCAACACAATCCATCAACAAGTGGAGTATGTCTGTATGTCATACTACACAATTGGGTGACGTAACTTTACCCATAAGATAACCAAATTTTGCCGATGGAAATTGTCCAGTTTTACAAAGATGAGTTTGGTTCTGGAAGTGCGACCATATACCGGAAGACGCAGCGTTGAAAGGCCTCCTACAATGTGGACCGATGATCTGATGAAGGTTGCGGGAATACGATGAATGCGAGACGCACAGGACCGATTGATGTGTCGAAACTTGGGGGAGGCCTATGTCCAACAGTGGACGTCTTTCGGCTGAATTGATGATGATGGTAACTGTACGAATTACTGCTTAATTTTTTATTACATGTATACCTGAAAGCATCTAATTTATCATTCTTGTTATGACTTTTTATTATTTCTTCCGTTTGTTACTCCTTCACGCTCAAATCGCTGAACGGGTTTTAGTGAAATTTTGCACACGTGTAGAACATATCCAGGAATAGCATGGTTCTATGTTACTTTTTGCCCTAGGAGTTTCGTAGCGTCGTCCTTGCGTTGAGATCTTTTTCTAATTTTACGTATGGCGATACTGTTGGCACAAAATAGTATATTATTTAAAAAAAAATGTATATAAACATTCCTTTTTTGAGGTGGCAAATCAACAACCTACTCCTGTCCCTTAATTCATGAATCCCCAAGCGACCACCGGTGGCCGCGCATCTATTGTCTTACTATTGTGTCTCTAATTGACGGTATCTGAAGGGTTAATTGCCTTAGTTCCAGGGCCTCTGGGCTTTCTTTCGCATCACCCATAGCCCCAGTAGGCTTCAACCCGGCTGGGCCCCTACGGTTGCTATCGACGACTTGGGCTCGGTCCGGACAGTTACCAGACACATTTTAATGAAAGTGAATAGATTGCTTCTAGGCAAGCGTGTTCCATCATCAGCCACATCATCGCTTACCATCAGGTGAGATAGCAGTCAAACGTGAGCCTATCCATTATATATAAAAAAAAGGATGCGTCTCTGGAATCAATCGCTCAGAACACAAATTGTCGCGCATAAACTTACTGCACCTAGTATCTGATACAATAATCCCAATAATAAATACAATTTTTGCTCTGAAGAACCGACCCAGGACCTAGCTATATTTTTTTATTTTATTGTTAAGCTAACACTAATTTTATTCTTTTTTGATTACATACAGAGTGTCAATATTTGCATTAAAAAGTGCTTTAAACTAAGAAAAAAACAAAACAAAATGTCGATCTCAAAATATCTTCCTCCCTAATCACCAAAGACCTACTTGACAAGGGCTAACTGGCGTTATGTCATGTGTTATACATAAGTATAGCATGGGTAATTAGTTACCCACTACCTATTCACGATCATATGTATATCTAGTAGTCCACTATTTACTTATGCAGGCATATTTCGCGACGCGATACGCTACTACAAACCTATATTTAACACAGGCTATATTCAGTCGCTTACTAACCGAGGTAGCGGGTGGTCGTGTCCCTCCGCCCTCTATTTTCACGAGAAAATATAGCTCGGAGAATTAAATAATAAAAAATACATTTTAAACTTCTAATAGTGCTGTGAGTGTTGTAAAATAAAAATTGTTTTTTAAAGTGTGGTTGGTTTTTTTTCTAAGGGCTGTAAACTTTTTTTTATGAGGTGATTTTTTTTTTATGAGTGAGTGAAAATACTTGGTGATTTTGAAGATAGTTTTTTGAGTGTTAGTGTTGGTGATTTAGTGATTTTTGGAATTGAGGTGAGTGGATAAGGATTTAATATTTATAGGTCTGAAAATAAATAGGTTTTAGAAAAATAAGATTCAATTAATCTTGGAGTAGAAATGATTGAACGATTTTTTTTAGATAGTTATGTAAAAAATTTGGAATTGTGTGTTTTTTCTTCGTGTTTTAAAATTGTTCGGTTTTAATAATAGACACTTTGAGAAAAATCAGGAGTAAAAAAATAACATATTTGTGATGATGAATCATTAAAAAAACGAGCTGCCCCGACAGATATAGTGTTGGCCGAAAAATAACCGTTTAGTTTTCTCTTTATAGTATTTTGGACATCTTACTGATTATTTTTTTGCATGAATACCGGACTTTGCCGAAAATTAAATAACATACGCATATCAAATCTGCCGTTTTAAAGCGACTATCAAGCAATTATGGATGAAAATATATTTTTTATAGAGAAAATATTCTTTCCCTGAATACCGTCGTTGTAATAGTCGGATTATGTCGAAAATTAAAAATAATTATAGGTGTATCGTTCTTAAGCGTTTTAATGCGTTTAGCGATTAAAAGTATATTTTTACAGAGATACTAGCTTCAGCCAGCGGTTTTGCCCGGATGAGTTCTTAGTAGAAATACGAAAAGTATATTTTTTATAGACTACTAGTTTCAGTCACCAGCTTCGTCTGTGTGATAGTAGAAAAAATGTATTTGCCTATGTTACGTCGTGATAAAATAGCAGTATACTGGAAAAAGAAAATATATATAGGATAAAAAATTGGTCCAATCGTTTTTAAGTTTATTCATTGCAAACAAAATTTTTTTTCCTTATTTAATTTTAACATCAAGATCAGCTTTTTTAAATTAGATACAGAGTACTTTTGACGTTGAGAGTGCCTATGTAGTCTTTATGTGAATTGAATGAAAAATTTAGATAGACTAACTTCTGCCAGCGGCTTAGATTCATGAAAGTAGGGTTCTCCATACAAACTTTGGACCCCCGTTTCGTCACTTTATGGAGTGAATTTTGGAAAATCCTCTTAAATGGAAAACTTGTGTAAATCACAATCTAAGTCCCAGTAGTGTCAGCTATGTGTTCATGTGTCAGTCAGTCAGTTTCCTCTTATCTGTATACTTACAAAATACTCTTTATTGTGCACCATAAAAACATAATGTAAAATTATTTTTACAATTAAATTATATCTACATCTACATTGATATTATAGAGAGGGATTTTTTTATTTTTGTGTGTATATTTGTAATGAATAAACTTAAAAACTACTGTGCCGATTTCAAAAATTCTTTTTTTTTTTTTAATTCACCTTGAGTAACATAAGCTATATTTATTGCCCGTGCGAAGCCGGGGCGGGCCGCTAGGGTCAATATCACTACATAGTATAAAACAAAGTCGCTTTTTCTGTCCCTATATCCTTAAATCTTTAAAACTACGCAACGGATTTTGATGCGGTTTTTTTTTAATAGATAGAGTGATTCAAGTGGAAGGTTTATATGTATAATAACATCCATTAAATAGTGGAGAAATACTGTTACCCGAGCGAAGCCGGGGCGGGTCGCTAGTAAATTAATATCTACATAAACGCCTTTATATCAGGCTTGGTGATTTTTAAAATTTCTTAGGTACAACCGACATGCCAATTTTAAGGATGGTGATTATAATAATTCGTCCTGTGACCGTTAATTGCAGCGAGCAGTTAGTTTGCAAACCTTTCTCGTTAACTCCGGCTGCAAGTGTGAGGTAAACTGTCGAGGCGAGCCGGGTTTAATGACCCACTTCCTAAGTACTGACTCGAGGTCAGTTTAATGGCTACTATATAAGTTGATCTTAGATGCTATTGACTTACGTTGAACGAAAAAGATTTTCAAAGAAATGAGCTTAGCTGTGGTATTCCCTGACGGAGTCTTTCATCTCTCCTTTTTACATGACCATACCAAGACAAACGATTCACTTTCAACTTTTCAGTCACCGGAATAGTAGTAGTAGTTATCGAACTGAATTTGACATTGGTATAATCTATATGATATTGTATTAATTATTGAACAGAGCCTGACATTTTATTATCTATCTAACATTGTATCATTTATTGAAAATGAATCTGAAATTTATAATATTTTATTTTACTTTTTCAAACTGTAAACTGTAATTTTACTATGGGTTTTCTAGCCTGAAATAAATGAATTCATTCGTTTCGACCGGATTGTCGCTTTCCATCGGGTGAGATAGCGGTCAAGCGCAAGCCTATCAATGATTAAAAAAAAATATTATAGTTGGGGCCAAGGGTCTATTTCTGGGGCAAGGGTTTATTTCTGAAAGGGACGGTTGGGCCCGGTATGAGAGGCAACGAAGGAAAGGTGTGGCTTTTTTAGTTAGTAAAAGTCTGACACTATCTCCCGCTCTGCCCAAGAGCGGGGGATGTCATCTAGATGATGAGTGAACAGTTTAATTTTAGGCAAGCGTGCTCCATCATCGGCCAGATCATCGCTTACCATCATGTGAGATAGTGGTCAAATGTGAGGCTATCAATAATAATAAAAAATAATAAAAAATGGTTTGATAACGCGATGCGTGTGGTCGATTAATGCTTGTGATTTACTTTAATAAATTTTCCTTACGTTGAAGGAAAAATTCAAATAAATTATTTGATAAACAACGCCTGTGATTTATTCAATAATAAAAAATAAATTATTTCAGAACACCTTGTTCCATATTACAACCAAAAATATCAAATCAATACAATCAAAACGAAATTAAAAACATAATTAAAATTAGAATCAACAACTAAAATTAAAATCGAAACAAGCGTTTTCCTTACGTTTAAGGAAATAAGAAAACGTTTTTAAAGAAATTATTTGTCTGACAATGCAGTGTGTGCACGCTCAATGCTTGTGATTTACTCAGAAATGTATTTTCTCTACAAGAAAACAAAGTACTGAATCATAAGTAATAGTATTTTTCGAAATGAAATTTTCTTTTTATTCGCCTACCATATTGTCTCTGCACCACCCTAGGTTGACTGGCAGAGAATGCCTAAGGCATTAAGTCCGCCTATGTACTTTGTGTTGCATGAAGATCCAATAAATAAATAAGTTACTTATCAATATTTCCAAGGATTATCGTGTTACCCAGTAATGATGCCACAGAGGTCAGATAGACACTCAAAAATCCTATCATTCGGCTGCATCACGTTAGACATTGTTTTTTTTTCCTAGCTCTTAATGTCCCACTGCTGGGCAAAGGCCTCCCCCAAGTCCTACCAAACATTATTCTCCTGTACCGTCTCAAACTCCCGCCATTATAGCTTACATTACAGCAACCATTGCATCACTGCTTACCATCAGGTGGGATCGCAGTCAAGCACTAGTTTATATCAGATAAAAAAAATATCTTTGAATTACATACAAATTAAATCATGACGATGATTATACATCAGACTAGCTTTTGCCCGTGGCTTCCCTCACGCACATTAAATATTGGAGAAATAATTTTAGCAATAACCGGTACTTTCAGAAATTACCTCCTCCAAAAAACAAGTTTTTAATGAAAATATTTTTGTTCATAGCAAGCTTTTGTAGCACGGTATAATACTTATATAATTAATACTCGTCAAGACAAATCATACGAGCCCAAACTCGATGGGGTCTTTTCGTACTTTCGGTTCCATCATCAGATCAGCTCCATGTCATAATAATTTTGCATTGTCATCTAGTTTCAACTTAATCGGTAACCTGGCAGGCAGTGGATCCAATTTAATTTACAAGATTTGATGACAGACAAACATCTGGACAGGGGAAACTAAATAAAAGCTTGTAAAACAAACTTTACCTCTTTCTAATATTAGGGTAGATGAACACAATTTACTTAGAAAGTTCAA
Organism: Mythimna lalbum; assembly: GCA_949319445.1. Taxonomy (NCBI): domain Eukaryota; kingdom Metazoa; phylum Arthropoda; class Insecta; order Lepidoptera; family Noctuidae; genus Mythimna; species Mythimna lalbum. Next base: position 4,736,643 of record OX439357.1, on the reverse strand, counting down.
ACATGTTTAGTTCTTTCACCGTAGACACTATAATAATAATAATACGTAGTAATTTACATTTATCAAAATATAAAGCGTAAAATAAATAAATTAAGGCCATAAATAAATTATTTATCAACTTAGAACCACTGCTAGTAAAACGGCTGGCCAAGTGTGATTCATATTCACGCACGAAGGGTTCCGTAATATTTGAACTATTATAATAAAATGGATATTATGTAAAAGTGTGATATTTTACCAAATGAAGAAACAAAATATCATGTCTATTTTTATTTTTGTGATATAGACTTCATAGTAATAAAAATTCTGATAAAATGTATTTGGCTAATAGCTGTGTAACAGAATTGACGCATACTATTTGTTTCCTTAAATAAGTTTAGACAAGCTTACGAATAAAATTTAAATATTATGGAACTAGATACGTTTAGGACAAATCTGTAACAGACAGGGTGACGAAAAGACAGATAAATTAAAAGGGTAGGGAAGACTTTTACGTGAGGTCTAGCAGGGCCGATGCCTACTCGGGCCATGAATTGACTTCAGCCCCCCCTAGCCAAGTTACAACCATTTCGCTTGCGTCAAACGTTTCGAGTTGACCTTGCCGCCAATTCTTTTGTTCTGACCACGTGACTGAGCGTTGAGAGTGCGTCATTCCCGTACATTTGAAGCTTTCTACTAGCGATAGCTATTGCAGATTATCAACTTGGCTGGGGGTACTGAAAGCAAAACCCGTGATCCTGGAATGCAAAGGCAAGAAAAGAACATAAATAGATAGGTACTATGTACTCTTTATTGTACACCAAAAATAAATTTACAATAGGAACTTAAAATTAACAAGGATGTTTTTACAGACAACCTTTACAGAACTTCTGTTCTGGTGTTCACATAGGTGTCGTTTTAGTCAATAAAAGTCTTACTGGGGGGTTTTTTTTTGGTGGGAAAAATCATCCAATGACAAAAAACGCCCTTGGGTGGAGCGGGAGATAGTGTCAGACTCTTACTGACTAAAAACCCACCCCGTTCCTTCTAGCCTTCATACCGGAGCTCGAGTTTCCTTTCAGATATCCCTGGCCCCAGTAGGGTTCGACCCAGCTCGTCCCCTCCTGCAGGGTTAGCTCCGAAAGGTAGCTCAGCCCTGGTATGAAAGGTATGAAGGAACTTGGTGGGGTTTTTAGTCAGTAAGAGTCAGACACTATCTCCCGCTCCACCCAAGGGCGGTGGATGTCATTTGGATTAAAAGTCTGACACGCCCTCTCGCTTCATCCTAAAACTAAAGAAATCATTGGAGTATTTCTCTCCTTAAAAAAGGGCTTTAATGGTAGGGAACCCTAAAAAAACGTTGGCTTGGCATAACGTTATTTTTGTAACTATTGCGTGACCTCACGACACTATGGTAATTAGCATGCAACGCTACAGTATGCAGATATACCTAACAATCATTATTTTACCTTTGAATTCTTTTGTCGCTATTTTGTAAATGAGAATATTATAATTATAAATTTTCCTTCAAGCGTAAAATTCGGAACTACTACATGAAGTCTTCTCAACCTTAGTTTGGTCTTCGTCAGAATTACTATTAAGTTCTTTTAATTATTTGTTATTTTTCATAGTATTTATTAGTTTATTATTTTAACATATATATGTATTTTATTTTATATAATTTTCTTTTTGTTTTCATTTACAGTATTTGTTATTTGTTTATTGTGCAAACCTACCACAGTGTTATCTTTTTAACCCAAAGGTTGACTGGGAGAGAATGCCTTGTTGCATTAAGTCCGCCTATGTACCACTACTGTACATGAAGTTTAAATAAATAAATTATAACGTTTATAAGTAAATCGGGGTTTCGTTGGAAAAAACGTGGATTGAAGACTTTTTCAATATCAGTACATAGTATAAAACAAAGTCGCTTTTTCTGTCCCTATATCCCTATGTTCTTAAATCTTTAAAACTACGCAACGGATTTTGATGCGGTTTTTTTTAATGGATAGAGTGATTCAAGAGGAAGGTTTATATGTATAATAACATCCATTAAATAGTGGAGAAATACTGTTACCCAAACGAAGCCGGGGCGGGTTCCTAGTCTTTTATAAATATGTGTTAAAATACATAAACAACTTTCAAACAATGCCATTTAGTCCCAAACTAAGCAGAGCTATGAGTAGGCAACTGATAAACACACTTATATATTTCTAAATACATATCATAGACTAGCTTTTGCCTGCAGCTTTGCCTGCGTATATAAAATGTAGCCTATGTCACTCAGGAATAAAGCAGCTTTCTATCGGTGTGCTGTACACACAATGAATGTGTTCCCAAAACATTTTGTACGTACGGGTTGGAAATTCGTCATTTTGTTGCTTGTAGGTTCTATAATCCTTTCCTTACTATCCTTACTAATATTATAAAAGCAAAAGTGAGTTTGTTTGTTTGTTTGTATATATTTTTTCAAAAATATTTAAAAATAATCACAAGTTGGACATCACCAGTACAACATAGGTCAGGGCAGGTCATAGCGGGCATTAGGCACCTGCACACAGTTGGGTGCGGATGTAAAACAACCCCTTAGTCGGCCAGATGGCCTGATGACCGTGTATTTGTGCGGACAAACAGATAGCATATCAAGCTTTGTAATTTTTTACGATACAGTTATGAAATTTTGTACATAGATTCTTTACATAAAAATATTAGACACGTGTTTCGGGGTTCACATATATACTTAAACTAAGGTTATATATTTCGTATTGGGTTGTAATAAATTTTCGCAGATGTAACACTAATTTCGCTAGCAAGTAATCTTAGTTACTGCAAGTCCGTGTTTCGCACATTTGCGCGACTTAATCAAATAATCATTCCTAAGTTAGTGCTTAGTAAGTTTTGCTCAGCTTATATTATGTGCTTATCTAGTTAGAAATAGTTCTCAAAGGTAATCGTAGTCTCACCAATCTTTGTTGATTGTAGAATAGCTACGTATCTGGAACATTTAACTAAAATAATGCACACCCTACACCCCAATCCTTACTAATATTATAAAAGTGAAAGTGAGTTTGTTTGTTACGTCTTCACGCCTAAATGGCAAAACCGATTTTGATGAAAATTGGTACACGGATAGACCATGTCCTGAAATAGGACATAGGATACTTTTTGAATAACTTTATAAAGAGCTGATCTGCAGCTCTTTGTCATAATAATTTTGTATTGTATTCTTATTTACACATAAATTTCAGCTCAATCGGTAACCAGGAAGTGGGTCAAATTTAATTTACAAGATTTGATTACTGACTAACATCGGGACAAGAGAAACTAAATAAAAGCTTGTAACAAACATAAAAGGTTGTCGTCTAAATTTTCTCAAACACGAGATAACAATTGTTTTTATTTCAATGTAGATACGAACCCAAAACAGCACATGAAACCTTTACATTATTTTTTATTTAATTTTTTTTCTCAGAATTAGGCCAACTGAATTAAAAATCATTTGGGGTGTTTGAGGTTTTGCGCATTTAACGTTACACGTTGTATATTTAGTACGTTTGAAGTTATGTTTTTTTTTCAATGATATAAACTAGTGCTTGACTGCGATTCCACCTGATGGTAAGCAGTGATGCAATCTGTGATGGTGAGGCGCACTAGTTTATTAAGAGCCTATTCACTCTAGCCTTGAAGACACCCAAAATATAATCGGACAGGAAGACCGCAGCAGGCAAACTGTTCCAGTCCTTCGACTTATGCGGTATAAACGACGAGGCGAATCGCTTAGTCCGGACTGTAGAGGTTTCAACAACGTAAGGGTTGTTGGTAGTAGTAGTAGGTAGGCTGTGTTTCCTGATAGCTACAACCTGGGAATCTTTAAGTCGAGAGTGAATAGGTTTCTTCTAGGTAAGCGCGTTCCCTCGTCGACCGCATCGTCGCTCTCCATCAGGTGGGTAGCGGTCAAGAGCAAACCTATCAATAATAATAAATAATAATAGTTTAAAAAACTAAAAAACACGCTTTTCAATTGATACCCATATCATGGGGGTGCATTTCAAATAGTCTGTCCGCCATCTTGGACGTCCGCAATGTTGGATTTTGAGTCATGTGACTATTTTCTCGTATTCCTGACAGCAAACCCTTCCATTTGATACCCATATCATGGAGGTGCATTTCAAATAGCCTGTCCGCCATCTTGGACGCCCGCCATATTGGATTTGAGTCACGTGACTATTTTTTTCGTATTTCTGACAGCAAACCCTTTCATTTGATACCCATATCATGGAAGTGCATTTCAAACAGCCAGTTCGCCATCTTGGGGAGGCCGCCATATTGGATTTGTAATGACGTTTTTTAGCTAGTCATGTATTGTCATCAGAACTCAGAGCGTGTGCAAAATTTCATCCTGATCAAAGACCAGGAAGTGGGTCAAATTAAGATTCCAAGATTTTCTTACATAGTTACAAGTGAAGCTAATAAAAGCGGGTTAAAAAACAAAGGATGGATATTCGCTGTACGTCGGGTGGTCCGATGGTAGACGTTTATGTCGTGAAAACAATCAATACAATTACATAACAACTAATATACGAGAATGGTATATGAATAGAGCTACAATTATCTATGGTATTAACATTACCATTTACATGATTTGAAATCAGTGATGCGTGACTTGATTATTACTATCAGCAATTCAACACTATTCGGATTGTCTAATTAGGCTATTAGTGGACAGTACGCCGAAGTACTGTATCACGATACTAATTTACCTATATTTACATACTAGAATGCATTCCTAATAAGAATAGGATCGATTTTGCGCCATATTGTGACGTCATAGCTGTCAAATTTGAAGAATTGTGTAGGGTGAACCAAAAAACTGTTTTTTTTTTTAAATTAAGTTTATTTACGAATCGTGTACGAAAAAAGTTTGATCAGTATCCAGTTTTTCAATTCTGACTACATGTCAGACTTTTACTGACTAAAACCGACTCCTAGTTCCTTCGTTTCCTTTCATATCAGGGTTGGGATTTCCTTTCAGAATCGAACCCATGCCCTTTATAGTAGGCTTCGACCCTGTTGGGCCCCAATGCACGGCGCGAGAGATCGTTGCCGCCGATCGCCCCCATGAGAACACGGCGGTGCTCTGACCAGTGGCGTGCCAGGTGCCTTTAGAGGGGGCAAGCCAAGGAATCTTGACTCATCTACCCACACCTAATATCCCGAAAAAACAAAATTTCTTACTGTAATGCTGATTTTAATAGGTACATTTGATTTTTTTTACTGTTAGAAATTAAGTAAATATATATTGGTACTTAAAAAAAAAGAAAAAGAGCCATCTATTGATATTTTTGGCAACTCGCTCAAAACATTCTAGTTGATTTCAGAAAAATCCACTAGATGGCGCACAAAAGAATGTATTAATCCGTACGTAGTATTTAATAAAATTCATCATTAAAAATAATTGTTTACGATATGTAATATTATTGGCAAATACTCACAATTTAAACAGCATTTATTAGCTTTTCGTTCTTTATCACACACATAACACTTAACTGTCGAAAAAGAGAAATTACCTTTATTTAATGAGGTTTTAGACTCATCGTGAATTCGTGACCTCGAAAAGGAGGTTCCTGTAGCGCTAAGAAACACACAACATCAACTAATCTTTGAAAAACAACACCAACAGAATAATTATTTATTTAAATGCGAGCAACCTACAATCCACTGTAAACTGAGCGATGAAATTGCCTACTATGTGATTTAGTTTTCTGAGAAATATTCAAATCAGGGCTAGGTTTAGGTGAAGTTACGAGATCATATTTATCTTTAAAACTCAAAGGTTTTACCTGGCTAAGTATTTTTTCCACACATTTTAATCCGTCACAACTTCACAAGGAACAATTGCATGTGTTTCCGAATTCATTTCAAAGATACTTTAACTTTAATCACTTCAAAACCAAGTAAGTTACAGCAATAACTAATTATAACACTTTAAATGACAGAAAACTAAAAAAAAAACAATCAAAACATAATCCGATAACCGCTCAAAGCAAATTTGAACTGAGTATAGTACGCGCGTCATAGAGGGCGTCTCGCTTTCGCAATATGCGTAAAAATTTCATTGATAAAATTTCCGAAGCCTGGCATTTTTGACCTTAAAACTGTTCGACGAGTGTTTTCACACATTATAATATTTACTCACACAAACTCACATTTTTTGTGTTTTTATAGGGTAAAGTGAAATGGAAAAGCAAGCCCCATAAATGCCTTATGCGTTAGAGCGAGATGGGAGATTACAACGTTGTTACGTTCCATCACCCGTGCGTTTCGAATTGCGGACAAAAGTGACCTTACCGCGAACCCGACCAACGCGCAACGTCACAATTATTATTCAATTGTCCTTATATGTTGTGACTATTTAATTTAGTCGGATTCGCGATTCACTTTTATCTCGATTTGGAACGCTGGGTAAGTTGCATAGAACTTGTATTAGCGTATCGTAACTAATGAATGAATTTTCAATTACGCGCGAAGTTTAAAGTTTAGATTTTATTTTAAATAATTATTTTATTAAGTTCAATGACTTAGATGTTAGGTGTCATGAAATTTTACCGCAAGCCGGGCTTTTTTGCTTGTATTGCTCGCACGTCCCTGGCTCTGACACAGCTCTATCATATGCTCCACACAGTGGTAAAACCCATACTTGAGCTGGCCTCTATACCTGAAATTGAATACATGCAGCACAATTTCCTAAACAATATCACCGTCTAACTTTTCCCGCACACGGTCCTCAGAAAAACACCTTCAACAAAAAAGGTGTCGCACGCTTCGCGACACCTCTTGTGGCCGGTGAAGCTTAAAGCCGCTTCAAGCGTTTTTTTGTGGCGGCACCGGCGTACACGAGCCATAAAAAAGGCCGCTTCAAAATGAAGCTTGAAGCGGCGTTTTTTTGATGCCCTTGTGGATCCTTGTGGACAGTAACATCAGCTCAGCAACTCGGTTACAAAAAAAATTTAGCCTATAATTATTCAATTATAACTTCAACCAACAAAAAAAAAATAACAATAGCTTCAAGCAATCAAGTCAACAAAGACCAGATAGTTAAATATACCCATGAGCCCGAAATACACAAGGTGAAAACTTTCCAAGTAAGACGAACTTCGTGAATAAATCCGGGGCGATATCGTCACGCGATTCAAACATTACCAGTCAATATTATTGGCAACATACGAAAATGGTTTTGTATCTAAAGTTTCGGAACTTCCGAAATTTAGCACCTCGTGTGGAACGACTCTATATTGTGTTGTTAATGATTGGGTTACGAGTGGTATAATCGATTTATTTTGTTGAGCAATGAGATAAGTTTTAATTGTTTTGGCTTACGCTTTTCGTGTAGATTTAAATTTATTTATAGAGAAGGCCTTTCAATGCCTTAAACTAGAACTAAATTGCGCACACGTGTGTCACTTACGCCGATCTGGGCGCGTCAGTCTCCATACATTTTATACGGCAACTAGACTTGTAGAGCTACACTAGATCCACGCCACGCGACGCTACTCTACGTACAAATCAGGCGTGTCCTATGTTAGCCTCAGTCTGATCTAGTTCCCGCTTTACTCACTACAACATACACAAACAAAAGACATATAGTTTGGCGACCACCGTATGTAATACACAATAGAAGCTCGCCAATAGTTACAGACCCACATTTATTTATATACTAGCTTTGCCCGCGGCTTCACCCGCTTACATAATCCCAGGATAAAAAGTATCCTATGTGTTATTCTGGGATATGGTCTACTCGAGTACCAAGTTTCATCGAGATCCGTTCAGTAGTTTTTGCGTGAAAGAGTAAAAAACATCTATACATCCATCCATACATACACACTTTCGCATTTATAATATTAATAGGATATGTATTTATTACATTTCTAAATATTTCTAAAAACAATAATAATAAAAAAACATTTAAAATTATAAAAAATAGTATCCACCGGTGAAAAAGCGAACTTACTCCTAGTCACCTAAAAAAAATTATATTTGAGGTAAATATATCAATACTTACCGCTTATCAACCCTAACGTTCATAAATACATTATTCAATTAAATTATCCAGGTAACATGATTCAATATTGTAAATATGAAAAAGAGACAGACGTCTTTCATAAGTCACTGACTTATCAATAAGAGGCTGGAAATATCCAACAAAGCGGAATATAACTTCCAGAAATAGACTCGAACAATATCGATAAATCCGTCAAAGTAAAAAAGTCTGACCCTTGACATTACAAATGACACCATTTGATCCAGTGACTGACACAGTTCCCGTAATGTCTTAATTCTCAAGACAGAAAAGTTTCGAAGTATTCTTCACACGGGCGATTTTGCTTGACAGTTGAACGGACATGACCTTAAAGGCGTCTTGGGACTTGTTCGACGGTAAACGAAGCATCACCAGACCTGAGGGAAAACCTTTTTTTTTACTTTTACTTTGAGTTCGAGAAAACTGACTTGTTGCGGATTTAGACAACGCGCAAACGTGTGTCTTGTGCCAGATACAAGCTACCGATAAATGTTTGAATTCTATAGAACTAGTATGAAATCATCCACTCCCTGCGCATACGTAAACATTTTTTGTGTCCACTTAAAACATATTTATGACGATCAAAAAGTGTTCGGTGTCGGTAACTGGAACAAAAAGTGTCTCTCGTTCGTCTCGTTTGCGCAGCGCCTTATGAGGTCGAAGACCGATAGGCAAGAGTATGGCTAAGTTGGCGTTTAATTACTTGAATGGCCTGCCATGCGGGGTGCCATCCCGCAAGGTGATCTATTCCAACGCTAGATAACATAGCATAGTCGGCCTTATAATATTTCTCACAGCTGGGCTGTAATCCACCACGCGGGCCCAGTGCGGGTTGGTGGATGTGACGTCTTCAAATTTTTAATTCTAGGACAAGCCGGTCTCCTCACGGTGTTTCCCTTCACCGTTACGTTCCAAAGCTACGTCTTTCGGTATTTACAAAATACTAACATTATTATTTTGTCCTGATAATAATGTTCAGTACAAAACAGTAATGTATTTAAGTATTCATACATTATATTTTATTTTAGTTATTTTTAAACATGGAAAAAAAACCCATCCATATTTAATGTGTACGAGAAGGATCGCAAATATTCATTACGTTTTGTTTAAATTTATTCTCCTGAATTGTAATTGAAATCATTCAGCATTAATCGCTACATTGCATTATTGAACAAATACAATTTGTTGTTGTTACAGTACAAATATATAAGCATAAAGGATTCTGCCTATTACATCGAATCATTCAGTGGCGTAACTGGTCCCGAAGGGGCCCCATATCAAATGTTATCAATTTTTTTTACTATCACAGAGATATGGGACAGAGTCACGATAGCCCTCCCAAGATATGACCAGACTCACTGGATAGATTTCGTCTATGTTACTATTAATTTAATTATTAAACGCTTTATGCACACAATAGTACAGAGGCAGACTTAATGCCTTAGGCATTTTCTGCCAGTCAACCTTTGGGTGATGAAGAGAAAAATAGTGGTAGGTGCAATAAACGAGAAAACTACGAGTATTCATCGATGACTTTGTTTATTGGAGTATTATGAAATAGAAGAGAGATTAAGTTCTTGTTGTGATCTTATGTAGAGAATTCTAAAACGTAAAACGAAATATAAAACACCCTATTATTAAGTAATTTTTTTATTGATTAACTACGCAACTCTAGTCAATTAGAGAATTGAAGGTTGCGGTGTTATCCACAATCTCCACGTAACCTTCATTGTTTTACGAATGTTTACACGGGGCCACTGCGGCTAGGGGCCCCGTATCAATGATACAGCGGCAGCTACGCCCCTGGAATCATTCCATGATGCAATTGGTACGTTAAACACGGAAAGAAATATGGCACGGTCTCCTATACCCACTGAAACGTATCAACAGCGTATAGTCTGCGTGGTGGGAAGTTATGTGTATACCCACATATGGTGCCAGCTTTCTCACATATCTCCTAAGTACGCAGTAGGTTAAGAGATTTCCAGATTGGCAACCACAGTTCGCGTCCAGGGGGAGATGTTCCGACGAGGTGATAAAGTGTGGAGGAGTCGGGTGTTTCTACTACCAAAGCATGCATCTCTTTTCCTCTGCAATCTGCAGGGCCGTGAGATAGGCTAAGGGTAGTGGTAGCCTATTGATATCAGCTCCAACATACGAGTTGTTGGTCTCGGGTTCAAACCCAGCCAGGCGCATTACTTTGTTTAACTTATTTCAGCACCATTACTCTCAAAACGGTGAAGGAAAACATCGTGGGAAAACCAGCATGTCCTAGAACTAAAAATTCGAAGACATGTTATGACCACCAATCCGCACTAGGCCAGCCTGGTAGATTAAGGACCATTACAACTCCTAGAGAAGAGACCTACGTCCCAGCAGTAGGAACATTACCGGGCCGATGATGTGTTATACTTCGGCTAAGGGCTTGATTCAAAAATACAGACTTGAAAAATGTTTTCTAAGAAGATCGGCTAAGTGCCTCGTTAAACCTAGTGCAAATAAGTAGGAAAGAATCAGGTTTGTAGGCCAGGTCTATTAATACATTTCAAGGTTAGGGGCACACCGCATATCATAGGTACGCCTGGTATTGGGTGGTAAGGTATTGAATGTCTGCGGTTGATACAGTTACAAGCCTATGATTTTTCTAGATTTTCACTTATATTTGCTATTGATAAATGATCTTTATTAATCGTACAAGCTTTTATTTAGTTTCACCTGTCCCGATGTTTGTCTGTCATCAAATCTTGTAAATTAAATTTAACCTACTTCCGATTGAGCTGAAATTTTGTATGCATGTGTAAATCAATGCAATGACAATGCAAAACTTATTGTGACATGGAGCTGATTTGATCATGGAACCGGAAGATGGCTATAGGAACTTGGTAGTTAAACGACACAACCCCATCGAGTTTGGGCTCGTATGATTCGTCTTGTAATTATATAGGTATACAAAAGCTTGCTATGAAAAAATATTTTCATTAAAAGCTTGTTTTGTAAACAGGTTTTAAGAAAACACTACACGTCAATTTTGTTTTCAGTTAGTTTTAAATAGAATAGAATAGAATAGAAATACTTTTATTCGGTACAGAACAGACACAGCACAGCACAACGGATTATAGACAAAGTAAACAAAAACAAAAGTACAAAGTGCGCCGAGCGTGCCCGCACCGAAAGGGTGACCACCTCAGCATTTACTGGGCGTTAGACACCCAGCGCTGATTTTCAGTTGGCACGATAGCCCTCCCAAGATATGACCAGACTCACTGGATAGATTTCGTCTATGTTACTATTAATTTAATTATTAAACGCTTTATGCACACAATAGTACAGAGGCAGACTTAATGCCTTAGGCATTTTCTGCCAGTCAACCTTTGGGTGATGAAGAGAAAAATAGTGGTAGGTGCAATAAACGAGAAAACTACGAGTATTCATCGATGACTTTGTTTATTGGAGTATTATGAAATAGAAGAGAGATTAAGTTCTTGTTGTGATCTTATGTAGAGAATTCTAAAACGTAAAACGAAATATAAAACACCCTATTATTAAGTAATTTTTTTATTGATTAACTACGCAACTCTAGTCAATTAGAGAATTGAAGGTTGCGGTGTTATCCACAATCTCCACGTAACCTTCATTGTTTTACGAATGTTTACACGGGGCCACTGCGGCTAGGGGCCCCGTATCAATGATACAGCGGCAGCTACGCCCCTGGAATCATTCCATGATGCAATTGGTACGTTAAACACGGAAAGAAATATGGCACGGTCTCCTATACCCACTGAAACGTATCAACAGCGTATAGTCTGCGTGGTGGGAAGTTATGTGTATACCCACATATGGTGCCAGCTTTCTCACATATCTCCTAAGTACGCAGTAGGTTAAGAGATTTCCAGATTGGCAACCACAGTTCGCGTCCAGGGGGAGATGTTCCGACGAGGTGATAAAGTGTGGAGGAGTCGGGTGTTTCTACTACCAAAGCATGCATCTCTTTTCCTCTGCAATCTGCAGGGCCGTGAGATAGGCTAAGGGTAGTGGTAGCCTATTGATATCAGCTCCAACATACGAGTTGTTGGTCTCGGGTTCAAACCCAGCCAGGCGCATTACTTTGTTTAACTTATTTCAGCACCATTACTCTCAAAACGGTGAAGGAAAACATCGTGGGAAAACCAGCATGTCCTAGAACTAAAAATTCGAAGACATGTTATGACCACCAATCCGCACTAGGCCAGCCTGGTAGATTAAGGACCATTACAACTCCTAGAGAAGAGACCTACGTCCCAGCAGTAGGAACATTACCGGGCCGATGATGTGTTATACTTCGGCTAAGGGCTTGATTCAAAAATACAGACTTGAAAAATGTTTTCTAAGAAGATCGGCTAAGTGCCTCGTTAAACCTAGTGCAAATAAGTAGGAAAGAATCAGGTTTGTAGGCCAGGTCTATTAATACATTTCAAGGTTAGGGGCACACCGCATATCATAGGTACGCCTGGTATTGAATGTCTGCGGTTGATACAGTTACAAGCCTATGATTTTTCTAGATTTTCACTTATATTTGCTATTGATAAATGATCTTTATTAATCGTACAAGCTTTTATTTAGTTTCACCTGTCCCGATGTTTGTCTGTCATCAAATCTTGTAAATTAAATTTAACCTACTTCCGATTGAGCTGAAATTTTGTATGCATGTGTAAATCAATGCAATGACAATGCAAAACTTATTGTGACATGGAGCTGATTTGATCATGGAACCGGAAGATGGCTATAGGAACTTGGTAGTTAAACGACACAACCCCATCGAGTTTGGGCTCGTATGATTCGTCTTGTAATTATATAGGTATACAAAAGCTTGCTATGAAAAAATATTTTCATTAAAAGCTTGTTTTGTAAACAGGTTTTAAGAAAACACTACACGTCAATTTTGTTTTCAGTTAGTTTTAAATAGAATAGAATAGAATAGAAATACTTTTATTCGGTACAGAACAGACACAGCACAGCACAACGGATTATAGACAAAGTAAACAAAAACAAAAGTACAAAGTGCGCCGAGCGTGCCCGCACCGAAAGGGTGACCACCTCAGCATTTACTGGGCGTTAGACACCCAGCGCTGATTTTCAGTTGGCACCCCGCAGTGACGCACGGACTAGGGTAAAGCATATATGTAATTACTCGTATGTGTAATTGAAATAAATATTGATGTTGTGTACCTACGGGTGTATAATTTTAATTGAAATGAAATACATAAATAACTGTTTTATAAATAAGAACGCAATATTATAATATAAAATTTGTGCCACATTGAATAAAAAGAAAAGAACCAAAAAATAACTTAGTACCCACAATACCCCAATAAAAAATAAAACTAGATGAAGGCCGGTGTTTCCTAGCTGATCCTAAAAAGAAACACCGAAACAAACTCGGGGGTCAATGTTTATTTTAAAGTCCATACAGTAAAGAACATGTAATGGTCTAATCATATGAGAACCATGCAGATTAGTGTCTCAGATGGTCTTTTGAAGAAAGAACCACACAGATTTGAGTGGACCTGTCCAGTCAGTGCAAGCATTTGTCAGTATTCGCGTAGCTCAAACTTAGGACTACTAAGGAGCTCAACGACTTGACGAACAATACCAAAGACAGGACCAATGCCAAGGACATTTGGGTAGGCTACATCAAATGTACAAAGCTGCCAGACATCATGTAGTTTGTTTAATAAGTATTTGTCTCTTTTGAATATTATATTAGTACATTTTTGTTTTAAATTGATTTACATGATACACTTCACTAAAATGATTTTACACTATACTGACTTTAAGTATGAAGCGTTAACTCCGATATTTTTTTTATAGGTTTGCGCTTGACCGCTATCTCACCTGATGGAAAGCGATGATGCGGTCGACGATGGAGCGCGCTTCCCTAGATATAACCTATTCATCATCATCAGCCTTTTTAATGTTCCCACTGCTGGGACTCAGGCCTCCTCTCTAGAAGAGGGAATGGGCCGTAATCCACCACGCGGGCCCAGTGCGGGTTGGTGAATGTCACATGTCTTCGAATTTTTGGTTCTAGGACATGCCGGTTTCCTCACGATGTTTTCCTTCACCGTTATGAGAGCAGTGGTGATGAAATAAATTACACAAAGTAATGCGCCTGGCTGGGTTTGAACCCGCGACCTACAACTCGTAAGTCGGGGCCGTTACCACTCGGCCACCACTGCTCTCAACCTATTCATACCATATACTTATATACTACGTTCAACGTACATGACATATTTTGGAAAAGATTTTTTATTTAAATCATTACTTCATACTTGAAATTATTCTTGTGTCCTGTGCGTTCACAAACATGTAATCACACATACACAAGCTACTCAAGCTCAAAACAACTATCTATCTATAGGCCATACAGATGTTTGTTCGGTACGGGAATCGAACCCGCGACAAACAGCACAGCAGCCGATCGCTCAACCACTACGCTAACCGTGCCGTCATCTTATACATCATTTTCCTGCCCTTGTCCCATTTTTATTGGGGGTCGGTGCAACACGTTTTTTTCTTCCCTTCTGTCCTGTTACTCGTCACGCTATCACTGACTCCCTTTTCTGTCATATCACTTCTCACACAATCCATCCATCTTTTCTTTAGCCTCCCTCTCGCTCTCCATCCATTATGCCGTCATCTTATACGAAAGCACAAATACAAATTATTTTTATTTTAAACCTCTAGTCAACGCCAGGTTTGCTCTCTCATTGTCTTTCTATTGTGTCTTTAATTTCGGTATTCGAAAGGATAATAGCTAGTATTTAGCTATAACCGGTCTTTAAGTCAAAAGTGAATAGGTTACTTCTAGGCAAGTGTGTTCCATCGTCGATCACATCATCGCTTACCATCAGGTGAGATGGTGGTCAAACGCAAGCCTGTCAATAAATTATGGCGGTAAGTCCCCTCTTTGAGGCGTGGCTGGAAAGACCTTACGGCGTCCTTATCTTCCGCATGACGCAGGTCCTCATCGGACATGGCAAGTTCGGGAGGTACCTGCATCGGATTCAACGCCCGGAGGACACGGTGGTGCACACAGTCAAGGTGTGCCCTGCTTGGGCGGAGCACCGCCGTGCCCTCGTGGGGGCGATCGGCGGCGGAGACCTCTCGCGCCGGGCCTTGGTTCAGGCCATGGTCCGGAGCGAGGAGGAGTGGCAGGCGGTCGCCTCCTTCTGCGAAGTAGTAATGCTAGCAAAGGAGGAGGTCGACCGCTTCAGGTGCCCTCGCCGCCGCCGCCGCCGCGGTTCCAGTCCCGATTTCCAACCACCGTAGACGCGGGCTTGTGGACAGCGAGCCATGGGTAGCTCGCTGTCCCATCGTCCGGTAACTGTCCGGACCGAGCCAAGGCGTCGACGGCGCGCACTGTTCCCGCGCGCCTCAAGGAGTTGTCAGCAACAGGAGGGGCCTATCTGGGTCGAAGCCTACCGGGGTCGGGGTTATCCGAAAGGAAACCAGAGCCCCGGTATGAAGGCTAGAAGGAACCGCGGGGGGTTTTAGTCAGTAAGAGTTGACACTATTTCCCGCTCCACCTAAGAGCGGGTTTTGTCAATGATGATTTTCCCCAGCGAGAGAAAAAAAAAGCCTGTCAATAAAATAAATAAAAAAATCTATATCGGAAAATGAGTCTACTTTTCACTGTACATAGTTTCATTTAAATGAAACTGATAGCTCCAAACGAGATAAAACTGAATAAAAATGAGGCTGTCCTCTGCTTCTGAAGTAAAAAATTGGCGAAACGTGCCATTCATACTAAGCAGTCCAGGAACTAGCATAACATTAGTTTGCTTACGACTACCCTCCAAATCCGAAAATATTTTGTTTGACAACACCCTGGAGGCGCGCCCAAAAAAACTAGTGAAAACAAACTTTTCCGATTCGCTATAAAAACTGGTAAACCGTGCCGATCTCTATCGAAACTATACCGGATTTTTTTATTTATCGTTTCCCGTTTTACTCGCGAGCGGCGTTAGGACTGTTTGCTGTGAATTAAAAACAAAACGACAAACGTTTTTTTTTTCTTTGTTTGATTTTTTTTTTGTAGCCATTGTTATTGAAAACTTGTGATGTTCCATCAATGGAGATGGCTTTTTCTTCTTTGTTGAGGTATACCTGCAATTTAAAATAAAGTTTAATAAAAAAGAACATTCATTTGAATTGAGAACCTCTTCCGTATTATGAAGCCGGTCAAAAAGAAAAATGTTTGTAATTGAAATGAGAGCGGGTTTCAGTTTGTATTTTGCTTGATTTTTTTTCAAAAGTAACTTATATCTATGCTAGATTCTGCCCGCGGCTTTGCCTTCGTGAAGGTAGGGTCTCTCCATACTAATTTTGAACTCGTATTTATCTCTTTAACTGTTGGAATACCGTAATTGGAGCCACAATAGAAAGACAATGAGAGAGCGAACGCCCCACCCTAGGGCGCGAGAAAGCATTGGATGATTTCCCACCTTAAAAAAGCCTTCGTGACGTCAACGTAACGTAATTCGTTATTTAATCATGGTTTTTCAACAATCTAATACAGTCTCATTACACACGTTTACAAGATACTTATGAAGCTGTTTTCATCCAATTTTATTTGCTACAGTACGTTTTTCATACATAATTATAAGTACCTAAGACAAGGAGATTTTCAAACAAGAAATATTTTGAATGTTAAAATTAATCATGAAATTACGCTTAATGTATTCATTAAATAACAATTTTAATAAATAAAATACATCATCTCAGACTCAGTAACTCAATCTTAATTAAAACTTGACAATGAAATCCTCAGTTCTACATTTAATTAATAATTAATTTAGTAAGCCGTTAGCATAATTGAAGGGACAAATTAAAAACCAGTGAAGTGCGAGTCGTACGTGAAGGGTTAAACGTTTTTTTTTATTGATAAACTAGTGCTTGACTGCGATCACACCTGGTTGTAAGCTGTGATGCAATCGTTGATGGAAAAGCGCATTGGTTTATTAAGAGCCCATTCACTCTAGTCTTGAAGACACCGGTTCAGTCTTTCGATGTATGTGATATAAACGAGGCGAAATCGTAGAGGTGTTTTTATAAGGTATATACAAAAACGTTTTGGTCACAACAAAAAAAGAATTACCGAAATGGGTCCAGCCGTTTACGCGTGATGACCTGACTAATGTAAATAGGGACTCATTGTTAATTTATATTTTTTTTTAGTTTATATTTACATAGTTACATGTCTATCTATAAAATGTAGTTTATACAACTTGTAACGTTAAATGCGCAAAACCTCAGACACCCCTAATGATTTTTAATTCAATTGACCTAATTATGTGAGAAAAAAACATTTAAAAAGAAAGGTTTTATGAGGTTTTATGACCAGTTGAAGATTTTTTGAAAAATGTAACCTATAATAAAAAGTGGTTTATTTGATTCTGCTCGTTATTCTGATCAAACTAATTTCAGGTTTTGCGCATTTAACGTTACACCTTGTATTTACATAGTTACATGTCTATTTATAAAATGAAAACAGTACTAAAAAAACCGCCAACATCCCTTTTGTGGTATAAAAGAAAACGATAATTATTGACGCATTGATTACCATCTTAAATGATTTTTGGTTGATGGCTTGGCCTTAAAAAAAAGTGACATTCATGGGAAAGTATCAAGATTTTCAAGGATATTTTCCTCATCTCAAGAAGTATCAACCACCATCACGGCATTATATCGTTTCAAAATTACGTCACGATCCAGTATACAAGGAAACGAAGGCTCGTCTAATTTTAACGAAAACAGTATGGCCGCTGCGATAAGGGCTTGAATTTTATAAGCCATAATATTATAAGTAATCAGTCACTGCTACCATCCTCTTATCTTACGAACCAAACTACGTATTAAATTAACTTTCTTTACAAAAGGGATGACGCGATTGTCAATCGAGTCGCCCGGGAATTTAGTCGATTCAATTTTAGATGAATCTGTAATCGACTTTCGTGATTTTACTTTCGGCATTTTTTTTTTCATAACCCATTGAATTCCGAAATCGACTAAATGGCCAATATCTGTTGCCACTATACGTTTGTCTGTTTACGGATATATCTGTATATGGCAGCAGCGAAAAAATCGTATACGTAAATTCTTGGTACTTACACTTCTCGCTTACTTCCTCGTCTCGCATACATACATGGAGACTATAACACGGTTTTTTAAAATGATATGTACTAGGGTTTTATTGTGATCCCACCGGATGGTAAGCAGTGATGCAATCGTTGATGGGAAGCGCACTAGTTTATTAAGAGCCTTTTCTCTCTAGCCTTGAAGATGCCTAAAGTATAATCGGTTGGGAGACCGCAGCGGGCAAATTCTTCCAGTCCTTCGAAGTACGCGGTATAAAATGACAAGGTAAAATGCTGAGCCTGGACTGTGGAGATGTCAATAATGTAAGTGCGGGTACTCGTGGTAAGTTGGGTTATCCGATGGTATATTAGATAGATAGAATATTATCCGTATTCGGTATTTAATGTGTTAAAAAACATTGCCTCACATTAGAAATTACTCCTGTATTGTGTATACATTTACAAACATAAACTCACTCGCAGTAGTCAATCACTCAAACACTGTGCCAAGTGTTTTTGGTACCGTAGGCTCAGGTTTGCAGACGACAAGCAATGGGTAGCTCGCCGTCCGACCGTCCGGTAACCGTCTGGACCGAGCCTAAGTCGTCGACGAAGTGTACTGTTCCATGCATGCCTCAAGGAGTTGTCAGCAATCGTAGGGGCCAAGCAGGATTGAATTGGGTGATGCGAAAAAGATCCTCGGGGCTCTGGAACAATAGCAAAGAAGGAACAGGAGTGGGGTTTTTAGTCAGTAAAAGTCTGACACGCGGTAGATGTAACTTGGATGATTTTTCCACCTAAAACAAAAAGTGTATTTGGTATTTTGGAAAGACGGCTCACAGCTTATGAATTTACAAATGGAATAATTAAAAAATAATAATGAAAAAGGAATGTTTTCGTTTAAAAATCCCCTCAAATCAATTAACTGCTCCAACTTTTCGAGAGAAGTTTAAATCACTTTTTTCTCCGAATCGATTCCTTATTTTAAGTCCGTTTAGTAAATGACTCGGCTAATCGGCGCGTCGCAAACACGGCCCAATAAACTCCTTAGAAAATCAATCTTCGTTTAATTAACTACTTTGAGACGGATACTCGTAAATCGATCGCTAGGAAACTGTCTACCAATTTAATTTGACGAACCCAAGGCACAAAATAGATAGGTACAGAAGACCATCTCATGTATGTACTTCACTTTTTATACCTAGGCTCGGTGGACGCACACTAATGAGCGTTTAAGCCGGAACTGTTTTTTTTCGGTGGACAAAAATCATCTTATGACAACCCCCGCCCTTGGGTGGAGCGGGAAATAGTATCAGATTCTTACTGACTAAAAACCCACCCCGTTCCTTCTAGCCTTCACGAGCTTCCTTTCGGATAACCCTGGCCTCAGTAGGCTTCGACCCAGCTGGGTTCCTCCCGTTGCTGACAACTCCTTGAGGCGTTCCATAAGTGGTCCGAGTTGCTCGAGCACGCTTTGTATGTAGATTGACTTCTGTATCTATATATGTTGTGCCCAAGGTCGTACCTTAAAAAAAAAAACAATAGCTACTTATACGAGTTAGTAGCTATTGTTTTTTTTTTTGTTATTATCAAGATAGGACTTCGCGACGGTCTTTATGCGTAGGCTAGCAATAAAATCTATTCGAGTCGTCTTTTAATAACGTAGGTACGTTTGTGATATGTTTAGGGTTCCGTGCCTCAAAAAGAAAAATGGAACCCCGATAGGATTACTTTGTTGTCCGTCTGTCAGTCTCTCTGTTTGTCTGTCAAGATCCTTTATATTAGAAACGCGTGGAGGTATCGAGTTGAAATTAAAACCTAAACCTTCTCCGGTCCCTTGAAGCTGTGCAAAAATCAAACGTCTAAGTTAACGAAAACCAGATACGGCCATTTATTTGCAAAAAACGTACATTTCGACACTCTTAGGGGAATCAAAATTCATAGTGTCCAGAAATTTTGTGTAAAGTAGGGTATTA
The DNA here is from genome assembly GCA_949319445.1 of Mythimna lalbum. Classification (NCBI taxonomy): domain Eukaryota; kingdom Metazoa; phylum Arthropoda; class Insecta; order Lepidoptera; family Noctuidae; genus Mythimna; species Mythimna lalbum. Next base: position 4,716,496 of record OX439357.1, on the reverse strand, counting down.
TAGCACAAGTATAAGAATAAATCTGAAAACAGTAAATTTGTTGTTATGTCACAAAAAAAAAATATCGTTTTGGAAAAAAATTCGAGACTCCATTCCGGAATTGAACTCTTTACATAAGGTGAGTTTGTACGGAACCCTCCGGGCGCGAGTCCGACTCACACTTACCCAGATTTTTTATTGGAAGTGTTTCTTTTGTTTGGATGTTTTTTTTAATACATATTACAGTTATGAATACTACAGAACCGTTTAACTCATTTTGCGTCGTCGTCGGACACTTAGACGGGTTTGGTATGGAAAAGTAAACAGTGTAAATTACGTGTGATCCTGGGACGCAGAGGTCAACTGAAGGAACATATCATTAACCCATAAAATTCTGACACATTCTCCTGCTCCACCCTAGAGCAGGGGAAGTCAATAAATGGTTTCCCACCTTAAAAAACCAAATTTTTGCTGCTCAAAAAATGCTATTTAAAAAATTAAGATCGTTTGGTCTCACACTTAAAGTGTAAAAAAGAAAAAAAATTTTGTGGTAAATACATTTTTTTTCTGTCAACACCCTTACGACTGAATGCGCGAACAACAGCTACGTATTCTACTTACACAACCACGTATCCGATCGACTACCCTCCAATAGCCCCAATCGTTACATCAAACACAATAAGTGGACTCATAACTGTCGTCAAAAGAAGAAATAAGCAATAACCCCCCTCACCCTTTCCACCCGCGTCTAGACTGGACAGGGAGGACGGGGGCAAAATCTTGGCCGATATTTCAAACGGACAAAAGATAATAATTTGAGATGGAACATTATCGAAAAAGTCTTCGGACACGTCCGTGAGATCAAGGGCCAATTGCTTGGACGATTGACAAGAGTTTTTTCTATTTTTCTTTTGTTATTTTACTGAAACATTTAATCGATATCACGATGACACATCATGCTGTGCTCCAAGATGAGGATCATACTGTCCCCGCACATAGGCCACAAAAAACGCCGCTTCAAGCTTCTTTTTATGGCTCGTTTGCGGCGATGCCGCTTGAAAAAAACGCTTGAAGCGGCTTCAAGCTTCTTCGGACACAAGGTGTCGCGCGTTTCAGCTGTTTTTTTTTGCAGCCGTTTCTAGATTGTTTCTGTGGCCGCTTCTAGCATTTTTTTGTGGCAGCGTTTTTTGAGGCCCGTGTACGGGACGCATAAACGTAGACTAAATAATTTGAAACTGGTTTTTTTTAGGTGGGAAATCATCTGACATCTCCCGCACTAGGGCTGAGCGAGAGGGCATGTCAGACTTTTACTGACTAAAACTAACTCCTGTTCCTTCACTGCCTTTCCAGGGCTCCGGGGTTTACTTTCGCACAACCCATCTCCTTCAGGCGCGCGTGGAACAGGACGGTTACCGGATGGTCGGACGGCGAGTTACCCAATGCTCGCTAAAATTATACTGGGTGGGTCACGTTATCCGTACGTGTGCGTCGGTCTAATGTAGTTCCAACTTTAGTTCTCTAAACTGCTGTGGAATATATTTATTATTATTAGCTAAACATTAGTGTCATAATTTACAAGTGACGTCACAAACTTGCGAATTATGACATTGTGATATTTTTTAATAATGGTTTGCGCGACATGACGCGACTGATTGGTGATCTAGATATGGTTAAGTCCAATCTTCAATGCCTTGAGCACAGGCGTAGGGTAGGCAGCCTTTCGGTGTTTTACAGGTTGCATTTTGGAGAGTGCGCGCAGGAATTGCATGACTTGATTCCGCCATCCCATTTCTACCACCGGACAAACCGACGTACGGCGAGTATCCACCCTTACGTTGTTGAAACCTCCACGGTCCGGACTAAGCGTTTCGCTTCGTCATTTATACCGCGTACATCGAAGGACTGGAACAATTTGCCTGCTGCGGTCTTCCCGTCCGATTACAATCCGAGCGTCTTCAAGGCTAGAGTGAATAGGCTCTTAATAAACTAGTGCGCCTCACCATCAACGATTGCATCACCGCTTACCATCAGGTGGGATTGCAGTCAAGTACTAGTTTATATCAGATAAAAAAAAAAGACATGTGCAAAAGAAACTCAAAAGCGTGTAATTTCTCTAATTTTATTATTATTATTTTTTTTTCACGTTTACAATACTTAATTGATATTGTAAACTAACTATTGATTCATGCCTATCGTGTGTTGTTTAATTAATTTGTTGGCAGTACACATCAAACTACCTACCGTATTATTTTATTTTAAGTGTTAGCGATCCATATTACGGTTGTCTAGTAGATATCGCTGTCAGCGATAACACCACGTTGTACTCATAGATTAATTCATGAATCCCCAAGCGACCACCGGTGGCCGCGCATCTATTGTCTTACTATTGTGTCTCTAATTGACGGTATCTGAAGGGTTAAAGTTTTGGTATAAGTAGTGATCCTTTTTTGGTGAACAATAAAGTTTATTCTATTTTATTAGCTAATTTTTAACATACAATTGGTCGATGACTATTCTATATAACAATTACGTGCAGCCTTGTATGTGTAAACCTTGTGCAACTACTAACATGGTAGCTTGGTCTCTGATGCGATGTAACGCGTGTTCACTCGACAATTTTGCATCCTATTTTAGTTATACCCTCTTCGGATGTAATTATGTTATTGTTCTGGAATGTGATATTTTTGTTTAATGATTTAAACTTCATGTAGAAGTGGTACATAGGCGGACTTACTGCAACAAGGCATTCTCTCCCAGTGAACCTTTGGGTTAAAAAAACAATACTGTGGTAGGTTTGCACGATAAACAAATAACAAATACTTTAAAACTAAAATAAGTTATTTATATATAATATACAGGGTGAATTTGAATAAATGCGACAAAGTGAAATGGGAGCTTCAGTTACAGTAACATAGTAATTATAAACTGTTTTTTCTACAATCTAAATCGTTAAAAAAATTATTTGCGGAATATGGATTTGCGGAAGGCGCGCGCGACCGTGACCTACAAACGTTTTAGGACGAATAATGAACGATCAACGAAGGAAGGGTGGTAGGCGTAGGGCCGGTCGCCGAGAAGGGATGTCAGCGCTGGCGCTCATGCGAGGTTTGGCAACGTCAAATCCTTATGAGAAAATAATAACAATTCTGACAAAGACCAAACTAAGGTTGAGAGGACTACAAGTAGTAGTTGCGAATTATGCAAAGCAGTAAAGCTAGCAAAGGAGGAGGCCGACCACATCAGGCTACGGTGCTCAAGCCCCAGCTGCCACCGGAACTCCGCTCCCGATGTCCGGCCACCGTAGGCGCGGGCTTGTGAACAGCGAGCAATGGGTAGCTAGCTGTCCGACCGTCCGGTAACTGTCCGGACCGAGCCCAAGTCGTTGACGACGGCGCGCACTGTTCCCGCGTGCCTCAAGGAGTTGTCGGCAACAGCAGGGGCCCAGCTGGGTCAAAGCCTACTGGGGCCAGGGTCTAGTTCCGAAAGGGAGGTTCGGACCCTGTATGAAAGGCAAGTAGAGACGGGCTTGGTTTTTAAGTCAGTAAGAGTCTGACACTATCTCCCGCTCCGCCCAAAGGTGGGGATGTCATTTGGATGACTTTTACCCACCAAAAAAATCCCCTGTCCGTTTTCTCCAGGATATTTGTTAGTACTTGTGAGACCATAGGTGACATTGTTTCCACAAAGTAGGTACAGACTTGACTATATTGGACACAATGTCATGTAATGTGTCCAATATCAATACAGCTACTCTTGTAAGACGAAAACGTACAATGTTATTTCCTTATCGCTATACAAAAAATATAACTTGGATTCATGTTTAATTCCGGATCGATGTCGTCCCGAAGATTCGACTTATTCTTTTCCGTTTTGTATTGAATTATGAATGAATTTCTGTTCCATATCGTGTAAAGAAATATAAAGACCCCTGCGTGGGAAGTTTTTTTTGTAAAAGACTGATTTTTCTTCAATGTAATGTAATAATAATAAAATAATAATAATAATAAAATTTGTTTATTTCCACCACAAATTATTACAGTTTTGCATATAGTTCAATATAGGGGTGGACTGGAGCCTAATCTAGGGAAACCCTTTCAGGTCTCCAGGACACTCACCCGCGAATTAATACATTCCGTTACAATAAATATAGGTATCAAAAGAACTGGTAGGATGAAACAAATATAAAAATAAAAGAACAAGAAATAATAAAACTACCGTGAGTGAATGTGTGATGGTGTGAGAGTGCGTGAGCGTTGTGTGTGTGTGTGTATATTTCTTAATGTATAGGTATATTTCTGGATAAAATTATCGTCGTGGAAATATTTTTAAGGAATCAAAGTGTATTACGTATAAGGTTGATTGTTATAAAATGCCTCTGTACTTTTGATAAAGAATTAAATACATAAATAGTACCTACATTCGTAAACAGAATGGATTTAACTTTGACAACGTTTCAAAAATATATTGTGTTGATCTAATAATATATTTTACTGCGTACTGCGGCAAACGTTGTTCTACCTTAGAATTAATCTTAGGAAAAATACTAATACAGTACTTGGCCATTATGTAATATATTTATGTACTCCTATTTTTTAATAAATCCCTATTAATATTATAAATGCGAAAGTAACTCTGTCTGTCTGTCTGTCTGTTACGCTTTCACGCAATAACTACTGAACGGATTTAGATCAAATTTGGTAGGTAGGTAGAAGAGACACTGGAATAACACATAGGCTACCTATAATTCCACTGCTGAGCACGGGTCTCTGCCCGCACGATATAAACTGTAGTCCACGCGGGCGAAGCCGCGGGCGGAAAGCTTAGATAATAAATTACACATTTGAGCCTTATATTAAAAACATACAATTGGCGGCCTTATCGCATTTCGCGATCTCTTCCAGGCAACTTGGTATGGAAACAGATTATCTGGACACAAAATGGGGTTGCACAAGGGGCATTACAAAACAAACTATTCATCATAATTTCAGCCGATACACGTCCATTGTTGGACAAAGGCCTTCCCCAAGCGTCGCCACTACGAACGTTCATTTGCGTCTCGCATCCATCGGTTGCCCGCAACCTTCACCAGGTCATCAGTCCACCTTGTTGGAGGCCTTCCAACGTTGCGTCTTCCGGTACGCGGTCGCCACTTCAGAACCTTTGGAACAAACTATTGGTGAAGAAAAAAAAGTACTATACACACAAGTGGAGACGCATCGCGGAAGCCTCACTAGCCAACGAAACTGCAACATCGTCAACCACGACCACTCTGTCAAGAGTGAACGACTAAGGAGGAGGATACTTAACACTAAAATACATACTAAATAATGATATAGGCATGAAATAAGCAAGTGACAACTACAATTAATACAGCTAAAAACTAAACAATATAACAAGGACAAGTAATATTCCATCACAAGTTTTTTGAATACATGTAGTGACTGCGCGCGCTTTATTGACACTGGCAGAGCATTCCAGAGACGAGTGGCCTGGACATTAAAGGTTCATAGTTAGGCTTAAGAGGGTCCTTCTCCACTCGCTTATCGTAACATCGAAAATGGATTAAAAGCTTGTTACTTCATTTAATGCAATCCAACGCGATATTTGACGAAAAGGCAACGTAAAAAAAGAGAGATAACGCCTGGAAACTCTGTTAGTATTCGGTAATTCCGAGATTTACTCGAAAATTTCACAAAACTTGCTCCAGGAAATAGCTGTTTTTTTTAAACCCTTAAAAGTTTTTGGAAAAAGTTGTCATCATTTAGAATCTTAATAAAATTTGCAAGGTCTCTAGAGAATTACTTTTTTGACTTTTTTAATTTTTAGGCAAATTATGAAGTGTCAAAGTTCATACGAAATAGGACATTTTCAGAGGTTTTTACTGGATTAGTTTTACACAAATTTAGAATTTGTCTTCTTTAGAAACCTAGATAATATCCACAAGATACTGTGTTTCCAAAATATCTAATAAAAAGTGTGTAATAACGTCATAATCAGTTATGAGCAGTTGTATGAAAAACAGTGAAAATGTGAGTCGTGATGCACTACCTTAAGTATAAATAGTTTAGTCAATATTTAATTATTATTTTTTGTAAAGTGGCAAATCATTCAATGTCTTCTCTCGCTTCAGGGTAGAACAGGAGGGCGTGTCAGACTTTTACTAACAAAAAGCTACCCTCGCTCAAAAAATAAATGGTCAGCCAGTCTATGATGTTTCTGCTATGAAGCTCCCAAAAGCGCTTGCGTCGAACGCTTCAAGTTGACCTTGTCGCTAATTCTTTTGATCTGACCATATGACTGAGCGTTGAGAAGACGTCATTCCCGTACATTTGAAGCTTTCTACAAGGGATAACTATTGCAGATTATCAACCTGGCTAGGGGTACTGCGGTGGATCTCACATGTCTGAATGTTTATAGGACATACCGATTTCCTTACAATAGACAAGAGGTTCTCTTCTAGATACTCTTCTGTTTTACAAGGCCTCTGAAAATACTAGTACAGCAGGTAAACAGTGCTAAGCATTCAAAACGCGTTTTGGCAAATGATTTCAAAATAATATTGGTATGTGATGTGTGAACGTGAGATGCGTTGAAACTGAGGGGCTTTCATAAAATATAACGACGCCTATTTTAAGTGTTTCAGAATATAAGTTTTTCTTTGTTATGTTTCTTATAAGTATCTACTATAAAGTACTACTAGACTAATTCTTACATTTTCAAAAAAAAAAAACTTTGACCTCGTACAGCCAAGGAGTGGAATTCCCGCCGGAGTCTGTGTTTCCTGATAGCTAAAACTTGGGGGTCTTTAAATCAAGAGTGAATAGGTTACTTCTAGGCAAGCGTGCTCCATCGTCGATCACATCATCGCTTACCATCAGGTGAAATGGTGGTCAAACGCGAGCCTATCAATAATAATAAAAAAAAAACCTCATGATATTTTTCCCTTGTTTTCCCTTCTCCTTTCAAACGGCTTTGATCTTTGGAAACATGTTTACACAAATGAACGTAGAAAATATAAATCAATCAATATGTCGCAAAGAAAATGGATTTAAATGTCATCGGGGCTCTATCCGGGTGCAACTGGCCGGAATTGGTACATGGTAGACATTCCACCCATAGGTACAAAGCGTTTTGGGAACACATTTATGTGCGTACAGCCAAGGAATGGAATTCCCTGTCGGAGTCTGTGTTTCCTGATAGCTACAAAGTCAAGAGTGAATAGGTTACTTCCAGGCAAGCGTGTTCCATCGTCGACCACATCGTCGCTTACTATCAGGTGAGATGATGGTCAAACGCAAGCCTATCAATAATAATAAAAACTGCCGCTTAGGCGCGTAGGTGGCAGTACGAGTGTGTGTCCATAATGCGGCCAAATATGACCGTAATTCCTCTTGAGAGGTAATCGCGAACAAGCGGTGCTGCTGTCGGAGTTTTCACTGTTCAGACAATAGATTCCGCAGGTCGGTTTCCTGCAGACCACACCGTATATCAGCCAGAGATAGCCATGTCTCCATCTGGGGTCATAACCATAACACTATCAATAACATCGCCTGGCCTGTTGGTCTAATGGTTAGTGGCCCTAACTGCTACGCCGGAGGTCGTGGGTTCTTATGTTGGGTATAAATGTTTGTTATGAGCATAATCATTTGTTCTGTGTCTGGGTGTAATTTATCTACAATATGTATGTATTTAGAAATATATAAGTATGTTTATCAGTTGTCTAGTACCCATAACACAAGCTCTGCTTAGCTTGGGACTAGTTGGCGTTGTGTGATAGTTGTGGAATATTATAAATATTATAATAAACAAAGACTCCCCCTGAGTTTGTTTCGGTGTTTCTTCTCAGGGTAGTCAGCTAGGAAACACTGGCCTCATCTCGTTAAAACTGACTGAAAACCAAATTGACGTGTAAAAGTGTTTTTTGAAAAATTTACAAAATAAAGATCATTTATCATTTACTCATTTAGCCACTCTCTTAGTTGTAATTACGCCGAAAATAGCTGAACTAAAACATTTTAATGTAATTTTTTGTTGGTGCAAACCAACCCTTATTTCGGGGGGAAACTATTTGAACTAAGGAGGTACCCCTGCTTTTGACCGTCCGTATAATGAATTAGGGCCGCTTTGTAAAAGTTCGTGCAAACAGCTAACTTTCTCACCTCCGGGTGTGGGCTCGTGTTATTTTAGACGAGGGTAACCTCAAAAACTATTACGTTCTTGTAGGCTAGTCATGTTTTGAGCATTCTTGGTGAGATTAGAGCACATGACTTGGATTTATGTCAATTATATTTGACTGGCCTGTTGGTCTAGTGGTTAGTGGCCCTGACTGCTACGCCGGAGGTCGTGGGTTCGATTCCCACCCAGGACAAATGTTTATGTGATGACCATGGTCATTTGTTCTGTGTCTGGGTGTAATTTATCTATAATATGTATGTATTTAGAAATATATAAGTACGTTTATCAGTTGTCGAGTACCCATAACACAAGCTCTGCTTAGCTTGGGACTAGACGGTGTTGTGTGATAGTTGTGGAATATTATTATTATATATTTTTTTGTTTTTATGTCATAATTTCGGTGAAAGAGAGAGAGATGGAGCTTAGAGTCTGTCTAAAAAGTCAAATGACTTGGGTAATTATTAGGGCAGAAAGAAATCTGATGTAGTTAAAACTAGTTCAAAAATCAAGATTGATTAAGAGATCTTGATCATTGTTTGCTAATAGAAGACCTTTTAAAAAGTATCGAATAATAAGTACTAGCTGCTCCCAGCGGCTTCGCCCGCGTGATAGCAAAAAATTATCCCAAGGGAACATACTTCCGGGATAAAAAAGTATCCTATGTCCAATTCCAGGACATGGTCTATCCGTGTACATCAAATAAATGTTTCATCAAATCGGTTTTGCCATTTAGGCGTGAAGACGTAACAAACAAACAAACAAACAAACTCACTTTCGCTTTTATAATTTTAGTAAGGATTCCGGTGTAAGAGAGAGATGGAGCTATACAAGTTGATATAACTATCCTATTCTCACAAAGTAATATATGATGATAGTACTGATGAACCAACCACCGTAGGCATATGCTTACAGATGACGAGCAATAAAGGAACACAGGTGAGTTTTTAGCTAGTAAAATTCTGACACGCCGTGGTCGTTATTTGAGGTTTTTTCCACCTCAAAAGGCTATTTCCATTGCTAATCGACAGTAATATTAGGTTTACTTAACAGGTCCGATAGCAAATTCTTAAGCCTAAGAGCAAAGACGATAACGGCTTGGTCACGACTTCGGTCTTAGCGGCGCGGCGAGCGGTGCGGCATCGGTAAGCGGGAGCGCGACTCTGTGAACGGCGTCTCGTGGCGTGCTTAAAACATTTTCATACTTTCGATCTTACCGCTCCCCGCCCCGCGCTTGGTTACCGCTCACAGCGGCAAGGTCTTGAACGGGCGGTAAATACTAAATGCACAAGAAAATTATAATAAAAATACTGCCAGACTCTCAACACTTTTTATCTGTATCAGTATTTTCACCCAACTTACAAAAATAATCCTTCATTCGCCTAAAACGACACCCACAGGAAAAGTAATGTCCAGTGAAAAAAAACAAGAAAAAATATTCTGCGCAAACTTTTAGTTGCTCTTACCTACTTTGAAAACAGTGACATACACACTGCTCATTAAAAGTTTCCAAAGCCTTTTCTACCTTTAGAGAAAGTAGTGTATATTCAGTACTTTAGTTTTTTTTTTTCACGATCATTTAGTGGTCACAGAGTAGGAAAAAGTTGGAGCAAAAAAACGGCGCGACGACGTGCGGTCATTTGTTTCTCATTACATGTGTCGCTTGCTCTGCTGGGGTTTGTTACACTGTGACTGCCGACAGACTGAACGATATTTTGTTTTTTGTGAAACTAGCTTCTCGTGGCAGTATTCGAATATAAACGTATAGAATTTCTTATGCCTTGATCACACGTACCGACTAAACGGGCGAGACAGTGCTCTCGGCCAAGTACTCGGTACGTGTAAACACAGCACCGAGTGCTCGGCCGAGCGCTCATCTCTACAACTCGCTTACATTCAGTGTCTCGGCCGAGCAATATTTTACTGCCTCGCCCTTTTACTCGGTATGACCATGCAATATAGTTAGTAGGAGATCGCACCTCAAAAAAAGAGCCAGATTCTAGGAGGTATATTTGAGTCCATAGTAGTAGTCCAATATTGCTTTGTCGGCCTTGTAATGTTCCCATTATTGGGACTCAGGCCTCCTCTCTAAGACAGGGAATAGGCCGTAATCCGCCACGCGGCCCTTTGCGGATTGGTGGATGTCATATGTCTTCAAATTTTTAGGTTCTAGGACATGCCGGTTTCTTCACGACGTTTCCCTTCACTGTTTTGAACCACCGTTTTGTAATCCAATATAAACCAACCTAACCCAACTGAGTGTAGGGTAGCTCGCTGTCTGACCATCCGGTAACTCTCCGGACCGAGCCCAAGACGTCAACGGCGCGCACCGTTCCCGCGCGCCTCAAGTTGTCAGCAACAGGAGGGGCCCAGCCGGGTCGAAGCCTACTGGGGCCAGGGTTATCTGAAAGGAATCTCGAACCCCGGTATGAAGGCTAGAAGGAACGGGGTGGGTTTTTGGTCAGTAAGAGTCTGACACTATCTCCCGCTCCACCCAAGGGCGGGTTTTATCATTGGATGATTTTTCCCACCGAAAAAAAAACCCAACTGAGTGTAAACAGCGTCGTAAATGAACCGACAATATTGCCATATCTATCTAACACAAGTAAGAGACGCACTTCTTTCCTTAAATTCTCCCGTCTCAAAACGGAAAATCGACGTTTAAATAAAGTCAGTTCGCCTTCATAAATAATGGAGTATCAGGCAATTTTTCATAACATTATTTTTAACGGAGGGACAAACTTAAGGGTGATTTTGCACCGGAAATGTGCGAGGCTCATACATTTCTCGCTTGTGGCCCTTGAAGAAACCTCACCCGCATCTTTCGTGAACATCTTTTGTTATTTCGTCGCCTTTTCTGTCAGAGCTGAGCTAAGCCTGTACCCCTAGCCAAGTTGCTAATCTGCAATAGTTAACGCTAGTAGAAAGCTTCAAATGTACGGTAATGACGTCGTCTCAACGCTCAGTCACGTGGTTAGAACAAAAGAATTGGCGGTAAGGTCAACTCAAAGCGTTCGACGCAAGCGAAACGGTTGTAACTTGGCTAGGGGGGCTGATTAGGAAAATGCAGTAATCCCTTTGGTGGAGTTTTTCCTTGTGCAGCGCCTTGTTACCTTGAGAGCTAGACACACAAGTTGCATGTCACCAACGTCAGAGAGAACCATAGCCGTCGATAAGGGTCGACAGCAGCCAATGACGTGTCGGTGGTAGCCGTCGTCCTACTATATATACTTGTCGAAGGCCTTAAAGACGAGGACGTGGAGAGGGAGCGCAGGGCAATATGTTGACTCGCAGATTTTTTCGTGGTACCGATCAGGTCAAAATAACTTCGTTTAAGAGGGTCCTTTTCCACCCGCCTATCGTAAACATCGAAAATGGTTTAAAAGCTTGTTACTTCATCTAACACAATCCAACGCGATGTTTGACGAAAAGGCAACGCAAAAAAAGAGAGATAGCGCTTGAAAACTCTGTTAGTTTTCGGTAATTCCGAGATTTACTCGAATATTTCACAAAACTTGCTCCAGGAAACAGCTGTTTTTTTAAACCCTTGCTATTTGAAAAAAGTTGTTGATGAGGCGTGTAAATAGCCTCATCTGAATGCTGTGGGGGTTTTAAGACCTCCCGAAAATATGCGGGTGTATGTAGATTTAAAATTATAAAAATCAAATCTCTGTTGAAGATCCTTCTGAAACCAATATCCTCTACATCTATTGCAACAAGAGAGCCCACGTACCTTGCGAATCCAGAGAGACGGGAAATCACCTTATTCCCGGGCTTGTCGTCGTTGCGTGTGATGCCGGCCGGCGAAATATCAGCCTTCATCCACCGGTGGACTGGTCAGAACTCGTGAAAAACACACTGCACTCGAAGTTTATAATGTCTCACGACAGCAGATGCACTTATTTCACGAAAATTGTCCGGTTTTCAACAGATATGGGATTTTTATTGCGGAGCGGGTGAACATACGTATTGAAGATGGCGCGGAGCGGAAAGGAAGGGGCGCGCCCTCTGTCGGTCGTTCGCAAGCATCTCAAGGAAACGTTCGATTCCGACCAATGGGCTCCTGCGGTAGTGAATATTTGGTTTGCGGAATTCAACAGAGACTCAATTGTCTTACCTTTAAACGAAATAATGTTTTTGGGATGCGGGAAAGTAACTAAGATATTATATAAATCCTTTTAAAAAATATATCGGTAATTATAAGAGGCATTGACGCTTCACCAGTTGTCGTCATTTAAAATCTTAATTAAATTTGCAAGACTTATACTTAGATTTAATTTATTGACTTTTTAAATTTTTAGGCAAATTATAAAGTGTCAAAGTTCATAAAAAATAGGAGATTTTCAGAGGTTTTTACTGGATTTGCTTTAGATAATGTCCACAAGATACTGTGTTTCCAAAATATCTAATGAAAAATCTGTAATAACGTCATAATCAGTTATGAGCGGTTGTGTGAATAAAAAACTTTTTACAAAAAAAAATTAAACCGACTTCAAAAAGTACAAAATAATTTTAATTTCGGAAGTTGGTGTTTCTATAATAGATACCTAATTTTGTCTCTTTGTTATTTAACACCGACTTCCGAAATTAAAATTATTTTGTACTTTTTGAAGTCGGTCTAATTTTTTTTTTGTAAAAGGATTTTTATTTTTCACTTTTTAGTTATGGTAGCACCACTAAAAAGTACATACTCTTCAACTAAACATAAATTACCTTATAGCCAGAGTGCATCTCATAACGATTTTAATAATCGTAGGGTAGTCAGCTACGCTTGCGGTAGCACTTGTTAAAATTAGCTCCGTGTAATTATTTAAATTTTGGCTGCAATAATGTCAATCAAGACGTTAGAACAAGTGATACGTAAACTCAGTGACACAGTGAGCAGTTTAGTGACTAAAGTTAGTGATCTGGAAGCTCAAGTGACCAAACAAAACGACATAATTTCAAAGTTGAAATCGCCAAATGAATCGTCATTTTTACCTCGACACGAATCTGGACCACCAAATACCCCCCAAACGCTTGAGAATGATAGTCGGGTGCGCGAACCCATACAGCGCCCAAGGCGCTTAGCACAAGTAAATGCCGCGGTATCCATTGGCTTAGCAGCGAAAAAACGCAGCGCTGTACGTGCAAATAACAGTGCCGCGACGACCCCCGAAGTTTGCCGGACACACACGAATTCTACTAACTCTGCCATAGATGACTGTATGGCCATGAAACTTGCGAGCTCACAAAAAAGTTACGAGAAGATGACCGAAAGTGATGACCGAACTAACAAGGACGTCCCTGACAAAAATTTAATGATGACTACGGATGATGAAAATACAAATCAGAGTAATAATGACACCTCCAGTAATCACTGGAACACAGTACGTTACAATAAGAATAAAAAACGTCGCCAAATCGTAATAGGCACAGGAAAAGTTGACGACGAACTCCAAACGATTGAGCCAATTAAATATATTCAAGCGTGGTCTTTTAAGCCTGAAACCACTGAGGATAACGTTCGCAATTATTTGAATAAGATTAAAAAATCTGAAAATTACTTTGTTCAAAAACGCGATATTAAGACTGATAAACACGCGTCATTTGTAATTGGCATACCAGAAACGTTGTACGAGAATATCTGCACGCCAACGGTATGGCCACCGCGCGTCAAGTTCGCAGAGTGGTTTCTCGCACGACCCCGCATGTAGCGGGGATAACACTCCGGTTGACGATATACCTTCGAATATACAAATGCCGACAACGACAGCAGCACTGCACTCAAAACAATGCGAAACTCTAATTGTATGCCAACAGAACATTGCATCATTGGATAAGAAAACGCTCCGCTTAGAGGTTCTATTGCAAAATGAACTAAAGTGTCATGTACTCGCGATAACTGAACATTGGTTAACCGATTCTAATTTAAAGTGTGTAAATATTGATGGCTATTCATTAGTATCTAGTTACTGTAGGAGGTCCCTGGCGCACGGGGGCTCGTGTTTGTTTGTTCGAAATGGAATTAAATCAGTGGAAAGTGTTGACTTCACCGAAATGGCCGTTGAGCAATATTGTGAATTATCTGCAATTGAGTTAATAGATTATAATGTGGTAATCCTGTGCATATATCGGACTAATTTGGTGAGTTCAGCAAGTTTCTTACTATATTTTCAACGAATTCTCGAGCGTGCCTGCATGAGTGATAAGACGTTCATTATTGTTGGCGATTTTAATATTAATTGTAATTGTACCAATAATTCCGAATGTAAGCAATTAAATGACTTAATATCGGCTTATAATTTTGTAAACGAAGTAAATTTTCCAACCCGTGTGACATCTGTCTCTTCGACATGTCTCGATCATGTGTACCATAACTGTGCCCGTGGAGGCGTAGGCGCCTCACCAGTGGATACGTATCTGAGTGATCATCGCGCGGTGCGAGCTGAGGTCGCGTGTCGGCCTCCCAGCATCCAGCCGCGCACTCGCCTAGTCAGGGATTACTCTCAGGGTAGTTATATGAACTTTCGTGCTGCCATTGTGAGCGTGGACTGGCGCGAAGTTATATCAACACACTTACTGTCCATTGAAGACTTGACTTTAGCAATTATAAACATTATTTCTAATAAGTTTGCAATATGTTTTCCATTTAAACGCAAAAACACTAAAAACAGAACATGGGTAACCGATAAGTTGATTGTTACAAAAACTTTATTGTTTGAGGCACTGAAATTACAACAACAATATCCTAGAAATTATGAACTTAATGACTTGATTTGTAATTTACGTCTAAATTACGATAAGAGTGTCAGTTCTCAGAAATCTAAGCATTACGCAAATATGATAACTAATAGTTGCAACAAATATAAGTCTGTATGGCAAATAGTTAACGCTGAGAGGGGTGTTAAGCAGGCCCAAAGTTTGGGTTTCGCTGATTTAATTGTGGACTCCACTGGTAAAAAGTTTCATACAAAAAAGAGCGCCACAGACGCCATGAATTTAAGATTCATATCGGCGGCGGATGCGTGTGGGGCTCCGGTCGCCAACATACCGAGTGTGCGGCGCGCGCTGGTTGCCGCACGGCCTACTGCGGACCGTTCGCTGCGGTTTCAGCCGTTCACTGCGTCTGAGGTGCACCACATTATCACGACACGTATACCTCACAAGCCAACGAGAGATATTTATGATATATCCATGGAATTACTACACAGTGTGGCTGTACAGCTGGCGTCTCCCCTCGCTGCTCTCTTCAATCAGTGCATCAAAACTGGGACGTACCCGCGCGCTATGAAAATAAGTAAAATTTCCCCACTATATAAAGGTAAGGGCAAGCGCGAGGAAATTGACAATTATAGACCTGTGTCAGTAATTCCTGCACTCGCAAAAATTTTCGAAAATGGCATAAGTAAACGTCTCACGGATTACCTTTCTGAGACTGATGCACTCTCTGAAAGGCAGTATGCCTATCGCGCCGGGCGGTCAACGACCTCACTCACTCGTGAGGTAGTTCGACGTGCGATGGAAGCCAGTGAAAAGCGTCAGAAGGTTGCAGTCTTGTGCTGTGACCTATCTAAAGCTTTTGACGTTGCCGATCATAACGTACTAGCCGTCAAACTAGGCCACTATGGAATAACTGGTCCTGCGCATGCTATTCTGATGAGTCTGCTAAACCAAAGATGTCAAATTGTAGCTGCGGATGGTGGTAGGAAAAAGTCGGATCCACTCACGACCGACGTCGGTGTGGCGCAGGGATCATCAGTATCAAATGTTCTGTTTACACTCTTGCTAAATGATCTTCCTGATTGTGTGAGCTTAGGGGAGGTGTTCATGTACGCCGATGACGTAGCGGTGGTCGTCAGTGCACCAGATCTGGACGCTTTGGAGCGGCAATTGAACGCTGTAGTGGCGGAGGTTGACGCGTGGTTTAAACTAAATGGTCTAGTTTTAAATCTTAAAAAGACCCATTATTTAAACTTTTCCTTAACAGGACGACAAACAAGGTGTTTGAACGTATTTATAGATCAAGTTAAATTGGATCAGGTGGAATCTACTAAATTTCTCGGTTTTCATGTTGACAGAGGTTTGAAATGGAATGGCCATATTGACAGTATGTGTTCAAGGCTTGGCAGTGCCTGTTACGCACTCAGCAGGTTGTCGCGGGTTGTCGCACCAGAAATAGTGCGAACTTGCTACTTTGCTACTGTCCACTCAATTCTGCAGTATGGAGCGGAGCTATGGGGTCATGCTGCTGATAGGTTACGCATCTTTAGGATGCAAAAAAGAGCAGTCCGAGCAATTGCCCACATATCACAAGAAACTTCTGCACGACCTTTCTTTGTGTCGCTTGGTATACTCACCTTGCCAGGGATTGTAATATTTCAGGCTGCCATGTTTACGTGGGATAACATGCACACCTACAAAAAGTTAGGGGACAGACATACTTACAACACTCGACAAGCCAATAAACTAGCGGGAGTACCACACCGACTTGCAAAGTCAAATAAGCTTACGCATATTATAGGCCCTAAAATATTTAATAAATTACCATCATCGGTTACCTCGGCTACGACGAGATCTAGCTTTAAAGCAAAACTTAAATGCTGGCTCACTCAGAAAGCGTTTTATTCTGTAGAAGAGATGATAGATAATAAGGTATCATGTAACACAATAATTAATGATAATAACTAATCAATTTTAATCAACTTTAATCAATTTTAATCAATTAAAATCAATTAATTATAATGATAAATCGATTCATTTATTATTATTATTTTTAATTAATTGAAAAAAAAATCTAAATCAATTTATTATTATTTAATTTTTGCTCAATGGAATTATGGATTAGGGAAAACAATTGTAATTTAATGTTATGGATTGATTGTTTTATTTATTTTATTGATTAATTGTAGCAAAATTTTAAACTAATAATACTTCATTTTATTTAAAACATATTGTGACTTGTAAATGCAATGTTTACCAATAAATTTGTTTATCTGTTTATCTGTTTATCTGTTAATCCCAAATACGGTTATACTACATGAATTTACCTTCCGGCAGTATCACCAGATCAGTTCGATACATCCCCTTCCCCTTTTCTTTCAGTCAGTCATCGACTCCACGTATAAATAAAGCAATTTGACTTGTTACGACAATTCTGCTATGATTCTATGACGAGTTCTGTTCCATATCTTCGAAGTTCATGATCAGATCATAACAATATTTCTGTGGGACAAACTTGAAAGCACAACCTTTCAATTAAAAACCGAGATATCGGTGAACATATATACAAAAAAAAAAACATACATTCAGCCGAACATAGAACCTCCTCCTTTTTTGAAGTCGGTTAAAAACAGTGAAAATGTGTGTTGTGATGCACCACCTTAAAGCGTACTGCCAAGGCCTGTATACGGGAAGTCTGTGGTTCAACTGTTTACGTGGGACGTTAAGGGCCTTAAAAATAAAAATGGTTCCATTGTTGTCCGAAATAAACAATTTATTATTATTGTTATTATAATAGTGACACTTGAAACACATGATGGCTAACACTAATCTTACAAGTTGGAATGTCGACGGCCGGGTCGACGCTTGAACAGTTGCTGCCGACGTGTCGACTGCTACAGTTATCTCTAGCTCTGGCAACATGCCGTTCATGTGTATGAGCTCTTAGGGCACCTTTAAATTAGCTGCAAAGTGCCGCGCGGCTGTAGCGCAGCAGTCGCACATTTTTGCCGCTAATTTGAAAGCGCCCTTACTCATTGTTGGTGGAAAACACCCTAAAATCGACGTTTGTTTTCGAACCAGGATGTTTTGCAGCTACCTTATTCTGTTTACCTACCTAATCTTCGCTCTTGGCTGACTTCACAAACAAGAAACCTTGTTACGTCACCTGGCATCGCCTGTCCCTGGCTGGCAGCCAGTTCCGAAGAAAACTGTTCAGAACGTACCCTTTATGATTGTTCTGGTTGAGTGGAATGTCACGTAATGTCCATTTTATTCATTGTAGTGCATGCCGACGATAGAGCGCTTCTTGAGACCGTCTGGAATGTTCAACTGTAGACAGACTTTAACTTAAAGCGAGTTTATAGACTATTTATGTTTATACATTACTAGCGACCCGCCCCGGCTTCGCTCGGGTAACAGTATTTCTCCACTATTTAATGGATGTTATTATACATATAAATCTCTTGAATCCGAAAAAAAACCGTATCAAAATCCGTTGCGTAGTTATCACATAATCATAAAAAAATACATATTGTTTCGTTTTCAGCTCTGCTGCGTGTTAGGAGACTGAAGGTTGCGTGAAATAATAGGCGATGCGGAATTACTTTTAACTTTGTCTATATTGTGAATTAATTACATGAAATAAAGTGGAAATGGTCTAAAATGGTCTAGTGCGTGCGATGCAATGCAAAAAATATATGAATTTTGGAAAATAACGTTGATTGCGTAGCTCAGTGGTGATTGGTCGATGGCATGCGTGGACGACCAATCGCTGTGAGGTAGATGGCAGCTTCAGTCGTTAAGGCGAAGTTTGGTTTCTTAAGGCGAAGTCTGAACACATATCTATATATGTATGTATTTAGAAATATATAAGTACTATCGACCCGCTCCGGCTTCGCTCGGGTGCAATATTATACATATAAACCTTCCTCTTGAATCACTCTATCTATAAAAAAAAACCGCATCAAAATCCGTAGTTTTAAAGATTTAAGCGTACATAGGGATATAGCCTATATCATATAGGGACTGAAAAAGCGACTTTGTTTTATACTATGTAGTGAAACATTATACGAGTTATTTGTAAAACACTAACAACCTTGCAGGACTGTATTTCTAACATCATTATTATTATTATGAGCCCGTTGTGTCCCACTGCAGGGCAAAGGCCTCCCTTCCGTTATTCCACTCTTTTCTGTCCTTAGCCACATCTGGCCTAAGTCTAACATCATAAACAACAAATTTTGTTTAATGAGTTTTTACAAAACATCACAAATTTACCAAAAGAAAGCTGCTCTATTTCTGAGTGACATAGGCTATTTTTTAAACTAGCTGCTCCTAGCGGCTTCGCCCGCGTGATAGCAGAAAATTACCCCAAGGGAACATATTTCCGAGATAAAAAGTATCCTATGTCCTATTCCAGGACATGGTCTATCCGTGTACCAAGTTTCATTAAAAATCGGTTTTGCCATTTAGGCGTGAAGACGTAACAAACAAACAAACAAATAAACAAACTCACTTTCGCTTTTGTAATATTAGTAAGGATACAAGGGCGAAGCTGCGGGCAAAAGCTTATATAAAATATTTAAATAGAATTGCATTACCAGGTGCCTGATTCGAAGCAGTAACCCAGTTTTCAGGCCATAATCTCCCACATAAACAAACAGCTTTCGGAATATAATATTAATTAATATTTCCATCAAAAGCTATTAACTGTTTGAGGTTTTTGTGCAGGATTTCTATGGAAGCGGAACATTTTATATTAAGCGGTACAGCTTAAGCGACTAAGCCGATTTAAGCTGTGAGCGATCAAAAGAGTGTTGTTGGGACATCCAGGGTATTAATGTTTTTTAAATAGGTTGGTATTTACGACCGAACGACGAGGGGACAGAGGGTTCCCGTCCCTAGTAAAAGTGGAGTCCTTACTTCTACGGGGAGGTTTTACGTTAGCATCATTGCGGGGTGCCAATTGAAAACCAGCGCCGGGTCTCTGACGCTTAGCAATGCTGAGGTGGTCACCCTTTCTGTACGGACACGCTCGGCGCATTCTGTATTTTTGTGCTTTTTACTGGCCTGTTGGTCTAGTGGTTAGTGGCTCTGACTACTATGCCGGAGGTCGTGGGTTCGATTGCCACCCAGGACAAATGTTTGTATGATGAACATGATCATTTTTTCTGTGTCTGGATGTAATTTATCCATAATATGTATGTATTTAGAAATATATAAGTATGTTTATCAGTTGTCTAGTATCCATAACACAGGCTCTGCTTAGCTTGGGACTAGACGGCGTTGTGTGATAGTTGTGGAATATATTGAATTATAATATTAAATTAATATATTAATGTGACATTCACCAACCCGCACTGGGCCGCGTCGTGGATTACGGCCCATTCCCTCTCCTAGGAGAGGAGGCCTGAGTCCCAGCAGTGGGAACATTAAAAAGGCTGATGATGATGATGAGTATACCAACAAGCAAACTATTTGCTAGTTTTTATTTATCATTTTTCCATTGTACAAAAGATTCCAAATAAAAACGCAATATTTGAATTCAATTTCATTATGTAATATTTTATTTATGAAGAACTTTGTGTTCTTTTACTTTTGCATACTCAAACGAATACCTATTTAGTTATTGGAAATAACTTCGACAAAAGTTGCCAATAATTTGATATTATTGTAAAACTAGCTGCTGTTGGCGGCTTCGCCCGCGTGAAAGTAGAACATTGTCACAAGGGAGCATACTTGGATAAAAAATGCTATTCTAACACATGGTCTACTCGTTTGTAAAATTTCATCCAAATCCGTTCAGCCGTTCGGGCGTGAAGAAGTAAGCAACAAACAAACACAAGTTTTCACTTTTACAATATTAGTGTGATAATTTTGTATGACTTTTATGCTTTTTGTAATAAGTAGAAAGTATGCTGTACACGACAGTTGAGAGTGGTATCTTGGGTTTGATTCCCGCGTCAGGCAAAACGTGCTATTGGGTTTTATTGTTAAGAGTTACTCTGTAGCAGCAGGGGCCCAGCTGGGTCGAAGGCTACTGGGGCCAGGGTTATACGAAAGGGTGCTCGAGCCCCGGTATGAAGAGGCTAGAAGGAACGCGGTGGGTTTTTAGTCAGTAGGAGTCTGACACTATCTCCTGCTCCGCCCAAAAGCAGGTGTTGTCATTCGATGATTTTTGACCACGATAAAAAAAAACTCGAACTTTAAAAGTTGGTGGTGGGATACTCCGTTCTTCAGAAAGCACGTACAGCCGTTGGTCCCACGCCTGATATCACTCCGGTCGTGACAAATTGCGTCCTTTGAGATTATGAGAGTAAAAAAACAGAGAGTGCATCTATGTTTGGATACACGTTTATGCTCTATAATACTTTCTGCTTACTTCTTATACAGGACCGACCGTTGTGGCAGCAATTGGGGGAGGCCTATCAGTAGTAGAGGTATTTAGGCTTACATTTTATTTTAACTGTTCTTTCGAATAAACTTTTAATTTAATAAGTTACAATAAAACTGCGAGCTTCATGTCCAGTGTAATATTTATTTTTCCACTTTCAATTGCAATTTCTAAAAAGAAATGTTTTCTCAGACAATGTCGGAGAGCAACACAAGTACATAATAGGGAGTTATTTACCCACAGTCCGACGAATGCTACGGTAAAGATTTACTGGCTACGTGCAAGCTACGGCGTAGCACTCTCGTGGCTACGCCGTAGAGGGCTACTGATGTATTTTTATTTTACTTTTCTATATTTTTAAACTGTATAGATTTGAGAGCACTAGACTTTAGTGTTTATTCTGTTAAAGTTTTCATGTATTTTACGATTTTCTTCCCAGAAAATGTCTATAAGTATAGATCTCGAAATAAACTATACTCTCGCCCACACACCTCGATCTGTTCACCGGGGAATTGAGACGTGGTTGTAATATACATAATATATGTTGCGTACTTCCTATACTGTAGAATTTTCGAACAAGCATTTGCGAGGAAAAACTTTCATGTTTTATTTCAAATGTTGGCAAGAGTGCGATACTATAAATTTCGTCGCCCCATCTGCAATCGTCGAGCGCGTTTTGATAACGAGTCCTCCCGCCTCTTGAGGGGGTGGTACAGTCAGCTTCTCAGCTACAGATGCATTCAAAGCGTTCACAGGTGACTGACGAGGCACTGACGAGCTAGCTCTACTGGAAAATCTTTGCACGTAGATGTCTAGTTTTCATTCTAACTTTTCAGTAAATGTTTAAGTAAAACTATGAAAAATGGTTTTTGTTATTGTGTTAATGTTTTTTTTTTTAAATTCATATAAACTAGTGCTTGACTGCGACCCTAACTGGTGGTAAGCAGTGATGTAATCTCTGATGGTGAGGCGCTCTAGTTTATTAAGAGCCTATTCACTCTAGCCTTGAAGATACCCAAATTATAAATCGGACGGGAAGACCGCAGCAGGTAACTTGTTCCAGTAATTCGACGTTGTGACGAATGTTTTTACATTATTTACTACCAAAAAGAAACTACGTACCTATTAGATATCTATCAACGACACAATGGACGCAAAATACAACGCTAAAAAAAATATTTTAAATTATTATTTTCTTTATTCATCATAAACACATAAATAGGTAAATTAAATATTTTTTTTAAAGTCATAAAAAATATAAAACCTTATAAATAGCTAAACCGATTTTGATAGAATATCGCTAGTAAATATAATAATAACTTTTAATCGTTTGACCACTATCTGACCTGATGGTAACTACGACGAAAATTATCTACGACGTCACTCAGCCAGCACTCTTGATTTGACGTAGCGATCAGAAAACACAGTCTCCCGTCAAGAATTTTAATTTTATTATCTACATTGTGCTCACATAATAGAAGCAACAGGAAATAATGTAAACAAACATTATATGTAACACATAATATGATTTAAAAGAGTGTCCATGGTGTTTCTTGCACTTTCTTCTCCATAGAGATCTACGCTTTGGAACGTGCAATTTAGCTTCACTTTTCTTGGACTGACCGACATTTGACTATTCAAAAGTGCCTACATTTGGTCTATTTGAAATAAATGATTTTGAATTTGAATTTGAATTCCACTCCGATACTAAATACATAGTAACACCCATAACGGTTAAAAACTAACACCCTCAACGACGATGATTAATAACACGATAAACTTGAAAACTGAAAAGGTTTAATCCCAAGATTACGACCACCAAAACCTTCAGAATAAAAGCAAGAGGATAGGGATAAAAATTCCCTTTGTCCCATAACCCAGTGTAATTATCTAGATGTCACCTAAAAACAATGGCGTCACACAAAAGGATTAATGTCTGAAACCTCTGAATTGTGTACAACCAGAATTCTCATTGGAGTAATCCCCGAACGGTTTGGAGAACAGCTGGAGTAGTATGGCGGATTACATGCGACTTACTTATGTGACAGACACTGTTAATGTGATCTTGGTTCTTACTTTTACGTTGTTATCATTACTTTCTGGCAAACGTGATAACAGTAGCTTAATTCATTAAACCCCAAGTGAACGCCGGCGTTCGCGCACGCATTGTCTTTATATTGTCTCTTATTTCAAAATCATTGATTTTGATTTTGTTTTTCTTTTTAACATTATTTTGGATTCTAACAATTCTAATTTTAATAAATATTGAATTGTGATACATGTGTAATATTTCATTGACCAAAGTTTTTAATGATTCATTAACATGACATGTTTTTCATTATAATAGATTTTTTTTAAAATAATTAATATATATGTCTTTTTTTTACTTTTTTTTTTATTGCTTGGATCTGTTTGACAAATCTGTAAAAACTATATGGGGAATACACTGGCTCCTGTAATACAGTTAATAACTAGCACAGGAGCCAGGGAATTTCATTTATGTGTGAAATGTTTTATGACAGTAAATAATTTATTATTTATTTATTTATTTATTATTTAATTATCACGATTGAAGAGTTAAATTTTATAACTGATCGACTTTATGACAATTCAAAAATACCGCATCATCATCGTTTCAGCCAATTGACGTCCACTGCTTGACATAGACCTCCCCCAAATGTCGCCACACTGATCGATCCTGTGCGTCCCGCATTCTTCGGATTCTCGCAACCTTCACCAAGTCATCAGGCCACCTTGTAGGAGGCCTTCCGACGCTGCGTCTTCCGGTAACGTTGTGATCATTACTAAATTAAATTTTTACATTAATTTAATACATTAACTTTTTGGCAAACGTTGTAACTGTAGTTTCATTGAAGTTCCGTATCTCAAAAGGAAAAAAAACGGAACCCTTATAGGATCACTTTATTGTCCGTCTGTTTTTGTGTCAAGACTCTTTATCTAGGAACGCGTGCAGGTATCACGTTGAAATTACACTATATACCTACTCAAGCCTGCGATTCCTTGAAACTGTGAAAAAATCAAACTATTAAGTAAAAAAAAAACTCTCAAGTGAAGCAAAATCCATAGGGTACTTTCCGTTGACCCAATATTCTGAAATTTGGCGTAAAGAAACACTCCATTTTGGGATTGAACTTTACGCACTTGCCCAGTTTTTTTTCTAACTAGCCGACATTTCGATTACTTCTCCGTACACATCGACCAATTCGAACCACGCATTAGCTTCTCATGTTTCATAAGTGTTCATATAAGTTTATAATAATTTGTATCTTTGTATTTAATAGCAAAAAATTGTCATTATGACACCCGAAGTTTGAATAAAAAATCTTCTATTTTGGAAATCACACGTAAATTTAAAATAGTGTTCAAACAGCACGTCACTCGTTAGGGCGCTCACACACGGGCATCGTATTCAACCACTAACTGTGTGACGTGACGTCGCTCGTTAGGGCGGTCACAGACGAGCGTCACATATCACCAATCTCTGCTGATGACAGACATCGATATCATCTGTTACTCTATTCATAGAACTGTAGGTATTAAGAGCGTGCAACCCGAAATACATTTCCATACAACCGATCTTACGTGATTATAGCGTATTTACACATCTTTCTGTAGATATTTTGGAAATAAACAAATCTTACGGATATTATTAAGATTTCAATTGAAATCAAATCATATATTTGTGTAAAACTAATCCAGTGAAAATCTGATATTTTATGTGAACTTAGGCTTGGGTAATTTACTCATAAATTAAAAAACTAAAACATAATTATGACTATAAATTTTAATCTAAATTCTGAATGATCTTTTATTATTATTTTATATAATATTCTTGGAAAAAGTTTTGTAAAATATTCGAATGAATGACAGAATTACCGAAAACCATCTGAGCATTCAAGTGCTACCTCTCTTATTTCTCGCTGTATCTTTATCAAACACAAACGGCCCGTCCCGGCTTCGCACGGGTATTAAATATAGCCTATGTTACTCAGGGTGAATGTAGCTTTCCAATGGTGAAAAATATTTTTGAAATCGGTACAGTAGTTTTTGAGTTTATTCAATTACAAACATACACACAAAAATACAATTTTTTCCTCTATATAATATTAGTGTAGATTACGTTGGATGAACTAACAAGCTTTTAAACCATGCTTAGGTTGACGATACATGGGTCGGGAAGAGCCCTCTTAAGCGATTGAAGTTTAGTATTAGTAGTCTATTTAAGCCTGAAACCCTGTCAAAATTTGGCACTGAAGCCTATTTAAAGATGTTCCTAATTTACACAATTATTATAAAGAGGTAAAGTTTTTTTTATATTTTTTTTGTTTGTAAAAGATAATCTCTAAAAGTACTGGTGGTAAAAAAATTAGCAATCGGACCAGTAAGCAAGTAAGGGTATGTAAGTCAAGAGTGAATAGGTTACTTCTAGGCAAGCGTGCTCCATCGCTGGCCACATCATCGCTTACCATCAGGTGTGATAGTAGTCAAACGCGAGCCTCTCTACACTTCTACACTTAATATTATAAATAGTTTTTTGTTTATAGGAGGTTATCTCTGAAAGTACTGGTCCGAGTACTAAATTTCTGAGTGACATAGGCTATATTTCATGTGCGTGAGCGAAGTCGCGGGCAAAAGCTAGTCTGATGTATAATCATCATCATTTTTTTTTTGTCATGATTTCGTTTGTATGTAATTTAAAGATATTTTTTTTTATTATATAAACTAATGCTTGACTGCGATCCCACCTGATGGTAAGCAGTGATGCAATAGTTGCAGTGATGTAATCAGTGATGGCGGGAGTTTGAGACGGTACAGGAGAAGAATATAGGTCACTATATTCTTCTCCTGTACCGTCTCAAACTTTGGTTATATTTTAGGTACGCGGGCGAAGCTGCAGGCAAAAGCTAGTTCTAAATACTTAATTTAGAAGCTCGTCACTTACGTAACAGCATAATTTTACTGTTTACATTTTACCTTGTCAATAACAAAATTCTACAACAGAATGAGGTTACAGATTCGTATCATAACTGACGTGGACCAAATAGGGTCACATTTAGACCTTGGTTTTCTTACAATATAAGTTTGGCACGCGACAGTTCTTGCTTAAGATTATTATAATTAGCTTCACAAACATGCAGCCTTGACCACATAGTGATTATGAATATTACGATAGTGTAAATGCTTTTTTATTTGGGTAACTGACGGTTTATTTTTTGTAGGTGGCTTTTGTAGGTAGGTATATATGTATGTGTGTGTATTGGTCGCCGTTAGAAGTTTTGCTTCATGACCTTTGTAAGAAAAAAACAACCTTTTTGTGGCTACAAAATCTATATAAATGCTGATTTTTTAAACTTTTTGTTTTTAGTTCTATTAGGTTAAGCTACCCTTATCAAGGTCAGTCATTAGATGGGTGGCCGTCTTTATATCGAGACTCTTTCATACCTCGGAAAGTATATCAAGCTGTTGGTCCTTACTGTTATTTCTAGATCTTTGACAGTCGTTACGGGTAGTCTAAAGCCAGGGAATCTGACACCAGTTTTGCCAAAGAAGGCACCCAACTGCTGAGTTTTTGAGGTTAGGTGGGCAGTCATTCCATGGAAGATACTGATACCCAGCTGCATTTTGTAGCGCTGGAAGCCGACCCCAATTATGTTGGGAAGAAGAGAGCGTCAGATTTTTACTGACTAACCTGAACCCGCGTGGTCTCTCCACGCGGGTCCAGTGCAGGTTGGTGAATGTCACAAGTCTTCGAATTTTTGGTTCTAAAATATGCCTGTGTCGTCACGATGTTTTCTTTCACCATTTTGAGAGCAGTGATGATGAAATAAGTTACACAAAGTAATGTGCCTGGCTGAGTTTGAACCTATGTTCTACTATTCATAAGTTGGGGCCGTTACCACTAGGCCACTAGCCACTACTATTCTCTAAAAATAATCTTATTCTTACATTAATTTGCGTGTTAGTATTAATATCCAGTAAGTCCAAAATGCCTAAACTTGACCTTTTGTGTACCTTTAGAGGGCCTCCATTTTTTGGTCCCCTTTCTGACCCGTGTTAAACGTCACACACAATGCGTAACAACTAGCGCCCGGGC
Source organism: Mythimna lalbum (assembly GCA_949319445.1). Taxonomy (NCBI): domain Eukaryota; kingdom Metazoa; phylum Arthropoda; class Insecta; order Lepidoptera; family Noctuidae; genus Mythimna; species Mythimna lalbum. Next base: position 4,689,134 of record OX439357.1, on the reverse strand, counting down.
CCGCCTGCCATTCATCATATTTTTCAAATGGTTGTCAATAAGGATCGATTTTATATAACACAATGATTGGGAAGAAAGTCTAAGTAGGTATAGATTATATCGTGAAGGTAGAAATAAAAAATCTTTTAAGCAAAGACGTGATATGGATAGTAGGTACTTATATATAGGCGAATGTTTGTATATAGGTATGTATATAATTATATATGACGGAGGATCGATATCAGTGGGCCGCGACATCGGAAATAACACTCACAAAAACCTTTGATAACACCTTTAATTACTCGTAACACACACTCAGTACAAAATAATCAAGGATGCCTGAGATATGGCTTGATTAAGAATTTAGGAACGCGGGAAATTCAGCGTGGAGTAACCAACGTCTGTTCGGACCGACGGAACGATTCAAAGTGCCCTCCAAATCAACCGTCACCCGACAGGTGAACCTACCCCCATTCCGGGTAGCCAATTTACCTGTCAACGTCAGTACCTGTCAATGTCGAATAATCGATTATACCTCCGGATCGACATTTGACTCGACTATTCGCTCAGTGTTGCTATTACTCCACGCTAACCATCCCCAAGTTAATACTTGACGTTCCCAAACGTAAGCTGTTCAATCTAACTACATAGTTCCTCCAGTGAAAGATAGGTGGCGCTGATGCAGACCGACTGATATGCGCCAACGCTTCGACACGGCCGTCCTGATGATCACACGTCCTCGTGTGGAGTACCTGGAATGAAAGAAAATCCTCGAACAGTACTCATTCTAGTCGTTCGGCCAATCCTGGCCCAAGGTGGTGGGGCATAAAAGGTACTCTGATCAAAATCATCAATCATATCTAGAGGAAAATCACAACAATCTCAATCTCTCAAAGCCGACATGTTGAACAACACTCAAACTCATTCAAATAATAGGAAACTCATTAAAATATTGCAGTGCTCATACTCTGACCTCCATCCGGTCTTCATCATCACACTTATAACCTCCATCCGGCTATAAGCATCAAACCAATCGACCTCCATCCGGTCTTCATCATAACACATTATAGCCTCCATCCGGCCATAAGCATCAAACCAATCGACCTCCATCCGGTCTTCATCATAACACATTATAGCCTTCATCCGGCCATAAGCGTCAAACCAATCGACCTCCATCCGGTCTTCATCATAACACATTATAGCCTTCATCCGGCCATAAGCGTCAAACCAATCGACCTCCATCCGGTCACTAACACAACAGGCAACCTCTATCCGGTCACCTCCACATGTAACCTCCATCCGGTTACAAACAACACCATCAAGATAATCATTTCGAGCCTTTAATCAAAATAATCCTTAAAGTAGGTTTGTTCAACATGTTGCTTTATTTTTCCTATAACGTTACAGATTATAAGAAAACTCTTACTATGCTAGGTACTCTAAATGTTAAGTTGACTACTTAGTATTCAACTAGTCTTGTCAGCGTTATCATTTTCGTCATAGCTAGTCTCGTCATCATCGCCTACGTGCATGTCAACGTCAGTTATTTTTCGCAGGCGGTTATGTGCGTACTTCGAAACATAACGGTCACCATTAAGAACCTCAATCACTCCTGCGCATCCCTACAGGATCGCCAAGTCTCTCAAGACTTAATGGTTTCCCACAGTACGTCCCAGATTTGATCGCAATTTGAATTGAATACCGCGTACTTACGGACTACTGTGACCGCTAGATACCGGTTTCTATTAAGCTACGACTACAAATCAAATCTCCTATAATCAGTTCATCCTGTAAACTTCATCGTCATCATCAGCCTCTTTTTTTTTATGTTCCCAATGAAACGCCTGCGTTTCATTTTCTTTCTATTGCATTGTCACTGTCTTTCTATTGCGCCTCTAATTGACACGATTGAAAAATTTGAAACGTTAAAGGTTAACCGACTCTTTCATAAAAATTAAATTATTTCTTATTCAGTTTTCGTGGCGCCGCTGTCAAAAAAAGAAACTTTACCGCACGTTAAATCTTTAGAAGAACGGCGTGTATGGGACACGAGAATATTTAGGTACAAACCACCCGAAGTAAACTACTAGACCTATTAGCTGTCCCAACTGAGCTATGATAAACAGCATCGAAAGTAGGGTAGAGAGCAGAATCGAATGTACGCGATCTACTTTCTGAAGTTCTATATCTCCTAACTTCAGCACTTGACTTTATTTCATATCCTAAGCAACTCGATTTGCATTATGAAAAACAACCACTCTTTCAAATCTAATGAAAATCCGGCTTTAATCAACGTTTGTAATACTACATTAAGTCTCTCGAAGTTCTTAATAGATTCCAAAATAATCAAAATATTGACAACTCAAACTATGACGTAGGTATTTACCGATTTATCAAAAACCCCGTTGAAAAACAGAGATCACGTTTCGATACCGAGTGGCATAGTCAAGTGTTTATACTGACCGCTGAAACACTACTGAAATCATCATCACCATCATCACCATCATCACCATCATCACCATCATCACCATCATCACCATCATCACCATCATCACCATCATCATCATCATCACCATCATCACCATCATCACCATCATCACCACTATCATCACCACCATCATCACCACCATCATCACCACCATCATCACCACCATCATCACCACCATCATCACCACCATCATCATCACCATCATCATGACCATCATCATCACCATCATCATCACCATCACCATCATCATCACCATCATCATCACCATCATCATCACCATCATCATCACCATCATCATCATTTTTTTTCTTCCATTATGTTCTGTCCCTCGTCACGCTATCACTACACCTACACAACCAACACAAACACACTCAACACGCTAACCTAACCCTAGCCTATATACAATCTAATTTTTGTAAAATAAAGCGCACTATGTAAACGAGTTATTTGGTCCGAGATACGTGGCAACGAATACCAGTAAGGCACGTTATTGTTTATTTTACAGTAGTCTTTGCACATTATTTCTGACCGGTCGAGTTTTTAAGCCGAAAGAGCTAAATTAACAGACACCGTATTACTCGGTAAAATAATATTTGCACGCAACAATTCATCTACCCGCTCACGCATTATTATTATTATTTTTTTTTTTTTTGCGCTAGACCGCTATGGTCGTCTTTTGCTAAGATGAGTCAATTAAACGAATAAGTTCATTTTTTGTAACACGCGTTTATAGCATATTATACTTTCATAGGTACACGTCAATGTCAATAACGTAAAAACTATCTATGGAGGAGTTATCACTGTCTAACAAAAATCGAAACGGTATCTACCGGATATACCGAGGGTAGATGTAATTACAATTGTTTATGTCGTGAACTTTAGCAATTTAACAAAAGAAGTGTGTCACGCACGATCATACTATTTAAACTGAATCCTTGCAACAATATTTCACGGCCAAAATATCACTTCGCAAATAGATGTTGTGAATAAAACCTCAATCAAACTACGCAAGTAATCTGAACACGCTAAACTGACCCTTCAATGTAACAAAACTGTGTTTACGTTTGCCGTGAAATAGTGATGACAGACTTTAAAGTGAAAGAGATATAACACTCAGCATCAGAATTAAAATGGAATGTGAATACCTGACCTTGTTCCTGGTTCCTTTGACAGCACATACGTCATCCAGTCACTCGCTACGTGATGCCTTGGCACCACCATCGCCTTCACGTCGCTCGCTTCGTCCAATTATTCCACAGTGTAACATTTGACAGGTAGCGTTTTGTGTGAAACGTTTTCTGATCTGGTATCGCACTCGACACACTGCACCTCAGGCACGCACACACACACACACACGCGAAGCACGTATCGGAAAGTAGTACATCGTAAACGAGCCCTTGCACCCATCGCTCTTTTCCCGGTCACTAGCTGGGTGGTACGTTGTAATTTGCTCCCTGGGGATACAGCGGTACCTTGGTCCAACATTTGTTGCTCAGGATTAGGGAACAACCCCAGAAAAAAACCTAATCAGACCATTTAAGTCAGCTCTTCAATCCGGTTCTTACTTTCTTAAAGCGACCATAAGCAGGGCGCCATGTTGGTCTTGGTCCGTCAAGCACATTTCTGCAGTCGTCAACCAAGCACGTGCATCTACATCTTGTTTCTCAGGATCGAAATCCGGTAAACGAAGGTCATGTGACGACGTAGTAGGTGTTTTCATGGCTTGAATCAGCGTCAGAAAATTGCGGTTCTGTTGTTCCAACAAACGCATCCATTTTTCGTCGCTAGCGTTTTCATTTTTGAACACGTGGGTCGTCGTGGTCCAATCCCAATTCTGATGACGGAGGATCGATATCAGTGGGCCGCGACATCGGAAATAACACTCACAAAAACCTTTGATAACACCTTTAATTACTCGTAACACACACTCAGTACAAAATAATCAAGGATGCCTGAGATATGGCTTGATTAAGAATTTAGGAACGCGGGAAATTCAGCGTGGAGTAACCAACGTCTGTTCGGACCGACGGAACGATTCAAAGTGCCCTCCAAATCAACCGTCACCCGACAGGTGAACCTACCCCCATTCCGGGTAGCCAATTTACCTGTCAACGTCAGTACCTGTCAATGTCGAATAATCGATTATACCTCCGGATCGACATTTGACTCGACTATTCGCTCAGTGTTGCTATTACTCCACGCTAACCATCCCCAAGTTAATACTTGACGTTCCCAAACGTAAGCTGTTCAATCTAACTACATAGTTCCTCCAGTGTAAGATAGGTGGCGCTGATGCAGACCGACTGATATGCGCCAACGCTTCGACATATATATGTTTCTTTGTTACTCCCTCACTCAAACTTTGTTTAGTTGACACTAGAGATGTGCTGTTGCCGGCAATCTGGGAATATTGCTGGCAATATTGCCACCAACATTCATACATCGGGCAATATTCCCGGCAATATTCCCACCAATATTCCCACTTCACGGCAATATTGCCGGCAACGGCACATCTCTAGTTGATACTATCGAAAGTAAATAATGAAGAAACAAAAAATTATATTTTGGACATGTCTTTATATACGTAGTTACCGTCGTAATGTTTATAACCAGAAGATCTGGATTGTATTCGTAATAATTTAGAATGATAACATTTATGCTAACGATTAATATTAAATGCCTAGATTTAGGTAACTTTCAAGGTGTTAAGACTTCACTGCTAGCTTAAGCAAAAGATTAAAATTAAATGCATTACATTTAGGTAAGCTTAGGTTGTGGCTTACTCCGCCAGCATTAAAGCTAAATTTATTTAAAAATGTATAGTGAATAAATTATATTTATTCTGCAAATAGGTTTTTTTTAAAACACTTTTACACGTAAATTTTTTCGTCACTTAAACGAGATGTAGCCGGTGTTTCCTATCTGACTACCCTGAGAAGAAACACTGAAACCAAATCAGGGGTCTCTTCTAAAGTCCATACAGCAGACATGTATTGGTTTAATCATATGAGAACCATGCAGATTAGTATCTGGGATTGTCTTTGGAGGAAAGAAACACACAGATTTGAGTGGACCTGTCCAGAAGAATGGTCAGAAGTGTATGTAATTAGTTTAAGGATATGATGGGGCTCACATAGCCTGTAAATGGTTCAAGAACCCCGGGGCCCTGAAACGAAGGCTGAAGAAGGAACATAGGAGTGGGTTGTAGTCAATAAAAGTCTGACACGCCCTCCCGTTTCGCCCTAAAGCGAGTCCTATAAAAAGAAACAGTAAATGATTACAAGTCCCTAATAAATCTATATATATAAAAATCAATGCCACTTTTCGTTGTTATTTTATAACTCAAGAACGGGCTCACCTATCCAAACCAAATTTAAAGGCTTTGTTCGGACTATTTAGTAGATGGTTTATGTGAAGTTTGGTAGGGTAGAGTAGGGTAGAGTAGGGCACAGTAGGGTATAGAAGGGTAGAGTAAAGTAGAGTAGGGTAGAGTAGGTTAGAGTAGGTTAGAGTAGGGTAGAGTAGGGTAGAGTAGGGTAGAGTAGGGTAGAGTAAGGTATAGTAGGGTATAGTAGGGTAGAATAGGGAAGAGCGGGAGCGAAGCCGTGCGGGCAAAAGCTAGTAAATAATAAAATAAGCTAAGTCTGCAAGTTAATTTCGATAAAATCTTTCAGAGCCATAATCCGAAAAAGAAAATGGCGCTAGAAGGCTGTCATCTAATAAAAACGTTACTTCATAAATCTTACATGCTTACGTCAAAAACCTAACGAACTGATTTATTTTATTAAACTACAGCTAAGTTAATGATCGAACGTTATCATAAAAAAAAAAACGTGAACTAGTTTATCTCATTTTACAGGTCACATTTATTAATGTCCGTCCCGATATTGGCATTTTTTCTCCCAATACGACATTAATAGGCTGCCGCAAAAAATGTGCCGTTCGCTGGAAAAAGTGGAAGTTTGACACCAATGGCGATCCTACTAGTGATGAGGTAATTTATTTCTGGAAAAATTATCGATATGAAAGAAGAAGCACAAAATATTTTATTTTATTTATTTGTGGGACAATAAGCAGCTACAATATACATATTGAAAAGAACAAAACAGTACAAAAGAGTTTACAATATACCCACTCATTATCCTCATATTGACACATAATATTTTCAGCAGTAAATGCCTTATTTACTCGCGGCTTCGCCCGCGTTTATTAATATAATTTAATAATAATATTTGTTTTTTTATTTAGCCTATGTCTGTCTACAGGGTCCCAACTATCTCTGTACCAAAATTCATCAAAATCAATTTGGCCATTTAGGCGTGAAAACGTAACAAACAAACAAACAAACTCACTTTCGCTTTTATAATATAAGTAAGGATATATCAAATCATTACAATGACAATTTGTTAAAAAACTTAAATATAAAATTATTAAAACAAGCAGAAATATGCATTAAATTAAAATAAAATTATAACGAAAATAGATTTAGTAGGTACTAGCTTCAGCCGGCGCCTTCGTCCGCGTCAATGTTGGTTGTTGTGGAAATGAAATTAAAGTTAAAAACGGATAAAAAGTAGCCTGTGTCCATCTTTGGGGTTCAAGCTTCCTATATACCAAATTTCATTAAAGTCAGTTCAGTAGTTTAACCGTGAAAGCGTAACAGACAAATGGACAGAGCTACTTTTACATTTATAATATTAGTATGGATCGATAGAATGAAGACAGATTGAATTGACATGGAATCTATTGATTTTTTTTTATTTTTGTCCTTTCAATGATCATTAATTTTTTGTCTCAGGAATAAAATGGTATTATGACAACTTTTCAATAAAAATAATATTTCACACCGTGATATTCTTTAAACAAAAGTTATGTAACTATTGAAAAATCAGCCTTAAGATATAATAACTTTTTTCTCCTCTCTGCGTTGATATTACAATTACAACTGAGCAATGAAGTAGTAATTAAGAGAAACATAATTATATTCGGTTGTTATATTTTTATTTTGACTATAAATTGTAAATTGAGTTAGTAAATTTATTAAGATCATCATCATCTTCCTGCGTATTCATTTTTATTTGGGGTCTGCGCAACACGTTTTTTCTTCCATTCTGTCCTGTCACTCGTCACGCTATCACTAACTTAAAGTAGTACTTTATTGAGATATATTGCAAAAATTCTCTCAAGAAATTGACTTTATACTTTTAAGATCTTGTAGTTTTGTGACAGTTTAATATGTTGCGTTTCACGTTGTTTATCTAATTCATGAATCCCCAAGCGACCACCGGTGGCCGCGCATCTATTGTCTTACTATTGTGTCTCTAATTGACGGTATCTGAAGGGCTAAACCAAAGATGCAATATACACTCAAGTATCAAATAGGTAACAACAATAAGTAAAAAGAACAGACACACTAAGACTACACTGACCTAAATCTGACTCCCTTTCAAAAATCATAGTCGACTTTCACAAAGAAAATCGACTAACACAAACCACGTTGCCCATCACTAAAGCTAACTCGAATGAGCTCGAAGTAATCTCGCGAAAAAAACCACTACGAGAGAATACTCCCGTAGGGTTCTCACAAATATACGTGGTTATAAAATAAAGTACGCTCCGATACTTTACGGCAAATAGAACGTACTTTTGTTGCTTCGGAATTGTTTATTGGCTGACAGATTGTAAATAAGAAATGAGCGTTTTTTCTAAGGCATTAACCTCGTCGGTCTATTTGTCGAAAGCCCTGCTGTTAAGCATGGGGCCCTTAAGTATTTGGGTTCCCCCATTTTTTTTACTGGGAAATATCGTCAAGTCCTTCGCTCTGAGTGGAACGAGAGGACTAAGACCCACCTGTGTTTCTTCAGTTGCAGTGTTCTTTCGAACAATTCCGCGGATTGAGTTTTTTTTTTAATGTAGGAAATCATCCAATGATTTCTCTCGCTCTGGGTGGAGCGGGTGTCAGACTTTTACTGACTAAAACCTTATCTGTGTCCTCCAGTTGCCTTTTGCGTTCTTATATCAAGGGGTTTCTTTTTAGGCCTTGCTGAGCCTCTACGGTGTGCTGACATTTCTTATAAGAGCGCGTGGAACAATAGGCACTGTTGAAAACACGGCGAGGCGGTGCTCCGCCCAAGCTGGGCACACCTCCACCGTATGCTCTACCTACCGTGTCCTCCGGGTGGTTCACACAATAGTGAAAACCGGGTGTTTATTCCGCCTGAATCCGGTGCAGGAACCTCCCAAACTTATCAAGTCCGGTGAGGACCTGCGTCAGATTGGATGGGGAGAGTGTTTAGCAGGCATGAACCCTTGTTTCTCTGAAAGTTTGGACAGATAGGTTTATAAGTACACAATAATAAAACATAACTGTCATGTGTAATGAGGAATCAAAAGGCTGATGATGATGTTGATGAATGCAGTTTAATAAAATATAAACTAACTAATACTAGCTGTTACCAGCGTCTTCGCCCGCGTGAAAGAAGAAAATTGTCGCAATAGAACCTATGCCGGGGATAAAAACTATATTATGTAAAGTCACTGCCACTGCCAAGACAGTAGACTTTTGGCAGGATTACGATGCTGCCAAAAGGTTCTGACAACGCAGCGGAAGGCCTCCCACAAGGCGGACTGATGACCTTGCGTACGTGACAGTTAGTTGTGGCGACACATGGGGAGGCTTATATCCCTCATTGGACGTCTTTTGGCTGAAATGATGATGATTTGAGCATGAAGAAGTGACAAACATACACACACGCTAACAAACTTTCGCCTTTATAGTATCAGTGTGATGTAACGACTGCGTTCATCTGAGTTTTAAGGGTATTTTTAATTTCGTGCGGTTTTGATCACCACCCCGCTCCGTGCTAATGTCCATTTCATACGAGTATTTATACGTTGAATACGCTCGCTTAAGGTGGTGCATCTTGACTTACATTTTCACTGTTTTTCATACAACCGCTCATAACTGATTATGACGTTATTACACATTTTTCATTTGATATTTTGGAAACACAGTATCTTGTCGATATTATCTAGGTTTCTATAGAAACCAATTTCTAAATTTGTCTAAAGTGATCCAGTAAAAACTTCAGAAAATCTCCTATTTGGTATGAACTTTGACACTTCATAATATGCCTAAAAATTAAAAAAATAAAACTATAGAAACCTTGCAAATTTCATTAATTCATGAATCCCCAAGCGACCACCGGTGGCCGCGCATCTATTGTCTTACTATTGTGTCTCTAATTGACGGTATCTGAAGGGTTAAGATAGACGAGTGGAAAAGGACTTAACGCGTTTTTTTTGCATTGTGATATTTTCACCATGCGGAGCCCTAACACCCCAAGACCCAGTAACTGGGAAATACGATAACCCTTGGCAGAATGGTATCAGATTATTCCATTTAATCCCGCTTCTCATTACAAAACAAATAAAAGCAAAACCAGTAGATTATTCAGAAACTATAAGTTTGCTCGTTTTGGCTCAAACTCCCGTAAAATCAATGATTGCGTCCCTCGGGTACGAGATTCGATTCCGGCGCGAAAGTACCGAATACGAAGGTTTCGGTTACATTCATTTTTTACCATTCGTTCGTTCATTCAACCGGTCATTCAATCAGGTAACTTCATGGTCTTTTAGTGGGTTTACTGAGCTTGGAAAGTATGGGTAGTTTAAAAGGAAAATAGATAATATATATTTTTTTCAGCATAGTCTTTTATCGTAGTGAGCAGTGTTGGCCGATTGGTAACGGCCCCGACTTACGCGTTGTAGGTCGCGGGTTCTAACCCAGCCAGGCGCTTTACTTTGTGTAATTTATTTCATCACCACTGCTCTCAAAACGGTGAAGGAAAACATCGTGGAGGAACCGGCATGTCCTAGAAGAAAAAATTTGAAGACATGTGACATCCACCAACCCGCACTGGGCCCGCGTAGTGGATTACGTCCACCGAGTCCCTTTCCTAGGCAGGAGGCCTGAGTCTAGCAGTGGAAACAATATAAAGCTGATTATGCTATGCTTTGCTCTTTTATCCTGCGGTCAGTCTCTTCGACATTGAACTGGATTTTAAACCATTAAAATATATAAAATTGGTGTCAGCTCCTCATGCAATCAGGTCTAGAGAAAGAAGTCTTTTCATGATAAGAACATGTTTATTTCGCTTAAATAGACGCACAAATCATCACAATAATACAAAAACCAGTGGCCCTGTCATGTGTGTATGGGCGATGTGTGGGCATAACTGTATTGCACCTTGTAACCATAGACAACGGAGTTGTCTAGGTTATCTGTGGCATTTTGACGCCGGCCTGAACAGAGACAAAGATAAACAAAAATTAACTTAAGAATAACCAAAAATAAAAGAATAACATAATTATACTAATACAATTTAAGTAGTATGTTGTGCGTCACATCTAAGCAAGAAAGGCCGCTCAGCATATACCGTGACGCTGGGCCAATCCAGCCATCTACGGCGCTGGTTTATAGCAACCAAGGTAGAGAATACTATGCTCATCAGCTCCCTAGCTAGGAGGTTCGGGTGAAAATCTTTCACTTTACACCACCTCACGCTCCTCCCAGCACAGGAATACTAATGGCGTGAGGTAGTTTTTTTTTATGTTAGGTGAAAATCTTCCAATGACAACCCCCGCTCTTAGTGTCAGACACTTACTGACTAAAAACCCACCCTGTTCCTTTTAGCCTTCATACTGGGGCTCGAGCTCCCTTTCGGATAACCCTGGCCCCAGTAGGCTTCGACCCAGCTGAGCCCCTGCTGTTGCCTTGAGGCGAGCGGGAACAGTGCGCGCCGTCGACGTCTTGGTCTCAGTCCGGACAGTTACCGGATGGTCGGACAGCGAGCTATCCATGGCTCGCCGTCTGAAGCCCGCGTCTAAGATGGCCGGAAATCGGGATCGGAATCCGCGGCGGCGAAAGCGCCGTTGAGCCTGGCATGAGGTAGTTTCAAACTTTTACTGAATAAAACCACACCTGTGTTCTTTCATTTCTCCTTTGTATTCCATTGCCACGTTGCCTCTTTCGAACAATCCCACATGACAGCCTCATGGGAAAATTTGAGCCTTCGTTCGTATGAATAAAAGAGGAACAACTCCTCAATGCCAAACAAAACACCTTTCATACGACACAATCGCGTATACAACAATGGATGGTCGAAATCGAAGAAAACAGCCAATTCTGAATCGCATTTAAGTTTTCGTCCGCCGAAGGAATTTTATTTATTTCCATACAATTTTTATAATGCATGTGACTTCGACCTTAAACGCACAGCAACAGAGACGATTTTGGCTCAACTCAGGCACCTTTTGCGTGGTATACGGAACTTGCATGGAAAGAAAAATCCTATATTGTCTGTATACACAAGATGGGCTTGTAACTGACTGTAGAGATGAAAAGTTATGTGTTTGTAATATTGTGAGGGGCTTTTGTAGATAACTTATTGTTTTTTGTGGGGTACTTAAGTAGGGTAAGCTGTAACGAATGTTCAGACGGCGAGTAATAAGTAGCTCGCCGGTCGTGCGATAAGGACCGAACTTGAGTCTTTCTGAAGATGTCAGCAAAACTAGCAGGACCGATACTCACCAGGGATACAGGGAATTTCTAAAAAAAAACCATCAGGCAAAGGCCATCTGATACACGGACACAAAGTGTGGTTTTGGTCAGTAAAAGTCTGTCGCGCTCTTCACTTCACCCTACAGCGGGAGAAGACATTGGATGATTTCTCATCCTAAAAACAACAAAACTCATACTTAGAAAAAACTACAAAAAAAAAAAAAACAATTGAAACCGATTTTAGAATGCCCAAAACAAATGAAAATCAGAAAACAAAGCCACTATTCAATCTAAATTGAACTTTAATCACCAGAACAAAGGTCTCAAATCGCAAAATACATCTTGTTTACCATATTTTTATCAATAAAACTGCATCGTCGCTCAAAGGGTTCCTACCATACACATTGCCTTGTGGCCTCGTTATTTGCACCACATACACATTGTCCGATTCTTGTCCTTGGTTTGGCCCCGCAATGCGGCAGGGCACTTTAATATTTTAGTTAGTCGGGACACATTGTCTCAAGGACCCTCCAGCCTATAACCTAGGTAGAAAAGAAAATGGTGGGGATAAAAGGATCTAATAAAAATGATATATTTGATGGTGTGTGGGGTTATGAAGTGTATTGTGGCAAAATGAATGTCAGTGCTTTATAAGTTATATTAACACTAGCTGCTCCCAGCGGCTTCGCCCGCGTGATAGCAGAAAATTATCCCAAGGGAACATACTTCCAGGATAAAAAGTATCCTATGTCCTATTCCAGGACATGGTCTATCCGTGTACCAAGTTTCATCACAATCGGTTCTGCCATTTAGGCGTGAAGACGTAACAAACAAATAAACAAACTCACTTTCGCTTTTATAATATTAGTAAGGATGGGTATTATAGAAGTTATCTGTGATTATTTTTTTTTATTAGTTAGGGAATAATTTACATATCAATGTGTTCACAAGTTGTAGTTGACTTTTTGTCTTTTGGGCACGTTACCAGTCGACATCGATGTGGAAGAGTTTTTTGACGCCATATTTTAGTTTGATTTTTGTTGTAATTTGCGTAGGGTGTTTTTAATTTACTTTACTATAATTATAGTTTAGTATTAAAAAATAGAATAAACTACTAGAATAAACTATTGTACACCAAAAAATAACTTGTCTTATCGCTGACAGCGATAATCTACCAGACAATCTTGGCATGGATCGTAAGAAGTTAAATTAATAGAGTGTTGGTATTATGTAGATTTTGGTGATAACTGGCCGCTGTCCGTGTGAAATTAGTAGATACCCCCACCTTTATGCATACTAGCTGCTGCCAGTGGCTTTGCCCGCGTGATAGTAATTATAATAATATTCACACAACGCCGTCTAGTCCCAAGCTAAGCTGAGCTTGTGTTATGAGTACTAGACAACTGATAAACATGTTTATATATTCTTATATATTTCTAAATACATACATAATATAGATAAATGACACCCAGACACAGAAAAAATTAACGTGCTCATCACACAAACATTTTTCCTAGGTGGAAATCGAACCCACGACCTTGAGCATAGCTGTTAGGGTCACTAACCACTAAATCAACAGGCCAGTCCAATTGATATGAGAGTTAATAATTGCCTTATTCCATGGGTAAGCTCCATTTTCTCAGCCCAAGACGTCGACGGCGCGCACTATTCCCGCGCGCCTCAAGGAGTTGTCAGCAACAGGAGGGGCCCAGCTGGCTCGAACCCTACTGGATTGGGGACAGGGTTGTCACTGGGGTCAGGGTTGTCCGAAAGGGAGCTCGTGCCCCGGTATGAAGGCTAGAAGGAACGGGATGGGGTTTTTAGTCAGTAAGAGTCTGACACTATCTCCCGCTCCACCCAAGAGCGGGTTTTGTCATACGATGATTTTCCCCATCGCAAAAAAATAAATAAAAAAGCCTACTGGGGCCAGGGTTATCCGAAAGGAAGCTCGAGCCCCGGTATGAAGAGGCTATAAGGAACGGGATGGGGTTTTTAGTCAGTAAGAGTCTGACATTATCTCCCGCTCTACCCAAGAGGTGGATGATTTTTCCCACCGAAAAAAAAAAAACCATCAAGTTGCCCATCCCTCACGGCCGTGTGTATCAACAACGCAACCGTTAAAAGTGCGAAGTGGATTGAATCGTGAGCACGTAAAGTAACTAGTTAGTGATTTAGTTACCGATGCGTGCTCATTAGCGAATTTCCTTGTTAACTTGGGGTTTGCCATTTAATTATGTATGGTTTGTGGGGGCGGTGAACTTATCTGATCATATTATCACACCATTTGCAAGTCGTACTAAGCGATTGTATTCTACGTACTCTGTGATGTTATTATATATAACGTGTTTTTTTTTATATATCCCATAACTCAAGGGCAAGAATGAGACCATATCAAAGAGTCAACTGGAATACGCATTATTTTGCAGTTATTTTTTTTTTGTTTTCATTTTCCATACAAAATAATTCGATGAATTCATGATTATACTCTTGCGTGATTGAATCAAAAATGAAGATATCCGAAGGAGAACTAAAGTGCCTGTAATTTATATGTGTGGTTGTATACTGTTAGTGTAAATTGGCAATAAATAAATAAATAAATAAAAAATTGCCGACGTAGCACAAAGAATTGCCAAACTTAGGTGACAATGGGCAGGGCACATTGCTCGCAGAACAGATGGCCGTTGGGGCCAAAAGGTTCTGGAGTGGCGACCGCGTACCTGAAGACGCAGCGTTGGTATGCCTCCAACAAGGTGGACTGATGACCTGGTGAAGGTTGCGGGAAACCGCTGGATGCGAGACGCACAGGAACGTTCGTTGTGGCGACGTTTGGGGGAGGCCTATGTCCAACAGTGGACGTGTATCGTCTGAAATGATGATGATTATACCCTTACTTGAAATATGACAGCGTAAATATGTAATGTCATTTGTTTATTTGCAGTTTATTTGTAAAATATCATTTCATTTCATTCGTCGATGACTGGCAACGACACAAAAGTAAAGATTTGTCAGGCGGGTGTAAATTTTTTACCTAAATTAATTGTGACTGATGATATCTTCTAAGCCATGCATATTAGGACCATATATTGATTTCGGTGCTTCCAAGGTTCCTGTCTTTATCTCACTGACGGGTGTGCACTCGAGTGTGTGTTTCTTCTGACTCCTTGAATCGTCGACACAGAGGACTATCAGTGATATTTTTTGTGAAGATGTGTTTGTTCTGGGAGTAGTGACCTTGTTTCCAGACGCAGGCTGCTCTTGCGAGCAATTTTATCATATCAGTACCCCTATCCAAGTTGCTATCTGCAATAGTTAACGCTAGTAGAAAGCTTCAAATGTACGGGAACGACGTCATCTCAACGCTCAGTCACGTGGTCAGAACAAAAGAATTGGCGTCAAAGTCAACTCGAAGCGTTCGACGCAAGCGAAACGGTTGTAACTTGGCTAGGGGGGCAGGACACACTGTGAACGTCATGACTGACTATGTCAAAGCGTCGTCTCGTTGTCAAGCTGGTTTCCGTACTATTGACTTCATTGACATTTAGGTTGTCAGTATTTACATATCGTCACTGACTTTCATTCCATAATCATTCTCATTACTTTATTTTTGATCTCATGTCTTTTTATTGTCATAATGCCTACATCATATTTTTTCTATTTCATTATGTCTGTTGACTTTCCGTTTGACAAAAAACAGTGTTGCAATATTTTTAGCAATTAAATTACTTAATATTAGGGAGATTAACTGATGCTTCGTTACTTTTAACAATTGCCTTTTTTGTTTTTTTTTTTTAAACTGTTTTTGAATAAAGTACCTATAGGACGCTGGGCTCCATTCCGATTGTCCGGAAATTCTTTCAAATATCGAAAACGCCACACAATAATATCGTACCTCTCTATTAACAACTTCCTTTTAGACCTTCTTTTTAAAATAAATTCCCATTCCCCTCATAATTCTCCAAAAAGTGTTGCAACTACCGTTAAAATCGATTTCGTTTCGCATTTTGGGGAAAAATTTCGGTAGAGTAGGCAACTCTTTCCTTTTTCCCTTCTTTTTTGTGTAGACAGACAGGGAAGCCAACATTACGCCGAAGTAACTTCTTAAGTGAAACGCACTGTAGTACTAAGTAAGCATATGTTTTGCTTAAACTAAAACATTAATATATTTTTTTTCTAACTTCCAATTACATAAATGTGAACTTTACACCCTGTTCTGGATATATTTTGAACAATTGACTAGTCTGTCGGTCTATCTAGTGGTAAGTGATCCTGACTGCTATGCCGGAGATCGTGGGTTCCATTTACACCCAGGACAAATGTTAGAGTGATGAGCATGATCATTTGTTCTGTGTCTGGGTGTAATATATCTATAATATGTATGTATTTAGGAATATATAAGTATGTTTACAGTTATCTAGTACTCATACCACAAGCTTCGCTTAGTTTGGGACTAGATGCCGTTGTATGAAAGTTGTAGAATGTTTTTATTATTATTATACGTCAATATATCTCAGAATCCTGAGGTCTTGGACCTTTGGAAGGCATGCGAGGAACCGAAACCTCGCAAAGGCCCCTTTAGACGGTTTTAATGGAACGTGGTACAAACCGACGATTATCTTTGTGTGTTCTATGCTAGTGCACCCAAGGACAACCCCCAGTTGGTGAAAATCTATTGCGTCATATGATAACCAAAATTAATACGACTATGGTTTTTGGAGACTTATGTAGACTGTTTACCAAGAAGTATTTTAAGACTTCTAGGTGAAGACTTCCCCTGCCTAAACAATGTTATTTATAATTATTATTAAATAGTCTTATAATTTTTTATATTTATTTATTTTAACTTCATGTACAGTAATGGTACATAGGCGGACTTATTGGTGGAATCACGATAATCAATCTTCTATTTTCAGGAAATCTGAGAAAACAGGTTTTCCTTGACATTTGACCTTCACACGATCTACACGTGTACTTAAAACCACTCATTCTTTGTCCAAAAAAGACCTATTCCCAAATGAAAGTAATACATCAATGCTTCTATTTTGGGCTCTATAAAATTCGTGAACAGGTCTACAGCCCAGCGTCGGAGGACCTAGACCTATTACTCACTGTAACTATTCAACGTTTCAACGCTACCGTTAGGTAAGGAATACCTGTCAACAAGGTCTAAAAAAACAAGCCGTAAGTAAAGGCCAGGCTTTTCGAACGCAGTATTTTCTCAGCCATGGACCATTTAGCAGCAGGTAGGGTAGGCTTAAATGGCGCAGACGTAGGGTTGCCAAATCGAATTCGGATAATGGACAAAATATTGTAATTTGGAAGGACAGAGTTATTGGAGCGAATTATAATTTTATTACAGGGGTTTGCGGGAAATGGGAAGTATTTTGGGATTTTTTTTCGTGTGGTTGCTGGTAAACATTTTGATCGTCATATGTTTGTGGCGTGAAGAAATCCGATTATAAGTGTTTAGGGCTGGTTTTACACATTTGATACGATACCGTGATCACTAATCTTGCTGCCAAGTGTGATGGTAAAGTGTTCGTTATAACATCGCTTTGGACGCGTCTGTATAGGTGTTATAATATAGTTTCATCATCATCATCATATTAGCCGAAAGACGTCCACTGTTGGACATAGGTCTTTCCCAAGCGTCGCCACAACGATGGGTCCTGTGCGTGTGGGTGTGATGTTATAATTTAATATATAAAGGCTCAAATACACTAAAGGACAAAATGTCCCCCAAAATGGTCCGTGTCAGATGAATGCATTTTAAAATGTTAGGGAAAAGTTGCGAGACATTGGACAACGTTGCAGCATAACATAAATTGATTGTTGCGCCTCACGTTACCCGTACCATAAGTTGCATGTGCTCAGATATATTAGGGAATATAAGGTCCCCTAACGGTCCGTTCATGACCTGGTCGCTGTGAGCGGTAGCTAAGCGCGGGGCGGCGACGGTGCAAAGTATGAAAATGTTTAAAGCACGCCACAAGACGCCACTCATAGCGAACGTCGCTTGCTTACTGATGGCGCCCCGCTCGTCGCGGCGCTCCGAAATCGGGAATAGGTCGTAAAGCTGATTACATTTTTGAAAGTTCTTTGGAGTAGGTAACCTACTAACTAAACAAAAAGACAAAAAGTTTTGTTGTACAATATCCTGCTCGCTCTATCTCACTACTTCCAAAAAATCACGTCGTCTATTTCAAACATTTCGAACTAATGACAAAAAAACTAACCTAACCCTAAAATATAATCCACGTAATGTCTTTCAACTCGATTCCACTTCGCATTGGCATCAAATCGACAGTTATAGCCTCTTATTTATTGACGTTAATCGAAGATATTTTCCGCTCTCATGGCGACCGAGTGGTAGTTCTTCAAACTGACTTGAATAAGGGCCTAAGGAAAAATCGGAATGCCGAAACGTAACTGGTGCTCTAACTGGACACGCCAATATCATGATAAGTCCCTTCTTTAAGGAGGGGCTGGAAAAGCATCACTGTGTCCTTCTTCCGCATTTCACAGGTCTTCATTAGACATGGTAAGTTCGGGAGGTTCCTGCACCGGATTCGGGCGGAAGAAACGCCTGGGTGTCACCATTGTGCGGATCGCCCGAATAGCACGGTAGAATACTCCTCCATGGTGGCGGAGGTGTACCCGTTTGGGTGGAGCACCACCGTGTACTCGTAGAAGCATTCGGAGGCAGCGACTTTGACGCTGGTTCTTGCTTTAAGCCACGGCCTGGACAGAGAGGGAATGAGATGCAGTCGCCTCCTTCTGCGGAGTAATAACGCTGATTTTTTTTTTCACTGATAGAAAGCTGCTTTATTCCTGAGTGACATAGACTATATTTTATGTACGCGGGCGAAGCTGTAGGCAAAAGCTAGTTACACATTATTATATAAATAAACACACGTTTTTTTTCCATGGGGGTCGGCAGAAAACATAGAAGGCCACGACTTACACTTTCCTTACACACTTCTTTCGGCTCGTTTATGTCACACATCTGGTTATACAAAGTTTATGTCATCATTACATTCTAAGTCAGTTAAGATCATCACAACGCAATAAAAACGATCTTAAACACATAGCACATCGTTGGTAACCCTACAAACGTATTCCATTAAGTGGAATGAACGAATTTTATATATGCAGGCACCTTGAGTCGAGCAATCAATATTAAAGGGACCTTTTGAGCAGTGTGTCGGCACGCGATTGTGTTTTGGAGAATTACACAAGTGAGAAATGGTCTTCCGTTTTCTATAGTCAGCTGTGAAGGGTACTTAGCTAATTGAGAGGTTCAATTTTGACCCTACTGGGCAAGTCAGCAGCAGGAGGGGCCCAGCTGGGTCGAAGCCTACTGGGGACAGGGTTGTCCGAAAGGGAGCTCGTGCCCCGGTATGAAGGCTAGAAGGAACGGCGCGGGGTTTTTAGTCAGTAAGAGTCTGACACTGTCTCCCGCTACACCCAAGAGCGGGTTTCGTCAAAGATGATTTTCCCCGTCGACAAAAAAAAAAACCCTACTGGGCAATGAAATAGTGTCAGACTCTTACTGACTAAAAACCCGCCCCGTTCCTTCTAGCCTTCATACCGGGGTTCGGGTTCCTTTCGGATAAACCTGGCCCCAGTAGGCTTCGACCCAGCTGGGCCCCTCCTGTTGCTGACAACTCCTTGAGGCGCGCGGGAACAGTGCGCACCTTCGACGACTTGAGCTCGGTCTGGACGGTTACCGGATGGTCGGACGGTGAGCTACTTCGTGCTCACCGTCCGCAAGCCTGCGCCTAAGGTGGCCGGAAATTGGAGTCGTAATCGGCTGGGGTGCGAGCGAGAGCCATTGTGTTGCGTGTGTGGCTGCCTCCTTTGCTAGCATTACTGCTTCGCAGAAGGAGGCGACCGCTTGCCACTTCTTGTCGCTTCGGATCATGGATGTCTAGACCAGCGTCAAGTGGATTAAACTTTCTCAGTTCGGACTTTTATAGGGGCGCAGTAACAGAAACAAGCACAGTGCGTAGAAAAAGTGAGTTACGCCACTATTGGAGGAGGCCTTCACCTACTATTATGGAGACCTGTAGATAACCTACATTGATATGTTGAAATCAGTTAATTAGTGAAGGAATTAAGTTATTTAAGTGTATTAAATTTGTAGTAGAGTGTAGGAAATTAATTAAACAACTTACAAAATGTTTTTTTTTTTGTTTATTTACCTACTAAACACAATAGGTAGACCTAGGAAGAGATGGCGAGACGACCTGGATGCTTACCGTGGGGACTGGTTCAAGGTAGCTAAAGAAAAGAATACCTGGAAGAAGTTGGGGGAGGCCTTTGCCCAGCAGTGGGACAATATAGGCTATTTAAAAAAAAATAACACAAATTGTTTCTACACAGGTAGTCTGAAAAGTTTTCTACCTAACAAAGGTGTAATTTTTACTTACAATTTACTTTTTATATTGTCTTTTTGTATTCGAAGTTTGCCTCCTCATTTGACGAAAATTTAATCACAGGCGCAATTATTAGATGTGGGAACAAAAAGAAGTTGCTTGGGGCTAGATCTGGTCAGTAAGACGGATGATCAAGCAGTTCAAACTAAAATTCATAGATTTTAGCCGTGGCAACCGGTGAGATGTAAGATGGCGGCGCGTTATCTTGGTGAAAAAAGATTGTCTTTTTCTGCACCTCACATCGACTCACTCAAAGGACTGTCAATTAGTAAATGCGCGTCTATAATGGCTGAAGCTTTGGTGAGTAAGAGCCACAAAAAAGCCGCTTCAAGCTTCTTTGTGGCTCGTGTTCCGCCACAAAAAAAAGCTTGAACCGCTTCAATCTTTTTTTGTGGCGACCAAAATGCCATGCCATTCTTCTTCGTCAAAGTCTATTAGGATACTGCACGCATGGCCACAAGCAGCTTGTTGCGCGTTTTAGCTTTTTTTGTGGCCACTTCTAGCTTTTTTTGTGGCGCCGTTTTTTTTGGCCCGTGTGCTGGGACATTTACAGTCAAAAGATGTACAACTACATACACAAGCTTTTATTGACGAGTGCTGCTACCTTCACATTGAGGTCAGAAACTTTTTAGACTATACCTATATCCATTGTAGGCTTCGAAACTATTCAACCGATATGCCCCAAATAGGTTTTATGGAAAGGCAATTTTGTGAAACTGGTTTTAGAGCTGTAAAAAAATATACACGAGTAAAATTTCAAGCTGTTGTCGCACGCAGCACTGTAGTCAATCACTCTACCACTGCGCTAACCGCACTTGTCGTATCCGCTAGCACTTGGAAACATTGGTAGATACTTTCCGTTCACGTCAGCGTTTAGGATGTTTTTAATATCGTGCGGATTCTATCATGCATACGGGTTCGCTCCGCCTGCAGAAACGGATATTTGCGGGGGTACAAGACAATCCCGCATGCGTGATCAAAACCAAACGATATTAATAAACCAAACGATACCATAATGTCTCTGCACCGCCATTGGTTGACTGGCTGAGAATGCCTGAGGCATTAAGTCCGCCTATGTACTTTGTGTTGCATGAAGGTTAAATAAATTAAAAACATATTAACTGTCTCCCCTCATGCTTCAAAAAAAAAACGCCGCTTCAAGCTTCATTTTGAGGCGGCCTTTTTTAGGGCTCGTGTGCATCGGTGCCGCCACGAAACAACGGTTGAAGCAGCTTCAAGCATCACCGTACACAAGAGAAAGAAAGAAAGAAAGAAAGAAAGAAAAATAATTTATTTGGTACATAACAAGGCCCAAACACAAATACAAGAAATAAAAAATAAAGTGGTTAAATAAAGAGGTGTCGCGCGCTCCAGCTGTTTTTTTGAGGCCCTTGTGCGGGGACAGTTAGACCGCCATTGTATCCAGTGTTGGGCATGCCTCAGTCGTAGTGGTTTGCTTTTGATACTGTATGAGAAAGAAAGAAAATATGTTTGTTTGGCACAGCAAGCAAAACAAAATAAGAAAATAATAATAATAATATGTCTGACCAAATAGGTTCTGTTCAGCATAATGCCAGACAACTCCGTAGCAGATGACGTTGACGTTGGTTTTCAATTAAATCTTGTTTATTTATTTTTTTATTTTTTTTCTGCGATACCGTCACTTAATTAATTTTTGTTTTCCTCATAGAACTGAACATGTTATTCTTTTTGAGTGAATAAAGTTTCTTTAACCACAAAACTAACGTTAAAATAAATAAACGCAACTAATTCCAAACGGCATCACAAACACAAACAAACACCCTCTATAATAATCGTGATTGCTTTCAAATTGAAACAAGCCATAACATAACAAGATCCACTACGCCAATTGAATTTCGTTACAATTACAGAAAATACTATTACATGATTTCCATAATAATATAAACAAGGGCAATAATAGCTCGTTTGTCGTGACCTGAGGCTATTAAAGGCGTAAACTTCCCTCATAGCATAGTTGTACCTACTTACCTAGCGTTAATGAGTTTTACCTAACGCAAAAGGTAAATTTTTGTTCTGTTATCTTAATGGAAAAGGGAGGGAAAGGTATTTTAGGAATATCATTTGAACACACACTGTAAAAGAGTCGTATATACAGCATAATTATTACGGGTGGTGTGGCCTAGACAGAATGAAAGTATATTTTATTTATTTACTAGCGACCCGCCCCGACTTCGCTCGGGTAACAGTATTTCTCCACTATTTAATGGATGTTACTATACATATAAACCTCCCTCTTGAATCATTCTATCTATTAAAAAAACCGCATCAAAATCCGTTGCGTAGTTTTAAAGATTTGTACATAGGGATATAGGGACAGAAAAAGCGACTTTATTATATACTATGTAGTGATGAGTCTGGAGGTGGACTCGCGCAGTTTTTAAGCTTTGTTTTTAAGTAAATATTTGTCCAAGATGAGGGCACGGCAGTATACAAATGTAAAAAATCTGTAAACCAAACAAATAATTTAAAAAATTTCGCAGACCACCATGTTTGCGTTAAAATAGATACGAAAAAAAAAAACAGTTAATGAATGTAGTGTATTTTTCGATATGGTTAACCAATTGCGATGAAATGAAACTTAAATAATATACCAAGATACACACAATTTCAATATATAAAAGTCATCTAAATCGATTACGCACATGTTGTGTGATGTGCGCACAAATAAAAACGTCTACAGATTTATTATTTGAAAAGATAATGATTAGAGGCAAAACCGGTTCGGTTTCGGAAACAAAAACGGTTTTGGCTGAAACTTCGGTTTTAGTCAAATATAAGCAACATTCACCGATGGAAAGTGATTTTTTCCTCTGCGTGCTGTCATAGGCTTTTTATTCCCATTAAAAGCATGAGAATCTTAAATAGGTGCGCCGGCCACATGAAATGACTAATCCAACTAGTATTTTACCCTAACGGTTCTCAAACGTTTTATTAAAAACAATTATAAAGTGTGCGAAAGTTTATGTGTCTGTATGTGTGCGCGCTTTTGGACACGGCAGTGCTCCGCTCAAGTGGGGTACCCCAACCATATGCTCCATCGTGTCCTCCGGACGTTGTTTGTATATTGGTTTGGAATGAGGTGTAAGCTCCTCCTGAACTTACCATGTTCGGTGAGAACCTGCGTCATGGCAAAGGTGACGTTTTTCCAGCCACTCCTCACCCCAACCATATGCTCCATTGTGTCCTCCGGACGTTGTTTGTAATGTATATTGGTTTAGAATGAGGTGTAAGCTCCTCCTGAACTTACCATGTTCGGTGAGAACCTGCGTCATGGCGAAGGTGACGATTTTCCAGCCACTCCTCACCCCAACCATATGCTTCATTGTGTCCTCCGGACGTTGTTTGTAATGTATATTGGTTTAGAATGAGGTGTAAGCTCCTCCTGAACTTACCATGTTCGGTGAGAACCTGCGTCATGGGGAAGGTGACGTTTTTCCAGCCACTCCTCACCCCAACCATATGCTCCATTGTGTCCTCCGGACGTTGTTTGTAATGTATATTGGTTTAGAATGAGGTGTAAGCTCCTCCTGAACTTACCATGTTCGGTGAGAACCTGCGTCATGGCGAAGGTGACGTTTTTCCAGCCACTCCTCACCCCAACCATATGCTTTATTGTGTCCTCCGGACGTTGTTTGTAATGTATATTGGTTTAGAATGGGGTGTAAGCTCCTCCTGAACTTACCATGTTCGGTGAGAACCTGCGTCATGGCGAAGGTGACGTTTTTCCAGCCACTCCTCACCCCAACCATATGCTTTATTGTGTCCTCCGGACGTTGTTTGTAATGTATATTGGTTTAGAATGAGGTGTAAGCTCCTCCTGGACTTACCATGTTCGGTGAGAACCTGCGTCATGGCGAAGGTGACGTTTTTCCAGCCATTCCTCAAAGAGCTTTATAATGTTTTCACTGCTGGGACTCTGTGCTCCTCTTTAGGAAAGGGAATGGGCCATAATCCACCACGCGGATCTAGTGCGGTTTGGTAAATGTCACATGTCTTCGAATTTTTCGTTCTTGGACTAACCGGTTTCCTCACGATGATTTTCTTCACCGTTTTGAGAGCAGTGGTGATGATATAAATTATACAAAGTAATACACCTGGCTAGGTTTGGACCCACGACTAACTTGAGAATCAGGGCTGTTTTCTCTAGACCACACCTGCTCCCCAACGGGAGAAGCAATTTTGTCATAAATATAATTTTTTTTTAACAGTGTGTTTGTTAGAAACTTGGTTTCTGTATACACCATTGTACTCCTATCCCCCTTTGTATGTATGTGTGTGTGCGTGTGTCTAAAAACAATATTCTCACATAAGCAATTTATTCTAAGCGGAAGTCATAAAAGCGGGTAATAGCGTAACGGTGTTGATGTAGTGTTTGCGAGCGTGCAAACTGCTAATATTATGTACGACGATATTTGGATTCTAAACGCTCATGTGTTAAAAAATGGATTGTATTTATTTATTTATAGAACAGAAGAGAATCGTTTATTTCTGAAAATTTGGTGCGTGAAGGAAAAACACTGGCTATTTTTTTCTCAGGATTATTTAAAAAAAAAATACAATCTACCGTTTTTTGATATAATATAATAATAATAATATTCCACAACTATCACACAACGTCGTCTAGTCCCAAGCTAAGCAGAGCTTGTGTTATGGGTACTAGACAACTGATAAACATACTTAAATATTTCTAAATACATAAACATTATGTATAAATAACACCCAGACACAGAACAAATGATCATGCTCATCACATAAACATTTGTCCTGTGTGGGAATCGAAACCACGACCTCCGGCATAGCAATCAGGGCCACTAACCACTAGACCAACAGGCCAATCAAATCGATATGTATCTAGTCTGCTAGCCATCAATAACAATCAACTTACCATAGAGTTAGGAAGGCACTTTCCCAAAGTTTCATAACTCCATTCTGTAAAACTGTAAACCATACCGCTGTTAATTTTGACGATCAATAAATCTGTTACAACTCATGTAACTGCCCTTCAAACTAATATCGCTAACTAACCAAAAACCATTATGATACATTATTATTGCTCTAAACAATAATCGTCTAAGTTCTAACAGTTTATGCGAGTCAGTAGACAAAGGCCTTCCCTACAATAGCGTTGCGTGTGAACAAAAAACGACAATAAATTAACATTATATCAGTTTTCCTTAGTATAAACAAAACTATTTTCCTTGCAAATAACTGTTATTTCTAGTTTGATATTCAAAAGTCTGTAATCATTTTCGTAGGGGCCACGCTATCTGTGTAAAATAGATTAGTTCTTTTTATTACAAGCTTTTATTTAGTTCCACCTGTCCCAATGTTTGGCTGTCAAATTATGCATGCATGTGTAAATCAGATGACAATGCAAAATTATTATAACTTCTTCTTCCTGCCCTTATCCCACATTACTTGGGGTCGGCGCAACACGTTTTTTTTCTTCCATCCTGTCCTGTCACCCGTCAAACTATCACTAACTCTCTTTTCTTTCATATCACTCCTCACACAATCTATCCATCTTTTCTTCACCCTCTCCATCCATCTACATGTATACGCGATTCATTTCTACTCTTCACATGACCATACCAAGACAACCGATTACCTTTCAACTTTTCAGTCACTGGCGCCACTTTCAAACTTCCTCCAATATAATTCAATCTTTTCTCACTTTATCCATTCTCGTCACACCACACATCCATCTCAACATGTAAAATTATTATGACATGGAGCTGATTTGATGATGGAACCGGAAGGTGGATATAGGAACTTGGTAGTTAAACGACACAACCCCATTGAGTTTGGGCTCGTATGATTCGTCTTGAGGAGTATTAATGATATAGGTATTATACTGTGCTATAAAAGCTTGCTATGAAAAAATATTTTCATTAAAAGCTTGTTGTACGGGGTAATTTCTTTGTTATTTCATGGCATGGTTGGCGCTGTGGTTGAGCGATTGAGTGTTGCGCTATGTGTCGCGAGTTTGATCCCTGTGCTGACCAAATATTTGAATAGTCTACGAATAGATGTCTGAGTCTTTGTTTTTTTAGATGGGAAAATCGTCCAATGACATCTCTCACTCTTGGGCGGGAGCGTGAGGGTGTGTTTTACTGATTAAAACCCCCTTGTGTTCCTTCGATGCGTTTCATACCATGGCCGAGTTTTTCTTTCAGAAGCAAATCCTAGGCACCAGGAGGCTTCGGACCTACTGGGCCACTACGCTTTGCTGACATTTTCTTTAAGGCGTGCGTGGAACTCTTTTTTTTTGTATTTATTACTGATAGGCTCACGTTTGACCACCATCTCACCTGATGGTAAGCGATGATGTGGTCGACGATAGAGCACGCTTGCCTAGAAGTAACCTATTCACTCTTTACTTAAAGACCCTCAAGTTGTAGCCATCAGGAAACACAGACTCCGGCAGGGCAATTAAGTACACAGGCGTGGGGTAAAAAACTGATATTTTTTTTTTACACAGTCATCATCATCATCATTATTTCAGCCGACAGACGTCCACTGTTGGACATAGGCCTCCCCAAGTGTCGCCACAATGATCGATCCTGATCATCGGTCAACCTTGTAGGAGGCCTTCCGAAGCTGCGTCTTCCAGTACGCGGTCGCCACTCCAGAACCTTTCGGCTCCAACGGCCATCTGTTCTGCGAGCAATGTGCCCCGCCCATTGCCACTTAAGTTTGGCGATTCTTCGTGCTCTCACTCAGTGAGTAGTAGTAATAATAATAATAATATTTGAGGTATAAGAGGCGGGTTGAGCGATACAACCAGAATCGCACATTCCGGAGTAATGAAAGGTGGGTTTATAGGGCTTGGGAGCGACCGGACCAAGGTGTGACTGACGCGCGCCTCCCAGATGATGATGCCATGATTTCATTCTGGCGCAACATCTGGTCGGTGCCAGTCAGTCACACCGAGGGTGACTGGACTCGGGAGGTTGAACGTGCGTGCGATCGGATACCACAAATGGGGGCAATCGACATCAGCCCCCAAGATGTAGCTCGTGCAGTCCGTCCGTTGCCTAACTGGAAATCTCCAGGGCCGGATGGGCTGCACAATTTTTGGCTTAAGTGGTTCCAAAAGTCGCACGCTCGCTTGGCATCCCAATTCCAGTCTGCCTTAGAGTCAGGGTCGCTGCCTCAGTTCCTAACAACAGGAGTAACCCACCTGCTCCATAAATCAGGTAGTACTGCGGAGCCTAAAAATTATAGACCGATCACGTGTTTGCCGACGGTCTATAAAGTTCTTACATCCATACTGAGAAGCAAAATTAATAGTCATATTGACAAAAATTCGATCATGTCACCTTCTCAGAATGGATGTAGGAACGGGTCTCGCGGTACTAAGGAGCTGCTCCTCATTGATATGGCCATTAGCCAACAGGTTCGACATTCCCGAAAGGATCTGTCGACATGTTGGATAGATTATAAGAAGGCCTATGACTCTGTTCCTCATACATGGCTCATGAGGGTGCTTGAACTGTATAAAATTGATACAATTCTACGCACCTTCCTGATGTCGTGTATGAGGCAATGGAGTACTGTCCTCCGCTATCCAGGATGTCGAAATATCCAGGGGAATAGCGAACCTGTTAGGATTGAGCGAGGTATATTCCAGGGTGATAGTTTGAGTCCACTTTGGTTTTGCCTAGCCTTGAATCCTCTAAGCACACTGCTGGAGAATTCAGGTCTAGGCTATAGGTTGAAGAGAGGTGGTCAGGTTATATCTCACCTCCTTTACATGGATGACTTGAAACTGTTTGCCCCCAACAATCTGCAACTGATGGAGCTACTGAAGGTAACTGAAACCTTCAGTAGTGCCATCAGGATGGAGTTTGGTGAGGACAAATGTGCAGTCATGCATGTAAAGCGAGGGGAGGTTGTGGAGTCCGTGGGCAATCAACTCACGGATTCCATAAACCTGAGGTCCCTCTCGTCAACCGAAACCTATAAGTATTTGGGTATGTCGGAAGCTCTAGGCATTAGTATCACTGACATGAAGCAATCGTTGAAGGAGCGTTTCTTTGGGCGCCTGAAGAAGGTATTCAATAGCCTTCTTTCAGGCGGAAACAAGGTGCGCGCCTTCAACGGTTGGGTCATGCCGGTACTGATGTACTCTTTCGGCATACTTAAATGGACTCAAACGGAACTTGACGCCCTGGATAGGCGGGTCCGTACATTGCTGACTGCATACCGAATGCATCACCCACGATCGCCGGTGATGAGACTGTATATCCCGCGGAAGTGTGGGGGTCGAGGCTTTTTAAATGCTAAGACTCTACACAACCGCGAGGTATGCAGCCTCAGGGAATATTTCCTAGCTGCCGACGTGGGTATGCATCGAGATGTAGTGGCAGTGGACAAGGGACTCACCCCGCTCGCCCTGGCTAACGAGAACTGGCGCAAGCCTATAGTGCTTGACACTAACGATCGCAGGGAAGTATGGCAGAGCGAAGAGCTTCACGGACGCTTTTTCCGGGCCCTTCATGGGCCCGATGTAGACCAATTGGCGTCCGTAGCCTGGCTGCGTTTCGGTGACCTCTTTGGGGAAACCGAAGGCTTTGTCTGTGCAATTATGGACGAAGTTATCATGACGAATAACTACCGGAGATTTATTGTGAAGGACGGCACGGTTGACATCTGTCGGGCATGTCACCGTCCGGGAGAATCAATACGTCACATTATCTCTGGTTGTTCTCGTCTCGCTAACGGAGAATACTTGCATAGGCACAACCTAGTAGCCAGGATTATACATCAGCAACTTGCTCTGAAGTACTCTCTTGTAGAATCAGAAGTGCCATACTACAGGTATGAGCCCGACCCAGTTCTTGATAATGGCCATATCACTTTGTACTGGGACCGGTCCATCATCACTGACAGGACTATTTTAGCTAATAAGCCTGATATAGTGGTGGTGGACCGAAGTGAGAGGCGTGCAGTGATTGTTGATGTTTCCATTCCACATGACGAGGACCTCGTGAGAGCCGAGAAAGATAAACAAATTAAGTATATTGACTTGGCTCGCGAGGTTGTCGACATGTGGGATGTGGACACTGCGATCATTGTACCGATAGTCGTGTCGGGTAATGGCTTAATTGCCAAGAGCCTCGACCAACACCTTAGGAGGCTCTCGTTAGGCGGCTGGATCAAGGGCTTGATCCAGAAAGCGGTACTCCTGGACACGGCTCGTATAGTCAGGAGGTTCCTTTCTCTGGAGCCCTGACCGCCGGTCGCTTGGACCCTGTTCCCGATACCGGTGGGATACTGTTTTTTATATTTTTAAATGTTTTATTTTTATTTTTGAAATATTTAAAAATGTAATCAATATGTGTACAAAATAAATAAAGAAATAATAATACTAGCTCAATCTACCTAACTTTTTCCCCACTAAGTTGGAGTTGGCTTGAAAAACGACAAATTGTAAAATTTATAACAATAAAAACTTTATTATAATTCAATTTCAATCGTTCTATCGAAACCTATTGAAGGAATTTAATTGACGTTAAATTCTCGAATCTTTTCACGTTATATTTATGATTTATATTTTGAAATAGATCTTTGAAATTTGCGGCTCTTAGGGTACATGCCACAGCTACAAACACTGCCACAACAAGCTAGAAGCGGCCACAAAGGCAGCTGAAGCGCGCGACAGCCACATGTGGCCGGTGGCTGCTACTGTTTTTAATCCATACGCGCAGTATCAAACTGGACTCTGACGAAGAAGGTTTAAATGCGCGAGTGGCGTGTGGCAGCGTTTTGTATCGGCGTTTAGTGGCCAGTGCGGGCCAAAAGAAGCCAGCAGCGGCGACTTGTAGCGTGTGGCGGCCACTGGCGTCAACCTTGTGCGGCGAATCCTTATTTATTATATTACTAGCTTTTGCCCGCGTGGCTTCGCCCCCGCTCTTCCCTACTCCACCCTAATATACCCTACTCTACCCTACTCTACCCTACTCTACACTACTCTACCCTACTCTACACTACTCTACCCTACTCTACCCTACTCTACACTACTCTACACTACTCTACCCTACTCTACCGTACTCTACCGTACTCTACCCTACTCTACCCTACTCTACCCTACTCTACCCTACTCTACCCTACTCTACCTTACTCTACCCTACTCTACCCTACTCTACCCTACTCTACTCTACCCTACTCTACCCTACTCTACCCTAATCTACCCTATTCTACCCTACTCTACCCTACTCTACTCTACCCTACACTACCCTAATTTTTTTTTCCATAAGAACCTTATCCTCACAATAACAATCACAACAGAAAAAAAAATCAGCCAAATCGGTCAAGCCGTTTTCATGCTATGTCGTGACAACGGAAAACGGGTTTCATTTTTATAATATAGAAGATAGAAGAAGAAGAAGAAGATAGATAGATAGATAAAGATTACGTTATGTTGTATTGCCTGCGCCGAATAAAAGCTATTCTATTCTATTTGCGCTGTTTTGTGGTTGCGGCCTGTGGCTCGTGTGCGGCGACCCCCACCAGTCAAGTAACACCATTTGTCAAAAATCGAGCTTTACGTTAAAGTAATAATATATTGAACAAGCGCCGGTATACAAAAACAGCCGCTTTGAATAATGTTTTTTTTTCTGAGCGACAAATTAGCTTCGAATTCGTGTCAAAGGTTCAACTTTTGTTGTTAACTTCGGTATTAAAAAGGTTGAAACATAATAGAAATCACATTATCAAACTAGTATCTATTATAAAAGGTGAAAGTTTGTATGTGTATGTTTATTAGTCCTTGACAAATAATGTGGTTTTTAGGGTTCCATACCTAATGGGACCAGGTCATTGGTCCATGACGTGGTCAGGGTCGTGGGAGGGATGCGAGACGCACAGGACCGGTCGTAGTGGCGACGCTAGGGGGAGGGAGGACTATGTCTAACTGTGGACGTCTTTTGGCTGAAATGATGATCATTATGACCCAAAGGGTAAACCGAGACCGTATTAATAAGACTCCACTGTCTATCTGTGTATAATAAAAACTATTAACAAGTTAGCTTGTTGGTATAGTGACGTGTAAGCTCGTCCTCGATTTGGTCCCCAGGTCAGGCAAAGTAACCTAGAGTCTAGATTTGTGTTGCTCTTTCACTCAGTCCTTTTTTTGGTGGGTAAAAACCATACAAATGACATCCCCCGCCCTTGGGCGGAGTGGGAAATAGTGTCAGATTCTTACTGACTAAAAACCCCACCCCATTTCTTCTTGCCTTTCATAACGGGGCCGAGCTACCTTTCGGAGCTAAACCTGGCCCCAGTAGGCTTCGACCCAGCTGGGTCCCTGCCGTTGGTGATAACTCCTTGAGGCGCGCGGGAACAGTACGCGCCGTCGACGACTGGGGCTCGGTCCGGACAGTTACCGGACGGTCGGACAGCGAGCTACTCATTGCTTGCCGGTGATTCTCACCTTAAAAAAAAAATTAGAAAAAAAAGTCATAAGGTTTAAGTCTAATACCTTTTGCAAGTCGAGACAATGTCAGATTTCTATCGTTACATAAAATAAATCAATTTTTATTTGTACGGTCACCTTGAAAATGAATTATGACATCAATTATTTTCGTAAGCCAATAACGTCTAATTTGTATTAAAAATAAGATTATTCAGATATTACTTTAATAGAACAGAATTATTATCTATAATTGCTTAGTATCAGGCCCACTGTTATTTTATTTCGCTATGACATTGTATAGATAGGTATTAGCTGATGCCCTGAAAAAATAATATCTAGTTACTGAGCGTATCATAACCTAGACAAAGAGACACTGTTTCAGTAATAGTAAATATCAAAATAGCAGATTATGTGACTAGGGGATAAAGCAGCGTCTTAAAGTCGAGCGGCATATTGAATTCCGAATGAAACTAAGGTTAGGTTACGTTAAAAGTAGTTTTTTTTCCCGAACGCTGTGAGGGATTTATTTAATGGACTCCCGAGCACTGCGACGGCGTTAATATAGAAACCTGAGTGAAGTGCGTACCGGAAGACGCAGCGCTTCTACAAGGTAGACCGATGACCTGGCGAAGGTTGCGGGAATCCGATGGATGCGGGACGCACAAGTTCGATCATTGTGGCGACATTTGGGGGAGGCCTATGTCCAACAGTGGCCGTCTATCGGCTGAAATGGTAAAGGGATGAAATGGGAATCCAAAGTTTGCATGGAAAAACTTACTTTCACGCGATCAAAGCCACTGGCAAAAGCTGGTTTGAGGTATGATGATGACGTGGTTCAGAGATTCTGTGATCAAAGTGTATATTTACCTCTATAACAAAGGTCATTACAACAGTCCCTTCGCAGAGTCGTCTTCAAGAAACGCATAAATAATAAATGAAATATCTCTTTCAGCTCTCGATACCTAAATTATTATTTAATGTTTCATGTCAAGAGCAAATATCCTTTAAAAGGGTACTTTAGGCTTTATAAGAAAAGTGTTGTGACAAGATACGGGTCTCCAAGGGTATCAACTTTTGAACTATTGACCTTTGTTATTCAGCGAGTTTTTGAACAAAAATGTAGCGGATTTTTTTGTCAGAGAGTAGAGAGAGGTTAAAAAAATTTATGGAAAGTGTGAGTATTGTGTGTGAGTGTGTGTGTATATTGAGTATTGAGAAGTGATACATATCGCACTCTTAGTGCAAAAATCAACTAAATGCACCAACATCCTTGTCGTTTAGCGAGTTTTTGGACAAAAATGTAGCGGATTTTTTTACGAGAGATGGAGAGGGAGGCCAAAGAAAAAAAATATGGAAAGTGTGAGAAGTGATACATATCGTAGTCTGAATGCAAAAACCAACTAAATACACCAACACTTTTGTCGTTTAGCGAGTTTTTGGATAAAAATGTAGCGGGTTTTTTTATGAGAGATGGAGAGAGAGGCCAAAGAAAAAATTTATGGAGAGTGTGAGAAGTGCTATATCATTATCAGACTTTATTAATGTTCCCACTGCTGGGACTCAGGCTTCCTCTCTAAGAGAGGGAATGGGCTGGAATCCACCACGCGGGATTTATGGTTCTAGGCCGGTTTCCTGACGATGTTTTCCTTCTCCGTTTTGAGAGCAGTGGTGATTAAGTAAATTACACAAAGTAATGCGCCTGGTTGGATTCGAACCCGCGACCTACAGCTCGTAAGCCGGGCCATTACCAATCAGCCACCATTGCTCTAAACGAGAAGTGATTTATATCGTAGTCTTAATTCATGAATCCCCAAGCGACACCCGGTGGCCGCGCATCTATTGTCTTACTATTGTGTCTCTAATTGACGGTATCTGAAGGGTTAATGCAAAAACCAACAAAATAATAGAATTTAGCTTCCCGTTTTTGTTTCACCAACCGAAATCTTGACAATTCAAATTGCCTGTAATTGGTCTTTTTGAAATAAACGTTTCTGATTTCTGAATACACCAGCATTATCTGTAGGTTAAGCGTACTTTGCCGAATTTATCCTTTTAAATAAGTGTCGTAGCTAATAACTGATATTACCTGTATATCGATAGCTGTACTAAATTTAATTTGGGTAAAAAATTGCAGATAGTTGGTTTTTGCAATAAGAGAATATAAAAGAAAAGGAAATTAGTGATGGCGTGAATGACTGATTGAGAAGGTTCGGCCCCGGTACGAAAGGTAAACAAAGGAACAGGAGTGTTTTAGTTTTTAATTAGTAAAAGTCTGACACTATCTCCCACTCCGCCCAAAAGCAGGAATTGTCATCTGGATGATTTTCCCACCTAAAAAAAATAGTGCCCATTCCCGACAGGGGAATATGACAAAAGAGAGGTGGCCCGAGTCCCAGTAGTGGGAACATTATAAGGCTGCTTGCTAGCTAGAATGTTAGAGTTAGTCTTATTTAAAAGCTGGTTCCAATTCAAAGGAAAAACGTCCTTAATAAGTTGACATTGTGGGGAACTACAATCATGTAATTGAAGTGGTTCTAGAGTTAAATAAAACGAAGTAACGTTAACTTAAATAATATATTAGGAGAATGGCTTTGTCAACTGATCTAATACTAGTTCTGGCTAGCGTAGGTTAGTCTCGGCTTTAAATCTAGCTAATAGGCGAAATCAAATGTGAAAAAGCGAAAAAGCGAGTCTTAGATAAGTAAGAAACCTTCATAAATGGAACTCATGCTGAAGTCCCGACACTTTAGCACTGAATTACTTCTAATGGTGAGACACAGCAAACCTCTGTATCTGGCCCTAAGCAGGGCCCGATCTAGCCATTTAGCCACTCCGGCCGACTCCATATAAGTCAGTCTTAAATATTTCCACTATCCAACCTGAAGTAGGTTGGAAGGTGGCACAAAGAATTCTCTTACTGAGATTTTATTTTAAAGAATCCTTTCTTATTTTCTTTGAATTTTATAGGCATTGATCTCTGTAATTGAGAGAACATCGATTTTTCACCTCTCTAACTCGCACTATATGTTTACAGTGGATGCAAGATGGACATTGATGGAAGATGAAATAGTGGTTTGGTTTTTATAGAAAAAATTAGCTTTTGCCCGCGGCTTCGCTCGCATTAAATTCGTTAATTTCCCCCATTTTAGGGAAGTCGGGTGTTGAAAAGAGACAAAAAGTAGCCTATGTCACTCCCCATCCCTTCAACTATCTCCACTTAAAAAATCACATCAATTCGTCACTGCGTTTTACCGTGAAAGACGGACAAATAGACACACACATTTTCCCATTTATAATATTAGTATGGATACAATTTAAGTTTATCGAAGAAAACCCCATGATTTATTATTATTTGCCCCCAATCTCACATTACCGTCACTTACGAAAGTCACTTCTCTTAGAATTTCAAATGATTTCCAACACTACAAGAAATAACCCTCTCGCTACGAAGAAATTGCGCAAAACATAATAAGCAGAAACAGAAAATCTTTCGCTCTGAACAATTTTCTACCTCTCCGTAAATATAAAGGTCTATTGAGCTCCAGTGTTCCGGAATGTGAACCTGATCCCATAATAGATCTATTGTTTTTAAGTGTCTCTTCAATTAAGAGAATCACTTCCTAAAGGACTTTGCCGTTAATTGGTGGTATAATAAAATTGATAGCTCTAAACCCGTTGTGTTTGTCTAAGCATTGTGTTGAGAGGAACGACGGTGAGTAAAAGTGAAATGATTATCGATTTCAAATGAAATGTAGGTACGTTGAATTTATTTCTATGAATGCTCAAGGCTTTATATTCTTTAAGAACCTGCGCATATTTGAGACAAGACTGTCTTAGACAGACTTGAGTTTTTTAACAGTTTTGTCGCAGACAAGTCTGCGCTGTCGTGGACAAGTCTTTCTAAGACAGTCTTGTCTCAAGTGTGCACAGGCCCTAACAGAGAAATCCCATAATAGATCTATGGTTTTTAACCCTTCAGATACCGTCAATTAGAGACACAATAGTAAGACAATAGATGCGCAGCCACCGGTGGTCGCTTGGGGATTCATGAATTAAGTGTCTGTTAAATTAGAAGAATCACATCTTAAAAGACTTTGTCTTTAATTGGTGGTACGAGTATATTTATTTCAATGAATTCTCAAGGCTTTAGGTCCTTTAAGAGCCTGCGTATATTTGAGACAAGATTGTCTTAGACAAACTTGTGTTTAACAAGTTTTGTCGTAGATAGAGCAGTCTTATCGTAGACAAGTCTGCGACGTCATAGACAAGTCTGTCTAAGAAAGTCTTGTGTCTAACACATCAACACGACAGTCAAGTCTGTCTAACACATCTTTCTCTAGATACTTTGGATACTCAACTATCTTGTGGATATTACCTAGGCTTTTTCTTTTTGCCGCTATAACAAAATATACTAAACAAGCTTTTAATGAAAATCATTTTTTCATAGCAAGCTTTTATAGCTCGGTATACCTATATAATTAATACTCGTCAAGACGAATCATACAAGCCCAAACTCGATGGGGTTGTGTCGTTTAACTACCAAGTTCCTATAGCCACCTTCTGGTTCCATCATCAGATCAGCTACATGTCATAATAATTTTGCATTGTTATCTGATTTACACATGCATGCAAAATTTCAGCTCAATGAGTAACCGGGAAGTGGGTCAAATTTAATTTGCAAGATTTGAGGACAGACAAACATTGGGACAGGTGAAACTAAATAAAAGCTTGTAAAAACCGAATAAAATAAATATTTAAGGGAGCTCCCGTACAAATAAACATGATTTTTTATATGTAGTCCACTTAATGGTTTACTCGTGTATCTTTTGAACTGTGCAGTTGATCTATAATAAAAGCAATACGACTCACTGGACTTTCAATTTCTTGTGTAATTTTAGCTGGGGAAATACCAGGGCTGTACTTAGTGAGTGGGTTTGTTCGCGAGAGTTAGTCGGGCCTTAAAAAACTAAGCGTAACTGAAGGAACGTTTTTTTTTAAGTATTGTTGATACGATCGCGCTTACGCACTATATTCCCTTCGGATATTTTTTTACTATATACAGGATGCATTTTGCAGTGTGTGCGCGGTTATAACATGACTTGATTCTACCATCTCATTTCTACTATCGGACAATCCGACGTACCGCGAGTTTCCATCCTTACGTTGTTGAAACCTTTACGGCCCGGACTAAGCGTTTCGCCTCGTCATTTATACTGTATACATCGAAGGTCTGGAATAATATGCCTGCTGCGGTCTTTCTTTCCGGTAAAGATAGTGTGAATAGGCTCTTAATGGACTAGTGCGCCTCACTATCAACGATTGCATCATTGCTTACAGGTGGAGCCGTAGTCAAATAATATTTATAGTAATAAAAAAATAAAATACGCGGACAAAGCCATCGATAACAGCTAGTTATTTCTTCTTCTTTTATCTATCTTCTTCTACACATAAAGAAGCAACGTTGGTTTTTTTGTTTGTAGGAGGTAATCTCTGAAAGTACTGGTCCGCTTGCTAAAAGTTTTTCTACGATAGAAAGCTGGTGCTATTCCTGTATAACATAGGCTATATTTTATGTACGCAGGCGAAGCTGCGGGCAAAAGCTAGTTTCATATAAATTTCGATCAGAATTCGTTTGCTAACGCAAATAGTGAGTACGTAGCGCAAAGCAAGCTGAATCGTACAACGTTAGTTCAAGCTACTAATCATAAGCCAGAGTTACATACTGATATAACATGCAGCGGTGGTTGGAAATGTTGCATTTTAAATTTATAAATATGGTCTGCATGAAATTAGAAAATTATTCCAAGGGAATATACTCTAGGGATGAAAAGTATAAACCATTCCAGGACATGGTCTACTCGTGTACAAAAGTTCAACTGCATGTAACGTAACAAACATACACATACATATTGTAGGCTTGCGGACGACGAACAATAGGTAGCTTGCCGTTCGGCCATCCTGTAACCGTTCGGACCGAGTCCGAGTCGTCGTCGGCGTTACTAAAAGAGATGTCGCAAAACCTGTGGACCCCAGTAAGGTTGAAGCCTACTGGGCCCATGGGTTGACTTCCGAAAAGGAAACCCGTGGTCCAGAAATGCGAAGGGCATAGGTGTGGTTTTAGTCAGTAAAAGTCTGACGTGCTCTGCTCTAACCTAGTACTCAATTACTTATTGCATTCCACAATGTACATGCACAGGTCTAATAAATTTTCACCTAGAAAATTTATTAGACACAATTGTGGACCAGCAATTGTGTTGGGCACAGTAAAAGACGATATTAAATAGGATGAAAAGAACTTATAGACTAACTTATTATTTCAAGTATATAATATATAGTATATATATTAATGAATAAAACATTCATTACATTATATTAAACAACCATTTCATTATTTTAAACATTCATTTCATTATTTTAAATTATTCATATTAAAATCTTTATTATTACTATTTTTACTATTTATTTTTATTACTATTTTTTTTATTTTATATTATTATTCGAGGTGTATACACTGGTCATTTAAATATTCATTTATGCTGTGATAGCATTTACTTAGTAATAGCTTTTTAATTTATTTATGAAAGCAGCATTCTTTTAATCTTTTAACCTAACCTAACACCTAAAAACACGTACTCTATAGATATAAACTGTCACCTTTACTACTATTTAAAATATATGCTATATTTAAAAATGTATGTACAGAAACCTTAAAAAATCATCTTTAAAAAAATATGGGGATCAAAGATGGTCGTGTGTGCATAACTGTCGTTACTAAGCTCTTAATTATCTATTATTTTATAATTTCTTCCAGAATTTTGGCATTAATAAAGCTAATTAGGAACTCAAATTACCTCCTCATTCATGGCTTGCTCAAAGAACGTTTGATCTTCGAGGCTCGTTTTTTTAAATATATTTCGTACTAGCTATTGCCAGCGGCTTCGCCCGCGTACATAAAATATAGCCTATGCCACTCAGGAATAAAGTAGCTTTCTAACGGTGAAAAAAGAGCGGCGAGAAATTATCATATAGGTACATATAACCCGAAGAATCGTGGTAGAAGTGGTCGTAGAACAGAATATGGTGGAAAGGTTCTAGAGTGGCTATCGCACACCAGAAAACGCAGGTTTGGAAGGTGGATCGATGACCTAGTAAGCCGTGGGAATGCGGTGGATGTGAGACGTTCGTTGTGGCGACACTTGGGGGCGGCCTATGTCCAACAGTGGATATCCTTCAGCTGAAATGATGATGGTGAAACGTTATCACACTGATACGATCGACGGGAGAGAGATTAGGCGCGGGACCTTCGGTTTGACTCTTCAATCGTGATAATTTGAGACACATTAGAAAGACAATAGGTGCGCAAACGATGGCATTCGCTTGGGGTTTAATGAATTAAGGTACCTTGCAACACATGAAGACTTAACACCTTCATTTTTCTTACTGTGCTGCCACTCATAAATTCCTAATTTTCTTCTTCTTCTCGTGTCGATTCGATTAAAATTTTGTCCAACCAATATCTGGACAGCTCTGTCGTTGGCTTCGTTCAAATCATTTAGGGAGCAGGTAGTTGTGCATGCTGGGCAGGAAAGGAGATGACAGATATCCTGTGAAGGAGCTCCACACTGGCACTGTATTTGCAATGGTCAAGGAAACCCCATTTTTCAGATTATCTTTGCAGCGGCCAACCTGAGTCCGAAGTCGGTTCAGAGATTTTCAGATTGGCCACTGCAGTTCGGGGTGTATGAAAGGAATCTCCCCGATCGGCAACACGATTCTAAATGCCCGGCGCACCCTGGACAGCTAGCACTCGGTAACGCAAAGTCTAGCTGAGTAATCCTTTCACCACGATGACTCAAACCCAAATTCACCCACTAAGACACATATTAAAAATTTCTAATGAAAAATCTCAATAAAACTTTACTCTACCTAGCAATCAAACGAAGGGACCGAATGCTTAGCCCTCGCCTTTTCGACTGCGAGACCAACGAACCTACACATCTAGATAAAAGGTTATTACATACGCAAGAACATCGTTCTCATAAACACACGTACCTAACCTTTCTTTTCTTGGTTCAGTAATAATTAATTATGTTAATCTCAAAGGCACCCACACAACACGTTTATTTTTATCCTGAACCAACTTTTTAATGTAAATTAATGTTAATTATTAAATCACGGCCTACTTAGTCCCTTGTGCCCACT
Organism: Mythimna lalbum; assembly: GCA_949319445.1. Lineage (NCBI taxonomy): Eukaryota > Metazoa > Arthropoda > Insecta > Lepidoptera > Noctuidae > Mythimna > Mythimna lalbum. The sequence continues at coordinate 4,649,007 of OX439357.1, read as the reverse complement.
CTTGATTAAACTCTAATGAATAAAGCACGCTCATAATATCTTAGGTTTTGTAAAACCTACGAACTCAGGTACAAAGCCAGGTACTAAAAGTTATGACAGAACAAAGTTCTCCCAAATGCTTTATGAATTAGATATTACAACGTGTAACGTTAAATGCGCAAAACCTCAGACACCCCAAATGATTTTTAACTCGATTGACTTAATTATGTAAGAAAAGAAAAATGAAGGTTTTATCAGCAGTTTTAGTTTGTTTAAAATTCATATCTGCATTGAAATAAGAACTTTTATTATCCCATGTATGAGAAAATTTGATTGGATCACAATTATTTGTGTTTGTTTACCTATTTCAGCGGGTTTGCGCACGTGATGGCTTGACCTATTCATAAATAGAGAGGTCGAAGTTTATGATGATTTTTTTGAAAAATGTAACTTATATTAAAAAGTGGTTTAATTGATTCTGCTCGTTATTCTGATGAAACTAATTTCAGGTTTTGTGCATTTAACGTTACACCTTGTATAGTAGACCAGCTGATACTCGCAACTTCATCCGCGTGGAGTTTAAAAACAGTACTCTCTTTTGTCCCCGTCCCTAATAGGGACAAGTAAAATTTTGATGCACAGTCCAAACGACCCATGGACCTAAAATATTGAGATTCTGTACCGAAATTCCCTTTATGATGTATTGTCACCGTAAAATTCTAAAAACTGGTAGATCATATTATATTCTATCTCGCGAAATTGTAAACTATCATATGATTGTGAACCGAAATACAAATGCGTCAAATACAATTTAACGCATTATTTTTCGGTAGATTATAATCTATCAAAGTGAAACTGGAAAATTGTGAAATGGTATAGATTGGAACGCATCTCGAGCGCTGATTGGTTGAACGCCATGTGAAAAAAAAATAAAAAAAATGTGCCCGCACCGCCATATTTGATTTCTAAATCGTTTGTTGTCATATGTAAACAAACAGTGTTTTAGAGTTTGTAAATTGATATCATGTTATTAGCTATATGAAATTGTTGTTGAAGTAAAATTAATCTGGAATTAACAAAAGTGTGATAAATAAGTTGGCGTTAGAACATAGCCAGCACTGAACGGCTTACTGTAAGACTGACCAATCAGATACCAGCCTCCGGGCAGTTGACAATTTAACACACTACAGATTGTGATTTAACAGTTTCACTTCGATAAATTATAATCTATCGAAAAATAATGCGTTAAATTGTACGGTTCACATTCTTTCGATAGTTTACAATTTTCGCAAAGAATAAGAAATGATTTTTACCGACTTCCCAAAAAGGAGGAGGTATTACGTTCGGCTGTTTGTATGTTTTTTTTTTTTGTATGTTTGTTCGTCGAATACTCCCCCAAATGTGGACGGATTTTCAAAATTCTTTTTTTGTTCGAAAGTAGATAGCTCTGAGGTGGTCCCATTATCACCAAATTAGGATCTGATGATGGGATCTTGGAGAAATCGAGGGCAACCTTCAAATTTTATAGGCTCACTTATTGATTTTCGCCTATTTTATGTAGTATCTTGTGTATTTGCGTATGGTCGTCACCATCTCAGGTAGCTGGGCTGATGATGGAAGGTACAACTCCTTAACAGTAAGAAGTTACTCGAACAGGCAAGGACTGTTTTAGTAAATTGTTTTGATGTTTGATAGGGCATTTGCCACATTTGGTCTCATGATCATCAAGTCATGACCTGATGCTGCAGTCAGGATAGTCTGCAGAGTACCTAAGCCCTCGACAACAAACAGCAGATATATCGAGTTTAGGCTCATTGAAAACGGCTCGATGTGTGGATAAACGTACTGCTAATACACCGAAGTACATAGAGACCTGATGCTGAAGCCAGGAGCATCAGGAAAAGTACAAACCTTGAAATTACAGCACCGTAGTCGTGTTTGGGCTCATTTTAAACAGGACTAAATTTTAAGTTCATTGCAATGTTGACATAAATCTGGCCTGATGCTACAGCCGGGATTATCAGCATCTAGTCTAATGACTGATTGAAAGATTTACCTTTCGGCTTCATCATATATCCTTTCCCTCTCCAGCATCTAGTCTAATGACTGTTTGAAAGAAGAGGGGGAGAGGATATATCGAACTGATCTGATGATGAAGCCGAAAGGTAAATTAATGTAATCTAACCGTGTTTGGGATTATTAGAACCGTTATGAGATGCGCTCTGACTATAAGGTATTTAAGTTTGACTGAGGGGTACTTTTTAGTGGTGGTACCATAACTAAAAAGTGTGAAATAAAAAAAACTTTTTACAAAAAAAATATAACCGACTTCAATAATAAAAAACACTGAAAAGTATCAAATAACTTTAATTTTGGAAGTCGGTGTTAAATAACGAAGAGGCTAAACTATTGTAGAAACACCGACTTCCAAAATTAAAGTTATTTGATACTTTTCAGTGTTTTTTATTATTGAAGTCGGTTATATTTTTTTTGTAAAAAGTTTTTTTTTCCTAAATTCACTTTGCTGTGAGGATAAAATGGATGTCCAAGTACAGACAAACCTACTTTCAAACCACGGGCAAAACCGGGCAAAATGTAGTTTGTTATAATTATATATCAGTGCACGACATTTGCCCATAATAATAATGCTAATTTCATGACAATAAACAATTTTGTAGACCACGGCGCGGTCATATAATTATGTGGCTTCATAAAGTTTTAGCTTTTCAGCTACAATATTATTTATTTGCTATATTTACTTTTGTTTTTATATAAAAATAATTTTAGAGGTTCAGGCAATAGCACGATATGTCAGCGACTTTTTTCTTTATTGCTGATAAGTTCGCACTTGACCGCTATCTCACCTGATGGAAAGCGACGATGCGGTCGATGATAGAGCGCGCTTATCTAGAAGTAACCTATTCACTCTTGACTTAAAGATTCTCGGGTTGTAGCCCTCAGGAAACACAGACTCCGGCAAGGAATTCCACTCCTTAGCTGTACGCACAATGAAAGTGTTTTAATGTCACTTCGAATTAAATTTAAGGAGGATAGTCCCTTGAACATCTGGCCTGCTGCGCTTGGACAGAGCCTCACTGACCTTTTAATCCATTGTCTTTGCCAAATATTGATTGATTTACATATGCTATGTACATTCTAAAGAACACTTAACCAGCTATTTTTTTTGTATAAACATATTTGTAAAGATCAAAGCCGTTTGTAAGAGGTAGGGAAAACAAGTGAAAAAATATCATGTTTTGGCAAAAATCATTACATTGACAATGTTTTACATGAGTTTATAATAAACATATATATTCTTTTCAAACTTATTGGCCAAGCCGTTGTCGAGGAGTGGGCTCTAGAAAGTCATTGTTTTCTGGCATTTGAATATTGTCTCGACATGCTAGTTACCACAAGGCCACATTATTTTGATAGGCCTTTGACAGACATTGGTCTAGTGGTTAGTGGCCCTGACTGCTATGCCGGAGGTCGTCGGTTCGAGTCCCACCCAGGACAAATGATTGTGTGATAAGCACGATCATTTGTTCTGTGTCTGGGTGTAATTTATCTACATATAATATGTATGTATTCAGAAAACATCGTGGTGAAGAAAAACATCATGAGGAAACCGGCATGTCTTAGAACAAAAAAAATCAATTCGAAGAAATGTGACATCCACCATCCCGCACTGGGCCCGCATGGTGGATTGCGGCCCATTCCCTCTCCTAGAAGGGGAAGCCTAAGTCCCAACAGTGGGAACATTATAAGGCCGACTATGCTATGCTATTTAGAAATATATGAGTATGTTTATCAGTTGTCTAGTAACAGTCAGTTGTCAAGTAATTATCAGTTGTCAAATAACACAAGCTCTGCTTAGTTTGAGACTAGACGGCGTTGTGTGATAGTTATGCAATATTATTTTACTTATTATATGCCAGGGCTCATGACCACTTTTAGAACTGCCCCAAGTCCCAAATGAGTCGAGTGACCAAATTAAACCGTCAGTTGTGCGGTTGAGTTCAATCTCGTGTCGCAAGTCAAGTCATCATCAGCCAAGTCAAGCCTCAGTCTTCACTTTGCATGTGCAGTTTTAGTGCAAACATCAACCGATGGTACAGAGGTGGTTACAACTCCATTCTAAATTTTAAGTGTTATTTGTCTAAGACTTAGTTAATTTTATTCTAATTTAATTTATTTCGATTTATTATTGTGTTTAATTTAATTTAATTCAAATTCAATTTCAATCCAATTTTTTTTTTCAATTGTTTTATTTGTAATTATGTACCTACTAACTTTACATATTAAGCTTTTGTTACTACTAACACTATGGACTTGGTCTGAAATAAAAGTTAAATTATTATTATTATTATTATAGGCTCGGTTCTTGTCCAAACTAAATAAACAGAGACTATAATAGAATGGGTTTTTTTTGTGGTTATAGTCGATTGGAAATGAATAAAAAAATTAAAAGCAACTCGAAATGACTCGTTTGTTGCTTGATTCGATCAATTTAAGTCGACTCACCCATCGCTAATCCTTACTAATAAATATTATAAAAGCGAAAGTGAGTTTATTTGTTTTTTTGTTACGTCTTCACGCCATAATGGCAAACCCGATTTTGATGGATTTTGGTACAGAAATAGTTGGGACTCTGGAGACGGATATAGACTAATAAATAAAAATGGAGGAGAAAGAAGGAAGATAAGGGGAGAGGAATTAAAGCATATTAATAAACGCGGGCGAAGCCGCGGGTAAAAGCTAGTTGCTAATAAGCTTATTTGGACGAAAAATACATACTCAGGGCAAGCTGGTGATAAAAGGTACAAAAGAAAGGTATGACGGCTAAAATTATATACGAACAACAATTTCTTTATAAGATGGTGTCTCATCGGTATCGCGTCTGTTGGCTTGGAAGTAAACAATTTCTACACAAATATTTAAGAACAGTTAGCAAAAAGGTGTTGGCTTTAGGTTTACTCGTAGATTAGGTTAAAGCTAGGATTTTTTGGAGTGTCTTTTTAAAAGGCTGGGGTCAAGTATCATCAGGATTCTACTGATCCTCTAACAAAGCTGCAAGAATCGACTGCCGTCCTCTCGATCTCTCAACTTTAATATCCTCAGGACTCTGACTGGTCTTCAAGGCTGAAATGATTGTTTGTACTGACGATGTATTAGGAAACTTGTAACTGTGGTGCATCTACTGAAGAAGCTTGCTGTACTAGATAGGCATGTTTTTTGTTTCTATAAATATCTTTATTTGTTTTAATTTATGAGTACTCACCTCTCCTTCTTCTCGTGTCAATCTGATTCAAATAATGTCCGACCAATTTTTAGCCACCTGGACAGCTCTATCGTTGGCTTTGTATGAGTCGTTGAAGCCTACCGGGGACAGGGTTGTCCGAAAGGGAGCTCGTGCCCCGGTATGAAGGCTAGAAGAAACGGCGCGGAGTTTTTAGTCAGTAAGAGTCTGACACTATCTGCCGCTCCACCCAAGAGCGGGTTTTGTCATAAGATGATTTTCCCCGTCGACAAAAAAAAAGGTGCAAGTAGTTGTGCATGCTAGGCAGGAAAGGAGGGGATGTGTGGTGTATAGTATGCACGTGACGTATAGTACGTAGATTGGCCGCTAGATGGTGGGGTAGTCGACCCTCAGTTGTGAGCTAGCCACCGAGCGAGTCGGACGTGTCAAACCCGAGTTCTAGACCGTAATAAGTATATAAAGTGTAGCGTGTGTTCTTGAACACAAAAGGATGCATATCATGTGAAGGGTTACTATCTCACGTAATGGTAAGCGATGATGTGGTTGACGATGGAGCACGCTTACCTAGAAGTAACCTATTAACTCTTAACTTAAAGACCCCTGGGTTATTGTAGCTACGAGTACCATCTTCTTGAGCCATGAGTTCCTCTAGCCGTATGAAAAATGAAAATGAAAAATGCTTTATTCACTAACGAAGTTGGTTCAACAATACTGAGGTTGACCTCTCCTTTTAAGTGTAAAAACACCTGTGCCAGGAGAGGCCGCTCTCCCTTAACTTAGTTACATTTATGTAATCATAATAACTTGTACAAAATCTATAGGAATAAATTAATACAATAGTGAACTAAATCTATATGAGCGTGCACGCAATGAGTGCACGTGTGTGTGAAAGCTTAATTTATGGAGTTTGTGGTGGTGAGTCTGTGGATGTGTTAGACTGTATGTGTGTGATTGTGTTACAGTATACGAATGTGCGTGTGTGTGAAAAAATATGTAACGATATATATACTTATGTATATGTGATGCGAAAACAAGTTTTCAATGAAAAACATTTTTTCATATCAAGCTTTTATGGCGCGGCTCATTACCATTCCAGAAAACTCTAACACGATATGGTTATCTGAGTTCCTATCGCCCACCTTGCGGTTCTATCATCAGAACAGCTCCACGGCATAATCATTTTGCATTGTCACTTGCATGCAAAATTTCAGCTGAATTAGTATCTGGGAAGTAGATCAAATAATTTACCAGATTTGATGATATACATATAAACATCGGGATAGGTGAAACTAAATTTTATTTAGCTTATAAAAAAGTACAATTTATAATTTGAAAATTAAATGTTTTTCCATGGCTTGTCCTGAATACGGCCCTGGCGAAAAGTCACGGTCCATTGAATACTTTATACCTCCAAGTACTTTTATTTTATTGTTATTTACGACAGTATTATATTATTTTCTTTAAGTTTGGCCCGTATTTGTAATAGTTATTCAGTCCGCTAACTTTATTTTTGTACAAGTATTTTAGTTTACAAATATATTGAAATGGTTTTTCTCACCTGATGGTAAGCGATGATGTGGTCGACTATGTAGCTCGCTTGTTTAGATGACCCTATTCGCTCTAAACTTAAAGACTGTAGCTATCAATAAACACAGGCTTTGGCAGGGAAATCGTTAGCTGTACCAAAATAAAGACTGAACTGGACCTATTTGGCGCCACCGCGAGACACACATTGTTAGTTGTCTCTTTCTTTTATAAAATATTAGTGTCTACATGTTGTTACTACATTGTGTGTATCTACGAGTGTGTATGCCAAATAAAATAGTTTTCTTTCTTTCTTCTTTCTTTCTTTCTTACCAGCAACTTCCGGGTATCATCATTGTGTGGATCGCCCGGTAGACACGGTGGAGGAGAGCCCCTCTTGGGCGGAACACGGCCGTGTTATAGAGGGTATGATCAGGGACAATGACCTTTCGCGCCAGGCCCTGGTACAGGTCATGATCCAGAGTGAGGAGGAATTGCAGACGGTCGCTTCTTTCTGCAAAGCAGATGCCAGCAAAGGAGAAGGCCGCACGAATATGCTTACTCACGCCTCGGCGGCCGAGATCAAGATCTCGATTTCCAGCTACCGTAGGCATGGGCTTGCAGATGATTAGCAATGGGTGGCTCGCCGTCCGGCCTTTCAGTAACCGTCTGGACCGAGCCCGAGTCGTCGACGGCGCGAAGTGTTCCGCGCGGGCCTCAAAGTGATGTTAGCAAAGCGTAAGGGCATGGCAGAAGCTTACTAGGGTCATGGGTTATCCGAAAGGGAACCTCAGGGTCCAGCAACGTAAGGCAAAGAATCAACATGCTCTAGAGCACTCCAGAGTTGAATTATATACATTGCCGGAATCAGGACATAATGGCGCATCTGCCTATATTTTTGATATTTTGCTAACGTTCTCCAGTCCGGTTTTAACACAAGGAAACAAGTCCCGATTTCCCATTTCATTCATTAAAACATATTTTTCTCCGTTTTCGTTTTTGTTAGATACGTTTTTTAACTATCAGGGGCAGAGCAGCAGAAGTCACTAGATGATTTCCACCTAAAAAAAGGTATCTACGCTTAAGACCACGAAAGTAGCTTCGTTTTTATTTTTATTTTTAATGGTTTATTGAAGTAAACGGTTAGAGTTTACGAAAAAGCTAAAATTATATTCTCTTAGGGCAAAATGTTTCCACTATCAAACCATTAGCTTCTACGCCGTAGTAAATTCACTACGGCGCGGCGCGTAGTTAATCTGCTACGCCGTAGCACGTCTGCTACGCCGTAGTTTATCTGCTACGGATGCTACTGTGTCGTAGCATCCGATCATTCCGCTACGCGTCGGCCGACAATCATTATACCTTAAACTTTTACATGGAGCGGACGTGTGACGTGCATCAGTTGACGTTTCATTAGATGAATTAATAATAATAATAATAATTTATTCAAATAACGTTTACAAAAAATGAACGTAAAGCCAACAATAATAAGGTTTTTCAAACAGTTCAATGCCTAAAAATATACTAAAACTAAAATATTATTAAAGGTGCAAATAATCGTGGTTCGGATAAGCAATGTTTGTTAGTGGACCACCCGAACTAGGTTAAACCTGTGTTTCAGGCCATCACTTTACAGTTCAGTTTCAATGCGACAGTAAAATTTAAAATTAGAGTAATTCTATTACAAAAATACATTCTATTTATATCTACGAAAATAAGCTTATGGTACGATAATACCTAAAAACTATGTCGATAAATGTATACAAAAATAAACATTAACGAGTATAAGGTATATATTATATTAGAGAACATTATGCCAAAATTGAAACATATATTAATTTGCGCACTTTCGTACACAAGAGTTCGATATGTTTACGGAAATTTAGATTTGAGTCAATCGTGACACCTAGATATTTTAAATCGTCAGCTCTGGCTAAAGTGGGGCAAGAGCATGCAGTGTCAGCATACGTGCAGTTTATATGTGCGTGAATGTTTAGGTTATTAAGCGGTATGTTAGCATTTCTCATAGTAAATGAAATGTGATTTGTTTTATCTGCGTTTAGTGTTAAGAGTTTAAGAGATTATTCTGGAGCCATTTGGATACAATATTAAAACCATTTTGAGCATATTTAGAAACTAGTTGATTTGTAATGACAATTTAAAAAGTAAAAGAAAATATAAATAAGCTACTTTTTTATCTGCTAAATAACTTAACTATTAGATGACGCTCTCAGGCGTCTTCATAGTCAATTGAGTTTATATAGTTCATTTCTGCGTGTTTGCGGGCCGGGCAATTTACATCACCAGTTGGATGGTCACATTTCCTTTTTTTAATTAATCATTCCATATTTTCAAAGGGCGGTTTTCATTTACTCAAATGCATATTCAGTATTTTTCTTTCATCAGATCAGCGTGTGTAAGAGAAACATGAGCAACGCAATCCCATTAACTGCTTTTGTAATTCAGTGCAGTGTTTGTATTCTAATTAAACGCATATTCCCGTTTGTACCGGCGACGAATGTAAACCTCATTTAGTATTAATGCGGCTGTTTCGTCGCGCCTTAATTACAAGCAAACTTGCTGGAAATTATTCAGTTTTTAATTATAATACTGGATTAAGGAAGTGACCGACTGTTTTGTGACTGTTTTGTGATGCAGCTTTATTTTGGTGGGGATGTCTATTTATATTAATGATGTAATTTTATAAAAAATGGAAGTTTATACCTATAATATCTCTATCTATTATTTTTTTTAATAATGAGTAATATTTGAAATTTACATGTTGACACAAATAAAGAAATGCACAAAGTACAAACAAACAAAAGCGTATATTAGTTATATATAGAGTATATTAGTTATGATTAGTAATGCATTTCTATGTGAAAAAAAACATGTCAATAAGCCTTCATGGAAGCCAATTGCACGGTTCCAATTGATCGTGTCCTATGGAGAAAGACTGGTAAAAAACAATTATAAAAGCACTCTTTAAATTGTTTTTTTTTTACACAACTTTTCATATTAAAATTATACCATTAGATAGATTGATAGACAGATATCGTGCTTCAAATATACATCAGCCTGTAATCAAGTATCGGGCAGTTGCCCGAACCAGACACAATGCCCGTCTGGTTGGAGGATCCTCCCTTTACAATGGAGGTATGAGGAACTTTTCCGCATACCTCTAAGAAATAAACAAAATCACAATTTTGTCATCAAACTAGCGACTGGTACCTAGAAAACCGAGAAAATTCGTCTAAAACCACGGTTAGAGGTACTTGAGCCTAATCTCCAAAAAAGCTAAGCAAACAACATAAAATGACAAACACAAACTTACTAACTACGTTTTTCTGTGGTTACTGGGTCAGTACTGAAATTCTGTTGGCTCATAAAGAATTCTATTCACTTTGTCGGAGAAAATTTGAGCCGTATACATACCTACACGGGCTGGAAAAATCTGGAATGTGCTTTTTAAGGTGCATAGGATTTATAATTTAAATCTAGATTCCCGAAATGGTAGTTTTGCCGCTTCGGGCTATGAGATTAGCGGGGAAACATTTTTTATAGAATATTAAACTTTTTTTTTTTAGTTTACAAAGAATAAAGCTCTTTGTGAGAGGGATTTTATGATGAAATAATGTTATTTTGGATACACTTCGAAGCTAGCGAGAATACCTTAGGGTGTTTGTTAGGACAACATAGGTACTACACATTGACAATTATTCTAATCGATTGTTTATTGATCGATGTATGTGTAATCGACTATCTCAGTGCTTATTTTTTCCTTTATATTTCCTTTTTCCTTTATGTTTATATCTCTTTTACGTAAAATAGTTTTCTGTTATTTATATTTCGTCTATTTTATTAATTGTAATATAGTTTACTTAAAGTCAATTTTGTAATCCTTGCTGGCCGGTTGGCGTCTCAGCGTCGAAAACGGCTGATGCTGAAAATCAGCGCTGTGGCTCTGTCCTGCACGAGCCCCAGCATTATGCTGAGTACTGGCCGTTTTGCGCTGATGTTACGCATATCCTATCTAGCTGATAGTTTTAAGTAGGATATTGGTATTTTGTTATTTTTATTTATTTTTGGGATATGCGTCATGTTGGGCGCAAATAAACACTTTTTCTTTCTTTCTACACTAAACACTCCGGGAAACTTATGAAATATACTCTATATTCATAGTTCTGTAATCGTAGGTCTATACTGGTAGGCTCATACTCTTAGGTCTTTACTCTACTCGTAAGCCTATACTCGTAGTTTCATATTCGTAGGTCTATACGCCTAAGTCTGTACTTGCGAATCTTAACTCTATTATCTTAGGTATATACTCATAGGTCTATACTCGTAGATCTATATTCGTAGGTCTATACTCTTAGGTCTATACTCCTAGGTCTATACTCGTAGATCTATATTCGTAGGCCTATACTCTTAGGTCTATACTCTTAGGTCTATACTCGTAGATCTATATTCGTAGGTCTATACTCTTAGGTCTATACTCCTAGGTCTATACTCGTAGATCTATATTCGTAGGTCTATACTCTTAGGTCTATACTCCTAGGTCTATACTCGTAGATCTATATTCGTAGGTCTATACTCTTAGGTCTATACTCCTAGGTCTATACTCGTAGATCTATATTCGTAGGTCTATACTCTTAGGTCTATACTCCTAGGTCTATACTCGTAGATCTATATTCGTAGGTCTATACTCTTAGGTCTATACTCCTAGGTCTATACTCGTAGATCTATATTCGTAGGTCTATACTCTTAGGTCTATACTCCTAGGTCTATACTCATAGATCTATATTCGTAGGTCTATACTCTTAGGTCTATACTCCTAGGTCTATACTCGTAGATCTATATTCGTAGGTCTATACTCTTAGGTCTATACTCCTAGGTCTATACTCGTAGATCTATATTCGTAGGTCTATACTCTTAGGTCTATACTCCTAGGTCTATACTCGTAGATCTATATTCGTAGGTCTATACTCTTAGGTCTATACTCCTAGGTCTATACTCGTAGATCTATATTCGTAGGTCTATACTCTTAGGTCTATACTCCTAGGTCTATACTCGTAGCTCTATAATCATAGTTCTATACTTTTAGATCTATTATTCTCTACTCGTAAGTCTATATTTGTAGGTCTATACTTTTAGATGTCTTAACTTGTACGGCTATACTCTTAGGTCTATATTCGTGTAATCTATCTTTAGCCACCCGCATAACCTAAATCTTCAGATAGACGATATAACTAATTATCATCAGCGGGTGATTTATGAATACGAGCTCATGTTTTTGAAAAAAGTTGCGTCGTATTTCAATACATATACGTCAAAACTTCCGGTAGTTTTTACCGGAAGACGCAGCGTTGGAAGGCCTCCAACAAGGTGGACCGACGACCTGGTCAGGGTTGCGGGAATCCGATTGATGCGTGACGCACAGGACCGGTCGTTGTGGCGACGCTTGGGGGAGGCCTATGTCCAGCAGTGGACGTCTTTCGGCTGATATGATGATGAATATGACGTCAAAACTAAGTGCGTAACCCGCGTAACCGTAAGCGAAGAAAAAAGAGTACGTAGCTGTAGGATTGTAGCAGGTAGCTTCATATAGTTTATGCATACCCCCTTGGGAAAAAAAAGCGTGAGTTCACGTATGTACAAACTAAAATCTCAAAGGATACGTACACCTCAAAGATTTGTGTCATATCTGTTACAACTTCCGGCATATATCATGCATGTATCTGTTTCTTTACATCCAAGGGAATGAGCTCGTAGCTTTATTTCCTTGAGGGCATACTACTGATTTCCTTCCAAGGAAATTGTATAAATTATTGCATGTGTAGAAGAATTGCTTTCGGTAGTAAATCTAAAGCTGTCGGGTAGAAGATCGATAACTTTGGCTGTATTTCTTTTGAAAGGACGAAAGAGATTTTTATTCCGTGCTGGTAATGGCGGCTGTCTGCTTTTTTCAATTTTATTTGATCGTCTATTCTTCAAATACAGCGTGATGGAAATGGCTGGTCATATTTTAGATGCTGCTTCTGAGTTTGAAAATAAACAAATCGTTTTTTTAGTTTGTCGATAGCACTGTTTTTTTTTGTTTTTCAAATTAAATTCCTTGTTTGGCTCAGTATTTGGTCATGGCAATGCCGTCGGTTGATGCTGTTATTAGATCCGTAAACGAACAAGTAACAAGGCTTGTAACATAAGATGGAATGTGAATGTGACATCGCAAAAACTCTGAAGATTGGTACTGTTCGAGACCTCCTACCTGTAGAGATTGGCTGCGAGCGTTGTTTAGGATACGAATCGTGCATATTCTCCATTTTTTTTTTAATTTTTCAATGGTCCCGATGTTTGTCTGTCATCAAATCTTGTAAATTAAATTTGACCAACTTCCCGGTTACCGATAAAGCTGAAATTCTGCATGCAAAATTATTATGACATGGAGCTGATCTGATGATGGAACCGGAAGGCGGCTATAAGAACATCGTAGTTAAACGACACAACCCCATCGAGTTTGGGCTCGTCTGATTTGTCTTGACGAGTATTAATTATATAGGCATACCGACCTATAAAAGCTTACTAAGAAAAAATGATTTTCATTAAAACCTTGTTTAAAAATAACTTTGACCCACACTGGGAATTACCTCTGTATAGGTGTAACAGAACATTAAACGAGGAAAAGTCACTAGTTTTAACTAAAGTAGATGTTTAATCGTAACTCTTTCTATCTTTATTAAACTATTTTTCTTTATTCCAGATTTCTGGATTGCGGAGGAGTATGGACACATAATACAGTAAGTAAATTAGTTTAAGAAAAATAGTAGCTGTACTAAATATAAGTTCAAGCCTAGAGTATACTATTATATATACAAAATATTTAAAAAATGCACTAGAATCGAACCATCGACCTATAAATGAAGAAACTAAGCCAGAGCGCTAATTCAACCCAAACATTGTAATACCGCCATTATTCGATGATAGATCGTTTAAAATCACGGGCAAACCCACAGTGTACGGTCGACGTCAAAAGTGATATATTAATTGTAAAATGTGAATGAAGGCGTTAACGACCATCCGTGTCAACAATGTCAGAAAATTAGTTTTTATTGACAGATGACAGATGAAAATTTGACTGCGAACGTTCATCGAAATACGGGACTTGCTCTTTTGATTTTTTTAAATAAACTACATATATGAATAACATCTTCTTATTAATTAAACTAACGCGATTGCGATTTTCTTTTCAAAAGTTTTTTTTTATTTGATATAAACTAGTGCTAACTAGTTTTACTAGCGCTAACTAGTTTTACTAGTACTAACTAGTTTTACTAGTGCTAACTAGTTTTAATAGTGCCAACTAGTTAGTTTTACTAGTTTTGTTTTTTTTTGTCATTAAAAATGTTATTAATTGTTTTATTTAAAAGTTAGTTTTATTAATGTTAATTTCTTTAGCAAAATTGTATCATAGAGCTTATAATAAACATAATATCTAACGTGATCTTAGAAATGCTTATTTTTTATTTTAAGTTTGTTGACGCGGCGGTTTTGAAGTGACGGCCAAGGTGGACCGATGACCTGGTGATAGTCCCAGAAATCCGATGGATGCGTGACGCACAGGACCGCTCGTTGTGGCGACACTTTTTTTTATGGTGGGGAAAATCATTCAATGACAACCCCCGCTCTAAAGCGGAGCAGGAGATAGTGTCAGACTCTTACTGACTAAAAACCCACCCCGTTCCTTCTAGCCTTCATACCGGGGCTCGAGTCCCCTTTCAGATTACCCTGGCCTCAAGCGACACTTAAGGGAGGCTAATGTCTAACAAGACCTCTTTCGACTGAAATTAATTTTAAACTAGACTAATTTTATCAAGAAATTATATCACTGCTTACCATCAGATGGGATCACAGTCAAGCACTAGTCACATCAATTAAAAAAAGGTAAAGTTTGTTTATTTTGTTTGGAGGAGGTAATCTCTGAAAGTACTGATCCGATTGCTAAATTTATTTCACCGATAGAAAGCTGCTTTATATCTAAGTGACGTAAACTATTATTTATGTACGCAGGCGAAGCTGCGGGCAAAAGCTAGTACCTAACATATCTGGTGATACGGAATTTTTTACGTAGGTTTTAGTAGGCAACTTTCAGGAAGCGTATAAATCTTGACAGGTTCATCACAAACTTGAGCTGTTGACTGTACCCAAAACTTGTTACAGCACGTTTCGTGGCCAAACTCGTAAAAGGGCCGGTACCATTAGCAGATTTCACTTATATTACGAGTTTCTTTACAAAGCCTGCAACTGAGAGGTTCTTAAGATAATCACTCTAAGCTTTGTGTAAAGTTTATTTTTGAGAAAATTCAGCGCGTTGCGGTACTGCGGTACCCACTAAGTGCGCCCCGGAAGAGTATTTAATCGCGTGATGAAGCGTCCCTGGTTTCCATCAATGCTTGAACTTTGTTAGCGATTGTTTCTGTTGCTATATAGGATTGAGATCGATGCGACTGTTTGTTTTAAGATCGAGTGTGATCGGTAGCTTGATTGATTTATTCTGTTATGAGTTGGGCGGAAGCTAGTTCTGAAATATGGTGGTTTATTATTGTATTATTTATTCTTCTTCTGTACACTCGGAAGTTTGTAGACGACTACGTATAACTGGGACAGACGGTCCAGTTGGGTAGGTCTAACTTCAAGAAAGAGGTCAATCGTCAAATCGGTCTCGACTGGGCAGCGTTTGGGAAACTGCGCGGTGTCTTCTCGTTCAATATACCACAGTGTCTCAAGGCGAAAGTCTATGACCAGTGCGTGTTGTCAGTGATGACTTATGGCTCTTAAATGTGGTCACTTACAATGGATCTCATAAGAAGACTCAAAGTCACCCAAAGGGCGATGGAAAGGGCTATGCTCGGAGTTTCCTTGCTTGATCACATCAGAAATGAAGATATCCGCAGGAGAATCAAGGTTACCGACATAGCTTGAAGAATCGCCAAAATTAATTGGCAATGAGCAGGGCACATTGCACGCAGAACAGATGGTCGATGGAGACGAAAGGTTCTAGAGTGGCGACCACGTACCGGTTTACGCAGCGTTGGAAAGCCTCCTACTCATAATCTCGTAAGAGCGGTTGTATAATAAACAGTGAAAATGTATGTCGAATTGCATGCTCTTAAAGACATGAGTAGGTACAAAGTCGGTACCTCAATAGAGTTAAAATAGAATGAGACTCATTCTGGCAGATCTAGTCACTGTATATAATAAATAATATTCCACTACTATCACACAACGCTTTGTAGTCCCAAGCTAAGCAGAGCTTGTGTTATGAATACTAGACAACTGATAACCGATACTTACATATTTTTAAATACCTACATACTATAGATAAATTAGACCCAGACACAGAACAAATGATCATGCTGATCACACAAAGATTTGTATTGGGTGGGAATCGAACCCACGACCTCCAGCATAGCAGTCAGGGCCACCAACCACTAGACCAACAGGCCAGTCAACTACTCATAGTCAGTCATATTATAACTTGTTTTATTCCGAATACCGTAATTAGAGACTCAATAGAAAGACAATGAGAGAGAGCAAACGCTTACTTGGTGTTTAATGAATTAAAGACAGAAAAAGGTACAAAATAAGTATCTCAAAAGAGTAACACAGATACCTCAAACTTATAACACCCCTCTCTTCCGTCGGGGTTAAAAATAGAACGAATCACATTCTATTTTTACTTTTTCGAGGTACGTTTTACAACACAAAACGTGTTACGTTACATACTTAAAACAATACGTTAAAAATACTGAAACCTTCGGACTTCGCAAATAGCCTAAGTAAATCTCCTCTTCACTGCCCTCATAATAGACCCTTACAACACTCTAAATGAGTGTTGGAATACCCTCGCTAATTTGATACAATATGTGGATTACAAAACGTTGAGGGATAATGCAAATTTGTTTTAAATTGTAGTTTGTTGTAGTGCGAATAGATTAGGTAAGTACTGGGCTGTAAATCGGGGTTGTGAATGGTTTAGGAGTGTACAGTTAGTAACAAAAGTCGATTAGCATTTTCGTCTGTTCGGATTTTTTTTTTATCGATGGTTTCGCGTTTGGCCACTCATTATCTCACCTGATGGTAAACGATAATGTGGTTGACGATGGAGCACGCTTATCTAGAAGTAACCTTTTCACTCTTGTCTTAAAGACCCTCTAAGGGCGCTCGTGCACTACACGGAATTTTACTGTCCGGCAGTCAGATTTACACCAACTTTCATTGAAATTCATTGACAATTGTAAGAAATCGGACTGCCGGACGGTAAAATTCCGTGTAGTGCACAAGCGCCCTAAGTCATATATATCAGGTAGCAGAGATTCCGGTAGGTAATTCCACTTCTTAGCTATAATAAAAATAAATAATAACAATTTTAATATAATAATAAAATTAGAGCAGTGGTGGCCGAGTGGTAATGGCCCCGACTTACGAGTTGTAGGTCGCGGGTTCGAACCCAGCCAGGCGCATTACTTTGTGTAATTTATTTCATCACCACTGCTCTCAAAACGGTGAAGGAACACATCGTGAGGAAACCGGCATATCCGAGAACCAAAAATTCGAAGACATGTGACATTCACCAACCCGCACTGGGCCTGCGTGGTGGATTATGGCCCATTCCCTCTCCTAGAGAGGAGGCCTGAGTCCCAGCAGTGGGAACATTAAAAAGGCTGATGATGATGATAAAATTAACAAAAATAATTTCACACAATATTACAACTTTGGAAAAAGAAAATGAACCAAAAAAAATGTCCTACATTGTATTTTACCTGACTTGTCGTATCTCGGATTACATTTTGACCCCTTTGCATTGACTTAGCAATTTTAATAGCCCATTTTTAAATATTTCGACCCAATATCATGACAGTTTAGTATTTGTGTAAGAAACTTCTTAGCTGTACGCACAATAAATGTGTTCTCAAAACGTTTTGTACATGTGGGCGGGATGTTCACCATGCCCGTGGCGCAACTTCGTATTGCTAATCTTTTTTTTCTGTCATTATTCTGAAATAGCCTAGCTGCTTTATTCCTTAGTGACATAGGGTATATTTTATGTACGTGGGCGAAGCCACAGGCAAAAGCTAGTTATTGATAATAATTAAAACACAATAGTGGTAAGACCAGAGGTCACCCAATGGTAACGGCTCCCGACTTACAAGTTGTAGGTTGAAATTCGGGCTGGCGGGCATTTTATTTTGTGTACTTCATTTCATCACCAGTGTTCTCAAAATGACGAAAGAAAACTTCGTGAGGAAACCTGCATGTCTTAGAACTAAAAACTTCGAAGACATGGTCTACCCGTGCATCGAGTGGTTTTTGCGTGAAAGAGTAACAAATGAAAATTTTTACCTTTATAATACTATAAGTGTGACAATAACATCGATATACGCGTATATGTACTATGTACTAGATTAGGCGTGCCGAACGCTCACTGCAGTCGACTCAGGTGTAATGTCGACTGAACATTACACATGTTGAACGAAACGCGTAAGTGCCACGAAATTCATGGCTCTTAAGACATTTTGCCGCGGAAAAAGTATCCTCTGAAAGCTATCTTAGCGCTGCATGTTTTAGTAATTCTGTTAGACGTCATAATGCCAATGTAGCGCTGCAGCGAACTTTTGTTTTAACTTTTCAGTATTTTGACAAATAGTTTCCATGATAGGGCTTGTCTATCACTAGAATATAAGTCGATGCACAATAACTTCCAAAAACTTTAAGAGGTATTAAGAAGTAACCTTGAGACGTCTTTACAGCAGAATTCAAATTCGCCTCAAAGAAACCTATAAAATAGTCCGTAGAACACTTCCAAGTAACGATATAGAACATTCACTATAGTTTACGATCCGTGCCAAAGTGTAGAGGGCATCAAAAAAGTAAGCCTTAAGAAATTCTATTAATAGCGACTTCGTAATGAAAAAGGTATACAATTATTGGTAAATGAGCGACTTTCGGTTTGGTAGACTGATTTAGAGCTCAATATTGTAGGGTTTTATTTGGTAAATAATGGGTGGCACTAATGCGAGGGTTAAATAAAACAAGTTTCAGTTGGTTCGCACGCGAAGGGTTTCATACCATTATCTATACAACATTCGTTTTAGTATATGCGAAACCCGAAACACATGTCTAGTATTTTTATTGTAGAATCTATGTACAAAATTTCATAACTGTATCATGAAAAATCACAAAGTTATAAGCTTGTTATGTCAGCAAAAATACATAGTCACCGGACCATCTAGGTGACTGAGAGCGTGTTTTGCACTTGCACACAGCTGTTTGCTGGCTCCTAATAATCGCTATGACTTGCCGTGGTCTGAATTGAACTGACTGTCGGTGGTGTTCAACTTTTTTTTTTTTTTTGGGAAAAAATATGACATGGCCTAAAAAATATTGGAATCCATTCAGTTGCTGATTCTGAACAAATTATATTCAGGTTTCGCATAAATTGTAAAAAAGGTTGTATACAGGCAAAAAGTCACGTATTCAGTTTTTCTTGATATATTGGCAACAGAAATACATTATTGTCTAGCTATAACGGTGCATGAGATATAGTCTGGTGATAAACAGACTGACAGTTGTGTTTTTCCCGGGTCCCGTTCTTCCTTTTACAATATAGGCGAGCACTAAGAAAGGATTTTCTAAAATTCACTCCCTAAGAGGATAAAACGGGGGTTCAAAGTTTGGATAGGGAGTAAGGTAGTGTGTGTGTACCTCGTTATCACGATATATATCACGGGCAAAGCCGCTGACAAAAGCTAGATACTAATTAATAAACGGTGAAATGTGAAATGACAGAAAAAATACGTTTTTTTTTAATTATAGATATAAAATTCCGCAACTATCACACAACGCTGTCCAGTTCCAAGCTAAATAAAACTTGTGTTATGACTACTAGATAACTGATAAACATACTTATATATTTCTAAATACTATATATATAAAAATGAAACCCAATTTCCGTTGTCAAGACATAGCATGAAAACGGCTTGACCGATTTGGCTGATTTTTTTTTTGTTGTGATTGTTATTGTGAGGAATAGGTTCTTATGGAAAAAAAAAATAGGGTAGTGTAGAGTAGAGTAGGGTAGAGTTGGGTATAGTAGTGTGGAGTAGAGACGAGCGGGAGCAAAGCCGCGCGGGCAAAAGTTAATAGATAAATTACACTCAGACACAGAACAAATGCTCATCACATAAACATTTGTCCGGGGTGCATAGCAGTCAGGGAGTCAGGGCCACTAACCACTAAACTAATAGGTCAGTCAATATTATTACGCGATTTTTCCTAGTATATCGTTACTACAATTAAACCCACAAAAACCCCCTCTATTTCAACTTTTACTGTTATTTTTAATGTTTACTCTCAAACTGTAATTAAAATTCATTATTAAAACGTTTGCCAAAAAATTATATTAAAACTCGCGTTTGCCACTAAAAATATTTAGATTGCTCTCTCTCCGCATTTCCTTCGTCTTTGAAAAAATATGTATTAAAAGTACCTACAACGCATAGCTGAGGCGTTTGCGTCGGCATGCTAAACGGCTGCCAAGCCAAGTACGGTCGGCAGCTAAAGTCGTATAGCGGAAACATTATAAAATTATTATATGTGTAAGGGCTCGCCTCATAGATATGCGGCAGTGCATTTTCAAGGAAAAATAATTACTAGGAATATCTTTATATACAAGGTGTAACGTTAAATGCGCAAAACCTGAAATTAGTTTGATCAGAATAACGAGCAGAATCAATCAAATCACTTTTTAATACAGATTTTTTTGAAAAATTAATTTTCAAAAAAATGTTCATTAAAACCTTCGACCTGCCTATTTATGAATAGGTCAAGCATCACATGCGCAAACCCGCTGAAATAGGTAAACACACACAAATAGTTGTAATCCAATCAAATTTTCTCATACACGAGATAATGAAAGTTCTTATTTCAATATGAATTTTAAACAAACTAAAACTGCTCATAAAACCTTTAATATTTTTTAAATATTTTTTTGTTCTTACATAATTAGGTCAATCGAATTAAAAATCATTTGGGGTGTCTGAGGTTTTGCGCATTTAACGTTAAACGTTGTATACGAATACTGACAAATGTTTGCACTGACTGGACAGGTCTACTTAAATCTGTGTGGTTCTTTTCTCATAAGACCATCACAGATACTTTAAAATGTTTGCTGTATGGACTTAAAAAAGAAACTATGAGCCTCAGGTTTGTTTCGTTGTTTCTTAGCCCCTAGACCCCTAGCCAAGTTGTTTTTTTTTATTGTTGATAGGTTTGCGCTTGACTGCTATCTCACCTGATAGAAAGCGACGATGCGGTCGACGATGGAACGCGCTTACCTAGAAAAATAATTTGATAATCTGCAATCGCTTGTAGAAAACTTCAATTATACGGAAATAACGTCATCTCAATGCTCAGCTGTGTGGTCAGAATAAAAGAATCGGAAGTGTGGCTAACTCGAGGTGTTTGTCACAAATAAAATGGTTGTAACTGGGCAAAGGAGGCTGGGTAGTCAGCTATGAAACACCGGTCTCATCTTGTTTAAACTGGCGAACAAATTTAAGTGCAAAAGTGTTTTTAAAAAACCTATTTGCAAAATAAATATCATTTATCATTATCATTTATATTTTTTGTACGTGTGTTTGTCACTTTCCTCCTCCTTAACGGCTTGACCTTAATTGTATTGTCTTTTGAGTGTATATTTGAGTAGGTCTCTGGATGGTTTTGAAATACTAAACCTGAAATATAAACCCGATTCCCTTCAGTTTTAAGTGCTTCAAAAGTAAATAATATAACCACACCACCCTTTGTTTGGTAATAAAAAACTAATACATTATTATTTAGCACCAAGCACCAAGAATCGGCAAACTTAAGTGGCAGGGCACATTGGTCGCAGAACAGATAGCCATTGGGACCGAAATGTTCTGGGGTGGCGCCCGCTTCCCGGAGACGCAATGTTGGAAGGCCTCTTACAAGGTATACTGATGACCTGGTAAAGATGATGATGATGCGAGACGCAAGGAACCGTTCATTGTGGCGAGACCAACAGTGGTCAATGATGATGATAACCATGATTTGCTGTTAAAAATATTACTTGTAGTTTTTCTCAAAATTTTAGCAATACATAGACTTTATTTTGCATTACCTACGTGTAAAAGTTTACAATACCATCAAATGTAAATATTTTAATGAACGGGATAGAATTTTATTGTGTTTGATTCCTTATGGAAAACTTCTGAATTTTGCCCTTGAGCTGGATTCAAAATTGTTTTAAACATTTCTATGGTCTACAACTTAAAGTTGTGGCGTAGGCGTTTACTTTGTTAAGTGATTTACTTTGCGGACTGTACCTGACATTAATTATTCAGAACCATTATTATTTTTGGAATTTTTAATGTTATTTTTGTTGAATAAGGAAGGAGTTTTTAAGGATTGTTAAACGAGGTGTTCAAAATTCTACCTTCCTACTCAAATTTTAAATTGGGAGGCTAAATTAAGTGTATACCGACCCGGCCACCGTAGAAGCGGGCTCGCGGACGGCAAGCCTTGGGTAACTCGCTGTCCGACCGTCCGGTAACTGTCCGGACCGAGCTCAAGACGTCGACGGCGCGCACTGTTGCCGCGCGCCTCAAGGAGTTATCAGCAGCAGGATATCCGAAAGGAATCTGGAGCCCCGGTATGAAGATGCTAGACGGAACGGGGTTGGTTTTTAGTCAGTAAGAGTCTGACACTGTCTCCCGCTCCACCCAAGAGCGGGGGTTGTCATAAGATGATTTTTGCCCACCGTGAAAAAAAAGCGCTATAGTGTCTGACCAACTTTAAACTAGAATATTTTTAATACACTGATTCACGGATTCTATTAATAGTAATGTCTAAGAAAAAAATGTTTGGAAATTTAATACTTTTTTATATTTTCCATCACTACACGCTAAAAAATTATGCCAGAAAAAATTTGTTCGGGATTTCGCCATGATCCTTTATGCTAAACAAATCCAGTAAAAAACCTCTGAAAATCAGCTGTTTTGCGTAAACTTTGGTCCTTCATAATATAGTGACATATCCTTACAAATATTATAAAAGTGAAAGTGAGTTTGTTTGTTTGTTACATCTTCACGCCTAAATGGCAAAACCGATTTTGATGAAAATTGGTACACGGATACACCATGTCCTGGAATAGGACATAGGATACTTTTTATCCCGGAAGTATGTTCCCTTGGAATAATTTTCTGCTATCACGCGGGCGAAGCCGCCGATAGCAGCTTGTTAGAAATATATCTATAGAAACCTTGCATATTAAATCGAGATTCAGAATGACAAAATTTTTTCTGGGAGAGGTTCTGTGAAATATTCACGTCACTGACGGAATTACCGAATGCCAACGGAGCGTTCAGGCGTTATCTTTTTTTTCGCGTTGCCTCTTTATCAATCATTGCGTTGAATGATACAACAAGCTTTTAATCCAAGTTCACGTTGATGAAAGACAGATCCATAAGCGTCCACTTAAGTATTTCGATTATGTTTTATGAATAGTTATTCATTACAAGGTTTTATTTAGTTTCACCTATCCCGATGTTTGTCTCTAATCAAATCTTGTAAATTAAATTTGACCCACTTCCCGGGTGTGTAAATCAGGTGACAATGCAAAATTATTATGACATGGAGCTGATCTGATG
This sequence comes from Mythimna lalbum, assembly GCA_949319445.1. Taxonomy (NCBI): domain Eukaryota; kingdom Metazoa; phylum Arthropoda; class Insecta; order Lepidoptera; family Noctuidae; genus Mythimna; species Mythimna lalbum. The sequence goes on along the minus strand of OX439357.1, from coordinate 4,625,517 downwards.
ATAAAACCGGAAGGTGGCTATAAGAGATTGGTAGTTATATAACACGACCTCATTGAGTTTGGGCTTTTATGGTTCGTTTTGACGAGTAGAGTATTAATTATATAGGTATAAAAGCTTGCTATGAAAAAAAGATTTTCATTAAAAGCGTGTTTTATTACATTTACATATTTTTGTGCAACTTGTTAATATTTTTGCTGTCTAATATCTATATTAAGACATTTTAATTTAAAAAAATTGTGAAATACATAATGAATCTGTAATCTTTTTGGCCGTCTTTGGAGAGTTTAATTAAATAAGAACAACGCTAGAAATAGATACCCATAAATCTTTTCTCAAATGATAGGTACTGAAGTGTCTAGCTCTGAGACTCCGAAATAAGTCAGCAATAAAAATCAATGTGTTTCATTTCAAGCTCTTTAGTTTGTGACACATTATTTATTTACAAGCAGCTTTTTTTCTAATCAAAATTCTTCTTTTTAAGGTTCTGTACCTCAAAAGGTGAAACGGAACCCTTATAGTTTATTTTCCGTCTATCTGTCAAAGCCTTTTATCTCCGGAACGCGTGGAGGTTTCGAGTTGAAATTAAAACTATATACTCAGATTTGCGGTTCCTTGAAGCTGTGAAAAAATCGAACTTTTAAGTTAAAAATAAGGCCGTTTCTGTAACAAAAACGAGTTTTAAAACTCTCAGAGTATCAAAATTCATAGAGTACTGTCCACATAAAAGATGAAAGCCCGTTTATCCAAATCCTGAAATTTGGCATAAAACAAGGTCTTTTAGGAATAAATCTGAAAACAGTGAATTTGTTGTTACGTCGATTCGGAGAAATCTTTGAGACTCCGTTTAAGAATTGATCTATAATAGGTAAGTTTGTATAGAAGCTTATAACGTTAAAAAGAAGAATGTTTACCAGATCCTTTGTCGAATGTTTTTACAATAAACTTTTGTCATCAAAAATATGTTTAAGAATTTTATTGGTCGGTCTTTTGTACAAATAAAGCCACAGCTTTTCACAAAGATAAATATTTTATTTCTACAACTAAACAAATTTATTCCGCCATAAAAGATACTTTTAAGTCTTTATCCGTTAAGTCGATTATAATAAAACTGGGTAGCAACACGACAATATCCAGCTAAGCGTTATTTTTTAAATAAAAATAGCCGTGTTGTATCGTATTTCAAACAAAAGTGGCGCACAGCTGTGGTTGCGGGCCTCAGGCTAAAGTTTTTCACAAGAAGCGTGCTGTGGCAAGCGAGACTGGCGTTCCTAGTATGAATATTTCAGGATTAAAAATATGCGTAATTTTTTTTATATTTTGTCGGGAATGCTGCAAGGCTCGATTCTTGGCCCGTCAAAGTTTCAAAATGTAATACAAGTATTGTTTCGAAAAAGAAAATACAAACCATGATTAAGAGCTTAGTCTTCTAGTGTATAATATAAAAATCGCGTGCAGACAGTCTCCGCACCCTTCCCACCCCCGTAGAATCCACATTCATCCTATCTAGCTTAGTATTATAAAACAATATTTGACACGGTCGGAAAGTTGCTCTACTAAGTATTATTCAATTAGAAGTTATTCTGAGCACTGAACTGCCAAGTCAATGACGTGTCACCAGTAACTTAAAGATGAACCGAAGGTTTACAGCAGAATGCGTGTGGTTGGCCGTGTATGCTCCTACCGTCCAACTCCAGTTATTATCCTAACATTACTTTAGGTTTTCAGACAGTTCAGATCTTCAGTCTTTGTGCCGTGTCTCTAAATATACCATGTCCCACCTTTCATACTGCGTCACGTGATCTGTTCATGTAGGGCAATGACAGCGTCAACGAACGGCATTGAAATTTTGCCAACAATGGCCGACTACTAGGCCATGTAAGAACATCAAAGTTGAAAAAAAAAGACAGTTTTGCCATTGACGCGCTAAAAACATTCCTTTAGGTGCTGGTGAAATGTTAGCAATCGGACCAGCACTTCCCGAGATTAGCTCCTACAAACAAAACAACAAACTTAATCTCTTTATAATATTAGTGTAGATAATGGTTATCAAATTTGACATGCGCTACCAAAATCCCACGTGGGCCCTCCCATAACTGGCGTTTTTAGTGGGACTAATTGAAGTGAAGTTCAATGGCTGTTTTAGTTAGTCATAAATTGATTCCAAATAGATGTTGTACGCGAATAAATTCTTTTTCTTTCTTTCTTGTATTATAAAATTTGCGTATTTTAGTATCTCAAGTGTCCAAACAGCTCTCAGTAAAATAGAGCTGAGAATTTTATTGTATTGACTACCTCAGCGAAGCTTGCCGAGAAGGCTGACTTAGTACATTTGTTGCCAAAAACTGCAAATATATTAGAATACTAGCTTCTGCCAGCGACTTCGTACGCGGATCCTGTTGCTTATGCCAGCGACATTCAGTGTTATAAACGTAAGAGTAGACAAAAATAAACAGAAAGCTCAGAACTGCTAAGCTATCGGGAGTTACACGTGTTATTGTGAGTTAACCATAAAAGATAGACGTATGCTGTCGTGGGACATTTTTTATATAATTTTGAGGAGAACATTTCCGTCATACATGTTTTCTGTGTAGCTTTAACCATTAAGGCTGCAAACGCGACGGAAGCTTAAAAAATGGAGTAATTTCTCCCGTTTTCCCAACATTTCCCTTCACTGCTCTGCTCCTATTGATCGTAGCGTGATGAAAAGTATACTATAACCTGCCCAAGAGTATGAAGAATGATTGTACCAAATTTCGTTAAAATCCATCGAGTAGTTTTTGTTTCTATAAAGAACATACAGACAGACAGACAGACAGACAGACAGACAGACAGACAGACAGACAGACAAAAATTTTACTGTTTGCATTTTTAGCATCAGTATCGATCACTAATCACCCCCTGATAGTTATTTTGGAAATATATTTCATGTACAGAATTGACCTCTCTACAGATTTATTATAAGTATAGATATAGATATTACATCCGCATTGTGACTGTGTTTGTAATCTTGTGACTTGATTCTGAAAAATAAATTCTCCCCACCGCCTCTGTGTGTCTGTTTGCGGCTAACTAAAAACTACTGCTACTACGAATTTTTATGCTGTTTTCATCAATAGACAGAGTAATTCGGAGCATCAATTTTTTTAAAATTGTTATAGTGTTTGACTGCGATCCCAACTGATAGTAAGCAGTGATGCAATCATTGATGGTGAGGCGCACTAATTTATTAAGAGCCTATTCACTCTAGCCTTGAAGACACTTAAATTATAATCAGACGGGAAGACCACTGCAGGCAAATTGTTCTGGAACAATTTGCCTTCGATGCGGTTATGCCGCGATGTGATGACACGGTCATTGTACGTGGTATAAACGATGAAGCCAAACGCTTAGTTCGGACCGTAGAGCTTTCAACAACGTAAAGGGTGGATAATTGCCGTATTCGTCGTTTATTTTATTTTTGTTGTTTGTTGGTCCAAAAAGAAAATCCTTCAGCTATAAAATGGCCTTAAGAGATCATTATCTTAATTGTAATTGGAGTATGTAGCCTCTTAATAGATAGGTAAGGGGATAATTGATGTTGTTCTTAGTCTTGATACTCGAGTGACTAAGAGTCACTAGAGTATCTTGTTTTTTTTCCCCGGGGGGAAATTAGATGATTCCTCCTGGTCTAGATGGAGCAAGAGGTAGTGTAAGACTTTTATTGACTAAAACTCACAGGTTCTTCAGTTGCCCTTTGCGATCTAGGGCCACGGTACATAATTTTTCGAACAACCTTCGGCAACAAAGATATTACTGTATACCTACGAATAGAATTGACCGTGCTGAAGGGGGATGAAGGTTAGACGGATCACAGCATTATTTTTTATCTATGAAATAGTAAGCCTTTAACAGATTTATCGTCATTTTGCCGACTTAAACGTAAGGGGCACCAGTTCCCCTAGCCAAGTTGCTAATTTACAATAGTTAACCCTAATAGAAAGCTTCAAATGTATGGGAATGACGTCATCTCAACGCTCAGTCATAACAAAAGAATTGGCGGCAAGGTAAACTCAAAACGTTCGACGCAAACGAAACGGTTGTAACTTGGCTAGGGGGGCAGAATTATCAAATATAAATATAGAAATGATTGCTCTTTCTACATAATACACATACATACTTAAAAAATCTAGTCTTTTTAAGATATGTAAGTGTGATAAACAACAAAAAGATATTCTTAACAATCTTCGAGAATTTGCCACCTGAAAATTATTCGTATGAAACCTAGTCTGTACATAATCTCTAAAAACATGATTAGTTGTCCAGTTATTCAAATTTTGGCCAAAGTGTACAGCCTAGTGTTTGGGCTTAGGATTACGTTCGAAACGCCTTAAGCTCTAGTCTAGAGTGACGTTTGTGTCCGAGTTCCCCTGACACTGTAATCTGTCTGGTGTCTGTCTGGCATCTGCCTGGCTTAACTTGTATGACCGAGTAGGTTTTAAGTAAAAGTGTTTAGTATTCTGAAACTAAGAACAGTGTACCTTTGTATTAGGATTAGTGGCGTCAGGGGATTCAAAACAAATGAATGGCTACAAAGACTTTTTGGAAGTCAGAAAAATATTGGATTAGTGGACTTAGTAGGTAATTAGTTTTCTGTAACTTTACAACTTAACTAATTTAAACAAAAGTTCTTTTGATTAAGAAAAGAACCTCAAGGCTATAACTAAAAATAAAGGTAAGTTAATCCCCCAAAATTTTATAAAACAAAGTAAGGTATCTGAGATAAATAACGTTTTTAAAGTATCAGTTGATCACATCGGACATCACAAAGGGCAAAAAAAAAAATAAACAATTTAAACAATAATTATTTTCCCCACGCAGACTTTAATTTTCTAGATGAAGAGAACTCCAACACTAATACAATTACTAAGCATTTTGTAGCTAAAACTTAAGTTAGGATCGTTGAAATGAAAATACCAAACGCTGAAGAAAAACGGGTTAATATTACGATCGCTAGCGTTGAGCTAACAAAAGAAAGTGAGCTGCCAAAAGATTGACCCATTCGTCTGTTTTGTTTTCATCCTGTAGACTATCTGGCGTGCTGCCATGGTCATCTTGGCTGATAGGAATCGGGAAAGCTATCGTGAAAAGTCTATATGTTTTTTCTTTTTGTATTGTATTTTTTGTTTGATGACCAATGTCTTGTTTGTATTAGTTATTTGATGGTTATTGATTTTTTTTACTACATATACTAGCCGTCTAGACTGACCTTTGCTATAAAATAATATTACAACATTGTGACAGATGTATGATATATAAAAAACCATTAAAATTGTATGGTAAAGCTATTTAAAAAATTGACATTGATATACCGAATACAAAATTAATAATTTCAGTGATGATGATGATAATTTCAATTTAGAAAATACCTAAAAAGTATTATTTTAAAGAGCCATCGGCTTCTTTATTCATTAAACCATTTGCATTGTCTATAATTATTGTGTCTCTATGTAAGACTATTGTGTGAAAGGTTAATCCGAATCCAATGAGACGATGTGGAATCCGATGGATGTGAGACGCACAGAGCCGGTTGTTGTGGCAACGCTTGGAGAGGCCTATATCCAACAGTGGATGTCTTTCGACTCAAATGATGATCCGATTGGCTTCTTAACATGGTATTGCATTCAGAATATTTTCCAAATCTTGACTGTTTGATTGTCCTACATAGGAACAAGAAACAAAGTATCTAACACAACAATTTTTGAAGCAGTAATGCTAGAAAAGCGCGACGCAATGGCCCTCGCGCCCCAGCCGCCGGGATTCCTATCCTGATTTCCAGTCACCGTGCACCGTAGGCGCGGGCTTGCGGACAGTGAACAATGGGTAGCTCACCGTCCGACCGTCTGGTAACCGTCCGGACCGCACCCAAGTTGTCGACAGCGCGTAGTATACCACGCACGCCTCTATGAGTTGTCAGCAACCGCAGGTGCCCAGCAAGGTCGAAGTCTACTGGGACCATGGGTGATGCGAAAAAGATCTCCGGGGCTCTGAAACAATCGCAAAAAAGGATTGGAATGAAATTTTAGCCAGTAAAAGTCTGACACACCCTCCCGATCCGCCCAAAAGCGGGAAGGAACAGGAGTGGGTTTTTAGTCAGTAAAAGTCTGGCACACCCTCCCGATCCGCCCAAAAGCGGGAAGGAACAGGAGTGGGTTTTTAACCAGTAAAAGTCTGACACATCTCCCACTCTCGGGACGGCTCCCGAGAGCGGGAGATGTCACTAGATGATTTTCCCACCTAAAAAAAAACACAGCAAGTTTCTCCTGACTTACCCCACACCCAGACTGGCCTTCATATAGAACATAACTTCAGCCATATGTGGCCTTTTTTACTATACAGTCTTTATGCAGATCCGTCCTTTGCCGAGGACACGAAATTATGGCACAGACAAAACTTTTGTAGCGATGTTATCCTTTTTACTTTCTGTATCACACTAAATGTTGCCGTTTACCATATTTCGGCCAAGGACGGCTTTAATGTGCGCTGTCTCCTTTGGGTAGTAGCTTACTTGTTATGGGTGGTTTTTTAGAATTTTGTTTTTTTTTTTCGTGTTGTGAAGAAATCTTGTTTGAAACATATATCACAAAATAGATAGGTACAGAAGACAATCTCATGTATGTATTTCACTTTTTATAAACCCGTCGGTGTATGTAATCAGTATAGGTACCTACATATTCCGGTTAAATGATATAAGTTAAATAATGAGTTTAAAAAAAAGTTTCTTTGGGAAAGTTGTTTGTAATCATGAAAACAATCACGTGTATAAGTATCGGTCACTAATTATCAGTCACCTTATATACCTTGGGTTTGCATATATGTTTTATAGATGTTTATTATCTTAATTGTAGGATTTGTTTTGCTCATTATTTTTGTTGCTATCCTAGACCACGTTTCTTACAGCATTTTGATCATTAGATATTAATATTAGATATAAATAACTGATATGTTTACTAATGAACATGTCTGACTCTATGTACCTAGCTACCAGGATATATTGCAGATATATGCGATAGTAACATCACACTAATATTAAACAGGCAAACGTTTGTTCGTATGTGTGTATGTTTGTGGAAACGACTGAACGAATTCAGTTGGAATCCGGCAAATGGATAAACTGTATTCTGAAAAAGAGTTTGGGATTCATGGATTCTTTATCCGGTGTAGGACGGATTTACGGCCTGTTCACGACTTCAGTCTTAGTGAAGAGCAGTGCGGCGAGCGGGGCAGCATCGGTAAGCGGGCGCCGGGCGCTATGAGCGGCGTCTCGTGGCTTGCGCGAAACATTTTTGAACTTTTGTGGCGACCGCTCGCCGCTCCGCGCTTAGCTCCCGCTCACCGCAGCAAGATCGTGAACTGGCCGTTACGCAGGCTAATGAAGATATCCTTAGGAGAACGAAGGTTACCAACATACACCAAAAAGTGTGTCAGAGACAGACCATAACCCAGTTACTGGGCAACTCGATACTCATTGGATAGACTGTTGGTCAGATTTTCTAGCATCTGACTATCTGTAACGACTATTTAAACTGTCCAAAAAAAAACTTTCTTAAAAACATAATATCTTATCTCAGTGTTTAATAAATAATTGCGATTTATTTCTGTTCTAAAGAGAAAGGTAAATTAGATTACGTTAATCCCGCCGAGATTATGGGTACTTAATCAACTTTCAAAGGAAGTTTTGTCAAGTTTTAAAAGGACAATTTTGTAGATGACTGCGTAGTTCCTTCTTGCTATTAATCTAAGATACGGCCCTTTGTGATTGATGACGATTCTTAAGTTGACGTTTTTCTCTTTAAAGAGTAGATAAGATGTACAAATATACATTTATGAGTTAAATTATGTTTTTGGGTGATTCTTTGTACTTAACCGTGATTCATCTGGCCTTTTTCGTGGCTAACTATTTTGTGTCGTAAGCCACTGGGCGGAAATGAGTGCCTTTGATACATTTACTAATATGTAAATAAAAATATATAAAAATTAAAGAAAAATCTAGGCCAGATGAATGAGACATTCTCTCGGTTTTGAAGATTCACCCTGCGAGCGGCTTTGGCAGCGTGACAGTAGAAAATTATCTAATAAAAAGTATTGTATGTGATATTCTAGGACATGGTTTACCCGCATGTACCAAATTTCTTCGAAATCCGTACAATTAATCCCGTTTTTTTTAAGATTTTTTTTTATTTTTGAAGTCGGCCTAAATACCACTACTGAACATGAAGTTTAAATAAATAAATAAATATTTGAGCATGAAGTAGTAAAAAAACATACATACACACGTGCCTACTATGGGCGACAAAAGTGAAATTGCCCTCTACCAATGCTGAAGTGTCTAAAATTTCTTTACAGAAGAGGGTCTATGGTTGATTGTGATAGGTTATAGATTTCATCTGTAGCATCTGTATTGAGTTAATAAAGTTAATAATAAAATAAATAGTAGTGCAGTTTTGGATTTCTACTGCAAATAAAATCGTGACATTTTACCATTAATTCATTAAACCCCAAGCACACGCCGGAGTTCGCGCTGTCTTTGTCTTTCTATTGTGTCTCCAATTGACGGTATCTAAAGAGTTAATAGAACGATCAAAGAGGCTACTGCACTTGCTAATTAAGCTCTGGGGCGGAGCGAGAGTGTGTGTCAGATTTTTACTGCCTAAAAACTTACTCTTGTTCCTTCGTTGTCTTGAGACGCACTATACCCCTCTAGCCAAGTTGCTAATCTGCAATAGTTAACGCTAGTAGAAAACTTCAAATGTACGGGAATGACGTCACCTCAACGCTCAGTCACGTGGTTAGAACAAAAGAATTCGACGAAAGCTTGCGTCGAAGCGTTCGACGCAAGCGAAACGGTTGTAACTTGGCTAGGGAAGCGGGTACGTTTATTGTGGTGACACTTGGGGCGGCCTATGTCTAAAAGTGGTCATCTTTTGGCTAAAATCATGATGAAGATGATAACCAGAAACTGTGTTCTTAATTAATATCGAATAAATTATATTGAGTCTCCTCTGACAATATAATATCAAGAAGTTTAATTTAACTATAATTATCGTTTCTACATTATGTGCAGAAAAAAAGTATACAGAACTTTTCTCCGTTGCAATTCATTTCCATCTTTTCACACAGTGAGCACTCCAAACTCGATGCAGCAAGTTTGTACAAAACAGAACACCGCATTTGTCAGTCTTATTGCAATCTTTGAGACCGTTGCCACCATTCTGAAACACGTTTTTGCACTTTATTCTACAAAGCGCTGTTTTCACCAGTAAATCAAAATATTATTTTAATTAATTATTTTGTCAGCAATGTGAAATGTTGGCGTGAGACAAAGGTGAAATCTGAGACGCTTTTCAATTGTTTCTACGAAGCGCTAAGGCACGATGTGCCAGAAAGCATTTTATAAATGTAATAATAATATCCTGAAGAGTGTGAGCGTTGAAGTTAAATAGTAAGGGTCGCCGCATACAGGCAGGGCCCGATTTAAGCGGGGGTCAAAGCAAATGCCCGACTGCCCGGCTTGCGGCAAAAAATGAGGGGCGGTAAAATTGACTTATTCCCATCTTCTAACCTAGCCATTAACCATCCACACCCAAGTGGGCAGGTTGAGGATTTTTTGTGTCACCTACCAACCTTCAGGATGGATAGTGGAAATATTTGAAACTTAAGGCTCATGACTTATATGGTGGGCGGCAAAAATTATCTTTGCCCGTAGCGGCTAAATAGCTAGATCGGGCCTACACAACCAAAAAACGCAGCCACCGGCATATTTTCTGTAGGTTTCATACATTTTATTTATATTCGCCACACACGGTTCACGTCGGTGGCCGCCACACGCTACAAATCGGCGCTGCTCGCTTCTTGTGGCAATTACCACGTAGTTGTCTGGCATTTTTGCTGAACTGGACCTGTTTGCCGCCACCGTGAGGCACATATTGTTAGTTGTCTCTTTCTTTTTATAAAATAATTAGTGTCTACATGTTGTTACTACATTGTGTATATCTACAAGTGTGTATGCCAAATAAAATAGTTTTCTTTCTTTCTTTTTCTTTCTTTATACAAAACGCCATCACACGCCACTCACGCAAGTAAACTCTTCGTCAAAGTTCATTATGATACTACGCGTATGGGTTAAAAAAGTAGTAGCCAACGGCCAAGAGTGACTGTCGCACACTTCAGCTTCCTTTGCGCCGTTTGTGTCTGTGGCATGTGGCCCATGTCCCATGTGCGGCGACACTAAAATCTACAAGTCCCCGATAAGACCTGTCGTACTTTATCGATCAGAAAGGGGCTATGAAAAAGATGGATGAAAATAGATTGCAAGTAACGGAGATGAAAATGTTGAGATGGATGCGTGGTGTGACGAAAATTAAGTGAGAAATGAGTATATCAGAGGCAGTTTAAAAATGCCAGCAGTGACTTGAAGGGGAATCGTTTTTCTTGGTATGGTCACGTAAAGAGCAGGGCAAGCATGAAATGCATGTTACGAGATGTTACGTTGTATTAATATATTCCACAACTATCACACAACGACGTCCAGTCCCAAGCTAAGCAGAGCTTGTGTTATGAGCAATAGACGACTGATAAACATACTTATATATTTCTAAATACATACAGACAAATTACACCCAGACACAGACCAAATAATCATGTTCATCACACAAACATTTGTCCTGGGTGGGAATAGAACCCACGGCCACTCAAAAAAGTTATGAAAAGAAGAGGGGGGCCAAAGAAAAGATAGATGGATTGTGTGAAGAGTGATATGAAAGATAAGGGAGTTAGCGATAGTATGACAGAATGGAAGAAAAAAACGTGTTGCGCAGACACGTAAATAAACCATATAACAAGGGACAAGGGCGAGAAGATGATGAATATTTATTTTGCGTTTGATATGAACTGACACATTCGACCGAATAGACGCGACTGATGATACGCTCGGCGTATTTTACGTCAGATATGAACCTTCCTTAACACTAGTGTGATATATGTAGGTATCTTCAGTAACAACATACCTATTTATCTTTAATTTCCACTTCCAATAAATTTACTATTACTTAATTTTACGCCTACGCGAAACGTAATACGAATTCTCTGAATTTTAGAATACCTTCCTCGATACCCTTTTGCGCTTTGAAAATTACACTCAGTTGTTCGTAGAAAGGGACACGTTAAGGTTCGTAGGTACTTATCCCTCGCCTCAGGTCTACCTGAGTCGTAGATTTAAAGCCCTGAGCTAAGGACATTGAAGTTTTTGTTATCTTTGAAGGAATGTCTGATCTTTGCAGGCTTGAGTTAGTTTATGGATCCTTGACGGCTTAAAATGGCTTCAATAACTCAGGTACCAGGGCTTTTAGTCGGAAAAATGTATTTTTAACCGACTTTCAAAAGGAGGAGGTTCTATGGTCGGTTGAATATTTTTTTTTATGTTCACCGATTTTTCGTTCAATTGTGGACCGATTTTGATTTTTTTTTTGGTTAGTAAGGTTACGCTTCCGAGTTGGTCCCATATAAATATTGTTATGATCTGATGAGGAACTTCAAAGATATGGAACGGAACTCCTCATAGGATCATAGGAGAACTGTCGTAACAAGTACACTGGCTTTTTTATACGTGTAGTCGATGACTGATTAAAAGACGGGGGGACGGGATATTTCGAACTGAAGTAGCTGAAACATAGACACCGGATCTCTGTCATAAATAGGTCTTAATAAACTAGTGCGCCTTACCATCGACGATTGCATCACTACTTACCATCAGGTGGGATCCCAGTCAAGCACTAGTAAAAAAGTCAGTAAAAGTAAGTAAAAGTCTGACACGCCTTCACGCTCCGTCCAAGAGCGAGTTATGTCATTAGATGATTTCCCACCTAAAATAACCACCACACCACAAATAAATCCTTACTAATATTATAAAAGCGAAAGTAAGTTTGTTTGTTTGTTTATTACGTCTTTACGCCTAAATGGCAAAACCAATTTTGATGAAACTTGGTACACAGATAAACCATGTCTTGGAATAGGACATAGGATACTTTTTATCCCGGAAGTATGTTCCCTTGGGATAATTCTCTGCTATCACGCGGGCGAAGCCGCTGGGAGCAGCTAGTCGAGAATAAAGCGAAGTGATGATACAATTTATTAAGACGAACTCTGTTTGGAATATACAAAAAAAGGTGAAGCTTTTTTAGGTCCTTGAGAAAACTATCAAACAAGATTGAATTTAAAATGGCGAACAGTTTTAGATTAGCCGATTCTAGGAATACTGAAAAGCTAAGTAAACATTCTCTGAATCAGTTCCGTTCGTTTGTGCTCAGAAACTCTATCGTATCTTTATATTTTTTGACTGGCCTGTTCGTTTAGTGGTTAGTGGCCTTGACTGCTATGCCCGAGGTCGTGGTTTCGATTCCCACCCAGGACAAATATTTATGTGATGAGCATGATCATTTGTTCTGTGTCTGGGTATAATTTATCTATAATATGTATGTATTTAGAAATATATAAGTATGTTTATCAGTTGTCTAGTACCCATAAGGCATTATGTGATAGTTATGGAATATACAAGGTATAACATTAAATTAGTTTGAACAGAATAATGAGCAGAATCAATTAAACCACTTTTTAATATAGGTTACATTTTTCAAAAAAATCTTCATTAAAAACTTCGACCTGTATATTTGTGAATAGGTCAATCCGGGTGCGCAAACCGGCTGAAATAGGTAAACAAACACAAATAGTTGTAATACAATCAAATTTTCTCATACACGGGATAATAAAAGTTCTTAAATGCAGATATGAATTTTAAACAAACTAAAACTGCACATAAAACCTTTAATTTTTTTTTAATCTTTTTTTCTCACATAATTAGGTCAATCGAATTAAAAATCATTTGGGGTGTCTGTGGTTATGCGCATTTAACGTTACACGTTGTATATTATTATTATATCTATTTCATTTTATTAATAGGTATTAAAAGCCATAATATACAGTGCTTAGTGAAGTAACAATAAATTATGTCAGTAGTAACTATATTGTGGTCTGCATTAACCACATTTTAACAAAAAAAAAATGCTAATGAGTGCCACTAAACGAGCATATTGATTAATTAAATAATAACGTTACAAAATAATTAAATAATTTCAAAATAAATAGTTAAAACACAATGCAAAACAATAATAAAAACATCAAGCTAAACTAATATTATAAATAGGTAAAGTTACCCGCTATGACCTGTGTTGTACCTGGGTCGATAGTGTTCAACTTGTGACCTTTAGAAATATTTTAGGAAAAGAAATATAACATTGTGTAAAAACTATTGGGCAAACTATATTCAGGTTTCGAGAAACTACTGATTCATCATCATCATCATTTCAGCCAAAGGATTTCCGCTGCTGGACAAAAACTTCCCGTAAGTGTCGCTACAACGAGTGATCCTGTTCTATTCACATCCATGGCATTCCCGCGTCTTTCACCAGGTCATTGGTCCACCTTGTGGGACGCCTTCCAACGCTGTGTCTGATAGTACGAGGTCGCCATGAGCACCTTTCGGTCCCAAAGAGCAATGTGCCCTGTCTACTGTCACTTAAGCTGAAGCACTTAAAAACTTCTATAGTTTCAATAATGTATATTCCATTCTTTGTCTCAAATAAATAAAATCTCAAGCGTAAACAATGAACAATAATTCTCCTAAATATAATTAGTGAGAATAAAACTAAGGCTAGCACTGAAAAGTAAAACAAATGTTGTTCCAACAGAAATAAAATACATCTGCGGGCAACCCAAACCTTCAGGCATGTTTTAGATACATACACAATTATAATAAATTTCAGAATTTCTAGTTTTAATGTGAGCTTGATAATAACACAAAGGATAAGTAAAATCTTTGTAATAAGATTAAGGGCAAGTAAATTGAAATAATATATTCAATTTTAATTGTGGCCTGCTGATCTATATGTGTATGTGTACAGTGTAGACACCTGCCCCCCTAGCCAAGTTACAACCGTTTCACTTGCGTCGAACGCTTCGAGTTGACCTTGCCGCCAATTCTTTTGTTCTGACCACGTGACTGAGCGTTGAGACGACGTCATTCCCGTACATTTAAAGCTTTCTACTAGCGTTAACTATTGCAGATTAGGAATTTGCTAGGGGTACTGATGGAGTTGTAGTAGTTTTAGATATGACTGGCCTGCTGGTCTAGTGGTTAGTGGCCCTGACTGCTATGCCGGAGGTTGTGGGTTCAATTCCTACTAAGGACAAATGTTTATGTGATGAGCATGATCATTTGTTCTGTGTCTGGGTGTAATTTATCTATAATATTTATGTATTTAGAAATATATAAGTATGTTTATCAGTTGTGCTTAGCTAACACAAGCTCTGCTTAGCTTGGGACTAGCCGGCGTTGTGTGATAGTTGTGGAATATATTATTATTATATTATCTTTATATTGGGCTCATTACCAGTCGACAGCTATGTGGAGGAGTTTTCTGACGCCATAAATTAATATTTTTAGTTAATTTTAATTATTTTTGGTATACATAAATTAGCGATTAAATTAATAAATCTAAACTAATATTATAAAGAGATAATGTTTGTTCTTTTGTTTCCTTTTTTGTTTGTAATATCTGAAAATACTGGTCCGAATGCGAAAACTTTTTCACCGATAGAAAGCTCCTTTATTCTTGAATGACATAAGCTATATTTTATGTATGCAGGCGATGCCGCGGGTAAAAGCTAGTTATCTATATAAATAAAAAGAGAAACTGACCGACTGACTGACATATCTACGCACATCGGAAATTGGACTAGAAACGTAAACTTTTGCTCAAAGCCCACATTTATGATGAAAGTGACATTGGTCATCAAACAAACAATAATAAAAAGGAATATATATATATATAGACTTTTCACGATAGTTTTGCCGATTCCTATCAGCCAAGATGAACGTGGCAGCACGCCAGATAGTCTACAGGATGAAAACAAAACAGACGAATGGGTAAATTTTTTGGCAGCTCATTTTCATATCGCAATATTAACCCGTCGGTAAGTCCCCTCTATGTGGCGTGGCTGGAAAGACGTCACGGCGTCCTTACCTACCGCATGACGCAGGTCCTCACCGGACATGGCACTTTCGGGAGGTACCTGTTTCAGATAAAGTCGGAAGAGACGCTCGGGTGTCGCCACTATGCGCAACGCCCGGAGGACACGGTGGAGCACACAGTCGAGGTGTGAGTGAGGAGTAATGGCAGGCGGTCGCCTCCTTCTGCGAAGCAGTAATGCTTGTAAAGGAGGAGGCCGACCGCATCAGGCTACGGCGCCCACGCCACCGTCGCCGAGATTCCGATCCCGATTTCCGGCCACCGTAGATGCGGGCTCGTAGACGGCGAGCCATGGGTAACTCGCTGTCCGATCGTCCGGTAATGGACCGAGTCCAAGACGTCGTCGGCGCGCACTGTTCCCGCGCGCCTCAAGGAGTTGTCAGCAGCAGGAGGGGCCCAGCTGGGTCGAAGCCTACTGGGGACAGGGTTGTCCGAAAGGGAGCTCGTGCCCCGGTATGAAGGCTAGAAGGAACGGAATGGGGTTTTTATTCAGTAAGAGTCTGACACTATCTCCCTATCCACCCAAGAGCGGATTTGTCATACGACGATTTTTCACATCGCAAAAAAAAAAATATTAACCTGTTTTTCTTCACCGTTTTGTATTTTCATTTCAACGATCCTACCTTAAGTTTTAGCTAAAAAATGCTTAGTAATTGTATTAGTGTTGGAGTTCCCTTCATCTAGAAAATTGAAGTCTGCGTGGGGAGAATAATTGTTGTTTACTAGCTGCTCCCAGCGGCTTCGTCCGCGTGATAGTCAAAAATTATCCCAAGGGAACATACTTCCGGGATAAAAAGTATCCTATGTCCTATTCCAGGTCATGGTCTATCCGTGTATCAAGTTTCATCAAAATCGGTTTTGCCATTTAGGCGTGAAGACGTAACAAACAAACAAACAAACAAACTCACTTTCGCTTTTATAATATTAGTAAGGATGTCTTTTGTCCTTTACTTTGCTGTGTCCGACGTGTTCATCTGATACTTTAAAAACGTTATTCATGTCAGGTACGTTTTTTTTTGGTGGGTTAACTGTACCTCTTTCTTCTATTAGTGTAGATAAAGATATATCTAAAACAACGACTACTCCATCAGGTCTCTTTCTCAGTCGTACACTCTTGACAGAGTGGTCGTGGTCATGTCTCGGTCGAGTCCCGTACCACCGCCTCTCTCGATATACGACGCCATGCAGCTCTGTGTTTGGCGGCTTGGGAGCATTCATACTCCATTAGGTACCTACACAATTAAATGACATCTCTCGACCTTGGGCGGAGCAGGAGATAGTGTCAGACTCTTACTGACTAAAAAACCCACCCTGTTCCTTCTTGCCTTTCGCTTCGACCCGGCTGGGCCCCTGCTGTTGCTGATAACTCTTTCAGGCGCGCGGAAACAGTGCGCGCCGTCGACGTCTTGGGCTTGGTCCGGAAAGTTACCGGACGTGCGGACTGCGTGCTACCTATTGTTCTCCGTCCGCAAGCCCGCGTATGTCAAGTACCTTACTTTGTTGTATGAAATTTTGGGGGATTAACTTACCTTTGTTTTTAGTTATAGCCACGAGGTTCGTTTCTTAATCAAAAGAACTTTTGTTTAAATTAGTTAAGTTGTAAAGTTACAGAAAACTAATTACCTACTAAGTCCACTAATCCAATATTTTTTCCGACTTCCAAAAAGTCTTTGTAGCCATTCATTTGTTTTGAATCCCCTGACGCCACTAATCCCAATACAAAGGTAAACTGTTCTTAGTTTCAGAATACTAAACACTTTTACTTAAAACCTACTCGGTCATACAAGTTAAGCCAGGCAGATGCTAGACAGACACCAGACAGATTACAGTGTCAGGGGAACTCGGACACAAACGTCACTCTAGACTAGAGCTTAAGGCGTTTCGGACGTAATCCTGGGCCCAAACACTAGGCTGTACACTTTGGTCGAAATTTGAATAACTGGACCACTGATCATGACAATGTTTTGAAGATTATGCGCAGAACTGACTAGGACTAATTTTCAGGTGACAAAACTTCAAAAGTTGTTAGGAAAATCATTATTTTGTTATTAATATTATTGTTATTATAAACGAGAGAGTTTTAAGTGTGTATTTATACAACACTATTTTTAGTTACCTGTCTAGTATTTCTATGTAAAGAATCTTTTTTTTTATCTGATATTAACTAGTACTTGGCTGCAATCCCACCTGATGGTAAGCGGTGATGCAATCGTTGATGGTGAGGCGCACTAGTTTATTAAGCGTTGATGGTGAGGCGCACTAGTTTATTAAGAGCCTATTCACTCTATCCCTGAAGACGCTCAGATTGTAATCGGACGGGAAGACCGCAGCAGGCAAATTGTTCCAGTCCTTTGATGTACGCGGTATAAATGACGAAGCGAAACGCTTAGTCCGGACCGTGGAGATTTCAACAACGTAAGGGTGGATACTCGCCGTACGTCGGTTTGTCCGGTGGTAGAAATGGGATGGCGGAATCAAGTCATGCAATTCCTGCGCGCACTCTCCAAAATGCAACCTCTAAAACACCGATAGGCTGGCTACCCTACGCCTGTGCTCAAGGCTTTGAAGATTGGACTTAACCATATCTGGATCACCAATCAGTCTCTTCGCACGCCTTTCCACCGAGCCGATCTATGTACAAAATTTCAAAACCGTATAATGAAAAACCACAAAGTTATAAGCTTATTATGTCAGCAAAAATACATAGTCACCAGGCCAACCAGGTAATTGAGGGTTTTTTTTTTTGCACTTGCATCCAGCTCTTTGTTTTACCTAATACCCTCTATGACCTGCCGTCTCCTGTGTCGTACTAAGTGTCGGTAGTTTCCAACTTGTAACCTTTTTAAATATTTTTGAGGAAAAATATAACATGGTGTAAAAAAATTATTGTTATACGATTCGATTATGTTTCTGATAGTAAACAAACTATGTTGAGGTTTCGCATATACTTAACATAAAGTGGTAAAGGTAATTTGTGATACACTTTTAACTGATGTATCATATTAATCTGTGTACGTGTAATGAAATAAAACATTTTTCTTTCTTCTTTTCAATCTTTCGATTTGTTTCATATAATCAACTAGCTTCTGCCAGTGTCTTCGCCCGCGTAGAAGTAGGTTTCTAAGACCCCTTTATCTATTCTTACATAAAAATACTAAACGTTTCGGATTTCGCATATACTTAAACTAATTGTATTGTATAAATATCATTTAAAAAACAATTGCTCTTCTGATAAAAATGCATTTTTTGCCTTACGGTCTTTTGCGTAGAAGATTTCGATATAAACCAATACAAAGTACAAGAATGGTCTTGTGTTTTCCGACTTCCCCACAGGGACCACAGACATAGGTAGCTAGGCCATTAAATCTTTATCATAACCAATCTCCCACTATGATTAAACCTTCGGCTATTCACGTCCCAAATATCAAATATTTAATCCACAATTTTCATGAAAAATACATAGGTAAAACCCCAAAACACAGTACTTGTTTATTTATTTAAGTGACCACAGAAATCAACGACATCCATCTTTGAATGGCGAACGAAACGAACCTTAAAGCCAACAACGAGGCCCACGAATAGCGTCGCCAGGCGTCTGGATAAAGCCGGACATGGCCAGGGTTTTTAGTTGCGTATCCGGCCATGTTTGACCATTGTTGGCTTTAGTTAGGCATTTTAAATTTGACCATTCTATTTAGAATTGTCATTTGATATTTACTTTACTTTGTACCGCCTCAAACAGCGGACATATAATTAGTCAAGCAATTATTTTCTGCAATTAGAGTTATTTAGTTGTTTATAAGTAGTAACATTATATAATTTGTATGTAAGTGCTTGTTAAAAAAATTAAATGTGCAGCCTGTCTGGCAACTATATCTTTTTAATTTGATGGTTTTTTCATTAGAATTTAAATAGATGTTAATGAATATTAATGTTCTTAAAACGTCATGCTAGACTTAAAAAAAAGGTTGGCTTCTTGACCAAATGTCCGGCTAAATAGGATAGTCTGTCCGGCTTTCCAGTTTCAGAGCGTGGCAACCCTATCCGCGAATACATTTTCTATTAAACCCGTGGCGAATCAAAACCCTTCGTGAAATTTACTAGATTTAGTGAAAGCTGGAACTCCGCGAATGCCATAGTAATGTAGGAAGAGCTATTTAGATTGTAATCAACGGAATAATTCGACATTGAAGGAATGAGGAAAAGCATTTGTTCGCAGAAAGAATTTACTGGTATATTATTAAGGTTCTCAATGCAATTTCCCGATTGCTAATCTGATTTGTAAATATACGTTTCGTAACGGCGATTTTATTGAAAAAGAGGAAAACGATAAATTGGAATAAAAGTAGGCAGTTATAAGAATAGGATGGAAAAAAATAATCCGACAAATTATAGGTTGAATCGTAAATTTGTTGGTTTTAATAACTTTTGAGGACAAAGTTGAGCCGTCAATTTGACTGTTATTTTAAGAATTTTTAACTTTATTTATAAATCGTGATTCCGTGACCTCAAAGAATAGGTAAGTGAAATAGTGCCTCAATTTATTAATAATAGAAATAGTTTCACCCATATTTCAAAGAGAATGTGTGAAACAAAGAAATCCAGTAAATCAACGTCTATTAGAAAGAAGCGTTCTTTAGAACCTTCATCAAGTGACTAATGAGCTGAATACAATCAATTGCTATCCCAGAATCGATAGTAGTTAGGGAAAATGGGGCCTTTATTGAACCTTAATATAATTAACCCGAAGGATCGCCCATTCATCCAATTGTAATAACGAGGGCCAGGGAACTAGAGAACGCCATCAGCCATGATCTTTACACACTCCTTTAGCTTAATTTACATTCTTAAGTCCCAGCCATATTATATGACACGCTGTATTGCAGGTTAGCGCGCCGGATTGCAAGTCTTTTTTATATTTTTTTTGCTAATTTACATTGCGTTTCATTTTTGGACAAAGGCCTCCTTTTCCAGTTTGGGCGACCTATTGCCAATTATTAGGTTGAATTGAAAGTATGCCAAAAGGCGACCGTTTCTGTGGAAATCATTATCTTTCTGCCCTTCTACCTTTGTACTTGGGGTCAACGCAACACGTTTTTTGCTTCCATTCTGTCCTGTCACCCATCCCGCTATCACTTACAACGGTGCCACAAGCGAAAATTTACCAAGATTTACTATATTACTTTATTTATTCAAGGACTTTGAGATCTAAACTTTAAACACTTCTAAATAGGAGAAAGATTGTCCTCAAAATTCAAATACCTGTTAAATGTCTATTACTTAGACTTGAATGGTGTTAATGCTATTAAAATCTATTCCAAGTTTCATAATCTATTTATAAACGTTTCATTCAACTCTCTTGGGGCTTTGCCATGACGTGTTAAATTATCAGGTGTGCGACCAAGAAAAAGATATAGAAATATACACCCTATATAGCTCTGTCCCTGTAACAGTTCGGTTAAGGTCGTCAAATGGAACGCGTCAAGAGCTCGTGGTAAGACCTGTCACATGTTTGCTAAAAGGAATTTATGAACACTAATATTATAAAGTTGTTTTTTTGTTTGTAGGAAGTAATCTCAGAAAATACTGATACGATTGCTAATTTTTTTTTACTGATAGAAAGCTGCTTTATTCCTGAGTGATATAAGATATATTTTAAAGAAGCAAAGCTGCGGGCAAAAGCTAGTTTTATAATAAACAGCACCTTTGGGCTCTACTATTTCTCCTTTAAATGTTTGTGTGTACATGAATAATTAATAAGTAAGATATTTAATATTTCAATTGAGACAACCCAGAAACAAAAAAAAAACCGTATCTAAATCGCTCCACAGATCGCTTCTCCCAAATAACATAGTACCCGCAAATTACATATTCAGTAGGGTTCCTGCAACGGTAAACTCGGGTAAATGAAATATGGTTTTAGGAGTTATAAGGGCCTCCACTTAAGGCTTGCCTTGCTCGAGGCGTTTAAGCAAGTGGAGAACAATAATAGGACATTAAGTAAGGCATATCAATAAACAAAAGAACTTGGGTTATTATCCTAATGAAGTGACTTTGAAACTCTAAAGTGGATTTAGTACAAACCATATGTTATAGAATATGTAGAATTATTAAGTTTTCAATATGGTTGTTGTCTATATTGACGAGGTCTTATGTAAATCTGAAGTTGTCATGGGTAGCGGGATTGTTTGTAAGAATTACGACCACCCTGGAACGCATAGGGTAATTAGGAACACAGGTGAGTTTTATTCAGTCTGATACTCCCTCGCGTTTTTTCCAGAGCGGGAGAAGTTATTTGATGATTTTTCACCACAAAAAGAAACAAATTACTATTAATGAGAAACAGTCGAGTACCTTAGCAATATTTATGTCACTACATTTTAGCTTTACCTGAAATCTAGAGAAACGAAAACGAAAGCAAACTGCCGTGAAGGACATTAATTGATCTTGGCATATTGTACCTAAACCTGTTAGTCTCGTATTTCACTAAGGAAAGATTACGTAACTATTCTTCACAGCTGAGCTAGAAAATTAAATAGTGAATTGTTATTAGGTATATCTAGCCTGTACCGTCCCACTGCTAGGCATTAGTCTCCCTCCATTTTTCCGAAGAAGGCATCAAAGTCGTTCCGCTATCTCGAATATAACTTTCGTTCAGATATATTAGCAGTTGATAACATCTCACCTCATAAAAAAAAAACTGTTGCTTAGTTCAAATTCTAGTACTGCACTCTTGTATAATATATTCTATTTTGTAATAGTAATTAGTCAAGCAAGAAATCATCATTATAATTTCAGCCGAATGACGTCCACTGGTTCAACAACCGGTCCTGTGTATCTTACATCAAATTCCCGCAACCCTCACGAGGTCATTGGTCCACCTTGTGCGAAGCCTAACAACGCGGTGTGTTTTGGTACATGGTCCCCACTATAAAACCCTTTGACCTCATCGACCTTCTGTTCTGCGAGCACTGAACCCTGCCCATTGCCACTTAAGTTTGGCGATTCTTCGTGTTAGGTCAGCAAACAGGAAATACAGTGCTATTATGACTTATCTACAGTAATATTATAAAAAAGCAAAGTTTTTTTTTGTTTGTAGTAATTTCTGAAAGTACTGGTCCGGTTGCTAAAATTGTTTCACCAATAGAAAGCTGCTTTATTCCTGAGTTACATAGGCTATATTTTATGAACGCGGGCGAAGCCGCAGGCAACGGCTACTTTTAAATACGAAGCCAGTTCCCAATTTGTTTTGAAGTAAAATACCCTTCTAACAAACAATTTTGACATTTGTATTTTCTTAGTCAACACTGCTAATGTATTTTGTTCTATAAACAAAACGATCTATTACAGTAATTGTATTTGACAGCGAACAATTTATCTTCTATTGACAAGAGCACAAACTATTTACTGTAACAGAAATTGACTCGATTGTGTAACAATTAAATATGAATAAATAAATCTCGTTATTTGAATGTTTGTCAATCAAGCATTCAATAACGCCTGAACAGATTTGGATGAAAAGAGTAAACCATGACCACCGCTCTGGCATAACAATTTTAACACAATTCGAAGGATTGTAAAGGCACGTAGCACAGATGGTGTTGTGATGGATGTGTGGAGTGACGAGAATGAATGAAGTGAGAAATGAGCATATTAGAGGAAGTTTGAAGTGAGTGAAAGGTGAATGATTGGTCTTGGTATGGTTATGTGAAGAGAAGGGATAGAACGCATGTTACTAAACATGCTATAATTGATGGATGGAAAGGAAGGCAACAAATAAACCATTTTACATTTTTACACAGTCGAAGTCGCTGACAAAAACTTGTTAATACCGAAAGAAAACGCCATAAAATTGGGTAACACAGTACTAATTTATTACAACTGTTGTTCATATCGTTTGATCAAGTTTAAGTGAGTTAAATTGGTTTTAGAATGCTGTTAGTAGATTACCATCGATTTGCTCAGTGTTAAGATAATAAATAAAATAATCATGATCATAATCATTTGTTCTGTGTCTGGGTGTAATTTATCTATAATATGTATGTATTTAGAAATATATAAGTATGTATATCAGTTGTCTAGTACCCATAACACAAGCTCTGCTTAGCTTGGGACTAGACAGCGTTGTGTGATAGTTGTGAAATATTATTATTATTATTTGGGAAAACGTTGATTGTTGCTTAGCTCTTTGGCTAGTTTTTAGCTACATTAACGGGACAAGCCAAGTCAATGTAGCGTGTGTGTAGTTGATGTAGAGTGGATGTTATGAGGAGAAATTTCATTTTCCTCAATCTGCATGAACTTTCTAACCATTCTGCAGGTGTTCACAATTGCAGCTTTTTGGAGTGAAATGTAGGAAGAATCTTTTAAATCAATTAATTTGAGACTATTGTGAAGATGGTTGGGTATAACTATATTATTATTATTATTCTCTTTATTTATTTTGTATACATATTATAATACATTTTTAAATATTTTTTTAATAAATTCCTAAAAAAAAAAACATTTAAAAATATAAAAAAATAGTATTCCGCCGGTGTCGGGAGCAAGGTCCAAGCTACCGGTGGTTAGGGCTCCAGAGACAGGAACCTCCTCACAATGCGAGCCGTATCGAGGAGTACTGCCTTCTGTATCAGGCCCTTGATCCAACCGCGCAACGACAGCTTCGACAGATGGTCGTCGAAGCTTTTGGCTATGAGGCCATTGGCGGTCACGACAATCGGCACAATGACAGCTGAGTCAACATTCCACATGTCAACAACCTCGTGAGCTAAGTCGAGATATTTCATTTGTTTCTCCTTCTCAGCTTTCACGAGATTCTCGTCATGTGGGATGGTGACATCGACTATCATTGCGCGGCGCGCTAATCGGTCTATCACCACTATGTCCGGCTTATTGGCTACAATAGTCCGGTCAGTGATGATAGACCGATCCCAGTACAACGTGACATGGTCATTTTCAAGAACTGGGTCGGGCACATACCTGTAGTATGGTACCTCAGTATCCACTAGGTTATATTTAAAAGCAAGTTGCTGGTGAATAATCCTGGCTACTTGGTTATGCCTGTGCAAGTACTCGCCGTTAGCTAGACGAGAACAACCAGAGATAATATGTCTGATAGACTCACCCGGACGATGGCATGCCCGACACACGTCAACCGTCCCGTCCTTCATAATATGTCTCCGGTAGTTTTTCGTCAAGATAACTTCGTCCATTATCGCACAGACAAAACCTTCAGTTTCCCCGAAGAGGTTGCTGAATCGTAACCAGGCCACGGACGCCAAAAAATCTACATCAGGCCCATGAAGAGCCCGAAAAAAGCGTCCGTGAAGCTCCTTGCCTTTCCATATTTCCTTGCGGTCATCAATAGTAAGTACCACAGGTTTGCGCCAGTTCTCTTTAGCCATGGACAACGGGGTGAGTCCCTTGTCTACTGCGACCACATCGCGGTGCATACCCACGTCGGTTTTAAGAAAGTATTCTCTGAGGCTGCACACCTCGCGGTTGTGTAGAGTCTTTGCGTTCAAAAAGCCACGACCTCCACACTTCCGCGGGATGTACAGTCTCATCACCGAAGATCGTGGGTGATGCATCCGATTTGCGGTCAGCAATGTACGGACCCGCCTATCCAGGGCGTCTAACTCAGTCTAAGTCCATTTGAGTATGCCGAAAGAGTACATTAAAACCGGCATGACCCAACCGTTGAAGGCGCGCACCTTATTTCCGCTCGATAGAAGACTGTTTAAAACCTTCTTCAGGCGGCCAAAGAAGCGCTCCTTCAACGCTTGCTTCATGTCAGCGACGTTAATGCCTAACGCTTCCGACATACCCAAATACTTATAAGTTTCGGTCGAGGAGAGGGTTCTAAGGTGAATAGAATCCGAGAGTTGAATTCCCTCGGATTCCACTATCTCCCCTCGCCTTACATGCATGACTGCACATTTGTCCACACCAAATTCCATCCTGATGGCACTACTGAAAGTTTCAGTTGCTTTCAGTAGTTCCATCAGTTGCGAATTGTTGTGGGCAAAGAGTTTCAGATCATCCATGTAAAGAAGGTGAGATAGGACCTGACCACCTCTTCTCAACCGATAGCCCAGGCCTGAATCCTCCAGCAACGTGCTTAGAGGATTCAGGGCTAAGCAAAACCAAAGTGGACTCAAACTGTCGCCCTGAAATATTCCCCGTTTAATCTTATTATTATTATTATTATACGTTTATTTTTCTCAGGACCCTGAGGTCCTGGACCTTTGGGAGGCGTACGAGGGGCCGAAACCAGCTCGAAGAGGCCTTTTTTGTGCGTTTAATGGAACGTGGTATCAACCGGTGATTATCCTTGTACGCGCTGTGCTAGTGCATCCAAGGACAACCCCCGGTTTGAAAAACTATTGCGACATAATATGGAAAACAAAATAATAGGGCTATGGTTTTTGGAGTCATAAGTGGACTGGTAATATGGAGCTATGTTAAGACTATGGCTCCTGCCTGAACAATGTTATTAATATCCATCGATAAAAGGCAGGGGGTGACTTGCACACTCAATAAATGGGCCCCCAAAAACAGCCGCTAGCACGAAGTGACGTAGCAACAAGAGGGCAACATATCCTGAGGCGCTTGAGGAGTGGAGAGGCATACCACGGCTATCAGGACAATCCCGGAAGTACGGTCAAGATCCCTACCAGCACCTTACTGGATTATGCATCCATCTCCCGAGCATGTTTGCTCTTGCGACTCTCCACTCAAGCCAGCCAATAAAGGCAAGAGAGAGGTGGGAGCTCTGTTCCTCGTCAGTGTTCACTACGGCCGGCCAATAAAGGCAAGCCGGAGATGAAGAACAGGAATTCTCCCGGGAGATCGGATCCGTGGGGTCGCTAATACCCAACAGTTCGCCACAAAACTGCCCCGCGGATTGTATCTCTCTTAGTCTGGCCCCTCACCCTAGGTATGTTACGGTAAAGAAAATTCTACCGATACAGACCCAGGGCATGTTGGAGCACACAAGCCCCACCACGACGTCAACGTAGAGATACGACGATGGGATTATATTATTATTAATCTTTATTTCGGATAAGTGACATCCATATGGGTTAGTAAACAATATAGAAAAAAATTAAACCTATGTTAGTAAACTTACTACCTATTTATTTATTTTAAAACAAGGTGATACATTTATGAACAACATCACCTAACAGAGCAGAATCGTGCTAGTTTACTTATTTATAGCGTTTAAATAATAATACTTTGCGTGTGAAGTGTTAGCTTTGACGTATGAATGATTACCGTTCTTTATAAGCCACTATTTGGATAAACTTAAGACCTACGTTAATATCATCACACTAATTTACTAAAAGCAAAAGTGTTTTATGTAACATAGGTAGGTGTGTTAATCACTCATTCAGGATGAAACGGCTAAACGGATTCGAATCAAATTTTTCAGATTAGTACGAGTAGATCTATGATTTACCTATATATGACACGTCCAAAAGTAGGACAAAATATAGTTTTTGGCCTAAAAGTATATTCTCTTGAATGGGAAGCAGTCGTCTTCTTCTGTGGCAGTATTGCTACCGAAGCAGAGTCATAACCGAGAACTCCAGCCACCATCACAGGAGACGCTCCAGGCAGGGAGAGTCACGTGGCGAACCTTAGTCAACGAAGGCAGGGGCTTGCGGATGGCAATTACTTTCTCATTCGGCTCAGTACTGTGAGAACTTCTTAGTCGTGCACTGTTGACAGAGTGGTCGTGGTCATGTCTTGGTCGAGTCTTGCGCCACCACCTCTCTCGCGATGCAACGCCATGCAGCTCTGTGTTTGGCAGGTTGGGAGTTATCATTAATGCTGCAGTGTATCACAAATTTGATGAAGTCCATCCACCATGTAGAAGAGCGTCCACGTGATCTTTCGCCCTCAAATTTCCCTTGCACCACCAATCGCCTCGTTATTGCTGATATGCCTGAAGAACTTGAGGATAAACTGGCAGATATCTAACTACTATTGGTAAGAACAAACAACAAACTACTCCACCTCTTTGTCAAATTAATTTAGAAGTTTTGAAACAACAAAGAAACAACTACTAACCCGTAGTCTCATAGCCCAAAATGTTTATTACTTGCCCCGGCATCCAACGGGTGCAAATTATATGTAGAAACCTTTCTCGTTTATCGCTCTTCATATAAGTTAAATCCGCATCAAAATCTGTTGCGTTATGAGGTGATGAAGGAAGCAGAGGTGGCCAAGTGGTAATGGACCCGACTTACGAGGTCGCGGGTTCAAACCTAGCCAGGCGCATTACTTTGTGTAATTTATTTCATCACCACTGCTAGCCTGCTGCCAGTGGCTTCACCCGCATGAAAGTTGAATATTATTCTAAGGCAGCATACTCACGCAATAAGTATCATTCCCAATCCTGGTCTACCCGTGTACCAAGTTTCCAAGTTTTCAAGGTAATGAAATGAATTGCTGCGTCATTCTCAGTGTTATTAGTTTGGATTAAAACAACGCTAAAAAGTCATAAAATTTACAACAACTGTAAAAACTACAAAATTAATAAAATTAATATTTAAATCTACTTACGACAACATTAAATGACTAAATAAACAATCATAAAATGACTAGTCTACGTCTGTAGACGTTAAAACTTGCGCTAAAACAAATGGTGAATAATTTGCAATTTTATTTAACTACATCAACATGGATCTTTAACCAGTATTTTTATTTGATTTTTAGGGTTCTGTACCCAAGTAGGTAAAAATGGAACATAGGATCACTCTGTTGTCCTTATTTCCATCCGTCTTTCCGTCTTTCCGACTGTCCGTCTGTCCGTTTGTCTGTCCGGCACTTTTTTATCAGTTTTTCATCCATTAATAGTCATCCAATAATTCACCGCTTTCCGCAATGATATTTACCTACCTAAATAAAAAAAAATGTGACCCACATTTGATGTTATTAAAAATACAAACAAACAGAAAAACGAAACAATTTTTAAAATCTCATCAACACACGTACATTTGGGGATTTTTTCCACTCGAATAATTTATTTTCATTATAATTACAATCTTGGGGAGGGATTCCACGAATCTCTGGGGTGGGATAGACCCCGAGAATCCGGGTTTAACTTTGAAAAGGCTCACACGGCATGACTTTAGATACTCTCCCGACCCCTGGGGACCATGATGAGTTGGGGAGCAATTACAAACCAAGATATGGAAATTAATCCAAATAAAAGATACCAGCACGTATAATTGCTTGGAGTCGTAAAAATTATAATGAAGAGTAAATTCCGTTAGATTTCACTTTAATGGTGGCATTAATTTTGCTGACTAAGACCTTTTTTCCGTGTCTGAAGTGGGTTTCGGCACAAAATAGATAGGTACAGAAGTCAATCTCGTGTATGTACCTACTTCACTTTTTATACCTACGCTAGGCGATCGCGCTATCAGCGAGTTGCGCCGAGCTGTACGAGTGTGACCGGGCTATTGAGCCGAGATATCCTGTGTCTATGTGTGCGTTGCTCGAGCAGGCTTTGTATGTTGATTGACTTCTGTACCTATCTATTTTGTGGTTTCCGTTAGGGAATGGGTCAGTCATACTTATGTTTTTTATGTTATCGCCTTGAGTCTCTTTCGGGGGAAATTAAGATTTATGATCTGGTTTTCCTTTTAGGCTTTTACTTCTTTTTTATAAATGTAGAGAGCTTTGATTTCGCGTTTGGAATCGCAGAGCGATCACCGTCTACTCCGGTAGCTCGTTGTCCATTTATCCTGTAAAGATTGAGCCTGAGTCGCAAACGGTGCGTAATGTTCCATCGAATCAAAGAGATGTCAGCAAACCATGGAGGCTTATTAGAGCCGATGCTTGCTAGGGCAAAAATGATAACCGTGGTCTTAGAACGGAAAAGGCCCGTGGTCTTAGAATGAAAGAGCGTGGTTTTAATCAGTAAAAGTCGTGACTTGTCGTTTGGATCCGCCCTAGAGCGAGGGCAGCCGTTGGATGATTTCTCACCTTAAAAAAACGGCCTTGATTTACCCTTGGTCAGGTTGAAAAGGATATAGTGGAACAAGCAACTTAAGGGACGGGTTTCCGGCTGAGGATATTGCTTCCCGCCTCCTCGATCCTCTAAGGGTCACTGCACATGGACCACAAACGCCTCCACGAAAAGCTTGAAGAAGTGGCCACAAAGGCAGATATCCCACCCATACGAACAAAGGGTTTTGGGAACACGCCAAGGTGGGTCAGGGCCAGGGTTATCCGCAAGGGAAGCTCGATCCGGGTACGAAAGGCAAGAAGGAACTGGAGTGGGTTATTAGTCAGTGAAAGTCTGACATTATCTCCCGCTCCGCTCAAGAGCGGGGATGTCATTGGATGATTTTCACGGCGCGAAAAAAAAACCCATACGCGCAGTATCATAATGGACTCTGATGAAGAAGGTTTAAGGTGGTGCATCACGACACACATTTTCACTGGTTTTCATACAACTAGAAATCAATTTCTCCTCCTCCTTAGTCGTTCACTCTTGACAGAGTGGTCGTGGTTTACGATGTTCAATCAATGTGTGAATCAATTTCTATATTGTGTAAAACTAATCCAGTAAAAACCTCTGAAAATCTCCTATTTTGTATGAACTTCGACACTTCATAATTTGCCTAAGAATTAAAAAAGTAAAACTATAGAAGCCTTGCAAATTTTATTAAGATTCTAAATGACAACAACTTTTTTCAAAAACTTTTAAGGGTTTAAAAAAAACAGCTATTTCCTGGAGCAAGTTTTGTGAAATATTCGAGTAAATCTCGGAATTACCGAATACTAACAGAGTTTTCAGGCGTTATCTCTCTTTTTTGCGTTGCCTTTTCGTCAAACATCGCGTTGGATTGCGTTAGATGAAGTAACAAGCTTTTAAACTATTTTCGATGTTACGATAGGCGAGTGGAAAAGAACCCTCTTAAATGCGCGAGTAGTGTTTGACGGCGTGTTGTATCGACGCGTTTAGTGGCTAGTGCAGGCCACAAGAAGCGATCAGCAGCGATTTGTAGCGTGTGGCAGCCACCGACGTCAACCGTGTGCGGCGAATCAATATAAAACTGTTTAAGAATATGCCGGTGGTAGCGTTTTGTGGTTGTGGCCGATAGCCCGTGAGCAACGATCCTAAGAAAAACATCTCTCACGGGCATAGTAACAGCGGCCATTTGTATATTTATATTTGGAAAATCTGGTGTCCTTTAGGTTTCAGTCGGCGAAATGACAGTAAATCCGTGTAAGGCTTACTATTTCATAGATAAAAGATATAATCTTATAAGCTGAGTAGATCCTGTAAATACATTGGATGATAAATGAAATACACGTGAAAGGAAATATATGGTATATTTGTGTTATTAAACTAATATTATAAAGATGAAAATTTGTGTGAATGTTTACATGTGGATGGATGGAGGGGAAGAGGTAGGCCAAAGAAAAGATGGATGGATTGTTAAAGAAGTGATATGAAAGAAAAGGGAGTTAGTGATAGCGTGACGAGTGACAGGACAGAATGGAAGGAAAAAACGTGTTGCGCCAACCCCAAATAAAACGGGACAAGAGCAGGAAGATGATGATGATGTTTGTTATTTCTTCACGCTTGAAAGGCTAAAGATGATGAAATTTGGCATATGGGTAGACGATACCCTGAAATAGCTCATGAAAAAATTTTTACCCAAGTCACCGTTGCTGGAGATACCCCGGGCGTCGGGAATCCAGCCGCAGTAGGCGCGAGCTTGCACAAGGCGAGCAATGTGTATCTCGCCGTCAGCTCGTCTTATAAGGATCGAGCCCTAGTCGTAGACAGTGCGTAGTGTTCCACGTGTCGCTAGAGATACGCTAGGCGTCGAGAATCTCAGAGCCATCTCTAGCCGTAGCAAGCGCGGGCTCACAGATGGCGAGCAACGTGTAGCTCGCCGTCCGCTCGTCCTACAAGGATCGAACCCGAATCGTGGACAGCGCGTAGTGTTCCAAAGATATGTCAGCATACCGGGGCCTAGCATGGCCGACATCAGACACGTCTTTCCCCCCAAAAGTCCAAAAGCCTTTTGAAGGTTTCCCCCCGAAAACAAGACAAAATGTGAAGCCAGTAGCAGCAGCAAGTTATTCAATAAAGCTTGCATGTTGAAAGGCATTAGATACTTTTTGCATGCTGACAAAAACTGTGTGGGATAAAAAGGTCGATAAAAAAACGTTTCCTAAATATGACAAGGCCATTTTGAACAGGGACTCTAAAACGAGCGGTTTCGTAACGGGGCCAAGGTTCCGTCGTGTATTTGATGAATTGCCATAACGTGTGCTGTCCTGCAAATTCTTTATAACAGTTATAGGGTTCCGTAGAAGGGTAAAACGGGACCCTATTACTGTGTTCTATCTGTCTGTCTGTTACCTATTTTTACAAGCTTTTATTTAGTTTCACCTGTCCAGATGTTTGTCTATAATCAAATGCAAATTAAATTTGATCAACTTCCCGGTTACCGATTTAGCTGTTTGGCATGCATGTGTAAATCAGATGAAAATGCAAAATTATTTTGACTTAGAGCTTGATCTGATGATGGAACCGGAAGGTGGCTATAGGAACTTGGTAGTTAAACGACACAACCCTATCGAGTTTGGGTTCGTATGATTCGTCTTGACGAGTATCCTTACTAATATTATAAAAGCGAAAGTGAGTTTGTTTCTTTGTTACGTCTTCACGCCTAAACGGAAATACCAATTTTGATGAAACTTGGTACACGGATGAGGACGGAGGACATAGTCTGTCCTGGAATAGGCCATAGGATACTTTTTATCCCGGAAGTCCCCCTTTGTATCCCCTTGGGATAATTTTCTGCTATCACGCGGGCGAATCCGCTGGGAGCAGCTAGTTAATTATATAGGTATTCCGAGCTATAAAAACTTGCTATGAAAAATTATTTTTATTAAAAGCATGTTTATTATTTTATGGTGGGTAAATCATGAAATAACATCCGGAGAACGAAGGCGTGTCAGACTTTTACTGACTAAAAACCCACTCCTTCATTGCCTTTCATAGCAGGACCGAGTCTTCCTTTTAAAAGCAGACATCCGTCTGTCACCTGGCTGTACATCCTAAACCGTGAGACTGTTGAAATTTTCACAGATGACGTTTTTCTATTGCCGCCAGAACAACATATACTAAGTAATCTTTTTTTGCTTGTTTTTTTGCTACTAACAGTACGGAACCTTTCAAGCGCGAATCCTACTCGCACTTGGCCAGTTTTTCAATCATAAATCTGTGCCCCTCACCATTACAAGATCCCTAACTCTTTATTCTATGATAAAGCGACCGTGAATATAACCCTTTTGTCTTTTATTTACAAAAAGAAAGATATAAAGATATGTCATACGAATAAAGGAATCCTGGAACTTTGTACGAACGATTCCATTCCGACTTTTTGTTGGGATCGCAAAATGTGGGTCCATGATGAATACGTTTTTTGCAGATATCGTGTTTTTTATCTGTAATGCTGCGTTTTATGTCTGCGTTGACGTTTTTAATATATTAAATGGAATGTTTCTCACACACAGACGTGAACTTACATAATATCTTTAGAATATTTGGACCATTCTATGATAGTTTGTGATTTTTTTTTGTGATATAGGACGTTATCAAATAAAGTTAGTCCTGCTTGGGCAGCCGTGTCCTTGGGGAGATCGACAATGGCGGCCTCTCGCGCTGAACAGCAACGCGTGGTTGCGTAACCGTCCAGGCCTCCCAATCGTTGTTGGTATTGTTCCACACGCCTGTTGTAACTAATAAAGTCAAATCTCAAATCTTTATTGCAATCCATAATGCACATGTCAGGTCATAAATAATAAAAAATAGAAACAATTATGGACCCTGTCGGGCACAGCAACATTATAAATGGTAGGAGAGAGGAAGATAGGAAGAAAACACTAGTGTACCACAGGACCTCAAGCACAACAGTTGCAGTCAAGCACTATATTATATCAATTAAAAAAAATCCTCTGCCATGCCGTTCGAGAAAACCAAGCGTGAAGACATCCTTACTAATATTATAAAAGCGAAAGTGAGTTTGTTACGTCTTCACGCCTAAATGGCAAAACCGATTTTGATAAATTTTGGTACAGAGATAGTTGGGATCCTGGAGACGGACATAAGATAATTTATTTACTTTTAAAGTGAAAAAAGGAGGAGAAAGAGGGAAGAAAAGGGGGAGAAAAGGGGTAGAAAAGGGGGAGCGGAATTAATGTATATTAATAAATGCGGGCGAAGCCGCGGGTAAAAGCCAGTGTAAAAAGAAAAAGCTGAACTTAATAGTTGAATGAACTCCAAGTTATATTATAAATCTTATCAAAAAAGCATATATATAATATGCTTTTTGAGTTACAGCTCAAGATTTACAATTTATTAAGTTTACGACAGCTTAAATATGATTTTATTTGCCGCGCGTTTCTCGCCTTTAATGTAATATTTCTTATCTAAGTTGACCTTAAAACGCGTAACCTTCAGAGTGCGAAGTTACGGGTACTTATTTTTTATGGTGTGACCTTTAATACCCCATGAAAAACACATAAAAGTCAGTTACTACGATTACTATTAGTAAGTTTCGCGTGATAGAGAGCTTGACAATGCAGGCTCTTTGATTTATTGGAAAGAACCCTATAATATGGGGTATTACCCCAAGCAGGTGGGTCTTATAGACTGTTAATGGTCTGTAACAAGGCAAAAAGGGGGGCAAAGGCAAGGGGGGGGGGGAAGGTGGGTATAATGGAAAGTTGACAAACCATATTATTTCCTCATTTGTTCTTTGTCAATACTTAGAGCTTCTGTTTTGTGAAATTGCCTGTGATTGGCGTTGACAATGTTGTTTATGGACAAATTACTTTGTAATATACGTAGCAATTTTGTAACTTGTTTCATTAGGTTTAATACCGGGCCGTATATTATGTGATGTTGAGTGTACGAAAAAGTTTGCCTTTGTGTCGTTTCGGCTTTTCATAAATGTGTTAAAGAGAGTTTCTAAATTATGATCGTACTCAGAAAATGTCCGATGAATATGAGCAGTTTTTTTAGAGGTGTAAAATCATCAACCCGCAATGGGCCCGCGTGGTGGATTATGGCCCATTCCCTCTCCGAGAGAGGAGGCTTGAGTCTCAGCAGTGGAAACATTAAAAAAGCTGATGATGATGAACATCATCAAATGACTTCTTCTGCTTTCCATCCACGTATGTACCTTGATTTGCCCCTTTTAGAGCCACGGTAACCCTTTCATAAGTGAAAAGTCAACTAGTGCGCCTCAACATCAACGATTGCATCACTGCTTACCATCAGGTGGGATCGCAGTCAAGCACTAATTTATATCAAGTAAAAAAAATAATGAAAACAATTAAACGTCATCATCACAATTTCAGTCGAAAGACATTGGACATTGGCCTTTCCAAGTGTCAGCATAACGGCCGGTCCTGTGCATCTCGCATCCATGAGATTCCCACGATCCTAACCAGGTCATCATCTGGCAGGCCTTCCGATGTTCGTCTTCCGCTACGTGGTCGCCATCAGATTCCCGTGACCCTCACCAGGTAATTGGTCTACCTTGTAGGAGGCCTGCCAATGCTGCGTCTTCCGCTACGTAGCCACTTCAGAACTTCGGCCCCATCGGCCATCTGTTTTGCGAGCAAAAACAATTATTGTTGCCAACATTTTATCAAGTTGTCGAATATTTTGTGGAGTTGATCCCATTGTGAGACTTTGTTTGTGAGTACTTCCACGCCCTGAGCAAACTGTATTAAATATTTGCTTGTAATCAATAAACAGCGATATTTGTCTTTGCACAGAACTTATTAATGTTCCTGTGTATACTACTAGCTTTTTCCCGTGGCTTCGCTCGCGTTTAATTCGGGATAACACGGTTTCCCTTTCGGCTTATTTTTTCCAGACATCTTCAACAAATATCGTTAATGTACACAGAAATAAATACAAAAACTTAACAAATTATATACTAAAACCTTCCTCAAAAATCACGCTATCGAGTAATGAAAACCGCTTGAAAGTCGGTGCAGTAGTTTTTGAATGTTAAGGGATAGACAGGCAGACGCGGCGGGGGACTTTGTTTTATAATATGTACTGATACCTAACCTAGTAAACAGATAGTCAATGGTACAGTACACGTAGCCAAGGGCCAAAGTCTGCAATTTTTTATAAATTTGTCATTCCAACACGATCCTATTGTCATTTTGCTAAAAGTTCTTAATCAGCCAATTCATAATAATCGATCATTGGTCGGTCAATGGTTTTGTTATAGTAAATATGTAAATGTATTTTCATTCTTTCTTTTTAGTAATATTATTGGTAGGTAGGAGCTTATAGCACAAGATAGCTACTTCTTTTAGGGTTATAAATAAAATATACGACTATAAAAAAAAAATAACCGACTTCACTAAAGAATTGAATTGAATTTGAGGAGTTCCCTCGATTTCGCAATGATGATCCATCATCAGAACTCAACTTGGTGACTATGGGACCATTTGGGAAGTATGCCCTTTTTAACAAAAAAAGAATTTTTCAAATCGGTTAACAAACGACGAACTTATGCGCGAACAAACAAAAAAAAAACAAAAACATCTGAATTGAGAACCTCCTGCTTTTTTAGAAGTCGGTTAAAAATGGGTTATTTAATTTAATTTTGGAAACAAAACACAAAACACTTTATATTGGACCAACTGCGAAGTGGACCAATCGCGAATAGGTGAATTGGACCAATTATGAATTGGGTCAATCGCGCTTAAAGGGAATGAAAATATCGAGCTTAGGATATGTCAAAATTTGAGCAGATTACCACATACGTCATTCATTCATTGGCCAATGTGTGCGAGATTACCACTCTATGCCACTTCTATAAATGGTGTGTCAGTGATTAATCATTGGAAAGTCATAATGACGCCATTATATTAGTAGATTACCAAACTTGTCAAAATCAACAATTATGAAATCAATGATAGACCATTCTGACATTATTGTAATAGCAGACTTAGGGCCCTGAGGGTTGGGCTTTTTTTTAGCCCACGTTCAGGGCACCTTTTTCATTGACAGTGATGTGGATGTAATTTTTTATGCCTTTTTAAGGTGGGAAATCATCTAATCGTTTCTCTAACTCTAAGGCGGACTATTACTGACGACCTAATAAAATTCCTATACTTAAAATCAGTCATTTACTCGAAAATTACACAAAACTTGTTCGAGGAAATACGTTTAAAAACTTTATATCTTTTGGAAAAATATTTCTTCATAAAGAATCTCGATTAAATGTGCAAGGTTTCCATGAAATAACAGATTTTCAAAGGTTTTTATTAGATTGGTTTGGATTTCAATGGAAACCTAGATAACATCTACAATATATCAATGTTTAAAAAAATCAGAGAAAGATGTATAATAACGTCATAATCACGTAAAAGTGGTTCTGCCCTCGTTATTTAAAAAGGGCA
Source organism: Mythimna lalbum (assembly GCA_949319445.1). Lineage (NCBI taxonomy): Eukaryota > Metazoa > Arthropoda > Insecta > Lepidoptera > Noctuidae > Mythimna > Mythimna lalbum. The sequence goes on along the minus strand of OX439357.1, from coordinate 4,588,921 downwards.
CAACTACCTTTTTAAATAACGACGTAAAAATCATCCAAATGACATCACCCGCCCTTGGGCGGAGCGGGAACTAGAGTCAGACTATTTTTGACTGAAAAACCCACCCCATTCTTTGTTGCCTTTCGTACCGGTGCCGAGTTTCCCTTTCGGATAACCCTGGCCTTCAGTAGGTTTCGACTCGGCTGGGCTAAGTTGCTGTTGCTGATAACTCCATAAGAGGGTCCTTTTCCACTCGCCTATCGTAAACATCGAAAATGGTTTAAAAGCTTGTTACTTTATCCAACGCAATCCAACGTGATGTTTGACGAATAATCAGTTATGAGCGGTTGTATGAAAAACAATGAAAATGTGTTTCGTGATGCACCATCTTAAGGCGCGCGGGAACAGTGCGCGCCGTCGATTACTTGGGCTCGGTCCTTCACTCAATTTCGCTCAATTAAACTCAAATCCGAAAAAAAGTTCATGTTAGATGTGCCCTTTTTAAATAACGACGGCAGGGTTGTATGGAAATATATGTCGGGTTAGCCGCTCTTAAGTTGGCAAGTTAAAAGGGGTGAATTAACTTAAAAAATATACCAATTTCTACCACAGAAGAGTACAGATTACATTTACACAATTACATCTGCTTTATAATCAGGGACCTGTTATCTGAAAGCCTCTCTTGAAAATTTGACATGCGTGCGTGGAATTTATTAAATATTCCCTCTTTTGTAATGTTTTACGAGTTTCATATTAAATTACTTATTTTTATTCCGTAATCTACTAAATGCACGGAGGGCCGGATGAAAAATGAGGAAATGATTTTACTTATTTAATGCTTTTTTGTCTAAAATGCTTAAAGGATATATGGCCACCGTCCCCACCCTCCAACAGACATGGGATATAGTCAGTTGGTTCATGTGTTTTTAGTCAGTAAAAGTCTGACACTATCTCCCGCTCCGCCCAAGAGCGGGGGATGTTATTGGATGATTTTCTCACCGCAAAAAAACCCACTAAACATAAAACAGCTGATTTGGTGGTTAAAATATATGGGATTTTTTTTATAATAAAAAAAACTTGTAGAAATGAACTATTTTTATTAGAACTTAAAAATATTTTTGTAGAATCTAATCATTCAGGGCTCGATGACCCTCATTCAAAACTGTGTGACGGTACGGTGTTATCAGTGTTTAAGCTTCAAAACCTAACCTAACCTAAGTGAGGTTATATTAAAATGTAATGTTTTATAAAACCTAAACCAAAAAAATTGCGAAATAGATGCAGCCGTTCACGCGTCAAGACCAAGGGAGATAGGGATTCATTTTAAAACAAATAAACGCAAGAATAAGGAAGTAATACTGGGTTATTTGTAAAGCATTGGCAACCTCTCAGGACTATGTTAAGAACATCATAAACAATTACTTTTGTTCTAAGACTTTTAAAAATGAGACTTTTAATATTTATAATATATATATACGACTTTTAATATTTTAGAACATCCGATCTTCATACAAAAATACAAATGTTTAAATTGAACGTCTATGCGAAGCAAGCTATAGTAAAATTGCGGAGGGTAGTGCTTTACAAATAACCCCGTATACTTATACTTTATACACTTATACTATATTGCATAATCATTTCAACAACCTCGTTTAATTTAAAACCCATGCTAATAATCTCTTATCAAAGCTAAAAAACCCAGCGCCAACATTTTTAATTATGTCCTTGGCCAAGGGTTTTCCACATCAGCCATAGGTCATTAGTGGCTGACCATAATGACTTAATTCCATATCGGCTTCACGTCGATAAACCTCTCGTGACCGTTATCGCCATCTTGGAAGTCGGTTTTCATAGCTTTATCGTAAAAAGCAGATTTTATTTTAGTTCAAACACTTATATACTTTATTTTAAGTAGGTCTGGTTTTTATACTCAGCTCAGGCGATAAGTTTGGGTGTAAAAATAAATTGTAAATATCCAGACTTAGTTTATAGGTAATTTCAAAATGGAGGAACGGATTCTCATGGATTTTGGTGGAATGGACTGCAAATTAAACAGGCACCAATTTCACATGAAACTGAGTGACACTGATGTTTGCCGGTGCTGTAATCAGGAGAGGGAGACGCCTAAGCACCTATTGTGTGAATGCGGGCCCCTTACCCACAAACGGAGTATCCATCTGGGCCGACACATTATTCGCCCGGAGGAAATTAAAACTCTTAAAGCTAGGAGTATTCTAGACTTCCTGGAAGCCTCCCGGCTAAAAGAGTTACTCTAACAAGGTGGCGAGTCACAATAGATCTTTTAGGTCGCAGTGACTACATCTCCTACACTACGGGAGATGCATAGCCCCTTATCTTCAAAATAATAATAATTTGGTGGAATGTAATAATTTTAGCTTATGTGGTTATTAATGCTAGGTGCTTTTTTTCTCGAGATGGGTTTTTTTGCCCCCAGTAAGACAAGGCTTAAGGTAGATTTACATTGCGCCCAAGTGTCTACGCCGATCTGAGCGCGTCGGTCTCCTTACATCTTATAATATGGAAACTGGACTTATAGAGCTACCCTTGATCCACGCCATGCGACGTCGTTCGACGTATGTATTTGTACACGCCTGGTTCGTATCAGGCGTGTTACACGTGTGCGTCGGTCTAATGTTGTTCTAGTTTCAATGTTTGATTTTTTCATAAGCTTTGGTTGCCTATAATGTGTATTATAGGATAAAGCTGTGTTTACGAATGTAAATCTGGTTCGTTATCCTTAAATAAGCAAATAAATTGAAGAACAGTAAATATTTGTTTTTGTATAACTAATATAAATAGCGCCGTTGATGCCGACACAGATAGAGGTGGCAAGATGATTTAGACTTGTTGTGTGGACCACCCGGATAGTGTCGACTGGATAGAGTGGAGCATACGGTGAAGGTGTGTCTCGCTGGGGACCTGTCGCGCTGGACCCTGAATCAAGTTATGGTCCAGAGTGCCTCTTCCTTCTGCAAAGCAGTCAGCCACAAGAGTGAGGGAACGTAAATCCTCATGCACGCCGTGACAGAAGACGTTCTGAACGTCGGGAGTCGCAGAGCGATAGCATAAGCAAGCTAGCTGCTAGTTTATATTTATCTGTAATCAAATAATGAAAGCAGTTTCAAGTAAAAAAAAAGTTGTAAGATTGACAATTAAGATTATGGTAGTATATTATATACGGGCATTTTTTATAAAGGAAATCCGTGGTCTTTAAGAACGCAAAGGGCAACTGAAAGACACAGGTGTAATTTCAGTCAGTAAAAGTCTGTCACGTCCTTCTGCTCTGATACCGCTGGGCCATCACTGCTCTATATATATGGGAATATGTTACGTTGGAATAATTTTTTTCGTTGTTGAAACCTCTACGGTCCGGACTAAGCGTTTCGCTTCGTCGTTTATACCGCGTTCGTAAAAGGACTGGAACAGTTGGCCTGCTGCGGTCTTCCCAACTGATAATAATATGGGTGTCTTCAGGGCATTAGTCAAATTTGTTTCCTTTTTGTGGCGCCTAACCATCAGAGATTGCATCACTGCTTACCATCAGGTGGGATCGCACTCAAGCACTAGTTTATATCGATTAACTTTTTTCTATTTTCTCATGGGCGAAGCAGCAAACAGAAACTAACAGGTACTATACAAATTAACAGGAATTTCAGGACACGTGTTAAAAAAAAAAAACAAGTGCAAATTTTGAAACAGCTGTAGTTTTTCTAAAATTCAATGTTTCTTTTAGAATGTACTTTGTTACTGGGCAAGTTTGTGCCAGCACGAGGTAGGTAAGGTCGCGACATATATTGTGCAAGTGCCCGGCGCAAGTCAAGACCCATTTTACAGACTTTATTTTGAACTTTACACCACAGTCGTAACAAAAGGCAATGACCAAACATACTTCTTTGCAAGGCAATGTACAGTTGAGGCAGTTTAACCTTCGTCAGTTTTAAATTATTATTTTTTATTAAGTTATGACATGATAACTTTTGTAGCTACTTCACTGCGGCCTTAGACAAATGATTTTTCTGTAAACGTTGCTGTCTAACGATAAGTACAAAATGTATGGAAATGACTTACCTGCGGAGAAGACACGTGACAAGTGACATGACAGGTAATGTCAATGCCAAACATTTTAGGACCAGTCAGTTTCCCAGCTGGGTCGAAGCCTACTGGGGCCAGGGTTATCTGAAAAGAAGCTCCAGCCCCGGTATGAAGAGGCTAGAAGGAACGGGGCGGGTTTTTAGTCAGCAAGAGTCTGACACTATCTCCCGCTCCACCCAAGAGCGGGGGTTGTCAAAATAAGATTTTTGCCCACCGTAAAAAAAATGCCATACATTTAGCTTTAACAATACACACACACCTTTTGAATTCAAACTTTTTCAGTCCATGGGGTGTTCGAAAGGAGGAATCTTTCGTTTCAGGACCCCAGAGTCCTAGAACGCAAATAAAAAATGAACATAAGAGTAGGTTTTAGTCGATAAAAGTCTGACACGACCTCCCGTTTTGCTCAAGAGTGGCAGAAGTTAATGGATGATTTCCCACCTTCAAAAAAAAAACACATTTTAAGTAGCAAACAGGCCATGACAGATTATAATAAATCACAAAGTTATCACAGCATGACTTATTGAACAGATTTGAATAATACTCGTATGTCACAAATTAAGGCATTAGTCAAATTTGTTTTCTTTATGAAACGCACGTTGTTAAAAGAGTTATGAGTTTACATGTGGACGGATGGATAGGGAGAGGCAGGCCAAAAAAAAGATGGATGGGTTGTGTGAGAACTTGAGAAGTGATATGAAAGAAAAGGAAATTAGTGATAGCGTGACAGGACAGAACGGAAGAAAAATACGTGTTGCGCTGACCCCAAATAAAATAGGTCAAGTGCAGAAAGATGATGATGATTATTTGTCTATAATATATATAATTTATCTATATATGTATTTAGAAATATATAAGTATGTTGTCTAGTACTCATAATACAAGCTCTGCTTAGCTTGAAACTAGACGGCGTTGTGTGATAGTTGTGGAATATTATTATTATTATAGTAAAGCAGATTCAACCTCGAAGCATATAGTCTTAGGATTATTTTTGTGACGAACTTATTTTTTCCACGACTTTACATCGAGGACTAAAGACCGAAAGAATAAAGTTATAGCCAAACAAATTGCCAAGTACAACACTTTCGTTATACAGGAAGCGGATAATTTTACATCCGCCTAGGTACCTGACCTATTTCTGGGGGTAAAATAAATGTTTCCGCGCCAAAAGAGGGAGAAGAAATTCTTCGTTACGTATTCATGGAGTTTATATTTTCATGCGGCGAGCTAAGTGAGTGGCGCAATTTTTTTGTCACTAAGTGTAAGTACACGTCCGGGAAAATAAATTTGCCAAGTGGTTTGGTGGATTATATTAAAAATGGAATAGAATTTTAGGTTTCTGATTTCATATGTAACGTTATTGTAGAGTTTGTGGATTGTATTTGGGTAGAAAATGAATAAAACTGCTGATGCTGCGTAACTTGCTTGTTTATTTCCGTATATGATATCTTCCGGGGTCGCTGAGATATTGGCGCGTCGTTGAAAACCAGCGTCAGCAACTACCTCGTAGGATGTCAGGCATTTTCGCTGAACTGGACACACGTGACACAGACAATGTTACTTTATTTTTGTTTTGAGTTGGTATTAAGTTTTTGTTGTCTACAAGGTTTTGTGCGCCAAAATAAATACTTTTCTTTCTTTCTTTAACATTATTTTCATATTTATTCGAGTTTCTTTAGTCTGACTGGACATGCACTCTTCCACGAACCAGCGAATAGGTTACTTCTAGGCAAGCGTTCTCCATCGTCGACCACATCATCACTTGCTATCAGGTGAGATAGTTGTCAAACGCATCGCTATTCATAATAAAATGAAACTCGGCAAGTGCGAGTCGGACTCGCGGTCCGAGGTTTCTGTACAAACTTACCTATGAAAACAGTTCATATTCCTTATATATTTATTTATGATGTAATAATATAATAATAATAATAATATAATATTCCACAACTACCACACAACGTCATCTAGTCCCAAGCTAAGCAGAGCTTGTGTTATGGGTAATAGACAACTAATACACATACTTATATATTTCTAAATACATACTTATTATAGATAAATTACACTCAGACACAGAACAAATGATCATGCTCATCACATAAACATTTGTCCTGGGTGGGAATCGATCCCACGACCTCCGGCATAGCAGTCAGGGCCACTAACCACTACACCAACAGGCCAGTCATGTAACTACAAGTTTTCAGATTTTTTCTATACTCGTGCTATGAGACCTTGCTTCATACCAAACAGGATTCTAGGTCAACGAGAAGCACCGCATGAATATTGATTCCCCCGAGAGTGTGGAAATATACGATTTTTGCGACATAAACCGCCGTATCATTTTTTCGTTAACTCAGAAATATTATTTTACAGTTTCAAGGGATTGCAAACCCAGTATCTTCTTCTTCCTGCCCTTATCCCATATTACTTGGGGTTGGCGCAACACGTTTTTTTCTTCCATTCTGTCCTGTCACCCGTCAAACTATCACTAACTCCCTTTTTTTCATATCACTCCTCACACAATCTATCCATCTTTTCTTCGGCCTTCCTCTCCCTCTCCATCCATCTACATGGATACTTAGAACTCTTTTAGTAATATGCGCTTTATCCCTCCTCTTCACATGACCATACCAAGACAACCGATTACGTTTCAACTTTTCAGTCACTGGTGCTAGTTTCAAACTTCCTCTAATATACTCATTTCTCACTTTATCCATTCTAGTCACACCACACATCCATCTCAACATTCTCATCTCCGCTACATGCAATCTTTTTCATGATTGCAGACTCAGTATATGGTTCAAATTTCAACTCGATACCTCAACACGTTCCTGAGATAAAGGAACAGACAGATGGATAACAAAGTCATCCTATAAGGGTTAAATTTTTTTTCATTTGAGTTACGGAATCCTAAAAAAATATGATTTGGTAAAAAAACGTTCCACGTACCTGTCTAATGGATCCAGGAGTACAAAAGGTCCAACGTTTATGAGTCTGAAATCAGAATGCCCAATGATGCGTCCGGAATATTAAAATGTTTACGAGAGGTACCTGGAATTTCAACAGGCTTCATGATAAAAAAATAACTTTCATACCGAAAATATTTCGTGGACGAGCGTTTTGATTTCGGAGAAAAATGTAACGGATTTTTGAGTGATGTGTAGATAATATAAAACATTTGTTTTAGTATATGCGAAATCCGAAACACGTGTCTAGTATTTTTATGTAAAGAATCTATCTACAAAATTTCATAACTGTATCATGAAAAATAACAAAGTTATAAGCTTGTTATGTTGCCTAGTTGTCCGCACAAATACATGGTGAACGGGCAAGCGGCATTAGGGGTCAGCGCACGACCCCTAATGCCCGCTATAACCTGCCGTGACCTGTGTTGTACTTAGGGTCGGTGGTGTCCAACTTGTGACATGTTTTAAATATTTATGGGAAAAAATATAACACACGTGTATAAGTTGGAATCGATTCAGTTACTGATTCTGAAAAAACTGTATTCAGGTAACGCATATATACTAAAAATAATGTCATATAATTTGTTTTGTAGAGTTCTTCTGCTTTGGGTTAATGCTGGTAAACTGTTTCCAGGAATATATAAAACTAGCTGCTTTTATAATTATCCCAAGAGAAACACACTCGACACTCGAGGTAAAAAGTATTAGTATTAGTGCTAATGTTATAACGGCGAAAGTTTATGAGTGTATTGGTTTGTTACTTCTTCATGTTCGAACCGCTGAACTGATTTCGATGAAACTTGGTACACGGGCAAAACATGTCGTAGAATAGTACATACGATTCTTTTTATTCCAGGAATATGTTCCGTTGGGGTAATTTTCAATTTTCAGTCTACCAAGCCGTCTCATTCCATACTATTGCGGAAAAAGTCATTGGACAATGTCCTATTTAAAAAAAGGGCTAAAAAACAGTTTTTAATGAAAAATTTTTTTCATAGCTAGCTTTTATAGCTCGGTATTAATACTTATATAATTAATACTCGTCAAGACGAATCATACGAGCCCAAACTCGATGGGGTTGTCGTTTAACTACCGAGTTCCTATAGCCACCTTCCGGTTCCATCATCAGATCAGCTCCTTCTCACAATAATTTTGCATTATCATCCGATTTAAAATTTCAGCTCAATCGGTAACCGGGAAGTAGGTCAAATTTAATTTGCAAGATTTGATGAGACAAACATCGGGACAGGTGAAACTAAATAAAATCTTGTAAAAAACGAAAAGTAAGCAAAAAAAGAAAAGTTTCCCGTCAACAAATTGCGTTACGTCAATACGGCTATAGGGATATATGTTACACGAATTGTTCATGTTCCTCCCTACTAGATTGAGGTGTAAATAAATATATGTTTACATTTACATATAATATACGACGAGGTACGCGTATTTGTCATTCCTTACACGATGTGATTCTCGTCTGGAAGGTAAGGTCAGAAGATCAGGTGGCGCTGAAAATAGCTTGTCATAAAAGTCATTTGTCTGTCTTGGTTAGGTGGCGTTTTTAGTGAAGCGAAATTGGCTACAACGGAGAAGAACAGTGAAAAATGGCAAGCCAGTTTTTCCCCACTGCAAGCGCGGGGTGGCGGACGGCGAGCAACGGGTAGCTCGTTGTCCTACCGTCCGGTAACCGTCCGGACCGAACCTAAGTCGTCGACAGCGCGTACCTTTCCCGCGCGCCTCAAGGAGTTGTCAGCAACCGTAGGGGCCCAGCAGGGGTGAAGGCTACTGGGGCCAGGGATCGAAGGGCCAAGGATCGAAGGGCCAAGGATCGAAGGGCCAAGGGTGAAGTTTTCTACTATCGTTAACGATAATAGATTATCAACTTGGCTAGGGGTACTGATCGAAAGGCAGATCGTTTTAAACGTTAAAGTTTGATGATATTTCAATCCTCGTTTCGTTTCTTTTGAAGAAAATACCTTCTTTGTAATCCATTCAGTCAACATGACACCGTTGGAAAGCCTCTCACAAGGTTGTCCGTTTATCTGCTGAGAATCACAGGAATGCAGAGGTTGTGAGACGCACAGGACCATTTTCTGTTGAGGCCTTAGTCCAGCAGTGGACGCCTTTCGCTTGAAATGATGATGATGATGAGGAAGAGTGAATAATCCTATAACAGGTACACCGCAGTTTAATACTTCGCAGAATTCAACCGTCATGTTATGTTCTTCTGTATATATCAAAGGAGAAACTGACTGACTAACTGACATCCAAATCAATGCACAGCCGAAAATACAGGGACTAGGAACGTGACATTTTGCATAAGGTTTCCTTTTATGACACAATCGATCATTAGTATAGGATTTTCCAAAATTCATCCTCTAAGGGCACGAAACGGGGGTCCAAAGTTTGTATGGAGAAAACGGCTCACATGCGGATGAAACCGCTGGCAGAACCTATAGAAATTTTATCCGTACAACAAAGAATATCCATCTATTTTGTTAGACGTTCATCGACATTATACCAACGCTCAACGTCCGCAAAGTCTCCAAGAGATGCAAAATAAACTTCACAAAATTGCATACTTCAAAGTGAACATTCTGGAGACGAGAATTCTGATCAGTTTTCAGGGGTGTCAGGGGTGCTGGCTAAGCGATTTTTTCCGCACGACAAGTACAACCACTTGTGTATAAGGGCCATTGTAGAGACAAGTCTCTTTGAGAGCGTACAATCAGATAACTCCACTTACAAGGCGGAGATGAGATGTAAGAGATATCGGTATTTATCGTGATGTAGGTACTTCCTTTTATTGAACGATGTTTTGAGTTGATTTATTATTTATTTATATTGAAAAATAAAATAAGAAGGAAAAAGTATTTATTTGGTGACAGTCACTAGGATCACAGAAAGTAAATAAAATAAAAAGTGACAGTCAATAGAAAATAATAATGATATTGTGTGTACTTCACGCCTGTGCCAAAGAGTTTATTGCAGCATTGTTGTCTGACAGACAAACGGTATTTGATGCTGGATTAAGTAGAGATCAATATAAATTATTATTAAAGATAAACCAACATAATTAATTTCCAAACCTGCCTCCCTAGCCAAGTTCCAACCGTTTTGATTGCGTCGAACGCTTCTAGTTGGCCACGCACTCAGTTTTTTTGTTCTGACCAACTGGGTTACGTGCGCTCGCTTTCGCAGCATCAGGACAGCGCTCCTCAAGGATTCCACTAGTACGAAAACCCATATCGAACATGTTTTTGAAATGTTAAAGTTCTTCCGAAGAGTTTTTCAAAAGAAATTGATTTAAATTGAAAAATACGGATATATTCACTTGAAACTAACAGTCAGACTTGACTTTCTGTCTTATCCGTCGCTCACAGCTCCTATTTAGTATTGCAGAACTAGCTTGCCTTGCGTTACACTTTCATAGAAATATGTTGCCAGCGTTGCGACATAAACTTTATTGTACCCGAACTAGTTTCTCTAGGTTACAGGTAGAGCTAGAATTTACTGACTTAAATATTGCAAAGATACTCTTTTTTTTAATTCATATAAACTAGTGCTTGACTGCCATCCCGCCTGATGGTAAGTAGTGATGTAATCTCTGATAGTGAGGCGCACTAGTTTATGAGCTTAGGCGGGTTGGTGATTGTCACATGTCTTTGAATTTTTGATTCTAGGACATGCCGGTTTTCTCACGATGTTTTCCTTTACCGTTTTGAGAGCAGAGCATGGAATAAATTACACAGAGTAATGCGCCTGTCTAAGTCTGAACTAGCGACCTATAATTCGTAAGTCGGGGCCGTTACCACTGATCAATTTACTTAAATTCAAAATATCAGCTGGCCGCAATTAAATGCACAGACACTCTTACTGCCGGCTTATCGGGTACGAGTATTGTGTCCATTTAACGGTCAGATTTTCAAGGGACTATAAGCTTTAAGGTGGTGCATCATGAGTCACATTTTCACTGTTTTTTATACAACCGCTCATAACTGATTATGACGTTATTACACATTTTTCATTAGATATATTGGAAACACAGTATCTTGTGGATATTATCTAGGTTTCTATAGAAACCAATTTCTAAATTTTTGTACTAATCCAGTAAAAACCTCTGAAAATCTCCTATTTTGTATGAACTTTGACACTTCATAATTTGCCTAAAAATTAAAATAGTGAAAAAAGTAAAATTGCGATCCTTTTTCGTCAAACATCGCGTTGGGTTGCATTAAATGAAGTAACAAACTTTTAAACCATTTTCGATATTTACGATAGGCGAGTGGAAAAGGACTCTCTTAAGTCATTGGCCGTCACGATTATCAGCGCAATTGTCATTATTTCAAAGGAAGCATGCGATTTCAGAACTGTCAACGGCTACACAAACACTTTCATGCAAATGTGGTACAAGAATGGCATCATAAAGTTAACTTTTTAAATTCAACTTTTTCTTCTTTGCACAGTTTAAAGAACAGTGAGCGATATAGCACTAAAATGCAAAACAGGGATGCGGGTTCTAATTTCTTTTTGAGGGAAAATGTTTCAGAGAATAAATTAATTTTATATTTCTGCGTTTTTAGTTCCTTTGGGTAGTGTAATGTCTGATGTTCGTAGTTTTTACTGTACGTGAATTAATATAATATTTTGTACATTAAGTACACTGGTGAAAGCAGTGGTGGCTCAGCGGTAATGGCCCCGATTTACGAGTTGTAAGTCGCTGGTTCGAACCCAGCCAGGCGCATTATTTTGTGTAATTTATTTCATCACCACTGCTCTCAAAACGGTGAAGGAAAACATCGTGAGGAAACCGGCATGTCCTAGAGCCAAAAATTCGAAGACATAACATACCAACCCACACTGGGCCCGCGTGGTGGATGACGGCCCATTCCCTCTCCTAGAGAGGAGGCCTGAGTCCCAGCAGTGGGAACATTAAGTAAGTAAGTAAGTAAGTAAGTAAGTAAGTAAGTAAAACTTTATTTGTTTAAACATGGTGTACATGATACATTGCATGCAAGATAGTAGGTAATGAAGTATAAGTTCTGGCATGTTCAGCCGCATATCGTGGCGTACAAATATTTAGGAAGAGATGGTGCATAAACCGTGATCATCAAAATTTCATAGGTACTTGTTAAATTTAGTTTAGGTATGATTACATTTCAATAGCATAGTTCTAGATATAATTAAATTTCAAATAGTCATTATACAAATTAGTTAGTACAATTATCATTAAAATGTAATTTTTTTTTTTTCAAATAAAATATAATAACAAAAAAAAAATTACAATACACATGTCAACAACATAATTTTAAATAAATTTGAATGTCAAAAGTAGTCAATAAAATCATGATTTGCTGTCATTAAAATTACAATTATTCTAGAGTAAAAAAAAAAAAAAAGTATAATAATAGTAAAACAATACAATACATGTCGACAGCATTTTAAATTAAATTCAATGTCGAAGCAGTCAATAAAATTACGAATTACTGTCATTATTAAAATTACAATTATTTAGTATCAATTATTCAATGTCCAAAATTAAAAAAAAATTAAAAAAATATTATTATTTTTTATACAAAACAATATTAAAAATGTAATATTGTTATCTCAAAAACGAAGAAAATTGTCCTCTTTCATAAACTCTGCTACACTGTAATATGCTCTTTTAGTTAGAAAGCTCTTCAATTTACTTTTAAGAGCAGATTTATTTAAAGTTTTCCATGATTTAGGCAATTTGTTAAAAATGGTCGGAGCCATGCAAAAGATGCTCTTGCGCATAAGAGCCGTTTTAGCGGCCGGAACACAGAGTTTGAAATTATCACGTCTATTTCTTGGGAAAGCATTAGACAAATACTGAAATAAATGAGGATTACATTTAATGAACATCACTGCTTCGAGGATGTATAATGAGGGTAATGTTAATATCTTCCGTTCTATAAAATAAGGTTTACAGCTGTCCGTCGTTTGCAGTCTAAACATCGATCTAATGCACCTTTTTTGTGCTCGAAACGCTATTTCATTGTCTGTACTGTTCCCCCAAAAGATGACTCCATATCTAATAATTGATTCGGTTAATCCATAGTATGCAGTAATCAGTGCATCCGTGCTGAGAACCGCAGCAAGCTGTTGCAAAGCGTAGGCTGCACTGCTCAATTTTTTACTTAGTGCCTCTATTTGGGGTTTCCAATTTAATTTAGAATCTATAATTAGCCCTAGAAATTTTGTTGTGTCACTTTCATTGATATTTACATTATTAAATTTAATATCAGGATTGTTGACTGTTTGCATACGTTGTCTAAAGTGCATAACGTTAGTCTTTTTTAAATTAATTATTAAATTATTATCATTTAACCAATTTATAATAGATATTAGTGAATTATTAATGTCAAGTTCATATGTATTAATGTCATTACAAGCTATTGTCATAGTGCAATCGTCAGCAAAAAGTGTCATCGGTTGTTCAGTTACTTTAGGCAAGTCATTAATATACAATGTGAAAAGTGGAGGCCCCAATACACTGCCTTGAGGTACTCCATATATAACTTCGCGTTCCTCTGATCTTGAAATTTCTTCACGATTACTAATTTTATTTATTTTACATATTTCTGTAACTTGTTTACGATTATGAAGATAGGACTTAATTAATTCTAAAACATTGCCTCTAAAACCATAGGCTTCAAGTTTTTCTGCTAGGGTGTCATAATGAATTCAGCTGACAATTTACCTCGCTTCAAAATGTCAATATTGTAATCTCCAGCTAAAACTATATTCATACATTGCTGTTTAGATAAATATTTTAAAAGAGTTTCCAATTTATCAAAAAACTCATTGATATTATTTGAGTTAGGTACTCTATAAATACACACTATTATAATGTTATAGTCCGTCAATTTAATTGCGCAACACTCGAATATACCTAGCGAGGACATACTTGCTACATTGATCAATCCCTTCCATTGAATACCATGCTTAACAAGTATACATGCACCGCCTCGTTTACTTATCTGTCTACTGTAACAAGCCGCTAAACTATAATTAGGTAGATGTAGCTGATTCTCACAGCCAGCCATCATAAAATGCTCTGAAATGCATATTATATCCACATTAACATTTTGCTCTGAAAGTTCAAAAAGATGAACTGTGAGTAGGTCAACCTTATTTAAAAGACCAGCAATATTTTGGTGCAAGATATTTATGCTATTATGGGCGAAAAAAACAATTTGAGTGGGACGAGTCCATTGTCTTATTAATGAGTAGTAGTGAATTACTGTCATCGTCAGAAATTGTATTATTTAAAAGTCGCGAGTTATAAGTATTTTCTGCCTCCAAGACTAGGATGAAGTCTTGCAAATCCGAAATAATTTGCATAAAGCCAAAGTTATTCAGGTGCCCATATCGCTGATTATATGTATCCCATGTGTATGGAAGATTTAAATTCGAGTCCAAAATATACGCGTAATTGTATGTCTCAATATCCATATAAATTAAATTATTAAAAGTATCTACTCGGCTGTTAAACATAATATTGGTACTATCCATGTACTTAAATGTAGGCAGACATATTACAAAATTAGTATGATTTAGTGTTATTAACATCTCACGAATATAGGTTACTAATTTTATGTAATTATGGGTTTTCCTGAAATCCTCTTCACCAATAAAAATAATGCAATAGTCTGCACTAGTGAAATTTTGAACTTTTCGATTGATATTGTTTAATAAATATTTTATTCCACATTTAGGAGTATGATAATGACACATGTTATAGTTCTTTAAATGAGTTTCCTCACTCATTGCGTATATTCTGTTTGACGTTTCACTGCTCAGTACACATATGTTACTTTTTACACGTGGGGGCAAAGGATGTGGTGTATTTGCGTTAATATTATTCTGCGAGGCGTCGACGCCTTGAGACGCTCCAGGTTCTATATCTACTTGTCGTACACCGTGTGTAGTTTTTATATTTTCTGGTGTCTTCGTCTGTGTTGTCTTTGTACAAACAGCTGCTTTCTTCTTCGGTGTTTGGATTTTAGTCTTAAGGGGACTACACGCTATTACTTTGTACTTTTTATTTTTTTCTATTAAGTCGGCATTCGTTTTCTTAAGGTTGCTATTTTCTAATGATAATAATTCTATTTCCGTGTGTGCACTTTGTAGTTGAGTTTTAAGCTCTTCTAACTCTTTCTTATAAATGTTGATTTGATTTTCATCTTCATCTTCAGACATACCTGGCAAGGAATTAGAGGTACAATCCAACGTTTGCGAGCTTATAGCACTGGTATCAGGTTCCGACTGTCTGCGTGCTGCTCGAAAAGTGACATTTCCTGAGAAATTCATATTATGAATTTAAATTTGATTTCCAAAAAAAAAAGGGATATCACTTCCTGGGATTCAATTTTTTATTATGCTCGTTCGATGTCATCAGAATTGCAATATTTTTCTACCAATTACTACAATATTTCTTTGCACTGGTATCCCCAGCTGTCAGTTTTGCGCCTCTGGTGGCAGGTAGCGGTACTATATTGGTTGATCTATTCACCGCTTGATGACGTACTGGCGCTAGTTGTCGAACATTGATAACAGTCCAAAGGTCAATTTTCAAAGAAACTTGTCGTAACGGTGTTTACATTATTGTATTTCGCAATTTTTTCACTATTGCTATTATAAAAACTGCATTTATGTTCACTGTTTAATGTTAACTAGAGTAACATTAGGGTAAATTGGTATTATTATCACTTAGTTACTGTTTGTGAAGCGTTTTCAATTGGAACACAATACGGACTCAAGTTGGTTATTCACATGTTGATAATAGTCACAAATAATATCACATGCAAATTGTAGTTGTTGCACTGAGATACACTAAATTTTGATCCTTTTAGAAGGTTTTACTTAGAATTAAAAATTTTAAAATACGGAGAACTTTTTTGTAAACAATTGCCGGTGTTGCCAGTTGTGGGTTCTAACGTTTAAAAAGGCTGATGATGAAGTACACTGGTGTTGTCCCACTGTGTCGCAACTGTGTCCTTGTATATTCTGCCTAAAACGTCAAACTACTTGGGAGTTTAGTACAATATTTAATCATTTAGACTGACCTGTGATAGACTGGCCTGTTGGTCTAGTGGTTAGTGACCCTGACTGCTATGCCGGAGGTCGTGGGTTCGATTCCCACCCAGGACAAATGTTTATGTGATGAGCATGATCATTTGTTCTGTGTCTGGGTGTAATTTATCTATAATATGTATGTATTTAGAAATATATAAGTATGTTTATCAGTTGTCTAGTACCCATAACACAAGCTCTGCTTAGCTTGGGACTAGATCGCGTTGTGTGATAGTTGTGGAATATTATTATTATTATTTAGAAAAACGTTGATTGTTACTTAGCTCTTTGGCTAGTTTTTAGCTACATTAACGGGACAAGCCAAGTCAATGTAGGGTGTGTGTAGTTGGTGTAGAGTGGATGTTATGAGGAGAAATTTCATTTTCCTCTATCTGCATGAACTTTCTAACTATTCTGCAGGTGTTCAAAATTGCAGCTTTTTGGAGAGAAATGTAGGTAGAATCTTTTAAATCAATTAATTTTAGACTATTGTGAAGATGGTTAGGTATAACTCCTGTAGAAGAGACAACTATAGGCACGACATATACTTTTTCTTGCCTCCAGATTCTTGTTACTTCTTCTTTAAGTTCTGCATATTTACTTAATTTTTCTCCTATCGTCTTTTGTAAATTATGCGTATTGGGGACTGCAATATCTATGAGGTATGTAACTCTATTAACTTTATCTTGGAGAATGATGTCTGGTCTATTGTAGTGAATAGTTTTGTCAGTTAGAATGGCGCGATCGTAGTAGAGTTTGTGTGTAGTATTTTCTAAAATAGTTTGTGGGACGTAATTGTAATAAGGAGTGATAACATCTATCTATAACAACACAACAACAACAACAACAACAACAACAACAACATATATCTATTATTATTATTATCTCTTTATTTATTTTTTACACATATAAAATTACATTTTTAAATATTTTTTAACAAAATCATATTAAAAAAAAAAAACATTTAAAAATATAAAACTATAGTTTCCGCCGGTGTCGGGAGCAGGGTCCAAGCTACCGGTGGTTAGGGCTCCAGAGACAGGAACCTCCTCACAATGCGTGCCGTATCGAGGAGTACTGCCTTCTGTATCAGGCCCTTGATCCAACCGCGCAACGATAGCTTCGACAGATGGTCGTCGAAGCTTTTATTATTATTATTATTTAAAAAATGCTTATATCCGATACTATTTTTAAGGTTCTTCTATTATAATATACTAGCGACCCGCCCCGGCTTCGCTGGGGTGCAACATTATACATATAAACCTTCCTCTTGAATCACTGTATCTATTAAAAAAAACACATCAAAATCCGTTGCGTAGGTTTAAAGATTTAAGCGCACATAGGGATATAGGGACAGAAAAAGCGACTTTGTTTTATACTACGTAGTGATACACAACGCCGTCTAGTCCCAAGCTAAGCAGAGTTTGTGTTATGGGGACAACAGATAAAGATACTTATATAATAATATTTCTAAATACATATTATACATAAATTACACCCAGGCACAGAACAAATGATCATGCTCATCGCATAAACATTTGTCCTAGATGGGAAACAAACCCACAACCTCCGGCATAGCAGTCAGGGACACTAACTACTAGACCAACAGGCCAGTCGATAGTTATTCCTAAACAATGATCTGGATCTCTTAATCAACCTTGATTAATAATAATAATAATAATTTTTTGTTTAATCAGATTCAATAATCCAATTTAATATAGTATTTCTCATCAAAGAAAACATTATGATAAACGATAAAACCTAATAAAATCCTATAAGAACCTCCCTAAAACCTTTTAAATCTAAATAAGATTTCCACACTCGTAAATATAATTCGATTGAAGTAAAAGCCAGACATATTTCAGTAGTACCCTGAAATATTAAATTCGTCGTTGGCTCGACGCCGCATGAATTTGAATTTCGGCTAAGAATCTGTAACAAAGCCCTTGATATTCAGTTAAGTGACCAAGAAATAATCGCGAGTTTTTTAGATATGTTTCGCGACACAGATTTTCCTTTAAACGCACTGGGTTCTTAAAACGATGCGGTTTTCTGTCTTTCTGTCAAAACTTTACCTATGTTTTTTTTTTAAGGTGGGCAAAAATCATCGAATGACAACCCCCGCTTTTGGGTGGAGCGGGAGATAGTGTCAGACTCTTATTGACTAAAAATCCACCCCGTTCCTTCTAGCCTCTTTATACTGGGGCTCGAGTTTCCTTTCGGATAACCCTGGCCCCAGTAGGCTTCGACCCAGCTGGGCCCCTCCTGTTGCTGACAACTCCTTGAGGCGCGCGGGAACAGTGCGCGCCGTAACAGTGCGCATCGTCGACGTCTTGGGCTCGGTCCGGACAATTACCAGACGGTCGGACAGCGAGCTACCCATGGCTCGCCATCCGCGAGCCCGCGTCTATGGTGGCGACCGCCAACTTTTACCTATGTTGAGTCTGCCTTTCACTCTAGTTTGATGCAGCTGCATACCTGTATTTTATATAGATCTAGCTTTTGTCCGCGGCTTCGATCGCATACATAAAATATAGCTTATGTCACTCATGAATAAAGCAGGTTTTTATCGGAGAAATATTTTTCGCTATCGGTCCAGTACCTCAGAGATTACCTCCTACAAATGAAAAAACAAACTTTACCTCTTTATAATATTGTAGGTAGACTGTGTATATGAACTCCACACGCCAGTAATTGGAAACAACGATAGCTTATCCCAATACGACTAGAACAATGTAAAACCTAGAGCAACTACAAGCCATTTTGATGGGAACTACAGTGCTACTTTCAAACTTTTTCTAATATAATATGTCATCATCATCATCATCATTTCAGCTGACAGACGTCCACTGTTGGACATAGGCCTCCCCCAAGCGTCGCCACAATGATCGATCCTGCGCGTCTCGCATCCATCGCATTCCCGCAACCTTCACCAGGTCATCGGTCCACCTTGTAGGATGCCTTCCGTCGCTGCGTCTTCCAGTACGAGGTTGCCACTCCAGAACCTTTCGGCCCCAACGGCCATCTGTTCTGCGAGCAATGTGCCCTGCCCATTGCCACTTAAGTTTGGCGATTCTTCGTGCTATGTCGGCAACCTTGGTTCTCCTGTGGATATCTTCATTTCTGATTTGATCCCGCAAGGAGACTCCGAGCATAGCATATAATATAATATGTACAAAATAAAAATATTGATTACACTAAATTGTTTCTGAGGATCTGCGGTAGACTGTGCAGGGAAAGCCATAGAACAAAATAAAAACTCTTCGCCTTTTACGATACCAAAGACTGGCAGCAAGCTTCCAAGGAACAATAGGAAGGATTCTGCAAAAATAAAAGCATGAAATTGAGCTTTAAGCGCACTGCATTGTTACTGTTTATGACTTGAAAATCGCGTGACGAAGTTTTACGGTAGTTGTTAGTAGTTTTAGTTTTTATTACTTTCGAACAACGTGACATGGGCATTAAAAATACAGTTTTACTAGACCTAACTGAATATTTTATGAGTTATTTCGTGATATATTGCTGATTTCGTGGGTTCGCTGCAGCTGGGTTTAATGGGGCAAATTTTGTTTGCATTTTGGGCAATTTGGTTGTATTTATAAAGAAAAAAATATGTTTATTCTCTGGCATCAAAGCACGTAGTTTGTTAATACTAACATATGAATTTAGAATAAAATAGAATAACCCAAAGGTTGACTGGAAGAGAATACCTAAGGCATTAAATCCGCCTCTGTGCTCATGTGCATGAAGTGTTAAATAAATAAATATTGTACACCAAAATAGTCCTCATCATCATATCAGGCGAAAGACGTCCACTGCTGGATATAGGCGTCCCCCAAGCGTCGCCACAACGACCGGTCCTGTGCGTCATGCATCCATCGGATTCCCGCGACTATGACCCGGTCATCGGTCCACCTTGTTGGAGGCCTTCCAACGCTGTGTCTTCCGGTACGTAGTTGCCACTCCAGAACCTTTCGTCCCCATCGACCATCTGTTCTGCGTGCAATGTGCCCTGCCCATTGCCACTTAAGTTTGGCGACTCTTCGACCTATGTCGGTAACCGTGGTACTCCAAAATAGTAACAAAACTTTTTACAGTAACTTAAATCTATAGGTACAATGGCGGTCTTATCGCTGACTGCGATATTTATCAAACAACCTCAGGATGGATAGTGTTTTTCAGAAATAACTATGTATTAGTAGGTGTTTACAAATCAAACAGGTACACACAAACTATCTAAAAATCAGAATGGTTCATCAATCGCCATGGAGAGACTGGGCTGGACTGGGCCCGCGTGGTGGATTACGGCCCATTCCCTCTCCTAAAGAGGAGACCTGAGTCCCAGCAGTGGGAACATTAAAAGGCTGAAACTTTGTGCAGCATGTGGTAAAATGTTGACTTTACATTCATGTAGATTTTACAAGCTTTTATTTAGTTTTACCTTTCCCGATGTTTGTCTGTCATCAAATCTTGCAAATTAAATTTGACCTACTTCCCAATTACCGATTGAGCTGAAATTTTGCATGCATGTGTAAATCAGATGACAATGCAAAATTATTATGGCATGGAGCTGATCTGATGATGGAACTGGATGGCTATAGGAACTTCGTAGTTAAACGACACAACCCCATCGAGTTTGGACTCGTATGATTCGTCTTGACGAGTATTAATTATATAGGTATACCCAGCTATAAAAGCTTGGTATCAAAAAACGATTTTCATTAAAAGCTTGTTTTTATTGGTTTTACTCTGTTGTTGCATATTCCCACGGGAACCATTCGCTCTTTAAGATAAAAAAAAACAATGACACTCAGGGGTAATTTATCGACCTCAGTTGGAGTATTCTCGGAAAATGTATTGCAATATAAGATATTTTATTATTCAAATAAATAATTCGAACATTTTTGTACAATAAGATTCCACAACATTTCACACAACTCCATCTAGTCCCAAACTAAACAGAGCTTGCACTATGAGTATTAGACAACTGATAAACATGCTTATTTTTTTATTCTTGATAGGCTCGCGTTTGACCACCATCTCACCTGATGGTAAGCGATGATGTGGTCGACGATGGAGCACGCTAGCCTAGAAGCAATCTATTCCCTCTTGGCTAGAAGACCCCCAAGTTGTAGCTATCAGGAAACACAGACTCCGGCAGGGAATTCCAAGGAGTGGAATTCCCTGCCGGAGGCTGTACGCACAATAAATGTATTTCCAAAACGCTTATACAACTAGTTAGTAGCTTAGTTTTAGTATATGCGACAACCGAAACACGTGTCTAGTATTTTTATGTAAAAAAATTATGTACAAATAATAACTGTATCATGAAGTCACAAAGTTATATCAGCTTGTTATGTCAGCAAAAATACATAGTCACCGGGCCATCTAGGTGACACAGGGATTATAATAATATATAATAATAATAATAAAATTTAACCCTTCAGATACCGTCAATTAGAGACACAATAGTAAGACAATAGATGCGCGGCCACCGGTGGTCGCTTGGGGATTCATGAAATAAATTGGTGTAAAAACTATTGGAATCCATTTAGTTACTGATTCTGAACAAACAATAATTATTCAGGTTTCGCATAAATTAAAAATAAGGCAGTATATTTCTAAATACATATTATAAATAAACACCCACACAGAGAACAAATTATCGTGCTTTGTGAGCACGATAATTTGTTATTTGTCTTGTGTGGTAATTGAGCCAATAACCACCAGCATAGCAGTCAGATCCACTAGATCAATACATAAAGCCTCATTTGTGTCCAAGTAGGTCTATGTGAAATAATATATATATATATATATATATATAGCTTTTTAATAAATTATGTATTTAAATTTTAAAAAAATCACTTGGGAATTGTAGCGTGTTTCCAGCCCAGTGCGTAGCCATCCATTCAGAGGCTTTCTTTAATCCCCTTGTGGCAAAATAAAAAGATCTACCTTGTCTGTTTTTTGTTCTTCTGTAATTTGTACATTTCAAGCCACACTGACTTCGCCTTTAAATTCTACTTAGATTTTATTTTTCTAGAAAGTTTTTATATTTGATTGACTGACCTAATATTTATTTTTAATTTGATTGTTTCTTTTTATAGCATGAAAAAGAATGGAGAACTAAATTAATTTTTACATCGTAAAGTTGAACTGAGTCTGAAATCTCTTTAGATTTTTTTAGAAAGTTTTTATTTGATTGATCTTAATATTTTTTTAAATCTCATTGTTTTTTTATTAGACGAACAAGAACTGATTTCTCTATTTTCTAATCAAATAAAGTTATTCTTATTACATTTACAGACGTGTTCATAAATAAATGAAAAGGTCAAAGTTAGGGGTAACTTTGACGACCTTCTTATTACATATATTTTTTTTAATAACGGGCTATCTTTTGGCCGCGTACATAAAATATAGTTTGTGTCATTCAGGAATGAAGCAGCTTTCTATCGGTGTAAAAATTGTAGCAATTGGACCAGTACTTTCAGAGATTACCTCCTACAAACAAAAAAACATGAAAACAAAAAACAAACCTTACCTATTTATTATATTAGTGTAGATAAGCTCTCGTTTGACCACTATCTCACCTGATAGTAAGAAGATGACTCTTTGAAGTCGAAAGAATTATGTCTCATTCATCTGGCCTAGTTTTTTTTTTTTACAATTTGATTTTTTTTATTTACCTATTAGTTTTTCGCAATCACTAAATGTATCAAAGGCACTCATTTCCGTCCAGTGGCTTACGACACAAAATAGATAGTTACGAAAACTAGGACAGATGAATGAGATACTCTCTCTGTTTCAAAGAATCACCCAAGAAATTATGTGGCCGACAATGGAGCACGTTTTCCTAAAAGTAATCTATTCACTTTTGACTTAAAGACCCCCAGATTGCAGCTTTCAGATAACACAGACTCCGGCAGGTAATTCCACTCCTTAGCTGTACGCACAACATGTGTGGTTTTTCCGCACCCTCAAACTAAATAGAATAGACTTTAATGTTGTGTGTGTGAGTGTCTCTAATTATCACGATTGAAGAGTTAAAACAATATAAAACCAACAAAAGACATGGCCGAATCCTGCCCAAATCAATTCTCACGGACATTCATTATGATTTTATAAAAAAATCTTATTTAATAAATATTAATAAATTCACATCAATCACATTTCTCTGGAACATGCGAGAAATAATCCCAAAAAAAATATGTGCGTTAATTATTTTTATGTTGTTTTGTATCATTGCAATCATGGCGTAAACTTAGACACGTTTGGTTATACGCATCAGACCATCTCTGTAGGTATCTATCAGTAGTAAGCCTGAAGGTAAAAAAATATAAAACACCCGTAAAAGCCAGAATTGTATTTCTAAGGTACCTCAAAAAAGTTAACGGTTTCACGATTATCGCAGACACCACTTTTCCAGTTGCCGCGTGTCTTGATGGAGTTCCATTATGAATCGACAATTTTTTCCAAGAGTGTAACCAAACGTCTTTTGACATTTCTGTTCTTTAAACTAAACTGTCAAAATTGTATGTGTCAGTCTTGCGTCGATTTTACAACATATTATTGTTTTGTGTTTTAGTGACTGTATTGGATTTTTAAACTTAGCACGCTATCCTTTAACGGACTTTCCTTTACGCTTCTAATATTAATATTGAGCTGTGCATAGATATTGAATTGGTTTGGTTACGATTTGAATTCAGACGCTTATGAAGTCAAGGTGCCTGAATTGAATTGTGGCTTATAATCGAATATGAAGGCACATTGTAAGAACTTTAACACCGTAATTACAAAATACATTGGCTGATATACATAAACAAGTTGAAGAACTACAGGAAAAATGAATCGGAAACGCTTGAACTACTTTCGATTCAACCAGTTGCTAATCAAGCAAATATAACGGCACCAGCCTCATACTTGATAACATATTTTCGAAGCTGGCTAGTTCTTCTTTTCGAGATTTATGAAAACATTGAATGTGTCTTGTCTGAGTGATTATTGTAGTGATAATGTGTTAAAATATTAAGAAATAAATATATTTAAGCAAATGTAAGTACTTACTTATTTATATGACTAAATAAAAATTCAAGTGTTATGTTTTTAGTGTTTTATTGCATGTCCAATTGTATATTTTTTTCAAATTCACCTAAATATCCAAAAATATCAGTATGACGATGAGCTCTTCTTCGAAATCGCAGCTTGTTTATGTCGACGGTTGAAAGTGACTATTACCAATATACATTAATGTGATTACGTTTTACTTGGTCTTTTGATTTTTTACTCATAATCCACTATTTGCCTTTATGAATATGTATCACTGGTAGTGTTTCATACATTTTCATGGAATTATACCTACCCGAAGTCTGAAAGGCGTTCTCATACTAACTTACTGTCACTTTAACGTTGTAGATCATTGTTGTTTTGATGTCAATCATTGCTATTCAAAATGATTAGGCGTTTCTTTTGAAATCTTATTTATAGTGTCTCTCGCCTGTTCTCTGATCATAGAACTTGAACTACTCGAACACTAAAGCCGTACCTTTAAGCTTTAATACGATGTACCGTTTGTTTGTACATGAATATTTTTAGCTTGGGCACAGCTCCCTACTAATTCCGGCCATGTCATTTCAAGCGTTTTTGCGAATGACATCCTCATGACAGGCTACACAGTAAAGCTTTTGACGAATACCTCTTTTAATTTTAGAATTTGACATTAAATGTTAAACTCTAGCATGCATGAATACCTGTCAAACTGGCGATAAATATTATGGTTTCACGTAAGTATTACTTTTTCACTCCAGATATCGTTTTTACTGTTCACAAAACGAACAAAACGGAATTAATTAATCGTTGCATAATCATATGAAGTGAAAATGTGTAATCAGATAATCTGACTTTGGATTACGTGATTACGCGTTTTTATTATATTGTATTTGCTACAAGATTCAAGTCTGGTTAAAATCTTGGCGGGAGAGATGTGGCTGATAAAACATTCGATATTAATGCATCTGTGATCAATGTCAGTTCTGATCAGTTTTAAGATTTTGTCATCTAGACTAATAACTATTATAAAGAGCTAAAGTATGTTTTTTGTTTGTAGGGGGTAATCTCTGAAAGTACTGGTCCGATTGCAGAATTTTTTTCACCGATAGGATTATGCTTTATTTTTGAATGGCATAAACACCATAATGAATAGGGTTGAGTATCCTATTGAGGGGCACTGGAATAAGGTACACAGATCGGGCGATGTTCTATGTAATATGAAGTAAAAATAGAATGACTAGCTGTTTAGAATAACTTTTAACTTTTACTGAAACTTATAGGGAATTATGTTCTGATAATTACTTTTACTATTTTACTCTCATTTAAATGTCATTTATTTAGGTGACATGTTTATTTTATTATCACTTCATGACATTTAAATTGTTGTTTACATATTATATTAATTTAATTTATTTTTGTGTACTTATTTTGAATTTTAATAGATACTAACATAGTTCTAAGTTAATATTGTTACTAACAATCCTATGAGTGCAAACTTGAAATAAAAAATCATTATTATTATATATTTTATGTACGCGGGCGAAGCTGCGAGCAAAATTTTTTTATGCCTTTTTTGTCCTCACCTGTGTATTGGTACATTCCATACAAAATAGACCTATTTTCTGTTAACCTCAAGGTATGTTGGCATTTATTTTATTCATTATATACCGCCCAAAATATCATTTGTTAAGGTAACACTCCACTACAGTCCAATGCTAAGCTACGCAAGAGTATTTAGCTTCGCTGTGTATAATAATGTAGATGAGTTTGTTTGCCACGGGAACGTTTGAAAGAGTTACCGTGGTCTTTGACTGCAAGGTGGGTTTTTCTCGATCTATTCTAGAGCGGCAGAAGTCATTTGATGACTTTTCATCTTAATAAAAAACGGTGGGCTAATCCATCACTCGCCACGGTGACACTAAGCACAGATGCGTGTCAGTAAAAAAGATATCTGCAGAGCCTGCTCACAGAGCACAGAGATGCCAAAGCGTATGGCATTAATCTAGAGTATTGAAGTGCCCCAGTGTGCTGCTAGAGAGGGCAGTGTCAATACTTTCTATACAACCAAGCGCTGAAAATGTTGCAAATGTTTAGTCTCGGAAATTGGCCTATAAAAATGAAACGTCTATAGTCACTACCGATGCTATCGCGGGCTGTCGACTTCCTGCTCACCTTAGCTAGCAGTGGATGGTCGTCTTTATCGTACCGTCTGTCGATGTTTTGAACACGCTTGAGCAGTGTAGGTGTACTGCCTAAAACTCAGTAATACGACGTTTGTATGATATGCTTTTGTTCCATAAATAAACAAATGCTGCCTATGTTAGGGTTAGTCTGAGAATTTGAACTTTGTAACACGTGGTTTAAATTCATGTGTGAGACACATAAATTTAACATACATTGTAGCATCTGAAGCCTATAACTGGGACCTATAGGTTTACTTCTGAAAGGAAAACTCATGGTCTTGGAATACAAACTAAGGGAAAAGAAGAATTACAGGTGTGATTTTAGTCAGTAAAAGTCTGACATGCTTCCACATTTAATTGAATGATTTCCTACCTTAAAAAAATATCACTGAACCGATTATTGTGAAATGTCACAGTTATACATTGTCAGTTGTGCAGAGGAACAGTTATATTTTCTTTTTGTACCTTCTTACGTCAAAAAAAGAACTGTTCTTGAAGAAAAGAACCATAAGTTTCAATGGTCACCTTTTTTATTTTAGGACGCTACGTGCCCAACAAATTAAAATTGATTTATATTATTAATCGTTTGAAGGTACTCCTACAATACAAAAGGTTTTACATGGTACATAATATTGTAGGTACAATTGGGTACAAATAAATGGCGTTGCGGCTGGTGGAAAAAGTCGCGGAGGTTTGTTATAATACGTCCGTACCGGTTGGCGATCGGGCTCTCTCTCCGGTGCCTGCGCTTATCTGCTTGCGCTAGCGCATGAGATGCGCGGGCGGTGGGGGAATGGTGCGAGCATGTGATAAGATGGCAAAGCATTGCAAACGCAATGTAGCAATACCACAACCTACTCGACATTTTCCTGCATTATGAATTTATTTTCAAGAACTTATTTGTCACGAGCGAACTCCAGCAAAAGCTAGTTTCAAATAATACTAAAGAACATACCCACTTTCTCACTTTTCCAAAGCAGCAGACATCGTAGTACTTAGCAAAAAGAAAAAATAACAAAAAAAACTGAGCTAACATCGAAGTTTTGAAGAACCAGCAAGTCTTGCTATACAAATATTTTTATTTGGATCTCCGGAAAGTTCTCAAAGGAAGCACTCATTATGTAAACACGCCTTACTGAATCCACTTCTAGGAGTTTTCAAGAAATCCTGGAGCTACAGAATACAAAGAAATTAGATCAAAATAGTTAGAAAAACATTTTTTAACTTAATTTCATTTGCTTCCGATGTAACGTGCAGTGTAGTTTGTATATCGGATTGAATGTGAATAATACATTGAGAATCATTTGAGAATGAAATGGTAGTAGGTTGTTTAGGTAGGTCGGTCGGTTCTGGAGTAATGACCTACTTGTGTGCGCAATCTGCCATATAGGCCATTGCAGATCGTATCCAAGTCGCAGAAGTACCGGAAGACGCAGCGCTGGACAACCTCCCACAAGAAGGATCGAGGAACTGAAGAGGATCGCGAGAATCTGATGGATGCGAGACACACAGGACCGTTCATTGTAGCTACACCTGGGGGGGGAGGAGGGCTATGTCGATTGCATTTACCATCAGGTGGGATCGTAGCCAGTTTCATAAAACAACATTTCCATAGCTAAATACTTATTATGAGTACCTACATTGATGTCTTATGGTAACAAATAAGAAAAAAGGACAAAAATATAAGCTTCAAGGCCAAACACTACCAAAAGCGGCAGGTTACTAAAAGAATAAGATAGGCAACAAGGATAAATGTGGGGTCTAATCCAAAGGATTATGATCTTTTTGACTCATACCTCATTATTTCAGAGGAGAAAAGCCTATGAACAACTTTTACAATGAGAACAACGAGGAAAACAAACCATTTGCCCGTAAGCCGTGGGCACAGATGATTTGCAGAAACAACCTTTTTGGACAAGAAACAGTTTCATTTTACATGGCTATTTCAGTCTTGATCCTGGGTGGAACTTACTCCCGGAATAAAAGTAAGTATATCCTACTATCTAGCGCGCGTGAATATCGGTTTCTCCATACAAACTTTGGACCCAAGTTACATCCTCTTAGGGGTTGAATTCCGAGAAATCCGTTCTTATCGGATGTTCACACTCTAAAACGAACTTATTGAGTTACACTATACACACAATACGCTACTATTATAAAACATAAAAGTCTTAAGGTGAGTATAGACTACAACATTTTCTGGAGCATTTCTGTGTAGTGTAACGTTCTTACAAATGGTAAAATACAGGCAAAAGCTCAGTTTCCAAGACATTTCCATGTAATGTAACGTTCCTGCGAATGCTCAGCGTTATGTTACGGATAAATGCTCGAAGCGAGTGTGCATTTACCAACATTTCGTTGTACCTTGCGTTCATTTTTTTTTTAATGTCACCCCGCAACCGCGCATCGCCCGCACTCGTGGCCCGACGAAATGTTTCACCAATACGCTCGACGAAATGTTACACCAATATGTTCGTTGGTTTGTAACAAAGAAGCGAGCGTGCTCGACGTTTCGTTCGTAAAAGGATGATACACTAGAACATATCATAGAGCGGCTCGTTGTTCTGTTACAAGTAAATGTTGTAGTTTATACTCACCTTTACACTCACTATCGCTATTCATTAGATGATTCACTACATAAAAAAACCCTGAGTAGTATTCATTTGTTTTTGTTTAGAGAACGCTACCGATGCCATTAATTAAACTAAACACCTTCAGTGTCTCGGTTCTTAGTAAAAGAATTTAAATGTGAGAACATTTAAAGAGAGTAAATGTTGAGTGCTTCACTTGCTTACCAAGTTGTAATTAAAGAAAACTGAGAGAGCAGCTATTAAGTAAATTCATTTATTAGTTCTGCGGTCTCTTGTAAAGGATACTTGTTGCTAGTAGTATGTTTTTTATTGTTGATCAACTCGCGCTTGACCACTCTCTCCTGATAGAAAGCGAAAATGTGGTCGACAATGGAGCACGCTAGCCTAAAAGTAACAAATTCACTTTTGACGTAAAGGTCCCTAAGCACGCCATAATCATGGCGGTAAGTCCTCATTGAGGAGTAGCTGGAAAGAAGTCACAGTGACCTTATCTTCTGCATGACGAAGATCCTTATCGGACATGAGTTCAGGAGGTTTCTGAACTGGTTTCTTTGCGGAAGAGATGTCCAGGTGTTACCGTTATGTGGCAGTGTGCCCCACTTACGGTGTATCACCGTGTCCACGCTAGAGCGATTGCCTTCAGCGACTTCTTGTGCGGACTCTGGTACAGGCCATGGTCCGAAGCGAAGGGAAATGGGAGGCCGTCATTTACTTCAGCAAAGTAGGAAAGCTAGCGAAGGAGGCGGCCGCACGCGTGAG
The DNA here is from genome assembly GCA_949319445.1 of Mythimna lalbum. Taxonomy (NCBI): domain Eukaryota; kingdom Metazoa; phylum Arthropoda; class Insecta; order Lepidoptera; family Noctuidae; genus Mythimna; species Mythimna lalbum. Next base: position 4,559,191 of record OX439357.1, on the reverse strand, counting down.
GGAACGGATTGCCTCTCGCCTCACTTCTAGCTACCGTAAGAGTGGGCTTGCCGACGTTGAGCAATGGCTTGCTCGCCGTCCAACCGTGCGGGCCGAGCTCGAGTCGTCGAAGGCGCGTAGTGTCCCACGCACGCCTCGAAGAGATATAAGCAAAACCGGATGGGCCCAGCAGGGTCGAAGCCTACTGGGACCATGGGTAATTGGGTAATCCGAAAGGGAGCGTTGGAGTCTTGGAAGCCAAAAAAGAAACACAGATTTGGTTTTAGTCAGTAAAAGTCTGGCAAGGCTCCTCACTCCACCCTGGTGAAAGAAATGGAGCCAGGGTTAGCTCCAAAAGGTAGCTCACCTCTAAATGAAAGGCACGAAGGGACGGGGTGATTTTTTTAGTCAGTAAGAGTCTGACACTGTCTCCCGCTCTGCACAAGGGCAGGGGATGTCATTTGGATGATTTTCATCCACCAAAAAAAAAAACCCTTGGAGAAAGAGAAATCATAAGATAATCTCCCACCTCTCAAAAACGCCCTACTTATCAACTACCGTACAGTTTTCGAGCAACAATTGGATAGGTAAAACTCCATCTCAAAACAAACAGTTTCAATACATATCCTTTTTATTAAGATTATCTGGGATATCGAAACCGAAACGGAATCTCTGTGGAGTGTAAATGCATTTTTCCTGCACTTGTATCGTCTATCCGCTCTAGAACGAATATCGACAAACTAAATTGTATTGTCCAAATGCATGAACGCTTTCGGAAGCAAACTGAACAAGCAATTTTGTAGTAGGTGTGCTCATACTTGTCACTCAGCATCATGTCGCTTGATTCAGACTAGATATTTGTTAAATAAATCCTTTTTATTTATTTTTAACAGTTTATGTACAAACAAATAAAAAGGATTTAACTGAATTTTATTTCAATTAAAGGTTCTATACAAAACATTTTGGCTGACTGTATTAGATCCTTGAATTTCTTTCAGTATTAGTTAGAGTAATGGTATCCGTTCGGAATAGGCAATAAATACGGGCTCAAACAAATACCAGTGGTATTAGATGAGTGGTATTAAAATGGAATAAATCAGTGGTTTGACCATCTCCCTAACTTCTTTCTAAGGGTGCATTTAAAGTCTCACCGCAAGCGGCTGAATAACTGTGTTTTATATGGAGCTTTGGAACGCTTGGAGGGTTGATAGCAGTCTATCAACCCTCTACAACCTAGTCTAACTAACTACGAGGGCGGTCCAATAATTACTAAGCCTCATCACCCGATGGGGTCCACTATAGACAGGGTTATTTGTAAAACACTAACGACTTTGCAGGACTGTAGTACAACAACACAAAACACACACACACATGTGTATGTGCATGTGTATTACTAACATCATAAACAACAACTCTGTTAAGAACAAACCTTCAAGATTTCGTTGTTCTATGTAACTCATTTCAACGCTGTATTTTGCTATACTTACTTACGTCTCTATGATGCAACGTAAACGCATGAAGCCCCCCTCTCTGATATTGTACTATTGCTTGTTTCGCATAGATTTAAATGTAATATATAGGACGTTTAATTTAAATATTTTTATTTTTGTATGAAAATCTGATGAAGTAAAAATTTGTAATTTTTTTAAAAGTCAAAAAACAAAAGCTGTTGTTAGTACTATAGTCCTGAGAGGTTGCCAGTGTTTTACAAATAACCCTGTGTATATATAGGGACATGAAAATATTACTTTAATGTAACGTACGAGTAATCCTTTTGAGAGTTACTCTCAAAATTTTAGCCGAATCCATGCCGAATCGGTCTTGTTTTTTGATCTGTTATTTGTTTTTTTTGACTGCGTCTGGAAACGGGCCTGTCGGCAGATTTTAGAAACAAGTTTTCAACGAAAATCATTATTTCATAGCAAGCTTTTATAGCGCTGTTTGTACCTATATACTTAATTCTCGTCAAGACGAATCATACGAGCCCAAACTCGATGGGATTGTATCGTTAACTACCGAGTTCCTATAAACACCTTCCATTGCCATCATCAGATCATCTCCATGTTATAATAATTTTGCATCGACATCTGATATACACAGTATGCAAAATTTCAGCTCAATCGGTAACCGAGAAGTGGGTCAAATTTTATTTGCAAGATTTGATTACAGACAAACATCGGGACAGGTGAAACTAAATAAAAGCTTGTAAAATGGAAAAAGAACAGTACTGGTCAGTGATTCGAATCTTGTTTTTGAAAGAGAAATAGTGTGACATGTGACTTCTTTCTGGAAAAGCCAATTGCCAGGCACAAATTTGATTCAAATCGACGTTATTACCGCCACAAAGGCTTATTTTGCAGATCTTTAGAAAATTTATTTTCAGACTGGTTAAAGAATTTGTTAAAGGAGATTATGTTTAGAAATAAATCACCTCTTTTCGAAAAAAATCTTTTTTCTTTTGTAGGCTAAGTACTTATTAGTCCGCCCTCGCATGTGTGGGTAGATTTTTTTTTTACTCCTCGTGTAAAATCATTCTAATATTATTTATAAAAGTGAACGATTGTACTAGTATGTAGTGTATACGAATGTGCTTACATTCCAAAGTTCAAATAACTAAACGAATATAGATGAATTTTGATACAAGAGTAGACTATGCCCTGCAAAATGATATGTGATGCTTTATTACTATGTTCCCTTAGGACGAAAGTCTGACTTGCACTTGCCCAGTTTTTTTTTTTATTCTAATGCTTGACTGCGATCTCACCTGATGGTAAGCAGTGATGCAATCGTTGATGGTGAGGCGCACTAGTTTATTAAGAGCCTAGTCACTCTAGCCTTGAAGGCACTCCAATTATAATCGGAAAAAAATCTTAAGAGAAGAAGGAACTGTTGCCTAGCAGTGAGACACCAATTAAACAAGCTTTTAATGAAAATTATTTTTTCACTTCAAGCCAAGACGTGACTTTTCGTCGAGACGAATCATACGAGCCCAAACTCGATGAGGTTATGTCGTTTAACTACCAAGTTCCTATAGTCACCTCCTGGTTCCATCATCAGAACAGCTCTTTGTCTTAATAATTTTGCATTGTCATCTGATTTACACTTCAATGCTAAATTTCAGCTCAATTGGCAACCGGGAAGTTAGTCAAATTTAATTGACAAGATTTGATTACAGACAAACATCGGGACAGGTGAAACTAAATAAAAACTTGTAAATAAAAAGTAGGTATTTGTGTGAGCGACCTGATAAATCCCATCCTAAACTAAAACTTCCTGTTTAAGCTACAGAGATCTTCAAACGAAATCCCAGTAGCTTTTCAGCTTGAAAATAGTATTTAATACAAAAGTATTAAGTCTTAAACCTCATTATCACTGGAATAGCTCCATAGGAACGAATCTCGTTTAAAATAAGCCTCATTAATCCTAGAAGTAAAATTAAGACGAGCGTTTCCCGAGGGTCCAAAGACCTGTCTTTAGTAAAAGATGGTAAGGTTCAAGGAAAAAAGGTTCCCTGACAAAGATTAGTTATATAGAAGGGACAGAGTACAGGGATTATGTAAAGTGAGTGGAATGAAAACTAAATCTTTGCATTTTGTTGAAGAAAGTGGTTATAGCCATAAGTTAGGTGATGTATATAGTGTGGGTTGACACTCTGCCTTTTGGATAGGGTCCAAAATGATTTAATTTATTTATTTATTTTATTTATTTATTCATTTATGTACTCACAAACACTTAAAAAAATGAAATTAACAAATACAGAAAAAAGAGTACAATGGTACTGCTTATTTCAAATGAAATTTCTTCCAGCAGACCTGCGACAGGAGAGTTGGATGAGAGATGTAGACACAGTGTATACAAATAAATGGGAGAAAAAAAAATTACTATAACTATCTAAATTAAATCATATAATACATATATAAATATATCAAAATAGATACAATACATAAATTAAATTTATTTAAATTTATTTATTACAATTTTATTACTCTCTGCATTTAAAGTTGAAGTCAACAGGTGTAGAGTCAACAATAATTTTGTATTTAAATTATTTAAAAATAAATGGAGGGTTAAAAATACGTATTCGTATACTTTTTTTTTAATACTTTTTTTTTATTTTTTTTTACGGAATAATCATAATCATCAATAAACACTAAATAAAATAATGTTTTTAAATAAAATTAGCATTAGTTAATTTATTTATTACAATCTATTAAGATACTAACGACAAAATTGTAAAAAAATTAAACCTACTCCAATAGTCCCTGAGGCGGGATAAGTCAGACTTATCCCGGCGCAAAGGTGCCCAAACTTTGTGGTGACACTTGGGGGAGGCCTACAGCTGGCAGCGGGCGTCTTTCGGCTGAAATTATGTTGATGACTAATTAAAAGAATATATCAAAAGTAAACTATTTTTTTTTCCATGATACTCTTTGAAACACATTGCGACCCTCAAACACTCCGTCAAAATGTCTTCTATATAAATTTTTCAGTTAATCTATGGTGTAAGCCTGTAAGGGGTTTATAATAATAAAACATTCATGGGTTATGATTGCTCAACATTCATGACGTCATTTTGTCTCGTGAACATTGAAGCAATGTGTCTTTAAGGGGAAAAAATACATCCTCCATTTTATGGAGATTTCTATGGCTCATTATATGTGGCTTTAGAGGGGCTCCAAAGGGGACATTTTTTATTTTTTATTTTCCCAGTTTTTGTCCCACCTGAGGAAATTGTGTGGAATCGGTTGGGCATGTGATGTGGAGGAATGAAAGAATAGTGGTGTAGGAAAGTTTTGAGTTTGCATGTGGAGTATTTTATTTATTTGGATCTTCAACAAAGGACACACAGATACAATAGAAGTAAGTAAGTACGTAAAATTTATTTGCATAGGGTACAATGATTAGGTGTAACAATAGTTAGGTGAGCCATGTACAATCTACCTTATATTAGGCATGCAAATGTTAATGAGGTCCTTAACAATATAATTTACATAAATCAATCAGAAAAAACAAAATCAATCAAATAAAAAAAATAAAAAAATCATTAAGTATGTCAACGAATAATAAAAATAATAATAATCATCATTAGTAAAGAAAAAAAATAAAAAAATCAAAAGAAATCTCAACTACTCATGGGTTAAAAGCGACGAAGGAAATAGTATCAGTTTTTAGTCAGTAAAGTCTGACACTATCTCCCACTCCGCCCAAGAGCGGGGGATGTCATTAGCTGATTTTTCCACCTTAAAAAACTACTCATGGTGTCCTCAAATGTGTACTCCTTCAGTTACTGGAGGCCACAGCATGCAGATTAGTTAGATGAAAGATAAAAATATGAAAGTATAAGAGTATGGGAAGATCAAATAAAAATAGGGTAGACGAAATGAAAGGTAAACAACTAATAAAGACAAATTATTGAATACTAGCTGCTCCCAGCGGCTTCGCCCAAGTGATAGCAGAAAATTATCCCAAGGGAACATACTTCCGGGATAAAAAGTATCCTAAGTCTTATTCCAGGACATGGTCTATCCGTGTACCAAGTTACATTAAAATCGGTTTTGCCATTTAGGCGTGAAGACGTAACAAACAAACAAACTCACTTTCGCTTTTATAATATTTCTAAGGATTTAAGAAGAAGACACGCTTGACATAAAGCGATGGGTAAAGACGATGACTTAAATGCCAGTAAAAGTCTGAGATGAGCACGTTTCGCCCTAGAGCTGAAAAAGTCATTAGATGATTTTCCACCTTAAATAAAATAAAAGTACCGTGAAGAACTCTGAATTAATTCGTTCAAGAAGCATTATCCTTGCATAATGCATTGGCAAAGGCTATTTTTATTAACATAAAGTAGGACACTCCACAAATACGGTCTAAGAAACTTCCAGCGATTCCTTTAAAACGACATCATATTTCAATGTTGAAAGGCTGAGGTTGGCAACGTGCACGCATTGCATACTAAAAACTCCAAAGTCGCGTACAGACATCGCGAGGCATGCGTTGCGAATGGTTCGCCTCGCATGCCCTTGGGGGGAAGGGGGGGGGCAAAAGTCGTCCAATCACAATCCCCGCTCTTGGGTGGATCGGGAAATAGTGTCAGACTCTTACTGACTAAAAACCCACCCTGTCCCTTCTAGTCTCTTCATACCGGGCCTAGCTTGTTTTCAGATAACCCTGGCCCCAGTACGCTTCGACCCAGCAGGGCAGCTGTTGCTGACCACTCCTTGAGGCGCGCGGGAACAATGCGCGCCGTCGGCCTTTTGGGCTTGGTCTAGTTAGCTAGAGCTACCCATGGCTCGCTGTCCACAAGCCCTCGCCTCGCATGCCTCGGACTGTATGAACGTGTGTGCTCACAGTGAGCATTCGCGGCATACGATCGTTGCAAACACCGCCTCAGGGCGAGCCGTGCGCTCCGTTTGGACGAATAATAGGCGATATCGTCGTATTACGTATCCCTATAGTATAATTGTTTTATCTACCAGCGTCTTTTCTTTTTTAAATTTTGAATGAATCACTATATAGGCCGTAGCTGCAATCATTGCAAACGTCTCGCCTTGTCGGAGCCATTTTTCTACTGAGGTACACCATGCGTGGTTGTTTGCGCGCTCAGCTTGAATATGTACCGTTCCATTTGCATAAAATTTTTAGACCGTATATAACTTGGCATACTTTTGTTTATCCTAATTATATTTTCGCATAATATTATTTAAACATAACAGCTTACGCATAATTTTTAAGCATAATTTCTCTAATCATAATAATGATTAAGGCAAAGCTTCATTAGGCCTAGTAAAGTTATGCGAATTAAATTTATATCAAAACTAATTAGCCTTAAAGATGATTGTGCCAACATAAACTGTAAGCCAAAAATAAAAAATATGGCAAAGTATTATTATGGCAAAACAAACTAAACCAAAATCGTTATGCCAAAGTATATTAGGAAAAATAATATTATGCAAAAAGAAGGGATCCCGTACCGTTCGGGACGCATGCATAAATGTAATGTAATGTACATTTATGTTTGCCTCAGGTTGAGGCAAGCGTGACGAATCATTTGAAACGCACGCCTCGCGATGTCTGTACGCGTCTCAAGATGTATAGGTCGCAAAGTTAACAACGTATTCCTGGCAACGCTTCAGCTGACTGAACAAAATATACGATTCATAAATTTGAAAGATGGCCGTGTATTACATAAATGCATAGTAATGTGTGACGCGGCTTGTTTCACGGTGTCTTGATGTGTATGTATTAGATGAATTTAGAAGCCGTCTTGAAGAGCAGTATGTGTTTGATGAATTTATAAATGGAATAGTATGTCGGACTGCTTGTTCTAGAGTAGTTTATTTTAGGTGGGAAAATCATCTAAATGATGTCTCCCGCCCTTGGGTGGAACAAGAGGGCGTGTCAGACTTTTACTAACTAAAAACCCACTCCTGTTACTTCTTTGCCAATAATCCAGAGCCCCGGATATCTCTTTCGCATCACCCATGACCCCAGTACGCTTCGACTCTGCTGGACCCTTAAAGTTTGCTGACAACTCCTTGAAGCGCGCGTGGAACACTACGCGCCTTCGACGACTTAGGCTCCGATCCGGACGGTGAACTACCTATTGCTCACCGTCCGCAAGCCTGCGCCTACGGTTAGCACACACAGGAACAAACCAAATTCTCTCTTTTTATTCGCCACGTCAAAAAAGGAACCATTGCAAAAATTTTACGTTCCTAGTCTCAGTAGTTTCACCTGTGCGGTAATACATATGTCAGTCAGTCAGTTTTTCCATTTACATATAGATAAGTAGTCCTTATTTTCTACGTATACATACTATAACTTCAAAATTGTTAATGGTAATCCTGAAAACTTGTCCTATGCAAACTAATTCAAAGACAAGGATTCCCCTATTAAAGTATTATTTCTGCCACCCCGTATATCATCTCATCGCGACAAGGCAGACAATGTACAAACAAAAGTACTGAATGCGGATGATAAGTCCTCAGGATTCCCGACGTTTTCTTAGCACTAAGTTAGTTTGGGCTTTAGCAAAGAGACATTTCGGAAAGTTTGGTACCATTGTTAGTTTTGTTCTGTGTTCCTGAGATTTTCTTTGACAAGCTTTGTTTTAGTCTCATCAGTAAATACTCCTTGTTAATATAGCAAATTAGTATATAACGCTATACAAAATAAAATAAATATTTTAAATTAAATTAAGTATAACTGTACCCGCACACGGGCCTCAAAAAACGCCACCACAATAAAACGCTTGAAGCGGCCACAAAAAAAAACTAGAAGCGGCCACAAAAAAAAACTAGAAGCTGCCACAAAAACAACTGAAGCGCGACTCCTATTGTGTCCAGTGAAGCTTGAAGCCCACAAAACAAAAAAAAAAACACGCTAAGCCCGCACACAAGCCACAAAAAAGGCCACCTCAAAATGAAGCTTGACGGGACCTTTTTTTGAAGCCCGTGGGCGGTGACAGTCAGGTGAAAAGGTGGGAAATCAGACGATGACATCTGCTCTAGGATGTAGCGGGAGGGCGTGTCAGACTTTTACAAAGTAAAACCACCCCTGTATCCATCATTTGTATCACCTGTATCGACCTGTTGTCGTGGCATTGGAGTTTTACCCCGGTGTTGCATCTCCATGTGCAAATCATGCATGTGACCAAGGACTGTGGCCTCCAGATCCCACGACAGCAGGTCGACAAGGCACCATCTGGATAGCCATCACTCTGGGACACGTTGACTTTGGCCGCCAGTTGCTTCCGCAGCGATGGCGTCCGTACTGGCGCTCCATAAAGGGTCATGGACCGCACAATATCCGCGTAGAATATTCCGCAGGAGGTATCTCGACTCCCTAGATTGGGCAGGAAACGCTTTAAGACAGACGCAGCCCAATCCCAGTTTGGAAGCCAAACGTTAGAAATGCTCCACGAAATTCCACCGGCTTTCGAAGACAAGTCTTAGGTACTTCATCGTCGACCCAACGCCGATGTGAACCCTTTCTACCGTTATTAGAGATTCTGCACCTCCAAGGTTTCAAGAAACAAACATGCACACACCCTCACATACTGTCGCCTTTATAATGTAATGTGTGTGTGTACTGTGTAAATTCTGTACCTCACAAATACTGTTAATATTCAGCTATAAAAAAGCTAAATCCAGTAACCCAGAATAACTTAAAAGACGCATAATTAAAGGTACCTATATCCAGAAACGGACGCTTGAATCTAAATATGCTGATAAGCTCCAAATTGTTTTCCTCGAAGCTGCAAGCTACCCATCTCCTGTCAAAAAACCCCAACTGTGGCATTTTATTAGACCTAAAAAATAATAAAAACAAATCCGCACATAAAATGCGACCCACCACAGGCGCTTCCAGTAACACGGATACGTATGTCAACATTAAAATGCTTCAAAGGGCGAAAAAATATGTTTTTATTTATTCTGTACCCTAAACAGGGTCGTAATCATTCGGTACTGACCTCGGCCCTCGTGAATTCGTAATGTTGGGACTGTGGGAACAATGCCTGCTTGAAGATTACAAATTACATTACACTACAGACTTCCTCTTTGGATTTGCACGGTCATTCCTGGTATTCTATGGGTGGAAAAGAAAAGGTGGTCCGTCTCATTGTTTTGTTAATTTTCCGTGTGATTTATGATTCCGGAGGACTGTATAAGATTGGTTTTGTTACCTATAAAGGATGGGTGGAGAGTAATGTAAGGATCAAGATGAGATGAACAATTTAGGTTCAATTGAATTATTTTGGATTAGTTAATTTTAGAAAGTAGCGTGACTGAACAATACTAGTTTCTATTACGAATAAAGTGGTTTAAGTAATTAGAAATGTAGTCTTATTATGTTTGAAAATGTTGTCTGCTCGACGATATTAATAACGAATGTTGTTCAATCGTCAAACTGAAAGGCATTACTATTGTTTGCGTGTGACACAATTGTTCTGCTTTTGTGATTTATTTTGTAAACGTTAAAAATGGGTAAATACACAGAGGGCCTTTTAATTCACGAACTATCTATCTAGTATCTAAAAGACGCAGTGTTGGAAGGCCTCCTACAAGGTGTTTTTTTATCAACCAATGACATCCTCCACTCTTCGGCAGAGCGGGAGATAGTCAGTGAGTGTGATAGTGACTTTTAGGTACAGACTAAAAACCCGCCCTGTTCCTTCATTGCCTTTCTTATCGGGGTCGAATCTGTCTTTCAGAAGCAGATCCTTGGCTTCAATAGGTTTCGACCCTGCTGTGCCCATATGGCTTTTTTTTTTGTCGACGGGGAAAATCATCTTTGACGAAACCCGCTCTTGGGTGGAGCGGGAGATAGTGTCAGACTCTTACTGACTAAAAACCCCGCGCCGTTCCTTCTAGCCTTCATACCGGGGCACGAGCTCCCTTTCGGACAACCCTGTCCCCAGTAGGCTTCGACCCAGCTGGGCCCCTCCTGCTGCTGACAACTCCTTGAGGCGCGCGGGAACAGTGCGCGCCGTCGACGTCTTAGACTCGGTCCATTACCGGACGATCGGACAGCGACCTACCCATAGCTCGCCGTCCGCGAGCCTGCGTCTACGGTGGCCGGAAATCGGGATCGGAATCCCGGCGACGGCGGCGAGGGCGCCGTTGCCTGATGCGGTCGGCCTCCTCCTTTGCAAGTATTACTGCTTCGCAGAAGGAGGCGACCGCCTGCCATTCCTCCTCGCTCCGGACCATGGCCTCGACCAGGGCCCGGCGCGAGAGGTCTCCGCCGCCGATCGCCCCCACGAGGGCAGTGCCCATATGGCTTGCTGACAACTCCTTGAGGCGCACGTTAAACGTCAATACGCACCGTTGACGTCTTGGTCTCGGTCTGAACGGTTAGCCAACGTCCGCAAGCCTGCGCCTACGGTGGTCGGAAATCGCGATCACAATCCCGACGCCGGCGGCTGAGGCGTGCGCGCTGTTGCCTCACGCGTGCGGCCTCCTCCTTTACTAGCATTACTGCTTCGCAAAGGCCTTTCTTTCCCAAAAGGTGAACTGATGACCTGGTGGGGGTCGCTGGAATCCGATGAAGGTGAGACGCACAGGACCGATCGTTATGGCGACACTTAGGGCATGTCAATTTTCAATAATAGACGTCTTTTCTTTCAAATGATTACTATTGATTGCGTTTGACACAATTGTTTTACTTTTGTAACTTAATTTGAAAACGCTAAAAATGGGTATAACAAACCATAAACACAGAGGGACTTATAATTTACTGACTATCTATCCGATATATAAAAGACGCAGCGTTAGAAGGCCTATTATAAGGTAGACTAATGACCTGCGGGGTTACCGTGGCATTCAAAGTCAGAGTGTTTTAATCTTGTTTCAGTGTGCGTAAGAGATGGCGCTAGACAACCTATATAGCTCTGTCTCTTACCCACACTGAAACAAGATTAAAACAATCTTACTTTAAACGTCATGGTAAAGGTCCTGGATGCTCAAGACTGGTCGTTATGGCGACACTTAGGGAGGCCTATGTTCAACATTGACGTCTTTCGGCTAAAATGATTATGATGTTGGTGGTGTAATTCAGTAGTTTCTACCTACCCCATTAGAAAAAGGAGTGAATAGATATGTTTGTATGTCTACATCCATATCCATAGGCATCGCAAATTGCATTAACGTACAATGGTTGCCTCAAAGCATCTCATGAAATTTAGATGACTCGTTAGGCTTCAATGCGGATCACAGGTATACCTGTAAGACAGGTACAGTGTTACAGGTATACCTGACGGATGATGTTCTACATAATCTTCATTCATACTGTAAAATCACTTGAAACAGCATTGTAAAGTACAGTGATGACTGTGGTATGTTTATCACATTATTATTTTAATACAATTACCTATGTACATAAATATAATACAAAATTACAAAGTACGCTCTGGCGCTTTCGACTTTGGGTGAAGAACGAGCCAGCCCTTTTGTTTTTCGGTGGGCAAAAATCATCTTATATGACAACCCCCGCTCTTGGGTGGAGCGAGAGATAGTGTCAGACTCTTACTGACTAAAAACCCACCCCTTTCCTTTTAGCCTTCATACCGGGGCACGAGCTTCCTTTTGGCTAACCCTGGCCCCAGTAGGCTTCGACCCAGCTGGGCCTCTGCTGTTGCTGACAACTCCTTGAGGCGCGCGGGAACAGTGCGATTTCTTCAAAATCAGTAACTGAATGGATTCCAATAGTTTTTACACCGCGTAATATTTTTTCCCAATTTTTGAAAAGGTCACTAGTTGGATACCACCGACACTAAGAACAACAAAGGTCACAGCAGGTCATAGCGGGCATTAGGGACCAGTAAACAACTGGGTGCAAGTAAAAAACCCCTCAGTAGCCTGGATGGCCCGGTGACTATGTATTTTTGCTGAAATAACAAGCTAATAACTTTGTGATTTTTCATAGGAATTTTGTACATAGATCAGGCCAAAGACGAGCAACATTTATATTTTACATTTTTACTGATATTTAGAATTTGTATTTTTCACCGAACTTTTGTTTCAACTTTTCAGCATTTGGACAAATAGTTTCCATATTCTAGACAAGCCTTTTGTCTATCACTAGAATATAAGTCGATGAAATTCAAAGATTCCAGGGCAAAGGGAGTCTCTACTAAAACTGTATAAACAAAATCTAACAACTTATCCCTATCAGTAGGGATTATTAAGCCGGGGCGGAATGGTCTCGACTGCCGCGATCAACTGCACGCAAAAACATACATAATTGCCTTTTTCCGTAACTCGTATATAAAAACGTAATCCCTCAAATAGTCACAATAGAGATATAACAGAAGGTTAAAGCGGAAACGATACTAGACGAGGCACACGTGGGGGACGCCTGAGTTGTACGGAGAGTTGCGTCGCGTGGCGTGGGGCTCAATGTAGCTCTACTAATCTAGTGGCCATATAAAATCTATGAAGACCAACGTGCCTGGATGGTACGTGGCCCACGTGTACGCAGTGTAGTGCTAGTTTTATACAGCAAACATGTAAGGGTCAAATCATATAAAAATCATACAGATTAGTGTCCGAGATGATATTTAGAGCAAAAAAAAAACTACACAGATTTGAAGTCACCACGTGACGTCGATCTACGTACGTGGTCCACGTGTGCATCGGTCTAATGTGACGTACCAACGCACAAATGATATAAGTAACTGACATATCAACGCACATCCGAAATTACTGGGACTAGGAGTACGAAATTCTGTACAAGGTTAAGGCTTTGAAAGTACTGGTCCGATTGCTATTTTTTATTCACCTATAGAAAGCTGCTTTATTTCTGAGTAATACAGGCTATATTTTATGTACGCCCGTGAAGCCGTATAAAAAAACTAGATTTACATTATTAAACTTCTGCAATATAATTTACGATATGGTGGTCAAAACGGCCCTTAGATTAAAAGGTTTAATCGTTCAACCCTCCGCCTGACGCTCGAGTAAGCCTAACGGATCGAATTGACACATCCCAATTGCTGGCAAACAGGCTTGGCAGAGGACGGGTTAAAACGTTATTTTTTAATATTTGGACTTAATAAAGCTTAGCATAGTCAGCCTTATAAAGTTCCCACTGCTGGGACTTAGACTTCCTCTCTAGGAGAGGCAATGGACCGAATCCACCACGCGAGCCCAGAGCAGGTTAGTGGGTAAGACTTCGATATTTATGATATATCTCAGACATGCCGGAATCCTCAAGAGGTTTTCCTTTACCGTTTAGAGAGCTGTGGTGATGAAATAAATTATATAAAGTAAAGCGCCTACCCCTGGTCTAAACTTGCGAAACTGTATAACTTTTTTTAAAGTTATAAGTTACCACTGAGTCACCTCTCATTATCATCATCAGCCTTTTTAATATTCCCAATGCGGGGACTCAGGCCTTCTATCTAGGAGAGGGAATGGGCTGCAATCCACCACGCAGGCCCAGAGCGGGTTGGTGGATGTCACATATCTTCGAATTTTTGGGGACATGCCGGTTTCCTCACGGTTTAGTCACCTCTATCTGGAATAAACAGCCTCTTGGCGTAGTATTCGATGGCCGAAAAATCGACAAACTTAACTGAACTTGACTTTCATTTACTGACTGAAACTGTGTTTCCTTAGTATCTTACACTTTTACATTTATTATGCGAACAGCAAGATTTGGAATTCCCTGCCGGAGTCTGTGTTTCGTGACAGCTATAACTTGGGGATCAAGTCAAGAGTAAATAGTCTAGGTTAGGTTACGTTTCTAGGCAAGCGTGCTCCATCTTCGACCACATCATCGCTTACCATCAGGTGAGATGGCGGTCAAACGTGAGCTATCAAGAAATAATACACAGTTTCCCTTTGTGTTCATTATCAAGTAGTCAATTCTTTACATTTTAGACAGTGAAATTCTTAACGTTAATCGATATCATCGATAGAATGAATACTCCTCTGCCCTAGCCAAGTTACAACCGTTTCGCTTGCGTCAAAAGCTTTTGGCCACGCATCCAATTCTTTTATTCTGACCGCGTGACTGAGCGTTGAGATGACGTCATTCCCGTACATTTGAAGCATTCTACTGGCGTTAACGATTACAGTTTAGCAACTTGGCTAGGGGTACAGGCTTCGTCCCTTAGAACAAGAGGCGTAATGTTACTTAATTTCACCCGCAGATGATTTCAAAATAAACTTACGCCTATGTTAAAGGAGGTTTGTTACTAAATAATTCATTTTCGTTCATATTACGACTGATGAAGATAATTTAGTACATAACATAATTAATTACAACTCTGTGTCTATTTATACATATAAATAGGACATTATGTTAATAATAATAAAACTATAATACCGTGCCAGTGTTTACTGAAACTAAATAAATTCTTAGTGTTGAAATTTATAGTGTTCGACCCTCCACGGGATTAAAAAGATCAAAATTTTGTATATTTTGTGCATCTACTAATAAACATTACACCAATAGGTATATTATAAAGGCAGCCTAGGGTTTTATTATTATTATTATTATTTTAATTTACTGTAATTATAATTATTTACTTGTCTAAAATAAAAGTAGTAATATAATTTGTATTGAATAAAATCTAATGAATAAAGTTTTTAAAAAAATTATGAAGGCAAAGGTTTGTATGCATGTGTGGATGTTTGTTACTCCTTTACACTCAAATGGCTGCACAGATGTAGATGAAATTTCGCAAACGTGAAAACAAATTCTTTCAACCCAGCAAAAACTCAGTCACCGGACCTGTTACAGTGAATTCTTTTTAGGAAAAATCATTTTCACGTTTCTCGAACTCAAATCTAAAATATTTACGAATAAGTACAAATATTTTTGTAAATAAAAACAAAACAAAGACGCTACTTAGTCTTCTACAAAGGTTTTCAACTCAAAGCGAAGTTCAAAAGACTACAATACTTATTGTTATGATTACAGAGACGGATAAACACACATTACAAACCCACAAATTTTTCTCCAAACATCTTTTGATATCCAAAAACAATCTCAAAAATCAAACAATCTCTTACATACATCATAATAAAACATAAAACCAACATTACTTTATAACATAAAAGAGCATAAATGTAGATCCCATTGAGTGGTCATAAAGGAAAATTAAGTTTTTTAGCCGTTACCTCCTACAAAATGTTGGCGAACCCGAAATACCTTTGGGCCAATTTATTTTTTTACGTGTATGTTACCAGAGTAAAAAAATAAATGCTAAGCACTGGAGAGGTCAATTTATATCCTATACTTTATTAAGGAGAGGATTTTGTATAAATCGGTGGTATTTTTTCGAATGAGAACACCGAACGGTGGGTCTTTCGATGTCCTCTTTACCAATAAAAGGGATTTTCTGTGAGGCGTAAGTTATGAGCTGAAAAATGATAGATGTTACTTTCTATTAAGCTTGACAGTGTACTTGATATAGGGATGACAAATGGGCAGAGTAGATGACTATAATATTTAATGTTAAATGTTATGTAGTAGGTACCTTATGTTTTCTTTTGACAAGTTGACTGTTTCTTTTAATTACCTTGTGGCGATTTACGAGTCGTATGTCATCTGCCTATGTACTTGCTTAGCATAGCATAGTCGGCCTTATAATGTTCCCACTGTTGGGACTGAGGCCTCCACTCTAGGAGAGGGAATGGGCCGTAATCCACCACGCGTGCCCAGTGCGGGTTGGTGAATGTCACATGTCTTCGAATTTTTGTTTATAGGACATGCCTGTTTCTTCGCGATGTTTTCCTTCACCGTTTTCAAATATCTAATCATTTAAATATGATTAGATATTTGTGTTGCTGTCGTTACTAATATTTATTATGATACACAAAACGACGGCATTATTTCGGAACGCATCGGTGGTGTCCATGGACATTGTTGCATGTGTGCGTGAGATGGTCGCACGACCTTCAGTCCGCTACCAACTGTCGTGCGCACTTTTGATTTCTTTTCGGTATAACTCATTTCGCTAGTCTTGGTTTAGTGTAATGTGTATTCTGAACTTTGTGAGTGTTGTGTATTGTGACCGTATTTTTGTGTTCGTCTTTATTTTGTGTATGAGAACAATATTTCTTTGGAGTAAACCGTGAGTATCAGAGCCAATAAGACTTTTATTAAACTACCCGCACTCACTCAAACATCATAATAGGCGAACTAAAAACCCGCACTGGGCCTGCGTGGTTTACCTCTCTAGGAAGCCCTGAGTCTCAGCAGCGAGACCATTGTCTGGTTGATTATCCTCAAATATTATTGTACTTTAGAAGTCCCACGCTCAACCAAGGACGTGGTACTTTTATTTCAGCCTATGCTCAAATGATTTGAAATACATTTTTTTTTTAATGGGAAATCGTCCAATGACTTGTCCCGCTCTTACTTTCGTGGGCTTGTCAAACTTTTACTGACTAAAACTCACTCCTGTTTTTTCTTTGTCTTCGTTCCGGGGCTCCTTGGCGTGGCGGGAAGGCGTGTCAGACTTTTACTGACTGTAAGCTACTCCTGTTCTTTCTTTGCCTTCGTTCCAGGGCAACCGGGACTCTCTTTCGCACAACCCATTTTTTAAAATTAGGAAATCATTTAACGACATTACCCGACCTTGAGCGGGGCGGGAAGGCGTGTCAGACTTTTACTGACTAAAAACTACTCCTGTTTTTTCTTTGCCTTCGTTCCAAGGCCCCGGGGCTCTCTTTCACACAACCTTCAGCCCCAGTCGGCTTCAACCCTTCTGGGCTCGTACGGTTTGCTGACATCTCTTTGAGGCACGCGTTTAGTGGAATAGACCGCTACGTTTTGACACTTTGGACCACATCACAAAGTCATCATTTATACAAACATCGTAATGGCAAATTTGCCGTGCAGGGGTTTAAACGCACATCTTCGGGTTTTGTCACCATTCGCAAACACTTTGATGTTCAAATTGTTCCCAAATTTTATGACGAGCCACCCTTTGTGGATACTATGACGATTTATTATGTAAATAAGGACTTTCGCAATTATATTTTTGTACATTTTTCATCAAAGTGATCACCCCCCAGTGATTTGGACCAAAGTGATTTGGACTCAAGAGAGTCGGATTGGACTGTAAAAAATGTTTTTTAAGGTAACAGTTTTCGGCTCAAAGACTCAGATGAGTCTAAACGAAATCGTTAAAGTAAGTAGTAAAGAGTGTTGGAAAGGATTTTTTTGTAACGATTCATTTAGTTGCTTTTGTTACAGCCTTTGGTAGTTATTTGGCCATGAATTATTTGATAAACTTTTTCTTTCTAAACGGTAACACGACGTTATTCGGGTTTTGTTAAACTTACAAAATATTTCTTTAGTTGTGAAATTACTTTTGAAGCTTCAGTAAATCTTTTACATGCCTTTTTTGGAAGAACTAATAAAGTTTTTTTTTCTAGTAATCAACTTATAGATAATCATTGGAAAAATTCTAACTATTGTTGTAAGGTAAATCCACACTAATATTTTGGTTACAAATAGCTGTGTCTGTGTGCATGTTATTTAACTTTTCACGTCATAATGGCACAACAGATTTACATAAAACTTATAATTTTTTTTTTAGGTGGGAAAATCATCCAATGACAACCCCCGCTCTTGGGCGGAGCGGGAGATAGTGCCAGTCTCTTACTGACTAAAAACCCACCCTGTTGTGCGGGAACAGTGCTGCAGACAGCGAGCTATGTGTAGCTCCGACCGTCCGGTAACTGTCCGTACCGAGTCCAAGTCTTCGACGGTGAGCACTGTTCCCGCGCGCCTCAAGGAGTTGTCAGAAACAGCAGGGGCCCAGCCGGATCGAAGCCTACTAGGGCTAAGTTTAGTTTCGAAAGATAGCTCGAGCCCCGGTATGAAGGCTTGAAGGAACAGGGTGGGTTTTTAGTCAGTAAGAGTCTGACGCTATCTCCCGCTCCGCTCAAGAGCGGGGGTTGTCATTAGATGATTTTCTCACCATAAAATAAGTTAGTATCAAATAAACATAATCATATGAGTGTGTTGCCAGTGAAAGCAGTGTTTCCGAAACGTGGTCGCACACAATGGGACTTATCAGAATGCTTAAAGTCATTCAAACGGCAATGGAAAGGGCTATGCTCGGAGTTTCCTTTCTTAGCGTGATCGAATCAGAAATGAAGATATCCGCAGGAGAACCAAGGTTGCTGACATAGCACGAAGAAACGCCAAACTTAAGTGGCAATGGGCAGGGCACATTGCTCGCAGAACAGATCGCTGTTGGGGCCGAAAAGTTCTGGAGTGGTGACGGGTGTACCGGAAAACGCAGCGTTGGAAAGCCTTCTACAAGTTGGACCGATAACCTGGTGAATCCGATGTATGCGGGACGCTCAGGATCGTTCATTACGGGGGACACTTGCTCTCTTGCTTGATCGACACTTGGGGGAGGCCAATGTCCAGCAGTGGACGTCTATCGGCTGAAATGATGATGATAATAATATAGTGTGTAAAATATAGTAACCATCCACTTACCTTTGTCCTGCCCCCAATTAATACATTACCGTAATTAGTTGTTAGGCATATAATACACCGATACCATCAACCTAATAGTTGATACCAATGGTTGATACGTGCCATGGAATTTTCGTTAATAATAGTTCGCACATGTTAGGTTCTCACATTGAGGGTCGGTCGCGGGGTCGGAATGATACATTTTACTCGTATTATTTCTAACTAGCTTTTGCCCATGACTTCGTCTGTATAAAACTCTATCACTATAAGATCACTTTTTTGTCCATCTGTTCGTCTGTCAAGACCCTTTATCTCGGGAACGCATAGAGTAGAAATTAAAACCGATCAGGTCTCTGCTGCCCCTGATAGTTAAAAAGACGTATCTAACAAAAAAGTATAAAAAAATGTTTTAGTGCATGAAATATAAAAAATACAGGCAGATGCGCCATTTTTCCTGATTCCGGCAATGTATATAACTCAAATCTTGACAAAATGTTAGATGCGTCTTTTTTACTAACGGAGGCAGTGTGGTCCCTTGAAGCTGTAAAAAAATAAAACTTTTGAGTATACAAAAAAAAAGAAACGGACGTTTATGTCGCAAAAAATGTACAATTCGACACTCTCAAGGAAATTAAAATTCATAGCGTACTTCCCGTTGATCTAGAATCCTGAAATTTGGCATAAAGCAAGGTCTCATAGCACAAGTATAGAAAAAATGAGAAAACTTTAAAGTAGTTTTTTTTGGTTAGACTGTTCTGTCCCACTCCTAGGTAAAGGCCTCCCTCCATACCTTCCATCTTTCGCACGTCTGGGTTTCCTCTTGCCAGATCTGTACCTCTAGCCAAGTCGCTAATCTGCAATAGTTACCGCTAGACGAAAACTAATCAAATGTATATGACTCAACATTAAGTCACGTGTTCAGAATAAACGAATAGAAAATTCGTAGTCAAGTTCACATCCTTTAAAAATGATAGAATATCGTTTCTACAATGTTCAACGCTACATCCTTTGTTATTTAAACGCTAATTTTAGAACGAGCTGCCGACTCTGGCGCGACAACATGGCTACCAACTTATCGTTTTCTACAATTGCTGACACCGAGGCGTTACCGATTAGAGAACGGAATTCGACGCGAAACAGTTGTAACTTGGCTAGGGGAGCCGGTGGAATTTGTAGTTACGTCACCAAAAACTTTTTTCGTGATTCGGAAAAATAGTAACTCAATTTGGGAAATTAACTATTTTCAAAGGTAAGTTTGTACGGTTTTTATTAAATTTGATATAAACTAGTGCTTCACAGCTATCCCTCCTGATGGTAAGCAGTGATGCAATCGTAGGTGGTGAAGGGCTCTAGTTTATTAAGAACCTATTCACTCTAGCCATGAAGACGCCTAAATTATATCGAGCAGCAAGACCCCAGCGGAGCACGTACGCAGTATAGATGACAAGGCGAAACATTTAATCTAGAGTGTAGATTTTATGATATTTCATTTATTGTGTCTTTATTTCCATATCGTCCTCCTCGAGTCGTATTCCTCATTACTGAGAGTTGCGAAGTTCCCGCCAGATTAGCTTCTTACTGATGGAATCTCGCCACCTGTGAAGGTTCTTAGCGTCATGAAGTGCGATGTGCAGTGTGGAGCGGATCTGATCTGTCCACCTTTTTGGGTTGCGGCCTCTTGGTCGTTTGCTATCAATCGAGCCAGTTACGATGAGCTGTTGAAGGTTGTGGCCAATTTTCCTGACAATGAAGCCAAAGATCTCCAGTAATCTGCACATGTAGTAGACAGTCTGATATTGATTTTCAGTTTACGTAAGATAGAGAGGTTTGTACGGAAAGTAGTCCAGGGAATTCGAAGCATTTTCCTCCAGCACCACATCTCTAAGGCATCAATGCTTGCTGCGGTCTTCTCGTCCGATTATAATATGAGTGCCTTCAAGGCAAGAGTGAACATGCTCATAAACTAGTGCGCTTCACCATCAGAGATTGCATCACTGCTTACCATCAGGTGGGATCGCAGTCAAGCACTAATTTATATTAGTTAAAAAAAAAAAACGATCGCGCTCCGCCTTTTTTTCGAAGTGCAAGTTTCAGCTAGCCCATATTCAGCTATGGGGCTATATTTAAAGAAGACTAGACATTTCACACTAATATTATAAAAGCGAAAGTGAGTTTGTTTGTTTGGTACGTCTTCACGCCTAAATGGCTCAACAGATTTTGATGAAACTTGGTACACGGATAGACCATGTCCTGGAATAGGACATAGGATACTTTTTATCCCGGAAGTATTTTCTCTTCGGATAATTTTCTGCTATCACGCGGGCGAAGCCGCTGGGAGCAGCTAGTACCTTATAAAGAAAACTTCTCGCTCTTATTACGAGGCAAAGCATTCTCGTTCTTTATAAAAAAACAAACAAGTCCATACAAGTTTTTTTTACTTATAATAACATACAAATAAAAACAAAAGGATGTACATATAAAACACCAGCGTATCGTTATAGAGTCCTCACACAAAACAAACATTATAATCTTTTACATACGCAATTTTATCAACTAAACGTATTTTTTTTTCTTTGACATCCGAACGTACGCACGACGCCTATCAAGTTAGATATGTCCAGTAAAACCTGACCTCTCGTTGAGAAGAAAGCCTATGCAAAACAAGGTCAGCTTAGACTAGAAATTTATGTATATGTTGGAAGAATGTTCTTTTTATGTGTCCTTTCTCATTATTTTTCAATTCGATTCGTGAGGGAACGACAAACGTTGGGTATCAATGTAGACTCGTAAAATTTGATACATTCCAGTCAACGATCGACGTTTTGAGCCGAAAGCGACAGTTTAGCCTTCGGTCGTGAATGGAATAATGTTTGAAGCGATCACTCGTATGAGCTAGGTCTTCGAATATGTAATGACATACATATTTCAGTATATTATTCATGAAAATTTAGGTCATGAAAATTGGAAGGCATTAGGTATCTGAAAGATTGAAGTGAATTACTTTATTGCGACCCATTGTATAAAATTTTACAAAAAAATCGATCAAGGACGTATTAGTACGATAAAGCTATAAATATTAATAATAAAAATTATATTACACTAGCGCTTTACCCGCGAAGTCGTCCGCGAGTTATATTTTTTTTTGCGTTGTAGATTCTTTATAGGGTTTTTTTTTATTAGTATTTATATACAACCTTAGTTTTAGAAAGAAAGAAAGAAAAGAAAGATAACCGTATCATGAAAAAGCATAAAGTTATAAGCTTGTTATGTAACTTAGTTGTCCACACAAATACATGGTCACAGGACCATCCGGGCGACTGAGGGGTTGTTCCGCTCCCGTGCTCAACTGTGCACTGGTGTCTAAGGCCCACTTTGACCTGCCGTGACCTGTGTTGTACTTAGTATCGGTGCTGCTAAGTGTGACCTTTTTTTAAATATGTACGAGTATTAAAAAAAAATATAACATGGTGTTAAGAAGATTGGAATCGACTCAGTTACTTATACTAAAAATAAGGTTGTCGAAAGTGTTTTACTTAGTATTTGTATATATTATTAGTAATTTGTGTACCTTCCCAATATTTTTCATTTAGCAGTTATATATAATACTAGCTTTTGCCCGCGGCTTCACCCGCGTACATAATCCCAGGATAAAAAGTATCCTATGTGTTATTTTGGGATATGGTCTACTCGTGTACTAAGTTTCATTGCGATCCGTTCAGTATTTTTTGCATGAAAGAGTAACAAACATCCATACATCCATCCATACATCCATCCATACATCCATCCATACATCCATCCATACATCCATACATACATCCATCCATACATCCATCCATACATCCATCCATACATCCATCCATACATCCATCCTTACATCCATCCATACATCCATCCATACATCCATCCTTACATCCATCCATACATCCATCCATACATCCATCCATACATCCATCCATACATACAAACTTTCGCATTTATAATATTAGTAGGATTAAACGTACTTATAATTTAACACATGGACACTTTTATTTTTGTAACATCTAAATTGTACTTGTGTGACCTTATTCGATTTGACTGACTATTATCAGTTATTATATTATGTTCTATAATTAACTGTACTATTAATTAATAACGAGAAAAGTTAGCTAAGTTTGTAACTTGTTCCTAATAAATTAATTGACCTGTATGTAATATCTTTTTATTGATTATTTTCCAACTAAGCGTAGAGGATTGTCATTAGTATTTGGTTATATTACACTCTTTATTAATTGCTTGATTAGTCTGTAAACCATCTGTAAAATAAAACAAGTAAATTAATTGAATTTAACCAAAGCCAGTTTTATTTGTTGATAGGACGCGGGTTCAAACCCAGCCAGGCGCATTACTTTGTGTAATTTATTTCATCACCACTGCTCTCAAAACGGCGAAGGAAAACATCGTAAGGGAACTGGCATGTCCTTGAACCAAAAAATTCGAAGACATGTTACATCCACCAACCCGCACTGGGCCCGTGGTGGACTACGGCCCATTCCCTCTCCTAGAGAGGAGGCCCGAGTCCTAACAGTGGGAACATTATTTTATTTATTTATTGAAACTTTATGCACATAACAATGTTTAAAGGTGGACTTAATGCCTTAGTGCATTATTTTCCACCAGTCGACCATATCATCATCAGCCTTTTTTAATGTTCCCACTGCTGGGATGCCCCATTCCCTCCTCCATTCCTTGCTTGTTGAGAATGGGCCGTAATCCACCACGCGGGCCCAGTGCGGGTTGGTGAATGTCACATATCTTCGAGTTATTGGTTCTAGGACATGAGGGTTTCCTCACGATGCCGACCATATGGTAGTGCAGAAACATAACATAGCAGGTGCAAGTTAATAAATAGGCAAACAGAAAAGAAACAAATACAATAGCAAATACAATAGCAAATACATACATATAAATAAGCAATCTTCTTCTTCCTGCCCCTATCCCATATTACTTGGGGTCGGTTCAACACGTTTTTTCTTCCATTCTTGTCATCCGTCGCACTATCATTAACTCCCTTTTCTTTTATATCACTCCTCAGATGATCCAGTTATTGTGAAAAAACAAATCCAAACAATATTATTGGTTTTTATTGGTCACAACTTCTTACAAATGTGCTCACAAGACAGTTCTTGAAATACAAACAAAGTCGAGATAAAAAATCCACACACAATCCAAGAAAATATAGGCCGCGAAATTACGAAGTGCGTTCAACAAATTACCTGCCAAGAATTTCCCTTAGGGCATTAAGTACAGCACTCCGCAAAGGCAGTCCCTCAGCAATTTAAACAAGAATCAATGATGAATAATTTGAAAATCCTAAAACCTAGTTAACCAGGCCGGGTCTTTGGGAGTGAGCCAAAACATTCGAACTCTCTCGGAGTATCCATAAATTTGAGCCGCGTGAATTATTAAGAGACGAAATTCTGCGCAAAGTATTTTAATCATTTTTTATTTTGTGATGGGTGGGAGGAATTTCGTGTTAGAGTCGTTCAGTGAAAGTAATTAGCGAGGGATATGTGTTTATGGCATATACCATTAACAATAGCATAGTATAATCAGCCTTATAATGGTCCTCAATGCTAGGACTCGGACCTCCTGAAGCAGAAATCTATCACGTGAGCCCAATGTGGATTGGTCGACCTCCGTCGCCGTCGCTTATCTCTTATTTGGAACGCATTGTACGAAAGTTTTGGTTGGAATAAGTAAGTTTTCATTGTGACTTAATAAAGAACTATTAGTATCAAAGTTAAAGTAAACAAAAATACAATTTGTTGTCAGTGTCAATATTCTACAACAACGTTGATACTAAGAGATCTTTTACGAAGTTTACATGTGTTCACAACCACGTTCAACTTCTACGGTTCCAACTTAATATAGGCACAATATACCCCTATCAATATCACCCAAAATCAACCTCTGATATTGCAGAAAGCAAATATCAATTATAAACTTAGTAGTTCCACAACTTCCAATATTGTTTGAGATATGAAACCTGTGATTTGAATGTTTTCATAGAGCACAGAATCGTTGACAGCGAACAGAGTCGACATTGTTAATATTATTTATTTAATTTATCTCCATGCAATACAAAAGCACAAAAGCGGGCGCTAATGACTTATTGTCCCTACACACGGGCCAAAAAATTCGCTTCAAGCTTCTGTTTGAGGCGGCCTTTTTTGTGGCTCGTGTGCAGCTGTGCCGCCACAAAAAAAAACTTGAAGCTACTTCAAGATTTTCCGGCCACAAGCTGTCGCGCGCTTCAGCTGTTTATTGCGGCGGCTTCTAGTTTTTTTTTTGTGGCCACTACTTGCGTTTTTTTTTTGTGGCGGCGTTTTTTTGTGGCCGTATGCGGGGACACAGACATTCTTTACCAGTCAACCGAGGCTGGTAAAGAGAAAATATGGTAGATGAATAACCAAAAAAAAGGTGACAATATGGTGGGGTTCAGAATCGTGTACTGCATTCATGATATTCGCTTGTGCGTCGATGTCAAAGACAGGGTGTCTGTATAAGGAAATACACGAATATAAGTGAGTATACAAATAATGTTAGTGAGACGAGGGACAGGGCAGAATGGAATAAAAAAACGTGTTGCGCCGACCCCAAATAAAACGGGATAAGGGCAGGATGATGATGATGATGATGAGTTTATTTCAACTCAAAAAGATATGTTTTGCTTGTCACAGTGAGAATTGTCACGGGTCATAGTCAGAATCATCACAAGACGTCAATTTCATTACATATACCTAAACAGTGACGCTTACTACCATGCTTGGTTAGAACAGAATGTTTTGACAACGTTAACAATTGCTAGCCTTGACGATTCTTCCGTGCTCTATGGATAGACCGTTTCTATGAAGTGGTAGTTCCAATCAGTGCTAAGTAAATATACTTTCCTACGTACAACATGTTTAAAGGAGAATTAACCTTTTAGCAAACTTTGCTGGAATATATATTTTTTTGTGTTCGCCAAAAGTGAAATCCAGGCCATATTATAAACTTCTGCGAAGCAGTAATGCTA
Organism: Mythimna lalbum; assembly: GCA_949319445.1. Classification (NCBI taxonomy): domain Eukaryota; kingdom Metazoa; phylum Arthropoda; class Insecta; order Lepidoptera; family Noctuidae; genus Mythimna; species Mythimna lalbum. The sequence goes on along the minus strand of OX439357.1, from coordinate 4,533,204 downwards.
GCAAAGGAGGAAGCCGACCGCATCAGACACCGGCGCTCTCGCCGCCGCCGCCGAGATTCCAATCCTGATTTCCGGCCACCGAAGAAGCGGGCTTGCGGACGACAAGCCATGGGTAGCTCGCTGTCCGACCGTCTGGTAACCGTCGGGACCGAGCCCAAGACTTCGACGGCGTGCACTGTTCCTGCGCGCCTTAAGCAGTTGTCAGCAACAGCAGGGGCCCAGGTGGATCGAAGCCTACTGGGGCAAGGGTTATCCGAAAGGGAGCTCGAGCCCCGGTATGATCGGTACCCGGTATGAGTCGAGGTGTGCCCCGCATAGGCGGAGCATCGCCGTGCCCTCGTGGGGGCGATCGGCGGCGGAGACCTCTCGCGCCTGGCCCTGGTCGAGGCCATGGTCCGGAGCGAGGAGGAATGGCAGGCGGTCGCCTACTTCTGCGAAGCAGTAATGCTTGCAAAGGAGGAGGCCGACCGCATCAGGCAACGGCGCCCTCGCCGCCGTCGCCGGGATTCTGATCCCGATTTCCGGCCACTGTAGACGCGGGCTCGCGGACGGCGAGCCATGGGTAGCTCGCTGTCTGATCGTCCGGTAATGGACCGAGTCCAAGACGTCGACGGCGCGCATTGTTCCCCCCGCCCCAAGGAGTTGTCAGCAGCAGGAGGGGCCCAGCTGGGTCAAAGCCTACTGGGGACAGGGTTGTCCGAAAAGGAGCTCGTGCCCCGGTATGTAGGCTAGAAGGAACGGCGCGGGGTTTTTAGTCAGTAAGAGTCTGACACTATCTCCCGCTCCACCCAAGAGTGGGTTTTGTCAAAGATGATTTTCCCCGTTGACAAAAAAAAAGCCCAGTGCGAGTTGATGAATATCATATGTCTTCGAATTTATGGTTCTAGGACATGCTGTTTTTCTCACGATATTTTTCTTCACCGTTTTGAGAGCAGTGGTTATGAAATAAATTACACAAAGTAATGCGCCTGGCAGGGTTTGAACTCTCGATCTACAACTCGTAAGTCGGGGCCGTTACCACTTGGCCACCACTGCTAACTATCAATTCATAATTCAGTCCATTACTGCCCCTTTTCAATGTAAAAACATCTCGCACACTTTAACAAAATCTCCACAATCGACGCCAAGGTCATACAATTAATTTATACCAGTTAAATGTTCATACACGCTTCTATAAATGAGCCGACATACCAGGTACTGAGCAAGGGTTTGCAACGGTTACGGCACACCGCAAGTTCCAACTATTCGGAAAACCACCAACGCGTTCGTAGCAGCTAGATTATGTTTTTAAGTGATTTCGTAAACTTTCTAGTTCCGAAGTTGAAGAGTGATTAATTAATCAACTGTATGTTAAACGGGAAGGTTATTAATCATCGATTTAGACTAAGTTTGAAGCATGGGGATGAAGCTTTTTCTGCTTTTAGAGTAAAAACTGTGTAAGCGGTTTTGATTTGAAGGAAATATGTGGCGTCATGTTGATTGTACGGATAACGCGTTCGCGAAGAAATTAACGATTTTAAAATGTAAGCGTTAGTAAAACTGGCTAAGTCTATAACTATCTGAAACTATCTAAGTTAGTAAAGTTAGACTGACGAAGCGATTAATATTAATTTATCATTTTTTTATATGGAACTAGCTGCCCCGCGACTTCACTCCAGCTTTACCCTACTCCACCTTACTATACCTTACTATACCTTACTCTAACCTATTCTACCCTACTCTACTATACTCTACCCTACTCTACCCTGCTCTACCCTGCTTTACCGTACTCGACCCTATACTACCTTACACTACCCTACTCTATCCTACACTTCCCTAATTTTATTTTTTTTTCCTAACAACCTTCTCCTTATAATAATAAACACAATAAAAAAGAATTAGCAAAATCGGTTCAGCTGTTCTCGAGATTTGCGCTTAGCAACACATTTAGCCATTTATTTTTTATTATAGAGGACACACAAAACTTAGTATTAATTTTCGTACCAAGTTAAAGTAGAGATTTCGGAGGTCATTTTTAATTACATTTTCTTTAGTCATGGTAAACCTAGTAATAATGTCGGAACTATACTACATTTAGATCGCGTTTTGGAATAAAGCGGTAAAGGTCTACATTGAGCCCACATGGGCCACATACACCACAACTCCACAACTATCACACAACACCGTCTAGTCACAAGCTAAGCAGAGCTTGTTTTATGGGTACTAGACAACTGATAAACATACTTATATATTTCTAAATACATACATATTATAGATAAATTACACCCAGACACAGAACAAATGATCATCCTCATCCCATAAACATTTGTTCTGGGTGGGAATCGAACCCAAGATCTCCGGCATAGCAGTTAGGGCCTCTAACCACTAGACCAACAGGCCAGTCAAACACCAATTTTAGCGCGTCGGACTCCATACATTTTATATAGCAATTAGACCAATAGAGAATAGAATAGATTAAACTTTACACCACGCCACGCGACCCAACTCTACGCACAACTCAAGCGTCGCCCACGTGTGCGTGTCTAATGTAGTTCCCGCTTTAATTTCTTTGAAAATAATCCTCTTACAACTGACGTGGGTAGAAATGCTTGTTGCATCTATTATGACGTCGTCGACTTACATATTAAAGAAACAACGTGCCACACGTACAACAACGTAACACAATACTTGGTTCTCTCCATAGAGTGCGAACACATTTGTGAGTACTTTCTACCTTTAAACGGTCATTTACTGGCTATGCTTTTGATTTGAATGTTCTTTGGAGGCTAGGAGTGTTACGCTCATTTGACCATTACACATTTGCTGAATGGACTTTAAAAGAGACTTTGACCACTTTTTTTTTGTCGACGTGGAAAATCATCAAAAATCAAAATCAATCTTCATCTTTGACGAAACCCGCTCTTGGGTGGAGCGGGAGACAGTGTCAGACTCTTACTGACTAAAAACCCCGCGCCGTTCCTTCTAGCCTTCATACCGGGGCACGAGCTCCTTTTCGGACAACCCTGTCCCCAGTAGGCTTCGACCCAGCTCGGCCCCTCCTGAGACTTTGACCCCTCAGTTTGTTTCGATGCTTTTTCTCAGGATAATCAACTTGGAAACACTGGCCTCATCTAGTTTAAACTGACGAAAAAATTTACTTTATTTATTTAGGCGTCTTTAAGTCAAGAGTGAATAAGTTACTTCTAGGCAAACGCGCTCCATTATCGACCACATCATTGCTCACCATCAGGTGAGATTGGTCAAACAGCTATCACAACACACTTTCAATACGTCTGCTCGCAACAACGATCACCGCTAGACTGACGAAAAAGGCATGAAAAAAGCGCTCACATGCGCAGCCTGTGCGCCGAGACGACAGCAGCCTTCTCTTTCTCACATAATTTTATTATACTACAAAAACCGGGTAAGTTTATAACTTACTTATGAAAATAGTTAAATCCCCGAACTGATTACGAAAATTTTTCCGAATCGCAAAAAGGTATTTTTGATGACGTAACTACAAGTTTCGGTTTTTTTTCTCTACTTGTGCTTTGAGACTCTGCTTCGTGCCTTTCAGGATTGTAGATCAACGGGAATTATGGTTCCTTTGAGAGTGTCGAAATAAACGTTTTTTGCAATATAAACAACCGTATCTTTTTTTTCGTTTACTCAGAAGTTTCGTTTACTCAGATTTTTACCGCGTCAAAGGGCCGCAGACTTGAGTGAATGGTTTTAATTTCAACTAGATAACTTAACGCGTTCCGAGATAAAAGGTCTTGACAGACAGACAAACATATGGACTAAAAGTAATCCTATGACGACTCCGTTTTTTTGTTTCGGAACCCTAAAAATATAGTCACCAGGTACTTGCCAGGGAGGCGATTCTGAGCTCTACGCTCCTCTCGATCTAAATTACTAAGGACTCGAAACGCCTTCCGCGTTCTCTGTCATTACCACATTTCATTAGAACACTGACACAATGAGACTTTATCAAGGTGGCACGCTGAATACAGGAATACCTACTTTGTGAAACGTTAGTCGCGACTGTCTCAGTTTGATGATATTTTAACTGTCCGTTGTGAAGTATTAATTTGTAAGTCTCCTGACGCTAAAACAGGTAAGTATGACTCCTTTATCATGTTATATGTGCATATTGCTATGCTCGGAGTTTCCTTGCGTGACCGAATCAGAAATGAAGATATCCGCAGGAGAACCAAGGTTGCCGATATAGCATGAAGAATCGCCAAACTTATGTAAGTGGAAATGGGCAGGGCACATTGCTCGCAGAACAGATGGCCGTTGGGGCCGAAAGGTTCTGGAGTGGCGACAGAGTACCGGAAGGCGCAGCGTCGGAAGGCCTCCTACAAGGTGGACCGATGACCTGGTGAAGGTTGCGGGTATCAGATGGATGCGGGACGCACATGATCGATCATTATGGCGACACTTGGGGGAGGCCTTTGTCCAACGGTGGACGTCTGTCGACTGAAATGATGATGACGATGATTCCTTTATATGCATACTAGCTATTCTAGCACTGGTTCGCGTGATAGTAAAAAAATATCCATACGGGAACAATCTCGGTATGAGCAGAATCCTATGTAATATCCCAGGACATAGTCTACCCATGTATCAAGTTTTATCGATATTCGTTGAGCCGTTTGAGCGTGAAGAAATAACAAAAATACATACTCACTCACCTAAACTTTCTGCTTTATGATATTAGTGTGATCAGTGTGATACATATTTTAAAACAAAGCCCTCTAAATCGTCTTTCTGACTATCTATCTGTTCGCGATAGAAAATACTGGATGTACTTTCAATCGGTTTCTATCAATTAATAGAGTGTTTTTTACACTTTATGTGTATAATACATGCATATTATAGTAAAGAAAAACCAACAACTTCAATTTAATACACCCATACGAAATTGAGAGCTACCTCAATTTTGCATGGGTGTAACAAATTAGTTTCACAAATTGTGAAACTAATTGTTGTTCGCTAGTTTCACGATAAATATAAAAAAAACCCTTTTTTTTTCGTAATTTCTTTAGGAATAATCAGAACTGCATTTCACCACACACTAAAATATCAACAAAAAAAAAAACAAAGTAATATTGCATTGTAAAAATGCAACGAGAACAAAAATCCATTAGCAACTTCAAGAAAAATTCGATTTCTTATACCAACCGCAGCATCTCTATGAAATAATTTATGCTGTAGGTATAAAGGTACCCTTTCAAGGATAAGTGCGGGCCGAGCTGTGAGGCATCCCTAAAGTTACTTTGAATATACAAGGGGGGTTTTTGAGAAGGGATTGTATGCCCGGACCGGAGACAGAAATAGGGGAGAGTGGTTTAGAAAGGCGTAGGATCGAAACGAGGAAAGTAACTAGTGCAGTTATTTATATACCCAAAGTATTTATACAGATCTAGCTGTTACCAGCGGCCGAAGCCTACCAGGGCCATGGGTTGACTTTGGAAAGGGTAACCAGTGGTCTTGGAATGTGGTTTTAGTCAATAAAAGTCTGGCGATGAATGCAGATGATTTCCCAAGATCTGAAATAGAGATAAACAGAAGGACTGTTTATCTCTATTGCATATTGAGTTAACTAATTAAGGTGGAACGAAAAAGTTAATAGAAACTGTTTAGTTAACAGTAAAATGAGAAATAATAAAAATATTAGAAAATATGCTGGAATAAATATTCAGGCCTCTTCTACAGGAGAGGAAAAGGGTCACAATCCATCACGCAGGCCCAATGCAGATGCCACATGTCTTTGAATTTTTGGTTCTAGGACATGCCGGTTTCCTCACGATGTTTTCCTTCACCTTTTTGAGAGAAATTAATTTGCACTTGGCTGGGTTTGATCCTGCGACTTACAACTCGTACGTTATCTGCTCACAAAAATAGGGACATTATTTATAGGCTACTTGAAAATCCTGAGGGTTATGCACCTTCGGACTGACGTCATACTAGTCGTATAGAGATCCAAACATTCCGCTTACATATATAGGTATATTATTATACTTTCTACTTGCAACTTCACTTATATAACACTAGCTTTATCTCGCAGCTTCCATAAAATATAGCTTGTCACTCAGGAATGAATAAAGTAGCTTTCATTTGGTGTTTTTTTTTTTTACAATCGGACCAATACTTTCAGAGATTACCTACTACATACAAAAACAAATTTTATCTCGTTATAATATTAGTGTAGACGGAAACAAGCTTTTAATGAAAATTATTATTTCATAGCAAGCTTTTATAGCTCGGTATACCTATGTAATGAATACTCGTCAAAACGAATCATACCAGCCTAAACTCGATGGGGTTGTGTCGTTTAACTACCAAGTTCCTATAACCGCCTTATGGATCCATGATCAGGTCAGCTTCTTGTCATAATAATTTTGGATTGTCATCTGATTTACTCATGCATGCAAAATTTCAGCTCAATCGGTATCAGGGAGTGGGTCAAATTTAATTTTCAAGATTTGATGACATACAAACATCGGCACAGGTGAAACTAAATAAAACCTTGTAAAAATACATTTGTAACACAGTCGTGCAAAATTACACTGTCGGAGTATAAAAACAGACGCACAGAAACATAATTATTTATATTAAAATCCTTCACAATTCAACGAATTACACGTCAGGTCAAAATAAACTGCGCGTTATTAACATTGTAATTTGAAGGATAAAGTGTTGTAATGCTGAAAATCTTGGATTAATTGTGTATTCCATGTTCACGGAATGAGATGGCCGGATGTATTGTGTTCCTAAAGGTTGTATTCGTGTGTATTTTTTTTACTAAGCTTTTATTCTTTTTCAGTACTTATGATGTATTATGAGTGATGAATTGGTAATACGTAATTTTCTGATTAAAGCTTATTACAAGCTTTTATTTAGATTCGCCTGTCCCGATGTTTGTCTGTTATCAAATCTTGCAAATTAAATTTGACCCACTTCCCAGTTACCGATATTTTATGAAGCAAAAATAGCTCAATATTAAAAAATATTATGCATGAAAGAAATTTAAATTGATTTAATTAATTTTAACCACATATTACATTACTTTTTGTAAAACACATGAAAAAAAGTTTTAAAGAAAAAGACAAATAAATATACTATAAATTTAATAAAGATATCTGTTTCAAAATCTACATTATGTTATAGCCAGAACGAACAATTCACCATTTCATGAAGTGGTCGACTACTTCATGAAATTTTACTTTGGTCCGTACTGACTACTTAACAAAATGGCATAACCAAATCAATAAAAAGACATGGTTTGACGATCTAAACATACAAATAAATAAATGTCTATTAAAAGGTAAACATTATATTTTTTTTTTCTCGACGGGGAAAATCATCTTTGACGAAACCCGCTCTTGGGTGGAGCGGGAGACAGTGTCAGACTCTTACTGACTAAAAACCCCGCGCCGTTCCTTCTAGCCTTCATACCGGGGCACGAGCTCCCTTTCGGACAACCCTGTCCCCAGTAGGCTTCGACCCAGCTGGGCCCCTCCTGCTGCTGACAACTCCTTGAGGCGCGCGGGAACAGTGCGCGCCGTCGACGTCTTAGACTCGGTCCATTACCGGACGATCGGACAGCGAGCTACCCATAGCTCGCCGTCCGCGAGCCTGCGAGGTAAACATTATATAATATGTTTCACGAAACAGTCGACTACTTCATGAAATACTCATTTGACTATGACATTAAACAACATTCAATGAACAGCTCAAACGCTGAATATGTCAGGCATATTGTCATGCCATACTCATCATCTCAAGCGGCTCGGCAGAGGTCCAAGCCTAACAATGTTGGCGCTACTCAAGACAGCGTGTCGCACTTAATGTTTAAAGACAATAACCAGTCTGTAACATGCTGCAAGTCGTTTACGAGCTAATACTAAGCCATAATACAAAGAGCCAATGACAATATGATCGTTTTGTGAGAATGGGTTAGTTCTAAGCTATACTGGGTTACATGTAAAACACTAACAACCTTGCAGGATTGTATTACTAACATCATAAACAACAACTTTTGTTTTATGACTTTTTACAAAATATTATTTCGTTTACCAAAAGACAAACTTCTAAGATTTCGTTGTTCTATCTAACACATTTCAACTCTGTATTTTGCTGTACATACCTACATCTGTATGAAGCAACGCAACCGCATCAAGCACCTCTGACGTCCAATCCCCAATCCCCTCCGCTATTGTACTATCACTTGCTTCGCTTAGATTTCGTAATATTTAGAACGTATGTATTTGTATTTTTGTATGAAAATCTGGTATAATATGGTAAAATTTTAAAAGTCATTGAACAAAAGGTGTTATATATAATACTAGCTTTCCGCCCGCGGCTTCGCCCGCGTGGACTACAGTTTATATCGCGCGGGCAGAGACCCGTGCTCAGCAGTGGAATTATAGGTAGCCTATGTGTTATTCCAGTGTCTCTTCTACCTACCTAACCTACCAAATTTGATCTAAATCCGTTCAGTAGTTTTTGCGTGAAAGCGTAACAGACAGACAGACAGACATAGTTACTTTCGCATTTATAATATAATATATAAATATATATATATATATTAGTAGGGATTAGTAATACAGTCCTGAGAGCTTGTTAGTGTTTTATGTACAAGTTTATAACATTTAAAAATATATGTGTGGAAACGCACTCTAAGGGTTCATTATGTAGACATACTCGTGGTAGGTACCTATTGTCTGGCCCCAAATAGTAATGCCCCATCCTTCTGGTTATAAGAAGAAGGCTTATCGACGCAGATATTCCACCAAGCTGGTATCGATATAACGACAGGACATTGAAGAAAGAGATACCATTATTTATTCGTATTCTTGAGAAAGTTGATTAAGTTAGAAGATTAATTTGATGGTTTTCGGAATAAACTCATTAAACGTTAATTATTCTCTTTGATTTACTTTAATGATCGTATTATGTTCCTGGTACACAATTTCTTTACTTAATCTTGGGGTGAGTTACGAGATAAGTTAATAGGATTTAGTATTAAAGGCAAGTTTTATTTAAACCGTTTTATGGTTTGGAGAATTTCTTTAGAAATTAATTTGTTTTTTTGTACAATATTTTTCGTAAAATTTTTTTCGAGAATGAAAATTGTGAGAGAGATGACAAGTAGAGTAAGCCGATATGTAAGAAACATTTGAATTAATACCTTTATATTAAAAGCTAAGCAGAGCTTGTATTATAAGTACTAGGCAAATGATAAACATATATATTTCTAACTACATATCCCTACTATCCTTACTAATATGTATTATAAATGCGAAAGTAACTCTGTTTGTCTGTCTGTCTGTTACGCTTTCACGCAAAAACTACTGAACGGATTTAGATCAAATTTGGTAGGTAGGTAGAAGAGACACTGAAATAACACATAGGCTACCTATAATTTCACTGCTGAGCACGGGTCTCTGCCCGCGCGATATAAACTGTAGTCCACGCGGGCAAAGCCGCGGGCGGAAAGCTAGATAACTAGCTTTAAAAAACAAATAAAAAATAACTAAAATAATTAAAATTATACTGGAACACAGAAAACATTATCATTCATCACACAAACATTTGTCCTGGCTGGGAATCGAACGCACGACCATTTTAGGATTACATTTATTGTACGTAGGTACAGCGTGAAATTCCTTGCCGGAGTCTGTGTTTCCTGATAAGTGATGTTACTTTTAGACAAGCATGTTCTGTTTATGGATTACGCCAAACGCGAGCCTCTCCATAATTAAAAAGATATATATTTTTTTAAATATCTTTAGACCTGTAAAAATTACTTCTTATGAGCAGAAGTATCGTTTTGTAGGGCTGTGATTGGTATGTAACTAGGTGTAGTAACATACTAGTTCCCACTATTTTTTTTTCACATCCGTATCTTTTTAAACAAAAACCATTATTCTTAATTCGAACAAACCCATTAGTGTAGATTACACACTTACAAAGTAAATAATAAATGGAATCAAAACGTGTTCATAGCAAGTAACCCAAGGGGAGCGTTAGGGCGAACAAGCTAAATTGTATTTGTGAGGAAAACAATTTATCTTGAGAGAGAACAGACTTCTCACCATCATATTTTATTAATCCCCTGCCTGATGTAAATGCGCCGCTTTACAAGTAAGGGTACTGTTCGCTTGATAGCGGAAAGCGAATTAAATGGTAATAGCGATTTGTGCAATTTATTTTATGGTCCACCACTAATTGCTGATAGCGACTTTACTCGCGTTAAAGTGGAAAGTTGTCCCAAGGGAAAATACATTCTTTGTCCCTGTGTAAAATTTCATCCCGATCCATTCAGCCATTCGAACGTGAAAAGTAACAAACATACTAACACACAATTTTTTGCCTTTACAACAATTACCAGTCGACAGCGATGCAAAGGAGTTTTTGGACGCCATAATTTAGATGTATTTATTAATACGTAAGGGTAAGGGTGTTAGCAATTGATAAATAATCATATTATGTAGAAAAAAAAAACCTATAGGTATCAATACTTTTTTTAAATAAATTCGGAGCACTCAGTAGTAGCACTCAGCAGTAGTAGTGCTATAAAGTATAGAACAATCTTGAAAATTAATTTCAAATGTAATGTATGTATGTATATAATATATATCCCACTATTTACTGTAATTGACTACTAATTGTTTACTATTTGTTGTACACTGTGTAAAACGCGCTCATAGAGACCAAACCATGGATAGGACTTGTTTGCTGATAAATAGCAGACGATATTGTAAGGAAGTTTACAAATCTGTGAGAAGATAGAGTGAAAGGATTACCGTATTTTAATATTAATGACTAGTTTGCAGCGAGATGGAGAGAAGTGGTGGCCGAGTGGTACCAGCTCCGACTTGCAAGTTGCAGGTCACGGTGTCAAACTCAGCCAGATGCATTAGGTACTTTGTATAATTTATTTCATCACCACTGCTCTCAAAGCGGTGAAGGAAAACCTCGTGAGGAAACCGGCATGACCTAGAACCAAAAATTCGAAGACATGTGACATCCACCAACTGGGCCCGCGTGTTTGATTAAGGCGTATTCCCTCTCCTAGAGAGGCCTGAGTCCCAACAATGGGAAAATTATAAGACAGACTATGCTAAATAGTTATCATATTACTTGAATAAAAAAACCGGCCAAGTGCAAGTTGCAAAAAAACGAGCAAAAAAATCGCGTTTGTTGTATAGGAGCCCCGTTAAATATTTATTTTATACTGTTTTTTAATATTTGTTGTTACAGTGGCAACAGAAATATGTCATCTGTGGTTTCAACCGTCCATCACGGTTCATGAGATACAGCCTGGTGACAGACGGAGAGACAGCGTAGTCTTAGTAATAGGGTTCTGTTGTACCCCTTGGGTATTGAACCCTAAAGAATAAGTATTTTGCAAATTCTCGCTTTCGATGTAGCGTGTCTTTATAGTCAGCGGTTTTGAATTTAAAAATAATATTAAGCGCGTCACTTTTCTTGCTCGCATGTGCATGTTTATTCAACAAAATAAAATGAAATGTGACCCGACGGAAATGCGAACACAGTTTATAGGTCAAATTTTTAATGGAAATTGAAATTAAGACTTTCGTTTTTAATCAAATTTCACGACAGATAACAAACAAACTTAATATACAACGTTAGTTTTCGTATATACGAAACCCGAAACACGTGTCTAGTATTTTCATGTAAAGAATCTATATAAGAAATTTCATAACTGTATCATGAAACGTCTCAAAGTTATAAGCTTGTTATGTCAATAAAAATATAAAGTCGTAAAGGCTATCCAGAAGACTGGGGGGTTGTTTGTTGCTGTTAGATAAAAATATTTATTTACTAGCTTTCCGCCCGCGGCTTCGCCCGCGTGGACTACAGTTTATATCGCGCGGGCAGAGACCCGTGCTCAGCAGTGGAATTATAGGTAGCCTATGTGTTATTCCAGTGTCTCTACCTACCTACCAAATTTGATCTAAATCCGTTCAGTAGTTTTTGCGTGAAAGCGTAACAGACAGACAGACAGACAGAGTTACTTTCGCATTTATAATATTAGTAGGGATTTATTAAACTTTATGCTTCATTTAAAATACTAGACATAATGTGTTTCGGGTTTCGCATATACTAATGTTGTTTCTATCTATCTAACTTAGATATCTTCGAGATATGTCATCTAAAGCCCAGTCAAATCTCATTGTTATTGAAACATCTAATCTTGTGATATAAATACGGTTTGTTTCAGCACCTGAAACAAACTGAATAATTCCTTAATTGTCATATTTCAACACTGCGACATGATGACACATTAAATTTGACGGTCGACGTCTATTTGCGTATGGAAATAGATGCAGTCATAATCGAAAAATAAATCCCTGTCAACAGTCCCTGTGATTAAATCATTATTTTTAATGGAGAAGTCTAGTTTAGAAACCTACCTACATGCCAAATGATATGAACTAGCACATTACCAATGCCCGGAGGACACGGTGGAGCACACAGTCGAGGTGTGCCCTGCTTGGGTGGAGCATCGCCGTGCCCTCGTGGGGGCGATCGGCGGCGAAGAACTCTCGCGCTGGGCCCTGGTCGAGGTCATGGTCCGGAGCGAGGAGGAATGGCAGGCGGTCACCTCCTTCTGCGAAGCAGTAGTGCTAGTAAAGGAGGAGGCCGACCGCATCAGGCTACGGCGCCCTCGCCGCCGCCACCGGGATTCCGATCCCGATTTCCGGCCACCGTAGACGCGGGCTCGCGGACGGTGAGCCATGGGTAGCTCGCTGTCCGATCGTCCGGTAATGGACCGAGTCCAAGACGTCACTGGACGACGTTAGAGGCGCGCACTGTTCCCGCGCGCCTCAAGGAGTTGTCAGCAGGAGGGGCCCAGCCCTGCGTCGAAGCCTACTGGGGACAGGGTTGTCCGAAAGGGAGTTCGTGCCCGGGTATAAAGGCTAGAAGGAACGGGATGGGGTTTTTAGTCAGAAAGAGTCTGACACTATCTCCCGCTCCACCCAAGAGCGGTTTTAACAAGCTTTTATTTAGTTTCACCTGTCCCGATGTTTGTCTGTCATCAAATCTTGTAAATTAAAGACCCACTTCCCGATTACCGATGGAGCTGAAAATTTGCGTGCGTGTGTAAATTAGATGACAATGCGAAATTATTATGACGAGAAGCTGATCTGATGATGGAACCGGAAGGTGTCGCTATAGGAACTTGGTAGTTAAGCGACACAACCCCATCGAGTTTGGGCTCGTATGATTGGTCTTGATGAGTATTAATTATACAGGTAAACCAAGCTATAAAAGCTTGCTATGATAAAAATATTTTTATTAAAAGATTGTTACATTTACTTATTTTTATTTCACAATAAAAACTCTAAAGGTAGCCCATCTGACAGGTTAGGGCTATGCCATACACCCTAGTCCATACACCCTAGTGTATGGCGGTGTAAGACCGTGTTCCCACTATCGTAACGGTTAATTTATCGTCGAACGACTATTGTCTCTAGTTATTCCCATCATAACAACTGTTTTTCATGGCCACGACAGATACTCGCAACATGATTGACCGCCATGGTTTAGTCTTGACAATTTTTTATCGCTTTACGACTGTCGTGCTAGCCGTTCCCACTATCATAACAATTGGATGTCACTTCAAAAAATAAGTATAAGTACATTACTATTATATATTTATATTATTTATAATATTAATGTTGTCTGTCTTTTTGTTTCAGGTTTCGCGACTTCATATATCGTGAATGTCCAAAACAGTAAGTTTTAGCAAAATATTATTAAGTGTAAGGGATTTTATGATAATACTTATATAATTTTGTTCTGTTTTTAAACTAAATATTTATACTAAACCTATGTATACAGTGGTGGAAACCTCTCAGGACTATGTTACTAATATCATAAAAAACAAGTTTTGTTCAATTAAAAAAATTATATTTTTTTAGTTCATCAGATTTTCATACAAAAATATTTAAATGGAACTTTTTTACATTACAATAGCGGCGGGGTGCTTGATGCGCTTGCGTCGCATCATACAGACGTAACTGGTGTAGAAAAATACAGAGTTGAAATATGTTGTTTGTTTTTGGTAAATGAATCATGTTTTGTAAAAAGTCGTAGAACAAAAGTTGTTGTATTCATATGTTAGTAAAACAGTCCTGCAAGGTTGTTAGTGTTTTACAAATAACCCTGTATTAAAAAGTCTTAGAACAAAAGTTGTTGTTTAAGATGTTAGTAATACAGTCCTGCAAGGTTGTTAGTGTTTTACAAATAGCCCTGTATACATTCGAGTAAATACGAGTTTATCAATCCTAAGGATATCAAGTTTATGATTGATCCAAATATTATATGAATCCTCTGGGTTAAAAATATACCGAGTGGGCATGAAACTTATAAAATTATTTTCTGTCAAAACAAAATTGACTATGAGCTTTCCTAAGGGATTGTCTGAACCAATTTCTTAGAAAAGGGTACTGTATAATTTTCTTCCAATTATGAAAAGAAAAATATAGAAATGGATGAAAACTGACATTGTTGATTAAGATAATTTTCTTTTTAATTCATGAATCCCCAAGTTACCACCGGTGGCCGCGCATCTATTGTCTTACTATTGTGTCTCTAATTGACGGTATCTGAAGGGTTAATGTGCGATCTCATCCAATGACTTCCATCCCACTTTAGGTAGGAGACGGAAAGCATGTCAAACTTTTACTGACTAAAACCACACCTATGTCAATGGATCCTAAAAAAATACCGACAAAACTCATACTCATTATCATCATCATTTCAGTCGAAAGACGTCCACTGTTGGACATAGGCCTCCCCTAAGCGTTGCCACAACGACCAGTCCTGTGCGTTACGCATCCATCGAATATATTTTATTTTACCTAACATCTTTCAAATCAAGTACGGTTTGGTTTTTGGCTATACTTTACATACGCGAGCGAAGTTATGGGCAAAAGCTAGTAATAAAAGAGGCAGTTTGTTTTTTTGTTTGTAGGAGGTAATAAAAAAAATTAAAAGTAATGGTCCGATTGCTAATATTTTTCACCAATAAAAAAATTCTTTATTTCTGAGGTTATGTCTTAGGTACAGAAATATAGTCTATGTGACTATATTTCTGTACCTAAGCAGGCGAAGCTGCGGGCAAAAGCTAATCATTAATAAAAACCAACCTGTATAACGCTTGTCACCTACCTAACCCAGCAGTAATTAGTGGATGAAAGAACCTTGTATTAAGACCTGTTGATCGACAAAGGCGCGCCGCTTTTAGGCTGAGCCAATTATTTTAGCAACACCTCCATAGAAGGTGCTTAACTAGGCTATAACCTACATAAGCCCCGCAATTGTTTCCTGATATATTAACGTTGATGTAATTTCTTTTTACTGTTGTTATTTTGATGTTTATCAATAGGAAATAACTACGCACTACTATATTTACCACTTTTCTTCTATATTTCACATTGCTATGTACTTAACAGAAACAAAATGGAGATATTTTTTGCATTGTATATTTGTGTTATTATATCTTGTTAGTATTATTTTCGATGTTTGTTAAGTCTATATCCTTTCTATCATTTTAACGTCGCATTTGCTCTGATCAATAGCATTACGTCATGATGTGGCGAATCCTGAACTAATAAAATTTATTTAAAAAATATATTTGATCCTTATTTAAATTACATATGTTTATACGGCCTTACTTTTAGTATATGCAAAACCTGTAACACCTGTCTAGTATTTTTATGTAATGAATCTATTTACCAAATTTCAAAATCGTATCATGAAAAATCACAAAGTTATAAGCTTGTTATGTCGGCAAAAATACATAGTCACCGGGCCATCCAGGCGACTGAGTGGTTGTCTTTGCATTTGCATCCAGCTGTTTTCTGGCTCCTAATAGCTGCTATGACCTGTCGTACCCTGTGTTGCCTGTGTTGTACCTAGTGTCGGTGGTGACCAACTTGTAGCCTTTTTAAATATTTTTGGGAAAAAATATATCACGGTGTAAAAACTATTGGAACTGATTCTGAACAAACTATATTCAGGTTTCGCATAAACTAAAAATAATGTTGTATAGTCCATATTGTAGTGAGGGAGTAAATGTAATGTTTTTTTGCGTGGGTTGTCTCCAAATAACTCATCCTCCATCCTACTTCAGAACGAGAAAAGAGTGTCGTACTTGTACTAACTAAAACCTCCTCGTGGTGCTTCACTTTTCCTTTACATTCCAAGGCCGTGGCTACCTTAACCTCTAGAATTTAACACACATCGAAACCACTTAAAGAAATTGGTTTCATCAAAACATACGACAAAATTATCGCTTCATTGAAATCGACAAACAAAGCTGATTTAAGTGTCGACTGCGAGTTCAAATAGACTGTGTTGTAAACGGTTTAGGCCTTGATCATAGTGAACGCGCGGTGGCTAAAGTGGAAGCGAGCGCGATTAGGTTGCCAAGTACATCACAAGCTATTGTAGTACTGCCGTCTTTATCCTTTGGGTTACCGATCACAACCACAAAACGCCGCTACTTATATTTCCTGTAGTTTAAAATGTATGGACATTTTATATCGTCTCGCCACACTCGGTTGACGCCGGTGACCGCCAAACGCTACAAATCGCCGCTGCTCACTTGTTGTGGCCCGCACCGGCCACTAAGCGCCAATACAAAACGCCGCCTCACGCCATTCCCGCATTTAAACATTCTTCGACAGAGTTCATTATGATACTGAGCGTATGAGTTAAAAAAAGTAGCAGCCCCCGGCCATAAGTGGCTTCGCCGCTTCGTAGCCGCTTCTGGTTTCTCGTGGCAGCTTTTGTGGCTGTGGCCTATGTGTGGCGACACTTAAGTGTCCTCATCTGAAACTTAGTGGATTTCATTTTTAAGTGCTATAGTTATTAGCCAAACATTGTATATCATCTATCTAAACACTACGTTTCTACTATCAATAGATTCTGAGATAAATAACGTAGTCCTGCTTTAGTGTGCATATCTCAAAATGTGATTTTGTCAGATAACGCCATTATACTGTCAAAAAGATAACGGCATTATACTGTAAAAAAATAACGGCCTTATACTGTCAAATTTCTACAAATTCACAAATGTTGGTATCATATTAGGTTCAATACGTCACACCCGCGTAAGCTTCTCACTCTAACTGTGGCCATAGACAGCGCTGTCTATAAACAGTGGCAAATATGACAGTAGCATGACGTCATATGATAAAGACATTCAGGGCTATTGATTTCTATTGAGGGGAGCCGACTGCGGTGGTATTTCAGGTACTGGAATGTATGGAATTGCGACCATACTTATTTTGCTATTAACTTTAATAGGTTGGTAATTTGCTCGTAGGTTTGATTTTATGTTTTACTAGCTGTCCCCCGCGGTTTTACTCGAGTCTAGTTTATGATCCATTGCAGTGGGTTTTATTTACTATTCGTCATGAGATTCATGCTGCAGGCTAGCCAAATATTTTTTTTTATGTATTGATAGTTCCAGAGAAACGCGCTAATTTAAACAAAGAAAACCCTCGTTTACTTTTATAATATTATTGTCTGTCACCTTTAGCAGTATGTCACGGTTTAAATTTTTCGACAGTTCACAATTTCGCGGGATAGATTATAATCCCCGTTGGATTACTGATACTTACAATTTTACGGTGACATATTTATACATATATACATCGTGATTCAGACACAAACGTGTACCATAAGATGCAGTATGATTCTGGACTCTAAGTAATGATATTTTCGGCGGCATTCATCATCATCTTCCTGCCCTTGTCCCGTTTTATTTGGGGTCGGCGCAACACGTTTTTTTCTTCCATTCTGTCCTGTCACTCGTCATGCTATCACTAACTCCCTTTTCTTTCATATCACTTCTCACACAATCCATCCATCTTTTCTTTGGCCTCCCTCTCCCCTTCCATCCATCCACATGTAAACTCATAACTTTTTTAGCAACATGCGTTTCGTCCCTCCTTTTCACATGACCATACCAAGACAAACGATTTCCTTTCAGCTTTTCAGTTACTGGCGCCACTTTCAAACTTCCCCTAATATACTCATTTCTCACTTTATCCATTCTTGTCACACCACACATCCATCTTAACATTCTCATCTCTGCTACATGCAATCTTTTTTCATCCTTCTTTTTCACAGCCCAACATTCTGACAACTACATACAGTACGACAGGCCTTATCACGGACTTGTAGATTTTACCCTTCAACTTGAGGGGCATCCGTGGGTCGCAAGTGGTTCCCGTGACCTGTCGCCATTTCATCCATCCTGCGTTGATCCGATGTGTTATGTCCTGGTCTACCTCACCATCCCCTTGGACGAGCGACCCTAGGTACCTAAAGTCGGAACAGATCGGTATGGGCGTTCCAGCGAGAGCTAAAGGCACAGGATTGGAGTGACCGCCGAAATCGCAGAACAAGTACTTGGTTTTGGTTCTGCTCAATTTCAGGCCAACACTCTCCAGTCTGTGCCACCACACCTCCAATCTGTTCTGGACCTCTACGCCACTCTCGGCAACCAGAACAATGTCATCGGCAAACAACATACACCAGGGAGCCTCTTCCTGGATGTCCGACGTCAGAGCGTCCATTATCATCAGGATGAGGTAAGGGCTGAGAGCCGACCCTTGATGTAAGCCGACAGCCACATTGAAGCTGTCAGTGGTGCCACCTGTAGACCGGACCCGGGTATTACACCGACTGTACATACATATTTTCGGCGGCATTATGACAATTTAAATAAAAAATCCGTACCTACTTTTTTATTCTAAAGATAAAATCGTTGTTCTAATCAACCCCAATAACATTTTTAATTAAAAAGTAATTAATTGAATTGGGATTGGGTCAGCAGATTACACTGTAGAATGTAATACACACATATAGTACGTAAATACAAGTATCGCATGCGTAATCATGAAGGGACTTAACTCGACACAAAGGTATTCGAATCTGAAACCATACGATTTAAAAATAAGGTTGAATTTTTCAAAAACCCTCTTTTTTGAGTTACGTCTCTTTTCGATTAAGCGTGATTATGTACATTACAAATCGAGAGACATTTTTTTAATTAGCTTCTGCCCGCGGCTTCACCCTCGTATAAATTGGGAATCATCTCAATAGAACTTTCAGTATAAAAAGTGCAATTTCAGAACATAGTCCACCCATGTGCCAAATATCATACAAATCCATTCCATCGTTTGAGCGTGAAATTGTAACAAATGTGAATACATAAAATTTTTCGCCTGTATAATAAATAAAATATGTTGACAATAAGGGTGCGTTTCCACTGAAGAGCAGGGCGCAGTGGAGCGAAAAAAACAAAGCAATGAAAAGTGGCAAGTTTTAGCTACGCTCCGTTTCATACTCTCCGCTCGGCACCCGATAACGTTCTGAGGGCTTAGCCAAGTCGATAATCAACAATCGTTAACACTAGTAGAAAACTTCAACTGTATGGGAATGACATCATTACAACGATAAGTCACGTGAGCAGAACAAAGGAATTGGAGGCGTTACCGACTGTGGAAAGAGATTCGAAACGAAACAGTCGTAACTTGGCTAGTACCCCTGCTGTACATTGAATTGAGGCAGTTTGTACATTGGTTTTATTTGAAACTCCACTCCACTTACAATGTTGACTGACCTGTTGGTCTAGTGGTTAGTGACCCTGACTGCTATGCCGGAGGTCGTGGGTTCGATTCTCACCCAGGACAAATGTTTCTGTGATGAGCATAATCATTTGTTCTGTGTCTGGGTGTTATTTATCTATAATAGTACTAGCTGCTCCCAGCGGCTTCAACCGCGTGATAGCAGAAAATTATCCGAAGAGAACATACTTCCGGGTTAAAAAGTATCCTATGTCCTATTCCAGGACATGGTCTATCCGTGTACCAAGTCCCATCAAAATCGGTTATGCCATTGAGGCGTGAATACGGCACAAACAAACAAACAATAAAAACAAACTCACTTTCGCTTTTATAATATTAGTAAGGATGTTTATCAGTTTGTCTAGTACCCATAACACACAGCTCTGCTTAGCTTGGGGCTAGACGGCGGCGGCGTTGTGTGATAGTTGTGGAATATTATTATTATCTAATGTTTTCACTGATGCGAACGCTGATTTCGAGCACTGTAATTGGTCAATTCGCGGTCCGCTCCTCTCCGCTCAGCTCCGCAAGAAACGCACCCTGATGAAAACCATTACTACAGTTCTTGATTTAGGTACTAAACCACACAAAGTAGCACAAGTAGGTACCCATTCCACGCAAGCTGTGAGAGTCAGTCCATAATAATAGCCAATTTTAGTGGTAATAAAGTATATCTGTTCACGTTAGCACAGAAAATATTATGAAGCTAGCAAAAGCTAGTAAAATTCTGGATAAATCTCAGTTTAGTTCTAGAAATGTTTCATATTTTAGCTTAGGATTATAGCTGCAGTGCACACTGCACACACAGTTTCTAGTGAAGTTGTACATTAGTTTTAGTACTTGCAGTAAACATTTGGGTGAGTTCAAACCCAAGTCGCATTACTTTGTGTAACTTATTTGATTACCACTGCTCTCAAAACGGTAAAAGAAAACATCCGTGAGGAAACCTCCCAGAATCAAAAATTCGAAGACATGTGACATTCACTAACCCGCACTGGGCCCGCGTGTTGGATTACGGCCTTTTCTCTCTCCTAGAGAGAAAATACTGGGGCCTGAGTCCCAGCAGTGGGAACATTAAAAAGGCTGATGATGATGATGAGTAAATTTTTTTCATTTAAGCCAATTTGTTTCACTTACGAGGAAAATACATTTAATGCTCGTCTTTTCGTAGTTCCAGACGTACTGAACTACGGCGAGCAATGTGTAGCACGCTATTCGGTCATCTGGTAACTGTTCGGACCGAGCCCAAGTCGTTGACAGCGCGTAGAGTTCCGCGCGCGCATCAATGTGATGTCAGCAAATCGTAAGGACCCAGCAGGGTCGAAGCCTACTGGGGCCATGGGTTAAGTGAAAATGAACCCCATGGGTCCTGGAATGTAAGGCAAAGATGGCACAAACGCGTGGGTTTCAGTCAATAAAATTCTAACATGCCCTCGCGCTCTACTCAAGAGCTGAAGAAGTATTTGGATGATTTCCAGCCTTGAAAAGAATAATAATATTATATATAACATTCTGAAGACAGCAACTGTCTCAACTCAACGCCGGGCACGCCACGATTTTGTCGACGAAACCTTAGAGGAATCTGTACAGGGCTTATGCCCTGATCCTGTGGTTACAATGGTCCTAGAGCGCGAAGTGCAACTGCGGATGGGTTTTTAGTCAGTAAAAATCTGACAGCCCTCCAGTGGCGAAGCGTGAAATATTGAGAGAGGTAAGCCGGAGCAAAAAAAAAATGCTTGTCTACTCCGAGCGCGGGCACGCAGTCTTGAGTCCTTACCGAAAATCTGTGATTGGCATCCTGGCTTCAGTCTTGTGTAGGCAGATGTATCTTCAGTCCACTTTTACTATACGTGTAAGCACTGAGATATTGAAACAGTGTCTTGCAAGTAGGGTTGCCAGGTCCTGGAACTGAACGCCGTGTCCTCGTGGGGGCGATCGACGGCGGAGACCTCTCGCGCCGGGCCTTGGTTCAGGCCATGGTCCGGAGCGAGGAGGAGTGGCAGGCGGTCGCCTCCTTCTGCGAAGCAGTAATGCTAGCAAAGGAGGAGGCAGACCGCATCAGGCAACGGCGCCCCCGCCGCCGCCGCCGGGATTCCGATCCCGATTTCCAGCCACCGTAGACGCGAGCTCGCGGACGGCGAGCCATGGGTAGCTCGCTGTCCGATCGTCCGGTAACTGTCCGGACCGAGCCAAGGCGTCGACGGCGCGCACTGTTCCCGCGCGCCTCAAGGAGTTGTCAGCAACAGGAGGGGCCCATCTGGGTCGAAGCCTACCGGGGTCGGGGTTATCCGAAAGGAAACTAGAGCCCCGGTATGAAGGCTAGAAGGAACGGCGCGGGGTTTTTAGTCAGTAAGACTCTGACACTGTCTCCCGCTCCACCCAAGAGCGGGTTTCGTCAATGATGATTTTCCCCGTCGAGAGAAAAAAAAAAAAAAAAAAAAAAAGTTCCTGGAACTGAAAAGCCGGACAATCTATCCTATTTAGCCGGATGTTTGGTCAAAAAGGCCGAAATTTTTTTTAAGTCTGATAAAATTCATGAAATCTTTTTAAATTCTAATGAAAAAACCATAAGATTAAGTGATATTATTGCTACACTATTACATATCCACTCTGCTTGTGCTAGCGATACAAGGTAAGGCAAAACTCTAATGACAATTCTAAACAAAATGGTCTTTAAAAAGCCTAACAAAAGCCAAAAATGCTCAAATTTGGCCGGACACGCCACTTAAAAGCCTGACTATGTCCGGCTTTATCCGGAAGCCTGGCAACGCTACTTACAAGCATAATAGAAGTGCCTTTAATAAAAGCCGTTTGTGGTGAAATGATGATATGATGTAAATTAAACAAAACTTAATCGACTAAGTACTAATAATACTACTTATACTCTAAAGCTATTCGTCTATTCTTTTTTACAAAGTGCGCTAAGACATTATCATAAAAGCCGGGAAGATTCTTAATTTTTAGTAAAGAACGTTTTTCTATAGAAAGAATGGCTAGATCAGATAATCGTTCTTGTTTTTGAGCATTACGCATGTTGATATTTATTGTAAAGGGATATATTAAAATGTTTAAAAAAACCAGCTCTGAGAAGAACTTTTGCGTTGGTGTAGTTTTAAGAACGAAATCTAAAAAAAATCGCACGAAAATTATTAGACTTCGCGCACGACCTTTCTCATAGATCTAAACTCCCCTCCCGCACGCGCACTCCCGGGCCCCGCCTTGGTGACGCTTGCAGCATAAATCGTAATATTTTAATTTCGCCATAACTTCAAAACTAAACGTCCAATTTTAATCATTTAAAGACCAAATATTATCTACATAAACTGTACTTAGTGATGAAATAATTTATTTTGATAAGGGTTAATAGCATGAGTAAAATAAATGCGTTTAAATGTAGTCCAAAAAAAAATCAAGATTATTAGATAAAAAAATGGTTGTTGTGCCTCACTCGACTTAGATAGGTATACTGTTACGCGGACTTTTTTGTAGATATTTGTAAGATCTACAATTAATTAGAACATTTTACGGTTCTATCTTTAATAGTTCAGGCAGCGTACGCAAAATAAGTAATGTTTCTGGTTGATTTTTTACACCTTGTGTCCGAAAAACCCAAATATCTTACGGAACCCTATTTTTTTCCAAAATAAAATTTAACCTATGTTACTCGTGGATAATGTAGCTTTCGAGTGGTG
The DNA here is from genome assembly GCA_949319445.1 of Mythimna lalbum. Classification (NCBI taxonomy): domain Eukaryota; kingdom Metazoa; phylum Arthropoda; class Insecta; order Lepidoptera; family Noctuidae; genus Mythimna; species Mythimna lalbum. The sequence goes on along the minus strand of OX439357.1, from coordinate 4,509,845 downwards.
AAAGAATTTTTAAAAACAGTCCAGTAGTTTTTAAGCCTATTCAATAAAACTCTATTAAATAACTCGAAAAAAAACCGGCTTGCCGGAGCGCTTTAGAGCGCGCAGGTTAATCGACCTTTATGTGACGTCATGACGTATTCTTGTATAGAAATTTAAACGCTAAAAAGCCGATTGCGCCTGCGGCTTATGTTATAGTGCTACATGTTGTTGAAAAGTAAATTTTGTTGATTTAATGTTCATAGTGTACTTAGTGTAGCCGTTATGTAATGTTAGCTTTGTAGTTTTATAATTTCTGATTGTGCCATTTCTCAATTACGGTAGAGAGTGGTTGTGTTCTAAACATCTGAAGGGAAGCCGGTGGGAATTGAGTTGTATGGAACCTTCGTCACTGCAGCCCTCTCACTCTGCCCTAGAGCAGGAAATAAATTCATGCAACAGTGTGAGACTTGTAACCCCCGCGAACTAGCCATGTCTACTGATGAGGCTATATTTAACTGGGTCACCAAGTTGAGATAGCTCTGTGCACTCGTGGTTTGTGTAGTCTAAGAATACCTAATTCAAAATAAAAATATCAACGACACGAATGGTGTAGATGAGCATGCCATAATTATGGCGGTAAACAAGTTTTCTCTTTGAGGAGTGGCTGGAACGACATCACGGCGTCTTCACCTTCCACATGACGCAGGTTTTCACTAGACATGGTAAGTTCGGGAGGTTTCTGCATCTGATTCGTGCGGAGGAAATACCCGGGTGTCACCGTTGTGTGAACCACCCAGAAGACACGGTGGAGCATACGGTAGAGGGGTGTGCCACGCTTGGACAGAGTGTCACCGTGTACTCGTGACGGCAATCGGCGGCAACGACCTCTCGCACCAAGCCCTGGTACAGGCCATGGTCCGGAGCGAGGTGGAACGACAGGCAATCACCTCCTTCTGCAAAGCAGGGTACGGCCCTCACGCCCTAGCTGCTGAAATCCCGACCACGATTCCCATCCACCGTCGGCGTGGGTAGACGACTCCTAGTCCTAGTCAGCGCGTAGTGTTCCACGCGCGCCTCAAGGAGATGTCAGTAAAACCGCAGATGCGAGACGCACAGGACCGTACTCTGTGGCGACACTTGGGGGAGGCCTACGTCCAACATTGGACGTCATTCAGCTGAAACGTTGATGATGATGATGGTGAAACCGGTCCATGTTCCTTCTGATGCCTAGAGCCCTAGAGCCGCGGTAATTCTTTCGAACAATCCTGTTGATTGTTCTTCCTCCATTCCTAAACAACGAAAAATCCTCTCAGCGCAACTATCAATTCTTCTGAACAAAACTTCAAACCGAAGTTTCTCAAATAAGGCACGTTCCAGCTAACCAATCTTTCACTCAACTTCGGCTCACAACGGTCTGAGTTCAACGTGTATTCTCCGCTTAATAAACTATTTACAAGACGTTGTGGTCGCCGCTAGAACGCTAGAACATTGTAGCCCGCGATTTATAAGATACAGTCTTGAATTAATGCTGCTATGTGTTGAATTAGTAGTTTAGAGGTATGCAGAAAAGGGAACAGGGGAAAGGGATCCTCCGGACAGATAGGTGTTAAGTCTGGTACGGGCAACTACCCCAATAGTTAATTTCGGACAATTGTCACGCACAGAACTCTGATATTGAGTTGTAGGATTTTTATTTTTTAGTTCTTATGTAGCAAAATAGATGTCGCTACAGTAGTATAGAGCTTTGTGAAGCAAACTGCTTCTGTGTGAAGAAATACTACGAGCAGACCTATTTTTGCTATCAAACCGCGTCATAGTGGTCATTTTGAAAAGTGTGAGATCCAGTGTAGTTAGAGATCGATAGGTATAAAGATGTCGTGGCCAGATCATAGAAATGGAGAATAATAGAAAAGATTGGTCTATGACGGCAGTGTAGATCAGCCAATATTGTACCCAAAAGCACAAAAATAACATCCTTACTAACATTCTAAAAGCGAAAGTGATTTTGTTTGTTACGTCTTCACGCCTAAATGGCAAAACCGATTTTGATGAATTTTAGTACAGAGATAGTTCAGACCCTGGAGACGGACATAGGTTAAGTGAGAAAAGGGCGAGGAAGAGTATCGGGTAAAAGCTAGTAAAAAATATTATTGCTTACATGTACAGACGGCGAGCAGCGAGCAGTGACTGTTAGGTACATTGACTTATTTATTTTATAAACTAGCTTCTGCCAGTGACTTCGTACGCGGATCCTGTTGCTTATGCCAGCGACATTCAGTGTTTTAAACGTAAGAGTAGACAAAAATAAACGGAAAGCTCCGAACTGCTAAGCTATCGGGAGTTACACGTGTTATTGTGAGTCAACCATAAAAGATAGACATATGCTATTGTAGGATATTTTTTATATAATTTTAAGGAGAACATTTCCGTCATACATGATTTCTGTGTAGCTTTAACCATTAAAGCTGCAAACGCGACGGACGCTTAAAATATGGAGTAATTTCTCCCGTTTCCCCAACACTTCCTTTCACTGCTCTGCTCCTATTGATCGTAGCGTGATGAAAAGTATACTATAACCTGCCCAGGAGTATGAAGAATGATAGTACCAAGTTTCGTTAAAATCCATCGAGTAGTTTTTGTTTCTATAAAGAACATACAGACAGACAGACAGACAGACAGACAGACAGACAGACAGACAGACAGACAGACAAAAATTTTACTGTTTGCATTTTTAGCATCAGTATCGATCACTAATCACCCCCTGATAGTTATTTTGGAAATATATTTCATGTACAGAATTGACCTCTCTACAGATTTATTATAATTTTATAAATAATAACACCATTAAAACGTACTACTTTGATAAACTGTTTCTTTACTAAGAAATAACTTGAAACGACTTTTGCCTTATCAAAGGTAGCTTGCGAACGACCATCAAAGCCTGTTTTTACATGGCTAGACTTGGTAATTGACTGAGGTAAATACACGTAAATTAAATGTATCTAGGAACAAGACCTGATGTTCTTTTTAAATAATTGGTTCTTGAAATTTTTTATCTGATGTTATTTTTTAAATAATTAGTTCTAGAAATTTTAGTTTGGATGTATTTTTTTTTTAACTTGTTTGGTTAAAGGATGAAAGAAAATCATATTTGAATATCTTTTTATTTTTCTTCGTAATTATACTCTTTGAACAGCCTTTATGTAACACAAAAATTCAAGGTTTTTTTATTGGTTGATAGGTTCGCGCTTGACTACTCTTGCTTCATCATCATCATCATTTCAGTCGATAGACGTCCACTGTTGAACATAGGCCTCCCCCAAGTGTCGCCACAATGAACGATCCTGTGCGTCTCGCATCCATCGGATTCCCGCAACTTTCACCAGTTCATCGGTCCACCTTGTAGGAAACCTTCCAACGCTGTGTCTTCCGGTACGAAATCGCCACTCTTGCTTGCTCAAATTAAAATGGTTATGGGTTACACCAATTTTACTTCAACAATATTATTATTATTTTCTTTCGTAGATATCATAACTTCTGATCACGAAAGCAAACTGAGCAAAAACCTTTCCCTTTGGATTTTGTTTTAGGTGAGAAATCTTTTAATAACCTCTACCGCCCTTGGGTGGAGCGTGAAGACGTATCGGACTTTTACTGACTAAAACCCACACCTGTTCCTTCTTTGCCTTCGTTCCAAGGCCCCGTGGTTCACTTTCACACAACCCAGTGCCCCAGTAGGTTTCGACCCTGCTTTGCCTCTACGGTTTTCTGACATCTTCTTAAGGCACGAGTGGAACACTACACATCATCGATGACCTATCCTCGGTCGGGACCGTTACCGTGGTCGGACGGCGAGCTACCCATTGCTTGCAGTCCGCAAGCCCGTGCCTACGATTACTCTTTGGTGTCTTTAAGACTTCAGATGAGGTCCATTATAAGTGACCACGTTTCAAAGCTATATGTCAGTGTACGTAGTTTACCGAGCCGATTGTTCACGCGCGCCACAAGGAGCTGTCAGCAACAGCAGGGGGCCCAGCTGGGTCGAAGCCTACTGGGGTTAGTTTCGAAACATAGCTCAGCCCCGGTGCGAAAGGCAACGAAGGAACTGGTTGGTTTTTAGTCAGTAAAAGTCTGACACTATCTCTTGCTCCGCCCAAGAGCGGAGGATGTCATTAAATGATTTTCCCAGCGGAAAAAATAGTATACGTAGTTTAATTTGAAAAAGAAAATAACTTTATAATTACACTGCTGTTTGTGGGAATAAACCACCTCAGCGAGCCGTCAGTCCAGTGTCCAATTATTATTTTCTGAACAACACACCTAGCGAAAAGTATTTTGAACTCCGCCATTATTTGCTTACAAATTGTGTAATTATAATTTAAAGTATAATACGATTCAATTATTCTTGAAATATGCTTGTAAGTTGTACGTTGAAGTTTTGTGGTTTGAATAATAAGATTTCTTTATTTATAAAATTAAAATTTTTGTTGGACAAACGTCTTTGCCCAGCAGTGGGACAATATGGGCTTGTAGCGACATCAATGACGCCACATAAGAACTACGAAGTACGCTTTGGAACGTGCAATTTAGTTTCACTTGTTTGTTTGACTGACCGACATTTTGACAATTCAAAAGTGCCTGTAATTCGTCTATTTAAAATGTACGTTTCTGTTTCTGATTTTGATTTGAATGAAAGGAAAAGACGTGTTGCGCCGACCCCAAGTAATATGGGAAAAGGGCAGAAAGAAGAAGAAGAATTGTTTTAATAAAACATATAAATTATGTAATAACAACAAAAAATAGCAATATTACAAATAGGGAAAGTTCATGATTTTTTTTTTTTTTTTTTGTAAGAGGTAATCTCTGAAAGTACTCGTCCTATTGCGAAATTTTTTTCATCGATAGAAAGCTGTTTTATTCCAGAGTGATATAGGCTATATTTTATGTATGCGGGCGAAGCTGTGGGCAAAAGCTAGTAATTTATAAACTCACACCACCAAACTACAGACATCCCACCTGCACCTTTGCAAACTTTTGTTGTGGATATTTCACACTTTAAAAAAAGAGCTGAACTAGTGAAACCAACCACTAATTGTCACCCGACCAACGCTAAACGAGGTCTACTTATACATTTCTAAACCCAATCTAAATTCATGTACACTGTGTGCCACGATAAATGGCAAGTTTCGGTCGCTACGTGCAGAATTTACGTAGTAACAGAGCCGGATTGGATACTAAAAAATCCACGTGGCTGGGCTAAATTTTTTGGCTTTTCTGTCGCTTTTTATTTTTATTCCTTTTTATTTAATCCCTGATGTGGGGCGGTATTTTTTTGTTCATTTACATTTGCAACTATATGGAGTTTCAATGTTTTGGGAATTATTTTAAGAATGTGGGCAGTAATAAACTTTGCGGTTTTTAGAGTTCCATGCTTTTTTTAGGTGGAAAATTCATCCAATGAATCCAATTCTCACATTTGGGCAGCACGGGAGATAGTGTCAGACTTTTACTGACTAAATACCCACTCCTTCCTTGCCTTTCGTATCGGGACCGAACTGTCCTTTCAGAAACGAATAGTTGGCCCCAGTAGGCTTCGACCCGCGCGCGCATGGAACGATACGCGCCGTCGAGGTCTTGAACTCGGTCCGGACGATTACTAGATGGTCGGCGGCGAGCTACCCATTGTTAGCCATCCGAGTGTTCTATACTTAAGTTGGCTAAAACGGAACCTATATAGGATCACTTTGTTGTCCGTCTGTCAAGTCCCTTTTCCTTAGGAACGCGTGGTCAGTCAAGTCAAGGCAATCTAAAAATAAAGCCGTTTATGCTCCGTTTAGGCTCACGTTTTGATACTCACTACTAAATCAATAGCTATGGGGTAATTTCCATTGGCCTAGAGGCCTGAAATTTAGTGTAAAGCAAGGTCTCATAGTACAAGTATAGAAGAAAGTCTGAAAACTGTAAATTTGTAATTACGTCACAAAAAAACTCCACACTCAATACTTTATTACATTTCATATTCATTCCATAGGTGGTATAAAATATTTTCAAGATCATAATGGACCCTAGCTGTCGGGCACAGCAAAGTTAGGAGAGAGGGTGAAGGCTAAAATATAATTAATGGAATTTATTATTGGTAGATCTAATAGATGTAATTATTTATTTATTTATTAATGCTTATTGCACATAAAACTGTACAAAGGCGGACTTAATGCTTTAGGCATTATCTACCAGTCGACCTTAGGGTGGTGCAGAAACATAACATGGTAGGTGCAAACTTCAAGGCGAACAAACAAAAAGAAAATTAAAATCAAAATAAATACATAAAAAATTGTGTTAAATATTATGTTTATTTTTTGTCATCTTTATTTGAAGTTTTTTTTTTAAGTGGCGCGTGCCCTCAAGAACAATCTCCGGATGGTGGATAGTAGAATAGAATAAACTTTATTGTTCACCAAAAAGTAACACAGCTTATATATAAACTTAAGTATTATTTATAAGTTTATGTTAACTTTCTCTCGACATGTTTTGAGATTTGAAACAAACAAAACTCACTACTCTAAGATTGAACAATAAATTTTATTTTCCATAACGCTAACTCTTTCATTACTTTTTTTAGAGACTCGTCAGTAACCACATTTTATTCTTTTTTTTTTGTTAGTGGCTTGAAGTTTTTAGTAGACTAGTTACTAAAAACTAAGAGCTACATTTCACCTGGACACAATGGTGGCGCGACCAGTTGAGCTGCTATGTCTCGGTGAAATATAGCCCTAAGCTACCAAACTAGACACCACACAGACACCAGAGTCGCTACACGTCCGAGCTGGTCGCGCCACCAAATTGGTTGAGGTGCGTAATTCTCTATAGAGCTGTTTAATACTTATACATTTTATTGGTAGCGGCGACTGGTCGCACCGCCATGGTGTCTCGGTGAAATAATATCCCTTAGAAGAGACTCCCGCTCCTTTCCTCTCTGACTCTCCTCCGCATCTGCCTGAACAAAGGTAATAATATATATCAATAATAAAGGCTTATTATTATTGTTTTAAGTACTCTCACAAATAAAGTCTTCTACTTTATTTGTTACGTAAACCTTTTGTTGAAGATTACAACTTTGACAGAGAATAAAATATGTATTTCGTTTCGTAATAGGTAAGTACATATCAAGTAAGACTAAGTAAGTAGAAGGTAAGTCTGTTTGTTCAAAGGCTATTATGAAAGTTATGAAATAAGCCGTAGCCCGTAGTTTATTTCCAGCGATTTCAAAGGTTAATAGAAAGATAAGATCGTTTTTATTTTGTTTTTAGACCGATGAAAATAGATATTTTAGAACCTTAACTGGTATCAAAGAAGTTATGAAGACATTCGGAATCAAGTCTAATTTTGCAATAATAGGGATGATAAAATCTTTGTTAATTACAAGCTTTTATTTAATTTCACCTGTCCCGATGTTTGTCTGTAATCAAATCTTGCAAATTAAATTTGACCCACTTTCCGGTTACCGATTGAGCTGTTTACATGCTATTGTAAATTAGATGACAATGCAAAATTATTATGACATGAATCTGATCTGATGATGGAACCGTAAGGTGGCTATAGGAACTTAATGGTAGTTAAAAGAAACAGCCGCATCGAGTTTGGGCTCGTATGATTCGTGTTGGCGAGTATTCATTATTGTATAGGTGTACCGAGCTATGAAATCTTGCAATAAAAAAAATGGTTTTCATTTAAAACTTGTTTTATGTTTAGAGCAGTAAAAAAATCCCAATGGATTTAAAAATCTGGCAAAGTCTCTGCCATGAAAGAAAAGTAAACTTTTATAGAGTTACACAAGGAAATTACACCCTTGAATAAAGTCTTCTGGAGGACGCGGTGGAGCACACGGTAGAGCTGTGCCCTACTTGGGCAGAGCATCGCCGTGTCCTCGTGGGGGCGATCGGTGGCAGCGATCTCTCGCGCCGTGTCTTGGTACAGGTCATGGTCCGGAGCGAGAAGGAGTGGCAGGCGATCACCTCCTTCTGCGAAGCAGTAATGCTAGTAAAGGAGGAGGCCGACTGCATGAGGCAACGGCGCTCACCCCCCAGCGGCCGCCAGGATTCCGATCCCGATTTCCTGCCACTATAGGCGAGGGCTTGCGGACGGCGAGTAATGAGTAGCCCGTGAGTGTCTGCTGTGCTTATACAGTGGAGATCTGTCCAGGTTAGGTAGAATACTACCCTGTCTCCCGCATCCGGCCCTGCTCTGTTGCTTCATATCCATGATATGCAGCAACAGAGCCTGGGAAGCAGACATCTCCCACGAAACAGTAATGCGAGCGGAGAAGGTGGCGGAAAGCGTGAGAGAGATTATCTTCACGCTCCAGCTACAGCAGAAGACGCTTTAAAAGCGCCTGATGACGCAAAGCGCTTCCTGACTAGACGGATGGTGAATAATAGGAAGTTCACCATTCGATTACAATCAAACCCGGGTTGACCCCGCGCAGCTTAAAGAACTATCAGGAGAATTACCGCAAAGAGCAAGTGAAGGACCACAGGTAAGTTTTAGTCAGCAAAAGCCTGATAGTCCCTCTCGCTCCATCCAGACTGAGTGCAGTAATTTGGTGATTTCCCACCCAAAAATATTAATAACTAGGTTTTACCCGCGGCTTCGCCCACGTTTATTAATATACTTTAATTCCTCTCCCCTTTTTTCCCTCTTTCTCCCCCATTCCTCACTTTAAAAAAAATTAGCCTATGTCCGCCTCCAGGGTCCCAACTATCTCTGTACCAAAATTCATCAAAATTGGTTTTGCCATTTAGGCGTGATGACGTAACAAACATACAAACTCACTTTTGCTTTTATAATATTAGTAAGGATGTTCCTATTGTAAATCCAATACCGTTCTTTATTTTTTCTTTAGACTTCAAACAAAGTTCACAGTAACAAGTTCTTTTCATTGTCAATATTTTTCTTTACAAGAATCAGCATCCGAAAATTTACATCCACTTAATAATCCACGAACGTATTTCAGAGTTGACAAAAAGTAAAAAAAAAATATAAATATATTTTACATTTATCGAAAATTCCAGACTGGAGTAATATTTGGGCGAAAAAAAATACAGAGACGCATTTCACGAAATAGTTTTCGTATTTTTATGCACGCAAGGAATATTACTAACCGTTTGGTCTATAAGACTTTTTCTACGAAATATTCTGGGTTTTTTTAGGGCTGACGCAGGGATCTTTATCGGTTTTTGACGTAAGGGATATATCATTTTTTGTAAGCGCGGGTGTTTTATGACCATCTAGCTCACAGAGTACGGAGATACATCGGCGACCACTGTATAAGATGGTAGGGCCACTACTTTTCTTACAAACCAAGTGAGTCAGTCGTACAATCTCGAACTATAATAATCCCTGAATATTATATGCTATCCTAGTACTTGAACACCGCTGCTGGATCCATAGAGCACGGAGTCTTAAGCGCCGTACGCACTATCCATCTTGACGTACGTCCCGCCAAGTCCATACAGATTAAATCAACGATAAATCAGGGCTGCCAGGTGCAAAAAAGGGGTGATCGTACGACAATACAACTACTAAAAATCGTATGTCAAGGAAATTTTGAAACGAAAAGATCGTACAACAAAGAAGTACAAAGTTTTTATTAAAAATAACTCTAATTCGTTTAATTTAAGCACGTCCTCTCAGAATAATGGTTCAATTACATTTATGTATAATCTGTGACATCCAGCAGCTGGATAGTACGTATGCTACTACATCCATCAACGTGGTCTTGGTGGGACGCACGTCATGATGGATGGTGCGTACGGCGCTTTAGCGGCCTACTGCTAGAGATGACGTCTCTAGCAGTGGCCGCTTTGTAGGTATGTGTGGGATGCCTACTCATAAAGAGGGTCTATCTATTTTAAAGGAGTCGAGCATGAGCGGGGCATGAGCCAAACTAAAATTCGTGTAAGATGGACTGACTCTAGAGCCGAGTACGAGCAAAACTACACGAATCTGAGTTCCGCTAATGCTCCGCTCGCGTTCCGCTAATGCTCCGCTCGCGTTCGGCTAATGCTCCGCTCGCGTTCGGCTGTTCTAGCTCAGACCCGCCTCTAGAAATTTACGAAACCTTGTGACCATTTTGACTATGACAACGACAGCCGACATTTGTGCTAATTGCACATTGTACGGGCATGAATGTTATTAATAATGACGTTGCTAGTCCCTGCCGTCTCAGTCATTCCGTAGTCTATGGCATAACTGTAGATTATTTGTCGTCCTATTAACTTCAGGCAACTTAGAGAAGCGTTGACAACTTAATAAAAGATATCTCCAAAAAAGGTAAGTTTATTTTAGGCTGGTTAATTTTAGAACTCTTTTTTGCGTCAGAGCGTAGTTCTCAAAAGCTTATACTAATATTATAAAGAGGAAAGATTTGTATTTTTGTTTGTAATAAACTCAAAAAGCACTGTACTGATTAAAATTTTTATTTTTATTTTGCAACAGTATTTTACTGTTCGAAATTGTCGAGAGAAAAAAAGTGAAAGTTCGAAACAGCTATTTTTTAACAAAATTAAAAATTTGGTGGTAGATACATACTTGTAAAATGTACATAAATACGTAATGTAAATTAATTATATATTCGTTAATTATATAGTCGAACAAAATGCTGATGCAACGATGGTCGTGCGTAATTTTAAAGTCAGGTAGCGTTACTTTTTTTCAAATGAGTTCAAAATAACGCGTTATTTTGTTAGGTAGCGATATTATTTTTCGAATTACCAAGTGCTTAAAAATGTTTAGTTTTTTTTCGAAATATAAAGAGATATTCTAGGCCTCTAAAAAACTATAACTCATCATCACCATAATTTCGATACACGTCCACTGTTGGACATAGCCCTCCCCCAAGCGTCGCCACAACGAACGTTCCTGTGCGTCTCGCATCCATCGGTTTCCCGCAACCTTCAACAGGTCATCAGTCCACCTTGTTGGAGGCCTTCCAACGCTGCGGCTTCCGGTACGCGGTCGCCACTCCAGAACCTTTCGGCCCCAACGGTCATCTGTTCTGCGATCGAAAAACTATAACTATAACGTGATAACCGTAACTATAGAGAGGTTCCGATTATTTGGTTGGAATTACCGAGTGGTGACTGTACATGTCTTCTGTCTTGTAAGATATTGTCTACCCACACAGGCATCCATTTGAACGTGAAGGAGCAACATAAATAACATTAGTGTATAAGTGTAGTAAAGGAAATTGGTTTCTTTATTTAGAAGGGAACTTCCTGAAGTACGTAAATAAAACCCAACTGCAGAATATCATGGGTTACTTTTTTATAGGCTCGTGTTTGACCACTTCGTTTCAATTCTGGACAAGCTAAACATCAAACAGAGGTTATCGTCGACTATGCAAGTACGAATCCTCAAATATGATGGTCACGTTGTTCGCAACGAACACTCCACGGAGCGACTCGTTGTCCAGGGACAAGTGGAGGGGAAGCGGTCACGTGGTCGCTCGCCTACGCGTTGAACAGACCTTATCAGAGCTGCAACACAAACCTCCATAGTCCAGAGTTCTCGAGACGCCGTGAATTGGGACAAGTGGAGACGCATCGCGGAAGCCTCACTCGCCAACGAAAATGCAACATCGTCAACCACGACCACTCTGTCAAGAGTGAACGACTAAGGAGGAGGAGTTTGACCACTATCTCATCTTATGGTAAACGTTAAAGTGGTGGACGTTAGAGCACGCTTCATCATGAGCCTTTTATTGTTCCCACTGCAAGGACTCAGGCCTCCTCTCTAGGAGAGGGAATGGGCCGTAATCCACCACGCGGGCCCAGTGCGGGTTGGTGAATGTCACGTGTTTTCGAATTTTTGGTTCTAGGACATGCCGGTTTCCTCACGATGTTTTCCTTCACCGTTTTGAGAGCAGTGGTGATGAAATAAATTACACAAAGTAATGCGCCTGGCTGGGTTCAAACCCGCGACCGCACAAGCAGAGCATGCTTAACTAGAAGTTACATTCTTAATTTCTTTTGACTTAAAGAACCCCAGGTTTTAGCTTTCAAGAAACTTGGACCGTGGTAGAAATACCAGTTCTTACCTGTACGCACAATTAATTTATTTCCAAAACTTTTTTTAACACGCTTACTCGAAAACCCGCTCTTATTCCACCGCTTTTAGGCACGCAATAGACTGTTTTTGCACTAGTGCGGAAAAGTACGTGTACTCGCACCCGCTACAACTCTACTACATTTATCGTATCAGACTGGGCGGGCTTCAACCCCCATGAGTTGCGCGTCAGCCCCCGTTTATTTATGCTCTCGTAAGTATATTAAAAAACGTCGTTTGATACACGTGGAAATCGTCACTATGACGAATTTTTGTTTAAGTACATACGAAAGTTCTTTCATTCTAAAAAAAAAGAATGAATCTTGACACACTAGTGAAGCCCAGGAAAAAAAGCTAATAAATTGCAGAAACTATGACGACGTGTTCCCAAATCACTTTTTCAAACACTTTCACCCGTAAACACGCATGGCATAACCTCCCCTCAAAAAGAAAACATCAGAAAATCAATGCGTATTTTACCCCAAGTTATTTCTTCGACAGTAACGACCTCATTCGTCCCTGCACGTGGTGTGACCTCGCGTAATAAATCCGAGTATGACGTCACACGACCCCTATTTTTCACCTTGTAATTGTTAAGGTAGTCGAAATTGTATTTGGACATGGAAAAGGGGTAATGTTTTCGTAATTTCAAGTTTTTGATTAACTGTTAAATGAATGGTTGAAGGCAAACATCGTGAGGAAACCGGCATGTCTTAGAACCAAAAATTCGACGACATGTGACATTCACCAACCCGCACTGGGCCTGCGTGGTGGATTATGGCCCATTCCCTCTCCTAGAGAGGAGGCCTGAGTCCCAGCAGTGGGAACATTAAAAGGCTGATGATGATGATGATGATGATGAATGGTTGAGCTGAGCGTGGCTGATGCACGCGTCATGCTCGTGAACGGGTGCCGTCAGTTGAGACTGGTCATCTCTTAGCTGCCAGTGGCTTAATCCAGTTTCTATCTGGTTTGGTTTTACACTTTGATACCATAATATCGGCCTCTAACAAAGCATCGATGTTATAGAATAACAATCTACACTTATCTACACTAATATTACTCGTATAAGGAGGGAACATTTGTATTTTTGTGTGTGTGTATGTTTGTAATGAATAAACTCAAAAACTCCTGTGCCGATTTCAAAAATTCTTTCACCATTAAAAAGCTACATTCACCTTCAGTAACATAGGCTATATTTATTGTCCGTGCGAAGCTGGAACGGGCCGCTAGTAATATTATAAGGAGGGAAAATTTGTATTTTTTTGTGTGTTTGTAATGAATAAACTCAAAACTGCGGTGCCGATTTCGAAAATTCTTTTACCATTGCAAAGCTACATTCACCCTGAGTAACATAAGCTATATGTATTGCCCCTGCAAAGTCGGGATGGGCCGCTAGTTCATTAATAAATTGATATAGTTTAATGCTGCAGAAAATGCCTTGTTGCATTAACCCTTCAGATACCGTCAATTAGAGACACAATATTAAGACAATAGATGCGCGGCCACCGGTGGTCGCTTGGGGATTCATGAATTAAGCCCGCCTATGTACCACTACTGTACATGAAGTTTAAATAAATAAATAAAATATTCAAATATGTATCGAGAAAATACTTTTTAAAGTTTTGTCTCTATTCACCCCATTTTACCCGGTATGTAGATTCCGTAGAACAATAATATTTCACTACTTTGTTACAACTTCTGCCAAAGGTTTTTTTATTTTTTATTTTGATATAAACTAGTGCTTCACTGCCATCCCACCTGATGGTAAGTAGTGATGCAATCGTTCAATCCACCAATCCATTCAATTTTTGTTTTTTTTTTGTTTGCATAAAAACCTCATGAACTAAAATAATATGATACATTTTTAAGTCATACATCAAAAATTGTTGCTTATGATGTTAGTAACATAGTTCTGAGAGGTCGCCAGTGTTTTACAAATAACCCCGTATACGAGTAGTTATAGTAAATACACTCCAATAGGGTAGTTTCCAGGGTCAAAATAACTACATTTTATTTAGACATAGCCCAATAAAGTTACGTGTGACGTCACCCCATGCGAAAAAATGCAGCACGGCGTGACGTTACATGTAAATTTAATGGGCTATATCTTTGTAATTTTTGGTGTAATTTACAAATTAAAAAACACGGGTCTCTTATTTTTGAATAATCTAAAAGACGGACTATTTTCTATGACCACTAGCCTATTTCTTTTTCTAAAGCGCCTATCTACAGTATTTCCTCCAATAGTATTCGTACCCTCAATTGAGCAATCACCTTTTGTATACCATCTTTGTACGAGAAAAAAAAGTAACGCAGATTTTCTCATCTATTTTTAATTCCCAACAGGATGGTCGAATATACCTGGGAAAAAAGTAACATTGGCATAATATGGACTAAGTAAGAGGGGTTGGATTACCTCAGTCAAGGTGAGCCCCGGGGAAACTTGATTTAGGCCACATCTGTTCCTGAGATTTCATTGTTTTTCGGGTTCCGTAGACGTATGGCAAAAACAGGTTGTAAGTTACGGCTTGGCGTTTTTGTGTGATTTATGAATTTGAAATGTGCAGCGTAATGTATGGTACATATGTATTCGAAAATTTTGTAGAAATATGGATTAAAGAAGCTGTTTGAATTAGTTTGAAAATCAAAATATAACATTTTATATCAAGTAGTTTTTTTTTTAATATAGACAAGCTCGCTCAACGCTTGACCATTATCTCACTTGATAGTAAGCAATAATGTGGCCGACGATGAAGCACGCTTGCCTAGAAGTAACCTATTCACTTTTTGTAGCTATCAGTTAACACAGACTCCGGCAAGGGATTCCACTTCTTAGTTGTACGCATACTGAATGTATTCCCGAAACGCTTTATACGTATGGGTGGGATGTCCACCATGTAGCAGTGGTGCAACGCCGTATTTAATGACCCGCTGATGAAAAGAAGAAGAAACGGAACCCAAAGTGCTTTTCTAATAGACAACTGACCAGATTTTTTCCCTCCTAATAGAATTGCAATACAATTTGTTTGGTCTATTTATCTTGTATCTAGTTGTTTATGTAACATATAATTCGTATTCCGGATAGAACTAGATTTAACCTGAATTTTCTGGATAGATCCGGTAGCAACCAATTGGATTAGGTCTTCAGCTTGATCTTATAATCAGATTCGGCTGGATCCACGTCAATAGTTCCGAAATGTTGTTGATTTTCGTTCCTCGTTTTTAGATTTTGGGAACAAGGTTTCTTTCTATTTTTTTCTTGAAACCTATCGGTTATTTTTTTCAAAAAGATTGAGAAGAGGTTTTGTGGACTTCATTTCTGAGGAAGATCGTGTAGTGTCACTGTTTGATCTGACGCCATTTTTGTTTTTAACACGTCTATTTTTTAAAAACGAAACGTTAAAAACGACAGCCATCTAGAATTTTTATTTATTTAAACTTCCCTAGCTGCTCCCAGGACATGATCTATCCGTGTACCAAGTTTCATCAAAATCTGTTTTGCCATTTAGGCGTGAGGACGTAACAAACAAACTCACATTCGCTTTTATAATATTAGTAAAGATGTACAGTAGTGGTACATAGGCGGACTTAATGTAACAAGGCATCTTCTGCCAGTCAACTTTGGGTTAAAAAATAAATATTTACAGCATAAAAATTATACAAGTTTGGAAAAGAAAGTAAATTGCGTTTATTGGCATTATAAAAACGAAAACGCCTTAAAATTAAACAAAAGCTGCCAAACTTATAATGTTGAAAAAGTAAATAAAGATGAACTTGAAAGTGAAAAACGTCTCTGCCGATAACATATTACGTCAACCCCAAATACCTTTTTTTTTCCTGTCGACGGGGAAAATCATCATTGACGAAACCCGCTCTTGGGTGGAGCGGAAGACAGTGTCAGAGTCTTACTGACTAAAAACTCCGCGCCGTTCCTTCTAGCCTTCATACCGGGGCTCTAGTTTCCTTTCGGATAACCCCGACCCCGGTAGGCTTCGACCCAGGTGGGCCCCTCCTGTTGCTGACAACTCCTTGAGGCGCGCGGGAACAGTGCGCGCCGTCGACGCCTTGGCTCGGTCCGGACAGTTACCGGACGATCGGACAGCGAGCCACCCATAGCTCGCTATCCACGAGCCCGCGTCTACGGTGGCTGGAAATCGGGGCTTGTAAAATACCTTGGGATCAAAGCAGGAAGATGACGATGAGATATGATCAAATTCATCAGCAGAATATCTTAGATCGCTGCCAGATAAGAGCTAGGAGATAAGAGGAGGTCAACGGTGAGTCGAGTTCCAAGCGCACCTCAAAGAGATGTCAGAAAAACTGCCAAAGCCCTTTAGGAAAGGCGAAAGATAACACGTTTTTGCACATACACAGACACTTATAATAAGAAAATCTTTATAGAACCAGTTCAGCATAACGTAAAACTTTTTATTTGGTAATTTAGAATTTTATATCTAATAATCTTATATCTTATATATAATATGACATTTCCAGCCCAGGCCGGAGCGGGAGATAGTGTCAGACTTTTACTGACTTAAAATCCACTCCTGTTCCTTCTGTACCATTGTTCTCCCGGCCGGGAATCTCCTTTACATCACCCATGGCCCGGTAGGCTTCGACCCTGCTGGGCCCCTTTAGTTGCTGACTCATTGAGGCGCGCGTGGAACACTACGCACCGTCGACGACTTCGACACGGTCCCGACGATTATCGGACGGTCGGACGGCGAACTACCTATAACTCGCGGTCCGCAAGTTCGCTCCTACGATGGTCGGAAATCGGAATCGGAAACCCGGCGGCACGCGAGGGGCATTGCCTCGCGCGTGCGGGCACCTCCTTTGCTAGTGTAGCGATATCTATGACGCCACTGTGTGACATAAGAACTACGATAAAATACAAAATCATGCATCGCGCAATCAAAGTTCTCCGCGCGATTTGAATACTTACGACAGCCCGACATCAACTACCGGGCAGTAGCCCACCAGATTATAACCCCTGTCTGGTCGGAGGATCCTCCCGTTTCAACGGAGGTATGTGGGACTTTAATCTCTATTCCGCATACCTCCAAAATAGCATTACTGCTTTGCAAAAGGAGGCATGCCACTCCTCCGCAACGTAAAACGTTTTAAATATTGACGCTGGTTTTAGTTGGTTGAGTGGTCAGTTTTTTCTGGCTGATGTCTACCAGTACTCCGGATTGTTCGAAAGAGGCACCGTGTTCTTGAAATGCAATATTACAGGAACACAGATAAGTGATAATCCCGCTCGCTCCAACCAGGGGAAGAGTAGATGAAACACTGCAAAAAATTGCCATCTCAGACAGCTACCAATATTCATAACACATGGCGTCTTGCGTGGGTTTGTTGGCGGCGAGCAATTGGTAGCTCATCGTCCGCCAACCGTCCGGACCGAGCCCATGTAGTCGACGGCGCGTAGTTAGTTCGCTTCTGAAAGAGAAACCCGGTAAGGCAAAGAAGGAACATAGGAGTGGGTTTGTTAGTCAGTAAAAGTCTGATACGCCGTCACCTTAAAATAAAAGACAGCTATCAACATTGTGACAACTGTCCCTCTAGCCAAGTTACAACCGTTTCGCTTGCATCGAACGCTTCGAGTTGACCTTGCCGCCAATTCTTTTGTTCTGACCACGTGGTTGAACATGGAGATGACGTCATTCCCGTACATTTCAAGATATCTAGAGCGTTAACCATTGCAGATTAGCAACCTGGCTAGGGGTACTGTTATCTTATGTGACAGTACATTACCTTGAGGTCAGTGCACCCTTGTACCTATGGCTAGACATAACTAACTAGCTAGGTAGGTAGGTCGTACATTTGGAATGCCACTGGTGTCTGCTGTAACAAAGCGAGTCGTTGTCCTGCCCTTAACTAATTTGCTTTGAGAAATATATTCAGACTTTCTCGTATCTAGTAATGTGTGTGGGGGACCACTTGAAAGAAAATGTGTGTGGGGTTCTTCTTTAAAGTCGAAAGTTTATAATTATCTATGTAGTTCTGAAAGTAAGAATTCGGATACAATTTGGCACATGGATAGACTATATCTTGGAATAGAATGTGAGATACTAGCTTTCGCCCGCATACATAACATATAGCCTATGGCACTCAGAAATAAAGCAGCATTCTATCGGTGAAAAAATTGTAGCAATCGGACCTGTACTTCCAGAGGTTACTTCCTACAACCAAAAAAGAAACGTTCCTACTTTATTGTACTAGTGTAGATTATCACTTGGAAAATACTAAAAAGTCCCAAAAGCGACCTCCTATTTGATGATGATTCACACACAATGCTTTGATATGATTTTGGTATTTTTAAGCCATATTTTAAGGTTCGGT
This sequence comes from Mythimna lalbum, assembly GCA_949319445.1. Classification (NCBI taxonomy): domain Eukaryota; kingdom Metazoa; phylum Arthropoda; class Insecta; order Lepidoptera; family Noctuidae; genus Mythimna; species Mythimna lalbum. Next base: position 4,491,413 of record OX439357.1, on the reverse strand, counting down.
TTTAACGTTATGCGTTACCCAAAGGACTGCCTGAGACAATCTTTCCAGATACCTTCAACTTTAGTATCTCTAAGTCAAGAGTGAAAAGGATACTGCTAGGCAAGTGCCCTTGCGGAGTCTGTGTTTCCTGATAGCTTCAACCTGGGTGTTTTTAAGTCAAGAATGTCTAGGTTACTTCTAGAAAAGTGTAGACCAATCATCGCTTTCTATCATGTGAAATAGTGGACAAGCGAGAGCCTATCAATAATAAAAAGGTTCTGGTTTTACAAAGTTTAACCCTATCCCAAACTTTTTGATATCGCATTAGATTAGATGGGTACCCAAAGTTTTTCATTTGACATTGCAATACATTAACCAAAGTTTTGTTATTACCTGATAGCAATGTTTGAGTCTATTCAATTTATTTGAACTCTACCGAACTCACCGGACGTCTGTCACAATACAGGAGTCAAGTCAGAGAAAAAATGGTCTTCTTCTTCTTTTCGTGTCGATGCTCTCAAACTACACTTTTTCTGACCAATATTTAGCAACCTGTACGGCTCTACTGTTGGCCTCGTATAGATCCTGAAAACTGCAGGTGGTAATGCAGGATGGGCAGCATAGCAAGTGGCGCATGTCCTGTGGAGAGGCTCCACACCGGCACTGTGCTAGAGAAAAATGGTAACAAAAAAAAAACAAAACTATAGAGAATAATTTTCCAGCACGGCAGGCTCAGTTGTTGAGCGATTAGCTACTGTGCCACAAAATATAAAAAAAAAAAAAAAAAAAAAAATAGTTTATTTCTTCAACAAGTTTTTACAATGTTATTTAGTTGCCAAAACTACCCAGGAAGCATGTAGTAATGCTTGTATTGGGTCGTTCCGCTCATCCTAGGAACAATGCTCAATGCTTAGGTACTTAACTAAATATTAAACTATTTTAAGCTCTCATAAAGATACTGGTATGGCTCTGTGTGTGTGTGGATGTGTGTAGGTGTGTGTGTGAGTGTGTGTGTGTTTATTTGTGTCAAATAATCTGTGTTGCAATGCCCTATTTCGAAGAAGAAATCTATCCCTACGATGTAATATCATGGGATCGTTAACTTAGTTACGTACCACTAGAAATAATGAACAGTGTCTAATGTTCGTATTTAAATAATAAATTTTCTATTTCGCTGTACCCAAGCGGCTCAAGTTCTTGGACAATTGTTTTTTTACATTTATGAAATAGTAGTTTGTGTATTGCGCATCTGTTGTGAAGCTTATTGTAAAGGTATACAGAGTGAGCAAGAAATTGTCGCCTAGCAAAGAGAGTCCTACAGGAAGGGGTGGTAGCCACGTTACATTTTCTTCTACCTCTTTGATCTTTATGTAAATAAGGTAAGGTTTTATGTAGCTTAAGTACTGAGTTAATGATGTATAGTTTTCTTAGTGACAGTATTTTATGAATTTGATATAGTTCGTCAGTAGGAAATCTAAATGGCTTAAAGAACATTGTTTTTATCAAGCATCTCTGGGCTCTTTCAGCTTCCAGAAATTTAATTTTACTGGCACCACCCCAGATGGAAATGCAGTAATACATGACTGATTGTGCCAATGCCATATAGATACTTTTTAAGAGGTCATGAGAGGTGACGTGTCTCAACTTTTTAAAGACCCATATGAGTTTACGTATCCTATCATTTATAGCTTCAATTTGTGGGTGCCAGGAAAGTCTGTAGTCCAGGATTACTCCAAGGTACTTACTGGATTTAACACATCCAATCTCTTCGCAACCGCATTGCGTAGTATTAGTGAAATCACAGGTATGAATTTTCAACATCGAGTGTGAAGGAGGAAGTGTACGCTTATTTATAGAAAAGCAAATATAATTTGTCTTGGCTATATTTAGGGTAAGAAGGGCAGATTTAAGCCAGTGAGCAACCTTGCGCAGACCAAGCTCGGCGGCCTCAAAGACGGAATTCCAAGATCCACCATTAAATACTATGGCAGTATCATCCGCATATGAAAATACTTTCCCTCTATCAATGTCGAGATTAGTCAGTTCGTTTAGGTATATGAGGAATAACGAGGGACCTAAAACGCTTCCCTGGGGCACGCCGTATTCAATTTTAATGTCAGAGCTAATGTAATTATCTATTTTCACACTTTGGGTACGGTCTTTTAGATAGTCTGTCAAAAGTTTTAGCGGCATGCCCCTGATTCCTATGGACTCCATCTTTTTTACAAGAGTGGGAACTGATACAGTGTCGAAGGCTTTTTTCAGGTCTAAGAAGACTGTAAGACACTTTTCTCCACGGTCTAAATACTGAGTCACTAAGGAAGTTAGTCCTGATATGGCGTCTTCTGTCGATTTTGCTTTTCTAAATCCGAATTGTGAACTGGATAGAATTTTAAATTTTTCGAGGTAAGTAATTAGGCGTGAGTTGATAAGCCTTTCGATAACTTTTGAGATAACTGACAAGACGGAAATAGGTCGGTAATTATTGATATCTCCTTTATCGCCACCCTTGTAGACTGGTGTCACAATGGATTTTTTAAGCAATGTCGGGAATATCCCTTTTCGGAAACAGAGGTTGGCAAGATGGCTGATAATGGGAGCGACGAGTGGTTTCACCAATTTTATGAATTTAGTCTGAATACCATCCCAGCCGGGAGCACTATCAGTTTTTAAACAAGATATAACTCTGTCAACCTCCCACGGGTCCGTCTCTAGAAGTACGAAAGAAGATGACTGCTTTGGAGTAGATATTAGGCCATCAGCTGTATGCGAAGGCCCACTGAGGATGCCCTCCGCCAAGCACTTGCCGACACCGGCAAAATAACCATTAACATAGTTAACCGACTCTATAGGTGAGCTTCCAGTATTGAGTAATTCATAGCTACCTATTTTGGATGTATTAAGATTTGATATTTGTTTGATTGATTTCCAGAGTGCTTTAGAGTTTTTAATATTATTTTTTAGTAGTTCAGATTCATATTTACGTTTTAATTTTTTAATCAACTTGTTACAATAATTACGGTATCTAGTAAATGTTATCTTTAATATTTCATTAAGTGGATCAGACCTTAATTTTAGTTGCATTCTGTTTCTGTTCCTGATACATCGAAGTAGACCACTGGTTATCCAGGGCTTAATAATACGTTGTTTACTAGTGATTCTCTTTACCTCAACGCTCTCATCCAGAGATGATTTAATTTTATTAGTTAAATGTTCGATCACAAAGTTCGGGTCATCGCTTAACAATAAGGTGGATAGATTTTTGTATACTAACTTTTCAACAGCTGCTTCAAAGTCAATGAAGGTCTTAATAGTTGGAGAACGGTATTTTGTTTTTACTTTAGATAGGCTCATGAAGACCGATGCGTGATCTGTTATAGTAGTATTTAAGACTGCGATACTGGCGGAGAGTTTGGTTTTATCAATTTTTAAAATGAAATGGTCAAGGCAGCTATTTTCTCGCGTAGGCATTATGTGTCCTGGTAGAAGTCCATGTGAGGACAGCATGTTAAGGTAAGAGGCCCGATTGCTGGAATGGTAAGATGATTCATTGTCTTTTATAATTAGGTTAATATTTATATCTCCAGATATTATGATGTTCTGGTTGCGTTTAAACATGTCTAAAAGTGTATCAAGTGAGGCAATAAAACTAGATGCATTCTGAAGCGAGGGTGACTGGTATATTCCCAGTATTGTACACCCACATATGTTTAGCTGTATACATGAAGCGTTATCTAAGTTATGTTCTTCAAAAAGTGGGTTCAGCTTAGATTTGGCGTATATGACCACTCCATCATTTTGATTACTGTTGTATGTGGTAGCATAATGAGTATAATTTGTTAATAAAGGGACGGGCTTGTTTTTGTTTAAACGACATTCGGTAAGAATTATGATATCAATATCTGTACCATAATCCGAGAGTGTGGCTTCAAAGTTATCGAAGTTGCAGTAAATACTTCTTATATTTTGTTGAATTAAAGTAAGATCATTTTTGTTATGGTATATATGTTAATTTAACCCTTCAGATACCGTCAATTAGAGACACAATAGTAAGACAATAGATGCGCGGCCACCGGGTGTCGCTTGGGGATTCATGAATTAAGTTAACTATATCACAAGTTACCACATTTGCAACTGCGATACCGTCTAATTCATTTGATTTTCTGAGGTTATCTGTCATTTATTGTAATGGTTTCAGGCTGAATTTCCTTTTGTGGTGGAGTGATCATATGCAATAGAAATAAAAAAGAGCACTTAAAATAAGAAGTAGTGTTAATTTTATTTAGGGCGAATGTGGGTGTATAATTAGTGTTAAAGGTGTATGTAGTGCGAATGCATGTGTGATAGTACGGGCGATTGGTTTTAAGTGTATTGAAAAGTGTAGTGGTTGGTTTTGTGAAAAGTTTGTAGGACTTGTTACACAGAATATAAGCCAGAGATACCAGGTTTAAGACACAGGGAGTATAAGTACAGGGAGTATAAGTACTAAAATAATAACAGTCTACAAGCAAATCTAGTCATATGGTGTTGAAAAGCTGTTTGACTTGGGCTTCGTTAACGATCGTTATTATGGGGGAGTTTTCGTCCTTTCTGACGTAAACATTTCCATAGGCCGTCCAGCAAAAGGTGAAAGTAGTCGACTTTATAAGATCACGCGCAAGAAAGTATAGCCGTGAGGCCTTGGGTGTCAATTGTTCAGAGACAAAGACAGCGGTCTCTTCGTTAACAACGAATCCCAAGTGTTTTGCGCGTAGTTTCGATTTGTTTTTTATGTTAAAGGCCTTACATTTTTGCAATATATCGGACTTTTGCATGGTTGAAGTTAGTTCTACAACGATAGGTGTATTTGAAACATTAACCTTTTGCGTATGCACTCTGTATATGTCTTTAATGTCCGAACCCGTCACGGTAGCACCAACGGTGGTGGATAGGCTCGTTGCATATTTAATGAGGTCTTCTTTCGTCTCCTTTTCTTTAAGAAAAGGCAAATATATAGGTTCAAATATATAGGTACAGAAGTCAATCTATATACAAAGCGCGCTCGAGCAACGCACACAATAGACACCGCTCACGGACACGATATCTCGGAGTGTCTCGGCCCGCTCGTCGAACATTTCCGGCTCAAACGCTCATTAGTGTGCGTCCACCGACCAATCTATCTATTTTGTGACTGTGCTGCATGTCACGGTTTTGATTTCCAGATGGAACAAATATTGTATACTCATCTAGGGCATATAGTTTAAATAAATGAAGAGTTGGGAGGAAATTTGAGCATTGAGTTTTAGGGTTCCGTACCTCAAACGGAACCCTTATAGGATCACTTTGTTGTCCGTCCGTCTATCTGTCTGTCCAGACCCTTTATCTCAAGAACGCGAGGAAGTATCGAGTTGAAATTAGTTAACAAATAAAAAAGATACGGCCGTTTATGTCGCAAAAAAACGTATATTTTGATACTCACAAAGATCGAAATACATAGGATACTTCCCGTTGACCCAGAATCCTGAAATTTGGAACAAAACAAGGTGTATAGCACAGGTATAGAAATAAATCTAAAAACAGTAAAGTTGTTATCTACGTCACAAAAACAAATGTAATTTGGAAAATCTTCGGGACTCCATTCGGGAATCGTAGTTTACACGGAACCCTCAGTGCGCGAGTCCGACTCGCACATGTCCAATTTTTTTTTAATATGACGACTAATGTTGGAAAATAAGACTTAGGGCATTAAAACCAAAAGAGTAACGATAGGGGATTCCACAATTTATTTCAAGGTGGGAAATGATCAAATTACTTTTCCCGCTTTGGGTAGAGCGAGAGTGTGTGTCAAAGTTTTAATGACTAAAACCCACCTGTGTCCCTTCAGTTGCTTTTTGCGTCTTCCAGAGCTACAGTAACTAATTCGAAAAATGACGCAGCCCGACTAGGGGATAACGTAAAAACATTGTCAGTTTTCAAAATCGTGCAACATCGCAATAAATGGTGGGTTGTTTTTAAAAACCACCAGTATTCGATCCTTTTGTAGCTGTGCAAAGGTTTTTGCATCACAGTGAAACATTGACCTCGACTGTAATACTACTGGACAGGCTGTTCTATATGTTTGACAGCAAAGAGATTATAGTATACTAGCTTTCCGCCCACGGCTTCGCCCGCGTGGACTACAGTTTATATCGCGCGGGCAGAGACCCGTGCTCAGCAGTAGAATTATAGGTAGCCTATGTGTTATTCCAGTGTCTCTTCTACCTACCTACCAAATTTGATCTAAATCCGTTCAGTAGTTTTTGCGTGACAGCGTAACAGACAGACAGACAGACAGACAGAGTTACTCACATTTATAATATTATAGTAGGGATGTTTAATGTCTTTGGTTTAACAGCAAAAAGATTAAATAGACATGTTATGTCTTTGTTTGACAGCAAATTTTTTGTGTCTGTTTGAAGCGCTACTTGTGAGCGTCCAGAGAACTATTTTTTACTTATAATGCAAATAGCTGAGAAGTGTACAGTAATCTGAAGTATTTTTGCATTTTGAAATTATTTCGTTCGAATTTCGTGTTATTCTTGCTTCATGAATTATATATTCATATTTTTTTTTTTTTTTTTTTTTAATCGGCAGGAGTGGGAAATCCTCATGGACGGCCAGGCTGCCTCACATACGAGCCAGTCTGGGCAGTGTCAGACTCCTACTGACTAAAACCGCACTCCTGCCTTACATTTAAACCACAGACATGGCGTCCGTGCTCTTTTTTGATTTTACATTGTTTGCTTCTGGGCAACTCCACGTGCAAGTGGCGTCACTCCAGAGCACCTTCCAGTAACTATAACAAATCCCGTCAGAATTTCAGAGCTGAGAGGCCACCAATCCGAAGCGAAACTCAAGCAGCAACGAGCCATACATGCATAAAAAATTGGGGAAACTCCCAACCTTCAACACACATACAACCCTCCGCCCCCCATCAAATGGCCCCCCAGCTCCAGACTTAACTATAATTAATTCTATATAATACATATTAATAACCTTAAATATCAATAACTTAAACTACAATATGCTGTAAATAGTGTTTTTTTTTTCAGTTTTTTTTTTTTTTTTTATTATATATAATTTTTTTTTTTATTATTATATATAATTTTTTTTTTTATTATTATATATAATTTTTTTTTTTAATGTATATATGTATTTTTTAGGTAACGCTATGTTAAATTTATAACTATGGGTTTCCACCCCAAGACCGGTCACTGTTTCCTGCTAAGAACCGACCGCCCCGAGCAATACCCGCGTCATCCAAAGCTACTTCAGATCATCACTGCCTAAGTAGGCGGATCAGTGCCTCGACGACTGCTCTGTCCCGATGCTGATATATTCATATTAGAACTCTCTCGGGAAGATTAAGCTCAGCTGCATATGCAGTTAGAAAAATAAGGCAATTGACAGATGTAGCCACAGCTAGGTTAGTTTACTATGCTTATTTCCACAGTATTATGTCTTATGGCATTTTACTGTGGGGATCTGCAGCTGATGTAGACTCGATTTTCATATTGCAAAAGAGAGCTATCCGAGCTATTTATAAGATGGGTCCTCGCGAGTCCCTCAGAATAACGACTTACTTTTTTTATTTTATTATGATTAATTTTGTGCTTTTGTGTACAGTGTTGACTGGTCTACACTGTTCTTACATAAATCAATGAATATTGTAATAAACACATTTTTTAAAAGAGTAACCATGGAGTTTCTTGGCGGTTCTTCTCCATAGGAAACGACCAATTTGGAACCGTGCACTAGCTTCTGACGTTTTATAAGTGCCCATGTAGGCCTATGTGAAATAAAATATTTTGACTTTGACTTTGACTTTGATATAGAACCCACCCACATAGTATAATATACAAAGTCGCTTTTTCTGTCCTTATATCGATATGTACGCTTAAATCTTTAAAACTACGCAACGGATTTTGATGCGGTTTTTTTAATAGTGAGAGTGATTCAAGAGGAAGGTTTATGTGTATAATATTGCACCCGAGCGAAGCCGGGACGGGTCGCCAGTATATGTATAATATTGAAAATGGCGCGACATTTATTAGTTTTAGTTCCGTAAACACTCGCCAACACTCGCTACGGCCAACAGCGCTAAAATGGCGAATATCAAACGAGCACAAAAGCATTTTGATGGCCGCCAGTCCACAGCGTGGTAAATAGTAGGTCAGTGATGAAAATAGTTATTTGTTATACAAGAGTGCAAAGTTGCTTTTTAACCGCGTGCTCAATTTTGATGACCGAGCAAGCGAAGGGATCTAAAATTGAATTTTGCTCAGGATTCTAACTTTTGAACAACTCAAAAGTTAGAATCCTGAGCGTTAGAGAGAGAATCAAAAGAGCATGAGGTGAAATATCTTTGCAGTCGAGTGCAACACGTAATTTTTCATCCCACCTCAGCGAGGAAATGACTAAACGCAAAAAAAATACATCAAGGAGGTTCTGAGTCTGAGTTTTTAACAAATAAAAAAAAAGTTGTATGACAAATTTGGTACCATGGAGGTAGAAGTAAATAGGTTTAATGATGTTTTGAATTCATAAACATAGTGCACGCGATGTTTTAAATTCAATTTACTTTATCTCTCTAGAGAATAAAAAAGGCTTTTGCTCTCAGATATCGAAGAGCAAAAATACTCTTTCCGAGATGAGGGGATGAAAAATATGTTCCCACACAAAACTGCTAAGCGATGCGATGCGAAGCAAGTTCCTGCGACGCGATTTCAAGCAGCAAACCATCAGTTCAGATCATACAATGTGCGATGCGAATCAATTCGCAAATTCTTGCGATACATCGTGCGAGCTCGAAGATTTTCAAACCTCTCTGCCTCAGATAGACGTTTGGGAGCATAATGTTCCTGTAACAAGACGCTGTAACGTAACCCAGTGTTTTGCATTTGCCCTTAATATTTTGTGAAGTATTCATGTGACACAGGACATGTTGACGGATGGAGCACACAGTCGAGGTGTGCCCTGCTTGGGCGGAGCATCGCCGTGCCCTCGTGGGGGCGATCGGTGGCGAAGACCACTCGCGCCGGGCCTTGGTTTGGAGCAAGGAAGATTGGCAGGCGGTTGCCTCCTTCTGCGAACCAGTAATGCTAGCAAAGGAGGAGGCCGACCGCATCAGGCAAGGGCGCCCTCGCCGCCGCCGCCGGACAATTTGACAGCGTTGCGCGTTGTGTAAGGGACATAATTTCGATATCAAACCGCGCTTTTGTGTTTGAACCCCAATATATGCAAAAGTTTTGAACCTACACAAAACTTAAGTATCATAACATGATCATAATAAAATTTCCTTGTCACTATAGTACTAATAAAATTAAATCAAAACACAAAAAAAAAAACATGAGACTCCCGTTCTTTTTTATACTTTAAAACTGTGCTGACGTGAACCGCTTTAGGAAAACACATTCCATATTATTTCATCTCATAATCCATAAGCATTTGGTTGCAAAACAGATGGTCAACGGGGCCAAAGGATGCCGCCGGGACTTCGATCCCGATTTCCGGCCACCGTAGACACAGGCTGACGGACGGCGACCCATGGGTAGCTCGCTGTCCGACCGTCCGGTAACTGTCCGGACTGAGCCCAAGACGTCGACGGCGCGCACTGTTCTCGCGCGCTTCAAGGAGTTGTCAGCAACAGGAAGGGCCCAGCCAGGGTTATCCGAAAGGAAACTCGAGCCCCGATATGAAGAGGCTAGAAGGAACGGGGTGGGTTTTTAGTCAGTAAGAGTCTGACACTATTTCCCGCTCTACTCAAGAGCAGGGGTGAGACGATTTTTGCTCACCGTCAAAAAAAAACGGGGCCAAAAGATTCTAAAGTGGTGACCGTGTACACAGCGTTGGAATGCCTTGCACAAGGTGGACCGATCACCTGATAAGGTCACGGAAATCCGATGGATGAGAAACGCAGAGGAGCGGTCGTTGTAATTCCATCTTTCGACTGAAATAATGATGACGATAATCTACTTTTAAAAAAGAACCCTTGCGAGTTTAAAAACACCCTAATATGTATCCACTTTTCTACTATATAACATTTGATAGTAATAAACCTTTGGCCCCGAAAGTTTAGGGTCAAAATAGGAAATTTTCCCAACCGTGTAGATCGACCAATTTAGGGTAACCTCAACGACTTTTGAGATTTTAAGTTGGTTAAACCTTGTTCCCTTTACGGGTTTTGAATTTTCAGGTAGAATGGAGTTCTTCTATAGTTATTTAACCCAATAATAGTGTCATATAATGGTGTTGTAATTGAGGGGCCTTTTGAAAACATTCGTCCTCCACAACTTGAGGGTAGTTCCAAAGAGTTACACCGTGGCCCTGGAACTTGAAGGGTGATTGAGGGAACAGCGTTGAGTTTTAGTCAGTAAAAGTCCGATATCACTTCTCACTCCACCCAGAGTGGGAGAACTTATTTGATACTTTCCCGAATTAAAAAAGGTTTCGACCATAGAGCATGCAATTGCCACGCCGACAGTGGCTTAGTAGTGGCTTAAAAGTAATAGGATTGCATATTTTAAGGGATTATTATAGTTCGAGATTGTTTGACACTGCTGTCTCTGCATTGGCCGCTGAGGCGTCTTTCTGCTCTGTGGGTTAAGCAATGGCGTTTAAGTTCTAAGTTTGTATACATTGATGAATTATTTACATCAAACCGTGGGGCCATCAGGGTGGAAGGCTACTGGGGCTCTGGTAAGCAACGCAATGAAGGAACAGGAGTCGATTTTTAGTCGGTAAAAGTCTGACACACCCTCACTCGCTTGGTTTGACACCTACTGTCTCTTACAGTGGCCGCTAAAACTTCTCCGTGCTCTGTAAATTTAGGTGTGGCGATCAAGTACTAGGATTGCATATATTAAAAGATTATTATGATTCGAGATTGTACAACTATTTAGCTTAATTTAAAACAGTCATCTCTAGCAGTGGCCGCTAGGTCTCCCTGGTCAGTCAGTTCAGTAGTGGTATTTAAGTACTAGGATTGTATAAAGTGAAAGATTGTTATGGTTCGATATTGCACGACTGAATTTCTTGGTTTGACACTGCCGTATCTACATAGGTAGTGGCCGCTGAGCCGTCTTCGTACTCTGTGGATTCAGTAGTAGTTTTCAAGTACCTAGATTGTATACATTGAAGGATTATTATAGTTCGAAATTGTACAACTGACTCACTTTGTTTTTCACTGCCATCTCCAGCAGAGGCCGTTGAGGCGTTCCGTGGTCTGTGGGTTCAGCAGTAGTATTCAAGTACCAGGATTGTATACATTGAAGGATTATTATGGTTCGAGATCGTACGACATGTGGCGGGGGTTTTTGGACGACCTAGCGTGCGCTTGATGTGGGTACGGTTCGCAAAATAGGCGCTGGAAAAATAAATAAAGTTTTAATGGCCCGGAGGTCGAGGACCCCATTAGGTACAATCGGACGAACTAGGTAGGTATATATTTTGTATACTGACATGCGAAATTTCACTACACTGCTTTTTTGTATGGTAAGCTCAATATTAATTGTTAGCCTAATGCATTGTGGCCAATGTCCAATAGTGAATATCTATAGGATGAAAAGATGATCATGGTTGATCAGCATAGCAGTTGACGTATATCCTATGCATCGGCTCCACGCTGACTCTGTGTTAGCAATGGGTTCAGGAAGCCCCATTTGGCCAGATTATTTTTGCAATGGCCAACCTAAGTCCGCAGTCAGTTAAGGTAGAACTATATTGCTCACACGTGTGCCACACGCACCGATCTAGACGCGTCGGTCTCTATAAATTTTATATGCAAACTAGACTTGTAGAGCTACACTAGATCCACGCCACGCGACGTCGTTCTACGTACAAATCAGGTTACACGTGTGCGTCGGTCTAATGTAGTTCTAGCTTTAATATTGATAAGAAACCATTCGATTGAATCCAGACAATTGTTACAGAATACGATGTGATGGATAAAAAAATTAATATTCAATAAAATAAAATAAGCATGCGATTGTGGTTATAATGGCATGCACTGCACAGACATTTTACAACGATACCGAGAACGCATGATATCATGATAAAAATCCATCATCGTGACAAATCACGCGATTTGCATGAAAACACGATAAATCAACTCTTTTGCTGTCCCTCCTAAAACATTCTAACTGATTTCTACAAAAAATCAATTTTTAAAAAGATTTTTTTTCAAATGCTTTGGAGTACAAATCATTTACGGTTGATTTAAAAAAAATATATTAATAGGTTCACGTTATACCACCATCTCACCTGATGGTAAGCGATGATGTCGCTTTCCTAGAAGTAACCTATTCACTTTTGACTTAAACCTACTTTCTGTTTTAACTTTAAACAGTTACAATAAATAATAATAACAGACAATCATAGACCGGGTGCAGCGCTTCGTGTCACTGATTCGAGTCCCGCGCGGAACAAATATTTGTATGGCCTACGAATGGTTGTTCCGGGTTCTGTACTGTGAGTTTCCATGATTGTGAACGCACCTACTATACAGAAGTCATTCGTAGTTTAGGGCAACGTTTTTTTTTAATCTTTTTTTATTTCTTTCTACGAAAGGTTTACTCAAATAATGCAAAACACCTACCTACTTACCTTAATATTTATGTTTTAATGTTCATTCACTAAACGCTCCCGAGAACGCTAGTGTAAGACACTCAACAAAACAAAAAAACAAACAAACAAATTAATTCATCATCGTCATCATTTTAGTCATAAGAAGTCTACTGTTGGACATAGGCCTTTCCTAAGAGCTATATTTCACCGGGACACCATGGTGTTGCGACCAGTCGCCCCTACCAACAAAATGTATACTGCTCTATAGAGTTACACACTTGTACAAGGGTACAAGTGTGTAACTTGGCTAAGGAGCCAAGTTGCTAATCTGCAATAGTTAACGCTAGTAGAAAGCTTCAAATGTACGAGAATGACGCCCTTACAACGCTCAGTCACGTGGCCAGAACAAAAGAATTGGCGGCAAGGTTAACTCGAAGCGTTCGACGCAAGCGAAACGCTTGTAACTTGGCTAGGGGGGCTGATGTCCGTTTGATATTCGAAGACATGTGACATTCACCAACCCGCACTGGGTCCACGTGGTGGATTACGGCCCATTCCCTCTCCTAGAGAGGAGGTCTGAGTCCTAGCAGTGGGAAAATAAAAGCTGATGATGATGTCCGTTTGGTTGCGCGACCAGCTCGGACGTGTGGCGACTCTGGTGTCTGTATGGTGTCTAATTTGGTAGATTAGGGCTATATTTCACCGGGACACGGTGGCGGCGCGACCAGTTGCGCCATCATGGTGTCCCGGTAAAATATAGCCCTAAGAATCACTACAACGAACGGTCCTATGCAGCACGCTTCCATTGGACTCCCCTGACTCTCACCAGGCCATCGGTTTACTCACAAAAGCCTTCTAACGCTGTGTCTTATGTCAAATTAATTACGTCTAGTAAAATTTCTGACTAAACCAGTATTTCTTCAGAATAAAAATGTCTTCATTACAGCCACAGTCTAGTTCTTAATGAGATGATTAAATTCTTAGTCAGTTTTGCACTAGAAGACCTAGCATAGACGGGCAACTTATTTGGGTACATATATGTAAGTGACCCGGGCCTAAAAAAAAGGCCGCTTCAAGCTTCTTTTTGAGGCAGAATTCTTTTGTAGCTCGTGTGCAGTGGTGTCCCCACAAAAAAATGCTTGAAGCCGCTTCAAGCTTCTCCAGCCACAAGCTGTAGCGCGTTTCAGTTGTTTTTTGCGGCGTCTTCTAGCTTTTTAGTGGCCAATTCTAGCGTTTTTTTATGGCGGCGTTATTTTGAGGCCCGTATGCGGGGGCAGTAACGGTGAATTCTCCAGAGAACTGATATTCAAATTTTCTGAAGCTTTTTCTGCATTTTGCAATACACTGTCAGTTTCTATATTAAAAATATAATTTGTGACCGTAACAAATATGACTTTACTGACTTGTAATCATAAATATGATAAATGATATTTATTTTGCAAATAGGTTTAAGAAACACTTTTACAAGTGAACTTTTTCGTGGCTTTAAACTAGATTAAGCCGGTATTTTCTAGTTGACTACCCTAAGAAAAAACACCGACACAAAATTAGGGGACACTGGCTCTTTTAAAGTTCATAAAGCAAATAAAATGGTGAAATCATATAAGAACAAACAAGATCACTGATCTTCTGTCTGTCTGTCAGTCTTCTTCTGTCTGAGATCTTATTTTGATGAAAAAATAACACATTTGAGTGGACCTTTCCAGTCAGTGCTAGTATTTGTCAGTATTCGTGTAGCTGATTTATATTACAAGCTTTAAAATCATCAATATAATCCCTAACCCTATTGAACCCTAATCTTATTGAAAGACTTTTTCATGAAATAGCCATTTACATGAACTGAGAGGGTTGTATTCATGATTTTAAGGCGTATAGTCCCTTGAATATGTGGCCAAAGTTACACATACAGTACACATACTCGTACTGCCGCCTGTGCCGCATAGAGCCCCGCTGACCTTTAGAACCATTTTATTTGCAAAATATTGATTGATTTACATATGCTATGTACATTCTGAAGAATACTTAACTAGCAATTTCATTGTGTAAACGTATTTTTAAAGATCAAAGCCGTACGAAAGGAGTAGGGAAAGCAAACAAAGCAAATATCGAGTCTTAAAATTTTTGTTGGCAAATGTATTAGTCATAATTATGAAAAAATCATATGTTATTAATATGATTCTATAATAATAATATTTTTTTTAATCTTTAAAACAGCCGTTACCGAGGATCGAAAATCACTGTTTTATGGAAAGAAAGAAAAAACATTTTATTTGCCTGGAAACTAACATATTTAAAAAAATATCCCTGACAAAATAAAAACTTATGCGTCATGCATAATGCTTTGTCCACACGCAAAATGTGACAAGTGCACATCTCTGGTTTTTAGCACTGCTCGGGCACAAGCTCCTTAATGATTTATAATTCACAACTTGACACTACCCTACAAAATGCAAAACAGTTAAGAAAATTTGAATTTCTTGGGCTACTCTGGCACTTTCCTCTTAAGATGTTTAATAAGCCAACAAAACTATTCTCAAGCGTAATCCTAGACATTTTTATGCAAAAATGTCGGCTTATGGTCTTATATCAAGGCTTCAGATCTTTTTATTAAAAGCCTCCACGAGTAACGATACTTAAGTACACTACTCTGGCTTTGAACAATCCGCTTCTTATTTTACAGCACTGGATTTTTGCTGTGGTTTTACTCTCGTCTCTCTTGTAGTATCTCACTGATTAAGAGGGTCCTTCTCCACTCGCTTATCGTAAACATCGAAAATGGTTTAAAAGCTTGTTACTTCATTTAATGCAATCCAAGGCGATGTTTAACGAAAAGGCAACGCAAAAAAGAGAGATAACGCCTGGGAACTCTGTTAGTATTCGGTAATTCCGAGATTTACTCGAAAATTTCACAAAACTTGCTCCAGGAAATAGCTGTTTTTTTTAAACCCTTAAAAGTTTTTGGAAACAGTTGTCATCATTTAGAATTTTAATAAAATTTGCAAGGTCTCTAGAGGATTACTTTTTTAACTTTTTTAATTTTTAGGCAAATTATGAAGTGTCAAAGTTCATACAAAATAGGACATTTTCAGAGGTTTTTACAGGATTCGTTTTACACAAATTTAGAAATTGGTTTCTTTAGAAACCTAGATAATATCCACAAGATACTCTGTTTCCAAAATATCTAATTAAAAGTGTGTAATAACGTCATAATCAGTTATGAGCGGTTGTATGAAAAACAGTGAAAATGTGAGTCGTGATGCACCACCTTAACAATAAAATTCATATATACAGGGTTATTTGTAAAAGCACCAAAAACAACTTTTGTTCTATGACTTTTTACAAAACATAATTCATTTACCTAAAACAAACCTTCAAGATTTTGTTGTTTTACATTTCAACTCTGTGTTTTGCTATACCTACCGACGCAAGCGCATCAAGCACTTCTGTCGCTAGACAGGGACATTCTCCGCTATTGTACTATCACTTGCTTTGCATAAACTTCGTAATATTTTGAATGTTCTATTTAAATATTTTTATTTTTGTATGAAAATCTGACGAACTAAAATATGATAAATTTTTAAAAGTCATAGAACAAAGGTTTTTTGTTTATGATGTCAGTCAAATAGTCCTAAAAGGTTGCCTGTGTTTTACAAATAACCCTGTATAGAATAGCTTGTACTATTTAGTGATATAGTCTGTCTAAAAAGTCAGACGCTGATTCAATAATTAAGATTTTGATTTTGATATTTGTTTATTTTAGTTAATTTAACATATATCTACTAAAAATTTATTACATATATACATAAAAAAAAACTTAAATACTAAATAAACTATTTAAACTAAAACCTAACTATGTACATAAATATGATACAAAAAGACAAAGCACGCTCAGGCGTCAAAGTACTCCTCCACATCGCTGTCATCCGGAAATGTGCCCAGAAGACTGGCAGCATTGCCACGTTGAATGGCAATGCTAATTCTTTGGGCAAAGAACGAGCCAGCCCTCTGGTCACGTAAAGTGTCGATCAGTCGGCGTGAAATATCCTTGAAAAGGAGACGCGCACTCGGACCCCATGAACCAAGCGTTTCGACCCCAAACGATTTTGATTGGTTTGATTATTTGTATATTAGGGGAAGTTTGAAAGTGGCACCGGTAACTGAAAAGTTGAAAGGGAATCGTGTGTCTTGTTATGGTCATGTAGAAAGGAGAGATGAAACACATGTTGCTAAAAGAGTGATGAATTTACATGTGGATGGATGGAGAGGGAGAGGGAGGCCAAAGAAAAGATGGATGGATTGTGTGAAAAGTGATATGAATGAAAAGGGAGTTAGTGATAGCGTGACGAGCGACAGGACAGAGTGGAAGAAAAAAACGTGTTGCGCCGACCCCAAATAAAACGGGATAAGGGCAGGAAGATGATGATGATGAAGAGATCTTGATTATTGATAAATAATAGAAAAACCTTATAAAATATTGGATATAAGTAATTTTTAATGATTTAATATTATTAGGACTTCTCAACAATCCTTACTAATATTATAAAAGCGAAAGTAAGTTTGTTTGTTTGTTTGTTATGTCTTCACGCCTAAATGGCAAAACCGATTTTGATGAAACTTGGTACACGGATAGACCATGTCCTAGAATAGGACATAGGATACTTTTTATCCTGGAAGTATGTTCCCTTGAGATAATTTTCGGCTATCACGCGGGCGAAGCCGCTGGAAGCAGCTAGTAAAATATAAAAAAGATTTTCGTTTAGAATATACCTGTTTGAGTCTCTTTAATGATATTTTTATTTACAAAAGTAAGATACATTTGAAAAGATATAATAGCGTCATAAATAAGCATAAAATAAAAACACAAGTCTGAAATCGTAAGAAAAATCTGATTCTAAATATTCTACTGAAAGAAAAAGAAAGAAAGAAAACGCGTTTATTTGGCACACAGGTACACACAATGAGATAACACTATAATTATGGTATACAAACTTAAACCTAGAATACATCTACATTGTATGTCTCACGGCTGCGCCAAATAGGTCCAGTTCAGCATGATGCCAGGCCACTACGTAGCAGTTGCCTGACGCTGGTTTTCAACTGAACCTTGTTATAGGTCTACGGATGTTAATCAGTTGTTTGGTGTGAGGTAAATAAATATATGTATATTATTATATGTAGGTATAAATGAGTGTGTAGTAAATGAATAATAGAAAGGTGCTGCGGTTATTGGTACCGTATTACAATCAACATCAGCATCTGTTGTAGAACTATCATCATCTCAAGAAACAAATGAATGACAACTAAAATTCGCGTTGGCAACAACAGCTTTTTATTTCCTTCAAAAATTCTTAACACAGATGTACATACAAACTATTAACTTTACGAGGTGTAACGTTAAGGTGGTGCATCATGACTCACATTTTCACTGTTTTTCATACAACCGCTCATAACTGATTATGACGTTATTTTACACTTTTCATTAGATATTTTGGAAACACAGTATCTTGTGGATATTTATATTATTTATTTTCTAGGTTTCTAAAGAAACCAATTAATAAATTTGTGTAAAACTAATCCAGTAAAAACCTCATAATTTGCCTAAAAATTAAAAAAGTCAAAAAAGTAATCCTCTAGAGACCTTGCAAATTTTATTAAGATTCTAAATTATGACAACTTTTTCCAAAAACGTTTAAGGGTTTAAAAAAAACAGCTATTTCTTGGAGCAAGTTTTGTGAAATTTTTGAGTAAATCTCGGAATTACCGAATACTAACAGAGTTTCCAGGCGTTATCTCTCTTTTTTTGCGTTGCCTTTTCTTCAAATATCGCGTTGGATTGCATTAAATGAAGTAACAAGCTTTTAAACTATTTTCGATGTTTACGATAGGCGAGTGGAGAAGGACCCTCTTAAATGCGTAAAACCTGAAACTAGTTTGATCAGAATAACGAGCAGAATAAATTAAACCACTTTTTTTCAAAAAAATCTTCATGAAAACTTTGACCTGACTATTTATGAATAGGTCAAGCCATTACGTGCGCAAACCCGCTGAAATAGGTAAACAAACACAAATAGTTGTAATCCAATCAAATTTTCTCAAACACGGGACAATAAAAGTTCTTTTTTCAATGAAATTAATTTTAAACAAACTAAAACTGTTCAGAAGACGTTTAATATTTTTTAATGTTTTTTTTTTTTTACATAATTTGGTAAATCGAATCAAAAATCATTTGGGGTGTCTGAGGTTTTGCGCATTTAACGTTACACGTTGTATAATACAGTTCAGTTCATCAAACCGGATTTTTATGAAATCTAAATCAAAATAGCTCAATTGTCAAACTCCAAATCGTCAATCCAATCATCGGGATTTTTCCAAATGCAATTTTCAACATCAAAACCAACTCACATTCAACAAAAAATTGCCCGTGTGCTCAACCCTTTTACCAATTAACTTAAATGGCCCTGTTTTAGGCCCGGGTACACCACAATAGTTCGATTGGGTTAGATTTGGAACCGCATAACCTTCGATCGGGAATTTGGGCTTCGCTGGGTTTATGTCACTGTGAGATCAAATTTTGATGACGTATTTAACTATAGTTTTATTTGTTTTGGATTATCATTTTGTAACTATGGCAAATTATTTTTATTGGGAGGGAAATCATCAAATAACATCTCTCGCTCAACTCGGGGTTCTAACTTTCAATGCCTAAAACCCACCCGTGTTTCACCCGTAGCCCTGGTAGACTCAAGATTCAAGATTCATTTATGCATTGTAAAACCTAGGTACATTATCTTAGACTGCATCCGGGCTCCGTCTATTTTGCTGATAGACCCACGGCTGAGCTTATCCTACCAATAATACCTGGTGCTTACCTAAGGCAAAATAATGGAATGATCTAAGGCAGCAGGCTAGACCTGCTGCGTCCACTGGCTTCGCCTAAGTGATAGTAGAAACTAATCCTAAGGTAAAACACTACTGAGATAAAAAGTATTTCATGGCCTATTCCAAGACATGACTTGTCCATGTACCAAGTTTCATTGAAATTCGTTCAGTCGTTCAAACGTGAAGATGTAACAACCATACACACGCTCACAAATTTTCGCCTTTATAATATTAATATGATTAAAACTAAAATCACGTAAAACGGAAAAGTATCCTTTCAGAAACAAAAAGACAGACAAACAAACAAGCGATGCTTTTTGTAACATATTACAATTATTCCAATTTCTTATATGTTACAATGTTTACTTTGCAATCTTGTCAAACAAGTCGCTATTAACATATAAGTTGGTCCAAAGTAAACAGCGCCAATTATAAGTTTATTTCCAGGACATCATACGAGCAACTTGAGTTCCCAATGAGAAACATGTTCCTAGAATGTTAAAACTTGCCCGTTTTACAAGTGAACAAGCAGAAATATAGCGAGCCGTATCAGGAAAAAATCGTATGCGACAGTTCGCGATTTTTTCAGGACGGAGTTATCCTTTCCTAAATAAAAATAATTTAAGAATCAAAAATTTATTTAAAAATGGCTTTTGCCCGCAGCCTCACACGCGTACTTAAAATAAAATAAATAGGCTTTGTACCTAAGGAATAAAGCAGCTTTTTGAGGGTGAAATAATTTTAGCAATTGAACCAGTACTTCCAGAGATTACCTCCTACAAACAAAAAACCAATCTTTACCTTTTTGTTATATTACTGTAGATAAAACATTTGAAGGTACTTTTTATCTGTCAAAATGTCGGTCATGCAGCAAAAATGATGCTGATTACACATTAAAAGAGCAGGTCTTGGAAAACAATGTGTAAGAAAATCTTCATTAATGATTCGATCATACAAAGAAACTCCCTCTCCATCATCCATTTTTATGAGGCCGATTGTAATTAATAATTAAAACACAAAAAAAGTTGTTGTGTTTGTTTGTTCATTATTTAATTTTTGGAACTAACAACATTTTGTATTTTATTTGCAAAATAAATTTGCTGCAAACTATATAAATTTCTTAAAAGTGCAAAATAACTTTGAAAGCGACCTTTGAAATTAAATTATTAAAAAAGTATTCTATTCCAACCCTACCACGCATCAAAAACCGTTAAAAGTACCCCGAATCAGTTTTAACCGCTGCAAACCAGTTCAAACCAGTTTTGTTGCTACTATTCGTTTTGCTGACCGTACGAGGGTATAAAGGAAGCGTGTCCGGATATCGGCTCTCTATCATACAACCACTCGATGCAAACGTGTGGACTTTTCGGGGATTTCTCCATGTATCTTTTTGAATATCTAAGGGATTTTATGTTGCCCCATTTTTGTTAGAAACGAATGTTGTACGTATTTTAGGGGAAAAGAAATCATTCTCAGTAAGGGGGTGAATCTGAATGGATTATATATTTTTTTAATGATGTAGCGACATCTATGACGCCACATAAGAGCTACAAAGAAAATACGAAATCCTTTATCGCGCAATCAAAGTTCTCCGCGCGATTTGAACATATATGACAGCCCGACAACAACTATCGGGCAGTCGCCCACCAGACTATAACACCCGGTCTGGTCGGAGGATCCTCCCTTTTCAACGGAGGTATGTGGAACTTTACTCTCTGTTCCGCATACTCCCAAACTGGTGACCCTCGACAAAGAACGTCAGCGCAGCCTTCGTGCAGTTACTACTTCGTGACGTCATCATCACTTCCTCAAGCTTTCGAGCAACGAGCCATACAGCCAGCACCCACGGCTAAGGGTCTCCTGACCACCAGTATGCCTACCTGGTCATACCTGGTCATCACCTCAGCCGCATTAGCGACCTTGGCTTGGCACACCACACCTTCGGCCAGTCATATGAAGAGCCATGAAAAACCTCTCCTGGTCGACGCCAGCTGTCAAGCCCTACGTCGCACAAGCACCGCTCCGACTCACTGGAGCCAGCAGCACTACTCCGACTCACTGGAGCCTGCAGCATCATCCCGACTCACTGGGACAGCACCACCCCGACTCACTGGGGCATCATCCCGACTCACTGGGACATCATCACCCCGACTCACTGGGGCATTATCCCGACTCACTGGGATAGCAACACCCCGACTCACTGGGGCATCACCGCAGACAGTTCCGACTCACCGAGAACTATGCGGCATCGGTTCCGACTCACTGGAACCAACCTACCGCTGGCCTGGCACACATCAAGAAGCATCAAGAACCATCGATCTCCGATCTTCGGAGGGGAGTGATGTAGCGACATCTATGACGCCACATAAGAACTACAAAGAAAATACGAAATCCTTTATCGCGCAATCAAAGTTCTCCGCGCGATTTGAACATATACGACAGCCCGACATCAACTATCGGGCAGTCGCCCACCAGACCACAACACCCGGTCTGGCCGGAGGATCCTCCCTTTTCAACGGAGGTATGTGGGACTTTACTCTCTGTTCCGCCTACCTCCAAAATGATATAAATCCGTGCTTGATTTCGATCCCACCTGATCGTAAGCAGTGATGCAATCGTAGATGGTGAGGCGCACTAGTTTATTATGACGACCAGAAAGAGTGGTATACCTCTAGCAGTAGCAAGGGGTATACCACTCGTTTTGATCGTCACGTCAGATTTCCAGATTTTTATCGCCCTTGACGGTCTCTGGAGGAGGATGCATGATGTAGGGTATGTATCTACATACCGCACTATATTATTGCGGTATGTAGATACATATTTAGATAGATTTGCGGTATATTTATTTATGTATATTATAAAATCACGTCGGGGTCACCAGTTTGGAGGTAAGTGGAACAGAGAGTAGAGTCCAGCAAACCTCAATTGAAAAGGGCAGTCGCCCTCTGGACTATAACACCTGTCTGGTCGGAAGATCCTCCTTTTTAATGGAGGTTTGCGGGACTTTACTCTCTGTTCCACATACCTCCAAAAGCCTATTCACTCTATTTAATCTATAAAATTCCTAAATCTACTCATATTATTGACAGGCCTGTTGGTTTAGTAGTTAGTGGCCCTGACTACTATGCCGGAAGTTGTGGCTACAATTCCCACTCAGCTAGATATTTGTGTAATGAGCACGACCATTTGTTTTATCAGGGTGTAATTTATCTATATCTAATATGTGTGTATTTAGAAATATTTGTATGTTTATCAGTTGTCTAGTACATACATCACAAACTCTGCTTAGTTTGAGACAAGATGGCGTTGTGTGAAAGTTGTGGAATATTTTTTTTTTATTATATACAGGGCAGGGCCAATTACTCGCAGAACAGATGCTTGAGCCTATGGGTTCTGGAATGGTGATCCCGTACTGGAACTTGCAGGTTGGAAGACCTCCTACTAGGTGGGACGATAACCTACCTGATGAGGGTCACAGGGATCCGATTGATACGAAACGCACAGAACCCGTAGTGGTGGCAAAACTAATACATCATCTGTCAAAATTCGAATTGTCTAGCTATCACGTCCATGAGATACAGCCTGGTGAGAGACGGACAGACAGACAAACAGACGGGCTTAGTAATAGGGTCCCATTTTACCCTTTGGGTCCCTAAAAAGCAAGCTTACTTGGAAGGATTAATTACTACATTTAAGCGTGGCCAATAGTTTAATTGTTCTACAAAACTTATGTCTCAATACACAACTATTCATACAACAAATTTATAGAACGCTATTTCCAAAAACTCGATAACATCACAATATATTGGGTCAACTAAAACTAGTTCGAACCCAATTAAAACATTACACACAATAATAACAAGATATCTTCTTCGATAAAACTAATAAATCATAAACTGTTAATACAATATTAACTGGCCGAGAATAACCGTTCAATTAACTAACTGGAGTTAATGTTATCGGTTTTAGATAACATAGACCAAGGAATCTAATAACTAGAACTTGAAAGCTTAGTCAAGTTGTTAATAAACTACAATCGCTAAGATTAGTAGAAAAGCTCAAGTCTTGAGCATCGCTGTCGCGTTGCTAGCTTGTCGGTTTTCTATCGTCTACATTTCAGGGAGTGTGCATGGAATTGCACAATCTAATTCCGCCAAGTCCGTTCCATTATAGGACGATAAGACGTACGGCGTTGCGCCACCGGTACATTGTAGAATTTCCACCCATACGCACAAAGCGTTTTGGGAACACATTTATTGTGCGTACAGCCAAGGAGTCGAATTCGATAGGGGTGTTTAAGTCAAGATTGAATAGGTTACTTCTAGGTAAGCGTGTTCTATCGTCGACCACATCATCGCTTACCATCAGGTGAGATGGTAGTCAAACGCAAGCCTATCAATAATAATAAAAAAAAAACAAATGTATGGGAAAGACTAAGAGAGTAGAGAGTAGTAGGTCAGAATAAGAGAATAGAAAAATCATAGCCAAGTTCATGTGTTCGTTTCAACAATGTTTATCGCTACATCCTGTAGTTTTATAATATAAATGCTAGAGGAGTCACAATTTTTCTTTAACTTAACTGCCATCTTGCCTAAGCGGCCCCTGCTAGGGCCGCTGAGGCGTCTCTCTGGTCTATTTATTTATGTAATGCTTTAAGCACGCGAAAGTACAGCGGTGGACTTAATGCCTTAGGCATTTTCAACAGTCACGTTTATTTACTAGGTTTATATATATTCAAGGAAATATTATTAGAGCACGAGATTGTACGTCTGACTCGCTTGTTTTGATACTGCCATCTTTAACAGTGGCCGCTGTAGCGTCTCTCTGATCTGTGGGTGCAACAAGTACTAGGATTGTAAACGTTGAAGGATTATTATAGTTCGAGATTGTACGTTACTGACTTGTTTGGTAAGTACGAACAGTTTTGATACTACCATGCCTAGCTGTGACCGCTGAATCACCACTGTGCTCTATGGTCGGGACAATGCATTAGATGTAATAGGATCAAGATGGTCCGTGTGTATCACTTATGTCTTGGATTGAGATGATAGCTGTTAAGGTGGTGCATCATGACTCACATTTTCACTGTTTTTCATACAACCGCTCATAACTGATTATGACGTTATTACACATTTTTCATTAGATATTTAGGAAACACAGTATCTTGTGGATATTATCTAGGTTTCTAAAGAGACCAATTTCTAAATTTGTGTAAAACTAATGCAGTAAAAACCTCTGAAAATGTCCTATTTTGTATGAACTTTGACACTTCATAATTGGCCTAAAAATTAAAAAAGTCAAAAAAGTAATCCTCTAGAGACCTTGCAAATTTTATTAAGATTCTAAATAATGACAATTTTTTCCAAAAACTTTTAAGGGTTTAAAAAAAACAGCTATTTCCTGGAGCAAGTTTTGTGAAATTTTCGAGTAAATCTCGGAATTACCGAATACTAACAGAGTTTTCAGGCGTTATCTCTCTTTTTTTGCGTTGCCTTTTCGTCAAACTTCGCGTTGGATTGCATTAAATGAAGTAACAAGCTTTTAAACCATTTTCGATGTTTACGATAAGCGAGTGGAGAAGGACCCTCTTAACGGAGCTATGAAGTTTGCAATACTTTCTTGCAAGGGTGCATCTGGGTTTCCATATAGACCATTTGGAAAAGACACATTTTTTGCCACAACTTCATTTCTCGAAATGTGATCAAGACCTAGATGCGTCGGTACGAAATCTTGAAGCAAACACTTGAGGACAGTATTATTTTACGTTCGAGATTCTTTCGTTACACTCTCCCGTTTGGAGCTTCATTAAGAAAATGGCAAGTGTATTCGGCTGTTTTACTTCTAATGCCAAGGTACGGGTTTCTCGAATTACTTGCTCAGATCCGTTGTGTCAAGCCCACGCGATGTTGAATTATTGTTGAATCTATAGCTTGTATATTTTCAAAATTCATTGTGTTAGGATTATTATAATCGCAGTTTGCAACGCTTTTGTGATATCTACAAACGTTTCTGCGGTAAAATCATGTGAAGAGTTTGGACCATCAATTAATTGATCCCACTGATTTTGCTCCAAGTATTCTTGATAGACTCTTGCGTATAGAGGTATAAAATAATTCGCGTTCACCAAAAGTTCTAGCTTTAATCAGAAAAAGTCCAGTAAACGATAGCCAAAGTCGTAAGGAATTAAACATAAGAAAGAATTCACACAGTACGTAGAGAAAGCAAAAGAGATAAAAAAAATGTGTAATCCCCAACTTGCACGGTGTTATCGATGAATCATCATTAGCGGCGCATAAAGAGTAGCTACTTGTGTAACACTGGAGGATGTGAAGATGAGATTCGAAGGAGATGTGCTATCACACGATCTGCTGTTGACAGGCTGAAAAGGATCTGGTGCAACCGCAACATCACTAAAGCCACAAAAGTTCGCCTCATGAGAAGCTTAGTCTTCCCAATATTTCTATATGGCGCAGAAACGTGGACGGTTCGCCTCAAAGACCAACGCAAAATCGATGCACTCGAAATGTGGTGCTGGCGGCGACTGCTGCGGATCCCTTGGACGGCACTTAGGACTAACGTTTCGATTCTGGACGAGCTAAACATCAAACAGAGGTTATCGTCGACTGTGCAAGTACGAATCCTCAAATATTTTGGTCACGTTGTTCGCAACGAACACTCTATGGAGCGACTCGTTGTCCAGGGACAAGTGGAGGGGAAGCGGTCACGTGGTCGCTCGCCTACGCGTTGGACAGACCTTATCAGAGCTGCAACACAAACCTCCATAGTCCAGAGTTCTCGAGACGCCGTGAATCGGGACAAGTGGAGACGCATCGCGGAAGCCTCACTCGCCAACGAAAATGCAACGTCGTCAACCACGACCACTCTGTCAAGAGTGAACGACTAAGGAGGACTTGTGTATAATTAAAATGGATTTAAATATATAGTTAAGTAAAATAAAATTAAAATATCAATATTTTTCATATAGTCGTAACTTTTTACTGACAGCTTATTTTTTTTTTGTCTCATACTGAAAGTTACTCTCTATTTAGTGGACTATAAGTTAGCATAGGTCTCGTTAGTGGTGGACATTTGGACCACTTTTGTTCATTCTCTTTTGTCGGGCCATGCCTACTAGATAATATCATACCGGTCATCATACGCGGTTCTAACCCGTACCTTACTGTTTCGCTACCTACGGGCACCGGTTTGGCAAACATATTTTGCCGGGGTCTATGCATGGCACGTAACGTCTCACGTTTTAATAAAGACTTTTGTTTGATCCTTTCCTTTTTGTTTGATGCTAAACCAAAATTGAAAAGTTTAATAGACTGTCTAGTTAAAAATACAACTTTAAACTTTTGTGTTATTTATGTACCAACATTAAAATTCAAAGCACCTTTCTTTGTTCAGCAAACCTTAAAATGACTCAATCTAAAGAAACAAATTTCTTCATTCTGAGGTGTTTGAACCGCGATAATTTATCAAGTGTAGCCAACTACTTAATTCATGTACTTATCTTAATTTAAATCTAAAAATTTTAACTATATTAATGTAGTATTTGCAATCCTGACAGTGTTTTATTACGTTGCAACATTACACTTTAATGTCAAAGTCTGTGACGTTTAAAAGTTTCAAACTATACACAGAAGAACTTGCACACGGGCCTTAAAATAATGCTAGAAGCAGCTACAAAAAAATCTAGAAGCTGCCGCAAAAAACAGCTGAAACGCGCGACAGCTTGTGGCCGGCTTGAAGCCGTTTCAACCGCCGCACATGAGCCACAAAATGAAGATCAAAATGAAGCTTGAAGCGGCGTTTTTTTGAAGCCCGTATAAGGGGACAGTAAAGGTATCAATTTAATCTCGGCTGCAGGCTACGAATGTAGGTAGCACACGTATGACACGCAGTCATCACCTGCATCTGCAGCCGGGAGTGATCCTGAGGCTGGCTGCACGTGCTACCAGTTGAAAATCTACGATTCAATCCAATATGAGCGCTATCGGATCCGAGTAGCAATTATTTCGGGTTTTGTCGAAATGAGTTGGACTGAAGTACTTAGGTGACATCGACTTACGGCCGCAGCACTACTGTACCCCTAGCCAAGTTGCTAATCTGCAATAGTTAACGCTAGTAGAAAACTTCAATGTACGGGAACGACGTCGTCTCAACGCTCAGTCACGTGGTCAGAAAAAAAGAATTGGCGGCAAGGTCAACTCGAAGTGTTCGACGCAAGCGAAACGGTTGTAACTTGGTTAGGGGTGCTGGTCTGTGATCGGCTGCGGCTGCAGGTCGTGGCAGCATTAGCAGCCGAAGCTCGGCAGCACGTGTGGCCGCTGCCGCATTCGGAATGGTTTTCACAAAAATCTATACTTCTACATAGAAAATCAAAATGAAGGAACAGGAGTAGGTTTTTAGTCTCAAATACTCCTTTGGATAATTTCTACCTTTCACGCGAGCCAAGTCGCCGGTAGAAGACAGTATAAATTTTAATTATTAATTAACTCGTAATACTTCCTTGCAAAAAGGTAGAATTTTATTACGTTGCAACATAACTTTTAATAAAATACTGTTGCAAGTAAGGGTCGGTGTCACAATGACGAATTTACATCTCTCTAACTTTACGAATGTTCGTTAGAAAGAGTATTACCGTGAATACTGTATATACTTTTATTAGGGCTTCTTTAGATGGTTTAAAAAGTAGTGGCACATTATAAATACAAAAACAATAAACACAAATTCGAGTTTTAAAAGAAAATAATGTCATATGGGTTCAGGAAATCTAACAGCCGTCGGTCGGTAGTCGTGGAAATAATAATAGTCGTATTTTATAATAATACTCGTAATTATAAAAGTAATAAATAAGAATACACTTTATAAACCATTTAATACGTTGTACTATTTTCAATTTTTAACAATACTTATTACTTATTTACAGGAAATAAGTACACTATAAAACTAGCCTTTAGGTACCCTTGGCTTCGCCCGCATACATAAAATATAGCCCATGTCACTCAGGAATAAAGCACCTTTCTATCGGTATAAAAAATTTCGCAATTGGACCAGTACTTTCAGAAATTGCCTCCTACACACAAAATTACAAACTTTACCTCTCTATAATATTGGTGTAGATTAAGAGGGTCCTTCTCCACTCGCTCATCGTAAACATCGAAAATGGTTTAAAAGCTTGTTACTTCATTTAATGCAATCCAACGCGATGTTTGACGAAAAGGCAACGCGAAAAAAGAGAGATAACGCCTGGAAAGTCTGTTAGTATTCGGTAATTCCAAGATTTACTCGTAAATTTCACAAAACTTGCTCCAGGAAATAGCTGTTTTTTTTAAACCCTTAAAAGTTTTTGGAAAAAGTTGTTATCGTTTAGAATTTTAATAAAATTTGCAAGGTTTCTAGAGGATTACTTTTTTGACTTTTTTAATTTTTAGGTAAATTATGAAGTGTCAAAGTTCATACAAAATAGGACATTTTCAGAGGTTTTTACTGGATTAGTTTTACACAAATTTAGAAATTGGTTTCTTTAGAAACCTAGATAATATCCACAAGATACTGTGTTTCCAACATATCTAATGAAAAATGTGTAATAACGTCATAATCAGTTATGAGCGGTTGTATGAAAAATAGTGAAAATGTGAGTCATGATGCCCCAACTTAAGTCAACGAAACTCGGCCTGTATAGTCTACTACGAGGAGCAGGCTTGTCTTTAGTAGGAATATATTATACTTATTAATTATTTGTTGCTGAAATTATACTAAGGAACCATATTTATGGCATTCAAATCTTGTTCTGGACTTGATCTATCCCTGTGACAAGGTTTATTGAAATATTTCATTAATAAGCTTATGAAACGAAACCGAAACGTTTTAAAATTAAAAACACAATATTTACAAACACATCATTAAGTCATGAAAGCCGACTACCTGACCTTTAAGTCGGTATCCTGTCAGCCGATCATCGGCCAGTATATCGTGAACTAATCGTCTAGTCGGCCAAGTTTATTGTCGGCCCAACTCAGCCAGAAACATTCCAAGTACGTTGGCGTGTAAGGGAAAACTAAACAAATACCTGAGGTAAAATTGTGATGTCTGTTCGCTTCTGCTCCGATTCCGAGGAAACACAGCAGGAAATCAATGTTGGTGGCTGGAATACAAATCGGGTGAAATGTTTAAGGACTTCTATATATTTTCACAGTATATTAGATACTTGGGAATAAGTATTATATCACAGCTAGCTGCTGCCAGCGGCTTCACCCGCGTAATTGTAGAAAATTATCTCAAGGAAACATCCCGATTTCTAGCCACCATAGGCGCCTCAAGATGTCGGCAAAACTGCGGGGTTATTTCTTTCATGGTTTAACTAATGGACCGATATTGTTCCACGCGCGCCTCAAAGTGATGTTAGTATCCGTAGGGGCCCTGCAGGGTCGAACCTAAAGAAGGAACAGTAGTGGGTTTTAGTCAGTAAAAGTCTGACACGCCCTCCGGCCCTGCCCAAGGGCTTGAGATGTCATTCGATAATTTACCACCACTTTTAAAAAAACGACGGTCGATTAAGAAAAAAAATATTCATCATATATAGCCCGCACTCCCCGCTAGCTTCTTTCACTCGGGTGCACTCGTTTTATTTATTACTCTGCGGTACACCGCCGGCTCTTAATGTCATCCAGTCACGAATTGAGTTATACAAGTTGTGATATTTTTCTTGGCTGACAACACTGATGGATTTTCTTTTCGTTATGGTTATCAATGAGAGACATGTTTGGGAATATTGATGAAGTTTTTTTTGGCTTTGTTTATTATTGTCATTTTTTAAATTATGATCTTCTCGTCCAACAGTGCGTGTTGCTAGTTATGACATGGCTGAATTAGAAGTCTTAAAGTCGCCCAAAGGCCGATACTTGAAGTGTACAGACATAGGCTGAAGAATCGCCAAACTGCTGTGGGCAGGGCACGTTGTACGATAACCTTCTCGTCCAATATACCACAATGTCTCAAGTCAAACCCCACAAAGTCTATGACCAGTATGTGTTGCTAGTGATGTCAAATGGCTCCGACCGTTTACTCGAATAGATCCTGAAAACTGCAGGTGGTTACGCAGGATGGGCAGCATAGCAGGTGCCGCATGTATTGTGGAGAAGCTCCACTCTGGTCCTGTGCTAGAGATGGGTCGAGGAAGCCCATTTGGCCAGATTATTTCTACAGCTGCCAACCTGGATTCGCAGTCGGTTTAGAAATTTCCAAATAGGCCACTCTAGTTCGAGTCTAGAGGGAAGATGTTCCGATGGGGTGATAAAAAGTGGAGGAGTTGGATGTTTTTGCCTCCACAACGCGCATCTTTTCTCCTCTGCACTATCTTTCGAAGGGGTCGTAAATCGCTTAAAACTTTAAGGCTCTTCAAACTCATTATTTCAGGTCAAACTCATTTAAGAAATCATCCATATTAAGGCGTATAGTCCCTTGAACATCTGGGCGGAGTTAAATGCACACATATTCATACTGCCGCCTGCGCTCGCATCTACTAACCTTTAAAGGCCATTTTCTTTGCAAAATATTGATTGATTTACATATGATATGTACATTCTGAAGAACACTTAACCAGCTATTTTTTGTGAGAAGATGTTTCTAAAGATCAAAGCCGTTTGAAAGAAGTAGAGAGAACAAGTGAAAAATGTCATGTTAATTTTTATTACAGCAGTTGTTTTTTTTATATTCCACAGCTATCACACAACGCCATTTGGTCCCAAACTGAGCAGAGATTGTGCTATGAGCACTAGACAACTGATAAACATGCTTATATGTTTCTGAATACATATATAAGTTAGATAAATTACACCCAGACACAGAACAAATGATCGTGCTCATCACACAAATATTTGTCCTGGCTGGGAATTGAACACACGACCTGGCACAGCAGTCAGGGTCACTGACCAACTGGCCAGCCAGTGTTGATGATACATGAATCAATTTTTTTTTTCAAATCTATTAATCCAGCCGTTACCGAGGCACCGCGAAGACCCGCTTCTGAAAGTCACTGTTCTATGTCACTAAATGGGAGTAAGAGCCTTAACAGTTCAGATTTAGTGCCTTCTAAAATTTGAGTTAACTTTGATGTAACAAAATTAACTGTACAGTAATTTCATATTTAATAATAAATATTGTCCTTGAAAAGGTCAAGGGCGATGAAGTTAGTACAATGAGGAGCATGTAAAGGGCATTTTCAGGTTACAAAGTTATTCTAATTGCGTGTCGCGTGATTTAAAAAAAATACTTAAACGTTTCATAGTAGCAATAAAATGTAAAAAATAGAATTTAGATTTCATTTTTGTTTTAAATTTACAATTGAGCAGTGAGAACGCATAAAATTGGAGATAATGTAACTTGCGATAGTGAATAGTTGAGAATCAACTAATTTTCTTTTTTTACAAGTGATTAGCTTACAACAAGTTGTGCTAGGTAAGCTTAGTAAATAAAGTAAAATATTTTTTAGGGTTCCAAAAGCTTACTTACCACATCTCAAAATATTACCGTATACTTTACGGATCAGTAAAAACAGTGGAAGTAGCTTAAGAAAATGTTTGTACCAGAACCGGTATCGCCAAACTCACACATTTACAATTTACTCTTACTGCAAACCCAAAAATACGATTGGCTAAAAACAAACACAGGGCGTAAACGAAATGCAAAAAAAATATTATACGAAATGCAACTTTAATATCAACAGTCTATAAATCAAATTGACAAAAACAAGAAAGAAATTCATCTTGGACTACCAAGTACCGCCACTCGTCGCTAGATGGCGTTGTTCAGCAGGAACTGTAACCGCGTATAAATCAGGGTGGTATTTGAATGGCGTCTCCCTGACACGTCTATAGCTTGCTACTCAAATAGTGACGTAACCTAATTCGATAGAAAAAATATCGATAGTATGAAAACCTATTTAAAATAATAACCATGTTTAAGGCAAATCAAGACTTTTCTTATTTTATAATGCAAAAAAATTATTGTATGCGATAGTGTGCTAGTATTAAAATAATGGAATTAATATGTCGTAGGGCAACTTTTATACGTAGTAAAAAGGATATTTATTTGCATGTAAATTGGTTTGTATTTGTTAATTTTTAACCGACTTCCAAAAAAAGGAGGTGGTTCTCAATTCGGTTGTAGTTTTTTTAAATGTTTGTTACCTCAGAACCTCGTCGTTTATGGACCGATTTGCATTTTTTTTATTCCTTACTTGATATGCTTCGAGATTGGTTCCATAAAAATAACCTTAATTTCGGAAGTCAGTGTTAAGAAACAAACAATACCAAGAAACACCGACTTCCGAAATTAAAGTTATTTTAGTGTATTTTTTTATTGAAGTCGATAAATTTTCCATTCCTTCTTCCATTTTCCACAATTTTTATTTTATTAACTTTATTAATTTCATAATTATCTGTATTATATTACTTACAAAACTATTAAACTATATTTAAATACTTTTATTTTAATTACTTTTAAAAGGCGTTGTAATACATATCGATTGATTATATCGATAAAGTCAAGCACTATTTGGATAGCGTCAAAAGTATAGGTAGAACAGCGAATGTTCTAGATAGGCTAATAACTGAGAAAAGAAAATCTTTTGTTGTCATGTAGTTAAGGACAATTTTTGTTTGTAAATCTTGTGCAATGTTTGACGAAATTTTATTTTTTCATTTTATTAAAATAAAATCGAAAATAATACTTACCGGTGGTATGATACACCTCCATGAGTTAGATTTTTAGTTCAATTACGGTTTTTACAGTCCAGGGTGGCACAATAAGGCATTTTAATATTTTTTTTGGTTAATAATATGGTGACGCAGTCTAGTTAGGCAATGAGAGCGCTTGAACAGCAAGTGCGCAATGTATTGCTTGCTAGCGGCGACAGTGCCACGCCTACTTACTACTTCCACTGTTTTTACTGTTCCGTGGTATAACTCCTGTCGACACAACATCAAGGATACACTTGTAAACTGTTCACACGTGTAAAATACACGCCGATCTGGGCGCGTCAGTCTCCATACATTTTATATGGAAACTAGGCTTGTAGAGCTACACTTGATCCACGCCACGTGACGTCGTTTTATGTACAAATCAGGCGTGTTACATGTCGGTCTTATATAGTTCTAGCTTAAAGGTAGAACTACACTGCGCACACGTGTGACACGCGTTTGGACGCGTTGGCCTCCATACATTTTATTTATATGGAAACTACATAAACTTGTAGAGCAACACTTGATCCACGCCTCGCGACGTCGTTCTACATACAAATCAGGCGTGTTATCCGTGTGTGTCGGTCTAATCTAGTTCTAGCTTAAGAAAAAATAGTGTTACGTTTTAGAAATCTGAGATTTTAGTTACTGATCACGATCACTTAGACTTAGGCCACATCTGGCAGCTCAGTGTTCGCCAGATGTAGCTAGGTACAGCCAAGAATATAAATGACCTTAAGATTTAATGTCACTTTGCATATTTATAATAATAACTAGCTGCTCCCAGCGGCTTCGCCCACGTCATAGCAGAAAATTATCCCAAGGGAACATACTTCCGGGATAAAAAGTATCCTATGTCCTATTCCAGGACATGGTCTATCCGTGTACCAAGTTTCATCAAAATCGGTTTTGCCATTTAGGCATGAAGACGTAACAAACAAACAAACATACTCACTTTTGCTTTTATAATATTAGTAAGGATAGAGGATAAACGCTTAAAGTGAAAAGAACGTATGAAAGCACGATTAACGCAATTTACATTCAGTCAAAAAAGTATCGGGAATGGATGATTTGTTTATGGTTCCAAATTCAAATTTTGTTTTTTTTGTAGTTGTTAGATTGGCACAACTGTTTTCCATTTTGGCGCGGAGTTTGAGTTGCATCTGTTATTTATATTAAATACACTGCTGGTTTTAGTAATATCATATATAGTGTGTATTGCGAATTTCATAATGGACAAAAATATCGAACAAAGAGTTTGTCTTAAATTTTGCATCGCCAATGGAATTTCGTGTTTGGAGTCACTGAAAATATTACAGAAGGCTTACGGTGAATCGACTTTATCAAAAACTCGTGCTTATGAGTGGTTCAAAGCGTTCAAAAGCGGTCGAGATGTGATGGAAGATTTGCCTCGCTCTGGTAGGCCGTCAACGTCTGCAACTGAAGTTAACATCGCAAAAGTGAAGGAAATAGTGACTGAAAATCCCCATTCAACTCTGAGAGAGATAGCCGCCGAACTTTCTGTATCTCACGAGTCGATCCGTACCATTTTAACTAATCATTTGGGTATGAAACATGTTGCTGCTCGGCTAGTCCCAAAAGATCTGAATTTTCTCCAAAAACTCAATCGCATGAAAGTCGCTGAGGACATGCTAGAACGAGTCAGTTCGGACCCAAAATTCATGAAACGCATTGTTACTGGTGACGAGACGTGGGTTTACGAGTTTGACATGCAAACTAGTCAACAAGCTTCGGAGTGGCGCCTTCCAACTGATCCGAAACCGAAAAAACCACGCAAAAGTCAAACGAATTTTTGACCAAACACTCAACAAATACAATCCAGCCACCACCATATTCACCAGATATGGCTCCTGCTGACTTTTTTCTTTTTCCTAAACTCAAATTACCACTTCGTGGCACCCGTTTTCAATCGATAGAAGACATAAAGGAGAATTCGCGGCGAGAACTGAACTCAATTCAGGAAGCAGCGTTTAAAAAATGTTTTGATGAATGGATTATTCGTTAGCGCAAGTGTATCGTTTCTAAAGGAGCATACTTTGAAGGTGATAAAATAAATTTGGATGAATAACAGACATTTTGTGTATTATTGATCTTTTCCCGGTACTTTCTTGACAGAGTAGTATTATAGAGCTATTGCTAGCTGCGCTGCGTGTCACAGATTGGATTCCCGCCCGGAACTAATATTTGTATCTACTGGTAGATGTTCGGGGTCTGGGTGTATTGTGTATGTGATTTTCCATAGTTGTAAAGCCAGTCATAATACAGGAGTACTTTCTAGTGTGAAAAAAGTATATAAAAATAACACACCAAAAATTATAATGTCAATAAGAATCAATGTATTAAATAAAAATTACAACGTAAATATTTTTAGATCGTTACCTGTCTACCTGTAATTTTAGATCCTACTAGTAATTCTTTGGGCTATGTCGGTAACCTAGGTTCTACTGCGGATATCTTTATTTTTGATTCGATCACTCTGGAGCAGTTAAAATACTTGTTAGGTGGAAAATTATTAAATATTTTAAATTATTATTATTTAATGTAAGGCGTCGAAAAATTCCTCCGCATCGCTGTCGACTGGTAATGTACCCAAAAGGCTGGCGGCATTGCCACGCTGAATGGCAATGCTTATCCTTTGACCGAAGTAAAAGCCAGCCTTTGGGTCACGCGAAGT
Source organism: Mythimna lalbum (assembly GCA_949319445.1). Taxonomy (NCBI): domain Eukaryota; kingdom Metazoa; phylum Arthropoda; class Insecta; order Lepidoptera; family Noctuidae; genus Mythimna; species Mythimna lalbum. The sequence goes on along the minus strand of OX439357.1, from coordinate 4,455,530 downwards.
GTCCACGAGGCGTTTCGAAAGTTCTTTAAATAATTTGTGAGCACTCGGACCCCACGATCCAAGAGTTTCAACCCCAAACGGCTCGAAAACATAATTACCAACAAGGTTATTGTATTTCCGCCGCTTGAGGTTCTCTGCAGCCGCTGCAGCAGCACCAGCACAGCACGACGAGCTAGGAAGATGGGATGGCGCAAGAGTATCGACACAAGTAGCGTCCCACACTAAAGGCCTACCTATCGATGCGGAGGAATTTTTCGACGCCTTACATTAAATTGCCATTTTTTTTTTTTTAGTTCTCTAGGGTTTTATTTTAATTTTTTAAGTTAGTTTTAATTAATTTAAGTTTATTATTTGAAAAAAACAAATCATCTGACATTCTCTCTCTCTCTGGGTGGGGTAAGAAGACGTATCAAATTTTTACTGACTGATCCGTGTTCATTTCGCTGTCCTTAGCGATTCATGGCAGTAGTGACTTTTCCGAACAATTTCACAAAATAACAAGTCACTGAAACTTGTAATTTATGTAATAACCCATTACAAAAATTTCAAGTCACTAATTACACCACCGAGGAAAGCTTTCGATTACTTTTTATCGCGAAAAAATGCACGGTTTGGAAGCAAACCCGAAGGAAAAACTATGTTATATTAAATATAGTATTTTAACTATATGTATACTTTTTTACTAAAAGAGTTATGAGCTACCATGTGAATGGATGAAGAGGGAGAGGGAGGCCAAAGAAAATATAAATGGAATTTATGAGAAGTGATAAGAAAGAAAAGGGAGTTAGAATAGCGTGACGAGTGACAGGACAGAATGGAAGAAAAAAACGTGTTGACTCCAAATAAAACGGGACAAAGGCAGGAAGATGATAATGATGTATACATTTTTACTCGTGTTTTCTTAAATCAAATTTTTACCACCCTAGGTTGACTGGCAGAGAATGCCTAAGGTATTAAGTCCGCCTATGTACTTTGTGTTGCATGAAGATTAAATAAATAAACTCAATTTATCAAAGTTATTATATCTTTCTTCAGTAACTCCTCGCATCTCACAATATAAGTTGTAGAGAAATAAACGATACGAGGCAGAAATGAGACGGCACAATACTGTGAAATAGATAGCATTGAAGTAATAGCATTGTTTGCCTCAGCTCTATGTTGTGACCATGAGAGAGGCGACCAATTGGATATTGTTAAATCTTAAAATAATATTTGTTTCTTTGAATTGGTTTGAGCAAACTATTTTGCTGTTTTTTTATTGTAATGTAATTTTATATGTCGATTTTAGAATTTCCTTCAGAGATTGATTTAGATTATAAATAACATGATTGAAATCATACTAATAATATAATGGTGAATGTATGTGTGTATGTTTATTCACTTCTTTACGATCGAACGAATTTAGATGTATTTGACACTAAGCTTTTTTCTACGGTGGGCAATAATCATCCAATGACAACCCCCGCTCTTGGGTGGAGCGGGAGATAGTGTCAGACTCTTACTGACTATAAACCCACCCTGTTCCTTCTTTTTTTTTTTTTTTTTCTGTCGACGGGGAAAATCATCATTGACGAAACCCGCTCTTGGGTGGAGCGGGAGACAGTGTCAGACTCTTACTGACTAAAAACCCCGCGCCGTTCCTTCTAGCCTTCATACCGGGGCTCTAGTTTCCTTTCGGATAACCCCGACCCCGGTAGGCTTCGACCCAGATGGGCCCCTCCTGTTGCTGACAACTCCTTGAGGCGCGCGGGAACAGTGCGCGCCGTCGACGCCTTGGCTCGGTCCGGACAGTTACCGGACGATCGGACAGCGAGCTACCCATGGCTCGCCATCCGCGAGCCCGCGTCTACGGTGGCTGGAAATCGGGATCGGAATCCCGGCGGCGGCGGCGGGGGCGCCGTTGCCTGATGCGGTCTGCCTCCTCCTTTGCTAGCATTACTGCTTCGCAGAAGGAGGCGACCGCCTGCCACTCCTCCTCGCTCCGGACCATGGCCTGAACCAAGGCCCGGCGCGAGAGGTCTCCGCCGCCGATCGCCCCCACGAGGGCACGGCGTTGCTCCGCCCAAGCAGGGCACACCTCGACGGTGTGCTCCACCGTGTCCTCCGGGCGTTCCGCACAGTGGCGGCACCCGGGCGTCTCTTCCGCTCGAATCCGATGCAGGAACCTCCCGAACTTGCCATGTCCGGTGAGGACCTGCGTCATGCGGAAGGTAAGGACGCCGTGAGGTCTTTCCAGCCACGCCTCAAAGAGGGGACTTACCGCCATAATTGTGGCGTGCCCAGCACTGGGTTGCGATAGTCGCTGACGCCATTTTACCGTGAGATCCCGCCGGAGCTCTGTCCGCCATACCTCGACCTGTCGCGGTAGTGGACTTTCACCCCGGCGTTGCATCTCCACGCGCTTATCGTGCATGTGTGCAAGGACTGTTGCCTCCAGATCCCACGGTGGTAGGCCAGCCAGAAGGCTCGCCGCTTCGCGGGAGATCGTGCGGTAACCCCGCACCATCCGTATTGCCATGACCCTCTGGCAGGCGTTCAGTATGGACGCCGGTCGCTTTGCCAGCGACGGCGCCCACACCGGCGCCCCGTAGAGGGCCATGGACCGAACGATCCCCGCGTAGAGCCTCCGGCAGGAGGCGTCTGGACCCCCAAGGTTGGGCAGGAGCCGCTTGAGAGCAGCCCCGGCCCGGTTGAGTTTGGGAGCCAAACGTCGGAAGTGTTCTCCGAAATTCCATCGGCTGTCGAGAACGAGTCCCAGGTACTTCATCGTCGACCCGACGCCGATGCGAACTCCTCCTACCGTAAGTTGGGAGTCTGATGGTGGCGCATTCCGAGGGCCGTGGAAAAACATGGCCTCAGATTTGTGCAGCGCCACCTCGAGTCCCAACTCCTGGATCCTACCAACGACTATCGCAACCCCGCGTGTCGCTAGAGCGACCGCCGCCTGGTGCGACTCTCCCTGCGCTAGAACCAGCGTGTCGTCTGCGTAGCAGACCACGCTGACCCCGTCAGGGAGGTCGCCGCGCAGCACGTAGTCGTAGCCGATGTTCCACAAGGGTGGGCCTAGAACCGACCCCTGCGGAACACCGCACGACATCTCTCGACGTTTCCACTCTCCCTGGTGACCGGGGTAGATAATGGACCTGTCCGACAGGTAAGCCTCGACCACTCGACAGAGGTATTCGGGCACCCGGTGGTACCGGAGTGCCCTCCGGATCGTACTCCAGGGCAGGGAGTTGAACGCGTTGGCAATGTCCAAGGACACTGCCACGACACTCCTGCCCCGGGACACCGCAACCCCTGTCGTGAGGGCTCGCACGCGCATGATGGCGTCCACCGTAGAGCGCGCCCTGCGAAAGCCGAACTGTCCGTCCGACAAGTCCGGCCCCACCCGTGTTAGCCGCGCGACGAGGCGGTTTGCAATGACTCTTTCAAAGAGCTTGCCCACCTCGTCGAGCAGCACAATGGGCCGGTACGCGGACGGAGAGTCCGCAGGGCGCCCTGGCTTCGCGATGAGGACCAGTTTCCCCCTCTTCCAGCGAAGTGGAAACTGGCCCCTCTCCATACATGCGCTGAAGAGCCCTCTTAGTCGAGGCCCGAGAGCCTCCATGGCCAGGACCCAGGCTTTCCCTGGCAAGCCGTCGGGTCCTGGGGCGGTGTTCTTGGCACTCAGCCTTCGCACCGCCACTCTCACCTCTACCTCGGTCACCTCTGGAGCGTTATCGTCGTCGTCGCTGTTGTGGTCCGCGTCAGACACTGCTGGCGGGGGCGGAGCCATGGGCGGGGGAGAGTGTTCCCCTTGCGCAGGGAACAGAGTGGTTACCACACCCTCCACGAGTTGGGGCCGGAGACTCTGAGTCAGCGGCGGAGCCCAGGGGCGTAGCTTGTCCCGTACCAATTTGTACGGGCGCCCCCACGGATCCGCGTTCAGAGACCCCAGCCACACGTTGCGGGCCTCGAGTTTGGCCCGCTTTATCTCCGTTCGGAGGGTGCGCTTTGCCTCTCTGTACCCCTCATACAGCTCCGCCTCTCTGACCTCCGCATCCGGCTGGCGGTTGCGGCGCCTGCAGTGTCTGTCGTACCGGCGGCGCGCGTGGTTGCACGCGTTGCGCAGTGCGCCGATCTCCGGCGACCACCAGTACACGCGGCGCTTAGCACGACCTGGAGGGACTCGGGGCATTGCCGCGTCGCAGATTTGCGACATGGCCTCCTGGAACCACTCCGCCTCGACGTCGATGTCGACAGGCCTGTCCGGTGCTTGCACCCAGGCCTGTACCGTTGCGGCTTCCAGGAGGAGCTCCCGGTCCATCTGCTTAAGCGCCCAACGCGGACCACAAGGGCTCTGTCGGACCGGCGCGGCCGAGGTTTCGGCGGAGACGTCCAACCGGATGTACCGGTGGTCGGAGTACGTCTCCACCTCCTCCATAACGCGCCAGTCGACGACACGCGGCGACAGAGCGGGGCTGGCGAACGAGATGTCCACCACTGATGTACCCCGCATCCGCACCAACGTGGGGACAGAGCCCCGGTTCAGGACGACCAGGCCCAGCTCCAAGGCCCAGTCCTCCACCATCCGACCCCGTCGGTTCGTGTGCCGAGAACCCCAAGCCGTATTCCAGGCGTTGAAGTCCCCGCAAACGACCACGGGGAGGGAACCGAACCCAGCGACGACGGAATTTAGCTCCATCAGGGAGAGTTGGAACACGTCGAGAGATCTGTTCGGGGGCAGGTAGACGCCTACCACGGCGATGTCCCCGAACCGTGCTGCCACGCAACCCCGCCCCCTCGTGACGGACTCGGGGGGCGGGGTACCGGCGGCGGCCGACGAAATTAACGTCACCGAGCCGTCCAAGTCCTGAACCCAGTCTCCACGGGGTTGGACAAAGTACGGCTCGGCGACGACGGCGATATTGATCGACCACTGCGCCATGCTCTGGAGCAACAGATCCTGAGCGGCGGCGCAGTGGTTGATGTTCGCCTGGAGGAGACGTAATGGTGTCCTTATTGACATTCCATTACCGTCTCCTCCTGAGCCTTTTGCGAGGCTCTTGCCGCGGCGGGAGCGGCGGCGATGGCGGCGGCAGCCAGTGTAGTGGCTGCGGCGGTGAGGGCGTCAGGGTGGATGCCCCTCCTGACCTTGCCCTTGGCCTTGGTGGGAGGATCGCAGGACCTACCCCCAGCCCGGTGTTCGGCCGGCTTGCCTGCCGCCGCACATGCGTAACAGTGCGGCAGTGCACGGCATTCGGCGGCCTTGTGTCCGGGCTGTCCGCAATGGTGGCAGCGGTCACTGCGATCAACCTCCGCGGCGCAATAAGCCCCCACGTGGTGCCCCACGTGACAGCGGTAGCACCGCAGAGGTCTGGGCTCCAGCATCTTCACCTGGGCTGAAACCCAGCCCACCAAAAGCCTTCGGCCCTCGGCCGTGATGGCCTTAGCCGCCGGCACGGGACAGCTCACCGTAACGGCTCGCATGCCCGTGCTGTCAGGACGGATGGTGCCCGCCCGGACCTGATCGGTCGTGCACCCTCCCGCCCTGACGATGGCGGCCACCACTTCCTCCACCCTGACGGAGTCGTCCAGACCCATGATGCGCATGTCTATGCACTTGCTGGGTCTGGACACTCGGGCCACCTCGACGTCTAGGGACGCCCTGATCCTTTCAGCTAGGGCGTCAGCGGTTTGTCCACTGTCCGCACCTGGGACCTCCAGTATTCGGGCTCCGGTTGCAGTGCGCCTCATACGGAAACCCCCGGACGCTCCGTACTCGTCGAGGTGGCCCACCACCGCCTGTTTCGCCTTCTCCATCACCATGTCATAATTCACGCCCTTCTTTTCCGCAGCTGGTTGTAGTGTGATCACTACAGCTGCGGAAGTTGGGGCGCGAAGTCTGGCGGCCATGGCGCGGTTTTTCCGCTCCCGTCGCCGCTTTCGCTTCTTGGCCGCCCTAGTCGCCCTGCTCGCCTTTTCTTTGGCGCCGACGACCGTCCACTCGGCGCCAGCCGAGGAGTCTTCGGGCGGAGGAGGCGGTAGGCGCGACCTAGTCACCGCCGCGGCAGGAGGGCCCGCCGGTTTGGTAGCAGCCGCCATCTTGCCCTTCGGGGGAGCGGCAGGCTTCCCCTGCCGCTGCTGCTGCCTGGTCGCCGGGGCTGGCCTCACCGCTTCCGGCGCCGCCTTGGGGGCAGCAGCTGTGGCCGCGGCGGCAGCGGCATACGTCACTGCCCTCTTCTGGCCGGAAGCCGCGAGAGGGGGGCGCAGGACAATGCTCTCCAGGACGGAAAGCTGGCGCTGGATTTGCTCCTGAAACCGTTGCTGCTGCTGCTGCTGCTGCTCCCTGGCAGCAGCCAGCTCTTGCCGCAGCAAGGTTATCACCTCGCTTTCCGCCTGGGGCATTGGCAGGGATCGGCCCTGCTCCTGCGTGCTACGCCCTTCCAGTGACGACTGGCTGACAGACTGCTCGGGACGGGGGTCCTGGAGACCAGCCAAGGCCTCGAGCCGGCCAATCCTCCCATTGAGGGTCTGCTCGTAGGGCTCGAATACGAACCCCAAAGCCCCCCCAATCGTGATATTGGCCAGCTCGATGGAGCGCTTCTTGGCCACCCTCTCCCGTTTGTTGGCCACACTCATGATGGCGGCTGCCACAACCTCCTTAAATTTGGCCATGGCCTCCTCCATTCCCTCCGGCAGCTCGGTAGGGATCTCCGGCGGTATGAGGCTGGCCTGGCGTCCCTCGCTGGCGCTCTCAGCGGGGAGCCCTCTCCCTTTGCCCATCTTTCGGGCGGTACCCCGCCCCGCGGTCGAGACCTTCCGGGCAGGTACCGAATCGTCGTCGGAGACGGAGCGTATAAACTCCGCCTTCCTTTTGATGGAGGTGGATTCTTCCACCTCCATAACATCGGAGATGTGTGAAGACGCGGCATCAGAGTCCGACGCCGCGTCTTCACTCACCTCCCTGAGGCCGAAGCTTCGCCCAGCCTCCACCGACGTCGCGGACGTGCTGGGAACTGGTCCCAGGGACTCCGCGCTGCCGGCTAGTGAGCCACCCTGACTCGATGCGTCCGCGAAGGACGGTAAAAACAGGTCCTTAACGGACCTGGCGCGCTCTTTGCCCCCCCCAGAATACGAGGGGCAGCCCGAGCTCTGCTCGGGGAGGGATTCTCCGCCTGCGGGGCAGGCGGTACCCTCCTGGGGTAATAATTTTTTGGGAGTCGCGGCCATGGTATGCTGAACACAGCTTTGCCTTTTTTATGGGGTGGGGTCCCCAATACACGTTCGCCATCGTGGTCGTGTCTGATGAGCAGACACGTACCCGAGGCGAACCCACTCTCCAAAATCGCTGTCCAGAAGGCGCCAACAGCTGTAGGTGCCAGCGCTCCTGGACAGCGCACCCGCCGGGCGGTCCAACTGGACTCCGCCGTGTGTTCCTCTTGGTCTGGTCTCTCGCTTGAGGCCTTCCGGCATGAGTAGCTCTACCGGCATAGCCCTCAAGGTCATTGAGACACGCAAGCCCCACCACGACGACAACGTGGGAACACGGTTGGTGGGGACCCTGTTCCTTCTAGCCTCTTCATACCGGGGCTTGAGTTTCCTTCCGGATAACCCTGGCCCCAGTAGGCTTCGACCCAGCTGGGCCCCTCCTGTTGCTGACAACTCCTTGAGGCGCGTGGGAACAGTGCGAGCCGTCGACGTCTTGGGCTCGGTCCGGACAGTTACCAGACGGTTGGACAGCGAGCTACCCTTGGCTCGCCGTCCGCGAGCCCGCGTCTACGGTGGTCGGAAATCGGGATCGGAATCGGAATCCCGACGGCGAGAGCGCCGTTGCCTTGACACTAAGGTTGATTATTTGAAATAAATGCTTTTGATTTTGAGATATGTAAGGACAGTATAGGCCCGTCAACTTTAATTATTTTGTCAATGAGAAAGTTTTGCTTTGATAGTTAATCTTGAAGAAAACTCCTTTTTACATTCAGGCATGCCGAAGATAAGACGGCGCATTCTCAAAAGAGCTTTGTGCTCCTTTTTCAATCAAAAGCTAAAAATACATTCTAATACCTAAATTGGCTTATTTACGTATAATCCTTGAGTTAGAGTAAATGGTCCCTCCGTGTTTTTTACTTTGATGTTTGATAAAAGAATTTTTAAGAGCGTGGGTCGATGAACTACTAAAAGAATAGGATTGAAGACAGATTGTAATTTTTGTCATTAAACCCTTTTAATTATAATTCGTTTAGAAGAGACTATATTTAGAGTATTAGGTATTTACTGAGGTTACTATGAAGTGATTTTTAATAAACAACGAAATCAGAAACATGTATTTCAAACAGATTAATTACAGGCACTTTTGAATTGTCTGCAGTCTCATCTAGCTTAAACAGACGAAAAAAAAATTGACGTGTAAAAGTGTTTTTTAAAACCTATTTGTAAAATAAATATCATTTATCATTTGTCAAAATGTAACGCAGAAAAAAAATTAAGCAAAATTGCACGTTCTAAAGCGTAATTCTCTATGGAGAAAAAAATGCAAGAAACCATGGATACTCTCACGTTCGGTAACCGTTAGTCAGTTACAACCCCCTAAGTGGTTAAAATGGGGTAATTACTGAAATTTTATCGACGCCGACAAAATCCCAAACAAACTCTTGCAACTGAAGGCTGGAGGCTGGAGCCATGGGTAGCTCGCTGTCCGATCGTCCGGTAGTGGACCGAGTCCAAGACGTCGACGACGCGCACTGTTCCCGCGCGCCTCAAGGAGTTGTCAGCAGCAGGAGGGGCCCAGCTGGGTCGAAGCCTACTGGGGACAGGGTTGTCCGAAAGGGAGCTCGTGGCCCGGTATGAAGGCTGGACGGAACGGCGCGGGGTTTTTAGTCAGTAAGAGTCTGACACTATCTCCCGCTCCACCCAATAGTGGGTTTTGTCAAAGATGATTTTCCCCGTCGACAAAAAAAAAAAAAAAACTCTTGCAACTATAAAACTAGCCGTTCAGTAAGAGGAACCGTCTGGACCGAGCCTGAGCCTTCAACGGCGCATACTGTTGCATGCGTACTTCAAAGAGATGACAGTAAAAGCGTAGAGGCCCATTCTACTGGGGCTATGGGTCGACTTCTGAAGGGAAACTTCTGAAACATAAAGAGCCACTGAAGGAACATTGGTGTGGTTATAGTCAAGCAAAGTCTGACCCTCTCGCTCCACTACCGAGCGGGATAAGACATTAGATGATTTCTCATCTTAAAAAAAAACTTTTTTTTGTGAAACCATTTTAAAATTGCTAAATTATTTCTAGTTTCATGAAACATGATTAAGAAAAAAATCAGCAGAGCTGATTTGAAAAAAAAAAACATTTTTAGTTAGTTACAAACCCCTGAGGAGTTTACAAGGGGTACTTATTGAAATTTTATGTTATGTTGTTTTGTGTTTTATGTTTTTGTTATTTTGATTGGAAAGTTGAAAGGGAATCGTTTGTCTTGGTATGGTCATGTAAAAAGGAGAGATGAAACGCATATTGCTAAAAGAGTTATGAATTTACATGTGGATGGATGGAGAGGGAGAGGGAGGCCAAAGAAAAGATGGATGGATTGTGTGAGAAGTGATATGAATGAAAAGGGAGTTAGTGATAGCGTGACGAGCGACAGGACAGAATGGAAGAAAAAAACGTGTTGCGCCGACCCCAAATAAAACGGGATAAGGGCAGGAAGATGATGACTTATTGAAATTTTATCTTAAAATCAGGAGACAACGCCAACAAAATCCCCATCAAACTGCCTATTAACTATAAAACTAGCCCCAAACACTATAACAAAGGCGTCCTTCATCAGATACATCAAGATAGAAGCAAGCTTTTGTTGCCTTGGACAAAAGGCGATCGGAAAAGTTGGGCAAGCCATCCTGTATATTACGTGCTTCCCAAACACCTGCATAGCAAAATTTCAATTTATTTTACTGCCTGGCTCGGACAGGGATAGCCAGTGTGGCCAAAATGAAGAACTACATAGTGAATATAGGCTCTGGTTATTGGGCGACGTATTTGTGCATTTTTTTCTGTATTCTCTGTGATGGGCAGTTCTTTTGTTGGTGAAAAAAGAGGTGAAGAGGAGTGTTTTGTTTTTTTAGGAAAACAAAATTGTTTGTAAAAAAAAAATTGCGGTGACCATGGTTTTGGAGTAATGTAGAGATAAAAAATAGTGTGCGTAAAATAAATATATTAGAAAATTAGTTTTTGCATAAAATATAGCATATGTCAGTCAAGAATAAAGCAGCTTTCTATCGGTGAAAAAAATTACTATTAAGACCCAGTATCGGAGATTACCTCCTACAAAAAAAAAAAAAAAAATTTACCTATTTTTATATTAGTGTAGATTTATTAGTTTGACACACATTAAGATATAAGTATAAGAATTACACTAGTCTACATTTTTTTTAGTACAGCGGATATCATGAACATCACGTTTAGATTTTCAGTTGCGTTTTAGTTAAGTTTGTAGAAAAACTTTAAATAATTGTGATTTTCTTATTGTTTAATGTTTAGTTTTCATAAGTAAGAACATGTAACTATTTTAATTGTATTATAAACTTTTTATTAACGTGAGTCGTCTAGAATTTTGATCTTGATTCACTCAGGAAAACTGAAATAGTTAAGGTATACTAACACAATTGATTTTAGGTATCTTTTGTCTCGGACGGCGAGCCATGGGTAGCTCGCTGTCCGATCGTCCGGTAGTGGACCGAGTCCAAGACGTCGACGACGCGCACTGTTCCCGCGCGCCTCAAGGAGTTGTCAGCAGCAGGAGGGGCCCAGCTGGGTCGAAGCCTACTGGGGACAGGGTTGTCCGAAAGGGAGCTCGTGGCCCGGTATGAAGGCTGGACGGAACGGCGCGGGGTTTTTAGTCAGTAAGAGTCTGACACTATCTCCCGCTCCACCCAAGAGCGGGTTTTGTCAAAGATGATTTTCGCCGTCGACAAAAAAAAAGGTATCTTTTGTCTTTTTTTAATGTCCCTACTGCTGGGACTGAGGCCTCCTCTCTAGAAGAGGAAATGGGCTGAAATGCACCACGTAGGCCCCTCGCGGGTTGGTGGATGTCACATGTCTTCGAATTGTTGGTACTAGGACATGCCAGAATTTTAGAATATATTCCTGGTGGAATGAAAAGAATGGAATAACGGAAGGGAAGCCTTTGCCCTGCAGTGGGACACAACGGGCTAATAATAATAAAAATAAAATTCCTGGTGAATAAAAGCCAAAAATTTAAAAAAAAATTGTCACCGATGTATTTAATTCATGAATCCCCAAGCGACCACCGGTGGCCGCGCATCTATTGTCTTACTATTGTGTCTCTAATTGACGGTATCTGAAGGGTTAAGAATTCTAAAAGTGTGTACTTAATGCATTTTTATGGTGTTTTAGGTCAAAAATCTCAGAAACCCCCCTCTTGGGTGGAGCGGGAGATAGTGTTAGACTCTTACTGACTAAAAACCTACCCCGTTCCTTCTAGACTGAGGTGAGGACGCCGTGAAGTCTTTCCATCCACGCCTCAAAGAGGGGACTTACCGCCATAATTGTGGCGTGCCCATCAGAAATAGTATGTGTTACGGATTTTATACTTAAATGTAGAATCATATTTGGTATGCAAAACCTCTAAAGTCCATCTGTTGCGATTTGGCTGTACATTAGTCTTATAAAAAACAAGAAACGAGTAACAGGTAAAAAATAGATCCACTAAGTAAGTAAGTAATGTTTATCAAAAAAGTGTGATCTCTTAAGACGATAAACAAAGAACATCAGCCATTACCAAAATATTATTGTTCTTTTATTTCAATAAACATTATATTATTTCTGAGAAGATTACTAAAACAAGATAAACGATTCCATTGTTCCTGTCTGTTGTTTATTGTATCTTATTCGGCGACAGATTTCGTAAGAGAAGTGATGAGGCGTGTAAATAGCCTCATCTGAAAGCTGTGGGGGTTTTAAGACCTCCCGAAATTATGCGGGTGTATGTAGATTTAAATTTACAAAAATCAAATCTCTGTTGAAGATCCTTCTGAAACCAATATCCTCTACATCTATTGCAACAAGAGAGCCCACGTACCTTGCGAATCCAGAGAGACGGGAAGTCACCTTATTCACGGGTTTGTCGTCGTTGCGTGTGATGCCGGCCGGCGAAATATCAGCGTTCATCCACCGGTGGACTGGTCAGAACTCGTGAAAAACACACTGCACTCGAAGTTTATAATGTCTCACGGTAGCAGATGCACTTATTTCACGAAAATTGTCCGGTTTTCAACAGATATGGGATTTTTATTGCGGAGCGGGTGAACATACGTATTGAAGATGGCGCGGAGCGGAAAAGAAGGGAAAAGCGCCCTCTGTCGGTCGTTCGCAAGCATCTCAAGGAAACGTTCGATTCCGACCAATGGGCTCCTGCGGTAGTGAATATTTGGTTTGCGGAATTCAACAGAGACTCAATTGTCTTACCTTTAAACGAAATAATGTTTTTTGGAATGCGGGAAAGTAACTAAGATATTATATAAATCCTTTTAAAAAATATATCGGTAATTATAAGAGGCATTGACGCTTCACCATGCTCCCCCCCTTGGAAGGACGCAAGTGCTTTCAAAGGGAAAGGTGGAAATTATGAAGATTCACTGACCTAAATCATGATCAGAAAAGTCTAAACTTTATGACTGAATGCGGAAAATAAAATTATTTAATAAACTAATCCTAAACCTTAAAAAACTACGAGTATAGTTAAAAATGAAATTTTATTGCGTTGGGATAGGATATAGTTTTGTGACAGAGCGTTTAAAATTACCGAACTTTGTCCTCACCATAGCAACGCGAGCTACATTGTCGGTCCCTTTATAAACCTCAGTTATAACTCCTAATGGCCAACATAGAGGAGGCGAGTTGTCCTGTCCCACGAGTACGACAGTTCCAACTTCTACAGGCTTGTCCGGAGTTGCCCATTTTTGCCTAACTTGCAGCGTATGCAGGTACTCTAAGTGCCATTTCTTCCAGAAGGATTGCACCATACTATCTAACAACTGTTTACGTTGGGACAGATTTAAGCGCTGACCAGACAAACCGGCTGCCGGCAAGTACTGTAATGGAGTCGACATCAAAAAATGAGCGGGAGTGATAACTTCAGGATGCGGATCAGAAGACAACACACTCAGAGGGCGTGAGTTCATAATGCACTCTATTTGAATGAGTACAGTTTGGAACTCTTCATAAGTGAGAAGTTGATTTCCAATCACGCGATAAAGATGCGTTTTTAATGTTTTTATATTAGCTTCCCACATGGCGCCAAAATGTGGGGAGCGAGGTGGAATCATTTTCCACTTAATGCGGCGAGTTGATAACTCATTTATAAGAGAAGAATTGAGGTTTGACCTCATTAAGAAATTATAAAGTTCATCTAGTTGAGCTTTAGCCCCAACGAAATTAGTAGCGTTATCCGAATAAAGACAGGATACTGGCCCTCGACGCGAGATAAAACGTTTAAACGCGGCTAAAAAGGCGTCGGTAGTAAGTTCAGAGACTAATTCTACATGGACAGCCTTGGTTACCAAGCATACAAAGAGGCAGATGTAAGCCTTCTGAGCGTGTTGACCTCTGCGACGAGTGAGAGTTATGCGTATGGGACCAGCATAATCCACTCCAGTATGGACAAATGCCTTTGATTCCGACACACGGTATTCAGGGAGGTCCGCCATCATTGGAGTGGGATGCGTCGGATTAACTCTAAAGCATGTGTTGCATTGTCGCAACTTGGACCTAATGACAGTCCTGGCATCTAGTATCCAAAATCGCTGTCGTAAAATAGACATAAGTAGCCCTGGTCCAGTGTGACAATTCATCACATGGTAATGACGAATTATCAGATCCACGACAGGATCATGTTTGGGAAGTAAAAGGGGATGCTTAGCATCAAAAGGAAGGTATGACTTTGAAAGTCTTCCCCCAATGCGTAATATGCCCTCTTCATCTAGAAAGACAGACAGGCTTCTAAGTTTCTTTGGTAACAATTTACCACATTTGATGAGCTTAATGTCATCTGCGAAATGGACAGATTGCACAGCACGGATCATAACTCGTTCCGCCGCTGACAATCCCTGCGGAGACCGGGGTTCACAATGAACCTTTGGTCTAACGAATTTAAGTATATATGAAACGATGCGCAACAGCTTATCCCATGATGAGGTGCGTTGCGCAAGTTGACAAAGAAGAGGAAATTCTACTTGCGTGGTCACAGTTAAGACATTTGCCTTGTGCTCGGGGAGTTCCCCACAGTCGGTGGGACAGAACGGTTTGACAGGCCAATCTTCCGGAGGACAACGAAGCCAAGAAGGGCCGCTCCACCAAAGCTCATGTGACACCAACTGTGAAGGAAGTATGCCACGAGATAGGCAGTCGCTTGGATTCTCAACACCTGCTACATGGTAGAAATGTTGAGAGCCCAAGTTCTCCTGACATTGAGCTACTCTATTGCTGACGAAGACTGACCAGCGGTGCGGAGAAGAATGAATCCACGATAAAGCTATCGTAGAGTCTGAAAAGGCGTAAATCCCTGCAATAGGAACACGTGAAGAGTAAGTATCGCGAACAGTCTTCACCAACTTTGACATGAGCACAGCTGCGCACAGCTCCAGACGTGCGAGAGTTGTGACCTTGGTAGGTGAAACCTTTGACTTCGCACAAAGTAAACGAACTACGACGCCGGACGGACTCGTCGAGTGTATATAAATGACACAACCGTACCCACCCATACTGGCATCGGCGAATGCGACTATGCGAACACTACCGTCATCGGTAACACCCACATGACGTGGTATTCGTAAGGAATCCAGCAAAGGAAACTCTTGCATGAGAAGCGAAAAACTTTTGACGATTTCGTCAGGAGCGACATCATCCCATCCGATATTGCTCAGCCATAACTCTTTGATGAGCAACTTGGCATAAAAGATCACTGGAGCAACGAGACCGAGAACATCAAATAAGCGGGCAACTATCGAGAGTATATTTCTTTTAGTACATTTCTCGGCTACTTGAGTGGAAGTGAAGAAGAACTTATCCTGAGAAGGCTCCCATGAAAGACCTAGAACCCTGGACACATCATTGCCCTCGTGGAAATCGAGTGACTTACGATGTGAATCAGGTAGGCTGTTTAAAAGCGCGGGTGAATTACTACACCATTTTATAAGGTCAAAATCGCCCGACTTAAACATTTTTATGAGATCATGCGACAACTGTATAGCGTTCTCTTCGTTATTCACCGAATAGACCAGATCATCCATATACAAGCTGGTCTCTGCTACTTTAGCAGCTTCGGGATAATGCGGACTGTCCGAGGCCAGCTGTCGCACAGTGCGCATAGCTATGTAAGGACTCGACTTCAGTCCGAAAGGTAAGCGGTTAAAAGCGAATGTCAACACAGGATCGTTCTCACTGAATCGAAACAAAATGCGTAGATACTTACGCTGCTCAACAGGTATGCAAATTCGTAAGTACATCTGCTTAATATCAGAATTTATAGCGATAGGGAATAATCTAAAATTGATTAAAAGAAGAAACAAATCTGTTTGTAAATTTGGACCACTATGGAGTACATCATTTAAAGATAAACCGGTATGAGTTCTAGCACTCGCATCCAATACAATGCGCGGCATCGGTTTGTCCGGTCGAACGACAGCGTGATGAGGGATGTAGTACCCGTCATCTGAAATGGCGGATTCGTCGACTTGACTTAAGTAACCATTATCTATGTACTCCCGAATCACTGCGTTATAATTCTCACGCAACGTCAGCGATTGGCGGAGTTTTCTCTCCAGCGCAACCAGTCGACGGTACGCGGCGGTGCGGGAATTACCTAACTCGGCGGGATTCTTATTGAAAGGTAACGCGACAGTATAACGTCCCGCATCGTCGCGTGACACGGTCGAGGAAAAAATATTCTCACATTCGGTCTCCTCGGGAGATAAAAAACGTTTATTTTCAACTTCTTCCAATTCCCAGAACTTTTGCAATAAATCATTAAGGGCGAGTGCTGTGAAAGAAGAGCTAGATAAATTCAAATTATCTTTACTATGCGGAAAATCACCCATAAGGACATATCCGAATGTGGTTAATAATGCGGGTGGCGCATGTGAACCTAAGTCTACCCTATTTCCCAAATAAATATACGGAAACAGTTGAACGCCTAACACTAAGTCAATATCACCTGGAATATTCCAGCTTAAATCAGCGAGCGGAAGCGAGTGGAAGTCTACATGACAATCCCACTTAATATGGTGCGAAGGTAGCTGATCCGTAATGCACTCAACTACTAACGCGTGAATAGTATATTTCTGATGCGAGTATACGCGAGACTCGATATCTAAGTTTACATAACCTATTATCGGCCGCGAGACAGAACCAACTCCTTTGACAAAAGAATTACTCAAAGGAATTATTACTAAGTTGAGTTTTCGACAACAAGCTGTAGTTATTAAATTATTTTGCGAACCATTATCAATTAAACACCTGACTATTGTTTTATGGCCCGAACTATTATTATTAGCGCGCGCATAGACCTGAGCGGTTGATAACAGAATTGCCGACTTAGTCTTCGTATTTGCAGCTAATAACACGGCCGTGTTATGTGTCGGAAACGTTTGAGAAACATTATCCGAACAACACACGGTCACCGGTGCGGGAATATCGACCTTATGGCCATGAGAATAAGAGCGCGGCACAAGCGAAGACGCCGCGCGGGGCGGGGGATGAGCGAGAGGCGCAGCGGACGGCGTCACCGCCAGGCTAGCCGCGACGGCGACATTGCAATTCGTCGGTTTAACATCAGTTGTATGTGGTTGTTTATTATAGTTATTAAAATGTAATAAGGTATGATGGCGTTTTTTACACACGTTACAAACTGAGGTCGACCTACAATTACTCAAACCGTGCGAAGTGCTCAGACAATTTACGCAACCATGCTTGGATCTAATAAACTCAAACCTAGTTCTAGGAGTCAACGCGGATTGAAACTTAGCGCAGTTATACAACTGAACATGAGCGCCATCATTACAATACGCGCAGCTCCTGACCGAAGTCGCGGTAGAAGCGGATAAGTTAGGGGACTCACTCACAACAAACGCTCTCGTCTGCGTGCGAGGGTCACGCGGTGCGGAACCATGAGGTTTGTTATAATTACATTTCGCGTTCGAATGAGATAAATTCGAGCGTGCCAATATCTTAGCCTGATCTTGAACAAAACTAATCAACAACTTAGTTGTAGGAATTTCAACATCACGAACGGAAAGTTCAAATGATTGACCAGTCTGTGAATCTATTTTTCTCATAGCACAATGTAAAAGAATAAAATCCGCCAGATCGGGAATCCCAAGCTGTTTCAAGGCAGAAATACTCGCACTAAATGTTTCAATGAAAGAATCGAGACCATTTGCGTTACATAAACAACTTTTTAAATCTAATATATTATTTAAATAGTGTATACCTAATGTGCGTTTATCCTGGTATTTATTAACTAAGCTGTCCCATAGAAAACAGTAGGTATCAGCCGTCGGCACAATACCGGCTGTAATCTTTAACGCGTTATGTGTAAGCCTACCTACTAAGTACTGCACGCGCTGCGAGTCAGTCAGCTGATCGTTGTTATGAATATTCGACTTGAATGACTCGTAGAAAACAGGCCAATTCTCGGGTTTCCCGTCGAAAGATGGCAGTGCGATAGGCGGCAACTTTATTTTTAGCGGTTCAAACAGCGTCTTCGAATTACTACTTTGTGATAACAGAGATTGACTACTACTGATTTTATTCCTAATACGCTTAACATGAATAAACAAATCTTCAAAGGATTCTAAACAAGCATAGTCGGGACTCGAACCAGGCTTCAGATTAATGTTTATGTGGTTAATTTGATCGACATAAGATTCAAATTTGACACGAATGTCGTCAATAGTTTCCGATTCAGTCATAAAACTCTCATTATTTCTCGAATCGAACGACGAAATATTTTTCGATAAATCATATAATCGATTAAGGCGTTTGAATAACAATCCTTTCTTTTCATGAAGGATCGTCAGTAAATCTTCCGGCCTTAATTGTTTATCAGTCATTTTGTTAAGTTAATATCTAGAACAATATTTAAAAATATGCGGTAAACTTATCAGGCGGTTTACAATAATAATGCACCTACCAACTATGTGGAGGTATCTGAATAAAAATGACTAATACGCACAAAGCCGAAGTGATGGGTAACTACCTCCTTATTGAACGTGCTACCAAAGTGAAATATTAAATTATGTATACCTACATAGAATGAACTTTACCAATTATTACGTAAAACATTCAATTCTATGAAACAATATTGACAGATTTACCAAAACCTACGTAGAATCTATTGTCAATTATGTTTATGTTATTAGCGGAGCGGTTTGTAAGTAAGTAGGTAAGATTAGTTTACCAAAAGTTTACGTAAACATCTATAACCTATACCTATTATGCGGTATTGAATTTATGATTTTCACCAAATATTGCGTGAAAATCTAACTAGGGAGCGGTTGCCTATCCGGCTCGAAGGACCAAAATAATTATGATGAGGCGTGTAAATAGCCTCATCTGAAAGCTGTGGGGGTTTTAAGACCTCCCGAAATTATGCGGGTGTATGTAGATTTAAATTTACAAAAATCAAATCTCTGTTGAAGATCCTTCTGAAACCAATATCCTCTACATCTATTGCAACAAGAGAGCCCACGTACCTTGCGAATCCAGAGAGACGGGAAGTCACCTTATTCACGGGTTTGTCGTCGTTGCGTGTGATGCCGGCCGGCGAAATATCAGCGTTCATCCACCGGTGGACTGGTCAGAACTCGTGAAAAACACACTGCACTCGAAGTTTATAATGTCTCACGGTAGCAGATGCACTTATTTCACGAAAATTGTCCGGTTTTCAACAGATATGGGATTTTTATTGCGGAGCGGGTGAACATACGTATTGAAGATGGCGCGGAGCGGAAAAGAAGGGAAAAGCGCCCTCTGTCGGTCGTTCGCAAGCATCTCAAGGAAACGTTCGATTCCGACCAATGGGCTCCTGCGGTAGTGAATATTTGGTTTGCGGAATTCAACAGAGACTCAATTGTCTTACCTTTAAACGAAATAATGTTTTTTGGAATGCGGGAAAGTAACTAAGATATTATATAAATCCTTTTAAAAAATATATCGGTAATTATAAGAGGCATTGACGCTTCACCAAGAAGCTTTGGTAAAAGAAATCGGATGTCATAAAAAATAATGGGAAAATGTCGCCAAATGATAATAGAACCTACACGATTGAATGAAGCAAGCTCGTGTATACAGATGTAAACCCCTACTTTAGTCTACACTAATATTATAAGAAAGTTTGTAATTTGTTTTTAGGTTTTTTGGTTTGTAGGTTTTTTTTTTACGGTGGGCAAATATCATCTAATGATAACCCCCGCTCTTAGGTGGAGCGGGAGATAGTGTCAGACTCTTACTGACTAAAAACCCACCCCGTTCCTTCTAGCCTCTTCATACCGGGGCTCGAGTTTCCTTACGGATAGCCCTGGCCCCAGTAGGCTTCGACTCAGCTAGCCCCTCCTGTTGCTGACAACTCCTTGAGGCGCGGTAATCTCTGGAATTACTGGTCCGATTGCTTAAATTATTTCACCGATAGAAAGCTGCTTTATTCCTGAGTGACATAGCGTGCATCGGCACATGAAAATGTGCCGCGGGAATGAAGCTTATAATTATGGTTTTCAGTAATCATAATTGGATATAACCATCGTGGTAGCGACCGTCTTTGGGGCCAATTTTAATTGAGTGTGCAAGTCAGCTCCTGCCTTTTATTGATGGATATTAACTACATTGTTCTGACAGGGTCCATAGTCTTAACATAGTTCCTGGTAACCAGTCCACTTGTGACTCCAAAAACCATAGCCCATTATCTTTGTTTTCCATATCAAGAACAAAAGCCCTATTATCTTTGCTATTGCCCAATATTTGTCGCAATAGTTTTTCACCAACCGGGGGTGGTCTTTGGATGCACTAGCATAGCTTGTACAGGGTCAATCGTCAGTTGGTATCACGTTCTATTAAAAGTATCTAAATAGTATCTGCGAGTTGATTTCGGCTCCTCGTACACCTTCCAAAGTTCCAGAACTTCAGGGTTGTGAGATATACTGATAATAATAATAATAACTGTTTTCCTGGGAGTCTTTATTAATTTAATTTAAAATTTTTAGTTTACCTTTTAAACACAAAACATTAAACTTTAACAAGATATAACCTTTATGAAGACTACACAGAGTTTCTCAGAATTTAATAGTGAAATAAAGCAAGATAAAAATCTCTTTGATATCAAAAGCCTCTACTTGTCCAATCTCCTTGTCGGGGCTCATTAAAAGGGTTTTATGTACAAAGAAAGACAATATTTAAACAAGGACTTATCCGTTCTAAAGTGAGGTCGTTCTACTTAGGGTTTGTATTGAATTAAAGTAAATAAACAGAACAAGGACTGCAGCTTCTAATAATATTGTGGGGACCGAAAGATAATGAAAAGGCTTTTATGTATTAAACTTGAATTTATTCTTAACTATGGCTTTTTTTAGGTGGGGAAATAATATTGATAATATTCCACAACTATCACACAAGCCGTCTAGATCTTGTGTTTTGGGTACTAGACAACTGATAAAATACTTGTATACTTCTTAATACATACATATTATACATAAATTACACCCAGACACAACAAATGATCATGCTCATCACATAAATATTTGGTGGGAACCAAATCCACGACCTCCGGCATAGCAGTCAGGGCCATTAACCACTAGACCAACAGGCCAGTCAAATCCTAAGAAATCATCATCATCATCAGCCTTTTTAATGTTCCCACTGCTGGGAACCTCAAAATCCTTCTTTCTAGGAAAGGGAATGGGCCGTAATCCATCACGCGGGCCCAGTGCGGTTTGGTGAATGTCACATGTCTTCGACTTTATAGTACTTTATGCCGGTTTCCTCGCGTTGTTTTCCTTCACCGTTTTGAGTGCAGTGGTGATGAAATAAATTACACAAACCAACAACTCGTAAGTCGGGGCCATTAACACTTGGCTACCACTGCTCTTGGGAAATCATCCAATGATTCCCAGCTCTTGGGCTCAGCGGATGGGCGTGTCAGACTTTTTGCCCGTACCGGTGATCATGGATTTGTGCGGCCAACCAGGTTACATAACAAGCTCATAATTTCTTGATTTTCCATCGTACAGTTATGACATTTTCTACACAGATTCTTTACATAAAAATACTAGATACGTGTTTCGTGTTTCACATAAATACTAAAAATAATGTTTTATAAGTCGTTATTTGAAGATTTATCACCGAAAAAATAAAGAGTAGCCGAGCGTCTCGTAGTTCTATAGCATAGCATAGTCGGCCTTATAATGTTCCCACTGTTGGGACTCTGGCCTCCTCTCTAGGAGAGGGAATGGGCCGTAATCCACCACGCGGGCCCAGTGCGGGTTGGTGGATGTCACATGTCTTCGAATTTTGTGGTTCAAGGACATGCCGGTTTCCTCACGATGTTTTCCTTCACCGTAGCTCTATGGTACATAAATAATAACTCACTACTCTATATAGAAACTAACCTTTGAGAGAACAGTTTAGAAATGAAATAGAACTTGTATTGTGACATTATTTTCTATTTTCCAATTTTCGCTTTGGAACGATGTCTAAGTGTACTCTTCGCTTGGAGTTTATAGTCTCTTAGCGAAAGAGATATTATTTACTGTTTGATATTTTGTAGGTAAAAGAATTGTTTATCTGTTTACAAAGTAATTCTTCTGAATGGGTTTTTTACATTATGAATGAATTTATGATTTATCTGTCTGTATGGCGTTCTCCTATGGCCTAACTCTTAAAGCCATGGGTCCAATCCTATATACTATACAATATACATACATAGAATTTTCGTAATCTTACTTCTACAAAAAAAAAAATCGTATATACTGCAGTGTGCACAAAAGATATATTTTAGATCTATTACATAAATTTTACACTAATATTATCTGGAAGTACTGGTTTGATTGCTAAAATTTTTTTTACTGATAAAAAGCTGCTTTATCCCTGTGTGACGTACAGTATATTTTATGTACGCGAGCAAAGTCGCGGGCAAAAGCTAGTATATTAAATGGCGAAAGTTTGTGAGTGTGTGTGTGTGTTTGTTACTTCCGTGTGCGGCGGTGTCGCCACAAAAAAAAGCTAGACACCGCTTTTAGCTTCTCCGGCCATATACTGTCGCGCGCTTTGGATTTTTTTGTGGCCGCTTCTAGCTTGTTTTGTAGCGGCTTTTTTTGTAGCCCGTGTGCGAGGACTCTAAGTTACTGTCAATATATGCTACATAAGCTACAATCTATCAACATATGTCAGTCAGTCAATTTCTTCTTTTAATTCATTAAACCCCAAGCGAACCCGAAACGTTCGCACTCTCAGTCTTTCTATTGTGTCTCTATTTTCGGTAATATAAGAATAGTCTTTGAAAAATATATTTGTATACAAAAAAAAAACTTCAAAAAAATTACTAAACAAACATTTGAAAGCTGTCATCAAAGTATATATTACGTAAATGTTTTCCATTACTACAGAGTACACTTTAGTATAATGAAGGGAATCAAAGGGAATAGAGTCGTTCAGCCGCGAAATGAGACGGCATCCAGAAATGACAGACGTTTCAGATGACGCCTCTAGACATTTTTGTTGTGAGCACAGAGGGTTAGGTTTGCAAGCGAGCCTGTCGGGGGATTTGTTGGGACCTAGAATATATACTTTTTTATATTCCACAACTATCACACAACGCCGTCTAGTCCTAAGCTAAGTGTGTTATGGGTACTAGACAACTGATAAACATACTTATATATTTCTAAATACATACATATTATAGATAAATTTCACTCAGACACAGAACAAATGATTATGCTCATCACACAAACATTTGTCCGAGTTGAGAATCGAACCCACGACCTCCGACATAGCATTCAGGGTCACTAACCACTAGAATAACAGGCCAGTCAACTGACGACATTTTTTGTGAGTCTAAACAAACATCGTCACTTTTATTAACCGCTAAGTTCTAAGTGATGTGATCGAAGTTTTGAAGCGACCATCTATATAAATGTTTTAATTATATAATAATATAATATTCCACAACTATCACACAACGCCGTCTAGCCCCAAGCTAAGCAGAGCTTGTGTTATGGGTACTAGACAACTGATAAACATACTTATATATTTCTAAATACATACATATCATGTCTAAATTACACCCAGATACAGAACAAATGATCATGCTCATCACATAAACATTTGTCCTGGGTGGGAATCGAACCCACGACCTCCGGCATAGCAGTTAGGACCACTAACCACTAGACCAACGGGCCAGTCATTTCAATTGACATACAGTTTGTCAAAGTCAAAGTCAAAATATTTTATTTCATATAGGCCTACAATGGAACTTATAAAACGTCAGAAGCTAGTGCAACGTAAATCTTCTAATTTTCGCATTTATTTTGTAACTTTGACATTATTGTTTTTAATCAATTTTGAATGTTGACATTATACTATAAAAATAACTTCTATTCATAAGGTTTCAAATTCATAAATTTTGTAATTGCAATTTATGGTAATTTTTTGTGTGATTTTTATTATTAATTTTCAATGGTACAGTAATAATTGATCACACGTACCGAGTTAAAGGGCGAGACAGTGATGTAAGCGAGTTGTGGAGACAAGCGCTCGGCCGAGCACTCGGCACTTTGTTTATACGTACCGAGTATTCGGCCGAGAGCACTGTCTCGCCCGTTTACTTGTTACGTGTGATTAAAACATTACGGCTAAACATGACTAGTCACAAACAATTAATCTCAATCTTGTCAACAAATAAAGTATATCTTATCCTATACGGTAGACTGATGACCTGGTGAAGACCGACAAATTCCTCATCATCGTCCTTAGTTCGACTTCATCCACAGCTGGGTATAAACATCTATCAGAAAGCGTTTAGTTTCAAACCTATTAAAATTATTTCTTCCTCCATTTTCGATTACTCTTGAATAATACAATCGTGTATTTATTAAACCTACACAAATCCAAGCCAAATGGCATGTTCAGACAACAATTAAATTACCTCCAACATGCTAGCTCAATTTCCTGTCCATATATCAAGCCCGTCAATACAACACGTAATTCGTGATGAGCTTAGGGCTAGGGTCGCTTTACACAGCACGATCTTTTATTCATTCTATATTACGTCACGAGAACGCGACGATGTCCCTGAGGGTTTGTCGATTGTCTTGTTAGATCAGTTATCCGTTCTCAATGATTGAAGGTTTGCTCTATCTCGGAGTCAATACATTAAAAGGCAGACCGAGAAAGATCGATTCTCGTTTCTACATGACTGATTTTTTTTTTTAAATCACTTTGTATCACTTTGTAATATACATATATTGAGAAAACTAGGTTTCTCATTACAGTATTAAACATTTCTAACATCTTCAGAAATACATGAACCAAACTGAATACAAATCTCCGTCTTATATTCTCGATAATTTCCGCTATTTTCTAGCTGTTTACCGGTCCTATCCGGTATGAAGCGGTTTGAACTGGTTTAGTGAAGGCATAGATATCTGGATAAATCCGGTTCTGCGGCGTATTCAACGGTCGAGAGGCAATAAACGTTAACCCTTTGTTGAATAGTAAATACGAATACGGTGTTTTATCCAGTTTATGTATGTGAGGGGTTTTTTGCTAGGTTTATTTTCTGTGTTATTGCGAGCGTTGCGTGCGTAGTCAGAGATTAACTATTTATACTAAAGAAAAGTAAAGAGAAGGAAAAAATAAACACTGTAGAGTTTGGCCTGAATCAAGATATTCTGACGTCAGGTGTTTCAATAAAAAGTTTTTAAGATGTACAAAAAATTTCTTCGATATTATAAACCATTCTGAAAACATTGCAAATAACATACAGTTGGTCAAGATATTAAAAGAGCTGAAGTTGACAGAAAGATGAAAATTAACCAAGATTTCTGCTGTCTTCCTTGATGAAATCAGAAACTTTTTCCCCAATCATAATCACGGGTGCATTGGTGTTCCCTCTTGTGATAACAGGCATGACGCTAGCATCAGCTACCCTCAGCCGTTGTACACCAATAACTCTCAATCTACTATCAACGACACTACCCATTGCGCAAGTACCGACATAATTATTCGCACCAGTAAACATGCATGCAGCATAGCACTTCCAATACTCATCACTACCTTTGTCAAATTCCCTGCAGCCTTCAGACATGGGGTCAATCATTTCTGCTCCAACACTTTTGAAATGCGTTGTGTTAACAACGGGAATAAAATCTTTTATATATTTCACCAAGTTGTCAAGATCAGCTTCTTCAGACATGTACCCAGAAGTAATCACTGGAGGATCCATTGGATTCGTGCTCCTCAGAGTAACTTCACCTCTAGATTTTGGACGTAAATTGACAATTACGTTGAACAAACCCATTCTTCCCATCATCGATGCATAAATATTGTCACATATATCATAATTTAGTCTATGACTGAAAGCACAAAAGTATAAGATTAAGTTTGCATGTGCTGAAAACGACATAGTTTCATAATCTGGATAATTTTGACTTTTGTCTAATGCTGTAAATCCTATTGTTGAAGCACCTAGCATTAAATTAGGATTTAATTGTACTGGCTCGCTTTTTTCCATAGCATGTGGTATAATAACTCCGATGTGGTCTTGCAAATTCTTTCCTACTGGGAGGTCTGATATTACATCAATGTTTCTGAATTCTAAATCTGTTTTAGGACCGATTCCTGACAGTAAAAGTAGTTTAGCTGAGTTAAAGACACCAGCAGAAATGATGACCTCTTTGGACGCTTTAATATTGATTGTTTTGCCATTTTCTAAAATAGCTTCCACTCCTACAGCAATCTTGTTTTCATCAAAGTTGACCTTTGTAACTAAAGTATTTTTCAGCAAATAAAGATTTTTACGCTCTTTAGCTGGTCTCAGAAATGAAAAAGCGCTACTCTGTCGACCACCTGTGGCTATATACACTAAGGGCCTAGAATATCCCAGTGCACTTCCTGGATCATTAATAATATCATTGCCAATCTCTTTAAAGCTTTTTAAAATATCATTCAAGTACTTATGTGGATCTTTTGTTAGCCCTGCTAATCCACTGATGCCATGATTAACTATATCTGGTGACATGATAAAATCTGCGTCTTCTATTCTTTCACTTTTCATAAAATATGGAAGTACATTCTTCCATTCCCAAGTAGGATCCTTAGTTATGTCTGCCCAATTATCATAATCTGTAGGATGTCCTCTTGAGTAGAGCAAATAGTTGAGAGTGCTGGTACCTCCTAACATCTTGCCTGAACTAATTTCAACATGCGGCTTTTGATGACATTTTTTTGTCAACTCATCGTTTTCAGTGGTGTAGTTCCAGTCAAATCGAGAATTTTTTAGAAATAAAGTGCATCCTGGTACCTGTAAATGAAGTGGGCATCACATATTATCGTAGATTCGGATCCCAATATCTATGTTCAAAGTGGTGTATATTTTTTTTGCTACTATAAATTAAAGATTCATTTTAGATGTTCTTTATACCAATAACTATCTTCTGCCAGCGTTTCTTTATACAAACTTTGACCCCGGTGTTATCCTTTTAGGGGGGGACTTTTGGGAAATTCTCTCTTAGTGCTGGCCTACGTCATAAAAAAAACCTTGTGCAAAATTTCACGGTTCTGATCTCAGTTTAGATCAGTAGCATCGGTTAGTCATAGATATGTCCGTCAGTTTTTTCCTTTATATATATAGACTTTCTACCCCTTTTTAACCCCGATAGGGGATGAATTTCAAAAGTGACGTAACTGGTCTTCCATCAATTCTGTTAAAAAATGTTCATGTAAAATTTGACTTAGACTGGACAAGGAATCACGTTGTCCCTCACAAACTTTTCTTCCTTTTTTAACCCCCTTAGGGGAGGATTTCCAAAATTCTTATCGGATGCTTACGGTATACAAAGAACATATCTCTAAGTTTCAGGCCTTTATGATTAACTATTTAGGCTATGCGTTGATCCATTAGTCAGTCATTCAGGACAAAGAATTTTATGAGTAGATATATTAGTTACTCACAACTCCTTCAACGGGAGCATCTCCACCAGCTTCAATAAGAAGGACATTAACATTCTCATCTTCTGTCAGCCTGTTTGCTATCACACTACCGGCTGTTCCTGCACCCACTACTATGTAGTCAAAACTGGCTCCATCTAAAATATACAAAATTATATTGGAAGCTCAAATTGCGTGTATAAAATTTAAATCGTTACTGAGTTGTCAACTAGGTGTGCATCAATCGTTGTCATGAGGACAAGGCAGTTCTCCACCGAGGCAGGCTTTCATCATATGCTTCACCATGTTTTTTGAGTGCAATGACACAGGAATCTCCCGAAACATTAATCTCAGGCGAAAGATAAGGAGTCTTGTCATGGTGCCTCTGTAGCTACTCTTTAAAGCAGGGCCATATCAAATCAACAGTGTTTTGTCGAATTGAAACTGGTCTTGGAATCAATAAATTCGTTCACTAAAAAATTGTAATGCTTGGTTGTTTTTGTGTTAACTTTGTAACTTTAAAATCATTATCTAAAATCAATGCGGACATGAACTCACAATATACGAACAGTTGTATTTATTTATATCCCTAAACCCTATATTGTCATGTCTGCTTTTTGAACTTTTATTAGTGACCATACATGATAAAACACTTATTCAACTATTTCAATCATTCCACAACGGCGACTCTGCAATGATCATACTGGTAGTAAAAAATCACTAATAAAATATCACTCAAATTACCTTCAACTATAGCTTGGTTTGGCCACAAGTATGCAGTAAACTGCATCAGTGCCAGATATTTAAAACCCAACTGAATGGTCTTGATTTTGGATATAGCCCCCGCTGAATACATGGCTCCAACTTTGCCCCTGGAAAAATTATAGAAAAAAATAAGTGTTTAGCACGAGTTCTGATGAAAGAACAAAAAAAAACATTTTTCCGAAACATATTTATTGCGCATGGGACTCTGTGATTCCCAATAAACTGGGAGATTTTTTAAATCAAGATAAAAAAAAAACTTCCAGTTAAGCGTATCCCAACGTCTTGGCTTGCGCATCGATAGTATCCTGAACTGGCGTACTCAAGTTGCCAGTGTCAGTCAGAGAGTTACGGGAACGCTGCGAGCTTTGTATCGCTTGAAAAATTTACTACCATCGAAAACTAAAGCAATGCTTGTGCAGACCCTAATTTTTCCAATTATCGATTATGGTGACGTGTGCTACTATGACCTGAATGCAGATCTCCTCAACAAACTTGACCGTCTTCTAAACTACTGCATTTGATTTGTTTTCAATTTGCGCAAATATGATCATGTCTCTGCGTATCGGTCGTTTTTAAACTGGTTGCCTATACGCCAGCGTAGAAGGCAAAGAGCGCTTACTACCTTGTTATCATTTTTAGCCTCTCCAAATTTCCCTAGTTATCTAGCCCCTCACTTCCAATACATTTGCGCCAATCACAACAAAAGTCTACGGTCATCACATAACCGTCTATTTCATTGTCCTACTCACCGTACAGACTTCATTCACAATTCTTTTTATGTCCAAGCTATTTCTCTTTGGAATGCACTACCCCAGGATATCAGGATGGCAACCAATCGATTGTCTTTCAAAGTGAAGGTTCGCGAGTATATTCGTAGGAAGTTGGCAGTGGTTTCGTCACAGCGCTAATATGTTTCATATTATTTGTTTGCACAAATTGTTCCTCTGGATTTGTGTGTTCTTCTTTTCCATTCTTAGATTGTATTTTTCTGTTCGTTGTTGTATAAGTGTAATTATATATATTATGTATTGTGTATCTGTATGTTATGTATTTATATGAATAATTGTATTAATATGTAACGAATAATATTGCACCTACCACGATTTATTTGTCTCTGCATCACCCAAAGGTTGACTGGTAGAGAATGCCTTAAGGCATTAAGTCCGCCTTTGTACTCTTTTGTGCATGAAGAATAAAATAAATAAATAAAACGTCGACTACATCATTGTTTACCGTTTAGATGAGATAAATGTTAAACGTAAGCCTGTCAATAACAATAATATTTTTTTTAAATAGTTAAGAAATGTGATCAATACGAGTATAGTGTAGCAAAATAATAATAACTATTTTGAAAAAAGTAATTAATGACAGCGTGACGGTTGACAGAAGAGAAAGGACGAAGTTAACGCATTGCGCCGATTCCAAATAGTATGAGTAGGAAAAGGTCTGAACATCTTAGAAGAGATTTCAAAAACGCATACTTTTCTTCCGAGAAATTTTTGAACTGTTCACTAAATAAATCAAAATCAACTCAATCAATTCAAAACAACCAAATACAACTGAGAAACATTAGGTTTTAGTTGATTACAAATCGTATCGTGAAATAAAATTCGAAAAGTCTCACATACAATTCACTGAATTTACACCAATAAACACAACCAAGCCCAGAGATATTTTTTTTTAATTTCCATATTAGTAAATTACACTGAAATCTTTTACGCTATTCACCTTTTTCGATGTTTGTAATAATTTTATTTTCACAGAATTATTAAGAAGTCAATTAACAATATTCAAAACTTAACCGTGTCGTTTACCAAAGTAAAATATCACCTCTTTCGTAGTTGTTTAAATGTGTTTCCCACAATTTGCATTGTTTTATTTTTAAATAGATTGTAAAGGATGATATTTTTGTTATTATTATTTTTTTTAACTTCTAATAGTAGAAGATATGAGTTCTTTAATTCATTATCATCATAATTTCAGCCGAAAGACGTCCACTGCTAGACATAGACCTTCCCTAAATGGTTCATAGTTCAGCAATTTCTTAGGCTGTGGTGGTAACTTTTGTTTTTCTGCGGATATCTTCATTTCTAAACCACTCACACAAGGAACTTCCGAGTATAGACCTGTATATTGCACTTTGGGTGATGAGGCCTATTGTGAGTAACCACATTTCAGCACATTTATTTTGTCTTCAGACGTAGCTTCAAGAACGCTGCTCAACCAATTTGGGTTTGACCTCTCTCTAGAAGTTATACCTACCAAACTGGATCGTTTGTCCCAGGTAAACGTAATTGTTTAAATTTAAAAAGGAGTGGGTGATATACGCGTGTTACATATGACCGTGGTTTTTTCCATGTTACTTTTTAGACCCACTCTTTTCTCTTTATTTTTATCTTCTGAGGTCATCGAGCATTCTATGATAAGTCTTGAGGATAGCGCTATTTTTAACGTGCGTCGTAATATGATTTTTATTCTTGTGTCTCATTCAGTGTTTGGTAATGTTGATACAAATAAGCGAAATACAATTTTTTATTTAAAATGATATCGTTATTTTAGTCAAAAGAACTGCTGCACATAAATCTCTCGCAAATGTCACCACATAGACCAATTACCGTGTCTCTCATCCAGCAGATTTCTGTGACCTTCATCAGGGTAATGGAAATAAACATGCTGTATAATCACTGATGTCATGATTCTGACAATTTTATTTTTATGACTTTTATAAAGTTATATGTAATATTTTTTTACCTTGAGAGCATGTTGCTTATTTATTTGTGTGAGAACACAATGACAATAGCTGAGTGTATAATATTTTGATTCGGTACCTAAACAAGTTTTAACAGACATCAAAAAAGGTGGAGGTAATTCAATTATTGGCTTATGCATTTTTTGGTTTAATAAAAGAAACTATTTTTTTTAATAATAATAATAATATATTTATTGAAAAAAAAATAGTTTCTTTTATTAAACCAAAAAAATGCATAAGCCAATAATTGAATTACCTCCACCTTTTTTAACTAATAATATTAACATATCCATTTTATGAACTTTGTTTATTTTGTTTTATTGTTGATGAGCTCGTGGTATTAGTGAGATAGTGATTATCACTATCTTTCAAACATGATAGAAAGCAATGATGTGGTCGACGATGGAGCACGCTTGCCTAGTAGTAACCTATTCGGGCTTCAATTCTGACGCACATTCCCAGAAGGTACTAGTAAGAAACCGACAGGCAATCAACTCGCTGCCAATGGTCGAGACATTAAAGCTCGATGAGTGTATCATCAATGATCCTCTTGACTAGTTTCTCTATTGACTCCAGAGCAACAAGCTAGTATCTGCAAATCCATCCAACGATGAGAGCAATTACGCGCAAGTTTGATCGTGCATAGAATTTTTCCATGCACGATCGAACTTGCGCTTGATATAGTTATTTTTTTTATTATTATTATTGATAGGCTCGCGTTTGACCACCATCTCAACTGATGGTAAGCGATGATGTGGTCGACGAGTTTGAGCAGCTGTTCCCGTATAAAGTACTAGTCATTATTTTTTCAGTTTTATTCAATACTGGGTTTTGACCGTGACATCGTCCGTGTAAATCTACACAAATGTTATTAGCACTTTTACGCAAAAACTAAGCTCTCTTTGCTTGATTGACTTACATTTAAATATATTACAAAAATATATATGAAACAGATCGGAGCCAAAACGCAAGTTACATTTGGTAAATATCTTACAATGTGTTGCTATTGTGATCGTATGAACTTCAACCAAGCAGAAAGAGTATGTAAAGATCCTTGATAATTAATAGAAGTAATAAAAGTATTTATAACGCTTTTCTAGATACATTGGTGGTTTGGGTTTCAGTAGCCAAAATGTACAGATAGGACTGGTGACGCTGCACCAAGCAAGGAACAGTTTTCTCGTGTGAGAAGGAGCTGGCCCGGGTGTCACTACCCACAGCCCTCAGTGTCTGCTTCCACGGA
Source organism: Mythimna lalbum (assembly GCA_949319445.1). Classification (NCBI taxonomy): domain Eukaryota; kingdom Metazoa; phylum Arthropoda; class Insecta; order Lepidoptera; family Noctuidae; genus Mythimna; species Mythimna lalbum. The sequence continues at coordinate 4,423,583 of OX439357.1, read as the reverse complement.
GACATAACTAAGCCCCGTCCAAGCCGAGCAGACCTCCACCCCGTATGCTTCATCGTATCCTCCGAGTGATCTACACAGCGATTATACTTGGGCATTTATTTTCGCTGAATCCGGAACAGGAACCTCCCGAAACTATCACGGGTGGTGAGAACCTGGGTCACCCAGTAAATCAGGAAGCAAAGACGTAAGAGGAGAAGGAGGTGGAATTTGGGTCAAGAAGTTAATCAGAATCAGGCTATTCAGACGTCAGATTTTTAAATAAATGAGGGTTTTAAAATGAAAATAGGTTTTTATTATTGTTAGTAAACCATTCTGATAATATCATAGATAAGTTACCCCTTTCGTTTTGTCAAACCTTACAAAGATAAAGAAAAAGAAAAGTTAAGTTGACAGTAAGTTGAAAATTAACAAAGATTTTTGCTGTCTTCTTTGATAAAATCAGAAACTTTTTCCCCAATCATAATCACGGGTGCGTTGGTGTTCCCTCTTGTGATAACAGGCATGACGCTAGCATCAGCTACTCTCAGTCGCTGTACACCAATAACTCTCAATCTACTATCAACGACACTACCCATTGCGCAAGTACCAACATAATTACTCACACCAGAAAACATGCATGCAGCATAGCATTTCCAATACTCATTACTGCCTTTGTCAAACTCACTGCAGCCTCCAGACATGGGATCAACCATTTCTGCTCCAACACTTCTGAAATACGTTGTGTTAACGACGGGTATAAAGTCTTTTATATATTTCACCAAGTTGTCAAGGTCAGCTTCTTCAGACAAGTACCCAGAAGTAATCACTGGAGGATCCATTGGATTTGTGCTCCTGAGAGTAACTTCACCTCTAGATTTTGGACGCAAATTGACAATTTCATGGAATAAAGCCATTCTTCCCATCATTGCTACATAAGTATTGTCACATATATCATAACTTAGTCTATAGGCAAAGGCACAAAAGTATAAAATTATGTTTGCATGTGCTGAAAACGTCATCGTTTCATAATCTGGATAATTTTGGTTTTTGTCTATTGCTGTAAATCCCATTGTAGGAGCTCCTGGCATTATGTTAGGATTTAGGGGTAACGGGTCACTTTTTTCCATGGCATGAAGTATAACAACACCTGTATGGTCTTGTAAATTTTTCCCTACTGGAAGATCTGATACAACATCTATGTTTCTGCTTTCTAAATCTTTTTTGGGACCGATTCCTGATAGTAAAAGTAGTTTAGCTGAATTAAAGGCACCAGCAGAAATGATGACCTCTTTGGATGCTTTTATATTGATTGTTTTGCCATTTTCTAAAATAGCTTCCACTCCTACAGCATTCTTGTTTTTATCGAAGTTGATTTTTGTTACTAAAGTGTTTTTCAGCAAATGAAGATTTTTACGGTCTTTAGCTGGTCTCAAAAATGCAAAGGCACTACTCTGTCGGCCACCTGTGGCTATGTACACAAATGCCCTCGAATATCCGAGTGCACTTCCTGGATCGTTAATAATATCATTACCAATTTCTTTAAAGCTTTTAACCACATCCTTTAAGTAGTCATGAGGATCTCTTGTTAGTCCTGTTAATCCACTGATGCCATGATTGACTATATCAGATGACTTGATAAAATCTGCGTCTTCTATTCTTTCACTTTTAATAAAATATGGAAGTACATTCTTCCATTCCCAAGTAGGATCCTTAGTTATGTCTGCCCAGTTGTCATAATCTGTAGGATGTCCTCTTGAGTAGAGCATATAATTGAGAGTGCTGGTACCTCCTAACATCTTGCCTAAACTCATTTCAAAGTACGGCTTTTGATGACATTTCTTTGTAAACTCATCGTTTTCCGTGGTATAGTTCCAGTCAAACCGAGATCTTTTTAGGAATAAAGTGCACCCTGGTACCTGTTAACGAAGTAGTTATTATTATAGATTGTCATCAATTGGAAGTTTTTTTTAGAAAATTTCCCTGTTTAATATAGTATTTACCTTTTTTTACGATAAAATTTCATTTTAGTTAACTATTATGCTATCTTTAATACTTTTAAATTATTTTCAAATATGCACTAGTTACTTACAACTCCTTCAACGGGGGCATCTCCGCCAGCTTCAATAAGAAGAACATTGACATTCTCATCTTCAGTCAGCCTGTTTGCTATCACACTGCCGGCTGTTCCTGCACCCACTACTATGTAGTCAAAAATAGCGCCATCTATAATATAAATAATTTAACAGTTAATCAACTCGGATGTATAAAATTTTAAATAAATAATGGTTTATATCAAATGAAAAGATTATTATTAATAAAGTTTTATTATAATTCAATAAAATTACCTAAAGTTGTATAAATATTCGTAATTTAAGTCAATTGTAACACTTTCTTTATATTATAAATTTAAATATAATGAAAGCTAAGTTAAGGCACGTATGGCTTTGAATTTATTTGATATAATAAAACTGAATCAGTGTTTAACCTCTCAGACCCCAGTGTACCGAATTTGGTACACCTCGGTACCAGCTATGTTAAACCTTATTTTTACGTAATAAGATTCAAGTTAGCTGGTATGAGGTGTACCGTATTCGATACAATCTGGTGCCTTGAAAATATCACTGGAACTTACCTTCGACGATAGCTTGCTGAGGCCACAAGTATGCAGTAAACTGCAGCAATGCCAGATATTTGAGACCCAATTGGACGAGCTTGATTTTGGATACAACTGCCGCTGAGTACATGGCTCCGACTAGAACCTTATCAAACAAATGTGCATTTTATAGTTCTATTGAAAGAACTAAGCAAAAACATAACAATTTATGTTCACACATAAAAATAAAATAAAAGAAGAAGGAAACAGACAAATAGTGCAAAGGTGACGCTTATTTCTAATGAAATCTCTTTCAGCACACCTGCGAAAGGAAAGTTGAAGAAAAAGGAGAAGTAGACACCGTGTGTAAAAGTAAGAGGAAAATTAATACAAATAAAATACTTAATAAACAATGAAATTGTATAAAAGGCAGTTCATTCATTTTAATGCGTAAAACTAAGAAATAAGATTCCCTGCCGGAGTCTGGCAATTCCACTCGTGATCGTGACCCAAAACGTTTTGTGCTTGTAGTTGGGCGTTTCAAGATTTTAGCTTAACCCTTCAGATACCGTCAATTAGAAACACAATAGTAAGACAATAGATGCGCGGCCACCGGTGGTTGCTTGGGGATTCATGAATTAACGGGAAGTACCCTATGAATTTTGATTTCCTTGAGAGAGTCGAAATACACGTTTTTGTAACATAAACAACCGTATCTTTTGTTTTCGTTAACTCCGAAGTTTGATTTTTTCACAGCTTCAAGGGACCGCAAACATGCATATGTGGTTTTAATTTCAACTCGATACCTGTACGCGTTCTCGAGATAAAGGGTCTTGACATACAGACAGACGGAAAACAAAAGTGATCCTATAAGGGTTCCGTTTTTACCTTTTAAGGTACGGACGCCTAAAAAGTACAAAGCGAGTATAGGTGAGTTATGTGAGACGTTACTTGAAGTATAAGGATCTGAATGAATTCGACAGGGGAGCGGGGTGGAAGTGAAAGTCTGCCTAACCCAAATAGCGTGGCGTGGCGTGGCGTCATGCGTGATAGCGTAGTTATTCATCATCATCATCAGCCTTTTTAATGTTCCCACAGCTGGGACTCAGGCCTCCTCTCTAGGAGAGCGAATGGACCGTAATACACCACGCGGGCCCAGTGCGGGTTGGTGAATGTCACGTATCTTCGATTTTTTGGTTCTAGAGTATGCCGGTTTCCTCACGATTCGCACGATTCGATTCATGATTCACGACGTGGTTATTATTACAAACGGCGTTAAAAATTTCAGATGTCATTGCGATAAAGTAAAGTACTTTTCTATCCTACAGACAATCATTTAATTTTTTTCTTAATGATTCTAAATAAGTGAGCAAATTTTTACAAAAAGATAAAGATTTGGTCTGTGTGGTGGGAGGAATTTGAAAAGTCCCACATTTCACTACCATCAACACAAAGCTATTGAATTGCACTAAAATCTATAAGACTTTTTCCCTAATAGATTTAGTAGTGTATTACTCGTACCAGCCAATGTTTTTGTATGAATATTAAATTCACTTTTATGGATGTTTGAAAAATTAAAGTTAAATCTTACACAAAATGATTAAAAGTAGATTAATATTACTATATTCAAGACTTGACCATGTCTTACACCAAAATAAAATATATTCTATTTCGTACATTGTTTATGTATTCATCACATATTTATTTTATTTTTGGATAGATGAAATAGGATGATATTTTTGTATACAGCATGGATAATTTTGTTGGCAATTTAAACAGATGCTGCGCGCTGTTCATAAATTTAAAATTTAAATATTTTCATTTCACATAGGCCTACATGGGCTTTTATAAAACGTCAGAAGCTGGTGCACATATAATATAGAAACGCAAAATACACTCAGGCGTCGGAGTACTCCTCCACATAGCTGTTATGTGGAATTCCTTGCTGGAGTCTGTGTTGCCTGATAGCTATAACTCGGGAATGTTTCAGTCAAGAGTGAATAGGTTTCTTCTAGGTAAGCGCATCCCATCATCGACCGCATCGTCGCTTTCCATCAGATGAGATAACGATCAAGCGCGAACCTATCAACAATAAAAAAAAATGTGGCCAGAAGACTGGCAGTATCTAATTCTTTAGGTGAAGAAAGAGCCAGCCCTCTAGTCACGCAGTGTCGAGCAGGTTATATGTACATAGTTAAGTTTAGTATAAAAGTTTTTATAGATACTTATTTAAATAGTTCAGATGAAGTTCCTTATTGAATTCTCTTCTGAAGCTCTTCGTTCTTGAACTCTATTAAAAAACTGTTTTTTGTTTTTTTGAGTGTTTCTAAAATTGAGATTGAGTGAGATTTTTATTCTGATTTACAGAAATAACAACTGGACTAATATTTGATATTGTTCACACACAAATAAGTTGTGAAAAGTTACAAAACCGCACAAGTGCGAGTCAGACTCGCGCTCGAAAGGTTCCGCATCATCCGTAGCAGTAAACGGCAAAAAAATACGTGTTTGTATGGGAGCCCCCCATTTATTTATTTATTTAATTCTGTTTTTTTATTGTTATGGCGGTAACAGAAACATCTATAAAATTTTCAGTTGTCTACCAATCACGGTTCATGAGATACAGCCTGGTGACAGACAGACGAATCACAGCAATAGGGCCTCATTTTTACCGTTTAGGCACAGAACCTTATTTTTTTTTAAATCATATAAACCAGTGCTTGACTGCGATCCCACCTGATGGTAAGCAGCAAACCAAACCTATTTTCTCTAGCTTTGAAGACATTCAAAATATAATTAGACGGGAAGACCGCATCTTCCCGTCCAATTATAATTTGGGTGTCTGCAGCAGATAAATTGTGTAAAGTATCAAAATCATTTTAGCTATAATTGCCGTATCAAATAGTGGAGTCTTAAATTCATCACTAGGTAAATTTTGCTGTCAAAAATAAACACACTGTATAACGACTGATTACGTAAATCTTTCTCACAGACACATCTCTTTTTTTTCATGAAATCATCTAAACTATTAACAGCTTTGCCTTTAGCTATAAAAAATATAAAAAAATATATTTGTTGCACATTTTTATGAGAACGTAATAACAATGGCTGATTTTCATTGTTTTTGGTTTTGCATCCTAGAACAATTTTAAATCTTGACGTCTATGTCACGGTAATAGTATCATACAGTATTGTAACTCGGCCGCATCTTTGAAATAAATGCCTACAGCGGCGCGGTACGTAAACATGCGATAGGGCTACCCACCTCCAGCAATCTAATTAGATTTGGCTAGTTTGTTTCCATTTATTTTTATGATTGTAAATATACTTACTTTTTTATATAAACAGAATACTTTGTGGGTTGAATAGGAAGTGTTCAATAAAAATGCGTGTTGTTTTTTGATTGGTAGATTTAAATAAAATGCTTTTTCTAGTATTATTCAGACACAGTACAATAAACCACTAATAAAATACCACGTCCTTACTTTGTAATATACAAACTAACAATAATAGCGCGATTATTGTTAAAAAAAAACCGTCGTGTCCGTTCGTCACTGTGGCACAGCTGCGACGGCCGCGACTCTCTACATGCCGAACGCATGCTAAAACCGAGGCGCGTAGGTATAGCTCGCGTTTCGTCCGTTTGTATGAAGTTGAAATACTATATGATATTATTACCGTGTCTGTGTCAAGAAAAAGTGAAGGTAGAAGTAATTTAGTTTTATAAATAAAAACAAAAGGATTAGTTTTTATTTATAAAATAAATTACTTTATAATTTTACTTAATTTTTAAGTTTTATTTTACACTAGCTGTGCCCGCGACTTCGTTCGCGTGGACTACAGGATTTTGAATTGATTTTTTCTAAAATTAAAGTAGCAAGTTAAAGCCGTGCTTCATGGCGCCCGCCGCCGACCAGCGTCTGGTTTGTGCGTCATGTGATCCTGAACCATTGATATCCAGAGATATGCCTTCATTGCGGAATAGTAAGAAGACCTAGTGAGGCCGCTTAACTCCCACCAAAATAATTACAACATTCACCAATAGTGTATTTACGACACACATGTAAAATTTGCACACGCACACTAAGAAGAAAGCACCTACACCAAATCAGTTTCTAATAGCACACACAAATAGAACGGGCGGAGCATGCACTTGTAAACACGTATCATTCAATGCACACACATGCAAATAGTGCGTCGAACGCGATGGTCGATAACTTTATCGATATTTAATTATATTACAATCTTGACTACCGATCTTGTAATATAATTATTTCGTTTTATTTTCTTTAAATGAGTTCTTTTTTATATACCTATCCGAAAAGAGGTTACTTTTAATAAAATAAAAAAGGATTCTTTTTCCGATTAAAAGGGACGTTCTCTGTTTAAGTATTATGCTGTGTAACTAGCCGTGCCCGCGACTTTGTTCGCATGGATGACGAAACTTATCAATGAGTTTTTTGTGTAAAGTGCTATTTGTGTAGAACGTTATCTATCTAATATCTAGACGAAAGACTAATCCTACCTAACAGTATTACAAAATAACCTACGGTCACTACGTACACTATCAAATATACTACCTATACTTTAAAATTAAAATCTATACCTACGACTTATAAAAATAAATTAAATTACTCTCTGTACTTAGAAGAAACTAAAAGGAATAAAAAGCTCACACTAAAAAGCACGGTACCCTGCGCGCGGGTTATTAGCACTTCACCCCATTCGCACTTCGTACCGCGTTCGCAGTCGGTCCCATTCGCACTTGGTCCCATTCGCACTTGGTCCCATTCGCACTTGTTCCCATTCGCACTTGGTCCCATTCGCACTTGTTCCCATTCGCACTTGGTCCCATTCGCATGTGGTCCCATTCGAACTTGGTCCCATTCGCACTTGGTCCCATTAGCACTTGGTCCCATTCGCACTTCGTCCCATTCGCACTTAGTCGTCTGACGTCATCTCAACGCTCAGTCTTGTGGTCAGAACAAAGAATCGGAGGCGGGGCCAACTCGGGGCGTCCGACACAAGACATTCGAGACGAAACGGTCGAAACTTGGCTAGGGGGGCAGATGATAGACCGCATCAGGCAACGGCGCCCCCGCCGCCGCCGCCGGGATTCCGATCCCGATTTCCGGCCACCGTAGACGCGGGCTCGCGGACGGCGAGCCATGGGTAGCTCGCTGTCCGATCGTCCGGTAACTGTCCGGACCGAGACAAGGCGTCGATGGCGCGCACTGTTCCCGCGCGCCTCAAGGAGTTGTCAGCAACAGGAGGGGCCCATCTGGGTCGAAGCCTACCGGGGTCGGGGTTATCCGAAAGGAAACTAGAGCCCCGGTATGAAGGCTAGAAGGAACGGCGCGGGGTTTTTAGTCAGTAAGACTCTGACACTGAATAATGCACCAACAAACAAACAAAACAAATATAATTATAACTGAATTGAACCAAAACCTTTAAGACTATTCCCCTAATAGATTTAGTAGTCCCAAAAGAACCAACCAATGTATTTGAATGGATCTTAAATTCACTTTTTTCAATATTTCAAAATAGTTTTGTTTTAATCAAAGTTGAACCTTACACAGAGTCTTCATTCAAGACTTGATCGTGTTTTGTACAAAAATAAAATAAAATTTATTTCATACCTTAGGTCGAGGTTAGGTACGGTTTATGTCTTCCTCACATTGTTGTTTTATTTTTAGATAGATGATATTTTTGTGTACAGCATGAGTAATTTTTTTGGAAATGTAACACATTGCATGTCAACTACGGATATATCCGTATATAGTTTCTATATAGGGCGCTAGCATCTACGGATATATACGTAGGACATCCATACGAGAGTAGAAAGTGTTGGCCGATTTTTGGCGACAGCAAACAAATTACGTTTGTTGTATGGGAGCTCCCTTTAGAGATTTATTTCATTCCGTTTTTAGGATTCGTTGTTATAGCGGCAGCAGAATACATCATCTGTGAAAATTTCAACTATCTACCTATCACGGTGGATGAGATACAGCTTGGTGATAGAGAAACCCTTTGGGTTTTCGGTGGGAAAATCGTCCAATGACATCCCCTGCTCTTGGGTGGAGTGGAGATAGTGTAAGATTTTTACTGACTAAAATCCCACCCCGTTCCTTCGTGCCTTCATACTGGGGCTGAGCTACCTCTCGAAACTAACCCTGGCCCCAGTATGTTTCGACCCAACTGAGCCCCTGCTGTTGCTGACAACTCCTGGAGGCACGCGGGAACAGTGCGCGCCGTCGACGACTTGAGCTCGGCCCGGATAGTTACCGGACGGTCGGACAGCGAGCTACCCATTGTCGCCGTCCGCAAGCCCGCGCCTACGGTGGCCGGAAATCGGGATCGGAATCCCGGGGGGGCGAGAGCGCCGTTGCCTTATGCGGTCAGCCTCCTTCACCCTGTGGGTAAAAACCCTAATTACGTAAACTATCATCATCATTTTGAGCCAGGTATTTGTTGAAGAAGACAAATACACTGTATAATAACTAATCACGTAAATCTCAGTCTTAGAGATTTTTTTTCATGTAATCTTTAAAATTTACAACTTTGATTTTATCTATAGTGCGTCATATAAAAATAAGTAAATAATAATATAAATATATTTATGGAACATTTTGTCTGGGAACATAAAACAATAGCCTATTTTCATTTTTTTTTATCTTGGAGTGGTTTTTAGAGTTCCGTGACCAAATGGAAAAAAACGGAACCTATGGATGCGTCATGTCTATCTGTCTGTCCGTTCGTATGTCACAGCCACTTTTTTCCGAAACTATAAGAAACTTGGTAAGTAGATATATTCTGTACATCGCATTAAGATTTTAAAAAACAATAAATTTTGAGGGTTCCCCATACTTAGAACTAAAACTCTTTTTTTTTATCAAACCCATACCTGTTGAGTATCTTGTATCCATAGATCTTCAAAAATGATATTGAGGTTTCTAATGTCATTTTTTTCTAAACTGAATAGTTTGCGCGAGGTACACATTCCGCTGTAGGGTTATATCTGACTATTCCCCAGTCACTGCTGACACTATACTATTTAAAGGGGTCACTTTCTTTGATAAAGCTTTAAAAAATCGTCTAGAAGTTGATAAAAGTCTGCGTGCTCCAACGTCAGCTAGATTATCGCTTACCTTCGGGTAAGATAGCGTTCAAAAATAACAAATAAAATAAATAGATTATTTGACTGGTTTTTTTTAAGGTGGGTAGAACGAGACTTTCGACTTTTACTATCTAAAATCCACCTGCATTCTTTCAGTCACTTTTTGTGTTCCTGCCCCCCTAGCCAAGTTACAACCGTTACGCTTGCGTCGAACGCTTCGAGTTGACCTTGCCGCGAATTCTTTTGTTCTGACCACGTGTCTGAGCGTTGAGGCGACGTTATTGCCGTACATTTGAAGTTTTCTACAAGCGTTAACTATTGCAGATTAGCAACTTGGCTAGGGGTACAGGGCTATAGCAACGCTTTCAAACAATTACTGATACGTCGATTTATGTATCTTTTTTTTTTACTTTTTTAAAATTTCGCCTCCTCCAAATGGCGTCTGTAACATCCTTACAAGAAACAGTACCTAAAACAAATACGTTGTCAATGAGTGCGTGTCAAGTACCTACTGCGTAGTGAATGAGTTTATGTGTGTGAGTGTGCAAATGAGTTGTTGACACAAGTGGTGTGTCTACGCAAGTTGAGCAAATTACTGTTCTAGTTTACAGTTGGGCGTATTTGCGTATCTTTGAGCTCAATTTCCGCAGGGTGAGGAATAGTAATGGCAAGTAATTTAGATTTTGTTGACTTTATCTTTGATATTATTTGTATTCGATTTTATTTTTACTTTCTTTTATATGCGGGTTGTTTTAAGCGGTGAACAGTGGTGGACGAGTGGTAATGGTCCCGACCAAAAACTATTATAGTATACTGGCCCAGACTTTCGAGTTGTAGATCGCGGGTTCAAATCCAGCGAGGTGCATTACTTTGTGTAATTTATTTCATCACCACTGCTCTCAAAACGGTGAAAGAAAACATCGTGAAGAAACCGGCATGTCTTAGAACCAAAAATTCGACGTCATGTGACATTCACCAGCCCGCACTAGGCCCGCGTGGTGGATTACGGCCCATTCCCTATCCTAGAGAGGAGGCCTGAGTCCCAGCAGTGGGAACATTAAAAGACTGATTATGCTAGGTTGGATCTAATTATTACTTTATAGCATTTTCTAGTTTAAGGTCGCACTCATTGTAAACTTGTATTATTATTCTCCTAGATAATAATTAATAAATGCATTAAATAGCCAAAAATCAAAGAAAAATTCGTTACGCTAAGTGAAGATACCAACAGACGAACTGTGAAGGTGACACGCCATTTTGAGGTCATTTTGTTGCTTTTTGAAGTTTTTTTTATTATTTATTTAACTGCTAACATACGCACATACTTAAAATAAAAGACAAGAAGAAGGAAACAGAAAAATAGGTACAAAGTTGATGCTTCTTTCTACAGAAATCTTTTCCAGCATACTTTCGAAAGAATTTTGGAAAAATCAGAAATGACTATATGATGATAATTATTGATTGGCCTGCGCTTGACCAGTGTCTCACCTGCCCTCCTAGTCAAGTGACAACTGTTTCGTTTCGATTCTCTTGTGTCGAACGCCTGGTGTTGGCCACGCCTCCGATTCCTTTGTTCTGACCACGTGACTTAGCGTTGAGATGACGTCCCCATCATCGCTACAAAAAGTTTTTTCGGCAAAGGGGCCTTAATTCTGACGAGAAGAATTCCGAAGTTTTTTAAGAAGATAGAGGTTCAGTACTTGAGGTATCATCGTCATCATCATCATCATCAAGTGTGAAGCGAGAGTTAGTACCAGGTTTTTCTTATTAGCTCATAGCGTTTTGAGGCCTCGGTAAGTCTTCCGAATAAAGCCTCCTTGGCCACCACCGGCGCAAGCAAGCAAAGATTGAGAGGTACAATCGCATAAACGAAATGTATTTCTAAGTTATTTAAAGTAAATATTATTATTTATTACACATCACACTAATATTATAAAGTCGAAAGTATATGAGTTGATTTCTATGAAAGTCGGGGCACGGGCTCATCATGTCCTTGAATAGCACATAGAATATTTTTATTTATTTATTTAACAGTTTATGTACACACTTAACTTATAAAAGAGAAGAAGACGGAAACAGAAAAATAGGTACATAGTTAGGTGATGCTTATTTCTAAAGAAATCTCTTCCAGCATACCCGGAGAATTAGGTTTCCTATTTTATTTATTTACTAGCTTCTAGCCTAGCCAGCGGCTTCGCCCACACATTAATTCATGAATCCCCAAGCGACCACCGGTTACATCAGTGGTGGACATCTCGTTCGCCAGCCCCGCTCTGTCACCGCGTGTCGTCGACTGGCGCGTTATGGAGGAGGTGGAGACGTACTCCGACCACCGGTACATCCGGTTGGACGTCTCCGCCGAAACCTCGGCAGCGCCGGTCCGACGGAGCCCTTGTGGTCCGCGGTGGGCGCTTAAGCAGATGGACCGGGAGCTCCTCCTGGAAGCCGCGACGGTACAGGCCTGGGTGCAAGCACCGGACAGGCCTGTCGACATCGACGTCGAGGCGGAGTGGTTCCAGGAGGCCATGTCGCAAATCTGCGACGCGGCAATGCCCCGAGTCCCTCCAGGTCGTGCTAAGCGCCGCGTGTACTGGTGGTCGCCGGAGATCGGCGCACTGCGCAACGCGTGCAACCACGCGCGCCGCCGGTACGACAGACACTGCAGGCGCCGCAACCGCCAGCCGGATGCGGAGGTCAGAGAGGCGGAGCTGTATGAGGGGTACAGAGAGGCAAAGCGCACCCTCCGAACGGAGATAAAGCGGGCCAAACTCGAGGCCCGCAACGTGTGGCTGGGGTCTCTGAACGCGGATCCGTGGGGGCGCCCGTACAAATTGGTACGGGACAAGCTACGCCCCTGGGCTCCGCCGCTGACTCAGAGTCTCCGGCCCCAACTCGTGGAGGGTGTGGTAACCACTCTGTTCCCTGCGCGAGGGGAACACTCCCCCCCGCCCATGGCTCCGCCCCCGCCAGCAGTGTCTGACGCGGACCACAACAGCGACGACGACGATAACGCTCCAGAGGGGACCGAGGTAGAGGTGAGAGTGGCGGTGCGAAGGCTGAGTGCCAAGAATACCGCCCCAGGACCCGACGGCTTGCCAGGGAAAGCCTGGGTCCTGGCCATGGAGGCTCTCGGGCCTCGACTAAGGGGGCTCTTCAGCGCATGTATGGAGAGGGGCCAGTTTCCACTTCGCTGGAAGAGGGGGAAACTGGTCCTCATCGCGAAGCCAGGGCGCCCTGCGGACTCTCCGTCCGCGTACCGGCCCATTGTGCTGCTCGACGAGGTGGGCAAGCTCTTTGAAAGAGTCATTGCAAACCGCCTCGTCGCGCGGCTAACACGGGTGGGGCCGGACTTGTCGGACGGACAGTTCGGCTTTCGCAGGGCGCGCTCTACGGTGGACGCCATCATGCGCGTGCGAGCCCTCACGACAGGGGTTGCGGTGTCCCGGGGCAGGAGTGTCGTGGCAGTGTCCTTGGACATTGCCAACGCGTTCAACTCCCTGCCCTGGAGTACGATCCGGAGGGCACTCCGGTACCACCGGGTGCCCGAATACCTCTGTCGAGTGGTCGAGGCTTACCTGTCGGACAGGTCCATTATCTACCCCGGTCACCAGGGAGAGTGGAAACGTCGAGAGATGTCGTGCGGTGTTCCGCAGGGGTCGGTTCTAGGCCCACCCTTGTGGAACATCGGCTACGACTACGTGCTGCGCGGCGACCTCCCTGACGGGGTCAGCGTGGTCTGCTACGCAGACGACACGCTGGTTCTAGCGCAGGGAGAGTCGCACCAGGCGGCGGTCGCTCTAGCGACACGTGGGGTTGCGATAGTCGTTGGTAGGATCCAGGAGTTGGGACTCGAGGTGGCGCTGCACAAATCTGAGGCCATGTTTTTCCACGGCCCTCGGAATGCGCCACCATCAGACTCCCAACTTACGGTAGGAGGAGTTCGCATCGGCGTCGGGTCGACGATGAAGTACCTGGGACTCGTTCTCGACAGCCGATGGAATTTCGGAGAACACTTCCGACGTTTGGCTCCCAAACTCAACCGGGCCGGGGCTGCTCTCAAGCGGCTCCTGCCCAACCTTGGGGGTCCAGACGCCTCCTGCCGGAGGCTCTACGCGGGGATCGTTCGGTCCATGGCCCTCTACGGGGCGCCGGTGTGGGCGCCGTCGCTGGCAAAGCGACCGGCGTCCATACTGAACGCCTGCCAGAGGGTCATGGCAATACGGATGGTGCGGGGTTACCGCACGATCTCCCGCGAAGCGGCGAGCCTTCTGGCTGGCCTACCACCGTGGGATCTGGAGGCAACAGTCCTTGCACACATGCACGATAAGCGCGTGGAGATGCAACGCCGGGGTGAAAGTCCACTACCGCGACAGGTCGAGGTATGGCGGACAGAGCTCCGGCGGGATCTCACGGTGAAATGGCGTCAGCGACTATCGCAACCCAGTGCTGGGCACGCCACAATTATGGCGGTAAGTCCCCTCTTTGAGGCGTGGCTGGAAAGACCTCACGGCGTCCTTACCTTCCGCATGACGCAGGTCCTCACCGGACATGGCAAGTTCGGGAGGTTCCTGCATCGGATTCGAGCGGAAGAGACGCCCGGGTGCCGCCACTGTGCGGAACGCCCGGAGGACACGGTGGAGCACACAGTAGAAGTGTGCCCTGCTTGGGCGGAGCAACGCCGTGCCCTCGTGGGGGCGATCGGCGGCGGAGACCTCTCGCGCCGGGCCTTGGTTCAGGCCATGGTCCGGAGCGAGGAGGAGTGGCAGGCGGTCGCCTCCTTCTGCGAAGCAGTAATGCTAGCAAAGGAGGAGGCAGACCGCATCAGACAACGGCGCCCCCGCCGCCGCCGCCGGGATTCCGATCCCGATTTCCAGCCACCGTAGACGCGGGCTCGCGGATGGCGAGCCATGGGTAGCTCGCTGTCCGATCGTCCGGTAACTGTCCGGACCGAGCCAAGGCGTCGACGGCGCGCACTGTTCCCGCGCGCCTCAAGGAGTTGTCAGCAACAGGAGGGGCCCATCTGGGTCGAAGCCTACCGGGGTCGGGGTTATCCGAAAGGAAACTAGAGCCCCGGTATGAAGGCTAGAAGGAACGGCGCGGGGTTTTTAGTCAGTAAGACTCTGACACTGTCTCCCGCTCCACCCAAGAGCGGGTTTCGTCAATGATGATTTTCCCCGTCGACAGAAAAAAAAAAAAAAAAAAGCGACCACCGGTGGCCGCGCATCTATTGTCTTACTATTGTGTCTCTAATTGACGGTATCTGAAGGGTTAAAATATAGCCTATATCACTCAGAAGTGAAGCAGCTTTCTATCGGTGAAAAAAGTTTAACAACCGGACCAGTACTTTTAGAGATTACCTCCCACAAACAAAAAAAAAAAACAAACGACCTCTTTAATATTGTCAGCAGCAGGAGGGGCCCAGCTGGGTCGAAGCCTACTGGGGACAGGGTTGTCCGAAAGGGAGCTCTTGCCCCGGTATGAAGGCTAGAAGGAACGGCGCGGGGTTTTTAGTCAGTAAGAGTCTGACACTGTCTCCCGCTCCACCCAAGAGCGGGTTTCGTCAAAGATGATTTTCCCCGTCGACAAAAAAAAAAACCTCTTTACTATTAATTAATGTAGACGTAGATTGTTTGTTTTTGTACACCTACATAAACACTAAAAAAACGAAAAGAACAAAAACAGAGAGTTTAAAATACAAGGTACCCAATTAAATTACCATTTTTAATTATATAAGTACCTACATAAATATAAACGATTTATTCATTCATTGTAATATTATTTTTCTGTACTCAGTACTCTCCCAGCTCATCTAAAATAGTTATAACAAAACATAATCTGGGAAGTAATTAAAGTCTAAAACGAACATTAGTATTCCACATATGAAGTTCCAATTAGGTGCAATGGCTTTACAGCTCTCAAAGGAGTAATCCTATTAAAATCACTGCTTTTACTTAATGATATGTATAATTGAGGTTGGGAGGTTTATAACCGACGGTTCTCGTATTTTACGTCGGCGTCGGTTAGTTTTGTATTACGTTTGATGTTTAATGGTACCACCAGTTCGGGCTTCGAATTTACCCATAATATGATAGCTGAAAATTAGAATAGAATAGAATAAAATTTGTTGTACACCAAAATAGTAACAATTTTCATCAATGAGGGTGATGAAAATTAGTATCTACTTATATCTTTCGATATCGTCAGCCAACATTGTCATTTCAGCCGATAGACGTCCACTGTTGGACATAGGCCTACCCCAAGTGTCGCCACAATGAACGATCCTGTGCGTCCCGCATCCATCGAATTCCCGCAGGAAGTGGCGCATGCGTTTTGAATGCACTTAGAAATTTGTAAATACTTTTTGGACAACCGCCAAATAAAAATGTTTTTCTTTCTTTCTTTCTTCTTTCATCGGTCGACCTTGTAGGAGGCTTTCCGCGTTGCGTCTTCCGGCATGCGTTCGCCACTCCTGAACCTTTCAACGGCCATCTCTTCTGCGAGCAATGTGTAACAATCACAACATTGTAACAATTTTGCAGAAACATAAACCACCTTTCAGGACTAATTATTACTAGTACCATAAACTTTTGTTCTACGACTTATAAAATTTATCATAATATTTTTTTTTGTTCATCATATTTTCATTTAAAAATTAAAATATTTAAATCGAAAGTTCCACAATATTAAGAAGTCTATGTGAAGCAAGTGATAGTACAATAGCGTAGGGGAGCGAGAATCGGGCGGCGAGGGTATGCGCTTGCGTCGCGTCATATTAACGTACGTAGGTGTAGCTAAATACAGAGTTGAAATATGTTAGATAGAACAACGTAATCTTGAAGATTTATATATATGTTTATATATGTTTCGTAAAAGTTATAGAAAAAAGTTGTTGTTTATGATGTTAGTAATAAAGTCCTGCGAGCTTATTAATAACATACCTAATAGTGTTACTAATAACCCCATATATACTTCGCAAAAATCGCACTTTTAAAGGATTTATATATCTCTAACTTCTGTTAGCACAACACGCGTTGTAAAACTCATACGGAAATATCGTAAATTTTTTCATTACTTAATTCTTTCGCAAATAGAACAGTACGTCAGTTGAATAACGGCCTATACACGTCGACAATACCCCGGAGGATTGCTCCGTGTGTAGCTCCCTTTATAGACAAAGCGAAAATGTGTGGTATGTCTGTTATTTTACTGGGACCTGCGTCTTTCATACCGGTGCCCAGAGATTCTATTCTATTAATCTATTGCTCGAATCCCCTGAAACTATTTTTGAAAAAGCATGGAATATTTTCAACGCTTGATGAAAAATATTCCATGCTTTTTTATGGCTTTAAGGGCGATCCGAAATGGTATATAGATAGTTTAAAGGAGGATATGGCTAGAATAGCTATTGAGATGAAGACTAGAAGCATGAAAGAAGAAGACAAGTTGAACCGATGACAAATGAATAGTCATCATCATCACATAAGCCGAAAAACGACCACTGCTGGACATAGGCCTCCCCCAAGCGTCGCCACAACGACCGGTCCTGTGCGTCACGCATCCATCGGATTCCCGCGACCCTGACCAGGTCGTCGGTCCACCTTGTTGGAGGCCTTCCAACGCTGCGTCTTCCGGTACGTGGTCGCCACTCCAGAACCTTTCGTCCCCATCGACCACCTGTTCTGCGAGCAATGTGCCCTGCCCATTGCCACTTAAGTTTGGCGACTCTTCGAGCTACGTCGGCCACCTTGGTTCTCCTGCGGATATCTTCATTTCTGATGCGATCACGCAAATGAATAGTCTTATGTCTTATTTCGACAGAAACAAGACAAAACGCTAATCTTATTCCGGTAACAAGCAAAATAATGATTTCAATAGAAATAAGACATAAAACTAATCTTATTCTGTTAACAAAATAATGTTTTCACGTTCGATTCATATTTAGTGACATTCGTGTTTTCGACACGAATTTGGACTTGAGTATATGTACGGAAATATCGAAGTATTCAAGTATTCTGAACGTCAATGATTTAGTATTTTTGATTGTATAAAACTTAAAATTGATATACAAAAAAAACTTTTTACAAAAAAAAATTAAACCGACTTCAAAAAGTACAAAATAACTTTAATTTCGGAAGTCGGTGTTTCTATAATAGATACCTAATCTTGTCTCTTCGTTATTCAACACCGACTTCCGAAATTAAAGTTATTTTGTACTTTTTGAAGTCAGTTTAATTTTTTTTTGTAAAAAGTTTTTTATTTTTCACTTTTTAGTTATGGTAGCACCACTAAAAAGTACCTACCCTTCAGCTAAACATAAATTACCTTATAGCCAGAGTACATCTCATAACGATTCTAATAATCCCAAATACGGTTATATTACATGAATTTACCCCCTCCCCCTTTTCTTTCAGTCAGTCATCGACTACACGTATAAACAAAGCAATTTTACTTGTTACGACAATTCTGCTATGATTCTATGAGGAGTTCTGTTCCATATCTTCGAATTTCATGATCAGATCATAACAATATTTCTATGGGACCAACTTGGAAGCATAACCTTCCAATAAAAAAAAAAAAATTTTTAAATCGGTCCACAATTGACCGAAATATCGGTGAACATACATACAAAAAAAAAAACAAACATACATTCAGCCGAACATAGAACCTCCTCCTTTTCGAAGTCGGTTAAAAATACATTGTCACGTTCCTTTCATATTCAGCAAATATTAAATATATACTGACTGAACACAAAACGACGGCAAAGGAAGTTCTCATTTACAAGCACATGAAATAAAAACTTTTTAGACTTAACAACAAGAGCAGCAAAACATTTCCTCCTTCGTCATATATCTCGCAAAAAACGTAAGAAACGCTGAACTTCCCGTGTAGAACTTGGTAGCCGCTTTGTACAATTCATTAATCGCGGGAAATATTACCATATATACTCGACGCGGCTAAAATTCAAACGTTATTCATAAAAAAATGAACCTAAAGTGGGTTTTAGTCGGAAATTTGCATGGCTGCTTTAGTGTGTGGCCCAAAGTTTGCAAAGAGCAGAAATAGCGTATTCGGCGAAATGAGAATACTTTGGAAGTAATTAGATAATTGTTTGTAAAGGTAGTCATTGTTCGATCTGTTGCTCGCAGAACAGATGGCTGTTGGGGCCGAAAGGTTCTAGAGTAGCGACCGCGTACTGGAAGACGCAGCGCGGAAGGCTTCCTACAAGGTGGACCGATGTCTTGGTGAAGGTTGCGGGAATCCGATGGATGCAGGACGTATAGGATCGATCATTGTGGCGACACTTGGAGGAGGACTATGTCCAACAGGGGACGTCTGTCAGCTGAAATGATGATAATGATAATGAAAGGAAGTCATACACGCTAGGGTATTCCTGCCAGGTTTGCCTGTACAGTTGAGTTGTACAGGTAAACCGGTGCCTGTATGTTGGACAACTGTACAGGTTTCCACACAACTGTGCAGGCAAACCTGTCAGGTATATCCTAGCTTGGATGGCTACCTTAAGGTTCTAGTCGGTTAGGGCCGAGATTGTTATTAACTTGATCGTATCGAGGCTTTCACAATGAGGCAGATATCATCATTACAGCGGAAGGACGGCAGCAGTGGAGCTTTGAAAATAAGGCTGGATTGTCTTGTGCGTATTTCATTCATCAGATTCCCGAGACCTTCACAAGGTCTCTGGATCTTGTGAAAGGCCTTCCATCGAAAGATAGAAACATTACCTGAATAAAATTTTACCTGTAATACAGGTTGTTGTACTAGCTCTAAATTATAGGCATTGTAAAGGTCTAGAATAATCACGGAGAATAATATAACTGTGTAAAGAGAAAATAAATAAATAATGAAACATACAATTTGATCAGTTTTCTATATTCAATTAAGTAGTTGATAAATGTTTTGAAAACATAATCCATTATAATGCTTATACAAAAAAAAAATGGGTAAGAGATAATAATTAAAAAATAATAACATCTTTTTGTCGGTTTCATAACCGGCCAGTAACTACATTTTAGCAAAGGAAGGTTCCAGCATTCTCCAAATATTATTATTGTGCAAGAGAGTCACACTATGTATATATTTTGCTGCAGGAATTTGCTTGGATCGCAGTTAATATTTCTACGTGGACTGAAGTAGTGGTGGGTGTACATTGTAACCATTATTTTAAAGTAAGACCAAATATTAAAGTAGAACTTAGCAGACTGCTAACATTACATTATAATGACAAAAAGTCATTATAATGTGATGTTAGCAGTATGGATGAAGAGTTTAGTAGTCTTAAGCATGTTTGCTGAGCATGAAGTCTTGGGTTTTTTTTTTGTCGACGGGGTATATCATCTTATGACAAAACCCGCTCTTGGGTGGAGCGGGAGATAGAGTCAGACTCTTACTGACTAAAAACCCCGCGCCGTTCCTTCTAGCCTTCATACCGGGGCTCTAGTTTCCTTTCGGATAACCCCGATCCCAGTAGGCTTTGACCCAGCTGGGGCCCTCCTGTTGCTGACAACTCCTTGAGCCGTGCGGGAACAGTGCGCGTCGTCGACGTCTTGGCTCGGTCCGGACAGTTACCCAACGGACAGCGAGCTACCCATGGCTCGTTGTCCACAAGCCCGCGTCTACGGTGGCTGGAAATCGGGATTGGAATCCCGGCGGCGGCGGCGAGGGCGCCGTTGCCTGAAGCGGTCGGCCTCCTGCTTTGCTAGCATTACTGCTTCGCAGAAGGATGCGACCGCCTGCCACTCCTCCTCGCTCCGGACCATGGCCTGAACCAAGGCCCGGTGCGAAAGGTCTCCGCCGCCGATCGCCCCCACGAGGGCACGGCGGTGCTCCGCCCAAGCAGGGCACACCTCGACTGTGTGCTCCACCGTGTCCTCCGGAGGTAGTCTTGGGATCAATTCTCCTTTAGGTTTCAATTTCTCAATAACAGCCCGGAATCTAGTTTATATTCGCTACTTTCTCAATGTCAAAACATGTCTATCATTATATTTTGTCAACCGATACGTTATCATTCATTTTCCTTCAAGTTCTCGCACATGTTTTTCCTCTCATGTTTTAGCTCTTATGCATAACCAGTCTTATAATGTTCCCACTGCTGGGACTCAGGCCAGGACGCCTAAGAGGAAGGACTAGGGAATTGACGGTAATTTACCATACGAGCCCAATAAGGTTGGAGAATGTCTCATGTCTTCGAATTGTTAGTTCTATAGGATATGCCGGTTTCCTCACGATGTTTTCTTTTACCGTTTTAAGAGCAGTGATGATGAAATAAATTATAAAAAATCGTGGCCGATACCAGTAGGCCACCACTGCTCAGCGCAGTGCTCTCTGCTTTTAGCGCTTATCTACATCTACACTAAAATTATAAAGAGGGAAAATTTGTATTTTGTTTGTATGTTTGTAATGAATAAACTCAAAAACTACTGCGCCAATTTCAAAAATTCTTTCACTATTGGAAAGCTACATTCATCCTGAGTAACATAGGCTATATTTATTGCCCGTGCAAAGCCGGGACGAGCCTCTAGTATTTTCATTCTATCTCGCTTTTCTGTTATAACTTGCACTGTTTTCCCCACACACAGTATGAGTGTAAGTTATTACTCGTAATTTACCGTTACAACTCTGCATATGACCCGCAACTGGAAGCCTTTAAATAATGTCAAAAACATAGAATGTATATTAAATTTAATAACTTTTGAAAACTGCGAGTTGAATTGAAGTAGTAAGCTATTTTGGGGAACGAGAATTGTACAGGTTGAAATGGTGTTGGCTACATTTCGGTGCCAAAAAATGTTATACAATTTCAGTACAATAGTCGGGAAAAAGGCCACTTTAACACTTTTTTCGTATTTTGGAAGCGAATTTGCATTTTAGTAGCTGTATAGAAGTTTTATAAGTAGTCTGTCTAAAAAGTGAAACGACTTGGGTAATTTTTAAAGTAAAATCAAATCTGATGTATTCAATACTGGCTTAATATAATTAAGGCTTATTGAGCGATTTGAAAATTCATCTATCGGGCAGTTGTCCACCAGACATAACACCCGAAAAGGAAGGATCCTCCGACCAGACGCCGGAGGATCCTTCCTTTCCAACGGAGGTATGTGAGACTTAACTCTATTTAGGCTCCAAAAGATAATATTTTTATGTGTACATTATGTATGATTGTGGCCAAAGTTATCAACGGCAGCTCAACTAATTTGATGCCGAAAATCTTTCACTGATTCCAATCACTGTCTTTAAGAGTCAGAAGTTTTCTGTTTTTCAAAATACAGGATTGTTTCCTAGTTTGGAGGACAGTGATCTTATTTATGTGAAAAAGCCACTCTTAGTTTTGGTATTTTATCACTGATGTTACTGATTACTTAGAAGTTACTTTCCTTCAAGAAAATTTAAACATTGTGCCAATGGTAAGTAGGAGACGAAAGCGATGCTAAGAAAAACAAATAGTTTTCAGATAATCATTAAATTTCTGCAAATGTAAATAAGCGGGTAGTAGCGCAATTAGTTTAAGCACGTGTACATTTTCGCTTTCTGTGGTATATATAAATAAAATTGAAGTGTCTGTTTGTAATATCAACATATATTTTTATTGGATGAATATAAAAACCTACAACAAAAATGTTTATCGTTATGTTTATAAAATATAAAGAACGATCTGTAAGAAAGAAAGAAGGAAAGGAAGAAAAAAGAAAGAAAGAAAGAAAGAAAAAAGAAAGAAATTTAATTCCTGAAACAACCTAGTTGTAGTAGCGCAATTAGTTTAAGCACGTGTACATTTTCGCTTTCTGTGGTATATATAAATAAAATTGAAGTGTCTGTTTGTAATATCAACATATATTTTTATTGGATGAATATAAAAACCTACAACAAAAATGTTTATCGTTATGTTTATAAAATATAAAGAACGATCTGTAAGAAAGAAAGAAGGAAAGGAAGAAAAAAGAAAGAAAGAAAGAAAGAAAGACAGAAAAAAGAAAGAAAGAAAGAAAGAAAAAAGAAAGAAATTTAATTCCTGAAACAACTAGGGTCATTTTGATGGGATTTCTAATCATATTCTGATGGTATGTATGGTACTCCTCACCAGATACTTTAATGGTTTTGAAAAAGGATTGGAACTCTAAGGGCTATATCTCACCGAGACACCATGGTGACGTGACCAGTCGCCATTACTAACAAAATGTATATAGCTCTATAGAGAGTTACTCATCAGTAAGTACCCCTAGCCAAGATGCTAATCTGCAATAGCTAACGCTAGTAGAAAGCTTCAAATGTACGGGTACGACGTCGTCTCAACGCTCAGTCACGTGATCAGATCAAAAGAATTGGCGGCAAGTTAAACTCGAAGCGTTCGACGCAAGCGAAACGGTTGTAACTTGGCTAGGGGGCTGGTGTCCGTTTCGTTGCGCAACCAATTTGGTGGCGCAAACAGCTCGGGTGTGTGGCGACTCTGGTGTCTGTATGGAGTCTAATTTGGTAGCTTAGGGCTATATTTCACCTGGACACAATTTTTTTCTATGGCGGGGAAAATCACCTAATGACAACCCCCGCTCTTGGGCGAAGCGAGAGATAGTGTCAGACTCTTACTGACTAAAAACCCACCCTATTCCTTCGTGCCTTCATACTGGGGCTCGAGCTACCTTTCGGACTAGCCCTGGCCCTTTATTGCCCTGGCTGCTTTTACTGACAACTCCTTGAGGCGCTGGAACAGTGCGCGCCGTCGACGTTTTGGGTTCGGCTAGGACAGCTCGCCGTCCGACCGGGAAATAGCCGTAATTCGCGCAAAAAAAATCTTCTTAAAATTATGATCAAAAGGTGGTTTTCCGAGTTTAACGCGAACAAAGTCGCAGGCACCAGTTACTTATATTATATTAACTCAAGAGCAATATTTTTAACAGCAGCAATGGTAGTTGTTATTTTTTCATTTGCCAGTTTAGCCCGGGGCTGGCCGTGGTCGGGAATGAGTTGAGTGGTGAAGTTGTTTTGTACGTTGTCAAGGTGATTTTGACGTCCTGTTATGTGAATTTTGGGCGTAAAACGAGATTCAATTAAGACCCAGTTAAAAAATGGTCTATTCTGAAAGTTTAAGCCCCGGTTTTTAAATTATATGACCTTTAAGTTACTAATTTAAATTTGAAGATGTCATGAAAACTATCTCAATGAAGCTGTAAATTTATCAACATACGGGGTTTCAAACCCTTTAGTCCAAGAACGCATAAAGTTGGCTTCTGAAAGGGAAACCCGTCATCCTGGAACGCAAAGCGCTGCTGAAGGAGCATAGGTATACAAGGATATTTGTAAAACACTGGCAACTTCCGATGCCAGACGTCTTTCTCCGCCCACGACTCGGGCTTGGTCCGGACACCAAGCTCGAGTCGTCGACTGCGCAACGTCTTAGAGGCCCAACAGGGCCAAAGCCTACTGGAGCTGTTAGGTAACTTCTGAAAGGGGAACTCTTGGTCCTAGAACGCAAAGTGTAACTTAAGGAACATTGGTGTGGTTTTAGTCAGTAAAAGTCTGACATGCCCTTTCGCTCCATCTTAGAGTATGAGAAGTCATTAGATTATTCTTACCTAGCTCACAAAAAAAAGTGATATAAAGTAGTAATGTTTTATATCACTTTTTTAGTTTTTAGTGTAGTGTATAGATGAACCAAGGTTACCGACATAGCAGGAAGAATTGCCAAACTTAAGTGGCAGTGGGCAGGGCACATTGCTCGCAGAACGGATGGCCGTTGGGGCCGAAAGGCTCTGGAATGGCGACCACGTACCGGAAGATGTAGCGTTGGAAGACCTCCTACAAGGTGGGCCGATGAGGTGGCAAGGGTTGCGGAAATCCGATGGATGCGAGACGCACAGGATCGTTCATTGTGGCGGCACTTTGGGGAGGCATATGTCCAACAGTGGACGTCTTTCGGCTGAAATTATGATGATGATGATGATGATAGATGAATCGCACTACACAGACAATCACACATAAGAGCTTTGAAGAAACCTATACTAAAAACATAATACAAGAAAAACTAGTCTACCTTTTGTTACTGTTATTTTTCATGAAATCAATACTCTTGATCAATTTACCTTATGAAGGATACATATTCATGGTATTAGGTATTTTCTTTTATCCGTTCAACAATTTATTAAATTGGCAACCCAATTATGATTTTTAGAAAATTGTGAGAGTATTACAAAATGAGGCCAAAAAACTTCAAAGGGCCTTTAAGGATAAAATCATAGATTTTTATCAATCTGATAGTGTATATTGTTGAAGATCCGATTTCAGGAGCCATCAATTTACATTATTTAATAATATTAAGGTATTGACAATAATAATATACAGAGTTATGTATCTATTTATATAAAAATGACCCCCGTTTTCCGTTGTCACGACTTGGCATGAAAACGGCTTGACCGATTTGGCTGATTTTTTTTTTGTTGTGATTGTTATTGTGAGGAGAAGGTTCTTGGAAAAAAAAATTAGGGTAGTGTAGGGTAGAGTAGGGTAGAGTAGGGTAGAGTAGGGTAGAGTAGGGTAGAGTAGGGTAGAGTAGGGTAGAGTAGGGTAGAGTAGGGTAGAGTAGGGTAGAGTAAGGTAGAGTAGGGTAGAGTAGGGTAGAGTAGGGTAGAGTAGGGTAGAGTAGGGTAGAGTAGGGTAGAGTAGGGTAGAGTAGGGTAGAGTAGGGTAGAGTAGGGTAGAGTAGGGTAGAGTAGGGTAGAGTAGGGTAGAGTAGGGTAGAGTAGGGTAGAGTAGTAGGGTAGAGTAGGGTAGAGTACGGTAGAGTAGGGTAGAGTTGGGTGGAGTAGGGTAGAGTAGGGTAGAGTAGGGTAGAGTAGGGTAGAGTAGGGTAGAGTAGGGTAGAGTAGGGTAGAGTAGGGTAGAGTTGGGTATAGTAGGGTGGAGTAGGGAAGAGCGGGAGCGAAGCCGCGCGGGCAAAGCTAGTGACTGATAAAAATTAAAAATCATAAAACAAAATTTTTTATTTATGATTTTAGTAATACAGTCCTGCAAGGTTGTTAGTGTTTTACAAGAAAGAAAGAAAGAAAGAAGAAAGAAGAAAGAAAAGAATATATATTATATCCTGTATAAAATAGTGCATTTTGAAACAAGTGCAGAAAGTTTGTCCTTGTGACTGAGTCAGATTTCCCCAAGCCGTAGGTATTATAAATATTAGAGGGTATTAAGGAGCCGAGTACTAAAATGACGAATTTCCACGTGTATCAAACGACGTTTTTCAATACGAAACGAAACGACTCGTGGTGCTTAGCGCCCAGCCTGATATGTAAATGTAATAAATTGTAGCAGGGCGAACTTATTCACTTTTCCGCACTAGTGCAATAAGTAAATAGTGTGCCTAAAAGCCATAATAATAATAACTGGTTTTCGAGTAAATGTTTCGAAAATAAAGCATTAGTTTAGTAGAAAGAAAAAAGTTATTTTACTATAAACAACAGACCTCTTTGTGCTAATATAAATTTAAATTCAGAATAATTTAGGTAAAAGGTTAGTCGTCTCTGTATATGAAAATAAAATGGCCGCTCGCTGGCTCTACTCTAAACAGCTGATTCAGGGGCCATTGTTGCCGTTTGTCGCGTGGTATTAATATGTATGCCGTAGTGACACAATGTGTCGATTGCTGCGGGGTAGGTAGTGAATGGAGTGTTATGTGTTACTGAAGTTATGTATCATAGTCAGGCACTATTTTATAACCTGATGGTAAGCAGTGATGCAATTGTTAAAACTAGAGTTAAAAAAATTACAAAAAAATACTACATTAAGGCTGGAGTCTTGTAAAAATTAACCAGCGGCAAATTATTAGCGCATCTTTGTATGCTTTTTTTGAACAAAATAATGAAACAACTTGAAATATTATTATAGCACATATTTAACCATAGTATGAGTAGTAGCCGGTTTTTTTTTAAGTCAATTTGGGTGTATTATGTTTGGTAAATCAAGCGTTAAACATAGCTCTTTCGTGCCAACATCATTTTGACTTATGTTTGTGAGCTTCGTTAATGGCCATAATATAGTGAATTTACAAATCTTAGAAATGGAAACTTAGCGCAACATTATCATCTTTGAAATGCATTCATGGCTAGTTCTAATTATGTTTCATTGTCTTATTTTAGAAGTCACAATTTCATCAAAATTCTCAACATTTGGCTCTTATTAAATGTTTTTTTTTTTCACAATAACTAAGCATCGTAGTTACATCATAATTAGATTATTTTGATGATAAAACTTCAATAAAGCAAATAATAACAAATTTAAAATCTAAATCACCATAATTGATCCAAAATAATTATAATAAAAGATGTCCAAAAAATGTGTGCAAATACTAATAATTTATACACAGTTTTTGTACATCCATTTCTAAGATTTGAAAATTCATTATATTATTGCCATTAACGAAGCTCACAAACATAAGTTGAAATGATGTTGGCACGAAAGAGCTATGTTTAACGCTTGATTTACCAAACATAATACACCCAAATTGACTTAAAAAAATAACTGGCTACTACTCATACTATGGTTAAATATGTGCTATAATAATATTTCAAGTTGTTTCATTATTTTGTTAAAAAAAAAGCATACAAAGATGCGCTAATAATTTGCCGCGGGTGAATTTTTACAAGACTGCAGCCTTAAGTACAAAAAATATTTTAATATTAAAATGTTACATCACAATACCACTTGACAATTGCCAACCTAATCGTAAATTAGGAACGTATGAAAAGCTCAATTTATCATTCCATTCTCTCCCTACTCAGTGTCCTGCATTGTAATTT
Organism: Mythimna lalbum; assembly: GCA_949319445.1. Taxonomy (NCBI): domain Eukaryota; kingdom Metazoa; phylum Arthropoda; class Insecta; order Lepidoptera; family Noctuidae; genus Mythimna; species Mythimna lalbum. The sequence continues at coordinate 4,396,099 of OX439357.1, read as the reverse complement.
AGGAAATAATGGAAGCCGCAGTATGTGGCGGCGTAACTAAAAGAGTAATTAACGCTAAAACTCGCCGTCCCAAATAAATTGATAGTGTTTTGGTATCCAGTGTAATTAGGAAGAATCAATTTACACTGAATTGGGTCGCTTTAGTATCTGTTATTATTCCCTGGGGTGAAATATGTTATCATATTCTTGTTTTATTTGGGATGGGTTATTGGAGTTAATTATTTGGTGTAATAATATATGTTAGCCTTTTTCTGATACCATTTGCATTTTTTAATCTAAAAAAATTCCAGGAGGTAATTATTTTAGTGACTTAAAATTCCAGTGTGCCTACAAACCAACGTTATTTTTAATATTTAAGCATATTTGTTCAATATTTAACATAACTTTTCAGTATTAACGCAACTTCGACTGTGACCCAATTATTATTTCTGATGACGTCAAATTATGTAGTGTAGCAACCGCGGGTGCCCAGCAGGGACGAGGCCTACTGGGGCCATGGGTGATACGAAAGAGATCCCTGCGGCCCTGGAACAATCGCAAAGAAGGAACAGGAGCGAGTATTTAGTCAGTAAAAGTCTGACACTATCTCCCGCTCCGCCCAAGAGCGGATGTCATTGGATGATTTTCCCACCTAAAATACTACCTATATATCGTATAAAATGCAAGAAACAGTAATACGAAATAACATATTGTGACTTTTAGCGTTTAATTAAAATAGGTAAATTTATAACATTATAAATAATTTTATTATATTTTTCACTGTTTTGAGACTTTAAATGTTAAATATTGTTATGAATTTTATTATCTTATTTTATACAGTATATACCACAAAACTATAGTGTAAGAGATTCTACCGGCTATCCTAGTACAGGCATATTACATAGCATGCCTTTGTAATATTGTAAGGTGGTGTGTTGTGAGACGAGTGAAACAAGTGCTTGCTGGTAATATACTGCCTTTATTATAAAAGATACCTCATTAAATGTTATGAGTATAATATAACTTCTACATCTCACGAAAAAAGAAACTCATCGCTAAATTATTAATATTCCCTAAGATTTTATATAATTATTATTTTTACCAAATTTTAACTCTGAATAAATATATTATTCTCGACCCGAATAAATAATAAAATTGGTAGTTTATTTTTAGTTTTTTTTTTTTACGGAAATTGGTAAAAGCGTTTCGTCGAGTAAGTGGAGTTTCGTACTGGCTGTCGCACTCACGCAAACAGTGATATAACGGTTGCAGTTTATTTACTGATCAGAAAGTAGAAGACAATGGCAAGAATAATAATGAAGGTAGAAATACACTGCGCACGCGTATGCCACACACGCCGATCTGGGCGCGTCGGTCTCCATACATTTTTTATATTGAAATTAGACTTTTAGAACTACACTAGATCCACGCCGCGCGACGTCGTTCTACGTACAAATCAGTACCGCTAGCCAAGTTGCAAATCTCCTAACGCTAGTAGAAAGCTTCAAATAAACGAGAATGACGCGTCATCTTAACGCTCAGTCACGTGGACAAAAAAATTGGCGGCAAGGTCAACTTGAAGCGTTCGGCACAAGCGAAACGGTGGTAGCTTGGCTAGGAGGGCATACGTTTTACACGTGTGCATCGGATTAATGTAGTTCTAGCTTTACAAAGCCGTTTCTGAACAGAAATTTTAGTAAACAATTCTAAACCATTGGCTAAGTAATAGGAATCGCTCCAGAAACACTCAATTCGTCCCAATCCATCAACTGAGTCGCACTCATCCCCTAAGCTGCCAAACCCAAGACTATCGACCATCGACAAAATGGCAGTTAACCCGGTTATGGCGTCCGTACGAGGTTTTTATTTCTTTCCTTTCCTTTGACTGATTAACTAAGCCAACTGTTACACGGACTTTCAATTAAGTGATCGATGAGTTTAAACGGTCTGTGTTTTATACGTTTTTTTTAAGTGTAGCTCTGATTGAAAGTTTGCGTCTTTTTAAATCAAGTATCAAGTCTGTTTTCATGCTACATTTTGTTAATGAAACAGAAGACAAGGATAGTACCTATAAACATAATTATTAGCCTTGGATCGAATTCTTCCACTTTATTCTTTACTATTTTTGCCCGCGGTTTCACCCGTGTACACAAAATATTTGCACGGGCCTATATCACTCAAGAGTACACAGCTTTCTATCGGTGAAAAAATTTTGCAATCGGAATCAGCAATATTTCAAATTTTTATAATGCTAGTATTAGAAAGTTATAGAAACTTTAGAGCCTCTTGAACCGTATTTTTAGCGTAGTTTTGAAAAGCTATCAATGCCAGCCTTTATTATCAATTTTGACTAGAATTTGCGTCCGGCCTCACGTTTATAAATCCTCGTTTGCTTTAAAAAAAAAACCCTTCTCAGTTCTCGCTTACGTCACAAAAGGAAGCGTTGTGCAATATTTAATGTTCCTAGTCCCAGTAGTGTTGATGTATATACATTGATATGTCGATTTGATTTCTTTAATTTTTTTTTTTTATAATTTATATGTTATCGGATCAAGGTGGACAGGAAAGTCAGCAGTCACAGTAGAGGCAACTAAATTTGAGGATCAAGATCAATTTTCTTCCAATGCAATCTCAATGTCACCTCTACAAAACCCCACGATACAACTCTCTAGCGTTATTCTCCAAACTCTAACAGGGTGGGAAGACTCAGAGTTTTATATATTGTTTCAAAGAGTTGTCAGCAACAGCAGTGGCCCAGCTGGGTCGAAGCCTACTGGAGCCAGGGTTATCCGAAAGGGAGCTCGGGCCCCGGTATGAAGGCTAGAAAGAACGGGGTGGGTTTTTAGTCAGTAAGAGTCTGACACTATCTGAACTCCGCCCAAAAGCGGGTGTTGTCATTGGATGATTTTTGTCCACCATAAAAAAATATATGTATGTCACCTCTACAAAACGCCACGATACAACTCCCTAGCGCTATTCCCCAAACTCTAACAGGGTGGGAAGTACAATTTGCAATGATACGAGTTAAGGAAACAGTTTAGCTAGTAATTAAAAGTTACAATAGTATCCCTCGAAACTCGATGTGTTACGGAATTGCAGTTCGGTTTGGAGAACGGCTACTAACTATTGGACAGAGTTTTGATACCTCTATAATAATTCTTCTAATTGTGGTTGGCTGGATTTCACCTGAGATTTTAGTTGTTAGGTACAACTGTGGTCTATGATTTGTAGTTTCTATAATCATTTTTTTTAAGGTATGATTAAATACAATAACGAAGGAAGGTGAAGCGAGAGTGCGTGTTAGACTTTCTAAAACCACACCAATGTTTCGTCCTTGCCTTGCGTTCTAAGACCCCGGAATTTCCTTTCGAAAGTCAACCCATAGCCTCAGTAGGCTTCAACCCTGCTGGGTTTCTACAGTTTTGCTGACATCTCACAAAGGCGCGCGTGGAACAGTACGTGTCGTTGACCACTTGGTTTTTCGATATTCTCTGTAGTTATTCTTTGAAATATTTCTAGCTGAAGATGGAAAAACGGTGACATTGCCACCAATAGTTAATTGTAGAATTACATACACAAGAATGAAAGAAAATTGTGTTTTCAATTACACTTTTATACGCCTTTACAGAAGAAAACAAGCGTGATACTAAGTTAAATAACGAATTTTGAAGTAGGGTAGTTTAACAAAAACCATAAACGGCGAAAGATCTTGCACTTGACTCAAACTCCCCTTCAAAACCAAAACCAAATTCTTACAAAGTGATTGTAAACAAAAGAATATATTACAAACAATTGTAAAAATAAGAAAACAGGTACCGCAATCCCGCCGCAATGCAATTATGTTCAGAAACTTGCGGCAAGTTGCGGTATTGAATCCGATCTTATTGAACAAGCGCGGTAAAAGATGAGCTCACTCATATTTCAGACCACAAGAACTAGCTTGTTATTTTTGTAAAATTTACTCCACAGTATCAGGTCTAGATGAATTTTAACGTGAATTTGTGGGTAATTGTGGTTTTCATTTTAAACGAACCAAGTTAAGATTAAAAAGAAGAAGGAAAAGTTTTGATGTTTGTTTCAGACAAAATTATATCTTTTCTGTGGTCTAAGACTAAAATTAGTTAACAGTAATTAGTTAACAGTAAGTGTGCCAATGGAGCAAAGATACTGAAAACTATCAATGAATCTTAATCTAATTTTAATGTTATTATATTTCAAGAATGGTTCTTTTCTTTCTCAAAAATTTGAGAACAACTGCAAACTCTTACGGCTAAAGAATGACTTCTAAATTACGTTATATAGAATTCGTAAACATTTTTTTTTTAGTGAGTTTTACTTAATAAAACCACTTAGTTTTAAAAACAATTAAAAAAGTACTTTAGCTCCGAAACTGTTGCAAAACAATTTTGAACACGAACATGGTTTACGATATTCTCAATTTTGCCTGAATATGAGAACCGTTATTAGTTCTAATACATTTTTGGGCTAGTATAAACTACTTTGATTTCATTAGGCCCAGTTGGGCGCCACTAACGGTCTATTGACGCCCAACATGGGACAGAAGTAAGAAAGTTTTAAATTCATTTTATACCCCGATTAATATGGTAGTGAAATTCAAAATGTTTATAACAAGTTAACGTTGACGTTTTTGAACTATATAGAAAAGGATACTCATTTTGTTAATTGTTACCTAAAATTTCTTAGTGCGCGAGATAAGAATGTCCGGAAGGACTTGGGGGAGGCCCAGCAGTGGGACAGTAATGGCTAATATATACTGATATATATTTTTTAATAATATCTAGATTTAGAATAAGGAGAATCTTACTGTTGAAAATGTACTAATAACTATACAAGAAAGCATACGTATGTTTGGATACATTTTCATAGCACTAAACAAATGTTAACACATATTGTAAAAATGCCAGTACGTTTGTGCGTATTTTTATACCCACAACAAAGAGTGTTAAAGCCAAACAAACAATTAAACGATACATTTCATTTGTTAAAACACCAATAAATTGTAACAGGCCAAAAACCAGTTAATCCGCTGAACTGTCGAGCGCTTCATTCGGAGGGTAGTCAGAATTTTAAACGGATCGACGGCCCAGAAAATTAATATCAAGTTGGTAGTAAAAACATCCGGTTGTCAAGTGATCCTTCTTAGCATTCATGAGAAATGCTTTGTTTAATGTTTCCGGAACAACTGTAGGGAGGAATGGAAACTAAATGTGGTTTGAGGGTAGTTTCTAGTTATAGACAAAGCGATCGTACGTAATTGTCTGTTCAAAGTTATGGTTCATGAGTTGAATTCGCTTCTGACTGCAGTTGGTTTGCTGAAATCAGTACCTGTTGAATGTTTACCTTCAAGGTATGATCGGAGCATCGTTTTGTAAGAAAAATTCAATAAAAACATTACATTCTTCTTAGCAATACAGAGTGCAATGGTGGTCCAGTAGCTACAGCCTTGACTTACTTGTTGTATGTTTACATGCACGTAAATTGCATTTTCATCACAATGTCTTAAACTGGTCCTATAAGTCTGATATAAGCAGGAATTGTATCAAACATAAAGGTTATTTCATTTTAACGAGTTTCTGATCTTCGTCATATATTTTCCCTCATATATGTTACAGACGAGCGACGTTTGATGTTGTCAATGTATATTATTGTAAACGTTCCTGAAACTCTTTGTCTTCGAAACGCTTACGGTATGCAAAGCAATTTCGTTAATATCATTTATGTATTTTTCTCCTGTTTCCAAAATCCTGGCCCGCGAAAATAATTTAAAACATTCTTCCTTATTATCGTGCCTATTTGAGCATGTTTTTGGGTACTTTGTATCCAAAGCGTCTGTTATTAGGGATTTTGTCGCCTATAACGATCTCATATAAAGGATCCCGTATCTATTTGGTTACCATATTGAATCTGTTTCGCATTATTTCTTGTAAAACTTTTATGTTGATCTATAAAGACCTAAACATTGAAGATGATAACGTTTTATTTTCTTGTGAAAGGATAAGTTTGAAATAGTATCGTCAGCATAAAAAGAGAATGTTTATTTTTATTTTTATTAAAACAGTAATTATTTAGAATAAAATCGGCCAAGTGTGTGTGTGTGTGTGGCACTTGGCTTTGTACTTTTATGTTGCATAAAGTTTTAATAAATAATAAATAAATACACTATAGTAGCCTGTTACAATATGCGGAATCAATTATTATTTTCATAGTAATAATTATAAAACGTTTTATAATTATTACTATGAAAATAATAATTGATTTAACGGTTTAACTGTCAATAAACAGAAAATAATTATAAACAGACCTCTATAAGACAATGGAACTGAAGTACGAGTTATAAAGTCTGACTGCACATCGGTAGTTAGAAAACTTTATTTAATTCATGAATCCCCGAGCGACCACCGGTGGCCGCGCATCTATTGTCTTACTATTGTGTCTCTAATTGACGATATCTGAAGGGCTAATAGAGTTGCGATAACCGGTTGTAAAATAAAGATTGATCTTCAAAGAGAGAGAAAGAGAGAGCTTCACGTTTTAATTTGAAAACTGCAGTATTATTGTTAAAAATATCCAAATATTATATGATAACAAATTACTGGGGAGTGTGCACTGGAGTTACACAATTTAATTCTACCAAGTCCGTTCCATCATCGGACCACAAGACGTACGGCGTTGCGCCACCGGTACATGGTGGACATCCCACCCATACGTACAAAGCGTTTTAAATACATTATGCGTACAGCTAAGGAGTGGAATTCCCTGCCGGGGTCTGTGTTTCCTGATAGCTATAACCTAGGGGTCTTTAAATCGAGAGTGAATAGATTGCTTCTAGGCAAGCGTGTTCCATCGTTGGCCACATCATCGCTTACCATCAGGTGAGATAGTGGTCAAACGTGAGCCTATACATTATAAAAAATACTTAAAAAAACGTTGGGGCATCTGCGTTATTTAAATATTTTTTACTTCAAAAAATACTTTTTCACAGTCCTTATTACCAGCAATATAACTGTAAGATCAGGTATTGAAATATTAAGTATTAAGCATAACGCAATCTTGGTTCTCCTGCGCATATCTTCATTTCTGACTCGATCCCGCAACGAAACTCCGAGCATAGCCCTTCTCATTGCCCTCTGGGTGACTTTGAGCCTTTTGATGAGGCCCATTGTGAGCGACCACGTTTCGGCACCATATCCATGTCGGAAGGCCTCCTACAAGGTGGACCGATGACCTGGTGAAGGTTGCGGGAATCCGATGGATGCGAGACGCACAAGATTGATCATTGTGGCGACACTTGGGGGAGGCCTATGTCCAACAGTGGACGTCTGTCGGCTGAAATGATGATGATGAAGCATAACGCCAAGGCATTTTTTTATTATTGATAGGTTCTAGGTTGTAGCGATATACTGTAATACTCGTATCGGTGTTAGAAGCACTGGTTCTAAAGATTGGTCAAATCGTTAGAGACCAAAGTTCACTTGCTTACTTCTTAATCACTTTAAAAAAATAACAACTTCACATTTTTCTTTATTACGTAACAATTTATTTACTTTATAAGTTAGGCGATTATTACTCTTAAACTGCTGTTAGTTACAGCACGGTAGCTAAAGTAGTTAGTATAGAGTAACTTTCACCGCTAAGTTAGCTCTATGGCTAACTTAGCCGTCAAAGTTATTCTTTTAAATCCATTATAGTATACAACGTGTTACGTTAAATTTTTAATTCGATTGACCTTTTTTTTGGCAAAAATCATGTAATGACAAACCTCGCTCTTGGGTGGAGCGGGAGATAGTGTCACTCTTACTGACTAAAAACCCACCCCGTTCCCTCTAGCCTTCATACCGGGGTTCGAGTTTCCTTTTAGGTAACCCTAGCTTCAGTAGGCTTCGATTGGCCTAATTATGTGAGAAAAAAAATCATTAAAAAAAAATTAAACGTTTTATGAGCAGATTTAGTTTGTTTAAAATTCATATCTGAAAGAAAGAAAGAAAACATGTTTATTCCGCCTGAATAGACGCACAAAATAATCATTATCAAAAAAATGCCCGCCAGGCCGTGTATACAGGGCTTAACTGTATTGAATAACTAATAATCTGCATTGAAATAAGACCTTTTATTATCCCGTGTATGAGAAAATTTGATTGGAATAAAACTATTTGTGTTTGTTTTCCTATTTCAGCGGGTTTGCACACGTGATGGCTTGACCTAATCATAAATAGACAGGTCGAAGTTTTTAATGAAGATTTTTTTTTAAATGTAACCTATATTAAAAAGTGGTTTAATTGATTCTGCTCGTTATTCTGAACAAACTAATTTCAGGTTTTGCGCATTTAACTTTACACCTTTTATACTAACATATTGTTTTTTTCCGTTTTTCCAAGCCCTCATTAAATTTTATAGGGGGACTTGGATCTAACAAAAATTGGCACTTACTAGGCTGTTGTTTTGGGTCTTATACTTACACCACAATCACTTTGAGAAGTTGCTGGATATGGTGAGTGTCCTTACCTGTATCGGTAAGTGTCCCGGTATCACTACTTTGTGGTTTACCCTAGGGACATGGTGAAGCAAACAGTTCTCCATTTGAGCGGAGTACCATGTGCTCGTGGGCACTATTTCGGGCATTGGTCCGGGGCGAGAGAGACCCCGGTTGTCAGAAATCCACCCTAGGCGCTGGCTTGTCTACAACGAACAATGGGTAGCTCTCCGTCCGGCCGGCTGGTAAGAACCAAGCCCGAGTCTTCGAAGGCGGGTAGTAATCCAACTGCGCCTCAAAGAGATATTAACAAGACCGTAGGGGCCAAGCAAGACCGATGCTCGTTATGGCTGCGGGATTTTTTTAAGGGATATCGGTGTCTTAAGACACGCCTTCTTGCTCCTCCACAGAGCAGCAAAAGTCATTGGATGATGACCCTCTCAAACAAATAAATTCGAACAATAATTTATATCATGCTATAATGTTTTTGATTTTTAGTTTGGGATTCGAGTTAATCAAGATCGACTTACACACCTCAGATTCGCGGACGATATCGTCTTATTCGCTGAAACAAGTAAAAGATTAGAAAAAATGATAAGCACCTTAAATGAAGAAAGTGAAAAAGTGGGCCTCAAAATGAACGAGACTAAAACTAAAATAATGACAAACAGCCACACAAACGCTATAAACCTAAACGGGAAGCCGCTAGAATACGTGAACAATTACATATACCTAGGAAAACAACTGTCGTTTGAAGACAAAAGTGAAGAACTAGAGGTAGAGCGTATTAACATGAGCTGGAAAAAATTTTGGTCCCTGAAGGAAATTCTAAAAGGTAAATATCCTGTCCACCTAAAGAAAACAGTCTTGGATACCTGTATCTTACCCACTCTAACGTATGGATGCCAAACGTGGACATACAACACTAAAATAAAAACTAAACTTGTAGTGTGCCAAAAAGCTATGGAGAGAAGCATATTGAAACTAAGAAGGATACAAAAAGTGAAAAGCGACAAAATAAGACGAAAAACGCAAGTTATAGACGCCTTACAATATGCCCTAAAACAGAAGTGGCAGTGGGCAGGACATATAGCGAGATACACAGACAAAAGATGGACTTTAGAGACGATTATATGGAAGGGACCAAGAGGAAAAAGGAAAAGAGGGCGCCCTCAAAAGAGGTGGATAGAGGATATAGAAGAGGTAGCGGGAAGAGAATGGAGAGAGAAGGCTATGGATAGAGAGCTCTGGAAGACGCTGGAGGAGGCCTTTACCCGTGAAGGGGTTCCGATCAATGGTACTGAAGAATGTAACGATTGCGAGTAGAAAAAAGAAAAAGAAATTTATATGAAACTTATATTTGAAGTAATCATTGCTCGTATATATTTATAATAAATTAAAAAAAAAAAAAAAAAAACATGTAAATAACAATTGGAGATTGGAAATAAACGGGCTTTATTATTATTATGGTTTTTTGGGTAATTTTTCTCAGGTCAATACCTGGTGTTCTATAGAAATCTCACGGGTGTGAACCAAGGTGAGATCCTAATAATGGAGTTTAAGATGGTAAAAGACTTTGTGCTGGATTTAAATTATTATCTAAGTCCAGTTGTAAAAATTTTCTAACTATACGACACGTGTTCAAAATTGCCGCTTTTTGTAGTGTTAGATATGTGTATTTTGATAGATTTAGTACATTAAAACTATTAAATATTTGTTTTGGAATAACACCTGTTGTTGATATTATTATTGGGACTATTGTAACTCTATTCATTTTCCATACTCTGGTGATTTCCTCTTGTAATTCTGTGTACTTCCTAATTTTTTCCGTGATAGTTTTTTGTATGTTATTAGTGTTTGGGACTGCTACATCAATTATATATGCATGTTTGTTTTCTTTATCAACAAGTGTTATGTCGGGTCTGTTGTTATATATAGTGTGATCTGTAATTATAGTGCGGTCATAATATATTTTGTAAAATTGATTTTCTAAAACCGCTCTTGGTGAATATTTATAATATGGTGTGTATGGGTCTTGCATGAGTTTTAGTTTTGTTGCGAGTTTTTGGTGTATGATGTTAACAAGTTGATTATGTCGGTGAGTATAATCGTTCTGTGTCAATGTCATACAAGCACCCGTGATATGTTGTATTGTTTCAGGTTTGCTGTGACATTTTCTGCATAAATCATTCCTTACTGTACTATCTTTTATTATATATTTTCTATAATTTTTGGTATTAATGACTTGGTCCTGAATAGCCAACATAAACCCTTCTGTTTCAGGAAACAACCCGCTTAGTTCTAGCCATTTGTTGGAGGCTTCTCTGTCTATATGCGATTGTTGTAAATCTTTGGGATGTCTTCCGTGTAACTCTTTTTGCCTCCATCTTCCATTTATCTGTTCTATTTGTTGCGCTTTACTTACTGTCTCAATATTATCATCATCACTAAGGTTTAATGGTGTATAATGTTTATCTATATCTATTATTGTTTTATGTAAATTACTGGTAGTTTTCTTCCGCCTGAAAAATTGTTTTAGATTTATTATTTGTCTTTTATGTAGATGTGAAATTTCGATCAAACCTCTTCCTCCTTCTTTTCTGGGCAATATAACTCTTTCTATCGCAGATTTCGGGTGGTGATATCTGTGTTGTGTCAGCATAGTTCTTGTTTTGACTTCGAGACTATGTAATTCTGTGTTAGACCATTTTATTACCCCGAAAGAATAAGTAAGTATTGGTACCGCGTAAGTATTAATGGATTTGAATAAATTTTTACTAGACAGGTGCATTTTGCATAACGAGTGTATTCTACTATTGTATTCTTTTTTTAGTTTATCTTTAATGGCTCTATGTTCTAAAAGTCGAGCTTGATTATATCCTAAATATTTATACAGTTCTTCGTCTTTAATTGCTTCTATTGTTTCATTGGTTTCTGTCAAATAGTTTCCTTCTACAATCTTTCCTTTCTCTATATTTAGTTTACGGCATTTGTCTAGTCCAAAATCCATTTTTATGTCTTTCGAAAATGTAGTTGTAATATTTAATAAATCGTGTAAATTTGAATTTCTGTTAGCATAAATTTTTAAATCATCCATATATAATAAATGTGTAATTTGGTGTAATATTGACCTACCATTTTTTATATCAAAACCTAACTTAGAATCTATTAATGATCGGGAGAGTGGATTTAGGGCTAAACAGAACCATAGGGGGCTTAATGAGTCCCCTTGAAAAATACCTTTTTTAATCGCTACTTCATCCACGGTTATGTTTGCTGTTTCAGTTTGTAATTTAAGTGTAGTTCTCCAGGATCCCATTGTACTCTTGAGAAAATTTATTATTAAAGGATTAATTTTATAAATATTTAATATTTCGATCAACCAAGAATGCGGAACACTATCAAATGCTTTTTTGTAATCTATGTATGCTACGTATAAGTTTTTTCTAGATCTCTGAACATATTTTAAAATAGCGGAGTCTATGATTAATTGCTCTTTACATCCCATATGCCCGCGCCTACAACCTTTCTGTTCTTCTGTTAGGATGTTATATTTTTCAGTGTGTTTAATAATTCTATGTGTGATACAAGATGTAATGATTTTGTATAAAGTTGGTAAGCAAGTAATAGGTCTGTACTGTGAAGGATCCTGGGTTTTTTTAGATTTTGGGAGCATATATGTAATTCCTTTAGTCAAAAAATCCGGAATATTTTGATTGCCTTTTAGAATATCACTTATTTGTTCTGCTAACGTTTTATGTAATGAATGAAGTCTTTTTATCCAAAAATTATGTATACCATCTACTCCTGCTGCTTTCCAGTTATGTGTTTTATTTATAATTGTATTTATTTCAAGCGCATCTATATCTTCAAAAGGCAGTTTCTGATCTACGTACTTCCTCTTGTATCCATTTAGCGTCTTTATTATGTTCCGTTCCGTCAGACCAGATTCTTTGCCAGAATTCTTTTAAAGCTTCTTGAGATGGAGGGTTTAAGATTCTTGTATCATTGCCTTTAAGTTTTCTATAAAATTGTTTTTCATTTATTTTAAACAATATATTGTTATCTTTTCTTAATTTTGCTTTTTTATATCTTGCTAGCCTATGGCTCTTAACAAGAAGTTTTTGTTTTAATGTGTCTAAATGATCTTCAATTCGTTTGTTAAAGTTTTCATGTGTACTGTGTTGTTTAGTATTATTGATAATCTGTTTGACTTTTCTTTCAAGTTTACTTGATGTAATACCGTTTTTGTACTGTGTTAATCTATTTATATCTTTTCTCAATTGCTCTATATCTGATTCTAATCTTTTTTGCCAAGGTGGATCATTTGTTACTCTGTTACTTTTAAAACTTCTGTCCGTATTTATTTTTAATTTAAAGTAATTTGCGATTGAGGTAGCTACGCAATAAATTAACGAATGTGTGTCACTTAAGTTTTCTACAGATGTAAGCCTCAAAGGAATAATTTTTTGATTAAAAATATTAATTATATCGGATAACTTGCGAGATGGTCTAATTTTTGGTAATAACGGTCTACAAGTAGGATCAATTCCCTTATATTTTAGCAAATTTGTTTCTAATTCGTTACTTAATGAATCTACTAATGATGAATCAAAACCAGTATTATTTTGTATCTCATTTAATGTGGAATTATCTAAAATAGATTGAGTGGTGTTTTGTGTACTGTCACTTGTACTTGTAACATAATATTCAGTCCCTGGACTCGTGTCGAGTTCCAGGGAGGTGTTATTATAATTGTTTATTGGTTGCGTAAGGTTTATTCTTTCCTCTTCTTCTTTCTTCAATTGTTCTGTTATTTCAAATCTAATTCTATCTATAGTGTCGTCCGATAACAACTTATTTCTGACAATGACCCTTCTTTGGTCTGCTATTCTTTGCTCGGTTACATTTATTTCTGGGTATTGTAACTTAAATTTTTCAAATAATTGTGTGCAGTACATGGTTCTGTCCTCTTCAAGTTTCGTAACATGAAAATAAGTACGCATGATGAATATGTTCATATCTTCAGTCCATTTCATGCGCACTCTAGGTTTTCCCGCTTTGGTGGTCGCTGGCTGAGTAGCTGATGCCGCCTGCGAAACATCCAAGGCGAGTGTAACTGCTCTACTGTCCTCCCTATTATCTAGTCTGTCTGTCGGTTCGGCTGTAGTATTTTTGTCGGGGAGAACTCGCCTGCTCAGTCCCCCACCGCCGATGGGTCGTATGCTGTGACACCCAGCATCGGCCCCAGGTGCGCCCCGACGATTGCCCTCGGGTAGCGGTCCTATACGTAATCTCATTGATCTAGTCTCCATTTTGAATGGGTTTCCAGAGCCACGTTAGCCACGACAGTAATTTCAGCTTCGTGTGTCCGCCCCCCACGTGATTAGATGGTCAATCAGGACGTGTGGTTGTTTAGGGGGCTTATTATTATTATTTCCTTTATTTTCAATAAACACATAAATTACATTTTTAAATATTTCAATATAAAAAAAAAACATTTAAAAATATAAAAAATAGTAGCCCACCGGTATCGGGAACAGGGTCCAAGCTACCGGCGGTCAGGGCTCCAGAGAAAGAAACCTCCTAACTATACGAGCCGTGTCCAGAAGTACCGCTTTCTGAATCAAGCCCTTGATCCAGCCGCCTAACGAGAGCCTCTTAAGGTATTGATCGAGGCTCTTGGCTATTAAGCCATTGGCTGAAACAACTATCGGTACAATGATCGCTGAATCCACTTCCCACATGTCGACAACCTCGCGAGCCAAGTCAATATACTTGATTTTTTTATCTTTCTCGGCTTTCACGAGGTTCTCGTCATGCGGAACGGATATGTCAACAATCATTGCACGCCTCTCGCATCGGTCCACCACCACTATATCAGGCTTATTGGCCACAATAGTCCTGTCAGTGATGATGGGCCGATCCCAGTACAACGTGATATGACCATTATCAAGAACTGGGTCGGGCTCATACCTATAGTATGGCACTTCCGATTCCACAAGAAAGTAGTTCAGAGCAAGTTGCTGATGGATAATCCTGGCTACAAGGTTGTGTCTATGCAAGTACTCTCCGTTAGCTAGCCGAGAACAACCAGAGATAATGTGACGAATTGATTCTCCCGGACGGTGACATGCCCGACAGATGTCAACCGTGCCGTCCTTCACAATAAATCTCCGGTAGTTATTCGTCATGATAACTTCGTCCATAATTGCACAGACAAAACCTTCGGTTTCCCCAAATAGGTCACCGAAACGCAGCCAGGCTACAGACGCCAATTGATCTACATCGGGCCCATGAAGGGCCCGGAAAAAGCGTCCGTGAAGCTCTTTGCTCTGCCATACTTCCCTGCGATCGTTAGTGTCAAGCACTACCGGTTTGCGCCAGTTCTCGTTAGCCAGGGCGAGCGGGGTGAGTCCCTTGTCCACCGCCACTACATCTCGATGCATACCCACGTCGGCAGCTAGGAAATATTCCCTGAGACTGCATATCTCGCGGTTGTGTAGGGTCTTAGCATTTAAAAAACCTCGACCCCCACATTTCCGCGGGATATACAGTCTCATCATCGACGATCGTGGGTGGTGCATTCGGTATGCAGTCAGCAGGGTACGGACCCGCCTATCCAGGGCGTCAAGTTTTATTATTATTATTATTATAATGTTTTTGAAACACTTATCTAACGACATACACCACGAAAGATAAATCCAAGATTTTTTTTATAAGTAGTACTTGACTGCGATCCTGCCTGATGGCAAGCAGTGATGCAGCCGTTGTGGTGAAGCGCATTAGTTTATAAATTTTATACTTAAATGCAAAATGACAACTTTTCAAAACTAACAGTCAAAGCATGGAGTTGATAAAACTATAAGGGTTCCTTGTTAGCAAACCCTAAAACGACGTTGGTATGGACGCATTGTCGGTATCAGAAATCAATAAAACTATTGTATAGTATATTCTCTGAGAATATTATATTGCTGTAAAGATGGATTTCCGTAGAATATTATTATGAAGCAAATGAAAGGTTTCTTCATATCCCTTTGAATATGGAGCAATATCTATTACTACAGATTTAAGTATTCTGTTTTCATGGAACTGTTCAATGTTCTTACAATCGTGGCATATATCTTTATTATTTTAACAGCTTCTGTCAGCAGCTTCGGGTGAAAGTAGGTTTCTCCATATTCTATGAATATTGAATATGAAGTTCGGCAGATTCCTGTTCCAGATCGAAGAGCGGGGGTTGTCATAAGATGATTTTTGCCCACCGTAAAAAAAAGCCGGAACTGTTCAACGAGCGGACCGAGGCGCTCCGAGATATCGTGCTTGTATGTAGATTGACGTCTGTAGCTATATATATTGTGACCATAATCACAATTACATTTATTCATTACATAGCAGACCATAAACTATCTCTAGAAGAAATATCCATTAGTACTACGTGGTTCGAATGCGTGAAAACTAAAGATGGATTAGCAAGCATATTATACCTACACTTTCTTTTTCCTTCAGACAGTTTTATTTCTATGAGGTGGGACATATACAAAATAAGGATTCCTGAGTACAGCGGAAAGGGTTCTCTGACTTTTACTGATTGAAACCTACTATTGCTTTGTTGAGATGGCTTTTGGGGCCTAAAGGTTCTGGAGTGGCGACCGTGTACCAAAGCGTTAAGCATTTAAAAGGTAGACCACCTACCGCGGGAATGCGATGGATAGGAGACAAACAAAATCGTTTATTGTGACGACACTTGGAGCAGGCCTATGACCGACTTGAAGGGTATTTTTAATATCGTGCGGATGTCATCAAGCGTGTAGATTTACACCGCATGGAGAAAATTGGGGAAGGCTTATGTCTAACATGGAGGGACGTCTTTCGACTGAAATGATGATGATGATTCCTTTGCTGTGCAGGGCCATGTTAGCTCTTTAGTAACGGCTCTGACTTACGACTTCTACATCGTGAGACAAACTTTATATATACTTTATATTTCATGACTACTGCTCTCAAAACGGCGAAGAAAAACGTTGTGAGATGAGATATGCAAGGACGGAAAATTTGAAGACATGTGTCATCCTGTAACCCGCACTGGGCTCGGGTGGTGGATTACGGCCCTTTTCCTCTAGAGAGGAGGTAGTTGAGGAAATATTGTAAGCCTGATTATGCTCTTAGAAACATTCAAGATGTTAGACAAAATTGTTAGATTAGATTCGTATTTTGTAGACCGTACTAAAGATTTTCTGAAGAAAAGATACTTATTAAGTATTGGCAGCCGATTAAGCTGTATCGTTGGAGCATGTTCGAAAAATATGTATTATAATAAATATTTTGAACATTGATTTCTTATGTTTATACGAACAATTGCTTTAAATAGAAGTAAGACAAGATAAAAAGGGATTAGCAATCTATTTACTAACATTTTGTCCTCACATTGTTAGTATAATGTATCAATATGTAGGAGGACAAAATTGTATGTATGTACATGAGGGATGATTAGAATCTATGAAAGCTGAGAGGCCGATTTTTTTTTCGTTTTCTGAAAACAAATTTTGTGGAAGGTTGTCCAGTTTCGTCTACTGAGCAAGCCTTTAAAGTTTTCGGAGGGCTGTCCCTTACATCTTGTATAATGTTAAAAATTAAAGAGGGTCTCCATACAAGAGACATGTTCTTTACTGTACTGCTTGATTTTAATAGATATTGTATTCCAGAATCCTTCGTGTGTGAGCCCGACTCCTACTAGGTAATTTTTTTCCCGACATCGTTTCCATTTCAATATTATTAGGAAATCATCCAATGACTTCTCCCGCTATTGGAAGAGCAAGAGAAAATACCAGACTTTTACTGACTAAAACCCATCTGTGTTCCTTCAGTAGCTCTGTTCGTTCCAGGGCCCGCTAACTCTTTCGAACAATCCAACAGTTTTGTATATTGTCGATCTAAACATTCATCAACATTATATCAGCCGAAAGATGTCCACTGTTGGACATAGGCCTCCCCCAAGCGTCGCCACAACGACCGGTCCTGCGTCAAGCATCCTTCGGATTACCGCGACCTTGACCAGGTCATCGGTCCACCTTGTTGGAGGTATACCAACGCTGCGTCTTCCGGTACGTGATCGCCACTCCAGAACCTTTCGTCCCCATCGGCCATATGTTTGTTCTACGCGCAATGTGCCCTGGGCGATTCTCCGAGCTACGTCGGTAACCTTGGTTCTCCTGCGGATATCTTCATTTCTGATGTGATCACGCAAGGAAACGCCGAAACTAACTCCGGATATAAACTTTGTTTTGTACCTAACCGTTTATTGGTTGAGAATGTCTTTAGAATGTTTCGCACGTTTTTCTACATAGAGAATGTTCACTTTGGAACGTGCAGATAGCTTCATCTTTTTTTCTATCCCTTTGACCTTGACAATTCAAAAGTGCGTATAAATGGTTTTGATACTTGAAGTAAATGTTTGAGTTTAGTTTTTGTGTTTAAGGCTGTTCGTCCACGTCCGATAATCGGTGGCCGATTTTTTGTCGGAGAAAAATAGAATACACTGATAACAATAGTGCAACGCACACGTCCTACAAAAACTCGGTCAGAAATACAGAATAATGTTACAAATATATAAAATCGGTCCGATTATCTGCCTTACAAAAAGTCTGACGTAGGCGGGCAGCGTATTGTAGTTGGAAGACTTTATTTTACTGATTCCTTCAACCAAAAAAATAAAATGTACAAACATTTTTTTTGACAATTTTAGGTATTTGTACACAAATCTATACTTATAATAAATCTGTAGAGAGGTCAATTCTGTACATGAAATATATTTCCAAAATAACTATCAGGGGGTGATTAGTGATCGATACTGATGCCAAAAATGCAAACAGTAAAATTTTTGTCTGTCTGTCTGTCTGTCTGTCTGTATGTTCTTTATAGAAACAAAAACTACTCGATGGATTTTAACGAAACTTTGTAGTTTGTACAATCATTCTTCATACTCCTGGGCAGGTTTTAGTATACTTTTCATCACGCTTCGATCAATAGGAGCAGAGCAGTGAAGGGAAATGTTGGGGAAACGGGGGAAATTACTCCATTTTTTAAAATTCCGTCGCGTTTGCAGCGTTAATGGTTAAAGCTACACAGAAATCATGTACAACGAAAATGTTTTCCTTAAAATTATATAAAAATATCCCACGACAGCATATGTCTATCTTTTATGGTTGACTCACAATAACACGTGAACTCTCGAGAGCTTAGCAGTTCGGAGCTTTCTGTTTATTTTTGTCTACTCTTACGTTTATAACACTCTCACTCATCCCTAATTAAAAAAAGTAAGTGGAAGGGAGAGACCTCGAGCGTCTCGAATCGTCTCGCGCATCACGTTGTTTTCCAGTCTCCGGGATCTTAGAATTCTACATCAGACGTTTCAGATCTTTGATTTTGACGACCCCGTTGTCGCTGGCATAAGCAACAGGATCCGCGTACGAAGTCGCTGGCAGAAGCTAGTTAATTAATAAATACTTAGTAAACAGTAGTTTTGCTAGTAGATGCACATTTTTTTGTAATCAACAAATTAGGTACTACATGGCTAACTTACATTTACACAGTTATTAAAGAACTTCATAAAATACCTTGAATTAAAAAATATATACTGTTTTTTAAGGAGTGTAATTCCCTGCCGGAGTCTGTGTTTCCTGATAGCTACAACTTAGGGGTATTTAAGTCAAGAGTGAATAGGTTACTTCTAGGCAAGCGTGCTCCATCGTTGACCACATCATCGCTTACCGTCAGGTGAGACGATGATTAAACGCTAGACTTAAAAAAAATAATTGAAATTACTTTTTTTTGAGATTAGTCAGTCGGTATTCATTAGTTCAGCTAAAACAATAATCGTGTATTACTCTTATCTAAATTTATTTGTAGTGAACGCATTACGATTTTTTTTCCATACTTCTCTATATTTAACTCTTCAATCGTGATAATTAGAGACACAATAGAAAGACAATGGGTGCGCGAGCGTTCGCTTGGGGTTTAATGTTTTTTTTTTTTATTAATCTATACTGTCCCACTGCTGGGCAAAGGCCTCCCCTAACTTCTTCCAGGCATTAATGTATTAAATAGTCATAATCGCCTCTTTCTAGCTATATTAATTTTCAAAGAGGACAGTCCATCAACTACACGTACATTTCTTTGACGATAGTCCATGCGTTCACATAAAGAGAATAAAATAAAACACAAAAACACAATCATTAAGAGAAAAACTGGGCATGTGCGAGTCGGACTCACGCACTGAGGGTTCCGTGCAAACTACATTTCCTGAATGGATTCTCAAAGATTTTTTCGAATTGCTGAATGACTTAGGTAACAAAAAAAATACTGTTTTCAGATTTATTCCTATACCTGTGTAACAGTAAATTTATTGTCACTTAAGTCACAAACAAAATTGCAGTTCGGAAAAATGATCGAGACTCCATTGGGGAATTGTAGTTTGTACAGAACCCTCACTGCGCGAGTCCGACTCGCTCTTGCCCAGTTTTTTAAATGACAATATTATTACGAACAGTAATTAATCTATTTTTGGATCTATTCACGAAAATGTTTATCTGCCTAATATTTATTGTCGGCTGCCTTACAACTGATATCCGTCCCCTATTTAAAATATTCCGTGTACCGTACAAAGGTACGGACATCCAGCTTCAAGATAACATCCACCATTTATCACTTCGCACTATCCCGACAGAATCGCTGCTCTAAGATTAATACCCCAAATTTGCACTAATTAAAACTGAGTTCCTTCGAACAAAAGCGAGGGTAGCCACAATTTATGCCGGCCGAGTGGACCGGGAAATTAATCTGGTTGCTCGTGAACAACCGCAGTATGCGTCTGGTCTGTTGCCTGCGAGCGGTCGGCAAAAACTGCAGTGAAAGGATCGACGGTTGTGTTTGAATTTAGAATCGTCTGTGTTTATAGAGCTGTCGAATTGTGGATTCAGGTATTTATATTCTATTTCTGGTACAGCTCTCCTAGCTAAGTTACAACCGTTTCACTTGCCGACCAACGCCTCGAGATGGCCACGCCCCCGATTATTTTGTTCTGACCACGTGACTGATTGTTGAGATGACGTAATTTCCGTACATTTGAAGTTTTCTACCGCTAGCCAAGTTGGTATGAAGAGGCTAGAAGGAACGGGGTGGATTTTTAGTCAGTAAGAGTCTGAGACTATCTCCCGCTCCACCCAAGAGCAGGGGTTATCATTGGTTGATGTTTGCCACCGAAAAAAAAATACTATCCAAGTTAATTTGCAAATTAATTATTGCAGATTATCAACTTGGCTAGGGGTACAGGTACTTTTGTTTGCTCGATGTTTTATACTTTAATTTAACACACACAGATAGAATTTACACGTATATCTAAACTACACCCCTCATTTTGGGGAAGTGGGGGTTAGAAAGAGACAAAAAGTAGCCTATGTCACTCTCCATCCCTTCAACTATCTCCACTTAAAAAATCACGTCAATTTGTCTGTCCATTTTGCCGTGAAAGACGGACAAACAGACACACACACTTTCCCATTTACAATATTAGTATGGATGCACATATCTAAATGCACATCAAAAACCAACTCGCTTTTGTGAGGTGGAACAAGCTTAGACTACTGGATTGATCGAGAGAGTCGCCATGCCCCTGTAATGCAAAGAGGAATACAGACTCCTCAAGAAAATGTTTTATGATCCTAAATAAAACGGGATAAGGGCAGGAAGAAGACATTAAAAAAAAAATGTAATTTTCCACCAATGTATATTTAACTAAACATTGCAATAGCAATGTCTAGATAGGATACCAAGGGCTCATAAACAAATCAAGATATCTATGTCTCGTTTAAGACAAATTAAATCAACTATGACGAAATAATAAATGGGTCTGTCGAAAATTATACCATCAAACTAATCTGTTAAATAATAAAGAAACAAAGGCAGACACTCTTACTACTGTAATTAAAGTTATTCTATATTTTTTTACTTTTAGTGTGCAAGGTGGTCGTATATTTAGGGTTCCGTACTCAAAAGGAAAAACGGGACTAAAAATCCGCTGTCCATCATTCCGTCTATCTGTACGTCTGTCACCAGGCTGTATCACGTGAACCGTGATAATTAGACAGTTAAAATTTTCACAGAACAACAAATACAAAAAAAAAAATACATAATAAAATAAATATTAGAGGGCTCCCATACAACAAACGTGATTTTTTTACCATTATCATAATGGTACGGAACCTTTCATTCTCGAGTCCGACTCGCATTTGGTCGGGTTTTTTTAAACCCAACAAACGAACACGCTTTCTATCTGAAAATAAATTAGTAACTGTCAGCAATAGTAATTAAGCACCGAACGTATCCACGCCGCGACGGAGACGTGCCACGCCGCCGTGACACGCCGTATCGTGTTTCTAATGGCGGACAAGGTCGCGGAATACTAACAAACTATGGACGATAAATATTTGTAATTGTAATTTATTTTAAGGTAAAGGTTATAAATAAAAGTTTTTGATTAAAAATATAGTAAAACAGTCAAGATTCTACTGATAAAGAGAATGTACATATGACAGCATGTTTTTTTTTTGCCGTTTGTATAGATAATAGTACAGAACTCTTCGTGCGCGAGCTCGACTCGCACTTGACCGTTTATTTTTTTAACCCAACAAACGAACAGGCTTTCTATCTGAAAATAAATTAGTAACTGTCAGCAATAGTAATTAAGCACCGAACGTATCCACGCCGCGACGGAGACGTGCCACGCCGCCGTGACACGCCGTATCGTGTTTCTAATGGCGGACAAGGTCGCGGAATACTAACAAACTATGGAGGACAAATATTTGTAATTGTAATTTATTTTAAGGTAAAGGTTAGAGGTAAAAGTGTTTTGATTAAAAAGATGGTAAAACAGTCAAGATTCTACTGATAAAGAGAATGTACATATGACAGCATGTTTTTTTTTGCCGTTGGTATAGATAATAGTACAGAACCCTTTGTGCACGAGCTCGACTCGCACTTGACCGTTTATTTTTTTAACACAATAAACGAACACGCTTTCTATCTGAGGATAAATTAGTAACTGTCAGCGATAGTAATTAAGCACCGAACGTATCCACGCCGCGACGGAGACGTGCCACGCCACCGTGACACGCCGTATTGTGTTTCTAATGGCGGACAAGGTCGCGGAATACTAACAAACTATGGAGGACAAATATTTGTAATTGTAATTTATTTTAAGGTAAAGGTTAGAGGTGAAATTTCTTGATTAAAAATAATGGTAAAACATAGTTAAGATTATATTGTAAGAGACTATACAAACAAGCAAACAGACGTAATGTTTTGCTTATACGCCTGTGTACCATCGCAGTTATTTCTGCCTGATCACTTAAACATTTTTGCTGAAATTATATATTTTGCTCTACTTACGTATGTATGACGCGACGCAAGTGCATCAAGCACCTCCGCCGGCAATCTCCTTTCGCCGCCGCTATTGTGCTATCGCTTGCTGCGCAACTTCTATTTGGAACGTTCAATTTTAATAATTTTTTTTAAACTCAAGAAGAAAAGTTGTTGTTTATGATGTTAGTAACATATTTCTGAGAGGTTGCCAGTGTTTTACATATAAACCTGTAAAAAGCCCACAAAAGTTTCATAGAATCCAAAGAGTAACGGTAAGGTATGTGTTTATTGAGAGACTGAAAAAAAAAACTGTAAAGTTATATAATATCGTAAAACAATTAGTACTGAAGCAATATTATAACCACAGTGGCACATGAACGATGACCCACAAGAAGATAAAACCGCAATATCCAGTGACACTGTCGCTGGCACTGCTCTGGTAATTGCATCGCCCGTTCTGTGGGTAACTGATAAATATTCAACTACCTACATTTTGCATTTTGACACAGTTGTGTGTAAGGCTTTTACAATTGAGTCCTTTAAACCTTCGTCAGTTTAGAGTTCTGTATCCAAAGGGATAACTGGACCCTATTACTAAGACTCCACTGTCCGTTTTTCCGTCTGCCTATCTATCTGTTTGTCACCAGACTGTATCTCATGAACCGTGATAGTATGTAGAAGTTGAAATTTCGTATATCTGTTGCCGCTATAACAACAAATAATTAAAAGCAGAATAAAATCAATATCTAATCAGCTCTCATACCAAAAAACGTTTCGTGTACGAGTCAAATTTTGCCGGTTTCCGAATATCACATTTAAGAAGGCAGGACATAAATACTTTTTGAAGCTACGATACTAAGCAGACTACTGCATAGAATCGATCACCAAATGTCTAAAACCATAAAGTGTATTTTGGCGAAGTCAATAATACGGAAGCCAGTTTGACAAAGTGATGCTGGCGTCACACCACTTTGACAGAATCTGGGTTGAGATCTCGCGAGCCAAGCAGATAAAAGTTCCAACTACATGGATGTGATCTTCTTTTCTCTGTCGGCAGCCCAAAAGATTCAGAAACCGTTCTCCTGCAACCAATTTGTCATTGGAGTGTTCGTCGACAGGACGAATCGTTTTTTCGTTTCCCCAGCAGAATCTTTCACCTCTGAACATTTCGACGACTGGAACTTTCATCTGTGAAGAAAAATGCTGCTGGGGAATGCATGGACTGGTGTAGAAACTGTATCACGGCTCGTTGTGAATTGCATACCTAGAGTTTATATCGTGATAAATCAGTTACATGGTCTAGAATAGTTAGTTGGTTATATTGCTCGTTGCCCACACATCTATCATTCTCTGGAGGAGATTTTCACTGTCATCGGTATTCTAAACCAACATATATACTTGCATGTTGGTTGCCTTATGATGTGGTTCTTTACAATTTTTGAATAGTGGTTTTTTTTTTTTTGTCGACGGGGAAAATCATCTTTGACGAAACCCGCTTTTGGGTGGAGCGGGAGACAGTGTCAGACTCTTACTGACTAAAAACCCCCGCCGTTCCTTCTAGCCTTCATACCGGGGCGCGAGCTCCCTTTCGGACAACCCTGTCCCCAGTAGGCTTCGACCCAGCTGGGCCCCTCCTGTTGCTGACAACTCCTTGAGGCGCGCGGGAACAGTGCGTGCCATCGACGTCTTGGACTCGGTCCATTACCGGGTGATCGGACAGCGAGCTACCCATGGCTCGCCGTCCGCGAGCCCGCGTCTACGGTGGCCGGAAATCGGGATCGGAATCCCGGCGACGGCGGCGAGGGCGCCGTTGCCTGATGCGGTCGGCCTCCTCCTTTGCTAGCATTACTGCTTCGCAGAAGGAGGCGACCGCCTGCCATTCCTCCTCGCTCCGGACCATGGCTTCGACCAGGGCCCGGCGCGAGAGGTCTCCGCCGCCGATCGCCCCCACGAGGGCACGGCGATGCTCCGCCCAGGCAGGGTTTTGAATAGTGGTGATGACGTGAAATTACTGAGCCAACACCGCTCTGTTTAATATCTAATCGTCATCATTATCACCATCAAACAAGAAAAATATAAAGTGATAATAAAAGATATTTTATGACATATGAATAAAATTATCTTATTTTTTGACATTAAATATTTTACCTTTTTTAATTCATGAATCCCCAAGCGACCACCGGTGGCCGCGCATCTATTGTCTTACTATTGTGTCTCTAATTGACGGTATCTGAAGGGTTAAAATGGAAATAAATAGAATTTTAAGTAAGGAACCTATTTTAGCCTTGACTGTACATAGCGATATATTATGGATACGTTAGTTCTGCCTGCCTACATAATTCTTTGCTCGGATATGTCTAGGAGACTTCTGAATGTCTGAGAGGCCATGCTTAGGGTGCGATCTTTTTCCTTTCCTACGCATGTAGGGCAGTTTAATAAATAAAAATAGCCTCAGTGGAAAAGTTAATTGTGAACAGTGCCTGCACTTGGCACACTACACGTGTCGTATATGCAAGGAAGATTCTTGCATATCATAGTAAGGTATTTGGTGCCAGCTTACAACAGGGTGGGGGCTTGCGGACGGCGAGCCATGGGTAGCTCGCTGTCCGACCGTCCGGTAACTGTCCGGACCGAGCCCAAGACGTCGACGGCGCGCACTGTTCTCGCGCGCCTCAAGGAGTTGTCAGCAACAGGAGGGGCCCAGCTGGGTCGAAGCTACTGGGGCCAATCCGAAAGGAACTCGAGCCCCGGTATGCAGGCTAGAAGGAACAGGGTGGGTTTTTAGTCAGTAATAGTCTGACACTATCTCCCGCTCCACCCAAGAGCGGGGGTTATCATTGGATGATTTTTGCCCAACAAAAAAAAACATGCAATTTTATTTTTAGGCATTACCAAGCTCACATAAACTTGTAATTACCTTCAAACCAGTGGGCACGTGTATTCAAAGCTCCATTTGACATGCGTACATTGAGTTAGAAGTTATACATACATATTACAGCATCCTGTTATTACCCAGTCTAGTTGTACTACTGGGACGTAATTTCGTTCCATTTTTATGACTACACAACATTTGTGCTGCTACTATATGAATTTAGCTTGAGAGAGCAAATTTGTTTGTTAATTTTCGTATACAAATATTACGAATATAAAGTAACATGACATCTGCTCTAGGGATATCTAGAGTTTTTTGCACATTCTTGTCGCGCTGTCTACGCTGTGGAATTTACAATTAGCATCATTTTTTTGACTGACTTTTTGACAATTCAAAAGTAGATGAGACTGTGAATGGTTTAGAAATAAATGGTTTGGTTCTTGATTCTTGACTCTGCAAGGTTTAAGGCTGAGATGTACAATCACAGACCTTATGCTTGACCATCGCTAAGTTCATTTTTGTTTGCACTCAAAACGAAAACTTTAAAGCGTTTGATTCAGGCATTTTTTGTTTAAGTTATCTTACCGCTATGGGACATATAGTATGCCTACATTTAGTTAATCCCGGTTATACTTGTACCTGCTTCTAACATAGGACAAGCCTTATCGTCATTAACCTGATTATTTTCTACGTAATCTCTGGTTCCTAACCTGTTGCCCGCCCACCACTAATAGTCCTCAAGAGCCCGAATATGTTCCGTGAAAGGTGTAAAGTTTTAAACCAACCATTTGAAAAGTTACATTGATATGAACAGAGCTGATGCCCGCTGGGGGTGTAGGGAATTTCTGAAAAGGAAACTCGAAGTCCCAGAACCTAAAGGCAACTGTGGTCTTAATCAGTAAATGTCTAACACGCTCTTTCGCTCGCACGATATTATCATCTACCCAGTCCAAAATCTAGAATCTTCTATCCATCTACCTCAGTGGTTCTCAAATTGTAGTGTGCGGTCTACTGGTAGTCTACTTTGTGTAGGTAATAACATAAATGTTGAGTAAATATAGATTACTTTATAAGCGAAATACCATTCACTGATTAATCACGAAATGTCAGAAACTATAACGCCTACAAACTTAAAATTTGGTACAAACTTTTTATGGTGTAGACATCCGCAAAGAACGGATTTTACGAAACTCTATCTCTAAAGGGGTAAAACGGGGTTTGGAAGTTTGTACAAACGTCCTATTTTCACGTAAGCGTGGCCAATGTCAGAAGCTAGTAACTGCAGCTCAGCTGACTAAATACAGACAAATTCTCATCGAGACTACTAACCACTCAAAATTATCTTGTCGAATCATTTAGCAAAATCAAACAACATCAACATCCAACTATTAAGCCGCTCAATTTGCTTACAGTCTTAAATAGACCAACAGTAAACAACACCCCTATTCAAGCTATTAACAACAGGTGTATAAGCAAAGATATAGTCCATGAAACTGCCATAATCTTCGCACAAGTTAGCGTTTACAAGGCAGTTATAATCCCTAGTAAGATAGCCTTGTGTTAGTGTACGCAATATTGTAGCACTAGGGTCTTTGATGATCCATTGTCCTGATATTATCTAGCTTAGCTAGTGGTTACTACATTTCATAGCTCTGATAATGATCGAATTTGGAGATAGAGAGGATGGCCAAAAATGGATTATGTGAGGAGTGATATGAAAGAAAAGGGATTAAGTAATAGTGTAGGTGATAGGACATAATGGAAGAAAAAGACGCGATGAACTGACCCCAAATAATACGGGACAAGAGATCCCCCTGCTGCAGGTAGATGATGATTTAGCACAAAGTAGAAGCCTTTACAAAGGCCTTACAACGCCTCTACAAGATGAACCAATGTTCTGGTGAGGTTCATGGGAATTCGATGTTTTACGAGACGAACAGAATCGGTCGGATCAGGACTTCTAGAGATTTCTGAGTAAAAATAAATTTATAAAGCTAATAGTTGATGTGGCTCAATAGGATACTCAACTTAAATGGGACTGAACAGGACATGCCTGTCGTAAACCTGTCGATTTATGGATCTTTAAAATACAGGATTGTTGCCCATTGATTCGGAGCCGCGTCTGACCACCTAGGAGATGGCGGAACGACCATTAAAAAGATTGATAGGCTCGCATTTTATCATTATATCACATGCTTTTCTAAAAGTACGACCTTTAAAGATCCTCAGGTATCAGCTATCAGGAAAACTTGTTTCCGTCTAGGAACTCTATTCCTTAGCACACACGCACGTCTTGTTTTGCCAAAAGATTTTATGCGTACGGGTAAAATGTCCACTTCATCCCGGTAGCGCATCACCACATATTTTGCAGATTTGACCACTGAGGTGCCAGTATGGCACTGGCACCTCAGTGGTCAAATCTGCAAAATATTTGTTTAGACTTCCAAATATAATACTATTTGAACACCCTTAAGGTACACCCGCTAGGGTATAACTGAAAGATTTGCTTGCACATTAGAGTAGTATGTACCGGTAAACCGGAGCGTGCACATTGCAAAACTGTGCAGGTTTCCATACAAATTCACCTGACAGGTATTACTGTACAGGCAAACTTGTTAGATATACAATAGCGTATATGGGTACCAAGACTTACATGAGCAGATTTGGTTCTATTTTTATTCATGGCAATTGGTATCGATTTGGACATTCTGCGAAATATTAAACGTGTTACTGAAAATCGAGTAAAAGCAGATTTGTAACCGTATCTGTTAAAAAAATTGTCGAGTGACCATAAAGTCTCTGTTCCTTCAAACAATATGAAGATATTCACAGCACTATTTGCATAATTTCTTTCCACTCTAAGTTTAAACACTTCTAGAGCTTCAGAAAAACGGTAGCCGCTAACTACTATACGCATGAATGAGTGTATTAACTACTTATCAACAGAAGGAAAAAGAAATTTATTGACAGAGTATACAAATAGCTGTAGTATTATTTTGTATTGCTCGCGTTTGACCGGTAGGTATCTCATCTGATGGTAAGCGATGATATGATTGGCGATGGATAGGTATACGATTTTTTATATATGTTTTCATAAATTTTTCGTATACACGCTTGGATCGTTTTGAAAAATTCATTTATAATTGCTCAGGTGGTTCCATGGTCCTAATGTCAGGATCTAATGATGGAATCCTAGGAGTAAAGAGGGAAGTCTTCAAATTTTATAGACGCACATTTTTTATTGTTACATTCTAAAGGTGCCTTTTTATAGAACTTGTACACTAATTAAGTTTAGGTAGTTTTTTAACCGACTTCTAAAAAAGGAGGAGGTTCTCAATTCGGATGTTTGTATGTTTTTTTTATGTTTGTTCGCGCATAACTTCGTCGCTTGCCAACCGATTTGAAAATTATTTTTTTGTTGGAAAGGGTATACTTCCCAAATGGTCCCATAGTCACCAAGTTGAGATCTGATGATGGAATCTTGGCGAAACCGAGGGAACTCCTCAAATTCAATTCTATTTTTTAGTAAATAAATACTTCCAATTCTGTATTCTAAATGCAGTTTTTTATCTGTTTTAATAGTACCTTGTCATTTACCTCTTTAAATATTTCTTTATAGACTAAAAACAACCACTTCCAAGTCTCAAATCCCGTTTTACTCTTTATCAAAATTCATAACCATTTACTATTGAAAGTGTTCTAGATTTCTGCTGACACAGTGAAAAACTGTAAACGTCCGTTGAGAATGTTTTTTAAATGTTAAAATCTTTTAAGATTCGAATCACAGTTATTATACGAGGGTTGCTTGTGGAAAAGGAACGGTTTTTACTGGTCCACTGAAATGGGTTCTGATTAGTAGATTATAGGATTGTTAGATTTTCTCTAAAATGAAAAAAAGAAAGACCAGAAGAAAGAAAGAAAGACCAAAAGAAAGAAAGACCAAAAGAAAGAAATAAAGAAAGAAAACATATTTATTTGTTACACAATGAAACAAACAAGTATTGAAAACTTAAAAAAAAATACAAAGCCCCATCGCTTTATTGTTTTTTTCCCTTTATTACCGCGTCTCAATCAACAAAATATTATTTCATTTTAATATATTAGTTTAGATAATGGCTAAACTGTTACTAAGCGCAAAACTCAAGGTTGACTGGACTAATTTAGATGAACTTTTTAATTAGTGCCAGAAAGGTTTTAATGAGAAAAATGCAGTAGTTTTTGACGTTTTATAAGTGCTCATGTAAGCCTACGTGAAATAAGTAGGTTTGATTGTTTTTAATAAAAATGTAGCAATAAAAAAAAACCACATTATTATTAATATAATATTTAATAGTTAATATATCCTATCTTCAATAACCCCTGGACATAATAACATCATAATATTATAACCTTGACCTAACACCATAAACAATCATCATAACCGCACCAATTTCTTAGAACCAGAGATAAAGTAGAGTTAGCAAGTAATGGACCGGATTTCTCAATATGGCGTCCGGAAATTGGCCCTGCAGTGGCTATTAGGGCAAACAGGAAGTGACGATTTCGGAAGGATTTGGGCGTAAACGATTATTTCGTTTGTGTAATAGTTCTGTTAGGAGTAATAGCTGTTTGTTTAGTTGAGGGAATAAGATTTCTGAAGTTAATGGGAATAATTGGTTGAATTAAGAGCGTCCAACCTGAGATATATTTACATTTTTTTTTTTTTAATTCGTATAAACTAGTGCTCGACTGCGATCCCACCTGATGGTAAGCAGTGATGCAATCTCTGATGGTGAGGCGCACTAGTTTATTAAAAGCCTATTCACTCTAGCCTTGAAGATACCCAAATTATAATCGGACGGGAAGACCACAGCAGGCAAATTGTTCCATTCCTTCGACGTCCGCGGTATAAACGACGAGGCGAAACGCTTAGTCCGGACCGTAGAGGTTTCAACAACGTATGGGTGGATACTCATTGTACGTCGGGTTGTCCGATGGACATTATTTATTATACGTCATTTGTTACTTTTGGTATACAAAAAAGTTTATTTTATTCTATTCTATACATATAACCGCTCTTACGTAATTGTGGCGTTATTAAACTTCTTTTTCTAGATATTTTAGAAACACAAAAATCTAGGTTTGTATTGAAATTAAATCATAAAGTGTCATAAATACAGTAAGGACCTCTGAAATGTCTGCTATTTAGCGTGAATTTAGGCCCTTCATAATGATGTATACATTATGAAGGGCCTAAATTCACGCGGCAGATTAAAAAACACAACTAACCAAAAAAGTGAGATAAAAAAGTTCAAAGTCAAAATATTTTATTTCACATAAGTAGGCCTACATGGGCACTTATAAATCGTCAGAAGCTAGTGCATGGTTCCAAATTGGTCGTTTCCTATGGGGAAGAACCGGCAAGAAACTTCGAGATTCTGAAAGACGAAAAATGTTTTATCATTAAAAAAAACTCTTGAAGTGCCACAGGAGGTGCAAAACCAAAACTAATAGGAATGTGTTCCATTTACATCATCTACATAACTAAAATATAAACCGCTAAATTTTGATCGTTTTAATCCCGCGGATGGTCGATCCAGTACATGGCACAGTATCGATTTGTGAAGATAAAATTATGAAATAAAATACCTTTTTTTAAACTCTTAATCAAGCAACCGTCAGCGAGCGAGTCCAATAACCCGTGGGTAGTAGTCGGCGTTGCGTACTAACTACCTACAGGTCATTGGACTCGCTCAGCTGACGTTTTCTTAAAGAAATTAATTTCGTACATACGTAAATTAATATGAGTTTTATGAAATGATTTCCAACCTAAAAAATCACACTTTCCACATTTTATTACTAATTAATTTGTCGCTGACGTATGATTTCACCTTCAATTTAAATGTTTTTTTTTATAGAAACTGGCCTTCAGGATTACACGCGTCGTTTTTATCGAGATAATTGAATGTCTCTGAACTCTTCTCGTTTGCTAGTTTTTTTCTTTATTCTATTTACTAAAACAGTGTAATCAAAAACGTTATAACATTTTATTTTAGCCATTAATTGTTCCTTAAGGTATTACATTAAAACTTAAAATATTACTATTTTTGCTACTGGTATATTTTAAACGATTCAGGTTTTTTTGTGTCTATTAACTCTGTTGCGTTAAAAAAACATTTAAAAAAAATTGTTTTAAATGACAGTGACGCATAGATGAATTATGATATTTTTATTGATATACATTAGTAATGTTGTAACATTTCTATCTTAATATATACATTTTTGTTTTTATTTAATTCAACTTGTAAAAAAATGCAGTGCATTTCATTGAATTTATAAAACTATTCTTAGGTACTTGTGAAACCTATGTGATTGCAATAAAGATGAAATAAAGTGATAAGCTATGAAATCCGTATTACACAAAAGGAACATCTGACTATCTGACATATCAAAGCACAGCTGAAACAACGGGACTTGGAGTGGGACGCAGGTGAGCAATAAAAAGAGGTTTTTGGAAAAGCGAAACGAGGAAATTTCGTTTATATGCAAAATTTCATTCTATGTGCCAATATACGGCTGTATATTTATGTGTCAGTCAGTCAGTTTCTTCTTTCAAATATATACAACATTAATTTAAGTATATGCGTTACCTGAATATACATTGTTCAAAATCAGTAACTGAATGGATTTCAAACATTTTTACACCATATAATTTTTTTTTCCAAAAATATTTAAAAAAAGTCCAAAGATGGACACCACCGACATTTATACATAAGTACAATAGAGGTCACGGCAGGTCATAGCTGATATCAGAAACTAGCGCACAGCTGACGTGGAAGTAAAACCACCCCTCATTCGTTCGGATGGCCCGGTGATCATGTATTTGTGCGACCAACCAGGTAACATAACAAGCTTATAATTTCGTGATTTTTCATCGTACTGTTCCGAAATTTTGTACACCGATTCTTTATATATAAATACTAGACATGTCTTTCGGGTTTTGCATATACTAAAACGAATGTTGTATTATTATAAACTAGCGACCCCCCCAGATTCGCTCGAGTAACAGTATTCGTAGTTTTAAAGATTTTAGCGTACATAGGGATATAGGGACAGAAAAAGCGACTTTGTTTTATACTATGTAGTGATATAGATAGATTAAAGTATTAGAAACTTTCGTTTACATTTTTTTTTTACCTTTAAATCGTGATTATTCGAGACACAATAGAAAGTCAATGTGTTCACTTAGGATTTAATGAATTAATATAAGTACCTACTACTATCTGTTATTCTTTAAATTTTTATTAGACGCGAGCAAACGCATGGGCAAAACCTAGCAAAATATAAATCCTCTTCTCAAATAACGTACAACGTGACGATTAACGTGATTTAATAAATTTACACACTCGTTAAACTTTTAGTTTGGAAAATAAATTATTTACCGGACCAGCATTTCGTAATTAATTGAGATTCCATTTATCAACTGTTATTAAGTATTGGGTTTACGATTAATTAACCGATGCGTTTTGTTTCTGTTTAATTTTTAAAACTTTGATTCAAACTTTGTCTGGCTACCGATGCATCAAAGTTTTTGAGTTTGCTCGCCTGGTACGTTTTTAATTTTGCTCGTTAATTGTATGATATACAAGGTGTAAGGGGGAGCCCTCCACAAACTTTTAGGGCTTGCTGAGTAGACAAACGAGAACAACCTTCCACATAATTTTTTTTTCGGCCTCACCATACAAATTGTCCAATCAAGTTTATCATTTTGTATAGTGAGGCTTTTTTTTTATCGACGGGGAAAATCATCTTATGACAAAACCCGCTCTTGGGTGGAGCGGGAGACACTTACTGACTAAAAACCCCGCGCCGTTCCTTCTAGCCTTCATACCGGGGCTCTAGTTTCCTTTCAGATAACGCCGACTCCGGTAGGCTTCGACCCGGCTGGTATAGTGAGCCCTTTGTATAGAGAGGCTAATTTCTTTTTTCGTCTCCTGAAAAAAATACTTGTGGAAGGTTGTTCAGTTTCGTCTACTGAGCAAGCTCTTAAAGTTGGGCTGTCACTTACACCTTGTGTACTACCTTCAATTGTTCGTTTTTCGTTTCATATCATCATCATCATGATCATCAGCATTTCAGCTGAAAGACGTCCACTGTTGGACATAGGCCTCCTTAAGTGTCGCCATAATGACCGGTCCTCATCCCGTCCGTCTCGCATCCCTCGGTGACATTTCATATAAATAATAATTAACTTACTCATTACTTTTGTCTCTTTTCAGGTGACAGCTGAAGCAGAAATATAGTGAAGTAAGTGGGATCCAATTAGTAGAAACTTATCGTAAGTAGATTTTATCAATAGCGTGCCAATAACATCAATTCGCCAATTAACTTTATTGACGCCCAAATGGGACTCTCTGAAAAACTCATTACCGTAAGTAAATGTATCGTTTTGAGACTGCAGAGTTCTCTGCAGAGTTCTTTTAATATTGAAACTGGAAATCTAGATCGTGCTTTATATAAATTTGCAATAAGAAATTATGTTAAAATTTTGATTTGATTTGATTTGATTTGTTAAAATACTATTGCATATCCGACTTGGGTGGACTATTGAAACTAAAAACGTATTTTTTATACTTAAATAAGAACTTAATAAACACAGTTACGCAATTAATATATATTTATCACTATAATTTTTTTTCTGAACACAGACGCGTAGCTTGATAGACGCGTATTCGTCACTATACGCTTGCTCACAGCTTACAAACAAAACGATGAAACTGCATCGACGAAGCGGCAAGGAAATGTCAGCACGACATTAATAACAAATACGCGTCTATGAAGCTCTGCGTCCCAGGTATGAATAACACTTAAATAAATAATTTTTTTCGTCACTTTAAATTATATGAGGCCGGTATCTCCTAGCTGATAACCCTAAAAAAACATCGAATCGAAAGAGAGGTTAAAGTTCATACAGTAAATATGTAATGGCCAAATCATACGAACCATTTATTTTTATTTATTTATTTATTTATTTATTCATTAACAAATTCACATTTGTGTCGGACAGTTTAAAAATTGACAATAGCTAATACGACATTAAAAAAAAACTACTATGTACATAAATGGTAAAAAATAAATTATAACATGCTGGTGTTATATTCCACATTAGTCATAGACTAAAAATGCCAATAAAATGTAAACAATGTAAAAAAAAAATTCAATAAATATATTAAAAAAAAATGATGAAAATAAAATGTCAAGCAGATAAGTGTCTGAAATGATCTTTTGAGGAAAGAACCATACAGTTTTAAGTGGACCTGTCTAGGCAATGCAAGTGTGTGAATTCGTGTCATAATCAGCCTTTCAATGTTCCCAATGCTGGGACTCAGGCCTCTTCTCTAAGAGAAGGAATGGGCCGTATCCACTACGTAGGGCCAGTGTGGGTTAGTGAATGTCATATGTCTTCGAATTTTTTTTTCTAGGACATGCCGGTTTCCTCCCATAGTTTTACTTCACAGTTTTGAGAGCAGAATTCGTGTACTTCAACTCAGAATTACTAAGAGGTACGCTTGAATGAAATCAGATAAATAATTATTTGGTTAGGCCACCTAATGTACTCAAACTGCCACAGATAAGATAAATAAGTAATCTAATTCTCTCTGGTCTTAAGATTGAGAATTTTCAGTATTTGCGTACTTTACTCACAACTTTGCTCAGAACTACTAAGAAGCTAAAAGACTTAACGAACACACACATACACATTTGGGTAGGCCGTGTTAAGTACTCAAACTTCCAGAGAAACGTTAAACTTACTGAAAAGAAAAAATAACCAATTCGTTCAATCTTCTATATATATAAAAATGACCCCCGTTTTCCGTTGTCACGACTTGGCATGAAAACGGCTTGACCGATTTGGCTGTTTTTTTTTTGTTGTGATTGTTATTGTAAGGAGAAGGTTCTTATAGAAAAAAAAAATTAGGGTAGTGTAGGGTAGAGTAGGGTAGAGTAGGGTAGAGTAGGGTAGAGTAGGGTAGAGTAGGGTAGAGTAGGGTAGAGTAGGGTAGAGTAGGGTAGAGTAGGGTAGAGTAGGGTAGAGTAGGGTAGAGTAGGGTAGAGTAGGGTAGAGTAGGGTAGAGTAGGGTAGAGTAGGGTAGAGTAGGGTAGAGTAGGGTAGAGTAGGGTAGAGTAGGGTAGAGTAGGGTAGAGTAGGGTAGAGTAGGGTAGAGTAGGGTAGAGTAGGGTAGAGTAGGGTAGAGTAGGGTAGAGTTGGGTATAGAAGGGTGGAGTAGGGAAAAGCGGGAGCGAAGCCGCGCGGGCAAAAGCTAGTAATATATACAACTAAGTGTCCCCGCACACGGGGCTCAAAAAAACGCCGCTTCAAGCTTCTTTTTGAGGAGGCCTTTTTTTGTGGCTCGTGTGCCACAAAAAACGCTTAAAACCGCATCAAGCTTCTCCAACCACAGTTGTTTTTTGCGGCGGCTTCTAGTTTTTTTTTTGTGGTCGCTTCTAGCGTTTTTGGTGGCGGTGTTTTTTTGAGGCCCGTGTGCGGGGACAATTATTGCTAGATCTCACACTGGTTGTTATGAGTAAATTTAGAATTCTCAAAAGATTTTTAATAAGTTTTCTAAAAAACTGCTGTCTACGAACTTGCAAAGTTGCCAAAAGTCAAAACGACCAAAAAATATACCTAATCCTTGCAACACGCATTAAAATGCCATAGGTGTTTGCCTCGATATAGAACGTGACTTTTAAACATACCGGTCAGAAACCGAGCTATCAGTCCCGTACTAACAAGGGAATATTCAGGAAAATCCTAGCGTAAAAAGCAAAAAAAAAACTAGGCAAAAATGTCACACGAAATATCAGGGAAAAATCAGGCGCTGTCGTATGAATAGTTCTTCAGCCTGCCGAAGTGTCATTGAAAGCGACTGCGGGTAGTTCAACAGGAAAATAAACTGTCATGTGTTCATGATAGGGTTGGTTTTCGTGTGGTGATGGGAACTAATTATCGCTACCGTCTGGCTTGAAAGAAAGAAGTGAGAAGCCAGTGAAATCATGCGCGACGATAACCTATAATTATAAGGAGACGATTAACGGTGGGCTTCTTACTAGTGATGTGCCACAGATTTTATCGATTGCGTTTAACTAACCTACGATACTTTTAGGATACTTATAAAATATATTTTTTTAAATTATGTTATAGGTTTGGATTTTAAGGATACAATACTAATTTCGGAGCTTATAGTCTGTTTCTACTCGTACTTTAGAGAAAGACCATATTGCTTTTTAATTATATTTTTTTTGTGTTGCTTACTTTTAGAGAACAATCGACGCCTGGTGCAACTGCAGGCCTAGCCAAGTTACAACCCTTTTGTATCGATTCTCTTGCGTCGAACGCTTCAAATTGGTCACGCCTCCAATTCCTTTGTTCTGAAATCATCTCAACACTCAGTCTCGTGGGCAAGAGAATCGAAACGAAACGATCGTTACTTGGCTAAGGGGGCTGTTTTTAACCCAAAAGCTCATCCAATCAGTACCTACTTTTATCATCATCATCATCATCATTTCAGCCAACAGACGTCCACTGTTGGACATAGGCCTCCCCCAAGTGTCACCACAATGATCGATCTTGTGCGTCCCACATCCATCGGATTCCCGCAACCTTCACCAGGTCATCGGTCCACCTTGTAGGAGGCCTTCCGACGTTGCGTCTTCCAGTACGAGGTCGCCACTCCAGAACCTTGCGCCCCCAACGGCCATCTGTTCTGCAAGCAATGTGCCCTGTCCATTGCCACTTAATGTCGGCAACCTTGGTTCTCCTGCTTTTGTAGTCCAACAAAAAGTCTCAAACGAGATAACTAAACTTTATTCACCAAACAATAGTTAATACGTTAAATCTATCGATACAATTATAAGCGTCGTACACACGATCGTGGCTCTGCAATCAACCGTGACCACTGACGAAGGCTTGTTCTACATGAATACAACTTGTGCCCATTGTGGCCTTACCATTGGATTCCAACCATTGATTTGTATGGACAGAATTGCCGATCTTCAGTGGAAGTGAGTAGGGCACATTGCGCACAGGACAGATAGTCGATAGTGCAAAAAGGATTTGAAGTAGCAATCTTATTGAGCGCTGAAAAGACGGCCAATGACCTGACGAAAGTCTTGAAAATCCGATAAATGTGAAAAGTACAGAACCGGTCGTTGTGGCGATGCTTGGAGGAAGCCTATGTCCATTGTCCAGTAGAAGTCTTTCGGTTGAAATGATAATGATGTGGAAAGTAATTTATCTCTTACTAGCTACTCCCAGCGGCTTCGCCTGCGTGCTAGCA
Source organism: Mythimna lalbum (assembly GCA_949319445.1). Classification (NCBI taxonomy): domain Eukaryota; kingdom Metazoa; phylum Arthropoda; class Insecta; order Lepidoptera; family Noctuidae; genus Mythimna; species Mythimna lalbum. The sequence continues at coordinate 4,358,022 of OX439357.1, read as the reverse complement.
GAAAATTATCCCAAGGGAACATACTTTCGGGATAAAAAGTATCCTATGTCCTATTCCAAAACATAGTCTATCCGTGTACCAAGTTTCATCAAAAAACTTTATCTCTTTATATTATTAGTGAAGATAGATTAGTGTTGATAAAGGATCTCTCATAATATTTACTGTAGTTATTACTGGAAATAGAAAGCGTGGTATGTTGAGTTTTTACGTGCTTTTATTAATTTCTTAGAAAGTAATAGCAATAAACTATCGTCGCGTGTAGATGTCATGAATCTTGACATGTTATGAAATGTTTTACTGGTCAGATGTGGACTTACCGTTAATTTTGTTTTATTATCTATCTATCTATATATATAAAAATGACCCCCGTTTTCGGTTGTCACGACTTGGCATGAAAACGGCTTGACCGATTTGGCTGATTTTTTTTTTGTTGTGATTGTTATTGTGAGGAGAAGGTTCTTATGGAAAAAAAAATTAGGGTAGTGTAGGGTAGAGTAGGGTAGAGTAGGGTAGAGTAGGGTAGAGTAGGGTAGAGTAGGGTAGAGTAGGGTAGAGTAGGGTAGAGTAGGGTAGAGTAGGGTAGAGTAGGGTAGAGTAGGGTAGAGTAGGGTAGAGTAGGGTAGAGTAGGGTAGAGTAGGGTAGAGTAGGGTAGAGTAGGGTAGAGTAGGGTAGAGTAGGGTAGAGTAGGGTAGAGTAGGGTAGAGTAGGGTAGAGTAGGGTAGAGTAGGGTAGAGTAGGGTAGAGTAGGGTAGAGTAGGGTAGAGTAGGGTAGAGTAGGGTAGAGTAGGGTAGAGTAGGGTAGAGTAGGGTAGAGTAGGGTAGAGTAGGGTAGAGTAGGGTAGAGTAGGGTAGAGTAGGGTAGAGTTGGGTATAGTAGGGTGGAGTAGGGAAGAGCGGGAGCGAAGCCGCGCGGGCAAAGCTAGTTAAAAAATAAAAATGAATGAACAGTCTTGACGTTAAACGACTTTTCTAGTGATCAAAATTGAGTTGGTTTAAAAGTATTTTTTGATTCTTGTTTAAAACAAGATCGACTTTTCCATTGCCCATTTCTTTGTTTGCTGATTGTATCAAATTAAAAAAAAATCAGTGGATGCAGTTAGTAATTACTTAAAAATGTAAGGATGGTCTCCTAACGACGTTTTTTTGTGGCGACGTTTAAATTTTATAGTAAAAAATATACTGTCTGTGACAGGCCAACTCTCGAATTTATGGTACGCAATTTTGTTTAGTTAATTCATGAATCCCCAAGCGACCACCGGTGGCCGCGCATCTATTGTCTTACTATTGTGTCTCTAATTGACGGTATCTGAAGGGTTAATGACATCTATTACTTAAATTTTTGTCCGATTGCTGGCTAAAATTGTGATGGCTTTTGTAGTGTTTTTCAAAAAAGAAATCGCATATTTTATTAGTTATCCCACTATCAAGGTAACAAATATTTTGCTATTAGTCTTCATTTATAAAAAAAAACCGAATCCACTAAAAAAATTAATTGAATTTGAGGAGTTCCCTCGATTTCGCCAAGATTCCATCGTCAGATCCCAACTTGGTGACTATGGGATCATTTGGGAAGTACACCTTCCTGACAAAAAATATCTTCAAATCGGTTGGCAAGCGCGAACAAACAATAAAAAAAAAATACAAACATCCGAATTTTAGAAGTCGGTTAAAAAGCAAAGAACACAAACTCGCTTTACTCCGCAAATGGCCGGAAAAATTCTAACTGTTCGCTTTTGATTGCGACACAGCAACGCAAGTTCTCGTGTGAGAGATCAATCTGATGAACTTATTCGTGCACCTAAAGTACTTTCAAGAATGCAGTCAAAGGCTGTTTCCACACAAATCCACACTATAGTGATTGATCTCTGCACTTTTCTTGAAATGTCAAATCATGTAATAAAGTGGTATATTAGCGGACTTACTCATAATAGCTTAGTCAGCCCTATAATGTTGCCACTGCTTAGACTCTGGCTTCCTCTCTAGGAGAGGGAACGGGCAGTAATCCACCACGCAAGCCCAGGTTGGTAGTCTTCAAATTTTTAGTTCTATGACATGACGGTTTTCTCATGATGTTTTCCGACACCATTGTAAGTGCAGTGTTGATGAAGAATCACACAAAGTAAAGTGTCTGACTAGAATTGAATTCGCAATCTTACAGCTCATAAGTCCGTATCGTTACCACAGGGCCTCTACAGTACTGCTCACCACCGACTTCATTAACAGGATTTTTTTAACCAGTAAAGCTTTGAGCTAAATAGACTATTTAAACCCTTGGTTAAACCGAATTAGCTTGTTGACGTCAAACACAATTAGCCAAACTTATCCGCACTCGTAACCGATAGTTTCGAACATTTCATCTCCATACATCGAAATTGGGTATCGTATTTCAAACAGCAAACATCGGAACAACGTTAGGCAACGGCTGAGAAACAACAAATTAATTTCAACTGGCAAGTCCGTAGATATTCGGAAGCCGCAGAGGAGAATGAAGCACGAATGTTAGACAAACTGCCAGTCGAGCCGAAGTTCGAACGTCGATTGGCACGATCGTTTGGATTTCTTAAAAGGAGGGTAGTCTGTTACTTATTGGTTGCGTTAGGTGAGATTGATTGCCTGTTGTGGATGGGTTTGATTTAGGAGCGTATTTATGTAACGATTTACATCACTTTGGGAGTAATTCACTCACCCAAAACTTAAACCACAGGGCTTGACAGTAATTCGGCAAGAGTGAATTTGAAGACAGTAGTCTTCAGTCTTCTGTTAATTAATAAACTAAATTTATAAATACTAATACTTAATAATAAAATACTAAATAAACCATATTCTGATTTCTAAAAAAAAATATTCTTGAAAGTTATTATGTATGTTTGGCAATAAATAAGTTGGGTAAAACCAAAAATATTTACTCCCTACAGATCCACATTGAGGTTTAATATCGTTATACGAAGTAATGTAAGAAACAAATAATTTACAAAAGAACGAAATATCAAACAGTTAAGATTGAATATTGGTTTATCGGAACATTACAGTTGAGTTGAGTCAGTCGAGGGTGGGTAACTATCGAGAGTTAATATACCAATTACTTGCCTATAGATACTACTACTATATTCTGTAGTTGATAATTAATTATAGTTACCTTTAAATGAAAGGTTGAACTGGGGCATAAATTGTTAACAGTCCCAACTGGGCGCCAGTAAGCGATATTAGCGCCCAACACGGGACCTATGTTACAAGTGAATTCATTAATCATAGTATAACATTACATTTGAATTACTTAAGGCAACAAACCTTGACAATGGTTGACCTAGTTGCGGTTCTTTTATGTGTCATTTATTTTATGTGTTATTATTTTGACCACGTTACAATAAAACGTCGAGGGTCACAACTATTTCGTCGTCGTTGATATAGAAGTATGATAATTAAAGTTAGCCCATATTGTCCCACTGTTGGGAAAGGGCCTCCCTCCACTCCTTCCAACGATCACGGTTCCTCGCTTTCTCATTCCAATTCTTAAGGAAGCCATCCAGGTCGTCCCGCAATCACGTTCGTGGTCTGCCTCAGCCCCGCGTTGCTGTTTCCGGGCACCAATCCTGCGTTTTACGCGCCTACAGCTCGTTGGGTATGTCCTGCCCAGTCTCATTTAGTCGGGCAGCATTTTGAGCCACATCAACGAGCCACATCTACATGATATAGAAGTATATAGTACAGAAAATGGCAATATTAATTTGTGTAAAAGGTGGATACATAAAAACTACAAATGAGTTTCCGATTTTTTATTTCAATCGTACACGTAGCCCGATATGAACTTGACTGGTTTCACGCGCCAGGGGTCATTAGGTTACCTGGCCCGAAAGCCATGAAAATGACATCCATGACAAAAATAAGTAGGTTTGAGGGACAAATTAAACAGAACTAGTTCTAATATGGCAGAACTACTTATCTATAATATGTATGTATTTAGAAATATATAAGTATGTTTCTCTCGCTGTATTCGCTCGCCTACGCGTTGGACAGACCTTATCAGCTGCAACACTAACCTCCATAGTCCAGAGTTCTCAAGACGCCGTGAATCGGGACAGGTGGAGACGCATCGCGGAAGCCTCACTCGCCAACGAAAATGCAACATCGTCAACCACGACCACTCTGTCAAGAGTGAACGACTTAGGAGGGAAGTATGTTTATCAATTGTCTAGTACTCATAACACAGTCAAGCTCTGTTAGCTTTAGACTAGACGGCGTTGTGTGATAGTTGTGGAATAATATATTTTTATATTTATTTTAATCTGTTACGTTATTACATAATAATAAATGTGCATCCCGCTAAATTTTTACCAACAATTGGGCCTGTGTACTCAAATTTATAATGAAATATTAATAATAATTTAGACAGAGACTCTTCATTTTTCCACAACTCAAAGGGACAGTAGATGTAAATCAGAGCATCAAAGAGCTTACCTTTTGGAGTACTGAACTGAACCAAAAATATATATGACTCAAACTAATGTCAATGACAAAGTCAGGTCCCCAGTCACAACCACTACATCAAACTTGAGACATGTTCAATACCGTATTAATGTAATCTGCTAGCTGATAACATTATACAACATCAATTATGACTAAAGGCTAAGATTGAGGATATACGATAACATACTTATGTCATGTTATCTCACGGATACATGAATCAGTCTACATACTACCTGGTTTAACTCACGAGGTTAAGCAAACAGTATTAGTCAAGAAATTCGGAGCAAGTTAGAAATCAGATCTAAATGTAATTTTCTAGAGTGTTCTTGAAAGCAAAGCAAGGTTTTAGGAATATCTGGGAATAGAAAGGTTGTAAAAGGTAATGAGAACTTATTTGAGGTTTGTATTTTGCAATTTGTGTTAGTGTGCTATGGAGGTGGAAATTGTGGTAATTTTCTCTTAGGAGTCATTATTTTTCAGGGCTTTCTACGCTTAGTAGTGAGCGTTAGAAGCATAGCATCTGAATAGTAAGAGCCAAATATCAAAGAAAAATATCCTAGGTTCTCAGAATCAACATCATCATCAGCCTTTTTAAAGTTCCCACTGCTGGGACTCAGGCCTCTGTCTAGGAGAGGGAATGGGCCGTAATCCACCACGCGGGCCCAGTGCGGGTTGGTGGATGTCGCATGTCTTCGAATTTTTGGTTCTAGGACATGCCGGTTTCCTCACGATGTTTTCCTTCACCGTTTTGAGAGCAGTGGTGATGAAATAAATTACACAAAGTAATGTTTCTCAGTATAGGACTAGTTATTTTGGTGAAACTCGTTTAGACACTGTTTAGCAGTGGTAAATTTTTGACTTATAACGACAACCGAGAAATAGTTTTAGGAATATGACTGAATAAAAATGTTGCATGTAGAAGAAAAGGTGGCCCAAAAAGACCAGTATGTGGAACACAGGCCGTTGAAACAAACCATACAGAAGATGCAGACGATAACGAGAAAATAGTAAGAAGACGATATCAAAATTAATAACCAATGATCTACATTAACCCAGAATTGAAATAGCTAGAAGTCTTGGAGACAGGTTTTTGCTTAAAAGAGGCGTAGTACAAACTAACAGTCATCATCATCATCATCAATTTAGCCGATATACGTCCACTGTTGGACATAGGCCTTCCCCAAGTGTCGCACAAGACTAACAGTAACAAGTAATAATAAAGTTTGCCAACGTAATTAGTAACTAGCAATGCAGAGCTTTTGCAAAATATATCTGCATATCAAAATTCAGAATTCCCGAAAGACATTGTAATTACGGACAAACTAATGCATCTAACTGGTGAAACTGCCAGAGTCGCGTTTCGACTGCCATCGCCCGAGTTTCAGTAACTAAGCTAATTACGATATCTGTTCGTCTATATCCAGCGGTATTACTTTTTGTGATTTGCAAAATATCTCTATTTGTGCAAAACAAAATCTGTTTTACTTCTACTTCTTTATTTTTGTTATCGGGATTTGTTATTTATTAGTTTTAGTTGATGATTATTGAAGTTAAGAAAATTATCTTTGAGAACATACTTGCGGGATGAAAAATATTCTATGTCCTATTTCAAGTCATGGTTTACTAGTGCGCAAAATTTTATTCTAATCCATTCAGTTGTTAGTTGTTTTAATAAACAGATGAAACAAACTCGCATTTGCACTTATAATATCAAAAACTGCAAACTATCAATAAATATAGGTTAAGATTATGGTGATTTTTCAGAAGATCATAACTGGATAGAGTTGTCATCTTAATACTGTAGGTGTGCACAGGACAAAAATATTAGTAGGTACTGTCTGTAGTTTTTGTATGTAAACTGGATTCTACTCTTGTATGACACATGCAAGAGTAGAATATATCACACAAAGGTTTGTTGCAAGAAGGCTTATCATCGTTAAGTTCGATTTTGTACATAAATTGTTCGATTACTGTATACTAAGTTTTGGTGTACAATAAATAATTAAGAATATTATTATTATTAGATCATGGTCTAGAGTTCATCGCCTGTTCAACCAATTTTTAACCAACTTCGAAAATGGAGGAGGTTCTATAGGCTGAATGTATATTTTTTTTGTATGTATGTTCACCGATATCTCGGTCAATTGTGGACCGATTTTGAAAATTATTTTTTTAATTGAAAGTTTATGCTTCCAAGTTGGTCTCCTATAAATATTGTTATGATCTGATCATGAACTCCAAAGATATGGAAGAGAACTCCTCATGGGATCATAGTAGAATTGTCGTAACAAGTAAAATTGCTTTGTTTGTACGTGTAGTCAATGACTGACTGAAAAAAAAGGGGGAGGGGTATGTATCGAACTGATCTGGTGATAAAGCCGGAAGATAAATTAATGTAATATAACCGTATTTGGGATTATTAGAATCGTTATGAGATGCACTCTGGCTATAAGGTATTTATGTATATATATAAGGTATAAGGTACCATAACTAAAAAGTGAAAAATAAAATACTTTTTACAAAAAAAGTTAAACCGATTTCAATGTAAAAGACACCGAAAAGTACAAAATAACTTTAACTTCGGAAGTCGGTGTTAAATAACGAAGAGACAAAATTAGGTATATATTATAGAAAACCGGAAACCGGCATGTCCTAGAACTAAAAATTCGAAGACATGTGACATTCACCAACCCGCACTGGGCCCGCGTGGTGGATTATTGCCCATTCCCTCTCCTAGAGACGAGGCCTGAGTCCCAGCAGTGGGAACATTAAAAAGGCTGACGATGAATGAATTATAGAAAAACATTGAAGTCGGTATAATTTTTTTTTGTAAAAAGTTTTTTATTCTCGAAACTTTTTTTTACTTGAGTAACTAATTGACCAACAGCGTCCAAACCTAAACAGAAAATTCGCGGCCAGGATACAATATCAAGGTTAATTCGGGGTTCCCATTAAGGTCAAGTTTAGTGCGGATGTAAAAACGGTTTTGTATGTGTTACATAGTTAATTAGAACCCAATTTCCAGGTGCTTTCGACCTACGTACGTGGAATTTAACGAGTACCTAGTCTCTTTGATAAATTAAAAGATTAATATTTAAAATTTTGTTTGATATACCAATTTCATGATTGACCACGGTAATTACTTCCTTATTATTTATCAGTTGAAGAGGCCGTTTCGTTGTTTTAAAAAACCTGTGAAGTTAAAACCATTGAACTCGTGGTCGCTAGTTTAACGTTAAGCTTGGTCGAAATGTGATCGAAGAAAAATATCTCAGTAGTAGTTTGGAGTTCTGAAGTAACTCTAGTGCTTCGAAAGAAAATTTATGTAATTTGTTTGTGTATGTGTAATTTGTTTCTGTATGTGCAATTTATTTTGTAGGGTATTTGTGTTAATTTATTTTATGGACTCGGCTCGACTGAAATAAATTTATTAATATTCTAAGATATAAGCCGTTGACCCAATGCCCGATATTGTCAGAATATCTAGTATACAGGGTTATTCGTAAAACACTAAAAACTTTGCAATACTGTGTTATTAACATCATAAACAACAACTACAAATAGGTTTAAAAAACACTTTTACACGTAATTTTTTTTAAAACGTTGCTCTATTTAACACATTTCAAATCTGTATTTTGCTATACCTACCTACGTCTGTATGACGTGACGCAAGCTCATCAAACAACCCGCCGCCAGTTCACCAATCCCCTCCGCTATTGTACTATCGCTTGCTTCGCATAGACTTCGTAATATTTAGAACGTTTAATTTAAATAATTTTAAAATCTGATGAACTAAAATATAATAAATTTTCCAGTCATAAAACAAGAGTTGTTGTTTTTGATGTTAGTAACATAGTCCTGAGAGTTTGTCACTGACACCCTCTCAGGACTATGTTACTATGTGTTGTTATATGTTCCTGTATAATCTTCTATTTAACTATGAATGAACAAGTGCGAGCGTGTACTCCACACACACACAATTGTGTACTAAAATATGTACAACATACTAGGCCGATCTTACTTCAAATCAGTCACCAAGAGCGAATTTGGTAGAGGGATTTTTTCAAGGTTGACAATGGATATTTTATTTTAAAAAGTTAACGGTTGTATTACACGCGACTCCTAAAATCGATACTCTACACGAGTTCATTGCAATCGATACATTACACGAGTAACCTAAATTGCCAAAGCTATTTGATAATTCATATCAAACAAATACTTGTTAAAGTTGGTGTTTATTAAAATAATAGTGTTTATAATTTATTTCAGAAAGTCGTGGACTCCTTAATTTGTCGGTATATAAATAATTATTATAATAGTTTTTAAATGGTTAATATGTTTCTGGCTCATTCAAAGCGTATTTTTTAAATGTGACGACATCAATCGAGTCCTCCACCTCTTGGTGGGGTGAAAGGGAATTTCAAGCTTTCTTTAATTGATATACACTAGCGCCTGATGGTAAGCAGAGATGCAATGGTTGATGGTAAGGCACACTAGTTTACTAAGAGACCTTTATTGAGTAAGGCTATCCGTGTTCCTTCAGTTGCCCTTTGTGTTTCAGGGTCACTAACTTTTCTAACATATCTGCAGCTTTTTTTTTTCGGTAGCAGAAATCATCCAATGTCAACCCCCTTTCTTGGGTGGAGCGGGAGATAGTGTCAGACTCTTACTGACAAAAAGCAGACCCGATTCCTTCTAGCCTCTTTATACCGGGGCTTGAGTTCCTTTCGGATAACCCTGGCTTCAGTAGGCTTCGACCCAGCTAGGCCCCTCCTGTTGCTGACAACTCCTTGAGAACATATCTGCAACTCTGGTCTCCAGTGTCTGCTTTCGTGTTTTTCGATTGAGTAGGTATTTCGTACTGTATTTTAGTATGTCATACATCCTTTCCTTCATATCAAACCTCGCCAGTTGAAGTAATATGAAATGCATGAGTTCTTTGCCCCTTTAAATATTTTTAATTTCCTTCAATTGATGGAAAACGTTCTAGACGGTTGAATAAAATTGACTATCGAAATTCCGCAGACAAGATGGGTTTCAATATTAAATGGACTCACTATGTTTAGAAACTATATTGACTACAGCTGAGTACATCTAATAACAAAACAAAATGAAGTATAGAACCTTCAAGAGATTTATTTTTTTCAGAGAACCAGGGTTTTTGATATAGCCTGAAGAATCACTAAACTTAAATGGTTAGGTTAGTTTATTCTATTCTATTCTAAATGGCAGTGAGCAGGACACATTGCTTGCAGAACAGATGGTTGATGAGGGCAAAGGTTCTAGAGTGGCAATCATGGATGGGAAGACGCAGCGATGAAAGACCTCCCACAAGGTGGACTTGGTGAGGGTCGCAGGAATGCAATGGGTTCGACTCACAGAGGACCAGTCGTTATGGCGAAGCTTAGAGGCCTATAGTAGACGTCTTTCGGCTGAAATGATAATGATGATGATTTTTTAGGACATGATAATTTGTAGTGTCATAAGAATTGATAAAGTTAGAAATGGGTATATTACAGGAAGTTTGAAAGAGGCGTCAGTACTGAAAAAATTAAAGGGAAACGATTGGCTTGGCATGGTCACATAAAAAAGAGGTATAAAACGCATGTTACTAAAATATTGACTAGTATATATCTCTATAGGATGGATGAAGAGGGAGATGGACAAAAAGAAATGATGAACGAAAATGAATATGGAGTAAGAAAGTAAAGTTACTGAAAGCGTGACGAGTGTCAGATTGGAAAAAAAAAACGTGTTGCACCGATCTCAAATAAAACGAGACAGGGATGAGATCAATATGACGTGACGAGAATAGTTCTCTTATGACTTATAGTGTTTGGCTGGAACAGACATAAGAACTTCATTTGGGTGTCTATGGGCACGCTGGCGCGGGAAGCGGTGCGGTTTGCTTACCGCGATTGGGCAATTCTCGCTTTAACTCGTTTTTACAAGTGGCCACAGTGAGTGTGCGGGCGGCGAGCGGTAATCCTGTCCCTGAACCTGCACTGCTTTCACACCACGCTGCCAGTGTGGTCAAGCAACACGCGCGCATTGCTGCACCCGCACCGCGCTGCCAGTGTAGTCGAGCACTTATTGTCCCATGTACCCATATACCAGTCACTTCAGTGGGTAGCGTTTCACTTAGTAATTTAAAATTATTGTGTTAGCATCTAGTCTATAAGTACGAGTATATGCAACAATTGTTCAATTGGATATTCAAAGCTCGGTCCACTGGACTCTGTCCAAGTTATTAGTTCACAAAGTTTAACGTCATTGGTTGCAACCGGAACTTCGGTTAAGACATATTGCTTTTACAGTTCAATGGGGAGTTTCGCTTTGAAGCGCTCCGACCAACTCCATGATTGGATGGTTAGATTTATTAACCTTAACTTTTTGGAATTTTTTTTTTAAAGATATTTTATTAAAAATTTAAGGTTTTACACTTAAGTTTTTACACCAAAACGATGAAAAATACTATTTTATATATTCATATGGATAAAATCTATTTAAGTTAAATTTAAAAAAAAATATACAAAAAAAATACAACCGACTTCAATGTAAATATAAAACCAATAAAAAGTACGAAATAACTTTAATTTCGGAATTTGGCGTTTCTATAATAGTCTTGTCTTCATTTGTTATTTTAACACCAACTTCCAAAATTAAATCAAATTATTTATTAGCTAAATTATTCAATTCAGCTAATAAAGTTGCATACATATTCTTTATTGATTATCAGTGTCACTCGATAGTGTAAAACAAATGGTTTACTAATGATAAGCATAAAATAAGTTGTCATAATTTACATTGGCATAAAGAAATTCAGCATAATGATCATTACGCATAATATTATTAGGCATAAGTGTTTTGCCATAATGCTGGTTGCCATAAATACTGTTACTTCGCACTTCTCAATTCCTTCTTTTTTAGTTTATCTAGACATTAATGACTCGCAAAGCACGTAAATCTGTTATAATCCTAACCTAAAGTAACCTTTGCATTATGCCAAAGTATTATTATGCTAATAAAAGTTATGCGAAAACGTGCAAACCTATATTATGCCTCAAAATTTTATTACCTATGACAATTCCGACACTTTTGTGTCAGAGATCACATTTGTCATTTAGATACAGAATCATAAAACTGGTACATCTGTTTTTCGTTGGAAACATTTTCAGTCACAGAGAGCGCGTTGCCAGTGAACTATTTTAATAAAGCACAACATAGGGGTGGCCAGCAAATGTTTACAGTTCATTGCGACGCCATCAGATAAGTAGATGGACCGGCAAAAGGGGATGGCAGGAGGGGTCATTTTTTACACCTAGCATTGAGGTTCGTAACAAAAGTATATGTGTATCTGGATACTAAATACGCTGGTCCAATACCGAGACTGACCGACTAATTCAATATCATTTGTTTATTTATTTCAGCAGAACAGCAAAATGATTTTTTTATTGATTATATTAAGTATAATTTATGCAAAACACATTAAAGAAAATATAACACAGATAATATTATCATCATGATCATCATCATTTCAGCCAAAAGACGTCCACTGTTGGACACATGGTCCTATGCGTCTCGCATCCATCGGATTCCCACAACCCTTACCAGGTCATCGGCTCACCTTGTAGGAGGTCTTCCAACGCTACGTCTTCCGGCATGTGGTCGCCAGGTAACAGATAATATAATATAACTGAATTTCTCACTTAGTCTTCTCGCAAATCACCAGATATTCAGTCAGTATCTCCTTCCAGCGAAAAGATCTAGTCTAGGAATGGATTCAAGGAGAGCGTTGAATGTTAACCTAATAGTGTCTACATGTTGTTACTATATTGTGTGTATCTACGAGTGTGTATGCCAAATAAAATAGTTTTCTTTCTTTCTTTCTTTCAATATGAAGAAGATGACGTGACCTTAAAACCCTGCTGACAAAAATAGATGTCTTGCGATGCAGAGCTTTATCTTACTTACAGCCATTGTCACACATTTCAGGCGGAACGAAATACAAAAGACAATCAGTCCAATTTACTTAGTTGTTTGATTAAATGGCTGAATATTATTTGGGCGGCTAACTAAAATGGGACTGTTGACTGTGTAACCCTTCGTGTACGATTACATACCCCGCCCTTGGGTGGAAAGGGAGGTAGTGTCAGACTCTTATTTACTAAAAAACCCACCCCGTGCCTTTCTTCCTCTCTTTCGGAACTAGACCCTTGGCTCCAGTAGGCTTCTACCCTGCCCCTACTGTTTCTGACAACTACTTGAAGCGCGTGGGAACAGTACACGGCGTTGACGAATTGGGCTCGGTCTGGACGGTTACTGGTCGGGCAGCGAGCTACCCCTTGCTCGCCGCACGGCACGAAATTGCTGTCGGTGTAAGAATATCTTAGTATAACACCCCAACTAGCTGAGAAGTTCTAGAAGTGACATCATTTTCATACACATTCCCTTCAGCCACCCGTGTAGGTTCGCGATACGTTAGTCTGTTAATATTTACTCAGAGTAAACAGAGGGGGCCTTAGAACAACAGAAGAGACACGAGTCGTTTATTTTGCAAACACGTCATCTATATAGCAGCCGCATCTTCACGGCTGTACGCTTTGGAGTGTACCAGACATGATGTAGTTAATTGGCTCGTCTCGACAATTGTACTTGAAAATACGAGGTTTTGAGTATAAATGCTTTGTAGAAAGATATTTGTCAAGTTACCGATCTACTCTTATTTATTTATTTATTTAACACTTTGTGCACATGAGAGGCGGACTTAATGCCTTAGGCATTCTCTTCCAGTCAACCTTGGAACCTCAGTCAGTTGGTTTTTTTTGGGGAAAAAGGTTACACAGCTCGTGTTAGGACGTTACTCTCTGTAGCTCTTTTTTTCGGTAGGCAAAAATCATTCAATGACGATCCCAGCTCTTGGGTGAAGTGGGAGATAGTGTCAGACTCTTACTGACTAAAAACCCACCCCGTTCCTTCTAGCCTTCATACCGGGGCATGAGCTCCCTTTCGGACAACCCTGTCCCCAGTAGTCATTACCGGACGATCGGACCACGAGCTACCCATGGCTCGCAGTCCACGAGCCCGCAGGACGTTCCTCCCTGGAGCCCTTTCTTTTCGGTGAGCAAAAATCATCCTATGACAACCTCCGCTCTTGGGTGTCGCGGTAGATAGTGTCAGACTCTTACTAACTAAAAACCCACCCCGTTTCTTCTAGCCTTTATACCGGGGCTCGAGCACCCTTCATCGCTGTTACAAGTGGGATACAATTTTTATACTATAGGTAATTCAGCTTACAATTTAAACATAATTCATAGAGCGGAAGGTCCTTAAATAAATAGCCATTGCTGATAGATTATAATCTACCGAAGCACAAGGTTCACAATTTTTCGACAGTTTGTAAATTCGCGAGGTAGATTATAATCAAACGCCATATACAATTTTTACGCTGAATTATATTTTATTATAGCTACGATTATATAAAATATAATACATGAACTTATACACATTACAGCATTTGAAAAAAAAATCTAGCTCTTGGATCGTTTGCCAGATTTTTAGCAGGTTTGGAGATTGACGTGTATAACTGTCCATAAAATGCCTCGATCTCTCCCAGAAATAGTATTAAAAAGAAAGGAAATATTCTTTGAATCGATTTTTAAAAGAAGCTAGTGACTGCACTTGTCTAACTGACAATGGCATCGCATTCTACAATCGCACCACCTGGACGATTTGCCACAAAACTTGGAATGCGAGGGCATCAAAAGTTTCGAATTCTCCGATGATCTAAATTGTCTAGAATCTGTGTTATGAAGGAACTTCAAACGTTCTTTGAGATAAGGTGGGATAAACGGGACATTGTAAAACAAATATAAAATATGTAAACCGGAACACATACTGGAAGACGCAACGTTTGAAGGCCTCCAACAAGGTGGACCGATGATCTGGTCAGGGTCGCGGGAATCCGATGGATGCGAGACGCACAGGACCGTTCATTGTGGCGACACTTGGGGGAGGCCTATGTCCAACAGTGAACGTCTTTCGGCTGAAATGATGATGACTAAAATATGGACACTCCGGTAAAGGCGGATGGGCAGTCACACGTGCAGGTTGTAAATAAATAATTAGATTATTATTTAATTAATTTATATACTACACTAAATGCATATATTATGTTGTGTGTGACAAATAAATACCAAAAACCACTTTTATACCGTTTGTCTATACTTGTTAATTCATGAATCCCCAAGCGACCACCGGTGGCCGCGCATCTATTGTCTTACTATTGTGTCTCTAATTGACGGTATCTGAAGGGTTAAAACAGCTGTATGTGTTAATAAAAAAATACATTTTAATTCATGAATCCCCAAGCGACACCCGGTGGCCGCGCATCTATTGTCTTACTATTGTGTCTCTAATTGACGGTATCTGAAGGGTTAAGAAAAGCTAGCTAGTTTTCAACTGATTATTAGTTTTCGTCTGAAAAGGTTTTAGCCATCAGAGAGCACATATTTATTTATTAAAACTTTATGCACTAGTAAACCCCGTACAAAAGCAAACTTAATGCTTTAGGCATTTTCTATCAGTTAACTTTTGGTTAAATATTAGGATTATTTCTGTCTAGACTATACCTTTTGTTTGTACAGGATTCTCTCTAATGATTTTGCAAGTGTTATAGTTTTCATATTGCTCAAGTTTTAGTAAGTAGGTTTTCGTATCAACTCACAAGTATCTTAATTTTATAATTATGAGTTGATAGGTATGTTCTAGTATGTTGTTCAAGGTTTCTTTATTGTTTGGTTTGCGCTTGACCGCTATCTCACCTGATGGAGAGCGACGATGGAACGCGCTTACCTAGAAGAAACCTATTCACTCTCGACTGAAAGATTTCCGGGTTGTATCTGGACAGACTCCGGCAAGGAATTCCACTCCTTAGCTGCACGCACAATCAATGTGTTTCCAAAACGTTTTTTCTTCATCTTTTCTCATATCGGCTTTTTTACGGTGGGGAAAAATCATCCAATGACAACCCCTGCTCTTGGGCGGAGTGGGATATAGTGTCAAACTCTTACTGACTAAAAACCCACCCCGTTCCTGCTAGCCTTCATACCGGGGCTCGAGCTTCCTTTCGGATAACCTTGGCCTCGAACTTCCCATCTCATATAGGATTTCTGCGACATAAACGGCCGTATCTTTTTTTCTGTTTACTTAGAAGTTTGATTTTTTCACTAGTTCAAGGGACCGCAGATCTGAGTGTATGGTTTTAATTTCAACTCGATACCTCCACGAGTTCCCGAGATAAAGGGTCTTGATAGACAAACAGACATACAGATAGATAGACAAATAGACAGACACACGGACAAACACGGACTGTGTTACGTTTTTTTCCTTTTGCGGTACACAACCCTAAAAAACAGAAAAACGAGAGTTGATTCCATTTTTCACAGAACAACGAGACGAAACTAGTGTTTGGGGGTATCCATTAAAAGTGGGGGGTTTCGGTTAAAACCGGGAGTACAACTACCGTCCAAAAAAACTGTTGGTGAAAGCATAAACGTGGAATTTTGTGGAGCAAGTTCTGGCTTTGTGTGATAAAAATAAAAACAACTTTAATTTACTGGACTGCCTCGCTGATCTAGTGGTCATAAGAGAACGCGGTTTTTGGGTTCGATTTCCGGAACGGGGAAAGTGTTATTGGGAATACTCCACTTAGAATTTTTCAATGGCAGTCTGCATCTCTTAGGTACCGCGGCTTTATTGACGACATAAAAGTGACTCAGCAATATTCTTGAAAATTCCTTTAGTGATAAATAGATGGGCAGGGCACATTGCACGCAGAGCAGATGGTCGATACAGACGAAAGGTTCTGGAGTGACGACTACGTACCAGAAGATGCAGCGTGGAAGGCCTGCAACAAGGTGGACCGATGACCTGGTCAGGGTCGCGGTAATCCGATGGATGCGTCACGCACAGGAGCGGTCGTCATGGCGACGCTTGGGGAAGGCCTATGTCCAACAGTGGACGTCTTTCGGCTGATATGATGATGATAAATAGATAAACTTTGCTATCACTGAAGAGATTTTCGTAATGGATACAAAACTTCTAGAGATTACCTTCTCCAAACAATAAATATTTTACCTTCATTTAGATTAGTTTAGATGACCTGAAAATCAAGTTGCTGCCCTCGTTTGAATAATTACACTTACTCTTAATTAATTAATTATCCTGTAGCTACATCTAGGATCTAAATCTAAAAACCCTGCATCGCGGTATAAGCGGATTTTTAATAACGTGCGGTTTTGTTCACGCATGCGAGATTGTAGCACGCGTAACCCGCGCCAATGTCCATTTAATACAAATAATAATTGTAATGCGTAGAATACGCAAACCCGCATGTGTGATGAAATCCGCACGATATTAAAAACACCCTTAGAGTTTTTCGCGCGATTAGAACATACCTACAACAGTCCGAAATTAACTTTCTGGAAAGTTGCTCGAACCTGATGACCTGTCTGATTGGACGATCCACCCTTTTAAATAAAGGTTTACAGGACTTTACACCTTATTCCACAATACCTTTAAAACACCTAATATTTTTGTAAAATAAAAAGAAAAATAATAACTTAAATAAAATTGGACGCACATCAAAAGCACACCGCTTGTTGCACCCTCTTTCTCTGCATGCACAAAACCCTTTGTCCTACCATCACAACCGAAATCCGAGTATATTTTAAAAACAATCCAAGTCACATCTACTAAAAAGAAGTCCAATTCATGAAATAAACGGACCATAAAACCACTGTCCATCCAGTCTAACCAGCAAATATTTCTATACCGCATCCTCTGCATGTATTTCCCTGTTCTAAAACAGAGCGCATATATTCTGGAGCAAAGCCTTGTTGGCCGGCTGCAGGCAATAACTTATGTTTATCTGAAACAACTGTTGGTGCCTTTTCAATTGTAAACTGTGCTTTTAAAGTTGCAAGGTAATTATGTACGGGAAATGGTTTCTTTTTTCTTGAATTAGCTGTGGAAAATGCTATCTGACGTAGATAAAAGGAAGCTAGTGAATGGTTTGTTTTTTTTTTGCATGCACGTCCAGATAGAAATAAATTTTTGCCGTATAAAATACTGAATTAAATTTAATTCGATTTTAAATGATAAATCATATTTATTTTGCAAATAGGTAAATAGTAAAAGAGTTATAATAATAAATAATAATAATATTTTTCTTAGCATATAGATGGCAAAACTAGTTAAATTCTTTGCATGGCTCAGAACCATCGGCCACGGCAATGCCGTCCGCTGATGCTGTCATAATCAATTTATTCCAGGCAAGATGAATGATTTGTTTCATGATTTTACGTGGATGGATAGAGAGGGAGAGGGAAGCCAAATAAAAGATGGATTGTGTGAGGAGTGATATGAAAGAAAAGGAAGTTAGTGATAGCACGACGAGTGACAAGGCAGAATGGAAGAAAAATACGTGTTGCACCGACTCCCAATAATATGGGACAAGGGCAGGAAGGTGATGATTTTGCAAATAGGTTTAAAAAAATACTTTTCCACGCATTTTTTATTCGTCAATTTAATCTAGATGAGGCCACTGTTTCCTAGCTACCCTGAGAAGAAATACCGAAACAAACTCAAGGACAAAGTCTCTTTTAAAGTATACATGCAGTAAACATGTATTTGTCAAATCATATGAGAACCATGCAGATTAGTACCTCAGATGGTCTTTAGAAGATAGAACAACACAGATTTCAGTGGACCTGTCTAGTCAGTGGAAGCATTTGACCGTATTTGTGTAGCTTAAACTGAGGTCTAATAAGGAGCTCAACGACTTTTGAGTGGGATGTTCAAGTTGAAAGGCAAAATTTACAAGTCACAGATAATACCTGTCACACTGTATGGATCTTGGCTGCCAAACAAACAAAAAAAAAAAAAATTAAACCACTTTTTAAAATAAGTTACATTTTTCAGAATAATCTTCAATAAATATGTCGACCTGTCTATTTATGAATAGGTCAAGCCATCATGTGCGCAACCCTGCCGATACAGGTAAACAAACACAAACGGTTGTAGTCCAATCAAATTGTATCATATACGGGATAATAAAAGTTCTTATTTCAATGCAGATATTAATTTTAAACTTACTAAAATTGCACATAAAATCTCTAAATTTTTTTAAAATGCTTTTTTTCTCACATGTGTCTGAGGTTTTGCGCATTTAACGTTACACGTTGTGTATAGATGAACAATTTCATCATAATTATGTTGAGATTAATAATAATTTACGAAAGTGTTCGTAACAAAGTTCAATTTTCTTCTGTGAATAATTCCCTTTATACCATATTACAAAACCAACGATGGTACGAACCAATTAACTATGATAGTATAACGTATTGTGGTTATATAAATAGAGGCAATTAATAGAGAAATAGTAATTAATTAGCGGTTTATAAGCCAAGCCGTAAATGGTGAATACTGTAAGCTCTAGTTGGTTGGCGAATGAACTGATATTTATTTATGTGGTTTTAAATGAACGTAAAACTTACGTCATGGCTAGTTGCTAAGTTAAAACAGTTGCAATCTTCCGCAGGCGTGAGCTTGCGGATGACGAGTAATGGGTAGCTCGCCGTCCACTTGTTCTATAAGGACCAAGCCCAAGGCGTCGACGGCGCGAAGTGTTCTACGCGCGTCTCAAAGATATGTCACTAAGCCGTAGGGATCCAGTAGGGCTGATGCCTGATGAGGACCACAGAAAGATTTCTGAGCAGGATACTCGTGGTTTTAGAATACAAAAGGCAACTGACTTGTTATTTCCCCTTACTGTTAGACCTCCTCCAAAAGTCGCCATAATGAACGGTCATGTGCGTCTTGCATCCTTACATTGCAAGAAAGGGAACGTTAGTTTATTGCAAATTTCTCGCCGACGTTTGTACGCCCTCTGGCATAACATAGCGCTCTCTTTATTACATTGCAAAACCTTTATTGTACCTATGTTAAACAAATGAATAAATGACTTATGAGACGTTATAGTATAAAGTAAAAAAATATATCTTCTATTATTATTATTTATACCACTATTTTTTTTTTATTATGAGCCCGTAGTGTCTCTATATTATTATTATGGCAAAGGCTTCCCTTCCGTTATTCCACTCTTTTCTGACCTTAGCCACTTCTGGCCACTTTTAGCAAAAAAAAAATTGCTTTCTACACTTCTTTTGTTTTGTTTACGCAGTTTGATTTTTAATTGTTTTCTATCATTTTTTATTTGGTCCGTGTGAAAAATTGTACCAACAACAGTTGTGTTGTTCCAACACTGCCAACACGAAACATTGAGTGACAGAGATTTTTGCCAGTGTCGGATCCTGCGACCGATTTCCGGACCGAACAAATATTTGACCAGCCGATAGTAGTTCCGGGGTTGCTGTTTGTGTGTATAAGGATATGTGTTTGCAAACATACCCACATTACCAACTTGGAAATATTCTACTGAGGGAGTTTTGAGGGAAAAATGTTAGACCTCTTTATATTTTAACCACTCCTTGAATGGTATCTTATCGTGAAAGTGTTACCACGAGATGAATATTTATGTATGAATTATTTTTTACCCCCTCTCCCGCTGTCAGCTTTTCTATAATAAATCGTTTGTGCTATTGTGAGATGTGATGTCGAGAACATTGGTGCTATCTGCTCCGACTAAAGAGCTTGAAACGAATCGAAAGAATTTTTCTTCATACTGGAGTCCTTCCAGTATGAAGAAAAAAAGTTGAGTTCACGTGTGGATGGATAGAGGGGGAGAGAGGAAGGCCAAAGGAAAGATGAATGGATTGTGTGAGAAAAGATATGAAAGAAAAGGGAGTTAGTGATATCGTGACGTTTGACAGGACAGAATGGAAGAAAAAAACGTGTTGCGCCGACCCCAAGTTATATGGGACAAGGGCAGAAAGATGATGACTGGAATCCTTCCAGATACGGACGATTCGGCGCGGTTGGGTGTGCGTGGTTTCATCGGATTTCATACAAAAAAAAAAACTTTTATTTCGATTCGTTCGGCGCGTTCGGTTTGTATAAGTGTGCGTAAACCTTAACCAAAATGGCCGCTGTATATTAGCAAAGTTTGAAAGTATCTATTGAAAAATTCTATTACGATATAGGGTTAAAATGTCACAGCATTTTACTCATGGTTTTTACTTGATGTTACCTTGAAAATAAATTACGCAGCTAATCTACAGAGGTCATTTAATTTTGAATTGACAAAGAACTCCGGTAATACCATTTAATTATGTTTTTGACGTATGAATCTATAATTAATTATCAAAATTCTGATAGAATAGAATATAACAAAAACTTTTATTCGGTACAGACACAGAACAACGGTTATAAAGACAAATCAATACAATATTCGAGAATCCATTATATATATTTTTTTTACCGAATGAATGACATGAATAAATAATCTATCAAAGAATATTGGCTTTTGAAGTCCATCTAACGTAGCTAATTAAAATTAAACTAAGTTCCGGATATCGGCTTTTAAAAATACATACTCACACTTCACTAACACAGGCTATAATCAACCTTATCTTGCTGAAAATAAGGTAGATAATTAAAACAAACCGTAACTAATTTCAATCCACAAATGGAGTGAAGATATATGCATAGCATTTTAGATTAGCTCATTCAATTACTTGCAAAGAAAATTCTTTTAAAATACGCGACTAACCTTTGACTGGCGACATGGTTTTTATGTAACGGAACTGGTGACGTACGGTCTGACAAGCCGCTGCTATATCTGGTCTAAGTATAAGAAAATTAAGTAAGGTAGCTTACTGCAGTCTTCAAAAGCAGTTTAATAACATCTAAAAGAATAAAATTAAAGTAACCAACAAACTCTAAATGTAATTTTGAATGACAAATTTGTTATTACAGTGGATATAGTAACTAAAATCAAAAAAACTAGAAATGATATCTATATTCACACACAAAAAAATCAGTCAAACAAATTGTAACAAAAATACTATTTTTCCATAAATTTAAGATACTAATGCATATTAAAAAAATTAATGCTCTAATTATAGGTATCATTTAATAAAACTAACAATGGTCAAACTTTGCTTATTTTTATTAGCCGTCAGATCATATTTTTCTTGGCGCACTACAAGCAAACATGTTTATTAATCGATGTACATCGGTAATTAGATTTGTGATTTGACTTCAGAGTAAAAGTAGCGCAGGATTTCCGTGTTTTTTTGCTCCCGATGCATCTGAATCTTCATGTGCCAGATTTTCTTCAATTTGAGAATTTTCAAACCGTTTACTAGTATTTGACACTAAAATCCGAAAGTCCGACTCCCTACGCTTCTCTTTTGGTGGTAAAGAATTATTTATTGCCAGTAATAACTGTAAAAATACGAAGAACGATATGGTGCAATATTTAAAAAAAGTCACATAACTGGTGACATGCGGTCTGAGAGGCCGCTGCCGAACTTTACATCGATGTAATTTACCGATTTGGGGCCATACAACGCAACTAGCTCTCTTTACGGCGTTAACACAACTCAAGTCGAAGCTACTCAGGCGTTGATACAAAGGAAACGCGGGAAAAGGGGTGAAATGACGATTCACTGACGTCACTGGGCCTGTGAGACCGCATGTCACCAGTTAAAGGCTAATATCGTTTAGTTTTCAATATTAAACAGCAAGATATAGTGTGTTTTTAAACCTATATTATATTACAAATAAGGCAGTAAATTATAGTTTTTATTATATTCAAATATTTGAGTGTTCTTTTTAGGGTTCCTTACCTCAAAAGGAAAAAAAAACCCTAATAAGATTAAATTGTTGTCCGTCTGTCGGTTTGTTTGATAAGATCCTTTATCCCTGGAACGTGTGGAAGTATCGAGTTGAAATTAAAACCATATAGGTAATAAAAACTATGCCCTTAATTTTGTGTGCATTTCACCATCAACGATCGCACCACTGCTTACCATCAGGTGGGATCGCAGTCAAGCACTAACTTTTACAATTAAAAAAAAACTTAATGGATATAAATGAACCAGCCGTACCTTGTTTTCGTAGTTTGTAACTTATATTATAACATATCACATCTCATATTATAACATCTTAAATCAACACAATTAGGAACCATCTAAAGAACATCTCCCGCCCTTGAGCGGAACAGGAGGGCGTGTCAAACATTTACTGACTAAAAACCTACTCCTGTTCCTTCTTTGTCATTATTCCAGGGCCCTGGGAATCTCTTTAGCATCACCTAGTAGGCTTCGACCCTGCTGGGCCCCTACGGTTGCTGACAACTCTTTGAAGCGCACGTAGAACATTACGCGCCGTCGACGACTTGGACAGTCGGACGGCGAGCTACCCATTGCTCGCCGTTTATTTTGCCCATTGTAAAATAAATAACTAAAATATTTCCAAAACAGTATCTGTTATTGACATCTGTTAAACGAATGAAAAAATATATCTTTAGGCGAAAACATACAAAACGATTTCAATTAAAATATCAATTAATCCACGCGGCGAGTATTAACAAGATAACATTTTGTTTGATCGTTACTTTCAATGGACCTTTACAATCTGTTTGTTGAAATTAATTTGTCTGTTTATTTTGTTTGATTCATTTGTAAGGAAACCTCTTTAAGTTATACAACATTCTTTTTAGTGTATATTGCAGCATTATCATGTTGCTTAATTCGTTTAGCTAAATAAAAACTTTTTCGTTCGCGTTAGTTTACCTTTTTCTAATATTATTTTTTTTTTTATTTGAACTTAGAATAGGAAAATTTGGAGGTTTGACAAGGAAAAATTTTATTTGTCATTCGGCGACGAAATTTTCAGAGAAAAAGTGCTTGATGAACACGAATTAAAAAGGAAATGTGATTATAAGTAATGATCTAACTGCGAAATGTTTGGTGAAACTCGGTAGTAAATAAAAAACCGATAAGTGTTAGTCAATATAAAGAACCGATTATTTGTCAATCGGTTCTTGGAGTATTCTTGGAGCATTCTGGATATAGAGATAGAAATTCACACAAGTGGACAGTACAGCCCACTGCAATTCATAAATGCGTGCGCCAACTTGCGCATGACGATACAAGAGAAAACCCCGGTGGACATCGTGACGTCACTCCACGTGAAGTTTTCATGATCCCTATTTTTCCTTATTCTATAGCAGTAGCAAGTAATATTTGAGTAGTTTTTTTTTACGCTATCTGTTTTATATGTATAATCACAGCAATTCGTGTAAAAAGGTTGCGGAATGAACTGATTTCTTTGATAGTTTACGAGTCCGCGCCTGAGGTCCCGTGATTGCAATCCCGCACCTATAGGCACAACTTCCAAATTATAAATTTTTATTTTTTTTATATATCCATCTCGCCACCTTACTTAAACCCTATTTTTATATATATAAAGTCGCCGAATTTTTTTATTTCCTTTTATAATTTTTTCTATGTTGTTTTTTTTTTTAAATGCAAAATTATACGTGTACAAGTGGTGATTTTCTTTTTTTTAACGCTACAATATCCAGAAAATCACAAAATTATAAACTTTTTATGTTGCCTGATTGTCCACAAATACATGGTCACCTGGCCATCCAGGCGTCTGAAGGGTTGTTTTGCTTACACTGCTTCACATAATAGAAGCAACAAGAAATATGTAACCAAACATTATAATATATGTAACACATAATATGATTTATAATAGAGATATACGCTTTGGAACGTGCAATTTAGCTTTACTTTTCTTGGACTGACCGATATTTGACTAATCAAAATTGCCTGTTAATGGTCCATTGATTTTGATTTTCTTTGATTTTGCTTCCGCAGCCAGCTATGCGCCGGCACCTTATACCCGCTATGACCTACCGTGAACTGTATTGTACTTATTGTCGGCAGTGCCCAACTTGTAACCTTTTTTAAATGTTTTTGGGAAACAATATGGTGTAAAGAATATTTGAATCGATTCAGTTGCTGATTCTGAACAAACTACCTATATATTCAGGTTGTCCTCTAAAAATAATGTTGTAGATATTAATAATCGCCGCAAAAGAACCAAGGCGATAAACTTAAAAACTATTGACCAGATTTTTACGCAGTGTTCACCAGTAAACACAGTGATTTATGGGGATGTTTAAGTATAAAATACATATTTTAAGTAAAGTTATTGTCTATAGTGTATTGTAGTTATAAAATGCTTAATGTTTTTATTTCTCTTGTTCTATCTATGTTTAATTTGTTTTTCTTTATTCTAAAAAAAAACTGGCGAAAATCTCCTACCCGTAGAATACAATCCGAACCAGTTGAGCTTACTATACACCAAAAAAATTACGTTACTTGTATACCCTTTAATTTATATTAAAGACGGACGGACGGATGGACGGATGAACCTTACTCCGAATGATTCCTTTCAATTTGTTTACGTTTCATCTCTAAACTACCGTATCCGTTTGTGCTGAAAATACTATTACTATACGTGACTTGACTAGAACCGACCAACGTTTTCTAGGGTATAAAAAATCATCTAGCTAGCTAGCTAAATTTTCTGGGTTCCGTATCTCAAAAAAAAAAACTATACCCTCCTACCCTAAGGATCACTTCGTTGTTCATCTGTCTGCCTGGCAAGACTCTTTATTTCAAGAACCGTTGAAATTAAAACCATATACTTAAATAAGCAGTCCCTTGAAGCTGTGAAAAGATCAAAATTCTAAATTTAAGAAAAAAAAAGATACGGCTGTTTAAGTCGTCAAAAAAACGTATATTTCGATACTCAAGGGAATTAAAATTCGTAGGTTACTTCCCGTTGGGAAAAGGGTCGAAACCTACTGGGCCCATGCCTTACTTGACTTAATGTCCTATGTCCCCTAGATGGGGCAGAAGATGTCCACGGTAATTCTCCATTTCTCCATCCACGCGAACAGTCCTGAGCTTCACGGTTCACCTCGCTCCACGTCAGTCCGTTGCTCGCGGCTTCTGCCAACACGGTCCGACGCCAGGTTTGACGGGGACTGCCACGCTTTCTGGGGCCAGGGGTTGTGCAAAGTGCACCACAGGATCCTAGAAGGTAGAGAAAGAACAGGAGTACGCTTTAGTCAGTAAAAGTCTGACACTCCCTCCTACTCCACCTAAAAGCGGAAGATGTCATTGAATAATTTTCTACCTAAAAAAAAATAATTAAGACTTTTAATAACCATGTCATTAAATTAAATAAACAACTTCAAGAAAATAATAAAACACTAGTCGTCTTAGTTCTCAACGTTTAAACGATTTTAAAATAAGTTAGAGAAAGATCGTTTTATTTAACAGTAACAGCTCCTAAAGACTAAAAGCAAAAATAAACTTATTTTCAATTTCTATCTCTAAGATACTCTGCGTTGAAGCACACAAAATCTCATTTCAAAAACAATTAGCACCTCCATGATATTTTCCTCCTTCATCTTCTTAAACAAACCTCTAAGAAAATTTCAGTTATTTTTATTAAGAAAACCGCCAGAAAATACGAGCGTTTGGAAAGGAACAATAACCGGAGGCAATAATGATAAAATAATTAACATAACATAATCAGCCTTTTAATGATCCTACTGCTGGGAATCAGGCCTCCTCTCTAGGATATTTGACAGGGCAAAATGGCTCGAGATGGATGTTTAGTATGACGGGTATTCTTTTAATTGCCTACGTCGGATATACCTATAGCATAGCATAGTCGGCCTTATAATGTTCCCACTGTTTGGGACTCAGGCCTCCTCTCTAGGAGTAGATGGACCGCAATCCACCACGTGCCCAGTGCGGGTTGGTGAATGTCACGTGTTTTCGATATTTTTGTTCGGAAAGACATGTCGGTTTCCTCACGATGTTTTCCTTTACCGTTTTGAGAGAATTTGATGAAATAAATTAGGTACACAAAGTCATACGCCTGGCTGGGTTTGAACACGCGACCTACAACTTGTAAGTCGGGGCTGTTACCACTCGGCCACCACTGTTCTCATCATTCTGTTAGTTATTACTCATCATCTTCTTCCTGCCCTTATCCCGTTTTATTTGGGGTCGGCGCAACACGTTTTTTTCTTCCATTCTGTCCTGTCACTCGTCACGCTATCACTACTTACTACTTATAAAAAAAAACTTTTCCAAATCTGAATCGCACATCAATAGTTCCGTACCATAAACTAAAAAAGTGTCGTTACTTGTATGGGTCTCCTTTAATTTGTATTAAAGACATACAGATTGACAGACGGACTGATAAACGGTCGGACTGACAGATGGTCTAACAGACAGACTGACAGATGGACTGACCGACGGACGGACTGACAGCGGAGGTTTAATAATAGGATTCCGCTAGGTCGGAATCTAATAAACGAATAAGTTTAAGATTGAAGTACCTAATTCTAATTTAGATTAAATACACTTATACATAATTATATTTTGATAAAAAACTAAAATCGCCATACACATATATTGCAGACGCTAGCTCTGTCTAAATGCGAGAGCAATAACTGAGACCGAAACATTTTCGCTCCAAAAACTTTTCAAAAGAATATAAAACTGAAATGTTGTCACAGTATATTTGATAAACAGTAGACCAAGCACGAACCAATATGAATAATACGTTGCTTTATAATTTTAAGAAATGTGACTGCATTTGATGTATTGTGATAACCGATTTTGTTTTAACAATCTGCAAGTGACCTATCATCAAATCGCACTTAGCTTATCCTTACGGCTATGTAGTGGCAATCACATCTATAAAGTAAATCGATGATAAAAGCCATGGAAATTTACTTAATATAATTAATAAAAATTAATTAAATAATTAATATAATTAATATAATTTAAATAATAATAATTAATTAATATTATATTATTATTTTATTTTTTTATTTTTTATTTTTATTTTTTATTTTTTATTATTATTATTATTTTATTTTTATTTTTTAATTTATATAATTTTAATTAATCCTAGCTTTTCACTTAACATTGTAATTTTTTCACTCTGGCTTCGTCTTTCTGCTGCCATCCGTTACACGACGGACCTACTGAGGACTGATGCCAATCACGTCACGTTTTGGATTATGGCTCTAAGATATACCCCACGTTACTTCATCATCTGCAACAACGACCAAACTTTGCTTACACTTCGATCACAAAAAAAAA
Organism: Mythimna lalbum; assembly: GCA_949319445.1. Lineage (NCBI taxonomy): Eukaryota > Metazoa > Arthropoda > Insecta > Lepidoptera > Noctuidae > Mythimna > Mythimna lalbum. The sequence goes on along the minus strand of OX439357.1, from coordinate 4,330,383 downwards.
GTTGACCTACTGTTTTGTATGTCGACTGTGACAATGTTAGTAATAATCACGAAACAGGTTTGAAACATTTGGCGTGTGGATCGCAGATAGCATCTAGATTAAAAGCACTTGTGGCGGTAGGTTGTAGTGGTACTCTTGGTACTTTATAGGTACTCAGCTGCAGTTTTGTTTAGATAAGGATCTGTGTTTACCACAACCTGAAATAAAGTAGAACGTGAGTTTTTAGGAATGATATTTCGTGATTTGCTTGTTTGTTTGGAATATTTTTATTGGTGTGTGGTAGTGAGGGGCTCGTGGTAAAGTACTAATAGCTGCATTGGTTGACGGAAAAGTAAACTACGCTTACCCAGGTCGATGTGTGGACTGGTGAATACATTGAATAGAATAAACTTTATTGTAGACCAAAATAATAATTAAGATGTATATATGTATGTTAATAAAAACTAAGACCAAAAAGTAACAGAACATAAACTTAATTCATGAATCCCCAAGCGACCACCGGTGGCCGCGCATCTATTGTCTTACTATTGTGTCTCTAATTGACGGTATCTGAAGGGTTAAATCTATGGGTACAGTTGCGGTCTTATCGCTGACAGCGATATCTACCAGACAAGCTTAGGATGGATTGAAATGAATAAAACAATACAGTGGGTAGTCAGCGGTGTACTGCTAAAAGATTATTCAATCACTAGATAACTTTGAAATAATATATACATACTTCTTCTTTTCGTGTCGATTTGGCTCAAATTATGTCCGATCAATATTTAGCCACCTGGACAGCTCTGTTGTTGGCTTTGTAAAAGTCATGGAGGGTTCAGGTATTTGTTGTACATGCTCATACATCCAGACATACATGAAGGATTGCATTAGTGATAGTGTTGTGCCACAGCACATTGGGTGCATATACCCGGTGTGTCAGGTATGCGGAATAGTACATTTTGACCCAAGAGGAGAAAGTTTGTCATTGCGACCGAGGCGGCGTACACCCGAGCCTTGGCTGTCGCCAAGTGTCACGGAGCCGAAGGCTGCAGTAACAAATTTCCACGTGTATCAGTGCATTTACAAAGACATAAATGGACGGGGGTTGATGCGCGACTCAAGGGGTCGTGTAGTGTCCAGCTTGATACGATAAATGTAATAAAATTGTGGCGGGCGAGCACGCGTACTTTTCCGCAAGCCGTACGTTGAAAAAGTTAGTGACTGAGCAAATAGCTTGCACAAAAACCCAGGATCTGTCATAAACAAACTGGCCGTCAGTCAAACGTAGCTCTAAAAGTTTGGCTGACAGCCTTTGTTTACTTAAAGTACATCGCCATGTACCCTGCGGGCAAGCTTGAAAAGCAGTGGTGGCAGAGTGGTACTGGCCCGGACTTGCAAGTTGTAGGTCGCGGGATCGAAACCAGCCAGCCACTTTGTGTAATTTATTTCATCACTACTGCTTTCAAAACGGCGAAGGAAAACATGGCGAGGAAACCGGCATGTCCTAGGACTAAAAATTTTAAGACATGTGACATTCACCAACCCGCACTGGGCCCGCGTGGTGGATTACGGCCCATTCTTTCTCCTAGAGAGGAGGCCTAAGTCCCAGTGGGAACATTAAAAAAGACTGATGATGAAGCTTGAAAATTCATGTTAGTAGTGACAATATCATAACCTTAATTCATGAATCCCCAAGCGACCACCGGTGGCCGCGCATCTATTGTCTTACTATTGTGTCTCTAATTGACGGTATCTGAAGGGTTAATATAATACATTTTATACCATCCATCATCATGTGGTACACAAAAGGTGCACCATTGTATGGACCGCCTGGAGGACACGGTAGAGGAAGCGGCTCCGTGACCTCCAGGCGGTCACCTCCTTCTGCGAATCAGTAAAGCTAGCAAATGAGGAGGCCGCATGCATAAGGGAACGAATGCCTTCACGCCCCAACCACCGAAATTCTGACCCCGACTACCAGCTACGTTAGACGCGGGCTTGCGGACGTCGAACAATGGGTAGATCGCCGTCCTACCGTCCGGTGATTAACCGGACCGAGCTCAGTCGTCAACAGCGCGTAGTGATCCACGCACTCTTCAAAGAAAGGTCAGCAAAACGCAGGAAGAAATGAAAATGGTATTCCAACCTTCAATATTCTAATTAAACAATCTTGTTCTAGCCAAACTTCAAAATATATAAATTTGTCCAAACTTCTCCTGAAAATTTTAAAACAAGGTTGGGAGGAGCTCTGACGTCATAATAATGACGTCACTCAGTAATGTTTAGCGTATTTGTTTGTTATTCAGTCAGCTTGTAATACGTACAAGTTTGTAACTAACGCACGTTTCCAGGAAAATTATGTGAATTTGCTACATGTATGCTACTTTATAATTTGTGATGTATCTTTGCTATGTTTTGTTAATGTAACTTGGCTTCCTGAAGTATGGGTTTGGGTACTTATTTTGTTTTAGCATGACGTTGTATATTTTTTGGAGAGTCATGAAATAACTTTTTCTGCTTTTGGTGGAGGGGGAGGGAGTGTCAGACTTTTACTGACTAAAAGCCGCCTATGTGCATGTGTACTGTGAAACTCTTAATGAGAACACTTCCTGATTCAGGAATCGAATTGAGTACCATAGTAAAGCTACAGAATTATTCGAAGAGACGCAGAGGTTAAAACGATATGCAGATTTAAATTATTGAACTATTATCAGAGTAATCATTTTTGTTTGATAGCCACGATTCAGGCTCTGCCTAGTGTGGTTTTACTGTTATTTTTGTAAATTGTAAGTTGAGTTCCTACTAAAGTTATTATTATTTATTTATTTATTTAATCTTCATGCAATACAAAGTACATAGGCGGACTTAATGCCTTAGGCATTCTCAACCAGTCAACCTAGAGTGGTAAAGAGACAATATGGTAGGCGCACAAAAAGAAAATATTGTTTTAAAACAAAATTAAAAAGTATACATATAGTTAAAATACACATACACATATATTTAATATAGAATATAATATAGTGACAGGACAGAATGAAAACGTGTTGCGCCGACCCCAAATAAAACGGGACAAGGGCAGGAAGATGATGATGATAGAATATAATATAGAAATTTTATTTTTTTATATTTATTATTATAGAATGCAAAAGGCAACTGAAGAAATACAGGTAGCTGTGCTGACAGTGCACCCAGACTGGGAGGACTATGTAATGATTTTCTACCAAAAAAATCTTATCTTCTTGTTCTAAGAAAACCTTTTTTCAAACTTTTTCGTAATATGAAAAAAAATATTGCGACCTCCGACCCTTCGCTTTTTTTCATGTTTTTTTTTTTTTAAATTACGTTTCAAATTAAAATTACTTGATACAACTTTTGTTAGAATTTGAATTAATATAGATATTAATTGTAAAATACATATTTTACATTCAAAAAATTGAATTTATAAATCTATATTTTTAAACTTAATTGTTTTTATTTTACCAAGTTAATATTTGCGATCTCTTATGATTCCCTAATAAAGGTTTCGCGAACCCCAAGGGAGTAGTGTGCTACATGTTGAAAAACACTGCTTTAATGAGAAGCTCAATATTTAGCAGAAAATATTCACAAGATGTTACAAACAGGTTCACTTACAGCGCAATGCAGTATCTCTGCGGTTTGTCGTTTCACTAATGCCTACCCTTTACTTACTATTTCTGTTAATGCAGCGAAATATCATTCGTTCGCGTATTTAATTTCTTTGAAGAAACTTGGAACTATTTCTGTACGAATTCCTTGGTTGTTACTAAGAATTCGAATTTAATTTGTGTCTTAAAATGTCTTACTTAAGGTGGTGCATCATGACTCACATTTTCACTGTTTTTCATACAACCGCTCATAACTGATTATGATGTTATTACACACTTTTCATCAGACATTTTGGAAACACAGTATCTTGTGGATATTATCTAGGTTTCTAAAGAAACCAATTTCTAAATTTGTGTAAAACTAATCCAGTAAAAACCTCTGAAAATGTCCTATTTTGTATGAACTTTGACACTTCATAATTTGCCTAAAAATTAAAAAAGTCAAAAAAGTAATCCTCTAGAGACCTTGCAAATTTTATTAAGATTCTAAATGATGACAACTTTTTCCAAAAACTTTTAAGGGTTTAAAAAAAAAACTGCTATTTCCTGAAGCAAGTTTTGTGAAATTTTCGAGTAAATCTCGGAATTACCGAATACTAATAGAGTTTCCAGGCGTTTTCTCTCTTTTTTTGCGTTGCCTTTTCGTCAAACATCGCGTTGGATTGCATTAAATGAAGTAACAAGCTTTTAAACCATTTTCGATGTTTACGATAAGCGAGTGGAGAAGGACCCACTTTTCACTTCTGTTAAGATAATCTGGAATAATGTCTATGAATGTATATGTTTTAAATTGGGCGTTGCTAGCTGCGCTACAGTATTTTACTTTTGTTGCTATCTTCATTTATTCTGTAACCTGTAAACTTAAGTTGTTCCAAATAAACTTTATTATTAATTTTGGTAAATGTTTAAATTTAAGTGACAGTAAAGAAAAATTTTTTAGGGTTCCGTATCTCAAAAGGAAAACATGGAACCCTAACTGTCCCCGCACACGGGCTTCAAAAAAACGCCGCTTCAAGCTTCATTTTGAGGCAGCCTTTTTTGTGGCTCGTGTGCGGTGGTGCCGTGACAAAAAAACGCTTGAAGCCGCTTCAAGCTTCACCGGACACAAGAGGTGTCACGCGCTTCAGCTGTTTTTTGCGTCAGCTTCAAGCTTTATTTGTTGTGGCTGTTTCTAGCGTTTTTTTGAGGCCAGTGTGCGGGGCAGTTATAGGATCACTTTGTTGTCCGTCTGTCAGATAAGACCCTGTAACTCGAGAACGCTTCGATTTGAAATTATAAGCATAATACTCAGGTCTGTGGTCCTTTGAAGCTGTGACAAAAACCAAACCAGTAAGTTAACGAAAAAAAAGATGCTGCTATTAATGTTGTAAAAAACATATATTTTCACCTCTCTCACGGGAATCTAAATTCATAAAGTTAGGGCCTCGTTGACCTAGAACCTTGAAAGACATGGAGCAAGGTCTCATAGGAAAAAATCTATAAACTGTAAATATGCAATATTCCAAAAAAATCTTTTTTGCGTTTCGTAAATACCTTTGAACCTCGATTCAGAAATTGAACTTTTTTCATAGGTGAGTTTATACGGAACCCTCAGTGCGCGAGTACGAGTCGCCTAGAAAAAGCCCAGTCTTTCTTGATAAAAAGTGGTTTCCCACTGTCTTCCTAGAATTCCCTTTGGTAATGCTAACAATTGAGACGATGTTAGATTCCGACGAACCAAGCTAAACACACAGAGTGATAATTATTTAATGTTGATTTCCAGGAATACTTCCAGCCTCTGAAAGATTGAACTAAACTACGATTTTCCACACTAGGAATTAATATACTGTATTGTGAGTGCATTCGTGAACATGTGAACTTATATACACAATATGACCAGACCGGAATCGTTCCCGCAGTGAAAACACCTGTTTTAACATAATTGAGCAAAAAAGGAATAGTATTGAGTTTTTAGTTAGTAATAGTTGACACACCCTTTTGCGGCCGAAGATGTCATTAGATAATTTTCCCACTTAAAAAAAAGGTTCTTGTACATCACAAGGACATAAAATGGTTTTGGGATTGTGTGTCAAAAAACCCTGCTGCCAAAGTTTCTCTATTACATCTGTCTTTGGCCAAACTACACTAGAAATCTTAGCTCCCCTTTTTCAACCTACAAAACTTAGTTCTGCAAATTAACCAATCCCTTTCAAAATTATTATGCCAACATGCCAAAATCTTCTACCACAGCTTACAACTTTAATACCGCAACGTACTCACTCTATTAAGGGTACTGTAAGTTAAAGGCAACTAATGGGAAGCACCTAATAGTCAGTAATTGCACTGACAAGGGACTGATCCAATCAGCTTTGAACACGACTGTAGTTTGTAACTAATTTCATAGTGTAAATTGAAGGCATATGTCTCAGCAAATACAACGTTTGTAGCCCCGCAGTGGGAGCAGTGGTGGTCGAGTGGTAATGACCCCGATTTACGAGTTGTAGGTCCCGGGTTCAAACCTAGCCAGGTACATTACTTTGTGTAGTTTATTTAATCGCCACTGCTCTTAAAACGGAGAAGGAAAACATCGGGAGGAAACCGGCATGTCCTAGAACCAAAAATTCGAAGACATGTGACATACACCAACCTGCACTGGGCCATGGGTTGAGTGTAAATGAATCTCCAGGGCCCTGGAATGCAAGGTAAAGAAGGAACAAACGAGTGGGGTTTAGTCAGTAAAATTCTGACACGCCTTCTCGTTCCGCCCAAGGGCGCGAGATGTGATTAGATGGTTTTGCACCCAAAAATATAAAGCAAATACAACGGTAGGTGTATCTACCGTAGTAGACCAAGTTGTCTTTACCTGATAACCAAGGATGTGTCCACATCTGACGAAAACGCTGCTAGCGACCCGCATGCGAGCTACTTGCGCATTGCAAGTGTGCAATTATTGCTTTTTTAGCGCCACCCAATCAAGATACACCCCGTATTCCCATCTGGCGAATATGCTATGAAGGCACCGCTAGCGACCCGCTCGCGAGACACATGCAAAATGGCTACACTAATATAATAAAGAGATAAAGTTTTTTTTTTGTTTATAGGGCGTAATCTCAGAAAGTACTGGTCCTATAGCTAATTTTTTCACCGATAAAAAGTTACTTTATTCCTTAGTGGCATAGACTACATTTAAAGCACGCGGGTAAAACCTAGCACTGTATAAAATTAAACGGATTGCACGAGAGCGATCTGCGCTCACACAATCTTTGTCTAAACTTGCTTGGTAAGCGCGGGCTTGCGGACGGCGAGCAATGGGTAGCTCGCCTTCTGGGCGTCCGGTACCAGTCCAGACCGAACGTATGTCGTTGATAGCGCGTAGTATTTCATGCGCTCCTCAGTGAGATGTCAGCAAACCGTTGGGTCTAGCAGGGTCGAGATTTGCTGAAAAATAAACTCGTGGTCCAAGAAAATGGACAACTGAAAAACACAGGTGTGGATATAGCCAGTAAAAGTCTGGCATGCCCTTTCGCTCCACTAGATCAGGAAAACTAATTGATTGATTATATTATTTCCTATTAAAAATATATAATGTATACAATAAGGTACGTGGACAATAAGGTCCAAATGAAATTCCCAGGTATAGTAGAAATGATAGTACAATTTTGCCAAGCCATTTTAGACTTAATTTTGTCGACAAGGTGCACAAATACCTTCGGCACTGCCCATAAAACAGGTTCAATTACACTGGACTGCAGTGTGGCTACGGTCGTAGCGAGGTAATTGTGTCAAGGCTACGCCGCTACGCGGCTACGCTCGTAGCAGATAACAAAACCGCTACGCGCTACGAAGTACCATAACTTTTTGGGTATTGACTGTGTGGCCTAAAATTACATACAAAACGGAATATTTGTTTGAAACTTGGCCTGTGAAAAAGATAGATAAAAGGATTGCATGTAGTGGAGATGAAAATGTTGATAGTGTGATAAGAATAGATAAAGTGAGAAATGAGTACCGTATTAAAGAAAGTTTGAAAGAGGTGCTGGTGACTGAAAAGTTGAAAAGGAATCGTTTGTCTTGGTATGATCATGTAAAGAGTAGGGATGAAACGCATGTTAGTGTAAGAGTTATCAGTATACATGTAGATGGATGGAGAGGAAGAGGGAGACCAAAGAAATGATGGATGGATTTGATGAAGAGTAATATGAAAGAAAAGGAAGTTAATGATAGTGCGACGGGTGACAGGACAGAATGGAAGAAAAAACTTTATTTTTAGGAAGTTTTATCTTATAGAGCGTAACCTAACCTTAATTTACAATATCTACTTAGCTTAATAATATAGACAGGCTTGTTAGTCCAGTGGTCAGTGGCCTTGACTGTTATGCCGGAGGTCGTGGGTTCGATCCCACCCAGGATGATGGGTTTGTGTGATGAGCACGATCATTTATTCTGTGTCTGGGTGTAATTTATCTATGTAATATGTATGTATTTAGAAACATATATGTATGTTTATCAGCTGTCTATATAAACGACATATTACAAACGATAATCGATTGCGGCTGCAAAAAAAGTTCTGGGAAACACAAGCATTCTCTCGCAATTTGAAGTGAACGAAGTTGTAAACTTCCTTCCATAAATACTGTTACAGCAAAATGACGCCACACATTCCCCCATAGAGTATTTAGGCACGTCCTCCAACCGAAGGTCAGGGTCTCGATTATACTTCTTCGGAATGTAACCTCACTGAAGTTATGTAATGGAGCACGGTTCGGACTGTGCAGAGAAATATCATCGAGGTAGAATTTGTTACGCATGGCGTGGACAAAGCAGTTCAGACCACTTTGCCACTAATTTTCCACAATCATCATCATTACCCTTTTTTTTAATGTTCCCACTGCTGGGACTCAGGCCTCTACTCTGTGAGAGGGAATGGGCCGTAATCCACCAAGCGGGCCCAGTGCGGGTTGGTGAATGTCACATGTCTTCGAATTTTTGATTCTAAGTCGATGGATGCGAGACGCACAGGACCGTTCATTGTGGCGGCACTTGGGGGAGGCCTATGTCCAACAATGGACGTCTTTCGGTTGAAATGATGATGATGATGATGGATAGGCTCACGTGTGACCGCTATCACACACGTTTACTCACCCGATAGAGCACACTAGCCTAGAAGTAACCTTTTCACTCTTGACTACAGAACTCAGTTTATAGCTATCAGGAAACATTTTGGTAGGGATTTTCACTTCTTAATTATAAAGATGGATGGATTGTGTGAAAAAGTGATATAAAGAAAAGGGAGTTAGTGATAATGTGACGAGTGACAGGACAGAATGGAAGAAAAAAACGTGTTGCGTCAACCCCAAATAAAACGGGATAAGGGCAGGAAGATGATGATGATGATGATGAATTATACGCATAATGAATATGTTCCCAAAATGGATTTTAACGAGTTCTAAGCGGGCGCAGTTGAGGGCAGTATAAACACTCGTTTTCTTTATAATATACGAAACACTACAACTAACACTAATAAATAAAATAATAATAAATAAACAAAATTTTATTCAAGTATAAAATACGTAAAATTATGATTTAAGTACATTAAGTGCAACCGAGATAAAAAAGTAATTCTAACTGTAATATAAACCTGAATAAGAATAAGAATAAGAATCATTTATTTTGCAAACATGGGTATAGTACACAGGTGTTCTTTTTTTTTTAATTATAAAGTTCTCCATATTTTACCATCACTTTGGCATGCAAATTTATACAATATTAATTCCGTTGCAATAAAAAAAAAATTTAAGAATTATATAATTATTTCCAATAAAGGTCATAAGAATAAAAAACAAACTAAGACTACATAATGTCAAACAGAAATAAAAAGTAAGTCAACCAGGATCAAAATAATGATGTCAAACGGAATTAAAAATTAAGTTAATCAGGATAAAAATAACAATTTCAAACAGAGTAGCTGTATGTCAAATAAAGTAGCAGTATGTCAAACAGATTAGCAGTATGTCAATCAATTAGTGAACCGTCATTAAGAAAATCGTCAATCGTGTAATAAGTTTTCATAATTTAAAATTCTTTTAGCGCCCTTTTAAATTCTATTGTTGTCATATTTTTCATAGAGTTAGGAATTTTATTATATATGCGTGGGGCAGTACCAAAAAAACTTTTTTGCATTAGTGCGGTTTAACATTTTACTTGACACAATTGATTAATGTATTGACTCCGCATTGGATTTTTTTTTACCTCTGAAATTTTCTTAAATAGATGAAGGTTACATTTCACAAACAAAGCTGTTTCCAATATATATAAACAAGAAAAAGTTAAAATTTTTAATGATTTAAAATAGGGGACACAGCTATCAGTTGTCTTGAGACCGCACATTGACCTGATGCATCTCTTCTGCATCCTAAATACCAGCTCCCTATCAGTAGACTGCCCCCAGAAAACAATTCCATAGCGCAAAACAGACGCAACCAGTCCATGGTACGCTGTTAGAAGAGCTTGACTGTTAACTTTTTTTGAAAGTTGAAAAAGAGCATATGCGGATTTATTAATTTTCTTACATATTTCTTCTACATGAGGCTTCCATGTAAGTTGGTTATCGATTATAATACCTAAGAACGTAGCCATAGTAGTTTGCTCAATATCACAGCCCTTGTAGGAAATGCTAACGTTTGGGTTTTCTCGTCGCTGATAAAAATGCATGACTTTTGTTTTGCTAAGGTTTATAACTAAATTATTATTATCTTACCAATTTATAATGTCACTTAAGCAGGTATTAATGTCAGAATTATAAAATAACCTGTATTAATATATAACCTGCCTGAACTAGGTTAATGAAAAACCTGTGTTTCAGGCGACCAATTCTCATCAAACATTTAAAAAGAAGAAAACAATAATACCATTAAAAAATAAATGAGTACCTGAATATAAACCGATTTTCAACCGTACACTCGAAATAAGGTTCAGTTGAAAACCAGCGTCAGGCAACTACCACGTAGTTGTCTGGCATTTTTATGAACTGGACCTATTTGGCGCCACCGTGAGACACACATTGTTAGTTGTCTCTTTCTTTTTATAAAATATTAGTGTCTACATGTTGTTACTACATTGTGTGTATTAACGAGTGTGTAAGCCAAATAAAATAGTTTTCTTCTTTCTTTCTACTATTACCTAAAATACCACAGATTCATAATGATATTTGTTGGACAGATGTTAACAGAGATATCCCGATCTGTCTATCTACAACGGGATTATGGTAAAAAAGCTTAAAGAGAGATAAGGCCTGAACGCTTTGCTGTCGATAATTTCGTTACTCTCTCGAACATTTCACAAAACTTGTTCCTGAGAATACCTCATTTAAAAAATTTGAATTTCGGTGCCTCCAAGACTAGAGTGCTTACCATCAGGTGGGATAGCAGTCTAGCACTATTTTATATCATTTTAAAAAAAAGATCGTTTGTATGGAAATGTATCTCGGATTGAACGGGTAAACCGTGCAACATCACAAAAATACTCCTACGCTTTAAAATTAAACGTACATTGTTCTATGTACTTAATTTAAACTGTTTCAACGTAAAATATCCCTAAAGAAGCCATATGGAAGCCGCAACGACCGCTCTTGACCCATGTATATCTATTCTTGTCCAAGCCACCGGATCCCAATGCATTATTAAACAACTAATGTGCACTGTTCCGAGTATCGATCGGGTATTTTTAGACGAATATCATTAATATCTGTTCCGAGTAGATTCTGGTTTGAAAAATGTTGCAGTATGCTTTTTGTAAGTTTTGAAATATCAGGTTTTTCGAATCCCAAAAAGTGGACGTATCTCGTGGAACAGTGCAAATTCAAAGTTTCCGTGATCTTAGAAAGCAAAGGGCAACTAAAGGACACGGGTCTGGTTGTAGTCGCCAGGAGGACACGGTGGAGCATACATATGCTTAGGCGGAGCACCACCGTGTATTTGTAGGGATGTTCGGCAGCTACGACCTCTTTCTCCCAAGGAGATGGCAGCACAACCGTTAGCACAGCAGATTCGACGCCTTTTGACGCCATGGGTTCGGTTCTGAATAGAAATCCCCGGGTCGTAAGGCAAAGAGGAACATAAGAGTGGGTTGTAATCTGTAAAAGTCTGACATACCCTCATGCACCTTATTTGAGTGGTAGAAGTCATGAGATGATTTCCCAACTAAAAAAAAAAACCACCATACCGACGTCCTATTTCTTGGGGCACCTTCTTCGCTACTGTCGATGCTTGCTGATTGGGTTTAGCGAAAATTTTGGGCCACATAGTGATTACATACATCGAAGGACAGGAGCTATTTGCCTGCTGTGGTCTTTCCGTCCTAATTATAGTTTAGGTGTCTTCAAGGCTACAGTGCATAGACTCTTAATAAACTAGTGCGATTCACCATCAACGATTGCATCACTGCTTACCATCAGGTGGGATAATAGTCAAGCTGCTATTTGTAGATATAAAGTTCAGCATTAAAACTACTTCTAACTACACCTTAATTTTATGTATCAGCTGTGTTACTTTTTGGTGTACAATAGAGTTTATTCTATTCTATTCTACTATACCTAAGGATTGAATCTAAAACTGGTACGCCAGTATTGTGTCAAACCAAAATTCACAAACCACGCAGAAACTTCACGTTCGTACAATAGTTATTTCGCCTGGTAACAGTTCCTTTTCCCGTAACACACACAAATCACTGTTCCGAATACTAGTGATTTTTACTACAAATAAAGTTTGGTCAAACTATGTTAGGCTAGCCGTTTGCCCGCCTAGCCTCGACGCTCAGTTTTTGTATAAAATGTTATTTTGTTGTTTTAAGCTGTTATTTGGGGTTTTTTACTCGCCTGCGGTTAAACTGAAGGTTTGTGATTTTAGCAATTTAGACGAGCGCGTGGTTTTATGGATGACTCTGGTTTTTTGAAGCTTCAGAAATTGTAGTAACTGAATTGCAAAAATATGATTTGTTTTTGTGGTTGTTATGGTTAGCTAATCACAATAAATAGGTTGTTTCGTTACTTAAATAACAGTGTAATGCTTTCATTTTATGGACTGGTTAGTGATGTTACACGATATCTTCGATTTTTTTTTTGTTTTAGATCTTTTCCTCCAATATTTTCTTTACCGTTTTGAGAGCAACATTTAATGTGACTGCATGCGTTTGAAACTGTACATATAGCTTCGATTAGAAGAACAGGAGCTGTAACTTAAGACTTTAAAAACTTATACGAGTATTGTGCGTTTTTTTTTATTGATATAAACTAGTGTTGGACTGCGATCCTACCTGATGGTAAGCAGTGATGCAATCATTGATGGTGAGGCGCACTAGTTTATTAAGAGCCTATTTACTGTAGCCTTGAAGACACCCAAATTATAATCTGAAAGACCGGCAGGCAAATTGTTCCAGTCCCTCGATGTACGTAGTTTTAGGCGATTGGTTTGTCTAATAATTACTTGTTTCAGTTCTCGAACCCTTTTATTTGAATTATTTTACTGAAAGTAGAGTATTGACTGGTAGAGAATGCCTTGTTGCATTAAGTCCGCCTATGTACCACTACTGTACATGAAGTTTAAATAAATAAATAAATAAAATGATAAAAAATAATTCACAACAATGAACATCGGTGTCTGATGAATGACTTTAAAAAATCTCTCTCATCTATTTTCTCAAAACCGATTCATAATAAAACACGCTCTGCAACTAATGCAATACTTTTAACGAAGTACATTAATAGATTCATTAAAATATGTTAACAGAACTACGCTCAATCATTTTAATTGACGTCAACAGCTTCCAATCAACACAATCTCAACGTACCCATTAACGAAGTTTTAATCCAATTTAAGTTTATGTCTGTGATATTAATATATGAACAAATATATTAACGTGTTTTGCCGAGGAAGTTTATCAGGAGCGAAATGAATATAAATTGTATGATGAGCGTGATACGGTGGTACAGATCAGAATGTTGTGAGGGGACTTTCAGAGAAACTTGAAGCTAGAACTACATTAGACATGTGTAACACGCCTTTTTTTTTGTCGACGGGGAAAATCATCATTGACGAAACCCACTCTTGGGTGGAGCGGGAGATAGTGTCAGACTCTTACTGACTAAAAACCCCGCGCTGTTCCTTCTAGCCTTCATACCGGGGCTCTAGTTTCCTTTCGGGTAACCCCGACCCCGGTAGGCTTCGACCCTGATGGGCCCCTCCTGTTGCTGACAACTCCTTAAGGCGCGCGGGAACAGTGCGCGCCGTCGACGCCTTGGCTCAGTCCGGACAGTTACCGGACGATCGGACAGCGAGCTACCCATGGCTCGCTGTCCACGTAACACGCCTGATTTGCACGTAGAACAATGTCGCGTGACGTGGATCTAATGTAGCTCTACAAGTCTAGATTCCATATACCATATGTTTTATGTACCGCCAATGTTTGCACGTCCTGCGTTGCAGAATGTGATGACACCATTAATTTAATTCAACCCCCTAATTATGTACCTTATTCTGGCAAAAATAAATGAATTGAACTGAACGGAACTGAACATATAAAATGTGAACGGAGACCGACGCACCCAGATCGACGTGTGTGACACACGTGTGCGCTGTACCTTAGTCAGTTCTTAGTCTATATACAAAGCTATAATGTAATGAAATTAGAGTACATTTTTTTTTTGGCGGTGAGCAAAAACATCTTATGACAACCCCCGCTCTTGGGTGGTGCGGGAGATAGTGTCAGACTCTTACTGACTAAAAACATACCCCGTTCCTTCTAGCCTCTTCATACCGAGGCTCGAGTTTCTTTTCAGATAACCCTGGCCCCAGTAGGCTTCGACCCAGCTGGGCCCCTTCTAAAATTAGAGCACGTTCTTTACTCTAGGATAAAAGAAAAACAAATGTATTTTATACTTTTCTTACTATAGTTTCAGTCAATTCCATTCATCTACTTTTCTATTTGATCGTCCAAATATTCCATTCAACAATATTTTATGTCAGGTAACCTCTCACAAAAAAGTCCTAATACGACAGTTATGAAAAGAAATCAACTTACATATTACCTGTGAGTTGGCACTACCGGCTGTCAAAGAAGATTGTGTCCGGAAAAGTTGTGCCTTATCCCAGTCATACCAACTTAACAGAAAAAATATGAGGTTAGAAAAATAAAACAATTTTTCTTCAGATTTGGGTTTCGAGCAAAAGTTTGTGTGAAAGAAAGAAAGAAAACATGTTTATTCTGCCTGAATAGACGCACAATTTGTTACGGAAAATATACAAAAAAAAAGCAGTTGGTATATATATTTGTTACTTCTTCACGCTCGAACGGCTGAACGAATTTCGAAGAAACTTGGGACAGAGGTAGACCATGATCTGGAATAGCACCTAGGATCATATTTTACTATCGCAGGCGAAGACGCTGGCAGCAGTCAGTAACCGTATAATTGCAAAAAACCCTCTGTCTGTTTGTTACCTCTTCAAGTCAAAAGAGCTGAATGGATTTCGATGAACTAGCCACACGAGGAAACTTTGTCCTGGGTTAGAACATATACTTTTTCGCGTAAGTATAATTCCATATTTTTTGTGAACAAATCCGCGAGCAGCTTGTTTAAATCATTTTGAAATTTCGACGAAAAACAGATACTTTATGGTCAAACCAAAGAGCGAATTTGTTACTCGTTTTTTACGTCAGCGTTAAGTGAGAGTTTAAACACCCAATTTTCCGGGTTTTCACCATATTTTTTTAATAAAGTGTTTAAGACCACTCAGTCCAGTCATTTATTATTACAAAACAGGAAAAAATCGCAATATCTTTTTACTAAGGAAATAATATCCTCTATATTCAAAATCATATCCTATATTCTAAACAGTAACAAACTTTTAATGAAAATCTTTTACAGCGCAGTATACCTGTACAATGAATACTCGTCAAGACGAATCATACGAGCCCAAACCCGATGGTATTGTGTCGTTTAAATACCGAGTTCTTATGGCCACCTTTCGGTTCCATCATCAGATCAGCTCCATGTCATAATAATTTTAAATTGTCATCTGATTTACACATGCATGCAAAATTTCAGTTCAATCGGTAACAGGGAAGTGGGTCAAATTTAATTTACAAGATTTGATTACAGACAAACATCGGGACATGTGAAACTAAATAAAAGCTTGTAAAAAACTTAACTTACTAGCCAGCCAGTGAGCAACAACAATGAGCGGGTTTCTGAAAGAAGTATTTGTAGTGAAAAACGACTCAAATCCTACGTTAATCCGAAATTTTGACGGGTTTGAAGGCTAAACTAGAATTTGAAAAATACTTAAAATAAAATGAAATCATTAGAAATTAGGGATTCTCATACACTTAAAATATAGCATCAATAAATTTATCTGCTAATAACCGCTATCGATAATGTACCCTAAAACTACATACTACATTACCATGTTGTAAAGCTATGGTAATAACTACAAAACCATTGTTTTATAGGAGGCAATGAAAGCTATTTACGAAACGCTATAACTTTTTGATTATAATGTAAAAAAAAACTATAGGAATTTAAAAAAATCTTCACCTGCTAAACAGGTGCATAGCAGAAGATTTTTTTTTAAAACCATAAACCTATAGTTTTTAGTTATTCATATGTAAAATATTAATAAAATATCGTCGATATTCCGAAAAATTTAATTGGCTATCAGGTACGATGTATTTTTAAATAAAGGTATGTATGGGTATCAAAAGTAAATACAGACTGGTGTAGATAAATATTGACCCAAATTTGATTAACCCTTCAGATACCGTCAATTAGAAACACAATAGTAAGACAATAGATGCGCGGCCACCGGTGGTCGCTTGGGGATTCATGAATTAAATTTCGCGTTACACGCACCATATACCTTTATTTGCACATTTTATTGGGTTCGGCTCCGAACTATTGTTTGATTGGCATATTTTTATAAAATTTGAATGTTACATAGATTTTAATATCGCACGTTTTTATTTTGTTTAGATTGTCAACTGAATGAAACAAATATAACTATTGTTTTGATTGCATTATTGATAACTAGCTGCTCCCAACGGTTTCGCCCTCGTGACAGCAGAAAATTATGCCAAGGTAACATACTTTCGGGATAAAAAGTATCCCATGTCCTATTCTAGGACAAGGTCTATCCGTGTACCAAGTTTTCGCTTTTATAATATTAATAAGGATTTCAGAAGTGCGTATATGAATGCCATCCAGTCCAAAACAAAAGTGGACGAGCACCTTCTAGACTTGCTCGTTCCGTCGTTTTCTAAAGTTCAGGCTGGATTGAGATAACAAGTGTCGTCCTGAAATGAAAAAAAAAAACGTATAGTTCACAGTTTAAATGGTCAAAACAACCAGTTCAAATTTCTTTTTACTGACATTTACTTAAAAATCTCGGGACAAGGGCAGGAAGATGATGATGATGATGACTTAAAAATCTGTTCAATTTTATTGGTTTCAGGTACTTACATTTAATAACATGTTTCGTATTTTATAGAATAACGAAACAATCGTGTTTTAACTTAATACAAGTTTTTCAGGCTTCAGTTAAATCAGACAAATAGCTTAGACTAATCAACAGTATTGACCGTAACATTTATAATATCCCGGATATTAAATAGCTCTACAGCTATTGGTCCACACTCACCTGTTTTGCAATATCTAGATACTATCTAATGGACAAATAATAACGTATTTTAATAAACTGGTACTTCATTGTATTTTTGCAATATTAGTAAAGTCAAATATCAGTAAAGTTTTATTCTGTTGATATAAGACATATTTATAATTCCATAGAAAAACTTATTTGCTTCGTCTAATGTAGGAAATCTTTACAAATTCAATTATGTGCAAACGAAAAGGAAAAAAAAGTTCCAGCATAAATATAATAACAAAAACTAAAAACTAATATACAATAAATAAACTAATAAAAAAATAAACTGATATACTAAATACTAAAAAGAAATACATTTTACTCTCATTCATTAACAAATTTTTCATAATTTTAGAAATAAATCTGTTGCTAGATAGATACTACATAATCCGCTTTGAGAATTATGAATAAAATTATTATTGATAAAACTTCGAAAACCGAACATTACGAGTAATATAAATTAACCAGTAATATGGCAGATCAAATGAAAATCTAAAACAAATACATATCGTGGTTTTCAAATACCAATATATTACATCATTTGCACAGGATTTGAGTAAAATTAATATATTTTGCCAGCAGCGATATTTTATCAACCTTTGGCCAATTAATCCCTTTTGAAAATAAACAGCAAATCTACTAAAGCTTTTGATCAGAATTACATGCGATTTTCTGTAAATTATTATGTTTGTATAATATCCACATCAAATTTCCTGATTTACGTTTGGCGTTTGAACTTTTCACTAATTATTGAAATGCAATCTTTGCTGAATATTGATAATTTATTTATTTATTTGAACTTCACGTTCAGGTAAAATTTATAAAACCGCGGTGAGTGAGACCAACTTTACTCTACGGCTGCGAAGTCTGGCCGACAACTAAGAGACACGAGCAGAAACTATATACAACGGAGATGCGTATGCTGCGCTGGTCAGGTGGGGTTACTCTTAAGGACAGAGTGCGTAATGAACATGTGAGAGGGAGCTTCGGAGTGGCCCCATAACCCATAAAATTTGTGAGGCTAGATTGCGATGGTACGGTCATGTTATGAGAAGACCAGACGATCACGTGATTAAAAGATGCATCTCCATCGCTACAAGAAAGAAGGGAAGAGGAAGGCCTCAAACAACCTGGCTGTCGATTGCCCTGAAGGGCATAAAAGTATTGGGACTTCACAAACAAGACGTTCGAGATAGGCATTAGTGGCGTGGCATGATTGGGAAAGCTGACCCCGCATAGCGGGATGAAGGCGAGGCAGAAGATGAAGATTTGAACTTCACGTTCAAAATACTACATTGTGGTATGTGTGCACAATAAATAAATAACAGATATATCAAGTAGAATATATAGTACTATAAAATAAACCAATCATAAAAATAATCGGGCAAAAAAAAGCTACTAAAATTACTAAATAATCTCAGGGCTTCCCCTAGGTTCAATATTAAGCCCAATTATTTTTAGATTTTCTTTTACATTTAAATCTGAAAGTATAATTTAGACATAAAGATCAGAAATCGTTAGGAATAGTAAGATACATTAGAAGGTAGATAACAGCATATTTTAACATAAAACATAGGTACCGAGAACGAGGATTAAGGTCAAGAAAACAAATCTTGTTGTTTCATAAATTTTCAATTTCATACGCAATGGTAGGTAGTGTGCTTCGTCGAGTTAGTGAGAGGTGCAAGTTACAAGGTTAAGCGTTTAAATCATGCATGTTGTAATTATGTATTTTATTGTAAACGTACTATTACGTGTATTACATGCTACGCGACAGCTTGTAGCCGGAGAAGCTTGAAGCGGCTTCAAGCATTTTTTTGTGGCGGCACCGCCACACACGAGCCATAAAAAAGGCCGTCTCAAAAAAAAGCTTGAAGCAACGTTTTTTTGAGGCCCGTGTTTTTGTGAAAATTCTTTGCTTAGCTTAGTTGTTGTTGAAGAATTTGAAACTAAATGAAAAATAAGCATACTCTAAATAAAAATAACAGGGTTCTTAAGTTTTGTTGGGATGATGCCAACTATCTGAATAATGAACACCATGTTAATGCTCGTTTAAGTTAAATGTATACAACAGAATATAACATGTATTTCCTATATTCAATCAGAGTTTAAAAGACGATTTCTGGTCTGAGTGTCTTTGTGTAAAGTTGTCTACATATGTGTATTTACATTTTTGTGAATACACCCACGGTAGAAGAATAAATCTAAATATAATAATGTAACAACAGATACAAAAAAATACGACGATGCAAGAATAAATATATAACGTTCCAAAAGTTTAAAACAGAACAGAACACATGACTTGCACCACAAATCCATCAGGAATAAAGTAGCCGTAACAGGCACCGTACAACAATATAGGTAAGGTATTCCGCCAACATTCTACCACCTGACATCACGGCATAAATTCCAGAACTACCAATAACGTATTCCTCTAGAAATTCCATAAAACTTCGCCTGTATTCTTGAGATTTGATAATAATGGTTTCATGGTACTGTGATCGATGTTTGGTTGGAAATTGCTTTTTGACTTTGGCGTACGGTTCTGGAAAATTACCATCTTTGAAATAGTTAAAATTGGAATAGAATTTTTTTCCTTAACATTTGAGAAGATATTGCACTTATTTTGGAACTATGTGGGTTCCAAAATAAGTGCATTATCTCATGAGACACCATAATCATTTATTCATCAACATCGTCATCATCATTTCAGTGAAAAGACGTCCATTGTCACAAATAAACCTCCTACAAATGTCACCACCAGGAACGTTCCTAGCGTCTCGCATCCATTGGATTCCCGCGACCCTTACCAGGTCATCGGCTCACCAAGTAAGAGGCCTTCCAGTGCTTCATCTTCCGACACGCAACTATCATTTTAGAACCTTTCGGCCCCAACGGCCATTACTTCTGCGAGCAATGGACTCTGTCCACTGTCACTTAAGTTTGGCGATTTTTAGGCTGTTTATTATTGGCAATATCGTCATTACTGATGCGATCACGCCAGGGAATTCATATGGCATAGCATAACATATGTAATGTTGACAATTAATGGCATACTTGCTGAAATGGTTAAATATGACATGGTTGACATCCCACCCATACGCACAAAGCGTTTTGGGAACACATTTATTGTGCGTGCAGCCAAGGAGTGGAATTCCCTGCCGGAGTCTATGTTTCTTGATAGCTACAACTTGGTGGTCTTTAAGTCAAGAGTGAATAGGTTATTTCTAGGCAAGCGTGCTCCATCGTCGAGCACATCATCGCTTACCATCAGGTGAGATGGAGGTCAAACGCGTGCCTATCAATAATAGAAAAATAAAAAAATATAATCGCGCATGGATAAGGTAGGTTAGAACACTTTTTTTAAAAGAGTAACCATGAAGTTTCTTGCCGGTTCTTCTCCATAGGAAACGACCAATTTGAAACCATGCACTAGCTTCTGACGTTTTGTAAGTGCCCATGTAGGCCTAAGTGAAACAGAATATTTTGACTTTGACTTTGAACAGTGACCATTAAAGCCAATGTTATGAAATCATTTAGGTTAAAAAAAAATTCAAAGTGTAGCACTCGGAGACTGCCGCGGTAAAGCTATTGCATAGATTATTTGTGATTGAATTTGATAAGTTGCTATGACAACCATTTAGTGGGGGGTGTTAGGTTTTTTTCGTTACGGAATTTCTGGATTCGGTCTTCACGCTCAAGGCCCGCGATAGAAGCTATGCAATAGCTTAAAAGTTTATTTCTCTCTGTACCTATATCTTAAATTTTGTCAGGCGTAAGTGGTGTTAACTGCTGTTTAATTTGAAAAATAAGCGCGTACACATTACAAAATATACACCATCAGTACTCAGAATTCGTGTATACATTGTAATTGCAGATTTTAAAATAGCAAGACATGAGCAGTTTCCTATGGCTGCGGTCAAGACATGTATAGAATGGAAATACGCATTTTCGACCCATATATCTATCTGAACATTGTCATTTTCGCTACACGCAGTCGTTAATCCGTCACTTCGTAGCCTGGTAATTAGAAATTACGTTGATTGTGACTAACAAAGATCTAAGGTGCACGAATACCGATTACGTTCATACTCGCAAGTCACATAAAATATAATCAGCGCGTGCCTTTTCATATCTGGGCCGGCTTAGAGGCTCCCGGCTCCCTCAGAATCGCATGAAGTTGTATTAAATTAGGATAAAACACATCGGGTAACCACACCTAACACAGAAAAGAACGTTTTCTTTTGTCATTGAACAGAGGAAAAAGAAGTATTATTTTGGTGTAGCCTATTCACAGACATGGACTTTATTTACAGAAATTGTTGGTTTGTCCGTTTGTTTTTATTTATTTAATCTTCATGCAACATAAACCAACCCGCACAAGGCCCGCGTCGTGGATTACGGCCCATTCCCTCTCCTAGAGAGAAAGCCTGAGTCTCAACAGTGGGAACACTATAAGGCCGACTATGCTATGCAACATAAAGTACAAAGTCAGACATGATGCTTTAGGCATTCTCTACCAGTAACCTAAGGTGGTGAAGAGACAATTTGGTAGGAGCATAAAAAGTAAATGTTGCCTATTTATAAAATAAGAGTAAAAAACCGTAGGTACATATTATAGTTAAAATAAACATACATATGTTTAACATTCATTTTTTTTATGTGGGAAATAATCCAATAACTTAATCTAATCTGGGATGGAGCGAGAGAGTGTCTCGGATTTTTACTAACTCACTGTGTCCTTCAGTTGTCCTTTGCGTGCCTGGACAGCGAGTAATCTCTTCAGAAGTCGACCCATGGTCCTAACGAGGATTTGCGGACGTTTACCGGACCGTAGGACGGCGAGCGACCCATTTCTTGCCGTCCGTAAGCCCACGCCTACGAAGACTGGTGGTCGGAATCTCGGCCAGAAGGGAGGGAGGAGACTTACCGCCATGATTACCGCATGCTAAGCCCTCTATCGTTACTAAAAATATATAATTGCTGAGTTTGTTAGAAATAACCTTTAACCACATTGGCTAATAAATGTAGGGCTGGCTTTTAAGCCAAATTCTAAGAATAAGGCTCCGATAACCATCCCTAAATTAAATATTCTGTGAACGGATTTTAATTATCAAAGTTAGTTGTTAAATAAATTAGTTTATCTCAGTTTCGTATATCTTATTTGATCGCTGTAGTTAATTTATGAATGTTAAAAACTATTTTAATCAAATTTAAATCATAATTTGATTGAAAAGTTCGTAAAGAATATTTAAGAAAGTTAATTCTTGTCTTGATTAAGATTTTGAGTACGATTTTGTGTATGAATTGTCTATTTTTATTTAGACGCCGTTTTAGCAAAGCATTTGTAAATATCGGCTATTTTTTCACCGTACACAAGTTTGAGAAAGGCAGATCAATGCAATACCTTTTTATTGTTTACTAGGTTTGCCCGCGCGGCTTCGCTACCGTTCTTCCCTACTCCACCCTACTATACCCAACTCTACCCTACTCTACCCTACTCTACCATACTCTACCCTACTCTACCCTACTCTACCCTACTCTACCCTACTCTACCCTACTCTACCCTACTCTACCCTACTCTACCCTACTCTACCCTACTCTACCCTACTCTACCCTACTCTACCCTACTCTACCCTACTCTACCCTACTCTACCCTACTCTACCCTACTCTCCCCTACTCTCCCCTACTCTACCCTACTCTACCCTACTCTACCCTACTCTACCCTACTCTACCCTACTCTACCCTACTCTACCCTACCCTACCCTACCCTACCCTACCCTACCCTACCCTACCCTACTCTACCCTACTCTACCCTACACTACCCTATTTTTTTTTCCATAAGAACCTTCTCCTCACAATAACAATCTCAACAAAAAAAAAATCAGTCAAATCGGTCAAGCCGTTTTCATGCCAAGTCGTGACAACGGAAAACGGGGGTCATTTTTATATATATAGAAGATAGATAGATAGACTAGCTGCTCCCAGCGGCTTCGCCTACGTGATAGCAGAAAATTATCCCAAGGGAACATATTTCCGGGATAAAAACTATCCTATGTATAGGACATAGGATACTTTACTCCAGGACATGGTCTATCTGTGTACCAAGTTTCATCAAAATCGGTTCTGCCATTTAGACGTGAAGACGTAACAAACAAACAAACTCACTTTCGCTTTTATAATATTAGTAAGGATTGAGAATCGTCAAATAGGGATTATTTCCCTCGCTCTGGGAGGAGCCGTAGGGTTTGTCAGATTTTCATTGACTAAGACCTAGCTGTGTTCGTTCGGTTGCCCTTCTTTCGCATACAAAGAGTTCTAATACATTTGCCTCGTAAAGATGAAAGATGAAAGTTCGTATATGCGTATATTTGTTATTACTTCACACTCAAACCGCTAAACGGATTTGGAGGAAATTTGGCGTAGGGACAGACCATATTCTGGAATAGCAAAGGATACTGGATATATTTTATATTTTTCGTCTTTTACACGAGCTGACAATAAGTTCGTATAGCTTAGTAAATAATAGTCACCGTAGGTTTAGGCTTGCGAACGACGAGCGATGGGTCGCTCGCCGTCCGGCCGTCCAGTAATCGCCCGGACCGAGCCCGAGTCGTCGATGGCGCGTGGTGTCAGCAAAACCGTAGGAGCCCAGGGTCGTAGCCTACTTGAACCAAAAAAAGTATCTCCTACCAAAATTTTACTACAGTACATCATCGCTTTTCATCAGGTGGGATAGTGGTCAAATGCGTGTCTATCCATAATTTAAAAAAAAACAGTCAAATAAACAAAAAATGTGGTTAAGCGCACGAACCCCAAGTCTTAACCGCTGAATATTGCATCCGATATTCGGTTTCCCCTCACCACCGACTCGACAACTGTCAACGACTGACAGATATCTGATTTCTCAATTTACCGATTGAATCAACCATTTCATTCCTATATATTTATTTAAATAAATCCCTCCATATAGGGTAAAGGGAGATATATTGGTGGTATAAGTAATGTGTTTAGTTTAACTGTATGGTATAGGTACCAGCACGAATCTTAAGCGCTGACCTTCACTTGCGCTGAAGTCAAATATCGGGCCTATTTACTGGTATGAAGTGAGACGCGGGGGTGGGGAGCGTCAGAGGTGGGCTCGCCGCGCCATCGTGTCATAGCCGTCACTCATGATTCATTCCCTGCGCTTGCTGCATGTATCTAACAACGACGACGATTGTCTGGCCAATGGATGGAATGCACAAAGCGATCCCCACTCTGACACCGAGCGCTCAAGATTCGTCCCGGTACCTATATTGTGTTTAAAAAATAGGTATAGGATAGAGTTTCCTGTGTATGTTATAATAATAATAATATAATATAATAATATTCCACAACTATCACACAACGCCGTCTAGTCCCAAGCTAAGCAGAGCTTGTGTTATGGGTACTAGATAACTGATAAACATACTTATTTATTTCTAAATACATACATTTTATAGATAAATTACACCCAGTTGTCACTAGTATGAAGATATTTATCCTCCTCACGCTCGTAACAACTCGCTAGCGCTGTCTCATGGATGTGCTCGCTTGGAACTGTGTGGTATTCTGTTTTAAAATAAATATAACGACATTACTTATATCACCACTATATCTCCATTTACTATATTTATTTTTTATTTTTACAACACAGTTGTACGAAGAAAAGACTCTTTTTGTTTCTATTGATAGTCTCGTTCTTGTCCTCAAGCTCACCTTTTTTTTCGTGGTGGCCAAAAATAATCCAATGACACCCCCCGCTCTTGGGTGGAGAGGGAGATAGTGTCAGACTCTTACTCACTAAAAACCCACCCCGTTCCTTCTAGCCTTCATCGCTCGTCACTCATAAATAAAGCCGTTTTGTATCGTTGAAAAAATTTAAGCAATTAGACCAGTACTTCCAGAGATTACCTCCTACAAACAAAAAAATAAACTTTAACTATTTGTAAAATTAGTGTAGATTAGATTAGCGCCTATATTTAGTAGCTACCACTATATTATATAAGTACTAGCTTTTGCCCGCACGGCTTCGCTCCCGCTCTTCCCTACTCTACCCTACTATACGCTACTCTACCCTAGTCTACCCTACTCTACCCTACTATACGCTACTCTACCCTAGTCTACCCTACACTACTCTACCCTACTCTACCCTACACTACTCTACACTACTATACTCTACACTACTCTACCCTACTCTACTTTACTCTACCCTACTCTACTCTACCCTACTCTACCCTACTCTACCCTACACTACTCAACACTACTCTACTCTACGATGCTCTACCCTACACTACTCTACACTACTCTACTCTACACTACTCTACTCTACACTACTTTACCCTACTCTACCCTATTCTACCCTACTCTACCCTATTCTACCCTACTCTACCCTTCTCTACCCTACTATACCCACCAAACTTCACATAAACCATCTACTAAATAGTCCGAACAAAGCCTAAAAATTTGGTTTGGGTAGGTGAGCCCGTTCTTGAGTTATAAAATAACAACGAAAAGTGGCATTGATTTTTATATATATAGATACTCGAAAATAGCCCCCCCCCCCCCCTTAAATATAGTTTGAACTTAAACTTTACAAACAATTTAATAAAATATGTCAGAATATACTAATTAATTCTATTATTCCAGTCTCAAGTTTATTATTTATTGATTAAAACTTTATGCCGTACAAAAGTACAAAGGCGAGATTAATGTCTTAGGCATTATTTACTAGTCGAACAAAGGTAGACAGACAACATGGTAAGTGCATCTTCCCCAGCAGGTTCGACTGAAGCCAAGGATTTGTTACTGAAATGAAGATTCAGCCCCGGTACGAAAGGCAACGATGGAACAGTACCCCTAGCCAAATTGCTAATCTAAAATAGTTAACGCTAATAGAAAGCTTCAAATATACGGGAATGACGTCATCTCAACGCTCAGTTACGTGGTCAGAACAAAACAATTGGCGGCAAGTGTGGTGACCTACCACATAATTATCATATCGGTGATATTAGTTAACTTAATGATTATATAAAACTAACCTAACTTAATATTATATAATTATAAATTAAAGGAACAAACAATAATATTATATAAAATCAATACTAACATTCAAATTATTTACATTAATATAATCATTTAACTAATATGTTCAAACAAACATACGGACAAACTTTGTCATATTAGTTAAATCCTTATCGGCGAGTGACGTAAGCTTTTGTTCTGGCTCTGGCGCTGAGAGCCAGCCGGCCGCGCACTGCGTGCGTGAGCGAGACAGACAATCGTCCGTCGCGCTCGCTCGCGCCGCTCGCGCAGGCCCGGTTGAACAGTGAGCCCACAGCTTCTGTCGTGCGTGCTAGCTACCTTTTTTATAATATACCGCCTAGCTTTCGCCGCGTTTTTTATGTCTGATTGTGCTTTCCGCTATTGCTTTTTCTCTGCTTGTATACTATCCTATCTGTCTGACTCTTACCCCTTCTATCTGTGAACTCTTGTGTGTGTGTAATTCGTGTAAGTGGAAATAAACTCATTTCTTCCTGCCACCGTGAGTACTGGTTTCATTTGTGCACACACAACCTACATTGGTGACCCCGACAGAACACCATGAGTCAGCAGCGAGAAGCAAAAACCGCAAGTCACGATGACCGCTCGGGATTGGGAGTCGAAGTACATCGCGTCGGAGTGAGGGTACCTCCTTTTTACCCCGACAAACCGGCGCTATGGTTCGCGCAGCTGGAGAGCCAGTTTGTACTGGCGAACATCACAGCGGACGCCACTAAATACCATTACGTAATGGGTGGCCTGGACCCCGTATACGCAGCCCACGTGGAGGACATTGTCGAGGCTCCAGCAGCCCCCGACAAGTACGAGCGGTTGAAGACCGAGCTGGTGAGGAGGTTGTCGGCATCCAAGGAAAAGAAGGTGCAGCAGCTCTTGACGCACGAGGAGCTCGGAGACCGTAAGCCCTCACAATTTTTGCGACACCTGCGCCCACCAGACCATAACACCCGGTCTGGACGGAGGATCCTCCCTTTTCAACGGAGGTTTGTGGGACTTTACTCTCTGTTCCGCCTACCTCCAAACTGGTGACCCTCGACAAAGAACGTCAGCGCAGCCTTCGTGCAACTACTACTTCGTGACGTCATCATCACTTCCTCAAGCTTTCGAGCAACGAGCCATACAGCCAGCACCCTCGGCTAAGGATCCTGACTACCAGTATGCCTACCTGGTCATACCTGGTCATCACCTCAGCCGCATCACCGACCTTGGCTTAGCACACCGCACCTTCGGCCAGTCATATGAAGAGCCATGAAGAACCTCTCCTGGTCGACGCCAGCAATCAAGCCCTACGTCGCCCAAGCACCGCTCCGACTCACTGGAGCCAGCAGCACTACTCCGACTCACTGGAGACAACAGCATCGTCCCGACTCACTGGGACAGCACCACCCCGACTCACTGGGGCATCATCCCGACTCACTGGGACAGCACCACCCCGACTTACTGGGGCATCATCCCGACTCACTGGGACATCATCACCCCGACTCACTGGGGCATTATCCCGACTCACTGGGGCATCACCGCAGACAGTTCCGACTCACCGTGAACTATGCGGCATCGGTTCCGACTCACTGGAACCAACCTACCGCTGGCCTGGCACACATCAAGAAGCATCAAGAACCATCGATCTCCGATCTCCGGAGGGGAGTGATGTAGCGACATCTATGACGCCGAAGACGAACTACGAAGAAAATACGAAATTCTGCATCGCGCAATCAAAGTTCTCCGCGCGATTTGAACATATACGACAGTCCGACATCAACTATCGGGCAGTCGCCCACCAGACTAACACCTGTTTGGCCGGAGGATCCTCCCTTTTCAAAAGGAGGTATGTGGAACTTTACTCTCTGTTCCGCATACCTCCAAAGCAGTTTAGAGCGGGTTTTGTCATAAGATGATTTTCCCCATCGGGAAAAAAAAAAAAAAAAAAAAAAAATACCTCCAAAGCAAGTTCAACTCGAAGCGTTCGACGCAAGCGAAACGGTTGTAACTTGGCTAGGGGGGCTGGAGTGTGTTTTTAGTCAGTAAAAATCTGACACTATCTCCCGCTCCGCCAAAGAGCGAGGCAGGTCATTGGATGATTTTTCTACCGAAAAAAAAAATGTTTAATGAAAACAAAATACAAAGTAGTATTAAAAAGATATGAGCACGAAAGTATATAAAAATTATGTATATATTATATGTTTCGATATTGATTGAGACTAAGATGACTAAACTTACTCAGGTCGCAATATCATTACTGCAACTTTTAGGTGTGAGCTATATATTTTGACTTAATTATAGCATACTAAAAGTTTTTTTCTGGATTCTGATAAATAAGCCTAGATTAAAGGGTGCCTTCAAATTGGTCTCAAAGTGCCGCGCGACAGCAGCGCGGCTGCAGCGCTGCGGCCGCTTTTTTAGTTAGGAAACCATCTAATGACTTCTGCTCTAGGGTGGGTAGGGAGAGCGTGTCAGACTTTTACTTCGACCTTTTAAGGAGCGTGTGGAACACTACGCCCATCGACGACACGGGCTCCCGGACATCTGTACAGCGAATTACTCATTGCTCGTTGTTTGCAAGCCCACGTCTACGATGGCTCCACTGCATATGCCTGCCACGTCAAATAGCAAACTAAGTGACGTCAAAGGCATATGGAATCTTGCTTAAGTTTATTAAAGACATGACCTAGCTCCAGACCATATACTCAAGCCTTGAACTTCTGCCAGTCACCTGCCACAGCTATAAGGCGACAATTCAATTCAGGGCACGCGCAAGCAAGTTGATCTCGTTCCATTATCGGGTCTACGGGGAAATCGGTGGCAGGTACATAAACAACTCAATCGAGTATTGTTCGGTCAGTTCGGGGTCAATTTTTGTTTCGTATTGTTATGTATATGGTATATATATCCAGACACAGAACAAATGATCGTGCTCATCACACAAACATTTGTAAGAATCAAACCCACGACAGGAGCCAGGGCCACTAACCACTAGACCAACAGGCCAGTCAACATTGACCAAATTGGCTAAAATTTTTTGATTCTCTAGGAAGTATTTGAAGCCCTGTCTTGTCT
Source organism: Mythimna lalbum (assembly GCA_949319445.1). Lineage (NCBI taxonomy): Eukaryota > Metazoa > Arthropoda > Insecta > Lepidoptera > Noctuidae > Mythimna > Mythimna lalbum. Next base: position 4,300,972 of record OX439357.1, on the reverse strand, counting down.
CCCTTGGGTGGTTTCCGAGATAAACTTTGTATATCACAAAATATGACATGCATAGAGAAGCTTGTGAGGTTTAACCAGAAAAATCAAGATAGCCTAAAGGGCTGTTGGTCGATGACATCGCAGTCACGGAAACTACACGAATGAGGGTCGCATGAAACCGACGAAACAAATATGAGAAAAAAATGTGTGTATCTAATAATATATCATGGTTAATACTTTCTGGCGTCCAATATTTATTTTTCCGTTTTAGTCACGTTTTAGACTCGTTACACAAGTTTTTAATGAAAGTCATATTTACTTAGCAAGCTTTTATAGCTCAGTATACCTATATAATTAATACTCGTCAAGACGAATCATACGAGCCCAAACGATGGGGTTGTGTCGTTTAATTAGTATATTGCTGTAACCACTTTCCGGTTCCATCTTCAGATCAACTCCATGTCATAAAAATTTTGCATTGTCATCTGATTGACATATGCATGCAAAATTTCAGCTCAATCGGTAACCGAGAAGTGGGTCAAATTTAATTTACAAGATTTGATTACAGACAAACATCGGGACAGGTGAAACTAAATAAAAGCTAGTAAAAATAAAATGCTCGTTTTGACATCTGAGAAAGACCATAATGTAGGTAATTTGAATCGAAACTAAAAGAAATAATAAGGTAATAATATTAGGGGTCCGATGTAGTAAGTAGCTATTTTAGTAGTAGCTACACTAAACGGACAAGTCGCTAGGTATTCAAAATACAAATGTCAAAACGGGCCTTTTAATTTTTAACAAGTTTAGTAGAAAAACATATGCTGCCAGCGTAGGTAGCGGATGGCGAGCAATGGGTAGCTCGCCTTCCGATCGTCCGGTAGCCGTCTGGACCGAGCCCAAGTCGTCGACGGCGCGTACTGTTCCACGCGCGCCTCAAGGCGATGTCAGCAAACCTTAGAGGCCCAGCAGAGCCGAAGCCTACTGGGGCCACGGGCAGTATGAAAATGAGTATCGGGGCCCTGGGATAAAGGCAAAGAAGGAACAGGAGTAGATTTTTAGTCAGTAAAAGTCTGGTGGACCGATGACCTGGTGAAGGTTGTGGGACGCGCAGGATCGATCGTTGTGGTGACACTTGGGGGAGGCCTATGTCCAGCAGTGGACGTCTGTCGGCTGAAATGATGATGATGAAAAGTCTGGCACACCATCGCGCCCCGTCCAAGAGCGGGGGACTTCATAAGATGATTGCCTCACCTAAAAAAAAGTAGAAAATATAAATGCTCAGTTTTGCGACCAATTTGCCTAACACACTATTACTTAAGTTTCCCCCAGTTTACTCATAACATAAAATAAGAAGACATATTGTAGAAAAAAAAAATGCTTCACAAATAAAAAGAAATATGGAAAGTTATCAACGGAATCTCACTGGTAACCACCTGTGTCTCTGAACATTCTTCAACCCCGGGAGGCTTTATTTATGACCTCATTGCAAGCTTTCATCGCTTTGTTCTCCTTTTAAAGATTGTAATCTTCTATATATATAAAAATGACCCCCGTTTTCCGTTGTCACGACTTGGCATGAAAACGGCTTGACCGATTTGGCTGATTTTTTTTTGTTGTGATTGTTATTGTGAGAAGAAGGTTCTTATGGAAAAAAAATTAGGGTAGTGTAGGGTAGAGTAGGGTAGAGTAGGGTAGAGTAGGGTAGAGTAGGGTAGAGTAGGGTAGAGTAGGGTAGAGTAGGGTAGAGTAGGGTAGAGTGGGGTAGAGTAGGGTAGAGTAGGGTAGAGTAGGGTAGAGTAGGGTAGAGTAGGGTAGAGTAGGGTAGAGTAGGGTAGAGTAGGGTAGAGTAGGGTAGAGTAGGGTAGAGTAGGGTAGAGTTGGGTATAGTAGGGTGGAGTAGGGAAGAGCGGGAGCAAAGCCGCGCGGGCAAAGCTAGTAATATATGAAAGTAGGGAAAAAGTTGTGAAAAGACGAAAGTTCCTTACTTATCAAACTAAGTTACAGAGGTGGTGTGCAAAATGATGCTAATGTTTTATTTAGTTTTCTTGTACGAGCTTCGCACTACAGGATTTCTCTTTGGAAAAAAATACAGCCGACTTCAATACAAAAACCGGGCAAGTGCGAATCAGACTCGCGTACTGAGGGTTCCTTAAAAAACTTAGATATGAAAATAGTTCAATTCCCGAATTGAGTTACGAAGATTTTTACGAAACGCAAAAAAAGTGTTTTTTGTTTGTGACGTAACCTGCTATGAGATTTCAGGATTTTTGATCAACGAAATTTTAATTCCTTTGAGAGTGATAAATGTACGGTTTTTGCGACATAAGCGACCGTATCTTTGTTTTTAGTTAACTTAGAAGTTTGATTTTTTCACAGCTTCAAGAAACGCAGACTCGAGTATATGATTTTAATTTCGCGTTCCCGAGATAAAGGATCTTGACAGATAGACACCGAAGTGATCCTATAAGGGTTCCGTTTTTTCACGGAACCCTAAAAAGAGCTGTCTAATAAATTACGGATATATGTAATGTTATTCATATACAAGAAGTAGTATTCAGAATCAATAAAGAATTCGTTGAAAAAAATTGTCGGAAATCATCGTTTCTTCATTATTTTACTAATTGTAATAATTTTTCAAATTGGTCCCGTCGTCTTCACATAAATCGATGGTCTCTAAGTCAAGCTATCTGATGTGTATCAAAGAATTAATTTAACATTTTTATATAATTTTGCTATATATGTGAAAAATTCTTTTAATTTTTAAATAAAATATTAAAATAAGAAAAATTAACTTGGTTTTTAAAATAAAATATTAAAATAAAATTTATATCTTGACTATAATTTAATTTACCCTTGTACTGTGACTATGATTTTGCTTGTACCTTATTATAATTATACCTATATTATGTGTTTACCTCAGGCTAGACAAAAATCTCATCCAATTATAGTTTAGAATAAAAGTCATATCACTCCGTGTTCTAACGAGACCTATGTTTGAAGCTTAAATTATAACCACAGTACCTAGTTAAAATATAATTATTTAGGTTTTGTTTTGTTCAACATACCCATTATCATTATAATTTAAGCCAAATGACGTCTACATTGTCAACATTTTGTAATTTTTAATAGGCGCTTTTTCGAATGACAGCGATGTGGAGGATTATCGACGCCTAAGTGGATTTCGTGTCTTTGTATTATATGTATTATATATAGTTAGGTTCAGTATAAAAGTATTTGTCTACACTAATATTATAAAGAGGGAAAATTTGTATTTTTGTATGTAATGAATAAACTCAAGAATTACTGTGGCGATTTCAAAAATTCTTTCACCATGGAAAAACTACATTCACCCTGAATAACATGGGCTATATTTATTGCTAGCAATGATTAGGTATCCTTACAAAACCCCATGTGAAGCCGGGACGGGCTGCTATAAGTTAATATTTAAGTTTGCTAAAAAATAACCATCAAAGAAAAATTCGAAAAAAAAACTACTTATTTTTACTAGATGCATAATTTAACTATACCTACAACAAGACAGGAAAACTATTGATTTTAAGTCCAAGAAATATTACAAAACTTTGCGGCAACCGGACTCTGTTGGTTAGAAGCTAATTCAGTAAAAATCTCGCTACATTGAAAACAGTGCTTGATTGCAATCCTAACGGATGCTACACACGGTGCAGTTTATCGCCAAGTTTGCAGCGCGCTTAAGAAGACTATAGAAACTAAATTCGAGTTTCATGATCTGAAAAAGTGTATAGAATATATATTTACTTAGTCTAGTGAGTGGGTACAGTACTGTACCCCTAGCCAAGTTGCTAATCTGCGATAGATAACGCTAGTAGAAAGCTTCAAATGTACGGGAACGACGTCGCCTCAACGCTCAGTCACGTGGTCAGAACAAAAGAATTGGCGGCAAGGTCAACTCTAACGCGACGTCCTGCGTGAGCGATCTAGACGCGAACGCGAAGCGGCGCGGCGCGGCGCGAAAACAACAAACATTCGAAACCTATTGAAGTGGCCTACGTGACCAAACGCACGTGGGGTGCGGTGCGGAGCGGCGCGAAATGAAGCGAACGCGATCAGTTGGCTTGATATTTTCGCGCGAAGTGGACGCGTCGGCCTTATTTTTTTTCAAGCAAAAATTGAAAAAGTGAAAGTATTGCAATTATGTACATACTTACTAATTAAACTTAATTAATATTATATGTAATTTCTAACATTTATTTCATAGTTTATTATTTCATAGTTTTCTTACCTCAAAGTCACCATAAGTCGTTCTTCTACAGAAATAGGTTCCTAAAAATTTGTTGTAGTAAAATGCAGAATAGGTTTAACCCTTCAGATACCGTCAATTAGAGACACAATAGTAAGACAATAGATGCGCGGCCACCGGTGGTCGCTTGGGGATTCATGAATTAATGGCTTGTACAATATAGTCAAACGTTGTAGGTAACATTCGACAGTATTCCTTGAACAACAGGGGTTGAGTACGTAAATCCTGGTACAAATTATGAAATTCCCCATGAGTATGCCTTTCTAAGTACACAGTATTAGTTCCACTTCTCTGCTTTATACACTTCTTCAATATTTCATATTTAAGATATGAATTTTCCAACAACATTAGCTTCCGTCCGTCCATGACAAATGTTTAATGCTAACTGAACTGAACGGCGGCGGAGGGCGCGGAGGGGACGGTTCGCGCGCACGTAGGTCAGAGTAGCCGCATCGCTCCGCATCGTATTAAATTCGCATCGGATCGTTTCGCAATCGCGTTCGCGTTGAGTCGTCCACGTAGGACATGGCGTAAGCGTTCGACGCAAGCGAAACGGTTGTATCTTGGCTAGGGGGGGCTGTTCTTCAAGATAGGATAAAAGGTAATCTGTGTTTAAAAGAGACAGTTGCAATCTTCTGTCATAAATGTCATGTTGTTGGTTGACTAAAGCTAGAACTACATTAGACCGACACACACGTGTGTCACGCCTGATTTGTACGTAGCATCACGTCGCGTGCCGTGGATCTAAAGCATCTCTACAAGTCTAGTTTCCAAATAAAATGTATGGAGACCGACGCGAAATGTAAATGCAATTTTTACTAATTTTGTTTATCCGTTTGCGGACAGCGAGCAATGGATAGCACGCCATCCGGTCGGTAACTGTCCAGACCGAACCCAATTCGCTGACGGCGCGTGGTTTCCCACGCGCATTTTAGGAAGATGCCAGCAAATTGTAGGGGTCCTGCAGGTAGCCTAATGGGTTAAGTAAAAGTGAACCTCGGGGCCTTGGAAAACAAGGCAAAGAAAAAACGTAGGAGTGGGTTTTAGTCAGTAAAATTCTGACCCACCTCGTTCCGCCCAAGAGCGGGAGATGTCATTGGATGAATGAAATCTTTAAGTTGAGAGTGAATAGGTTTCTTCTAGGTAAGCGCGTCCCATCGTCAACCGCATCGTCGCTTTCCATCAGGTGAGATAGCGGTCAAGCACAAACCTATCAACTATAAAAAAACCCACTTAAAAAAAAACTGGCTTTTATTCAAGACCCTAACAATTTCCTTTTCATCGTTTCATCAACCAGTATTGCGCTTCTCACATTTTTATTTAGCTCAGCGTCAGTACAATATAAGAACCCGTCTTCCTACCCAACACAAAACCTTCACAAAATGAAGTGTTCTGATCTCAGACAGGCACACTAACACATAAACACACACACAGCCTTCGAAAATTAGTGGGCAAAAGAGCACTAGCGAATTCCCGCCGGCCCGGCTCTAATTAAATGGCAAAAATCGACTCGAGTCGGCTTGACCCAGTTGTGGGACAATTGAGTAGACGAGAAATGGTTGGGCCAACTCGTCGGAGTGCGGCGTGTGTGTTGGGAGAGGTAGCGGGCTGGTTCGTGTTTGTATTGTGATATAGAGTAACTTTTTGGATAAATATCATATCATCGAGCACTGGCGTAAGGTAGCCAGCCTTTCGGTATTTTACAAGATGCATTTTGGAGAATGTGCGCGGGAATTGCAACACTTTTTTTTTCTCGGTTGGCAAAAGTCATCTTATGACGACCCTCACTCTTGGGTGGAGCGGGAGATAGTGTCAGACTCTTACTGACTAAAAATCCCACCCTGTTCCTTCTATGAAGGCTAGAAGGAACGGGTGCTGTCGACGTGGAATTGCATGACTTGATTCTGCCATCTCCTTTCGACCATCGGACATCCCGTCGTACGGCGAGTATCCACCCTTAGATTGTTGAAACTTCTACGGTTCGGACTAAGTGTTTCGCTTCGTCATTTATACCGCGTACAGCAAAGAATTGGAACTATTTGCCTGCTGCGATCTTCCCGTCTAATTATAATTTAGGTTTCTTCAAGGCTAGAGTGAATACGCTCTAAACTAGTGCGCCTCACCATCAACGAGTGCATCACTGCTTATTATTAAGTGGGATCGCAGTCAGGCAATGGTATATGTAATTTAAGAAAGTCCACCTCTTATACTTTTGTGTGCATAGAGTAGGTATAAATAAAATGAATGTTGCGATGGATGCGTGGTTGACGAGAATGGATAAAGCGAGAAATGAGTATATTAGAGGAAGTTTGAAAGTAACGCCAGTGACTGAAAAGTTGAAAGGAAATCGGTTGTCTTGGTATGGTCATGTAAAAAAAAAGGAATGAAGCGCATATTACTAAAAGAGTTCTGAGTATACATGTGGAGGGATGAAGAGGGAGAGGGATGCCGAAGAAAATATGGCCGGATTGGGTGAGGAGTGATATGAAAGAAAAGGGAGTTAGTGATAGCGTGACGGGTGACAGGACAGAATGGAAGAAAAAAAACAAGTTGCGTCGACCCCAAGTAATATAAGACAAGGGCAGGAAGAAGAAGAAAGAATTTATAAATAAAAAATACCAATAACCAATCACGCCACCAAAAACGCCTGACAGCCAATATTTTTTATTTTTATTATTTAGACTTCAACTGCATTCAATTTGTCAGTAATTTATTTTGTCAATAGTTGTAATTATTTAAATTTTTCCTGCTTTTTTATATAGCCTCTTTTTGGAATGTGAATGTGAGAACACTGTATAATCCACAAACACTTAGATAACTTTCTATTACAACTTACTTTTTTATTTTATTATGATTAATTTTGTGCTTTTGTGTACAGTGTTGACTGGTTTACACTGTTCTTACATAAATCAATCAATATTGTAATAAACACATTTTTTAAAAGAGTAACCATGGAGTTTCTTGCCGGTTCTTCTCCATAGGAAACGACCAATTTGGAACCGTGCACTAGCTTCTGACGTTTTATAAGTGCCCTTGTAGGCCTATATGAAATAAAATATTTTGACTTTGACTTTGAGCCATTTCAAAACCAACCCTCTTGTCGCTTATAGATAAGGCACATACCAAAGTAAAACGTGCAGCTGTAGGCAATCTGTAACACGTAGTAATTAGCTAGATTTTCATACCTTGTTAGAGCAGCGGAAATTATGCCCAACCACCTTTAAATTTATAAGCCTTACTGCGTGCAAATTTAATTTATTTTTAATTTTATGTACTGGGATTTATAATTATTTATAGTTTATTTTGTACTAGCTTTCCGCCCGCGGCTTCGCCCGCGTGGACTACAGTTTATATCGCGCGGGCAGAGACCCGTGCTCAGCAGTGGAATTATAGGTAGCCTATGTGTTATTCCAGTGTCTCTTCTACCTACCTACCAAATTTGATCTAAATCCGTTTAGTAGTTTTTGCGTGAAAGCGTAACAGACAGACAGACAGATAGTTACTTTCACATTTATAATATTAGTAGTGATAGTAGGGATTGAATGAGGTTGGATCAGGTGTCCTTCGAGAAAGCACATCGGATTTGAAGGTCGAAATTTTTTAAAGGTATATCGATTAGAAATGGGCTGAAAATTACGTTTAAGGTAAAAAAAAATGTTCTATAGTGTCAATTTTTAATTTGTCTGTATATAAAAAAAAACTGAAAAAAGGTATTTTTCAGATTTTTTATAAAAACAATTGTTTTATTTTTACCCACAGAGCTTTGCCACAGTGGTCTTTCAAATGGACCCAGAGTCTTACGATAAAACTTCATCCTGCTAGTGGATACGTTTTTCATTTGTCAATTATTTTCACGTTGCTATCAAGCGCGGATCCACCATCGCGGGTACATGGGCATGGCATTTGTTCTATGAGCAATCATGTGCCCTGCCCACTACCACTTAAGTTTGGCGATTGTTTGGGCTATGTCAGCGATCTTGGTTCTTCTTAGGATATTTCTGAACTTATCTAGTTGATTTTCGGGTGACTGTCATTTATGTATGACCTACCAAGTTATTCAGGGCTGAATCTGCGCGTGATTACTGTTGACAATGGCACTGCCTGTTTTTATGTTAGACTATTATCCGATCGACTTCAGTGTATTACTGATTTTTAAATGATTTCATACAAATTGAATATTTTAAATACAAATGACGATATCTACCCGTAGGAAGGTAGGACCCTCCGTTATCTATTTCTCTCAGCATTCTTGTTCATTCAAAGCTCGTCTGTAAGAGATGTCTTTCAGTGATAAAACCGCCCATTGCAGGCTCACTTACGATTAAAATATTTTAGGAATGTTTGGTAAATTGTTATCTCGTATATTTTGTTTTTTTTTTTTTTTCAATAACTAATACAGCTTTGCCCAAAGCTTCTTATTGATATCTTTCTAAAGACTATTAGTTTATTTAACTGACGGCATCAGAAGTTGTATAAATGTAGGTATATCAGACTGTAGCTTAAATGGTTGGATAGATTTAAAACAAGCTTTTAATGAAAATATTTTTTTCATAGCAAGCTTTTATAGCTAGCCTATATAATAATACTCGTCAAGACGAATAATACGATCCCAAACTCGATGGGGTTGTGTCGTTTAAGTACCAAGTTCCTACAGCTACCTTCCGGTTCCATCATCAGATTAGTTCCTTGTCATAATAGTTTTGCATTGTCATCTGATTTACACATGCATGATAAATTTCAGCTCAATCGGTAGCCGGGAAGTGGGTCAAATTTAATTTACAAGATTTAATGACAGACAAACATCGGGACAGGTGAAACTAAACAAAAAACTTGTAATAAAAAATGGCGCAAATGAGGTCTGAATTAAAATTAATTCATATCTTTTCTTTTTGTTTCGTAAATAAAATCCAGTTTTATTTACATTTTCGACACTGCATAAACCTGCCAGGTTCTATTAAAACTTGGTGTACCTACAAGCGAACTATTTAACTTATTTATTAAAATATAAATTCATGAAAACTCTGAAAACTGAAAGTTTAGCGCGCCTGAAAGATTTGTAGTTAGCTTGACTGTTTATTTTTGTGGTTTACCTTTTAAAAATGCTTTTAACCTTACGACTACTTTGAAAGTATTTAGTCGTTTTTTAAATTTAAGAAAATGCAAGGAGTAAATCTTCTTTTTACGATAGAAAATGTTTATATTTTATATTATGGGTCAGTTGATTTTCTTTTAAATGCGAATCATCATCATCATCGTTCCAGCCGAAAGACGCCCACTGTTGGACATAGGCCTCCCCCAAACGTCGCCACATTACAACCGGTCCCATGCGTCTCGCATCCATCGGATTTCCACGACCCTGACCAGCTTATAAGGCCACCTTGTGGGAGGCCTCCCAACGCAGCATCTTCGGGTACGCAATCGCCACTCCAGAACCTTTCATCCCCATCCACCATCTTTTCAATTATGGGAATTGCGAAAGAGATTCTGTGTTCCTAAAACCCAAAAGACAACAAAAGGACACCGGTTGGTTTAATTTTTGTTCAGTAAGTGAAAGTTACTTACCCTCACGCTCTACAATAAAGCAGGAGAAATCATTGAATGATTATCATTGAATGATTTCTCACCTCAAAAAAAAAATAACCATAGTAATTTTGTCTGATATTTGATCAATTACACCGTTTTAAAATGATCAGCAAATTGAAACTACGTTTGAAGAGTTGCCAGTATTAAATTCCACAACAATGATGACGATCCAGGCAACACAGCTGTCGGAGTTTTTGGCGGTATTTTAACGAGTGAACTTCGGTAGCGGTTTTAATTATTCGCAAATTAACACCTAGTATATTTAGGTGTATGCGATGGAAAATTGCTGCAGTTTTGTATTTCAAGTGTCTACGCAACTCGATAATATAGCACGAAGAATCGTTATACTTAATATCGGTATGGCCCAGTAGTTAAGACATACCGCAAATACGGCGAGCAAGGTGTAGCTCGCAGTCCGACCATCCAGTAACCGTCCGGACCGAGCCCAAGTCATCGATGGCACGTAGTGTTCCACGCGCGCCTCAAGGAGATATCAGCAAACCGTAGGGCCCCAGCAGGGTCGAAGCCTACTGGGCCATGGATTCACTTCTGAAAGAAGACCTGGTCTTGGAATAAAAGGCAAAAAAAACGGTGTGGGTTTTTAGTCAGTAAGTTTGACACTATCTCCCGCTCCGCCTGATACGATACATGTAATAACATTGTGGCGAGAGAGAGCACGGCACTTTTTTGGACTAGTTCGGAAAATAGTCTAATGCGTGCCTAAAAGCTATAGAATAAGAGTGGGTTTTCGAGTAAGTGTGGTGAAAAAAAAGTCATGATGATCTGACAACTTTTAAACGCTTTTAGATATGCTGATTATGTTTAATTTTATGGATGAATTACCCCTAAATGTTAGAATAAACACAACATTTTCTGGAGCATTTCTGTGTAATGTAACGTTCTTACACATGGTACAATACAGGCAAAAGCTCAGTTTCCAAAGCATTTCCATGTAATGTAACGTTCCTGCGAATGCTCGGCGTTATGTTACGGATAAATGCTCACAGCAAGTGTGCATTTACCAACATTTCGTTGTACCTTGCGTTCATTCTTTTTTGAAATGTCACCCCGCAACCGCGCATCGCCTGCACTCGTGGCTCGACGAAATGTTACACCAATACGCTCGACGAAATGTTACACCAATATGCTCGTTGGTTTGTAACAAAGAGGCGAGCGTGCTCGACGTTTAGTTCGTAAAAGGATGATACACTAGAACATATCATAGAGCGGCTCGTTGTTCTGTTACAAGTAAATGTTGAAGTATACTCACCTTTTATATTAAAATGAAAAAGTTCATTATTTAGTTCAGTAGAATTATTTACACAAACTAGTAACTCGTACTTTTAAATACAGACAAAACATCAACAACAGAAGTCGCGTTCAACTCTAATTTACTTATACTAATTGCTCAAAAGGACAATTCTTTATTTGAAGAGACGAGAAAAGAAAACGGCGTCGTGCTCTAGTCGACGCTTTAGCGGACAAGCCCGAGTGGGCACGAACACTTCCGAAGTTTCACGAACACTGCCGTAGTTGTACGAAGAACTTTCTTATTACAGTCTGCTTTAAATGCAGTGTAGTAGCGAAGTTGGTGCAGCTATTACAGTTTGAAGTAAAGTATTTCTTTAGACTTGAATATGAACGAGTATTCAGTAGTATGTAAGTCGAGTTTTTTTAATGAAATTAGTGCCTGAAAAAAAAAACAGATATTACAGCATGAAAATAAATATAAGTCAAGAATTTTAATCACAAAAAAATACAACCGCCTTACATTCCCTGCCCGCGGGCTTCAAAAAATCCCCGTTTCAAGTTTCATTTTGAGGCGGCCTTTTTTTGTGGCTCGTGTGCAAAAAAACGCCGCCCCCAAAAAAAACGCTTGAAGCGACTTCAAAGTTTAAGCTGTCCACAAGCTGTCGCACGCTTCAGCTGTTTTTTGCGGCGGCTTCTAGCTTTTTTTTTGTGGCCGCTTTTAGCGTTTTTTTGTGACGGCGTTTTTTTGAAGCCCGTGTTTTTGGTTTTTGTTTCTTTGTTATTTTTAACCGACTTCGAAAAGGAGGAGGTTCTAAGTAATAAATTCAGAGAAGCCAGTAATATTTTTTGTTTTAATCATATCACATGTAAATTGAATGTTACAAAAACACACTTAAAAAGAAAACAAAAATAAGAACTTTCACATTTTCATGAAATAAAAAATTGTCCTAAAATTTTTAGTCCGTCAAAAACTGTGTGAATTCTGCAGTACGGGTGCTTCTCTATTGTTTGCACTGTTACGAAAATACACCTACAAAAAAAAGTATTTCAACATTTTGACGCAAACAAAGATGCAAGTTTCAAACTGTAAAAGGAATCTACTATATTTTTGAATTCTGTTATAAATGTCGCAGTCATCTGGTTAAATTAGCCATCCAATTGGACGCCTAGGGCGTTCGTTAAACGCCGGCATCCAATGAAATGGCTGAAGAACAACTAGCCATGTCGTTGACCGCAACGTTTAACCAGGTGGCTGAACGTTGTGTAGTCATTTGGTTTAGTATGGTGGCCATGAGTTTATAAATTATATAAAACTACTTTTTGGTAATAGTATGCACCAAGTATTAGTGATATATTATTAAATCAATAATTAATCATTTTGGAAGGGCTAACTTTCAATTCGCCAAGCTGTTAAATGTTGAGTGATATTAGTTCAAATAACTATCGGCCTAGGCACCTAATTGGGTACCGGCGTTTAACGAACGCCCTAGGCGTCCAATTGGATGACTAACGACTAGACCAACAGGCCAGTCAAAATGTTAATACAACAATACGCGTAGGTACTTCTCTATTATTTTAACTGTTACGAAAACACTCTTGAAAAAACCATCTACTTTCACACTTTGACCCAGTAACAAAACAGAGCTTCAAGATTCAAACTATAAAAACGAAAATCCCGGAACGCGTAAAAACCGCATAATTTTGAAGAATACTATTATATATAATACATACTACCATTTTCGCACCGTCCACAATCATGCTGCAAAAAAATCTATGAAAACAAAAGTATAAAACAAAGAACATAAAGCTATGTAGGAAACGATCGTAGTGACGTTTATGTTCTATTGTTTGAACGTAAACGCTTTAAGTTACGTTATAGTCACAGAGCAAGGAACAGCCATGCTGGTCACCACTTTAGGTAGCATTTTTTTTGTCACTTTCTTAATTCATGAATCCCCAAGCGACCACCGGTGGCCGCGCATCTATTGTCTTACTATTGTGTCTCTAATTGACGGTATCTGAAGGGTTAAGAGGGTCCTTCAACACTCGCTTATCGTAAACATCGAAAATGGTTTAAAAACTTGTTACTTCATTTAATGCAATCCAACGCGATGTTTGACGAAAAGGCAACGCAAAAAAGAGAGATAACGCCTGGAAACACTGTTAGTATTCGGTAATTCCGAGATTTACTCGAAAATTTCACAAAACTTGCTCCAGGAAATAGCTGTTTTTTTTAAACGCTTAAAAATTTTTGGAAAAAGTTGTCATCATTTAGAATCTTAATAAAATTTGCAAGGTCTCTAGAGGATTACTTTTTTGACTTTTTTAATTTTTAGGCAAATTATGAAGTGTCAAAGTTCATACATAATAGGACATTTTCAGAGGTTTTTACTGGATTAGTTTTACACAAATTTAGAAATTGGTTTCTTTAGAAACCTAGATAATATCCACAAGATACTGTGTTTCCAAAATATCTAATGAAAAGTGTGTAATAACGTCATAATCAGTTATGAGCGGTTGTATGAAAAACAATGAAAATTTGAGTCGTGATGCACCACCTTAATACATATCTCTCAGTCTTTGGTAATCTCTAGCTAAGTTTGAGGTTAAGCCTGTTAAGCCTGACGAACATGATCAGCAGGCTTAGTCAAGTTATGACCGTTTCGTTTCAATTCTCTTGAGTCGAACGCTTCGCGTCGGCCACGCCTCAGATTCCTTTGTTCTGACCTTGTGTCTTAGCGTTAAGATGACGTTGTAACTTGGCTAGTAGGGTAGATCATCACACTTTTCACTTCGGTCGATTTCTACGACGACATACCTCTTCAGGTGTCCAGTGTGTGACAATCCTTGCATTTCTTTTTGCTTGCATTCTTGCAACGTGGCCAGCCCACTCCCGTTTCAGCCTGTTTTTTTTCTCTCCAATATCTTCTACTTAGTATTATGGAGCATCTAGTGGTGTTTGTAGCGTGATCTATTCTCTTAACACCTACTTTTAGATAATAAATCACCTAATAAATTCTCCCGTTCTAAGTGGAGTTAGAAAGAGTGTCAAATTTTTTATGACTAAAACGTTATTTCAGTAGCGCTTTACGCTCCAGGCCCATAGAGTGGCCTCTAGATTTTCCGTACTCTATGGTTTACGTAATGAAAACCAGCTTAAGGTGAAAGAATATATTCATGCTTATGATTGTTTGCAGTTTTGCTTACGAACTAAATTTAGTGTAGATAGTTACGGACTCAAACAAAGCTCTTATTCGAGATATAATAATCAACTCGCAAGATTGCGAGTAGAATCATAAGTTTTTTTTTAATTCACTTGCTCATAAAGGCATTTGTTACCAAACTGTGACATTTTGAGTACCATTACGCACTAGTGCTATATAACCTTTTGTTCAAACTCTTCCCCGCCATAACTTTATTACATTATAGTATCAGGATGGGCGCGCGTCGTCCTCCACGACGAAAATAAAAAAAATGGGCGCGCATATGAAAACAGATTTTTACCGCCACAAAAGTTTACTAGTTTTACAGTTATTTTGCCCCGGTATGAAAACTAGAAGGAACGGGTTGGGGTTTTTAGTCAGTAAGAGTCTGACACTATCTCCCGCTCCACTCAAGAGCGGGTTTTGTCATACGATGATTTTCCCCATCGAAAAAAGAGGTACAGAAAGGGAAATATCAAAATGTAAGTATTAACAAAGGCATCACCTTTTTATGACAACCTTAAATGACTTCAGCAAAGGCAAAAGGTAATTTAACTTATCCTCAAAAAAAAAACTCAGAAAAGTATCTCAACAAATATTGACTCCTATTACCCGTACTGTTTTCACAATAATATCGTTTATAGACAATAAAACGATCTAGCTAGGATCTAGGCAATGGTTAGAACTTAACTTTCATTCGACGCGGGGACAGTGCAAACGGCTCAGTGAAACGGCAATATAGAAAGGTGGCACCGAAACTAGCGGGGACACAGCTTATGGTAATTTTATTTGGGATGGAAATTGGACAACTTTGGTTTCCATACTCCATCTGTTTAGATAGTTAACTAAATGTAAACAATTTCAACTTTTAACATATCTTTTATTTAAAAAAATGTTTTAAGTGGTCTTTGGGAGCTATTTTAAACACCTTTTGTTCTACGATTTTTTTAAATGTATCATATTTTAGTTCACCAGATTTTATATATATAAATTATATATAAAAAAGATTAATATTTAAATTGAATTTTTTAAATATTACGAAGTAAATGTGAAGCAAGCGATAGTACAGTAGCGGAAGGTAGCGGGAATCGGGCGGGGCGTATAGCAAAATACAGAGTTGAAATGTGTTAGATAGAACAACGAAATCTTGAACGTTTGTTTTTAGTAAATTAATTATGTTTTGTAAAAACTCATAGATCAAAAGTTGTTGTTTATGGTGTTAGTGATACAGTCCTGCAAGGTTGTTAGTGTTTTAAAAATAAACCTGCATAGGCCGTAGAGTCTATCTATCTATCATCTATTGTGGTCTGGTTTTCACACCTAATCCCAAGTGTACCATTGTGCCTGGGCCATGGCAGCCTTCACTTCAACCAGCCCACCTTACTACAGAAGTAGATGAGTCTTTTCAGTCTGCTTAGGGCCTAGTGGTTTAATTTATATTCATTTACGTTCTTATCCCTATGCCGATTTTATCCCAACCTACCTTACCTGCTTTTTGAGCGTTTTAATCTGCACGCGTAACTCCACAAATGTCCATTTCATACGAGTAATTATTGTAATTTTTTCGCGCGTTTTTTTGAATTTTGAAATTTTCTGACATGCGTGACAAAATCTGCACGATATTAAAAACACTCTTGGTGTTATAAGATACGGTAACTCTTTCAAACAATCCCTGATAGCGATTTCTGTAGCCGTTCTCCTGGCCCCATACCTATTATAAAGGGTAAATACTCATGTATTTGTTCGCGCACACGCCGCTATGGCCTCAGTATTGCTAGGGTCACAGCGAATACGTTTCCGATACATTTACCCCTTAAGCGGGTAGTTTTACACGCAGATTCGTTTGTATAGTAAACTGATTTAGACGAAGGATTTGTCGGGTTAAGTCTGAGCTTGGAAGCTATAGTAGCTTGACTTTCAGTGATAAGATTATATTTTTTTTTATAAATATTGGTTTTATTTATATTTTTAGACGCAGTTTTGGAAGGTCTCTCATAAGATGGACTGATGACCTGGTGAAGTCCGGTACAATCCGATGAGGTGCGAGATGCATAGGACCAGTCGTTATGTCTTTAGGTCTACAATGTCCTCTTATATCTATTAATATTGTAGACAATATACATAATATATTGTATAATAAATCATTTTTTTAAAGAGAAACCAGGGAGTTTCTTTCCATTTCTTCTCCATAGAAAACGACCAATTGGATGCGTGTGTTAGCTTCTGACATTTTATAAGTGCCCATCTACAATTAGTAGGTCTATGTGAAATAAATCATTTGAGTTTGGGTTTATAATAAAATAAAGTAGCCTTCTCGGAATAAATCCTACAGTCTAACGCAGTAACGCCTTTTCAATAGACAAAACAATAGTTGGGAAAAAGTACCTGCTTTTCCCAGAATAGAACAACACCCTTCTGGTCGGGGATCCTTCCTTTTCTACGAAGATATCTGGGAATTCACATTATATTCCACCATCATCATCATCTTCCTGCCCTTGTCCCGTTTTATTTGGGGTCGGCGCAACACGTTTTTTTCTTCCATTCTGTCCTGTCACTCGTCACGCTATCACTAACTCCCTTTTCTTTCATATCACTTCTCACACAATCCACCCATCTTTTCTTTGGCCTCCCTCTCCCCCGCCGTCCATCCACATGTAAACTCATAACTTTTTTAGCAACATGCGTTTCGTCCCTCCTTTTCACATGACCATACCAAGACAAACGATTTCCTTTCAACTTTTCAGTCACTGGCGCCACTTTCAAACTTCCCCTAATATACTCATTTCTCACTTTATCCATTCTTGTCACACCACACATCCATCTTAACATTCTCATCTCTGCTACATGTAATCTTTTTTCATCCATCTTTTTCACAGCCCAACATTCTGATCCATACAGTACGACAGGCCTTATCACGGACTTGTAGATTTTACCCTTTAACTTGAGGGGCATCCGTGGGTCACAAATGGTTCCCGTGACCTGTCGCCATTTCATCCATCCTGCGTTGATCCGATGTGTTACGTCCCAGTCTACCTCACCATCCCCTTGGACGAGCGACCCTAGGTACCTAAAGTCGCAGTCGTACATTATGTTCCACATACCTCTAAAATCTATGGAATTTTAGAGGTATGGCTTTACTAAAATATGAATGTATAATGTTGCTACCTCCATTGAAACTAAGCGTAGTAAAATGTTATGACAGCATACAAACTTCGACATCCATGTTGGTGTATGTCAGTCGTGGCCTAGTAATACTCATTATGCATGCGCTATGGGGTTTGGCCTCAAAATGTAAAGTGTAGTTTTTGCTGGTTTCACTTTAAATGTAGTGAACAGAAAGGACCGATGACCTGAGGGTGAATACAAAGCCAAGTAGATAGAGAGAGATATATATATTTATGCTCTTTATTGTACACCATAAAAATACAGAAAGAGCTTAAAATTTAATAGTGGGTGGTTTTATCGCCCATTCCCTCCCCTAAAGAGAAGGCCTGAGTCCCAACAGTGGGAACATATGCTATGTTTGTTGCTAAAAGCTATTTTTTAAGGATAACCTTTGGGTGGATTTGACAGAAAAAGAGAAAACAGACACAGGTAGTTTGTAGCATATATATAATACATAATGAATAAACGATATACAATATTTACATAATTATATTTTATTACATTGCGGGTCAATCAGCAGTAACGATTGTCTAAATGTATTAATGGAATCCTTATTAGTTACAGAACAGTCAGATTATAGTTACCAGCTTTTGCCCGCAACTTCGCCCGTGTATATAAAATATAGCCTACGTCACTCAGGAATAAAGCAGCTTTCTATCCGTGAAATCGGACCAGTATAGCATAGCATAGCATAGTCGGCCTTATAATGTTCCCACTCCTGGGACTCAGGCCTCCTCTCTATGAAAGGGAATGGGCCGTAATCTACCACGCGAGCCCAGTGCGGGTTGGTGGATGTCACATGTCTTCGAATTTTTGGTTCTAGGACATGCCGTTTTGAGAGCACTGGTGATGAATAAATGAATGAATAAATTACACAAAGTATTGCGCCTGGCTGGGTTTGAACCCACGACTTACAACTCGTAAGTCGGGGCCGTTACCACTCGGCCACCACTGCTCGGACCAGTGCATCCAGAGATTACCTCCTACAAACAAAAAAACTTCAGGCTTGAAAAGCTGAACACACTAAGACCGATACCTTTCAGGGCTACGGGATTGTTTGGAAAAGATACTGTAACCCTGAAGCACAAAAGACAACTGAAAGAAACATAAGTAAAGAAAGAAAGAAAAATAGTTTATTTACCCGAAAAATGATGCAACTTTTAAACTAGCTAACAAACATAACATCAATCGATGGGGAAGATATGCGTCACATCCGCGTAAAACGGCCGATCGCTCAGCATAAAGCTGCGGCCTCACGCATAATGCGATGAGCTCACAGCGCTGATTTTCAACGTGAGCCGGTACGTACGTTTACGTTCGTAAGTACGTTTTATTGAGTAAAAGTAACTAACTGCCAAAACGGAGAGGAGGGAGTGTTAGATTCCCCCTCTATCTGTTATGAGCGGGATTACTTAATCTTTCTCACTAATAAAAAAACCAGCTTAAAAGATGATCCTATAACCTCTAAGCCACCACGAGCGCCACCCGTTCCACAAAACATTTAAACAATCAATTTCACCGACCACTCAGGATTATCCTTTCACAAAACAATTAAACTTAGTGCCAGCATAATGCACCTAATTCGACACGTATTCAGTATAGAGTCGTACGTGTCCCGTACTACTTCGTACGTGATTCGTACGAGTACCCCACGTGATCCGTACGTGACCCCGCTGCGTCCCAGTTGCGTTGACGCTCGGTGTTACGCGTAATATACATGTACTGGCGCAATTGTTTGAAGGATACTCGTAGTGCCGATAATGGTGCACGCAAGTGTAACAGTAGTTAAATACAGGGTGACTTTTACTTTTCTCGCAAGTAATAATAATATTCCTGACCGAATTTTGGTCACGGTGACTAAACAAGTGTAAAAGGGGTTTTGTTTTGTATTTTTATTTTTTTAGTCTGTAGAACTCTATGTAGTTGTGAGTTACTGTATGTAAAACACTATCGACTAAATATTTGCATGCCATCACTAAATGGTGTGATGTGTCTTTGCATTTAGTCTCCTAAAAACATCTTTTCTACTTACCAAATACGCAAATAAATTATTAGATTATTATTTATTTCATTTGGGAAAACAAACAATATTATACAAGTACACAGTACTATTTATTACAGACTAGCTTTTGCCCACGCGGCTTCGCTCCCGTTCATCCCTACTCCACTCTACTCTACCCTACTCTACCCTACTCTACCCTACACTACCCTACTCTACCCTACTCTACCCTACTCTACCCTACTCTACCCTACTCTACCCTACTCTACCCTACTCTACACTACTCTACCCTACTCTACTCTACCCTACACTACCCTAATTTTATTTTATTTTCCATAAGGACCTTTTCCTCACAATAACAATCACAACAAAAAAAGAATTAGTGAAATCGGTCCAGGCGTTGTTGAGTTATGCGCTTACCAACACATTTTGCGATTCATTTTTATATTATAGATAGATGTGCACATTCTGTTCCTTTACTCTTATAGTTCGATAGAATGTCAATTCAGCATGAGCGATCAGGCCTAGGACCAATCGTTTTAGGTACTTTCGAGGGCACGCTATCATACCACCAACTTTCAGATACAGGATCGAAAAATCTAATAGTACTTTTTGCCAGTCACGTTTGCGACTACGAGATCCGCAATTTATACGTTTATTGTTGTAAATATAAATGTACGGTTTTTCGTAAGTAATCTTTTACTATACGATGTTGACAGACTGTACGGGGATGTGAAATAAAAATAGTCGTTCCTTACTTAAACAACACACAAAACGGCATAAAACTCAAAATCATGCAGGAAAAATTCTGTTTTCGTAATCAGAGATCCCGATAGATGGACTAGCTGAAAACTAAACAGCTAGTCCATCTATCATGAGGCTGCAAAGAGGCTGCAAATAAGATGTGATAAGGACAAGAGAATGATGATTCAGAGCTTTCATGTCGTAAAAGTTTTTCATGTGCTTTGGTTTTTTTTATTTTAATTTGGGACATTCGTTTTTAATCTATTTTAAATGTTTACTGTTATTATTTATTGTTTTTAATATATTTAATAATTTAGATCTATTGCAAATGTTGTGCATACCTGTAAGTGATTTTTTTACACAGGATCACCTCATATATCACTACATAGTATAAAACAAAGTCGCTTTTTCTGTCCCTATATCCCTATGTACGCTTCAATCTTTAAAACTACGCAACGGATTTTGATGCGGTTTTTATTTAATAGATAGAGTGATTCAAGAGGAAGGTTTATATGTATAATATTGCACCCGAGCGAAGCCGGGGCGGTTCGCTAGTTCATAATAAATTGTTTAAATTATATTGTAAATAAGACGTTGATGTGCCTATGCAAATAAGTAAATAAATGTGCTCAATACTTTCATCCTCTAAATATTAACATTAAAATTTCAAATCACCCTGTATAGACACGAACGAACAACGAGAACAGAGGAACGGCTACGGCGTGAATTGAGTGAGACATCGTGAATTCAATACTCAAGCTTAGTACTGTCACAAAATATGTAGGTACAGAAGTCAATCTACATACAAAGCGAGCTCGAGCAACGCACACATAGACACCGTTCACGATACACGATATCTCGGAGCGCCTCGATCCGCTCGTCGAACAGCTCCGGCTCAAACGCTCATTAGTGTGCGTCCACCGAACGTAGGTATAAAAAGTGAAGTACATACATGGCATTGCCTTCTGTACCTATCTATGTTGTGGCACTGTGGCGGCACGTATGGCATCTTTGAACGCCTTGGGTTTAGTGTTGCATGTTAATATTTAAGTTACTATTGTTAAGTTATAAGTTTTACGAGGCAATCATTTGCGGTGCGGTTTATGGGTGGGATTAGTTTTAGTGAAGTTCGGTGGTTTATTTCTTATGGTGGGGAAATAACTCCCGCTCTTGGGTGGAGCGGGAGATAGTGTCAGAGTCTTACTGACTAAAAACCCACCCCGTTCCTTCTAGCCTTCATACTGGGGCTCGAGCTCTCTTTTGGATAACCTTGGCCCCAGTAGGCTTCGCCCCGGATGGGCCCCTGCTGTTGTTGACAACTCCTTGAGGCGCGCGGGAACAGTGCGCGCCGGATGTTCGGTGGCTGATTTAATTATTCGTAAATATCTACTAGGGATCAATTCCTAGTAGATATTGTGATGTAAGATAGGTGTAGTTTTGTATCTCATGTGTCAACGCAACGGGATAATATGTAGAATCATCAAAGCCGTTGTGATCTCGGACAATGCAGTAGAGTATTTTATTAAACTTAGTGTTCACGTCTACCCCAGGGCAGAAGGTTGACTTGAGATTTGCTGCCAAATCCTACAAAAATATAAGAGTGTACATCTATATTCTAATGATTAGCTTTACTATTAAAAAACATATAATCTCTTTTATTATGACTGAAGAACTTTGTATCCATGGTCAAGTAAAAATCCAAAAAATGAGTCACTGCCCTTAGCGTCTCTCTTGCTTGTGGACCGTCACAATACACAGATTATATTATTTTTCATTAGTCTAATCTTCTAAGCTAGTTACAATAGGCTATTTGCCGTAAAACATGTAATTAGTCCTTTTAGATTACTCAAAAATAAGGTACAAGTATTTTTTTTTTGTAAATTAAACCAAAAATAACAAAGATATAGCCCATTAAAGTTACGTGTAACGTCACGCCGTGCTACATTTTTTCGCACAGGGTGACGTCACATGTAACTTTAATGGGCTATATCTTTGTTATTTTTGTATAATCGAAAAAAATACGCGCCCAATATTTTTTTATAATCTAAAATATGGACAAAATAAATTGTAGTTATTTTGACCCTGGAAACTACCCTTACACCGAAATCAATATTATTGGTCGCTCCCAACGTGTGTTTTTAACCGACTTCGAAAAGGAGGAGGTATTTTTTTTTTTGCATGTATGTTCACCGATATTTCGGTCAGTTGTGGACCGATTTTGAAAATTTTTTTTTCGATTGAATGGTTATGCTTCCAAGTTGGTCCCATAGAAATATTGTTATGATCTGATCATGAACTTCGAAAATATGGAACAGAACTCCTCATAGAATCATAGCAGAATTGTCGTAACAAGTAAAATTGCTTTGTTTATACGTGTAGTCGATGACTGACTGAAAGAACTCTTTTCTTCGGAGGGGATGTATCAAATTCATGTGATATAACCGTATTTGGGATTATTAGAATCGTTATGAGATGCACTCTGGCTATAAGGTAATTTATGTTTAGCTAGTATTTTTGAAGGGTAGGTACTTTTTAGTGGTGCTACCATAACTAAAAAGTGAAAAATAAAACTCTTTTTACAAAAAAAAATTAAACCGACTTCAAAAAATACAAAATAATTTTAATTTCGGAAGTCGGTGTTAACTAACGAAGAGACAAAATTAGGTATCTATTATAGAAACACCGACTTCCGAAATTAAAATTATTTTGTATTTTTTGAAGTCGGTTTAATTTTTTTTTGTAAAAAGTTTTTTTTACAGGTATTGTTAACCGAAAAATGAACGTTTTCTTTACAAAATGGAATAGGTGTAATACCTTTCATCTGCTTCCCCAAATGGGTGACCCCGGCGTGATGATGGCGTGAAGCCACGGCAAGCTTAAGTAGATTAATATAATTTGCTCACATAAGCCTTTCTTACTAAGTATAGGCTTAAGTGAGTTCCCTTAGGTACCTACTACGCGAAAATCGTTTTGATGTTTTGTTTTACTTTTTGCTGAGCGGTCTTACATTGTGTGTTAATCAAATTTACCCATGAGCAAATATTTTTACAAGCTTTTATTCAGTTTCACCAGTCCCGACGTTTGTCTGTCATCAAATCTTGCTTATTATGACATGGAGCTGATCCGATGATGGAACCGGAAGGTGGCTATAGGAACTTTGTAGTTAAACGACACAATCCCATCGAGTTTGGGCTCGTATGAATCGCCTTGACGAGTATTAATTATATGTATAGGTATACCGAGCTATAAAAGCTTGCAATGAAAAAATGATTTTCATTAAAAGCTTGTTTCAACATATTTACATTGACTGCTGGCTTTTCGGTAGATCCAAAGTACCCGAAGTTACGAACAAGTTTTCATTTTATTCTTATTATATTTCGCGCTGTTGGCAATTCGTCCGTCGCGCTTAGCTGCCCTAGGCATAGTGAATTGGCGTACCGTTGCTCTGTGCAAGCTGACGACGGTGTGTTGAGATTGAGTCGCTTCGAAACCTGTTTTTGTTTGCACGTGGAATTATGCACGATTAGATAGTCTTATTATTTTTATTTATTTATTTTTCTCAAATTTACGCTGAACATCTATTTATTTATTATTTACCACCCATAAACATAAACATATTGTTTTTGGCATTTAGTTACCCACGTACGTAACAATATGTAAATTATTTACCATACAACCAACACTAATAACTGATTACCTAAATATAAACCAATTTTTCAACCGTACACTCGAATTAAGGTTCAGTTGAAAACCAGCGTCAGGCAACTAGTAGTTGTCTGGCATTTTTGCTGAACTGGACCTATTTGGCGCCACCGCGAGACACACATTGTTAGTTGTCTCTTTCTTTTATAAAATATTAGTGTCTACATGTTGTTACTACATTGTGTGTATCTACGAGTGTGTATGCCAAATAAATAGTTTTCTTTCTTTCTTTCTCTCTTTCTAGATGTCATTGTGCGGTGAGACACACTGTCAGCGTTTTTTTTCTTTTTTGTCTATATTTTGTTTTTACAGTGTGTGTATCCGTGGGTGCAAACAAATTATTTTTCTTTCTTTCTCTTTTTTCGGTGTTATTTCGTTTTTTTTTTTATGTTTACTAATTTTTTTTTCCTTTTATTTATTTATGTACACACAAACGTATGAAAAGAATAAATACAGATATAAGAGCATAAAGGTTCTACTTATTTCAATATTTTTTTCCAGCAGACCTGCGACAAGTGAGTAAGATAAAAAATGTAGACACAGTGCATACAAATAAGTTAGAAAATTAAAAATATGATATGTTTACTTCACTTTTGGTCGGAATCATCATCATTCATCATCATTTCAGCCGACACACGTCCACTGCCGGACATAGGCCTCCCCCAAGCGTCGCCAAAACGAACGTTCCTGTGCGTCTCGCATCCATTGGCTTCCCGCAACCTTCACCAGGTCATCAGACCACCTTGTTGGAGGCCTTCCAACGTTATGAATCCATAACAGTATCATCTGTTGAAATTGTACTTGCTGCAAATGTGACGATTTCGCGAATATACTGCTTCAAAATTTAACAAACATACAACCAAACTCACACCGTTCGTAACTGAATTCATCATGTTAGTTAAATTCATCAATTTCATAAATATTCCAGAAAATTTGCAATCCGTTAAAATGAATAATAATAATAATATAATAATAATAATATTCCACAACTATCACACAACGCCGTCTAGTCCCAAGCTAAGTAGAGCTTGTGTTATGGGTACTAGACAACTGATAAACATACTTATATATTTCTAAATATATACATATTATAGATAAATTACACCCAGACACAGAACAAATGATTATGCTCATCACACAAACATTTGTCCTGGATGGGAATCGAAAATAACCCGGGTTTTACTGCGAGTTTCATACAAAAGTTATGTATGTAAACTTCATTACTTGACACTTTATTTGTAGAAATGTCTCAGTCTGAGGTACATTTTCTTACAACCTCTCCTTATGGTGTTAATACACTTCTTTCTCGAGATATTTATTTATTTAAACTTCATGTACAATAGTGCTACATAGGCGGACTTAATGCAACAAGGCATTCTCTACCAGCCAACCTTTGGGTTAAAAAGACAACACTGTGATAGGTTTTCACAATAAACAAAAAATAGTACTTTAAAAGGAAAAAGAAAGTAAATAATATAAAATAATATTTATATTTTGATATATTTTGTTATTGCGATATTTTGGGTTTTAAAAAACACGTACTTCTTGGAATGAGTTTTGTAAAATATTCGAGTACATAAACCACGGAAACTAATACTAAATAATATGCTGTGCTCCTTAGTAGTCCTGACTTGAGCTTTGCTAATACCTACAAATGCTTGCACTTACTAGATGGTCCACTCGAATCTGTATGGTTCTTTCTTCAAAAGACTATCTCAGACATCTGCATGGTTCTCATGTGATGACTCCGTCAGTATTAGTGGTAAATAAAAGATTTTGGATAGGAAAATAAATCGGGATTGGTTACATGAATGTACAATTTTTATCAATGCACCCACGATAAGGGTAGTAATTCCTTGTGTACAAAAAAAAAGAAGCACCAAATCTTATCCATGACCACTAATGAATGACACATGATGGCAGCAATGTGCAAATAGAAATCATCATCAATCAATGCTTCCCCTATGATTATGCAATGTGTGTTTTGCATATAGGCTTCGAGACATAGACTAAATAACGAGTAGAGAGGAAACTTAGGATAAAATGTTCATTTTTTACTTTTTGGAATTTTATTAGTTTTATTTATTTATTATATTCTTTATTGTGCACCACATAAACAAATTTATAGGACAAACATTTAAAGAAAAAAGTGTAATATGTACATCTTATTGCACATGGCGATGTAACGACAGTTGTAAGACACGACAGTCAGACAGTCGACAGTTGTAACGATAGGTTGTCTGTCTCTTACAAGAGACAGACAACCTATGGATGGACTGAAAAAAGGGAAATAGATTTAGGGGGATAGTTTTATTCTCGTCTTTGGTTACTGCATTGATATATATACACTACGCACTAGATTATGCGTGCCGAGCACTCGCTTCAATCGATTCAGTACCCCTAGCCACGTTGCTAATGTGCAATAGTTAACGCTAGTAGAAAGCTTCAAATGTACGGGAATGACGCATATGCCAGTAAAGTTGGTTCTCTCGTATCTTCATTTCAGATTCAATTATACAGAAAAACTCAAATCATAGCGCTTCGCACACTGCTGATTTTTATTTTTACTATGCATGTAATAACTTCTCAGTTTTTTTTTTGTGGGTATTCATTTAATGACATCTCCCGTCCTTGGGCGGATGTAAGACTTTTACTGACTAAAACTCACTCCTAGTTCCGCCTTGCATTCCAGGGTCGGGTTTTCCTTTCAGAAGCGAACCCCAGTAGGCTTCGACCCTGCTGGGCCGCTACGATTTGCTGACATCTCCTTGAGGCACGCGTGGAACACAACGCGCCGTCGACAACTTGGGCTTGGTCCTAACGGTAACCAGACGAGCTAGTCATTGCTCGCCGTCCGCAAACCCGCGCCTGCAGTGAACTTTTTTTAGGTTGTGGTACAATTTTGAAAGGTACATAAAAAACTGACTACACATCAGGCTTACAACATTTGCATGTTGTGTCTATGTATCAAATATGCTTGTTCTTATAGGTATACAGTATTGCTACTAGAAAGCCAAACTAACCTATACCCAAAATGGCCGTCGTTTAGGCAGCCAGGCTGCATCGAATGCATAGCCAATTTACCATAACGCCTCTGATTCAAAGCTTTCAGTGGAATGAACCAATACGGAAATATTGCTGAAGTAAAATATGGTTCTATAGGGAGTGTACTGGTCAATATCATTGCGACAAATCGATAGGTCTTATGAACAAAATCGTATATGAAAAATTGTCGATTCATTTACGGTATGAGATCTTGATGTGTGTGTAATAAGATAGTACTCCATTAGTTATTGCAATGAGTAAAAGGATACTTAACAAAAAAAGTACTGCCATATAATTTTTAGTATGTACATCGAAGGACTGGAACAATTCGCCTGCTGCGGTTGTCCCATCCGATCATAATTTAGGTGTCTTCAAGGTTAGAGTGAATATACTCTTAATAAACTAGTCCGCCTCACCAGATCCACCGCATCAGTTACAAAATGCATTACCATCAATGATTGCATCACCAGTTGTATACAATTAATTGTTCTAAATTAACATCTAGATCGATGTTAATTCAGAACAATTTTATGCATTTTGTAACAACTTTTTTAAGAAGTACTGTGGAGTTTCTTGCTGGTTCTTCTACATAGGAAACGACCAATTTGGAACCGTGCACTAGCTTCAGACGATTTATAAGTGAAATAAAAAACATTTAAACTTTGTTTTTATTTTTGCTTTGGAAATGATTTATGCAATTAAAAAACGTTTTGAGACTAATATTCAAGATAAAAGCATGGTAAATATTAGTTTATGCCTGGTCTTAATGCTTAAAGGTGTGAGTTTTTATAATGCAATTATTTTGCAAACATACTACATAGGGTTACTGGTAACTCGAAGTATTCCCATCAGAACGTCATAGTGTAATCTATTTGTAGTAATAATTAAGAATCCGTGGAACACATACATTTGGCCACTACATTTAGATTCAAAATGCATATAGTAGACGCCAGATAAATTTGTCATAACGGTCGTTGAACCTATGAAAATTATAAATATTTACTGTCCCGCACACAGGCCAGAAAAAAAGCCGCTTGAAGCTTCTTTTTGAGGCGGCCTTTTTTTGTGGCTCGTGTGCGACGGTGCCGCCACATAAAAACGCTTCTAGCTTTTTTTTTGTGGTGGCGTTTTTTATAATAATGCCGCCGCCGCATGCCATTCGTGTATTTATTCCTTCTTCGTCAAAGTTCATTATAATATGGCACGCATGATAAGCTAATGCGCGCTTCAGCTTTTTTTTGTGACCGCTTCTTTTTTTTTTGTGGCGCCTTTTTTTTGCAGCCCATGTGCAGGGACACTTATATGTTCGTGCTTGTCCACTATCTCATCTGATGAAAAAGGATTATATAGTCGACAGTGGAGTACGTTTCTCCTTGTCTAGAAGTAACCTATTCACTCTTGACTTAAAGATACCTAAGTTGTAGTTATCAGGAAACACAGACTTCGGCAAAGAAATACCACTCCTAAGCTGTACGCACAATAATTAATGTATCCCCAAAACGTTTTGTGCGTATGGGTGGGATGTCTACTATGTAAACTATACTCTTTTATAATGTAAATGTAAGAACACTGTAGATGCCGCGAATTCATCAGGTGAGATAGCGGTCAAGCGCAAACCTATCAATAATAAAAAATAAAATAAAAAATCTTAGATTACGTCCTATTATGACTCATTTATTTAATACTAGCTTCTGCCAGCGACTTCGTACGCGGATCCTGTTGCTTATGCCAGCGACAACGGGGTCGTCAAAATCAAAGATCTGAAACGTCTGATGTCGAACTCTAAGAGCCCGGGGACTGGAAAACAACGTGATGCGCGAGACGATTCGAGACGTTCCAGATCTCTCCCTTCCACTTACGCGCGTGACAGTGTGCAAACACCTTAGACATGGTGCCAATGTCTCCTTGTTCGATGTAATTAATAAATGGGCTATAGGAAAACGCGCTCCTTTCTTTATTCCCTAAAAGTGTTCCCATAGCGTGATATAACTCGACACCAACGCCATTTACGAAATGTTTAGAAAATGGATGGCTTATTAGCGCATTTCATGTATAACTTAGGTGTTTCTATACCGATTTCGATGATTCTTTTTTTATTGAATAGATAATAATGTTAACTTTTTTTAATTAGGGATGAGTGAGAGTGTTATAAACGTAAGAGTAGACAAAAATAAACAGAAAGCTTCGAACTGCTAAGCTATCGGGAGTTACACGTGTTATTGTGAGTCAACCATAAAAGATAGACACATGTTGTCATGGGATATTTTTTATATAATTTTAAGGAGAACATTTCCGTTATACATGATTTCTGTGTAGCTTTAACCATAAAGGCTGCAAAAGCGACGGAAGCTTAAAAAATGGAGTAATTTCTCCCGTTTCCCCAACATTTCCCTTCACTGCTCTGCTCCTATTGATTATAGCGTGATGAAAAGTATACTATAACCTGCCCAGGAGTATGAAAAATGATTGTACCAAGTTTCGTTAAAATCCATCGAGTAGTTTTTGTTTCTATAAAGAACATACAGACAGACAGACAGACAGACAAAAATTTTACTGTTTGCATTTTTGGCATCAGTATCGATCACTAATCACCCCCTGATAGTTATTTTGGAAATATATTTCATGTACAGAATTGACCTCTCTACAGATTTATTATAAGTATAGATAGATAAATTTTTTTATTGTGTTTCTGAGTACAATATAAACCGATCTACATTGTACCTCATATCTATTAATACCATAATATGGAAATATTGTTAGAAAAACCATTTTTTTTAAGAACCGGCAAGAAACTTTATGGACGGAGTTTCTTGCCGGTTCTTCTCCAGAGGAAACGACCAATTTGGAACCGTGTACTAGCTTCTGACGTTTTATAAGTGCCCATGTCGGCCTATGTGAAATAAAAACTTTTGCCTGGTGCCTCACCGTACGTCTGGATGTCCAATGACGGAACGGATTCTCATTCTATTTGAACTTCAATGACCTCACATTTACCGTCCATTTTTCTACAAAAAAACAAAGCATATTGTGCAAAGAAAAAGCCTTCGTTTTTCCGTCGTCGGTGGATGTAATAGCAGGATTGACTGCTTTATTGAGATCCCCGGATCCGCTTGTCAATATCATCTGACATCCCCCGGTCCCCATATACATATAATGCGGGATCTTGCGGTCCCCATACGTTTGTGTTTCTGGAGATATGGGGGATTTAAGAAATAACGAATTTATTTTATGACTTTGGGAGTAAAATATGCTTTTTCACGTCGTGTATAGGTTTTAGGTGAAGTATGTGACTTCAATTTAAATTATGTTAGTTTTTTTTTAAACAAAAATATCGAAAAAAAAGTGAATTGAAAGAAATTTGAAAAGTAAATAAATAGAGCAAAACAAGCAAGGTATATGTTTTTGTTACTATTTAATTTAACATTATTCAATAATTTCTTAATTTTTTCAAAAATGTAAGTTTTAATTCTAAAATGTATTTTATTTTATTGTGTTTTGCCGCGTTTGTGGTTACTGCTTCAATTCCGTAAGTCGTAACGTCTGTATTATTCGTCACATATGTGGCTATTCCATACAGAGAGTCTTTTCGAATCCGACTGGTAATTTCAAACAAAAAAAAGTATTTCGCTTTATTACTCGTATTTGAATAAATACTCAATATAATAAAGCAAAAGATTTTTTTTTATTTATGTTTTTTTTGTGATTTATGATTCATAAATCATAAATCACCACATGAAAATGGAATAAATCATAAATCACACTCATGTACACTCATCTAAGGAAGGATAGATTAAATAGTACGATCGAATCTATATAACCAAGTACAATAAAGAAATATAGTTGATTATCAACATACAATTACAATAAAATTACTTAATGGAGGAGAATGAAAATGTTATCACTAATATTAATTACAATATATTTCATTATATATTGTAATTAATATTAGTGACATTGATGATTAATTTAATTATTATTTTTAGTTTTGTTTATGTATTTTTTTTGTTTTATTAATTAACTAGCTTTTACCCGTGGCTTCGCCCACGTTTATTAATGGTGAATGTTTAAAATTAGCCTATGTCCGTCTCCAGGTTCCCAACTATCCAAAAATCATCAAAATCGGTTTTGCCATTTAGGCGTGAAGACGTAACAAACAAACGAATAAACAAACTCACTTTCGTTTTTATAATATTAGTAAGGATAAAAAATTTGAAACAATTTTATTTATGAAAGATATAATTTTTTCGGTGTTTTAACCCTTCAGATACCGTCAATTAGAGACACAATAGTAAGACAATAGATGCGCGGCCACCGGTGGTCGCTTGGGGATTCATAAATTAAGTTAATTTAGGTAATATTGTGTAATGATATAATTGTAACTTACTTTATCAAAGATTATTAGATAACTTATCATTATTAATACATCCAACAACATCACAAAACGTACGTAATCTTTGTAAATGATTCCCTTCGCCCACGTCGAGAAAATTCCCAAAGAAAACCAAGAACACATTTTACAAACATACCTTATATCTTGCGTTTCTCACAAATAATAAAAGAAATTTCGTCACGTCTCCAATGAAGAAACGACTCGATGCTTCCTAAAGCAAATTGAAACAAATTCCTTTAAGAAAATAACCGTAGACTGAAGAAAATAGATAAAGAAAAATGTAGGGAGCTCTTTACCCCTTAATTCCGGGGAAATAGTAGACTATAACGAAGGGTAAACAGTCTTAAAAAGGGAAGCAACTATGGACGTTTTACAAGGAAATGTATTGATGCTTGAAATTGACATTACTAATAAAGGTGTGCTGAAATAGTAGTAACTTTTGTGGATAAATTAATACAAAAATACAAAAAAAACTATATGACAAAATGACCCCGTATTTAAGTTGCTACATTACTGCATTCAATGGGCAATGGAAAGGGCTATGCTCGAGGTTACCTTGCGTGATCGAATCAAAAATGAAGACGGATGTCTTCATTTTTGCAGGAGAACTAAGGTTGCCGACATAGCGCAAAGAATTGCCAAACTTAAGTGGCAATGGGCAGGGCACATTGCTCGCAGAACAGATGGCCGTTGGGGCCGAAAGGTTCTGGAGTGGCGACCGCGTACCGGAAGACGCAACGTTGGAAGGTCTCCAACAAGGCGGTCTGATGACCTGGTGAAGGTTGCGGGAAGCCGATGGATGCGAGACGCGCAGGAGCGTTCGTTGTGGCGACGCTTGGGTGAGGCTTATGTCCAGCAGTGGACGTGTATCGGCTGAAATGATGATGATGATGACTACTGCATTCTGTTTTAGTAGGTCTTTTCTGAACTAAACCAAGTTTAAGTTATGGCTTCCACACGGCAGAAGAAGATGATGTTTTTCTTAGCTGCATTGCAAGGAAGACACGTATGAGGATTTGGGTCCCGGGACGTCTTGCATCTCTTTAAGGTCGAGACTCGAGACGAGATCAGATTGTCGAAAATGTTAACCAACCACACCTCACAGTCTCAAAACAAGAACTTTTTTTATCTCGAATATTAGTAAAATTGCACGAATTTGCTTTACGGAACTGTATTGTACAATTTTTGTATTTTTTTTGGAATGTCTTAACTCCGGTTACGCCCGAGACTGAAATTCCAAACCCTAGTACAACGGCTATTATACCTCATTCCACATTGAACGTATCAAAATATAATCCTAAAAATAACTTCAAACTCAAGGCTAATCCCGCCAACAGGAGGGACCCAGCTGGGTCGAAGCCTACTGGGGCCAGGGTTATCCGAAAAGAAGGTCGTGCCCCGGTATGAAGAGGCTAGAAGGAACGGGGTGGGTTTTTAGTCAGTAAGAGTCTGACACTATCTCCCGCTCCACCCAAGAGCGGGGGTTGTCATAAGATGATTTTTGCCCACCGAAAAAAAAAAGAAAGGCTAATCCCGCGAAACTCATAACCATGGTAAACCGACCAAAACCAGTGATCACGATAATTGAAAATGATCCATACCGACACGCAGCACGCTAGATCGAATATCGCTTGAATTCGATCACCCGCCTACAACGATCGTTGGTGGTGCGTATTATTGTATTCAATAATCACATACATGCCCATAATATCACACACATTCACATAATATAGGTATTAATATGACAAGTGGTGTGTGTAATGTTGATATTCAGTCAGATGCGGTTGATGTTTGAGTTTTGGAGTCTGATTGTTGTTTATACGGAAATGTTACCCGACTAAATGTGATAGTGTTCTGTCTCCAGCTTCATAAGGAGGAAAAGGTAAATTATGTAAGTAGTTATTTATGTATTTGACCTCTGATCTATTTTGGTGCAGCCGGGAGGTACACAACTATTTATATGTTTTTTGTGTTGTTATTTTTATTTGTGACTAGCTTTTGCTCGCGGCTTCGCCTGGGAAGTGGGGGGTTAGAAAGAGACAAAAAGTAGCCTGTCACTCTCCATCTTTTCAACTATCTCCACTTAAAAAATCACGGCAATGCGTCACTCCGTTTGGCCGTGAAAGACGGACAAACAGACACACACATTTTCCCATTTATAATATTAGTATAGATTCGTGTTATCTAATTATTGTTTTCATGCCGTGTGCTGTACCAAATATAATATTATTCTTTCTATTTATTTAAACTTCTCGTACAGAAGTACATAAGTGGACTTACTGCCACAAGGCATTCTCTACCAGTCAACCTTTGGGTAAAAAAGACAAGAAGATGATTGTCTCAATAGAATTTCTTGCACATTCTTCTCCATACAGATCTACGCTTTGGACGTGCAATTTTGCTTCATTTTTTTTTACTGACCGACATTTTGACATTTCAAAAGTGCAACGTCATTACTAGTTAGTATTACTAAAAACAAACAAATACTATTCTAACTATGTAGTGTCTATATTACTTGTAATTTGACTAAAACACACCTTTTTTTGTTTTTTTTTTGGTGGGCAAAAATCATCCAATGACAACCCGCGCTCTTGGGTGGAGCGGGAAATAGAGTCAGACTCTTACTGACTAAAAATCCACCCCGTTCCTTCTAGCCTTCATATCGGAGCCGGAGTCCCTTTCGGATAACCGTGGCCCCAGTTTGTACTCCTTCAGTTGCCGTTCGCCTAAAGGTCACACAGACATACAAATTTTCATCTAAATAAAAGATACCAGAGAGTATTAAGACACGCACATTACGAACTCAAGCCCGCTAGCCCTTTCCTCTAATGATGATTACCTCTTCAGCACAAAATAATATTGTAGATCGTTTATTCAGTTTCCCTCTAATTTCGCCCTTTACAAATTTTGAATTGCTCTTAATATTCTGTGTCCTCGACATTTAATAAACAACCCGTTTTAATGCTTTTCGCAGAAACGTTTGATACCTACTTCAATTTTCTACAGAATCTATTTTAAATTAAATGATCTCTACTCAGTTATCAGCAATCCAAAAACCCGGTTCTTCAAAGAGAAAATATGATGCCATCAAAAACACAATTTTATAATAAATTGCAATTCAGTTCCTCTACCGTAAAAAGTTGTGAGATCCATGTAATATCAAGTCGGTTAATTTATTCAGTCCGTTCTTAAGGGACCTTGATGACAGTTCATCAAGGTCTCTTAAGAATGATAAGTCAATCTAGTGATTGACTTGCCAATCGCATGTATTATATATCCCTGAGCGGGACGGGGTAATTTGATGATTTTGCATCTCAAAAATAAAAGGTTTGCCTAATATAGAATCTATATTTTAAAAGTCTGTTGCTATTTACTAGGGAGTAGGGACTAATTGAAATTCCTAGTTGCTAATGAGAATTTCCTAATCAAATAGACCATTTTGTCCTGCCTAGTGATTAAACCTAGGTAATCTATTCTTTTATTCTACACCTTAAGGACTTCCTGGTAAACTTTCCGGTTGACGCAGTTCTTCAGTTAATGAGGTCGAGTCCAAAACTTACTTTTAACTTTAAAAGATTGCCCGGACGACACGGTGGAGCATACGGCTAGCGACGGATGGAGATATGCGAGCCTGCATAGCTTAAGCAGAGCACTGCCGTGTCTATCCCTGGTCCAGCCCAAGATACTGACCGAGGTCACATAGGCGCTATTCTGTAGAGTTGTAAAAGTAACGAAATAAATCGTACCCGTATGTATTCGTTACTTTGACAATGAATACTCGTTACTTTCGTATCGTTACGTTACTCGTTACTACTGATACCGCATGTCATATGAGCAACGAATCAAGTCGTACGCGTACAGTGCGATGTAAAAACAACAAGTCGGTGTCAAAGATTATTTATTGACAATAAAATTTAAACAACATTTCAACTATAAATTAGCATAGAAATTGTTTTGCTTATAATACAATCAAACCTAAAAAATAAACAAAATAATTTTAAACAAAATTTAAAAAAACACCAACCTTTTTCTTCTTAGACTTATATTACCTTATATAAGCCCATATTTATATTAACTTAGTAAACGAATCGTTCTTTGTAACGAATGTTTTTGAAGTCACCGCGCACGCGTAAAACATGCGACCAGCTAACGTTTCAATACGCATCAACGGAACTTGCATGAACTGAAACAGTGTCGGTACCCATGATACGAAACATGCGAGTAACGAAATGCTTTCCTGAGTAACGTTTCGTCACTCGGTACTAGATGGAGCACCCGTTACTCAGTAACAAATACATACGGTTCATTACAGCTCTACTATTCTGCAGGCTGGGGCTAGCCGATGACGAGCAATAGCTAGCCCGTCGTCTGATAAGAGCCTACGACTCGTTTTAAAACTCGCGCCGCAAAGAACTGTCAGTATAATATAAATGATGAAACCCGCGAGGGTTATCACTACTATTAACACTACACCAGTTATTAAGGGATACCTTCCACATATCAGGAAACAAACTTCGGCAGGCAATTCTTCTCCCAAGCTGTACGCACAATGTAAATTTCTCATGACCTCTAACACCCCAAAAACTTTGTAACTTATTTAGTTTGAGTACAAAGGGATATTCAACAATCGTCATTTTGTCGCAAACAGTAACTGTTCTCACTATTGAAATAATTTGAATTGCTTGGACCTTTCAAACTTTGTTAGTTCTGTGTTCGTTCGGTAGCGGAACACACGGGAAGCTGGTTGGACCGGAGACGTGTCGATTGTTGACAAAAAGTACTATAAATACAAACAACGTAGTTCCACTGTCGCATTCAAAAGGCATTCAGCAGGCAGGCAATTACGCATTACCTATGTGCAAACCATTTTACCTGCTCATTGTTTTTATTATAGTAATAATATTCCAATATAGCATAGTGTCTCAAGACGAAATTCTCAATGGAAAGGGCTACGCTTGGAGTTTCCTTGCGTGATCGAATCAGAAATGAAGATATCCGCAGGAGAACTAAGGTTGCCGATATAGTACGAAGAATCGCCAAACTCAGGTGGCAATGGGCAGGGCACATTGCTCGCAGAACAGATGGCCGTTGGGGCCGAAAACTTCTGGAGTGGCGACCGGATACCGAAAGATGCAGCGTCGCAAAACCTCCTACATGGTGGAACGATGAATTGGTGAAAGTTGCGGGAATCCGATGGGTGCGGGACGCTCAAGACCGATCATTGTGGCGACACTTGAGGGAGGCCTATGTCCAACAGTGGACGTCTATCGGCTGCAATGATGATGATAAATGATGAATAATATACAACTTGTTCAATGTGTTGCCAAAACGTACTTTGTTAAACGATTTGTGCGTATGGGTGGGATCAGTTACAATTGGATGTCTAAAAGTTGATTGGTTACTTTTAGGCATAAGTACTTATTTTGCAACCATTTTATTCCTTACCATCCGGTAATCAAATGCGAGCAGTGATCACATGCGCGCCTATCAATACTGAAGAAATAATATTAAGGTGTAAGATGTGAAAAAGTGACGTCGCCTTAAAAACTTGTTTTAAAATCCTCAAAATTTTTAAAGAATTTAAGCATGCAGGATTTTTTTTTACAAAAAACTGCATTTTTTAAATATTACATGAAAACTCTATTGTGAATTGAAATTCCATCTGTTGCGCTGGCATGAGCATGAACGATATCAGTAGAGTGAGCGATGAATGGTTTTGCTCGGCATGTCCGAGCCAACAAAATGCTTTTGCATGCTTTCTATATTGCATGCATGTTTTCTATTGTACCTCACTTATTCATTTAGTACTTTTTTTTTCAAATTTTCTCTTGTTCAATTGATTTAGCTTGTAATGTAACACCTCTACGGTCCGGACCAAGTGTTTCTCTTCGTCATTTATACCGTGCACATCGAAGGATTGCAACAATTTGCCTGCTGCAGTCTGATTATATTTAGGTGTTTTCAAAGTTAGAGTGAATTGGCTATATTATTGTTTGTTCTTTTATTTGATATTATATAATATTAAGTTAGGTTAGTTTTATATAATCATTAAGTTAACTAACATCACCGATAAGATAATTATGTGGTAAGTCACCACATTACTAGTTAAAATTGATACAGTTTGGTAAAATTCTATAAAATCAATACCAAAACCACAACAATACAATGTTTCGCTATCTTAAAATCTAATACGTTAAAACCTACCACGTTACAATAATCAAAAACCTTCAGCAAGGCGCTTTGAGATTTGCTTTTTAAATTTCTTTTCTGCGAGCAGTTTGCCTTGCCCTCTAGGGCAGGGCACACTGCTTGCAGAAAATATGCCCTGCCCACTGCCGCTTCAGTAAGGCGATTCTTTGGACTTTATCGGTAACCTTGGTTCTACTATTGATATCTTCATTTCTGATGCGATCAAATAAAGAAACTTCGAGAATAGCCTTTTCCATCATCCTTTGGGTCACTTCAAATCTTTTGATGAGGTCCATTGTGAGCACAAAACGCACATAGCTTTCATCTTAATAATATAGTGTGGGAGGGTTAATCTCAATTGCTTACCCGTATATTTCCTGCTCCTTTCTTGTACTAAGTAAAATGGTATACGCTTTTCGAATCTTCGTTGAAAGCAAGAGACATTTAAACCAATTTGTTGCCATCTTTCATACTTAGTTGACTCTAGCCTTCGATAACTCTGCTCGCTTGAACTATCTTCTTCATCATAATTTTATTTGTTACAACAGTTTGAAATATATTTCTCCTTATTTTTTGTTTCAATTATTACAGTCAGTACTATCCTATATAATACTAATAATATAGTAATATCCTATATACAGTCAGTAATATTATAAATGCGAAAGTTTGTATGTATTGATGGATGTATGGATGGATGTATGGATGTTTGTTACTTTTTCACGCAAAAAATACTGAACGGATCTCGATGAAACTTGGTACACGAGTAGACCATATCCCAGAATAACACATAGGATACTTTTTATCCTTGGATTATGTACGCGAGTGAAGCCGCGGGCAAAAGCTAGTATAGTTATAATAATATATTCCACAACTATCACACAACTCCGTCTAGTCTCAAGCCAAGCAGAGCTTGTGTTATGGACATTAGACAACTGATAAACATACTTACATTATTATAGATAAATTACACCCAGACACAGAACAAATGATCATGCTCATCATATAAACATTTGTCCTGAATGTAGGAAACGAACCAACGACCACCGGCATAGCAGTCAGGGCCACTAACCACTAGACCAACAGGCCAGTCCAGTTAATTATCACACTAATATTATCAACGCAAAAATTAGTGAGTGTCAAAACATGTTCTAGAATAGCATATAAGAAACTTTTTATCCCAGGGTGATGTTCCTATGAGATGATTTTTTATAATCACGCAAGCGAAGCCGTTGGTAGCTGCTAATATACTATGTTTAATTTATATTAACAACTAGCCGCCCCGGCTTCGCTCGGGTGCAATATTATACATATAAACCGTCCTCTTGAATCACTCTATCTATTAAAAAAACTGCATCAAAATCCGTTGCGTAGTTTTAAAGATTTAAGCGTACATAGGGATATAGGGACAGAAAAAGCGACTTTGTTTTATACTATGTAGTGATATACACATTATTAAAATTAAAAAACTTCAATACAACAACACAATATATACCCTCTTTGAGGCGTGGCTGGAAAGACCTCACGGCGTCCTTACCTTCCGCATGACGCAGGTCCTCACCGGACATGGCAAGTTCGGGAGGTACCTGCATCGGATTCAAGCGGAAGAGACGCCCGCGTGTCGCCACTGTGCGCAACGCCCGGAGGACACGGTGGAGCACACCGTCGAGGTGTGCCCTGCCTGGGCGGAGCATCGCCGTGCCCTCGTAGGGTCGATCGGCGGCGGAGACCTCTCGCGCCGGGCCCTGTTCGACGCCATGATCCGGAGCGAGGAGGAATGGCAGGCGGTCGCCTCCTTCTGCGAAGCAGTAATGCTTGCAAAGGAGGAGGCAGACCGCATCAGGCAACGGCGCCCTCGCCGCCGTAGACCCGGGCTCGCGGACGGCGAGCCATGGGTAGCTCGCTGTCCGATCGTCCGGTAATGGACCGAGTCCAAGACGTCGACGGCGCGCACTGTTCCAGCGCGCCTCAAGGAGTTGTCAGCAGCAGGAGGGGCCCAGCTGGGTCGAAGCCTACTGGGGACAGGGTTGTCCGAAAGGGAGCTCGTGCCCCGGTATGAAGGCTAGAAGGAACGGCGCGGGGTTTTTAGTCACTAAGAGTCTGACACTGTCTCCCGCTCCACCCAAGAGCGGGTTTCGTCAAAGATGATTTTCCCCGTCAACAAAAAAAAAACACAATATATACTATATAGGTAATGAACACTTCTAACTTATTCTTAAAACATGGCATTAATGCCGTTTTTAGAACTGTACTTTTCGAGGCATGGGGGAATGTTAATATATTATGGATGGCCCATTTACAGACTGACCTCGGCTAGTGATATCTTAACCTCAATGTTTAACTCGTAACAATTTCCTCGTGATTAGAAATCTCTTATGTTATTTAGAACAAACGTCCATGCTTTTAACAGACTATCGGCAGAGTCGTATAAAGAGCACTAGACTATCATATACTTACCCCGTTTGGTCACTGCACATAACATATCCACAATAATTGTGAGTCGAGAGAGAAAGTCTAATTATGCATACATCCAATTATTGGATGTATGCATAATTAGACTTTTATTGTTCCCAATACTGAGAATCAGGCCTCCTCACTAGGAAAAGTTATGGGCTGTAATCCAACACGCGGGCCCGACTGGACTCCCCCGCAAGCCCAAATGGATGACAACATTTGAATTTGTTTGTTTGTCAAAACAAATAATCAATTTATTTTAACATTTTTTTTTTTTTTCAATTTTTTTTTTTTTCATTTTTTTTTTTTTATTAATTTTATTTTAATGTTAATGTTTTCATATATGTCCCGATGTTTGTATGTAATCAAATCTTGCAAATTAAAGATCCACTTCCCGGTTACCCATTGAGCTGTAATTTTGCATGCATGTATAGACAATGCAAAATTATTATGACAAGGAGCTGATCTGATGATGAAACTGAAAGGTGGCTATAGGAGCTTGGTAGTAACACGACACGACCCCATCGAGTTTGGGCTCGTATAATTCGTTTTGACGAGTATTTAAAATAAAGTATTGCACCGTGCTTTAAAAGCTCGCTATAAAAATATATATATTATCATTAAACACTTGTATCTCTTGTAAACTTTGTTCCAATAATATTCTATGTACTTACCTCTATGAAATTGCTGTGCCCGATAGGATCCATGTGTATTTGTTTAACAAGGCAAGTTACATAATTTATACTTATCATTAGCAAGACTTCTAAATTATTGTTATTCTCTAATCATATTCTTTACCATAACGATTATCGATTCTTCATCATAGTCGGAACTGGTACTCCAAAATTCTAGTCCTATCTCCAATATCAAAGCGTAATCTTCATAACTCAAAAACTTTTCAAGAAAATTGCTTTCAGTCCAAAGAATTCGAAAGGTATTAAATCAAATTGCTCGATTGGTAGAAAAAGCTATCCTGCGTTTGGTTTAAGAACGGAACTGTGGGAATCGTTTGTTGTGGTATGGATACTAATGCTTATTAAGGAATGAGGATCATTATCGTTTTAGCTGGAAAACGCCAACAGTTGGACAAAGGCCATGCATGACATAACAGCATCTTCTTCTTAACGTAGCAACGACAAAACTAGTCAAATTCCTTGCCAGGCCAAGAAACCGGCCACGGCAATGCCGTCCACTGATAATGTTATTAGGGCCCTACGTGAGCAGGTAACCGGGTACACGATGCAGGACGGAAGGTGGGACATCGTCAGTGGAGAGACGCCGCACAAACATTGAAGATCGGAACCATCGGAGAACCCCCACTATCAGCCTTTTAACGTTCCCACTGTTGGGACTCAGGGCTCCCCTCTTGGAGAGGGTATGGGCGTAATCCACGACGCGGGCCTAGTGCGGATTGGTGATTGTCATATGTCTTTGAATTTTTTGGTTCTAGGACATGCCAGTTTCCTAATAATATTTTCTTTCACCGTTTTGAGAGCAGTGGTGACCGTGCAAGCGTGCCACAACGACCGATCCTATGCGAAATGCATCTATTAGATTTTCCTGCACACAATGCAACCTACCCACTGTTATTTTGGATTGGTGATTTTTCAAGCAAACGTTATTTCGCCATAAAAAATACCAAATAAAAAATTAGGTACTGGGATAGGAAAGCAAAAACTAGCCAACAATCTATTTTCAGACTTATCAAATATACACAAAATGTTTCATAATAATCGGTCAAGCCGTTTT
Source organism: Mythimna lalbum (assembly GCA_949319445.1). Lineage (NCBI taxonomy): Eukaryota > Metazoa > Arthropoda > Insecta > Lepidoptera > Noctuidae > Mythimna > Mythimna lalbum. The sequence continues at coordinate 4,259,240 of OX439357.1, read as the reverse complement.
GGAGGAATTCGATAACAAGATAACAAGCACTGTGACACGAGAAAATAAAGGTGTGTATTAGATATTTTTGCACCCTGCTTCTAAATAGTATTTCCTTTTTTATGCACCTGCCTAACCCTTAATTAACTGGAAGAGAGTACCTTAGTCATTTAGTCCGCCTTTGTACAGACTAACTAAAAAATAATGTTATGAAATTCTTACTCCATTATTGGCAATAAGATGTGTATTGTTCGTACCATACCAATAACAAGAGGCATATTTGTCTTTTATTTTTCTCTGTATTCTATGAACGATACTAGATTCCGGACTCCAATATGCTTTGAAGTTGGGAAGGAAAGGTTGCAAGCGAGTTTTGCTCACAATATTGTGTTTGAAGAATGCAATTGAAAGCGTAGTGGTGAAATGAAACGGACTGTAGGATATCGATCTTTATATACAACCTTATTTTTAGTATTGCGAAACCTGAAACCAATGTCTAGTATTTTTATGTAAAGAAACTTTGTACAAAATATCAAAACTATTGTGGGTGACTCACACATATTTACACTGTATACACTATACACGTACACAATAAATATATACTCACCGACATCTATTATGTCTATTTATACATTCATATATATTTATATAATATTTCAATATTCAACTCGTAACACTAAACTCGACTTACACATTGACGTGACTCAGTGGACACGCGCACTGTCGATGACGCGCCGGCGACTTATTTCCTTCCACCGCCAAGCGTTAGCGTAAAAGTTACATTTCGTTTCTATCCAGTCACGATCTACGCTGCCCGTCGGAGATACGTACGCTCGCGCCGATTAAGAATTATTGTAAAACAATATACCCGCGCTTGTCGCCGCAATTCTAAGGACTTTCGCTATCCTGTATTACGGTAAACTCGTGCTGTGCTATTTGCTTGCGCCTAATTTTGCGCCTTCTATAATAACTGAGCTGTAGTGCTGTGTGTGAGAAAATTATACCTGGAGGAACATCACAGACTTTCATTTACTCGCCACCTACACAGTGAGTACCACACACACACCACACAAACAACCAAACTGTGTTATGAAAAATCACAAAGTTATGAGCTTGATAAGTCAGCAAAAATACAAGGTCACCGGGCAATCCAGGCGACTGGTGGCCGTATATTTTTATAAGCTTCCCCCAAAAGCTGCCACAATAATCCATCAGGTTGCCTTGGACAGTTAACATTTTTCAAAAGTCAAGCATTAAATATCCTTCCTGAAAAGTAATCAACAATTTTCACAAAGAGATTATCAACAAACTTGAGAGCAGGGCTAATGAAATATAATTATCTGATGCATGAACAACAAACACACGAGGATTTGCGCGGATCAACGATTATGAGCAAAAGCTGTATCAAAGATGAACGGTTTCAAGGTTATACGGAAATGACGTCTTAATATATTATCTCTCCTCGTTTCCGTGAGATGTGATATAATATTATTATTTTTCTATCATAAGAAGACTTAAATTCATCCAAAGGGCAATGGAAAAGGCATCAGATGATCACATCAGAAATAAATAAATCGCAGGAGAACCAAGGTTACCGCCATAGCTTGAAGAATCGCCAAACTTATGTGGCAATAGGCAGGGCACATTGCACGCACAACAGATGCTCGATGCGGATGAAAGACAAAAGACGTGGCGTTGGAAAGCCTCCCACAACGTGGACCGATGACCTGGTGAAGGTCGCGGAAATCCGATGGATGCGAGATGCACAGGACCGGTCGTTATGACGACACTTAGAAGAGGCCTATGTTCAATACTGGACGTCTTTTGGCTGAAATGATGATGATGATTATATTATTATATACTCTTAAGCAAGACCATCATCATTATCATCATTTCAGCCGATATGCGTCCACTGTTGGACATGGACATAGGCCTCGTCTAAATGTCCAGTCAGGCAATATGGTTGAAAAATAATATGGTAAAGAATGTGACTGGGGCTTTTTGGGAAATCTAGACCCCAGGCTGCCTAGGGCGTACCTGTATTCTCCGAAGGGTTCTACTGGTTAGTGGCCCTGACTGTTATGCCGGAAGTCGTGGATTCAATTCCCACCCAAGACCAATGTTTGAGTGATTTCCTGTGTCTGGATGTAATTATCTATAATATTGTATGTATTTAGAAATATATAAGTATCTTTATCAGTACTCATAGCACAAGCTCTGTTTAGTTTGGGACTAAATGGCGTTGTGTAAAAATTGTGTTTTTTTTTGGATGGGGCATTATCGAATATTTTCTCTTGTTCCAGAGCCCGAGATCCTCTGAGGCTAGGCCCCAAGTATTCCCAGGTAAGTCGACGGATCCAGAGCTATTTTCTGTCTTGACCCTTCGAAACGTCATCACGTCTTCTCCGGAACATCATCATCGAAGTGCTTCCACATATTTTAACCAACCATATTTAAATACCACCATGTTTAAATCCCATATACTAGCCTGTTATTCTCAATCCAGACTACAGGCTTTTTTCTTCTCCTTCCTCTTGCCCATAGTCCATATTACTTGAGGTCTACGCAACACGTTTTTTTTCTTCCATTCTGTCCTGTCACCCGTCACACTAACCTAACCAAATCCTTTCCTTTCATTTCACTCCTCACACAATTTTTCCATCTTTTCTTTGGCCTCCCACTCCCTCTCCATTCGTCTACATATATACTCAGAATTCTTTTAGTAACATTTTCCTCTTTACTTGACCATTACAAGACAAACGATTTCCTTTCATCTTTACAGTCACTGACGTCACTTTCAAACTTCCTTTCATGTACTCGTTTCTCACTTTTTCCTTATTCTAGACTCCAAGTTGTAATATTCCATAACGAGACACAAATGGTGAGAATGTTTGCCCTGGAATTTGGTTTATTAATTCGGTAATAGAACTTAACTACTCATGCAACATAGGTACAGCTAATAAAACACTCGTAATATGAATTTACCTAAATACCACTACCCCGATAGAATTGCCAATTTTTTTACGTAAAACAATTTTCAAAGCGTGTATTGTAAAAAATTTCACTCACATATACATCGTTACTTCAACTTATGAAATTCCCGTCGCACTCTTCATATTTCACACGCCATCGATCCTTGAATACAAACCTATAAATAAATCTAGAAATGACTCATATAAATAATGTTTTGAGTGCTACTCGCATGAAATGAGAAGTGTGATAGAAAAAATTTCGCTACCACTCCGCCTTATCGTATAAAAACCGAGAATTCACGAGCTGTATCGAAACCTTGATTGTGTTTCTCAAATGTTTTATAAACCCCAATATGTGTTCTTTATGATTTCATTCAATTTGAATTCAAACACAGACGACTAACGAATCTATGAGACGTTTTTTGAAGCAAATAAAAAAAATACTAACTAGTTTTGAACTAAATTTTAAAATTCATTGAAAAAGTTTGGAGACGTAATTACTGCCACGGAGAGTTTTCCCACGTACTTTTTCTGATAATACAAATAGTATTTCCATTTGAAAACTTACCTAATGTACTTTTCTCGCGCCGGACCATGGTCCAGAGCGAGAAAGAATGGCACACGGTCTTCTGTGAAAGAATAATGCTAGCGAAGGAGACAGCCGCACGCGCGACGGAACGGCCCTTACGCACTAGCCACCGGGATCCCCATTCCGAATTTCTGCCACCGTAGACGTAGACTTGCGGACGGCGAACAATGGGGAACTCGTCGTCCGGTAACAGACCGGAGGACAGAACTCGAGTCGTCGACCGCGCATAGTGTTCCACGCGCACCTTAAAAAGAGATCAGCAAACCGTAGGGGCCCAGGAAAGTCGAAACCTACTGGGGCCATGGGTTGTACGAAAAAAGAGACCGAGGCCCTGGACCGAAGGCAAAAAAGGAACGGATTGGGTTAAAGATAGAAAAGTCTGACACACCTTACTGCTCCGCCTAACAACCGGAAGAAGTCATTGCATGATTTCCGTTACTACTATTTAAATCGCTGTAGATATTGGAACTCCAGGCAATATAAAAGAAAACATCCTGTACCTTTTTGTATGACGAAAAAAAAAACGTCAAAACATTAATCAATCAAAACCATTTATTTTAATAGATTTCGTCATAGCTGCTTAATCATTTTACTTGAGATAATGTTAAATAGAACTTATATGCTTATAATGTTTGAGAAGTTTTTTAGGCCAACAACGTAAAATCAAAACAACATTCTAGGTCAACACATAACACCGATAATGAAAACCAACCACGAAACAAACTTTCAAAAGTTTCCATTCACTTCACTTCCGGGGTCCCAACTAAAAAGTTTGAGAACATCTGAGTATGCAGTACCTTTTATTGAAACACATTATGTTCCCGGGAAGGCCTCAGTACTTACGCGTTTACGAACAGTTGCCTACATTACGCCGAAGGTAAGATGAGGGGAGTGTTTGAAAAAAGTTTATTAACATTTTGGAAACACTGGCTCTGCTGAATGGAAATTGGGTCATAGTTACCGTACAGGCTAAATTGAATTTTGGTGAGCGAAAATGTTGGGGACTTAGACAAGGGTTGCTGGTAGTCCTGCTTGTGTGTTTAGGTTTCGTGTGTTCACGAATGTAGCATACCATAACATAATCACCCTTTTAATGCTCCCACTGCTGGGACTCAGGCCTTCTCTCTAGGAGAGGTAATGAGCGGTAACCATCACGCGGGCCCAGTGCGGTTTGGTAAATGTCATAAGTCTTCAAATTTTTGGTTCTAGGACATGCCGGTTTACTTACGATGTTTTCCTTCACCGTTTAAAGAGCAGCGGTAATGAAAAGTGGTAGTTCACGAATGCGCTAAGCCTATTTATGAGCACTGCTTCGTCTGGCCCAGGAATCTCGGAATATCAAAACAAAGACTGATTATAGATACTAAATTTATTGCCGCGTTAAGACTCTGTGAGAGAATCGTTCACCGTATACTGTTTTGGTAACTGTAAGCCTTTTGATGAGGAAGCGGTTGTAAACGACCGATGGCAACCTGTACGGCTCTATTATTGGTCTCGTATAGATTCTGAAAAGCGCAGATGGTTGTGCAGGATGGGCAACATAGCAGGTGACGCATGTCCTGTGCAGCGGCTCCACACTGACACAGTGTTAGAGATGGGTTCAGGAAGCCCTCATACATTTTGCCTATCGTGCTCTTTGCTATACGTACTTACATGTATCCCTACACCTGCTTTTTGGGTGGTCAGAGGTACCAGCTGTAAAGTTTAGTGTTTTGTTTGTTTACACAACTTCCCGACTAGACGGGATACCGAAGGTAAGTAAGTAGGAAATTAGTGGAGTGAAGTATACAGTTGTTTGTTGATAAGCAGAGGGTGATCAGCATTTTTTTTAAGCTAGCAAACTTTGAACAGCTTATTTTTCTCCTAATACAACAAACACTTATAACTACATCTGGCTTTGAAAAAATTGAGGGATCATGTAGTCAAAGATTACATACAGTATTCCTATAGACTTGTAGAGGGACAGTGAAATTTATGGGTGTATTTCTGCTTTTCCTAAGAATTTTGATTCGACGAGAAATGGTGGGAGGCCTTTGCCCAGCCGTGGGACCATACAGGTCAGTTAATAAAATAAAGATAATTTACTACATTTCTAACATATTAAAAGACTTGTAGCGACATCCTGTGTCGCCACATTGGGGCTGTCCTCCATCACGGTATCAGAGTTTCTGCGCGATTAGAACATGTACATCGGTCCAAAATCAACAATCGGACAGTTTCCCGAATCAGACACAAGACCCATCTGGTCGGAAGAATTCGGTTGGTTAAATTAGGAGTATTCCCTATTCAACGAAGGTTTGCGGGTCTTTAAACCCAGTTCCGCATACCTCCAAAAACCTTTTGAAGACAAAAGAAAATTGTAACCATCAAAAACACCACAAAAACTAACCATACAAACGACCTTTGTCCACAACTTAATAAAGGGTAAATATCTTGCAAACAAAACAGGCGTATTTACCAACTACGAAACGGTCTCAATGCGCCCAAAATAACCACAAAGTATGAGGACTCAACGCTTGGGGTCGGAATAGGGCACGATTTGCTGTCTCATTGCCTATTAGTGTCAATCAACATAGAAAGGGGAATTGGTAATGGAATACTTACTGGAAGCCTTTTGTGTACCGTGTTTATCGAACTTAAGTGTACCATATTTTTTTTGGAGGTTTTTTAGGGCCGAGTCACACCGGTATGGTAGCAACGAGGCGAGCGCTTTCAGCGTGATATTATTTTAATAATTGAAACATTTTAGACATAACATAGCGACTTGGGTGATTCTTTGATACCGAGAGAATGTCACATTCATTTGACCAAGTTTTCGTACCTATCGATTTTGTGTCGTAAGTCACTGGACGCAAATGAGTACCTTTAATACATATAGTGATCGGGAAGAACTAACGTATCAAATTGTAAAGAAAAAATAGGCTAGATAAATGAGATATTCAATAGTTTCAAAGAATCACCCACCTATGAACTTTATTTAAGATAAGAACGCCCGCGGTACCGCGTGCGGCTGCGTTCTACGCGCTTCTTGTCGGTAGTTCTAGCCTACCGCTGCGGTTTATACTCGTATTTTTGATTAGTGTTCCGCAGCTGTGAGTCGTATGTCGTATGTTAAAAAGCCCTTCTCTATAAATGGGCTACTTAAAAGTTTTTTTTTTTTTAATTTGAACCTGTAGTTCCTAAGATTAGCGCGTTTAACCAAAAAAACACCCCGTGACTCGGAAAGTACATAAATCCATAGATCTCAGTTGCCAATCATAGATCATCAGTAATATATCCAAGAAGTTGAGTATTGCCCAGTAACTGGGTTGTAGAGGTCTGATTGACAGTCGCTTTATGTAAAAGGATGTCAGATTTTAACTGACTAAAACCCTCCGTGTTTATTTTTGTGGATGGCAAGCTATGAGTTGCCCGCCGTCAAATCGTCCGGATCGAGCCCAAGTCGTTAACGGAGCGTAGTGATCCACGTGTGCCTCAAGGAGAGGTCAGCAATAATTCGTAGGGGCCCAGCAGCGTCGAAGCCTACTGGGTCCATGGGTTAAGTGAAAATGAACCCCCAGGGCTCTGGAATGCAAGGCCAAGAAGAAACAAAAGAGTGGGTTTTAGTCAGTAATATCTGAATTCTGACATGCCCACTCCGCCCAAAAGCGGGAGAAGTCATTGGATGATTTCCCACCTTAAAAACAAACCCGTGTTACTCCAGCTGCCCTGCGTGTTCCAAAGCCGCACTCATCATCATCCTTTTTAATGTTCCCACTGCTGGGACTCAGGCCGCCTCTCTAAGAGAGGGAATGGGCCGTAATCCACCACGCGAACCCAGTGCGTGTTAGTGAATGTCACAAGTCTTTAAATTTTTGGTTCCAAGACATGCCGGTTTCCTCACGATGTTTTCCTTTACCGTTTTGAGAGCAACGGTAATGAAATAAATTACACAAAGTAATGCGCCTGGTAGGGTTTGAACCTGCGACCTACAAATCGTAAGTCACAGCCATTACCACTCGGCCACCACTGCGTCCCGACTGTTCTGTTCATCTTCATTACCGCTTTTATGGAGGAATTGTAATTACCTCTTAGATTATTAACAAGACTGTTACGTATAGCTATTACTCATTCCTGTGTTATCTTACGAGTAGTTACAAGTTACGACTCCCGTGGGATGACATAAGGAACTGAGAATTCGCGGAAATTAGACGTAGCTTGACTAAATTATTATCAAACACATTCATTATTACCATGAAAGATGACACTGAAACATAGTCGCTTACAATGGGCCTCTGCAGAAGTAGGAAATATACAGGTATAGAAGTCAATCTACATACAAAGCGCGCTCGAGCAACGCACACATAGACACCGCTCACGGACACGATATCTCGGAGCGCCTCGGTCCGCTCGTCAAACAGTTCCGGCTCAAACACTCATTAGTGTGCGTCCACCGAGCGAAGGTATAAAAAGGGAAGTACAAACATGAGATAGTCTTCTGTACCTATCTATTTTGTGGCAGAAGGCTGACATTCATCCAAAGGACAATGGCTATGCTCGGAGTTTCCTTGCATGATCGCATCAGGAATAAAGATATCCGTAGGAGAACCAAGGTAGCCGACATAGCCGGAAGAATCGCCAAACGTGAAAATGAGTAATACCCCTAGCCAAGTTGCTTATCACGGGAATGATGTCAACTCAACGCTCAGTCACGTGGCTAGAACAAAAGAATTTGAAGAAAGTCGAACGCTTCGACGCAAACGAAAGGGTTGTAACTTGGCTAGGGGGGCAGAGCTCCCTGCGTTAGCGTGCGTCCTACGAGCGTAGGACTGATGGTCGATGAGGCCGAAAGGTTCTAGAGTGGTGACCGCCAGGGACGTGCGAGCAATACAAGCAAAAAAGCCCGGCTTGCGGTAAAATTTCATGACACCTAACATCTAAGTCATTGAACTTAATAAAATAATTATTTAAAATAAAATCTAAACTTTAAACTTCGCGCGTAATTGAAAATTCATTCATTAGTTACGCTAATACAAGTTCTATGCAACTTACCCAGCGTTCCAAATCGAGATAAAAGTGAATCGCGAATCCGACTAAATTAAATAGTCACAACATATAAGGACAATTGAATAATAATTGTGACGTTGCGCGTTGGTCGGGTTCGCGGTATGGTCACTTTTGTCCGCAATCCGAAACGCACGGGTGATGGAACGTAACAACGTTGCCATCTCCGGTCTCGCTCTAACGCATAGGGCATTTACCGGGCTTGCTTTTCCATTTCACTTTTCCCTATAAAAACACAAAAAATGTGAGTTTGTGTGAGTAAATATTATAATGTGTGAAAACACTCGTCGAACAGATTTAAGGTCAAAAATGCCAGGCTTCGGAAATTTTATCAATGAAATTTTTACGCATGTTACGAAAGCGAGGCGCCCTCTATGACGCGCGTACTATAATCAGTTCAAATTTGCTTTGAGCGGTTATCGGATTATGTTTTGATTGTTTTTTTTAGTTTTATGTCATTTAAAGTGTTTTAATTAGATATTGCTGTAACTTACTTGGTTTTGAAGTGATTAAAGTTAAAGTATCTTTGAAATGAATTCGGAAACACATGCAATTGTTCCTTGTGAAGTTGTGACGGATTAAAATGTGTGGAAAAAATACTTAGCCAGGTAAAACCTTTGAGTTTTAAAGATAAATATGATCTCGTAACTTCACCTAAACCTACCCCTGATTTGAATATTTCTCAGAAAACTAAATCACATAGTAGGCAATTTCATCGCTCAGTTTACAGTGGATTGTAGGTTGCTCGCATTTAAATAAATAATTATTCTGTTGGTGTTGCATATTTTTCTCAAACGAATACTTGGAATACTTCAGGTTATAATGACTTAAATAATTTCGCTGGTGCCATGAAAATACATCAGAATTCTCAAAAGCACTTGAATTCAGTTATTTCGTTCTGCAGTTTTGGTAAAACGCGAATAGAAACTTCTATTTCTCGACAGTTAAAGGTACCTACCTAATTTCTCTTTTTCGACAGTTAAGTGTTATGTGTGTGATAAAGAACGAAAAGCTAATAAATGCTGTTTAAATTGTGAGTATTTGCCAATAATATTACATATCGTAAACAATTATTTTTAATGATGAATTTTTATTAAAAACTACGTACGGATTAATACATTCTTTTGTGCTCCATCTAGTGGATTTTTCTGAAATCAACTAGAATGTTTTGAGCGAGTTGCCAAAAATATCAATAGATGGCTCTTTTTCTCTTTTTTTTAAGTACCAATATATATTTACTTAATTTCTAACAGTAAAAAAAATCAAATGTACCCATTAATTCATGAATCCCCAAGCGACCACCGGTGGCCGCGCATCTATTGTCTTACTATTGTGTCTCTAATTGACGGTATCTGAAGGGTTAAAATCAGCATTACAGTAAGAAATTTTGTTTTTTCGGGATATTAGGTGTAGGTAGGTAGATGAGTCAAGATTCCTTGGCTTGCCCCCTCTAAAGGCACCTGGCACGCCACTGGTGACCGCGCATCTAAAAACACAGAGTTGAAAGCCCAGCTCATTTCTTCGTGACCTTTCATACCGGGTTCGAGCCTCCCTTTCAGAAATAGACCCTGCTGGGCCAGTACGGTTACTGACAACTCCTTGAGGCGCGCGGGAACAGTGCGCGCCGTTGACGACTAGGGCTCGGTCCGGTCAGTTACCAGATGGTCGGACAGCGGGCTACTCATCGGTCGCCGTTCCGCAAGCCCGCGCCTACGGTGGTCGGAAACCGGGATCGGAATCCCGGTGGCGGCTGGGGTTGGCCTCCTCTTTTGCTAGAATTACTGCTTCGCAGAAGGAGGCGACCGCCTGCCACTCCTCCTCGCTCCGGACCATGGCCTGTACCAAGGCCCGGAAATGAAAGAGAGGTACCTCTTCTGTTTAAATTCCAAGATTGTTACAACGTCACCAACTTTATCGTTCAGCATAAATTCCGATGAAAATAAACGCCACCAACAAATGAGACCGAAAAAAAAAAACAATTTTCCCTAGCCGTTCATCCGAACCGACTTCATTCCGATCAAAGAGCCCACGAAAGCACAATTAAACTTTACCAATGCCTTTGTTTAAAAACACGACTCCGGCAAAAATTCTTTTCTCTATAACAATTTTCAGTTTCAAACTAACCAACAAAAGTCCAATAGTTGCCCAACAATCTTGATGAAAGCGATTGAGGGTTTCTTCAGCGTTTTAGCTGTAAAATGTTTCAGTTATTTTTTTTTTATTCTTTATTGCTCCAACAATAACTTGACTTATTTCTCTCAGTCTTGGTTTTGTAACTTGTTTGGATATTTGAGGCGATTAAGTGACAGCCTTTGATTTTTTTACTTACACTTATGCAGTTTTCCTCGTAGGCGTGGGCTTGCAGATGGCGAGCAATGGGCAGCTTGCTGTCCGTGTCCGACCGTCCGGTAACCGTCCAACGATAACCGTCCGGACTGAGCTCAAGTCGTCGACGGCGCGTGCTGTTTCCGCGCGCCTCAAGGAGTAGTCAGCAACAGAAGGGGCCCAGCTGGGTCGAAGCCTACTTGGGCCAGGGTTAGCTCCGAAAGGTAGCTCAGTCCCCGGTTCGAAAGGCAACGAAGGGACTGGAGTGGATTTTTAGTCAGTAAAAGTCTTACACTATCTTCCGCTCCACCCAAGAGCGGGGGATGTCATTAGATGAATGATGCGGTGACTCCCAACGAAAAAAAGTAATTATCTGACTTCCATTACTAGTTCTTTATCTGACTTCTGCAACCCGTTGATTGGCTCTGTCTATTCAAATTATAGCCGAGACCAACTGCATCAAGTTCCGAAAAAAAAGTTAAAAAAGTTGAAAGTTGGTGATCAGATTCGTGTATTTTACATTTCTCGCCAATGCTCTCGTCATCATCATCATTATTTCAGCCACATACATACATGTTGGACATAGACCTCCCGCAAGTGTCGCCACAACGATCGGTCCTGTGCGTCTCACATACATCGGATTCCTGCGACCCTCACCAGTTCATTGGTCCACCTTGTGGGAAGCCTTCCAACGCTGCGTGACTGCGTTGTCCTGCTGCCACTTTAAAACCTTTCGTCACCAACGACCATCTACCTATAAATGACTGCTCACAAAATTTTAAATCAAAAAATGACTTTAAAACGGTAAAATAATCCACATCAAGTTATTACCGTTCCCAAAAATGTTTGAACAAATATTGAATCACGGTTTTCCTCATCTCATTTTACATGATTTTGTCCCTTAAACTTAATTATGGGACTTGTTCATAAAAACACTCTTTTCACATTAATATAATTATTAATTAATTCCCAGGCGCGTAACGCTCCGTTGACTCCTAATCAATATGTGCGAAAAGGTACTTGTTTCACAATTTTGTAAAACATTCGGAAAGTCCGTTGTAATTTTGCAAATGGAGTATCAAATATTCTGGGAAGCCTCTGTACACCATAGACAAGGAGAATGGATTGAGTCTTTATTTATCTATATAATCTTCATGCAACACAAAGTACACAGGCGGTCTTTCTATTTATTTATCTAATAATTTCGTTAATTGTGGCGACACTTGTGGTGCGGAGGAGGCCTATGTCCAACAGTGGACGTCTATCGGCTGAAATGATGGTGATGATCTTATAATTTATGTGTCATATAGCAAAAAAAGACAGTTCATTATAAAAAAAAATTGTACTAAGTTACTGCATATTTCAAAAGAAATTTCTCCCTGCAGACCTGCGAAAGTAGAGATTAAAATAAATGTAGACTAAATCTGTTTAATACACATGCATAGGTGTGGTATTGACTAGTCTACATTGTCCATTCATATCTATTAATATTGTACCAATTGGTATCGTACACTAGGTATTTTGAATTGAAATGAAAGATGTTTACTTGTCTAAATCTGTTCTATTATTACAGGCAATTGGTGTCATTTTCTCCCCTCGATTTGATCAAATTGACAGTTATAGGTTGTTATTTTTGTCACTATTAATAGATGCGTCACGCGTGGAAAAAAAATCCTACAAAAAGTGTTACAATATTTAAATATAGACCGCAGTAAATGCCAATAGAAAAGTTTGAGGGAGAAAATGATTGTGTAGCCATTAATGGTCAAGACGTCTGAATGAAAATTGATATTTAGTTTTCAAATTGGTCATAATTAACACTTACATATTACAATAGATGAAGTTTTTTTGTCGCTGGGTAAAAATCATTCAGATGACATCCTATGCCTTTAGGCGGAGCGGGAAATAATGTCAGACTCGTACTGTCTTAAAAAATCCACCCGTTCCTTTTCCCCTTTCATACCGAGGCCGAAACTCCCTTTCGGAAACAGACCCTGGCCCCAGTAGGCTTTGACCCTGCTGGGCCTCTACGGTTGCTGACAGCTTCTTGACGCGCGCAGGAACAGTACTCGCCGTTGACGACTTGGGCTCGGTCCGGACAGTTACCGGATGGTCGACAAAGAGCTATCTATTGCTTGCCGTCTGCAAGCTTGCGCCTACGGTGGCCGAAAATCGGGATCGGAAACCCGGTGGCAGTGATGAGGTCGCTCCCGTTCCACCCAAGAGCGGGGGTTGCCATTGGATGATTTTCCTTAAAAAATGAAGTACTGTGAGAAAATAAACATGTTGTTTATAATTTTTTTTTTTTAGTTACTGTAATCTATTGTCTACCCGTCGTAATTAATAAAATAAATAAATAAAATAAAATAAAATGATATTTTGAATATTTGACGTCTCGCGTCTCGAATTTTTCGTCGTTGGCTTTTAGTGTATCCTTTGTCATTACCTACAAGAAAAGAGAGAGGTATAGTCCGCGTAGTCGCTTTGTCCCTGTCTACAGAGTAGTCGATTTTGTAAGGATAATGATCAGTCCATTCTATATGTTCATGGCGTTGATGGAAACTGACGCATCATTTGCGATCGTTATTTCTACTTAATGGAAAATGTTTACGAAAATATAATTAAGAAGGGAAGCCGGACGGTATGAGAACTGATTGGGTGCTTACAAAAAGATGAGGTCGTTAACCTTCCTACTGTAGTAACTAGGTAAATAACAGGTTTATTAATCACGTTATTTTTTTAAGAAACCATGACTACTTATTACTATTCTTTCTTCTTATATTTAAAACTATGTTTCTTAGTCAGTATAGATATTAGAGTATAGATAGTATAGATGTCAGAGTATAGAGTGTAGATAGTGTCAGTAGTGGGAGCGGAAGATAGTGTATCTGTTGATTTTTATCAACGGAAAAAAAAAACACGTGCCGGAAAGACGTGTCAAACTTTGGAAAATTATCCAATAAAATCCTCTGTCCTAGATCTGCTCTAGAAATCATTAGATGTTTTGCCATCTAAAATAAGACTTGGTCTATCCAGGCTCCAAATTTCATCTAAAACCGTTCAGCTGTTTAAGCGTGAAGGAGTAACAAACATACACACTCACACATAAATACATACAAATTTTCACCTCGATTATGTTAGTATGATGGCTATTCCGCGCAACTTTGTCCTTATGCCCTTCAGAAACTGTTTAATTACAAACTTTTATTAAGTTTCACCTGTTACGATGTTTGTCTGTAATCAAATCTTGCAAATTAAATTTGATCCACTTCCCGGTTACCGATTGAGCTAAAATTTTCCATGATAATAAATCAGATGACAATGCAAAATGATTATGTAATGAAGCTGATCTGATGATGGAACCGGAAGGTGGCTATAGGAACTTGATAGTTAAACCACATGAGTAGATAAACCGTTCAGAGGCAAAGCTTCAAACAACCGCTTGAATCGGTTGCACTACTAGCACTACTACAAGCGCGCGGAGAATGACGAATACGTTGTTTGAAGCTTTCAGAGGCAAAGCTTCAAACAACGTATTCGTTACGGTTTATCTACTCATGTGGTTAAACGACACAACATCATCGAGTTTGGGCTAGTATGATCCGTCTTGACAAGTATTATTTATATAGATATACCCAGCTATAAAAGCTTGCTATGAAAAAATGATTTTCATTAAAAGCTTGTTTTGTATATTTATTCATGAAACTGTGGTAAACTAGTATTAATTTTGGGCACTAGATGGCGTTGTCAGATTACGTTATTACTTTTTTACATCTCGCTATGGTTTCATTACAGAGCTTTCATAGGATATCAAACAAATTATGATTAAAAGTCTTCGTCCTAGTAACATTGGTTTTATTCAGAAACTTTGAATTATATTTGGAACAAAAAGTTTAAAGTTTTCATAAATTCTTATTTTTTATTACGCATAAAAGTTTCAAACAATATAAATCAATGTCAATCAAAGGTCCGGAGAAGATTTATCACGGAACTCATCACACTTTGTAATCTGGACTGCTGGTCTAGAGGTTAGTGGCCCTGACTGCTAGCCGGTGGTCGTTCGATTCCCACCCAAGACAAATGTTTGTGTGAAGAGCACGATCATTAATGTTCTGTCTGGATTTAATTTATCTATAATATGTATGTATTTATAAATATAAGAGTGTGTTCATTATTTGTATAGTACTTGATTTTTTTCACATCTTCAAGGGACCGCAGACTCGGGTTTGGTTTAGGTACTTAGATATACCTAAATGGTTTTAATTTCAACTCGATACCTCCACGCGATCTCGAGATAAAGGGTCTTGACAGACAGACAGACAGACTGACGGACAACAAAGTGATCCTATAAGGGCTCCGTTTTTTCCGTTTGAGGTGCGGAACCCTAAAATGAATAAAAAAGGTCGTCTTAAGGTCCCATCATAGGGTAACGTCGACACCTGAAGAAATGAGTCTCGCTATAATTTCCATACTACCTTTTTTATAGTGGGCAAAAATCGTCCAATGACAACCCCCGCTCTTGGGCGGAGCGGGAGATAGTGTCAGACTCTTACTGTCAAAAAACCCACCCCGTTCCTTCTAGCCTTCATATCGGGGCTCGAGCGCCCTTTCGGATAATCCTGGCCCCAGTAGGCTTCGACCCAGCTGGGCCCCTGCTGCTGCTGACAACTCCTTGAGGCGCGCGGGAACAGTGCGCGCCGTCGACGTCTTGGGCTCGGTCCGGGCAGTTACCGGACGGTCGGACAGCGAGCTACCCATTGACTTCTGTACCTAGATATATATGTTGTGCCCTGGTGAACGAATTCCAAACATGTTGCACTTCCTCTGCTCTTTAACAGAAGCCATTAAAAATCATCCACTATTTGACCTGAAAACATCAATTTGAGGTTAGCATGTTTATAAAACAATAACAGTAGAAAATGAAGGATTTATTTTTCATGAATGATTGGCAGCTTGTAAACGGTCTGGCCAGGGTAATTTTAATATCAACAATTAAACACAAATATAGAAGGTTCAAGCACTTGAGTGTTTTATTTTGAGTAAAAAAATGGAGATTAAGCTTCTTTTTTTTGTCGTCGGGGAAAATCATCTTGACGAAACCCGCTCTTGGGTGGAGCGGGAGGCAGTGTGAGACTCTTACTGACTAAAAACCCCGCGCCGTTCCTTCTAGCCTTCATACCGGGGCGCGAGCTCCCTTTCGGACAACCCTGTCCCCAGTAGGCTTCGACCCAGCTGGGCCCCTCCTGCTGCTGACAACTCCTTAACCCTTCAGATACCGTCAATTAGAGACACAATAGTAAGACAATAGATGCGCGGCCACCGGGTGTCGCTTGGGGATTCATGAATTAAGGCGCGCGGGAACAGTGCGCGCTGTCGACGTCTTGGACTCGGTCCATTACCGGACGATCGGACAGCGAGCTACCCATGGCTCGCCGTCCGCGAGCCCGCATGGAAATTAAGCTGCTAGTGTCGACAAACTCTTATTTGTTTAAAAAAAGTCTGTAAATACATTAACTTCACGTCTTGGATTTCTATAGTACCTAATATTTCACTTTATCTCACATAATAATTTATTCACAAATGCGAAACTTTCTTAATAAGACCAACAAAGTTGATTATTCCAGCTTAAGTAGCCAATAAATTTTGTTTCGTGCACTTCAGCATTTATGTTAACTTTTGTAAGGTATTTTTATTTTCATTGTCGATGTTTGAAATGAGTTTTTTTTACCTCAATTGTTTACATGTAATTATGTATTCAGTTTTACAGTATGGATTTTTTCTTAACGGCACAGAGTTTGGGTAAATGCCCTGTAGTTACAATAAGTTTGCCACGTTCAAGTGTATGGAGCTTATACACTTTTCTCATCTTCTTTCTCATGAAATAAATTTTCCTACTCTGAGTGGAGTGTCCAAGGTTACAAATATAGCATGAAAAATTGCCAAATTTAAGTGGCAACGAGCAGGAATGTGCTCGCAGAATAGTCCCTAGCCAAGTTACAACCGTTTCGCTTGCGTCGAACGTTTCGAGTTGACCTTGCCGCCAATTCTTTTGTTATGACCACGTGACTGAGCGTTGAGATGCCGTCGTTCCCGTACATTTGAAGCCTTCTACTAGCGTTAACTATTGAAGATGAGCAATTTGGCTAGGGGTATAAATGGCCGTTGGAACCGAAATGTTCTGAAATGGCGACCTCCGCCCGGAAGTCGCAGCGTTGGAAGGACTCTTACAAGGTGAACTTATGACCTAGTAAAGGTAGCGGGAATCCGATAGATGCGAGACGGACAGGACTGGACAGGACCGTTCATTGTGGACACTTGGAGGAGACCTATTTCCAACAGTGGACGTCTTTCGGCTAAAATTATGACGCTGATGATGAGTGGAGTGTGGAAATGTCAGATTTATACTGACTAATACTCCACCGGTGTTTCTTCATTTGACCTTTGCGTTTTAGGGTCACGGTAAATGTTTTGATCACTCTTGCATAGATTATACATAACTGGCGGAATAATTCGACGGTTAAGGCTCTTTTTTTATGATTCCTTTACGTTGTGTCCAATATGCCAAATAAACATGTTTACTTTTCTTCCTTTTAACTTTATTTGTTTACTTTCTTTTTTATCTTTTCTTTCTTTCATACTTTCTTTCTTTATTTTTTTCTATCTTAGAAAGATGTCAATAAAAACGCATCGATGAATAATTTTCATATTATTGCATCTCGGTCGTCTGTGGTAACCTTTAGGGTTCCGCTTTTTGCCAACCCTAAAAACGCGTGTTGTTATGTTTCTATCACATTGTTTTACTTTTTATATGGTTCTGGCATTTTTGTAATACCAACAATGTTGTTTCCTAGGCGGCAGGCACAATTTTCCGTATAATCTAGAAATCCAATTTGTAAAATGTTTCCTAAAACTCTGTACGGGGTATTTTTTAAGCAGAAAGCGGAACAAATGGTAGCATAACATTAGTTTAGAGTCGTCGAAAAATATTTTTCCTAGTAACAAGTTTAGTTTTAGTATCAACTCTATTACATGGACCTTTATATCCCAGCCAGGCGCATTACTTTGTATAATTTGTTTCATTACCACTGCTCCCAAAACGGTGAAGGAAAATATCCTGAGGAAATCGGCATGTCCTAGAACCAAAAATTCGATGACATGTGACATTCACCAACCCGCACTGGGCCCGCGTGGTAGATAACGACGCTCTCCTAGAGAGAGGCGGCCTGAGTTCCAGCAGTGGGAACATTAAAAAGGCTAACTATATATGCTATGCTATGGAAATTGAACAAACCTAACCTAAACAAGTTTTCTATGAAAATATTTTTTTATAGCAAGCTTTTGTAGCGCGGTATATCCTTATCATCTTCCTGCCCTGGTCCAGTGTTATTTGGGGTCGACGCAACACGTTTTTTTCTTCCATTCTATCCTGTCACCATGAGGGGTGACAGGAGGAGATATCACTAACTTCCTTTTCTTTCATATCACTCTTTACAAAATCCATCCATCTTTTCTTTGGCTTCCCTCTTTCTCTCTACTCATCCACATGTATACTCATAACGCGGCATATCTATACAATAACTAATACTCATCAAGACCGTTCCAAAAACTCAAACACAATAGGGTCAGATATCTGAGTTCCTATGGCCACCTTCCGATTCCATCATTAGATTTGACTGTACTAAAAAACGTGCAATTATCAACCCGCACTGGGCCCACGTGGTGGATTATGGCTCATTCCTTCTCCTAGAGAGGAGGCCTGAGTCCCAACAGTGGGAGGATTATAATACGACTATGCCAAAACCCCTGCGCACGCGAGGGTTTACTAATCTTCCTGTTACGAATAAAGCAGTCTTTAAAAACTCAAAAAGAAAATCGTTTTACATAAATTTTACTTAACTTCACTGCTACTCCAATGTGAGAACATCCTAACTTTGTCACAAATGCACTGCTTGCATACTAATGGCACAACTCTGCCTATACGAGGGATGAATAACGACCTAAACTTGATTCATTATTCCTGAACACATTGAGAAATGTTCCGCCAGTGGCCTTTGAGGATGCCTGTAGGCATATTTTCTTGAATCCCCAAAGTATAACTTGGTAATTTTACACTGAAGAACTTTTTAGAGCAATTTGTTTCATGTCAGCTGAATGGCTTTCTTGGAAAATTTACTCAGTAACCAAGGAAATCTGACTATTCAGAAATCACCCTTCTATATTTCCTTCGTAGGTATATTGCTTTATGGGTCAGCAGACAGGTACGCTACGACAAACAGGCGACTAACATGCAAAAACTTTTATCAATTTTTTTTTTGTAGCATTGCGCATGAAAATGCTCTGAAAAAAAAATTATTAAATTTTTTTATGTAATTTTTCATAGAATATTTTTAATAATATATTAATAAATTTTCTTGCATGGAGAATTATAACTTATTTTTTTTTTTACTATTGATAGGCTTGCGTTTGAGCACCATCTCACCTGGTGGTAAGCGATGAAGCACGCTTGCCTAGAAGTAACCTATTCACTCTTGACTTAAAGACCCCCAAGTTGTAGCTATCAGGAAACACAGGCTCTGGCAGGGAATTCCACTCCTTGGCTGTACGCACAATAAATGTGTTCCCAAAACGCTTTGTGCGTATGTCTACCATGTACCGGTGGCGCAACGTTTGAGGTATAATAAACTGAGTTCAACGTGGACTCTGACTCTCAAACTTCGAGGTACAAAGTTGAAGGAATTTTTTTTATGCTTTTTATTAATTCCCTTATTCCTGTAATGAAATGTGACAAACTATTTTAAGTTCCTACTGTAATTTTATTTTATGGGTAGTAAAAAGTCTAAAGAGTATAAATCAATCAATGGATAACAAGAATATATATATATACCTATTTTATAAATTTTATTTATTTATACATCTTAACTATTCAATATTAAAAACTAATAGGAATATAATTACAAATCGGTTAAAAAACAAAAGAAACTTATAGGGACGTCAAAAAATTCTTCCACATCGATGTCAATGGAAAATGTGCCTAGAACGGTGGCAGCTATTTTATGAATGTGAAAATAACTTTTTCTGCCTGTATTTTTTTTATTTTCACACCTAAAATGCGCGCCTCAAGGAGTTGTCAGCAATAGGAGGGGCCCAGTTGGGTCGAACCCTACTGGGGCCAGGGTTATCCGAAAGGAAACTCGAGCCCCGGTATGAAGAGGCTAGAAGGAACGCTGGGTTTTTAGTCAGTAAGAGTCTGACACTATCTCCCGCTACACCTAAGAGCGGAGGTTGTCACCGTAAAAAAAAACTGCTGAAGCTTTGTTGCATTTTTCTACAAAATATGTAGATAGAACTAACAAAAACTTACATCAAGTATTTCGCCTAGCAACAGCAGCAGACTATAATGAGAAGCTGTACTGAATAACAAGCACAGTTCAAACTTGCATCGTTTATTACTCTCTAACACGTTCAACACCTGGATAGGGCTGACTCCTCACTGTGTTATCTATTTACTAGCTGCTGCATGTGGCTTCGCCTGTGTGATAGTAAGAAATGATCCGAAGGAAACATATCCTATGTGGTATTCCAGGACAATTTTTATTACAGCTTTCACACAACGCCGTCTGTCTAGCCCAAATCTAAGCAGACCTTGTATTATGAGTTCTATACAACTGATAAAAATAGTTATATAATTTCTTTTTTATTGCTGATAGATTCGCGCTTGGCCCCTATCTCTCCTGATAGAAAGTGACACAAATTATACCCAGACATAGAACAAATGGTCGTGCTCATCACATAAACATTTGTCCTGGGTGGGAATCGAATCCATGATTACCGGCATAGCAGTCAGGGCCACTAACCACTAGACCAACAGACCAGTCAGACATGGTCTACCCGTGTATCAAATATCATCCAGAAACGTTCAGCCGTTCAAGCGTGATCAAGTAACCAACATACATAAATACGCTCACCATATTTCGCCTTTATACGTGGATTACGGCCCATTCTGGCTGAGTCCCAGCAGTGGGAACATTAAAAAAGGCTGATGATGATGATGAGGATGATATGTGATTTACTAGATTCGAGGAGAGCGTTAAGTGGGTCCTTTTCTACTCGCCTATCGTCAATATCGAACATGGTTTTACGTTTCTTCATCTAACGCAATTCAAAGCGATGTTTGATACTCGTAAACAGTCAATGCAAAAAAAGAGAGATAACGCCTGAAAACTCTGTTGGCATTCGGTAATTCCGTAATTTTCTCGAATATTTCACAAAACTTGTTCCAGGAAATACGTTTTTTTTTTTGTTAACCCTTAAAAGTTTTTCAGTATAATTATCGCCATTCAGAATTTTGAGTAAATGTGCAAGGCTTCTACGGATATACTTTTCTATATTTTCAATATATGAGTGCATTATGGAGGGACAAAGTTAATGTAAAATAGCCGATTTTCAGAGGTCTGTACTAGATTAGTATTACCCAAAATTTTGTTTTGATTTCTATTAAAGCCTAGATAATATCCACAAGATAGCTGTGTATCCAAAATATCTGAAGAAAGATGTGTAATAACATCATAATCACATAAGAGCGGTTGTATAAAAATGTATCTCAAAAAAGAAGTTCTTCGCGGAATTGATGACATACATCACTCAACTTTAATATGCCGTTGTATAACAGCTTTATATATGGCATCTTGCCGGGTAATAGTTATCGAGATCATTTTTTTTTCTAGAGGTTCTGTATCAATAGAAAATTTAAAGAAGAAACAAAGTTGATATTTTATCATTTTGCTAGCTGCTCCCAGCAGCTTCGCCCGCGTGATAGCAGAACATTATCCCAAGGGACCATACTTCCGGGATAAAAAATATTCTATGTCGTATTCCAGGGCATAGTCAAAATTTTATCAAAATAGGTTTTGCCATTTAGGCGTGAAGACGTAACAAACAAACAAACAAACTCACTTTCGCTTTTATAATATTAGTAAGGAAGTAAGGATTCCTTTGGGAAATAAAGAATTATGGGGTATTTTAATTTATTATCATCATTTTTTTAGCTGAAAGACGTCTTCGTTGGACATAAGCCTCCCCTAAGTGTCTTCATAATGACCGGTCCTGTGCGTCTCGCATCCATTTTAATTTATATCACAGAAATATTATAATGGCGAAAGTTTGTGTCTTTTTTTTTAAGGTAAGAAATCATGCAATGACTTCTCCCGCTCTGGGAGCAGCAGTAACCGAGAGGTAACGGCCTCGACTTACGCTTGTAGGCCACGGGTTCAATCCTAGCCAGGTACAATTCTTTGTGTAATTTATTTCATCACCACTGCTCTAAAAATGGTGAACAAAAACATCGTGATGAAACCGGCATGTTCTAGAACCAAAAATTCGAAGACGGCCCAATCCCTATATCTTAGAAAGGAGGCCTGAGTCCCGACAGTGGGAATATTATAAGGTCGACTATGCTATACTATGCTTTACTCCGGGTAGAGCAGGAGGGTGTATCAGGCTTTTACTGACTATTCTATTCTATTACCGAACGACGGACGATGGAATGGGTCCGTTCGCTCGTCGTCGATGGACGGACAGCGGAAACTTAGTAATAGGTTCCTGTTAGCACCTTTCGGAACTGCGAACGGAACTCAAGAACGGATACTTCCAAACAAATATTACTCTAACTTAGACTATAACTTAAGCCCACGCAAATTAAGTCAAGTTTAACAAAAGTATGAATGTACCAACTAATTCCAAAAATACCTTTACAGAAGGGATCACAATTAAAACAGGGAAAAAGTTTAGACTACCCTTTTTATAAAGTTTGTTACGGGTTCCCTAGGCTAACTGAGCTGTGGTTTTTTTGTATCCCCTAAAGAGAGAATTGAAAAGTTTCTGGAAAGTTTATTTAGGAGTCTAATGGACTGTGTAATTATTTTTTATTGCTTCCTTAATAACTCTATTTAACTGCCTCATTGTTCTCGTAATCTTATGTGAAACTGCTAAGGCGAGCAATGGGTAGCTCATCGTCCGACTGACAGTTAACCATCCGGACCTAGCTCAAGACGTCTACGCGCGCCTCAAGGAGATATGAGCAAACAGTAGGTCCCAGCAGGGTCGAAGCCTACTGGGACCATGGGTTCGCTTCTGAAAGGAAACCTTGACCCTGGTATGAAAGGCAACGAAAAAACTGGAAGTGGGTTTTTATTCAGTAAAAGTCTGACACCTCCCGCCCCACCCAAGAGTGGAGGGACGGCGAGCCATGGGTAGCTCGCTGTCCGATCGTCCGGTAACTGTCCGGACCGAGCCAAGGCGTCGACGGCGCGCACTGTTCCCGCGCGCCTCAAGGAGTTGTCAGCAACAGGATGGGCCCATCTGGGTCGAAGCCTACCGGGGTCGGGGTTATCCGAAAGGAAACTAGAGCCCCGGTATGAAGGCTAGAAGGAACGGCGCGGGGTTTTTAGTCAGTAAGACTCTGACACTGTCTCCCGCTCCACCCAAGAGCGGGTTTCGTCAATGATGATTTTCCCCGTCGACAGAAAAAAAAAAACCCAAGAGTGGACGGTCATTGGATGATTTCACACCTAAATAAAAGGACGTCTTGGAGCTGTGAGAAGTTTCGAATTTGGGGGTAGATTCATTCGTGCGTCAGAAAGCACTCAAAGTCTTTGATCCTGCGCCTGCTCTCTCCTCAATCGTGAAGAATTGCCGTGCAATCGTAAGACGTACTGTCCACGGACGCGTAGCTTCATAGACTCATATTCGTCATTATAATTCGATAAGTGTACGCCTGCTCACAGCATACATACAAAACTGTGAAACATCGTGTTATTGTTTTTTGTTTATAATTTTGGTGTTTGTCTCTGTCAGGCACGTGTCGGCCGGTGTCGCATAGACTATAAAAGAAATATTGTTTTAATAGACAACCCAGACAGCTGAGTTGTCTATGGTTCAAGCAAGTTAAGCCCGGTTCACACGTGATCTCATAGGGCAACTAATTTTTGTTTTAATTTGTTATTATTTTTTGTTTTTTGAAATTTATTTGTGTGTCTATACGGGCAGAATAAACATGTTTTCTTTCTTTTCTTTTCTTTCTTTTTATTACTGCTTCGAGTACGAATGCTATGACAATCTTTATCACTAGTAAACCCAGTTCCTCCTTCTGCGAAGCAGTAATGCTAGTAAAGGAGGAGTGCCCTCGCCGCCGCCGCCGGGATTCCAATCCCGATTTTTGGCCATCGTAGATGCGGGCTCGCGGACGGCGAGCCATGGGTAGCTCGCTGTCCGATCGTCTGGTAATGGACCGAGCCCAAAACGTCGACGGCGCGCACTGTCCCCGCGCGCCTCAAGAAGTTATCAGCAGCAGGAGGGGCCCAGCTGGGTCGAAGCCTACTGGGGCCAGGGTTATCCGAAAGGGAGCTCGTGCCCCGGTATGAAAGCTAGAAGGAACGGGATGGATTTTTAGTCAGTAAGAGTCTGACACTATCTCTCGCTCCACCCAAGAGCGGGGGTCGACATAAGATGATTTTGGCCCACCGAAAAAAAAAAGTAAACCCAGTTCAGGTGGGTGTGACATATTTTCATTTACCTTATTTATTCGCAATTTCAATGTTCATTTCATTCATGCAAAAAGTCCCGCATTATAAAGTATCCTTAATGCAGAAAATACGGAAGCATTTTCAACAATCAGTATTGGCTTAATTCATGAATCCCCAAGCGACCACCGGTGGCCGCGCATCTATTGTCTTACTATTGTGTCTCTAATTGACGGTATCTGAAGGGTTAATATCCCATATCATTCGCAATTTTTACCGACAGACATTATTGCCGTATTGGCCATAGAGCAAGGAACTCACTCCATTTCAAAACTGCCTGATACCATTGATCATCATCATCATTTCAACCGAAAGACATCCACTGTTGGACATAGGCCTCCCCAGGCCACAATTACCGATCGTTTGCGTCTCGGATCCATCGGATTCTCGCGATCCTCACCAAATCATCGGACCACCTTGTGGGAGGCCTTCCAACGCTACGTCTTACGCGGTCACCACTCTAAAACCTTTCGTACCATCGACCATCTGTTCTGCGTGCATGTGCCCTATGGTGATTCATCGAGCTATGTCTGTAAACTTAGTTCTCCTGCGGATATCTTCATTTCTGATGTGATTACGCAAGGTAACTCCGAGCTGTGATTATGAAATTATATTTTAATTAATTAAATTATTTATAAGTGATATAATATAATTTATAATCACATCGGGACAGCTTGTAATGTTATAACAAGCTTTTATGAAAATATTTTTTCATAGCAAGCTTTTATAGCTCGGTATACCTATATAATTAATACTCGTCAAGACGAATCATACGAGCCCGAACTCGATAGAGTTGTGTCGTTACTACCAAGTTCTTATTGCCACCTTCCGGTTTCATCATCAGATCAGCTCCATGTCATAATAATTTTGCATTGTCATCTGATTTACACCTGCATGCAAAATTTCAGCTCAATCGGTAACCGGGAAATGGGTCAAATTTAATTTATAAGATTTGATGAACATCGGGACTGGTAAAACTAAATACAAGCTTGTAAAAAGTACAGGTCCGATCATGTGAAGAGTATTGCCAAATATGAACTAATGATGCAAAATGCCATTTAACGGCTTTGGATGCTTTTCAGAAAGAATAATTGATGATCCAGATATAGTTATGATCAATCTACAAAGGCTGGAGCACTGGCGTAGAGTAGCCAGCTTTCCGGTGGATGCATTTTGGAGAGTGTGCGCAGGAATTACATAACTTGATTCCGCCATTTCCTATCTACCATTGGACAACCCGGTGTATAGTGAGTGGTCCCTTACATTGTGGACATCTCTATGGTCCGGACAAAGCGTTTTACCTCGTCGTTTATACCGTGTACATCAAAGGACTGGAACAATTTGCCTGCTGCGGTCTTCCCGTCAGTTTATTGTTTAGGTGTTCTCAAAGCTAGATACAATAGGCTTTTAATAAACTAGTGCACTTCACTATCCATAATAGCATCATTGCTTACCATCAGGGGGACTGGAGTCAAGCACTAGTTTATATTCAACTAGCTTTTGCCCTCAGCTTGACTCGCGTACATAAAATATAGCCTATTTCACACAGGAATAAAAAGGCTATAAATCAGTGAATGTTTTTGCAGTCGGACCTGTAGTTTCAGAGATTACCTCCTACAAACAAAAAAAAAACAACTTTACCTCTTTATAATATTAGTGTAATTAGATATATATAAGATATGTTATTGAGGATTTTCCAAATAAACCACAAATTGTTTCTCTGAAAATCAAAGTTTTGTTTATTTAATACGTCCTTACTATATTACAACGTTTAACTATGACCATTACACCTATAACTTACCTGAAAATCAAAGAAACGACATTTAAAGTTTACTAATATCGCCTCCTCAATTATATCCCTTTATTTTTATCTCTTTACAATAGAATTTTTAACAATAAAATATGCAAAATAATCTAAACATCATCTGCCATTCAATCACACGTCCCCCCGTTCCACAAAACATAAATTCCATCGACAACTTCAACGCGCGAAGCGCGGCAAACTTGAATTAATGAAATGTCATTTCATTACATATATATGATTAATGACACGCAACAAATAACTGACAAAGGTCTAATTTTGAGAAAGAGGTCAATCGTCGAATCCGACTCGGCTGGGTAGCGTTTGGGAAGCTGTGCGGTATTTTATTACAAGCTTTTATTTAGTTTCACCTGTCCCTATGTTTGTCTGTCATCAAATCTTGTAAATTAAATTTGACCCTCTTTCCGGTTACCGGTTAAGCTGAAATTTTGCATGCATGTGTAAATCAAATGACAATGCAAAAATATTATGACATGGAGCTGATCTGATGTTGGAACTGGAAGGTGGCTATAGGAACTTGGTAGTTAAACGACACAACTCCATCGAGTTTGGGCTTGTATGATTCGTCTTGACGAGTATTAATTATATAGGTATACCGAGCTATAAAAGCTTGCTATAAAAAGAAGATTTTCATTAAAAGCTTGTTTACGTCTAGCATACTACAGTGTCTCAAGATGGAAGTCTATGACCAGTGCGTGTTGCACTGAAACATGGTCGCCTATAATGGGCCTCATCAGAAGGCTTACAGTCATCCAAAAGGCAATGGAAAGGGCTATCTATATCGGAGTTTCCTTGCGTGATCGCATCAAGAATGACGATATCCGCAGGAGAACCAAGGTCACTGACATAGCCCGAAGAATCGCCAAACTAAAGTGGCAGTGGGCAGAGGTGTATCGATGATCTGGTGAGAGTCACGAGAATGTGGTTTATGCGAAACGCACAGGATCGGTCGTTGTGGCGACGCTTGGGGAAAGCCTATGTCCAAGAGTAGACGTGTTTCATCTGAAATGATAATGAAACAATAACTTAGATAATAATAATAATGTTCCACAACTATCACACAACGCCGTCTGGTCCCAAGCTAAGCAGAGCTTGTGTCATGAGTACTAGACAACTGATAAACATACTTATATATTTCTAAATACATACATATTATACATAAATTACAACCAGACACAGAACAAATGATCATGCTCATCACATAAACATTTGTCCTGGGTGGGAATCGAACCCACGACCTCCGGCGTAGCAGTCAGGGCCACTAACAACTAGACCAACAGGCCAGTCACACTACATACACAACCTGCAACACAAATTTTACAGTAAATTAATTAATAATGTTATTTGACACATTTTGCCATCCCCTATTATATATCGTATGTCAAATATTGACAGGCTTGATTAATTATGGAAAGTTCTGATAATGGCGTCTCTAGTCGTGGTACCGGCAATAGTAATCTCCCATTACCTAATGTATTGATAACTCGGTTGGCGCAGTAGTTGAGAGATTGTCTGCTGCGCTGCGTTTCGTGGGTTCGATTCTCGCATAAAACAAATATTAAATTGTATGAGCTACAGATGGTTGTTTTGGGTCTGGTTATTAGTCTAATTCCTTTGCCCCTTTTTTTTCCTGTGGGAAAATCATCTAATGATATCCCCCGCTCTTGGGCGGAGCGGGAGATAGTGTCAGACTTTTACTGACTAAAACCCACTTCTTTTCTTCGTTGCCTTTCGTACCGGGGCTGAGCAATGTTTCGAAAATAACTCTGGCCTCAGTAGGCTTCGACCTAGCCCCTGCTGATGGTGACAATTCCTTGAGGCACGCGGGAACAGTGCTCGGTCCAGGAGGTTACCGGACGGTCGGACAGCGAGCTACCCATTGCTCGCTAAAAAGTAATGCGCTTTGTGTAAATTATTTCATCACCACTGCTCTCAAAACAGTGAAGGAAAACATCGTGAGGAAACCGGCATGTCCTAGAACCAAAAATTCAAAGACATGTGACATCTAACTCACACTGGGCCCGCGCGATGGATTACGGACCTCTCCTAGAGAGGAGGTCTGAGTCCCAGCAGTGGGAACATTAAAAAAGGCAGATGATGATAAATAAATAAGTCCGTCTCATTAGCAACCAGGCTGAATGTGCAAAAAAACCTGTAAACAAGATGCTAGCTGCATTCACATAATTATTATAACAAGCTTTTAATGAAAATAATAATCATCATCAGCCTTTTAATGTTCCCACTGCTGGGACTCAGGCCTCCTTTCTAGGAGAGGGAATGGGCCATAATCCACCACGCAGGCCCAGTGCGGGTTGGTGAATGTCACATGTCGTCGAATATAAAAATAATACTCCTTTAAAATTAATACTCGTCAAGATGAATCTTACGAGCCCAAACTCAAAAGGTTTGCGTCGTTTAACTACCAAGTTCCTATAGCCACCTTCCGGTTCCATCATCAGATCAGCTTCTTGTCATAATAATTTTATTTTTTTCAGCTCAATCGGTAACCGGGAAGTGGGTCATTTAATTTGCAAGATTTTATGACAGACAAACATCGGGACAATGTTTGTCTGTCATAAAATCTTGCAAATAAAAATAAATAAAAGTTTGTAAGAAAATTGTAGGTCTTTCTGCGAGACTTATTATAATAGAATTCTGAATTACTGTAATAGAATTCAGTAATTATTTTATTTGATATGTAAAGTAAACGGATCGTTGACCTAAGTACGGGCTGACCGCAACGAACAGCTTAAGCCAAAACATGCAGTGTTTCATGTTCACAACCTATTAAGCCATTAAAAAACAAATAAACATCCATTAAAATTTTTAGTATCAAAATTAGAATATCAGCTAAAGCTCCCTGCATACCGCCGCGGTGTGCCAATGTGACAACGCGTTTAAACCGATATTATTCAATCCATAGAGCAATTTAAATAAAATTGTCTGTACTCTTCGCATCCGACTGTATCTGTATCTGTGCTCCTCATCATCATCATCATATCAGCCGATAGACGTCCACTGTTGAGAATAGGCCTCCCCAAGTGTCGCCACAATGAACGATCTTGCGCTTCCCGCATCCATCGGATTCCCGCAACCTTCACCAGGTCACTGGTCCACCTTGTAGGAAGCCTTTCACGCTATGTCTTCCGGTACGCCGTCGCCACTCTAGAACCTTTTGGCCCCAACGGCCATCTGTTCTGCGAGCAATGTCCCTGCCTATTTATTTAAGGGACTATATGCCTTAAAGAATTTCACAAAATATTGCCAAGCATAATTATTGTATTTCATAATTATATTGAAACAATCCTGCAATTACACTGGCAACCCTGAGTTTAAAGGGAAGTACGGTCATTGTTTCTACTTCGTCTTACTCACTGGTTTTGTTATGCAAAATAATGAATTCGTCAGCCGAATGGGTCGGCTGCATTATACTATGAAATATCACACTTTGCATTTAAGTTCGGGACGTAGTGGAAGCTACGCAAATGCTAGGCCAAAGTACATAATAATAATAATAATAATAATTTATTTATTTAATCAGATAACTGAGATCCATCATATAAACAAGTCAGAACTAATAAGTGATAGTAAGCAGCGACTTTGTCCGCTGTACTAATTTCCACATGAGTGGACAATCATGTCTACTAGCTATGGTACTCAAGACGCTGTGGCGACTTCCACACAACCGACTGAGAAAAGAAGCGGTCTTCTTGCGCCAGATTGCTGCGAAGCTGTCTATGAATTGGTGATATTTCATAGACGTGATGGGATAGCCATTTACGGGATCATAGGGGTACGATTGACTGAAACAAAAAATTTTATGACAATAATATGTGAGGTGAAGTAATAGTTTTTATCATTAGGTATCTATAGTAAGTACCTACCCATTGCGTTACCTTAAATAAATGCAATTTTTTATATATATATATTTTTTTTAATATTTTACAACTATCACACAAAGCCCCAAACTAAGCAGAGCTTGTGCTATGAGTACTAGACAACTGATAACCATGCTTATACATTTTTCATTGACCCCCCTACATTTGTTGACATTCTTAATTTCAAAAACAAATCGACGTCTATCGTGATCCTTTACAATATGATCTAGTAATGAAAAACTATTCATTGTTTATTTTTGGAACCTGCGCAAAGATATTAGGAAAAGGTCAATGTACTTTTTTCCACAGTTATCCGGGGCCATCTTTAGTCGAAAATCCTAAGCTCTACAACTATCCCTCCTTAGACCATTAGGAGAAGTGTCACAAAGTTACCAGCATCTATTTATTTACATACACGAGGAGTTCAAAAAGAAACAGAATAAAATTACTAGTTCTTTGTCTGAGAAAAAGTCCTTGAATTTAAGTGTAGTAAGAATTAAGTTTCGAAACTGGAACCTGTTTAAGGGAAGTACCTTTTAGCAAGTGTTAAAACTGGAATTGGAAAAATGGTAGCTTTTGTTCAGATACTGTGACATTTTTACTAAAAATAATATTTTTCACATAGGCCTACATGGGCATTTATAAAACGCAGTTGCAGCAGAGCAATCCCGCATGCCTGATCAAAACCTACGATATTAAAAATACGTTTCAATATTTATTTTATTCTGTTTTTTTTTGTATTTTTTGTTAAAGGGGTATCAGGAATAAATCATCTGAGAAAATGTCAACCGTCTATCACGGTTCATGAGATACAGCCCAGTAACAGATTGACAGACAGACAAACGGACGAAGTGTCCGACCGTCTTTTACCCTTTGGGTAAGGACCCTTAAAAATGAATTATAAATTTACAATGGGAACAAAGAGCGGATTTTTTTTACTCCAAGAAAAAAAAAATTTACCTTCCGATCCATAAAATATCTAAGTATAGCTCCACAAGGCATACAGCCTTTACTTGGGAAGAGGAAGTTCATTAAATCGCGGTAGCCTATTTTGGACGGGCCGAGTAAAAACCTCGCCAAGGCAAAATTATGAATGTTTTCATAAAGAAAATTAAGCACGTATAATAATAACTGCCTTATGCTTATCCGAGGTTTCTGCCTAATGTTTTAAAGATTAACCTTCATAATAATTTTGACGTAAATTATGTAAAAAAAAGTTTTCCTTGGCAACGAAGAGAGAGGTCATTTTTTCATTCCCTTTTGTGGCTTGAAAACGTAATTTTTGATAAAGTTTACCAACCTTAAGTTTTTTTTAATAATTTAGTGATAAAATATGACCGTCTTCATTGACAAGGAGTCGTTACCGATCAGCTCGCTGTCCGATCGTCCGGTAACTGTCCGGACCGAGCCCAAGACGTCGACGGCGCGCACTGTTCCCACGCGCCTCAAGGAGTTGTCAGCAACAGGAGGAGCCCAGCTGGGTCGAAGCCTACTGGGGCCAGGGTTATCCGAAAGGAAGCTCGAGCCCCGGTGTGAAGGCTAGAAGGAATGGGGTGGGTTTTTAGTCAGTAAGAGTCTGAAACTATCTCCCGCTCCGCCCAAGAGCGGGTTTTGTCATTGGATGAATTTTCGCACCGAAAAAAAAAGGTGTCGTTACCGATACTACACAAAGTGATTTCTGAAATATATTCCTAGGCTATAGGCGCTCATTTGAAAATTTTGGATTGTGAAAGATTTCATGAATATGGTAATCTTACACTCAAAACTTAAACTGACTTTTAAAATATTAAAAAGGCCCTTAGTCACAAAAATCAATCTTGATTATTCCAAAGCGTAGATCTCTATGGAGGAGAACGTTCAAGAAACACCCAACACTATGCGATCAACCCTGAAATCACCAAAAAATAATAAGTACCAAATATAACAATATTAATTTTATGGCTACAACCCGGGAATCTTTAAGTCGAGAGTGAATATATTTCTTCTAAGTAAGCGCATTCCATCGTCGACCGCATCGTCGCTTTCCATCAGGTGAGATAGCGGTCAAGCGCAAACCTATCAACAATAAAAAAAAAATACGTACATAGAGCAGTGGTAACGGAATGGTAATAGTTCCGACTTACTAGTTATAAGTCGCGGGTTCTAACTCAGCCAGGCGCATTACTTTGAGTAAATTTCATCACCACTGTTCTCAAAACGGTGAAGGCAAACATCGTGACGAAATCGGCATGTCCTAGAACCAAAACTTCGAAGACATGTGACATTAACCAAACCGCACTGGGTCCACGTGGTAGATTACGGCCCATTCCCTCTCTTAGCGAGGAGGCCTGAGTCCCAGCAGTGGGAAAGCTGATGATGATGTTGAATTTTTGTACTACTATTACTTTTATTTCTTAGAAGAGTTATGAATTTACATGGGGATGGATGGAGAGGGAGAGGGAGGCCAAAGAAAAGATGGATGGATGGTATGAGAAGTGATATGAATGAAAAGGGAGTTAGTGATAGCGTGACGAGTGACAGGACAGAATGGAAGAAAAAAACATGTTGCGCCGACCCCAAATAAAACGGGATAAGGGCAGGAAGATGATGATATTACTTTCATTTCTATTAAATACAACACAATATGTATGATCTCTCATTTCATTAACCATTTCAAAAGTCAATCAACGTTATTGGGTCCACTCCACCACTACTTGCGCTCTATTGTAACTACGCACAATGCAATTGTAACGCTACAATATTCCGAATCATTGTATTGATTACAATGTACCGAAATGAAATGGAGTGGCTCTTCGTGTGCCAATCGACTATGAAAATGAACGTAAAATTCTGAATTTATTCATTTAAAATCGGATGTGAACAGTTAAAAAAACTTTTTACAAAAAAAATATAACCGACTTCAATGATAAAACCGACTTCCAAAATTAAAGTTATTTGATACTTTTCAGTGTTTTTTATCATTGAAGTCGGTTATATTTTTTTTGTAAAAAGTTTTTTTTATTTTACACTTTTTAGTTATGGTACCACCACTAAAAAGTACCCCTCAGTCAAACTTAAATACCTTATAGTCAGAGCGCATCTCATAACGGTTCTAATAATCCCAAACATGGTTAGATTACATTAATTTACCTTTCGGCTTCATCATCAGATCAGTTCGATATATCCTCTCCCCCTCTTCTTTCAAACAGTCATTAAACTAGATGCTGATAATCCCGGCTGTAGCATCAGGCCAGATTTATGTCAACATTGCAATGAACTTAAAATTTAGTCCTGTTTAAAATGAGCCCAAACACGACTACGGTGCTGTAATTTCAAGGTTTGTACTTTTCCTGATGCTCCTGGCTTCAGCATCAGGTCTCTATGTACTTCGGTGTTCTTTATTAGCAGTACGTTTATCCACACATCGAGCCGTTTTCAATGAGCCTAAACTCGATATATCTGCTGTTTGTTGTCGAGGACTTAGGTACTCTGCAGACTATCCTGACTGCAGCATCAGGTCATGACTTGATGATCATGAGACCAAATGTGGCAAATGCCCTATCAAACATCAAAACAATTTACTAAAACAGTCCTTGCCTGTTCGAGTAACTTCTTACTGTTAAGGAGTTGTACCTTCCATCATCAGTCCAGCTACCTGAGATGGTGACGACCATACGCAAATACACAAGATACTTCATAAAATATGCGAAAATCAATAAGTGAGCCTATAAAATTTGAAGGTTGCCCTCGATTTCTCCAAGATCCCATCATCAGATCCTAATTTGGTGATAATGGGACCACCTCAGAACTATCTACTTTCGAACAAAAAAAGAATTTTGAAAATCCGTCCACATTTGGGGGAGTATTCGACGAACAAACATACAAAAAAAAAAAAAAAAAAAAAAAAAAAAACATACAAACAGCCGAACGTAGTACCTCCTCCTTTTTGGGAAGTCGGTAAAAAGAGCACTGGCGTTTTGCAGTTTTTTTTTCCTGGTGGAAAAAATTTGGACGCTTTTATTCTTGGAAAGGTGAAGCAGAGATATACCTATAGTAGTAAAAGGGAGACAGTGACTTACAAATGAAATACGTAAGTAGTCGTTGAGATCCGAACAAAGTATACAACGTGTAACGTTAAATGCGCAAAACCTGAAAATGGTTTGATCAGAATAAGGAGCAGAAAGAAACCACTTTTTAATATAGGTTACAATTTTCAAAAAAATCTTCATTAAAAATGTCGCCCTGTCTATTTATGAACAGGTCAAGCTATCACGTGCGCAAAATCGCCGAAATAGGTAAACAAACAAAAATGGTTGCAGTCCAATCAAATTTTCCCATACACGGGATAATAAAAGTTTTTATTTCAATGCATATATTAATTTTAAACGAAGTAATTTAAAAAAAAAAAATTAAATGTGGTTTTTTTTACAGAATCAGGTCTTTTCAAATAAAAATCAGTTGGGATGTCTGAGGTTTTGCGCATTTAACGTTACACGTTGTATATATATTTTCTGTGCCTTCGAAATAAAAGCCCAATAAAAAGGTACCTATTATAAACCATTGTTTATTTTTTCTTCAATGTTCAAACAAGGTTCAAAGTAACAAGTTCCTTTCTTTGTCAATATTTTTCTTTTCAAGAATCAGCATTCGAAAATTTACATCCACTTATTAATCCACCATCGTATTCAGGGGTGAGGAACTTTTTTGATAAATTCCTACCCCAAAAAAAGGGGAGGAGTACAACGCAAATTCGTCAGAATTATAACCCCGAGCGAACATTGGTGACCGAGTGGTAACGGCTCCAACTTACAAATTGTAGATCTCGATTTCAAATTCAACCTTTACTTTGTGTAATTTATATCACTGCTCACAAAACGGTGAAGGAAAGAAAGTGCGAAGACATGTGACATCCACCAATTGTTCCCGTGTGGTGGATTACGGTCCAGTCCCCCTCCTAGAGAGGAGGCCTGGGTCCCAGCAGTGGAAACATTATATAGCTGATTATGTTTATCCTTTTGTATCGTACTGCATTCTGGAATATTTTACGGCACACCAACAGAGTGACACATATATAAAAAAAATATAAATACGTGATATTATTATGTAATATTATTTGTGAATTTGTCTCTGCATCACCCAAATGTTGACTGGTAGAAAATGCCTTATGACATTAAGTCGGCCTTTGTACTTTTTTGTGCATTATGCACAATAAAACTACTACTACTACTATTCTTTAAGAATAAAATAAATAAATAAATAATGTCACAGTGCTTGAAACTACCCACATAGCCAACATATATGGCGATAACATTGCTGCCTTCTTTTAAATTTTAAAATAAATAAATAAATAATGTCACAGTGCTTGAAACTACCCACATAGCCAATATATATGGCGATAACATTGCTGCCTTCTTTTCAATTTTAAAACAAAACAAACAACACGACACAATACAACACAACAATAATTCCTTTCAGAAAATCATAAACACTGAAGTGGAAGTAACCCAGTAACTGGATATTCCATTTTAGTGAGCGATCGCTTTCTGTATCCTACTTCTGACTGAATGCATCATACGAAATAAGTTTTAGCTTGAATATGACGAGGCGTTTCGTGAAAGCAAACCCGAAACTACGACCAATCGTTGGATTTACACCTAGCGCTATACAGTGAGGGACATACGGGTAGAAAATAGGGCTGACTATGCGGTTTTCTTTACTGGTTTGGACAAATTTGACAAATAAAAAAAAAACTGCCACTTAATTCATGAATCCCCAAGCGACCACCGGTGGCCGCGCATCTATTGTCTTACTATTGTGTTTCTAATTGACGGTATCTGAAGGGTTAAACCACAAAATAGATACGAATACAGTCTCATGTATGCACTTGACTTCTTATAGTTTAGCGCTCAGTAGACACACACTAATGAGCGTTTGAGCCGGACTGTTCGACGAGCGGGCCGAGGCGCTCCGAGATATCGTGTCCGTGGGCGGTGTCTATGTGTGCGTTGCTAGAGCGCGCTTTGTATATAGATTGACTTCTGTACCTATATATTTTGGGCTTAATTCATGAATCCCCAAGCGACCACCGGTGGCCGCGCATCTATTGTCTTACTATTGTGTCTCTAATTGACGGTATCTGAAGGGTTAAACTGTCGAGTGTTCTGTTGTGTAACACTGGAATAAGGTTTGGATTTTTTTTTTTTGTGAGAAATCATTCAATGACATCTCCGCTTGAGCGGAGCTGGAGGGCATTCTTTTTCTTTAAAAGAAAGAAAAAGAATTTATTCATGTCAGACTTTTACTGAGTAAAACCCACTCCTGTACCTTGTTTGCCTTCGTACCAGGGCCCCAGGTAACCTACGGTTTTGCTGACATCTCCTTGAAACGCACTGGGAACATTACGTACCGTCGACGACTTGGGCTCGGTCCGGACGGTTACCGGATATTCGGACGGCGCCAACACAGTTCGGGCGGTGTCCTTTTTAGGGTTCCGTCGTTAATATAAAACTAAATGGTTAAAGTTGGTTTGACAGTTTAGAACAATTAGGTATAAAGTACTAACATGAAAAAATCCGTAATTATTTTATTAAATCGCTTTTGAATATATTTACTGAAGAATAAAAACATCTCCAATTAACCAGGGTAAAACAGTTAACATTTACTGTGAATGTGATTTTTAAATCATAAACTGTAAAATAGGTTGGTAACTAAAGTGAGTCGCTGTTACTTTGAAAATAAATGAACAGGTAATTTGAAATTTTATTTTCAATAAACAAGAGAAGATTTAGATTTTGAATTCCAAGAAATTTGTTTTATAGTACAAATTACGAAGAAAATTGATATGATGGGAAACTGGTTTCCCACAAAATCATAATAAATTTTGAAGGTTATTTTCCCAATTAATTTTCTTAATTACAAACAGAGTTGTGTCTTGTTTTACGGATATAATTCCTGAAATATTCGTATATAACTAGTTGACCCGGCAAACGTTATTCCGCCATATTTTTATGATAGTTGTCAGATTAAAAGCATTGCATACCCTTTGGTCAGTTTACGAAAATAACTGACAACTGCAGTCTAAACGTTAATTTTCCTGAAATGACGTTCGTTCGACGTTATATCTTTATAATTATATTTTTTAATGCGGCTATAAATTAATACATTATTTATACACATACTCGTAAATAAAACATTATTTTTGGTATTAATGTACTTGTGACGCAATGTGGTACGGGGTTTGGGCATTCTCTTTTATCAAAGAAAAAAAAAATGGAAGGAGGGGAGGAAGTTAAAAATAGCCTAAGACCAGAACTCAATTCTGCCAAATACCATTTTTTTTTTTTTTTTTTTTTTTTTATATGATATAAACTAGTACTTGACTGCGATCCCACCTGATGGTAAGCAGTGATGCAATCGTTGGTGGTGAAGCGCACTAGTTTATTAAGAGCCTATTCACTCTAGCCTTGAAGACGCTTAAATTGTAATCGGACGGGAAGACCGCAGCTGGCAAATTGTTCCAGTCCCTCGAAGTACGCGGTATAAACGACGAAGCGAAACGCTTAGTCCGGATCGTAGAGGTTTCAACAACGTAAGGGTGGATACTCGCCGTACGTCGGTTTGTCCGATGGTAGAAATGAGATGGCGGAATCAAGTCATGCAATTCCTGCGCACACTCTCCAAAATGCATCCTGTAAAACACCGAAAGGCTGGCTATCCTACGCCTGTGCTCAAGGCTTTGAAGATTGGACTTAACTATATCTGGATCACCAATCAGCCTCTTCGCACGCCTTTCCACCGAGTCCAAAGCTGCCAGGTGGCACTTTGCAGCTCCAGCCCATATGTGGCTGCAGTACTCCACACACGATCGGACCTGTGCTTTGTATAACATTAAAAGCTGTCCCGGTGTGAAGTACCGCCGAACCTTTGCAAGAACGCCTAGTTTCCTAGCAGCAACTTTGGCTTTGGACTCGATGAACCGCCCAAAGTTGAGGTCGGAGGAAATTTCAACACCCAAGAGCTGAAGACGGTCGGTACAATCCAATGATACATTTTGAAAAATAGGAGCCAAGGTGAATGGGCTCCTTTTGGCGGTGAACAGACACACCTGTGTTTTGGCGGCGTTGAATCCCACCAGATTGGTTTCGCCCCACTTGGAGACTGCCTGAAGTGAGATATTTATACGCTCTACCATAGACTCTCGTTCGGACCGGATTTGCTCCTTACTAGCCCGAGCACCTGGCAGGTATCTCTCTACAACTGTGCTGTCATCTGCATACCCATAGATACCGGGCATCAGCAGGTCATTAATATGCAACAGGAAAAGAGTTGCAGAGAGAACTGACCCCTGAGGAACTCCGGCATTAGTTGTCATGGGCTCTGATGAGCATCCGTCGACAACAACATGAAGAGACCGTTCTCTCAGGAAATCCTTTACCCAGTTGATCAGACCAGGGGAAATACCGTATGCTGGAAGCTTACTCAAGAGACTAGCATGCCATACCCTGTCGAAGGCCTTTGAGACGTCCAAGGAGACCGCAATCGCTTCCCCATTCTTCTCGAGGGCCTCGCCCCATAAGTGAGTGGCATGCACTAGTAGGTCCCCAGTAGACCGATTGCGGCGAAACCCGTACTGTCGATCGCTGAGGAGGTCGTTACCTTCTAGGTATGCCATGAGACGCGAGTTCAGCACACGCTCCATAATCTTGCAGAGTATGGAGGTTACCGAAATCGGCCGATAGTTGGCAGGATCGGCACGACTGCCCTTTTTGGGCACGGGTTGCACGTTGGCAAGCTTCCAGGACTTGGGCACTATCCCAGTCCTAAACGAGAGGCGATACAAGCGCGTCAATACAGGAGACAACTCGGGCGCACAAGCCTTGAGAACAATCGCTGGTATACCACCTGGTCCACTAGCTTTATTCACGTCTAGACGACACAGTGCTCTCAGAACTTCTTTGTTCCTTATGCGAACTTCGGGCATCGAAGTTTCGCAGTGAGGTAGAGTCGGTGGAGTAGCACTGCCAGTATCAAGACGAGAATTATGGGCGAAGAGAGATGCAAAGAGACCTGCTTGCACCATAATGGTATCAAATAATACTAAAACACAAGTGAGACAAAAATCTCACAAATCCATAGACTACGTAATCAGGTTTTAACTGTTCAACATCCCTCCAAGCAATGTGTCAGAGATATAAACTTGTCCAACACATCGCTATGTAAATGTCGCTACATTTAGACATGTGCACACAGAATTTAGTCACAAAATGATGTTTGTGCACAGCTTTGCGTGTCCGCTTTCATATTCCTCGGCAGACCTTTTAATCTAGGCGTCGAGATTAAAGTGATATTCGGATGGAAGAGAATGATGAATATTTAGATGTACCTACGAGTATGTATTACACATATCGTGATCAGTGTTGCCTACTCAAAAAGATCCAAGTGGCTAAACCAATTTTAGTGGTCCGTATCTCAAAAGGAAAAAATAGAATCCTTGTAGGGTCACTTTGTTGTTCATCTGTCTTTCTGACAAGACCCTTTATCTTGGGAACCCGTGGAGGTATCGAGATGATATTAAAATTATACAGGTACTCAGGTCTCTAGTGCCTTGGAACTGAAAAAAGTAACACAGGTTATACATAAAATTTAATGTATGTATGTATAATTAAAACGTATATTTCGACAGTCTCAAGGTAATCAAAATTCATAGGATACTTTCAGTTGATGTAGAATCCTGAAATTTGGCTTACAGCAAGGTCTCTTAGCACAAGTACCTACAGGAAAAAAATTTAAAACTGTTTTGTAGTTACGTCACAAAAAATAAATCTTCGTAGCTACTTCAATTCGGGAATTGAACTGTTTTCAAAGGTAAGTTTGTACGGAACCTTTGGTGCGTGAGTCCGACTCACACTTGCCCGGTTTGTTACGCTTGAACAGCAGAACTAATTTGCATGAAATTTTTTGACACAGGTAGATCATGTCTTGAAATAGCATTTGTGATATTTTTTATTCCGGTAGTACGTTCTTTTGGGACAATTTTTTACTTTCATGCGGTCGAAGCCGCTAACAGCATCCAGTTGTTATTTATACACCGCTATATCTTGATCCTTTTTATCACGTGGAGGGTCGATCTGGTACATAAAACACTATCGATTTGTAACGATAGAATTAAAAAATAAAATACCCTTTTTTAAAACTAGTAGGTACTGATTTACACACGTACGAAATATATTCTTTAAAATAACGTCAGCTGAGCGAGTCCAATGACCTGTAGGTAGTTAGTACGCAACGCCGACTACTACTAATGTTTCAAGTAGGTACCGGATCGACCCTCCACGGGATTAAAACGATCACAATTTAGCGATGTATAATAAGGCTAAATATAGCATAAGGAATGTTTTTATCCTGTTCATATAGTTCACGTTAGTATGTTCGTAGTCCACGTTTTTGCTCAAAACCTTCCTAACGGGATTTTCCTCTGTATGACGTCACAATACTATAAATGGTACACTTGTAACTGTTAGATATACAGGATGGTGTCAGCGCAGTCACCGCGGTCTGGAATGCAAATGACTACTGAAGGAACTCAGGTGGATTTTAAGTTTGTAAAAGTTCCGGCGTGATCTCATGGTGAAATGGCGTCAGCGACTATCGCAACCCAGTGCTGGGCGCGCCACAACTAAGGCGGTTAGTCCCATCTTTGAGGCGTCGCTGGAAAGACCTCGCAGCATCCTCACCTTCCACATGACGCAGGTTCTCACCGGACATGGTAAGTTTGGGAGGTACCTGCACCGATTCGTGCGGAAGTGACACCCAGGTGTCGCCTCTGTGCGTAACGCCCGGAGGACACGGTGAAGCACACAGTGGAGGTGTGCCCAACTTGGGCAGAACATCACCGAGCCCTCGTGGGGACCATCACATTTATACTACACTAGCTTTTGCCCGCGGCTTTGCCCGTGTACTTAAAATATAGCAGCTTTCAATCGGCGAAAAAAAATTAGCAATCGGACCAGTAGGTACTTCCAGAGATTACCTCTTACAAACAAAAAAACATTCTTTACCTCTTTATAATATTAGTGAAGATACTTTACTACTTTAAATAAAATATCTTGATTCAAAGCCAAGATGTTCACCCTGTATGTATAAGTAGGAGAGAAACCTCACAAGGTCGCAAACCACAAGGCTGTTACCTGATAAGGCCGTGTCGGGTGATGGCATGTGATACTATTCCATAAGATACTAACCTTCGTGGTTTTGCTGCCTTGAATCAACCCTTAGTACTTACGCTTGATGTTTATTGTTTATATTAAAAACAAAGTGCGAATTTTGTGTCAGTTTTAGAAGAAAGAAAGAAAACATGTTTATTCTGTCCGTATAGACACACAAATAATTAACAAAAAAATCAAAAAATTGTTACCCTATCAGATCATGTGTGAACCGGGCACAGTTCACTTAAACCATAGACAACTTAACTGTCTAGGATTAAAACAATGATTTATTATTATCTATGCGACGCCAGCCGACTCGCGATCGACAGAGACAAACACCATAGTAATAAACAAAAATAAAAGAAAAATAAAACAGGTACAATATAAATACATTTTGTGCGTCGCATCAAGGCAAGAATAGGCCGTTGCTCAGCTTATTCTGTAACGCTGGACAAATCCAGCAATCTACAGTGCTAATTTTCAGCAACCACCTGTTAAAGATCCTTTGAAATATAGAATCTTGAGCAAGGAATATTGTTCTAGATAAGTAAGTATAGCACTTGTCGAGTATCGATGGCTGCCAGCCATGAGATCTGTAGCCCTAGCCAAGTTGCTAATCTGCAACAGTTAACGCTAGTAGAAAGCTTCAAATGTACGAGAACGTCCTCATCTCAACGCTCAGTCACGTGGTCAGAACAAATGAAATGGTGGCAAGATCAACTCGAAGCCGTCGACGCAAGCGAAACGGTTGTAACTTGGATAGGGGCGGGAGGCAACAGTCTAGGACTATGACTGTGATAAATACTGGAGACTAACTTCATAAGACTGATTTTGTATGCCTATCGGCGGGACATGGTTTGTACAAAAATATTGGAAAACACCTGTAATCACCTATGTTCACAAAACGAATAAATGAATTTGAATTTGAATTTGACACGCATGCACGATTTGTGCGTGGAGATGCAACGCCGGAGTCAAACTCCACTGCCGTGACAAGCCGCGGCATGGCGGACAGAGTTCCGGCGAGATCTCATGGTGGAACTCCGACAGTGACTGTCGCAACCCAGTGCTGGGCGCGCCTTAATTATGGCGGTAAGTTCTCTCATTAAGAAGTGGCTGGAAAGACAACACGGCCTCCACACCTTCCGCATGACGCTGGTTCTCACCGGACGTGGTAAGTTCGGGAGGTTCCTGCACCGGATTTGTGTGGAAGAATCACCCGGGTATCATTGTGTGTACCGACCGGAGGACACGGTGGAGCATACAGTTGAGGTGTGCCCCGCTAGCGATTGAATCGAATGATTTAAAGAAAGGAAAAATAAATAAAACTTTTATTTGACATTTCTTACCTAAACAAGGGGTTTGAGTGTCTGTTGTGCACGAGCTGTTTTTAAAGCAGCACTTGCCTACAAAAGTACTACTCGTACTAACACATCCTTCCTAATAT
This sequence comes from Mythimna lalbum, assembly GCA_949319445.1. NCBI lineage: Eukaryota > Metazoa > Arthropoda > Insecta > Lepidoptera > Noctuidae > Mythimna > Mythimna lalbum. The sequence goes on along the minus strand of OX439357.1, from coordinate 4,216,425 downwards.
TATAAAAGCGAAAGTGAGTTTGTTTGTTACGTCTTCACTCCTAAATGGCAAAACCGATTTTGATGAATTTTGGTACAGAGATAGTGCCTGGAGACCGACATAGGCTAATTTTTTTTTTAAGTCAAAAAGGGGGGAGAAAGAGGGAAGTCAAGTACAAATATTATTAATAAAATTAAAGTATATAAACGCGGGCGGAGCCGCGGGTTAAAGCTAGCTTAATATAAAAAGAGATACAGTTACATACTTCAAAAAACTAACGTTAACAAAAAAAGCTTTACCTTTATTAGGAAAGTGGTACGATCAAAAGCATATTTTCCTTGCCATTAAAAAAACCAGACGCGCAAACAAAAATCGAGATAACAATATCTTTTTCACATCGTTATATCACAAAAAAAGTGAGGCACACAAAGTCCAAAAGGAAAAATATATTCCCTGTATTTTTTCTACTGGTAAACGGCCTGACGTTTTGATCCGTCCTGTACTACACTGTGACACTACAAAGAACCCCGACCCTTTGAACTAAATAGCTAATTATGTGAGAATTTAAAATATTCACCGTTGTTGGAATTTGGATGTGGGTTGTGACTATAATGGAGTTTCTGACTATGAAACAACATCACACGTGATCCCTGAAGGGTTGAGGAGAGGTTGATAACCTACTCAGTATTAACCACTTCATATTTTGTAATTAGGTTTAAAGGCCCTCGCCTATAGCGACTTTTTGTTGCGATGTTATCGCGCGTTTTGTATACGCGCTACAGCATCACTATTCAAAGTCAAAGTCAAAATATTTTATTTCACATAGGCCTACATGGGTACTTATAAAACGTCAGAAGCTAGTGCAAGGTTCCAAATTGGTCGTTTTCTATGGAGAAGAACCGGCAAGAAACTCCATGGTTACTCTTTAAAAAAAAGTGTTTAAAACTTTTACTAACGCGCTTTAGTCGCATTTGCGACACGCTTCAGAAGCATCCCGACTGTGGTGATGTAAACGTTCCAACTTGACCGACATCAGGTTGAAAACGGAGGGAGGGCGGCGCGTGACTAAAATATTCTACATATAAAAACATGATTTTTATTTGCAATTGCATCGCGAGAGAAGCGCGTCAATATCGCGTTTGCATTGCGACTGAGAATCGTGGTGTGAGAGAGGGCAAACAGCTATCGACTGCATCGCGACTGTATCGAAGCGAACGCGCGACAGTAACGCTACTGTATCGCTAAAAAAAGTCGTTGTGTGCGAGGGGCCTTAAGCCCTTTGTAATGAGAGATGAGTCAGCAATACTGGTCTAATACCTGGTCTTATATACCTAGTTTATTGAACAAATATACACCTTATTATGTGGACGGGATAAACTCTTGCAAAAACTAAGTGTACAAATGGACGATCATATCGCACAGGGTAATCTCTTATAGATACCCTTAGGACGGACTGAGCGAACGGAGATAGATTTGGGATAGATCCAAACACAGGTACACCCTTTACTTTGTGTAACTTATATTTATCACCACTACTCTCAAAACGGTGAAGGAAAACATCGTGAAGAAACCGATATGTCCTAGAACATAGAGTTTAAAGACTTCTGACGTTTGTAAAGCTGCTCTCCGTGGGAACATTGATCGCCTTATTCCATCATCATCATCATAGCCTTTTTAATGTTCCCACTGCTGGGACTCAGGCCTTTTCTCTAGGAGAGGAAATAGGCCCTAATCCACCAGGCGGGCCCAGTGCGGGTTGGTGAATGTCACATGTCATCGAATTTTTGGTTCTAGGACATGCCTCTCATGTCTCCTCACTATGTTTTCCTTCACCGTTTTGAGAGCAGTGGTGATGAAATAAATAAATAATGGTACAAAGTAATGCGTGCCTGGCTGGGTTCGAACCCGCGTCCTACAACTCGTAAGTCGGGGCCGTTACCACTCGGCCTCCACAGCTCTGCTTATTCCAAAACGTGCTCTAAATATCGTGTAGTTCCTGGATTATTACTAAGTTTTAAATTTGGAATTTAGGTATAAAATATGATGTTTATCACTAGTTTCTAAACTATCTACTCGTATGGTAGATAAGCTAGACTGCCGAAACCCCTAGTTTAACTATGGTACCAACTTCGATACTAATATGTATAATTTTTTTTTTTTTATGTTAGCTTTAATTTTGTGTGTTATTCCATATAAAAGTTGTTAAAAATGGATATTAATAATAATTTTAATATTAACACAAACAAGACCTAGCAATGGAGGCAACCGCACATTAGACACGCCACAATTCATGTACTTTTATTTTTTTCACCTCTCCCGATGTTTGTCTTACTTTACTCCTAGCCAAGTTGCTAATCTGCAATAGTTAACGCTAGCAGAAAGCTTCAAATGTACGGGAACGGCGTCATCTGAACGCTCAGTCACGTGGTCAGGACAAAAGAATTGATGGCAAAGTCAACTCGAAGCGTTCGACGCAAGCGAAACGTTTGTGACTTGGCTAGGGGGGGGGGGGCTGTAATCAAATCTTGTAAATTAAATTTGACCCACTTACCGATTGAGCTGAAATTTTGCATGCATGTGTAAATCAGATGACAATGCAAAATTATTATGACAAGGAACTGATCTGGTGATGAAAGATGGCTATAGGATCTTGGTAGTTAAAAGATACAATCCCATCGAGTTTGAGCTCGTATAATTCGTCTTGACGAGTATTAATTACGTAGGTATATCCAGTTATAAAAGCTTGCTATGAAAAAATGATTTTAATTAAAAGCTTGTTTTGTAATAAGTCGGTATAAGTGTTTTCTATAGATAGGTATAAGCAACAGATAAAGTAGAACAAATCCAAAAAAAAGCTTACTTTTATAAAAACAAATCCAAACTTCACCCTCAATTTACAACAGCTATTTTAAAGATTAAAAAGCAATTCAAATAGTCTATTAGGAGGCAATATTTGTCCCAAAGCGGGGAATAGTACGTTGAATGTCAGCCGGTAGATTTATTTAAAGACTCGTAAAGCAGTTTGGGATATTTATGGCCCAATGACTTTTTCTGGTTAGGTTTTTTAGGATATACAAAGTAGGAATTTAGGAATTCGCGTAGTTTAGAAGCCTGTAGGAGATTATGTTTACGAATCGGTACATGACTACTAAATGTTCCGATATATTTATTCCTTGCTTTGTTTTTCAATATATTCCTACAAATTAAGCTTAGTTGTTTGAGTTTCCGTATACGAAGGTTTGCTAACGGGACCCTAGTACTAAGCCTCCGTTGTCCGTTTGTCTGTAGCACAAAATAGATGGGTACAGAAGACATTTCATGTATTTGTACTACACGACATTTAGATCGCGTTTTGGAATAAGGCAGTCAATGTTCCCATTGCTGGATCTCAGGCCTCTAGGAGGAGATCAGTTTGGTAAATTTATGTCACAAGCTTTTAAACTTTATGTTCTAGGACATGTCGGTTTCTTCATGATGTTTTCCTTCACCGTTTTGAGAGTAGTGGTGATGAAAATAAGTTGCACAAATTAAAGGGTCTGCCTGCGTTTGGATCCACGTACAACTCGTAACTCGGGACCATTAAAATTTGTTCACCTTTACAAAAAAAAATATAGATAGGTACAGAAGACAAAATCATGTTTGTACTTCACTTTTTATACCTACGCGCGGTGGACGCACACAAATGAGCGTTTGAGCCCGAACTGTTTGACGAGTGATCCGAGACGCTACCGTGATATCGTGTCCGTAAGCGGTGTCTATGTGTGCGTTGCTTGAGCGCGTTTTGTATGTAGATTGACCTATATATTTTGTGTCCGTAGGTCATCGGGCTGTATCTTATAAAGCTTAAGAGGTGGAGAGTTATATATTATATTGTAATTCCATTTATGTAATTAAAATAATTGAAAAATAAAACAAGTATAATTTTTTTTTTATATTTCTATTGGCGCTTGTAGTGGCAAAAGTAACAACAATAAATAAAATTAAAACTGTAAGTCCTTTGTATGGAGGCCTCCATACAAAATAAGCAGCCTTATTTATATAAAAAAATAATAATTTATGTATTTATTTTGTTTTGAATATTTAATTGTAATGTAAGAAAAAAAAATGGAATTGGAATTTTATAGCTACTAATAGGTATAGTTTTTATGTAGATGTTGTTACTACGCAAATATTGTGTTAAACGAATAGAGGAACTTTCCAGTCATCAGTATGAAATATAGTAATTTACTAAAGTAGAAAATTAATCTAATTATGATTAGAAACGAGCCTCATTACTTTTTTTAATTACAGCAGAGGAGAAACCCAATTTTTATTATACTGAGTTGAAATGGAAAAAACCGATGACCTGGTATGCCAGACTGCTGAATGCTTTTAAGTGACATTTGGCGGGTTTCCTTTTTTGATGATATAGGTATACAACGTGTAACGTTAATTGCGCAAAACCTCAGACACCCGAAATGGTTTTTAATTCAATTGACCTAATTAAGTATGTGAGAAAAAAATCGTTTAAAAAATGATTACAGGTTTTATGTGCCGTTTTAGTTTGTTTAAAATTCATATTTACATTGAAATAAAAACTGTTATTATCCCATGTATGAGAAAATTTTATTGGGTTACAACAATTTTTTTTTTTTTACCTATTTCAGCGGGTTTGCGCACGTGATGGTTTGACCTATTTATAAATAGACAGGGCGACGTTTTTAATGAAGATTTTTTGAAAAATGTAACCTATATTGAAAAGTGGTTTAATTGATTCTGATCAAACTAATTTCAGGTTTTGCGCATTTAACGTTACACGTTGTATAGCACATAATCAGCCAAAAATTCTCTATTGATCTGTTAAACAGATTGATAGTATTTGAGAGTAATGGCGATTAAAAAAAAATACAGAAAGTTTTGCCCCTGACTGCGTTTGAACTCGCAACAATTCATCGGTAATCTAAGCCGATACCACTGGACCACCACAACTCTATTGTCATCTCAATATTGCTCAAACTGGCACTTTTACTTCTCAGTTAAAATTCGCCTAATCCCAACCAACGGATTTAGGATTAGTTAGAATATTTTAACAACAGATTTAACTAAAATATAAACTTAACAGAAGAAAAAAAAACTACATCTAGTTATAGTTTCGAACGAAAATCCACACTGTGTCCAAAAATAATTGTACTCTTGCCAAAATCGTAACTGTTACCAAGTCCAGAGAGTTTAGCCGGCATGCGTTTTATACCATCAAATTATTTCGTGGTTCATTTAACTTTGAACATTTGCAAGTCGAAAGCACTGTGTTATAATCGCAGAGGGGATCGAACCGCTGTGCGACGTAAACACAATTTAATTTTGTTTCAAAACATTGAATAGCTCGCCGTCCGGTTAGGACTAAGACCTCATGCACACGAGCGGTCAATGGAAAATGTTAGCCTCCCCGCACACGGACCTCAAAAAAAGCCGCTTCAAGCTTCTTTTTGAGGTGGCCTTGTTTTGTAGCTCGTGAGCGGCCGTGCGGTAACAAAAAAAAAAAACGCTTGTAGCCGCTTCAAGCATCTCCGGCAGACAAGCCCTCGCGCGCTTCTGCTGTTTTTTGCGGCAGCTTCTAGCATTTTTTTGAGGCAATTTTTTTTTGAGGCTTTAGTCCCAGCAGTGGGAACATAAAAAAATGCTTATGATGATGATGATGATGACACGACATTTTGACATACCAATCTTTCACTTTTTTACCTTTTTATAGATAAGTACATATTTTTTATGCCAATTTTATCTTATAACCACAGACTGAGCTAGAGTCGCATAGTGTTCCAAGTGCCTCGCAGAGATGTCAACAAACCGTAGGGTAGGAGCCCAGCAGGGTCACACACACACTACAGGGCACACATACACACAAGACATAGGAGTCGGGTATTACTCTATTTGTTGATATAAATGTGTTTTATGGCAATACTCCGATGTCTTTATGTCGACAACGTGGAATGGCCACGTTGAAAGCCAACCCCACCGCCGTAGACTCGTTCCATTTTGCGTGTGGCTTATCACAAAGTATTCTTATAATTTGTTAGTCCTTAATTTGCGCCTTGTTTCGCCAAATAAAATAATAATAATAATATTCCACAATTATCACACAACGCCGTCTAGTCCCAAGCTAAGCATGGGCACGCCACAATTATGGCGGTAAGTCCCCTCTTTGAGGCGTTGCTGGAAAGACCTCACGGCGTCCTTACCTTCCGCATGACGCAGGTCCTCACCCGACATGGCAAGTTCGAGAGGTTCCTGCATCGGATTCGAGCGGAAGAGACGCCCGGGTGCCGCCACTGTGCGGAACGCCCGGAGGACACGGTGGAGCACACAGTAGAGGTGTGCCCTGCTTGGGCGGAGCAACGCCGTGCCCTCGTGGGGGTGATCGGCGGCGGAGACCTCTCGCGCCGGGCCTTGGTTCAGGCCATGGTCCGGAGCGAGGAGGAGTGGCAGGCGGTCGCCTCCTTCTGCGAAGCAGTAATGCTAGCAAAGGAGGAGGCGACCGCATCAGGCAACGGCGCCCTCACCGCCGCCGCCGCCGGGGTTCCAGCCACCGTAGACGCGGGCTCGTGGACAGCGAGCTATGGGTAGCTCGCTGTCCGATCGTCCGGTAACTGTCCGGACCGAGCCAAGGCGTCGACGGCGCGCACTGTTCCCGCGCGCCTCAAGGAGTTGTCAGCAACAGGAGGGGCCCATCTGGGTCGAAGCCTATCGGGGTCGGGGTTATCCGAAAGGAAACTAGAGCCCCGGTATGAAGGCTAGAAGGAACGGCGCGGGGTTTTTAGTCAGTAAGACTCTGACAGTCTCCCGCTCCACCCAAGAGCGGGTTTCGTCAATGATGATTTTCGCCGTCGAGAGAGAAAAAAAAAGTCCCAATCTAAGCAGAGCTTGTATTATGGGTACTGGACAACTGATAAACATACTTATATATTTCTAAATCATCATTTTCCTGCCCTTATCCCGTTTTATTTGGGGTCGGCGCAACATGTTTTTTTCTTCCATTCTGTCCTGTCACTCGTCACGCTATCACTAAATCCCTTTTCATTCATATCACTTCTCACACCATCCATCCATCTTTTCTTTGGCCTCCCTCTCCCTCTCCATCCATCCACATGTTAATTCATAACTCTTTTAACAACATGCGTTTCATCTCTCCTCTTTACATGACCATACCAAGACAAACGATTTCCTTTCAACTTTTCAGTCACTGGCGCCACTTTCAAACTTCCCCTAATATACTCATTTCTCACTTTATCCATTCTCGTCACACCACACATCCATCTCAACATTCTCATCTCCGCAACATGCAATCTTTTTTCATCCGTCTTTTTCACAGCCCAACATTCTGATCCATACAGTATGACAGGCCTTATCACGGATTTGTAGATTTTACCCTTCAACTTGAGGGGCATCCGTGGATCACAATTTGTTCCCGTGACCTGTCGCCATTTCATCCATCCTGCGTTGATCCGATGAGTTACGTCCCGGTCTACCTCACCATCCCCTTGGACGAGCGACCCGAGATACCGAAAGTCGGAACAGATCGGTATGGGCGTTCCGGCGAGAGCTAAAGGCACTGGAGTGGAGAGACCGCCGAAATCGCAGAACAAGTACTCCGTTTTGGTTCTGCTCAATTTCAGGCCAACACTTTCCAGTCTGTGCCACCACACCTCCAATCTGTTCTGGACCTCTAGGCCACTCTCGGCAACCAGCACAATGTCATCGGCAAACAACATACACCAGGGAGCCTCTTCCTGAATGTCCGACGTCAGAGCGTCCATTATCATCAGGAAGAGGTAAGGGCTGAGAGCCGACCCTTAGTGTAAGCCGACAGCCACATTGAAGCTGCCAGTAGTGCCCACTGTAAACCGGACTTGGGTACTGCACCGACTGTACATCGCTCGGATCAACTGCACATACTTCCCAGGCACACCTTTCTCCTTAAGGGCCCACCACAGAACCTCACGAGGTACCCGGTCGTATGCCTTTTCAAGGTCGAGTCATAGTATGTGACATTAGCTTTATTCCTCGATAATTGTTGCACTCAAGCACATCACCTTTGTTTTTAAAAATGGCCACCAAGGAACTGTTACACCACTCATCAGGTATGGCTTCTTCCTGCAACTACTTATTGAAGAATAAAGCTAACCACGTCCATCCATCCACTCGCAATAACTTCCAAACTTCAACTGGTATTCCGTCTGGGCCAATGGCTTTACCATTCTTCATTCCATTTACTGCTGTCCTAACTTCATCCATACTAACCATTCTCACTAATCCTACATTCACTGGTTTATTCTCTAACACGTTACTCCAATTATTTTCCTCATTCATCAGTCTTTCAAAATAGTCCTTCCACCTCTTTTTGATTTTCTCATCGTCTGATATAACCATTCCAGTTTCATCTCTTATACATCTTACCTGGCAAACATCTCTCGTCTTTCTCTCTCTTATTCTAGTAAGCCGGTATAGTTCTTTTTGGCCTGCAGGACTGTCCAGTGTGTCATATAATTTATCCTGGGCTTTTGACTTTGCTATTGCCACGGCTTTCTTTGCTTTCTTCTTAAAAATGTCATACTCACTCTTTTTTTCAGCTTTTAAACTAGCGTTTTCAGGCTCTACACGCTGCCATTCCTTGAATTTCATCTTCTTTTCTTTCAATACATTCTGAACTTCTGTCGACCACCACCATGTATCCCTATCTATTATGCCCTTTCCTCTCGTCTCTCCCAAAATATCTTTCGCTGCATGCCTGATACACCCAGCCATCTCATTCCAGCTTTCATTTATACTTCGATCATTCATGTCACCCATCTCTATCATTCTGTCTACCACTCGCTCCCTAAACTTATCCGCACAATCATTCCTCTCTAACATATGCCATTTTATTTTAGGGGGAGGACGCTCTTTGTTTTTGTGAGACAGTATTTTGACGACTGATGTCATAACCAGGAGTCTGTGCTGTGAGACTAGGTCTTCTCCTGGCAGTATTTTGCAGTCTTTGACATGCTTTAAGTTGTTGCGCCGAACTAGAAAGTAGTCGATTTGGGTCTTATGATTACCACTTTTGTACGTTATAATGTGTTCGTCTCGTTTCTGGAACCACGTATTAGCTACTGCCAGGTCAAATGCAGTAGCGGATTGCAACAGCGTCTCTCCTTCACTGTTCGGACTACCGAAACCCCATCCCCCATGCACTCTTTCATAAACACCTTTCATTCTTCCCACATTTCCATTAAAATCACCTCCAACTATCAATTCTTCTTGAACAGGAATGTTCATTAAAGCTCTATCAAAATCCTCCCAAAACTTCTCTTTCACCGTTTCATCACATCCTACTTGTGGAGCATACACACTAACTACATTCAACATCACATTCTCTAAAATAACTTTCACAACTATAAATCTATCACTAATCCTTTGTACTTCCATCACGCTTTCTTTCAACTTACTGTCTAACACTATTCCAACACCATTTCTTTTTCCATCGCTTCCACAGTAGTAGAACTTGTACCCCTCACCAATTTCTCTCGCTTTTGTTCCTCTCCATTTAGTCTCCTGCAAGCATGCTATATTTATCCGTCTTCTTTTTAATACATCCGCTAACTCTCTCGCCCTCCCAGTCATAGTCCCTACATTCCAACTTGCATACCTCAATCTCATTTCCCGAGCTTGCTTCTTACGTTGCACCCGCCCGGGATGGTGCAACAACCCTGGTCCACTTCCCACAGGAGCCGGGTGCTGCCCCTGCGCGTCGCCTGTGGGGTACGCCCTAGCCCTATCGCACAATCTATTTAAACCCAACATGTTGCATAGAGATTTGGCTAGTTTTTTAAAGTCGGCCGCCAGCCCGACACCAACCCTCCTTGGGAATGCTTTCGTTGGTGATTAACCCGCCACCACGGGGTGACCTAAGGTGCTATGGTATGCACAGTCTCTAAATATCCCTTAGTCGCCTCTTACGACACCCACGGGAAGATATGGGATGGTGCTATTCTTTACGTCCGACACCATACAGTACTTATATATTTCTAAATACATACATATTATAGATAAACTACACCCAGACAGAACAAATAATCATACGCATCACATAAACATTTGTCCTGGGTGGGAATCGAACCCACGACCTCCGACATGGAAGTCAGGGCCACTAAACACGAACAACAGGCCAGTCACAAAATGTATTTCTTTTCTCCTTCTTTCTTTTCTTCTTCAATAAATTTATCTTTTAAAAAAGATCGACCTTGACAGTCGTTGCTTTTAAAATCGTCTATAAAAGTATATTGTAGTCTCAGTATTTAATCAAATAAATTAATGCAAAAAAGATCTACATTCAAATTACTAACGGTAATTAGGGTTATAAATGAGCATATATTCCAGGGAACATGTACTACCAATCCGAAGTCCATTAATAATCACTAATCGGTTCTGTGAATGCTCTAGCATCCGTTCACCACAGAATCGTATTCGTGAATTAAGTGGGTATCAAATTGAAAACGAAAATAGGTAATTTGACGATTCGTTGGTTGGTGGTTTATGTTAAACTCTAGAGTAATCTATAGACTGTTTAACCTCCAGATAGAATACAATAGAATCATCATTATCTTCCTGCCATACAAACCGCTCTATCTTACGCGTATTGAACATCAAGATCAGACTGTCGACTACCTGCATGCGCAGAGTACTAGAATTCTTTACTCACACTGCCAGGAAAAATGGCCACAACCTTGAACTGCTCATCGTAACTGGCATGGTTGATGACAAAAACCAGGGACCGCAGCCCAATAAGATGGGCAGATCAGGTCCGCTCCACATTGGACACCCAATTGCACGTCGCACTTCATGACGCTAAGAACCGTCACAGATGGCGAGACATCAATAACAAGAAGCTAATCTAGCGGGAACTTCACGACCCTCAGTAATGAGGAATACGACTCGAGGAGGAGGATCTTCCTGCCCTTATCCCGTATTATTTGGAGTAGACCCAATACGTTTTTTTCTACAATTCTATCGATTTCTACCATTCTCGAAAAGGAAGTTAGTGATAGCATGACATGTGATAGACCCGTCATGCGATCACTAACTTCCTTTTCTTTCATATCGCTCTTCACACAATCCATCCATCTATTTTTTGGCCTCCCTCTCCCTCTGCAGCCATCCACATATCATATCCACATATTTACAATACAAAAGTTTTTTTTTTTTAAATATAATGTATAGGCTCACGTTTGACCACTACCTCACCTGATGGTAAGCGATGATGTGGCCGACGGTGGAACACGCTTATAGTGTTTTTAATATCGCACGGATTTCACCACGCGTAACCCTCGCAAATGTCCATTTCATACAAGTATTTGTTGTAATGCGTGGAATAAGCACGCGGGACGCGTCCCGCGTGCTTATTCCACGCATAAAGCCGCGGCTTTGCATTTTAGAATGTGCTGCTTGCGGAGTGATGAATTGCGCACTATATTAAAAACACCCTAATTTTTGGAATAGACATAGCGTACCGGTTATAATAATAACCAAGTTTTGAAAGGTAAGAAGAGGAAAGAATGCCGCAACATATTCATTATGTGTTGCTAAAGAATGAAAGCTAAAGAGTTTATTTCTTTGCCGGAGATTGCGTTTCCTGATAGCTTCAACCTGGAGCTGGAGATCTTTAAGACAAGAGTGAATAGGTCACTATAAGCAAGCGTGCTCCATTGTCAACCACATCGTTGCTTTCCATCAGGTGAGATGGTGGTCAAAGCGAGCCTATTAACAATCAAAAAACAAATGCGCTAATTGTGCCCCCACAGAAGGGTGACTACCTCAGCGTTTGCTAGGTGTCAGATACCTAGCGCTGGTTTTCAATTGGCACCATAGATATGTTGGCACCCAGCACTCCGGCAGTGATGTTCGGACGAAACTAAATAAAATACAGACTAAATAAAGCATTCCATAGCCAATTGCGTAATTAAAAAGGTTGTCAAGTTATGAAGTTACCACTACCGAGAAGCTAATTTGGTCTCTACGATTTTACGCAGAAATTTGTAACGGAGAAAATCTTCTATACTTATAATAAATCTGTAGAGAGGTCAATTCTGTACATGAAATATATTTCCAAAATAACTATCAGGGGGTGATTAGAGATCGATACTGATGCCAAAAATGCAAACAGTAAAATTTTTGTCTGTCTGTCTGTCTGTCTGTCTGTCTGTCTGTCTGTCTGTCTGTATGTTCTTTATAGAAACAAAAACTACGCGATGGATTTAAACGAAACTTGGTACAATCATTCTTCATACTCCTGGGCAGGTTATAGTATACTTTTCATCACGCTACGATCAATGGGAGCAGAGCAGTGAAGGGAAATGTTGGGGAAACGAGAAAAATGACTCCATTTTTTAAGCTTTCGTCGCGTTTGCAGCCTTAATGGTTAAAGCTACACAGAAATTATATACAACGGAAATGTTCTCCTTAAAATTATATAAAAAATATCCCAAGACATCATATGTCAATCTTTTATGGTTGGCTCACAATAACACATGTAACTCCCGATAGCTTAGCAGTTCGGAGCTTTTTGTTTATTTTTGTCTATGGCACCAAGGTGTGTGCACACTGTCACGCGCGTAAGTGGAATGGAGAGATCTGGAACGTCTCGAATCGTCTCGCGCATCACGTTGTTTTCCAGGCTCTTAGAATTCGACACCAGACGTTTCAGATCTTTGATTTTGACGACTCCGTTGTCGCTGGCATAAGCAACAGGATCCGCGTACGAAGTCGCTGGCAGAAGCTAGTATATCATAAAAATAACAGAGCGCGAAATTCACAATTACCCAAAACCGAGAATAACCGCAATTTTCTAAGTACCAAAAAAAAGAACAGAAATTCCCTTTTTGTGTTACCAATTCATTCTTTTACTGTAAAAACAAAGTGTCCAAAAAGCCTAGACGCTTGGGTCACTATAAATCACGGGACCGACCCGGGATCCGAACCCGCAATAAATAGTTCAGCTGACAATTACTTGGGCAAGTGTACCTAAATATCTAACGTTTAAGTTATATTGATGAGACCAACCAACGTTAACGCAAGGTGGGTTGTATGTTTTATGTAATGAAGAACCAAGGAATAATAGCGCTATATAATTTTTTTTTTTTTTTTTTTTATAATATTCCACAACTATCACACAACGCAGTCTAGTCCCAAGCTAAGCAGAGCTTGTTTTATGGGTACTAGACAACTGATAAACATACTTATATATTTCTAAATACTTACATATCATTAGCCACAGAACAAAAAATTATTATGCTCATCACACAAACATTTGTCCTGGGTGGGAATCGCACCCACGACCTCCGGCATAGCATTCAGGGTCACTAACCACTAGACCAATAGTCCTGTAAAAAATTAACCGATAAAGCTACACAAACGTGATAGGTCATCAGCATCATCATTTCAGCTGAAAGACGTCCACTGCTGGACATAGGCCTCCCACAAGTGTCGCCACAACGACCGTTCCCGTGCATGTCACAAACATCAGATTCCCGCAAACCTAACCAGCCCTCTAGCCAAGTTACAACCATTTCTTTTGCGTCGAACGCCTCGAGTAGGCCACGCCCCGATTCTTTTGTTTTGACCACGTGACTGAGCGTTGAAATGACGGCATTCCTGTACATTTGAAGTTTTCTGCTAGGTTTAACGATTGCAGATTATCAACTTTGCTAAGGGTACAGGTCTTCGGTCCACCTCGTGGGAGGTCTTCCAACGTACCGTCGTCCGATACACGGTCTTCACTCAAAAACCTTTCGGCTCCATCAACCTTCTACTGCGAACAATCGATTCTTCCTTCGAGCGGGAGGTAGTTTCAGACTTTTACTGACTAAAAACCCACTCCTGCTCCTTCGTTGCCTTTCGTACCGGGGCTTGAGTTATCTTTCGAATTAACCCTAGCCCCAGTAGGCGTCGACCCAGCTGAGCCCCTGCTGTTGCTGACAGCTCCTTGAGGTGAGATAGTAGTCAAACGCGAGCCTATCAATAATAAAATCGGTTTGTATTTGCCTCTTCTCAAACAAATAAAGAAAAAACTATGATTATTATCAGTAAGTACAGTTTTACTCAGTAAAATAAGTAAATGAAAACCAATGAAGAATATTGGCTCATAAAGTTCTACATATAATAAATTTATTAAGCCCACGATTGCTTTGTGCCTTAGATCCAAGAAAAGGTTTTTTAGCGTTGTTACAGGCCCCCAATTACACTTTAGTTTTATGGGTTCTGTACGATATTACGCATGTTATTTGTTACAATACTTTCAATGAATCGAAATAAATGTAGGGAAGGAATTATTTTGGGTTCTTAGGTACATGTTTTTATGTCGATGTGGAATATTTTTTTATTGAAATGACTTACGGGTAATAGAGATGTTTGATCGTTTGAATTCGACTGCGGAATTCTTTGAAAAAGTCGTCGTGGCTCGGGAATGCGAAGTGCAACTGAAAAAACACAGGTGGCTTTTAGTCAGGAAAATTCTGATTGTAAAAGATGATAACAATTTTTTGACTTTTAAATAGGTATTGAAAACTTTATAGACGCAATCAAGATTTATCATTTTTTTTTTAATCATGTGATTTTTTTGTTAAGGATTATTTTAGATTAAAAAACATCTATTTCGAAAATAGCTGATAATATACTCACTAACCGATTCTGAACTACTGTAGCGATATCTATGTCGCCACATAGGAACTAAAATTACAAAATCCTGTATAACGTTCACCGTGCGATTTACACATACAAAACCAACCGAAATCATCTATCGGGCAGTTACCCGGATCAGGCCTAACACCCGTCTGATCGGAGGATCCTCCCTTTTCAACGGAGGTTTGCGGGACTTTAAACACTGATCCTCTAACCTACTTTCACGCGATTATGGTATACTAGCTGCTCTATGCTGTGGTTTCGTCCGCATGGTAGCCAAAAATTATACCAAAGGGACATACTCCCGGGATAATAAGTTTCCTTCTTTCTTCTCCATTGAAATCCATTCAGTCCTTCTAGCGTGAAGAAGACGCAATGCAACGCGTCGCTACGTACAAATCACGCGTGGTCTACGTGTTCGTCGTTCTAGTATATTTCTCTCTTAATACTACACCAAAGTATTGTCGAGTTACAGTACTCACACAATTAGTAAATACATAATTGTTTATTGTACTACCGTAGTGTCGAACTTACAGATATAGATAGACATATACAACGCTAGAGCAACTACTTCTCGTGCCTAAATGCGTGCCTAGCTTACGTACAAAAATCGTAAGTGGCCACTTTCGCGCTCAGTCTGCATCGGTATCGGTGTATAGCGCTAGTCAGACGTCAGTTATATGCGTAATTAATTAAAAAAATATAATTTTTAATACCCTTTGTAATCCCTGGTAATAGTATAGTCTTTTAATTTTATTTTATATAATGTGACTTATTTCTGGACATTTTATTTAATTAATTCGGAATGTATATCTATTCCAATTCTATTATAATATAATCTATTTGACATGCGAATTGTAATTAAGTTTAATTTTGACATTAATTTTGACATTACTTTTATTTTATTTTATTATTTAATCTTTAATATGAATTATTTTTAACTCATTTTTATTTATAATAATTTGAAGCCATGTTTACTCATTCATGCATAAGTTGTGGTTGCCTACAATTGAGTGTTCATTATAGGACCAGGCTACGTGTACCATTTTTTTTTATTCTTAAGTTTTTTTTATTTTGTAACACTCGTTGGTGATCCTTAAATAAATAAATAAATAAGTAATACCAAATTTGAGAAAAACAAAACATTCGTATAACAGAATAGGGCGTCAATTTTTTTTATTTATTTTTCGCTTGGTTTTCATACAGACCGTGATACTTGCATTATCTATGTCTATCTATGTCTGTGGTCAAACTACTGTCGTATAATCGCTTGTCACACTAGCATGACGTTAAGTTTCGGTGTTAGTCATTCGTAATAAGATGAGCCGCAGTACAAATTGGACTGTCCCTTGAACAGTTGCGCTGACCTTTAAATCCTTTTTTTTTGGAAAGATTGATTAATTTACAGGATACATATATATATATTTTAATAATGATGACAAGTTAGCCTTCGTCCTCTCTCCTAGCTTTGCTGTGCCCGACAGGGTCCATATTGTTTTTTTTTTTTTATTTACCATCATAAACACATATGGAATGCAATAAAGTATTGAGTATTGAGTATTGAGTATTGAGTATTGAGTATTGAGTATTAAGTTACTTATGCTACAAACAAACATTCTGAACAACACTTAACCAACATTTTGTTGTATAAACATATCTCTAAAGATCAAAGCCGTGTGAAAGGAGTAGGAAAAACGACGACAAATACCATGTTGTTATTTTTTTTTTCTTTTGGCAAAAGTATTAATTTTACTAAAAAAATCATCCGTTGATAATGTTGTGCTATCTATAGTAAACATATTTTTCAAACCTCGCTGTTACCACTTATAGCACTATTCGGGACTAGACTAAATTAAGGCTCTAAGCCTGCAGCAACGGCGCCCTCGCTGCCGCCGCCGGGATTCCGATCCCGATTTCCGGCCACCCTAGACGCGGGCTCGCGGACGGCGAGCCATGGGTAGCTCACTGTCCGAGCGTCCGGTAACTGTCCTCACCGAGCCCAAGACGTCGACGGCGCGCACTATTCCCGCGCGCCTCAAGGAGTTGACAGCAGCAGGAAGGGCCCCGCTGGATCGAAGCCTACTGGGGCCAGGGTTATCCGAAAGGAAACTCGAGCCCCTGTATGAAGAGGCTAGAAGAAACGGGGTGGGTATTTAGTCAGTAAGAGTCTGACACTATCTCCCGCTCCGCCCAAGAGCGGGGGTTGTCATAAGATGATTTTTGCCCACCGTAAAAAAAGGCTCTAAGCCTGCACATCCATTTATCGAGTTCATGTAGTAGGTACACTCTTTTGTAACATGTGTGAATCAAGAACATGAAAAAAGTGCACAAACCACAATTGCTCACCCACTGAACCAATCAACTCGTTTCGTTTTTGTTTTAAAGGGTATTCTAGTGAACGTTTTAAATTCATTAGTCTAGCACACTGTGCAATCAGAAATGTAGGTAAGTTTATTTTGGCTTTTTTCTAGCAGTTTCGTTTAGTGAGGGATCGAAACTACACGATTTGCTGTTGAAACCGAAAACGTAGCCGACTGTTCGGTCACAAAATAGATAATTGCTTCGCAGAAGGACGCGATCGCCTGCCACTACTCCTCGCTCCGGACTATGGCCTGTATCAAGGCACAGCGCGAGAGGTCGTTGCCGCGGATCACCCCTACGAGAACACGGTGATGTTCTACCCAAGCGTAGCACACATCTACCATATGCTTCACCGTGTCCTTCGGGTCCACACAATGGTGACACTCGGGCGTTCTTCGCACTAATCAAGTGCAATATCCTCCCGAACTGTCCACTGAGAACCTGTATCATGCTGAAGGTGAGGACGCCGTGACGTCTTTCCAGCGACTCCTCAAAGAGGGGATGCACCCATAATTATGGCTTGCCCATTCAGAAGTCACATAAGGTCGCTTTTGAAGTCCAAATTTAAAACTAACTAATAGACTCGTCCTTTCTTATTATCAAAGCTTGGTATCAAGGTCGGCTTTCCTTAACTCGGACTTGCCTCATGGCTTAAAGTAATTAAATTAATGGTTATAGTCTTAACTTTGCGGGTCTTAGGATGGATCACAGATGTATAGGGAGCTAGAAACGCTAATACAGATGAAAGAAAAAATAAATATGTTTATTATAAAATGGAAACACCTTAAAGTTAAATAAAAACTACACTGAATAATACAACGAAATATCCTCCTCCTCAGTCGTTTACTCTTGACAGAGTGGTCGTGGTTGACGATGTTGCATTTTCGTTGGCGAATGAGGCTTCCGCGATGCGTCTCCACTTGTCCCGATTCACAACGTCTCGAGAACTCTGGACTATGGAGGTTTGTGTTGCAGCTCTGATAAGGTCTGTTCAACGCGTAGGCGAGCGACCACGTGACCGCTTCCCCTCCACTTGTCCCTGGACAACGAAATATAAAAAATAGTAATAACCGACGTTGATTTTTACCGGCAGCTCACGAGTGCCATATGACATCACGTTTTTATTTTCTAGTGTCGGACAGTGATACAAATTCAAATGACGTATTGAGGCTATAATACAGTGTGTGCTACTACGCTATAAGAAAATATATTTTGTCTGTTTGTTGGAAAAAAGCAAACCTCGCATTTTTTCTTTGAACCCTTTGTTTTAAGCAGAAATGATTTTTGCATTATCGTCTATCTAATGTAATTGGTTTGGGTCCGATACGAGAAGGAATCAGGAATGAGGATATCCGCAAAGGAACCAAGGTTACACGAACCAAGGACATAGCACGAAGAATTGCCAAACTTAAGTGGCAGTGGGCAGGGCACATTGCTCGCAGAACGGATGGCCGTTGGGGCCTAAAGGTTCTGGAATGGCGACCACGTACCGGAAGACGTAGCGTTGGAAGGCCTCCTACAAGGTGGGCCGATGACCTGGTAAGGGTTGCGGGAATCCGATGGATGCGAGACGCACAGGACCGTTCATTGTGGCGGCACTTGGGGGAGGCCTTTGTCCGACAGTGGACGTCTTTCGGCTGAAACGATGATGATGATGATGATGACGAGAAGGAAAGTGTTCACATACAAAGAGATGTCACAAAACTGACCCAGCAGGGCCGATGCCCGCTAGGGCCACAGTTAATTCTGAAGGAAAAACCATTGTCCTAGAAAGAAAAAGGTAACTAAGGATACAAGTGTGGTTAGAGTAGGTAAAAGTCTGACACGCTTTCTTGCTCCACCCTTAAGTGGGAGATATTGTTAGATGATTCCCTGCTTCAATAAAAAAGGCTTCCTTACACTATTTTTCAATAGCTACAACGATTTAGATACGTTCGTAGTATTAAGATAGGCCAACATTGGGCCCACGTGAGAGAGCTACATTAGATCCACGCCACGCAATGCAATGCCACGCGATGTGAAGCCACGCGTCTTAACGCCACAACCCACCACGCCACGCGACGCCACTCTACGTTCAAATCAGACGTGGACCACATGTGCGTTGGTATAATATAGTCCCTGCTTTATAGGGCATTACCACATCCATTCCTCCTATATCCTTGTTCTATCCCTAGTTAAAACTATTCAAGCCAGTTTGACGGCTCTTTGGCTCTATATATCATATGGGTTCTATTTATTCATAGGTGAGCAAACGGCATCCGGGTCAACCCATTATTTATCTCGAGGATAAGTAAGGATGAAGGTCTCAGGTCATTCAAGCGCGGGACAGGTTTATCCGGGTTTTGGACGTGCGAAATCGTTTGTGATTTTTTAGACCTGTTTTTCAGCCTAGTTTCTTTCTGGCAATGTAGTAATGTACGCTATTTTTCATTTTCTTTTTGTATTAACGTTAAGTGCGAGAAAAATAGTTGTAAGTAGGCTGTTGAGTGGTAACTTTGTTTTTCTTTCTTATTTAGTCTTAGAGGCTCAGCCGTTTAAGCACAGAAAAGATGAAAGAGGTTAGAATGGCCTTGTGGGCGGGGCAGGCGTGCCTCAAAATATGATCATGCTCATAATTGACATAACCAATATCAAGCTTGCGATCTAAGTGTGCGTGATCTGTTAAGGCTAGTTCGGACTACGCTAGTATTTTAGTCGAGTAGCGAGTAATTTATAGCTAAACGTGTCTGAACACCAAAAATTTAGTCGAGTAGTTTAGTAAGGAATTAAGTCGATCCATTTTGTTCTATTTTATCGGGCGAGTAGCACCTTCCACCACGCGTCCGTGCTTACTGGCGCACCGGCTAAACATGAACCAAATATACTAGATACTACATATCCTAGAACCAAAAATTCAAAGATATGTGACATTCACCAATCCGCACCGGGCCTGCACGATGGATTACGGTCCATTCCCTCTCCTAGAGAGGAGGCCTGAGCCCCAGCAGTGGGAACATTAAAATGCTGATTATGCTACGTTATACCGTCGTTAGGGACTTACAATTACACATTACTGTCCCCATACACGGGCCTCAGAAAAACGCTAGAAGCGGCCACAAAAAACAGCTGAAGCGCGCGACAGCTTGGGGGCCGGAGAAGCTTGATTGAAGCGACTTTAAGCGTTTTTATGTGGCAGCACCGCCGCACACGAGCCACAAAAAAAGGCCAGCTCAAAAAGAAGCTTGAAGCGGCGTTTTTTGAGGCCCGTGTGTGGGGAGGCTTGTAGCGACATCTATGACACCACATAAAATCAATGAAGAAAATACGAAATTCTGCATCGCGCAATCAAAGTTCTCCGCGTGATTTGAACATATATACGACAGCCCGACATCAACTATCGGGCAGTCGCCCACCAGGCTATAACACCTGTCTGGCCGGAGGATCCTCCCTTTTCAACGGAGGCTTACACTTAAGCCTACACACAGAGTACACTCTCTGTTCCGCTTACCTCTAAAGGCTTAGTTTTACAGGTTTTATAATATGATACTACGCATGTTATTTGTTACAAAACCAAAGCATTATACATACATACACTAATCTTTGACATTAGCATGTCACCCAAATGAATGGAAGCTTTCATTTCCTTGCTTCTGACATGTGATTAAACAAATCCCTACCATAAAGAAATGGGCCGTTAAACAAAATGGCTGCGAAAAATAACGGATCGTACCATACGCGGCCCGGTACCATAAAATGAGCCTTTGAATAACACATTACCGATAATGTTACCCAAAACACTTAGCAGGTTTTAAAGGTCCAAAATTAAAAGCATTTTGTATTGAATGAAGATGCCTTTTAACAGCGTCCTTATATAAAATGAGGGATACTAATTTGTAATCTGTTTTGGTGACAAAATGAGGAACAGTAGGAAAAACTGGGCGAAGAGGGTTCCGTATAAACTTACTTATGTAAATAGTTCAATTCCCGAATGGAGTCTAGAAGATTTTTCCATTCGCAAAAAAGATTTTTTTGTGTACTATTTACTGTTTTCTATAAAACCTTGCTTTATGCCAAATTTCAGGATTCTGGGTAACCGAGTAATAACTTGAGAATTTTGATTTCCTTGAGAATGTCGAAATATACGTTTTATGCGACATAGGCCGTTAAAAAATCAAAATCAAAAATCAAAATCAAAAACGTTTATTTCAAATATACCAATTACAAGCATGACGCGTGCATCAGCCCCACTCAGCTCAACCATTTTGAAGGGAACTGAATGACCCAATAACACGTGCCACCAACAGCGAGACATTTGAGTGAGCATGACAATCTCTCAACTGCCATGCTCGCAATGTCAGAAAATAAAAAAAAATAAAAGTTGTAACCTAATAAAAATGCTCCATGGTACTTCACATTCACAAATTTGGAAAATTCAACTCGATACCTCCACAAGATCCCCAGATAATAGGGTCTTGACAGGCAGACATACAGACAGATGGACAACAAAGTTATCCTATAAGGGTTCCGTTTTTTCATTTTGAGGTACGGAACCCTAAAAAATGAGCATGAGGCAAGGTGATAACTATACACGGATCGAGTTTTGAGGTTAAGCAACGGTTACCACGTTTGGTTTGTAGATGGGTGACCAAATATTATACCTCGAAGTTCCTCCACGCCTCGAAAAGCACATACAGCTGATGTTAGACGTTGCTGGGCGATTCCTGACCACCGTAGGCGCGAGGTGGGTAACTCGTCTTCCGACTGTTCGGTAAGGACGAAGCCCGATTCATCGACGTACCTGGTGATCCACGCCGGCCCTTTAAGAGTTCTCATCCTATGGGGCGATCCCAAGGACCCCTACGGTCTTGTAGGGACCCGTGAGACCGATGCCCGTAAGGGTCTGGAACACACAAGGCAAGTGATGATACACAGGTGGCTTTTAGGCAGTAAACATCTGATACACTTTCTAGCTCTACTTTAAAACCGACAGACATAGTCGGGAAAAGGGTAAAATGATTTTCAGGTGACAAAATTTCAATTTTAAACAGATTTCCAAAATTAATTGTGTTTTCATAATAGTTAAATAGTAATTATAATTACTTACGCTAGATAATTGCATTTTACGCTTCCACTCTATACAGGAACTAATGGATATTGACGTTAATAACAGTCTAAAATTCAGTACCGTTTCCAAAATTAAAAAGACCTAGTCGTGAACAATTAGGATTTTTCCTCGTCGAATTTAACAGTGAATAGATTTTCATGGGACTTTTTTACTGAGTTCCTAGAAGTGAGAAATTTTTTTATAAAAAAAATCGTAACATTTTTTTTTAGGTTGGAAAATCATCCAAAGACATCCCCTGCTCTTGGGCGGAGCGGGAGATAGCGTCAGACTTTTACTGACTAAAACCCACTACTGTTCCTTTTTTGCAATTGCTCCAGTGCCCCAGGGATCTCTTTGGCATAACCCGTGGCCTCAGTAGACCTCGACCCAGCTGGGTCCTGTTGCTGATAACTTGAGGCGCGCGGGAACAGTGCACGCCGTCGACGTCTTGGGCTCGGTCCAAACAGTTACCGGATGGTCGGACAGCGAGCTACCCATGGCTCGCCGTCCGCGAGCCCGCGTCTACGGTGGAGTAGGCTTTGACTCTGCTGGACCCCTACGGTTGCTCACAACTTCATGAGGCGCGCGTGGAACACTACGCGCTGTCGACGACTTGGGTTAGGTCGGCGAGCTACCCATTGCTCACCGCCCCTACAGTGGCCAGTATGGAGTACACGATATTTTCTTCGACCCTAACAGGTCCTTATCGTTAAAACTTAAGTTTTTTTTCCCATTGCACGACTGACCTCAGCATTAGCTAGGCAGTTCGTTAAAGACTATCATTTCACCATCAACGATGGCATCACTGCTTACCATCATGTGAGATCGCTGATAGGCACTGGTTTATATTATCATCACTAGCTTTTGCCCGCAGCTTCGCCCGCGTACATAAAATATGCCGTGATACTTAGCTATAATTTTATTCAGTTTTATTTTTCACACGAAATGAGACTCATTAGTACTGAGGCTAAACTATGTATGAATATTCTAGTTCTTCAAATACTCCTAAAGAACATATCAAGACATAATAACGGCCTACTTAATTATATCGAGAGGAGGAAATAACTCAGAATATAAGTAGAAGAATGTATGAAGAAAGACCGTTAGTATAATCTATTATAGATTACGACTGGTCTCTAGTTTTTTCGGCTGAAACCAAAATCATAACTGAAATATTTTTTAATTTTTTCGTGGCGGAGCAATAGTGAATCTCAATCTCTCTTTATTTTTTAAATCACATGTAGGTACTGACCATATTAATATTATTCCGTCTCTGATAGTTGAGGAATATGAGGTTTTGATGGTAGTTTCAGAAATTGGGCTGAATTTCTTTTTTCTGTCGAAACCAGGCCGAATTTCGATTTTGTGCCTAAACTTCTAAAGGTCTAACTTGGATTTTTGCTGCCATTAGGCCGAAACTTGTTTTTTTTTTGCCAAAACCAGACCGAGACTAGTTTTTCTTTTGCCGAAACCAGACCAAAGCTCGTCTTTTCAAACCCACGGTACCCAGTGGCGGTGTTTTTTGGGGTAAGTGTCATAGTACCCCGCAGTACTTGAAGGGTACATCAACATACGAGAACAACTCCCATAAAAGATAAGTCTGAAGGATTAGAACCAAGGTTAACTACCCCACCTAACAAACAGACCGACTTCAATAAACCATAAGCTCATCCCTCTCAAACTCCACCTCACAATATAAATTAAACTGAGTTTAACTGTAAATCCTGAAAAACCCTCGGCTCAATTTATATCAGTTAGCAGTTATTACTGTAAGCCGGGATTACGTTCTCTAACTCCCCGTTAAATGGGCAAACCGAACTAAGCAAGCCTTGAGTCTGCCTTGTTCTGGGGTAAGCACAGATTAAGGTAACAGGAGTTTCGTCTTTGTAGCTTTCTTTTTGGAATGAGAGTTATTTTATGCGGTGTTTGGAAACGTTTTAATGGATGAATTGAATGATCTGCTCAGAAAAACAAGGCTTAAGAGGCTGCTTTTGCACTCGCCTATCGTAAAAATTGAGAATGGTTTAAAAGCTTGTTACTTTGTCTAACGCAATTCAACACGAAGTTTGACGAAAAGGCAACGCGAAAAAAGAGTGACAATACCTGAAAACTCTGTTAGCATTCAGTGATTCCGTGATTTACTCGAATATTTTACAAAACTTGTTCCAAAACATACGTGTTTTTTTAACCCTTAACAGCTGTTTCTGAAAAGTATTGTCGTCATTTAGAATCTTGATAAATTTTGCAAGGCTTCTTTAATAATACTTTTTTGACTTTTTAAATTTTTGAGTAAATTATGAAGTGTCAAAGTTCATGCAAAATAGCAGATTTTCAGAAATAATTACTGGGTTGGTTTAACAAAAATTACAAATTGATTTCAAAAAATCCTATCGACCCTGTGATTGCTTGGTAGTTAAATTGAATTTATCCTAACAGTTATTCCTTAGTAATTGCGGGTTAGTGAAATAGCAATAGTTCGATGTAAAATACTAATATTCAGTATTTTACATGTAACTATTGCTATTCTTGCTATTCTCGTTTGATTGGAAGGCTGTCATGCAGGGAAATGCTAGGCAGTAACTGGACTAACTACAAATGCAGTGTTGAGATGCCAATTATTGGGCGAGGCTATTTCGATCAGCGATCCTTAGACATGACGCTATATTCCAATTCGATTAGTGTTATACCTTGGTATGTGTTGTTTATCAATTGTTTTATTACTTTACGACTGAGTCGATTGGAGTGGAGGATTTCTTTAAAAGAAGTTAGAATAGAATGCGGTGAATGCGAGACACATAGGATTGGTTGTTGTGGCGATGCTTGGGGGAGACCTATGTCCAACAGTGGACATCTTTCGGATGAAACGATGATGATGTATTTTTATTCCGGTGCGAGGTAAAAATAAACATTTATTTTTTTCTTTTCTTCTGTATTGCGAGTTCGAGTAGTCCTTGGGAGCGACAAGGATACAAAATCGATGATTTAGTTTTCCTTGACACATTCCATGAACATAATTATGCAATTTATTCTACTGGCCTGTTGGTCTAGCGGTTAGTGGCCCTGACTGCTATGCCGGAGGTCGAGGGTACGATTCCTACCAAGGACAAATGTTTGTGTGATGAATATGATCATTTGTTCTGTGTTTGGGTGTAATTAATTCATGAATCCCCAAGCGACCACCGGTGGCCGCGCATCTATTGTCTTACTATTGTGTCTCTAATTGACGATATCTGAAGGGTTAAAAGACCTTGCTACGAGTATTTTCCTATAATACAAAGCCATGCAAGGTCGCACTTAAATGAAAGAGATAGTGCATTTTCCTAGCAAAATATATATCAATGAAAATATTATATTCTCCGTATAATATTTTGCTTCAAGCTTTATATTCCGAAGGCTGCTTATATCTAGTAAGCTGGAGTTTAGAGGCGAGAGGAAGCGCTTCCTAAGGTTATTTTTATTTGATAGTGATATTTTAGATAGTAAGAGTTTTATGTTTAAAATATAAGGAAAACTACTGATGGTAAGCGCTAAAAATAGTTTTGGAGAGAGTGAAAAGTCCTGCTGGACTTTATCCTCCGACCAAACGGATGTTATGTCTCGTGGGCAACTGCCCGATAGATGATTTCGGGCTATTGTATATGCTCAAATCGCGCGGACAACTGTAATTGCGCGATGCAGGACATTGTAGGTCATAAGTGGCGCCATAGAAATCAAATGATGATTATATTTTACTGTTTTGGTACAACTATGGTCCACAGATTACAGGACCAAACCCAAAATTATTTTATTTCTCATAGGCCTACATGAGCACTTATAACTCTCATTGTGCTCATTCCTAAAGAAATACATTACAAATTGAAGGAACACGGGATGGTTTTAGTCAGTTCAAGTCTGACAGTCCATCTCTTTCCACCCACAGCGGGAGGAGTATGTGAAGATTTACCACCAAAGAAAAGGCCCGCTTGAGTTGCAGCGCACTCCCATTATGCTCATTATACTAAACCAGCAAGTAACCATGGTCATCATTATCATCATTTCAGTCGAAAATCGTCCACTGTCACCACAACGACCAGGAATATGCATCTTGCATCCGTTGGACTGCCGCGACCCTCACCAAGTCATCGGTTCACTATGCGGGAGGCCTTCCTCGTCTTCCGGCATATTGACGCCACTCACTTTTCATCTCCATCGACCATCTGTTCTGCGAGCAATGTGCCCTGCCCACTTCCATTTAAGTTTGGCCATTATTTGAGGTAACCATGGTATTCCAACGAAACAATACAACACTGTCTAAAGAAAGACAACCATTTGACAGAACCGTCACGAAGCGCCACAATAAAAGCAGAAATTAATTGCCTGCAGGCCAAAAACTTTAACAAAATGCTGGTTAAAAATGACAGTTCAAACTGTAACCAGTAACAATAAAAGATATAATTTAGCAGGAAGCCATGAGAATGTCAGTCAAAGCGAAAGTTCGCGGAATCCCGAGCAGCGTGCCGTGTCGACGCGAAATTACAATGGCTACTAAAATGAAACAGCGCCACAGTTTTACAAGTACAGATATTTATTTTAGTACTGGATGTGGCAGGGCGGTGAGTTGACAGGCTGAACGATGTGAGTAATGACTGCGCACGCAGTGGCCGAGTTTGGATTTTGTTCCTGCACGAAATATTATGTGACTGTCATCTACTGTTAATGTGTATAAAGAGACAAAGTTTGTTTTTTTGTTTCTCTCTCTCTCTCTGAAAGTACTGGCCCGACTGCTAAAATTTTTTCGCCGATAGAAAGCTGCTTTATTCCTGAGTGACAAAGGCTGTATTTTATTGTAGCCACGATCAAAAGCTGTAACCTTATTGGTAATTACAATTTTGAGCCGTTTGGGGTCGAAACGCTTGGTTCATGGGGTCCGAGTGCGCGTCTCCTTTTCAAAGATATTTCACGCCGACTGATCGACACTTTACGTGACCAGAGGGCTGGCTCGTTCTTTGCCCAAAGAATTAGCATTGCCATTCAACGTGGCAATGCTGCCAGTCTTCTGGGCACATTTCCGGATGACAGCGATGTGGAGGAGTACTTTGACGCCTGAGCGTGCTTTGTCTTTTTGTATCAAAAGCTAGTATTATACAAGGTGTTAGGGACAGCCCGACGCAAACTTTAAGGGCTTGCTCAGTAGACGAAACTGAACAACCTTCTACAAACATTTTTTTTCAGGAAATGAAAAAAAAATTGGAACACCTCTGTCCACCGAGCAAGCCCTTAAGGTTTTCCCTTACACCTTGTAATGTCACTTATAAACAATTCTAGCTTTGGCCAGCAGATAAGCCAGTGTGAAAATGAGTTTCTCCCCAACAAAATTTAGACAGCTGTTTTATCCTCTTGAGGCTGCGGTCTTTTAAAAATTCACCCGCGGCAAATTATTAGCGCATCTTTGTATGCTTTTTTTGAACAAAATAATGAAACAACTTGAAATATTATTATAGCACATATTTAACCATAGTATGAGTAGTAGCCAGTTATTTTTTTTAAGTCAATTTGGGTGTATTATGTTTGGTAAATCAAGCGTTAAACATAGCTCTTTCGTGCTAACATCATTTCGATATATTTTGTTCAAAAAAAGCATACAAAGATGCGCTAATAATTTGCCGCGAGTGAATTTTTACAAGACTCCAACCTTAAGGGGGGAATTTTGGGAAATCGTTTCTTATTCTTTATATGCCTTTTAACTATTTCTAAAAGTTTGATTTACGGAACCCTAAAATGAATAAATCCAAATTCTAAACCAAATTATTCAAATCCTTCTATTCTTTATCTAACTATCTCACTTATATTATAATGTAACGTTTGTTTTTTTGCTTTTATGTTTTCTTTGTAGGTGGTAATCTCTGGAAGTACTGGTCCGTTTGCTAAATTTTTTGACCGATAGAAAACTGCTTTTATCCTGAGTGATATGGGCTATATTTTATGTAAGCGGGTTAAACCGCGGTCAAAAGCTAGAAAAACCCAAAAACAAAGAAAGAAAGAAAACTATTTTATTTGGCATACACACTTCTACGACGACGAAACGACGGGCAGTAATATTGGTGTCATATGAACAAGAACATCAATGCAACTATCATTGTATGATAAAAATCCAAAAAGCCCATTTCCAATACCCCATCTAGCGCCCCCACATCCGCAGGACGTTCACAATTTTTGCTTTGTGTGACTGCGACAAAGGCAACCACTATCTATTGTTGAATTTTTAACAGCCTTCTGCCTTTCTGTGTGAAACGTTATAGTCTTACAATTGTCCCTTATCTGGATTAAAATTACATATATACATTAAAAAAAAACTTAAATACTAAATAAACTATTTAAACTAAAACCTAACTATGTACATAAATATGATACAAAAAGACAAAGCACGCTCAGGCGTCAAAGTACTGTAAGTAAGTATGTAATAAATTTCTGGTCTAAAAAAAAAAGGAATATATCGGATTAAAATTTGGTTAACCTATGTTTTTGGGTTTACCGTGGCCCTGGAATGCAAAGAGTATTTGAAGAACATACCGCGCCATCTTAGAGCAAGAAAAGATACTAAATAATTTCCCATTCAAAAACAAAAAAAAATACAAACAGTACACCTTGCCAACAGAATAGATGGTCGTTGAATAGAATATATTTTTAACGTTGGGGCCAAAAGGTTCTGAAGTGACGATTGCAGCGTTAGAAGGTCTCCCACCAGGTGGACTTATGGTGAGGGTCGAGGGAATCCGGTGAATGTGAGACGCACGGGACCATTTGTTGTGGCAACACTTAGGAGAGGCCTATGTCTAACAGTGGTCGTCTTTCGGCTGAAATGATAATGATGGTCTTTTATTATTTTTAAGGCAATTTTTCTTAATTCATGAATCCCCAAGCGACCACCGGTGGCCGCGCATCTATTGTCTTACTATTGTGTCTCTAATTGACGGTATCTGAAGGGTTAATGTTGACAATTAACCTTCAAATGTTCAAATACCCTCTTTTATTTAAGTCTTGTAACTACAACAGTGTCAGTGTCAAAATTGTTAAAAATCTGTTTTTCTCGTTCTTCCAGATATGGCGAAAATCAGTCAAGTTTTGAAACTGGATTGCCGATCATAATAATTATTTGGTAAGTTATTATAATTTATTTTTATAAATATTGACTTTTTTTGGTGAGTAAAAATTATCCGAATGACATCCCCCGCCCTTGGGCGGAGTGGGAGATAGTGTTAACCGGGCCTGAGGCTACCTTCCGGAGCTACCCCTGGCCCCAGTAGTAGCAGTAGGCTTCGACCTAGCTTTGCCTGCCGTGAGGCACGTGGGAACAGTGCGCGCCGTCGAGGTCTTGGGCTCGGTCCGAACAGTTATCAGACGGTCGGATAGTGAGCTACCCATTGCTCACTGTCCGCAAGCCCGCGCCTACCGTGGCCGGAAATCGGGATCGGAATCCCGGTGGCGGCTGGGATGCTGTGATTGCCGTTGCCTGATGCGGTGGGCTACTGTTTCTGCGAAGGAGGTGACCGCCTGCCACTCCTCTTCGCTCTGGACCATGGCCTGTACTAAGGCCCGGCACGAGAGATCGCCGCCGCCTATCACCTCCACAATGGCATGACAACGCTCTGCCCAAGCGGGGCACACCTCCACCGTGTCCTCCGAGCGTACCGCACAGTGCTTTACGAATGCGGTGCAGGAACCTTCCGAACTTACCATGTCCGGTGAGAACCTGAGTCATGCGGAGGGTGAGGACGCCGTGAATTTTCCAGCCACTCCTCATAGAGAGGATTTACCGCCATAATTGTGGCGTGCCCTATAAATATTGACTCACATTTGACTATCTAACTTGTTGATAAGTGTAATAAACCGACTGCGTGTTCTAAAGTGCTCTTTATTAAGATAAATAACTAAGCTTATATACTATTAATTCATGAATCCCCAAGCGACCACCGGTGGCCGCGCATCTATTGTCTTACTATTGTGTCTCTAATTGACGGTATCTGAAGGGTTAAAATATACTAGTCAGTAGACACACGCACTTACGATTAACATAATAAATAACACAATAATAAAATACCCGGGATCGTACGTCAGATGTAAAGGTGCTAACAATAAGCGATGACAGGATCAAAGATGCTTGATTCAAAGTCAAAGCACATATGCACAATTTGATATAAATGTCAAATTAATCTTTCACAGACACTTTTGAATTGTCAAAAAGTCTCTTAGTCATAAAATATGAAGCTATTTGTTTAATGTTTTTTTTTCTATTTTGCAGTATGTAATTATTTTTAATTTAACATACTTAATGAATTCATTGTATTTCTTATAGTGTTTATTTTATTGATTAATTTGAAATTACATATGAAAATGGTAATGCGCGTATTCTTAACCCTTCAGATACCGTCAATTAGAGACACAATAGTAAGACAATAGATGCGCGGCCACCGGTGGTCGCTTGGGGATTCATGAATTAACTGGATAACGATGATTATTATTATTATTATAATTTTTATGGATAAGCAGGTACAAGGAACTCAAGGGACATTCTTTTAAATCATGTTATTTATTTAATAAATCCTAGTAACATATTTTTTTTGCTTCATTTTTGCAATAAAACAATATAAATAGGTATGTATATAAAAAAAAACTACCTATGTCACTGGCAATGAAGAAATGATGAGTCTCAACCGAAAGCATCCCCCTAAAGGATCGTATTTTAACTACACCTTAAATTTTTAACTTTAACTTTTTCAAACTACAACCTGTAATTTTACTTTGGATTTTCTAGCCTAAAATAAATTAATTTATTATTAATATTATATATGAGCATGTACCCCGGGCGTCGGGAGTCACAGAGCAATTTTTAGCCACCGTATGCGCGGCCTTGCGGACGATATGGACAAAGGGTAGCTCACCATACGACCAAGGCCAAACAATGTCAACCTAATTATCAATTATTTTTTGTTTGAATTTCTTTTACTTGAAGTTCAAAGGTTTCAGTAATCATTTACAACAATTAAGTTTTGACAGTATGACCTACACTTGAGTGCAAACTAATATTAAAACAAATTGTCATTTCCACGAAACTATTTTCACCTCTGCCAAAGTGCCACAGAATTTCGTGACACAACGTATATTTAGTGTTGCCAGTGTCAAAATAGTATTATTGAAACGACATTGATTGATGTTGGCAACACAGTTGGTAGGTTATATCCAAATATAACCTTTGTAGTGCTTTGAAAACTGGTGTTTGTGGATTACTTGTTAGTAAGAAAAAAATAATGAGGTATTGTCAATTTTTTTCGATTGAAATCAGTGACTGTGTTGGTTATTCGCTAATTGATTGCTAATGGATATTGTGATGTAAAATTGATGTAGTTTTGTATCTCAAGTGTTTACATAGCTGGACAATAATTATGGAATCATTGAAACAGTTGTGATTTTGGTAAAATGGAGCTGTGAATTATATTGTAGTACTGACTACCTCAGCGAAACTTGCCGAAATGGCTGAATCAATAAAATTTTTTTCTGACTGGCGTGTTGGTATAGTGGTTATTGGCCCTTACTGTTATGATGGAGGTTGAAGATTCGATTCTCACCCAGGACAAATGTTTGTGTGATGAGCACGACCATTTGTTCTGTGCCTAGGTGTAATTTATCTGTTTAGAAGAATCTCTGAATCTCTTGCGCAAAATCTTATGTTACTCAGACGTGAAATTACTATTCTTTTATAGGTACCTATTAAAATGGGTAGGCAGCACTCCAAGTCTCAAGTTTCAGTATTAACCAAATTTGAATTCATGTTCATAAATATACAGAAAAAGCAATCCAGAAAATGAAAGAGAAATAACATGTCATGTTCACGAAATTTCTTACGTTCTTTTTGTAATTTACAGTTCAGCATCGGATAGTGAGTCGGCCACGCCTCCAATTCCTTATTTCTGCCGTCAACTCAACGCTCGGTCACGTGGTCAGAACTAAGGAATCGGAGGCGTGGTCGATTGGAGGCGTTCGACGCAAGATAATTGAAACAAACGGGCGTAACTTGGCTGAAGTGATCACGCAAAGCAATACCAATGAGCATAGCCTTTGGGCCATGCTCGGAGTTTTCTCTATAGAGATCTACGCTTTGGAACGTGCAAATTTAGATACACTTTATTTTTTATTTTGGACTGACCGACATTTTGACAATTCAAAAGTGCCTGTAATTGATCCATTTGAAATAGACGTTTTTGATTTTGATTTCTTCCCTATGTTACTTAGAAATAAAATTGTCATTCTTGTATACCTATCCTGTAGAGTAGGCAGTACACCAAGCTCCACGTTTCAGTAAGTGATGTATAATAATGGCATGACGTTGATGGATGATGGAGCATTGAACTGTTACCAATACGATCTCAGTGGTGTATTTTTTTTTAAAGATCTTGTACTATTTTAAGATTAAAAGTCCTTTACTGTGTCTTTATAAGATCGATT
This sequence comes from Mythimna lalbum, assembly GCA_949319445.1. Taxonomy (NCBI): domain Eukaryota; kingdom Metazoa; phylum Arthropoda; class Insecta; order Lepidoptera; family Noctuidae; genus Mythimna; species Mythimna lalbum. Next base: position 4,183,835 of record OX439357.1, on the reverse strand, counting down.
TCGTGTAGGTTTTAGGTAAATAGTGTTTGCGGGCTCGCGGACGGCAAGCCGTAGGTAGCTCGCTGTCCGATCGTCCGGTAATGGACCGAGCCCAAGACGTCGACGGCGCGCACTGTTCCCACGCGCCTCAAAGAGTTGTCAGCAACAGGAGGGGTCCAGCTGGGTCGAAGCCTACTGGGGACAGGGTTGTCCGAAAGGGAGCTCGTGCCCCGGTATGAAGGCTAGAAGGAACGGAATGGGGTTTTTAGTCAGTAAGAGTCTGACACTATCTCCCGCTCCACCCAAGAGCGGGTTTTGTCATAAGATGATTTTCCCAATAGTAAAAAAAAGGTAAATAGTGTTTGTAAACGGGTCGCGTATTTCAGACGTATTTTTTATAGAATAGATACAGAAATCAATGTATACCAGCCCCCCTAGCCAAACTACAACCGTTTCGCTTGCGTCGAACGCTTCTAGTTGACCTTGCCGCCAATTCTTAGGTTCTGTCCACGTGACTGAGCGTTGAGATGACGTCATTCCCGTACATTTGAAGCTTTCTACTAGCGTTAACTATTGCAGATTAGCAACTTGGCTAGGGGTATATTAAAGAAAAAAAAACATGTCAAGTCCATGAAATTCAAGTTTTCGTACTTGTTTTATTAATTTGCTGTTCATTGTCGGATATTAAGGTAAAAAAATATACAGCACTCATTTTTAATTAGTAGAAATAGTTAAAGGGCTTACTAGAAAAAGTCTTGTTATTATTTAAGTAAAGTTTCAATAAATAATATTCATAAACAGTAAAGTTTAAGCGTTTGTTTATATCCTAAAATGTCACTCAATCTATGGAAATATTGTACAGGCTATTTAGTAGATATGAATGAACGAATGGCGATCAAAATTTAAAAAACACTGCGCATAGTATTTTCTAGTAGCAATTGTTATGAATGATTGATTCAATTATGAATTTACCATTTATGACTTTTCGTGGTCAATTTTGAGATTTCGCTTTTTTTCTGCTTTTGACTACGCAAATATAATCAGTAGCGGGTACGGATAAAGCTTCATTTGTTTTTTACTGATTAAAAAATATTATGTATATTTACTGAAACGTTATATATTTACACAATTATACGTTACAGACCATTTATTTTTAATATAAAGTTAATTTGAGCTTATCTTTTCAAATCTAACTGAAGCTTTTATCAATCAAAGAGAAAAAAAAAACAAAAAAAAAACAAAAATAACAACTTCACGAAAATACCAATGTTATAATGTTCATTACCAACTTCATTTTAGATTATAGTTTTTAGATAGCGGTCTACAAATGTACCTTCGTCATCATCGTGATCATCATCATCATCATTTCAGCCTAAAGACGTCCACTGCTAGACATAAGGCTCCCCTAAGTATCGCCATAACGACCAGTCCTGTTCATCTCGCATCCCGTTTTCCCGCAACCCTCACCAGGTCACCGCTGCACATCAAATGTAACTTGCTTCTAACCAAAACCGGAATCGACCATTAATTTGTAGACCGTACAAACATAACCTTACTAATTGTTGTATTAGGTGTAACCCGAAACCAACCAATTAAGCCATCCATTTTACAGGCAAAACAAACTATGTACTAGTGGAATATTATTTTTAGTTCTTCAACCGCTTAGGGCTTTTTTACGTAGTAAATCACATAATGGCTTCTCCAGCTCTCTGTGGAGCGGAAGGGAGTGTAAGACTTTTACTGCTTAAAATCCACTGTGTTTTTTTAATACGGTAGTTTCGAGGGTCAAAATAACTACATTTTATTAAGTCCGTATTTTAGATTATTCAAAGATAAGGGACACGTATTTTTTTATTTGTAAATTAAACCAAAAATGATAAAGATATAGCTCATTAAGGTTACGTGTAACGTCACGCCGTGCTGCATTTTTTCGCAAGGGGTGACGTCATATGTAACTTTAATGGGCTATGTCTTTGTTATTTTTTGTTTAATCGAAAAAATTAAAAATACGTGTCCTAAAAGACGGACTAATTATATTTTTACGGCAACTAGCCTATTGTCGTTTTTGCAAGGGCTATGGTAACTCTTTCAGTCCTCAACCCTGATAGGCATCGGCCCTAACTGGCAAAAAAAAACAAAAGAAGGCGCACGTGGAACACAACATGTGGATAATTCGGAGTTAAATCTTCCATGTATTTTTTTATTATTTTTTTTAAAGATAAGGGGCTATGCATCTCCCATAGTGTAGGAGATGGACATTGTTAAAAATACAAATTAGTTTAGAGATCTCATTTTACCGTTGCTTATTATAAAATAAGTTTAATCTCGTAGTCAATAAAGAAATGTGTAGTTTGACTTATAATTTCTCAAAAACAAATATACAGGGTTATCTGTAAAACACTAGCAACCTCTTAGGTGCTACTTAAGAACATCATAAACAACAACTTTTGTTCTATGACTTTTTACAAAACATAATACATTTATCAAAAACCAAACCTTCAAAATTTCGTTGTTCTATCTAACACATTTCAACTCTGTATTTTCCTGTAACTGCCTATGCCTCCTGCAAACTGTTCTCGTAGTAATATATGTAGAACGTTCAATTTAAATATTTTTAACTTTTATGAAAATGTGATGAACTAAAATATGATATTTTTTTTTAAAGTCATAGAACAAAAGTTGTTGTTTATGATGTCCTAAGAGGTTGCTAGTGTTTTACAAATAACACTGTATAAAACGCAAACAAGCGCTTACTACATTTTACCAAAAAAGGGTCGAATATCTCGTCCTAAATTCATTTTGATGTCGTTCCGTCACATTTCCCTGTTTTATATACCCCACGACCAGGTGTTTTCCGCTGCTCTCCTCCTCAATCTTATAAATTGCGTCGCTCTATCTAAACTTCAGGGCATCATCACGGCACATTAATATTTTTTTCGTTACTAGCCTTAAAATACCTACCCAAATATAAATGGTAGAAGAATCCACAAGATCTCGTGCCAATGCCCCATAACCGAGCCACGACACTCCCATGGTAAAATAGTTAATATTTATAACGTCATAAAAACTGATAGTTTGTGCCTCATATAGGTAGGCAACCTTGAACCTATGAATCGTCCATTTTTTTTGGCTTAAGGCCTACGCAGACCGGGACGGCAGCAAAGCAAAGAAATTTGCCATCATAATCCCACCTCCACCACTGTTGGTCCTACCCGCCTTGCGGCATACGGACTCATTGGAGACACGTTCCGGCAATTGCGTGACTGCGTATGCCTTTACAGCTTGCTCTACCAGAACGTACTTTGTAAACTCCCTACATTCTTTTTTCCTCTCCTTCTCTACTAATTTCACTTCTTCCCATTCTGAGGCGTGCTACACCACATTACGTGACTGAGCGCACGAGCAGCCCTAGCGGCTTGCCATCAACTAAAGCTGAAAAGCTGTTTCTATCTGTCCTATACTTCATTAGAACTGCTGTTCCTAACTGTCCTATTCATGTCCTAAACAGTGCTTCTACTGCAGTTCTAATGTCTTTCTCTTGCTGTGCCATTTGTAAATAAATGACTTCAGCCTTTGAAAGCCCTCCAGACTAGCTACTAGCTCTTTGTGATAGATAGGCCCTATCTTTTTCCTACCCCAGTTCCTTAACATTTCCTCCCGCTCTACAACTCGCAGTCCCACAAGACATGGTCATGGTAGGAATTTGCCATTAGTCAAAATCCTTTGCCATGCTGTCATCCCGGCAGTACTGCACTAACTGCTTAGTTATCACGACATTCCAGCGCCTTGCAACGTATGCCGCGTCACGTGAAAGTAGCAGCAGAGAGCACGTAGCTTTCCACGCGCGCTTCAAAGAGATGTCAGCAAAACCGTAAGGCCCAGCAGGGTGGAAGCCTCCTGCCAGCCAGAGGACATGGGTTGTGCGAAAGAGAACCCCGAAGTCCTGGAGCAAAGGCAAAGAAGGAATAGGAGTAGGTTTTAGTCAGTAAAAGTCTGACACGGCCATCCAAGGGCAGATGTCATTGGATGATTTTCCACCTAAAAAAAAAAACTTGGAGAGTGCGCAGGAATTGCATGACTTGATTCCGCAATCTCTTTTCTACCATTGGAAAATGCGACGTACGCCGAGTATTCACCCTTAAGTTGTTAAAACCTCTACGGTCCGGATTAAGCGTTTCGTCTCGTCGTTTATACCGCGTACATCGAAGAAATGGAACAATTTGCCTAAAACAGTCTTCCCATCCTCTTATAATTCAGGTGGATTTACCATCAATGATTGCCTCACTGCTTACTGTCAGATGGAATCGCAGTCAAGCAGTAGTTTATATATAAAAAAAAGGCTTCTGCTGTCTGATTGTGTATCGAGTTCAGTCATAAGCAGCGTTTAACAAAGAGTTAGTGAGCGTCAGCGTTCTCTGACATGCCTTTATGTTCTGTAGAGCGTCACGGCATCCCGCTACGAGAAAACATGACGCGTTTACGATGCCTCGGGATCATTTTTGACCAAGAATTTATGCCGTATTTGCATTTGTTTAAATTCCTTCTTCTTTTTCTTCCTGCCCTTATTCCTTATTACTTTAGGTCAGTGCAACACGTTTTTTTCTTCCATTATGTCCTGTCACCCGTCACACTGTCACTAACTCCCTTTGCTTTCATATCACTCCTCACACGATCCGTCCATCTTTTCTTTGGCCTCCCTCATTCATGTTTGAATGGCCAATGGTAAAAATTTAAATCCTTTGCCATGCTGTTCCTATCTGCGTCGACCTTTATGGTTCGTTCCAGCACATTCTTTGGACTATTTTTGAGCACAGTTTAGCAAGGTCAACGAGAAAAACGAGACGACGAGGTCAAGATCAACGATGGTATTCAGTTTTATTCAGTAAGACTGGAAGCCGAATCCATCAAATATAGTTTGGTTAAGTCTGGGCAGATTGACTAAGTCTATTTGGCACAGTGGTTGAGCGATTGGCTCTTGCCCTCCGTGTTTCGGGTTTGATTCTGGCACTGAAGAAGTATATACAGTACAGATAGCTGACGGGTTGACTTGTAAAACATGCCTGAGGTTCAGCCCGTCTGTGTACTTTTAAGTATTGGCGATTCGTCGGGCTATATCACTAATCTTGGTCCTCCTATGGATATCTTCATTCCTGATGCGATCACTCAAGGACATTACGAGCATAGCCCATTCCATTGCCCTTTGGGTGACTATAAGCCTACTGTTGAGTCCCATGGTGACTTTTCACATTTAGTTGACCCAAACTGAAAAAAATTGAGACATTCTTCCCCTCGTGCGCAGAGTGGTATTGTTATTACGTCATTGCGTGTTTTTTTAGTAAAATCTAAATCTTAAAAAAAACTTTTTCTGGTCTTTACCAACGAGAGCAATGGTGGCCAAATTGTAATGGCTCCGACTTACACGTTGTGTAGGTTCAAACCCAGCCAGGCGTATTACTTTGTGTAATTTAATTCATCACCACTGCTCTCGATACGGTGGAGGAAAATATAGTGAGGAAACAGACATGTCCTAGAACCAAAAATTCGAAGATATGTGACATTCACCAACCCGCACTGGGACTGCGTGGTGGATTACGGCCCATTCCAGGAAGAGTCCTGAGTTCCAGCAGTGGCAACATTAAAAAGGCTGCAGGTTTTTTCCAGGCAAAACCAAAATACAGAGACGAAAATTTGCGGTTTGTATTTGCATTAAATTTTTATTTTGCATTCAATTTGTATAATATCTGTACGTACATTCAGCGCTCGAGGGGTTAAGGATAAAGATTACTTAATAAGACAGTAATTATCAACCTAATTAAAACGAGTTGGTTCTCATAGACACAGGGTTCTAAAGGAAATTTCCGAGCCGAACCCCTTAGTTCCAAGGTCAAGCACCGTTTGAATGGCTTTAACACCGGTTGTTCCCTTGTCTGTTTTGTAGTCACAAATATAACTGCTAGGTATATTATTTTTTGGGTGGAAAATTATCAAATAAGAACCCCTACCGCTCTACAAGCCTAGCCAAATTACGACGGGTTTCTATTCTTTTGCGTCAAACGCTTCGAGTCAGCCATGCCTCCGATTCCTTTGTTCTGACGTTATCATTTGGCGTTCTTGACAGACGGACGGATAACTACGATTGGTAGACATATTTTTTTGCTATTGATTTAGCATACAGTCCTTTAGAATATTCTAAAAAAAACCAAGCCTAATTTGGCTTAAGTTTCACTTTTGGCGAAAAGAAAAAAATTACATGCCAACAATGTATGGAAAAGTTTCAATTACCTTTAATTCTTTATAAAATTAGTGTAGATTTCCTTCATTTCTGGACCATTCAAAAGGCCACACATCACAAATTCACTCAAAACACAATTTCGTGGAATGATAAATTAAATTACTTCTCAATCCCAAGCATGTAAAGCTCGTTTCATAAGTACGGTAACCACATTAGGAGTTCGAAACAGCCTCCTGAATGTGACCTTGAAATTCTGAATTATATTACAGACAGTTGACTTAAAGACTCCGCCAGACGGGCGGGATGCGACAATGTGACAATTCTTTTTTTTTTATAATTAAGGTCGAAAATTCGAATTTATTTTCTTATGTTTTTTGGATAGTAAGTAACTAGCACGAATAGTAGTAGGTAAACGAAACATATATTTGCGGTAATTATTTTTTTTAAATTTGGAAAATCACCAGCCAGCTTCTACCAGTCTGGGTGGAGACTTATGTGGAGACGTATCATACTTTTACTGATCGGCGGTAATGACTCGTATCATCATTATCATGATTTCATTCGAAAGATCGCAGCTGAATATGGGCCTCCCCTAAGTGTCACTCAACGAACGGTCATGTGAGTCTCGCGTCCATCGGATTCCCGAAAGCCTCACTAGAACATCGGTCCACCTTGTGGAAGGCATTGCAACGCTTCCAGTTCGTCACTCCAGAATCTTTCGACCACATTGACCATCTATTCTGCAAGGACAGTGTACTGCCCACTGCCACTTAAGTTTGGCAAGTGTTCGGGCTATGTCGGTAATCTTGGTTCTCTTGCGGATATCTTCATTTCTGATGCGATTACGAGAGAAAAATTCGAGCATATCCCTTTCCGTTAACAATGACATGTATGTATTTACACAATCATACTCATTAAAATCATTAACATAACTGTCTAACTTATGTACAGGAGAGCTAAAATGTGTAATTTAAACAAAACTTGACGTTTTACATTGTCCTTAAGTTGGAGAGTGCGGGTTTTCCTAGAACATTCATCTAAATAAGCTCGCGTAGACTACCGTTTTTGGCGAAAGAAAGATGGAGTGTCAGACGTTTACTGATTGGAATCTACGCGTGTTTCTTTATTTGCCCTTTGTCTCCATCTTTTCAACTATATCCACTTAAAAATCACGTCAATTCGTCACTCCGTTTTGCCGTGAAAGACGGACAAACAGACACACACACTTTCCCATTTATAATATTAATATGGATGACATGTTCCAGGGGCTTTACCATGATGTCTTAAAATGTCAATCGTGCGAGCGAGAACGAGGGATGGAGCCTTTCAAAGTTTAGTTGATGTCATCAAATAGTACGCATTAAAAGCTCTTGGTAGGGCTTCAGGTAGCTTTTAGGAAACATAGACTCCGGCAGTGACTTGCACTCCTATTAGAAATTGTCCTATCGCTATATTTTCCACTAGCTTCTGCCACCGACTTCATCCATTTACATAAAATACAACCTATGTCACTCAAGCATAAAACAGCTTTCTATTAGTGAAAAAAAAATTGGTAATCAGACCGGTAATTTCAGAAATTACCTCCTACAAAAAAAACAAACTTTACCTCTTTATAATATTAGTGTAGATAAAACGAAAACGTATACTCGCATCGTTGTCACATTGTCGCGGCTCGCTTGTCTGTTAGAGCCTTTATTACGCGAATGTATAGCGCTCATCCTGCAAAGAAGATGTCAAGTTTAAATGACTAATTGTTTCTGAAAATGTTTTGAAATTATAATTGTGTTTCTTTCTGCTTAATTTCGGAGTAAGTCGAGAGAATATTCAGGTATATTATAATTTTGTTCTGTAAAATATTTTGGAATATTTTCGACTTTACTAATGTGGCTTTTAATTGGTTGCCCGATTAGGTTTGTTAACAGAATGGATTTTATAACTGTTTTATTGAAGAAGTCACCTTGTGAATGTCAAAACAATTTATTCACTACTTGTGCTGGACCTATAAAGATCCTTACTAATATTATAAAAGCGAAAGTGAGTTTGTTTGTTTGTTCGTTACGTCTTCACGCCTAAATGGCATAACCGATTTGGTGAAACTTGGTACACGGATAGACCATGTCCTAGAATAGGACATAGTATTCTTTTTATCCCGGAAGTATATTCCCTTGGGATAATTTTCTGCTATCACGCGGGCGAAGCCGCTGGGAGCAGCTAGTATATTATAAGTCAGGTACTAATACTAGTTTTAAAGTTGTGTCTATTCTAACCAACTAGGGACTTTGCCTGAGTTATAATTTATTTTATTTTGTAACTACCAACTAAGAACTTTCTAAGTGGAATAAAAACTGCAGTATTCCCTAATCGACGTATTTTATAAAAGCGAACGGATCTAGCTTAGCTAATTAAAACTCATTGAGAAGAGTAATCAGGAGTTGCTTTTTATTTGCTTTATTTTGTAGCTATTTGTTTATGTAATAACCATTTTATTGACTTATAGTCTACTAGATGTTACACATCTTGAAAATAATATGTTCAGAATCGGCTACTAAATCAATTTCAACTCTTTAAAGTGCGAGTCGTATTCGCGCACTGAGGGTTCCGTATTTATGTTTAATAGTTCATTTCCCGAATAGTCTCAAAGATTTTTGCAAATCGATATTATAAAAGCGAAAGTGAGTTTGTTTGTTTATTTGTTTGTTTGTTACCTACGTCTTCACGCCTAAATGGCAATCAGTTTTGCCATTGATGAATTTTGGTACAGAGATAGTTGGGACCTTGGAGACGGACATAGGCTAATTATTATTTTTTTAAAGTGAGAGAAAGCGGGAAGAAAAGGGAAGAGTAATTAAAGTATATTAATAAACGCGCACCCTCGGGCGCAGCCGCGAATAAAAGCTAGTTGTGACATAACTTGCTGTTTTCTGATTTGTCTATCTATTTATCTTATAAGCTTTATATCCAATTTCAGGATTCTGGGCTAACGGGAAGTACACGGCAAGTAGAGCCTATATACGATTTTCGAAAGAAAACGTATATAAACGTATATTTCGTCACTCTCAAGGGAATCAAAGTTCTTAGAGTACTTCTTGTTGACCTAGAACCCTGAAATTTGGCATGAAGCAAGCTCTTATAGCACAAGTAAAGGAATAAAACTGAAAACTTGATTCGGGAATTGAACTATTGACATAAGTTTGTTTGTACGGAACCTTTAATGTGCGAGTCCGACTCGCATTGGTTTAAAAAACAATACCAAAGTGCATCTAAGTAAAATAAGATTATAAGTTAACTTCCTAAGTGTCCCCGCGCACGGGTTTCAAAAAAACGCCGCTACGAAAAAACGCTAGAAGCGGCCGCAAAAAACAGCTGACGCGCACGACTGCGTGTGGCCGGAGAAGCTTGAAGGGGCTTCAAGCGTTTTTTTGTGGTACCACGCCGCACACAAGCCACAAAAAAGGCCGCCTCAAATAGAAGCTTAAAACGGCGTTTTTTTGAGGCCCGTGTGTGCATTATTCCAGTTAGGTGTTGTATGTATGTGTTGTTAAGCAAAAAAAAAGTTACACAACGTCAAGTTTATGTGATGTTACCATTTCTTGGCGCGCACTGTTCCCGCGCGCCTCAAGGAGTTGTCAGCAGCAGGAGGGGCCCAGCTGGGTCGAAGCCTACTGGGGACAGGGTTGTCCGAAAGGGAGCTCGTGCCCCGGTATGAAGGCTAGAAGGAACGGCGCGGGGTTTTTAGTCAGTAAAAGTCTGACATTGTCTCCCGCTCCACCCAAGAGCGGGTTTCGTCAAAGATGATTTTCCCCGTCGACAAAAAAAAAAAAAATGTTACCATTTCTTGCTGGGCTGTGTGCCCGAGATTCCTCCATGCGGAAATAGCAAACCACTTTAAGCCGTTGGCAGTCATTTATAGATCTCTGACAGTCGTTACTGATAGTTAGATAGGTAGATTGATTGATGTCCCTTAACAAAGTACCAATCAAGCCGCATCTTGTCGCCCGCGCCCCGCGCTTTTGACCCCTTTCTCTTCCGCGTAAATTCAAGGAAAGCATGTAGGTACCCATTCCCTCTCCTAGAGATCATAATGATGAAAGCTGATGATGATGATAGTGATGTAGGTACGCATTTTAAAATTACCTATATTGGCGATCGCTGTGCTCTCTTAGTAAGGGTAACGGTCCGTTCATGATTTCGGCCTTAGCGGACGCCAGGAGCTATGAGCGCTGTCTCGTGGCGTGCTTCAAACATTTTCATACTTTTGTTCTTACCGCTCACCGCCTCGAGCTTAGCTACCGCTCACAGAGGCAAGGTCGTGAACGGGTCGTAAGAGTGATACTGCTGGATTGGCGTGGTGAAGGATGGCAACATTAGAGTGCTGAGTGAAGTAACTAGATCGGCATGGTGGTCGATGGTGCGTAACCCTGAGCTGAGACGTTAACAACTAATAAACCCTATGTTCAAGGAGCATAGGAACTTTAGCAAGACCAGTGTTTCCGTTAAATATTGACACTCTCACTGCGTTCTGAGGTCGAACAAGCCACATACGTAACTTCACGCAGATGTGGCAGTCAGAATCGCTATTTTTTCACTCTGTGCAGGGCACAGCTATGTAAACATTTCTATGGGTATAATAGAGACAAATATATAAAATTTATTCCCTCATAAAGCGTTGCGGCGGTGTTTTTTAGAAACAAAATTTTGTGAGCTATCCTCACAAAATCTCATATACTGCAAAGAAATTTAACTTTGCCTCTAAAAGACCTCATACGCACTATCGGAAAGACCATGAAAAATAGCTCCGCAGCGTAACCTTGTTTCTACCGCCAATATCTTAATTTCTGATGCGCATTATTGTAAACGACAAATATTTACTCCCAATTCATAACAATAATCCTGTAAACCACACAATAATTAAACTCTAGTTTAGCCAAACACGACCCTGCTTCCTCCTTTCTCTTAAAAACAACATTCTACTATCGCGTTCTGTTTGCAGAGCTCAGTAATTACGGTTTCATACCCCTCCCAACGATATTAGTAGTGGCTGAGAATATACAAATATTATGGTAAACATATTTTAGTTTGCATAATATCACTCCTAATCCCGGAAGTTTGAGGAACCGGGACTACATATCGGGTAGCAAAACGCCTGCCTTAAATCTTCGGGGTTTAGGTAAACATTGATGACAGGTACGGGCAATCTGCCATCTGGCTTTTTCATATTTTGGAAATCATTCAATGAGGTGTGAGGGAACGTCTAAAAATTTTTACCAAATAAAACATACCTGGAGTTACACAATTTAATTCCGCCAAGTCCGTTCCATCATCGAACCACAAAACGTACGGCGTTGCGCTACCGGTACATGATAGACATCCCACCCATACGTACAAAGCGTTTTGGGAACACATTCATTATGCCTACAGCTAAGGACTGGAATTCCCTGCCGGAGTCTGTGTTTCCTGATAGCTATAACCCAGGGGTCTTTAAGACGAGAGTGAACAGATTGCTTCTAGGCAAGCGTGTTCCATCGTCAGCCAAATCATCGCTTACCATCAGGTAAGATAGTGGTTAAACGCGAGTCTGTCCGAAATAATAAAAAAACACCTTTTTTTTGTAGGCGGGAAAATCGTCCAATGACATCTCCGCGCCCTTGAGCGGAGCAGGAGATAGTGTTAGACTTTTACCTACTAAAAACCCACTTCTGTGCGTTGCCTTTCGTACCCGGGCCGAATCAAAACCCCCCTCAAGTCCCTCATGTTCCCCTTTTTGTTTTAGCGCCAGGTTCTCTTTTAGAGATTCCCGTGGCCCTAGCAGGCATTGGCCCTGTTAGGCATCTACGGTTTAGCTGACATCTCTTTGAAGTGCGTGTGGAACGCACGGTCGACGACTAGGGCTCGGTCTTTACTGAACGGGAGACGGCAAGCTACTCATTGCTCCTCTTTTGCTTATTGCTCGCTGAAAAAACGGTTGAGGCGGCCGAAAGGTTCTAGAGTGGTGACTAAGTATTGAAAGATGTTTGCAGGTTTGGCGGGTTGCGTACTAGGCAAAACGGTGAAGATCACGCGAATCCAATCGATTTTAGTTGTGTCTTTCTTTTTATAAAATTAGTGTCTACATGTTGTTACTACATTTTGTGTATCTACGAGTGTGTATGCCAAATAAAATAGTTTTCTTTCTTTCTTTCTTTCTTTCTTTCTTTCTTTCTTTCTTCCTATGTAAGACACACAGGACCGGTCTTTGTGATGACACTTAGGGAAGGCCTATGTCCAACAATGGACGTCTTTCGATTGAAAAGATGACAAATCACTTCACTATTTAATTTATTTACTCTTCCCCGACAGAAACTAAATCCTCATACACTCTACGTACTATATTTTCACACGACATGACCTAAAAACCTCACTCGGCCTACTTACACAAAATTGTGTTTATACTACATATCATAACACGCACAAGGTTCTCTACCCCTAACAAAACACTAACCCTTTATCAAAACAGGAACTTATAAATAAACAGAAAAATAATAAAAACGGTTCGCTTGTAAGTAACGACGCGGCCGATTGCTGATATTTACGAGTATGACCCGTTTTTTGTTAGAATCAAATAATGGTAGGTTTGACAATAATGCCTAAAGTCTATGACCAGTGCGTGTTGCCAGTGATGACATCATCATCCATCATCATCTTTTCAGCCGATATACGTCCACTGTTGGACATAGGCTTCCCCAAGCGTCGCCACAACGAACGTTCCTGTGCGTTTCGCATCCATCGGTTTCCCGCAACCTTCACCAGGTCATCGGTCCACCTTGTAGGAGGCCTTCCAACGTTGCGTTTTCCGGTACGAAATCTCCACTCCAGAACCTTACGGCCCCAACGGCCATCTGTTCTGCGAGCAATGTGCCCAGTCCATTGCCACTTAAGATTGGCAATTCTTCGTTCTATGTCGGCAACCTTAGTTCTGTTGCGGATATCTGCATTCTTGATTCGATCACGCAAGGAAACTCCGAGCATAGCGCTTTCCATTGCCCTTTGAGTGATTTGAAGCCTTCTGATGACATATGGCTCCGAAATGTAAACTCATAATGGGCCTCATCAGAAGACTTAAAGTCACTCAAAGGGCAATGGAAAAGGCTATGCTCGGAGTTTCCTTGCGTGATCGAATCACTAATGAAGATATCCGCAGGAGAACTAAGATTGCCGACATAGCACGAAGAGTCGTCAAACTTAATTAACACAGGTGTCAGGGCCTCACTGTATTTGTACATGTTTCTTCTTTGTTTCTTTATCTTATTTATCTTATCTTATCTTATCTTAAAGCTTGTAAAAAATGTACAGAATCATATAAAAAGTTACAAAAACAGCTGGTTGCAAAAACAAATCGTTTATTATTTAGGACCCGGGAATTAATTGGTATAAATTACGTGAGCCACCTCATTCAGGTAAGGAGATCAATAATTGACCTCATTAGGTTGAAAGTACGGCATTGCGTAGGGATTTTTTGTTTCAAGGTTTTATAGAGGTCTTAAAACGAAAAGTTATATAATCTGTGTTTAACGTTACGTAGTCTCGGTTAATTTAAGTAGGTGCTAGTGTAGTTATTTTATGTTTGACTTGAAGTATCTTATCTCTCCTAAAAGGTGGGCCGATGACGTGGTAAGGGTTGCGGGAATCCGATGGATGCGAGACCCACAGGACCGTTCATTGTGGGGCACTTGGGGGAGGCCTATGTCCAACAGTGGACGTCTTTCGGCTGAAATAATAATAATAATATTCCACAACTATCACACAACGCCGTCTAGCCCCAAGCTAAGCAGAGCTTGTGTTATGGGTACTAGACAACTGATAAGCATACTTATATGTTTCTAATTACATACATGTTATAGATAAATTACACTCAGACACAGAACAAATGATCATGCTCATCACATAAACATTTGTCCTGGGTGGGAATCGAACAAACGAACTCCGGCGTAGCAGTCAGGGCCACTAATCACTAGAACAACAGGCCAGTCTTAAATGATGATGATGATGATGATGATATTTTACATTGTGATATAAATATCGTATTGAAGTATGATATTTATGTCACAAGTAATACGTATTATATTAAATTAGATTGTTAAGTTCGATTTTCAACTCAATCTAGGTCATCTAGTAAGGGACCTTGATGACCTAGATTGACTTGGTAATACGGACTAAATAAATTAACCGATTTGGACATGGATCTACGGTAACTAAGTTGCGAGCCTTGGCGTTTTTTACAAGTTATGTTTATGATGGCATCTTTTTGACCAGTAACTGGGTTGTGGAAGTCTGATAGGCGTCGTTTCATGTAAAATACAGGTATTCAGCCGTATCAGGCTAGACTGGAAGCCGACCCCAAGCTAGATGGTAAAATGGTAGTAAGATAAGATAAGATAGTCATTTATTTGCTCAAACATAAGTACAATACATACATCACAAAGTAAATTGTCAGCATGCAAGAGTTGTTAAAATACAATATAAATCGTCATGTTTGCTTTGAACAATGGCATGCAAATATTTCTACAAATAATCAAATCATTCTAGCGTGTCATTAAATCAAACAATTTTAAATGAGATGATCGTCTTCTGATGTTTCGCCTATCTATAAACGCTTTTTGCATTTATATCTGATCTAAAATATTATATGCTATTATAGCCTTAAGTTCTCCTAGCCTTATTTCTTAAGATCGTAAGTTCAAGTCTAGGGCAAAGATATTAAAAAAGTTCTCATATAATATTCATGGCGGACTATCTCAGAGTTGTGATTTCACTTTTACGACAAAAACAAATTTTTATCATTCCTACGCTTGTCAGACGTGAAATTGTTTTTCGGGGAAAGTAAGCCTTCTATTTTAGGGTTCTGTGTAAAGATGAGAAAACCTCTTAAATACTTATTTATTTATTAAAAATTCATGCAACATCAAGGTGCAAAGACGAATTTAATGCCTTAGGTATTCACTACTAGTAACCAAGAGCAGTGAAGAGAAAATATGGCAGGTAAAAAAAAAGAAAAGATTAATAAGAAAACAATGGTACTAATGTATTTAAAATAAACATACATAAATATTTAATACTAGCTTTTGCCCGCGGCTTCGCCCGCATACATAAAATATAGCTTATGTCACTCGGAATAAAGCAGCTTTCTAATGGTGAAAAAATGGCAATCGGACAGTACTTCTACAGATTTGTCCTACAAAGAAAACAGGCGTTCAGTGTGAGATGGAGGTCATATAGCTATAGAATGTCTTTATAATACAATACTTTGAATGATAGTAAAAACCGTATTGTATGCGTGATGAAGAAAAAGTAAGGGTAGAAAACAGACGGAGAAAAACCGCGACTTTGCCTTTACATTTAGATAGTAACTTCTCCCAAGTAAAAGTAGAAAATCGCCGCAGGGATTATTCTCCTAGAATTAAAACTATTTTATATACTGCTCCAGGACAGTATATACTCGCGTACCAAGTTTCATCGAACTCCGTTCAGCCGTTCAAGCGCAAAGAAGTAATTAACACAGACAGACTCATAAACTTTCACTTTTATAATATTTGTGTGATTCAAAAATCGCTGTCGCACGTGGATTGTTACTATGTCTACTTTCTTGTTACTACCTAGCAAATAATTGACTTTTCAACTTGGTAACTGCGGAACCCTTATCGGGTTTCTGAAACTCTCTTGACCGATTCTTTCCTGTCCAAATAGATTATATCATCACTTTATACACTTTTGGGAATTCGATTAAATTCTTAGTACCTACCTAGGAATCCTGGGTCAGTCGCGTTTCGTGGAATGTGGGTAAATATGTTGTATTACTTATAAAGATACGCCGTGAAGGAACTCTTGAAAAGACAGGATGAAACCAATGTCTATATAGATAACTAGCTGCTCCCAGCGGCTTCGCCCGCATGATAGCAGAAAATTATCCCAAGGTAACATACTTCCAGGATAAAAAGTATCCTATGTCCTATTCCAGAACATGGTCTATCCGTGTACCAAGTTTCATCAATCGGTTTTGCCATTTGGGCGTGAAGACGTTACAAACAAACAAACTCACTTTAGCTTATAAAAATTAGTAAGGATTATCTGGTTTATTTGGAAGACAGTTAAATTGAGATAAGTATCATCCTATAAAAATTAGGAGATCGAAAATGGTCTGAACTGTTTTGAGAAAAGGATGTTACGGCCGTGCCATTTGTTTGCTCGCCTAGGCTAGGATCTCCTTAGCCTAGGCGAGGCAAAAAATGGCACGGTAGATAATGATGATAATATCAATCTAAAAATGTTAAAACTCATACATCTACTGATCATCGGCGTCCTCACTTCCCTCATGACACAGGTCCTCACTGGACATATTAATTTTTTTTTTCTGTCGACGGGAATAATCATCATTGACGAAACCCGCTCTTGGGTGGAGCGGGAGACAGTGTCAGACTCTTACTGACTAAAAACCCCGCGCCTTCCTTCTAGCCTTCATACCGGGGCTCTAATTTCCTTTCGGATAACCCCGACCCCGGTAGGCTTCGACCCAGATGGGCCCCTCCTGTTGCTGACAACTTCTTGAGGCGCGCGGGAACAGTGCGCGCCGTCGACGCCTTGGCGTGGACAGCGAGCCACCCATAGCTCGCTGTCCACGAGCCTGCGTCTACGGTGGCTGGAAATCGGGGCTGGAACTGGCGGTGGTGGCGGTGAGGGCGCCATGGCCTGCTGCGGTCGGCCTCCTCCTTTGCTAGCATTACTGCTTCGCAGAAGGAGGCGACCGCCTGCCACTCCTCCTCGCTCCGGACCATGGCCTGAACCAAGGCCCGGCGCGAGAGGGGGCACGGCGTTGCTCCGCCCAAGCAGGGCACACCTCAACTGTGTGCTCCACCGTGTCCTCCGGGCGTTCCGCACAGTGGCGGCACCTGGGCGTCTCTTCCGCTCGAATCCGATGCAGTAACCTCCCGAACTTGCCATGTCCGGTGAGGACCTGCGTCATGCGGAAGGTAAGGACGCCGTGAGGTCTTTCCAGCCACGCCTCAAAAAGGGGACTTACCGCCATAATTGTGACGTGCCCATGGACATATTAAGTTCGTGAAATTCTTGTTCCGGTGTCAGACGGAAGAAACGCCCGGGTCTCACCGTTGTGCAGATCGCCCTTAGGATACAGTGGAGGTGTGCCTTTTTTTTTCGATGGACAAAAATCATCCAATGACAATCACCGATCTTGGGTGGAGCGGGGGATAGTGTTAGACTCTTACTGAATAAAAACCCCACCCCGTTCCTGCCTTCATACCGGGGCTCGAGTTCGTTTCGGATAACCCTGGGTCCAGTAGGCTTCGACCCAGCTGGGCCCCTCCTGTTACTGACAACTCCTTAAGGCGTGCAGGAACAGTGCGCGCCGTCAATTTCTTAGGCTCGGTACGGACAGTTACCTGACGGTCGGACAGCGAGCTACCCATGGCTCGCCGTCCGTGAAGGTGTGCCCTACTTGGGCGATAGGAAATAAATTTGACAATAAGATATTACTTTTATTTTGATTCGAATTTAAACTTTTTATGAGTATATAAAAATTTTAAGAGTTGATAAAAATCTTAGCTCATAATTTATCACGTAGTAACCGCGTCACCACAACCAATATCAAAGCAGATACAGAACAATGTATCATAAATAAATATTAAGGATTTAGCCGGAAAAGATAGCGCACGACAGATTAATATTAACATTAAGAGATAAGAAATTGCTCGCACTAAATCACCATAGAGTACATTGAAACAGAAGGTCAACTTTGTACGAGGTATGTGGAACAATATGTTTAGTCAGTTGCCTCTGCGTTCTAGGACCTCAGGCTTAACCCTTTAAGAAGTTAACCCATGACTCTAGTAGGCTTCGGTCCTGCTGTGCCTCTACGGTTTTGCCCACATCTCTTTGAGGCGCGCGTGGAACACTACGCACCGTGGACGACTCGAACTCGGTCTGGACGACGAGCTGGAATGACAGGGGGTGTCATACCGATTAAAACTGGGAGTCACACCGACTAAAATTTATCCATGTACCTTTAGTTTGATCTTTACATTCCAGGGCCATAGTGATCAACTCTTTCAAACAATCCTACAAGAGTCTGATGACACTGTCTTGGTTCTATTTTTGAATTACATAAAATACTAAAATAATTTGCATAAAATTAAAATTGAACGTTTCATTATAAAATTAAAATAAATTAAAATGTAGTTAGTTAGGACGAACGACGTCACTTTCTTAACAGAAGTGAGAATGTCTACCACAGCCATACTGGATATATGGGCAGTCTAATCTGTCAGTAATAATTGTCAGGATAGCATTGCCCACACCTGACCCACTAAGAACGCGCACCGCTTGCGCATAGTAGTGTGAAAACAGTCAGGGCGTGCCTCCGCGTACATCTCTGAGGCAGCTTATTTTTATTGACCTGACCTTCTGTACCTATCTATTCTGTGGCACACCCCAGGATTTATCTAATATATTATTGGATATACGCACTTTCGTCTTTGTCAGTATTTGAGGTCGAACTGACCTCAGATAAGGAGGAACATTAATAAGGGGACTACTTTGTCGACGGTCGTTTTGTTGAAAAGAGGAAAATCGGTTATTACTGTAAGTGATGACGTAATAAAGTTCTTTATTTTAGTGGGTACTTAGATGGAAAAATTAGTGTCTACCTTACTGGAAGATTTTATGAAATATGACTTAAGGATCATGTTGGAAATATAGGAAGTAAGGTTTCCTGATCTGGTCTAGTCTAGTACGTATCTAGTACGTATGGGTGGGGTATCTGCCTTGTACCGAAGGCACATCGCTGTATGTCTGGTAGTCTGATAACGGAGTGCGTAACCACTTTGGACTTTACCATTCATTTTATTCTTTCCTTTCATAATCAGTATCATCATTTCAGCCGAAGGACATCCACTGTTGGAAATAGGCTTCCCCCAAGTGTCGCCACAACGAACGATCATGTGCGTTTCACATCCATCGCATACCCGTGACTCTCACCAGCCCCCCTAGCCAAGTTACAACCGTTTCGCTTGCTTCGAACGGTTCGAGTTGACCTTGACGCCGATTCTTTTGTTCTGACCACGTGACTGAGCGTTGAGAGCGCGTCATTCCCGTACATTTGAAGCTTTTTTAATAGCTTTAACTATTGTAGATTAGTAACTTGGCTAGGGGTACTGATCATTGGCCTACGTTGTGGGAGGCCTTCCAATGCTGCATTTGCCGATACGCGGTAGCCATTCTAGAACCTTTCGGCCCTATTGACCATCCGTTCTACGAGCAATGTGCCCTGCTACTGCCACTTAAGAGGGTCCTTTTCCACTCGCCTATCGTAAACATCGAAAATGGTTTAAAAGCTTGTTACTTCGTCCACCGCAATCCAACGCGATGTTTGATGAAAAGGCAACGCAAAAAAGAGGATTTACGCCTGAAAACTCTGTTAGTATTCGGTAATTCCGAGATTTACTCGAAAATTTCACAAAACTTGCTCCAGGAAATAGCTGTTTTTTTAAACCCTTAAAAGTTTTTGGAAAAAGTTGTCATCATTTAGAATCTTAATAAAATTTGCAAGGTCTCTAGAGGATTACTTTTTTGACTTTTTTAATTTTTAGGCAAATTATGAAGTGTCAAGTTCATACAAAATAGGAGATTTTCAGAGGTTTTTACTGGATTAGTTTTACACAAATTTAGAAATTGGTTTCTTTAGAAACCTAGATAATATCCACAAGATACTGTGTTTCCAAAATATCCAATGAAAAGTGTGTAATAACGTCATAATCAGTTATGAGCGGTTGTATGAAAAACAGTGAAAATGTGAGTCGTGATGCACCACCTTAAGGATCATGTTGGAAATATAAGAAGTAAGGTTTCCTAATCTGGTAATAATATACAGTGATGATTTGTGCGTCTAGCAATCTTTATATCACACTAATATTATAAAAGTGAAAGTTTGTATCTTGTATTTTTGTTACGCCTTCATGTTGAAACTACTACTAATGGTACACAAAACCATGTCTTGGAATAGCATAAAGCATTTTACTTTTTATATCCGTATAAACTACGAGACGAAACGCTTAGTCCTGACCGTGGGGGTGTATAAACGTAAGAGTGGACACTCGCCGTATGTACGTTGGGTTGTCCGATGGTAAAAAGATGATAGCTGAATCAAGTCATGTAATTTCTGCAGTTAGATTCTGCACTTTCAACACTGTGTCTTCCGTTACGCGGTCGCCAATTCAGAACCATTCGTCTCCATTGATCATCTGTCAGCGTTGGAAGGTCTCCCACAAGGTGGACGATGACTTAGTCAGGGTCGCGGGAATCTGAAGGCTGTGTGACGCACAGCACCGGTTGTTGTGGCGACGCTTGGAGTCTATGTCCAACAGTGGACATCTTTCAGCTGAAATGATGTTGATGATGATGAGTTTCTTTACAGGATATTTTGTAGTTATTTGTTTATATTTCGGAGCTTAAGATACTCTTGGGCTGCAGATGAAGTCAACGTCAGGTGGTGGCCTTGTGTTGCCATCTGGCATTTTGCTGAGATGGGGTCCTTTTAGCTTTATTATTTTGTAATTTCTTTTATTTATAGAGCAATATTCTTTCTCTTTCCCTTTTCTTTCTTTCTTTCATACAGTCGCAACGTATCACAGAGATGTTTACAAACGTGAGCTACTCGTAGATATTGCGAAAGCTTTGGCAATTAAGTTAATAGGTTGGACTCATGCCGAGATGTCGCGCACGTGTAGCAACTGAAATTACAAGATTGTTGCTTGAAAATAAAAATATTTTGAGTTTGAGTTAGAGAGAGGATTGCAAATATTATGTTGGTACTAAAAAAAATGTCATTTCTGAGATTCGATATCATTTCTAGCGAGACCCATACGCAGCAAAAACGGTAGTGGCCAAGAGGGCACGGGAAGCAGTCATATTTTTAGGGTTCCGAACCTCAAAAGGTAAAGGAACCCTTATAGGATTACTTTGTTGTCCGTTCGTCCGTCCGTCTTTCTGCCAAGACCCTTTATCTCGGGAACGTGTAGTTACTTCGATTATTTGGAAAAAACGTACATTTCGACACTCTCGTGAAAATCAAAATTCATATCACGTTGACCTTAAATCCTTACTAATATTATAAAAGCGAAAGTTTGTTTGTTTGTTTGTTTGTTTGTTACGTCTTTACGCCTCAATGGCAAAATCGTTTTGATGAAACTTGGTACACGGATAGACCATGTCCTGGAATAGGACATAAGATACTTTTTATCCCGGAAGTATGTTCCCTTGGGATAATTTTCTGCTATCACGCGGGCGAAGGGTCTACCTTTTAAAGCAGAACTTTTTTCGTCATAATATTATTTTGCATAACAACGCATAGCATAATCTTCATTTCGCAGAAAGTTGTTTGGCATACACTCACTTATCATAAATTCGAAACTCATAATTTTGTTAGTCCGAATCATCTTTAGGCATAAATTTCATGCCCATAATAATTGAAGACCAGAACCATCATATCGCAGAAAATTTGCAGTCAGTATATTTATTAATACACTATAGTATTATTAAATATACTGACTGTTAGTTTTTAAACACTATAGTTTTTTCGCCACGAATTTACGACGTTAAAATTATTTGTTACATCTTTGTGATCAGGCGCTAATGAAATAATTTATTTTTAGTGGGAGGTAGTTATTAGTAGTTGTCAAATCATTTTATTAGCAAGCATGCAGCAAGCATGCGACATGCAGCAGGCATGCAGCACGCAAGCTGGCATGCAGCAAGCAGTAAGCATGCGACATGCAGCATGAAAGCAGGCATGCAGCATACAAGCAGGCATGCGCATGCAGCATGTATGCAGCACGCAAGCAGACATGCAGTATGCAGCACACAAGCAGGCATGCAGCATGCAGCAAGCATGCGACATTTAGCAAGCGTCGTTCTGTCACGGCTCCGGCGTTGCGGGGTTTGGGCGGCCCCACGCGAGCTTATCGTCGCAGATGATTTCAACGCTCACCACCGCAGGTTCGGCTTGCTGGCCGGCTTGGCCGGCCAGCCTCAGCCGCGGCGGCGGGCCTTCAAACCACCTGCTCCTCAGCTCGCGGGCCGCCCTACCCCTCCGCGCCTACGCGATTTTAAATTAGGGCTAGAGTAGGGCAGACAAGACTACGTAAATTCGGTTTTGCGGCGATTCGTTTCTGTCACTAAATTTTTTAGCATAAGATATTGACTTTTATGATACAATTTTGTAATGTATGTCAAGTAATGTATACAGGGTTATTTGTAAAACACTAGCAACCTCTTAGGAGTATGTTAAGAACATCATAAACAACAACTGTTGTTCTATGACTTTTAAAAAAATACCGGCTCCTCAAATATCCCTCTAAGTAACATTATGCTAAACGAAACTACGTGTAATATTAAATATGGCAATAGTAATTATGCTAAATAAAGTTCTGCCATGTTACATGTATGCCGTTAGAAATTCGGACATGTAAACATTCTGCCAATCAATAGTTATGCTAAATAATTTTTATGCCTTAAAAATATTCTATTAAAGAAGATTATGCCAAGTGTGTTATGCCAAATAAAATTCGGAGTATCAAGATTCTGCCAAATAGAAGGAACCTGCGGGCGAAGCCGCTGGGAGCTGCTAGACTTTAAATAATGTTCTTTAGAAAAAAAATATATATATCTCCATGATATAACTTCTTCTCTGCATCACCCAAAGGTTGACTGGCAGAAAATGCCTGAGGCATTAAGTCCGCCTCTGTACTTTGTGTGCATAAAGCATTAAATAAATAAATAAATAAATAAATAAATAAATAACTTTGCGCGATTACTTTACATTTATATACCTATTCAGAGACAACAATTTCGTTGATGGCTGTCGCTAGTCCAGGCTCCAGAGTAATTTGGTCATCATTCTTCGCCGTATTGTTACTTATATTCAATAGGGCTAGGAAAAAAGATTCGAGTGGATATGAAAGGCGGATATTCGGAGCAAGGATACTCGGGTTGGTTTCCCAAATAGGTGATGACGAAGATTTTATTACTTGAGTACTAATATGAAAGAGAACTTAAGTGGTAGTAGCAGGGCACATTGCTCGTAGAACGGATGGTCGATAGGGCCGAAAGGTTCTAGAATGGCGACCGTGCATCTGCAAATGCAGCATTGGAAGGCCTCCTACAACGTAGGCCAATGATCTGGTGAGAGTCGCGGGTATGCGGTGGATGCGAAAGACGAAGAGATGATGGTCAAACGCAAACCTATCAATAATAATAATAAAAAAACACATTAAATTTTGGACCACTTATAAAAATTCTTTCTCTGTAAGACTGGTACTTTATCACTGAGTGATATAGGTATATATCTTCTACATTCAGACAGAACGCAAAATGACAAAACGAAAGAAGAAAGTGTAAAGTATGTTGGGGTAAGATCGGTATTGGGGTAAGACCGTCTAAATATAAATTATTTAGCTTTATTTTCAACGCTAGTCATATTGCGTGCCGCATCAGTATGTTCCACCTTGCCCAGCAATGTGGCTGGTATTAAAAATAAAGCTAAATAAGTGGTATAATGTATTTATACTTTCTTACCCCCATTGCTGATCATACCCCAACCCATCTTTGGCCTGTCCGCTGTCGGTTTTATTAAATAGGCCATCGTCTACAAAAAACCCATTTAACTTTACAAAAAAACAAAAAAAAAACAAGCCTTTTCCTGCCACTTTACAAAATTAAACCAACTTAAAACGAGGTAACAAAAACACTTAACTACCGTCGCTCAAGGTTGAAACCTTGAACTCATAATTTTAACCCGCCAGTAAAACATTAATTATTTTACTTGTGCTAACAAATCATGGCTGGGCTAGTTTCAGAGGCCTGAGCATACTGACTGAACTGAGCAGATAAGTCGACCTGCCTATTTATCACGTCTTGAGACTGAGTCAGTTATGCCAAAGGTTAATTTGAGGCTGTGGGCCTTGATTAGGTCTAATACTGATTGGGGTAAAGGCAGAATGTATTAGTTCATGTTGGATGAAATTTTATCAATAGGTGATCTGGTTGCCTCATCAACATCATCATTATCATTGACAGACGTCCACTGTCGGACATAGGCCTCCCCCAAGTGTCGCCACAATGATCGATCCTGTGCGTCCCACATCCATCGGATTCCCGCAACCTTGGCCAGGTCATCGATCCATCTGGGTGCCTAGTGGGAGGTTTTATGTGAGCGGTGGTTTTCAGTTGGATCTCTGCGGTGGATACACAGAGGTAGGTAAAGGTTTAACCTAAATAGATAGGTAAATATCTAGTTTCTAAATGGCAGCAAAATATTATAAAGTAATACTAGCTTTTGCCCGCACGGCTTCGCTCCCGCTCTTCCCTACTCTACCCTACTCTACACTAAACTACTGTACCCTTCTTTACCCTACTATACCCTACCAAACTTCACATAAACCATCTACTGAATAGTCCGAACAAAGCCTAAAAATTTGGTTTGGATAGGTGAGCCCATTCTTGAGTTATAAAATAACAACGAAAAGTGGCATTGATTTTTATATATATAGATATGTGCCACATTACTTGAAAACTATAATTAGATATCTACTTATTACCAAAATACTCCAATCTACACTAATATTATAATAGAGAAAACAAATAAAGTGTGTTTTATTGTTTTTAGGTCTCTGAAAGTACGTGGGCGTAGCCACGAGCAGAAGCTTGTATAAAATATCTCACGAACACTACTCATCAGTCGACGCGATGATTACCCGTCCCCTATATAATATAATATAATATAATATAATATAATATAATATAATATAATATAATATAATATAATATAATATAATATAATATAATATAATATAATATAATATAATATAATATAATATTCCACAACTATCACATAACGCCGTCTAGTCCCAAGCTAAGCAGAGCTTGTGTTATGGGTACTAGATAACTGATAAACATACTTATATATTTCTAAATACATACATATTATAGATAAATTACACCCAGACACAGAACAAATGATCATGCTCATCACATAAACATTTGTCTTGGGTGGGAATCGAACCCACGACCTCCGGTATAGCAGTCAGGGCCACTAAACACTAGACAAACAGGCCAGTCAACCCCCCTAGGATTAGGACCATATAAATAAATATAAGAAGCCAGTAAAAACAAGAAAAAAAATGTTTCCTTTTAGCAAATATTTCCAAGTATCAATCAATCAAACTTTCAAGAGATTCGTGTGAGTTAAACTACTACATAGAAAGTTTGTACTGCAATTTAAAAGAAGTCGAACGAAAACAACATAAAAGTGAAGTGAATCCATGAGGCTCCTGTGGATACAGATTTATTTTTAAGGTGGAAAACCGTCCAATTACCTCTTCCACTCTGGATGGATCGGAATGTCGTGTCAGACTTTTACTAACTAAAACTACACCTGTGTTCTTCAGCTGCATTTTGCGTTCTCTTTTGGTTTTCTTTTCTGAAAATCTCCGCGGCCCTAGCCGGCATTAGTCCTCCAATGTGCCGCAGAGGCCCAGCAGTGGCGGACCCCTACGGCACATCTCTGTCATTTCTTTGATTAAGTTTTACAGTAGCATACCAAAACTGTAAGATCAAAACAAATCATCATCATCATCATCATTTCAGCCAACAGACGTCCACTGTTGGACATAGGCCTCCCCCTAATGTCACCACAATGTTCGATCCTATGCGTCTCGCATCCATCGGATTCCCGCAACCTTCACAAGGTCATCGGTCCACCTTGTAAAACAAATACTAATAGTTTTAAAACGGAACTCTAAACATATAATAAAATTCTTCAGTATAATAATTTGTTCAAATGTGTTCAAAACGCATAACCCCGGGATTTAATCGCCATGCTTATAACTCAAGGATTTCAGAGGAGGTGTTATGATTCATAACACCTCCTCTGTAGTAAAAATATAGAGTCTGAAGTAAAAATACAGAGTTCATAACTTATGAACTCTATATTTTTACTTCCGCGAAGTTTAGGTAAATAAACATACTAGTTTTTGCCCGCAGCTTCGCCCTCGTACATAATACAATATCGTTTATATCACTCTGGAATAAAGCAGCTTTCTATCAGTGAAAAAATGTTTGCCAACGGGCCAGTACTTTCAGAAATTACAAACTTTACCTCTTTCATCATCATCATCATCATTTCAGCCGACAGACGGCCACTGTTAAACATAGGCCTCCCCCAAGTGTCGCCACAATGATCGATCCTGTACGTCCCGCATCAATCGGATTACCTCTTTACTCGTATAATATTAGTGTACCTAGATTATTCCGACCTCTGCTCCTTACAAATAAAATATACAAAAATATAAATCTTTATAATCCCTACTAATATTATAAATGCGAAAGTAACTCTGTCTGTCTGTCTGTCTCTCTGTTACACTTTCACGCAAAAACTACTGAACGGATTTAGATCAAATTTGGTAGGTAGGTAGAAGAGACACTGGAATAACACATAGGCTACCTATAATTCCACTGCTGAGCACGGGTCTCTGCCCGCGCGATATAAACTGTAGTCCACGCGGGCGAAGCCGCGGGCGGAAAGCTAGTATTGGTATAAATATGACGCTTGTCCAATACTAAATACCTTTCATCAATTTTCCGACTTCTATATGCCAAAAGAAATAATCTTCAACAGAAACCAAGTGTCGTTACAAATCTGAGGGTTGTAGGTGATAAAACTAATATTACAGTTCTCATATCACACGTGGAGTTTACGTCGTACCGGATGCTTTATGGACACCATACTTTCAGCAAATAACAGGATATTCCTGCAGGTGGTAAGGACTGGGTAATTTTGCGCTGCGTGTAGAGGCTTCGATTCCCATATAATAGTTGTATGGCCTACAGATATTGTCCCGGGTCTGTGTGTCTTACTGTTACTCGATGTCAGGAACGTTTTGTAACAGAAACTTTCTGCAATTAGGATCGTTTCTTTTACAAAAATTTTTTTAATTCAATGTAATAATAATAAATAATAATTTGGTAATAACACAACATTTGGTCCACAATATTTGTTAGTAGCTTTTAATTCTAAATAATAAGTAGTAGATCCTAGGAATAAAAATATGAGAAAATACTAAGCTAAAAACTTTCCGAATTCTAATAATGAAAATTAAAATCCGCACATATAATTGTCAATGTAAGTTGAAAATGCAAAGAAAGCAATAAAGTGTACAAAAATAGTCACTAAATTAAAATGTCAAAATTCGAAATGTCACCTTGAAATGGGCAAAATGGTAATATGTGCGAAAATCAAGTACATAAACGTGTAACATTCAAAACTGCCATTATGAATAATTCATCAATCGTTTCGGTCACTTCAAAGATCCCGATCGCTTAGACAATTACAAAAACCGTAAATTACCATCAAAACCATGGTCACTAGAGCCATTCGGCCATTATGATCGTGCGTGTCATCTGAAAAACCATTCCCCCCTCCCCCACACTGCGGTAAAGATGGCCGTTATGTCTTCTTTGCTTTGTGCGATATTGGCCCTAAAATTTGCCATATATCTCTTTATGGACACCCTACTGACATGTGGAAGGGCGTCGTCTTTTTTTAAGTGTGATGACATTTTTTGAGTATTCATATATCCACTGATTTATAAACTTTGTGGTTATCTGGATTTTGTAGGGGCAGATATTATATTAGATTTGAAAACCATTCATGATAGTTTTAAGATTGCTAAGTCAATTCCCGGCCACCGTAAAGCGTTGGCTTGCAGACGGTAAGCTTAAGGTAGCTTGCCGTCCGCAAGCCATAAAGACAACTAAAACCAACCGATAAAGACTGGCCTCCCTAGCCATGTTACAACCGTTTCGCTTGCGTCGAACGTTTTGAGTTGGTCTTGCCACCAATTCCTTTGTTCTGACCACGTGACTGAGCGTCGAGGTCACGCGATTTCCGTACATTTGAAGCTTTCTACTAGCGTTAACTATTGCAGATTAGCAACTTGGCTAGAGGTACAGGCCCGGGTCGACGCGTAAAGTTTTTTTGTTAACTTATTTTTTTATCTTCATACAACACAAAGTAAATAGGCAGACTTAATGCCTTAGGCATTCTCTGCCAGTCAACATAGGGGTAGAGAATTTTAAGTTTGGTTTCTAGATAAAGGCTCTTGACAGACAGACAGGCAAACAGACGGACAATAAAGTGATTCTATAAGGATTTCGTTTTTTTTTTCTTTTGAGGTACGGACTCCAAAAAAAAACAAACGCTTTCAAACTGAACTCTCAGCCGATCAGAAATGAATTCCAGCGTAAAATGTAACGCGTCTTTAACATCTCGTGTTGATACAAACTTATTACAACTTTGCCAATTCAATCCAGGAGAGCTTTCATGTTTCGGGGATTTTCTCAGAAAAAAAAGAACTTCCCTTTTAAGACAGTCGCGTTTTGGCCTGGCAAAGTTCGCCTTCATAATCGTTTTGAAAGTTATAAACGAAAGACTTTTGAGTAATATTACAGATTTCCGCTCGCTTGCCTTAGAATTTTTGGTACTTGATAAAATTGAATGCGAAATCATGATTTCGTAATTTTGACATTGGACTAAGTGCTCAAGTTTCAATGTCACGTAGGAAATGATATTTGACAGGGCAAAATGGCTCGAGGTGGTAATTAATATGACAGATATCCTTTTAATAGCCTGCGTCGGGTATATCCGACTACTTTGGCGTTTATTCCACCGGGGTCACACATCATCATCATCAACCTTTTTAATGTTCCCACTGCAGCGACTCAGGCCCCCTCTCTAGGAGAGGGAATGGGCCGTAATCCACCACGTGGGCCCAGTGCGGGTTGGTCAATGTCACATGTCTTCGAAGTTTTTGGTTCTAGGACATGCCGGTTTCCTCACGATGTTTTCCTTCACGGTTTTGAGAGCAGTGAAGATGAAATAAATTACACAAAGAAATACGCCTGGATGGGTTCGAACCCGTGACTGACAACTCGCAAGTCGGGGCCGTTACCACACGGCCACCACTGCTCTTGGGTCTGGGTCTGTCACTGGGTCGCACATCCATGAACAATATTCTATCTCGCCTGCTTCACCTATGGGCATTGAAGAGCTAAACGAGATGGAGTATCTAGTGCAAACACACGACCTTGGCGAGTGATTCTGGCAAATAAAGTACCTACTATGACTTCGCAAAACAAATGGGTTTCCAAAACGCTCTTTTTAATTTTACGCTATCTTTTCATTTTAACTCAATAATGAACCACAATTTGAAATAGAGCCTTGTAAAATAATTACAGACCGAACAGTTTCGTAATTAAACTATCAGTGAACGTAATTAGGTAGTAAATTAGGAGGTCATATTACATAGTTCGAAATACTGATGTTGTACATTAGGCCTAAAATTTACTACAAATGAATCGAATGCATGATTGGAAGAGCTCCATTATTGTGTGATATTCAAAATTCGAATGATAATATTTCCAGTTTCAATGACTGGAACATTTCACTTTTAACCAACTTCATTTTCAAAGTTTTCACCTCTGTCGTGTGTGGTCGAGGCTTACCTGTCGGACAGGTCCATTATCTACCCCGGTCACCAGGGAGAGTGGAAACGTCGAGAGATGTCGTGCGGTGTTCCGCAGGGTTCGGTTCTAGGCCCACCCTTGTGGAACATCGGCTACGACTACGTGCTGCGCGGCGACCTCCCTGACGGGGTCAGCGTGGTCTGCTACGCAGACGACACGCTGGTTCTAGCGCAGGGAGAGTCGCACCAGGCGGCGGTCGCTCTAGCGACACGCGGGGTTGCGATAGTCGTTGGTAGGATCCAGGAGTTGGGACTCGAGGTGGCGCTGCACAAATCCGAGGCCATGTTTTTCCACGGCCCTCGGAATGCGCCACCATCGGACTCCCAACTTACGGTAGGAGGAGTTCGCATCGGCGTCGGGTCGACGATGAAGTACCTGGGACTCGTTCTCGACAGCCGATGGAATTTCGGAGAACACTTCCGACGTTTGGCTCCCAAACTCAACCGGGCCGGGGCTGCTCTCAAGCGGCTCCTGCCCAACCTTGGGGGTCCAGACGCCTCCTGCCGGAGGCTCTACGCGGGGATCGTTCGGTCCATGGCCCTCTACGGGGCGCCGTTATGGGCGCCGTCGCTGGCAAAGCGACCGGCGTCCATACTGAACGCCTGCCAGAGGGTCATGGCAATACGGATGGTGCGGGGTTACCGCACGATCTCCCGCGAAGCGGCGAGCCTTCTGGCTGGCCTACCACCGTGGGATCTGGAGGCAACAGTCCTTGCACACATGCATGATAAGCGCGTGGAGATGCAACGCCGGGGTGAAAGTCCACTACCGCGACAGGTCGAGGTATGGCGGACAGAGCTCCGGCGGGATCTCATGGTGAAATGGCGTCAGCGACTATCGCAACCCAGTGCTGGGCACGCCACAATTATGGCGGTAAGTCCCCTCTTTGAGGCGTGGCTGGAAAGACCTCACGGCGTCCTTACCTTCCGCATGACGCAGGTCCTCACCGGACATGGCAAGTTCGGGAGGTTCCTGCATCGGATTCGAGCGGAAGAGACGCCCGGGTGCCGCCACTGTGCGGAACGCCCGGAGGACACGGTGGAGCAC
The DNA here is from genome assembly GCA_949319445.1 of Mythimna lalbum. Lineage (NCBI taxonomy): Eukaryota > Metazoa > Arthropoda > Insecta > Lepidoptera > Noctuidae > Mythimna > Mythimna lalbum. The sequence continues at coordinate 4,152,955 of OX439357.1, read as the reverse complement.
ACAGTTGAGGTGTGCCCTGCTTGGGCAGAGCAACGCCGTGTCCTCGTGGGGGCGATCGGCGGCGGAGACCTCTCGCACCGGGCCCTGGTCGAGGCCATGGTCCGGAGCGAGGAGGAATGGCAGGCGGTCGCCTCCTTCTGCGAAGCAGTAATGCTAGCAAAGGAGGAGGCAGACCGCATCAGGCAACGGCGCCCCCGCCGCCGCCGCCGGGATTCCGATCCCGATTTCCGGCCACCGTAGACGCGGGCTCGCGGACGGCGAGCCATGGGTAGCTCACTGTCCGATCGTCCGGTAAATGTCCGGACCGAGCCAAGGCGTCGACGGCGCGCACTGTTCCCGCGCGCCTCAAGGAGTTGTCAGCAACAGGAGGGGCCCATATGGGTCGAAGCCTACCGGGGTCGGGGTTATCCGAAAGGAAACTAGAGCCCCGGTATGAAGGCTAGAAGGAACGGCGCGGGGTTTTTAGTCAGTAAGACTCTGACACTGTCTCCCGCTCCACCCAAGAGCGGGTTTCGTCAATGATGATTTTCCCCGTCGAGAGAAAAAAAAAAAAGAAAAAAAAAAAAAAAAAAACCTCTGTCGTGTGATTTTTTGCACACACCTTTTTTATCTTTGTGTGTGTAGCTGTTCCTTGTAGACAAGCAAATCATGTTCAAAGGAGAACTCTGTTCACCCATCGAGTGATTCCAGACAAGACGAATGGCACAGTGTTCACGTGATGCACATGCGTCCATGCACAGCGAGGCTTAGAAGATTAAAGTGTTGCTCAGAGGGTTCACTAGTGATTTTTTAAGGGGTTTCCATGTGCTGATGATGATCATTGGGATGATTTCAAGTTAAGTAAAAAACGGTAAATAAATATAGAAATATCCTAGAACCAAAAATTCGAAGTCATGTGACATTCACCAACCCGCACTGGTGCTGTATGGTGGACTACGGCTCATTCCCCTATGGAAGGAGGCCTGAGTCCCAGCAGTGAGAACATTAAAAAAGGCTGATGATGATGATGATCAAGGCTCGGAACCGGTTTAAAAAATACCGGTTAACACCGGTTTATTTCGGTTTTCCTCAGAACTTTTCATAAGAACGTGACGTTTTAAGAACTTTATTTTAACCTAAATTAACCGGTTTATTCGGCGAACGGCATGTCGGTAAACTTATTACTGAATAAAATCTGAACTGCGCGCGTCGTTTCTTTATTGTGCGTCCGTATTAACCGGTTTTTATTGCTCTAAACCGTTTAATCCGAAAAAACCTTTATATAAATACTCTTCCAAATATCGGTTTAAAAAAACCGGTATATGCAATTGAAACCTAATGTAAAAGGTTTTGCGTCAAGTACATAATAACGGTTTGAAAATTTAACCGGTATCCGAGCCTTGATGATGATGATGATGATGAAAACACCCACATAACTCAGACGTGTCCCCAAAGCTCGGACACCTTTTCAAGGTTCCCCAAAAATCAAAAAAATGGCAAACAAAAATTAAAAGTTGGGTCCCCGAGGGCCGCTGGGGAATATCCACACTCGCATTTTTTTAAATATTTTTTTTGTTTTTTTTTTTTCTTTTCCGTAAATTAGGTTCCATCTTTCTTGTTTCTTTCCTATATTCCGTAGTAATTAATTCTGTATTCACCTACTTTATAAATGTCAAATATGAAAATTATACAAAGCCCACGTCAGAACCGTTCTTTCTTTTATCGTAATTTTAAATTAAAACCACACCCACTATACATCCGAAATTAACTTTCAGTTCGTTAGATACCTACTAAACCGCCTACATGTAGAAATAACTTTACGACCTATTTCAATAACAATCTAAATTAATATTCCCCGCCCGGCTGTAAGTATTTACTTTAAAATTGTTTGCCCTTTTTACGGTTCCGAACTCAAAGGGTAAAAACGGGATCCTATTAGGTACTAAGACTTCGCAGTCTGTCCGTCTGTCTGTCACCAGGCTTTATCTCAAGAACCGCGATAGCTAGACAGTTTAAATTTTCACGAATTTTGTATTTCTGTTGCTTCTATATCAATAAATACTATTAACGAAATAAAACAAATATTTTAGGATGAGCTTGCACAAAACAAACGCGATTTTTTTGCCGAATTTTCATAAGGGCGGTACTCGGAACGTGCGCGAGTCCAACTCGCATTTGGTTAGATTTTTAACTCAATGTACTTTTTTTTAAACAAATATTTTCATCAGAATATACCTACAACAACAGTACACCCCTATTTTTAATAGATCGTAGGGCCCCATTAAAAATACTCGTAATGATCATACTTTTATAGTTAAAAGTAAAAAATAACTAAATCCCAAAGTTGTCCACGATTTGTCATAATTGATAGAAAGAAAGAAAGAAAAAATATTTATTTGGCGACTCTCACCAGGATCACACAACTTAAATAAAAAAACAAAAAAAAAAATATGTAAAAAATAAATAAAAACAATATAATAAAAACAAATAACGGCCGCGCCAAAAAGGTTCATTTCAGCAATGTTGCCAGACAGAAAAATACTGTCTGACGCTGGTCTTCCAATGAACCTTTAGAGATATGTGACGGAGCAAACGGTTTCAAAGATTAGGTACTAGGTATAACAAATAAATATATAAAGAAATAAGTATTTTTGATGAAATAAAGTGTGTATACAAGTTCAGATAAAAATATAATAGATATTCTCAGATAAAGTTATAATATATGGTCCAATATTTGTTTGCGGTAAATACAAGAAAAAAAAAGTTGAGTGTGACCATATCTAGTTTCCGTTGATAAATTCATAAAAGACACATCATAACAATAGCTACTAGAAAATACTACGCGCAGTGTTTTTCCATTTTGATCGTCATTTACTTATTCATAAAATCAATAGCTGCATATACGTACAAGATTTCCATAAATTGAGTGAATAATAATAAATTAAATAACTTTGCTGTTTATGAATGTTATTTATTGAGACTTTACTTAAATAATAACAAGCCTACCAATACATTTTTTTTTGTTTTACGGAGTTACTTATAAAACAAACTTTCGGAGCGTGAAAGCCGTGGTGAAAGCATTCGATAAATACGAAATACGAGAAAATCTATATTTTATCCTACTAATATTATAAATGCGAAAGTTTGTATGTATGGATGGATGTATGGATGGATATATGGATGGATGTATGGATGGAAGTATGGATGGAAGTATGGAAGGATGTATGGATGGATGTATGGATGTATGTATGGATGGATGTATGGATGGATGTATGGATGGATGTATGGATGGATGTATGGATGGATGTATGGATGGATGTATGGATGGATGTATGGATGGATGTATGGATGGATGTATGGATGGATGTATGGATGGATGTATGGATGTTTGTTACTCTTTCACGCAAAATACGAGTAAACCATATACCAGAATAACACATAGGATACTTTTTATCCTGGGATTATGTACGCGGGTGAAGCCGCGGGCTAAAGCTAGTATGAAAAAATAGTACAAATTGTAACAAAAACTATCACATCATTGTGACGTCATGATCCAGTATACGTTGTCAGAAGTCATCGGGCGAGGGACCCGCGTAATGTGGATTGACAATCTGTCAGTTCCACGTGATGTTAGTTTACTCGTTTATTGAAGCTTTCCCGAATTTTGACGTTATTTCGTTTATCTAAATTCCTTATTCGATCACGCGAATAAATATTACAATAGAATAATTTGGTTTATATTTTATATGTTTATCTATATCTACATTAATATAATAAAGAGGTAAAGTTTGTTTTTTTTTGTTTGTAAGAGGTAATCTCTGGAAGTACTGGTCCGATTGCAAAAATTTTTTCACCGATAGAAAGTTGCTTTATTTCCGAGTGACAGGCTATATTTTATATACGCGGGTGAAGCTGCGGGCAAAAGCTAGTATTTTATAAACTTATATCAAAATAAGACAGACACAAAAAAAACTTTATTTTTGTTAATAAATACATCGCTATAACAAACCTTAACAAAATAAGTGTCATAGTAGTTGGTAAGACTTTTTCATTGCAATCATGGTATGGTATGAGTATACATAATAAGTGCTGGGCACAAGGATGTCTTGTCTTCTACCAAAACCACACACTCTCCTGCGCTAATCCCATCCAGGTCCTATTCGGGTTGATAAGTTAAGATAGCGTCCATTTTACTTATCAAAAGAAACGATCATTATAAAATTTTAAGCACCAAAGTCGACTCAGCTGCCTGTCCACGGGAGCGGAGCGAGGTTGCAGAGCGGAGTAATAGAGAAATAATAACCAATAGGATTACACGAAATTTCCGCTCCTTATCAGTGAACTGGGAGTATGAACTAGTTTAAAAATTCATCAAAACCGGGATTTGAAGCGGGCAACGAAGCGAGGAAGCGTAGTGGGGAAGCAGAGAGCAGAAGCGAAGAGGAGAAATGAGTGCGGGTGCTATATAACAAAACTATAGATAAACAGGCTGCAACTCCGATGGTGGACAGACACAGTCCGCTTACTCTTTTGCTCCGCTCCGCTGCCTCGCTCCGCTCCGATGGACAGGCAACCTTAAAGCAAGAAAAAATAAATAAAGCTATACTTTATCTTAGGTCTTCCGCTACCCAGAGAGCTGCCTACACGTTTGGAAGATTAAAATGATTTATGCAAACACTTTTTAATTGACTCCTTCATGCAATAATGTAATAAGATGCTTAGGAATGGACCAGAAAAGCGTAGCATAATAAAGAATGAGCTGAGGAATTTGAAATTTCGATTGGCGTAGTGTTTATGCGATTGGTGTGTCACAAATTCATCTTATCAAACGTAGCGTTGGAAGATACAACCAGCTCTTATGCTATTGTCACACCGCCACGCACCACGCAGCGTAGCACTTGAATGCGTGTTTTAACGTTGCTTGTCAGTATCTCCGTTTACCTATATAGAAAACACGCATAGACCAACACCGAAAATGCATCCACCCGCGTTCATGCAGGTCACGCACCTACATACGCGCTTGGGTGCGGGGCAACATTCAAGGTATGGGACACTGAGCCTCGTAGTGCCATGCGTGATTTTGTATGAAATGAGTCAGAACCTGCTAAAATTTACAAAATGCACCTACGCGCAAGAGTGTAAAAACCCGCACAATGATACAGATCTGCACTCCCGCAAGTACGCGCGTAATTTCGTTGACGCGCAACATGCAGCGTGATGCGTGGCAGTGTGATAATCGCTTTAAACCTCGCTCACGTGGACGATAGAGGAATAGTAAAGGGCTGTCATAAGTCTACGATTTGTGTTTTAGAAAGAAACTGTTCTGAATGAGATCTGGTAACTGCTGGCAGAATTAAGCATAATAGAATCTATCTAAAGACCGAGATCCAGTAATCTTACTCTGGCTGTTAAGTTTGAAGAAACATGATCTAACATAAGACTTCAGAATTTTGTACCACGCTTCATATACTCGTAATAACGAAGCTTGTTACAAAATTGTAAGTTACTAACTTGAAGCGAACTGTGAAAATATTTGCTCGATGTCGGGGTATAAGTTAATTAACTTTGGATGATCTATGTATGTACAAACCCAATATTACATGTGGGTACTTAGGAATAGGTATTTTAGAATCAAGGCCAACATAACCCCGTGTTAGCAGTAGCCTGTACTTAAAACTGAACTTTGTTTCAACATTTATCAAAGTACTGAGCTTATGTTTGTTTCGTTTTATTTATTTATTTAAATCTTTATGCACAAAGTTGTACAAAGGCGGACTTAATGCCTTAGGCATTATCTGCCAGTCGACCTTAGGGTCGTGCAGAAACATAACATGGCAGGTGCAACTGCGCGCGTGGTGGTACGTTTTTTCCCAACTAGGAGTATATTCCAACGATCACGGTTCCTCGCCTTCTCATTCCAATACTTAAGGAAGCCATCCAGGTCGTCCCGCCATCTCCTTCGTGGTCTGCCTCGGCCCCGCGTTGCTGTGTCCGAGCCCAACAGTATGGGCTAATTATAATAATAATAATATAGAATAGAAATAGAATAGAATAGAAATACTTTTATTCGGTACAGAACAGACACAGCACAGCACAACGGATTATAAACAAAGTAAACAAAAACAAAAGTACAAAGTGCGCCGAGCGTGCCCGCACCGAAAGAGTGATCACCTTAGCATTTGCTGGGCGTTAGACACCCAGCGCTGCTTTTCAGTTGGCACCCCGCAGTGACGCACGGACTAGGGTAAAGCATATATGTAATTACTCGTATGTGTAATTGAAATAAATATTGATGTTGTGTACCTACGGGTGTATAATTTTAATTGAAATGAAATACATAAATAACTGTTTTATAAATAAGAACGCAATATTATAATATAAAATTTGTGCCACATTGTATAAAAAGAAAAGAACCAAAAATGTAGTATGGAGTATATTGGTTTTTTTTTAGGTGGAAATTGCAATGAATTCTCCCGCTTCTTCTTCTTGAGTACAGCGGGAGGGCGTGTCAGACTTTTACTGACTAAAGCCCAGTCCTATGTTTCTTCGTTGCCTTGCGTTCCATGGCCCCGGAGTTCTGTTTCACTTAACCCATGACCTTAGTAGGCTTCGACTTTGCTGTGCAGATCCCTACAATTTACCGTCGACTTGGGTTTGGTCCGCATGGTTACCGGACGTCGGATGACTAGACGGCGTGCTATCCATTCCTCTCCGTCCGCTAGGCTGCTAGGAGTATTTAGGGCGGGCTTCCAGTCCATTGAATTTCTCGAACGTTCTTTTCCATAGAGAGCTATGTATGCTCGAAAGTGTTGTTAGCTTAACAAAGAAAAGAAAGATTTGAGAAAAAAATGTTTGTTATCTAACCAGTTTATCAATTTTACGAAAATCGAATACTAACTGTGGAAACAATAATAAAAGAAAAGCAAAAAAGATAAAATAATTTCAAACAAATATTTCTTATTTTCTCACAACACCACGTGATGGACTTTGACGTCAAATCCCAGATTAGACTTTTGTCTTATTACAGCTTTGATGTTTTCATTGATGATGAAGTTATTTTAAAAATACTTACATATTTGTTTAGCTAAAAGCAAAACTTATCAGGTCACCAGGTCTATTTAATACACCTTTGACATATCAAGCCGGAGCAGCATAAGTGTAAATAATACCTACCTAGTTACATCACCTAACGTTCAGCCTCGTACCACAAAATAGATAGATACAGAAGACAATCTACATACAAAGCGCGCTCGAGCAACGCACACATAGACACCGCTCACGGACACGATATCTCGGCTCAATCGCCCGGTCGCACTTGTACAGATCGGCGCAACGCGCTGATCCTGGCGATCGCCTAGCGTAGGTATAAAAAGTGAAGTACATACATGAGATTTACTTCTGTACCTATCTATTTGGTGCTCGTTTGTTGTAAATTAGACCTTGAGTTGGCCTAACGTATAATTTCCGAGAGCGAAGTTTTAGTAGCCTGTGGCCTCTCAAAACTAAGTAATTACATTATTCCTTAGCTATGTCTTATTACATGCCTCTAAAAGTTAAGAATTAATTTGGTAGCAGTTTTGACCAACTTAATGCACTAGGTATGTTCGTGATAACTACAACATGTGGACTTCTAGAATAGGTTACTTTTAGGCAAGCTTGCTCCATCATCGACCACATCATCGCTTACTATCAGGCGAGAATCGAGCCTATCAGTGGCGAAGCGTGAAATATTGAGAGAGGTAAGCCGGAGCAAAAAAAAAAATGCTTGCCTAGCCTACTCCGAGCGCGGGCACGCAGTCTTGAGTCCTTACCGAAAATCTGTGATTGGCATCCTGGCTTCAGTCTTGTATAGGCAGATGTATCTTCAGTCCACTTTTACTATACGTGTAAGCACTGAGATATTGAAACAGTGTCTTGCAAGTAGGGTTGCCAGGTCTTGGAACTGAAAAGCCGGACAATCTATCCTATTTAGCCGGACGTTTGGTCAAAAAGGCCGACATTTTTTTTAAGTCTAATAAAATTCATGAAATCTTTTTAAATTCTAATGAAAAAACCATAAGATTAAGTGATATTATTGTTATACTATTACATGTCCACTTTGCTTGTGCTAGCGATACAAGGTAAGGCAAAACTCTAATGACAATTCTAAACAAAATGGTCTTTAAAAAGCCTAACAAAAGCCAAAAATGCTCAAATTTGGCCGGACACGCCCGACCCTACCGGACCGCCTGACTATGTCCGGCTTTATCCGGACGCCTGGCAACGCTACTTGCAAGCATAATAGAAGTGGCTTTGATAAAAGCCGTTTGTGGTGAAATGATGATATGATGTAAATTAAACAAAACTTAATCGACTAAGTACTAATAATACTACTTATACTCTAAAGCTATTCGTCTATTCTTTCTTACAAAGTGCGCTAAGACATAAAAGCCGGGAAGATTCTTAATTTTTAGTAAAGAACGTTTTTCTATAGAAATAATTGCTAGGTCAGATAATCGTTCTTGTTTTTGAATTACGCATGTTGATATTTATTGTAAAGGGATATATGAAAATGTTTAAAAAAACCAGCTCTGAGAAGAACTTTTGCGTAGGTGTAGTTTTAAGAACAAAATCTAAAAAAAATCGCACGAAAATTATCAGACTTCGCGCACGACCTTACTCATAGATCTAAACTCACCTCCCGCACGCGCACCCCCGAGCCCCGCCTTGGTGACGCTTGGGCCGTCCAGCATAAATCGTAATATTTTAATTTCGCCATAACTTCAAAACCAAACGTCCAATTTTAATCATTCAAAGACCAAATATTATCTACATAAACTGTACTTAGTGATGAAATAATTTATTTTGATAAGGGTCAATAGCATGAGTAAAATAAATGCGTTCAAATGTAATCCAAAAAAAAATCAAGATGATTAGATAAAAAAATGGTTGTTGTGCCTCACTCGACATAGATAGGTATACTGTTTCGCTGACTTTTTTGTAGATATTTATAAGATCTACAATTAATTAGAACATTTTACGGTTCTATCTTTAATAGTTCAGGCAGCGTACGCAAAATAAGTAATGTTTCTGGTTGATTTTTTACACCTTGTGTCCGAAAAACCCAAATATCTTACGGAACCCTATTTTTTTCCAAAATAAAATTTAGCCTGTGTTACTCGTGGATAATGTAGCTTTCGAGTGGTGAAAGAATTTTTAAAAACAGTCTAGTAGTTTTTAAGCCGATTCAATAAAACTCTATCAAATAACTCGAAAAAAAACCGGCTTGCCGGAGCGCTTTAGAGCGCGCAGGTTCATCGACCTTTGTGTGACGTCATGACGTATTCTTGTATAGAAATTTAAACGCTAAAAAGCCGATTGCGCCTGCGGCTTATTTTAAAGCAACATGTTGTTGAAAAGCAAATTTTGTTGATTTAATGTCCGTAGTGTATACTTAGTGTAGGCGTTTTGTAATGTTTCTTTGTAGTTTTATAATTACTGATTGTGCCATTTCTCAATTACGACAGAGAGTGGTTGTGTTCTAAACTTCTGAAGGGAAGCCGGTGGGAATCGAGTTGTATGGAACCTTCGTCACTGGAGCCTATAAATAAAAAAAAATACATCTTCCATTTTAATTTGGCGGCTGAGTTGCCTTCATCTGCTATTTGTGTTTTGCAACGAATCACTTATAATGCGCCTTATGCAGTCCTTGATTTCGAATTGTTCCATTGTTCGTTGGCAGCTGATTTGTACCCCTCCGTAGAGGGATTAGTAGGAAAGCATTACTATTGCTTAACTCATTAAATGACCTACTATCTACGAATATACTGACTAGGTGTCTTATATGATAGATGTTACAATTCTGTAATTATCTTTTTGTATAAAAAAGATATGTTTTATCGTCCAGATTACATTAAAAACGCTGGTTTTTATAACTCGCGATTTCACGTCGACGCTACAAAGATTTATACAAGTTATTTATTATGTTATGACTTTCCTTTTTGCAGCTCAAACTGCCATTGTTCGAACAAATTGAATCCCGAATAAATATTGAAAGCTTTTACTTAAATTCAATTTTCCGTTTGTTTCAGAACACCAATGCGTCGGCTGACGAGCCCGCTCCAGGTATGCTACGGCACGAGGAAATGACCAACATTACAGCAAAATGGAACATAAATCCTGGACGACATGGATGAGAATCGCGTGCATACCACTCGCGCTACTCACCACCACGGTAGCGGACTTTACGACGGAGTGTCAAAGGCCTTGCGACTGCAGATGGCAGTCCGGGAATAAAGCTGCAATCTGCTCCAACTCAAGCCTCAAAGTAGTCCCAGCGAACCTTAGCAACGACATCCAAATACTAGACCTTTCAAACAACAATCTACAACAACTACATCAGGAAGCATTCAAGAAAGTAGGCCTGAGTAATCTCAAGAAACTCTTCCTCAAAGAGTGCAACATCGAAGTAGTCCACAAAACTGCGTTCGTAACTCTCGCAATCATGATTGAACTAGATTTGTCAAAGAACAGGATCCGATCACTGCACCCCGATACTTTCAAAGGCACAGAGAAGCTGAGATTAATAAACTTAAGCAACAACTTTATCGATAAGTTGGAAGACGGTATATTTCGCAATTTAAAGTTTCTTCAAAAAGTAGAGGCGAGCAACAATAGAATACACCGTATAGGAACGAAAGCATTCGTCAACTTGCCACAGTTGAAAATATTGAGATTTAATGGCAATAATTTGAGTCATATGAAACCAGAAACTTTGATGGGGTTAAGAAACTTATCCGGGTTAGATTTACACAACAATCCATGGCGTTGTGACTGCAACCTTCAGACGTTTCGTGATTGGGTGATCAGTCACAACCTATACACCCCTCCCACGTCTTGCGCCGTACCAGCATCTGTACAAGACAAACTTTGGAATGAATTAGACTCGTCTAACTTCGCGTGCCGGCCGACAATACTCGAGCCCGTGCCAGACGCCACGGTCAAAAGTTACGATGAAAACGTGACTCTGACTTGCAAAGTAGTCGGAAATCCACCACCTGAAGTAGGCTGGCGATTTAACGGTAAAACTATCGAAATGAAGGCTTTCGGTGAGATCAGATACACCGTAGCAGAAAACACTATGGATTTGATTCGATGGGTGAATTTGACTATAATATACGCCCGATATAGTGATAGAGGAAACTACACTTGCGTGGCTGAGAACCCTGGAGGTCGCGATGAGAAGACTTTAACACTAGTGCTTTCAAGATATGGAGGAGTAGGTACCATAGCCGGCATGGATACTGATTCCTTCGCCATTTTAGTTGGCTGTCTAACAGCAATAGTAATAATTTTCGGCGCTGCGCTAGTGGTATGTTACTTTACAACCCAAAACAATGAAATTAAAAGACTGATTAAGAACGATGCTCGTTCTTCTAATGGGGACGTGTTAATAGAAGGGTCAGAGGCTTCTGAAACAGAGAAGGGGATGAAAATGGAAGTCAACCCTGTATCGAAACCGCCTAGAAAGTACGAAGCGCCTCAATCCTTTACGAGTGAAGCTACAGAAATGTCGGAACTGAATAGGACTTTACTAGACAACGAATCTGTATTAGGTAAGTAAAAACATTATCATATTCTTCAATTCATCTTAAAAATATGTTCAAGATTTAGGCGAACAAATAAAAAAGGAGGTTACTTTTTGAAAGAACTGTAAGTATTGCTCAAAGCTTAGATTAGGATTGACAATTGACTGTGTGCATTAAATAGATAGGTACAGAAAACAATCTCATGTACGTACTTTACTTTTTATACCTACGCTCGGTGGACGCACACTAATGACTATGAGCGTTTGAGCCGGAACTGTTTGATGAGCGGACTAAGGGGCCGGCCACACAGAAAAGACGCAAGGCACGGACCCGTCGCAGTCGCGGCGCCCGTTTAATCTACTTGTATATAAAATGTATACAGCCGTCGCGGACGGGAAGCCGTCTTTTCTGTATTGTTCGCGACGGGTCCGTGCCTTGCGTCTGTTCTGTCTGTGTGGCCGATGTTCAAGGCGCTCCGAGATATCGTGTCCGTGTGCGGTGTTTCTGTGTGCGTTGCTCGAGCGCGTTTTGTATGTAGATTGTCTTCTGTAACTATATATTTTGTGCTGTTTGTCTTAGCTAAAAATAAAATCATGGGCTCTCGCCATTGGGTGATCACAATAGCACGACTTGCGACATATCGCTTTATGATGGGTTGGAAAGTATACAAGTTAAAATAGATGTTAAAACTATTACACTAAGGGTTGGACCTCATCTGGCAGCACGGAATCGCATTTTGTGGCAAGAGCGCGTATTTTGTGTCTTAGACATCTGGCGTAGACAAATTAGTATTAAATTTTTATTTTTTTAGAAGTAGGGCTCTGATCGCAGAAAACTGTTTTCATAAATACTTTCCATAATTAAATTCAACACCCAAATTTTCAAAGCTAATTTCATAAACTTTACAGAAACATTTCAAGGCGTAATAATAATAATAATAATTTATTTATTCAAAGACAACTTTTGGTCCACATTATATGTTAGTATCCCTTATTACTATGTTAGTTCAGACATGGTTCAGACGCTCAATAATATTAAACTGTTATACACTCTTTCCATAAAATAACATTGGTAATTCTTATAATCATTCATTAAAAATGTCAAATAAATAAAATATCATTGATTACAACTTAAAAATGTCAAAGAATTAAACGGCATGGAAACAACAAATAAAAATGTCATACAATAATAATAAATTGTCAGTAAATTAAATGTCATGGAATAAAGATAAAAATGTCATTCAAATAAAGTAAGTCTTTTACCAAATAATTAGTAGTCGGTCAAAATTATATTTTGAATCTGGAAGATTGTAGGGTGTTTTTAATATCGTGCGGTTCTGATCTCGCATGCGGGATTGCTCCACATGCGTAACCCCTGCAAACCTCTACGGTCCAGAGCAAGCGCTTCGCCTTGTCGTTTATACCACGTACATCGAGGGACTGGAACAGTTTGCCAGCTGCGGTTTTCCCGTCCGATTATAATTTAGGTGTCTTCAAGGCAAGAGTAAATAGGCTCTTAATAAACTAGTGCGCCTCACCATCAACGATTGCATCACTGCTTACCATCAGGTGGGATCGCAGTCAAGCACTAGTTTATATAAATTTAAAAAAAAATGTCCATTTCATTAAAGTATTTATTGTAATGCGTGAAATAACTACCCGGAACGTCTTTTTTGCCTTTTGAAATTTGCGGAGTAGCATACGTGATGAAATTCGCTCGATTTTAAAAACGCCCTTTAAATTAAATATGGCTATATTTTATGATCATATTTCACGAATGTTTCGAACGAAACAATGGACTAGTGCTTACAATAAAGAACTCTTTCAGCAAAGTTAGTTACACTGTCTTTCAAGATGGCAAAACAAAGGCTTTCACTACATGTCCTGCACGAATTACTAACAAGCAAAGTGGACAGCTAGACGAACGTGCCACCTTGCCACCCAGTGTACTTGGGTACTAACAACATTGAACGCTAAGGTGTAGTTCACACCGAAGTGTGATGCGATGCGACGTTGGATGCACTGTTTGACAATATATGCATACAGAACATATAAGTAGATAGATATCGCTGCGAGTGGTCAGCCACAATATGTCTCCGCATCACCCAAAAGTAGAAAATGTTAAGTATTTTTAACCGACTTCGAAGAGGAGGAGGTTCTATGTTCGGCTGAATATATGTTTTTTTTTTTGTATGTATGTTCACCGATATTTCGGTCAATTGTGGTTTTTTTTTTATTGAAAGGTTATGCTTCCAAGTTGGTCCCATAGAAATATTGTTATGATCTGATCATGAACTTCGAAGATATGGAACAGAACTCCTCATAGAATCATAGCAGAATTGTCGTAACAAGTAAAATTGCTTTGTTTATACGTGTAGTCGATGACTGACTGAAAGAAAAGGGGGAGGAGAAAGGGGGAGGGGGTAGATTCATGTAATATTTACCGTATTTGCGATTATAAGAATCGTTATGAGATGCACTCTGGCTATAAGGTAATTTATGTTTAGCTGAAGGGTAGGTACTTTTTAATGGTGCTACCATAACTAAAAAGTGAAAAATAAAAAACTTTTTACAAAAATAAATTAAACCGACTTCAAAAAGCACAAAATAATTTTAATTTCGGAAGTCGGTGTTAAATAACGAAGAGACAAGATTAGGTATGTATTATAGAAACACTGACTTCCGAAATTAAAATTATTTTTTGTTTTTTTACTGTCAGTTCACATTATCTTTACCATTACATTACATTTCACATTTCAAGTGGGCGAAATCGCTTGAAGTTTGACGGTTGAGAGAGGTAAATAGAAAGAGAAAACGTGTTGCATCACCCTAATACTGAAGAAAATAGCGTTGCAAAATCTTGCGAATTAATATCTGGGCTATGCAGGTCAGATAAATAGTCGCTCTTATTTTAAAATACTACTATTCCTTTGCATTTGGCTTCATACTCAAATATGGAAAAATACAACGAAGATGATCAGGATTGTTATAAACAAAGTGCGAATGAAAATGTGCATTTCGAAAATCGCTATAGATTTACATTTTGTTTAAGAGTCTCATCTTCGTGTCGCATCGCATTGCGTTTCGGTGTGAACTAGCCCTTAGATGAAGAACGCTTAGCAAACTGGAAATTGAATGTAGGTGAAGTCGTGCTGATGTCAAAGAAAAATGTAATATGTGCCAACCAGGTGCTCTCGAGTATGTGGACGTAAAGAGAGAAACGTAAAAATAAATAGTTTTGTTAGTGACGGCGACAATTTCCAGTTTCGAAATAATAATATCAAAGGAAGATTGTTGAAAATGGATCCAGCATTCTTTTCAATTGTAATAAACACACTAGCTTACCTCTCACAGATCAGTATCAGCCTGTTTTCATTAATTTATCTGTTTGCATAAAAACATAGACCAAATTACTTTTGTATTAGAAATCTGTCCATTCGAACGCCTCAGGAGAAATATAATTAGCACTCTAAATATGTTAGATGTAGGTATTATCAACAACATATTAGCAAAGCCTACTTCAGACGAGGCAAGAGTCTTGTACAAAATTTATCACAACCATTTAGAATAAGCTATAACTCAAAATTTGGCTACGATGGAGCGACATAGTCTCATTAAGACAAAGCTCCTTAAAAAAGATTTAAAAAAAAAATCTGTCCATTATTGGAGATTTAAAATATGTTGATATAATTAGAACTAGGTTAACGGGAAGTACTCTATGAATTTTGATTCCATTAAGTGCCGAAATACACATTTTTTGCGCCATAAACAGCCGTATCTTTTTTTTTTGGCTGTCTGAAAAAAATGGTGTAAAACTTCTTGGAATCAATTCAGTTACTCTGTCTGAACAAACGATATTCAGGTTTCTAAAAATAATGTTGTAGATATTTATTATATATCTTTCCAAAAGAGCTTTTTTTGTTGAAGAGTGTTCTCTCATTCGACAACACTACTTCGCAAGTTACCTTGTTATTTTAACTAATTACAGTCTTTACTTAAATTCTGCTAAATTAGGCTTCCCTTGTAAGATAAACAACGACCTCTTTTTGCATTTTGTTGGAGGACAATTTTAAACCGAAATGAGGGGTACTAGATTTAAACTAAACTTAGAATTACTAGCGTTAATAACATATAGGACAAATAGGTACTTATTCTAAAATGGATGTGACACACCGAACCTGGGCAATGTCTATTTGACAAAGAAGTGAAATGATAAAGAAGGAACATAGGTGTGTTTTTAGTCAGTAAAAGTCTTACACGCCCTCGCGCTCTACTCTAGACCAGCAGAAGTCATTGTATAATTTTATTAGTAATAGGATGACTGTCAGTCCATCCGTATGTCAGCAGGCAGAATCTCGTATAAAATTAAAATAAAGTTAAAAATTAAAAGGGGATCCCATACAAGAAATCTGATTTTATTGACGTTTCCACTTAATGTTAATATAGTAGTACGGAACCCTTTGTGCGCTTGTCCGACTCACACATGACCATTTTTTTATTATTATTATTTATCTATAGGCTTGCGTTTGAACACTATCTTATCTGATTTCAAGCGAGGATGTGGTCGATGGTCAAGAAAACTTGCCTAGACGTAACCTATTTACTATCTATAACTTAAAGATTTCTAGGTTTTAACTATCAGGAAACACAAACTCCGACCGAGAATTACGCTTCTTAGTTGCACGCACAATGAATGTGTTCCCAAAACTTTGCATCACCGTATGTGAAACCGGTGGTGCATCACATCTAGTGGCCCGATAATGGAGTGGACTGGGCAGTCTAAACAGTACCTCTCATAACATAAGCATAGCATAATCAGCCTTTTAATGTTCCCACTGCTGGGACTCAGGCCTTGGGAATGGGCCGTAATACACCGTGCAGGCCCAGTGCGGGTTGGTGGATGTCACATGCCTTCGAATACACTCCTTCCCAAACAACACATTATTGAAAAGAATTATTTGATTATTTCTTAGCAAAAAACCAAACTACCATGCAATACAGGGTAATTTGTAAAACACTGGCAACCTCGTAATATGTTTAGAACATCATAATTAACAACTACTGTTCTACGACTTTTTACAAAACATTTACCAAAAACGAACCCTAAAGATTTCGTTGTTTTATCTAACACATTTCAACTCTGTATTTTGCTATACTTATCTACGTCTGTATGACGCAACGCAAGCCTCCGCTATTGTACTATCGCTTGCCTCGCATACTCTTCGTAATATTTAGAGTTAAAACGTTTAATTTAAATATTTTTATTTTTGTATGAAAATCTGATGAACTAAAATTTGATACATATTAAAAGTCATAGAACTAAATTTGAAAAAATTGTTTTAGTATCATAGTTCTGACAGGTTGCCAGTGTTTTAAAAATAACCCTGTATAGACATGAAGTTTATAAATAGCTAAAAATAGTCTATTTTGCAGTTTATAAATTACAGTTTACAAATACAAATTACAGTCAACAAAGCCTTCAGGAAGTGATTGAGTTCCTATTAAAAGTTTAAATTCAATATTAAAGTCAACGTCCTACTTTTAAAGTTATTAAAACTTACTTAAATCCCAACTTAAGTACGGAAACGAATTCCTGTAATTATATTGGCACGATACAAAAGTCAAACTTATTTCTAACTTTCTCGGAACTAGAATTGATAATCAAAATCATATTAGATGTTGGTTTTTGTGTGTGTGTTATACACCGCTGAATGATCGTTTTAATCCCGTGGAGGGTCGATCCGGTACTTGAAACACTATCGATTTGTATCGATAAAATTAAATTATTTCTTAGCTTAGCGAGTTCAATGACCTGTAGGTAGTAGTCGGCGTTGCGTGCTAACTACCTACAGGTCATTGGACTCGCTCAGCTCATTGAGGCGCACGTGAAACAATACGCGCCGTCGACGATTTAGGCTCAGTCTGGACGGTTACCGGAAGGTCGGACGGCGAGTTATCCATTGCTTGCTGTCCGCAAGCCCGCGCCTACGGTGACCGGAAACCTGGCGGCTGGGGCATGAGGACCAACCCTCGCACATGCGGCCGCCTCCTTTGCTAGCATTACTGTTTCACAGAAGGAGGCGACCGCCTGAATATTGTGTACTTGGTTTGAAAACAATGTTTTGACTTTGACTTTGACCTTATTAGAAATAACATTACGCTGGTACACATGCCACAATATTATCACTTACCCAGCGGTGACTGTAACATATCCCATGATATTTGATCAACCCACAGATTAAAAAGGTTACAAATCCAACCCCGCATCCCCGATAACAATTACCTACTTGAGCAATATAAATTGCCTGCCACGGTCCGTTGGTTAAACCTTCTGTTTATTATTCCATTAATTTCTCCCCATTTCAAGTAAACAAATTAAAGCTTGAACTGATAAAATTATTCCGTATAAACTTTTGGTTCACAAATTCAGACGAATTCTCTTCTTAATTCACTTTGATCTGACGTTTTGTAAATCAAAGTTATTTTACTTGTACTGAAATGGTATTTGATAAAGTAACTAAACTGCTGTTAGCCTTTTCCGCTCGATAAATAAATTAGAGTCTAAAATCTATCATATAAAAATAAATGGTTAAATGTGTTGTTAAGCGCAAATCTCGAGAACAGCTGAACCGAATTGTGAGGAAAAGGTTGTTATTGAATTAAAAACGAAAATTAGGGTAGTGTAAGGTACAATAGGGTAAAGTAGGGTAGAGTAGGGTAGAGGAAGATAGAGTAGGGTAGAGTAGGGTAGAGTAGGGTAGAGTAGGGTAGAGTAGGGTAGAGTAGGGTAGAGTAGGGTAGAGTAGGGTAGAGTAGGGTAGAGTAGGGTAGAGTAGGGTAGAGTAGGGTAGAGTAGGGTAGAGTAGGGTAGAGTAGGGTAGATTAGGGTAGAGTAGGGTAGAGTAGGGTAGAGTAGGGTAGAGTAGGGTAGAGTAGGGTAGAGTAGGGTAGATTAGGGTAGAGTAGGGTAGAGTAGGGTAGAGTAGGGTAGAGTAGGGTAGAGTAGGGTAGAGTAGGGTAGTGTAGGGTAGAGTAGGGTAGAGTAGGGTAGAGTAGGGTAGAGTAGGGTAGAGTAGGGTAGAGTAGGGTAGAGTAGGGTAGAGTAGGGTAGAGTAGGGTAGAGTAGAGTAGAGTAGGGTAGAGTAGGGTAGAGTAGGGTAGAGTAGGGTAGATGTACGCGAAAAAACTCACGTTTATTGTATGAGAGCCCCACATAAATTATTCCATTATTCTGGTTTTAGTATTTATTTTTATAGCAAAAATAAAATGTCTACTGTTAAGCTATCACGGTTCATAAAATACAGTCAGGTGACCAACAGACAAACAGCGGAGTGATAGCAAAAGGGTCTGGTTTCTACCCTTTGGGTACGAAAGCTGAAAAAATAAACATCAGCCAGCAATAAACATAATAAAGAAAAACTTGCAATGTCCACAGTATTTATAATATGCATATAATTTATTTATTTTGTCGATTGTACTTATATATCTTTGCTAGTGTTATCATAAATAATGCAACCACAATAATGGAATGAATTGAGTAGTCTTTTGTTTTTTATTTCATAACTACATTAAAAGCAATGCCCCAAGGTTTACACAGTTTGATAATAAATTCAATACAAACATGCTTCGATATTTCCAATTCTATCATCACACACTCTAATAGATTTGAAAATTTTCCAACAATGTATTTTCTTATTTACCTTGTCGAACTATGAATATAGGTAATGAAAGGAAATACTGTGTTTGACGCAAGTGCACCTGAAGATCACAGTCAGTATTTTTTTTAATTTCAGTAACGGGACTCAAAAAAACGCCAGAAGCGGCCACAAAAAACATGCTAGAAGCAGCCGAAAAAAACAGCTGAAACGCGCGACACCTATTGTGTCCGGTGAAGCTTGAAGCCGCTTCAAGCGCTTTTTTGTGGCGGCACCGCCGGACACTTTTTCTTCTTCCTGCCCTTGTCCCATTTTATTAGGGGTCGGCGTCCGAGCCACAAAAATAGGCCGCCTAAAAATAAAGCTTGATGTGGCGTTTTTTTAAAGCCCGTGTGTGGGGACAGTTCTGTATTATTAGCTCTAGAATAGGATTTCCTTGATTTGGTTTTATAGATTACTAGTAGATATAGATTACTGGCGGACTTTCAAAAGCATCTTTGATTTTGGCTGTACTTATTATTGTTAGAACAATCTGGCAGTAACAAATACAACAAAAATAAAACCAAGCAAGTGCGAATCGGATTCGGGTATTGAGAGTTCCGTACAAACTTACCTATGAAAACTAGTTCAATTTGCAAATCTAGTCTCAAAGATTTTTACGAATCGCAAAAAAGTTTTTTTTGTGACGTAATGACAAATTTACAGTTTTCGGATTTTTGAAACCTTTTTTTTTGGAGACCTTACTTCATGCTAAATTTCAGTTTTCTAGAACAACGGAAAGTACCCAGTAAAAAACTAGCCAAATCGCCAACGATTTGGTCCAAACCCGCTCTCAAATGTTACGCCCATTATACATACATACATCATTTGATTTTTATTTTTATTTACATAAAAAAATACCCATCACTGTCATATAGGGTATAGTATAGTTCCTGCCCTGGTAGACCGCCTTTAAGACCCTACCACTTAGGCAAGCTTAATGAAGCTTCATTTGGAGATATTTATTACAAGCTCATTACACGACAAACGAATTACTCATTATGTGTACCACAGATTGTCAAGTTACAGTAAATTAGAACAGAAAAAAAATTGCTCTATACAATTATACAGACTCATTCAGAAATATTTTCTGCCAACCTGCGAAGGCAACCTTTTTCAACATACAACATACAAAAATATCGTAAGGGGTGTTTTTGGAGCCGAAACGTCTTCATTGGGTCCGCTATACCTTCACAATAGAACATAAAATTTAACGACTATCCAACTTTTTGGAGACAATTGTGGAAAATTCCCGAATTTTATTCGGCGAAAGTCGGGGGCCCTCAAGTGTCAACAGCTTTGACTTGTTTTTGAGATTATACGGTTATGGAAATGACGTCGAGGGTTCTAGCAAAAAATATTTGTTTTAACAATTGTCAGTGTTGTTTTCTTCCTGATTTTAGTGAAGCGAAAATGTTGGGTACAAATTGTAGGGCAGTTGATGTATTGTTGTGGAGGTCAAAGCTCTTGCTTTAGGGACAGTGTTTGTTTAAAAATATCAGGGACTGTTATCAAACCAGATCTTTTAGGTCCACGAAAATAATCTATCTGATATTCTATCAGCGATTGCCTTTTGGACTTTTTGATAATTGTCTTCCCAGATAAAATCACACTTCCTGGAAACTCCAGCATCTTTTAAATTAAAATGTTTATGGAAGTTAAAATAAAATTAATTGTATTTTTTTTTTGTCAACAGCATCAACCGAGGACAACAGCCGGCACCAAGAAGTAGAACTTCCAAAGATATCCCACGAAGCATTGCTCATGGACCGCCTAGCCCAAGAGCACCAGGCGTACCCACCAGACCTCCTCGCATTCCCTCTGAGAGGGGCTCAAGTCTCCCCAGCAGGAGGACCCTCGCAAGAAACAGAGAGTCCAATCAAGTCTCCAGTCTACGGAGTGACAGCTATCAACCCTGCCCTTTACAGCAGGTTTCAAGGCCAAAACTTCCAAGGTTCCATTCCTCTCATCAGTTCCAAAGGCTACGTTACATTGCCGAGGAGACCGAGAATGGTTCCAGATAACAGTCTTCGTCCACAAGTATTCTCAACACTAAATGGAGTCATACCATACTATGATACGTTCAATATGAGGTTCTTCAACCACGGAGGAAACTACTACAGTTTGAACAAAAGTGAAATAGATTTGGGTCCTATAGGGAAGATGCCTTCGTATGTTGATGATGAAGAACCTGCTCCATCTCCTGCGCCGGGGACTCCTCATGCTACGATCCCTAGGAACAGCTTGAGTTCTCCAAACATCCATAACCAGCTCCTGACTTTGCAAGCGATGTCTGTGAACCAGATCATCAAGTCGGAACAGAGGCCTTTGAAGGTGACCCTTGCTGAACACGAGGGTTTGCTGAGGAATCGTGACTTTAGATCGGGTTATTCGGTGAATGTTGTTAGTGGGACCCTAGGGAGGTCCAGGACTGCTCCCAAACCACCCCCTAAACCCAGAAAGAAGGTTGCAAGTGAAGTGAAAGAACCGTTTTTAATGAACGCTGGTGAAAACGCGACCCAAGTGTAGATTATAATTATGGTGATGTATGAAAAGTTTTGTAAAAAGGTAATTTTAGAAGGGAAATCGAATTTGGTATTAAAATGTTTTGTTAAGGGGTCGGCGTTGTTTTAAGTTTAAATTAGTTTATCAATTCCGTTGGAGCGGATGTAAACAGTTTTCCATTTAACGGTCTAAAGTCAATATTCAAAAGGCCTTTATGTAGTTATATCTATATTAGCATATTCTAAATGATATATTTATTTTGCAAATAGGTTTTTCACTTTTACCTTCAATTTAAACTCCATGAGGCCGGTGTTTCCTAACTACCTTGAGAAGAAACACCAAAACAAACTCAATGGTCAAAGTCTCTTTTAAAGTCCTTACAATAAACATCTAATGGTCAAATTTTAAGAAAACCATGCAGATTGGTATTTAATATGGTCTTTTGAGGAAAGTACTACACAGATTTGAGTGGATCTATCCAATCAGTGCTAAATTTATCAGTATTTGTGTAGCTGAACTCAGGACTACTAAGGAGCTCAACGACTTGACGAACAATACCAAAGAAAAGACAATTAGGCCGCATAAAGTACTGAAAACAGTCAGACATTATGTTGTTATTAAAAAAAACTAACACACATTATCAAACAAAAAAGTATATATTAAAAATTAGCTTTTGCCTGCAGCTTTACCCGCATACATAAAATATAGCCTATGTCACTCAGGAATAAAGCAGCTTTCTATCGTTGAAAAAGATGTAGCAATCGGACCAGTACTTCCAGAGATTACCTCCTACAAACAAAAAACCGTGTAGATGACTGATTTAGATTAGCTTTCGATAATTTTCCAAGTAATAAACACAATAATAATCACAAAGGTCTACTAATTAAGTTCGGTGGCAGCAGAGGATGCAAAAAAAACCGATTTTATTTAATAAAGTTTAATTAATAATGGAAAAATTACAATTATAATTTAAATCTAGCTAATAACTAAATATGTATTATCGAGTCAACGATTGACCAAAAAGTGCAGTTCTCATGCATGTCGAAATTGGCGGCGGCTCCCAGAAACGGTGTCGGCATCGTTCGACACGAGGCACGTGTGCTGCGTCAGCTCCTGGGCGTTTGTGCAATATGTTATTGTGTGGATTCAAGGCAATGCATACTATAGTGATTTGCCTCGGCTATGCTTGCGTAACACCTCCCCCCGTAGAACAGCGACTATTGAAGACCTTGGTCGTAAATTGCGCTGGGAGATGATCCTTGTCCCTTTGAGTTTCTGGAACGGCATAGATGCTGTGCTGCTGAACTTCCTTGTCGTTGGGAGATTCTTTCTTAAGCTTGGTCTGTTTCAGATGATAACGCCGATAAATGAAGTAGGCGATTAGTGCACATGCACTCAGCAATAACGCATACAGCGGTATAGTTGTATGATAGAGGCTGCTATTTGACTGTGTGTCGAAGTGTACCGGCGACTGCAGTGAAATCTCCTTATTGGTTGCGTGTAGATCATCCAAGTTTATAGAGTTGAGTTTGAATAACGGGTATGCTGCTGTGCTAGGTACATCTTCTTTAGGGACATCTATTATCTTCAAGGCTTGACCTTTCAATCGGTCATTGGAGTTTGAGATGGTGAACTCTGTTGTCTGAATGAAGCAGTTGTGAGGAAGTATGGCGAGGTAACTTCCTTGCAGTAACTTGTGGAGATCTTGTTCACAGGACAGGCGTACTTTCGTTAGAGTCGGGAAATTGATGGTGTAATGGCGGTCATCGAGTTTCTCGTAGGCTGGTTTTTGAAGAGATATTGCGACTGGTTTGCATTCGGGAAGTCTCTGCTGCTGTGTGATGAGGGTTCCAATACAGTCCGGCGACGTTCGGCTTTGTACGTTGTGTATCTCTTCACATAGATACCCTTTAGTGGACTTCGGGCATTCAGCCTCTATGTACTTGAAATCTTTCGAATGGATCGCAAGGAATTGGAAGTGAGGGACAAGAACCTCATGGTTCTTGTTAGGAACCATGGATATTTTGTATAGATCATATGTCTGGGGCAGGATGATCGGGAATTTGTAGACTATTACTATTTCATTACCTACATAATATGACCCTAACTGTATGACGTCATAATATTC
Organism: Mythimna lalbum; assembly: GCA_949319445.1. NCBI lineage: Eukaryota > Metazoa > Arthropoda > Insecta > Lepidoptera > Noctuidae > Mythimna > Mythimna lalbum. The sequence continues at coordinate 4,129,083 of OX439357.1, read as the reverse complement.
TCGAGCTCCTATGTCTAATACCTTACTACTACCATATAGCATAGTTAATTTACTTATTATGGATCTAATGGTGTTTAAACTAATGACGTCATGGTGTGCTGTAGACGTCCGTATAAACGCTAGTACGTTCTGTAACTTTGATATTTCTCGCGACAACCTGTCAACGTTATCACTAACTATTAAGATGGTTTGTCCTAGGTGAGCGTAGTGAATTAATTCATGATTTCCCTTCTCTAGACTCTGACTCATGTTTCTAACTAAAGCTGTTAATCTACTTTGGTTATCTACCATGTTATCTATTATTTTAGAGTGCTGAGTTATCCAAGTTTTGGTTAGACTCACGTGATTGTTAAATTCCGTTAATAATTTATTTTCATTGTCTTGAAGAGATTTTATCGCATTATTAAAATGTATTGCGTCTGTATAATCAAGGTTACCGGTTATGCTTTTGACGACAGAACCGAGACCATCTACGAGACCTCTTTTAGAACGAGTAGTTTCAAATGATTGCAATTGCTCAAGGACGCTTTGAAGCTGATCCTCTAAGTATTCTATATGAGGCTGGAATAAAGAAAGGCTTTTATTGTTAAGATCGGGACTTATTTCTTTTAATTGATTATGAACGACATTAACCTTATCTTGTAATTCCTGAAGGTTAACGTGTTGTAGAAAGGAATGGTAATGAGATATTATACTGCAGGGACCTAGTTTAAAGGGTAATACACCTGGTCCATCGTCGAGATTTTCAAGTTTTATCTCCTGTGTTAGAGCCGAACGCAGGAGCAGATGAAGTACTAGGAGAGTCCTGCAACAATTGGGCGCTTTTAGGCACTCTCTTTAACCTGGATTTAGCAACTGGTCCACGCTTTTTGCGCGTGTATATATGTATTGGTAAGTCAGTCATGACAGTGTCTTGTGTATAGCGGGGTGCTACCTTCTGTCGAGATGCGAGGGGGTTTTTCACAAATATTTGTTGTTCGGGTGAGTACTGGTTTTCCGTTTCTCTAGACCTATTACGAGCATCTATTAAATCTTTGCGTTGGGTCAAGCTAGACTCGTGAATTAAATTATAGGCATTAGTCATTTTGTTCTTATGTTCTACTGTATACTGTTGTAACAAATGGGTGGTCAAATCTATGTCCAGTGGGTCACGTGGGTCGAAGTGTCCTGTAATAACGTCGATTGGTTTACATTTTGTTAAACTGTGTATGGAGCTATTGTAAGCCAAAAGGGCATAATTTATTAGGTTTAAAACGAGTTCATTTTTTTGTTCCACTTTTAAGATACGTAGGTGTTCCAAGATTGTTGAATGGAATCGCTCGACAATCCCGTTTTCATTGGGAGTGTGAGGTGCTATTTTATGGTGCTGGATTTTATGTAGTCTTGTGAATTCGGCAAACAGCTGGTTTGTAAACTCTGGTCCGTTGTCTGTCACTACCGTATACGGTACTCCATGATGGGTACAGAATTTTAATAACGCTTGCACCACACTTACTGCTGTCCCATCTCTCAGGTAATATGCTTGAGCATACTTTGAGAAAGCGTCAACGATAGTGAGGAATTTCTCGCTCTGAATAGTTAACAAGTCTAAATGAATGATTTCAAAAGGTTTGCTTGGTGGAGGGACAAGACGGTACTGTTGTTTTAAAGGGTGTCGGTCATACTTAGCCTGGCCGCAAACTGAACATTCATTAATAAATTTAGTAATGTGCTCTTTCATTTTAGGCCAGAAGTACTTGTGAGTCAGGGCCAGGTAGCATTCATTTATGCCTCTATGATTTGTCTTACCGTCGTGATATTTGTTAATTATTTCTTGTTGCCTTAGATATTCTCTTACATTTTCGAGTTCGATTTTCGCGAGTGAAAGGTTCATAGCTGAATTTTTGAATGTCTTTTGAATGATTGGGATAACTGTATACATTGCTAATGGAGGATTTATTAGCAGGCCTGTTTTGATTTTGGGATGAACATATTCTTTAATAGCGTTGATGACGTCTTCCTCAAGATTGGATTCCGACAGTTGAACGGCAGTGCGCGTGTGCGTTTCAAAGGGTTTTGTGACTGTTGGCCTCCCCTTGACGTCGCCTACAATAGTGAGTACTAACTGTTTAGTAAATTTGTTGAGTGGTAAATCTGTTATTGGTACTTCCAGAATAGGGTTTTCGCGGTCAGTGTGGACTGTCAAGGTGTTGGAGTCATTCGCGGCTTCTGAGGCTGTAATTGTCCTAGAGTCATCAGCTGATTGATTATTTTCGGATGGGTTTGCAACTATTGAGCTTATATCTTCGTTGTAAATCTCTAAGCGAGATAGGGCGTCCGCATTGGTATTAAATTTGCCCTGCTTATAAACTACCGAAAAATCGTATTCTGATAACTTTAAACGCCATCTTGTAAGCCTGGAATTAGGTTCTTTGAGGCTCATGACCCACTGCAGAGGCTTGTGATCGGTAATAATTTTAAATTTCCTGCCAAATAGATATGGTCGAAAGTATTTACAAGCCCATACGATAGCAAGCAATTCCTTCTCTATCGTGCTGTAATTAAGTTCACTTGAATTCAAAGTTCTAGAAGCGTATGCAATGGGTTTATCGGAACCTATTGGACCCTGAGATAATACGGCTCCCAATGCAATGTTAGAAGCATCAGTGGTCAATAAAAATTCTTTGGTAAAATCTGGGTATTGTAAAATCGGGTCATTTGTCAATAAGGTCTTACAATGCTCGAAACAGCTTACGTAATTCTGATCACAAACTATTTTAGACCCCTTTTTTAAGCATTGGGTCATGGGTTTGGTTATACGTGCAAAATCCGGTATAAATTTCCTATAGTATCCCAGTAATCCGAGAAAACGCTTTATTTCCGTGGTACTTTTGGGTAATGGGTAGTCTTTTATAACGCTAATTTTATCCGGATTTGGTTTAACCCCATCTTTACAGACGACATGTCCTAAAAATTCTGTTTCCATCTTCAAGAACTCGGACTTGTCCATTTGTATCTTGAAGTTGGATTCTCGTAATCTTTTAAAAACCTTTTCTAAATTAGTAATATGCTCTTGCAAGGATGTACTGAACAGGATGACGTCATCCAAATAAACCATACAGATATCCTGGAGATCTCTCAGAATATTGTCCATTACGCGCTGAAATGTTGCCGGGGAATTTTTTAATCCCATCGGCATCCTCAGGAATTCGTAGTGGCCATTTTCTACGTTGAAAGCAGTTTTGTGTATGTCAGCAGGATCTAACTCAACTTGATAAAATCCGCTGGCAAGATCGAGTGTACTAAAATATTGGCATTTACCTAATTTGTCTAATATGTCAGAAATATTCGGTATAGGGTACCTGTCGTCGATAGTTTTTTCGTTTACTTTACGAAAGTCTATCACAAGACGCCACTTGGTCTTACCAGAAGCATCAGCCTTTTTGGGGACCACCCAAATGGGAGAGCTCCACGCAGAGTCCGAAGGCCTGATTATATTCTGCTCGAGCATCTTATTAATTTGATCTTTAACTTCTTGTTTGTGAATGTACGGGTATCTGTAACTTTTAACATGAACGGGGATTTCGTCTGTCGTCCTAATCCTATGTTTTATTTTATTAGTAAACGTAAGAGGTTCTCCTTCGAGATAAAAAACGTCGGAGTACCGGGCACACAAGGTTCTTAGATTTGCCAGTTCTTCTGGATTTAAGTGATCGGTCCGAAGGCGCGACAAAACTTCCTCCGTACGGTTACTTAATTGATCTGCATGTTCGCTCTGTACATTAAATAGTTCAGCAGTAACGGGACGGTCCATAGAGAAAATTACGTCATTAGGTGAATTATTTGAAATTTGTACCCAACCTCTATTATTTTTTACAGTGGTAAAACAGTCAGAAATTAAACAGTTACTAATTATCTGATCGGGAACAAATACATCGCCGTCGTGAGAATTTATAGGTAACTTTACTAATTTAGACGTCTGAGCTGGTATGATTTCTTCATAGATATTAGCATTGCGGGAGTCATACATAGTAATGGGTATTTCCGTGTTTCTAGTGACTAATTTTTTGTTTCTTAAGTCAATGTTAGTGCCCCATGAATCCAATAAATCAAAACCGATTAACCCATCAAAATAATTATGGAAGTCTAGTATAAATAAAGTGATATTTCCCTCTTCTTTAAATTCGGGGAAACTAGGCAAAGTTATCGAATAATTATTTTTATAAACGGTACGCACATTAGTCACTTCAAACGGACTGTAGTTGAGAGGCACATTAGAAAAATATTTTTCAACTGCTTGCGGTGATATAAACGACTGGTTCGCTCCAGTGTCTATGAGAAATTTTAAGGGCGGGTTATGGATTTGAATGTAACCAAGTTGTCTCTGTATGTTAAAATTTACGTCTATTTTGGCTTTTCTGATCCCGAGGTTTGGGGAAAATTTTCGTCCTGTTTACGGTTTTCGTTTCCGGTTTCATCATTTGGTTTAATTTCCTCTACAACTGGGGTTTCGTATTGCCCATAGTTAAAATAAAAGTTTAGGTATTCATGGTAAGCGTCATAGTCTTGGTTATAGGCTGCACAAACTAAATCATAATAGGGATCATAGACACAATCATAGTTGTTAACTTCACGCGTTTTAAAATAATTGGTAGGTGGCGGATTGCCGGCTGTACGCCAGTCGTGTCCTGTGGAAGGTAACGGTCTAGGCACAAAGTGGCTGACGCCACTCATGGGACGAGGCGTACTATTATAATTAGTGCTTTGTTGCGCGGGTGCACTATTCGGAAGTCTAAAAACGTTGCCCTGAGCATTATGATTTGGAGGTGGTGCTCGGAACATCTGTTGAGTCCGAGTGGGGCCACGAGGAAACTGTAATTGAGGCATATTTTGCCGCCAACCTTGATTAGGTTGAGGAAAGAAATGCTGGGGACGTGGGAAACCAGGCGCGCTATTATACATCTGTGGTTTTGAGGGACCAGGCATGCCCATTGTAGGGAGTTGCTGCATGAACTGGTTTAAAGGTAGGTTAGAGTTAGGCTTGGAAGGCTGCTGATTACTATCTTTTTTACTGGACCCGCTTTCGATGCGCTGCTGCATATAAAGTGTATTAAGCTCCTCCTGAACAAACTCGAGTGCTTTTTCCATCGTCTCGGGACGCATGCAACGAACCCTAGAGCCTAAAGGATCTTTTAAACCGCGTAAGTAACATTGTAGGGTCAATTTTTTATAAAGGTCTCGCTTCGCTGTAACTGTAGTAGACACGGTTTCATGTAATGTGACGTAAGTCATGATTGTGCTAAATAAATTCTGGCAGCGCTCATAGAATTCCTGTGGGGTAGAGGACCCCTGAGTCTGTAGAGACAAGTCGTTATATAAAGCGGTCTCGTCGCGATGATCAGCGAAATTATTAATTAGCGCGCTTCGAATACCAATCCAATTCTCGGGAATACCGTTACTATTTATTAATCGAGCTGCAGAACCTGTAACCTTGTTTAAAATGCCATTTATGAGTGCTAAATTGGTTAACTCATTACCCGGTTCAGTTTTGAAATATGCGAGTACTAGTTGGTCACAGAGATTTACAAAACGCGTCAACACGTTAGGGTTGCCATCGAATTCAGGCAGAATCCGGAGCGAGTTAAAAATTTCGCCCACCTTGTCGTGAGACATATTCGTATCCGATAAAACTGATTCACCTAACTGTCTATACTCGTCTATAGCAGTAAGCCTATTTAGCCTACTACTGCCTAAGCTAGGATTACGCGACACTCTTGGGTGAAAAATCTTGAAACTAATTATGTAAAAATGCTAAAAGTAAATCATACACCCCCAATAAAATATTACTAGAATAATTGCAAAGAAAATAGTTGTAGCAAACGATAGGTAAGGATCAAGGTTAAAAATAGGACAGTAAGGACTTGAAAGATTCAAAGTACTTACAACATGGTCTTCTTTGCCGAATCGATGTCTGGATTCACCTCCGCTGGCGCCTCACGATGTATGTAGATTCAGGATACTCGAGAATCGGTAAGTCACGCGGGACTTCGGTCCGATTTTAGGGGAAATCTTGACGCGTCACGTACCTAATATGCTCTGAGTATCCTACCGGCTGCGCCAATTAAGTTCGGTGGCAGCAGAGGATGCAAAAAAAACCGATTTTATTTAATAAAGTTTAATTAATAATGGAAAAATTACAATTATAATTTAAATCTAGCTAATAACTAAATATGTATTATCGAGTCAACGATTGACCAAAAAGTGCAGTTCTCATGCATGTCGAAATTGGCGGCGGCTCCCAGAAACGGTGTCGGCATCGTTCGACACGAGGCACGTGTGCTGCGTCAGCTCCTGGGCGTTTGTGCAATATGTTATTGTGTGGATTCAAGGCAATGCATACTATAGTGATTTGCCTCGGCTATGCTTGCGTAACATACTTAAAAACAAATGCTTCTAAAATCATGCCATTATCGACCATAATGACTCTAATGTTCCTATTATCGTTCTCCCGATAGTTTTCCGGTACTTATAATGGTGCAGTTTCTCTGTGACTGTTATTCTGATCGTTTGGGTCATCAAAAAGATATAATAGTAAAATGAAATGCTTTGTATATCAATGAAAATGTTAGCTGAGATTTTTGGTCGTGTGAAGTCTTGAATGCTTTTCTGTCATTACATTTTCAAAGGTTAAAATTGCTGAATTAGCTACCTACGCTTGGCTGACTATTGATGTATGGTTGATTTGATAATAGACGAGAATAGGTTTCAATTTATGTAGATTCTATTTTCGTCTTGAATTCACTTCCACTTCCAATAATATACAAAACACTGCAAAATTGATTTATTTTGGTCACGTTACAACCTCAGGTTCAGTTGAATAAGCACTTGTTGACTGGCATTTATAATGATAATAATAACACCTGAGGAGGCTCTCGTTAGGCTGTTGGAGTAAGGGCCTGATCCAGAATGCAGTACTCCTGGACACAGCGCGCATTATTAGGAGATTCCTCACTCAGTAGCCGTGACCACCGTTATTTTGGAGCCTGTTCCCGATGTCGGTGGTTTTTATTATTATTAATTTTTTTTATATGTTTTGCACCTGTTGGACAGGAATAAAGAGATGCTCACAGCATCTCTTTATTCCTGAGTCCTGTTCTTCAAATATAGCCCTTTCCGTTGACTTTTGGATCGCTTTAAGCCTTCTAAAAGAGCTCATTCTGAGTGAAGCCATATGTCATCACTAGTTACGTAGACTGGCCATAGACATTCGTCTTGAGACACTGTGGTATGTTGGATGAGAAAATACCGCGCGACATCCCGAACACTACCCAGCCGTGTCGGATTTGACAATTGACCTCTTGTCCCGAATCTAATATTCAAATCAAAAAAGTTAAAAAACTGTATCGTAAACCTGTGGCTTACAAATTTCGTGCAAATATTTTTGAAATAACAAAGTTAGCATGACTTGGAAATCTGGCGATCCATAAAATTAGATGACGTCATTTTAAAACCAAATTCGATTTGCCTTGGTAGCTGTACGAAGTGGAGTTAGTAATAGAGTTTATATACTATGTTGCTTTTATAAATAATATGTTATAGGATCAAAATCTTAGTACCTACTCAGCGAAATCTGCAGTCAGAGTTATCAATGAGCCGTCAATATCTCTCTAGGGACACGAGTTAACCTCTAATTTTTAATTACGTAAAAAGTTTTTTAGAAAAGGTCTTGTAATCATTTAAGTAAAGTCTCAATAAATAATATTCATAAACAGCAAAATTATTAACGTTTGTATATATCCCAAAATTATCTTTCAATTTATGGAAGTATTGATTATAAAGAAATGAATGGCGATCAGAATGGGAAAACACTGCACATATTTTTCTTGTAGCAATTATTTTGAATGCTTGATTCTATTTTGAATTTACCAAATACAAAAAAAATCGGAGATAGTTTTGGGATTTAGCTTTTTTTACTTATGATTACACAAATATGATCAGTAACGTTAGAGCCTCTTTTTTGTAGTAATTAAAAATAATGGTATAAATTCACCAGGTCCTCAGAAACTGATTGGTAGGCGAATTACAGCATAATAAGCCTACAACGTTTCCAATACTGAAACGCAGAGTGAGAGATAATTGGCTGTACTTTACCAAGCGGGCCCTGTACGGATTGGTAGATGTCATTATGTCGTAGCTATATTGTAGAATTAATTATTTCATGATTTAGTTGGACATTTATCGTAACGGTAGGCCACTTCATAAAGTGCCTAATTCTGGTTAGCCAGTTCATGAAATGCCCGATTCTACAATATAGATGATATAACAGATGTCATATGTTCTAATCTAAATTATGATTTGGAACAGAATACGGTTCATTAATGACTCTGACTGAGACAGTAAAATATTTATGTTATATAAAGTAAAAAAAAATGTTAAAAACCTATATCATTTAAGTTAAGTTTTTAAAGTTTATTTTAATTTTGCTAAGACTGTATTTAAACTCTTATGACCAGTAAACTCATAGAAAATAGTGTAAAATAACTATGTATATTCACGATAAAATCTATGTTTCTGGATTTAATATAATATTCCTGTAAAACTTTAGTTTGTCAGATGAATGTTTTTTTTTACCAATATTCAATTTACAAAGAGGAAAAATATTTTATGCCATTCGCGGAGTTTTTATTCAGACATTCTGTACTATTTTTTTTCTGAATCTATAAATGATAAAAGGAAAAAATACCATGCATTGCGAAAAAGCAATAAATAAACAATTTATTTGTGAGTCAACATGCAAAATCACTTTATTTCAACTCCAGTCACTATTTGAATTATGGCATAAAAAAATTCAGCCATTTTAATTGAAAAACACATGACGTAACAAATTGAGATTCAATATTAACGTGTAAATATCGAGGGTGGGCATTTGAACTCACACTCGTCCACAGAGTAACGGAATACAGAAGGTTGACGCAATACATATAGTTTTGGAAACATCCAAAATTCGTCTGAAATATTTGATTCCGAATTTCGATGTACCAATTTTCAAAAGTACGAATTTTATCACCTGTTTTATTAGTGGACTATTTTGGTAAGGTAAGAACAGTGATCATTAAAGATCCTCTCTTGTTTGTTACCTATAAAAAAAGATAACTTATAATAATATATGTAATTCAGTTTTACAAGAAATTAATTGGTACTTCTATAACGGGCTTCGTATTTTTGTTGTTCGTTCGGAATTGAAAATTTTAAATTTATAAATTCCGAAATTTCAATTATTAGCAATTGAAATTTCGGAATTATAAAAAATAGGATAAACGATAAATCGGAGTTGTTTTGTTAGGAATTTTGAATCTTTTGGTATTATAAAAATCTGTATTCTGAAATTCGTATTTGTGTCAGACAGAATAGTTAATTTTATTACTTCCTCTTTTTACTGGTGGAGGCTTTTTTTCTGTAGTAAATCTCGCAATTTGATCATTAGAACAAAGCAACATTAGAATAACGCTGCCAAAAAAAGGTAAGTTATTAAATATATGTACTTGAGCGATTTTTAATACAAATGAATTATTATTTATTACACAGGTTGCCTGAAACATTGAGTAATTACCTTTAGGAAATTAGTTACCAGTAACTTGGGAATATTTGGACCTTCTGTATTTTTTTATTCTGTGGCATGAGCTCGCAGAGAGCGACCGAGCTTCGAAATGTCAATATTTGAATCGTTGAAAATAAGCCTTCACTGAGATGAGATGGTTTTCACTAAGCCCTTTTTGGCGTTGAATGTTTTGCAAATATTTAAAATAAACTTTGCCATAAAAATAATATAGGTGTTATTTATTAGGAGTTATCATTTTTAAAGGTTATTTGCTTGAAGTTTGAGTGTTTTTAAATTTATAATAAGGTGTAGTCGACTTTGTAATTTTGCAGTTTTAAGGTTGTAAGTTGATTGCCTTAGGATGCAAAGGGTGACTGAAAAAACATACTAAGCAGGTTTAAGTCTTTAAATATCTTAGCCCTTTTCACAGATTTTTTTTTCGCGGTGGTAATTTCATCTATTGACATGACATGGTGCGAGGGAACACTGCGCGCCGTCGACGACTTGGGCTCGGTCCGGACAGTTACCGGACAATCGGACAGCGACCTACCCATGACTCGCCGTCCGCAAGCCTGCGCCTACGGTGGCCGGAAATCGGGATCGGAACCCCGATCGGGAGCCCGGCGGCGGTCTTTTCACTGAGCTGATAAAATGACACTTCGTCTACAGCTTCATGTCGTTTTTTGCCATCCAAATGATCCATCCTTGTTTTTTGAGTGAAAAATCTTCAAAAGGCTTGTCCCGTTCTAGGGTGAAGCGACAGTACGAGTCAGACTATGACTTTACTGACTAAAAAACCCTTTGTGTCCTTCAGTTGCCCTTTGTATTCCTTGTATCCCAGGGCCACGGTAAATCTTGCAAGCATTCTCGTCTCTTCGGCTGAGGCGTGACGTTCGTTCCCTCTCGCGTGCCGATCCGATACCGTCTTCTTCGCAAGCACTACTGCTCCTCAAAAAGAAGCGACCGCTTTAGGTAGCTGACACACTACTGCTACCAGCTTCATTAACACGGATCACAGTCTTCCATAATAAGTCTAAGTGACGAGTGATCGACCTCAAACTAGTTGTCCAGTAGCTGTAGGACAGTAACCGTGGGCGAATATCTTTGCCAGTTGCTATCAATAGTGAACCGGGAGGATTTGACGTTTCAATTGAGTGGGGATCACGGAGGTGGGGATCAGCTATGCTCATCTAGTAATCCTTTTGAATGTCATAAGGGATATTATACATATATATATATTGGTGATTTATAAGTGGATGTTATTTAATTTATGGTACCAAGGCTCCAGTAAATAAGCCAGGCAATCATTGAAAAAAATGGTATAAAAATGAAGTATCTAAGCTTGTAGTGACATCTATGACGCCACATAAGAACTAAAAATTCAAAATTCTGCTGATTAGACCGATGCGGTATTAGACTATTCCATGCGTTCATACCATATAGAACAGTACGAAATCAACTATTGAGGTGTTACCCCGACCAGAGATAAAACCAGTCTGGTCGGAGAATCTCCTTTTTCAACGGAGGTGATTATAGAAACTAATAATATTCCACAACTATCACACGCCGCCATCTAGTCTCAAGCTAAGCAGAGCTTGTGTTATGATTACTAGACAACTGATAAACATGCTTTATATATTTCTAAATACATACATATTACAGATAAAATACACCCAGACACTGTAAAGTATAGAAATAAAAAGGGTTGTCACATAGCTTTACACTAATTTCGAGCCAGTTCTCTACAAAGTGCGAAACTCCAAATAACTAAGGCAGACTTTTAGCAGCAAGTAAAAAACGAAAAAGGTTTCCTAATAATTGCTTTGGTGCTTTAAAGAAATGTGGGGTAATAAAATTATTATTTTTCATCGTAGAAACATTTTTACTCTTCAATCGTGATAATTAGAGACAATAGAAAGACAATGGGTGCGCGAACGCTGGCGTTTGCTCGGGGTTTAATGAATTGATCGAAAGAACGAGAAAAATTACGTCTTTAGCTTTGATTTATGAATTTGCTAATATGAAGGCTTATTTTTGATGTTACGTCATGTAGGTGTTATTTTTTACGTTGTGTAATCAAATTACTTCTTCCGCTCTGGAGTGCAGTGTTCCACTGCTTTCCAATTTGCGTGGATCATAGTAAAGCTAAAGACAAACTGAGCACACGCATGGTTCGTTAGCATACGTAGCATACAGTGCGCAGGGCCATATGTTTGTTCAAGCTCTAGAATTTGATTGAAAACAGATGACTTAGAAACAAACGGCATACGCAACGTTGTCACACGCGTCTCACGTAAATCGTGTCTTTTTAAAAAATTCAATATTTTAGATGTCATAATACATGGCATACGTGTCAGACGTGGCGAACGTGGCATACGTGGGCTCAACTTTTTTTTAGCTTTATTCTATCGAACAATCGGCAGCCCTGGCAAAAGTCATTTAAATAAACCTGACATTTATCTTTAAGTTACTATGTGTACAACTTATATTGTATTTTTTAAGGTTTTTTATGTCTGATCTATATTCGCAGCGCATGGATTCGCAAAAAAACGTGATTTCAATAACTTTTACGTATGTTTGTATTTGATGAATTTTCTCACAAGATTTACGGCAAACTTCATCAATGGCATGTGAACGAATATTACAAATGTATTATTATACCTTCTGAATACATTTTGTACTAACAGGAAATCTTAATATACCTGAGTGATTCGTTGAATCCGAGAGAATGTCTCATTCATCTGGCCTAGTTTTTTCTTTACAATTTGATATTTTTATTCGCATATTAGTTTTCCCCGAACATTAAATGTATCAAAGGCACTCATTTGCGCCCAATGGCTTACGACACAAAATATATAGGTACGAAAATTGGGCCAGATGAATGAGACATTATCCCGGTTTCAAAGAATCACCATCTATATACCCAGTTTATTTTCAAGGGTCAAATATGTAATTTAAAAATCAAAAGTTATGAAAAATCACCTGTTACCTTATTATATGTAATCGGTTTACTAAAAGTAGGTATTAATTATTGGTGCTTACGTAATTAATGAAATGAATTGCGTAAATATAACCTTCCATGCTTGCTTATTTTTTAGATGGAAAGTGTAGGAACACAGAAAACGTGTGTAACCCTTTTTTAGGCCTAGTACTTGGTGTTAGGCGGAAGCGAGAAGCGACGCGGCATACTTACTTGGACTCTATGCTACCTCAACTGTGTTTTAATATGGTTGCATGCTGTGTCTATCGTAATATATTTGTACACTTGGTTTGTTTGGCCAAGTACATTTTTTAATGCAATGTATAACAATTGATGATAGGCCAATAATATGTTAATTTTAGTAAGAATAAGAATGTGTAATGCCTCTCGTCTTAACGATACGAGTAGTTTGCCATCTGCTCATACCTGTATAAGCTACGTAAGTGCGAGCGAAACAGACATAGAGACAGTTCTTTATGTGAGTATTATAAACGAATTTATATTTTACCAGCGAACAACTACGAAATTGTTAATAATAATTCGTTTATTTGCGTTATAGATCTATATTCTTTATAATTGACACATACCATTTCTTATATTTCAATTCAGTTTTTTTTTGTTTTTATTGTTGCCATTCATACTCATAGCACATCACCTCGTCTTGACCGTCTTGACACGTAAGTGTTGTCATCTGGTTTCTGCTCTAATCTGAAAACATTATAAATTCTGTCAAATCAAATCTGTAAGTTCTTTTGAGCCGGTTACAATTTTTACTATGCAGGAGTCGGATCCGAGAGACGCATCCAATTGCTCAACCTATTGCAATTTTGGCAAGGTTCTGTTAAAAAAAAAATATGTCAGGAACTTAATAGTCAAAATTATTTTAACATACAGGAGTAGACCGGTATAAAAAATGCCTAAAGCATTTAATTCACGTTTCTTACTAGTGCATAAAGTTTTAATATAATTAAATAAACCGTTCAAATTATGAAAAGTAGAGCAAATCATCCGCTCTCGCCCCCGCTTCCCGCCTCCGCTCTTTAACAAACAAGCAGCCTTATTTCTAACACCTTCGTCATATGATAAATGATCTCGGAAGGTGCGAATGACACATAATGGGATTGTATTTGATGGTTATCATCCCATAAAGTTAAGGGTTATCTGAGGCGAACAAATAGAGTGTCGTGATGATAATGTTTGACAAAATTATCTGTTACTAAAACATTAGGTAGTGTTTTATGTTTTTTTTTTACGGTGGGCAAAAATCATCTTATGACAACCCCTGCTCTTGGTTGGAGCGGGAGATAGTGTCAGACTTTTACTGACTAAAAACCCACCCCGTTCCTTCTAGCCTCTTCATACCAGAGCTCGAGCTTCTGTTCAGATAACCCTGGCCCCAGTAGGCTTCGACCCAGCTGGCCCCTCCTGTTGAGGCGAACAAATGGAGTGTCGTGATGATAATGTTTGACAAAATTGTCTGTAAATAAAACGTTGGGTAGTGTTTTATGATCTCCTTTGCTATTATTCTGATTATATAAAAGGCAAAGACCTGACTAACTTATTGCTTCATCAATGCCCAAACTCTTTATTTTTTATTATTGATAGGTTTGCGCTTTACCTGGTGGAAAGCGACAATGCGTGCAGAAACCTGTTCACTCTCGACTTAAAGATTCCCGGGTTGTAGCTATCAGGAAACACAGACTCCGGCAAGGAATTCCACTCCTTAGCTGCACGCACAATGAATGTGTTTGCACTCTTGTTTCTAGTATGCTGAAATTATCACAGACCAGATAAAGAACAGTATACTTCGTTCCAAAACACAATTCACGGATGTGGGCAATTCAGCTGCCAAATAAAACCAATTTTATTTGGCTTTTTAACTGAGCAGTCTGCGTCTGCCGAATGTCATATCAAAATTGGGCGAAGAAAACCATTGACTGGATCCTGAGCAACTAGAGCCGTTGACGCGAAAGGTCCTGAAGGAGATGGTGCTCGACAGCGTGTAGTGTCCCACGTGCTCCTCAAAGAGATGTCAGCAAACTGTAGGGGTCTAGCAAGACCGATACCAGCCAAGGCCGCAGGCATTTTCTGAAAAGGAAACCTGTAGTCTTAGAACGCAAAGGGTAACTAAAGGACACATGTGTGGTTTTAGGTAGTAAAAGTATGACACGCCCACGTGCTCCACCCAGAGCGTCAGAAGTTATTGGATCATTTCCCACCTTAAAAAAATAAGGATGATGGCGTGATGAGTTGGACTCTTACCTACAGGGTTGGCCAGAAGTAGCTTAGGACAGAGATGAGTGAATGAAAGAGGGCTAGGCGTAATCGGCGGCGGAGACCTCTCGCGCCAGGCCTTGGTTCAGGCCATGGTCCGGAGCGAGGAGGAGTGGCAGGCGGTCGCCTCCTTCTGCGAAGCAGTAATGCTAGCAAAGGAGAAGGCCGACCGCATCAGGCAACGGCGCCTTCGCCGCCGCCGGGATTCCGATCCCGATTTCCGGCCACCGTAGGCGCCACCGTAGCAGGGTTTGACATTGGATGATTTTCTCACCATAAAAAAAAATTAAAGAGGGCCTCCCTTTTGCCCTGCAGTGGGACACAAAATGCTCATAACAATAATAATAACACGCATGTATTAAAACCCCGAAAAAGGATAACAGCTTTACAGGATGATGTTCGCATGATTTTAAACCGATTCCATTTTTATTAACGTGCGGAATTCCGGCGATAAACCTCCTCATTACCATACCGTAATATCGTATTTCTGTGTACCTACACTTTCCGCATGCGTTTCAACGTTTAAAAATATAGCCTGTATATATTTACATAGTGTAAAATGTATAAAAGGTATATTTCCAAGTTTTTTCTTAAACATATAACGAAATTAAATATAGTTACAAATTGTTTGTGTACGATCAGTAAGGTCGCTTTGTCATTTGAGATGGATACAGCGGTTGAAATTATATATTTTTCTCGTAGATAAAGATATTGTTATATTCTTAGAAATCTTCCTTTCCTCTTGCAAGTTTTTTTATCCGTTTTTCTCTATGATTTCGTTCCAAATATACGTTGTCCTTGATACCATTTTGTGACATTTTCTATTTATGTGGAAATATACTAAATTGTAGGTCGATCGAGGAGATATTGTGATATTATTTTCTTAGTAAGTAGTGATATGTCATCGAAAAAACTAGACATAAATAATTTGATTTCTTTAAAGATGCCTAGTAAAAAAACAAACCACCTGTATCTATCTCAAATGCCAGTACTTAGATAAAAGAAATTTCTAAAAATTGTTTATTCAATGTAAAAATGTAAATATTAATAGATAATTCGAAATAATTTGTAAAATGATGAAGTATATGGTGTGTTGTGTAATATGGACGGACCAATAGTGTGGAATGCGATGCGAATGGTTTAATATTATAACGACGAAAATAAATACAATTTGAAATAAAAAATAAGATGTGTTTTATTTTAACAGCCTCTATGTTTTTCCAGCTGGTGCATAAGCCGATAGCCATATGCTCGCTAGAGGTAGCGAGCATGTGGCTATCGACTTATGCGCCGCGCTGTTTAATTAACAGCCTAGTTTTTTAACTAAACGGCGCCATTAAAATAGCCACCCGAATGATATTCAGCCAATAGACCCAGTACAGTGCAGGGAGCAGAAGTAACCCATTAGAAAAGCCCCGATTTACGAATCACGCGTTCAATTCCGCCCTGGCGCTTATTATTTTATGTGTATTAGTGCTTAACTAAATTGAGGGAGCAGTGGTGGCCGAGTGGTAATGGCCCCGACTTACGAGTTGTAGGTCGCGGGTTCAAACCCAGCCAGGCGCATTACTTTGTGTAATTTATTTCATCACCACTGCTCTCAAAACGGTGAAGGAAAACATCGTGAGGAAACCGGCATGTCCTAGAACCAAAAATTCGAAGACATGTGACATTCACCAACCCGCACTGGGCCCGCGTGGTGGATTACGGCCCATTCCCTCTTCTAGAGAGGAGGCCTGAGTCCCAGCAGTGGGAACATTACCTATAAGGCTGATTATGCTATGCTATTTATGCTACGCCCAGTACAGGTATCGGCATCCTTGGATAGACTGAGGGTTACACTTTCTGGCGTGTGACAACTGGGACCAACGAATGTTCTTTCGAAGTGACGGAGTGTTATTAATGTCATAGATAAACTTTGAACAGTTCACATTGATACTACTATAACCGGTTTCGAACCCGAAATCTCATGCATAAGAGGTAAGTGCCTTACTGCTTGTTCACGACCTTGCCACTATGAGCGGTAGCTAAGCTCGAGGCGGTGAGCGGTAAGAACAAAAGAATGAAAATGTTTGAAGCACGCCACGAGACGCCGCTCATAGCGCCGCGCGGCCGCTTACCGAGCGACGCCGCACCGCTCGCCGTGCCACACGCCGCTAAAACAGGCTGTTAGAATGACCACTAGTCAACATTTGATCTATGTGAAACAGCAGTGTGTTTCAGGTAATTGCTCATTATTCGTTAACACAACTCACAGATCCAAAAGCACGTTTATTATGCAAATATTATTATTTCGACTGTTTGCATAATAACTGAAATTTTGTATTTTAATGAGGTCACTTATTTAGGTGGTCATTAAGCAGCTGACTAGCGGAATGCATTTCATTAAAATGGTTATTAAAATTAATTAGGTATTCCCGAAGGAGTGGGCTGTGTGGAATTACCGGAATTACACATTGAACTTTTACAAGAAAATTGTCGTAAGCGACAGTACATAATTTTTGCAAGAAGGATTTTTTTTTTCTTTTTCATTACGAGTAAAAAGTATTTATGACAGCTTCTGCCAGCCTTCACAAAACAGGTTTTTCCATACAATCTTTGTTTTTTTTTTGAAAAATATATGTAATTTGACATTCCTAATTCCCAGTAATAGTCGGTTGTGCGTTAATTGATTTTTATATATTTACATTTTATGCCAAGAACTCTGCGTCTAACGGTTCGTAAAAACGCAGCGTTCGAAGTCCTCTCACTAGGGGGACCGATGGCCTGTCGAGGGTCGCGGGAATCTGATGGATGCGAGACGGACAAAACCGGTCGTTGTGGTGATACTAGGCGGGGCCTAAGTCCTAGACTAGTCTCGTAACCATTGAATTCCTGCAGCCCTCACAAGTTCATCTGCCCACCTTATGGCAGGCCTTCCAACGCTGCGTCTTCGGTTGAGCGGCCACTTCAGACCCTTTCGGCCTATCGAAAATCATTTACTGTACTGAAATGTATCCCTTAATTGATTCTGAGCTTTAAAAATGACTAAAATACGACGTGTAAGGAACAGCACTCCGCAAACTTTAAGGGCTTGCTCAGTAGACGAAACTGAACAACCCAAAAAAAAATCAACCTCAATGTCTTCGCAGAAGGAGGCGACTGCCTGCCACTCCTCGCCTGCACATGCCCTGTAATTGACCTGGACCCCCTTCGTTTTCTATCACACTCACGTTTTGATATAAAGCTAGACTGAGGAGTATAATCAGCCTCTCTGCTTAGCGTTTGTGGACTACGAGAAAGCCTTTGATTCGATCGAGACCTGGGCTGTACTGCAGTCTCTCCAACGGTGCCAGATTGACTATCGGTACATCGAAGTGCTGAAGTGTTTATACAAAAACGCCACCATGTCAGTCCGACTCCAAGACCAAACATCGAAACCTATCCTTTTGCAGCGAGGTGTGAGGCAGGGAGACGTTATTTCTCCTAAACTCTTCACGGCTGCAATGGAGGATGTCTTCAAGGTTCTGGAATGGAGAGGACTAGGCATTAATATCAATGGCGAGTACATCACTCACCTTCGGTTTGCCGACGACATAGTAGTCATGGCTGAGACAACGGAAGAACTCAGTACAATGCTCGGTGACCTCAGTAGAGCTTCCGAAAGAGTGGGTCTTAAAATGAACATGGACAAAACCAAAGTTATGGTTAACATCCATGTAGCACCCACTCCTATTAAGATCGGAGACTCTACACTCGAAGTTGTGGACGATTACGTTTACCTGGGACAGACGGTCCAGTTGGGTAGGTCTAACTTCGAGAAAGAGGTCAATCGTCGAATCCGACTCGGCTGGGCAGCGTTTGGGAAGTTGCGCGGTGTTTTCTCGTCTAATATACCACAGTGTCTCAAGACGAAAGTCTATGACCAGTGCGTGTTGCCAGTGATGACTTATGGCTCCGAAACGTGGTCGCTTACAATGGGCCTTATAAGAAGACTCAAAGTCACCCAAAGGGCGATGGAAAGGGCTATGCTCGGAGTTTCCCTGCGTGATCGCATCAGAAATGAAGATATCCGCAGGAGAACCAAGATTGCCGACGTGGCTCGAAGAGTCGCCAAACTTAAGTGGCAATGGGCAGGGCACATTGCACGCAGAACAGATGGTCGATGGGGACGAAAGGTTCTGGAGTGGCGACCACGTACCGGAAGACGCAGCGTTGGAAGGCCTCCAACAAGGTGGACCGACGACCTGGTCAGGGTCGCGGGAATCCGATGGATGCGTGACGCACAGGACCGGTCGTTGTGGCGACGCTTGGGGGAGGCCTATGTCCAGCAGTGGACGTCTTTCGGCTGATATGATGATGATGATAGTAGGTATAGACACACTTAAGTTTTGTAGTAGGAACTCACCCAACCTTTTTAATCATTCGATGTCCATAATATCCTTCAAAAACCCAAATTAAACTCACATAACGCAAACAAATTACCACCTCGCGTAAAAACACATCAGCACAGTTCCCATCAAAATATGATACGCGTAAAAAATTCATAGTCACCTCCCATTATTTGGCGGTCTAATTACAAGGCCCACAAAGGTGGACCGAGGGGCTCGCTACTTAATACCCTGGGGGATGACCCATGTTGTCAGAATGAAACGAAAAAATACCACGGAAATATCTCGCAGAATGAAAAGTACATAATGTCATTCTATTTCCCTAGAGTCGTTGGATTAGTGCAGTATTTTTCAGGTTAAAATTGGACTGGATAGAGGTTTTTTGGAATATATTTCGATTGGGATTTTTAACAGTAACGTAACAGTAATAGGTAATCATTGAAGGCTGCGGGATTATTCTGAAGAGTTACAGCTATAAATTTTTGTCAGTAAATATTTGACTGAAAGTTCTGAATTCAGCCAGGCGCATTACTTTGTTACATTTAATTCATCAACACTGCTCTCAAAACGGTGAAGGAAAACATCGTGAGGAAACCGGCATGTCCTAGAACCACAAATTCGAAGAAATGTGACATTCACCAACTCGCACCGGGCCTGCGTGGTGGATTATGGACCATCACGCGAAAGAGAGGAGGCTCGAGTACCAGCAGTGGGAACGTTATAACGTTGTAAGGTACGGTATTTTACGGAATGCAGTTTGGAGCGTGTGCGTAGGAATTGCGTAACTTGATTCCGCCATCATCTTTCTATTATCGGACAACCCAACGTACGGTGAGGATCCACCCTTACGTTATTAATAGTTCTAGGGTCTGAACTAAGCGTTTCGCCTCGTCCATTATATTACTTACATCGAAAGACTGGAACAATTTGCTGCCCGATTATAGTTTAAGTGTCTTTAAAGCGAGACTGGATAGACCTTTCAAATAATATAATAAGACAATAGAAAGACAGTGAGAGAGCGAACGCCGGCGATCGCTTGGGGTTTAATGAATTAATAAACTATTGCACTACACCATCAGCGATTGCATCACTGCTTACCATCAGGAGGGCTCGCAGTCAAGCACCAGTTCATATAAATAAAAAAAAAAGAAATACAAGGTGGCTAAATAAGTGTGGCATTTTATGTTTACAAAAGATAAAAATGGTACCAAGTGAAAATTTGCAATGTAAAGCGGGGGTGTTATCGCACAAGGCGATCTAGTTCTTTTAATTTAATTGGCTACCGCTAAGAGATGGAATGATAAAGTCTTGTAGCAGTCAGACAGATCAGATATATGGCCTGCTAGCTGTTTACTGAATTGTAAAGAGAACATGGATAATTAAACACACTAGTTTAGAAAGAGAGAAATGCTCAATTGCTCATGTACCTATTTCTAAAACCATGTCTAAGCGAAAACTTTGTCAGAAGGCTGTGTACCGCGCGGACGGCGAGCCATGGGTAGCTCGCTGTCCGACCTTTCGGTAACTGTCCGGACCGAGCCCAAGACCCGCCCAGTTCCCGCGCGCCTCAAGGACTTGTCAGCAGCAGGAGGGGCCCAGCTGGGTCGAAGCCTACTGGGGCCAGGGTTATTCGAAAGGAAACTCGAACGCCGGTATGAAGAAGCTAGAAGAAACGGGGTGGGTTTTTAGTCAGTAAGAGTCTGACACTATCTCCCGCTCCACCCAAGAGCGGGGGTTGTCATAAGATAAAAAAAATCTTTGAGACAAAACGGCTTGAGATTGACCTGCTCCAGTACTGTCTAAGTGGTACCTAATATGTGTATATTATATGCATTTTTTTTTTCAATTGTCTTTGTTCTAGGGTCTTATCGCTAAGAGCGATTTCTATACTAAAACAATATCAATATCCTTTGCACAGTCGCACTTACAATGCCCATGTTACTCACATTTTTTCTAAAAACAATTACACAATACCACAGCGCCAAAAACCCGGGTAAATATCTCCGCTGGTAACCCAACACTTGTCGCATCAAGCCATGAATCAAATTGATGGCAGCGCTATAATTAACTAATGCGCCAAAACATGGCCGCGTTAGATTGCAAACATGTTATATTAGTACTAGTGTTCTATGAATATATATTATGTTATATTTATTACGCAACGAATTAATGTTAGAGTAACTATTGCCCGCGATTTCGTCCGCAACAAACTCGTAAAGTCGCACAAATGACAATTTAGAGCATTTTAACAACTTTATTAACCTAAAACAAAAGTGGCTTAAGTTACTTTGAATACGTTAGCTTTTTATTTTGTTGACAGATTCACGCTTGCTTGACCGCCTACCACTCCTCCTCGCTCCGAACCATGGCCTACACCAAGGCCCGGCGCGAGAGATCGCCGTCGCCGATCCCCCCCACAATGTGCTATACCAGGGTGTTACACCACCGACGGCGCACACTGTTCCCGCGCGCCTCAAGGAGTTGTTAGCAGCAGGAGGGGCCCAGCTGGGTTGAAGCCTACTAGGGTCAGGGTTATCCGAAAGGCAGCTCGAGCCCCGGTCTGAAGAGGCTAGAAGGAACGGGGTGGGTTTTTAGTCTGTAAGAGTTTGACACTATCTCCCGCTCCACCCAAGAGCAGGGGTGGCATAAGATGATTTTTGCCCACCGTAAAAAAAGGGTGTTACACCACTAACTTCCAAACTACGATTTTATCATCAGCATATATCAGCCGAAAGGTGTTCGTTATTGGAAGTAGGCCTCTCCCTAGTAACTCCATAACGACCGGTCTTGCGCGTCTCGTATCTACTGATAGATACCTATACCGATGACCTGATGAGTCGCAGGAATCTGTGTTCCTGCGACTCTGCCCAGGTCATCGGTTAAGCCCCTCAAGGTTGTGTTTTCCCGTAGGGGCCTAACAGGGTCGAAGCCTACTGGAGCCAAGGGTTTGCTTCTGAAAGGAAACTCGGTCCTGCTATGACAGGCAACGTAGCATCAAGAGGAGGTTTTTAGTTAGTAAAAGTTTAACACACCCGCTGGTTCCGCCCAAGGGCAGGCGATCATTGGATGATATTCCCACATAAAAAAAGGTTGCTTCTTCTGAACCAGAACCACAGTTTTTGGTTTGTTCTTCTCCATAGAGATCTACACTTTGGAACGTGCAATTTAGCTTCACTTGTTTGTTTGACTGACCGACATTTTGACAATTCAAAAGTGCCTGTAATTGGTTTATTTGAAATAAACGTTTTTGACTTTGAGTGTTTTGTGGGAAAAAAACTTTGTACAAAAGATAACGTCCCTTCAAATCCTAGATTAAAACCCTCAGAGAAACATAACAGACATCCCAAAGAAATTACAGAGCATCAAAACCTCACATTAATTCTAATTTAATTATTTGCAACAAAAACCATGTTTTAATTCGACCTGCTCTTTTTCAACTAATTAGGCCTTCGTCGGCCTAAATTGTCTATTCTTCTGTCGACCCCAAAACCGTTAGCCGTCGCCAGGATAATCATATCTGGCAGACCTTTGATAAATAACTTCCGACACCGTTTTTTGTGTAATTTAGAGCATTTTTAAGGTTTTTTATTGTCATTTAGAGCAATTTCGGAATCTGCAGATGGCTTTTGCTTATTGTCGTTGTATTTAATTAAACGCCTGTGACTTTTGGTACTAATGAACAGTTAGATTGGAATAAAAGAGACTTTAGATTCATAGTGTCATGCTCATAGCGAGCAATGGTTAGCTTGCCTTCGACCGTACGGTAATTGTCTCAATATTTTCTTTGTCCTCCGGCTTGAAGCACAAGGGTGTCAGACCACTAACTTCCAAACTATGAGTTCATCATCATCATCACATCAGCGGAAAAGTTATTGTTGAACATAAGTCTCCCCCAAGCGTCGCCATGACAGGTGGTTCTGCGCGTCTCAAATCCATCAAATTCTCGCGACTCTGACCAGTTCAAGACCTTCCAAGGTTGCGTCTTCCCATATGGGCCTAATAGGGTTGAAGCTTACTGGGACCACGAGTTCGCTTCTGAAAGGAAAACCCGGCTCTGGAATGAAAGGCAACGAACGAACTAGGAGTTGGTGTTAGTCAGTAAAAGACTGACATGCCCTCTCGCCCTACTTATGGGCGGGAGATGTCATTGGATGATTTCCCATCTAAAAAAAATTACCCATACCTCGGACACTCGTTTTAGTTGATGCTATTATAGACAAGAACACAGATTTAGATACGTTTGTGCTACTTTAGTTCTCCGTGCGATTAGAACATATACAACAATTCGAAATCAACTATCTTGTAGTTACGAGTACCCAAACCAAACACAACACCAATCTAGTCAGAGGTTCCTTCTTTTTCAACGGAGGTTTGTAGGAATTTACCCTGCTTCCAATACCTCGAAATGTTCGTGAACGGGTTTCAATAGAGGTCATCTTTCAGCTGCCATGGTTTATTTCAATTATTCTTCTGAGAAGCAGTTGTGCTAGTTAAGAAGGCATACGTACACGTGAAGGAACGGACATACTCACGCCCCAGCCGACGAGACCCCGACCCCGATTTCCAACCAATGTTGAGCTTGTGGACGAAAAGCAATGGATAGTTCACTCTTATCCGGTTACTACCCGGATTGAGTCAGAGTCGGCACTGTCAGCACGTAGTATACCACGCGCGCCACAAAGAGATGTCAGCAAAACTGTAGGTGCCCATCAGGGCCTAAGCTAGACTTGACAATGGGGTCCTGGAACTCAAGGTAAAGAAGCATCATAGGTGTGATTTTAGTCAGTTTGACACGCGCTCTCGCTCCACCCTAAAGCGGGAGAGGTCAATCGATGACTTCCCACCTAAAAAAAACCCTAATGGTGTTTAAATATCGCCAGCAGCCTATCTCCATAGGATATCCTAATGGTTTCCAAATGGTGCCCATAAAGTAGACTGATCTCCGCATAAAAAGGATTCGGCAGTGATATCTCACAGTTTGAACGAGTTATTTGTAAAGCTAGGGTGTCGATTATCCCTTTCTATTGGCTGATTTTTCTATCGTTGCATGTTTAGATCGTGAGTTGTCGATATAAAGGCCATTATTGTGTGTCTTTTTTACATATTGAATAGCTGTAATGTTTGTAGACAAGTCAGTCTATGATGAATGCGCCACCATTCACCTACCTATTCGGCGCAGTTCTGAGACACACATTGTGTCAGTGTTTTTTCTTTTGTTTTATCTTAAGTTGTCGAATTTTTTTGTTTACAGTGCGTGTATACATGCGTGCCAAATATAATATTTTTCTTTCTTCTTTTCTTTCTTTATTCATCACGGCAGTCTACGATTTTTTTTTTTTGCATTTTGTTTGTCAAAGCCAAATTATAAGTTGACTAGAATATAATTGATGGACGTAATACGGAATTAAGGTTTTTTTTTTTTTCAAAAAATAGCCATAACAGACAAACTGAGAGGTTTTTTTTAAAGGTGCGAAATCTCCTACTCTGGGTGCAGCAAGAGGCCGTATTATACTTCTTCGCGTACTAAAATTACGACTTTCTTTAGAAAATGCCCAGGTGGGCATCGGCCCTGCTAGCTCCCTACAGTTTGCTGATCTCTTTGCGGAGCCCGTGGATCACTACGCTCCGTCGATGACTTAGGTTCTATCTGGATGATAAACGGACAACCGGATCACGAGCTACCTAGTGCTCGTCATCCGCAAAACCACCCCTACGGTAGCAGGAAATCGGTGACTGGGGCGTGAGGAAATCCGTTTCCTCACGCATACTGCTGCCTCTTTCGCTAGCATTACTGCTTCGCAGAAAAAAACGACCGCCCACCATTCCTCTCATCATCAGCATTAAAGCCGATAGACGTCCACTGTTGGACATAGACCTCCCCCAAGTGTCGCCACCATGAACGATCCTATGCGTCTCGCATCCATCGGATTCTCGGTACCTTCACCAGGTCATCGGTCCACCTTGTAGGCTTTCCGACGCTGCGTTTTCGGGTACCAGCATTCTACACCTCTATCTAGCGCAGAATTTAATAGGGACTATAAACTAGAGGTAATATAAGACGAAATAAGAGGATTAATTGATGGTTTTAATGATTATATTTCCGTAAATAAATGCTAACTTTGAGCATCCCTCTTGACGCCTACATTCAAAGTTTATTTGAAGGAAACTCCTTTCATTCAAATCAATACAGTTACCATGATACTGAAAAACTCTTGTAGGATTAATAAATAACAAGATTATTATAACTGGAGTGGAAGAAGTTGCTTATAATATGGATTTAAATATCTCATTCTCTATCTATATCTAATTATAATAACCATTTTATTTTCAGGCAACGGAAGCCAAAATACCTACATAATAATAAACTAACACTTTGGCTATGGGTGCATGGATGGATGAAAGGTGGATAGATTGTGTGAGGAGTGATATGAAAGAAAAGGGAGTTAGTGATAGTTTGACGGGTGACAGGACAGGATGAAAGAAAAAAACGTGTTGCGCCGACCCCAAGTAATATGGGATAAGGGCAGAAATAAGCAGACTTTGGCAATGGGTAGTCCAAAAAAAAACCCTAGGGTAGTAGAACGCAAGGCAAAGAACATAGAATTGAGTTTTAGTCAGTAAAAGTCTGACATGCCCTAGAGCGGGAGAAGTCGTTTGGTGATCTATCACCTAAAGAAAAAAGAAATATCTGTGGCGTCATAGATGTCGCTACATCTATGACGCCACATAAGAACTACGAAGAAAATCAATCAAATTTCTCCGCGCGAGTTTGAATATATACGACAGCCCGAAATAAACTATCGGGCAGTCGCCCACCAGACTATAACACCTGTCTGGTCGGAAGATCCTCCCTTTTCAACGGCAGTATGTGGGACTTTACTCTCTGTTCCTCATACCTCCAAATGTCTGTCAATACCCTCACTTTTCAAACCCAACCACCACGAAGGCTGTAAAAGAAAACAGCTTTCAAATCAAACAAAAACCTTATAAAAATTGATCTCGCAAAGTTTTTTCCTATAAAATAAAGTGTCAACTTCTCAAGTGCCGGTTACAATGATGACCCACGAGGTTTTGACTGACGACCTTATAATAATTAAAACGTTGCCGTAAACTCAGAGTTCTTGAGAAAGTAATTTATATTCTTCCTCATAAAAGTTTACGAGGTGAGAATAGGCAAATAAAAAAAAAACGTCAAGTCAAATAACGGAGTTTTTAATTAAACGATGTAGTTAAAATTTTACGGACAATTTAGTGATGGCTAATTTTATTAAAAAAAACAAATTGTGCGTTTTACTTTCGATCCGGCTCGAAGGACCACAAAATGTAGGAGTCGCGACCGAAGTGGTATGGACTGCTATGCTATTCAATTAAATACTTTAATAAATTTAATGATTTATTTATAAAAGATATAATTATGCTGTATGTTACGTTAAACGAAATGATATGCTAATGAGTACGAAAGCACCCGGTTTGCTGTCCGAATATGTACTGATGCCGCGCTGCACTTAGCGCGGCGTCATTTTGTAGCTAGATCAGCAAAATGTGTTCGATCGTGATTATTGTATCGAACAGCACTGTCAATTGAAGGAATCATGTTGTTACCATTTGACTAAGGAGTTGAAGCCAATCAAACTCCTGGATGTCCTCCAGGAGTTTGATTGGCTTCAACTCCTTAGTCTATGCATGGTGTACGCTGGCCGAGGGTGTTTTTTTTAAGGCTGGAAATCATCCAATAGCTTCTCCCGCTCTAGGTGGAGCGAGATGTCAGACCTTTACTGACAACCTCACCTGTGCCCTTTGCGTTCTAGCACTACGGATTTCTTTTTCAGAAATTCCCCGCGGTCCTAGCTAAGGCGAGCTATCCATTGCTTGACGGTCCGCCAGCGTGCGTCTACCGTAGCTGGTAGGCGGGGTTGCATTACTGCTTTGCAGAGAGAGGCGACCGATTGCCATTCCTCCTCGCTCCGGACCATGAGCCTCCTGTGCTTTGGTTCTGGAAGTCGGAAGCGACCTGTGATTATCGACCGTGGTCCAGTCGATGCTGATTCTTCTGTGAAACGGGAAACAACAAATTCTCACCTGCCCCGTACCAACCCTCTTGAAAAGGTTCAAGGTTGACAGATTAGGGGACAACTGCCGCCCCATCCATTTGGACCCAAGATGACAGCGCGAAGTGTTTTACGCGCACTTCTCTTAGACGAGGCTATAAACTTTAAACAAACAAATTTTCCTTCTTCGCAATATTAGTTTAAATCAACGCAAAATATCTTACTCCATCCAAAATAATTCCAGCTTTTGAATTCCAGTACGATAACTACAAAGTTAGTGCAAGGTATTCTCCACAGGGCTATAAAGCCATTGACTGGCATCATAGACATATTCAGCCCCCCTAGCCAAGTTACAACCGTTTCGCTTGCGTCGAACGCTTAGAGTTGACCTTGCCGCCAATTCTTTTGTTCTGACCACTTGACTGAGCGTTGAGGCGACGTCGTTCCCGTAGATTTGAAGCTTTCTACTAGCGTTAACTATTGAAGATTAGCAACTTGGCTAGGGGTACAGATTTAACGGGTTCGTGACGAAATAATAAATGGCGCACAGGTCGGTCACCGAGGATCAGCAAATGTCATCTGTAATCTGGCTGTTCAAATCTGGCTGTTGAAGCACCTTAATGCGCTGTGGGTTTAGCAGTGGTATTTAAGTACTAAGATTGCATACATTTAAGGATTACTATAATTGGAGATAGTACGACAAAATCAGTTGGTTGGTTAGAAGAGTATTGACAATCTCGACTATAGCCTGCTGTGGCCACTGAAGCACTACCATGCTTTTTGGGTTTGGTAGTGGTATTCAAGTACTAGGATTGCATATATTAAAGAATTACTATGATTCGAGATTGAACAACAAAGTCGCATTGTAAGAAAAGTTTTTTACAAACCTGTCCCTAGCTGTGTCCGCTGAAGCACCTCCATGCTCTCTAAGTTTAGCAATGGTGTTCAAATACTAGGATTGCATAGATTGAAGAAATGTTTTGACAGTTTTATCTTTGGCTTGGTCGCTGTGTAGCATTTCCATGCTCTGTGTATTTAGCACTGGTGTTCAAGTAAGATTGCATTCATTGAAGGATTACTAAGTATATTTATATAGTCGCCAAGACATTTCCCTGGTCTGTGGTATTCTTCGTTTATTAAGAACAAACTAAGTTAAAGCTAGCTTAAACCAAGGTAACAATTGTTGATCCAAGTCTCGAAGCAAGCACGCTTCAAATACAAGTTTGGAACAACTTAGATTCCAGAACATTGATGCTATTTTCGTTTATGGGTATTATGATTTTATGTATTGTTCTAAGGAACAGCTTGGAGGATGAAGAAGAGTGAATCGAGATTGTGGTTTTGATAATATGATTTATAATTTTATAACAAAAAGTGAGAAATGAGTATATTAGGGGGGGGGGGAGTTTGAAAGTGGCGCCAGTGGCTGAAAAGTTGAAAGTAAATCTTGGTATGGTTATATAAAAAGGAGAGATGAAACGCATGTTGCTAAAAGAGTTATGAATTTACATGTGATGGAGAGGGAGAGGGAGGCCAAAGAAAAGATGCATGGATTGTGTGAAAAGTGATATGAATGAAAAAGGATTTAGTGACGAATGACAGGACAGAATGGAAGAAAAAGATGTGTTGCGCCGACCGCAAATAAAACAGGATAAGGGCAGGAAGATGATGATGATGAATTTTATAACAAAAAAAAGAAAAGCCCTTTCAATATTTTTTTAAAATTCTCATATTTTGACTATGTTTGCGTGTGATTTTGGCAGCTGTCATCAGCTAGGTCATTGGTCCGCCTAGTGTAAAACTTGCAGCCACTTCAAAATTCTTCGACTCTATTCTGTGAGTAAGTATTTCTTCAGACTCTGTCGATTGGTTTTTCTTGTCCATGACTCAAAGTGTCTTTTAAGCAAAATTCAAAAGTCGACAGCGTTACCGTCTCCCTCATAAAGGTCTTTCAAAGTGCAAGCGTTGAGGTACAGGAAGGGTGATACGCGGTGGAGCATTGTTTGCGACATAGGCCCCAAAATCACATTGAGGCTTAATGGAGGATCTCCTTCTAAGTTGAAAGAAAAAAAGAAAACATGTTTATTTGACACATAAGTAAGTACACACAAAGAAATAACAATTATAATAATATTCCACAACTATCACACTACGCGATCTAGTCCCAAGCTAAGCAGAGCTTGTGTTATGGGTACTAGACAACTGATAAACATACTTATATATTTCTAAATACATACATATCTATATATATAAAAATGACCCCCGTTTTCCGTTGTCACGACTTGGCATGAATACGGCTTGACCGATTTGGCTTTTTTTTTTTTGTTGTGATTGTTATTGTGAGGAGAAGGTTCTTATGGAAAAAAAATTAGGGTAGTGTAGGGTAGAGTAGGGTAGAGTAGGGTAGAGTAGGGTAGAGTAGGGTAGAGTAGGGTAGAGTAGGGTAGAGTAGGGTAGAGTAGGGTAGAGTAGGGTAGAGTAGGGTAGAGTAGGGTAGAGTAGGGTAGAGTAGGGTAGAGTAGGGTAGAGTTGGGTATAGTAGGGTGGAGTAGGGTAGAGTTGGGTATAGTAGGGTGGAGTAGGGAAGAGCGGGAGCGAAGCCGCGCGGGCAAAGCTAGTTATAGATAAATTACACCCAGACACAGAACAAATGATCATGCTCATCACATAATCAATTCAAAAAAAGTCAAAAACAAAAAAAGTCAATTAATCTATCTAATTATAGTCAATCAATCTAATTATAGAAACTACTTAATCTAAAATACATCCACATTATGTGTCTCACGGCTGCGGCAAATAGGTCCAGTTCAGCATAGCGCCAGACCACTAACGTAGCAGTTGCCTGACGCTGGTTTTGAACTGAAACTGAAAAGTTGTACATGCAGCGGCCCACTGAGCCTCGTATGGGTTTAGAGACTTTC
The DNA here is from genome assembly GCA_949319445.1 of Mythimna lalbum. Classification (NCBI taxonomy): domain Eukaryota; kingdom Metazoa; phylum Arthropoda; class Insecta; order Lepidoptera; family Noctuidae; genus Mythimna; species Mythimna lalbum. The sequence continues at coordinate 4,098,913 of OX439357.1, read as the reverse complement.
AGGTGGCTACAGCAGCTGGTGAACCACAGAAAATTTTTACAAGCCCAACATAGTCAATCGGATGTCTGATGAGCTACAGTTTTTCGTACTTTTTTTCACTGATGATCTTCTTAGCTCGCCTCTCAATCGATTTTAGTGCATCAAGCTGATATTGGTCAGACCCATCCCAATGATAAGAACAGTATCGAACTTGTGCTTGATAAGTATAACTCCAAGTATAGTAAGGCCAATGAAGATGGCCTTGGGGAGATTTTAAGCGGGACACAATAATCAAATTATTTGCCTCTTCAATCATACAAAATAAGTCTTTACTCCGTAGTTATATGAGCGTAACACAAGCCTTTGACTCAAAGATACAGTGCATTACTCGTGGGACACTCATTATAACAGTACGCGGAGACTCTTGCCCAATTATAGTTACCCTTGTCAGTTAGGTTCTCTTAGCTCTGTCGTCTGAAGTCTGGAAATTGTTTGTGAAGGTGGGGGTTTTGGGTAAAAGACTGTAAAGTTATGAGCGCAGATAGTCTTGTTTACCCGTTTAGGTTGTAGTATATACAATGGTAAGTATTGTTATGTCATCATCATATCAGCCGAAAGACGTCCACTGTTGGAGATAGGCCTTCCTCTAGCGTCGCCATAACGACCGGTCCTGTGCGTCACGCATCCAGCGGATTCCCGCGACTCTGACCAGGTCATCGGTCCACCTTGTTGGAGGCCTTCCAACGCCTTCCTCCTTCCTTCCAGTATTGTTATGTGTGTAATCTAAAAAAACTAAAATTAAAAATTTAAAAAAACCCCCGACGCAAAAAAAAACTATAAAAAGTAAAAAAATAAGTTAGTAAATTACTCTTTCAACCTTTTAACGTCATTAAAGCAATCTATAAATATTTAAAAGATGAGTGTCACTAAGTACCGCAATATGAAAATTATTATTTTACTTAAACGAATTAAAAATGACAATTGCGCAAATTTTGCGTCGGGGGTTTTTTTAAATTTTTAATTTTAGTTTTATTTTAAATTTTTTAAATTAATCGAGGAATCCATTATTGTGATATTATCTTTTCTATATTGTTACAATCATGAAGGCCACACTAATACTACTAACTTGCAAACTGGCTAGATGTACTTTTTATTAAGGTTTATCTTGAAACAACTTTGACATTCATATTCCAAACTTGATTGACAAAACAATTAGAAAATTAATTCCCTCTAAATAATAATAATTAATTAATTTCATTAAATTAAATTTCATTCCTATTTTATAATATTGATTCCAGAGTTCGATCAGCTACCTCCCAGTTCTAGCATCGTGTCCTCGTCATCATGAAAAATGTTTAGAACTGGTTAAGACGAATCTAATGAGCATAAACTCGACGAGTTTACTAGTAGGCATTTCAGGGTTTTATCAGCTAGGTACCTCCCAGTTCTAGCATCAAGTTTTCATAATCATGAAAAATGTTTGAAACTTGTTAAGACAAATCTGGTGAGCCCAAACACGACGGGTTTACTAGTAGGCATCCCAAGGTTCCATCAGCTACCTCCCAGTTCTAGCATCAGGTCCTCGTCATCATGAAAAATGTTTGGAACTGGTTAAGACGAATCTAATGAGCCCAAACACGACGGGTTTACTAGAAGGCATCCCAAGGTTCCATCAGCTACCTCCCAGTTCTAGCATCAGGTCCTTGTCATCATGAAAAATGTTTGGAACTGGTTAAGACAAATCTAATGAGCCCAAACTCGACAGCTGTACTACTAAGGATTCCAGGGTTCCATCAGCTATCTCCCAGTTCTAGCATCAGGTCCTCGTCATCATGAAAACATGAAAAATGTATACGAGTATTTCAAACGTTAGGTCACACATAAGTATTTATTAGTAAAGTATACATCCGTAAAGCGTTTAAGATCCCAGCCACAGCCAACAAATGTGCTGCTGACCTTGAACGCCTGATCAGATCTTCATGAATTGTATCTAAGAACCATCTCGGTAACGTCAGCTTTCTAATAAAAAAAACCGCATCCAAATCTGTCCATTCGTTTAAGCGCTATGATGCCACAGACAGACACACAGACACACAGACAACACCCCTCTTTTTTGTCGGGGGTTAATAAAAAAGAAGAAACTGACTGACTGACATATCAACGCACAGTTGAAAGTACTAGAAGGGTGAAATGTTATGCGATTTTATATAATTGATAAACAGTTAATGATAAACGCCAACAACATGGTTTCTTCTCTCTCAAATAGTTAAATCGCAAAAGGTAGCTCTGCAGCATGCCATGTCTAAGTTATTTCATCAAAATATTCAAAGTATCTCTTCCAAGTTATTAGAAATTGAAATGTTTCCACAAAACGAGGTTTAGGAAGTACATTTTAGTGAACATTGCTTGAGGGATTACCCAAACTCTTTAGTATAAAAAAGACATGCAATTACAGCAGTCCCAGAAGATTTGCTTTCGTATATTGAAGGGTTTCAGGGTCTATCCCCAAATTTTTTTCATTAGATTTTCATTTAATTTAAATGGAACCATCCCATAAACGCTTTAAAACGAAAATAAAAGAATCGTCGAAATCGGTTCACATGTAGTGAAGATATCGCTAAATAAATTTGGCTTCGATGGAGCGACATAGTCTAAATTAAGACAAAGCTCTTTATTTAATTTTTTATTTAACAATTCATGTACACACTGAACTTATATAAGAAAACAAGACAGAAACAGAAAAATAGGTACATAGGTGATGCTTATTTCTAAAGAAATCTCTTCCAGTATACCCGCGAGAGGAGAATTGGAAAAAAGAGATGTAGACACCGTGTGTAAAAGTGACAGAAATAAAGAAACAAATAAAACAATTATAATTAAAATAAACCTACTTTATAAATATCGCAAAAAAATACATACTGATTAATATTATATTTATAAATACTTAACAATAAACAACTATGACGAAATAGAAAGATAGTGTTCTTTCACTGCTTTTTCAAAAACTGCAATAGTTTGATAAAGATTTAAAACAAAAAAGAATAAACATTAGGCCACTTGAGAGCCTCCTCCTGTTTTTGGAAGTTGGTCAAAAAACAGTGGTCAAACGCGAGCTCATCAACAAATAAAAGTCACCTACCAAATTAGAAGATTTTTATTTACAATTCTGCCAAAAGTTCAAATACTGTTTACCTACTCGAGATCATTTCCTTTGTAAATAAACTCGAAGCCCTGAGAAACATGAAATGAAATACAGTGGAGAATAATGAAATACAGTGGAGAACAAACAAAGAGGTACACAGAAACATAACGATGTTTATCGAGACATCAATTTCAAATGTAAACGTTGCGGTGATTAACAACGCTTCGACAGTCTGTTTATGTGCGTTGTAAGTAGATATTATATTAGCCTAACCTTTTTCAAACTATTTATCTATATAATGTTTAAATTTTATAAAACACACACATCCTTACTTTGTATTATATAAAACCTTTTTATAAAAAAAAAAAACGACTTCACTAAAAAATTTAATTGAGTTTGAAGAGTCCTCTCGATTTCGCCAAGATTCCATTATCAGATCCCAACTAGCAAGTTGGGTCCCATAGTCACCAGACTATGGAACCATTTGAGAAGTATACCTGTAGTGAAAAGTTTATGTGGGTAGGCGGTGAGTGAGGGTGCGCGGAAATAAAATTCGCTGCTTAAAAGTACTCACGGTTTACTTCACTAAGTCCACACACTATACACAACAACACAGAAGGAGTACATGAGACAATAAGGAGACACAATATATAAACACGGCAAAAACAATAGCTCACATGTAACGGTAAAAGATTCGCGTAACAATTATGACGGGTGCGAACGGAAACAATCAAAAGCGCGCACGGCAGTTCGTAGCGGACTGAAGGTCAGCGTAGATCACTGCGTGCACGCACACATGCGTCGAGATCCCTTGACACCACCTATGCGTTCCGAAATATGAACGTAGTTTTTTTTGTGTATGAATATAAATATTAATAAATGTGATTACATAATTGTGTTGCTGTTATTGTGTTGTGTGATTTTATAGTACACATAAATAAATTAATAATATGGTAGGGGTGAACCCTAGATACCCTTTTCAACAAAAAAATATTTTTGAAATTGGCAAGTGACGAAGTTATGCGCGAACAAAACTGAAAAAAATACAAACCGAATTGAGAACATCCTCCTTTTTTAGAAGCCGGTTAAAAATAAAGTCACCCACTGTGTCTACCTGTTTTTAAGTGATATAAACTAGAGTTTGACCGTGTGTGAGGTGGGATACCTGATGGTAAGCAACTGTGATGCATGGTCCCCGTCGTGCGATTTTAGGGAGGTGCCCTAAAATCGCACGACGTGGACGGGACCAAGGAGATGGTGGGACGACTTAGATGTCTTCAATGAAAGGGATAGAGGGATGCCTTTGCCTAGCAGTGGGACAGTATAGGCTAGATATAATAATAAAAATTTCACCAATATATTGGTTTTAAAACTAGAACCTACCTTGAGTTATTTTTTTCGGTGGGTAAAAATCATCCAAATAACATCCCTCCTTGGGCAGGAGATAGTGTCAGACTTTTACTGACTAAAAATCCTACCCCGTTCCTTCCGAGTCTTCCTTTCAAAAACAGACCCTTGGACCCAGTAGGCTTCTACCCTGCTGGGCCTACGGTTGCTGGTAACTCCATGAGGCGCGCGGGAACAGAACGCGCTGTCGACGACATTGGCTCGGTCCGGACGGTTACCGTACGGTCAAATCAAAATCAAATCAAATCAAAACATTTATTTGCTAGAATATGGTACATATATAAGGTGTTACAGTAAATTTGTTTCAGCATATCCTGCCATTACATGGCGTGCAAATATATTCAGTCAGTGTCGTCAATTAATCTAACTTGCACATTACAGGTTCTATTGACTTGTCTTCTAAATATTCTTTTACAGTATAATATTTTTTAATTAATAACAGATTAAACAGTATTTTTTTAAACATTGTCAATGGTAGTTCTTGTAAACTATTTGGTAAATGATTAAAAATAATAATCGACATGCAATAAACATTTTTTTTTTTATAATTTTAGCCTAATTGGTGGCAGTCGAAGTCTGTCTTTATGCCGTGTTCGGCTATTTGGCCTGTCAATGTTCGTTTCGAATAAATTTGAGTTTTTCTTGACGAAAACACATATTTCAAAAATATATAAACAAGGCAAAGGTAGAATTTTAAGTTTTTGAAATAGTGGTTTACAGCTGTCTAAAAAGTGAGCTCCACAAACGGCACGAATACATTTTTTTTGAGCTTTAAAACTCTGTCAAAATCTACTAATAATACCGTATCTTAGTACGGATGATACATAACCATGGTAAGCCAGCATTGCAGTATCATGGTTTACCGTTTGTCTAATTCTTTTTAAGACATATATAAAACGATCTATTTTTGAAAGAATTTTATCTATATGCGCTTTCCAGTTGCAATTTTTGTCGATTGATACCCAAAAATACACAATTATCAATAGCTGTCAAGTGAGAATTTTTATATTGAATGTCAAGTTTATTTATGTTTGAATTGTATGTCTGAAATTGTATGATATTTGTTTTAGTCATATTTATTTTCAAATTATTTTTTTCAAGCCAATTGATTGCATTATCCAACGCCTGAACGATATCATTTTCTAAATTTTTGTCAGATTGGACGGCGAGCTACTCATTGCTCACCGTCCGCAAGCCCGCGCCTATATTGGCCGGAAAATACCAGACAGCTTGATTAGTACATCGTACTGAATCAATCTATATCTGTGATAATACCTTCGGATGACAAAGGTGTACCCGCTATTTTTACGAAAATAAAAACGTAATTTCGCTCGATTTACGTCCCGATGTATGACATGCGGTACGACAGGCGTCATGAAGCTTGTACTGTATGCAGCGACGCGAGCACGATGTTGCCGCTCCGTCGGCAGAGTTTCACAATTTTGTATGCAAGCTTCACGCAGGCGTATACCAAGCGTATAATGACGAATACGCGTCTGTAAAGGTAGAACTACACTGCTCACATGTGAGCTACGCACGCCGATCTGGGTGCGTCGGTCTCTATATATTTTATATGGAAACTAGACTTGTAGAGCTACACTAGATGTGGATTTAGTGTAGTCTAGTTTGTGTGTTTAGTGGCGTGGGCCACGCGACGTCGTTCTTCGTACAAATCAGGCGTGTTACTGTTTGTTCAAATTTAGTAGTAGCTTGAAGCTATGCGTCCGCGGACAGTAGACCTCTACACCTCAGCAAAGTTTGCTTAGTTATATAAAATGTTTTTTTTTTAATGGTGGGTGGGTAAGAGGACACAACAAATAGACCGTACCAAATACATGCAAAAAATCATAAAAATCGGTCCAACCGTTTTGGAGAAGTTTGATTACCAATACCTACTGTGTATCGCCAAGGCTGGAACTACATTAGATCGACGCACACGTGTAGCATTTGTACGTAGAACGACATCGCATGGCGTCAATCAAGTGTAGCTCTACGAGTCTTGTTACCATATAAAATGTATTGAGACCGACGCGCCCAGATTGCCGTGTATGTCACACGTGTGCGCAGTGTAGTCCTAGCAACTTATCCAAACCAAAACAATAAATAAAACAGAAACGTTTGACAAACCCCCATGAAGTAGATTCTGATCATCCCTACGAGATGAGGTGATCATTTATGAAGTTATGATAACGCAAAGATTTCCCTGTAGTGGATCATTAATATGCTGTTACTGAGATAGCGGAACGTTTGGGTAGGGTCACTCTGTAAGCGGTTTGTAAATAATTTAATAAGTTTTTATTATTATTTTTTTTATTTGACAATTCATGTTCACATAATAATAATAAAACAAAAGTAGAAGAAACATTTTTTAATATATATTTTTTACAACTATCACACGCCGGCCGACATTGAAATTTTTGGTGTTTTTTTTTTAATGATTAGTGTTTTTGTTATTAATTTTTAAAGCAAAAAGTGCCTTTTTGAAATTTATATAAACCAGTGCTTGACTGCGGTGCCACCTGATGGTAAGCAGTGATGCAATCGTTGATGGTGAGGCGCACTAGTTTATTAAGAGCTTAGTCACTCTAGTCTTGAATTAACTTGCAGTTGACTTTTTAAGGTACGGTTTCATTCTTAATATGCAACTTTTATTGTCTCTTCCTTATATTAATAATTATTATTATTTCTTATTAATAGTGAAACAAAGTAGTTCGAATCTTGTTGGCCTAGTTCCGTCATAAAACTCCTTTTATTGGATTCCATCTTCTTAAAATATAGCATAAGTCACTCGAGAATAAAACAAGTTTCTGTTGGTAAAAAAAATTTTAGCAGTGTCCATAACTTTCAAAAATAAAAACAAACTTTACCTCTTTATAACATTATATAGTGTAGATAAACGAATGAATTTATGTATGAAATACTAGCTTTTGTCCTCAGCTTTGCCCACGTACATAAAATATAGCCTATGTCACTCAGGAATAAAGGAACTTTCTATCGGTGAAAAAACTTTAGCAATCAATCCAGTACTTTCAGAGATTACCTCCTACAAACAAAAGAACTATATTTACCTCTTTATTATATTAGTGTAGATTAGAATTATTTGTAATGCCAAAAGATTCATTAATGTGTTAAAAATACAACGTGTAACGTTAAATACGCAAAACCTCAGACACACCAGAAAAATATTTAAAAAAAATTAAAGATTTTATGAGCAGTTTTAGTTTGTTTCAAATTCATATCTGCATTGAAATAAGACTTTTATTATCCCGCGTATGAGAAAATTTTATTGAATTACAACTATTTGTGTTTGTTTACCTATTTGGGCGGATTTGCGCACGTGATGGCTTGACTTTGACCTTGGTCGAAGAATTTAATGATGATTTTTTTGAAAAATTTAACATATATTAAAAAGTGGTTTAATTGATTCTGCTCGTTATTCTGATTAAACAAATTTCAGGTTTTGCACATTTAACGTTACACCTTGTTTAAAACACAAAACACAAAATACAAACATCAAAAGTCCCCAATAAGCTGGACATAACATTCTGGTATACCGTAAGCTCTTAGGACTCGTTAGCGTCGCTATCTACCCCTACTTGTTAATTAGTAAAATAATCCTATTGAAATTTCAAACCGAACGATAGGTAGGTAATAGGCACTACACTAAAATCAAATAAGTACATTGAAGTAAATTAAGATATTTATGATAATATGGGTACTGTTTACCTGAAATAAAATAACGATATTATTGGTATTAAAATTATTACACCTGTCATCGTTATTGAATAGAATAGAATAGAATAGAATAGAATAGAAATACTTTTATTCGGTACAGAACAGACACAGCACAGCACAACGGATAATAGACAAAGTAAACAAAAACAAAAGTACAAAGTGCGCCGAGCGTGCCCGCACCGAAAGGTGGTTATTGGTTTTAAACCGATTTTTTTTCCATTTTCTTTTTCTTCAACTCGCTCCCATTGGGACCACTACGCTACCATCGACTACATAATATCTATAGAACCCGGGCCTGACGATGGTCCCTAGAGGCGCCGGATGTGCCGACACGACTACTGGGACAACATGAATTATGAAAACTACGGAATTTCACTGTTTAAGATTAATGTCACACCGAATCCGATCAAGTTTGGGAAATTGATAAGCATTTACAATTTCTGGAGAATTATGTTGGTATCATAATATATATACCTATAGGTTGCCATCTTTTTTTTGAGAAGCCGAATTCTTTAAAGAAACTTTACTTATGGAGAATTCTGGATAAAAAAATTTTAGATTACATTTTTTTTTTTATTTGTCGTTATTAATTTTAGACTTTTAAAGATTAACTATTGGTGGACCAGGTCGTAGGGCTCTTTGGACTGGGACCGCGGTCCCGATTTCCATCTCATCATCATCATCATTTCAGCCGGTAGATGACCACTGTTGGACATAGGCCTCCCCATGTGTTGCCACAAAAAACTGTCCAATGTGTCTCGCATCCATGTATGAAAATATTATTATTTTGTAGTATTTTTGGACCACAAATAAAATACATAAAGTTTTTTTTGGTAACTTTTCTTTAATACCTTGTGGTCACAAAAAAAAAAAAACAAAAAATATTGGTGGAAATTGGGAGCACGGTCCCGGTCCAAAAATCCCCACGATCCGGTGGACGAAGCCAGTAGCGATAAGGTTTTTGGGTTTCTATAGGATTCTAGTAAATATTTCTTAATACTTGCCCTTACATTTTAGAGTTACAAATATTCCCGCTGCTATACCCTACCAGTCCCCCTAGCCAAGTTACAACCGTTTCGCTTGCGTCGAACGTTTCGAGTTGACCTTGGCGCCAATTCTTAGGTTCTGTCCACGTGACTGAGCGTTGAGACGACTTCAGTCCCGTACATCCGAAGTTTTCTACTAGCGTTAACTATTGCAGATTAGTAACTTAGCTAGGGGTACAGCTATATCCCATTAGTTACCTTATGCATTCTAGGACCACGGTAACTTTCAAACAATCTCGCACGATATACGACCCTACCGATACACTATGTTGATATCTTATCGCAACTTAGAACCTTGTCCTAATAGCAGGTTTAAAGTGACAAAGTGTACAAGTCGGTAGGCCCCTTATCTCTTCCGTTGACTGTACAGTCACGAGCAATAAGATACATACATTGTCTCATCCATACACCCTGATTTTTTAATTCATGAATCCCCAAGCGACCACCGGTGGCCGCGCATCTATTGTCTTACTATTGTGTCTCTAATTGACGGTATCTGAAGGGTTAATAAGTACAAAAAAATTGGGCTCTATCTTTAGGCAGATTGAGGAGTTAATTTGCTCCCGCACACAGCAATGTACTGGCGCCTAATGCCCGCTATGAGCTGTTCTGACCTGCGTTGTACTTAGTGTCGATGGTGCCCAAATTAAGATCTTTAAAAACATTTTTGGTAAAAAATATACATGGTGTAAAGATTATTAGAATCAATTCAGTTACAGATTGTGAACAAACTATATTCAGGTTTCACAAATACTAAAAATTATCTACACTAATATTATAAAGAGGTAAAGTTCTTTTTTTTTTGTTTGTAGGAGGTAATCTCTGGAAGAACTGGTCCGATTGCAAAAATTTTTTCACCGGTAGAAAGCTGCTTTACCCCTGAGTGACATAGGCTATATTTTATGTACGCGGGCGAAGCCGGTTGCAAAACCTAGTGTTGTATATAAAAGGAGAAACTGACTGACCGACACAGTAAATTCAGGATTCACATACTAAAAATAATGTTATATAAGTTATTGCTCGTGACTGTACCTCCACCTGAAGCCACCCATAAAAAAGCTTAGCATAAAGAAAAGCAAAAGTGACTTAATCTAAGCAAAACATTCTTCTTAAGATGTTTCGAAACATTGAGTGCTTTGTACGAATTTTGATAAAAAAATATAGCGAAGGTCTTTCGAATTATATGAATGTTCGTTTAGCCAACGGCGTTTTGTATGTTACCTAATTAGGTAACGTAGGATATATCTACTAAAAATCTTTGAGGTCCTTTTTAACTGACTTCAAATAAGCTTTTAATGAAAATTTTTTGTTTCAAAGCAAGCTTTTATAGCTCGGTATACCTATATAATTAATACATGTCAAGACGAGCTCAAACTCGAAGGGGTTGTGTCGTTTAACTACCAAGTTCCTATAGCCACCTTCCAGTTCCATCATCAGCTCCATGTCATAATAATTTTGCATTGTCATCTGATTTACACATGCATTCAAAATTTCTGCTCAATCAGTAACTGGGAAGTGGGTCAAATTTAATTTACAAGATTTGATGACAGACAAACATCGGGACAAGTGAAACTAAATAAAGGCTTGTAATAAAAAAAAACTAAAAAACACGCTAAATAACAATAATAAACGAAAAATTTTGAAAAACCGGAATTAGTTAGTTCTAACGAGCAGAACCAATTAAACCACTTTTTAATAGAGGTTAAATTTTTCAAAAAAATCTTTATTAAAAACTTCGACCTGTCTATTTATGAATAGGTCAAGCCATTACGTGCGCAAACCCGCTGAAATAGGTAAACAAACACAAATAGTTGTAATCCAATCAAATTTTCTCATACAGAGGAAAAGCTCTTATTTCAATGCAGATATGAATTTTAAACAAACTAAAACTGCTTCTAAAACCTAAAAAAAAGTTAATGTTTTTTTTTCTTACATAATTAAGTCAATCGAATTAAAAATCGTTTGGGGTGTCTGAGGTTTTGCGCATTTAACGTTACACGTTGTAGATATACAAAGATGTATAAATTTATCTGGCGAACACCATACTATAAATGATCGACGCTTCGCTTATCCCTCGCCAGTGTGCAGAATTCAAATCAGCTTCCCAAAGGAACAAATTCAAACAGCAGGAAAACTAAAAAGTTGTAATACTTTTCTAACAGGTGGGTAGTACGAGGTTCTTGAGTTCGATTCCCGGTTGAGAGTCCCTGCGGCTGTGGCGACTTTAAAGTTTTCCACAAAGGATTTAAAAGACAGGCGGTGGCTGTCACCCTCAGCAAGCAATGGCTTTAGATACATTTGCTAGATTATTTACTGGGAACTTGTTTTGTCTTTATCTTTGAAATTTCTTTTGAGGATTAAGTGTAGTACTGGATATATTGCTCTTTGAGTAACGAACAATAAACTGCCTTTGAAGACTGAAGAAATAGTCGTTCAGTGAAGTGACAGAAACGTTAGACCATCTTGGAATGTATGAGGTATGTATCAGAAAGATTGTGAGTAATTAGGATGAAAGAAATATTATACTTATGATATAAAAGATGGAAGGAGTGGAGGGAGGCCTTTGCCCAGAACAGGCTAACAAAAAAAAATGTTTAATTCGACCAGCAGAATATCACAGCACACGCACAATAAAATACATTGTGTACACACGTAAATAAAGAAAGACACACATACACATAAATACAAACATGACATAAATATGTATTATAATATATTTAATTTTCATGTTTATAAGAATAACAATCAAAACTAAAAGGTAACCACTTAAAAAAAAAACTTTTTCAGTTTTATTAAGTTGTCATAACCGTGAGGCCTAACGTTGCAATTCAAAATGGCCGCCATTGCTATCTGTCATCTTTGAGTATTTGTCGAAATAAACAGTAAAATACAAACTATAAATTATGTTTTAACCCTTCAGATACCGTCAATTAGAGACACAATAGTAAGACAATAGATGCGCGGCCACCGGTGGTCGCTTGGGGATTCATGAATTAAACGATGAGAACATAAGTTTGTACATGTCCATTTGCTTAATATATTACAGCGTCCAGTAATAGTGAACAGTATCATAGATAATTCAACAAAAGTTTCAAAAATACCCCAATACATATTCAACTACATATTTAAATATTCAACCAAGAAAAAACAAATAAAAATTCTGCGTTTAAGCAGATTAACAATATACCAATCCGGTACATGAAAAAGCGTATTTGAATATTTTACAACGTCAAAAAGTTGAGGATAAAATGAAAAGTAGCATGAGCTAAAACTGAATATGAATGCGGTGCAATGGTAGAATGGTAGAAATTCAATTGGTACGCGTGCCTCAATTTACATTGAAATGACATTTATTGATAACAGTACCGGGTTATGTTACTCGGTTTTACGTGAAAAAAGATTTTAGTGGAACGTGTATTGCTTTTCTAATTATCAGTTTTGGTGTTACATATATTTTGTCGCTTGCGTTGATTTTTTGGTGGCAGTGATATGTGTCAGTGTCTTGTAACAGTACAATTTATTTTTATTTCGTGCCTCTGAAAACTCGTTGAGCCATTGGGACTAATCATTTACATATATTTTGTACTTAACCTGAAATTCTGATAGCTATTCTTACCAAATGGTATCGTATTGTCTGGATATACAGATAAACCAATAATGTACCATCGCGGTCATTTCTGCTTGATCACTTAAAAAAAAACTCGCTTGAATCCTGCGGCGTGGCGCCAAACCAAACCCTTTGAGTTTTCGTTTCGAGTACACGCAAAAATGAACTTAGTGGTGGTCAAGCGGAAGTGTCTTTGATGGTTCATTTATTTATGGGTAAATTACTGGTTTATCTATATTCAGTTAAGGGTCTATTACACTGCGCTGAATAACGCGTGCGATATTCAGCCTCGTACTATTTTACATTCATAGAAAGACAGTCTAACCCCTATTACACTACGCGATACGTCGAACCAGAGACTAGATACGTCGAACCATAGACAAAACGGGTCTGAATAACGCGTAGTGTAATAGGCCAACTTTAGGCGGGAATTCAAGAGAACTTAAACAAATATTCTGCGACATCTATCATTTATTATACTACCCTATAAGTGGAAGGATCCAATTCTGCCACATTTAGAGCATTCCCTATGGATGTCATTACGAGCCCTTATAAGATTTCATCTATTTCTCCAGACCGTATTACTCGTTTAAAAATATTTATAGTTTTCTCTAGAGATGTAGTCGTATCTGAGGACCGCGTTTCAGAGTTTCGGGTAGCTCTCTAGGATTAATCTTTTCTGATATCTATTTATAGATTCAGTAAGTCAGTAATATCTCTTGGGTAATGAAAGTGCTCTTATTACTGCGAAATAAAGGCGCTGTCAAAGTCAAACGGGTTTGATACTTAAGATTTACAGCCATAATAGCAGCGCGAGCTCGCGGACGGCGAGCCATGAGTAGCGCGCTGTCCGGACCGAGCCCAAGACTTCGACGGCGCGCACTGTTCCCGCGCGCCTCAAGGAGTTGTCAGCAACAGGAGGGGCCCAGCTGGGTCGAAGCCTACTGGGGCCAGGGTTATCCGAAAGGAACTCAAGGAAGAGGTTAGAAGGAACGGGGTGAGTTTTTAGTCAGTAAGAGTCTGACATTATCTTCCACTCCCCCCAAGAGCGGGGGTTGTCATTGAATGATTTTGGGCGTATGGGTGGAATGTCTACCATGTACCGGTGGCGCAACGCTTTATGTCTTGTGGTCCGATGATGAAACGGAGTTTTCGGAGACCGGAAGCCGGTGTTACAGAATTTCTTTACCTGTGTAATTATTTTCCTTGGAGCAGCTGACCATTCAGACCTATATCTTCAAATAAATAATTTGTCCAAATTCTTCACTATAAAGACAAGATGGCTTGCTAAGCACGTTAGCGTAAGTTTTCCTTGTTTGTCTTTGAAACATGTCAAAACGTGACCAGCCTTCTAAGTCCTACGTGCAACTGGTGAGGGTTCTGTTTACATTTTTCATTTTACTTTTGTATTGGGGACTTTCCAATCTAAAGGTTCATTGTTTTGAGTCAATAGTCCGGAGACTAGTTTGATTAAAGTTTTTTTGAAGGAAATATTTTGATCAAAGCCAATCAGGGAAAGTGGTTCTTTTTTTCTCGTGTGTAAAAATCATCCTCTAAAAATGAAAAAAAAAACAGCTTCCATTTTATTATAATTTCTTGACAATTTATATTATTTGACATTGTACTGTAATTATTTGTATGATTTGTTAACTATTATGTAATTTGAAATATCTGTATATTTATGACTTGTAAGAATCCCTTATCAATCTTGACTATGACATCCCTCGTCGTTGGGCGGAGCGGGAGATAGTCTTATTGACTAAAAAACCCACCCCGTTCCTTCTTGCCTTTCATGCGAGCCTTCCTTTCAGAAGCAGATCCTTGGCCACAGTAAAGGCATGATGTTTTCGTTTCTATGTTTTGCAAATTCGATCCCTGCATATAAGACTTTTTTGTCACTATTCTTTGCGTGGAGAACGGGTTACTTACCAAAACGTAATAAAATGTCAGGTGAGAAAGAGGGACGGAGCTGCTCCCAGCGGCTTCGCCCGCGTGATAGCAGAAAATTATCCCAAGGGAACATACTTCCGGGATAAAAGTATCCGATGTCCTATTCCAGGACATGGTCTATCCGTGTACCAAGTTTCCTTTAAGATTTTGCCTTTGAGGTGTGAAGACGTAACAAACAAACTCACCTTCGCTTTTATAATATTAGTAAGGATTGAGACTTTATTTGAATAATAACAAGACCTTTTCTAATAATCTCTTGGTTTTTGTACTAATTAAAAATTTGTGGTGTATAAAGATATAAAGAAAAACATACCTACTAAAGAATACTATTTTATTATACTGTAACAACAAATTGATATAGTTTTTTCAGACAAATTGGCATCGGTCCAGGCATTGGAGCAAGAAACAATTGAATGTAGACTTTTGCCGACATTAAATTGCAACGGATATGATTAGTTGGCTATAGTATTCGGGTATACATATGTCAAATAAAGACTTATCTTATCTTATCTTATATTATCTTACCGGAAAATTGCAGACTCCTTATGATTGTGATAATACTTTAATAGATTATAATTGGTAGAATGGTTATAATTGGTAGAGCAGTGGTGGCCGAGTGCTAAAGGCCCCGACTTGCAACTAGTAGGTCGCAGGTTCGAACCCAACCAGGCGCATTACTATGTGTAATTTATTTCATCACCACTGCTCTCAAAACGGTGAAGGAAAATATCGTGAGGAAACCGGCATGTCCTACAACTAAAAATTCGAAGACATGTCACATCCACCAACACGCACTGGGCCTGCGTGGTGAATTACGGCCCATTCCCTGTCCTAGAGAGGAGGCCTGAGTCCCAGCAGTGGGAACATTAAAAGGGCTGATGATGATGATGATGAGATTATATATTCTCGATATTACTTATGAAAAAATTGTTTTGTACTTATACGATAAATCCACATAAATTAGTTTCTAATATAACTTTGTCATATTTAGAAAAAATAGTTTACAATTTCTTGCGATATTTTACAATGTAACGACGAAATTTCCGGCGACATATACATAATTTTGCTTTACGTTCTCTTCTATATATCTATCTCTATCTACTCTGGTTTTATTAACAAAAGTTTCTCTATTATTTTGTTTATATTGTGTGTTATTTTAGTAAATGCTGTCAAATTGTTATTTTCTTTTCCTTTCTTGCAAGATTCTTTAATTCTTTATTATTTTTTTTATTTCTTTTAAAACCCAAACCGCAGTCTAGATTAGCGAAACCAAGTCATCGAGTTTGGATAATTCTTCAAAAAGCATATGAGCTTGGACTAATGACCCAAAAGCCAACCTTAAACAGCTCAAAAACATAATAATAATAATAATAATGGTACCACAATCCATCATTAAAAGCATCTAAAAGGGCCTCTGCGAGTTGGTTTCGGCTCCTCGTACGCCTTCCAAAGGTCCAGGACCTTAGGGTCCTGAGATAAATAAATATATAAAAATAATAATAATAATATTCCAAAACTATCACACAACGCCGTACGTAACATAACTGCCGACGAGGTTGTTTACCTATTTCCGCCGCTTGAGCTTATCCGCAGCCAAAGCGGCCGCATCAGCACAGCACGATGAGCTAGGAAGATGGGATGGCGCAAGAGTATTATCTATACTAATATTATAAAGAGGTATTTTTTTGTTTGTAGGAGGTAATCTCTGAAAGTACTGGTCCGATTACTAAAATTTTTTTCACCGATAGGAAACTACTTTATTTCTGAGTGACATTGGCCTATAGGTAAGTGGGTAACGCAGCGGGCAAAAGCTAGTAATTACTAAATTGTACAATTCAAGTAAACGTTTGAATTTGACACTAATCTTAACATTTCCACTTGACAAACATAGCCAAAATGTACCACTTAAAAATAATTGTGTCAGCCATTTACACAAAAACGTTTGGATTATGAAAACAGTCCCCAGTTGAGAATTAGAGGCAGTATTCCGTTATTTATGAATTCAAAGTAATTAGAATTGCTGCGAGGCACTTAAACTAATTAAATACGGAACATGGATCGCCTTCCGCATGGATGTAAACACCTACGTCACTATCCGGGCTTGTTTGTCATTATGTATGGACATACCAACCTTGGGTAAATAGGGTAATATTCAGTGCCGTAACTAGAGCGGTGCTATTCGTTCCCAGGCACAAGGAGGAGACCCTGAAGGTTTTAGGTGTAATATTTCTACTTCGGCCAGGGTTATCCGAAAGGAAACTTGTGCCTTGGTTTGAAGGCTAGAAGGAACGGGGTGGGTTTTTAGTAAGTAAGAGTCTGACACTATCTCCCGCTCCACCTAAGGGCAGGGGTTGTTATAAGATGATTTTTGCCGACCGTAAAAAAAAAATCTAGGTCCAAGCCCAAGCCGTCGAGGGTGGGTAGTGTTCCATGCGCGCCTCATGGAGTTGTCAGCATCCGCAGGACCCAGAAGGGTCGAAGCCCACTGGGGAAAGAAATCCCCGGAGCCCTGGACAATGGCAAAGAAGGAACAAGAGAAGCTTTTTAGTCAGTAAAATTTTGACACGCCTTCCCGCTCCGCCCAAGGTCGGAAGATGTTATTAGATGATCTTCCCACCTAAAAAAAAGGACAAGTCTTCATGCTTCACCTTAGAGCGGAACGTATAGTAATAATAGTAATAGGAAATTTCTGAAAATGAAGCTCGTGTATGAAAAGGACAACTGAAAACATAGGTGGGTTTAGATAATAAAAGTTTGACACACTTTCTCGCCCCACCCAAGAGCAGGCAAAGTCATTAGATGATTATCCATATCCTCCAAAAAAAGCATTCTCCCGTTGTAAGGGAGAATTTATTCACATAAAAAAACACGCTTATTTCATTCAGAAAACTAAGTTTTATTTTTAAACTACACAACGAAACTAACCAGGATAATCTAGTATCCATCTAGCGAGCCTCAAAACAAAGTTAACTCCTGCAAAGTTAATTTTTGCGGCAGTTGTTAATAAAATGCGATACACTCGCAGACAGTGTAATTGCCACCATTAAAAGCTGCCAGTGGCGCCCTCTGTGCAGACTAAGAATTGCACTGTAGCGTGTAAACTAACACGTTTCGTGAAAAAATATCATTTTTGCGATTTGTCCACGAACTGTTTGGTTCGGAAATTTGAATTTGGAAGACAAGGATCTTTAAAAAAAAAACATAAAAATGTGTGTGACGGAAAAACGTGTATTTTGCAGTGTTTTGGAATACTGGATGGAAAGAAAAACAAGTTTAAATAAAAATTTAATCTCATTTCCTACCACAATAATTAATGGGGAGTAATTGCCTTACAGTGGGACAGAATAGGATATTAAAAAAAAAACATCAATACTCATCAAGGCTATTCCAAAGAGCTCAAATACGATGGGGTTTTCTTTTTGCGCGTACCTATGGCCAATATCCAACCTCATCATCAGACAAATGCCTTGCTTGGTATCATAGTAATGCGTTGTCAACTTACAATATCAAATTTCAACTCAATCGGTTAGAGGAAATTTTTGGCCTAAATAACAAACATTGCAAATTAAATAAAAGCTTGTAAAAAAAATATACGAGTAACCAAAAAAAAGTAGGTAATTGAAGGAGTAAAACCGACAGATTTTCTTTAAACTATTATACTTTTTTGCTATTTACCGTTTATGTTCAAATCGACTGCGAACTTTTGCGCATTTAAATGATATTCACTCAATGTTACTTTTTTTCCAAAATCGTCATGATCTAGAAGTTAAAGATGGCGCCTCAAACAGGTATTAGCAAAATGGACGGACTACTGAAGAATTATCGTGGCTGTGGAACGCAAAGGGAATTTAATCTGTAAAAGTCTGGAGCGAGAGGATTATTTTATAAACGTTATTAAATGACGAATGATATTTTTTTTTAATTGGTTTTTAAAAACACTTTTACACGTAATTTTTTTTCGTCAAAACTAGATGAAGCCGGTGTTTCCTACCTGACTACCCTGAGAAGAAACACCGAAACAAACTCAGTGGTCAACGGTCGGGGATTATTATTTGTATTTCTTTTAAACCAGAATTTTGGACTCATAAATTTTGTTTTACTCCCCAACACGTACCGCACTACGTTCTCTGTCCGCGCGTGTGTGCGGAGGTAGTTCCATGCACTAGCGTCGCTCAATATCTGTTATTCTCGCCGTTACGCGAACCGCCAGTGTAGTCGACACCGCACTCGCTGGTATTCGCTGAAATGGTGTTAAAGATGCAATGATGCGAATACTCTTTTATGGAGTACGTGGTAGTTGGCTTTTTTCTTTTAGAAACTGATATTTGAATGGCTGTTCCAGATTTGAATACATTCATGCGAGTTTTGATTCTAAAAGATATAAGAAACAGTAATAGCTTTGGAAGGTCTCTCACAAGGTGGACCGATGACCTGGTGAGGGTCGTGAGATTGCGATGGGTGCGAGACGTATAGAACCGATCGTTATGCTGACACTTGGGGAGGCCTATGTCCTACAGTGGATGTCCTTCGGCTGAAATGATGATGATGGATCAAGAAATAGTAGAAACGTTATATAGGTACTCAGAAATCAAAAACTTTTTACAAATAGAGCAGTGGTGGCCGAGTGGTATCGGTCCCGACCTACGAGTGGTAGGTCACGGGTTCAAACCCAGACAGGCACATTACTTCGTGTAATTTATTTCATCACCACTGCTCTCAAAACGATGAAGGAAAACATCGTGAGCAAACCGGCATGTCCTAGAACCAAAAATATCAAAGACATGCGACATCCACCAACCCGCACTGGGCCCGCGTGGTGGATTACGGCCCATTCCCTCTCCTAGAGAGGAGGCCTGAGTCCCAGCAGTGGGAATATTATTAAGCCGACTATGCTATTACAAATAGACCAATAGGCAGTCAGTAATATTGTTGGGCTGGTGAAAGAATGATATAATACTCAATGCAATCGCAATGGAGATGACCGCAACCATGAGAAAGGGAAAAACACATCATACTTAATGCTTTAGCAGCTACCACTCTGACGCCCTGGGCATCGGGAAATGCACGATTCCCAGTGTGAGCTGTTATGTTTTTACGGTGGGCCATAATCATCTTATGTCAACCCCCGCTCTTGGGTGGAGCGGGAGATAGTGTCAGACTCTTACTGACTAAAAACCCACCCCGTTCCTTCTAGCCTCTCATAGCGGGGCTTAAGTTCCTTTCGGATAACCCTGGCCTCAGTAGGCTCGACTCAGCTGGGCCACTCCTGTTGCTGACAACTCCTTGAGGCGCGCGGGAACAGTGCGCGCCGTCGAAGTCTTGGGCTTGGTCCAGTGTGAGCTTGCGAACGACGAGCAACGGGTAGCTCGCCTTCTGACCGTCGGGTAAGGACAAGCTCGAGTCGATGGCGCGTTGTGTACCGTGCGCCTCAAAGAGATATCAACAAATTTGAAAGGGCCCAGTAGGGCTGATATACACTTGGGCTGCAAAGCCTGCAACATTTGAAAGAGTGACTTTGGCTCTGGAACACAAAGGGCGACTAAAGGACATGGTAGGTTTTAGTCAGTAAAAGTCTGACATGCCCTTATGCTCCATCCTAGAGCGAAAAAAGGAATTTGATAATTTCCCATCTCGAAAAAAAAAACATTTCAATAGCGACATAAAGTCAATACCTATAGGAAGGGTTGAGTTTAAACACCATGACCTATAGCCTCCTTACCTCAGCCAATTAACCTTAAAATAAATCAAAATCCAATTCGAATAATTGATAAATTATTCCAAGTCAAAGTACAACCACACTGAATTGTAAATTCACTCGAATAAATTATTCTGAGAAAATCAGACTGAGTTCCGATGGTATTCTGTAAGACCATTACAAGGGCTATATACCACAAACTGTGTTCGTTTCGTCGAAAATGGCCGTAACGACCACGAAATGTTAATTAAATGTACCGTACTCAGAATTATCGGGCCCACAGAGATCTTAGTAAGGTGGTAGAGTTGGCAAGGGGTACAAAAATTTATGTCATTGCTTTGAAAGATTTCACTGAACCTCTTTATCGATTTTTGGGGCACATTTATTAATTTATTTATTTATTTAAACTTCATGTACAATAGTGGTAAGTACATAGGCGGACTTAATGCAACAAGGCATTCTCTACCAGTCAACCTTTGGGTTAAAAAGACAACACTGTGGTAGGTTTGCACAATAAACAAATAATTTAAACGGAGAAAAAAAGTAAATAATATAAAATAAAATACATTATATATTATGCTAAAATAATAAACTAATAAATACTATGAAAAATATCACTCATTAAGAGAAGTTAATAACAATTCTGACGAAGACCAAACTAAGGTTGAGAAGACTTCAAGTTCCTAATATTAATTATATTATTATTTATTATTATTAGTAGTAGTTTGAATATTTCTAAAACAAAATTTGTATGGGTTTTTTCATCATTATTACAGCCAATAGACGTCCACTGTTGGACATAGGTCTACCCCAAGTGTCGCCACAATGATTGATCCTGTGCGTCCCGTATCCATCGGATTCTTACGAACCTGAGCAGGTCATCAGTACACCTTGTGGGAGGTCTTCTAACGCTGCGTCTTCCAGAACTTTTGGTCCCCATCGACCATGCCCCTTGCTGCGTGCAATGTGTCCCTGCCCATTGCCACTTAAGTTTGGCAATTTTTCGGGCTATGTCGGTAACCTTGGTTCTCCTGTGGATATCTTCATTTCTATGAATATAATAATTACGAAGAATCATTTATTAAAAATTTACAGTAATTTATCAACTAAGAAAAGAAATAAGGTTCGGTTGAAAACCAGCGTCAGGCCACTACCATGTAGTTGTCTGGCTTTTTTGCTGAACTGGACCTATTTGGCGCCGCCGTGAGACACACATTGTTAGTTGTCTCTTTCTTTTTATATAATTAGTGTCTACATGTTGTTACTACATTGTGTGTATCTTCTAGTGTGTATGCCAAATAAAATAGTTTTCTTTCTTTCTTTTAACTTCCACTTAAATGCATACCATTTAAGTGGAAGTTGACAGATTATTTTCTACACAAACAGCAGTAGTATAAAAAATACCTTTCCTTTTCCATTAAAAAAAAATATGTACCTCATTTTACGTGCCTTGCCTTCCGAAGTTGTTGCGACGTCTAGTCTTTTACTACGCTCCCTATGGTCGAGCCTAACAGTACAAATTAGCGCAAAATGGACATAAACTTGTGTTATTATTGCGTTTATTACTGCCCATCCTTAATTACGTCTAGGCTGACCCATATATCAACAGTCCAAGGTTCAATGTAGCTCTTCTAAGGTTAATTTGGCCATACTTGGCAAATTGGTCCAATGTTTGGCGTAGTTATTTTATTGTAGAGACGTTGGTAAGTATGCCTTTGGGGCTTAAACTTAAGCCTTCAAGAGGAGCACATAATTCCTTGTTTAATTTTTAGGGTTCTTTACCTAGTGATTAGATGACATCACTTTTTTGTTTAGACTCTTTATCTCAGGAACGCTTAGAGATGTATCTAAAACCATATACTCAAGTCTGCGGTCCTTTAAAGCTGTGAAAAAAACAAACTTCTAAGTTAAAGATAAAATAAATACAGCCCTTTATGTCACAAAAACGTACATTTCGACACTCTCAATGGAATCAAAATTTAATGGGTAGTTTTCGTTAACCCAGAATCTGGCATGAAGCAAGATCTCATAGCATAAATATAGGAAGTACAGTTTTCAAAAACTTAAAACTGTCTAGTTACGTAACTAAAAAACTTTTCTCCACTCCTTCAAGACGGCTTGAATCTTTAGAAACATTTTTATACATAAAAATAGGTGGTTCAAAATGAAAATCAATATCAATCAATCAATATTTTGCAAAGAAAATGGATCTGCAGCTAGCCGCAATTAAATGCATAAGATACGCGTACTGTCGCCTATGCGGGTACGACAGTTGTGTCCAAGCCCTGTTTGGAGTTAAACTAAAAAGATTGTGATATGACATTTTGTATATTATAATCATCATCTTCCTGCCTTTATCCCGTTTTATTTGGGGTCGGTGCAACACGTTTTTTTCTTCCATTCTGTTCTGTGACATATCACTTTTCACACAATCCATCCATCTTTTCTTTGGCCTCCCTCTCCCTCTCCATCCATCCACATGTAAATTCATAACTCTTTTAGCAACATGCGTTTCACCTCTCCTCTTTACATGATCATATCAAGACAAACGATTCCCTTTCAACTTTTCAGTCACTGGCGCCACTTTCAAACTTCCCCTAATATACTCATTTCTCACTTTATCCATTCTCGTCAAACCACACATCCATCTCAACATTCTCATCTCCGCTACATGCAATCTTTTTTCATCCATATTTTTCACAGCCCAACATTCTGATCCATACAGTATGACAGGCCTTATCACGGATTTGTAGATTTTACCCTTCAACTTGAGGGGCATCCGTGGATCACAAGTTGTTCCCGTGACCTGTCGCCATTTCATCCATCCCGCGTTGATCCGATGAGTATTTTTGTATATTATAATATTATACATATTCTGATTTGACATCCATTTTAAACTGCATAGACATAAATGTACTACTAATCTCACACACAATGGACAAAATTATCGACACTCAGCTCTTTATTGTACTCGAAACACAATGCACAGAGAATTCACTCAATTTTCCGTATTAACTAAATTCTACAATAGGTTGTATTAGCAGGAATTCACTTTGGCGGCTCTCAAAGCTTCTAAAGAGATGCACTGAAATTAATCTCATGAATGCCGAAGCTGGTTTCACAATCGGCATAGTTAGGTATTGGACAGGAAGAAATGTTCATTGACATAAAATAATAATAATTTCAGGCAGGGGCCATAGTCTTAATATAGTTCCTGGTAACCAGTCCATTTACGACTCTAAAAACCATAGCCGATATCTTTGTTTTCCATTATGCCGCAATAGTTTTTCACCAACCGGGGCTTTTTTTTTTCGGTGGGAAAAATCATCCAATGTCAAAACCCGCCCTTGGGTGGAGCGGGAGATAGTGTCAGACTCTTACTGACTAAAAACCCACCCCGTTCCTTCTAGCCTTCATACCGGGGCTCGAGTTTCACTTTCAGATAATCCTGGGCCCAGTAGGCTCAGGTAACGGTGTATCAGGCAACGGTGCCCTCGCCGCCGCCGCCGGGATTCCGATCCCGTTTTCCGGCCACCGTAGACGCGGGCTTGCGGACGGCGAGCTATGGGTAGCTCGCTCTCCAACCTTCCGGTAACTGTTCGGACCGAGCCCAAGACGTCGACGGCGCGCACTGATCCCGCGCGCCTCAAGGAGTTGTCAGCAACAGGAAGGGTCTAGCTGGGTCAAAGCCTACTGGGGCCAGGGTTATCCGAAAGGAATCTCGAGCCCCGGTATGAAGAGGCTATAAGGAACGGGGTGGGTTTTTAATCAGTACAGAGTGTCAGAATCTGACACTATCTCCCGCTCCAGCCAAGAGCGGGGGTTGTCATAAGCTGATTTTTGCCCACCGTAAAAAAGAGGTGGTCGAGTTTTTTTTATCTATCACCAGAATAGACTTTGTCTGGTCTGAGCTTTAAATTTTGCAGCGAGCGGTCCTAATATAAAACAGTCTAATGTTTAATATCCATGCAAATGTGTATGGATCGTAAACCTTTTGATATGAAACTTCTGTTCCATGAAATAAATTATTGTGATTTTAGACAGTAAGGATTTCAAATGATTTCTAATTCAGCTTCTTAAACAACTCTGAATTCATTGTGTGGACCACCTGGACGGCACGTTGGAGCATACGGTAGAGCATACTATGGTGCATACAGTAGAGCATACGGTGGAGCATACGGTAGAGCATACTATGGTGCATACAGTAGAGCATACGGTGGAGCATACGGTGGAGCAAACGGTGGAGCATACGGTGGAGCATACGGTGGAGCAAACGGTGAAGCATACGGTGGAGCATACGGTGGAGCATACGGTGGAGCATACGGTGGAGCATATGGTGGAGCATACGGTGGAGCATACGGTGGAGCAAACGGTGGAGCATACGGTGGAGCATACGGTGGAGCATACGGTGGAGCAAACGGTGGAGCATACGGTGGAGCATACGGTGGAGCATTCGGTGGAGCATACGGTGGAGCATACGGTGGAGCATACGGTGGAGCATACGGTGGAGCATACGGTGGAGCATACGGTGGAGCATTCTATGGTGCATACAGTAGAGCATACGGTGGAGCATACGGTGGAGCAAACGGTGGAGCAAACGGTGGAGCATACGGTGGAGCAAACGGTGGAGCATACGGTGGAGCATACGGTGGAGCATACGGTGGAGCAAACGGTGGAGCATACGGTGGAGCAAACGGTGGAGCAAACGGTGGAGCATACGGTGGAGCATACGGTGGAGCATACGGTGGAGCATACGGTGGAGCATACGGTGGAGCATACGGTGGAGCATTTGGTGGAGCATTCGGTGAAGGTGTACCCTGCTTGGGCAGAACACCGCCGCCGGGTCCTCGTAGAGGCATTCGGCGGCAGCAAGCTTTTGCGCCGGGCCCCAGTTCAGGTTCTGGTCCAGAGCGAGGAGGAATAGCAGGCAGTCGTCTCCTTCTGCGAAGCAGTAATGCTAGCGAAGAAGGAGGCCGCATGCGTGAGGGAACAAACGTCCTCACGCCCAAGCCGACGAGATTCCGACCCCGACTACTAGCCAGTTAGCCACAGAAGACGCAGGCTTGGGGACGTCGAGCAATGAGTAGCTCGCCGTTTGGCAGTCCGGTAATTAATAGTAGTCAACACGCGGTCAAGAAGCGAGGAGGCGTGCATGAAACTAACAATTAATCAATTGACTGCCCAGTGGTAGGTTGGTGGCCATGGGTTCGATTCCCACCCAAGGCCCAAATATTTGTGTGATGAGCACGATCATTTGTTCTGTGTTTGGGAGTATTTTATCTATAATAAGTATGTCTTTAGAAATATATGAAAGACTAAAAAAGAAAGAAAATCAGTTTTTTACTCAAAATGACGCAATCTTATAACTAGCTAACAAATATAAACAACTAGCTGCTCCCAGCGGCTTCGCCCACGTGATAGCAGAAAATTATCCCAAGGGAACATACATCCGAGATAAAAAGTACCCTATGTCCTACTCCAGGACATGGTCTATCCGTGTACCAAGTTTCATTAAAATCGGTTTTGCCATTTAAGCGTGAAGACGTAGCAAAACAAACTCACTTTCACTTTTATAATATTAGTAAGGATAGATAGGCAAGATATGCATCACATCCGTGCAAAACGGCCGAACGCTCAGCATAAAGCTGCAACCTCACCACGCATAATGCGATGAGCTCACAGCGCTGGTTTTCAACGTGGGCCGCAAGCGGTGTCGACATATGAGTATATTTATCAATTGTCTAATATTCATAGCACATGTTCTGCATAGTTTGGGACTGGAGAAGTTGTCTAGTACTCATACCACAAGCTCTGCTTTGTTTGGGACTAAATAGCGTTGTGTGAAAGTTGTGGCATATTATTAGGTATTATTATCATCGAGAAAGTGGCAGTAGATTAACGAAGAGTTACATATGTATGGAATTGATTAGCGGTATGGAAATATTACGAAATATAACCCTTATTTAGAGGTGAGAAATCATCGAATGACTTTTTGTTTTTCGTCTTTTTGGATGTCAGACTTTCTCTGACTAAGACCGTCAAAGGAAGTCATGTCCAAAAAAATGGACATGAAAATCTAAGTCAAAGTCAAATATCAAATTCTATAAATGAAAACCACATCAAAATCTGTTCTAATTATTTATTTTTATTAAACAAATTCAGTTTACATATACTGTATCGAGAAGATATAGTTCGCTGATGACGCTGAGGGTGATGACCAGGTACACATGCTGGAAGTCAGGTTACCAAGGAGTCTAAAGTCCAGGAAACTTCCGTTGAAAAGTGAGGATCCTCCAACCAGACTGTACCAATAGTAGGTTTCGGATTGTTGTATATATTCTGATCTCAGAAGAACTCTGGTACCGCTATGCAGGATTTTGAATTTTAGTTCCCATATGTCTATTAATTTTTATTTATTTAACAATTTTTGTACACACAATAATAAAAGAATAGAAGAAGGAAACAGAAGAATAGTACAAAGGTAATGCTTATTTCTAACGAAATCTCTTCCAGCATACCTGCGAAAGGAAAGTTGAAAAAAAAAGAGATGTAGACACTGTGTATAAAAATAAAAGAAAAATGAATCTATACTAATATTATAAAGAGGTAAAATTTGTAAGTTTGTAAGTTTGTAAGTTTGTATGTAGGGGGTAATCTCTGGAACTCATAATCCAATACTAAATTTTTTTTACTGGCAGAAAGCTACATTATTCCTGAGTGCTATAGGCTATAAATTGTTTCTATAGCATGTATATTAACCGAGCTATCACAACTTTTGTCTAGCAAGTCGGAAAAAAATACCTCATAAAACAGAATTATTGGCGTGCGCTGCCTAAACAGTTGCTTAAAATTAAAAACAATGTATGACTACCTGGTTCGTCTTAATTATTTCTACAAAAAAGTCCGCGATACCATATCTCTATCTTTTATATTTCATCTTTTATACTTCTTTTATTGCATTAAAAATATTTTTTTTCGGCATACTTACGTTTGGTTGATTATTTGAGCAACAAAATATTAATTCTTATGACAATAAATTATTTCAGTATCACAAGAACATCATAGAGATAAGATTTGCCATTTACAGTATATCAATTGGTCATACAGTTTCGGAGATAATGTAAAATTACTAAAACGCAAAATGCCCCTAGCATAACTTTCATTGTGCAGTCGTGCAGACGTTTTAGCTATTTTTTTTTTTATATGTTGTGCAAAAATCATCTTATGACAACCCCCGCCCTTGGGTGGAGCGGGAGATAGTGTCAGACTCTTACTGACTAAAAACCCACCCCGTTCCTTCTAGCCTTCAAACCAGGGCACGAGTTCCCTTTCGGATAACCCTGGACCCGGTAGGCTTCGATCCAGCTGGGCCTCTGCTGTAGCTGACAACTCCTTGAGGCGCGCGGGAATAGTGCGCGCCGTCGACGTCTTGGGTTCGGTCCATTACCGGACGATCGGACAGCGAGCTACCCATGGCTCGCCGTGCGCGAGCCCGCGTCTACGGTGGCCGGAAATCGGGATCGGAATCCCGGCGGTGGCGGCGGGGGCGCCGTTGCCTGATGCGGTCTGCCTCCTCCTTTGCTAGCATTACTGCTTCGCAGAAGGAGGCGACCGCCTGCCATTCCTCCTCGCTCCGGACCATGGCCTCAACCAGGGCCCGGCGCGAGAGGTCTCCGCCGCAGATCGCCCCCACGAGGGCACGGTGATGCTCTGCCCAGGCAGGGCACACTTCGACTGTGTGCTATACCGTGTCCTCCGGGCGTTCAGCACAGTGACGACACCCGGGCGTCTCTTCCGCTTTAATTCGGTGCAGGAACCTCCCGAACTTGCCATGTCCGGTGAGGACCTGTGTCATGCGGACGGAAAGGACGCCGTGAGGCTTTTCCAGCCACGCCTCAAAGAGGGGACTTACCGCCATAATTGTGGCGTGCCCAACGTTTTACCTATTTGCCCATGGATGGCGTTCTGCAATTACGTAATTTTTCTGAATCGCGGTGTTAAGACTTTCTGTGGATTGATGACCCTCTCGAAGTATTAGGCCCACGTTGTCGTTAGTTGGAGTTCTTCTGTCAGTTGCTTATTGGTTTCGGTTGTTTCATTCGTATGGTTGTTGTTGTTGATAGATACTTACCTCATAATCGAAAATATCGTAACTACGAACAGTTCCGTACTTCGTTCTATCGTAATAATCGATACGAGTTATTCGATATTACGATTGTTTTGTTTTGTAAAGGCGGACGGTGTTCGAGTCGCTCTCCCTTTGTTCATAATTGTTTTCAAGTCTGTGCGTAGTTTGTTGAGAGCATGTCTAAAAAGAAATCTCAACTGTCCCGGCAGACATCACAGACAAGAGCCGCTCGAGTACGCCGTACGGAAGAATCTGCCCCTGAAAATGAGCAGCGCTTCTCGAGAAATAGAGAATATATTTCGCAAGCATGCGCTAGAGAATCTAGCTCCGAGCGCTCACAGCGCCTCGCTAGCCAAAATGTGAGGACGTCGCGGGCCCGTGCTCGAGAAACTAGCGCTGAACGTGCGCACCGTCTATCTGAGTTAAGGCAGCATGTCTCTGAGACAAGGGATAGGGAGACTAGCGCTGAGCGCTCGCAGCGGCTTGGTAGGCAAAATGTCATAACATCGCAGGCCCGTGCTCGGGAATCTAGCGCTGAACGTGCGCAGCGTCTATCTCATTTAAGGCAGCATGTCTCTGAGACAAGGGATAGGGAGACTAGCGCTGAGCGCTCGCAGCGGCTTGGTAGGCAAAATGTCATAACATCGCAGGCCCGTGCTCGGGAATCTAGCGCTGAACGTGCGCAGCGTCTATCTCATTTAAGGCAGCATGTCTCTGAGACAAGGGATAGGGAGACTAGCGCTGAGCGCTCGCAGCGGCTGGGTAGGCAAAATGTCATAACATCGCAGGCCCGTGCTCGGGAATCTAGCGCTCAACGTGCGCAGCGTCTGTCTCATTTAAGGCAGCATGTCTCTGAGACAAGGGATAGGGAGACTAGCGCTGAGCGCTCGCAGCGGCTTGGTAGGCAAAATGTCATAACATCGCAGGCCCGTGCTCGGGAATCAAGCGCTCAACGTGCGCAGCGTCTATCTCATTTAAGGCAGCATGTCTCTGAGACAAGGGATAGGGAGACTAGCGCTGAGCGCTCGCAGCGGCTTGGTAGGCAAAATGTCATAACATCGCAGGCCCGTGCTCGGGAATCTAGCGCTGAACGTGCGCAGCGTCTATCTCATTTAAAGCAGCATGTCTCTGAGACAAGGGATAGGGAGACTAGCGCTGAGCGCTCGCCGCGGCTCACTAGGCAAAATGTCATAACATCGCAGGCCCGTGCTCAGGAATCTAGCGCTGAACGTGCGCAGCGTCTAATCGAGTGTAATCTTATTTTAAAACAAGAAATTTTCCGCGGACGAAGTCGCGGGCAGAAGCTAGTACAACAATAAA
Source organism: Mythimna lalbum (assembly GCA_949319445.1). Taxonomy (NCBI): domain Eukaryota; kingdom Metazoa; phylum Arthropoda; class Insecta; order Lepidoptera; family Noctuidae; genus Mythimna; species Mythimna lalbum. Next base: position 4,068,904 of record OX439357.1, on the reverse strand, counting down.
ATAATATGACATTAAAAAAGAGATGTAGACACTGTGTGTAAAAATGAAAGGAAAATGAGTACAACAATAAAGTAATATAACACGCAACAAAAGAAACACAGGATATACCTACTATTATAATTATATACATACACATAGTAAAATAATGCTGTGAGCGAGCTTGATACCTCCACTTTGTCACATAAACCTTTGAAAGGTTTTAGACAAGTGTTTTTGTTGTAACAAATGTAAAAAAAAACTGTAATGAACAATAAAGAAAAACACAAATATTACATACTTAGTCATCATCTTCCTGCCCTTATCCCGTTTTATTTGGGGTCGGCGCAACACGTTTTTTTCTTCCATTCTGTCCATTACATACTTAGTAATATAATAAAATAATATGTCGTCATAGATGTCGCTACACTATGTAGAGAAGAGTATTGAGGGTCGCGGGAATCCGATGAATGCGAGACGCACAGGACCAGTCGTTATGGTAGCACTTGGGGGAAGCCTATAAGTATCTAACAGAGAAGATGTAGGAATTCTTTTTTTAAATCTGTACCAGAAATGAGCACAGACAGGTCAAGTAAAAATTATGTAAAAGCATCCAACAAGCTAGCTTATCTTAACTTCCATTTTTAACAAAAGTTTCCAAGCTAAGCTAGCCACAACTTAAAAAAGGATTTCCTTCGACCATAATAGAAAACTTTAGAGGAACTTAAAGCCGGACCGTAACAATGGAAACTTATGTTTTATAAATGTTAAAGGCGGGGGAAGTTCAGCGAAATATGTTAATTCGCTTGATAAAAGTGGCCACTGAGGCTTTTGAAAGCCGATTTGTATGTGAAGTCAGTGGTATCCACTATATAGAAGTTTTATGTGGATTATTAAACACACTGGTTTTCTAAACTTAATACCACTCTTTTCAATTAATGGCACCTTATGCCCGCTATGACCGCCGTGACCTGTGTTGTACTTAGTGTCGGTGGTGTCCAACTTTTGACTTTTTTAAATATTTTTGAGAAGTAATATAACATAGTGTAAAAACTATTGGAATCCATTTAGTTACTGTTTCTGAACAAACTATATTCAGGTTTCGCATAAACTAAAAATAATATTGTAGGATTCTTGGGATTCTCGTCGCCTAGTGAGTACCTAATCCATAATATCTAACTATTAAAGCATTTGATCCAATCAAGTTATACTCTGCCGATTGCCAATGAGCAATGCGTAAGTAATTTGATTTGTGACGCGCTCGCTGTCTTCGATATAATTAATACGAAGTTTGGTGCCACATCCGAGAGATATCATTAATCATATCGAGGAGAAGTTATCAAGCTAGAGAACTGGTGCCCTTGTGGCAACGGAGCTGAGTTCCGATTATATGCCACACTCTCTTCGCGACATCTCTTTTCTAGATTTTTTCAAGAGGAAACTTAAAGACATTTGACATAATATTAGTATAGTATAATATAATTATAAATTAGACTTACGTATATTTTACTTAATTAAATATTACACTTAGTAACGTGTAACGTTAAATGCGCAAAATCTCAGATACCTCAAATGATTTTTAATTCGATTGATCTAATCACGTGAGTAAAAAAATCATTTAAAAAAATTAAAGCTTTTATGAGCAGTTTTAGTTTGTTTAAAATTTTATCTGCATTGAAATAACAAATTTTATTATCCCGTGTATGAGAAAATTTGATTGGATTACAACTATTTGTGTTTGTTTACCTATTTCAGCGGGTTTGCGCATGTTACGGCTCGACCTAACCATAAATAGACAGGTCGAAATTTTGATCAAAATTTTTTTGAAAAATGCTACCTATATTAAAAAGTGGTTTAATTGATTCTGCTCGTTATTCTGATCAAACTAATTTTAGGTTTGACAGTCCGGTAACAAAAAAAAGCCCTTCTGTAAATTATAATAAAGAGTTTGTTTGTTTTTTTATTTTGCTTGTAGGAGGTAATATGTGGAAACTCTGGTCCGATTGCTTAATTTTATTTACGGATAGAAAGCTCCTTTATTCCTGAGTGACATAGACTATATTTTGGGAACGCGGGCGAAATCACGGGCAATAGCTAGTTATAAATAAATTGGTCAAAGATGATCAAAAATAAACATACTTATAAATCTTATACAATATATCGTTAAGAGAGTGATTGAAACTGCCATTCCTGCAAGCTGTTTTTGCTAGTTACCGTAGATTCACGAGTTAAAATTACTATCAGCAAGGAATCCTGCATGGAATTGCGCCAAATCGATCAATGTTTTGCCTCTTCGAGCTACTTACTATTTGTATTAAGCGCGCGAAAATGTATTTTAGCAAAAAGATGACTAGCGATGAAATCAGTACTGTAGATTGCTGGATTTGTCCAGCTTCACAGTATAAGCTGAGCAACGGCCTATTCTTGCGCACAATTTGAATTTGCTCGTATTGTATCTGTTTTATTTTTGTTTTTCTTTTATTTTTGTTTATTATTATGGTGTTTGTCTCTGTCGATCTCGAGTCGGTCGGCGTCACACAGATTATAATAAATTATTATTGTTTTAATCACAGAACAGAAAATATAGGTAGAAGTGCCCCTAACGTGGCTAAGCACGGGAACCAGTGTCGCCAAACTCACACATTTGCGTATCAAATTGTACATTACATACATAAAAAACAATAATATGATTGGCTACGAAGCTACGAATTACAAACTTAACTTTTACAAATCATATTCTTATTGCTTTCATAAATTAGGTCTTATTACAACGTAAGAAAGTTTTTATTATTTGACATGACACGAACAATAAAGAAGTTTTAACCAATTTACAACGAGTTCGGCTACTCAACGCTAGATGTCGCTGTAAACAATTTATTCTATTCAGAACGCTAGTGCCTTTGAAATAGATGCCATATTCACCTGCACTAGTATATAATATGTAATAGGTGAATTTCGCCTGCTGTTGACAAACGCGCGATATCTAAGAGGCACTTCCTCTACTTTTCTTTATTCCGTTGTTTTAATAGACCACCTAGATAGCTGAGTTGTCTATGGTTCAAGTAAGTTATGCTCGGTTCACACATGATCTGATAGGGCAACTAAATTTTGTGTGTCTATACGGGCAGAATAAACATGTTTTCGTTATTTCGAGGCAAGTGTGCTTCATCGTCGGCCACATCATCGCTTACCATCAGGTGAGAGTGGTCACGGACGGCGAGCCAGGGTAACTCGATGTCCAACCGTCCGGTAACTGTCCGGGCCGAGCCCAAGATGTCAACGGCGCGCGCTATACCCGCGCGCCTCAAGGAGTTGTCAGCGACAGGAGGGGCCCAGATGGGTCGAAGCCTACTGGGGCCAGGGTTATCCGAAAGGAACGCGAGCCCCGGTGTGAAGGCTAGAAGGAACGGGGTGGGGTTTTTAGCCAGTAAGAGCCTGACACTATCTCCCGCTCCACCCAAGAGCGGGGGTTGTCATAAGATGATTTTTGCCCACCGAAAAAAAAGGAGAGAGTGATCAAACGCGCGCCTAAAAAAGCAGCCTCAATAAACATGACTTAATTCATGAATCCCCAAGCGACCACCGGTGGCCGCGCATCTATTGTCTTACTATTGTGTCTCTAATTGACGGTATCTGAAGGGTTAATCTGCTCGGCTGGGGAACAAAAACGTATATTGGTGAAAAAAAGATTGAAGATAAGTTATATGTGTATTACTGGGGCAATGGGTGATGCGAGAGAGATCCCTGAGGCCCTGTAACAATTGAAAAGAAGGAGCAGCAGTGGGTTTTTAGTCAGTAAAAGTCTGACACTATCTCTCGCTCTGCCCAAGAGCGAGGGATGTCATTGGATGATTTTCCAAAATAAAAAGAAATGGTAAACAATTTTGCACGAGACACCCCGTACCACGTGAGCCCTGTACTATGTTGCGTATCTTCATAATCCTGAAATGTACAAGATTTTCAACCTTCCTACTCCTGAGATCTATAAGAATTTAGATTACAACCCAGTTTTTTTTTTCAACCAAAAACTCAACCTGAATAGAAAATTGAAACTTGGAACTTCAACATAACTTTAAAAATGAGCTTAAAATGTGTTAACTGAAGCCATTTTACAACGTCTAGCTTGGAGTTGGACCACGTTTTGTATGCATAATACATGTCCCGTGAAAGATAATATGTTGAAAAGGACTCCACTTGGGGATCTATTTACACTTTGAGATATTCTCGTCGAGACTCAGTCGCTTAGTGTACCGGTGTTAGTGGTGCGATAGTAACGGTCTAATAGAGCGGCTAACCCGAAATATATTTCCGTACCGCTCTTGCGTAAGTATTGAATTTTTTTCCAAAAGTTTTAGCTATAACCTAGGGGACTTTAAGGCAAGAGTGTATAGGTTGCTTCTAGGCAACCATGGAACACCATCGTTAGCCACTCATCACTATCCATCAGGTGAGATAGTGGTCCACCGCAAGCCTATCTATAAATAAATAAAAAATACTCGTTTCCTGGAACAAGTTTTATGAAATATTCGATTTAGTGACAGAATTAACGAATGCCAAAGGAGTTCAGTGGCAATGGGCAAGGCACATTGCACGCAGAACAGATGGTGGATGGGGACGAAAGGTACTGGTGTGAGGACCACGTACAGAAAGACGCAGCGTTGGAAGGCCTTCAACAAGGTGGACCGATGACCTGGTCAGGGTCGCGGGAAACCGATGAATGTGTGACGCACAGATCCGGTCGTTGTAGCGACGCTTGGGGGGAGGCCTATGTCCAGCAGTGTATATCGTTCGGCTGATATGATGATGATGAAAGGTGTTCAGATATTCTTACGTTGTCGACAGGTCGGACAGTCGATAGACAAGGCGCTCTTAACCAAGTGTCCAAAGTATAATGCTAATAATCCAAGACCCCAGAGCGGTCTGACATAACTTACTTTCACATGGATGAAAACTTAGATTCTCATGTGCTTTGAATACCTGTGTGCTTGTGAAGCTCCCCCTTGGGGAATTATGGCAGGTACCAGGTAAGAAAAGGAACTAAAAATAAGAGTTACTTTATCTTACATTTTTATGGCTGTGTGGTATTGTTTGAAAAAGCTACCGTGGTCCTGGAACACAAAGGGCCATTATAGGAACACCGGTGGGTTTTGAGGTATTCGGAACAGGGTGTAAAGTCCCAGAAAAAAAAGGACCCTACGATCAGAAGGGCCGATGCCTGCTTGGGCAGTTTTATTCCAGAAATACTCACCAATAAATCCCCACCAGTGGGAATTTTTTTTTTCTAGATATCCCCAACCAGTTAAACAATGTCAGGCTAGTTGCGATTTTTGGAAAAATAAATAATCCGAAATAAACCGGGATTCTTGGGCATTTTACTGACGTCTTTTTGAGAAGCGCGTGGTACATCACGCACTTGGTCCTTATAAGACAGCAAGCTACCCATTGCTCGTCGTCCGTCCGCAAGCAAACACGGACCTACGGAAGCCGCCAATCATCTCGCGAGTCCCGATGCTCGGGGCCAGAGTACCTCTGCCGGGTAGCCAAGTTACAACCGTTTCTCTTGTGTCAAACGCCCCGAGTTGCCTTTTGTTCTGACCACGTGACTGAGCGTTGAAATGACGTCATTCTCGTACAATTGAAGTTTTCTACTAGCGTTAACAATTGCAGATCAACTTGGCTAAGGGTACTGGTTAGGTTTTAAGCCCATTTGTACGTTACCTCTCAGCCACCGTCGTTTTGAAACTAAAAATAAAAAGCGCCACAGAGTTTTCAGACGAAAACTCATTAAATATGTATACAAACATCAGTAGCTAACTAGAAAATAGTTTGTTTTTAGTGCTTTGAGAACTAAAGTTTGAAATTAGTGAAAATAAATTATGTACAAAATAAATTGTGTATACTAAAATCAATTTCACATAACCTGCCACTTCACAGAAACTGAGAAACGCTAACTAAAACTGTTTTAGTTAGTGTATTTGTTTTAATAATGGGGATATGTGTTTCTCTCATATGCTTTCGTCGTCCGTTGATCAATCCGTATAAGTTTTAAAAAACTTTTTTCTAAAATGCAAATTAATGGCTTAACTAAAGAATAATTGTTATGCCAACAAGGTAATAATATTTTATTTCTGCCGTTTGAGCTCTGCAGCCACAGTGGCAGATGGTACGCGGTGGCGCACAGCACGATGATAGATTAGAATGGAACAGAATGGAATAGGATGGAATAGGATGGAATAGGATGGAATAGGATGGAATAGGATGGAATAGGATGGAATAGGATGGAATAGGATGGAATAGGATGGAATAGGATGGAATAGGATGGAATAGGATGGAATAGGATGGAATAGGATGGAATAGGATGGAATAGGATGGAATAGGATGGAATAGGATGGAATAGGATGGAATAGGATGGAATAGGATGGAATAGGATGGAATAGGATGGAATAGGATGGAATAGGATGGAATAGGATGGAATAGGATGGAATAGGATGGAATAGGATGGAATAGGATGGAATAGGATGGAATAGGATGGAATAGGATGGAATAGGATGGAATAGGATGGAATAGGATGGAATAGGATGGAATAGGATGGAATAGGATGGAATAGGATGGAATAGGATGGAATAGGATGGAATAGGATGGAATAGGATGGAATAGGATGGAATAGGATGGAATAGGATGGAATAGGATGGAATAGGATGGAATAGGATGGAATAGGATGGAATAGGATGGAATAGGATGGAATAGGATGGAATAGGATGGAATAGGATGGAATAGGATGGAATAGGATGGAATAGGATGGAATAGGATGGAATAGGATGGAATAGGATGGAATAGGATGGAATAGGATGGAATAGGATGGAATAGGATGGAATAGGATGGAATAGGATGGAATAGGATGGAATAGGATGGAATAGGATGGAATAGGATGGAATAGGATGGAATAGGATGGAATAGGATGGAATAGGATGGAATAGGATGGAATAGAATGGAATAGAATGGAATATAATGGAATGGAATAGGATAGGATAGGATAGGATAGGATAGTATAGAATAAGCTTTATTGTACACCAAAACAATAACAAAACTTCTTATTGTTACATACGTGGGTAATTAAATGCCGTTTAATTAACAGAGAACTTTATTCACCACAAACAATCAGTAATTAGTCTAGTCAACAATAATCCAAATCACAGTTGTCACAGCACTAGAGTTCCGTTATACTATCGCCTTGGTCGTTAGATAAAATAACTTCGCACTCTTAGGTAGATCGCTCTCGTTCGCAGTCGAAATCAAAACTGACTCGCTTCCGGTTGGGGAGATCGTATTTATATGCGGGGGCAAGGAAAATTCTAGATACCGACGTCTCAGGATAAATCAAGAACAATAGAGTCGCATCGCGGGGCCATAAATCAATTTTATTACTTTGTCCTTCGCGAGTCACTCACGCGATTTTCGACTCTATTGTTGATGTTGAAAAGTACCATTTCCCTTATCCACCTACAGATACCTACAGATTACATACTTACTAAATAGTAGGTACAACGAGTACTTATGAAGGAATGTTCCAGATCATGCCAGGCTAGGTAGGTACTTTGGTTCTAGAACTTTCGAACAGCAATGCGTTTTAATTATTCGTTGCCACTCTTTATTTTGTCGGAGATATGACGTGTTGAAGTTTAATGGCGTAACATTATTCTTTCTTTGATCTAAGAAGACGAGATGGCTCAAGATTATCGACTTAAGTAGCTGCCCAAACTAAAGGCCTACACAATAAACATCCTCCGTGAAAGAAAATAAAGACGTGTCTTTTGCTATCGTAATGTTCCAGGAAATGGGATTCCAATACAGCCAGAATGGCGATAACAAGAGCACCTCAAATGATGTCGTTAATTCTACTCCTTTACTTTACACACAGTTAAGGCGTATAGTTCGTTGAACATCGGGCCGGAGTTAAATGGGCACATACTCGTATAGCTGCATAGGTGGCAGTACGAGGTTGTGTGCATTTAATTAAATGCACACAACCTCGAACCTAAAATGAAAACTTAACCAGATTTTTTTTGTGCACAAACACTTAAAGATCAAAGCTGAACAGCTCTGATCTTTAAAAAAATGTTTATGTTTAGGTGTGTTTCGAACGAAAGGAGTAAGGAAAACAAGCGAAAAAATATCATGATGTTAAATATTTTTTTAGACAAAAGTATTAATCGCACGAAAAAATCATCATCATGTTTTAAGGAGTTGTTAGCAACAGCCGGGGTACAGCCGGGTCGAAGCCTACCAGGGCTATCCGAAAGGAAGCTCGAGCCCCGGTATGAAGGCTACAAGGAACGGCGTGGGTTTTTAGTCAGTAAGAGTCTGACACAATGTCCCGCTCCGCAAAAGAGCAGGGGTTGTCATTGAATGATTTTCCACCATAAAAAAAGGCTTCAGAAAGTCATTGTTTTATGGCAATGCTTGAGCGCTAAGGTCTTAAAATAAATCGACGTCAAAACTCACGGAGGTAAACTAGATTTAACTTGAAAGTTTAAACAAGCCACGTAGCCTCGGGAGACGGGACAGATGATCTGTTCCGAGCACGAAGCCTACAAAATCAATCATAACCTTAGCCTAAGTTTAAATAAGATAAATAACTTTAGTATCGCCGCACACAAGCCAACAGCCACAACCACAAAACGTCGCCACTGGCATGTTTTCTATAGTTTTTATACATTTTATATGGATTGGTCGCCACACAAAAACGCCGCTGCTCGCTTCTTGTGGCCTGCACTGGCCACTAAACGCCGATATAAAACGCCGTCACACGCCACTATTGCGTCTCTAATCACGGTATTCGAGAGGTTAAACCTTTTTCGTTAGAGTGCATTATGATACTGCGTGTAAAAAAAAAGCAGCAGCTACCAGCCGCAACTGGCTTATGGCCGCTACTAGCTTTTCGTGGCGGTGTTTGTGGCTGTGGCCTATGGCCCATGTGCGACGACACTTAGAGCCACTGCACACTATGGCCACCAGTCGCCGCTACTAAACGCTTCTTCTCTACCACCAGTACTTCAGTCAGACCAATACACGCTGCCACTTACGACAGTTGTTCAAGTGGTACTTGACAGAGGCGTGCGTGTGTTTGTCAAAAATGGACGCACTCTTGATTTCGTGCTTATTATACTAAAACGTAGAAAACATCGTTGAATTTAGAACCAACGACGTCCAATTCATCGGCTTTATTTAACGAACGACAAAACGCGGCCACAAGTAGCAAGCGCGATCGACTCCCGCAGCTTGTGGCTCGAACACGGCCACTTAAACGCTCTCGCTATACAAAATATATTGAGAAACGCTTCAGCAACTTGTGGCGGCCACAAGTCGTTCTAATGTGGTGGCCACTAGTGGCTCAATGCGCGGGGGCACTTAGTAGGTACGTCCCGATTTCAGTCAAACTACTGAGGTAAGTAATAGGAAACGCTAATTATATTATGATGGATCACTATTTTATAGTTCGTTCTTGTTTGTTTATCAACAGAGTTGGAATTAAGTAGAGTTATTCATGTATCTACTTGTATCGAAATGTTGATATTAATATGGATCTTCCCGAGATTTCTAATGAAAACATCCCGTGTGGCCAACAATATTACAAATAAATAATAATAATAACCTCAGATATAGATTAGACAAATAAAACAAAGATAATTTAACATACAATTTTTATTTGTGTTTTTCATTGAAAAAGAACTCTCTACGTCAACTTACTGAGGTGAGGTTAACAAAATAAGCCTAGAAGTACGCTTGCCTAAGAAGTAGGTAGATACGCTTGACTAGAAGTACGTTTATCTAGAAGTACGTTTGCCTAGAAGTACGCTTATCTAGAAGTACGACTGCCTAGAAGTACGCTTACCTAGAAGTACGGTTACCTAGAAGTACGATTGCCTAGAAGTACGCTTACCTAGAAGTTCGATTGCCTAGAAGTACGATTGCCTAGAAGTACGATTGCCTAGAAGTACGATTGCCTAGAAGTACGCTTACCTAGAAGTACGATTGCCTAGAAGTACGGTTAGCTAGAAGTACGCTTACCTAGAAGTACGTTTACCTAGAAGTACGATTGCCTAGAAGTACGCTTACCTAGAAGTACGATTGCCTAGAAGTACGGTTAGCTAGAAGTACGGTTAGCTAGAAGTACGCTTACCTAGAAGTACGTTTACCTAGAAGTACGATTGCCTAGAAGTACGCTTACCTAGAAGTACGGTTTTATCTACAACTAATATTATGAAGAAGTAAAGTTTGTTTTTTGTGTAAAATGTTTTCACCAATAGAAAGCTGTTTTATTTGTAAATGACATAGGCTATGTTTTATATAGGCGGGCGAAGGTGCGGGCAAAGGCTAGTTTAAAATAAAGAATATAACACACCACGTTTTTACATACAGCTTGTCTGAGCACCAAACAAGAGATTTGTGACAGTAAACGCATCTCCGATACAGGCAAAGTTTTGTACGGTGAGGAAAACGCTTACAAGAAGGTCCGAGAACCGCGGTCACGTAGCAAGTAGGTCTCATTTGCCGACGTCACCGTATTGCAGCTTTATCTGAAAACGTGCCTAGAATCTCGGCCTAGGCACACACGTCGGCTGCTCTTTACATTCCGCCGGCAAATGATAGCGGCTTTTTGTAGTAATAGGGATTTTATAAGTTTAATTTTGGGTTCGACTAATTTGGTCAGTGTCTTTCTAAGTGACGAGGTTTCAGGGTAGTCAACTGCCAATGATGAGAGCAGTGGACTTGCGAGTTTGTAGGTCGCGGGTTCAAACCCTGCCAGGCGCATTACTTTGTGTAATTATTTCATCACCATTGCTTCTGAAATGGTGAAGGAAAAGATCTAGAGGAAACTGGCATGTCCTAGAACTAAAAATTCGAACACATGTGACATTCACCAACCCGCACTGGGCGCGCGTGATGGATTACGGCCCATTCCCTCACCTAGAGAGGAGTATTGAGTACCTATTGAGTAAACGGGTGAGACAGTACTCTCGGCTATGCCCATAGCATAGCATAGTCGGCCCTATAATGTTCCCACTGCTGGGACTCAGGTATCCTCAGGAGAGGGAATGGGCCATAATTCACCACGCAGGCCCAGTGTCAGTTGGTGAATGCTACATATCTTCGAATTTTTGGCTCTAGGACATGCCGGTTGCCTCACGATGTTTTCCTTCCCCGTTTCAAGAGCAGTGGTGATGAAATAAATTACACAAAGTAATATGCCTAGCTGGGTTCGAATCGCGACCTACAACTCGTAAGTCGGGACCACTCGGACACCACTGCTCTCGTCAAATTGATTAGTGTGGCATGACAGAAGTCTTATTTCTACATAGAAGTAGGTTAAGTACCTATATAATTCAGGGCCTATTGAATTAGTGAATAAGTATCCTTTCAGAGTTCTGAAAGCTTAGATGCCTCCTCAGTTTTATTTGATCAAGTGGATGGCATAAAAACAACTCCTGAGACCCTTAAGGGCCTGTGATGGTACCGCTCAGTAAGATTCTTGTGACAAAGCATTATATACCATAACGTTAAAAAAATATAGTTGAAATTGCAATAATAATCGTCGCAGCTACAAAAACAAGTAAAAAGTATGTGATGTTCTATCCGTACCTAACACCTGTTTGAAATTTCAACTGAACAAAACGTAACTGCCTGACTCCCCAGCCACCAAGATCCCAACCTCGATTTCCAGATACCGTAGGCTCGCTCACGCGGGCGACGAGTAATCGGCAGCTCGCCGTCTGGCCGTCCAGACCGAACCCGACGACGCGTAGTTTTCCACGCGCGCCTCAAAGAGATGTCAGCAAAACCGTAGGGGCCCAGCAGTCTTCACTGGGCCATGGGTGTTACAATAAATAATAATATTTTTTATTCTGGTAAAAAATAAATCTATGCTAATATTATAAAGAGGTAAAATTTGTAAGTTTGTATGTAGGGGATAATCTCTGGAAGTACTCGTCCGATTGCTAAAATTTTTTCACCAATAGAAAGCTGCTTTATTCCTGAGTGACATAAGCTATATTTTATATACGCGGGCGAAGCTGCGGGCGATAGCTAGTGTTTGCGCAAACACCTACATCTTCACACCAACGTTGCAGCTACGTGTGTTTTAGCTCGTACCTACCTTTTATTTTTATTATTTTTTATTCTTCTACCGACAGTAGTATGTTTTATCATTATACAATTTTACTGAACGACCAAGGCGTATTTTTTACATCTCCCACTAAATAAACCCGATGAAATCCCGAACATGGTCCTATCGAGCCTGGATTAGAAGATTTCACGTTGCAGAAACTTCGATCAGCTATTATGATAAAGGATTTCAAGAGAATTGGTGGATAACTTATAATTAAAAGTGAAGTTGGTTGTGCCGTACATTTTGCTGTGTCACTGTGAAGATTTGGAATTTTCCGTGGTCTGGACAATCAATCAATCATCGTTATTTCCACCCAACACTCTATTATCAGGTTGTATTTAGGATTAATTAGCATTATAGCCAGGTTAGTACCAATTTAAAAAATCATACCTATTGTAAAACTTTAACTTGCAGAACCCTATTACCTAGTGATTACAAATTGTTATAGTTGATCAGACTTTAGATTAATAATCATAGTTATTTGTACCTTTTAAAGAGTAGTTATAAATATAGCTGCATTATTACAGCTTTATTAGGTAGGTAACAGTTACTGAATCATTTATTCATGTAATCACATTAAAACAGGCTCATTTCATTTATTTAAAATAGTTGTTTAGGTTTTGTATTAACTTTTGTTATTGTTAAAGTGTATAATCGTTAATTATTGTAAAAGCATAGGAAAAAGTTTACAATAAAACTAGCAGCAAATTCATTTTTTTATGTATGTAGGTATTGGTACGGAAAGTATTGTCATAATTTTAGACATTATTTAAACTTGAATTATATACATTCCAGGTTGACTACACCAGCTTACGCAATGCCAGAGGATAAGGAGCTCATTAGAAAAAGGGCGAGTTACAAGGGAAGGGTAACAGTATTTATGAATTATTTGAACTCAATAAAACCTTCTATAAGTTCTTGGGCACGCCACAATTATGGCGGTAAGTCCCCTCTTTGAGGCGTGGCTGGAAAGACCTCACGGCGTCCTTACCTTCCGCATGACGCAGGTCCTCACCGGACATGGCAAGTTCGGGAGGTTCCTGCATCGGATTCGAGCGGAAGAGACGCCCGGGTGCCGTCACTGTGCGGAACGCCCGGAGGACACGGTGGAGCACACAGTTGAGGTGTGCCCTGCTTGGGCGGAGCAACGCCGTGCCCTCGTGGGGGCGATCGGCGGCGGAGACCTCTCGCGCCGGGCCTTGGTTCAGGCCATGGTCCGGAGCGAGGAGGAGTGGCAGGCGGTCGCCTCCTTCTGCGAAGCAGTAATGCTAGCAAAGGAGGAGGCAGACCGCATCAGGCAACGGCGCCCCCGCCGCCGCCGCCGGGATTCCGATCCCGATTTCCAGCCACCGTAGACGCGGGCTCGCGGACAGCGAGCCATGGGTAGCTCGCTGTCCGATAGTCCGGTAACTGTCCGGACCGAGCCAAGGCGTCGACGGCGCGCACTGTTCCCGCGCGCCTCAAGGAGTTGTCAGCAACAGGAGGGGCCCATCTGGGTCGAAGCCTACCGGGGTCGGGGTTATTCGAAAGGAAACTAGAGCCCCGGTATGAAGGCAAGAAGGAACGGCGCGGGGTTTTTAGTCAGTAAGACTCTGACACTGTCTCCCGCTCCACCCAAGAGCGGGTTTCGTCAATGATGATTTTCCCCGTCGAAAGAAAAAAAAAAAAAAAAAAAAAAACCTTCTATAAGTTCTTCTGAGATTAACGAGTTGCAATTGCGTTATAACAAGCTTGAGTCGTTGTATGGACAATATGACGAGGTGCAATTAGCATTGGAGTGTAGTACTGATAATTTGGATAGTCAAATATTGGAACGTAGCGAGTTTGAGTCTCTCTATTATAAAACCCTATCTGAAGCTCAGAAAGTGCTCGATGATTATAGGAAAGGGGATTCAATTGATTGCGAGGTAAGTTCACGTTCTAATAATCACAAGTTTGTTAAATTACCGACTATTCAATTACCAAAGTTCAGCGGTTCTTATGTGAATTGGTTGGAATTTCACGATACATTTGTCAGTCTCATTGACTCTAATGACGACATGAACGACATAAATAAATTCCACTATTTAAGGTCATCGCTAGAAGGTTCAGCCGCCGTGGTGATAAACTCCATTCAGTTTTCTGCTGCTAATTATTCAGTCGCTTGGAGGTTACTCTGTGATCGGTTTGATAATAAACATCTGTTGATTCAACACCATGTTACTGCATTATTTGATATTGAGACAATCAGCAAGGAGTCGTCAGTGAATTTAAAGGCTTTAATCGATCAAATTAATAAGAACTTGCGTGCCTTAGAATCCCTTGGAGAACCTGTTGAACACTGGGATACTTTGCTCATTCACTTTATAACCGACAAGTTGGACAGTAAAACTTACCGTGAATGGGAAGAGCATAAGGGTCGCCTTGACAAGGACTGCAAGATTACATTTACTGGTTTCCTCATGTTCATTAAGAATCGTGCTGAATTAATCGAAACATTAGAAATGTCAGGTTCAAAAACGAACAAACATTCAAACACTTGCAAAATTTCTAAAATATACAAGTCAATGGTAATACAGGATTCCAATAATAAAATATACAAGAATAATCATGTGAGTTCTAAGCCTAAGAGTTGTGTTAAATGTAACGGTGAGCACAAATTAAGCAGTTGTCCTCAGTTTTTGGCGTTGAGTAATGAAGCACGGTTACAATTATTACCGAAATATAAGATTTGTTTCAATTGTTTGTCTTCAGGACATTACGCTAATAATTGTAAACAGACAAGTTGCAAAATATGCCGGCGCAAGCACCACACTCTGGTGCATGTCGCAGATCATTCTAAGAAGGCTGACTTGGTTATTGGTTCTGCTAACAGTGATGAAGCGACCAGTGCCCCCGCTCCGTCAGCTCCTAGTGCAAGCTTGTCCCTTTCTGCGAATGTTGAACGTGGTGACGTGTTGTTATCTACGGCATTAATTAAGATTACAGGCAAAAACGGTCAGCAATACGTTACTCGTGCTGTGCTTGACAGTGGCAGCACATCATGCCTCATGACTGAAAGGCTATACCACCAACTAGGTTTAACTGCCAATACTGTAAACAACTCCATATTAGGTATTAACAATTCCTCTTCTCACATCAATAAAATGTGTCCGGTCTCATTCAAATCTTTAGACGATAACTTTTCCATTAAAATTAATTGTTTCATTCTACCATCAATTACCGATGATATTCCGAGTAGGCGGGTAGACTTATTAAAATTAAAAATACCATCTAACATTTGTCTAGCTGATCCTAACTTTTACTCACCGGCCCCGATAGATGTGTTGCTCGGTGCTGACATCTTTTGGGATTTACTGGGATCCCAACGAATTAAGTTAGGAGATGGACAACCCATTCTTTGCGAGACTAGATTGGGATGGCTGGTTTCAGGCCCAATTAAATTAAGTTTTGTATCGAACCCGACTAGAATAGTAAATTGTAATTTCACAAATATTATTTCAGACAGTAATGATGAATTAAATAATAGCGTGGATCATCAACTTACCAGGTTCTGGCAATTAGAGGAGGTTTGCACTACATCAGAGTATTCTCTAGAAGAAAAGTTATGCGAGGAACATTTTGTAAATAATACTACACGTCTGGAGAACGGTCAATTTTGTGTTCGAATTCCACTGAAATGTTCCCCTGATATGTTGGGTGAATCTTTTCTTAGAGCTAAACATTGTTTTTCTTCTTTAGAGCGTCGGTTCAAAAGTCAACCTCAACTGTCCAAGATGTATAAAGACTTCATGGCAGAGTACGAATCTTTAGGTCATATGACGAAATGTGAAGACGTTGAACATTCTGCTCATTACCTCCCACACCACGGAGTTTTGCGGGATAGTAGTGTCACCACTAAATTAAGAGTGGTTTTTAATGCCAGCAGCGCCACTACTACCGGTACTTCTTTTAATAATATACAGATGACTGGACCTGTAGTACAGGATGATCTTTTGTCAATACTGTTACGTTTTAGACAACATAAATATATTATTGCTGCAGATGTGGAGAAAATGTACCGGCAGTTAGTAGTTCATCCCAATGATAGACATCTCCAACAAATTGTCTGGCGTGATGACCCGTCACTTCAGTTACAAACATACCAGCTAAATACCGTGACTTACGGCACGGCCAGCGCTCCGTTCCTAGCAACGAGGTGCCTGAAGCAGTTAGGTTTAGAGTGCGCTGATAAAAGAGTTGCTGAGGTCATTCTTCGCGACTTTTACGTCGACGATTTATTAACGGGCGGAGATGATTTCAGTGAAGTCAATGATTTGCGTCATAAAGTTACTTCTACTCTTGCTTCAGCTGGAATGAATTTAAGAAAGTGGAAGTCAAATGATATGCGTTTGGTGATTGGTTCTGACTGTCCCCAATCTTCACTTGACTTGAATATTGGCGGATCTGAGTCTACCAAAACCTTAGGTCTAGGATGGCAA
Source organism: Mythimna lalbum (assembly GCA_949319445.1). Lineage (NCBI taxonomy): Eukaryota > Metazoa > Arthropoda > Insecta > Lepidoptera > Noctuidae > Mythimna > Mythimna lalbum. Next base: position 4,052,302 of record OX439357.1, on the reverse strand, counting down.
TCACAATCTGATCGGCTTTATTTTTCCATTAGTGAACCAATTATTTGTAACAATACAAAACGTGACATGCTTTCGATCATATCACAAATTTTTGATCCTTTGGGGCTTTTGGCTCCATGTATTATAGTGATGAAGATGTTGCTCCAAAAGTTATGGTTACACAAACTGTCATGGGATGAACAGCTACCGCCGGACATTATGAAGATTTGGACTGAATTAGTCAAGAATTTACCAAAATTAAATCAAATTTATGTTCCACGTCGTGTTTTGATTGATGCAATGGACTTTCTAGAGTTTCACGTTTTCACTGATTCGTCTGAACGAGCATACGGAGCATGCTTATACGTTCGCAGTGTCAACAATGAACGTCAAGTTTTAGTACGTTTATTGATAGCTAAAAGTCGTGTTGCCCCTCTGAAGCCAACCACCATTCCCAGACTTGAGCTTTGCGGTGCTCTTGTCGGAGTTCGAATTTATGAAAAGGTGGTCGCCTCATTACAATTAAACATTAAACCGCGTACATTCTTTTGGACAGACTCCACTGTCGTCCTAGGATGGCTTAAAATGTTGCCAAATAAGCTGCAGCCTTTCGTTCGCAACAGAGTTGCAGAACTTTTAGAGAAGACTGGCAACTGTGAGTGGAGACATGTCCCAACTGACCAGAACCCTGCTGATCATGTCACTCGAGGAGTAGACATTAATTTATTACCTTCGTTAGAAGATTGGTGGTCTGGTCCAAGTTTTTTAAGGAATGACGAATCTTGTTGGCCTTCTAGATTTACAAAATCCATTAATGAAACTTTACCTGAAATTAAACCTAATGTTACCTTACATAGTGCAGTTGACAATGATGTGTCTAGTGAATTTATTAACTTCAACCGATTTTCTAATTTTTTACGGCTTCAACGCACAGTAGCTTATGTTTTACGTTTTGTTGCTACGTGTAATAAACTATCTGTTCGTGGTCCTTTTAGTAATGACGAATTGCAAAAGTCGTTAAATTTGATAATTCGATTATGTCAGAACGAGTCTTTCAGTGAATATAAGTTGTTACTTCATAAGAAACAATTGCCAAAGAAAAGTGGGTTATTGAAATTTAACGTTTTCCTGGACGAACAAAAAGTAATGCGTGTTAGAGGTCGATTGCAAAATTCGGATTTACCATATGATAAGAAGTGTCCTATTCTTTTACAATCTAGCCATCACTTTACAAAATTATTATTCGAGTATGAACATAAAAGGTTGTTTCACGCTGGACCCCAGTTACTGTTAGCTTCCATACGGGATACATACTGGCCCATAAGAGGTCGCAATTTGGCCAGGTCGTGCTACCGTAGTTGTGTACGTTGCTGTCGTCTTAAAGGTCAAACCGTCACACCGATCATGGGCAATTTACCACGACAGCGACTAACTGGAGGTTTCCCTTTTGAAAGTATTGGTTTGGATTATGCAGGTCCGATACAATCAGCTGTTCGACAGGGTCGTGGCTGTAAATTAGTTAAAGTATATATTGCGATTTTTGTTTGTTTTACTACAAAATCAATACACCTTGAACTAGTCGGTGATTTAACAAGCAATACTTTTATCATGGCGTTAAAGCGATTCATCTCGCGTAGGGGTAAGCCGGTTAATATATATTCGGATAATGGCACTTCGTTTGTTGGTGCATACAATGACTTATCAAAATTCCTTAAGGCTAATTGCGACTCGTTATCTGAGGAGATGGCTAAAGAAGGCATTAACTTTAACTTCATACCTGCATATTCTCCTCATTTTGCTGGCCTTGCGGAGGCTGGTGTCAAGTCAACGAAGCATCATTTAGTCAGGGTGTTGGGCCTTTGTAACCTTACTTACGAGGAGCTTTATACTACGCTGGTGCAAATAGAAGCCATTTTTAAACTCCAGACCACTGACTCCACTTTCATCAAATTCTGAAGACTTGGCCCCATTGACACCAGGACATTTTTTGATTGGACGTCCTTTGACATCTTTACCGGCACCTGATTACCAAGACCATTCCACCAGTTCCTTGTCTCGATTTCAACGTATTGAGCAGCTCCGACAACATTTTTGGATTAGATGGAGCAAGGAATATATATCGGAGCTCCAACTCAGGACGAAATGGCGCACGTGTAAGGGTTCTCTGAAGCTGAACTCCCTGGTACTGCTGAAGGAAGACAACATGCCGCCACTGAAGTGGAAAATGGGTCGGATTGTCGCTACCTATCCAGGTCCGGATGGCGTAATCAGAGTCGCAGACGTCAAGACTTCTACCGGTCTGCTCCGCAGATCGTTCAGCAAGATTTGTCCGTTACCCATCTACCCCGAGACTGATTATTCTGGTTGAAAGACAGGCTTTCAACGCCCGGGGGTATGTTTGCGCAAACACCTACATCTTCACACCAACGTTGCAGCTACGTGTGTTTTAGCTCGTACCTACCTTTTATTTTTATTATTTTTTATTCTTCTACCGACAGTAGTATGTTTTATCATTATACAATTTTACTGAACGACCAAGGCGTATTTTTTACATCTCCCACTAAATAAACCCGATGAAATCCCGAACAGCTAGTAAAAAATAAAACAGGTTAGTTATGTTATGTGTTATGGGTCACAATCATTCGAAATTTTACAATTTCGCGAGATAGATTATAATTTAACGGTATTTACAATTTAACGGTGACCTAAATTATCAAGAAACCTTTCAGTAGAATAACACGAGATGGTTCTCGAACCATCTGGAGGAGGAGGGATGTCGTTAGTTACAACTAATCTCCTGGTAACTCCGCGAGTGATGTTGTTCCGCGTCTGATTGCTGCGTCGTCAATTGTGTTTAATGTCGGTGGCTGGTAGGGTTGTCCGTACCGGCAGGAATAATTGTTCGATATTTGAATTAAAAATGTCAAAAATAACGGTTGTTTTATTTTAAACCATCCCACCCATACGCACAAAGCGTTTTGGGAACACATTTAATGTGCACACAGCCAAAGAGTGGAATTCCCTGCCGGAGTATGTGTTTCCTGATAGCTACAACTTGGGGGTCTTTAAGTCAAGAGTGAATAGGTTACTTCTAGGCAAGCGTGCTCCATCGTCGACCACATCATCGCTTACCATCAGGTGAGATGGTAGTCAAACGCGAGCCTATCAAAACAAAAAAAAAATCCGTACTTTTAAATTTCTACCTGGTTTAAATAGCATTTTGGATTTTAATTGAATAGATACCTAATTTAACCATTTTTTTATTGCATTCAAAAGTAACATTAGAATTAGCAGAATGTTTCAATTGCGTTTAAAATTGTGTAAGTAACCTTTCAAATTAGGTGGAAGAGAAAAACTATTCACAATTGACATGCCACTTTAATTTTAAGGGTGCGATGGCTGTGTTTTAAGTTGTTCGTGAGTAATTTCAGGCCACTATACAAATGCATTAAAAAATTGTCGGAATAAAAAAACTTTTATTGAGTGCATGATGACGAATAACCGTCCTCCTTTGATACCAGGATCGCTTATAACCTGGATTAATACAGGTTGAAAGTAACAATTTTATGCGGGTAGTGCCCGCATAATCTACCTAATAAAGGAAAATTTGTATTTTTGTTTGCAATTGATAAATTTCTAAATTACTGGGCCATTTTTAAAACTTCTTTCAACAGTAGAATCTGAACATTTTGAATGTCTGTATTACACGTGACTAGTTTTTTCAACCATTTTTTGCTGTAGGTACTACTTTGTCTTACCATCAACCAAAAACCAACCACCACCATCTCGTGCCAACCCTACTAAAGGCTTGTAACATTTTATCGCTGGCAACCTTATGAGAAGGCCGTCATGCGAGAATTTACGGCCATGTCTTACTACCTTTTTATTTGGCGCCAAAATAAGTGTTTTATTTTAGCTACCTACCCTTTCGATGAGAACACTGCTACCAGTTACATGTTTTTTTACTGCTGATCTGGCTGAAGCTGGCTCGCGCTTGACCAATATCCCACCTGATGGAAAGCAACGAAGTAATCGACGATGGAGCACGCTTAACTAGAAGTAACCTACTTATTCACTTTTGACTTTTTTTTCCGGATGGTAAAAAGCATCCAAATCACATCCCCCGCCATTGAGCAGAGCGGGAGATTGTGTCAGGCTCTTACTGACTAAAAAACCCACCCCGTTCCTTCTTGCCCTTCATACCAGGTCCGAGCCTCCCTTTCGGAACTAGACCCTGGTCCCAGTAGGCGTCCACCCAGCTGGGGCCCCCTACTGTTGCTGACAACATCTTAAGGCGCGCGGGAACTGTGCACGACTTGGACTCGGTCCGGACAGTTACCGGACAGTCGGACAGCGAGCTACCCATTGTTCGCCGTCCGCAAGCCCGCGCCTACGGTGGCCGGAAATCGGGATCGGAATCTCGGCGGGCAATTGGGGCATGAGCGCCGTTGCCTGTTGCGGTCGGCCTTGAAGATCCCCTGGTTGTAAACAGATTCCGTGTCTGTGTGCCCGTTCACAGCGGTGAGCGGTAGCTAAGCGCGGGGCGGCGAGCGGTAAGATCTAAAGTATGAAAATGTCTGAAGCATGCCACGGGAAGCCGCTTATAGCGAAAACGCGATGCCGCCCCGCTCGCCGCACCGTGCTCCTCTAAGACCGAAGTCGTGACCATTCATGTATTCCATGTAACTAAGCCTATTTTATTAGGAACCTATCTCCGATCCTTACAAGTGCTGAAACTGCCATCTAAGGATAAGCGGTTAGTAACCACGTTCACGGACCTATGATGACAGGACCACTTCAGGGCTTGTACCCTCAATATACCGAATCTAAAGGTAAATAAATAGAAAAACGCCAAGCAAGATAAAGGGTACAGGCGCTGATCGAAACCAGAGAAAAAATAAAGCTAAGTAGTTTTTACTGAATTACTATTTTGTAAAAGGAGTACCTAAGTACCTAATGATGTTTTTCTTGACCTTAAATGTTTTCTGCTTTGAGTTTTTGCAGGAATCAGGTGATCAGAAAAACTATTAGATCTCAAGATCTCACTAAATTATTTTATATCTTGACTTCTACACTTAACAATTATTATATAGAGGTAAAATTTGCTTTCTTGTTCGTAGGAGGTAATCTTTGGAAGTTGGTACTGCCCCCCTAGCCAAGTTACAACCGTTTCGCTTGCGTCGAACGCTTCGAGTTGACCTTTCCTGCCGCCAATTCTTTTGTTCTGCCCACGTGACTGAGCGTTGAGATAACGTCGTTCCCGTACATTAGAAGCTTTCTACTAGCGTTATCTATTGCAGATTAGCAACTTGGACTTAGTCCGATTTTTTATTTCCACCGATAGAAAGCTGCTTTATTACTGACTAGCTGCTCCCAGCGGCTTCGCCCGCGTGATAGCAGAAAATTATCCCAAGGGAACATACTTCCGGGATAAAAAGTAATACTATGTCCTATTCCAGGACATGGTCTATCCGTGTACCAAGTTTCATCAAAATCGGTTCTGCCATTTAGGCGAGAAGACGTAACAAACAAACTCACTTTCGCTTTTATAATATTAGTAAGGATTGACACAGGTTATACATATATAACGTACGCAGGCGAAGCCACGGGCAAAAGCTAGTCTCTGATAAATGTGTCTCTCAGAATGTGATCACTGATAAATGTAACCTAGGCCTACAGTAGGTATGGCGATTTGAGACCGATTAATCAAAGAATAGATTTTGTAGGTCAAGAAAATCGTTTTTTTTAATGGATCATTAACAATTGCTCGATTCTGTGAATCGATTTCAGAAACTTAAAATTGAGATTAAATTTATTCCCTGTATTTCACAGGGAACAGCAATATGGCAACCATATTATTCAGTAAAAACGATTAACCCTTCAGATACCGTCAATTAGAGACACAATAGTAAGACAATAGATGCGCGGCCACCGGTGGTCGCTTGGGGATTCATGAATTAAAGCCCCATTTTTCTTAAGGGAATTTTTTATGAATGTTGTAAACCCGATAACTCGCCAGTCCTGAAACGCATGTGCACTGTAGGATCATCTGCAGATAGCTGATAAACCTACTCTTTATTGTATACAAAAAATAAAATTACAATAGGAACTCAAAATTAATAGGGTACCGCAAAAAACAGCTGAAGCGCGCGACACCTCTTGTGCCCGGTGAAGCTTGAAGCCGCTTCAAGCGTTTTTTTGTGGCGGCACCGACGCACACGAGCCACAAAATACGCTGCCTAAAAATTAAGCTTGAAAAGACGTTTTTTTTAACAGTGACACACAACAGACCGTGTGGGACAGTTACTGAATCGATTCTTAAGACTTTGAATCGAATCGATTCAGAATCTATCTTAGGAGAAATTACCAGCCTATTTTACATGGTTGAAATCAACCTATTTTCAAAAGTGTAAAACAATTTTGGTGGCCATTGTTCCTGTTATTTTACTTACATTGTTTCATGCTAACTAGGGTCGGCTCGTTCGTATAGAGGCAAATTAGGCAATAGCCTACAGCGCTCGTAATACTGAAGCGGTATACTAATTGAAAAATAATACAAATAGAAACAGGGTGATTGGTATGCTATGAATGAGTTCCTTGAAATGGACACACATGGTTTTAGAGCGTTTTTTCAACGATTTTGGAGCCCAAGTTGGATTAATTTCCAATTGTAGAAGCAGGTATTTTTTTCGTTGAAAAATCATCTAATGACATCCCCCGCTCTTAGGCGGAGCGAGAGATAGTGTCAGACTTTTACTGACTAAAAACCCACTCCAGTTCCTTCGTTGCCTTTCGTACCGGGGGCTGAGCTATCTTTCGGAGCTAACCCTGGCCCCAGTAGGCTTCAACCCAGCTGGGCCCCTGCCGTTGCTGACAACTTGAGGCGTGCGGGACGCATTAATGCTTCGCAGGAGGCGACCGCCTTCCACTCCTCCTCTATCCGGACCATGGCCTGTGCAGAATTAGGTATTTAGGATTTTACAAGAAAATTTATCCCTCAAGACCAATATTAGGTTCTTACCTAAAACAATTTGTAAGAAATCTGAGACTGTATTATTATTCCAAGAAGGGTCAAAATTGGGGACTGTATAACCATTTTAGACAGCTTATTAATAGCGGGCGCAATTAGCCGGAATAAACAGCCAGGCTAATAAAAACAGTGTTAAGTTAGAGTCTTTTTGTTAGAATTACCTACCGTATAGGTATTACCTAATTGGCGGTACCTGCTTCTAAATCCAGTAGGTACCTAAGTTAAATGGTGTTATTGTGTCATTATAAGCAGTCACTTCAATTTTATTTATTTGTATGTCTATATATGGACGTATAGATAAAAAAACTGTTTGTACTTCTCAGTAAACAATATTCCGTAGTCCATTGTGAACTGCAGTATGAAATTATGCTTTTGTAGATACAGCACAAAGGTTTCCGCTTGACTGAAATAGCGCTGTTTCATCAACTTTCGAATTTTGTTGGTTTCAGCTGCTCTAACAACCCTAGAGTGAGAATTTATTCTATAGCATGATAATTTGGAAATAAATAACAAATTTTCTGCCACTAGTACCTAGGTAGAGCACAAAACTTTTTGGAAACACATTCATTGTGCGTACAGCTAAGGAGTGAAATTCCTTCCCGGAGTCTGTGTTTCCTGATAGCTACAACCCGGGGGAATCTTTAAGTCGAGAGTGAATAGGTTTCTTCTAGGTAAGCGCGTTCCATCGTCGACCGCATCGTCGCTTTCCATCAGGTGAAATAGCGGTCAAGCGCAAACCTATAAAAAAAAAGTAACAATCTAAAGAACTTCGGTTCTTTTTTATTATTTTTAGGCTTGTGTTTGATCACTATCTCACTTGATAGTAAGCGAGAAAACTTCGATGGAAGAGAAGAAAGCGTATCCAGAAGATGCACCTTTAGAAATCCTCCCACAAGGAGGGCCGACGACCTAGTAAGGGCCGCGTGCGACGCGAGTTGTACATTATCAACGGATTATGACAACTGGTTGATGTGCTATCGTTTGAAGAGGTCTATGTCTAGTATGGACGTCTTTCAGCTGATATGAACCATCACTTATTTTCAACCGAAAGACGTAGGTGATTCTGGAATTTGTCTTAAACACCATTGGATAATTCTAATTCCAGAATTCTTCTTATTCGAGCTTGATAGAGAGGTCATGGTCATGTCAGTTTTACACCACCGCCTCTCTTGCGATGCGACGCCATGCAGCTATGTTCGGCAGCTTGGGATTTGTCATCAATGCTGCAGTGTGTCGCAGATTTCATGAGGTTCGTCCACCGAGTACCACGTAGCCTTTTGCCTTCGAGTTTCCCTTCACCACTAATCGACCACCAAGTCCAGAATTACGTCGTCATCATTTCAGCCGAAAGACATCCAATGTTGGACATATGTAGCCCACAAGTGTCACTATAACGACTGGTCTTGTGCGTACCTTGTCGCTTACATTGTATTTCCGCGACCCTTACCAGGTCATCGGGCTACCTTGGAAAGCCCTTCGACCGCTGCGTGTTCAGGTACGTAGTCGCCACTTCAGAACCTTCGCCAATCCAGAATCACCTAAAAGGAAACTCTTTTACGTACTTTGCGAAATGCTTAACGAAGAATTCCACATTCTACCTTATAACGTCATCTAAACCGCTTCTTCAAGTTCAGACATTTAATCCCTGCAAATCACCGTTAACCTCGACACTGGTTTGTGGACGTCAAACTTAAAAACTTTAGAGTCGTTTATCTGGGAGATGGAGACCATCTTAAACTTTTAACTTGAACCAACCTTAACGGTTTTGTCTTGCAGTCTTTGACTTTTAACAGTTGATATCTTGAAGTTAAAAGTGCTCTAATTTTAGCTTTTTTAAGGTTCTGTACCATCAATGACACTTCCGCCTAACCATCGTTAAGTTCATCCTTGCTTGCACTCGAAACAAATCTTCAAAGGGTTTGGCGCCGCGCCGTAGGATTCAAGGGATTTTTTTTAAGTGATCGTTCAGGCAGGAATGACCGCGACGGTACCTTAGTAGGTAAAAAGGGAACCCTTATAAGATCACTTTGCTGTCTGTCAGGCCCTATTTTTCAGGAAAGCCTGGGAGTATCAACTACTGAAACCAGCCATTATAAAGCGACTAGAGCCCTTATTGTATGCGGTTCATTATTATTTTGAAAATTAGAGAAATGTATGTGATTGCAGTTACTTCTACTTTTTATGCCACGCCTACGTTAGCTTTATTATACTTTATAGTACTATATAGCAAGATAGAGAACAACCATGAAACAAAAATTAAAAAAAAAAAACAATTGACGACCTCACCCCATTCTGTGGTCTCGGACGATTTATTTGGAAATCTCCAATCTTACCACAAAAAATAAAAGAAATATGGTGTTTAAAATGATGGCCTATCTTTTATCTCTTCTATGAGCCGTTGAAAGAACACACCATAAGTAGCTCCATATACTGAGATTATATCTAAAAGTGCCTATAAATGTCCCAATTTCGGTCTTGAATATATTCCGCTATATTTTATGGCCGCGATATCAGTTTCATAGTATGTTACTTGAATGGATGCCAAAAATTCTTTAATATCGTGTTATTTCTATAAAAATATTGAAGAATTTGGATATTAAACACCATAAGAACGATCTAAGTATGAATGAATATAAAAACAGGGTTAAAACTACGTACATACACTACCAGTACCCAGACTTGTTTTAGGTACCAATAGTTGTCACCGGATTATTGTAAATACCGTTAGTTTGTAATAAATCTAGTGGGAATATAAACTGTCGATATACAGGAAGTAACGGAAATTGATAATCATATTACAAATACTGCATCTACCCTTCGAAAAGCTCTTTTTGATAGACACGCGTTGGACTTTCATCAATAAGTCATGGTCAATTCTGAAAAAGGGGAACAACTACGACTTCCTTGAAGAAAATTGTTCAGATATTCCAATGGGCTGGCTGAAGCAGGTCGGTTGTTAACAGTAAAAAATAAGTGCCAACAGACGACAATATATCCGTGTTTCATCGAGAAGAGACAGTTTAATATCTCATGCGTTTCATTATAAACTTACGGAGTTTGTGTTTAGATACATTTTATAATATAACTAGCTTTTGCCCGCGGCTTCACCCGCGTACATAATCCCAGGATAAAAAGTATCCTATGTGTTATTCTGGGATATGGTCTACTCGTGTACCAAGTTTCATCGAGATCCGTTTAGTAGTTTTTGCGTGAAAGAATAACAAACATCCATACATACAAACTTTCGCATTTATAGTATTAGTAGGATTTGACTCTAATAATATAGGTAAATAGTATAGGTAATAAGTAGAGAATCACTTGAATAAATATTTATTGAGATTATCAACAGAACTTAAAATTAACAATATACTAGCTGGTTTCCGGTCTCACCCGCATTATTGTTTACTGTTCTATCCCTATTGTTCATAGCGTGATGTTACATATTACAACCTTATAGCCTTCCTGTATAAATGTCCTATAGTGTCCATTTGGTAGCATTTGGTTAAAGATGTTGAAGGTTCAAATGCTTGGAGAAGGTGATTCTGCTGGTTTTGTTTTTTGAGAAGATGAGTTTTCTGTGTGAGATGGTTCTTATTGTCGTGAAGGCAATAGTGTTGATTCTTCATCCATTGCCAGATTTTTTTCTTTAAGCTGTTGAAGGGTTGGTAAAATTAATCCTCTTTTCAACTCAGGTACAAACAGTTGTATAGATTCAAAATATTTTCTCAGTTTTATACTCTTCTGCTTGTAAACAGCATCCAATTTGCTTTTGACTTTTAAAACAGTTTTTAAAATGTCTTCTATGTGTTTGATATCAACTGATCTATTGTTTTCAGTTCCATCCTTATCCGGTGCTAGATTGAGTATAAGATTGTGAAGAGCTAAAACTTCTGCATCTAATGAAGACCGATTAAGATCAAAATCCGTTTCTTCCTCTTTAATCTGGTCAAGATTATTTGTAGACGATACTTCAGCTATACTGCTATCTTCGTTTTCTTGAGTGTTTGTTGTACTGTTATTACCTAACAGCAAAGGAGCCTCTTTGATAGTTGTTTCTGTATTTGACACATTTGTAGTACTTATTTTATTTGACACATTACAAGTATTGGTTTGATTGGACACTTCTGTAGCACTTGTTGGAGTTGACACATTAGAAATATTGGTTAGATTAGGCATTTTAATAGTACTTGTTGATATTGAAACGTTAAGAGTATTTTTTAGATTTGGCACTTTAGTAGTACTTGTTGGATCTGGCACTTTTGTAGCATTTGTAGAATTTGACACATTTAAAGTATTGTTTAGATTTGACATTTTTGTAGTACTTGTTGTTTTTGGTAAATTAGAATTATTAGTTGGATTTTGCACTTTAGTAGTATTTGTTGGATTTAGAACATTAGTAGTATTTGTGGTTTTTGTATCATTTGGAGTTTCAGATTCTAGTCTATTTTTAGGTTGAGGTACTGGTAATGTTTCAGGATCACTGTCACTAGTTTCTACATCTTCTTTCGATCCATTTGATACCGCTGTAACAGTTCTGATATATAGCTTATCTAGTTTGTCAAATTTCCCAGCGCTTATTAAAGTTGCTAGAGTTTCAGTCCGAGCTTCTTTTCCTAATGATAGAACTTTTTTTGGAGATACTTTTTGTTTATGAGTATCTACTTGACCATTCTGTATTAACATTCTGAGATTATTTTCAGAACGTATGGCTGATTCGCGCTTTTTCTTAGGTGGGTAATTCTCATTTTCTATGCTCTTATCAATTGATTGTTTACGTTTAAGTGACAGCGAAGGAGTTGCAGTTGGTGCTGAAAGAAAATTATACCAAAATACTGAAATATGCTGGCGTTTAGAACCTATTAAAAATATAATAAATTGTTTGTCTTGCTATGAGCATATAATAAGAAGAAATGAAATGCAAGTGGCATAAATAGGTATGAATAGAATAGAATTTATACGGCGCAGGCAATACAATATACAACAACATAAAATAATAATAAAAAAGAGTAAGTACAGGAATACAATACTGTTGCGCTGAGCATGTCCGAACCAAAGTACAGAAATACAATACAGTCGCGCCCAAACCAAAAGGGTGACCAACTCAGCAATTGCTAGGCCTCAAACAGCCAGCGCATTTTCAGCTAGCTGATGTATTGTGATGTGTGTGAAATAGAGGTAGAAAGAATAGATAGACGGGTTGTGAAGAACATGACACTAAGCATCAGCATGACGGCTGACAGAAAGGAAAAGAAGAAGAATATTTCTGTGAGTGATAATGATAATAAAAGAATGAAATGGATTTTATTTTTATTTTAGTTAAGAAGTAAATGATTACCTGTTTCGCTCATCTTGTTGTCCAGCAGTTGATCACTTGTAGGTAATATCCTTTTATTGGTTTTGGTGATAAATGCAAGTACTTTTTTATAAGATTCTGTAAAGATAAATAATACTTATTTTAGCTATATTTTAGTACATAGCAGCAGGACTAGTTAAGTGAGGGGTATATTACAGAACCGTCTTATTCTACTGCTTTATTACTATTTATATCACCACATAGTTCATATCCCCAAAGTGCTTCAAAGAGATGTTAGCAAAACTGAAGCGGCCCAGTAGAAAGAAATACAAATGAATAAGTGTAGTCGCACATCAATCATTCGTTCACAGAGTAGAATAGAAGAAGAAAAGGTAAGAACATGATAATTGGGGTCAGTCAGGCTCTTTGGACCGGGACCACTGTCCCAAATTTTACATATAAATATTTTTTTAAAGCAGTATTTGGGACCACAAATATAATAAATACAATTTTATTAGTAACTGTACTTTGATGTTTTTTTCCTTGTGGTCCCAGAATACTATTAAAAAAAGAAAAAAATAAAATACTGCAGTCCTGGTGCAAAAAGTCTTATGACCCCAATTGTTAACTAGAGAAAAAATAGTTTATGACAAAATTAAGTTGTAACCTTATATTATTTATAATAACTTGACTTATGTCTATCAGTGGAGATCTTTCGGCTGAAATGACGATAATGATAAATATTATAATAACTGAACTGTTGTGCTGTACCCACTCCAGGTCCATCAACCAATATCTGTGAGTGGGAGGACCGCTGCGGTCTCCTGAGTCTCCGCCGTCACAAGAGGTTCACGTACAAGCATTGGTTGACAGACCCAGAGTGGGTATGGCACGACACTTAAGTTATTATTTGTATTATATAATGGTCAAAGGTTCTTTCTGGTGAAATTTTTTTTTTGAAATTTCTGGTGAAAGGTTTTTTCAGCATTAACAAACTATTAACCTTTCAATATTGGTAATTCATTTTGGTAAATTTTACATTTGGAACTAATTAAATTATAAAATAAACTTCAATAATTAAAAATAATATTTACACTAAAGGCCTAGCTAAATATGATGTCAAAAAACTCCTCTGCATTGCCACGTCGGATGGCAATGCTTAATCTCTAACCGAGGTAGAAGCCAGCCTTTGGGTCACGCAAAGAGTCAACTAAGCGTTTGCATAAATCTTTAAAAAGCATTTGACGGCACGGCCCAAGAGTTTCAACCCCAAACAGCTCAAAAATATAACTGACGACGAGGCTGTTATATTTCCGCCGCTTGAGATTCTTTGCAGCCGCCGCGGCAACGCCAGCACAGCACAATAAGCTAGGAAGATGGGATGGCGCAAGAGTATCGACACCTTTCAATCGTATCAATTAGAGACATAATAGAAAGACAATGACAGTGCAAATGCCAACATTCACTTGGGGTTTAATGAATTAAGGAAGTTAGCGATAGCATGACGAGTGACAGGATAGAATAGAAAAAAAAATGTGTTGCCTCAACCCCGACATAGGATGAAGGTAGGAAAATTATATTAAAAAGCCACAAATTATTTAGGAAAAACCTTTGATTACGGTTTTAAAAATTAAATATACTTTGGATGGACTGGGGACTTAATATAATTTATATAAATGCCAGTCATACAAGAGAAAATGTGGGATGGAGCTATACGGATGTCCCAACAGAATCTGGTGGATTTTTCCTTCAATCAATAAATTCTTTTTGATAGAAATGAAATCTTAATTCATGAATCCCCAAGCGACACCCGGTGGCCGCGCATCTATTGTCTTACTATTGTGTCTCTAATTGACGGTATCTGAAGGGTTAAAATGGTTTTGCAGTTGTGCCAATTCATAAATTCATAACAGAACTAATTGGACAGTTCATTAAAATTAATTTTAAGTTATAATGAGGTTATGTTTACTTTTTACAATAATAAATCTATAGAAGTTTTTAGTTATGCGCCCTTCACATATAATATGGGAAATCGATGCAAATAACTTTTATAAGTACAATAAAACTGTGTGTAGCTTGACATATTCTTAGGCTAAAGATATACTACATTCATTGATTGTTAGGCGGTACGAAGTTTGCGGGGTCAGCTAGTTCCCAATAAACAATAATTTGAGTTACGTAGTTTTTATGTTGTTAATTCAACAATATACTTCATCTTCATATCAGCCGAAAGACATCCACTGCCGGACATAGGCCTCCCCCAAGCGTCGCTACAACGACCGGTCCTGTGCGTCACGCATACATCGGATTCCCGCGACCCTGACCAGACCTGGACCGACGACAATATACTAACTGTAGAATAAATGAAAATTGAAGAATAGGTAGCAACAACAAGCATACTTACCAATATATAATGTGAATCAAAAGTAAATCCACTGATATTAATAGGCTTGCAATTCGATAGGTACTGGTTGTCACACAGCAAAGTTCGCACTCAAAACTCAGTTATTTATAATAATTAGATACGTGTTATCTAATCTGCAATGGTCATTGCCTCTATTTACAAAAGCAAATCTGTTTTTTTTGGCAAAAACAACACAGTAACAGACACAGAATTGACATTGACATTTACTTTTTTTTTTAATTTACCCCTAAGGTCAGGCTCAGAGATTTTCGAATATATTGCCTAGTCTCACGTCTTTGTTTGCGTGATAAGTTTTTAACAATAATGTATTGTTTTAAAATATGGATAACACATTCAAATAATCTTTTTGCGTTTAACAGCGAATTTATCGAGTCAGTTTTCTCGGCAAGCGTAGTTGAGGTAATGAATACTATAATAACAGGTGCGATTTTGGTAAAATGTAGATTCGGCGTAAAAATGTTCTTATAAATTAATGTAATTCTCTTGATTAACGACCTATGATTTTTTTTTAGTAGGTAACTATCCTATTACTTATTCCGCTCTGGGGCGGAACGGTGGCCGACTTTCAGTGACTAAAATTTACTCCCATGTTCCTTCTTTGGCTTGCGTTTCAGGACCCCGCGATTCGCTTTCGGAAGCCGAGGCACTGTTAGGCCTTTAAGGTTTTGCTAACATCTCTTTGATACGCTCGTGGAAAACTACGCACCTGACGACTCGAACTCGGTCCGGACGGCGATCTACCCATTGCTCGTCGTCCGCAAGCCTACGCCTAGTGGCTGGTAATCGTGGTCGGGGTCTCGGTGGCTGGGGCGTGAGGATATCTGTTCCCTCACGCTGGCAACCGTCTACTTCACTAGCATTACTACTTTGCAGTAGGAGGCGATTACGCTGCCCGTTACCCCTTGCTCTGCCCCATAGCCTGTACCAAAGCGTGGTGCAAAAGGTCGCCGCCACTGATCGCCTCCATTAGGACACAGGAATGCGGTACCCAGGTGAGACACACCTACCATACTCCACCGTGTCCTCCAAGTGACCGGTGTTCCGTACAATGGTGACACCTAAACATGTCTTCCGCCTGAATTCGAAATAGGAACCTCCTGAACTTACCATGTCCGGTGAGAACCAGATTTATGCTTTATGTGATTTAATTTATCCGCAAGAGGACGTCAAAAACTGAGGATAATAAATGCTTCCTTTTTCATTCCTCTAGACATAAAACAATAAAAGATTAAGAAACACTTTGTTTCTAGAAAGGAAAGTCTTAAGAGGGTCCTTCTCCACTCGCTTATCGTAAACATCGAAAATGGTTTAAAAGCTTGTTACTTGCAATCCAACGCGATGTTTGACGAAAAGGCAACGCAAAAAAAGAGAGATAACGCCTGGAAACTCTCTTAGTATTCGGTAATTCCGAAATTTACTCGAAAATGTCACAAAACTTGCTGCAGGAAATAGCTGTTTTTTTTTAAACCCTTAAAAGTTTTTGGAAAAAATTGTCGTCATTTAGAATCTTAATAAAAAAAAAATTGTTTATTTGGTCTCAAACGGTTACATTACAAATGTGAATGAAACAGCCCCATTAAGTTATTAATAATACTTGTGTTGGGGTCTCTAGAGGATTACTTTTTTGACTTTTTAATTTTTAGGCAAATTATGAAGTGTCAAAGTTCATACAAAATAGGACATTCTCAGAGGTTTTTACTGGATTAGCAGTGATGTATAAGATACCCTATACAAAGTATCTGAAATACAAGATGTAAGATACTTTATAGAAAAGTATTTGAGATACAGATAAAAGTAGTTTTCTAAAAAGGTATTTGAAATACAAGATACAAAATACCTATCTTTAAAATACTTTTTAAAGATAAAATACTTTTGTAAGGAAACAACATTTAATTGAACTTAAGTTTATTTATTCGAGGACATTTAGACGATGACAATTGTAGGACGATAGTGTCGCCATCTGTCATTTTGGAACCCGACAATGTCGACAAAATTTTAAAATAACGCGCTGCGTTCCGTTTCGTTCGGAAACAAAAACTGCGAAGTTTATTTTAGTAAAAGTATCTTAGGGAACAAAGTATCTTCAAAATACTAAGATAACAGGAAAATATATCTAAATATAAGATACAAATAAAAAAATAAAAAAGTATTTGAAATACAAGATGCAAATACGTATTTTGTATCTTGTATCTGTATTTCAGATACTTTTATCTAAGATACGTCACATCTCTGTGGATTAGTTATACACAAATTTAGAAATTGGTTTCTTTAGAAACCTAGATAATATCCACAAGATACTGTGTTTCCAAAATATTTAACGACAAGTGTGTAATAACGTCATAATCAGTTATGAGCGGTTGTATGAAAAACAGTGAAAATGTGAGTCGTGATGCACCACCTTAAGTCACAGAAGACTTGTCACCTTATTTTCTGCAAAACGCTAGGGTTGTCACGACTTTGCAAATGCTGAAAGCCTAAGTTTTCCATTAGCAGGTAGATAAGAATAAGGCACAGAAACTTGGTCTTTCACTAACTTCAAAAAGTACAAAGTCAAAGTTTCTCAATGAGTAATGGAGGGTATTCTTTTTTTTTTTGACTTGGGTAATCCTCTAATGACCTCTGCAGCTCTAACGGCCCGTCCACGACTTTGTCGCTGTGAGCGGCAGCTATGCGAGGGGCGGCGAGCGATAAGAGTAAAAGTATGACAATGTTTGAAGCACGCTACGTGACGCTGCTCATAGCGCTCTGCACCCGCATATCGGTGCCGCTCTGCTTGCCACTATAACCGAAGCTGTGACCAGGCCGTAAGGTAGAATGAATATATAAGTATGTCTATCAGTTGTCTAGTATCCGAAACACAAGCTCTGCTTAGCTTGGGACTAGACGGCGAATTATGATAGTGGTGGAATATATTATATTAGTTCCCTCTCTGGATTTGGATTCCAGAGTCTCGGTCACTCTTGCAAGCATTCCCGCAGCGCGTTTTTTTTTTTATTTTATTTGAAGGTTTTCTGAGGATTGTAGAGCTAAATGCTCCCGAGAAAAGACTGCCATTGGTTAAAATGGATTTCTTAACATTAACTTAGATTTCGACGATGAAGTGACAAGAACCTCTATCTACCAGAACATAATTTTGTTATTGTGTTAGTTCATTAGGTGATCTTGTCAGCAAATTGGATGCATAGTTGCTTAATAGTTATTGTCAGTTATAGTTAAAACGTTAAAAAATAAGATATAAAGTTAGCTGCTTTTGCCAGCTCACGCAAACGATTATTTAAAGTCAATCTACGTAAAAAAAATTAAATCCCAAAAATGTCACTTCATCGTCGATTTGTTAACATTTTCAATACGACGGTAGTGATATTAAAATGTAATGGGATGCTGATCACGGTTTGAGGAGGAGAAAAAACTTTAAAATGAAAACAGATTTTTTTTCCAATTAAAAAAAATACTTAGTCTACCTATATTTTTGGTGATGAATTAAAAAAGCTTCAGAAAAGGTGCTGGTTGTGAGAACACAGAACTGTTCGATGTGGCGATTCATATGAGTTTACGCCCAACCGTGGACGTCTTACGGAGAAATGATCATGACGATTTTGAGTCTCTGAACATGGCTACTTAAAATATTTTATTTATTTAAACTAGGAAGAACATAAAAATAAAAACACTTAACTAATTAAAACTAAATATATACAAAATACTTCTTGCCTAAAATATGGTTACCTATTCCACTTAAAAAATATTTTTAGCTGCTATATAATTATGCAGCATATTTTCATTCACACATGCAGCGCACAACCCTATATAAATTCGAAAATAACGCTTTTCTCTTTAGAATTTTCTTTTAATAATGCTATTATTCGTCGCCACCTAGCAGCACAGAATAATACATTTTTGTAGTACAAGCTTTTGTCCAGCAAGGTAACAATAGAAAATTGTATGAAAGTATTATGAAAACTTAGTAAGGTTTGTATTCTTCGGTGTTGAGTTTCTTCAGATTTATCTTATTTGATTTAATACGGGATGAAAAGCTATTGATGAATTACATAAAGATGATTTCTGATAAGGAAGTAAAATGAGTTTCATTATCTTTTTTTTTTTGACAACCCGACGAACGGCAGGTCCACCCTTACGTTGTTGAAACTTCTACGGTCCGGACAAAGCGTTTTGGTTTGTAGCTTATATCGCGTATATCGAGGGACTGGAACAATTTGCCTGCTGCGGTCTTCCTGTCAAGGCTAGAGCGATTGCATTGCTTCACTACTTGCGATCAGGTGGGATCGCAGTCGAGCACTAGTTTATATCAATAAAAAAAGGGAAATTATCAATAGCTTCTCTCGTGAGAGGGAGAGTCAGAATTTTATTGATTAAAATCTACACGTGTTCTTTTAGTTGCTCTTTGCATTTCAGGTCAAGTAGGTCTAACTTCAAGAGAAAAGCTAATCGTCTTGGCTGACCGCTGAATAGGGTAGTTTGCAGGGTTAAAATAACCAACTACATTTTATCTTTTAGATTATAAAAAAATATTGGACAGTGTATTTTTTCTACAAATTAAAAAATACGTGTTCAATATTTTTTTATAATATCTAAAAGACGGACTAATTACATTTTTTACGACAATTAGCCTATTCAACTTGCCTAGGCAGCATTCGGGAAATCCTATGGATGCGAGATGCAGCCTATGTCCAGCAGTAGACGTCGTGATGGTGATGATGATTACTAATCTCACTTTGATGAAATTACTTTTGTCATATGGTCTGCTATTTCTATTAGAGCCTGCAAAAATAACCACAATCTACATAGACATAAGTGTCAATTTCACTTTTCCCAAGTATAATTCAGTCTGTTTTCTGTCAGGGTTGATTGTCAATGACCTTAAATCCAGTTGCCCTTTTTATTGCCTAGACAGTTGAATCACCTAAAAACACATTCATTAACAATGCTAAAGGCCTTTGCACACTAGGTTTGGCTATGTGTTGTCGTGTTAGGATCGAGAAGGTCAGATAGTCAATCACCGATTTTCTGCAACATCAGATTAGACTGGAAGGTGAACTTAAAGTGGTTGACTTGATTTGTTTTTTTTTTTTGCCCTAAACTAGGAATTATTCCTGTATCGTGTGGTGGATGCCATCACAATAGTATAAATTCACGGACATCCAAGAAGAAACCTAGACCCGGAACACTATCTGTAGGTCATAGAAATATTTGCTAATATGCTACTTGTTTGTAGGAGATAATCTCTCAAAGTAGGTACTTTGCTAAAATTTCTCACCGATAGAAAGCTGGTTTATTTCTGAGTGAGGCTTTATTTTATGTAGGTACGAGGGCAAAACCGCTGGCAAAAACTAGTTTTTAATAAAAGACTAATATTATCGTGAACTTGACTTGAGTCAACATGGTTATTAATGCTTTCCATGTACTTATAAGATGAGATATCCGCAAATGAACCAATTAAGCTTTGGTTTCCTAGGAAAGCGGTGCCGTCATATAGCGGCCGTTTTAACACATAGTCAGTCATTTTTTCAAAACAAACGTCACAAACGTCATACGAAAAGTATCCAATATAGAAAATGGACGACCTTGATTTAGCTTTAGTAATTTACTTGGAGGATGAATTATCATCAGAACAGGAAAATAGTCGTTGTTCCGGAAAATCGGCCGCTGTATGACGGCACCGCTATCCTAGGAAACCAAAGCTTTACCGACACCATGAATCGGAAATCCTCCCACAAGGTGGACCGATGAGCTGGTGAGAGTCGCGGGAATGCGATGGACAATTCGTTGTGCCGACACTTGAAGCTGGCCTTATGGACCTTTGATTTGCAGTAAAACATTTACAGGTATTTTTCAAGCTGGGAAAACTGCTTCCGCTCTGAGTGAAGCGAGAGCGAGTGCCAGATTTCGATCCAGGGCCGCGGAAACTATTCCGAATTATTCGCAGCCAGGACAAGACGGAGTGAGAGGGCGTGCCAGGTTTTTACTGACAAAAAACCAGGTTTCCCTTTCGGAAGCCAACCCATAATCCCAGTAGGCTTCGGCCCTGCTAGGTTTTGCTGACATCTCCATAGGACACGCTTGGAATACTACGCGCCGTCGCGCGTCGACGACTCGGGCTCAGTCTGGACGGTTACCGAATGGCCAGATGGTAAGTTTACCAGTTTCAAGTCTACGCCTACGGTGAATAATTAAGGCTGGAGTTAAAACAGTGTGAAAAGGCCTTTAAACATGTTGCCATTAACATATAATACATTATATACACATGGCTATTAATCTCCGTGTATCCTGTCATGTTTTATGGATCATAACTCCGGCTAGTCCAATCTAATATAACGGCACAGTCGTAAAAATCGGATTTCCAAATTAAACTCTATTTGCATATTTTTGTGCTGTTTTCAGGTGAATGGAATGGAGCTAAATTTTGATAGACACGTTTTTTGAAGGTGAAATAGATATTGACTACTTCTTTTTTGTTGAGTTTGGAACTCGTCAAATGTCGTCTCCCGTTCTATGGGGAAAAGAGAGGGCAAATGCAATTTATACCGACTAAAACCTACCTGTGTCCTTCAGTCCTTCTGCGTTCTAGGGCCATGGTCACTCTTTCAAACGTTCCCGCAGCCCAAATAGCGTGTAACCTTCAGTTACTTCCAACTCTTCTTCCTATATTTCATTACACTTGTGTGATATTACTCCGTTATGTCCCACAACAGGCCAAAGGCCTCCTTTCTCCACTCTTCACTCTCCTTACCTACTTCTGAGCAATCTTCTAGGTAGGAGTCTAATCGGCGGCGGAGACCTCTCGCGCCGGCTTTGGTCGAGGCCATGGTCCGGAGCGAGGAGGAATGGCAGGCGGTCGCCTCCTTCTGCGAATCAGTAATGCTAGCAAAGGAGGAGGCCGACCGCATCAGGCTACGGCGCTCTCGCCACCGCCGCCGGGATTCCGATCCCGATTTCCGGCCACCGTAGACGCGGGCTCGCAGACGTCGAGCCACGGGTAGCTCGCTGTCCGACCGTCCGGTAACTGTCCGGACCGAGCCCAAGACGTCGACGGCGCTCACTATTCCCGCGCGCCTCAAGGAGTTGTCAGCAGCAGGAGGGGCCCAGCTGGGTCGCAGCCTACTGGGGCCAGGGTTATCTGAAAAGAAGCTCGAGCCCCGGTATGAAGAGGCTAGAAGGAACGGGGTGGGTTTTTAGTCAGTAAGAGTCTGACACTATCTCCCGCTCCACCCAAGAGTGGGGGTTGTCATAAGATGATCTTTGCCCACAGTAAAAAAAAAGGTAGGACCTAAGAAAATAACATCGACGGATTGGAACAATTTTCCTGCTGCGGTTTTCCATCCAAGCTTATAGTTTAGGTGTCTTAATTCTTTATTGTACCCAAAGACATAACAATTTTTTTTTTTTATTCTTTAAAAATTTAGGGACTTTTATAACGCACAGCGTATGTCAGTCCCATCGTACCCTAAGACAATCATTGCCTACCAAATGAGATCAATGGATCAGGGCCATAAAGTCAAACAATTTTCTCGCATCATCGGAAGTCGGCTTACTGACATAACAATTATAGAGATACACAGATTTCATGTACAAAGGCGATATTAACTCAGCATTGCATTCTCTCCCAGAAAACCTTTTATAGAGAGAGAATATTATGTCTTATATGTATTTATTTAGGTCTTATATGTATTTATATACACACACATATGACTATGTGTGTGTATCAGATGTGGGTGCGATTCACCATCAACGTTTGAATCACTGCTTACCATTAAGTGGGATGGGATCACTGTTAAGCACTGGTAAAAATCATTAAAAAAAATGTGTTTGTATATTTGGACAATCATTTTATAAAATTGTTTGTTGTACGAAGTACCTTTGTGACCTGGTTCGCAGTACCTTAAGACGGTCACCCATCCACAGATTGACCTTAGCTAGTGTTGCTTAACCTTGGGTATCGACCCGTGCGACAATTATCACTTAGCTACGCTACGAGCGCCTCCACCGCCAGAAGCTAGTTTACCACAATAATTCCGAGCGTACATAACGAATTATGCTAAGTTACCAAGTATTTATAATTTATGATAATGTATACCATACTTAACTCTAAGTTACTGTGCGGTATTTTGGTGCATATTTCCTCTTTGGAGGATCGTGTGTAAAGTACTTTATGGTTAGTTTAACCGTTAAGGCACTGGGTACCGTTGTGGCTTTCACCACACATACAGCGATGGGACACCAGTACACAGTGGACTTTTTAACAATTTTTTTTTAACTATCACACAACGCCATCTAGTGCCAAACTAAGCAGACCTTGTACTATGAGTACTAGAAAACTGATAAACATACTTATATCTTTCTAAATACATACATCGTGCACCGTAAAATGCAGTGTTGGAATGCCTCCCACAAGGTGGACCGACGACCTGGTGAGAGTCGCGGGAATGCGGTGGATGCGAGAAACACAAGATCGGTCGTTGTGACAACGCTTGGGTAAACGGGATTGCGGTGGATGCAAGACGAACAAGATCGGTCGTTGTGACGATGCTTGGGGAAGGCCTATGTCTAACAGTGGACGTCTTTCGCCTGAATGATGATGAAATGAAAGTGGAATTCCCTGCCGGAGTCTGTGTTTCCTGATAGCTATAACCTAGGGGTCTTTAAGTCGAGAGTGAATAGATTGCTTCTAGGCAAATGTGTTCCATCGTCGGCCACATCATCGCTTAGGTACCATCAGGTGAGATGGTGGTCAAACGTGAGCCTATACATTATAAAAAAAAAACACATACACATAGGCATAGAACAAATGATCGTGTTCTTCACACAAATATATAAAGCATAGCAGTTAGGGCCGCTAACCACTAAACCAATTGGCCAGTCGAAATATTCTTATACGCACAAAACCTTTCATCCTTTCAAAATAGTCATGTGTTATTTACAAGCTTTTATTTATTTATTTTTATTTATTTTATAATTTATGTATACACAACATACAGAAGAAGATAACATAATTATAAAACTTTGTAGAAAGGTACTGCTTATTTCACAAAGAAATTTCTTCCAGTAGACCTGCTTTTATTTAGATTCACCTGTCCCGATTACCGATTGAGTTACAATTTTGCATGCATGTGTATAGGGAATTGATCTGATGATGGGACTGGAAGGTGACCATAGGAACTCGGATAACCCTATCGTGTTTGATCTTTTTGGAATGGTCTTGAGGTGTATTAATTGTATATACCGCGCTATAAAAAACATTTTATTAAGAAAAGGTTTTCCACACTAGAATAAACATTTTATTTAGATTTTTTTTTGTTCTTTGAAAACTGTTTTATTAGCCGTAATTCGACTCGAAATTCATAGGTTTTAGTCATCCCGTCACCAAGCGCCTTAAACAACGTGTAAGTTACAATTTAAAAGGTGTGAAGTTGGGATAAATTTTCTTGCGAGCAGATTTAGTGTTTTTGTATTGCTGTGGTTAGTGCCGTGGAAAAATAAGTAAGCCGGTTTTATTTGGATAAGTTAGACGGCACTGTTGGCGCAGTGGTTGGGCGATTGGCTGCTGCGCTGCGTGTCGTGAGTTCGGTTCCCGCACGGGGCAAATATTTGTATGACCTACAGATAAGTGTTCCGTGTCTGGGTGTCTTGTGTATATGAGTTTACATGTTTGTGAACGCACTCACAATATAGAAGTAGTTCATCATCATCGTCATCAGCCTTTTTAATGTTTTCACTGCTGGGACTCAGACCTTCTCAGTAGGAGAGGGAATGGGCCGTAATCCACCACGCGGGCCCAGTGCGTCACATGTCTTCAAATTTTTGGTTCTAGGACATGCTGGTTTCCTCACGATGTTTTCCTTCACCGTTTTGAGAGCAGTGGTGATGAAATAAATTACACAAAGTAAAGCGCCTGGCTGGGTTCGAAGCCATTACCACACGGCCACCACTGCTCTTGAAGTAGTTCAAAGTGTGGGAAAAGCAAAAAAAAAATATTTTGGCTGAATTCAGTTTTTTTTTTTTAATTTATTATTCTGATACCTATATTCCACCCATTAGTTAACGTGAAAAAAAAATAAGTCAGATAACTAGCTTACACAAATGTCACTGAATCAATACACTAACCAAACAAATATTTACTTCGTCAAGAAATCGATTCTGCGAACCGTTATTCAAGCCAAGCCGTTGCAGTCATCATTTGGGACCTAGTAATGTCAATTAGCCAACTTTACTGTCCAATAGCAAACATCTGACTGTGTCTCTGAGGACATGTTGGCTATGACATCATTGCTACGCGGCTACGCAGTTGTAGTAATTTTGAGGTCTGCTACGGAATGCAATTTGTGCTACAAATGCTACGACGTAGCACGACGTAGCAATGTCGGGGTTTGCACTTTATATAAATGCATTGGCATGATAAGGAATTGTTGTGAACGAAGAAATATGTCAACTGTAAATTTATTAGATCTAAAATCATCAAATCACTTCACCCACTCGGGGTGTAGAGAGAGGGAGTGTAAGTTTTTTTTTTAATTTGCAAATCATTTTAGCAGGGTTTTAGCAGGGAACTACGAAAGTACTTAGTTCCGTAGTTTCACGATAAAGTCAATAAGTATGTAACTTCCTCGGACAAGTTAGGAGGATATACCTCATGTTAAGTGCACCTGCACTTAGCTAGCCGTCATAAAGTCTGCGAAATTACGCCTTGAATACACCTACGGTTGATGTACTGTTTTAGGTAAAGAGGAGGTAATGTAAAGATATATTATCTCACGGGTGAGATAATATATCTTTACATTACCTCCTCATGAGTTTTTTTTTTAATTATAATTCACAAAACTGATGTACAATCACGCATACAAAAAAATAAAGTACAACATAATACGTTTGATTGACACCTACTTGATGTGAATCTAACATGCACAAGTAAAATAAACCACTTAGGTACTATTAATAAAAACTTACAAACTGATCATTTAAGGGAAAAAATAAATAAATTATAAACAAAATTAAAAAATACTAAAAATATCAGAATAATTTTTTCAGTTTAATTTTTATTGAGGCTATAGAACCAGCAAAGGACAGAATGGAAGAAAAAAACATGTTGCGCCGACCCCAAATAAAACGGGATAAGGGCAGGAAGATGATGATGATGAGAACCAGCAAAGACAGAGTTAGTTGGTCTTTGAGGTTTTTTTTAGTGGGAAATCATCAAATGACTTTTCCCGCTCTAGGGTGGAGCGCGAGGGCGAGTCAGACTTTTACTGACTAATACCTTTCTTATATTCCATTTTGTCTTGCGTTACAACTTGGATCCCTGGTTTTCCTTTCAGAAGCGAGCGCATGGCCTAAATAGGCTGGAGGCTGGGCCCCAACGGTATTGCTGACATCTCTTTGAGGAGCACGTGGAACTCTACGCGCTGTCCACTACTCGGATATTTAGGATATTTTTATTTTTAAATATTTTTCTTGCTTTTTTTTATATAGCCGGTTTTTTGTTTTGTAATGTGAATATTGATGACCTGGTGTAGGTTAGTTGACCTGTACCCCTAGCCAAGTTGCTAATCTGCAATAGTTAACGCTTGTAGAAAGCTTCAAATGTACGGGAATAACGTCGTCTCAACGCTCAGTCACGTGGTCAGAACAAAAGAATTGGCGGCAAGGTCAACTCGAAGCGTTCGACGCAAGCGAAACTTCTGACCACGTGACTGAGCGTCATTCCCGTAAATTCGTAGCTTTCTACTACCGTTAACGATTGCAGATTAGCAACTTGGCTAGGGGGCCTGGGACGCACAGGATCGATCGTTGTGGCGACGCTTGGGGGAGGCCTATGTCCAACAGTCATCTCAATCTCGACTATTTATGGAGGAACATTGTCTCCTAAAACACAGGCTCCTGGCTTAGTTTAGAAGGCAGCAGTTCGCATTTTCTTTTTGTCTCAATGTACAACATTTGTTTGTAACCGAGCACTAAATTATTTAAAATGTTAAGAGGGTCCTTCTCCACTCGCTTATCGTAAACATCGAAAATGGTTTAAAAGCTTGTTACTTCATTTAATGCAATCCAACGCGATGTTTGACGAGAAGGCAACGCAAAAAAATAGAGATAACGCCTGGAAACTCTGTTAGTATTCGGTAATTCCGAGATTTACTCGAAAATTTCACAAAACTTGCTCCAGGAAATAGTTGTTTTTTTAAACCCTTAAAAGTTTTTGGTAAAAGTCTTAATCTTAATAAAATTTGCAAGGTCTCTTGAGGATTACTTTTTTGACTTTTTATTTTTTAGGCAAATTATGAAGTGTCAGAGTTCATACAAAATAGGTCATTTTCTGAGGTTTTTACTGGATTAGTTTTACACAAATTTAGAAATTGGCTTCTTTAGAAACCTAGATAATATCCACAAGATGTTCCAAAATATCTAATGAAAAATGTATAATAACGTCATAATCAGTTATGAGCGGTTGTATGAAAAACAGTGAAAATGTGAGTCATGATGCACCACCTTAATGTTCAAATAAACGAATTATTATTATTACCTTGTATGGAATGCCTACTAGTGAACACGTCGAGTTTGACCTCATTAGATTCGTCTTAACCAGTTCTTTTACTTTTTATAGATTTTATGCGTTAGGGTTTTTATTTTTTATTTTTTTTATTTTGCTATTATTGTTATGGGTATCGAATGCATATGAAAGCAGCATCAAGAGCTCGGCGAACGACACTCGCAACTGCAAGATGACTCATATTCAAAATTCATTCGCAGAATATTGCTATTTTTGTTTGACAAAAAACAAGTGACGGATTGACACAGTTATGTGTGTATGTGGGCGTATTATAATTTATTATTATGGTGCGTCCACATCTGGCGAATGTGCGGCGAATGTGCAGCTCGCAAGCCGTTTGCGAGCTGCCCGCGAACTGCGCGCGTGCATTTTTGTTCGTGCGCCGCTTCTGCGCCGCCTGCGCGCAGTTCGCGCGCGACCTAAGCGCCGTACGCGAACAGCGCGCGGCGCCTTAGTTATTAAATGGTTGTTTACCCGCTCAGTTCGTTTCTGATTTCTAGAGGTTAAGTATGTATTGTCGTGGAGTGGATGAAGGAGAATTATTAAAAGCACTAGTGTCGTCCGACATGTTCGAAAGTACTGAGCCAGAAAACGGAACTGTAAGTGCGAGAATTAAGTGCGCGCAGATCGCGAGCCGCGCGCACGCCTTTTACGATCCTTGCATGAGTTGCGCTAAAGTGGCGCACCAAACCATTGCCGTGACTGCACGCGCGCAGCTCGCGGGCAGCTCGCAAACGGCTCGCGAGCTGCACATTCGCTGCACATTCGCCAGATGTGGACGCACCCTTAGGAATGTTCATTGTTTCCTTTACGCTGCTCGCCCACGTCAGACTTTTTGTAAGACAGATAATCGGGCCAATTTTGTATATTTGTGACGTTGTTCTGTATTTCTGACCGCCTTTTTGTAGGACGTGTGATTTGCACTATTGCTATCAGTGTGTTCTATTTTTCTCCTACAAAAAATCGGCTACCGATTATCGAACGTGGGCGAGTAGCCTTATTTTTCCAGAAAATTTTATAAATCGTTTTTGAATGTACGGACTAATAATGCGTTTTTTAGAAATTTAATTACTCTGCCGATATCTCAACATGGATGACTAAAACTAAAACCATTTTTTTAATGATATTTGTTCTCATAATCAGGTCAATTGAATTAAATATCATTTGAGGTTTTTTTTTTTCTGTCGACGGGGAAAATCATCATTGACGAAACCCGCTCTTGGGTGGAGCGGGAGACAGTGTCAGAGTCTTACTGACTAAAAACCCCGCGCCGTTCCTTCTAGCCTTCATACCGGGGCTCTAGTTTCCTTTCGGATAACCCCGACCCCGGTAGGCTTCGACCCCGATGGGCCCCTCCTGTTGCTGACAACTCCTTGAGGCGCGCGGGAACAGTGCGCGCCGTCGACGCCTTGGCTCGGTCCGGACAGTTACCGGACGATCGGACAGCGAGCTAACCATGGCTCGCCGTCCGCGAGCCCGAAATATCATTTGAGGTGTCTGAGGTTTTGCGCATTTAATGTTACACGTTGTAGAGAGTACTTTCCCCGCGACTTCAGCACCTCTTTCGCTCACAATACTACTTCGTTGAAGAAGCACCGCAGAAATTAGCTAACGCACAGAAAAATAATGTGACTTGAATAGGGTAGTTTCAAGGGTCAAAATAACTACATTTTATTTAGTCTGTATTTTAGATTTAAAAAATATATTGTACACCTATTTTTTCTTTTTTCGATTAAACAAAAAATAACAAAGATATAGCTTATTAATTTTAGCTTCACTTTTCTTAGACTGACCGACATTTGACAATTCAAAAGTTTGATCAACATTTGGTCTATTTGAAATAAATTATTTTGAGTTTTAAATTTTTTGAATTTTTAAAGTTACGTGTGACGTCACCTCGTGCGAAAAAATGCAGCATGGCGTGACGTTACACGTAACTTTAATGGGCTATATCCTTGTCATTTTTGGTTTAATTTACAAATAAAAAAATACGTGTCCCTTATTTTTGAATAATCTAAAAGACGGTCTAATTATTTTTTTACGGCAACTAGCCTACTTACATACACAGACAGACACATCTCAAAGATCAATTCGCCTCCATTGCTTACATACCCTTTAACATATATACTCCTTAACTAACATGAAAAGAATCGAGGGAGACTTTTGCTCAGCAGTAGGACAACACATTCAAAAAGTTTTCAGTATCACTGTAGTAGTAGCAGTATCTTTATTCATAAAACAATATAAATTGTGTCGAACAAATTGATATTATAAATGTCCTAATACTAGATTAAATTAAATTTAAAATAAATAAAATCATTACATTGGATTGTCATAATTATCCCATACTTATACAATAACAATAATAATAAAAGATTCTCATAAATTAATCATTAATGTCAAAATTATTATAAATGCAATTACAAATTCAAAATACAAACACAAATTAGAGGTCACCGACTGAGTATAAACACTTTTCCAAAAGAAACGCTTATGCTGTACTGTTCTGTCACTCGAATAAAAGTACCCAGCAGCTAGAAAAAAAACTAGAAACAAAACATTATAAAAGACTAATAAGGACCAGCAATCTTTTCCGGGGCAAACTAAACTTTTTAATTTCTTCTGTCGGTAACTTTCCGAACAAAATCGTCTGTTCGCTCGATTTATTGACTGAGGCGCTGAAAGCTGGGCTATTATTAGAGCTTTGCAGCTCTAACATTTATAGCAGCTTACTTTTTTAAAGCTATTTGGAAGCTGGGAAATGTGGAAGTCTGCTGGGACGGAGAGGTTAGTACTTCCATTAAATTATATAGGGTTAAGTCTAATAGATTGATTTGTTTTTTTAAGGTCTTTATTTTTATAATATTTTGTTGATTGTTTGGAGGTAGGTGGAACAGTGAGTAAAGTCCCACAAACCTCCTTTGAAAAGGGAGGATCCTCCGACCAGACAGGTTGTTATAGTCTGGTGGGCGACTGCCCGATAGTTGATGTCGGGCTGTCGTATATGTTCAAATCGCGCGGATGACTTTGATTGCGCGATGCAGGATTTTATATTTTCTTCGTAGTTTTTATGAGGCGCCATAGATGTCGCTACAATTGTATACAATTTGATCTTATTCTAATTATTTAAAACCTTAAATGCAACTTATTTTTAGTTCTGTAGGGCTTTTATTTTTATTTTTTAAGTTATTTTTAATTAAGTTAAGTTAAATATAACTAGTTTTTAAGCTAATTTACCTTTACAAATATTTCACTGTGACATATTGTTGACTTTTGTGTTATATTTTAAGTTCATAAAGAAGAGAGTGTTAAATTATGAGACACATAAAGTCTTGACACTTATTTACACTGTAACTACAATATTTAATTTACTAAGGTGTAATTGGTGAGTTGGTTTGTTCACATGATGGGTTAAAAACAGCGTTTTTAGGGTTCCGTAATTCAAAAGGAAACCCTTATGATTACTTTGTTGAACGTCTTTCTGTCTGTCAAGACCCTTTTTCTTAAAAACGCGTGGACATTTCGAGTTGAAATTAAAACCATTATACTCCGGTCTGCGCTTCCTTAAAGCTGTAAAAAATCAATCTTTTAAGTTAACTGAAAAAAAGATAAGGCCATTTATGTCGCAAAAAAAAGTATATTTCGACACTCTCAAGGGAATCAAAATTCATAGGGTACTTCCCGATGACCCAGAATCCTGAAATTTGGCTAAAAGCAAGGTCTTATAGCACAGCTTAGGTTATTTAAAATATATATAGTATGAGAATAAATCTGAAAACAGTAGATTTGTTGTTTGGTCACAATTTTGTTTTTTTGACACTACAAAATATTGAGACATCACTCGGGGCCAGGAGGGGCCCAGCTGGTGCAGGAGCCCAGCTGGGTCGAAATCTACTGGGGACAGGGTTGTCCGAAAGGGAGCTCGTGCCCCGGTATGAAGGCTAGAAGGAACGACGCGGGGTTTTTAGTCTGTAAGCCTGTTAACGCGGGGTTTTTAGTCTGTGACACTATCTCCCGCTCCACCCAAGAGCGAGTTTTGTCATAAAATGATTTTCCCTGACGACAAAAAAAAGACATCATTTGGAAATTAAACTCAAACTTAAATCATAGGTGAGTTTGAGTATATTAGAGGAAGTTAAAAGTAGCGCCAGTGACTGAAAAGTTGAAAGGTAATCGGGTGTCTTGGTATGGTCATGTGAAGAGGAGGGATGAAGCGCATATTACTGAAAGAGTTATGAGTTTACATGTAGATGGATGGAGAAGGAAAGGAAGGCCGAAAAAAAGATGGATGGATTGTGTGAGGAATGATATGAAAGAAAAGGGAGTTAGTGATAGTTTGACGGGTGACAGGACAGAATGGAAGAAAAAAACGTGTTGCGCTAACGCCAAGTAATATAGGATAAGGTCAGGAAGAAGAAAAATAAGACACAGGTGAGTTTCTACGGAACCCTCAGTGCGCGATTCTGACTCGCACTTGACGGGTTTTTTTATTGATGTCAACTAGCTAGAGCTTGACTAAGATTTCACTTGATGGTAAGCAGTGATGCAATTGTTGATGATGAGGTTCTCTAGTTTATTAAGACCCTATTCAATCTAGCCTTGAAGCCACCTAAATTATAATAACTTACTCCTTTATATTGTTAATGTGATATTTCTAGCTTTAGCCAGTGGCTTTGCGTGAGAATGTCGAAAATTATCCCACGGGAAATTACTATTGGGATAAAAGGCGTAATTCAGGCCTTAGTCTACCCCTGTTCTCATTTAAGATTTTAGAAGCGTGATTGATTAGTGATCTTTCACATTTATTTTACGAGCTAGTACGATCGTTACATAAATCTATATACTTGTATATAAAGATGAATAGCTGTTCGTTAGTCCCGCTTGAACTCGTGAACGGCTGGATCAATTTGGCTAATTTTGGTCCTGAAATATTTGTGATAGTCCTGGGAAGGTTTATTTAAACGGTGAGAAAGTACGGTGCTCACAGCGCCCCAGCCGCCGCCGGGGTTTCGATCCCGATTTCCGGCCACCGTAGGCGCGGGCTTGCAGACGGCGAGCAATGGGTAGCTCGTTGTCCGTAACGGTAACGGACCGAGCCCAAGTCGTCGACAGCGCGCACTGTTCCCGCGTGCCTCAAGGAGTTGTTAGCAGTAGCAAGGGCGCAGCCGGGTCGAAGCCTACTGGGGCCAGGGTTATCTGAAAGGGAAGCTCTCTCCCGGTACAAAATACAAGAAGGAACGGAGTGGGGTTTTTAGTCAGTAAGAGTCTGACACTATCTTCCGCTCCGCCCAAGGGCGGGGGATGTCATTTAGATGATTTTACACACAAAAAAAACCCTACTCTACCCAACGACGACTTGGGCTCGGCCCGGACAGTTACCGACCCATTTCTCGTCGTCCGCAATTCCATGCCTACGGTGGCGGCGGTGGCTGGCGGTTTTCCCGGTCCCCCTCACTCCAGACCACAGCCTGAACCAGGGCCGGCGCCTGGTCGCCTTCGTCGATCGCCCTCACGAAAACACGGCGGCTGCGCTCCAGCCAAGTGGGGCAAACCTCCACCGTATGCTTCACCGTGACCTCCGATGGTGTACAATACAGAGTATATGGGGCGTCTCTAATTGTTTATGTAGATGAAAAGAGCTATTCTTCTATTTATTTGTAACACATTTACACCCTAAACGTTAACCCAAATTGTTTAAGCAGCACGTTGTTCATGAATTTAAATTCCCCTCATCCCTAATTTCGCTCCACAAAAAATCTTTCACGTATTTTTTAATTCCCTATTTCCGCCCGGGGCCAGTCAATATTGTTCCTCAACTAGATCGGGCGCTCACTGCGCTTACGAGTGCTGAACAAGCAACGCCGGGGCGCAAACATTAGCTTATGATGCTGCACCAGCTAATGTGTGTAAACTATAAGATTTTTGTTATTTCAGCTTTGTAAAAGCTGTTTTGAAAGCAGCTGGAGTAGAGGAGATTTATTTTATGCACGCAGTTTTTGTAATTTTTAGTGGCACTAACCATTATTTAGGGGCGTATTGCTTGCTAAACGCAGTGTTGCTAGGTCTCACACAAGCCCCCCTGGCCAAGTTATAAGCATTTCGTTTCGATTCTCAACGCCTCCGGTTCCTTTGTTCTGACGTCATCTCAACACTCAATCACTTGGTCAATAAACTTAATTGGCCGAAAATTACTTTTTTATTATTGATAGGCTCACGTTTCACTATCTCACCTGATGATAAGCAATAATATCGAGCACACTTGCCTAAAAGTTACATAAGACCCCCAGGTTCTAGTTATCAGGAAACAGATTTCGGCAGGGGATTCCACTCCTTAGCTGCAAAGGTTTCCTTAACTAATTAATCTATTATAAACTAGCTTTTACCTGCAGCTTTGCCCGCGTATATAAAATATAGCCTATGCCGGAATAAAGCAGCTTTCTATCGGTGAAAAAATTTTGGCAATCGATCAGAGTTGACAGCAATAGCAGGTGCCCAGCTGGGTCGAATCCTACTGAAGCCAGGATTAGTTTCAAATATAGCTCGAGCCCAGGTATGAAGGCTTGAAGGAACGGGGTGGGGTTTTAAGTCAGTAAGAGTTTGACACTATCTACCGCTCCGTCCAAAAGTATGGTTTTTTTTTTAAATATTTTTTATGAAGCTTTGTGTCAATTTAGACTATGTCGTTCCATCGTTGTCAAGTTTAAGTCGCTCCGCCCAAGAGTAGCGGTTGTTATTAGATGATTTTCCCATACAAAAAACGACCACCATAAAAAAATCAAATTTATTTGTATGGTGGTCCCACCATACAAAAATCAAAAATAGAGAAAGTCTCAAAGAGAAAGGGAAAGTCTCGAAGCGTGGGTCTATAAAAAACTTAAAAAAAAGGGATGCAAGTAAACATTACTAAAAATATCCGACTCAAATCAAAAATATTTTAACCGTAATCAATAACAAAGCATTTTAAATATTCTATCTGCATTGGTTCAGTGAGGATAAAAATTATGTGCGGTCGCAAATATGACCACTTTAATGTGGAAAGAGCAACAAAATGTGGAATTTTTTTAGAAACTTAGTTCTTTTTATAAAAAAAGAAAGTTGCTAATACTGTTTTTAATATATCGTATATTTCCTGACGGACTTTCGGACTTCATCAACTCGGTGACACACTGCAGCGTTAATGAAAACTCCTAAGCCGCCAAACACAGAGCTCCATGGCGTCTTATCGCGAGAGATCCGGTGGCGCAAGACTCGACCGAGACATAATCACGACCACTCTGTCAAAAATGCCCGACTTAGAAAATATTGTCACACTTTAGCTTACAGTAACTATTTTTGTGATGAATTGTTAAAACCAAAAATTCTATATAACGAAATAGGCTTTTTTCGCAGGTGGAATCGTCCAATGATTCCTGTTTCAGATTCTGGCTGATTCTGGAACAGGAACCTCCCAAACTTACTATGCTGTAGCAATTGGATGGTGAAAACGCCCTAACGCCTCCCCAGCCACTCTTAAAAAAATATTTACCGCCATGATTGTGACGTGTTTATTTATTGATAGACTTGTGTTTCACCAATAATTTACTTCAATGTGTCACTGTAAAAATGTACGTAAAATCAAAGAACTTGTAACGCCGCACCGTCATCAAGTACTAAAACTGCTAAAGAAAAGACGTGACCAATATTCGTGGCTACCACAAAAGTATCCGTTGACATAGGCACGTCAGAATTGTCAAAGTTGACAAATTCTTTGAGTAAACGCTGCCACTCATTGACATGCTTGGTTTGTTGTGTGGTCATGCAAAAGATTGTAACACGTCCGCCTCAATTGTCGACGGCGTGAAGTGTTTCCACGCAAACCACAAAGAGATATCAGTGAAACCATAAAGGCTCAACAGGGTCGATGCCTGATAGGGCTACTGGAAATTTCTGAAAAGGAAACTCGTGGTTCTAGAACGCAAGGAGCAGCTGAAGGACAGGTGTAGTTTTAGTCAGTAATAGTCTGGCACGCCTTTCCACCCTACTCTAGTCATTGGATCATTTCTCACTTCAATAAAAAGCAGTGACCGCAACGAATTGCCTAGTGTGCGCCTGCACTTAGAGTGAAAAATTCATAACAATGCACTATTTAAATGATTTCACGCGAATTTAACAATTGATAAGCATGTAAATTATTCAGTATGTTGTAATTTTAAATTGGTAATCTGCCCTGTGTGATGATAGCCGGGTTTAAAATAAACATGAAGCTTAAAAGGTTTCGGGGATACGATGCCTGATGTGCCGGATGCGGGTCAGTATCAATATTTTACACTAGCTAGCTTTAGTCATCGGTTTGGTTCCATCGCCTTTTCCATCGCATTGTTTGGAATAATCTGTCTAACTAGAAAATCTCGTGTCCATAGTGTTTGTTTGTTTGTGCTTTTACCAGAGGCTCAGCGTGGATTAATTTACACGTAAGGGAGCGCATTAGATAAGCCTTTTTCTTTTATTAATTCGAAAACGAGACAGCGACTGTCGTGAAGTCAAAGTCAAAATCAAAATCAAAAGTCAAAGTCAAAGTCAAAGTCAAAGTCAAAAGTCAAAGTTGTTGTCATAAATCATGTCTGTCTGTCAAATTGTGGTCAAGCGCGATACTATAAATTATAATATCAGACAGTGTTGTATGCTACCTTTAGTTAGCTAGTTACCTTTCCCGATAACTTCTCCCACTCTGGGTTGAGCGAAAGGGAGAGTCAGACTTTTACAGACTTAACTGTGTTCCGTAACACACAACTACCAATAGTTTTCTTTTCCAGGGCTGGCAGGGCATATACTTGAACGTCCACCAAACGCGCGGGCTTGCGGCGGCGAGCAATGAGGCCCAGGAACGATGATAAAGAAGTAACAGGAGTGGATTTCAGTCAGTAAAAGTCTGACACGAAAGGGTGGGAGTTGTCGATGACATTAGGTGATTTCAATGGTGAAATCTATGATATGGACCTAAAAATAAAAAGCCCTTGTTCCCTACTGACGCTGATTTTTGGCTGCAACTCATATATACTACCTACCTAGCCTACTTAGAAACATGTGAATACATGTTTCTAAGTAGGCTTAAATTGTATACTATAAGAGCAGCACTATAGCTATCAGTAGCTCGCTGTCCGACCGTCCAATAACTGTCCGGACCGAGCCCAAGTCGTCGACGGCGCGCACTGTTCCCGCGCGCCTCAAGGAGCTGTCAGCAACAGCAGGGGCCCAGCTGGGTCACAGCCCCCGGTATGAAAGGCAGGAAGGAACGGAGTTGGGTTTTTTAGTCAATAAGAGTCTGACACTGTCTCCCGCTCCGCCCAGGGGCGGTGGATGTCATTGGGAGGATTTTTACCCACCAATAAAACCCCTATAGCTACATGTAAGTATACATTAGACTCCAAAGTCTTATTCCACTTCAGATCCAAAAACATATTTAAGAACTCCAGCACCGTTGCACATTTGCCCATTAAATAGTTCCACTAATCAATAAACGACCTTATGTAATTAAAATTAGAGTTCTAATTAATTACAGCAAACTTGTACTAGATACATTAGCACCGAGATGTTTGCACTGGCAGATTTAATTACTTTGACTAAGTCGTTGAGTTTGTGAAGGGATAATTCGTCGTTATCTCTAGCTTGGAATTCATGCCTTCCGTAAATGGGTGGTTTATATTGAGTAAGAAATGGATGTGGTAATTTAATAATCATCCTACTCATTTAACAAATATGAAGTCTTTTTAGGGTACCTCAAGAGAAAAAAAAGGATCCTTAATTCATGAATCCCCAAGCGACCACCGGTGGCCGCGCATCTATTGTCTTACTATTGTGTCTCTAATTGACGTTATCTGAAGGGTTAAAGGTCACTTTGTTGTCTGTCCGTTTGTCTGTCTGTCTTTCAAGACCCATTATCTCAAGAACGCGTAGAGGTATCGGGTTGTCTGTCTGTCTATCTATCTTTCAAGACCCATTATCTCAAGAACGCGTAGAGGTATCGGGTTGTCTGTCTGTCTATCTATCTTTCAAGACCCATTATCTCAAGAACGCGTAGAGGTATCGGGTTGAAATTAAAACTATATAGGGTGACTAGTAATTAGTGACCGATACTAATACACATGATTTTACTCATGATTACAAACAACTTTCCCAAAGAAACTTTTTTTTTACTTCTTAGTTTTATCACAATAACAAAGCTTTGCTGTTAGCCGCGTAACACCGTTGTCTCTGTACCTTACCTACAATAGTGATAGAGCACCCAAACCGCTTGAAAACCCATCGGCGGATGGACGCAAACCAATGGGTGACCGCGGTTGGCGCGAATTTGCGCGAACAGCTGTTTTGTTATTATGATAAAATTAATGAATATAAAAAAAAGTTTCTTTAGGAAAGTTATTTGTAATCACGAGTCCAATTACGTGCATAATTATCGGTCACTAATTACCAGTCACCCTATATACGAATACTAAGGTCTGGTGGTCCCTTGAAGTTGTGAAAATATCAACCTTCTGAGTTAACGAAAAAAAAGATACGGCCGTTTATGTAGCAAAAAACGTGTATTTCGACCTTCTCAAGGGAATCAAAATTCATACGGTAGTTCCCGTTGACCTAGAATCTTGAAATATAGCATACAGCAAGGTCTTATGGCACAAGTGTAGGAAAAAAACAGAAAACTATAAAGTAAGTACGTCACAAAAAAAACTTACTTTGCGAATCGGAATAATCTTTGTAACACAATTCAGGAATTGAACTGTTTTCACAAGTAAATTTGTACGGAACCCTCAGAGTTTTTTTTTTGTATAATCATTTTATGACTTCTTACGACATGGTATATACTATTGTACCAAGTTTCATAGAAGACCGTACAGCCATTCGAGCGTTAAGAAGTAACAAACATACACACACAGACACTTTTCGCCTTTATAATATTATAGTGGTGTGATTAATTTATTATATTTTAATAACATAGCGCTTATTAATTTTCATTAAACAGATCTTTACAATTTAAATATGAGGCTCAATTTTTTACATTCTACAAAATAAAGCATGTTTTTAATGAAATTCTTTACAAAAATATAATATAGTATGTAGTATTAGTGTCCCTCTCCCTAATGAAATGAATCATAATTTATAAAATAAAACATCATTAAAATAATTACAACTCATCTTAAAAATATATATGTAATTACGAAAGGTGGTGATCCTAATTAATTTAATTGCATATATATTTTCAAAATACATCTTTTTTAAGCATAAAAATATACTAATTAAAAGAGTGATGTAATTATTTGATGGCACGGTTAGAGCAGTGGTCTAGGTATTGACTGTTTCACTGCATGTTGCGGGTTCAATTCTTATATGTAAAAAATATTTCTATGGCCTACAGATCTGAAGAAGCTGTCGTCCCCCGCCGCGTCTGTCTGTTTGCGATAAACTCAAAAATTACTGCACAGATTTTCAAGCGGTTTTCACCACTCGATAGCGTGAAAGGCTCGAGGAAGGTTTTAGTATATAATTTGTTAAGTTTTTGTGTTTATTTCTGTGTAAATTAACGATATTTGTTGAAGATGTCGGGAAAAAATAAGCCGAGGGGGGAACCGTGTTACCCCGAATTTAAAGCGAGCAAAGCCGCGGGCAAAGTTAGCAATATAATAATCTAATTGATGAAATAAAAGATTATCCTCATAAGGGATTGTAATTATGATTTGAACACTTTCCCACCGTCTTCATATAATTGTTTTCTAGCGTCCGCATATGTCATAAATCTTTATGACATCGTCGGCCTTCATACAGTAAAAACGTTCATTGTTGGACTTGAGTAGATTGCCTGTCATGTCTTATCATTCTCTTCTCATACTTTTGTCTTTACTACAATTAATTTTGGGTCAGCACATCATGGTTTCTTGTTATAATTATTTATTTACTAGCTTTTCCAGTGGAGGAAAAGAAATCCTTCTGTCTCTTCGCAACTCGAGCCCCGGTATGAAGGCTAGAAGGAACGGGTTGGGTTTTTAGTCAGTAAGAGTCTGACACTATCTCCCGCTCCACCCAAGATCGAGGGTTCACCACATTTTTGTTCAGCTGTTCGTGCGTGAAATAATAACAAACATACACACACATACAATTAATATGCATTTTTATATTACATAAGTACTAGCTTGCTGCTAGCGGCTTCACATTTGTGGTAATAGAAAATTATAATATACTCTTGATATAAAAAGTATCCTTTGTGCTATTCTAGAATATGGTCCACTTATGTGCCAAGTTTTATGAAAATCGATACAGTAATTTGAACGTGAAAGAGTAACAAACACACCCACACACACATACTTACAATCAATATGCTTTTACACTATTAAGTATGATTAATTCATTTATCCTGAAATTGGAATGATATGCAGCAATTTCTCATCATATCTCAGGCTATATTCCTGAGATTTCCCTTGCGGTGCCCGGCTAGGGTGTAAGCAAATCAAGGACAAGTTTTGTATTGTAGATTGACTAGCCTGTTGGTGTGGTTAGTGGCCCTAACTGCCAAGCCGGAGGTCGTGGGTTAGATTCCCACCCAGGACAAATGTTTGTGTGATGAGCATGATCATTTGTTCTGTGTCTGGGTGTAATTCAGCTATAATATGTATGTATTTAGAAATATATAAGTATGTTTGTCAGTTGTCTAGTACTCATAAAAAAGCCCTGCTTAGCTTGAGACTAGATGGCGTTGTGTGATAGTTGTGGAATATTAAAAAAAAAAAAAACATCACGAGGTGGTTACTATTTCCGATTCCTTCTCGCTCCGCAATGCCTACGGCCCGAGCTAGGGCCAGACGCTCAGGTTGCCACCGACAAACTCCTCCATGAGGAGATGGCGAAGCTCCGCTCAACTTCCTCCATATGCTGCCCCATGTGCTCCGGACGATCCACGTAATACTGACGAGCACAGTTTCAGTAACTAGCACCGGGCGTTTAAAAGGCTAGTTACTGTAAGACTCCTCGCCCACGTCCGATAATCGGTGACCGATTTTTTGTAGGACAAAAATAGAACACACTGATAGCAATAGTGCAGCGCACACTTCCTACAAAAAGTCGGTCAGAAATACAGAACAATGTTACAAATATACAAAATCGGTCCGATTATCTGTCCTACAAAAAGTCTGACGTGGGCGGGCAGCGTTATGAGTCCTGAGATGAAAATTTTCTTTCCTTCTTAGTGCGAACCAAACTTAAAAGCACACATACCTTCATATTACCAAGATCTAACTCACATAATGCCTCATCAACAAAATTTCATTTGGCTGTTCCCTTACGTCCCTTCATGACTCCATGTCGACTCGGGGGTGCCTCCCCTAAACTTATTTAATTAGTATTCTGTAAATGAGAAGCGGGGTGGCGACAATCTAAATACAAGCAGTTTAATTTTTCGTTAATCGCCAGTAAAGTCGGGGAGTTATGCGGATCCACGTTCCACTTAAAGTTTACTGCCAGTGTATCTTGTTGCACGACTCTTGGGCTAGGTATCCAGGTTATATAGATGAGGGATTTTCAGTATCAAAGAAACGGTGGACATCTTAGTATCCCACCCATACGCACAAAACTTTTTAAGAACACATTCAGTGCGTACAGCTAAGGAGTGGAATTCCCTGCTGGAATCTGTGTTTCCTGATAACTTCAAGTTAGGAGTCTTTAAGTCAAGAATGAATAGGTTACTTCTAGGCAAGCGTGTTCCATCGTCGGCCACATCATCGCTTGCCATCAGGTAAAATAGTGGTCAAGTGAAAGCCTATCAATAAATAAATGAAAACTTGTGGATAAAAACTTATTACGCCTTAGTGGGCTCTAGTTCTGTTTTAAAAATAGATAAGTTATTCATCCTTACATTCCCATTGCTGGAAGTCAGGCCACTTCTTTGCTCCAGAAGAAGGAATGGGTCGTAAACACAATTTGCCTGCTGCGGTCTTCCCGTCCGATTACAATCTGAGCGTCTTCAAGGCTGGAGTGAATAGGCTCTTAATAAACTAGTGCGCCTTACCATCATCGATTGCATCACCGCTTACCATCAGGTGGGATTGCAGTCAAGTACTAGTTTATATCAGATAAAAAAAAAAAAAAAACACGTAAGCCCAGTGCGGATTGGTGGATGTTTCATGTTTACAAATTTTATTATGCTAGCATAATCCGGTTTCTTCAGGATGTTTGCTTTTAAGTACCGTTTTGAAAATAGCGGTGATCGAAATAAACTAGGTACACAAAGCATAGCGCCTACATGAATTTGGATCTACAACGTACCACATATAAATCAGCAGTACTACCAAGTGCTCTTAACGCGATCCATTTTACGACCTCAACTAAACTATTAAAAGGATGGAGCTATATAGTTGGTGTATAGCTCTCTTTCTCGCTCACACGACTGACATTTTGACACATCATTGGATTAGGAACATGTTGAAACCTGGATGAACGCTGGCCTGATGCTGCAAAAGAAAGCGTTCGTGACCCACTGCGACGCCGCTCCCTTAATGACCAATCACACCACCGCACACATGATGATAAAAAGTAGATAATTCTGAACTAATTGTGCTCTATTGGTGTAATTACTGTAAGGTATTCCGATGTGAACGCGCAATTATAACTCGTATGTCGGGGCCGTTACCACTTGGCCACCACTTGCTCATGAAAAACATCGTGAGGAAACTGGCATGTCCTAGTACCAAAAATTCGAATGTATGTATGTGTTAAACATGTGACATCCACCAACCTGCACTAGGCCCGCGTGGTGGATTACTGTCCATCCCCTCTCCTAGAGAGGAGGCCTGAGTTTCAACAGTCGGAACAATATAAATGAATATATATATATATATATATATATTATATGCTATTCCGATGACAAGGTAAACAAATAAATAGATCATGGTAAGTCCTTAGAGCCGTTATACCATTAGGCCACTACTGCTCTTAAGAAAAAGCAGTGAGAAGAACGATTAGGATCGGAAAGTGCGAATATGCAGCCAGATGTATTTCAACCCTTAGTTTTCCAATCGAAATATTGCACTTTAAAGGACGTAATTTGTACCAAGAACTTCTACTAATACAACTGTGTCTCTAGTGCGAACAAGGATTACGATACAAGCTAATTAACCCCAAGTTCAGTCATTAAGACATTATCACCTCACAATCTTTCTTCAACCAGGCTTGGGCTCACCCTTTACACCCTTAAAGGGGGTGTTATCTTGTATCAGTGTATCTGTTCACCCCGCAATTATAGGAGGGTGAACTTGGGTATACAAGCTTTGGAATTATAGTTTTTCTTAGTTGTTTTATGCAACTTTGTTATGTCTTACAAGCCGTCAAACTTGCAAACTGTGACCATTATCAGCAGATAGCGTTGATTGTGATAAGCCCGGCCTTTGTACCTTTCTTTCTTTGTACAAAGTCTAAATTCTTTCTAGGGCTGCAGGAGCCCGCGTTTTTTTTCGCGGTGGGAGAATCATCTAATTACATCCCCCACTCTTGAGCGGAGCGGGAGATAGTGTTAGACTTCTACTGACTAAAAACCCACTCCTGTTCTTTCTTGCCTTTCGTACCGAGCTTCCCTTTCGGATAACCCTGGGTCCGGCCTACTGGGGAGCCGGTCGAAGCCTACTAGGGAGTAGGCTCCTTGAGCTCCATGAAGCGTGCGAGAACAGTGCGCGCCGTCGACGACATGGGCTCGGTCCGGACAGTTACCGGACGGTCGGACAGCGAGCTACCCATTGCTCGCCGTCCGCAAGCCAGATTCCGTTGGTGTGGGCTTTCGAATGACAAGCAATGGTTAGCTCGCTGTCCGGTAAGGTCCTAATCGTCGACGGCGTACGGTTCTGCGCGCGTCTCCAAGAGATTTCAGCAAAACCGCCGATACCCGCTGGGGCCGTGGGAAATGTATGAAAAGTCTTCCAAGTCGATAGGATAGAGCAGGAAAAGTCATTAGATGTCAGTCAGTCGACAGAAACGGAACCGTTAAAG
This sequence comes from Mythimna lalbum, assembly GCA_949319445.1. Lineage (NCBI taxonomy): Eukaryota > Metazoa > Arthropoda > Insecta > Lepidoptera > Noctuidae > Mythimna > Mythimna lalbum. Next base: position 4,009,023 of record OX439357.1, on the reverse strand, counting down.
GATCACTTCGTTGTCTGTCTGTCGCCAGCCCCATTCGGAACCTTAGAAAAACCATTTTTACAAATTTTATATCAAATAAAAATAAAAACTGAAAAATTCGACACGTTTGTATGTAACCAGCTTCTGTCAGCATCTTCGACCACTTGAAAGTAGGTTCTCCTTAAAAACTATAACTCAAAATGCTTCAAGAAAATAGTGTACTTACGGCTAAGCAAAGGAATTCCCTGCTGAAGTATGTGTTCTCGGATATCTACAACCTTTAAATCATGAGTAAATAGAATATTTTCTTTTTAGGGTTCTGTACCTTTTTTTTTCGTTGGGAAAATATCATCCTATGGCAACCCCCGCTCTTAGGTGGAGCGGGAGATAGTGTCAGACTCTTACTGACTAAAAACCCCACCCCGTTCCTTCTAGCCTTCATACCGGGACTCGAGTTCCTTTCGGATAACCCTGGCCCCAGTAGGCTTCGACCCAGCTGCCCCCCCCCCCCCTGCCATTGCTGACAACTCCTTGAGGCGCGCGGGTACAGTGCGCGCCGTCGACGTCTTGAGCTCGGTCCGAAATCAAATTCCCGTTGACTTAGAATCCGGAAATTTGGGATGAAGCAGGATCTTATAGCAAAAGTATAGGAAAAAATCTGTAAATTGTTACGCAATTTTTTTTTTGCGATTTGGAAAAATCTTCGTAACTCAATTCAGGAATGGAACGGTTGCTGTCATAGGTAAGTTTGTACGAAACCCTCAGTGCGCGATGCAACTCACACTTGACTAGTTTTTTTTTTCGTAATTATTTTCGTGTTTATGTGTTTATTCACATGTTAAAATGACGAAGTAAATCATTGGAAAAGTGCTAAACACTTAACCAGTATGCATAGCACGGTTAGCGTGAATACATTAACTGAAATTAAATTTTGAGCGCGGAAAAGCAAGCGAGGTTTTTTTAAATATTTATTTCACTACAGCTTTAAAGTATGTAGGTGTTAATGGTGAAAGTTTATGAATGTATTTAATAGTTTTTATCCACACAAGTGCGTGGCCAACACCCACGGTAGGTATAGCATAGTCAGCCTTTTAATGTTCACACAACTGGTAATCAGGCGTCCTCTCTGGGAGAGAGAATGGGCCTTAATCGACCACGCGGGCCCAGTGCGGGTTGGTGAATGTCACATGTTTTCGAATTTTGATTTCTGAGATTTTTATTTTCCTCACGATGTTTTCCTTCACCGTTTTGAGAGCAGTGGTAATGAAATAAATTACACAAAGTAATGCCCCCATCTGGGTTTGAGAACCCGCGATCTCGTAAGTCAAATCCAATACCACTCGGCCACTACTACCTTTTTTTTCGGTGGGCAAAAATCATCTTATGATAACCCCCGCTCTTGGGTGGAGCGGGAGATAGTGTCAGACTCTTACTGACTAAAAACCCCACCCCGTTCTTTCTAGCCTTCATACCAGGGCTCGAGTTCCTTTCGGATAACCCTGGCCCCAGTAGGCTTCGACCCATTTGGCCCCTCCTGTCGCTGACAACTTCTTAAGGCGCGCGGGAACTGTGCGCGCCGGACGGTCGGACAGCGAGCTACCCATGGCTCGCCGTCCACGAGCCCGGCCACTACTACCTCCAGAAAAAAGGAATCTTAACAGTGTTTTCGCTTATTTTTAGGTACCAAATTGTTATACTTATGGTGACCAAGGTAAACAACTAAACATACCCCAACAGTTTCCTCAACAACTGAAATATTCAAGCACCCATTCCAACTCATTTTACATTAAATATTAAAATTAACACCACGTCCTAAATACGTTTATTACACCTCTCTTCGAAAGTAAGGAAACTCGTATTCTTTAACTTATTACAAGTCAAAGGGGTGAATTATTAAAGCTACTCGAAATACTTTGTGAGGAGTTTTATGCATACAGAATTTCATTTGGAGAGGTGTTTTTGTGCGTCAGGGTGGTCATTCACTGGGTCCATTCACGGGTAATGTTTTTAAAGTGAGAAATGAGTATATTAGAGAAAGTTTGAAAGTAGAGTCAGTAACTGAAAAGTTTAAAGGATATCGTTTGTCTTAGTATGGCCATGTAAAGAGGAGGGGTGAAACGCATGTTACTTAAAAAAAAGAAAATAAAATAATTTATGAAAATAACACAACGAGTCAAAGCAATTTTTGCCCAAACAGAGACTGTTTTTATAATTTTTTAAATATTTAAGTTATTATTTCTGAAACAAACGCAGTTAACCGAATTCATTTTGAGTCTTAATGATACTACTGCTAATAAACTTTTATGTTATGTAGTATTAATTTATTTTACTTCATTGTGCGCGTCTATGCTAGTATGGAAAAATAGACTCTGCGCATATCATTGCATGGACTGCCATCGTGAACATATACTTACGTATGTATAAGAATTTTACCGACTAATACCCATAGTGTTCCTTCAGTTGCCTTATTGTTACCATGGTAACTTCAACGAACAATCAGCAGCTCCGGTAACGCATGGATCACAACGCTACGTTGACCCAAGCCTGGTCTTAACGGGATGACGGCGAGCTACCTATTGCCTGCCATCCGCAAATTCACGCCTAGAGTGACCGCAATTTGTCCTACGACTCCCGATGTCCGAGGGGTTTTCGTGTACATGGATGTAATTATTTTTTTTATTATATTGTATAGGCTCGCGTTTGACTACTATCTCACCTGATGGTAAGCGATGATGTGGTCGACGATGAAACCACGCTTGCTTAGAAGCAACCTATTCGCTCTTGACCCTAAAACCTCTAGGTTGTAGCTTGGCATACACAGTCTTTATGGGTAGTCAAAATCCAGAATCTGAAACCAATCTTGCCAAGGGGCAAGGGGTAAGTGTCGTATTACCCAGTTACTTAGTTGCGAAGATATGATTGAGATTAGCAACATATAAAATATCCGGTTAAACGGCAACTCGAAGCTAACATAACTGGGTAGATTTATTGACTTATAAACTTTTAATTTGCAACATTGCAGAAGTGACTGTCGAGAAGCGAGCATTTCGTTCGCCGCTTAAGATGGAATCAAAGGCCCTACCACGAGATCCATTTGATGATTTAATCTGAACTGTTAAAGTGATAGTGGTACAGGGTTAATTCTAAAACACTAAGAACCTTGCAGGACTGTGACTAACATCACAAACAACTTTTGTTCTATGACTTTTAAAAAAAAGATTGAATTTTAGTTCATCAGATTTTCATACAAAAATTAAAATTGAACGTTCTTAATATTACGAAGTCTATGCGAAGCAAGCGATAGTACAACAGCGAAGGGAGCGGGGATTGGGCGACGGGGGTTCTTGATGCGCTTGCATTCGCATTGCGCTCACATTATACAGACGTAAGTAGGTATAGCAAAATACAGGATTGAAATATGTTAGATAGAACAACGAAATCTTGAAAGTTTGTTTTTGGTTAATAAATAATGTTTTGTAAAAACTCATAGAACAAAAGTTGTTGTTTATGATGTTCGTAACATAGTCCTGAGAGGTTGCCTTTGTTTCACAAATAACCCTATATAGGGTGTATTATATAATACTGCGTCCTTCTTTCTCGCTCGCACGATGGAAAGAACTCAATGCCACGCGTTTTAACGTTGCTTGTAAGTATCTCCGTTTGTATACAAAACACGCACAGTCCAACACACCGAAAATGCATCCACGTGCGTTCATGCTGATTACATGCCTACAAGCGGGGAAACATGAGCTCACGCGCGTGGGTGCGGGGCGACACGCAAGTTATGGCACACGGAATCTCGTAGTGCCGTGCGTGATTTTGTATGAAATGAGTCAGAGCCAGCGTGAATCTACAAAACGCAACTACGCACGTGAGTGCGTTAAAAACCCGCACGATAGTGCAGAGCTGCATTCCCGCAAGTACGCGCGTAAGTGCGTTGACACACACAACATGCAGCGTGGTATACGTGGCAGTGTGATAATCGCTTTCATGGTAAGGTCCCAGTTGCCATTACACGTTTGAATGCTTTCCTCTCACATTATCTAACAAATATTACAGTAAGGAAAGTGTGCTATTAACATACATATATACATCTTAATTATTAAATATCATAAACTAATAGGTATATTTACAAACTTAAAGTAAAAATATGTACAAACGGGTAAAAAACAAAAGGAACTTATAGGGCGTCAAAAAATTCGTCTACATCGATGTCAATGGGAAATGTGGCCAGAACGCTGGCAGCATTGCCACGTTGGATGGCAATGCTGATTCGTTGACCGAAGAAAAGCCCAGCCCTCTGGTCACGCGAAGAGTCGACCAACTGTTTGCTGACATCTCGAACAACTCGATGAGCGCTCGGACCCCATGGCCCTAGTGTTTCAACCCCAAACGGCTCAAACATATAATTTCCAATGAGGTTATTATATTTACGCCGTTTGAGGTTAGTAAGTAAGTTACATTTAAAGTTCGGTTACTTTATAGTTGTTGCATTATTGCAACGTCGTTTTTTTTAGGTAGGATCTCCTCCAATTACTTCTCCTGCTTCTCTTCTTGAGTCAGAAGGGTGTGTCAGACTTTTACTGACTAAAACCGCAACTGTGCGTAAAGCCCTTACGTTTTGGGACCGCGAGTTTCCATTACAGAAACTCGACCCTGCCGTCTTTGAACACAACAGCCCTGCTTGGCCTCGGTTACACTGGAGTACGAAGTAGGGGCACGCGTGGAACACGACGCGCCGTCGAGTTTGGTTTGGACGGTTACCGAGCGACTGGACGGCAAGCTATTCATTGTTCGTCGTCGAAGATAGGAACCATGCGACTGGGGCTTGAGGATGTCCATCTCAGAACAAAATATGGTGGTGAAGGCACAGGTAGAAGTGACGTAAAGCTAGAATCCACCCTAACGTTGTTGAAGCCTCTACGATCCGAACTAAGCGTTTCTTCTCGTCGTTTATACCGCGTACATCGAAGGACTGAAACAACTTGCCTGCTGCGGTCTTCCCGTCTGATTATAATTTAGAAGTCTTCAAGAGTTAATAGGCTCTTAATAAACTAGTGCGCCTCACCATCAACGATTGCATCACTAGATACTTACCATCAGGTGGGGCGCAGTTAAACACAAGTTTATATCAATTTAACCCTTCAGTTACCGTCAATTAGAGACACAATAGTAAGACAATAGATGCGCGGCCACCGGTGGTCGCTTGGGGATTCATGAATTAAAAATAAAGATCGTCGTACCTATTTAATAAAATTTCGATTAGAACCAGCTTTGAAAAAAAACCCAACATATGATTTTGATATTATAATTTTTGGAAAAATAATTAACTTTCATACAACCTTAACACTCCCGGTGAACCGTTACCTTTAAATATCGATGAGGTATGGGAAAATTTGGGGAAAGTGTCGAACAACTTCGAGAATAGTAACTTTGTACTTAAACATATGTGAACAAGTATTGTTGTGTTCTTTCCCCCTTGAGGGAAAACTTTTGGGAATATTATTAGATGCGTTTGTGCTTTGACGTATCTTCCATGTCGGTTAGTCTCCGGAAATATGTTTCCTTTGAAGAGGGGAGAGGAACAATCGGCGTATTTGTAACTTTTTTTTCTCTAACGTTTACATGTTTTCTGATACTGTTGTTTGTTTGGTTTTTCTGTTTGTTCTTTATGATAATTGATGTACTTAATACTCATTACTTAGTCAGATACCCAGCGCTGATTTTCAGCTAGCACCCCGCAGTGACGCAAGGATGACACGGATAGGTTACATTTATATAAAAAACTAGCTTTTGCCCGCGCAGCTTCGCTCCCGCTCTTCCCTACTACGCTCTATTATACCTTACTCTACCCTACACTACTCTACCCTACCCTACACTACTCTACTCTACCCTACACTACTCTACTCTACTCTACTCTACCCTACCCTACACTACTCTACTCTACCCTACACTACTCTACTCTACCCTACACTACTCTACTCTACCCTACACTACTCTACTCTACCCTACTCTACCCTACTCTACCCTACTCTACCCTACACTACTCTACACTACTCTACACTATTCTACACTATTCTACTCTAACCTACTCTACCCTACTCTACCCTACTCTACCCTACTCTACCCTACTCTACCCTAATCTACCCTACCAAACTTAACATAAACCATCTAGTAAATAGTCCGAACAAAGCCTAAAAATTTGGTTTGGATAGGTGAGCCCGTTCTTGAGTTATAAAATAACAACGAAAAGTGGCATTGATTTTTATATATATAGATAGCTTTTACTCGCGGCTTCGTCCCCGGTTATTAATATACTTTACTCCTTCTTTCCCTTTTCTCACTTTACAAAAAAATTTACCTATGTCCGTCTCCATCCCAACTATCTCTGTACCAAAATTCATTAAAATCGGTTCTGACATTTAGACGTGAAGACGTAACAAACAAACGAACTCACTTTCACTTTTATAATATTAGTAAGGATTTTTTTTTAATAATGCATAGGCTCACGTTTGACCACTATCTCACGTGATGGTAAGCGATGATGTGGCCGACGATGGAACACGCTTGCCTAGAAGCAATCTATTATATATAGAAACACAGGTTTTCATAAACCTAGCTCAGGAAAGTCACTAATTTTACATAACTTTAGGTTTAAAGTATTAGTTTCATAAGTCTTAATATATAGTTAATTTTACACATAGTTATTTGTTGGATACTAGCATAGTTATTAATTTAAGATTTACTTGTTGCATAAAATATGTAATAATATTGTGTAAAAGGTTTAATAAAGATTGTATTATTATTATTATTCACTCTTGGCTTAAAGACCCCTAGGTTATAGTTATAAGGAAACATAGACTCAGGCAACAGTGAGGATAATTTAACATATAAATTTTAATATAACGTATAGAATACAACACACCGCTTTGTGTGTAGTTGTATAGGTACACCCACACAACTAAACACAAAGATATTTAGCAAAATTTTACAAATAGAATCATAGAATGTAATCAACATCAGATATTTCCGTACCTAATGTAATCTCCATCAATCACGAAAAACGCGCGACACGCGCAACTGATGCATTTCATACAAAAAAAAAAGAAAAAAAAAACCGGGAATTCAGTTTATGTCCACACTAGCGCCCGTTTGGCCATCAATCAATGTTCCCATCTCGTAGTTGACATATCAAATTGAATGTTTTTACTGTTTTATTGAGATCTCCGTCCAACTTTGTTCCAATTAAAATAGTGGAAATAATTGATTTATTCTTTTTTTTTTGGTGACCGAATGTCAGTGTACATGTTTCTCTTAATTAATCTGGTTGGAAATGTTTAAAGTCATAAGAACTGCTCAATAAATAGTACCTATGTGATGATACTGTAAACATCTTTTTTTTTAGTTAGGATTTTATCATAATTCATGGTAGTCGGGGTCGGCGGTGGCGGCTGAGACGTGAGGCTTTCCGTACCTCACAGGTGCGGCCGTCTCCTTCGTTAGCAATATTGCACCTCAGAAAGAGGTGACCACCGATCGCTTCCACGAGGACTCGGTGGTGTTCCGCCCAAGCGGGGCTCACCTCCATTGTGTCCTTTGGGCGGTTCACACAGTCCGAATTAGATGCGGAAAGGATCCTTGTCCGGTGAGGACCTGCGTCATGCGGAACTTGATGATGCCGTGAAGGTTCCAGCCACTCAAAGAAGGGATATACTGTCATGATTATGGTTCTCAAATACTGTAAACATCTGCGTTTCACGGATTTAATTCAAAGAAAAAATACTTGAATTTTCTACAAATAGATTTGTCCAGTGTATGAGTTTACATGTTTATAAACTTACATACGTTTGTATACGAAACAGGGGGATATTAGTGAGGAGCAACTCTTCAAAGAAAAGTTAATTAGAAAGCTATTTAGTTTGTTGCTGCAACAAGTAAAATTTAACGGACTGGACACTGTTAGTATTCGCTACTATATTGTCGTAGTTCTTTGTCTTATTCTATACTAAGTGGAAGATCAGTTACTATATAAGAATGTAGTTTGTTTGAAAACAATGGGAAAATAGATATAAACCCCTTTCTTTTCATCATAATCATCATTATTTGAGCCGAAAGGCGTCCACTGTTGGACATAGGACTCTTCCAAGAGCCGCCGCAACGATCGGTCATGTGAGTCTCGCATTCATCAGATCTCCGCGACTCTCACCAGGTCGTCAGTTCACCTCGTGGGAGATCTTCCAGCGCTGCACTTTCTGGTGCGCGGTTTCCATTCTAGAACCTTTCGGCCCCATCGACCATCCGTTATACGAACAATGCGCCCTGCGCAATGTCACTTTAGTGTAGCGATTCTTCGGGCTACTTCAGCGACCATTTTTCTCCTGCGGATATCTTCATTTCTGATGTGACGCAAGGAAACGACGAGCATACCCCTTTCAGTTGGAAAGCGAGTTCGAGCTCCGGTATGAAGGCTAGAAGGAACGGGGTGGATTTTTAGTCAGTAAGAGTCTGACACTGGCGCCCAGGAGCGGGGCCCACCATGAATAAAAAAATAAATAAAAAAAAAGCCCTTTAAGTTGCCCCTTCTGTAAGCCTTCTGATGAGGCCCATCGTAAGCGATCATGTATCAGTGCCATATGTCAACACTGGCAACAAGATGCGTTTTATAAATAGATATGTTTAATACATGTAGATGTACATATTATATTAAATACACATGTATGTTTATTTTAAATATATGTATACATTTTTACCCGTGTTTCCTTAATAATATTTTCTTTTTTTTTTATGCACCTGCCATGTTTTATCTTCACCACCCTTTGTTGACTGGTAGGGAATGCCTAAGGTAATTAAGTCCGCCTTTGTACCTTTGTGTTGCATGAAGTTTTAATAAATAAATAAAAGCTTTAGATGGCTGTCCATTCTCTTGACATTGTACAATAATTTTTAGTATAATTATGCAAAACCAAAAAAATTAAAAAATAAATTTTGTTCAGAATCAGTAACTATGTCGAAACTTCTATACCTTGTTATATTTTCTAACAAAAATATTTTTCAAAAAGGCCACATGTTGGACACCACCGACACTATGTACAACACAGGTCACGGCAGGTCAGAGGAGGCATAAGTTGCCAGCGTACAGCTGGATGCGGGAGCAAGACAAACCTTTAGTCTCCCGGATAGCCCGGTGACCATGTATTTATGCGGATAACTATGTGTTATAACAAGCTTACAACTTTGTGATTTTCCTTGATACAATTATGAAGTTTTGTACATAGATTCTTTACATAAATATACTAGAAATGTGTTTTGGGCTTCGAATATTACTAAAACTAATTTTGTATTTATTTATTAAGATAAAACCTGCTTCTGTGTACAGCATTTTAGAAGTATAGATAACAATTGGCCTAAGTCTTACACATTCGCCAATTACAGGTCACAAAATAAGAAAATCCATAAAATACAAAATTAGTTATTACATATATTTAAAATTCAAAATTAAATTGGCAGTTTTGTTTTTCACATATCTGCAAGTAGAGTTCGATATACTCGACAGTATTTTAAAATAACAGTAGGAAAAAAATTAACGTCGAAATTCCTATACAGGCAGTATTTTATAAAATTCTGTGAATATCATACAGCATTGTATACCCAATTTTGTAATAAAATTCTCCTTTCGCAGGTAACAGTTATTTTATAAAAACTTTTTTCACCAAATTCATAATATTTTCCATAACTCTAACTTTTATTTTTCAGCTCTCGTTGAAATATAAAAATGCGCTAAACATGATAACACATTTTTAATTAATTATTTTAGGCTTTTACGGTGGGCGTCAAAAATTTCATTAGGTACTTGCATAGATACCTGCTTCTACAATTTAAGGTCTCAGGTAATTTTCAGGCAAGGTATAAACGGGGGCATAAAAGAGTTTTAATGCGTACTAAAACTGGGTTTCATGTGATTAAAAAAATACCAGAGTTACTTGCAAATGGAGTATAAAATACACTGCAAATCAAACCTACCTATCCACTATTACACTTCTTTTTTTCGTGTCCACTGTATTCTAAAAAAAAATTACCAGTATTTGGCAACCTCTATGGTTTTTTTATTAGTCTCGTATAGATAGAAACTGCAAGTGGTTTTGCAAAATGGACAGCATAACAGGCGAAGCATGTCCTATACAGCGGCTCCACACTGGCACTGCGTAAGAGACTGATCGAGGAAGCTGGAAGCCATTTGGCCGAATTGTTTTTACAGAACCAACCTGGGTCCGCAGTCGGTTTTCCAGAGTGGAAATTGCACTGCAATTCGCGTCCAGGCAAGAGGAGATGATGATGAGTAGGGAGATGTTCTGACGGGGTGATGAAGTGTGGAGGAGTTGGACCGTTTCTGCATTACACTTACTAAGCTCCTCAGTCTGCAGAGAAAGCTGACTTGATTTATATTTCCTGCAAACTACTGCAAATACATAAGCACGTGTCACATTCACGTTCCTGCACGTTTCGCATCCATCGATATCCCGCTACCATTACCAGGTTATCGGTCCACCTTTTAAGAGGCCTACCAACGCTGCGTTGTCCAGTACGCGTTCACCAGTCCAGGAATTTCCTGGTATGAAAGACAACGAAGGAACAGGAGTCAGTAAAACTCTAACACGAGACGCGCCCGAGGGCGGGAGATGTCATAGGATGATTTCCTACTTAAAAAAAAAAACAGTCCAGAAGCTTTCAGCAAGCAATGTGCCCGATGTATCTGATGGATGCGAGACGCACAGGTCCGTTCATTGTGGTGAGACTTGGGTGAGGCCTATGTCCAACAGTGAACGCCAATGATGATGATGATGACATCCATATTCTGATGGAATTCAAACAAAGTAACTATAAAAGTTAAATAACTTTCTAAAATTGATACTGAGTAAGCAAAGACAGTGCAAAACCAAAAAACTAGTAAACGACCAATTGGAACCGTACTTTTGACGTTATTAGTACCCATGTAGGCCTATCTACACTAATATTATAAAAAGGTAAAGTTTGTTTTTTGTTTGTAGGAGGTGGTTATCAAAGCTGCTTTATTCCTGAGTGACATAAACTATATATGTAATGAAATGACATTTCATTAATTCAAATTTGCCGCGCTTCGCCCGTTGAAGTTGTCAATGGAATTTATGTTCTGTGGAACGGGGTGACGTGTGATTTAATGGCAGATGATGTTTAGATTATTTTGCATATTTTATTGTTAAAAATTCTATTGTAAAAAGATAAATTAAAGGGATATAATTGAGGAGGCGATATTAGTAAACTTTAAATGTCGTTTCTTTGATTTTCAGGTAAGTTATAGGTGTAATGATCATAGCTAAGGACGTATTAAATAAACAAATCTTTGATTTTCAGAGAAACAATTTGTGGTTTATTTGGAAAATCCTCAATAACATATCTTATATATATTATATGCATGGGCAAAAGTACTAGCCAGACTGAAGCTCACAATAGGGTCTTCACGATACAAAAAAAAAAAAACTAGGCTTCTACTAGCGACTTCGTTCGCTGTAAAGTGGAAAGTTATCCTAAAGAAACATACTCCCGAGATGAAAAGATATCCTATATCTTATTCCAAGACAAAACTTACTCATGTGTTAAATCCAATCTAAATCCGTTCAGCCGTTTGAGGCTTAAGGTGTTACAAACTTACGGCCTGTTTCCGGCTTCGGTATTAGCAGAGAGTGCCGCGGCGAGCGGGCGGTATCGGCCGGGTGCTATGAACGCCGCGCGCCATTCATAGTGCCTGGCCGGTCTCGTAGCGTGCTTCAAACATTTTCTTTTATACTTTTGTTCTTACCGCTCGCCGCCCGGCGCTTAGCTACCGCTCGCCGCATCAAAGTCGTGTACGGGTCGTTAAAGTATTAAGTGTAATAACTAATCTTGAAGCGGAGAAGCTTAGGTACTACCAAAAGGGTTAGTACCTAAGATTTTCTACCCTACTCAGGAATTGAAGGCCCGGGTCATAACATCCTCTCAACTATTGTTGAATTCATAACCAACCTTGAAGACCATTCTTTAGATGAAACTTACTCTTGCCCATGGCTCCGCCCGCTTTATAATGAGGCGTAAAAAATAAAGCAGTCTATAACCCAATCTTCTTTCTTGAAGCTTTTGGCCTTTAGGACAGCAAGCACACGGTGTATCGGGTCATATTAATGGTGATGAAACAGGAGTCCAAAGTTTGTATGAAAATATGGCATTCACGCGGGCGAGGCCACTGGTAGAAGCTAGTTCATTCATAAAGATCCAAACACTCATATTTAAACTACATTATTGTGAATCAACTTAGGTAATGAACAAATACTATATTACTATACTAGGTTAGTTTAAAACTGAACAAATCTTTAAGTCAAAAGTGAATAGCCCCCCTAGCCAAGTTGCTAATCTGCAATAGTTAACGCTAGTAGAAAGCTTCAAATGTACGGGAACGACATATCGTCTCAACGCTCAGTCACGTGGTCAGAACAAAAGAATTGGCGGCAAGGTCAACTTGAAACGTTTGACGCAAGCGAAACGGTTGTAACTTGGTTACTTCTAGATAAGCGCGCTCCGTCATCGTCCGCATCATCACTTTCCATCAGGTAAGATAGCGGTCAAGCGCAAACATTTGACGGAAACACTGTTTAAGAATAGTCCCCATGCTGCTCGAGCCAACTGGTTATCGAATATTTACGTCTAGGCTCAGTACCCCTAACCAAGTTGCTAATCTGCAATAGTTAACGCTAGTAGAAAGCTTCAAATGTACGGGAACGACATATCGTCTCAACGCTCAGTCACGTGGTCAGAACAAAAGAATTAGCGGAAAGGTCACCTCGAAGCGTTCGACGCAAGCGAAACGGTTGTAGATTGTCTAGGGGGGCTGGGTATGCATTGTATACAAGCACTTCAACGTTGCTATCGACCACCATGGCGATCCCGTGACGTCACACAGGACTCCAACGCCGCCATCGTCCATCATGACGATCACCCTTAGCCTTGTTAAGAAAGCACAGCGTCCAACAGGAGAAACTTATACTTCCATGCGGGAAAAGCCGCTAGCAGAAGCTAGTTTATTCATAAAGATCCAAACACTTATTCTAATGCATAAAAATATTTCCATATAAACATATCGCAAAAAAATAAATTTTAAAAAATTTCGAGAGTTTAACACTGTTCTCCTAAAAGGTCTATTTAAAAAAAAAGTAACTTGTTAAAAAATATTCCAAACACTTTTATCTTCCATACATTTTTAATACAGCTAAAAGTCTTTTACAGCGCTCGATAGAAGTTTCGTAAAAAATAATAAACCCTCGTTGTGTTCTGCAGTTAAAACATTGAGATTTGGTTCCAAATATAGATGAGCGAAGCGAGAAAGGGGTCAACGAGGTTAGGCTAAGACGTCTGACCTTTTCGGAACATCTTAGACTGAAATGAATTTTTAATAGGTTGTGTAACTTGTGTAGGTTGTTTCTATTTAGTGTTTGTCTAGTTAATTGTGTAAATAATATAACACAAATCTTGAAAAGTAAAATGTGAACGATTAAAAAGAATTTTAGCCATAACATAAGTAACACAAGAGAAAGGAATAAGGATTTGAATTGAATGTACCGAAAGAAAGAAAAACCATGATTATTACATCAACTTTGTGTGTCTCACAGTTGCGCCAAATAAGTCCATTTCAGAACATTGTGCATCTCACGGTTGAGCCAAATAAGTCCAGTTCAGAACGTTGTGCGTCTCACGGTTGCGCTTAATAGGTCCAGTTCAAAACATTGTGTGTCTCACGGTTGTGCCAAATATGTCCAGTTAAGCATAATGTCAACCCACTACTTAGTAGTTACCGATACACATAATTATCTTTCTATTAGTGTTTTGTTTTTGTCAAATTAATTGTTTTTAATAGTTTATTAGTTTCTCATACGTATTAGTTGGAAGGCAATTCAGAAACATCAAATAATACTGAAAAAAATAAAACCTGACCATTTGACCAATCCTACAAACATCTTACCATCTCTGCTTATTATTATTATTTCTTTATAGTCAAGCAACTAGGGCCCACTCATTTATTCATTCTTACACGTATTAATGAGAAAGCAATTCTCATTAATACGTGAAAACAGCAAATTGATATTGGGAAGCCTGTCTAAAACTGACCAATCCAACAGCTCCGCTTATCCCTCGCTCATTTCTCGCTTGCACCTCGTCCTTTAAAGCTAATCCTCGTAAACCTTATCTTCACGACTCGAGTGACAGTAAACAGTTTCGGAGTCCTCTGACAACGCCTCTTAATGTGGAATAAGATGTCTTTGTAAATATTTATAAAATTGCCTGACAAGCTAACGAGTGGATTCAAACTTTTTGAATATAAGTTGAAGATAATTTAATCTTGTTCAGTAACCGCCGGGATTCCGAACCCGATTTCCGGTCACCGTAGGCGCGGCCTTGCGGACGGTGAGCAATGGGTAGCTCGTTGTCCGACCGTCGTCAATGGCGCGCACTATTCCCACGCGCGTCAAGTTGTCAATCAATGGCAGCTGGGTCGAAGCCTATTGGGGCCAGGGTTAGCTCCGAAAGGTAGCTCAGAACCCGGTACGAAAGGCAACGAAGGAACTGGAGTGGGTTTTTAGTCAGTAAATGACTGACACTATCTCCCGCTCTTCCCAAGAGCGGGGGATGTCATTAGATGATTTACACACCGAAAAAAAAAGACCTTGTTCACTAAAAATTGCTTAAAAACACATGGAGTGAATGTGTTTTTAACACATTCACTCCATGTGGTGAAGTGTCATCAGAAGGTCTGGAGTGAGTGAGCTTCCTTTCGGATAACCCTGGCCCGAGTAGGCTTCGACACAGTTGGGCCCCTCCTGCTGCTGACAACTCCTTGAGGCACGCGGGTACAGTGCGAGCCCTCGACGTTTTGGGCTCGGTCCGGATAGTTACCGGAATGATTTTATCACCTATAAAAAAAAAATGCTAAAAGTAGTGAAACTGATTGCAGATTAGGGGAAAAAAACATCTCTCAAAACATTTTTCTAGAGAAACAAACCTAAATATTTTAGCGTCTTAGTGACGACTTAGATCTAACGTGGCATTTCATAGATATCTCACTCCTAACCCGGGGCAAACTAGCAGAATTTCCTCCCATAATAATAGTGCCGACAACTTTTAGCCCCAGGCTGGCTGATGACCGTAGAGAGGGGCAGATATCGATATCGATGAAGTTAGGATTATGTTATTTGAAACTCAATCGGATTGGGGTGCTGGCTGGCGAGATATTGATTTTAAATTAAACTTTAGTATTGTGAGGTTATCGTTCTGTTACAGTTGTGGAATTAGTTTCTGGGATGGCGAATTGCTGGTTTACTGTCATATAATATAGCTGCAGGTACTTTTGTATTTATTTCGACTAGAGGACCTTGTACTTTGTAATGAACACAAAGGGTTTCGGGCTTGTGATTAGGTCGTGCTTGGCTCCTTTAAGTTCGTTTACGTTGGTGCGTTGGTTCTTTACATGACGAAAAAAACCGGAACAAAAAAAGTTTGCTTATAGACACCATGCGAGCCCTTCAACCTAAACTGAACTGTTAAAGAGATGGAGCTATATATGATGAATAGTTCCATTCCTCTATCTCGTTCACACTTGACTTTTTAACACGTAATGGTAAGGACATCCACCAACACGCACTGGGCCCGCGTGGTGGATGACGGCCCATTCCCTCTCCTAGAGAGGAGGCCTGAGCTCCAGCAGCGGGAACATTAAAAAGGCTGATGATGATGATAATGATGGTGATGTATGAATTGATACAAAATATTGGCACACACGGATCATGATTTCAGTGAATGACATGTGTACTTATCGATTTCAGATACATTCGAGAATTTGCCTTTCAACTATCTTCTTGATAAAAGAAATTTGGGATATATAGACATATGTCACCCTCAAGCGTCACCACAACGAACGGTCCTGTGCGTCTCGCATCCATCACAATTCTGGGACTCTCACCAGCCAAGTTACAACCGTTTCGCTTGCGTCGAACGCTTCGAGTTGATCTTGCCGCCAACTCTTTTTTTCTGACCACGTGACTGAGCGTCATTCCCGCACACTTGAAGTTTTCCACTTTAGCTATTGCACATTAGCAACTTGGCTAAGGGGGTAGGTCATCGGTCCACCTTGTGAGAGGCCGTCTAACGCTGCGTCGTCCGGTGTGCGGTCGCCACTATAGAACGTTCTTCGGCTGAAATTGTAAGGATAATATTTATTTATCGATATATTTTTTTTCGATAATTAAGGTCCCTGCTCTACAGCTATTTATGGAACGACAAAAAGGCGATGTAAAATAATTTTCTCGGAGTACTTACTTCAAGCTATTTTTTTGGCAAGTACAAAATATTTTAAAGGCGTATTGTTATTGTACGTAAAAAAGCCTTTTGTTTTTCATAATAATAAGTTTAATATTTTTTAAGAGTTTTCCTTTTTTGTATGGTACTGAATACGGAGCTTCTATTTTGCGTTAAATTTTTAGGTTAAAACCTTTCAAATTTTCAGTGACATTATTTCACAATATGTGAAAATGATATTAATTATAGTACATAAGTGAAAAAGTTCCTTACATCAAACTTAAATTATCATTATTTCAGCCGATAGACATTCATTATTGGACATAGGCCTCCTCCAAGTGTTGCCATTACGAACGGTGCTGTGACATTCTCGCGACTCTCACCAGAGCATTGGTCTCCTTATGGGAAGCTTTCCATGTCTTCCGCTTCGTGGGAGCCACTCTAGGGCTGAAAGATTCGTTCTACGAGCAGTGTGTCTAACCCACTGCCACTTAAGTTTGGCGATTCTTCTTAAGGTTAGCTGCTATGTAGATTAAAATTTTGCATGCACGTGTAAATCAGATGACAATGCATAATTATTATGACAGGGAGTTGATCTGATGATTGAATTGGAAAGTGGCTATAGAAACTTCGTAGTTAAACGACACAAACTCACCGAGTTTAGGCTCGTATGATTCGTCTTGAGGAGTATTTATTATATAGGTATACCGAGCTATAAAAGCTTGCTATGAAAAAAATATTTTCATTAAAAGCTTGTTTTTTTAACGTAAAAGTAAAAGTAATGTAAAAGTTAGCTATTAATGAAAAAATCAAATCATCATGTTATTTCGCATCTTTACTTATTGCAAATGCGTAATCTTGGATTACGACAGAGACTGCTTAAAAAAACCAGTCAAACAAGAGGCGGACTCGGATATCGAGGGTTCCTTACCGAATTACTTATGTAAGTAATAAAAAATTTTTAATCGAGTTTCAAAGATTCAAAAAAAGCTTTGAGACTCGATTAAAAATTTTAAGAATTTTTTAAAGATAAAGATAAAGATAAAGATAATTTTATTTGTTAAAACATGGGTATGCATGCAGTTTTAGCATGCAGGATGTTACAGAATTAATGTTTTGTCCGTACATGTTTCACCTTTAAGGCGTACAAATGTATAAATTTAACAACTTTTAAAAGCTTTTTCGTAAGCTATTTGTATACTTTTTGTTTTAATTCCCTAGAAATAAGAATCAATTGTCGGTCAGCTATTTCTTGAATAGCAGAAGTTATAAAACAGATTGAAATGAAATAATGTTACCATCATCATCATTATCTTTTTCAAGTCATCTTTTTGCCCATGTCCCGTGTTATTTAAAGTTGCCGCAATATGATTTTTTTTCCATTCCGTCCTGTCACCCGTCATGTCATCTCTCACCCTTTTCTTTCATAATCACTCTGTACACAATTCCTCCATTCATTTTTTCGTTTGCCCCCCCCTCCCTTTACCTATCCATCCATCCATATGTATACTCATAACTTTTGATGTAACAATGTAAATATGTTATTGCTCATGCTAACATTGGAACGTGTAAATTTTAATATGTCAAATAATATTATGATAACCATCCAAACAAATATCCTCTTCCTCCGAAGCCGTATAACTCAAGAGTTTCATCCTGACCCGATTCCGTTCGCCATAATAATAAATTGTAGTCAGCAACCCAGCATGTCTGTGTTTCATGCTTATCCTTGTTTATGCAGTGTTGCCAACGTGGAGTAACAAGAAAAGACAGTTAATATAGTCCTAAATATAAAGTGTGAAGCATTTTATGGGATCTTCACGACAGAAAATGTCGTTGTTTTTACACATAACATAACATCATGGATGTATTGGATTGGTTTTGTTGGCGTAATTGATGCGGTCTGTCAAAGCCGACTACGAGGTTTGAAAGAGTTGAGAAGCGAGCCAGGAAGATCATCGGCAATGAAAAAATACCAAAGATTTGAGCATCTCCGTTAAACAGAGCCAATTCCACCCGGCACCATCTTTCTGAGGGGTAATCGTAATAACCGACCACCTTTAAGCTTGTTAGAGTAACGCTGTCGTCTACCCTCAATTTCAGTTCCTACATCGAGGTAAAGGCTCAGCTCATTGCCGGAAAGTTGCGGAGTTGCTAAGAGCAATGGGGAAACGGTACTTCACGTCGGAACTGCTGCTCAATCTTTATCACGCTCAAGTTCCACCGTGTCTTTAGGATGTGTCTGTTAAATGTGTACAAGCGCATCAAGCAGTGAAGAAGCTAGCCAAGAAAATCTTTGGGGAGTGTGCTCTCGAATTGTTCAGTTTATTTTCACCAAGTCTGTTCCATCATCGGACTAGACGTACGCTGTGGCGCTACCGGTGCACGGTGGACATGCCACCCTTACTTACAAATTCCTTTCGTTGGGTGAAAAATGATCAAATAACTCCTTCAGATTGATGAAGCTAGAGGAGGTACCGCCGTCGCCGGGATTCCGATCCCGATTTCCGGCCACCGTAGACGCGGGCTCGCGGACGGCGAGCCATGGGTAGCTCGCTGTCCTATCGTCCGATAATGGACCGAATCCAAGACGTCGATGGCGCGCACTGTTCCCGCGCGCCTCAAGGAGTTTTAAGTTTGAGGTCTATTAAGTTTGAGGTGTGTGAGGAACCCAACGTGCCGTCAACTCGGGCTAGTTCTTTACCGGACAGTGAGCTACCCATTGCTCGCCTGCCATAAACCCGTATGCCTGTAGCTACGCCGTAGTTTCCTTCATGGATTTTTCTTTTCTTATTTACATTCCCATTGTTTAGCAGAAGCCACCAAGTCCTTCAAAACATTCTTCTTACATTATATTAAAGTTCAATTTAATGGAGTTTGGAAATCATCCAATGACTTTTCCCGCTTTAGGGCGGAGCGAGAAGGTGTGGCAGACTTTTACTACCAAAACCAAACCTATGTTCCTTCTTTGCCTTGTATTCCAGGACCCCGGGGTTCCTTTCGGACTATCCATGAATTTAATGGGGTGCAAGCCTAATAAATAGGCTATCAATAAATCCACACACTAATCTTGAATTATGTTACACTATCGAAATTTATTGCAAATAAAAACTTATCTGACCAGAAAATAAGGCATGTATTAATAAAAGCGTGTGTGGAGTGTAAAAACTGCGAGGCGGTTGGTTTTTCGGGGACCACTTATCCGAAAATTGCAGGGGCGTTGCCTCTTCCTCATTTTATACCCAGCGGGACCAGGAAAATGTCGGTCAATCCATCAGAACACGGCCGTGTAAGTGACGTATTTATGTTCTTGGGTTAATCTTGTGGGCTCGTGATTCATGGTTTTTTGTCCATCATTCATTGGTGCGCGAAGTATAGTAAAAATTTAGTTTTAGGGTTTCATGATCTACTCGTACCTAATAGTTTAGTAACATTGTTGGAATCGGTAATACAGTCTAACTAGCAAAGGTAAAAGGAAGAAAGAACAAGCTTTTAATGAAAACATTTTTTCTTAGCAGCCTTTTAGAGCTCAGTATACCTAAATCAAAAAAAATCCAAATCAAAATCAAAATCAAAAACGTTTATTTCAAATAGACCAATTACAGGCACTTTTGAATTGTCAAAATGTCGGTCAGTCAAACAAACAAGTGAAGCTAAATTGCACGTTCCAAAGAGTAGACCTATATAATGAATACTTGTCAAGATGAATCATACGAGCCCAAACACGATGGGGTTGTGTCGTTTAACTACCAAGTTCCTATAGCCATCTTTTGGTTCCAGCATCAGATCAGCTCCTAGTCATAATAATTTTGCATTGTCCAAAATTTTGGGTCATTCGGTAACTGCGGAGTGGGTCAAATTTAATTTACAAGATTTGATTACTGACAAACATCGGGACAGGTGAAACTAAATAAAAGCATGTAACAAGTTTATCTTTTGGCGCGTCCGTTTCATGTTCGTATAAAACATATATAGAAGTCAATCTACATACAAATCGCGCTCGAGCAACGCACACATAGACACCGCTCACGGACACGCTATCTCGGTAGCGGATCAGCCCGCTCGTCGAACAGTTCCGGTTCAAATGCTCATTAGTGTGCGTCCACCGAGCGTAGGTATAAAAGTGAAGTACATAGCTTTTTCAAGGTCGAGAAATAGCCAGGAAAAGATATTATTAGGCAGAATTGTATCCCGGAAATTTTCGATACCTTTCATAAAATATAAAACCATACGATTCGGTCATTGCCCCTAAATATACATGCAAAATTAGTCGTTTAATTCAGTGAAAAAAGTGTACTAAATATTATGTTTTAACTTATGTTAAAAGCGTTTAGCGATTTCCTCGTTTCATGTTTTTTTTTTACTTTGAGTTAGCTCATAGAAAAAAAATTAACAAAGGTTTTGACTGATATTATACCTCTGGTAAATTAAAATATTATATTTTTTTATGCATAAAAACCAAAAAGAACTGGGTAAGTGCGAGTCGGACTCGTGCACTGAGGGTTCGGTACAAACTACAATTCCTGAATGGAGCCTCAAAATTTTTTTCGTTTTTTCTATACATGTGCTATAAGACCTTGCTTTGTATCAAATTTCAGGATTCTGGGTCAACGGTTAGTACCCTATGAATTTCGATCATTGAAAGTACCTAAATAAATATATGTTTCTTTTACGACACAAACGGCTTACCTTTTTTGTCGTTAAATTAGAAATTTTATTTTTTCACAGCTTCAAGGGAGCGCAGACTTGAATATATGGTTTTAATTTTAACTAGATACCTCTACGCGTTCTTGGGATAATTAAAGGGTGTTGACAGATAGATAGATAGACAGACAGACGAACAACAAAGTGATCCTATAAGGGTTCCGTTCTTTTCTTTTGGGGTATGGTACCCTAAAAGCAATAAAAGTTGGTCATATTTTGACCAATAAATAAAAAAAAAACTACACTACTGCACTACAAAACACTACACACACCACACACACACACACACTACTAAGCTAGTTAATAAGGGTGTTTATATACAGTTTTGACTGTCACATGTAGGTACCATCGCGGTCATTTCAGCGTGACACCTAAAAAAAAAATTTTTGAATCCTTCGGCACCGCGAACCAAACTCTTTGAAGTCTTCGTTCGGAATGCAAGCAAAAATGAACTTAACGGTGGTCAGGCGGAAGCATCTTTAATAGTACACGGCGTAATACCATATCAATTTCCCAACTGTCTCTTATACTTTGAACCAAACTTCTCGTATTCTCTGGAATGGAAATGGAATTTCAGCCGGTGGACACGTTGTCACATAAATTGAATTTCGTACGGCGGGCAAATGAAGACGCCTGTCGTTCTTTCAAATTGGTATCGTTATGCTCATAGATATTGTTACTGTACGCGTTTCTGTTTGTTTGTGATTTGTTTACGTGTTTTATGGGAAGGTACTGTTGGTATAGCTGAGTAAATTCTATAGTGTAAACTATGTATATAGAAACACGTGTCTACTATTTGTATGTAAAGAGTTAAATGTACTTTTTTAACAGTATCATGAAAAATCACAATGTTATAAGCTTGTTATGTAATCTGGTGTTCCACACAAATACATAGTCATCGGGCCATCCTGGTGGCTAAGGGGTTGTTTTACTCCTGCGCCTAGCTGTGTGATAGCGCCTAATGCCCGCTATGACTTGCCAGGACAATTCAACTTTGTACAGCGGGCAAATGAAGACGCCTGTCGTTCTTTCAAATTGGTATCGTTATGCTCATAGATATTGTTACTGTACGCAGTGTTTCTGTTTGTTTGTGATTTGTTTACGTGTTTTATGGGAAGGTACCTACTGTTGCTATAGCTGAGTTAATTCTGTAATGTATAGTATATAATTATGGAAAACCCGCAATACGTGTCTAGTATTTGAATGTAAAGAGTTAAATGTACTTTTTTAACAGTATCATGAAAAATCACAAAGTTATAAGCTTTCTACGACAACTCATTGCCCGCGAAAATACATGGTCACCGGGCCATTCGAGCGACTGAGGGCTTGTTTTGTTCTTGCACCCAACTGAGTGTTTGTACCTAATGCACGCTATGACCTGCCGTGTCAATTGAATTTCGCACAGCGGGCCTGTCGTTCTTTCAAATTGGTATCGTTATGCTCATAGATATTGTTACTATACGCAGTGTTTCTGTTTGTTTGTGATTTGTTTACGTGTTTTATGGGAAGGTACTGTTGGTATAGCTGAGTAAATTCTGTAGTGTAAAAAGTACTAGTTCTATTATAAAACATTGTTTTAGTATTTTCAAAACCGAAAACACGTGTCTAGTATTTTTATGTAAAGAATTTAAGAACAAAATGTTATAACTGTATCATGAAAAATCACAGAACTGATTTTTTGACATTTTAATTAATATTCTGACATTACAAATAAACTGATTGTCCACACAAATACATGGTCACCGGGCCATCTAGGCGACTGAAAGAGTTTTAGCATTAAGCATCAATACACAGATTATGCTTTATCTACGATAGTGGTTGTCATAAAGCCTAGAAAAAAGTACGTTTTTAATAACTACGCTCCACAAAGTGGACCAATGACCTTTTTTTTTCGGTGGGCAAAAATCATCCAATGACAACCCCTGCTCTTAGGTGGAGCGGGAGATAGTGTCAGACTCTTACTGACTAAAACCCCACCTCGTTCCTTCTAGGCTTCATACTGGGGCTCGAGTTCCTTTCGGATAGGACCCATGACCTGGTGAGAGTCGTGGGAATCCGATGGACACATGGGAGAGGCCTATAACTAGTCCAGCTGTGGACGTCGCTATCGACACACCTCGTGGTCAGTCCCAAATAATTTTAGTATTTCAACAATCCAAAATCTAATAAAAAGTCCCTGGTCTAAAACCCTAGGAAATGCTAATACATAGATTTCGTAGCCTAGTTTAAATTTTGTATCTAACTCATCCCTGCGTCCTGACCCAGTTAAATCCTAGAGACTAATGCAAATGTCGGTTTGTCAGACCTAAACATCTAATTTATGGCTTCATTCAAGCATAAATTGATGATAAGCACTGGTGCTAGAATTTGAAATGGGTGCGTATCTGTAGTCACTACTGTGGAGATGTCTAAAATCTTCTAGAGATGACTTATTACAATAATTTAACAATAATTGATTAGATGATAAACCTACCAACACTATAATTCTTCCACCTATTTCTAAAATGATACATAAATGCCTTTCTTCACTTTTTTTAGATTGTCATGTCAGACTTCTACTGACTAAAAGCCACTCCTAATTTGTCGTCTTAAAAAGCAACGAATAAATTCCATTTCCGCAGGCCAGGCCTGGTGGATTACAGCCGATTTCCTCTCCTAGAAGAGAGGAAGCCTGAGTCCCAGCAATGAAAACATTAACAATCTTTTAATTAAATTTTTTTTTCATAGCAAGGTTTTATAGCTCGGTAAACCAATATAATTAATACACGTCAAGACGAATCATACGAGCTTAAACTCGATGGGGTTGTGTCGTTTAGTTACCAAGTTCCTATAGCCACCTTCCGGTTCCATCATCAGATCATAATTTTGCATTGTCATCTGATTTACACATGCATGCTAAATTTCAGCTCTATCGGTAACCGGGAAGTGAGTCGCATTTAATTTACAAGATTTGATTAGTCTGACTCAGACAAACATCAGGACAGGTGAAACTAAATAAAAGCTTGTAAAAAGGCCGCCAATGCTTGGACCGTTTATTATGGTTATATGCACAGTGGTAAGTATGTAATCTACGAAGGTAGCTATCCAGCTAGCAGATTAGTCTGAAAGCTAGAATAAAACGGATTGCTCCCAGATCAGCAATCCTATTACCTACCCCATAAACTGGGCAGTAAACTTGCCTTAAAAGTAGTTTTACCTAACAAAGTGTATGGCTCCGAAATAATTTGTCCCCGGCGAGCAAGCCTATAAACTCTCGTTTATATTTATTGTAGTTTATGGTGCCAGCTTATAAAACAAAAGCCTAGGTCTGAAATTTTAGGTTTTTTCTTTCAGGGGACGCTATGAAATATAGTGTAGTGTGTGATTTACATCCGCCATTTCAGGACTAACGTCAGGGACTGGTTGTCTGGCATTTATGCTGAACTGGACATATTCTAGTGCAGCCGTGAAATACACTGTCTTTTTTTTAAACGATTAATATACACTTCTTTTCCTTGTGTTCCAAGAGGTTCCCTTGCCCAAGTAGGCTTCGGCCCTGCTGGGCATACGGTATTGCTGACATCTCTTTGAGCTGCTCCTTGAACATTCAGTCTGGACGGCCAATAGACGGTCAGAGGGCGTGCTACCCATTCCTCATAGTCCGCTAGCCTTGGGCGTGGGCCTACAGTGGCTAGCTGTTATGTGATGTAGAAGTCATTATGGTTTGGTTTTCATCATCATCATCATCAGCCTTTTTAATGTTCCCACTGCTGGGACTCAGGCCTTCTCTCTAGGAGAAGGAATGGGCCGTAATTCACCACGCGGGCCCAGTGCGGGTTGGTGAATGATACATGTCTTCGAATTTTTGGTTCTAGGACATGCCGGTTTCCTCGCGATGTTATCCGTCACCGTTATGAGAGCAGTGGTAATGAAATAAATTACACAAAGTAATGCTCCTGGCAGGGTTTGAACTCGCGACCTACAACTCGTAAGTCAGAGCCATTACCACTCGGCTACTACTGCTCTGTTTTGGTTTTATAATCTCCAAAACTATTTCGCTGACAGCGACCTCTACCAGATAACCTTAGGATATACCGTAAGAACTCCAGATAAATTTCAGATGGATTGTATTATGGAGACAGCAGACTCATTGGTATGTCAAAACCACTGATAACTAATTACATCTCAAGTTTAATTAACACCAAACTATTTAATAAGTGTAAAGTACACTTGAGTGCAAATTAATTAACGATGCAGTACACATCAGTGCACATAAATCAGTCTCCGGCTGCAAGCGACGCTTGCTATCCGGCTGTCCGGTGGTGTGATGTCACTGATATTAACGTCAAGTGACAGGGGTTTCATTATGGGCTGGGATACTCGTGGCTATTCGGGACGTTTTTTTTTTTAGGTTAATAATAGAACCCGTCCGGACAGATCGAGAGAGTTCTTGTTAACGTGAGCATGGTTGAAAAGCTGGTTGTTTCATCACTAATGACCCTCAGAAAGCTGTTGCCGCCCCCATGCACTTTGCGCATCATGGTTGCTACACACTTTCTTATAATGGCTTAAAAACCATCAATATGTGTAGCGACAAACATTCCATTCGTATAACATAACATGCCTAAAGTTGTTAAAAAATAAAAGACCCGTTTTGACATTTGATGCTTTTATTATTTACGTGATGTAACCGTTTGTATTACATTATGTAACCATTATGTTGTTGTACATTAAAACACTGAATGTAATTCATTATTTTTTTTATTGTATTTTTTTTTTCAGTTTAATGCCCAGTTACATTCTCAAGTCTTTCTCGAATGTCGACACAGGCCTTTTATTTTTTAACGAGTACACTTAAACTCGTGTAATCTCGATAAAAGTGTAGGTTAAATAAAAAAAAAACCCTAGTCACTGATAAAATGTCATCACTGTTTCCATTCCAAAAATTCCAAAGTTTTCCACTCACAAATAATTACAATGACGCAAGCGCAACACGCCATTAATTAAAGAGCCCGACCCACCCACTACTTCAGCCCCGCACAAAATATTTATGAAAAATGGACTCCGTAATGGCGCTATAACACTACGCCACATAGGGTCACTTTTACCCCCACATAAATAAACCGAAGTATGTGCTAGTAATTGACCTAAATTTTTAAAGGGTACTCGAGGGTTATAGGGGGTGAGACGTGACCGGCGTCTTCTTATCTCCTGGTATACAAACAGGTTAGGGGATTTTTTAAATTAAATACTTTTAGTACGTGATGAATTGGTTTAATATTAAACTGTTTGTTGATAGGTTTGCGCTTGACCGCTATCTCACCTGATGGAAAGCGATGATGCGGTCGACGATGGAACGCGCTTACCTAGAAGAAAACTATTCACTCTCGACTTAAAGATTCCCGGGTTGTAGCTATCAGGAAACACCGACTCCGGCAAGGAATTCCACTACTTAGCTGCACGCACAATTAATGTGTTTCCGAAACGTTTTGAGCGTGTAGGTGGGATGTCCACCATGTACCGGTGGCGCATCGCCGTACGTCTGTTTCCTTAAAAACTAGTGGTCTTCTGCGGTTTTACCCGCATCTTTGATCATTGCTCCGCTTTCGTAGAATGTAACGGCCGCCTGGATTTATCCGAAAAGGCTATAGGCCTAGTGGCAATGGGCAGGGCACATTGCCCGCAGAACAAATGGTCGATGGGGACAAAAGGTTCTGGAGTGCCGACCACGTACCGGAAGAAGCAGCGTTGGAAGGCCTCCAACAAGGTGGACCGATGACCTGGTCTGGGTCGCGGGAGTGGATGCGTGACAGACAGGACCAGTCGCTGTAGCAACGCTTAGGGAGGCCTATGTCCAACAGTGGATTTCTTTCGGCTGATATGATGATGATAAGCCTATAGGTATAACATGTAAGTAATATAGTTTTACATTTTGTAATACTTTTCTTCATTACTGCTCTTGAATTTAATAAAGATAACATCGTGAGAAAACTGACATGTACGGAAACAAAAATTTGAAGACATAAGGCCTTGAGTCCCAACTGTGAGAAAATTGTCAGCTGATTATGCTCATGCTTATACAGAAAACAATTATGACCGTCCAGCATTCTGGTGAAGACCAAGCCCGAGTTGGCATGGCGCATAATGTTTCACGCACGCCTCAAAGGCATGTCAGTAAAACCATAATGCCGGCTGTAGCGACATCTATGACGCCACATAAGAACTACGAAGAAAAACACGAAATCCTGCATCGCGCAATCAGAGTTCTCCGCGCGATTTGAACATATACGACAGCCCGACATCAACTATCGGGCAGTCGCCCAGACTATAACATCCTGTCTGGTCGGAGGATCCTCCCTTTTCAAAGGAGGTTTGCGGGACTTAACTCTCTGTTCCGCTTACCTCCAAACTGGTGACCCTCGACAAAGAACGTCAGCGCAGCCTTCGTGCAGCTACTACTTCGTGACGTCATCATCACTTCCTCAAGCTTTCGAGCAACGAGCCAAACAGCCAGCACCCTCGGCTAAGGGTATCCTGACCACCAGTATGCCTACCTGGTCATACCTGGTCACCACCTCAGCCGCATCAGCGACCTTGGCACACCGCACCTTCGGCCAGTCATATGAAGAGCCATGAAGAACCTCTCCTGGTCGACGCCAGCAATGAAGCCCTACGTCACACAAGCACCGCTCCGACTCACTGGAGCCAGCAGCACTACTCCGACTCACTGGAGCCTGCAGCATCATCCCGACTCACTGGGACAGCACCACCCCGACTCACTGGGGCATCATCCCGACTCACTGGGACATCATCACCCCGACTCCGAAATACAGGCTACCGCCTAGTTCGGATACAGATAGTCCCAAGTTAGGTATATTACAAATGTAAGCCATTTTGTTTTTTTATTCATTTTCTTTTTCCAATGTAATATTTTATGTAATTATTGTGGTGAATAAAATTTATTATTATTATTAAAAAAAAATCGGCCGTTTTGATCTGAAGTGGCGCATTCTTTACATTAAATGTACTTAAAATTTGTAAATACTTTTTGGCCATTCCGGCAAATAAAATGTTTTTCTTACTTTCTTTCCATGCTATCATCATTCACTCACTTTTCTATCTTGTCATTTTCACACAATTCATTAGTATTTTACGTAAACCTGTCGCCAAACTCTTAACACAAAAGATTCAACATCTTTTCGTATTATTCAAAATAATTCACTGAAATTCCGTAACTAAGGTTAAGTTTAACTTTTCGTCGTTAATGTTCGGTCCACGGTCATTTACATAGTAATCAGGGTTACTACTGTTACTACGGGATTCCTGGAATTTGGGACCTGAAATCCTGAAAAACAACCCGTGAAATTGGTGGCGAATTTAAAATGGCGGAGGTTGAACTTTAAGTTATGCGTTTTAATATACAGTGAAACTTGGGTAACTGGAAGGTCAAAGACCTAGGATTTTTTAACAATTATAAAAAAATATATAAAGGTTTTTCTATTATACAATTTAATTTAGGTTTAAAGCAGCATTGGAGGCCCAGTAATGACGGCCCAGACTTACGAATTGTAGGTCGTGGGTTCAAAAACCAGCTAGGCGCATAACTTTGTCTAATTACAAGCTTTCATTTAGTTTCACCTGTCCCGATGTTTGTCTGTAATCAAATCATGCAATTTAAATTAGATCCACTTCCCGATTACCGATTAAGCTAAAATTTTGCATGCATGTGTAAATCAGATGACAATGCAAAATTATTATCACATGGAACTGAACTGATGATGGAACCGGAAGGCTATAGGAACTTCGTAGTAAAACAACACAACCCCATCAAGTTGGTGGGCTCGTATGATTCGTCTTGACGAGTAGTAATTACATAGGTATATAAAAGCTTGCTATGAAAAAAATATTTTCATTAAAAACTTGTTTTTTTTTTTGCATCTTCACTGTTCTCAAAACGTTAAGGAAAACATTGTGAGGAAGGCGAGCACTGTGCCCTGCCCACTGCCATTTTAGTTTGACTAAAGGGGGAAGTAGCAATACAACAATCATAAACAATAACGAAACACAATAATTGAACATAACTGAGGATCTCTGCCCACACCTCTGGGGAATACTAACATGATGTTTTATGACCAATTAAATTTAAACCCTCTAAAATGGTATCCACTTCAATTTACGGCAGAGGTTACACTCGGCCCGTTCATAATAAACATCTGTAGCAAATAGATCTTGACAATATTAATTAATAGGTCATCTCGAAGCCATTTGTCTTGAGGATCGCTTAGTATCTACCTATTTGGGTGGAACTTCCAAGGTCAGTTTGAGGGTTAAGTGGTAAGCTTTTGAGAATTTCAAAATAACTAGCTTTTTTACTGTGGAAAAATCTTCTAATGACATTCCCCACTCTTGGGCCGAGCGGGAGATAGTATCAGACTTTTACTGACTAAAAACGAACTCCTGTTTCTTCGATGCCTTTCGTGCCGGGGCTGAGCTATCTTTCGAACTAACCCTGGCTCCAGTAGGCTTCGTCCCAGCTGGGCCTCTGCTGTTGCTGACAGGTTCTTGAGGCGCGCGGGAACAATACACGCCGTCGACGACTTGGATCCGGTCCGGACAGTTACCGGACGATCAGACAACGAGATACCCATGGCTCGCTGTCCGCAAGCCCAAAATAACTAGCTTCCGCTAGCGGCTTTGCTCGCGTGAACGTAAGTTTTCCCATCATACAAACTTTGGACACTCGTTTCATACCCTTAGAGCCATTTTTCACCGAAACACCATGGCGACGCGACCAGTCGCCGCTACAAACAAAGTGTATACAGTATAAGTGTATACTATAGAGAGTTAATCACCTGGTATCCGTTTGGTTTGCGTAACCAATTTGGTAGCGCAACCAGCTCGGACGTGTGGCGACTTTGGGAATTGAACAGTTTTCATCGGTAAGTTTGTACGAAAGACTCGCATTTGCACAGTTTTTAATGTGCTTGAATGCGATCCCACCTGACAGTGGTACGTTACAGTTACAGATATACTCCGCCAACAACTTCTAGGTAAACTTCTAGGCACATAAATAGCTCAACCGCTCACTTGAATATTCATGAAAAAGTTAAACTGAGCCTGTAGTTTCAGCCTATAAATATTCAACATAAAGTTTTATTCAACTTTAGTTTTGTTAGCGTGTTGTCTTTGATAGAACAGTTACTTCCTATTATTGTGTTAGGACTCTCAAAACGGTGACGAAAAACATCGTGAGGAAATCGGCATGTCCTAGAACCAGAAAATTCGAAGACTTGTGACATTCACCAACCCACACAGGGCCCTCGTGGTGGATTATGGCCCATTCCTTCTCCTAGAATAGAGGTCCGAGACCCAACAGTGGGAACATTTAAAAAAAAGGCTGATAATGACTGACAGAAGCTTGGACTGATTCACTACTTTATCTGATACCCGTGGTGTCACTCACAGCTTTGGAAAACTGTTTAAAGTACTTGAGACTATATTGATAACAAGCTTTTGCTTGCGGGTTCGGCCGCATATACAAAATAACCTATGTTATTTGCATTACATTGTCAGCCTTATAATGTTCCCACTGTTGGGACACAGGCCTCCTCTCTAGAAGAGGGAATGGCATGTCCTAGAACCAAAAAATCGAAAATATGTGACATTCAACAACCCGCATAGGTTCCGGTTGGTGGATTACGGCCTATTTCCTCTCCTAGAGAGGAGGCCTGAGTCCCAGCAGTGGGAACATTAAAAAAGGCTGAAGATGATAATGAAAAATTATTTACTTTATCGTTTAAAAAAATTGCATGCCGTTATCCTATTAATATGATAATAAGCTTTAATGTGAATAGTTTAACCATTTACCCGCCGGCAGCTCATCACAAATGCCTTCCCAACCTCTAGGCCATAAACCTAAGGTTCTAAACTACAGCCCATAACTCATCAGCAGACGATAACCGTCATTTGATGGGCACCAAGATAAGACTAGTTTAAATCGAGTTGTGATCGGATTGATATCGATTTGTTATGAGACATTACTTTGAACTTGTGTGAACCTCGGATTTACAGTGGAGTTCATTACTATATTGTAAACTAGCTTTCCGCCCGCGGCTTCGCCCGCGTGGACTACAGTTTATATCGCGCGGGCAGAGACCCGTGCTCAGTAGTGGAATTATAGGTAGCCTATGTGTTATTCCAGTGTCTCTTCTACCTACCTACCAAACTAGATCTAAATCCGTTCAGTAGTTTTTGCGTGAAAGCGTAATAGACAGACAGACATACACAGAGTTACTTTCGCATTTATAATATCATATAAGTAGGGAAGGGAAATAGTAGGGATGGATAAATTCAAAAGGGACTGACCTGCTCCAGTACCCTCTAATTCTTATAACATAACTGTTGTAATTTTTTTTTGTTTTAAAATGTGTTTATTATTAATTTTTTTATTCATTTTGACATTAATGTTTAGTTTTTACAATTTGACATTGTAAATTATTTTATTTTACAATTTGACATGTTATATTAAATAATTTTTATTATTATTAATTTTTGACATAAATATTTACTTTGTAAGTATTACAATTGTAAAAATTAACTTTCTTTTTATTATTGTGAATGTGAGGACTATGTTGGTTACTTTTTTATTTCTCGTAACCGTTTGTCTGGCAATTTGAGTATTTTCTGCGGCCTACCCAAATGTCCTTTCATTGTTCGTCAAGTCGTTGAGCTCCTTAGTAGTACTGAGTTGAGCTTTGCGAATGCTGACAAATGCTTACACTGATTGGACGGGTCCACTTAAATCTGTATGGTTCTTTCTTCAAAAGACCATCTCAGATTAATCGGCATGGTTCTCATGTGATTTGAACATTACATATTTACTGTATGGACTTTAAAAGAGACTTTGACCCCTGAGTTTGTTTCGGTGTTTCTTCTCAGGTTAGTCAGCTAGGAAACACCGGCCTCATCTAGCTTAAACAGACGAAAAAAAAAATTGACGTGTAAAAATGTTTTTTTAAACCTATTTGCAAAAATAAATATCATTTATCATTTATAATATTAGAATAAAGATACAAGGAACAAGTAGCATGGGCATCGGCAATCATTGTCGTTTCTTAGACTCTGTTAACAGGCCAGTAGAAACGCGCATAGTAGCTTAGAACCAAGAGACGGACATAGATTACTTTTTATACGAAAATCTTCTTGAAAATCCTTACTAACATTATAAAAGCGAAAGTAGGATTGTTTGTTGTTTCTTCACGCCTAAATGGCATAATCGATTTTGATGAAACTTGGTACAAGGATAGACCATGTCTTGGAATAGGACATAGGATACTTTTTATCCCGAAAGCGTGTTCCCTTGGGATAATTTTCTGTTATCATGCGGGCGAAGCCGCTGGCAGCAGCTAGTCTTTAATATTTCGCAAAGAATATGGTTTTAAAGGTCAGCGGGGCTCTATGCGGGTGCAGGCGGCAGTACGAGTATGTGTACATTTAATTCCGGCCAGATGTTCAAAGAACTTTACGCCTTTTAAGGCTTCCGTCTCTCTCAGACCGGCACGAGTATTGATCAATTCCCTACTGATACCAACAATTATTTTGCCACGTGTAAATAACAAATTGACCTATTTTATTCACATTAAATGGCAGCCACCCGCTTAAAATTAAGCTCAGTTTGAGTGGAGGCTGTTCAGCGGAATTTTGATGTTTTTAAATCATAATTATTGTGATGCCGGATTATTTTACACGAATAAATAAGGATGACAGTAGACGTACTGTGGATTAACGAGATTAATCTGCGTTTGGGTATAAAAAAAAATTACAAATGTAGTATGGAAATGAATAGCCAGGTATTCATTAGAGCGGGGATCGTTCGGTCCATTGCCCTTTACGGGGCGCCGGTGTGGGCGCCGTCGCTGCAAAAGCGACCAGCGACCATACTGAACGCCTGCCAGAGGGTCATGGCAATACGGATAGCGTGGGGATACCGCACAATCTCCCGCGAAGCGGCGAGCTTTCTTGCTGGCCTACCACCGTGGGATCTGGAGGCAACAGTCCTTGCACACATGCAAGATATGCGCGTAGAGATGCAACGCCGGGGTGAAAGTAAAAAAAGGTATTCATTAGGCAACCTTTGTTGATAAACAGTTCATGCCGTGTTTATCACCAAGGTTTTAAACTCTGTTTCTGATACTTGACCGTCCACACTTGCAGTTGTTGCTAGGATGACGCCCGAGCAGGCAGTGATGCTTTGTGCTTTATAAGTATAAATCTTAATAATAAGAGTATAACGGAGGGTCGATATCAGTGGGTCGCGACATCGGAAATAACACTCACAAAAACCTTTGATAACACTTTTAATTACTCGTAACACACACTCAGTACAAAATAATCAAGGATGCCTGAGATATGGCTTGATTAAGAATTTAGGAACGCGGGAAATTTAGCGTGGAGTAACCAACGTCTGCTCGGACCGACGGAACGATTCAAAGTGCCCTCCAAATCAACCGTCACCCGACACGTGAACCTACCCCCATTCCGGGTAGCCAATTTACCTGTCAACGTCAGTACCTGTCAATGTCGAATAATCGATTATACCTCCGGATCGACATTTGACTCGACTATTCGCTCAGTGTTGCTATTACTCCACGCTAACCATCCCCAAGTTAATACTTGACGTTCCCAAACGTAAGCTGTTCAATCTAACTACATAGTTCCTCCAGTGAAAGATAGGTGGCGCTGATGCAGACCGACTGATATGCGCCAACGCTTCGACACGGCCGTCCTGATGATCACACGTCCTCGTGTGGAGTACCTGGAATGAAAGAAAATCCTCGAACAGTACTCATTCTAGTCGTTCGGCCAATCCTGGCCCAAGAAAGTGGGGCATAAAAGGTATTCTGATCAAAATCATCAATCACGTCCAGAAGAAAATCACAACAATCTCAATCTCTCAAAGCCGACATGTTGAACAACACTCAAACTCATTCAAATAATAGGAAACTCATTAAAATATTGCAGTGCTCATACTCTGACCTCCATCCGGTCTTCATCATCACACTTATAACCTCCATCCGGTTAT
Organism: Mythimna lalbum; assembly: GCA_949319445.1. Taxonomy (NCBI): domain Eukaryota; kingdom Metazoa; phylum Arthropoda; class Insecta; order Lepidoptera; family Noctuidae; genus Mythimna; species Mythimna lalbum. The sequence goes on along the minus strand of OX439357.1, from coordinate 3,974,927 downwards.
AAGCATCAAACCAATCGACCTCCATCCGGTCTTCATCATCACACTTATAACCTCCATCCGGTTATAAGCATCAAACCAATCGACCTCCATCCGGTCTTCATCATAACACATTATAGCCTCCATCCGGCCATAAGCATCAAACCAATCGACCTCCATCCGGTCTTCATCATAACACATTATAGCCTCCATCCGGCTATAAGCATCAAACCAATCGACCTCCATCCGGTCACTAACACAACAGGCAACCTCTATCCGGTCACCTCCACATGTAACCTCCATCCGGTTACAAACAACACCATCAAGATAATCATTTCGAGCCTTTAATCAAAATAATCCTTAAAGTAGGTTTGTTCAACATGTTGCTTTATTTTTCCTATAACGTTACAGATTATAAGAAAACTCTTACTATGCTAGGTACCCTAAATGTTAAGTTGACTACTTAGTATTCAACTAGTCTTGTCAGCGTTATCATTTCCGTCATAGCTAGTCTCGTCATCATCGCCTACGTGCATGTCAACGTCAGTTATTTTTCGCAGGCGGTTATGTGCGTACTTCGAAACATAACGGTCACCATTAAGAACCTCAATCACTCCTGCGCATCCCTACAGGATCGCCAAGTCTCTCAAGACTTAATGGTTTCCCACAGTACGTCCCAGGTTTGATCAACATTTGAATTGAATACCGCGTACTTACGGACTACTGTGACCGCTAGATACCGGTTTCTAAAAGCTACGACTACAAATCAAATATCCTATAATCAGTTCATCCTGTAAACTTCATCGTCATCATCAGCCTCTTTTTTTTTTTTTATGTTCCCACTGAAACGCGTTTCATTTTCTTTCTATTGCGGTGTCACTGTCTTTCTATTGCGCCTCTAATTGACACGATTGAAAAATTTGAAACGTTGTTAACCGACTCTTTCATAAAAAATTAAATTAATTCTTATTCAGTTTTCGTGGCGCCGCTGTCAAAAAAAAGAAACTTTACCGCACGTTGAATCTTTAGAAGAACGGCATACACGAGAATATTTAGGTTCAAACCACCCGAAGTAAACTACTAGACCTATTAACTGTCCCAACTGAGCTATGATCGCGATCTGCTTTCTGAAGTTCTATATCTCCTAACTTCAGCACTTGACTTTATTTCATATCCTAAACAACTCGATTTGCATTATGAAAAACAACCACTCTTTCAAATCTAATGAAAATCCGGCTTTAATCAACGTTTGTAATACTACATTAAGTCTCTCGAAGTTCTTAATAGATTCCAAAATAATCAAAATATTGACAACTCAAACTATGACGTAGGTATTTACCGATTTATCAAAAACCCCGTTGAAAAACAGAGATCACGTTTCAATACCGAGTGGCATAGTCAAATGTTTATACTGACCGCTGAAACACTACTGAAATCATCATCATCACCATCATCACCATCATCACCATCATCACCATCATCACCATCATCACCATCATCACCATCATCACCATCATCACCATCATCACCATCATCACCATCATCATCACCATCATCATCACCATCACCATCGTCATCACCATCATCATCACCATCATCATCACCATCATCATCACCATCATCATTTTTTTCTTCCATTCTGTTCTGTCCCTCGTCACGCTATCACTACACCTACACAACCAACACAAACACACACAACACCCTAACCTAACCCTAGCCTATATACAATCTAATTTTTGTAAAATAAAGCGCACTATGTAAACGAGTTATTTGGTCCGAGATAAGTGGCAACGAATACCAGTAAGGCACGTTATTGTTTAGTTTACAGTAGTCTTTGCACATTATTTCTGACCGGTCGAGTTTTTAAGCCGAAAGAGCTAAATTAACAGACACCGTATTACTCGGTAAAATAATATTTGCACGCAACAATTCATCTACCCGCTCACGCATTATTATTATTATTATTTTTCGCGCTAGACCGCTATGGTCGTCTTTTGCTAAGATGAGTCAATTAAACGAATAAGTTCACTTTTTGTAACACGCGTTTATAGCATACTATACTGTCATAGGTACACGTCAATGTCAATAACGTAAAAACTATCTATGGAGGAGTTATCACTGTCAAACAAAAATCGAAACGGTATCTACCGGATATACCGAGGGTAGATGTAATTACAATTGTTTATGTCGTGAACTTTAGCAATTTAACAAAAGAAGTGTGTCACGCACGATCATACTATTTAAACTGAATCCTTGCAACAATATTTCACGGCCAAAATATCACTTCGCAAATAGATGTTGTGAATAAAACCTCAATCAAACTACGCAAGTAATCTGAACACGCTAAACTGACCCTTCAATGTAACAAAACTGTGTTTACGTTTGCCGTGAAATAGTGATGACAGACTTTAAAGTGAAAGAGATATAACTCTCAGCATCAGAATTAAAATGGAATGTGAATACCTGACCTTGTTCCTGGTTCCTTTGACAGCACATACGTCATCCAGTCACTCGCTACGTGATGCCTTGGCACCACCATCGCCTTCACGTCGCTTGCTTCGTCCAATTATTCCACAATGTAACGTTTGACAGGTAGCGTTTGAAACGACTTCAAGCGTTTTGTGTGAAACGTTTTCTGATCTGGTATCGCACTCGACACACTGCACCTCAGGCACGCACACACACACACACGCGAAGCATGTATTGGAAAGTAGTACATCGTAAACGAGCACTTGCACCCATCGCTCTTTTCCCGGTCACTAGCTGGGTGGTACGTTGTAATTTGCTCTCTGGGGATACAGCGGTACCATGGTCCAACATTTGTTGCTCAGGATTAGGGAACAACCCCAGAAAAAAACCTAATCAGACCATTTAAGTCAGCTCTTCAATCCGGTTCTTACTTTCTTAAAGCGACCATAAGCAGGGCGCCATGTTGGTCTTGGTCCATCAAGCACATTTCTGCAGTCGTCAACCAAGCACGTGCATCTACATCTTGTTTCTCAGGATCAAAATCCGGTAATCGAAGGCCATGTGACGACGTAGTAGGTGTTTTCATGGCTTGAATCAGCGTCAGAAAATTGCGGTTCTGTTGTTCCAACAAACGCATCCATTTTTCGTCGCTAGCGTTTTCATTTTTGAACACGTGGGTCGTCGTGGTCCAATCCCAATTCTGATAACGGAGGGTCGATATCAGTGGGTCGCGACATCGGAAATAACACTCACAAAAACCTTTGATAACACTTTTAATTACTCGTAACACACACTCAGTACAAAATAATCAAGGATGCCTGAGATATGGCTTGATTAAGAATTTAGGAACGCGGGAAATTTAGCGTGGAGTAACCAACGTCTGCTCGGACCGACGGAACGATTCAAAGTGCCCTCCAAATCAACCGTCACCCGACACGTGAACCTACCCCCATTCCGGGTAGCCAATTTACCTGTCAACGTCAGTACCTGTCAATGTCGAATAATCGATTATACCTCCGGATCGACATTTGACTCGACTATTCGCTCAGTGTTGCTATTACTCCACGCTAACCATCCCCAAGTTAATACTTGACGTTCCCAAACGTAAGCTGTTCAATCTAACTACATAGTTCCTCCAGTGAAAGATAGGTGGCGCTGATGCAGACCGACTGATATGCGCCAACGCTTCGACAAGTAGAATAATTATTCTCAGTAACAATTGTAGGGTTTTACTCCCCTGAGAGCAGTGGTGGCCGAGTGGTAACGGCCCCGACTTACGAGTTGTAGGTCGCGGGTTCCAACTCACCCACCTCAGCGGTAATGGAATAAATTACGCATTACTTTGTGTAATTTATTTCATTACCGCTGCTCTTAAAACAGTGAAGGAAAATATGGTGAGGAAACCTATGTCCTAGAACCATAAATTTCGAAGACGTGTGCCATCACCAACCCGCACTGGGCCCGCGTGGTGGATTACGGTCCATTCCCTCCCCTATAGAAGAGGCCTGAGTCCCAACATTAGGAACATTATAAGGCCGACTATGCCATTTTTTTTTACGGTGGGAAAAAATCATCTTATGACAACCCCCGCTCTTGGGTGGAACGGGAGATAGTGTCAGACTCTTACTGACTAAAAACTAACCCCGTTCCTTCTAGGCCCTTCATACCGGGGCTCGAGGGGCTTCGGATAACCCTGGCCGCAGTAGGCTTCGACCCAGCTGGGCCCCTCCTGTTGCTGACCACTCCTTGAGGCACGCGGGAACAGTGCGCGCCGTCAACGTTTGGGCTCGATCCAGACAGATACCGAACGGTCGAACAGCGAGCTACCCATGGCTCGCCGTCCGCGAGCCCACGTCTATGGTGGTCGGAAATCGGGATTGGAATCCCGGCAACGGCGGGCCGACTGTGCAATGATTATTGTAGGTATTTCAATGGAAATGTATCACATATGCAAAGCTTTTAACCAAGGTTCACTATACCTTTTATAAAAATGGCATTAATAAAATTGGACATTCTTTTTCCATTAGAGTGCAGGCTTATAAGTATTATTCCGAAATTGATCGAAGAGTTACAATGTTTAAAACGTATGAAAAACCAAATCGAATTCGGTCTCCGCAGTGAGTGAGTATGACAAATGGCTGACATAAGGGTTTTTCTCTGTAGCAATATTTCTGATCGGGTTTACACTTATTTTTGATGAAATCGGTTCTTATAAAAAAAAAAGAGCACTGCTCACTGTACCCTTAAGGACTAAAATATTGCCAGAAGGTAATATTTACTCTAAATATTCAAAAAGACTTTTAAATCATTCATACGGTTCGCTCTATAATATCAAATCATTTTACTTCACATAGGCACAAAATATATAGGTACAGAAGTAAATCTACATACAAAGCGCACTCGAGCAACGCACACATAGACACCGCTCACGGACACGATATCTCGGGAGCGTCTCGGCCCACTCGTCGAACAGTTCCAGCTCAAACAATCATTAGTGTGCGTCTACCGAGCGTAGGTATAAAAAGTGAAGTACGTTCATGAGATTGTATTCTGTAGGTACATATCTATTTTGTAACATAAGCCTACACAGGCACTTAGAAAAGTTTAGAAGCTAATGCACCGTTCCAATTGGTCATTTCCTATGGCAAACCAGAAAGAAACACCACAGTAAGACTTTAAATAAAAAAGTTATTGATTTTATAATATTTCCATACAGACACTGCCCGAAGTGTGTGTAGGTATATTGTGGCGATTCTTCAATCAAAGCTAGCTAGAAGCGGCCACAAACAAATCTGAGGAGAACTTCATCAGCTTGTGGCCTGGACTCCGACGAAGAAGGATTAAAATTAAATAAGCGATTGGCATGCGGCGGCGTCATTATTATAAAAAAAAGCGCCACAAAAAAAAAAACAAAAACTAGAAGCGGCTTCAAGCGTTTTTTTTTTTTTTGTGGCGCCACCGCCGCACACGAGCTACAAAAAAAGGCTGCCTCAAAAATAAGCTTGAAGCGGCTTTTTTTTGGCCTGTGTACGGAGACGGTATGTGTCCTGATACGATCACGCAAAGAAACTCCAAGCATAGCCCTTTCTATAGCCCTTTGGCTGACTTTAAACCTTCTGATGAGGTAGAAGATTGATTGGGCTGGAAAGAGTAGACAAACAAGTTTACCGGTTTACCAATATTAATTCATGAATCCCCAAGCGACCACCGGTGGCCGCGCATCTATTGTCTTACTATTGTGTCTCTAATTGACGGTATCTGAAGGGTTAAGAGTTTAGTTTAAAAAAACAGACTAACATATTTTAATGTCGAAAGTAAAACTTCAATGTCAAAAATCGAATCCAATGTTGCCTTTCTAAAAATTAAATTCTACTAAAGTAATTAAGTTTTCATGATACAAGTTAGGTAACATTTTTAAAACTCTTGTCTGCTTCTAATGTATCTTTGTTCATCGAAATTAAACTTTTGGCTTGTCTCTTTGAATCTTTTTAATGGAAATAAATTATTTACAGGCAACCTTATTTATATATTAGTAATTTTGTATGAAAACCTTTTAGTTTATGGAAAGACATAAGAGAGTATATTTGTATTTATAATTTAACTGAGATTTAGCATTGCTATACAACGTGGCAATGCCGCCAGTCTTTTGGGCACACTTCCAATCGACAGCGATGCGAAGGAATTTTTTGACGCCATATTTTAGGTAAAAGTTATTAGTTAGTTGTTATTTTTTCCTTAGTAAACTTTTTTTTTATTTATTGTTTATGCACCTGCCATGATTTTCTCTTTACCACTCTAGGTAGACTGGTAGAGAATGCCTAAGACATTAAGTCCGCCTTTGTACTTTTATGTTGCATGAAGTTTTAATAAATAAATAAATAAAGTTATTGTGTAAGTATGTATAGTTTTAATTAGTTAAGTGTTTTTATTTTTCATGCCTTTCTATACATAAAATAAACTGAGATATTAAGTTTTGTCTTTCTATTTTGAGGTGTGAACTTTTACTGCCACCACCGGTGTTTTTTCATTTTTTTTTTTATATTTCAAAGCCATGGTAAATCCTACAGCCATAGCAGGCTTTGGCTATAGTGGGGTTCGTCCATTACACTTCAACGCCCTTTCGATTCAGACTGGGTCATTACCAGATGGCCGAAAGGCGAGGCATTCCATTGGTCCCGTACGCAAGCCTGCACCATTACCTGACTTCATAAAACCTCAGGAGCATTTTCCACCACCACAACAACACAACACAACAACGTAACAATAAAATTCTTGCTTGCAGATTTATTCCTATACCTTCGCTATAAGACCTTGCTTTATGCCTTCTCTATCAGACTTCTGGGTCAATGGAAAGCGCAACTATGAATTTTTATTCCTTTCACATTGTTGAAATATACGTTTTTGGCGACATAATCGGCTGCATCTTTTTTATTCGTTAATTTAGAGCCTTGATATTTTTACAGCTTCAAGGGACCGCAGATTTAAGTATATGGTTTTAATTTCAACTCGATATCTTTACGCGTTCCCGAGATAAAGGTTCTTTACAGATAAACAGACAAACCGACGGAGGGACAGCAAAGAGATCCTTTAAGGATTCCGTTTTTTCTTTTCGAGGTACGGCACCCTAAACACCGATCAAGTGCTAGTTGGGCGGGTTTCCAGTGGTGGTGTACAAATTCAGATTCATCACGAGGTGATGAATCTGAATGAAAAAAAAAAGAAATAGTGTTCATTAATCTTTTACTTAATGTTTCATCATCATCATCATTACAGCCGACAGAAGTCCACTGTTGGACATTGGCCTCCCCGAAGTGTCGCCACAATGATCGATCCTGTGCGTCTCGCATCTATCGGGTTCCCGCAACCTTCACAAGGTCTATCCACCTTGTACGAAGAATCGCTAAACTTAAGTGGCAATGGGCAGGGCACATTGCTCGCAGAACAGGCCGTTGGGGCCGAAAGGCTCTGGAGTGGCGACCGCGTACTGGAAGATGCAGCGTCGGAAGGCCTCCAATTCAACCTATTTCAAATATGGAAATCAGTTTTATATACACAAAAGCAATATAAAAATAACACTCTCTTGATTATACCTACGGCTGTCCCAACTTCACCGCACCATAAAATCCAGTCAATATTAAAACTTTAATAATAATCTGAATATTAATAAGCACCAACTATTTCTCTCGACCTGAACCAAAGTAATTACAGGAGCGAAAATATTTTCCGTTAATTTTCGGTCGCGTCCGTGGAACAAGTCTATAATTTTTGCAATTAGTAGGTACGAAACTTATAATTGTATGGCGCTACAGAAAGAAATTATGAAAACAGTGATTATATTTATGAATGAAGCATTACGAGTACAATTGGGTCATAAATAATATAAGTTTCTCTAGGCGAAACTCTGAATTTTTTTGGCTAGATTTAATTTGGTGGACTTAAAAAGTTATTATAACATCTTGTAATTATTCAATTGCGTAACAAAGGCCTCTTTTTCGTTAAAAATGATTTTAACAATAATTTACTATGTACTCATGCATTTTTACCTTATTTTACTAATTGATATTAATTCATTAAACCCCAAGCGAACGCCGGCGTTTGCGCAACCATTGTATCTCTAATAATCACGATTGAAGAGTTAAGTACAACCTCAACGTAATCACCCAAAGGGTAATGGAAAGGTTCAAGATATGCATAGGAAACAGCATTACGCGGGTTTACCCACTTAGCCTGAATAATAACTGAAATGGCAGTGGGAAGGGCACACTGCTCGCAGAATAGATGGCCAATGCGGCTGAAAAGTTCTGGAGAGGCAACAACGTTAAGGGAAGAGCAGCATTTGGAAGGCCTCCCATAAGGTGGACTGACGAGCTGGTAAGGGCCGTAAGAATCCAATGGATGTGAAACGCACAAGACTATGTCCAGCAGTGGAAGTCTTTCAGCTGAAATGATGATAGTAACGCTACAAAGCTGGACTATTTTCATGTACTTATGTAAAGCAGTCAACTATGATTTTTTTTTCAAATTGTTTTTTTTAAATAATATTCCACAACTTTCACACAACGCCAAACTAAGCAGAGCTTGTGCTATGAGTACTAGGCAACTGATAAACATACTCATACATTTCTAAATATATGCATACTATAGATAAATTACACCCAGACACAGAACAAATGATCCTGCTCATCACATAAACAATTATCTTAGGAAACTAACCCACGGTCTCCGGAAAGGCCAGTCGATTCGTTTACCTATCTAAATAAAATACGTATATAGCATAGCTACAATTATAAGCCAGACTGCGAAATAGTACCGGAAATGACAGCCTAGGTTTTATTTATATGCACGTTGCCTATAAAGTTACATTATTGCATTTCAAATTCGTTTTGATCTACGTCAATGCACCCCGTCGCATACTCGCATTCGACGCGCTCCGCTCAGGTGTGAAACGTACTCGAATATTCCTTTGTTTAGGAATCTTTTTACCGACTTCCCAAAAAGGAGGAGGTACTACGTTCGGCTGTTTGTATGTTTTTTTTTTTTTTTTTTTTTTTTTTTGTATGTTTGTTCGTCGAATACTCCCCCAAATGTGGACGGATTTTCAAAATTCTTTTTTTGTTCGAAAGTAGATAGTTCTGAGGTGGTCCCATTATCACCAAATTAGGATCTGATGATGGGATCTTGGAGAAATCGAGGGCAACCTTCAAATTTTATAGGCTCACTTATTGATTTTCGCATATTTTATGAAGTATCTTGTGTATTTGCGTATGGTCGTCACCATCTCAGGTAGCTGGGCTGATGATGGAAGGTACAACTCCTTAACAGTAAGAAGTTACTCGAACAGGCAAGGACTGTTTTAGTAAATTGTTTTGATGTTTGATAGGGCATTTGCAACATTTGGTCTCATGATCATCAAGTCATGACCTGATGCTGCAGTCAGGATAGTCTGCAGAGTACCTAAGCCCTCGACAACAAACAGCAGATATATCGAGTTTAGGCTCATTGAAAACGGCTCGATGTGTGGATAAACGTACTGCTAATACACCAAAGTACATAGAGACCTGATGCTGAAGCCAGGAGCATCAGGAAAAGTACAAACCTTGAAATTACAGCACCGTAGTCGTATTTGGGCTCATTTTAAACAGGACTAAATTTTAAGTTCATTGCAATGTTGACATAAATCTGGCCTGATGCTACAGCCGGGATTATCAGCATCTAGTCTAATGACTGATTGAAAGATTTACCTTTCGGCTTCATCATCAGATCAGTTCGATATATCCTTTCCCTCTCCAGCATCTAGTCTAATGACTGTTTGAAAGAAGAGGGGGAGAGGATATATCGAACTGATCTGATGATGAAGCCGAAAGGTAAATTAATGTAATCTAACCGTGTTTGGGATTATTAGAGCCGTTATGAGATGCGCTCTGACTATAAGGTATTTAAGTTTAACTGAGGGGTACTTTTTAGTGGTGGTACCATAACTAAAAAGTGTAAAATAAAAAAAACTTTTTACAAAAAAAATATAACCGACTTCAATGATAAAAAACACTGAAAAGTATCAAATAACTTTAATTTTGGAAGTCGGTGTTAAATAACGAAGAGACTAAACTATTATAGAAACACCGACTTCCAAAATTAAAGTTATTTGATACTTTTCAGTGTTTTTGAAAAACAATTGAAAACGAATTTGATTTTGCTTCGTGTGCTCAGCTGTGTTTACTAGACATTCAATTACAAACTTGCCCAATAAAGTAAAGAATAATACAGGTATTGCTCTTAACAGTTCTAGTAAATGAACAGTTTAAAAATGTAATATTGAACGGTATCACTTTTCATAACTGCAAGATTGCAATTTTTTTTTTTGTTCTGTGGAGATATTTCTTGCTCAATTACCCATAAATGGCTCAACGGATTCTGATATTGATTGGATTTGTTTTCAATTTCTTTTTTGAATGTTCGTGAAAGTAAAAACCTATATTAAGCGTATCCTAGCCAAGAAAGCGTACCACAAGGTTAAAGACTACGTTGAAGACACGCTTGTTTGGCAATGACTACTTCTCTACTGTAAAAAATCGCTGTTAGCGATAAGACCGCCCGTTACGAGTATTACATCGTACTGTATATTTTTATAGTGTACAAATGGAGTATAATATCATTCAAGTGAATCGGTGGACAACATCTAGTCCTTAGCAAATCAAATATCATGTCTGAAATGAACCAAAGCAAATAATAAAATCAAAGTTATAATTCAAAGCAAACACAGACCTCTACATTTTCGCTCAGTTTAAAGATACTAGTCTAGTCGCTATTTGTTTTAAATACAATTTTGTGTCACGTATCGTCCTTCGAAAGGTGAAACTTTATCGATCTGATACGTACCTGCTTCAATAAGGTTCTAGTTTGACCTCTGCAGGAGAACCAAGGTCATCGACATAGCCCGAAGAATTGGCAAACTTAAATGGTAGTGGGCAAGGTACATTGCTCGTAGAATGGAAGGTTGGTGGAGCTGAAAGGTTCTGGGGTGGAGACCGTGCTCTGGAAGACTATACGTTGGAAGGTGACAAGATGGACCGATGATCTGGTGAGAGTCGCGGAAAACCGATGGATGCGAGACGCACAGGTTCGTTGTGGCGACTCTTGGGGATGTATGATATATGATATGGACTTCTGTTGTCTGAAATGATGAAGATTTTTTTTTTCGATGGGGTAATCATTTTATGACAAAATCCGCTCTTGGGTGGAGCGGGAGATAGTGTCAGACTCTTACTGACTAAAAACCACACCCCGTTCCTTCTAGCCTTCATACCGGAGCTCGAGTTTCCTTTCGGATAACCCCGGCCCGGTAGGCTACGATCCAGCTGGGCCCCTCCTGTTGCTGACAACTCCTTGAGGCGTGCAGGAACAGTGCGCGCCTTTGACGTCTTGGCTCGGCCCGGACAGTTACCGGACGATCGGACAGCGAGATACCCATGGCTTGCCGTTCGCGAGCCCGCGAAATGATGATGATGACCTCTGCCGCGGGCAAAAGCTAGTACAACATAGTTATATGGACCTTCTAAGAGAGATAAAACGTTTAATGAAGATTAATTTGATGAATTGAATTTGTGTTTAGAAAACAATAAAACTTTCCTAATATTTTTCAAATTACATACAAATAAACAAACTTCAAAGTTTCAGTAACGGTATGTATTGCACATATGTTTCTGAAAAGATATATCATAAGTACCATAAAGAGGCCGATCTACCCGAAAACTTATTATATTAGTTTTTAGATACATTTGCAGTAATAATATGGTTTTTGCCTTGTAATAATAAAAAATAACAAAATCTTAAAAATCTTTCTAGTTTTCTCAAAGTTTTTATAGCCATGCAGAGGCACACATAAAACATAATGTGATATAAAATTTTCTTAAACATTTGATAAATCAAAACCTTTTTGGTTTGTAGCGACATCTATGGCGTCGTATAAGAACTAATCCTACATCGTGCAAGTTCTCCACTCGATTTGAACATATAGATCAGCCTGAAATGATCTATTGGGTAGTTGCCCACCCAGCCCACCAGACATAACTCCTGTCTGGCCGGAGGATCCTCCCTTTTCAACGAAGGTATATTATGGGACTCCACTCTCTGTTCCGCTTACCTTCAAAGGTTTTTTCGATTTATGTATATTCGATAGATTACTTTTTATCTAAATTAAAGAAGGAAGGAGCAATGGTGGCCGATTGGTAATGCCCCGACATACGAGTTGTAGGTCGCAGGTTCGAACCCAGCCAGGCGCATTACTTTGTGTAATTTATTTCATCACCACTGCTCTCAAAACGGTGAAGGAAAACATCGTGAGAAAACCGGCATGTCCTAGAACCAAAAATTCGGAGATATGTGAAATTCACCAACCCGCACTGGGCTCGCATGGTGGATTAGCCCATTCCCTCTCCTAGAGAGGAAGCTTGAGTCCTAGCAGTGGAAACATTAAAAAGGCTGATGATGAAAGAAGGAAAGTGATATTGCTATTTTAGAGTAAGGTTATTGAAAGAGAGAACAATGATGACCCAATGGTAACGGCCCGGACTTAATGAGCAGTAACCTATCCTAAATTTCCCTTCCCCTCTTTGCGTCGTAATCCTCAATGTTGAGGGTTGTGACCTCCCTGCTTCATCACTTCTATTTTTATGATGTTCCTCCATCTATTCCTGTCTCTGGCAGTGTGAAGGGCTTTATATACCGTGGAGTCAAGAGTGGTGCGGATCTGGTCTGACCAACGTATTGGGCTGCGCTCGCGAGGCCTTTTTCTATCTACTATCCTAAGTTTCACTCTAACCCAATATTCCTCCATCTGTTTTTGTCTCTGGCGTTGTGAAGGGCATTGTAAATCGTAGAATCAAGAGCGATGCGGATCTGGTCGGACCAACGTATTGGAGCAGCAGGGAGGTCACGACCCTCAGCATTGAGAAATACGACGCAAGGTGGAGGATCCTAAGTTTACAATAACATCTTTTCAAAATAGCAATAAAATTGAGTAGTTTATCAGGGCAACGTATTTCGAACGTGTTTTCGAAATTGCAACTAATTGGCAATCTCAAAAAAAGATAAAAATTAAATTGCTAAAAATCGTACAAAGAAAAACGCTTAAAGTCTCTCTTGCCACATTGTATAAAAAAAAAACTACGTTAAACAAAATTCTGTAGTATTTTAATGGTAAATCCGATGAGTTTACAATAAATCGCTTACATTGCGATGCAGAGGCAACCGCAGTTTAATGAATTCGTTTTGTTGGCCTTTGTAGCGGATATATCACGCTGCAAAAACGACTTACTGACGATTTGGACACAGTATATTCGGACACTGTATATTCAGACACAGTATATTCAGCCACAGTATGTTCAGACAAAAAAAAAGTTTCTAATAGTGTAGATGGTGAAAAAAGCGTAACCAAAACTGTTTTGGACTGGATTTAAGGCGGCAACTTGGGGTAGTAAATTACTTTATATTTTATTTTATTTTTTTACCTGACTATTAAATAGCTTTAATAAATTTGATAGTGTCCGAATAATAATAATTATTCAATTATTATTAATAATAATTATTCGAACACTACCAAATTCTATCATACTGTCCCACAGCTGGGCAAAGGCCTCTCTCCATTTCTTTCAATGTTCCTGGTTTTGAACCACTTCTACGGTGTCCAAATAAGTCAGTGAAAAAGTATTAAAAATAAAATGTGTCGATTCATTAATTCATGTCCGAATCATCAGTAAGTCACAAAAGCTTTAATGGGGAGGCAGAGTGACAGAGCGACCACTGGCGTAAAAAGTTGTCTTTTCAAAAGGTTTTAATGAATTTACTTGATACAATTTTGAGCGTGACAGTCGCAACATGAGAGCAGTGGTATCCTAGTGGTAATGGCCTTACCACTGCTCTCAAAACGGTGAAGGTAAACATCGTGAGGAAACAGGCATGTCCTAGAATCAAAAATTCGAAGACATTTGACATTCACTAACCTGGGCCAGCGTGGTGGATTACGGGTCCATTCCCTCTCCTAGAGAGGAGGCCTGAGTCCCAATAGTGGAAACATTAAAAGGCTGACTATGCTATGCTTATGCTAATCCCAACATGTTTAAAATATATTATACAGTATATTCAAGAACTAGGCTTAAGAGGGTCCTTCTCCACTCGCTTATCGTAAACATCGAAAATGGATTAAAAGCTTGTTACTTCATTTAATGCAATCCAACGCGATGTTTGACGAAAAGGCAACGCAAAAAAAGAGAGATAACGCCTGGAAACTCTGTTAGTATTCGGTAATTCCGAGATTTACTCGAAAATTTCACAAAACTTGCTCCAGGAAATAGCTGTTTTTTTTAAACCCTTAAAAGTTTTTGGAAAAAGTGGTCATCATTTAGAATCTTAATAAAATTTGCAAGGTCTCTAGAGGATTACTTTTTTGACTTTTTTAATTTTTAGGCAAATTATGAAGTGTCAAAGTTCATACAAAATAGGACATTTTCAGAGGTTTTTACTGGATTAGTTTTACACAAATTTAGAAATTGGTTTCTTTAGAAACCTAGGTAATATCCACAAGATATTGTGTTTCCAAAATATCTAATGAAAAATGTGTAATAACGTCATAATCAGTTATGAGCGGTTGTATGAAAAACAGTGAAAATGTGAGTCATGATGCACCACCTTAATAAATTAAAATCATTTGCTAAACGAAAACTTTGCCAGAAGGCGTTTTATACTGTAAAAAAGTATTTTGAGGATAAAAAGTATTAGGATTGATTTGCTCCTTGTTTGTTTGTTGTGTTTGTATTGGTGTTATTGTATTTTGTTCAAATTTCATGTTATTGGGGTTATTTGCGCATATTTTCTGATATTTATATCGCCATGTGCATATTGAGTAATTGTGGGTGTTTTGTCATTTGTCATCGCAATAAAAGAACCTTACCGGAGAGTTTGCTCATTATTCGGTAAGTAAAAGTTAAAAATAAAAACTGTTTATACAAAAAAATACAATCGACTACAAAAACCAACTAAAAATAAGAAACCAAAACTAAAAACACAGACTGCCGAAATTAAAGTAATTTTGCATTTTTTTGTAAATGAGATAGTATTTGCGTTGCATTGAAAAAAGAAGAAATATTCAGCACGGTTGGATTTTCAGTACTAAGTGTATCTTTTTTTTTTCTTTTTCTTTCGACGGGGAAAATCATCATTGACGAAACCCGCTCTTGGGTGGAGCGGGAGACAGTGTCAGAGTCTTACTGACTAAAAACCCCGCGCCGTTCCTTCTAGCCTTCATACCGGGGCTCTAGTTTCCTTTCGGATAACCCCGACCCCGGTAGGCTTCGACCCAGATGGGCCCCTCCCGTTGCTGACAACTCCTTGAGGCGCGCGGGAACAGTGCGCGCCGTCGACGTCTTGGCTCGGTCCGGACAGTTACCGGACGATCGGACAGCGAGCTACCCATAGCTCGCTGTCCACGAGCCCGCGTCTACGGTGGCTGGGAATCGGGGCTGGAACCCCGGCGGGGTGGCGGTGAGGTCGCCTGGAGCGGTCGGCCTCCTCCTTTACTAGCATTACTGCTTCGCAGAAGGAGGCGACCGCCTGCCACTCCTCCTCGCTCCGGACCATGGCCTGAACCAAGGCCCGGCGCGAGAGGTCTCCGCCGCCGATCGCCCCCACGAGGGCACGGCGTTGCTCCGCCCAAGCAGTACTAAGTGTATCTGTATAATATTATGTGTCCAATATAAATTTAAAAAAAATTGTGAACAAAACATATTTATATCTAAGTATCTTTCAATAGTTGATTATAAATAAATCATAACGACAATGTTGAAAAAATAACATTTAGTCTATTGAAAATAAAAATCAGCAGGAAAAAATTCTGTAATAAACTATCAAAAAGAAATTTCCCGTACCGGGAATCGAACCCGAGCCTCCTGGGTGAAAGCCAGGTATCCTAGCCACTAGACCATACGGGAGATAGAAGCAGCGTTGAAATAACCGTTTTAATACAACTTACACAATCAGCTGTGTACACTTATCTTTTTTTTATATCGTCATGTTCACGATTTTATTAAATTCAAGGCCATTTGGACAGTTACTGTTACTCTTTAGTATTGATGACGTCAGTTCACGTCAGATGTAGTAAAAGTGAGCAGATTGTATAAGGTATTTTAATTTACACTGGCGATAGCTTGATCGAGCGCTTTTATCTTTATTTCTGATTTTTATCTTTATTTCTGTGTACTAACTATTTAGGTTAAAAATGACGCATACAAACTGACCATTAATTTATTTTTAACTCGAAATGAAATCTTTGTCGCATATACGCCAGCTGTTGACACAACTTTTTAATGTTCCTTTACTAACATGGTTTGTAAGGGGTGTAGTTACTAACATACATGAACTTCGGTCGGAAATAAAGTTTTTTTTTTAGACAAATTTGCCACAGTAGTGTACACTATTATTAATTGTATTTTTTTTTATTATAAAAAAGTTGAGAAAAATAAAAATCAGTCATCAATTTTATCAATACAAAGTTCTTCTGACTTTTGTATCTCGAGCTCCGTAATTTAAAACTTGCTTGGTTCAGGAAAAAGGGATTATTTTGCGTCCCGAATTTTTGTTTGAGGACAAAGGGACAGGTGACCGAGAAAGACAGTCCTGTTCATATGGGGAGCGTATGGTCACCCAATGCATATTTCGCTCTATTATA
Source organism: Mythimna lalbum (assembly GCA_949319445.1). NCBI lineage: Eukaryota > Metazoa > Arthropoda > Insecta > Lepidoptera > Noctuidae > Mythimna > Mythimna lalbum. The sequence continues at coordinate 3,958,264 of OX439357.1, read as the reverse complement.
GTACCCATGAATGGGAATGTCTGGCATAACCATTTCTTATGTCACCTTTTTGTCAAGATCATTATGTCTGGGTCAGTACCTACAGTGCGTTTCACTTAAGACGTTCCTTTGGCGTACCTAAGGGGGCGTCCATAAATTACGTGAGGCGTTTTTTTTAATTATCTGCCCCTCCCTCCCCCCCTGGTGAGATGTCGTGAGATTTTATTCAACCCCCTCCCCCATCCCCGAATCTCACGTGAGATTTTTCAAAATGTGAGTTTCTTATAAACTAATAAACAAAGCAGGTTGGATCCTGTCCGTGTGTCGCTGCCACTGAGCTCGTATGCTCTCGTTCATCGAGTCGCGCGTTCGGCTGACAGTGGCGCGAAAACAAAGGACGGGCTACACTGTACCGTAAATTCAGATTAAATTGAGCTATTTGGTATAAAACAAATATGGTGGTTTGACAGTCAGTAAATGTATAACGTCGAAGTATGAATAAAATTATTTTCTTTCGAACGAATTAGTAAATGATCTTAATCGTACTACGATTACGCTTAAGATTAAATCTTAAGCATGTACAATCTGGATTAAATAGAACAAAATAGTATAATTTGTTTTTGTTTCAATCAGAAAAAAAATTGCGTGATATTTGCCGAGACCCCCTCCCCCCCCCTTAAACACCTCTCGTAATTTATGGACGCCCCCTAATGTTGGCTCCCCTGCCTGTCTACACAAAAAAGAAGGGAAAAAGGAAAGAGTTGCCTACTCTACCAAAGTTGTTCCCCGAAATGCGCAACGAAATCGATTTTAACTGTAGTTGCAGCACTTTTTGGAGAATTATGAGAGGAATGGGATTTTATTTAAAAAAACAGGTCTAAAAGGACGTTGTTATAGAGAGATACGATACTGTGGTATGGTGTTTTCGCTATTTGAAAGAATTACAAGACAATCGGAATGGAGCCCAGCGCCCTATACTTTGATCAAAAATAGTAAAAGAAAAACAAAAAAAAACGCAATTGTTAAAAGCAACGAAATATAAGTTAATCTCCCTAATATTAAGTAATTTAATTGCTAAAAATATTGCAACACTGTTTTTCCGTATTGCCAACATTACGGCAAAGGAACGTCTTAAGTGAAACGCATGTACTTAATATTAGGGAGATTAACCGATACTTCGTTACAACTGCCTTTTTTTTTTTTTTTTTTTTTTAACTATTTTTGCATAAAGTATAGGACGCTGGGCTCCATTCCGATTGTCCTGCGATTCTTTCAAATACCGAAAACGCCACGCTACAATATCGTACCTCTTTATTAACAACTTCCTTTTAGACCTGCTTTTTTAAAATAAAATCTTATTCCCCTCATAATTCTCCAAAAAGTGTTGCAACTACCGTTAAAATCGATTTCTTTTCGCATTTCTGGGAACAATTTTGGTAGAGTAGGCAACTCTTTCCTTTTTCCCTTCTTTTTTCTGTAGACAGACAGGGGAGCCAACATTACGCCGAAGGAACTTCTTAAGTGAAACGCACTGTACGAGTTTTTGTCTCGATACGAATAACTGGCTGGTTGCAACCAAGCTTTAAAATAAAATTGTCAAAAAAAGAACAAAATCTATATCGGGATAAACCGAAATGAGGTCAGAATATTAGTGTTCAGACCTTATTTGTGGCAGCATTAGTTTTGAAAACTGGTTAGCCAGCTGTCAAAAGTAAGGTTTTTGGCGGTATTCCAATGAGTGGAGTTCATCTGTTTTAATTATTCGTAATTAGATTCAGAGTGGATATTGTGATGGAGTAACTTTGTATTTCAAGTATTTACATAACTGGACAATATGACTGTAGAATCATTGAAACAGGCACGATCTTGGCAAAATAGTGAAGACAATTTTAGTTCTAATATCGATTACCTCTTATACCTAAGCGAAGAAACATTTATGATGGGTTCGCAGGTGAATGGAAGAATATCTTGCCTGTCTGTCTGGGGTATTGCGAGATAAATGTATGACTTCCGAGTTATATTTTATTGTTGTTTTATATGATTTATGTCAAAAACATGTCTTTTACGTATTGTCAAAACCTTTGGCTGTAAATTAACGAAATTCTCGCATGCTAAAATGTAGGTATTACCAAAAACATTAGAATGTGCTGCATCCGCATTCTAACAAAAAAACATAATTTATTCTGTAATCAAAAATTAAATACCTACATTTTTAACTTAACAACGATTAAATGCACCAACCGTGCCAAGCTAAAAGGAAAAAGAAAAAACAAATGATCTATTGAGTTTGTTAACCTTTTTGCGTTGTACAGGAAAAAAACATGAATGGCGACTGAAGACTTTTTAATGCTGCTATCTTGTGCCTCGTCAAGACAAGACATCGTGATCAACACCCATCTGGACGGAGGATCCTCCCTTTTGCCCAACGGAGGTATGTGGGACTACTCTCTGTTCCGCATACCTCCAAAAGTATTCGTAAATTAGTCTTAAAATTACGTCATTGCCCACAAAGAAATTTTTTGTGGCAAACGTAAGCAAGCGTGCTCCATCTTCGACCACATCATCACTTACCATCAGGTGAGATCGTGGTCAAACGCGAGCCTATCCATCATCATCAGCCTTTTTAATGTTCCCACTGATGGAAGTCACGCCTCCTCTCTTTAGGAGAGGGAATGGGCCGTAATCTACCACGCGGGCCCAGTGCGGGTTGGTGAATGTCACATGTCTTCGAATATAAAATAAAAATAATAAAAAATAAAAATGTAAATTTACATGCCTAGACTTAAAAATATGTCATGTTTTTTTTTTAGATTTATGTATGGTGTTTATTTTTCTCTTCTTTTTTAAAGCAAACCAGCCCACTTAAAACCATTACATAACCAAGAAAAAATCCCCAGAATCAAGAACAGGTCCATATCTTTCCAAGTTATGTGCAATCTTCACAAAATCCCCACAGTAATCTATTCAGGGCCTAAGCAAACCAGTGTTAATGGGCCTGGGCCCTCCGAGGTCCTAAAATAACAACATTCGAAATGATTTGTGTGGAAATCGCATATTTTTTTGTGGCTAAAAAAAGATTTGCGATTTTTTTTTTCAGTTGGATAGGTAATTTTCTTTTGGGTGTTTGTAGGTACTTTGTTTAGATTTTTATATGAATCTGGCTGATTTCAAATAAGCAGATGTAATGGAGGTTTTAATTTGAGACTAACTATAATAGTACTGTAGCTGCGTAGGTATGTATAGATTACAATTAAAAACTTCTACAAAGTTGACTTTTTTTTTCGCTATAAAACTTTTTGTTGTGAGCGCATCATGTAAAATGTGAATGGAAATGAAATCGATGTAGATAATTGATTATCGTGTGAAAGTATTTTATAAAACTTATTTGGGAAATAAATATCATTTATCATAACTTTTGTACTTTAAAATTGTATTTTTTTTAAGTGGGAAAATCATCCAATGAATCATCAAATCAACCTCCGCTCTTGGGTGGAGCAGGGGATGTCATTGGATGTTTTTTTTTTCGTGAGGTTACCGGCATATCCTAGAACCGAAAATTCGAAGACATGTGACATTCACAAACCGGCACTGAGCCAGCGCCCAGCGTGATGGATTACGGTCCATTCCCTCTCCTAGAGAGGAGGCTTGAGTCCCAGCAGTGAGAACATTAAAAAGGCTGGTAATGATGATGATGAGATAGCGTGTGCGTAAACACAAGTGCACTCAATGTTCCTTCACTCTCATTGTCTGATGGGATGGCAATCCGACACGATCGGGGAGAGATGAGACGCAGGATCAACGACTTCACGTACATCATAGAAATTGATTACTCAATGATAAGACCAAGTAGTCGCCAAACTTAAGTGGCAACGAGCAGAGCACATTGCTCGCAGAACAGATGGCCGTTGGGACCGAAAGGTTTTAGAATTACCACGTTCTGTAGATGTAGCTTTGGAAGTCTTCTACAAGGTGGACCGATGACCTGGTAAGGGTTGCGGGAATCCGATGGATGCGAGACGCACAGGACCATTCATTACGGCGATACTTGGGGGAGGCTTATGTCCAACAGTGGACCTCTTTCGGCTGAAATCATTATAATGATGATGCTTGAGGCAAAGTAAAACTGGGCAAATTGTTTTAAACGTTAAAGTTTGATGATATGTCAATCCTCGTTTGGCCTACTTTCTTAAGGTGGTGCATCATGACTCACATTTTCACTGTTTTTCATACAACCGCTCATAACTGATTATGACGTTATTACACATTTTTCATTAGATATTTTGGAAACACAGTATCTTGTGGATATTATCTAGGTTTCTAAAGAAACCAATTTATAAATTTGTGTAAAACTAATCCAGTAAAAACCTCTGAAAATCTTCTATTTTGTATGAACTTTGACACTTCATAATTTGCCTAAAAATTAAAAAAGTCAAAAAGTAATCCTCTAGCGACCTTGCAAATTTTATTAAGATTCTAAATGACGACAACTTTTTCCAAAAACTTTTAAGGGTTTAAAAAAAACAGCTATTTCCTGGAGCAAGTTTTGTGAAATTTTCGACTAAATCTCGGAATTACCGAATACTAACAGAGTTAACAGGCGTTATCTCTCTTTTTTTGCGTTGCCTTTTCATCAAACATCGCGTTGGATTGCATTAAATGAAGTAACAAGCTTTTAAACAATTTTCGATGTTTACGAAAGGCGAGTGGAAAACGACCCTCTTAAGACCTTTATTATCATAGAAATCCTACATCAATGATATGACCAAACGATGATTAACATATCATCTAACATACTATGTAAGTCATAGTAAACAGTTGAAAAACATGACGTTTCTACTCTAGTTAGTATGACTAGAGCCTTTGTGTCCATAAAATTCTAGCGTAAACAAAATACAATGAGATAAGTTGGAAAACATAGCACTAAAATGCAGTTAATGGCGGACAACCCTTTATGAAAGCTCATCAGTATTTTGACTTAATTACGAGTATTTGTTTGTTTAGACATAAACTCAAGCTTTCGAACGTCACCAGCTAGGATTCACAGGACTATATTACTAATATCATAAACAACAACTTTTGTTCTATGACTTCGTACAAAACATAAATAATTTACCAAAAACAAACTTTTAATATTTCGTTGTTCTATCTAACACATTTGAATTTGAACTCTGTATTTTGCTATACCTACCTACGTTTGCATCATGCCCATCAAGCTTACTCCCGGGATAAAAAGTAGTTTATGTTTTTTTTTCCGGTGAGTAAGAACCATCCAGATGACATCCCCTGCCCTTTGATTGGAGCGGGAGATAGTGTCCGAATTTTACTAATTTAAAAACCTACCCCGTTTTTATATCGTCTTTCATACCGGGGCCGAGCCTTTCTTTCAGAAGCAAACCCTTGGCCCCAGTTTGTTTCGACCCTACTGGACCTCTACGGTTGCTGACATTGACAACTCCTTAGTAGTTTAGGTGCTATTTTCTACCCGTGTGTAAGCCAAATTTCATCTAAATCCATTTAGCCGTTTGTCTGTAAAGAAGTAACAATCATAGACACACACACACTCACAAACTTTCACCTTTACAATATTAGTGTAACGCGATTTTGTTACCGACATAAAGGTTAAGGTAAGGTTGCCGACATAGCGCAAAGAATTGCCAAACTTAAGTAGCAATGGGCAGGGCACATTGCTCGCAGAACAGATGGCCGTTGGGGCCGAAAGGTTCTGGAGTGGCGACCGCGTACCGGAAGACGCAACGTTGGAAGGCCTCCAACAAGGTGGTCTGATGACCTAGTGAGGATTGCGGGAAGCCGATGGATGCGAGACGCGCAGGAGCGTTCGTTGTGGCGACGCTTGGAGGAGGCCTATGTCCAGCAGTGGACGTGTATCGGCTGAAATGATGATGATGATGATGATTTTGTTACTACCTAATTCTAGCCTCAACAAATTGAATCACAACTCAAGCAATCTGATACGAATCAGGCTTCCCAAAATTGTCTCCCAAACATTTCCGCCAAGACCTTGTATTTCCATTAAACAAAACTTAAACAAATGGACCAGAACAAAAACACAATCACTGAAATCAATCCATCATCTACAAAAACATAAAGATAAATGAGCGCTCCATTCTGGCAAGTCGTTATATAAATTCCATTTGAGACAAACGTAGCTCAGTTATCTTAAGACGAAATATTATCGAAAATCCTTAACGACCCGTTTTTGGACCGACACCTATTTAATGGCGGATCGTTTCGGCGATCGCCCTTCATTTCCTTGGCCCGATGAGCTCATTTAACCCCCTACTTAAGAGTAGGCACAAGAGTGCGACTGGCTTTAAATTTAGAGAATGGCATAAGGAGAGGCAGGACGCAGAAATTTGTAAAGGAGTCAAGAAACGGCTGCGGTGATAGCGCACTCATACAACGAAAAAAAAAACAAGGCTAACAGGAATTCAAAATCATTTTTTTTTTTCACATATGCCTGCAAGAGCACTTATAAAACGTCAGCAGCTAGTGCACAATTCTAAACAGGTTGTTTCCGATGGAGAAGAACCGGCAAGAAACACCATGGTTACTCTTTTTTTAAAAAAAGTGGTTGATGTTACTATTTTTCCATATTAGAGTATTAAGAGGGTCCTTCTCCACTCGCTTATCGTAAACATCGAAAATGGTTTAAAAGCTTGTTACTTCATTTAATGCAATCCAACGCGATGTTTGACGAAAAGGCAACGCAAAAAAAGAGAGATAACGCCTGGAAACTCTGTTAGTATTCGGTAATTCCGAGATTTACTCGAAAATTTCACAAAACTTGCTCCAGGAAATAGCTGTTTTTTTTAAACCCTTACAAGTTTTTGGAAAAAGTTGTCGTCATTTGGAATCTTAATAAAATTTGTAAGGTCTCTAGAGGATTACGTTTTGTCTTTTTTAATTTTTAGGCAAAATATGAAGTGTCAAAGTTCATACAAACTAGGAGATTTTTAGAGGTTTTTACTGGATTAGTTTTACACAAATTTAGAAATTGGTTTCTTTAGAAACCTAGATAATATCCACAAGATACTGTGTTTCCAAAATATCGAATGAAAAATGTGTAATAACGTCATAATCAGTTATGAGCGGTTGTATGAAAAACAGTGAAAATGTGAGTCGTGATGCACCACCTTAATAGATATTATGTAAGAACAGTGTAGACAGGTTAATATTGTATACAAAAGCACAATAAAAAAAAAAAAGTTTGTTGTAATAAGAAGTAATCTAAGAATTCATGGAGTCTAGTGTTCACACATTCACATTTTTTTGAAAAAAAGAGGAAAAATATAAATAATTACAACTATCAACAAAATGTTAACAAAATAAATTACTAACGAATTTAAGGTGATTGAAATCTAAATAATTTGAAAAAGAAGCTTTTAATGAAAATCGTTTTTTCATAGCAAGCTTTTATAGCTCGATATACCTATATAATGAATACTGATCAAGACGAATCATACGAGCCCAAACTCGATGGGGCTGTGTCGTTTAACTACCAAGTTCCTATAGCCATCTACCGATTCCATCATCAGACCAGCTCCTTTTCATAATAATTTTGCATTGTCATCTGATTTACACATGCATGCTAAATTTCAGCTCAATCAGTAATCGGGAAGTGGGTAGAATTAATTTTAAAATATTTGATGACAGACAAACATCGGGACAGGTGAAACTAAATAAAAGCTTCTATTATTGCAAAAGCAATGTAGCAGAATAATTTGTACCTAATATTTAACAGCTCAGATTATCAGTTATCATTTTATTTTGATAGGTAACTCACAAATAATCTCAAATTAACTGTAATATGAGATTATCTGTGAGTTGTAGACTGCTAGACGGCCTAAACTTCAAGAATAAGCCGAAATTGAATCTTTTAAAACTTTAGTTGCGGCTTTCATTTATAATTAGTTTGTAACAGAATCCTTTCAATTTAATTATTTTATGATACTTGTAATTCTACGTTATTTAATCAGGCTTTATTTCATTCAGTCAATCAAAACGTAGATCAAGATATTTGAGGCTTTAAAGTTCAGGTATAAGTTTCTACGTGGAATTTTGTCTATTTTAAGAAAATTAAAACTTGCTAGCGTGCATGTTTTCGTGGCCAGTCTTAAAGAAACCGTTCTTTTGTAGAAATAAAAACAATAAAGCTAGAACTACATTAGAACGACGCACACGTGTAACACGCCTGATTTGAACGTAGAACGACGTCGCGTGGCTTAGTTCAAGTGTAGCTCTATAAGTCTAGTTTCCATATAAAATGTATGGAGACCGACGCACCCAGATCGGCGTAAATACCACACGTGTGAGCAGTATAGTTCTAGCAGGTCCCAACAGACGTTGTCCACTCTAGCAAGAGCGGGAGCGGGACTTTTACGGACTAAAACTCACAGTGCTCAGTTGGTCTTTATTCCGAGGAGTACAGTACTTTCTTCTAACAGTTTTGCAGCTCTGGTCCCAAGCCCAAGTCGTCAATGGCGCGTAATGTTCATCACAGGAGCTCAGCAGAGTGGAAGGGGGTTTCGCTTCTGAAAGGAAAACCCGAAGTCCCGGAAAGCAAAAAATTACCATAAAGGAGTGGGTTTTATTTAGTAAATGTCTAACACACCCTCAGGCTCCGCCGCCCTAGAATGGTAGAAGTCATTGGATGATTTCCTACTTCAAAAAAAACTGAGGAAGAGGAGTATTTCTACCAAACAATCTTCTTATTTTTGATGCTTGCCCACCAAAAAATAAACAGAGTTAAAAGGCTTTTAAATTAAAATCGCTTCAAATCGACTAACTTGTAGGCAGGTGTACGACACAATTTCATACTTTCTAAAAGAAAATTTAAATAAAAAAACAAAATTAATCGCGAAACTCAATAACGAACTTGCACCGTGCGCCCAATCTTACGTTAAAATGACGAAGATACCAAAGTTTTTAGCCGAGTTTTTTCTGAAGGCAATTAAGGCTCTATAAGAAGACGAGGCAGATTGTTTTTAAATATCTTTAGTTTTACATAAACTCTTTAAGATAGTAAGTTTTTCAACCTTAATGGGTTAACTGAAAGTTTGATTAGATTTTCTTGTCATACTGAAGTGTCTGTTAAGGTGGTGCATCACGACACACATTTTCACTGCTTTTCATACAACCGCTCATAACTGATTATGACGTTATTACATATTTTTCATTAGATATTTTGGAAACACAGTATCTTGTGGATATTATCTAGGCTTCTATTGAATTCAATTTCTAAATTTGTGTGAAACTAATCCAGTAAAAACCTCTGAAAATCTCCTATTTTGTATGAATTTTGACACTTCATAATTTGCCTAATAATTAAAAAAGTCAAAAAAGTAAAACTATAGAAGCTTTGCAAATTTTATTAAGACTCTTAATGACGACAATTTTTTTCAAAAACTTTTAAGGGTTTAAAAAAAACAACTATTTCCTGGAGCAAGTTTTGTGAAATATTCGAGTAAATCTCGGAATTACCGAATACTAACAGAGTTTCCAGGCTTTATCTCTCTCTTTTTTAGGTAAATACTTTCGTTACGTTATAAAAATGAATCGCTAAATTTGTTGCTAACCTCAAAGTATTTGTACTTATTAAAAATTAGTGGTGTATACTTTCAAAGTTTATTTCACAAGATTCAAATAGTATTTTGATATACATAAAACTAAATAAATTGCAAAGACCAACAGTTAGTAGGAATCCAAGAACCACTTACCTGCAATCTAATCAGCATCGATTTCTTCAGTGACCATCCAACTTGCAAGCCCCACTTGTTCTAAAGTAAATACTGCACTTACTCAGAAGTACACTTTAATATGTAAAAGACTTTCTTTCATCTCTTTATATATAAAAGAGTGTGAAGAGTTTTACAGACATATTTAAGTTTAAGTCAGTAAAAGACTGCTCGCTCACCTCAAAACTCGCTCACCTCAAAACTCGCTCACCTCAAAAAAAAAAGTTTCTAAAATATTTTCCAATTAATTATATCATCACGCCACACCGCACTTGTCCTCACATAGGAAACAAATCTATTAATTCATGAATCCCCAAGCGACCACCGGTGGCCGCGCATCTATTGTCTTACTATTGTGTCTCTAATTGACGGTATCTGAAGGGTTAAAGTGAAATTCTAAGTCATCATCATCTTCCTGCCCTAGTCCCGTTTTATTTGGGGTCGGCGCAACACTTTTTTTTCTTTCATTCTGTCCTGTCACCCGTCACGCTATCACTAACTCCCGTTTCTTTCATATCACTTCTCACAAAATCCTTCCATCTTTTCTTTGGCCACCCTCTCTCTCTCCAACCATCCACATGTAAACTCATAACTTTTTTAGCAACATGCGTTTCATCCCTCCTTTTCATCATGATGTATAGATATTCGGGATGGCATTTTATTGAACACGCCCTTGAAGCCATTATGTATAAGAATAAATATTTGTTCAAAAGTTAATTTAATAAATAAGAGATTCTTTCAGAAAAGTAAAATAAAATAATAAAGAAAAACAACTCAATCTTACATGTTATTTGGGAATTTCCAATACAAATACAGTGTTTCATATTGTACGATTTCCTAGAACCAATTAGTGGTCTGAGCTTTACCGAATGTATATTCAAGTCTTTTCCAACTCTTCTATTGAAAAGTAATGGAAAGAGCAAAGTTTGATACAGAGAGAAAATGAATTGTGCTGTTACTTTTTTTTGCTTTTAGGGTAGTAGGTATTACTATACTATATTCCATTCTCTTCAGATCGGCCTGAATGGAGACGTCGTGTGCAACAGCACGTGCAGGCCTTTGAAGATAAGAGGAGTTTGGAATTGGACCGGAAGCGTTATGAACTCAAAGCTAGACCACCAACAGCTATAAATTATAATGTCGTTAATGGTGTCCTGACATGTCCACTTTGTGCTCGGAGTTTTTCGGCCAAGGTTGGATACGCAAGCCACACAAGGGCGCATAAGAGAGCAGCAGATCTGAGCTCACAACCACAATGAGAGGCCAAAGAATGCAGTCGCTGTGACCGAAATCGGCTAGATGGCATCATTATTTTTTTTTCATTTCCATTCTCTGCTTGGCAACAAGGTAATTATTTAACATTCATACAAATAAAAACAAGTTTTTAATGAAAATATTTTTTCATAGCAAGCTTTTATAGCGTGGTATAATACCTATATAGTTAATACTCGTCAAGACAAATCATACGAGCTCAAACTCGATGGGTTTGTGTCGTTCAACTACCATGTTCATATAGCAACCTTCCGGTTCCATCATCAGATCAGCTCCAGGTTATAATAATTTTGCATTTTCATCTGATTTACACATGCATGCAAAATTTCAGCTTAATCGGTAACCGGGAAGTGAGTCAAATTTAATTTGCCAGATTTGATTACAGACAAACATCGGGACAGGTGAAACTAAATGAAAACTTGTTATAACTAATATTAATTAGTTAGAAATAACTTTTTTTTTTGGTGGGTAAAAATTATCCTATTGACATCCCCCGCTCCATCCAAGGGCGGGGTATGTCATTGGTCATCTTACTTATACTTCTAGTGTCCATCTTAAAAACCTAAAAGAAGCAAAGGTGGTATAAAAACCTGTAACGTTACTGGGGCCAGTGTTATCTCCAAAAAGTAGCTCAGCCCCGGTATGAAAGGCAAGAAGGAGTCAGTAAGAGTCTGACATGCCCTCTCGCTCTACCCTACAACGGGAGAAGTCATTCGTTGATTTCGAACCTAAGAAAAATAAAAAACTTTTTACAAAAAAAAAAAAATTAAACCGACTTCAAAAAGTACAAAATAACTTTAATTTCGGAAGTCGGTGTTTCTATAATAGATACCTAATCTTGTCTCTTCGTTATTTAACACCGACTTCCGAAATTAAAGTTATTTTGTACTTTTTGAAGTCGGTTTAATTTTTTTTTGTAAAAAGTTTTTTATTTTTCACTTTTTAGTTATGGCAGCACCACTAAAAAGTACCTACCCTTCAGCTAAACATAAATTACCTTATAGCCAGAGTGCATCTCATAACGATTCTTATAATCCCAAATACGGTTATATTACATGAATTTTCCCCTTTTCTTTCAGTCAGTCATCGACTACACGTATAAACAAAGCAATTTTACTTGTTACGACAATTCTGCTATGATTCTATGAGGAGTTCTGCTCCATATCTTCGAAGTTCATGATCAGATCATAACAATATTTCTATGGGACCAACTTGGAAGCATAACCATTCAACCAAAAAAAAAATATTTAAAAATCGGTCCACAATTGACCGAAATATCGGTGAACATACATACAAAAAAAAAAAAAAACACACATTCAGCCGAACATAGAACCTCCTCCTTTTCGAAGTCGGTTAAAAAGGAAGTACTTCTATCGTCACCTAAAAACTTTAATCTAAGAAGGCGACCACCAAAAAATTGTATCTTGTTTTTCGTGATAAGACATTACTCCGACACTCCGACAGATGTTAGTGTCGCAATTTATGTCAGTAATATCCACACAAGTGACACTATAAAAATGAGGAATAAATTGGAACAAACGTAGTAATGAAATAGAGATATGAAATATTGTACCGTGGAATTAAATACAAGGAAAAAACCATGGAATAGTGGAGCGAATAGGTTTTAAGACAAGTGTGTGCCATAGTGACGCTGCCGCAAGAAACGCCCTGGGCGTTGAAAGTCACACCGTAGTCGAGGGCTTGTGGACGGTCAGTAATATGAAGCTCGCCGTCCGGTAAGGATCAAGCCCAATACACGACGCTTCAAAGAGATCAGTAAAATGGAAGGGGCTTAATACAGTCGATGCCTGCTAGAACTGCGAGATTGTTTGAAAGAATTAACGTGACCCTGGAAATCGAAAGGGCAACTGAAGGAACTGGTAAGGGTTTTAGTCAGTAAAAGTCTGACACCCTCTCGCTCCATCTAGACCAAGAGTAGTCATTTGATGATTCCCCTTCTAAAAGGAAAAGCATCCTCAAATGTGAGCTCCCATCTGTGAAGCTTTTCAAATACCAATCTACTTATTAAGTATCCCGATGCGCCCTAATCCTCAATCTTGATCAGGCTTTTTGCACCGATACAGGGAAAATCCTGATGCAAGATTACAACGTGTTGGCGAAATCAGGTTAATAAATCCATTTTCTGAGTTGGTTTCGATTTTTCTTCTCAGGGTATTCAGCTAGGAAACACCGACCTCATCTAGTTTGAACTGACGAAAAAATTCACTTGTAAAAGCGGTTTTAAAATAATTCATTTGCAAAATAAATATCGTTTATCATTTTTGCACTAGACAAGGTTGGCTGAAAAAGGTGTTTTATTGTAATAATCAAATAGTACACATGCATGTATATGTTTTATGCACTAAAAGCGCTAGAGCACATTGCTTTTTAACTACAAAAGAATATTCAGAATCATTTGTTTTTATTGTTGATAGGTTCGCGCTTGACCGCTATCTCACCTGATGGAAAGCGACGATGCGGTCGGCGATGGCGTGCGTTTACCTAGAAGTAACCTATTCACTCTTGACTTAAAGATTCCCGGGTTGTAGCCATTAGGAAACACAAATCACTCCTTAGCTGCCCGCAAAATGAATGTGTTTCTAAAACGTTTCGTGCTTATAAGTGGGAGGTCCACCATGGTCCGATGACGGAACGGATTAGGCGGGATTAGGCTATACAATTCTGACGCACACTCCTTGAAATGCAACTGGTAGAAAACCGACAGGCTAGCAACTCGGCGTCAATGCTCACGAGTTTGAAGCTCTCGACTCGACGAGAGTATCATTGCTAATGTTCAGCCGTATCAGTGATTTTAATAATTTACCTTTCAATATTATTCAGAAAAACAACTTTATCTGTCAAGATTACTAAGGTTTTAACTCAACAGCTTTACCTCAAATCCCTAAATCCACTTCCAAATCCTAATCCCAAATCTACCTAGTTACCTCTAAGAAAAACTGCCTCTGGAAAAACCGTTTCAAGCTTCAAGAGGCTTCCAATTTCCGCTAACACAAATCAATCCGTATAGCAAGACTTGGGCAAGTGAGGCAGTACATCCAAGGCACAAGTACGCGTGAAGACGTTTGCGGGCAGATAAGCGATATCGGCAGCCCATTTGCCGTATAGCTGATAATTTCCGCTGTGCGATGGCGTCATTTACCCTTCGAAGAGTTTGGGGTGGGTTGCTAGTGTGAGCGAGTCTTGGTAAAGGTTGAATAATACATCACGATGTTTTCTCTATAGTGTAAAACGGGGAATTCACTAGACAGATGTCTATTGTACCTTGCTAGTACAAGTTCTGCGATTGTTTATTTTGTGTGACGATATAGACTACAATTTCGAAGTTCAACCAGTTCCGCAAATATGTTTGTAGGTAATGCTATCTTGTGAATAGATGGCATGGATGATTACCTACTAGGACAACTACTGACCACCCAACGTAAGCGCAGTCTTGCGAACGACGAGCAATAGGTAGCTCGTCATCCGGCCATCCAGTAACCATCCGAACCGAACCTAAGTTGTCAATGGCGTAAAGTGTTCCATGTACGCCTCAAAGAGATGTCAGCAAAAGCGTAGGGCCGGCGGGGACGATGCTCGCTGGCACTTTGAGGAATTTCCGGAAAGGAAACCCGTGGTCCTAAAGCGCAAAGGCAATTGAAGGACACAGATGTGGATTACTCAGCAAAAGTCTAACATGTCTTCCCGCACCATCTTAGAGCGGGAAAAGTTATTGAATGTTTTTTTTTTTGTTTTTTTTTTTTTATGCCCCCTAGATGGCCAAAGCCGTCCATAATAGTCCTCTTTGCGAACGGTCTTGATCTTTAGGCTTCATTTCGCTCCACGTCATTCTGTTGTTTATCACTTCTGCCCCCTAGATGGAGCACGCATAGCTTTATATATAGCTGTATATTCGTTATTATAAGCTTGGTGTACGCCTGGTCACAGCTTACATACAAAACTATAAGACTCTGTTGATGTAGTGGCAACATTATACCGTCGTGTTGTTGTCACTTTGTCGACGCTATATCATATTTGGTTTAAATCTCTAAGATTTTAAATCCATCCTTAGGAAGATTTACTGCCTGAATATTAAATTTCTTCTCTAACAAAGGGACCACACCCAACGTCTTTAAAGCGACCACGCGTTTTGCTTTCCCACTACCACTTTCCTCACGATTTTCGACCTTAACCCCTTGATTTAAGTTTCTGAAACCTTCAGCATCACAATCCTCACATGAACTAGTATTTGAGTTAATATCTTGAACTGTCTCCAGCCATTACTGACTGTCAAAGTCATCGGTGAGCGTCTCGATATTTGGAAAAGATAGGTTGATAAAATCCTTAGTGGAAATTCAAAATAGACCCTCCTATACGGCCGTGGAGAACGCATGTTTCATAGATGTTTATCTCGTAAATTGTGGTGGTATTGGTGGTTTATCATGAATAATGACACTTTTAGTAGCTCGATCGGTTTCGGGATCACATAATGTGGTGAGGTTCAGTTGATATATTTTTTGGTCTTTTGTTAGAGAATTTTGTGCCATTATTTATAACTGCATAGTTTGCTTAAGTGGAGCTTATTTTTAGAAATTATGAACTATGGAATATTATATAACGCAAAGGACCGTTCATTTTGGCGGCACTTGGGAGAGGCCTTTGTCCAACAGTGGACGTCTTTCGGCTGAAATGATGATGATGATGAACTATGGCATTTGAAGAAAACGATTTTTGAATTCAGAAATTGAGAGTTGTGTTGATTGATGATCAGCTCATTTTGTCGTGTTCTGATTGGTCTGATTACTTTTTGAGCAACATATTTATGTTCCAACGTTATTCATTTGTTTTAGATTACTTAAAAAAGAAAAGACCGTCATGCACGGTGAAGATACTGTGATATTTAAAATCAAGAAAAAGTATTATACGTAATAATATATAATAACCACAAAAAGCCGCCACCTGCATATTTCCTGTAGGTTTCATACATTTTATATGGACTTGCCGCACACGCTTGACGCCGGTGATCGCTTCTTGTGACCCAAACCGGCAACTAAACATCATCTGCCGTCCGTTGGACCGTGTTGGACATAGGACTCCCCCAAGTGTCGCCACAATGATCGATCCTGTGCGTCCCGCATCCATCGGATTCCCGCAACCTTCACCAGGTCATCGATCCACCTTGTACGAGGCGGAAGGCCTCGCTGCGTCTTCAAGTACGCGCTTGGCACTCCAGAACCTTGCGCCCCCAACGGCCATCTGTTCTGCAAGCAATGTGCCCTGCCCATAGCCACTTAAATTTGGCGATTCTTCGTGCTATGTCGGCACTCTTGGTTCTCCAGCGGATATCCTCATTTCTGATTCGATCACGCAAGGAAACTCCGAGCATAGCCCTTTCCATTGCCCTTTGGGTGACTCTGAGGCTCAAAGTTTGAGCCTTCTGATGAGGCCTATTGTGAGCGACCACGTTTCGGCACCATACAAGTAAACGCCGTTACAAAATAACGATTAATTATATTCTAAAGGCTTTGACAGCTATGGCTTTAGTGATAATAATCAGAAATGTATTCAGGACATGATTTTGAAATTTTAGTGCCAATGGAGTTTCTTGCACGTCTCCATAGAGATCTATTCCTTGGAATGTGCAATTAGTTTCATACATCATGTAAGCTAGCTTTTTCCCGCAGCTTCGCCCGTGTACATAAAATATAGTCTATGTCACTCAGGAATAAAATAGCTTTCTATCGGTGAAAGAATTTTAGCAATCGGACCAGTACTTCCAGAGATTACCCCCTACATACAAACATTTTACATTTTTTTTCTGAATTACCGACTTTTTGATAATTCAAAAGTGCCTGTCAATGGTAGATATAATTATCATTATTATTATATCTAGCCCGTACTGTCCCACTGCTGGGCAAAGGCGTCCCTCCACTCCTTCCAATGGCGGTACGACTTGGATGTCTTCCTTGGGAATTGGAAAGAAGTGGAAATTAGAATAGAATTGGAATTGGATTGGAAGATAATATAATTATTTGAAAAAAAAAAATTAAGGGGTGGCGATGAAGTGAAATATGTTATAAGACACTATTTAAATTAAAGCAACTTCATTGGAGCCCTTACATAACAATATAAACGAATAAATTAGCCAATGGGTATTATTTTGAAGAGCCTTTTAGTAAAATATATATTTTAGCCTTTATTTGATTGGAAACTTAATTAACAGCTGGGTTTTAATTAATTATAATAAATCCGTAAAAGTCAGCCTTTCTGTTTACTAGTTTAATGAAATATTGAATGGTTGGAAGGTTCTAATTAAGTGTAGGTATTTGTTGAAAATATTAATTACGAATATTAAACCAATTTACTTGTTTGTTAAATATACAAAATAAAGCACAATATTTACTTATATTCGCATCCCGTTTTTAGGGTTGGCTGTCATGGTAAGGAACCCTTATAGTTTCATTATGTCCGTCTATCTGTTTGTCTGTCTGCGGTTTAGCGTCTGTTAGTACTAGATAGCTGTAATTTTGTATGGGTATATTGATATACCTATATTTTTATATGGAAAAACTTATTGTAAAATAAAATAAAAGGGAAACCATAGAGTGGACCTTGATGATGACTAATTCCATGGAAAACGCGATCAATTGAAACCGTGCACTAGTTCCTCACGTTTTATAATTGCCCATGTAGGCCAGTACGAAATAAATAACATTTAATTTTTTTATAAATTACGCTGCTATAGTGGTAAAATAAAATATTAATAAAAAAAATCAAGATATTTCTCCTAAATGTAATGAGGAGATGCAATAAGCATGGTGGACATCCCACCGAAACGTACAAAGCGTTTTGGGAATACATTCATTATGCGTACTGCTAAGGAGTGGAATTCCCTGCCGGAGTCTGTGTTTCCTGATAGCTATAACCTAGGGGTCTTTAAGTCGAGAGTGAATAGATTGCTTCTAAGCAAGCGTGTTCCATCGTCGCCCACATCATCGCTTACCATCAGGTGAGATAGTGGTCAAACGTGAGCTTATATATTATAAAAAAAAAAATGCGAAAATCTAGTTAAAACCTTAAAATAATAATAAAACAAATGCAAAATTTCTCTTTTCCTACAAAAAAGAGAATGTATTTCTTTTTTAGCATAACAACACGCTGTATACGCTTTCGTTATATTACGTGATGAAACGGATGGTGATCATTATTTTTCACTAGACTGCGACTTCTTTTTTCTCGCAGTTGGAAATGCCAAGTAAATATTTGGACCCGAGTAGTACTTTTAACATTTGCAGTAGATTTTTTAGCTACTTTTTCTGCGTAAAAGTCGATAATTCATCCAAGAGAACCCACAAAACGTTATGTCGTACTTCAAGTCATGGTATAAAAGTATTTATTAAAATTTATTCAGCGTTGTAGCGTGTTATTTAATAACTACATTTTAAAAATACCTACAGATTTTTGTAGGATATTTGTAAGATATAGTGAGCCAAAACCAGCGAATTGCAAAAAAAAAATTGAATCTTAGGTACTCGTATAACATAAAATATTATAAAATATAATTTTATTAGATTGGAATTAACACGTCTTTCTTTACAAATTAAGTTATAAATTACATCTTATTTGTTTTACATAGAAAACTTTAATGAACAGAAAAAAGATATTAAAGGTATACCTAGTATTATATAGTATTTATTTAAACTCAAAAAGGTTATCCTGTAAAATCATATTTAGGAGTTATGTCATCCTTGTCGCAAATTAGTAAGTCACTCATTTGCGATGAGTGACTTACTAAACTAAATATATGGTTTTGACCCAAATACGCAATGCAGCTACATTATGCATTATGCCTCTATTCCAGACTATTACCAATGGTCATCAGTTACAATAACAGAGCTATGGGGGCGTAATTAATTCCATAAGGACGTCTGCAACATGTCAGGGCGAATGCATTGCATTGCGACTTGTTGTATACTACGACTAAGCGGCTTGATACTTGACATACGGCTTCTTACTAGAACTTTAGCTGGAGTTTTGAACTTCTGGCTTTAAGGACATGTTGCTTTTGGAGTGTAGAGTTTGCGAGAATAATAGCAACATCTTTGTACTGTTATTAAAATGCATGAAATTACCCTTTTACATGAACTAAGAATCTGTACGTAAAGATGTATCAAGTTATTTTAAGCCAAACTTAAGGACAATGGACGCTTTTGTATGGATTTACTTACTTGGACGCTTATGAATCCAGAGATGTATGAAGTTATGTCAAGACAGACTTAAGCCAAGAAGTGAGAGCTTCGTTCACTAAAGGGTGGCCTCGATTTTTGTTTCGTAATATTAAAAGTTAAAGTTAAATTTTAGAAAATTGAAAACGAAATGTCTGATTCACATGATTGACTTATTATGATTTTAATATGGAATTTGCGACAACTAGATACAACACTGCGGAAAGCGTTCTTAGCCTTTTCTTTGCTGTGCTTCTCTTTAGGAGTAGGAATGAGCCGTAATACAAAACGTAGGCCCAGTTCAAATTGGTGGGCGTTACATATCATAGACTTATTGGTTCAAGGACTTATTTTTTGAGAGTAGTAATGATGACATAAGTTAAACAAAGTAAAGCACCTGCGTGAGTTTGAAGCTGCGATATACGTCTTGAGAGTCTGAACCATCACTACTTCAGTGGGAGGCCGTTACCCCATAGCAAAGGGCCCAATGGCTTTGGCGATCATTTCTATCAAAAAATCTACAAAGTTTACCGGACAAATCTAATATCAATTTTGCTTTTTCACCGGTCATCATTTTCAAGCTAATTCACGACAATAATGTCAAAACATCATCAAAACAACACCACAAGTATCAACATCATTAAATCCTGACATATCACGCTATGGAACGCGAAATCCCTAAAGCCTAATCGGTTCATTTGGCTGACATGTCATAATATATGACACAAACGAGTGCTATCTTCAACTTGATATATTAGGGGGCAATTAGGACCTTATTCCAACCTGTTAATGAGTTTAAGTAGCGTTTAAACCAAGGGCTGAAAAAGGGCAGGATAGGGGACTGAAAAGTACTTACGGTAACGCGTATGTAGGTTTGGTTTTATGAGACTAAAATGGTACTTAACTGAGTGAAGGTAGCGTATCTGATGTCAAATGCCAAGTGGATTTATATGAACGTATGTGGAGCAGGGTGTAAAGCCCCACAGCCTCTATTGAAAAAGGACAGCTACTACCTGAAGATTTTTAAGTCGACAGAGTAGGTTACTTCTAGGCAAGCGTGCTTCATCGTCGACTACATCGCCATCGTCGGTTTCTATCAGGTGATATAATAAAAAAGAAGGATCTTCCAACCACATCATTGTTGGTAATAGTTGTTGCCAGACTGCTGTATACTCGTATGTTGCGAAGAGTACGATAAAATGGTGTTCTTAAATTTTCTTTCTACTAGCTAGTCCACAGACTAGCTTCGTACCTACTACGAAACAATACTGTAATGAAAAAGTTCAAGATGTTTTTGATTGATACCTTTTTATAATTATTTATTCACTCATGCGAGAATTTACTTAAATAACTTGAAACTACTTACTTACTTATACTAAAACCTAAATAAATACATAACGTACATAAATAAAATACAAAAACACAAAGTACACTCAGGCGTCTAAGTACTCCTTCACATCGCTGTCATCCGGGAATGTGCCCAGAAGACTGGCAGCATTACCACGTTGGATGGCAATGCTAATTCTTTGAGCGAAGAACGAGCCCGCCCTCTGGTCACGCAAGGTGTCGATCAGTCGGCGAAAAATGTATGATTGACATTATTATAGACTTGCAGTTCAAAAATTATTACAACCTAGCAACTTGTTTTTGTCTCTGTCACTCTTTCATTCAAACCAGTAACTTTATGAGAAAAACTAATAAGTTGCGGAGACAAAAACCTCTTGCTTTAGCACCTACTAGTGCATAATTTGTATTTAGCCAAAATATACTAGCACTAAAAGTGTAAAATTAAAGAAATATACTACTGATTTCATTTGAAAAAAACAGACGACAATTTTTAGTGCCTTTTCCGTAATGATCTTTATAGATCCCTAAGCTATCGACTTGAAATTAATATTATTGTAAGCTTAAATTATAATTTATGAACATTCGAAACACTTTAACTGAGTACCTATGTTTATGTGTTTAATGTAGTTACAGGTAGGTATAGCTTTCTTCTAAGTAAGCGCGTTCCATCGTCGACCGCATCGTCGCTTTCCATCAGGTGAGATAGCGGTCAAGCGCAAACCTATCAATAATTATAATAAAAAAGCGGTACTCGTAACATTTATGTTTGTGATTGTCAACATTTTTAGTTTTTGTTAATTTATGTGCTTATTTTTGTAATTTTATTGTGCTTTTGTATATTACTTGTTTGTTTTTCTGTGTGCATCAAATAAATGCTTTATCTTTCTATCTTTTACTTAAAAATATATAAAGATCCAGGACGAGCACAAAAGTACTGCTTATTTCAATGGAAACTTCCAGCAGAGCTGCGACAGGTGATTTGGAAGGCAACTGTAATATAATAATATAAGACAGATTTAAACTTAAAATGTTTGTGCTATTTATCTGAGTCTATCTCAGTATCGTATCGGCGTTCGTACGAGGTGACCGCGTCCGTTAACTAATTAGTTTGTTTACGTCGAAGGTTTAACGCGCCGCGCTCGACACACCGAGCGACGGCCGCCTGTTTGTACCGATAGGTTCACCTACGGGCACCGGTCGGGCTAATAGCAAAATGGATGAGATTACTGCCGAGCAGGAGATAACATATTCAGTCGATGTGATGAGTGACCCACGTGTATCCTATGAACATGAAATGGAGGGAGAGAATGAATACCAGCAGGAGATTTTACACGAAGTGTACGAAAATAGTGCAGAGAGAAGACCAAATAAGAGAGACAGAGAAGATGAGGAAGAGGGATGGACGGAGGTTGGAAGGAACAAAGGCAAAAAATATAAAGGGGAAAAAATTGAAATTTACATTTCATCTAAAGATAGAATGCCCAAACAGTTTGCGCTAGCCAAAATATTTAAAAACGAGGGAATAATGAATATTGAAAAAATCAGATATATAAACCCTTACAAGATCCGGGTTGATATGAATAACGAAAATAGTGCTGCGTTACTGGAAAAAAGCAAGGAAGTAATGGACAAAGGTTGGAGAGTTCAAAGGGCTATGGAAGTCAATATGTCCTACGGTGTAATCAGAGACGTGGACACAGATCTGTCCGACGAAGAAATGCTGAACCTCATTAAATGTTCGGAACCCGCTCAACTGGTGTCCGTCCAAAGACTCATGCGCAGAAACGCAGAGGGGGAAGGTTGGACGCCCAGTGAGTCGGTGCGCCTTTGCTTTAAAGGATCATTCCGCCCAGCACATATTTCCGTAGATGGACTACGTATACGAGTGGAACAATATACCTTCCCAGTGACCCAGTGCTCACGCTGCTGGAAGCTGGGACATTCCAAAAAAAGATGCCCGTCAGCCAAAGTCGTATGCCCAAAATGCAGTGAGAACCATGACAATTGTGACACAACTCTATTTACATGCACCAACTGTAATGGTCTGCATATGGCTTTGGTTCGGTCCTGCCCAGCATACATAAAAGAGAAGAGGTTGAGGGAGCTAATGGCCGAGTTTAACTGCACGTATCGACGCGCTTTGACGCTATATATCCCAGCCAACGAAACCAAACCAGGCGAACGGTCCAGAACTGCAACTGAGGTGAAAGATATATCTGCCACACAGAATGGGAAACTGTCATTTTCGGCTTGTTTACAACAACACCGTACAGAGGTAGCAGTGCCATTGCAGGCGCCCACGACTAGCAGTCAACACGTGAGTGTTCAGAAAGACACATCAAAACTTCACAAACAAAAACGATCTAAGAAGCCTAATGAAGTGGAGATGGATGATCAAGCTGAAACGGCCTATAGTCAAGATGTATTAAATGAAGAGAAGAATAAGACGAGAGAAGTACAATTCAGTGAGCTCCTATGTAGGCTGAAAGAAATTTTATTTTTAAAAGGAGAATCAGTACATCAAAAGATACAACGCTGTATAAAATGTTGTGTTCAGTGGTTTATTTTAGTGCTAGTAGAAAATATCTCGGATTGGCCAATATTAAAAGTTATATTAGATTATTTCGGTTACAATGAATAGTAAGACTAATTATCCCTTAAGACTGAATATTATTCAATGGAATGCACAAAGCGTTCGCCCTAAGTCATTAGCATTAGAGCATATATTATTACAAGAAAATATTCACATTGCGGCACTGAGTGAAACGTGGCTGGAACCTGATAGTGTCTTTAAGTTAAGTGGATATAAAATATTCCGTAAAGATAGACAGGACTCGTATGGTGGAGTAGCGTTACTGATTCACAGATCAATAGAAGCTTGTCTATATGTTTTGAGAAGTAGTAACCCAGATATTGAAGTAGTGATGGTCAAAATAAACAATTGTGATTTTATTGATTATGTAATTTCTGTTTACTGTGCGCCGTCAGCGCGCTCCAGCCAACCAGACTGGGAAAATCTCTTTAATAGCGTAGACAAAAAAGCTATCATATTAGGCGATTTTAACGCTCACCATACGAACTGGTCCTGTAAAACAGACACGCGAGGCTCCCAAATCTATGATGCCCTTTTGGAAAGCAATTTTGTAATTTTGAATGATTGTAAAAACTCCACACGTATCAAATTAGTAAACAATCAACTTCAAACTTCTTCACCTGACATAACATTGGCTACATCTGACATCGCGATAAGATTAAACTGGACCACTACTAATGAAAACTTGGGCAGCGACCATCTCATTATTAAGGTAACTACACATATAAATAGCAATCCAGATTACATAATCTCGCGACGTAATTATAAGAAAGCAGACTGGTTATCCTACCGAGATTTGTTAGAAGTCCTGTTCAAAGACTTCGTATTTTGTGAAGATAACGTTCAAAAAACTTATGACTCATTCGTAAGGTGTTTGAATATAGCTGCAGATCGCTACATACCATATTATAAAATAAACCGCAATCCAAGCAACAAGTTCTCACCTAAACCGTACTGGAACGCAACCCTGTCTAAATGTGTAGCTGAGAGGCGACTAGCACTATCGGAATTTCGACGAAACCCTAATCCTAATAATTTGATAAAATTGCAAAACAAAATAAAAAACTCTCAAAAATTAATCCGTCAAGCTCGCGATAAATCCTGGCAGGAGTTTTGTTCGTCTTTGGATGGTACTATTACTCAGAAAGAAATGTGGCGCAAACTCAAATGGCTAAAAGGTTATAACGTGCCCCGCTCCCACGTAGACAAAGAAAGAGCTAATGACCTATTAGGTAGTTTGACTCCTGACTATGTACTTCCTAATGACCCCAACTTTGCTCCCGATAAAACGAGTTTAGATATTTTGATTACGATGCAGGAATTACACACTTGTATACGCCATAAAGACACCGCGCCAGGTAGTGACAGAATATCTTATTCTATGATATATAATTTACCTAACAGTGGAAAAAACATCCTATTAAAGTTATACAACATTTGCTACGCACAGAGTTTTGTCCCCACTCAGTGGCGAGATATTACTATCATTCCGATTCCAAAACCAGGTCGTAACCCTCAGTCTCCTGGATCCTTGCGACCTATAGCGATGATATCGTGCATTTGTAAAACCTTTCACAACATTTTAATAAAACGCTTGGAGTGGTACACTGAGAAAAACAATATTTTGTCACCCAACACATCAGGATTTAGAAAATATCACTCAACATTAGACAATTTAACAAGCTTGGTGTCAACAATTCAAAACGGTTTCTCATATAATCAGTTAACTATAGGTGCATTTATAGATATCGACAATGCGTACAATAACGTAGATACAAAAAGCTTAATGGGTATTATGCAACAGGCAGGAGTTAGTTCCTTGATGTGTAGGTATTTGTGGTTTTTTTTAAAAGAAAGATACTTAAGAATGCAGGTAGACACAGATTCATTTTGCAGATATACGTGCCGCGGTTTAGCTCAAGGTGACCCGTTTTCGCCATTGCTTTTTAATTTAGCTACCAGCAAGATTTGCAACAATATCAATAATGTTTGTATTTCTCAGTATGCGGACGATTTCGTAATGTACATTAACTGTGATAACGCGCTAGAAGGACAAAAACAGATTCAGTTAGGTTTAAATAAATTCATTGATTTACTTTCTAAAATTGGGTTAGATATTTCATCTACAAAGAGCAAAATATGTGTTTTTAAAAGAGGTTTTCGTAGTGAATATGTTGATATTGTTGTAAATGGAACAACATTAGAAGTAGTTGATAACGTGAAATATTTGGGACTATGGTTAGATAGATCTTTGCGATGGGCAAAGCACATCAACGAATTAACCCTTCAGATACCGTCAATTAGAGACACAATAGTAAGACAATAGATGCGCGGCCACCGGTGGTCGCTTGGGGATTCATGAATTAAGAGGTAAAAGTCTGAGGTTATTAAATGTGTTTAAAGCGATGGCGGGTGCAGGGTGGGGAACTCATCCGAATGTCCTGAGACGAGTCTACATATCTATGATTCGAAGTAGGTTGGATTATGCCAGTGCGCTGTATGATAGCAGTTGTAAAACACACTTGGGCAAACTGGACAAAATACAAAATCAGTGCATGCGTATTATCGGTGGATTTATTAAAAGCACGGCAATACATGTCATGGAATGTGAGCTCCATCTTCAGCCACTGTGTACTCGTAGGTATTATCTCGCGGGCAAGTTTTGGTTTAGATGTAAATCCTTTCCTGGTAACGGAATCATTAACATTTTGGTAAATCTGAGCAATAATTGCCATAATATTTATTGGAGGTGCAAGAAAAAACCTCTATTAGTTGTAATTCACGATACTTTTAAAAATACCTTAGTTCATTCAACAATTCAGTTAGAAATGTTTTCGTTGGACATATGGGTTAGTGGGATAGATCTTTCTTTAGTATTGGAACCAGAAATCAAAACCATTTGCAAACCGAAACACAAATATAAACCTGGCGAGTTGCAACAGATTTGCAATTAATTTTTGATAAACTAAGGAACGCAAATAAAATAGTTAAAATTCAATGGGTGCCTTCGCATGAGGGCATAATAGGAAATGAGGAGGCTGATCGTATGGCCAGGGAAGCTAGTTTTAATGGAATACCATTCACCTGCTTACCCTTATTTACGGATTGTTTGTATTTGGTTAGGGATAAGTGTACAGAGATGTGGAGAGAGTATTTTGACGAGAGGTCATTATGCAAAGGTATTTGGTATAAAACCATACAGCCTCGCCTGTCACGTGCACCGTGGTTTTCCGAGTCAGTTTTGTCGAGAACAGACATTGTAACTGCCCTAAGACTTCGCTCCGGGCACATCCCGCTAAACAAATTCGCCTTTCTAATGGGCAAATCTAACTCACCAAATTGTACCGAGTGTGACGTAGTTGAAGATGTATACCATGTGGTGGCCGAATGTGCCCGGAATGAGGCTGAAAGGGTCAACTTAATGCTCGAATATGACTTAAATCTACGGGAATTGGGCGTGTGCAATTTGGTTCTTGCCCGCCCTCTATCGGATGTAGCAAAGATTATTTATAAATTAGTTAAATTAGCAATTGTACGTAGAAAGTAACTTAATTAATTTAATTTTTTTTATTGTGATGCCTATGAGGGTGGCCTGATCAAACCCTCCATAATTTAAATAAAGATTAAAAAAAAAAAAATCTGAGTCTATCTAATAAATATAGCTTAAGTAGATGTTATTCAAGCAATGTAAAAAAATAAACCTAATATTATATACCTTTTTTTTTCAAGTTATATATTCAATTGTATTTCATATTTTGTGACCGCAAAAATTTAAGAACCTTGTTTGAGTAGATGTCGTTTAAGTTAAGATTGTAAGAAAGCAGAATCCATTTGACGACCAAAAAAAAATCTTCCGGAAGGTTGTTCAGTTTCGTCTACTGAGCAAGCCCTTAAAGTTTGCGGAGGGCTATCCCTTACACCTTGTGTAAGTTGTATTGCTCCACCTTTCTCTCTTAACACATCATGGTATGGACCTCAGGAACTTTTCCCCACCAAAAAAAAAACAATTTTACTCGACTTTGATCGGTTATTCCATTTCAAAACGTTATTCCAAACTGTCATGGCGTTGAATTCTGCTACGTTAGCTTAAATGAGCACTATTAAGTGAACTGCGTCCATTGCTGGTTGAGTGCGGTGAACGCGGAACGACGAGGTAACACACGGCAGCGGAACTAATACTAGCTCGGATTTACAGGCCGGTTTGAAGTAGAGGCTGAAGCGTGTTTGATTGTGGGATTTTATTTTCTACCTAATTTTTTTGTTAATAGTTTTGTTTGAATGAAATCTAGAACCAAATGAAATTGTTTAATTCATTAAACCCCAAGCGAACGCCGACGAACGCGCACCCATGGTCTTTCTATTGTGTCTCTAATTATCACGATTGAAGAGTTAATTTGTGTAGGTTTTTTTGAGGTTCGAAGAGTTGCCAAACTTAAGAGGCAGTGAGTAGGGCCCATTGCTCTCAGAAAAGATAAAAAAAAACCTGTTTATCAGTAAAAAAATACCTGTTCAAAAAAACCTGCTTAACAGTTGAAAAATACCTATTTATCAGTTAATAATACCTGTTCATTAGTTAAAAAACCTGTTTATCAGTTAAAAAACCTGTTTATCAGTTGAAAAATATTTGTTTATCAGTTAAAAAGTACCTGTATTCCAACTTACTTAACAAAATCGCTCTACGTTTAAAAATTACATCGTTTACATCACAGCTATTCAAAGCCGAGCGTGTGCGAAGGTTCCAACAGCGACATCACTCAGTTCGAAGCTCGTTCAATGCTTTACGTACACACCAGACTGTTTGCGATTGACAGGGGTTTGGGTCGAGATACGTAATGAGGGCTAGCGTTTTTGTACTCACCAGTCGGCGCCACTGGAGTGTAAGGTCCTGAAGAACGTTTAAAAGTTGTTATTACGTGCACGGATGGAAAGTTTGAATGTAAATCATTGCTATAGTGTAGATATAGTGTAATATTAAAGGTAAAACTACACTACGCACACGTGTGCCACGTACGCTCAGGGCGTGTTGATCTCTGCACAATTTATATGAAAACTAGCTTTTACCCGCGGTTTCGCTCGCGTTTATTAGCCTATGTCCGTCTCCAGGGTTCCAACTATCTCTGTACCAAAATTCATCAAAATCGGTTTTGCCATTTAGGCGTGAAGACGTAACAAACAAACTCACTTTCGCTTTTATAATATTAGTAAGGACTAGACTAGTAGAGCTACACTAGATCTACGCCACGCGACATAGTTTAACGTACAAATCAAGCGTTGTTCATGGCTGCGTCGGGCTTATGTAGTTCTAGCTTGATAGAGACGCAGAATTTCACAGTCTAATTTCGTTTGAAAAAAAACCCTCTTTTATTGGTTGGTAGAACCATCATATTAATATCCTTACTAATATTATAAAAGCGAAAGTGAGTTTGTATGTTTGTTTGTTACGTCTTCACGCACTTTGTACTTTCTTAATGGTAAAACTCATTTTATTGAAACTTGGTACACGGATAGACCATATCCTGGAATAGGACATAGGATACTTTTTATCCCCGAAAGTATGTCCTTTTGGGATAATTTTCTGCTATCACGCGGGCGAGGCCGCCGGGAGCAGCTAGTCCGCCATAATTATTCGGTTATAGCAAAATGTTTCTTTGCCCTTTAAGTGACTTTAAGCCTCCTGATGAAGCCCATTGTAAGCGACCACATTTCAGTGCCATGTCATCACTGGCAATATGCGCTGATCAAGTGTTCATATCAAAGCAGAGTTTTGGCTGTAGGGTGTCGTGTATCGACGATTTCGTGGAAGGATACCGACTTCGTACACACATTCTCCCTGAGGACATGGTGGAGCATATGGTGGAGGTGTGCCCCGCTTATAGTTTGATGCTATCTAAGATCGAAATTCTTAGGGTACTTCCTGTTGACCCAAAATCCTGACATTTAGCACAAAGCAAGGTCTTATAGCACAGGTATAGGAATAAATCTGAAAAAAGTAAATTTGTTGTTACCTACGTCACAAAAAAAAAAATGTTTTGCTATTCGGAAAAAAATCGGGAATTTTGTTTGCACGGAACCCTCAGTGCGCGAGTCCGACTCGCACTTGCCCATTTTTTTTTTATTCATAAAAATGCTCACAATTGTGACAATCTTAAAATATTAAGTCCGACAAGAACAATACTGACGTAAATAGGTTTCCCTCAAAACCAGACGTTTAAATGTCAGCACCCACAAACATTCCCGGGTAAGTTGCAAACGTGGGAGGATTCGTTTCACCGCCAGACAGCTTATAAGTCGACTTATTTTGTATTTCCGTGACGAACTGGAATTATTTTAAAACGGACTTATTTCATTATTCTTTCTAAAAGGTCACTTTAATATTATTTTAGTTAAGAGTGTTTTTATACTTCAAACATGGTGATGGCTGTTGAGGCCGAAAGGTTCTGGAGTGGCGACCGCGTACTGGAAGATGCAGCGTTAGAAGGCCTCTTAGAACGATGACTTGGTGAAGGTTGCGGAAAACCGATGGATGCGAGACGTATAGGAACGTTCGTTGTGTCGACGCCTGGGGGAGGCCTATGTCTAACAGTGGACGTATATCGGCTGAAATGATGATGATGATACTTAAAACATAAACTCCCAACCGTATATTATACCAGTACAGGTATAGTGTTTAGTTTTTTGTCATTCAGAAAGGTCAAATTAATCCTAAATTATTCATAAGCTAGCTTTTGCCCGCAGCTTTGCCCGCGTACATAAAATATACACTGTGTTACTCATGAATAAAGCTGCTTTCTATCGGTGAAAAAATTTTAGCAATGGATCAATATTTTTAGGGATTGGACATGCGACGTGTAGTAGTTAGTGGCCCTTACTGCTATGCCACTATATTCGATTCCCACCCAGGGTAAATATTTGTGTGACCATGATCATAAGTTATGTGTTTGGGTGTAATCCTTACTAATATTATAAAAGCGAAAGTGAGTTTGTTTGTTTGTTTGTTACGTCTTCACGCCTAAATGGCAAAACCGATTTTGATGAAACTTGGTACACTGATAGATCACGTCCTGGAATAGGACATAGGATACTTTTTATACCGGAAGTATATTTCCTTGGGATAATTTTCTGCTATCACGCGGACGAAGCCGCTGGGAGCAGCTAGTTTATCTATAATTTATTTGTAGTTAGAAATATTTAAGTACCTATGTTTATCAGTTGTCTAGTATTCATAACACAAGCTCTACTTAGCTTGAGACTAGACGGCGTTGTGTGATATTATATTATTATCACATGTCTTTGAATTTTCGGTTCTAGGACATGTCGGTTTCCTCACGATGTTTTCCTTCACCCGCACTGAGTCCGCGTGGTGGATTACGGCCCGTTTCCTCTCCTAGAGAGGAAGCCTAAGACCCAGGCTGACTATGCTATGCTATATTATTATCGTCTGCAGCCAGGGAGGCTGGTCGGTACAGGGACGTGAAACTTGTCTCTGCCTCACTAAATATAACCCCTGACTTTTCTGTTTCACAAAAACTGTCAATTAGTTGTCTTATTATTTAAAGAGGGCACGTTCATTAATTATTTCATCCCTTGCTGTCTATTTTTACGAGTTGCAGTAAACGTAGGTAGAATTTTAATTCCTTTGTAGGTTCTTTCTAGTTGGTGTTTTTTATTTGAGAAAAACGTATTCTTCTCAAGTTAAAAAACATTCTAATTAAGTGAACGTTAATTACCTACATTCTGTGTTATTTACTTAAAAAAAAGAAAACTACATAATCAATAATGATTGGTTGTCTTTTTATTTGAAACTTTTTGCCAGCAAAACAAAAATGTATATTGCTATTTATCTATTTGAGGTCAATTGATCTCAGACATACGAACCAAATTGCAAATTCAAGGTTTAATCATTCCGTGGGCTTGTAGATGACAAGCAATGGGTAGCTCCTCGTGTGACCGTCCTAAAAAGATATCAGCAAAATTGAAGGGACGCGTCTTTCAATCATCATCAGCCTTTTTAATGTTCCCACTGCTGGGACTCAGGTCTCTTCTCTAGGAGAAGGAATGGGCCGTAATCCACCACGCTGGCCCAGTGTGGGTTGGTGAATGTCACACGTCTTCGCATTTTTGGTTCTAAGACATGCCGTTTTCCTCACGATGTTTTCCTTCACCGTTTTGAGAGCAGTGGTAATTGGGTACGCCACAATTATGGCGGTAAGTCTTTGAGGCGTGGCTGGAAAGACCTCTCGGCGTCCTTACCTTCCGCATGACGCAGGTCCTCACCGCCATAAAAGCTTGTAAAAAAATCTTAACCTTGGTAAAAATATAAATCTATGCCATACCATCCCGGTATGCGCAGGCCCTTTATATATAGTTATATGGACCCCAACCAGCTTATCAAGTATCTACGTGGCTTACAAACATTTAACACTAAGCTGCTCTCAACTAAGTGAATAGTACTCGAAGCGTAAGTGATTTAGTTACGACTTACATCCATTTCGACCGCATGGATTTGTAGATAGACGGCGGCGTATTGATTAAAACTAATTTAGTATTCGAATATCGAATTCGAAATACGTTTTGGGAACACATTCATTGCACGTTCGACCTATCAGCCTTTTAATGTTCCCACTGCTGGGACTCAAACCTTACGGCCCATTCCTTCTCTAGGAGGAGGAATGGGCCGTAATCCACCACGCGGGCCCAGTGCGGGTTGGCGAATGTCACATTTCTTCGAATTTTAGGTTCTAGGATATGCCGATTTCCTCACCATGTTTTCTTTCACCGTTTTGAGAGCAGTGGTGATGAAATAAATTACACAAAGTGATGCGCCTAACTGGGTTTAAATCCTCAACCTTCAACTCGTAAGTCGGGGCCGTTACCACTCGGCCACCACTGCTACTAACAATAAGCCTAACACCAGAAATGACACGAAATCGCCTAGAATGGCGTAACAGTATCAGGTGGGTTGACCCTTTTTTTTTTTTTTGTCGACGGGGAAAATCATCTTTGACGAAACCCGCTCTTGGGTGGAGCGGGAGACAGTGTCAGACTCTTACTGACTAAAAACCCCGCGCCGTTCCTTCTAGCCTTCATACCGGGGCACGCGCTCCCTTTCGGACAACCCTGTCCCCAGTAGGCTTCGACCCAGCTGGGCCCCTCCTGCTGCTGACAACTCCTTGAGGCGCGCGGGAACAGTGCGCGCCGAGGTGGGTTGACCCCAAATCCTTACTAATATTATAAAAGCGAAAGTGAGTTTGTTTGTTACGTCTTCACGCCTCAATGGCAAAACCGATTTTTTATGAAACTTGGTACACGGATAGACCATGTCCTGGAATAGGACATAGGATACTTTTTATCCCGGAAGTATGTTCCCTTGGGATATTTTCTGTTATCACGCGGGCTAAGCCGCTGGGAGCAGCTAGTATGTAACAAGCCAGGAGATTGATTGATTGATTGTATGTACAGTTTAGGAGTGGAACTCCAAGTCAGAGTCAGAGTTTCCTGATGGTCATATAAGCAAAACGGATGTTCCTGATGTCAGGAAAACTGCAGGGCCGAAGTCTTCTGGGGCCATTGGTTGTCTTCCGATAGGAAACCCTTGGTCCTGGAACGCAAAGGCAAATAAGGATTATAGGTGTTGTTTTAGTGAGTAAAGCATGACGCGTCCCACTCCACCTTGGAGCAGGAAGAGTCGTTGGAAGTTTTCCCACCTTAAAAGGCACAAGGAAGATAAAAATATTACTGCGTAATTGCCCACCCTCGAGTACGAATTCGTAACTGTGTCGGCAAATCATTTTATTTTACAGTACGATTTTGTTACTAATGTTAAGCATTTAATACGACTAATTTTGAGCTACGCAAATTACGTCATGTATTCTTACGTCTCATCTTCTTCTCTTATGTTTAGTTATACTTTTTTATCTACACTAATATAATAAAAGAAGTAAAGTTTGTTTTTATGATTTTTTGTTTGCAGGAAGTAATCTCTGAAAATACCTACTGGTCCGACATCTAAATTTTTTTCACCATAAGGTGCTTTATACCTGAATGACAAGTTTTATTTAATGTCCGCGGGCGATGCCACTGGCAAAAACTAGTTATGTATTAAATTTTTAAATATGTTATTTTGTTTAGGTATAGGATATTTGCCTGCAACAGAAGCATGAAACTATACACCAGGTTCAGTCCGGACGGCGAGTTACTCATAGCTCGTCGTCCTCAAATCCGTGTCTACAGTATTATGTCTATCTGTGTATACTGTATACAAACCGAAGATATGATGTATCCCTTTAACCCAAACACAGTACCCAAGTAAGTCGACACACAACTTACTCGACACACACAATATAAATTAGGAGGTCTCCTCACATGATCATTGATCAGTAGCCAACGGGTTAGTTAGCTAGCAGCTCATTGGCGCACTTACTACATGTAATAACGGTAACGCACGGTAACTCTCCGTGTGTTCCGCGGAGATAACGAGTGTAAACAGACTATTAATTGTGAGATAGTGGAGGGCGGGGCGGCGAGCATGCTGTCGAACAAAATTATTGGCAGTTAAAATGTATTATTGCGTTTTGTTAGTCTACTTTTGTATCTCGTTGAAGCATTAAGGTTTTTTTTTATCTTTAATAGGCCTCGCCAGTAAGCATTAATGTTTCGCAGGAGACGGCCGCTGCACATTCCTCCTCACCCCGGACCATGGCCTGCTCCAAGGGGGCGCGACAGGTCGCCGCTAGCGATCGCCTCCACGAAATCTCGGCGGTGCTCCGCCCAAGTGGGTTACACCAACATATACCCAACACCCGAGCATTTCTTCTGCATGAATCAGATGTAGGAACCTCCCGAACTTACCATGTTCGGTGAGGACCTGCGTCATGCGAAAGGTAAGAACGCCACGACGTCTCTTTTGCCACTCGTAAATAAGGGACTTACTGCCACGGTTATAGCGTGCGCAATATGGTCGATGATGAAACACGTTTGACTATAATTAATCACTCTAGAAAAAAACGCAGTGTTTTTATTTATTTAGAACACCATTAAAATATACACAAAATTAAACCATAACAAATGGCTCTTTTACTAAGTACAACTTTTTTCTTTTACTAAGTGATTTTTTTTTTATTGATATAAACTAGTGCATGACGGCGATCCCACCTGATGTATAAACGCAGATCTACGCGCGACACAATGGCTTTTTAATTGTGCATATTGTGCTTTTTAATTCGGCATACGAAAGGTTAAGCAGTGATGCAATCTCTGATGGTATACGCCTGGCACTAGTTTATGAGCCTATTCACTCTTGCCTTGAAGACACTCAAATTATAATCGGACGTGAATGCCGCAGCAGGCCGCTAGTTATATTGGGTTTTCATGAAAGTATAAAACGTTTTCAAATAGAAAAAATGATTAAATAGTCAAGTAAAGTAAATTCATATATTTCTCAACATGGCTGGTAATTTCATGAAAAAAAAAAAACAATAATGAAGATAATTAAAGGTTTTCTGCTGTCGATTCTTTCAAACTGTGTGTAGTTTTCATAACTAGCGTTCTCACACATATAACGGAATATTCATTAGCATACTCGTAGTATATTGCAAACAGCTGCAAAACGTAAAGTGTGAACAGATATTATATGGGTTTTATGATATTTGATCAACGAGCCATTGGGTTGGAAATGGTTTATGGGTGAAAACATTTGTCGTAACAATATTCAGGGTTATCACAGGGACGATTGTTTGAAAAAGAATCTGAATCATTAAAATATTGCCATATCAATATCTATTACTTCCTAGACTGTGTGAGTAAAGGTGGCCTAGCGGTAATTGGTCCGGATCCTAAAATTACGAGATTGTAAATCGCGGGTTCAAACCCACCACAGGCGTATTACTTTGCGAAATGTATTTCATCACCACTTCTCTGTGAACAGGGAAGGAATATCCTAAAATCAAAAATTCGAAGACATGACATTTGACGTCTACTAATCCGCTCTGGGCCCTCGTGTTGGATTACGAACCGTTCCTTCTCCAAAAGAAGAGGCCTGAGCAGGACTTTGGCAGGGCCATAGACCTTATATAATTCTTGGTAACGAATCCACTGAAGCCTCTAAAAACTATAGCCATACCTTTATAACTATATCTATATATATCTATATATGTATGTAGTTGCCCATGGATCGCAATAGTTTTTTACCAACTGGAGGTTATCCTCGGGTAAATTAGCACCCCAGGAATAATCATCAGCTGGTACTAACTTCCATGATAAGTGTTTAAAGAGCCGAGTTGCGAGTTAGCTTCGGTCCTGAGACAATAAATATATACACAATCATAATCTTATTACAATTTTCACTTGAGGAAACATTGTTTCAGTTACGCTATTAATATCGCTACTAATAATGCTTAGGCTGATATAATTCCAATTTCTAAATAACGGCGACTGAATAATTTTCGTTTTGTCCTAGTTATCGGACTCTAACAAACTCAAAAGAAATTGGAGTAATTAAAACGAACTAGTAAAACAAAGGAATATTATGGAAAGAGTACAAAGTTCCACTTAGCTAATTAAACAGGCTACTAATTGGCAGAACAATACATTCTGACAGCACAAAATAAACTTAATTACTTTACGTCTTTATTGCAATACTGTGTTATAATTTTGCTATATTATACTGACGAGAATGGATAAAGTGAGAAATGAGTATATTAGAGGAAGTTTGAAAGTGGCGCCAGTGACTGAAAAGTTGAAAGGAAATCGTTTGTTTTGGTATGGTCATGTAAAGAGGAGAGATGAAACGCATGTTGTTAAAAGAGTTATGAATTTACATGTGGATGGATGGAGAGGGAGAGGGAGGCCAAAGAAAAGATGGATGGATTGTGTGAGAAGTGATATGAATGAAAAAGGAGTTAGTGATAGCGTGACGAGTGACAGGACAGAATGGAAGAAAAAAACATGTTGCGCCGACCCCAAATAAAACGGGATAAGGGCAGGAAGATGATGATGATGATACTGATGTTTTTTTTTCTTTGACAAAATATGACTTTGTTTTAGCATACAAATCTGAGTTAAAAAATAAAATATTCAATTTATAAAGGGACAAAGCAAAACGTCAAGTTTTTATTAAAATTGCACTTTTTAATTTTACTCCAAGTTAGAGAGTTATGTTAATGGTTTTAATGAGTATGATAGTGTAAATACATGTAAATATGATTTTTTTAAACATTCTATCCCATACTGAGCTGCAAATTGTAAAAAAAAAACTTAATTCGTTTTTTTTTTATTACTTATTGATAGTTCCACGCTTAACCTCTATCTCATCTTATGAAAAAACCCTGATATGGTCGACAAAAGAGCACCGCATCCAGCGGATTTACTCGACCTTCACCAGATCATCAGTCATATTCTCACTCATGCTTCAGTGGTTATAATGATGCGGTAATAAAGTATTAATCATCATATTTTTTTTTGTGTTTATATTTTGTATGCTACTGTTCACTATATTTCTAAATCAAATAATCTTAGTAGGACTGATGTACTGTTTACGGTAGTCTCCCTATTGTAGACTTTAAGATTTTTCTTATCCGTAGATCATCAGGAAAATTCAAATTAACACTAGGCCACTACTATTATATTTGTAGTCAATGATAATAATAAAATATATCAGATATTATGAAGATTGTAAATAACAATTCATTAGAAAAATAAGTTAACAAGAGGGTACTAATAACAAAAATCCATGTTTATTGAGTATACAGGATCATTTCATATCAATTTCCCAATTAACCATTATAATATTTATTCTTTAGTTAAGAATAAAGCAAAATAGAACTACAAACAACATACTGTTTTCCAATAAGACGACAAAAATTAAAAAATATAAAAAGGCAAATAAATTTATATACATCAAAATATTTGGCGAATAGCATCTACATATTACCATAAGGATAATGGTGACCTTTTAACGTTTTCCAGAACAATTCCTTTACCAACCACAGTACCATCATCCGGATCTTGAAATCTCTTTCATTGGCCAGTGCACTATCTTCGTTTTCAAAACATTTATCACATTCACAATCCTTCTGGTTTCTACAGCAGCAAGAGTTATATTGGCAGCAATTTTTACAGTGTCTTGATTGGTTTTCACAGCAATTGTCGTGGCATGATTTTCTTTGGTCACAGCAAAATGAGTGACGACAGCAAGTAGACTTATGATGTTCAGATCCACGAGATCCTTCACATGTTTTTCTGCATTGACAATTGGAATATCCTGATTGACACCGTCGTCCACAACAATGCTGGTCAGAACTGCGTCCAAACCATGGATGATTGATGATGCTTCTTCCACGGCTCTGGCATTCCGACGATCCACGGCGACTGCATCTTCTATGACCATGCCCGAAGGGTCCCCATCTTGAGTGCTCAGGTTTAGAGCAATGACAATGTTTTTCAGGGCTATGGCCGAATCTTAGCCATCCAAATGGTCCAAATGCTGGTTTTCTGCAATGATGATCAGAACTATCTCCACGAAATGGACAAACAAAAGAAGATCTGCTCATTCCTGCGAATGGAGGTCCAAAATGGCCACCAAAAAGAGAGTGGCTCTCAAACGGTCCTCTCATGATTTAGAGATTATCTCAATTGTATGCTGTTTATTATTAAATGCACTAATGATACTCTCAAAACTTCTCAAATATACTCAAACAGATATGTATGCTTTGAATATGCCCACTCGAATGCCATTATTAACAAAATACTTCAGTTTATATCCGACTAGATAATGATGCAATATTCACAATTGATTTCAACTTAGATTGTACTGATATGCTGATGAAATTGTAGGCAAGTAAATTGTTTAGATTAAAAAAAGTTATTTACTTCTTGTGGGATGGGTGATTGGATCATTAACAATAATAATATTTTCAATACACTTGCTCATAAAGTGACTCTTATTGCACTGCACTTAGGTATATAATGGCGCTTGTTACCAAACTGTGACATTTTGATTACCATTACGCACTAGTGCAATAATGTGGTTAAAACCTTATTGTTCAACCTCTCCACCGTTATAATTTTATGACATTTATCGTATCAGGATGGGCGCAGGTTGTCCCCCATGAACAAAAGAAAAACAAAATGGGCGCGCATATGAAAACAGTTTTTTTACCGCCACAAAAGTTTACTAGTTTTACAGTTATTTTATTCACAAGTGTATTGAAAAACGTCGTATGATACACGTGAGTAATTAATGATTACCATTCTTGGCTCTCTTAAGACCCTCGCCATGGCTCGGGTCTAAATACCGCCTCAACGGTAATCACTAACATTACACACTTTTAAAATGTACTATTATTATTGAGTGGTTTTTGTCGAATATTATTGTCTACATTTTGTTGAATATTCTGATACCACAGAATACCCCACATGAAAAAAAAAACAAGCTAATAATACTAATTAAAAATGATGATGCATAAAGTTCAGTTTAATGTCATTATTCATAGAGTTCTTTTTCTAATGCAAACTGTTTTTGACATCGATTACATATAAAATCATCGGTATAAATTATTGAAATTTAAACTTTAATGGCATCTGTCATAGAGTTCAGTTTCCATTGCAAATCTCGTTTTGGTCATTATTAGTCGTTTTTTCTTATACCAAACTAGCTTTTGCCCGCACGGCTTCGCCCCCGCTCTTCCCTACTCTACCCTACTCTATCCTACTCTATCCTACTCTATCCTACTCCACCCTACTCTACCCTACTCTACCCTACTCTATCTAACTCTACCCTATTCTACCCTACTATACCCTACTCTATCCTACTCTACACTACTCTACCCTACTCTACCCTACTCTACCTAACTCTACCCTACTCTACCCTACTATACCCTACTCTACCCTACACTACTCTACAGTACTCTACTCTACACTAATCTACACTACTCTACACTACTCTACACTGCTCTACCCTACTCTACCCTACTCTACCTAACTCTACCCTACTCTACCCTACTATACCCTACTCTACAGTACTCTACTCTACACTACTCTACACTACTCTACACTACTCTACCCTACTCTACCCTACTATACCCTACTCTACCCTACACTACTCTACAGTACTCTACTCTACACTACTCTACACTACTCTACACTACTCTACACTGCTCTACCCTACTCTACCTAACTCTACCCTACTCTACCCTACTATACCCTACTCTACCCTACACTACTCTACAGTACTCTACTCTACACTACTCTACACTACTCTACACTACTCTACCCTACTCTACCCTACTCTACCCTACTCTACCTAACTCTACCCTACTCTACCCTACTATACCCTACTCTATCCTACACTACTCTACAGTACTCTACTCTACACTACTCTACACTACTCTACACTACTCTACACTGCTCTACCCTACTCTACCCTACTCTACCTAACTCTACCCTACTCTACCCTACTATACCCTACTCTACCCTACACTACTCTACAGTACTCTACTCTACACTACTCTACACTACTCTACACTACTCTACACTACTCTACCCTACTCTACCCTACTATACCCTACTCTACCCTACACTACTCTACAGTACTCTACTCTACACTACTCTACACTACTCTACACTACTCTACACTGCTCTACCCTACTCTACCCTACTATACCCTACTCTACCCTACTATGCCCTACTCTACCCTACTATGCCCTACTATACCCTACCAAACTTCACATAAACCATCTACTAAATAGACCGAACAAAGCCTAAAAATTTGGTTTGGATAGGTGAGCCCGTTCTTGAGTTATAAAATAACAACGAAAAGTGGCATTGATTTTTATATATATAGACTTGCTTTTGCCCGCACGGCTTCGCTCCCGCTCTTCCCTACTCTACCCTTCTCTACCCTACTCTACCCTACTCTACCCTACACTACTCTACACTACTCTACTCTACACTACACTACTCTACACTACTCTACCCTACTCTACCATACTCTACCCTACTCTACCCTACTCTACCCTATAAAACTTCACATAAACCATCTACTAAATGGTCCGAACAAAGCCTAAAAATTTGGTTTAGATAGGTGAGCCCGTTCTTGAGTTATAAAATAACAACGAAAAGTGGCATTGATTTTTATATATACATTGGTTTGCATGAGTTGCTTTTAATAGTAAATATAGTAACTTCCCACACCCATTGATACACAGGTGTGATAAAAATGATGTAATTTATGTAATCATTGTTTTACAATAGCCAAACCAGTTTTATTTGTTGTTTTTTTAATGTTAATCTTATCAAGCTACTTGATTTTGATTGCAAAATCAGGTTATAAAAAGGTAAAATGGTAGCAGATTGCATCATGTGTCCATCTTTTCCAATCATCTATTGATTGTAGAGGAATCTTTGTCTACAGTAATCCATAGTCGGCCACATCATCGCTTACCATCAGGTGAGATAGTGGTCAAACGTGAGCCTATACATTATAAAAAAAGTAAATGTATACGCAAAGGCAGCCTTATCCACTTAGCCCACGGCTGGGACTCAGGCCTCCTCTCTAAGAGGGGGAATGGGCCGTAATTTACCAAGTGGCTCGGCCCCAATGCGGTGGTGGATGTCACATGTATTTCGAATAATCGATTTCATGTATTTCGATAATTTCGGTAATCTAGAAGACTTTGGAAAATACAACAAAATTTATTTTGTGCCACCAACAAAAAAGTTATTTCGAATTAAGGAAACATTTTGGGTACTTTTTTTCATTGAAACAAAAATAATCATATGTAACTAACCGTGACATTTGGGACAAAGGGTGTATGTATGGGTAAAACCTAGGTCCATGCGCCAAACACCCTGTATACAGGGTTATTTAATACAATAGCAGCAAGCATATGCATTCTGCTGTATTTAACTGAAATTGTTTTATACTGTAGGCCAGCACGGTAGAGACCTCTTCAATCTCACTTCTTCTATCGAAAAAGTTCACCCAGGTATGCTCAAAACCTGGGACCTTTTTGAAGATATCTTGAAAAAAGGTTTATTTTTATTGTGCGTGGAATTCTTTTTTATGTTTCTTGAAAATTATAATAAAAGTATTTAAATCAGGGAATAGGCTCTATTTCATATTTCTAGACAAGGTAAAGGTTCCCTGGAGGAATATGATGTCAAATTCTGGTAATAATATATTATGTACACTTTTCATACTTTAATCGGCCATCATGTTTATAGTAATTTAATAAGTATTTATTTACTTTTTACTTTATCAGAACTGACAAATACTAAATCTGAGTCTCTGATATCTTTTATCTTGGAGGAAATGATAATTTCCTTTTTGTGGGAAATCATCAAATAACTTTTCCCGATTTGAGTGGGGCGGGAGTATCAGACTTATACTGACTAAAACTTTTTTTGCGAAGACAAAATGCAATTTAGCTTCACTTTTCTTGGACTCACCGACATTTGACTGTTCAAAAGTGCCTACATTTGGTCTATTTGAAATAAATGATTTTTGAATTTGACTTTGACATCTCTGTGAGGGTATTGACCAAAGGCATGGTTGCATGGCACGCATAGTCAATAGCAAAAATAAACATAGGTACATTATTCTTCAGTAATTCTGTTTTTTTTTTAATGTACTCTTTAATCGCTCTAACAGGAAATTAAGTAAAAAAATCTTTATCCTTTCTCATTTTATTTTTATAAAATAATTTACTACCTATATTACTTGGATAATATGTAAAATTGTAAAACCCACAAATTAAAAAAAAAAAAACAAAATTAAATACATTATCTCTACTATTATCACAAAAAATATTTTACCTTTATGTTGACAGATAAACAAAAATAATCACAATTTAGCTTGATTAGCTCTGTAGCTAATCAAGCCAAATTGCAAATTGTCTGCACCTGTGTACAGACAATATAATAATTAACTAAACCTAAACTTAACTGTAAAAT
This sequence comes from Mythimna lalbum, assembly GCA_949319445.1. Classification (NCBI taxonomy): domain Eukaryota; kingdom Metazoa; phylum Arthropoda; class Insecta; order Lepidoptera; family Noctuidae; genus Mythimna; species Mythimna lalbum. The sequence continues at coordinate 3,916,148 of OX439357.1, read as the reverse complement.
CACATTGGTCACTTATCATACACTCATCATCAAAACAAAAAGCACACTCCACTCATCAATATTATCCATGTTGTCGCATGTCCTCTTCAAGATCTTTGATCAGGTCCCGGTCCACCCCAAGGTCCAGTCCAAGGACGTTCTTGGTTCTCAGTTTGACCACGTAGTCCAAACCACCAGGATTGAGCTCCGAAGCTGTGGCTGTTCGCTCCATCGTGAGGCCTGCCATCGGGAAAGGCTCTAAAGCCGGAAGGTCCTTGAAAGGGATGCTCTGTTGGTCCATCACCGTCGCGTTTAGGGGGTCCCCACCGTCTACAGCCACTTCTCCGATCGCCATCTTCAGGAGCTCCAAATCTGTGATGTTCAGGTCCAAATTCACGGTTTTCTAGACCTTGATCAAATCCAGGTCTTGCAAAATGTCCAGAATGTTGATAGTGGTGGTGCCTACTTAAAGGACAACCCCATGGTCTGCGTTTGATGTCAACTTGGGGTGCGTAGTACCCGTCAAAAGGAAGATCACACATATCAAACTCCTGTCCTTTCATGGTGTAGATGTTTCTTTACTATATACTGATTATGCACAAGATGTTGTTACAGTATTTGAATGCACAGATATACAGTTCTGAAGATTTTCTTGGTTATACTTCTGATGTTCTTTCTTTGAATGAGTTAACTCGAATGCGGTCCCATCGACTCGCGCTAGTTTATATTTTACAAATGAGTGACGCAATTTTACGATAGATTAGACGGTACGATTGTGCGGAGTTACTGATGAAATGGTTGTGTGTGATGTGATAAGATGTTTGTGTGATGTAATTTGTTTATTTTGGATTTATTTTTCGAACTAATAGATTTTTATCTTTTGGATTTGTTATTTATTTGTGTTTATAGTAACTTAATCTACAGTCACTTAGAGAAACTCAAAAACAGTTAGGAAGTCAGGGATTAGTTATATCCCGTTTATCAAACGCTAATTCGTTTTAATTTAGCATACAAGCTGCCCGTGACTTCGCCTGTGTCAGACTCATAAACCATAATCATCGTCATCAGCTTAAGTTACTCCTTATAACATCAGTTATCTAACAGTGAAAATCTCTTCAAAATCGGTCTCAATATTTCGGAGATTAGTCGGAACAAACAAACAAACAGATAGATTGATGATGCGATTTTTAATATTACAGCTAAATTACGTGAATCACGAGTAGGTCATTTGATGCAGAGTATACTTTCAATGCAAAATAAAAACTCAATTTTGAAAAAAAAAATTAAGTACTGTTTTTTGACCTTCCAAAGACATAACAGGAGATGCAATGACATTTGAAAGAGTTATCGCGGCCCTTTAACGGCAACCGAAGGACACAGTTGGGATTAAATCGCCCTACCCAAGTGCGGAAGAAGTCATTAGGTGACTTCTCACCTCAAAAAAAGGTCATAACAGGCGTAATAACAATATCTATTACCTTCATCTGTAATCATTAAAGTTATATGACTAGACTGCTTTTTTTAGGTTGTAAATCATCCAATCACTCCTCCCACTCTAAGGCGGATCGAGAGGGCGTGTCAGACTTTTACAGACTAAAATCCACTCCTGTTCCTTCTTTGCCTTCATTCCAGAACCTCAGGGTTCTCTTTCGCACAACCCACGACGATCCCACTAGCTTTATTGTTAGAATATTGATCGTTGTAGTTAAACTTTGAATTGTGTACAACTACCAGAAACCGGTTATTTCCATATTGACGGAACTCGCAGGCACGGGTATTAACAGGCGGTGACGTCACATGGTGAAGGTCGGTCGTCGACGTTTATGTGATGAAGTTTTATATATTGTTACGTCACAATTACAATTTACAATTTATTAAACACAATGCATTACAAACAACAATATATTACAATTTTTTTTTTATGGTATCAACTAGTGCCTGACGGTGATCCCACCTGATGGTAAGCAGTGATTTTTTTTTTACGGTGGACAAAAATCATCTTATCCGTCAGACTCTTACTGACTAAAAACCCACCCAGTTCCTTCTAGCCTTCAAACCAAGGCTCGAGTTTCCTTTCGGATAACCCTGGCCCCAGTAGGCTGCGCCCCAGCTGGGCCCCTCCTGTTGCTGACAACTCCAGGCGCGCGGGAACAGAGCGCGCCGTCGACGTCTTGGGTTCGGTCCGGACAGTTACCGCACGGTCGGACAGCGAGCTACCCATGGCTCGCCATCCGCAAGCCTGCGTCTACGGTGGCCGGAAATCGGGATCGATGGTAAGCAGTGATGCAATTGTTGATGGTGAAGCGTACTGGTTTATTAAGAGCCTATTCACTCTAGCCTTGAAGACACCCAAATCATAATCGGACGGGATGGCCGTAGAAGGCAAATTGCAAACACAATAAAACCATTATATATTTTAGGGGCATAATTTTGTCGAGGATCCTATCAACAAAACTGAATTTTGATGAACAAAAAATTAACAATCTGCCATTATGTCTAGTAAAAATCAAATTCGTACATCCATGGAAACTTACGATTATATCTTATTTTGTTTTGTTATTTTATAATATACGTAGGTACTTCTATGCACTCGAATTATTATTATCTTAGTTTAAGATTTTATTGTTTCTCAGTAAATAAATTATGTATGCAATTTGTTTAATACCGAGCGCCGCAGCGGAGACACTCAGTACTAAAATTTGAACTGAACTCTCAAATGTGTATACAAGTGGATATAAAATAAAACACCGTATACTGATCTATATCTATAGTTCATTTATTTCCAAGTTTGTTGGTGTCCCTAACCAAATCGCGGTAACACAACGATATCGAGTTTTAATTCGACCCCAACGCCATCTATCGAGCGAAGGGTCAATTAAAACAGAACTTTTGGTTTCCTATAATTTGAACTCTGATGGTCGTAAACATGCCGCCCACCAAGGACATTTAGTGGCAAAATGTCCTTCAACAAATACAGTTTACTACAATGACCAATGAGAAATTATATCTCTTACAACAGGTTACTAAGTGTAATAAAAATGTAAACATAAAATTTAGAACTAACAACAAGTAAAATACAAAAATAAACAGTGTACAATTTCAATAGCAACAAAAAACAGTGTTTAAAAATATAAAAACAATGTAACAGATAAAAACAATGTAAAAGGATAAAAATTACATTTTATGAATCCGCAATGGGTAAAATACATATTTTATTGGTTGGCCTCTTTATGGTACTTGATTTGGTGCGTAATGTGACAACTCGCGTGACTTTATCATCACCCGGATGTTTCTGAAGGACTCGCCCTAATGCCCAACGACTAGGAGGCAAATCGTCTTCTTTAATAAGAACGACATCGCCAATATTTGGTTCAGGAATTCTGGAACTCCATTTATATCTGTTCATTAAATTAGCCAAATATTCTTGAGACCAACGTCTCCAAAAGGATTGCATCATCCGTTGAACGAATTGCCACCTTGTTAGAGAATTTACCGATAAACCTTCGTAGTTATAATCTGGTACGGAGATTAATGGTTCACCTACTAAAAAGTGACCTGGAGTCAATGGCATCGGCTCACTTGGATCCTCGGTATTGATGACGCTCATTGGACGCGAGTTCAGGCATGCCTCTACTTGAGTAAGGAGTGTGCTGAGTTCCTCATACGTGAGTGTAGACTCTCCTATAACGCGTTTGAGATGGAACTTAGTAGATTTCACTCCCGCTTCCCAGAGACCGCCAAAATTGGGTGCGTAGGGAGGAATGAAATGCCACTCTGTGTTAATTGCTTCCAACTGTTCTGCAACTGAGGAATGTAAATTGTCTACAATCTGTCGCAGCTCTCTTGACGCTCCTACAAAGGTGGTGCCGTTATCGCTCCACAACTTTGCACAATGACCTCGTCTAGACACGAACCTCCTAAAAGCAGCTAAAAATGCTTGGGTAGTCATGTCGCTGACCACTTCCAAATGTAGAGCCCGTGTAGACATACATACAAACAAGCAAATGTATCCTTTATATGAGCGGTGGCCACGACCCTTTGTTGTCCTGATATTTATAGGGCCAGCGTAGTCAACCCCACTGTGCAAGAATGGTTTTGCAGGTGAGCATCGACTAGCTGGTAGCGATCCCATAAATTGATTTTTAATTGTTGCCTTTTGTTTGGCACACGTTATGCATTTATGAACACATTGCTTGACCAAACTTCGTACCCCAATGATCCAATAAGCTGACCTCAAATAATTTGTCATCAACTGTTGTCCACCGTGGAGAGTCTTATGATGAGCGTCTGCTACCAATAGACGTGTAAAATGAGTATCATTCGGCAAAACGATTGGCCGTTTCATCTGTTCGTCCAATGTTGATCTTTCTATTCGACCTTGCACTCTCATGATACCCTTGTTATCAAGATAAGGACACAATTGTTTGATTTTGCTACTTTTTGAATGTATGTGTCCATCATTTTTCAGTTGGTTGTATTCTATTGAAAAGCTTTCCTTTTGTATTTTCTTTACACAGCAGTCTAAAGCTTCATCTATTTCCCCTTTTTGTAAATAAGTTGCCCTATCTCTTTTTCTTTTTAGTACCCTACGACAATATGCTACTATTCTTAATAACCTTTGTAAAGAAGAAAATCTATCTAATATATTGATATCATGACTACTATTGGAACTAATAGCAATGTGAGTCTTAATAGACTGTTCTAAATCTATTGCTAAATCCTTTGGCTTTTTATATATAATGGTTTTCTCTTTTAGAAACTGTGGTCCTGAAAACCAAGGTTTATTCTGAATAAAAGTACTTGGCATCAGTCCACGTGACGCGCAATCTGCTGGGTTCTCACTTGTTCTTACATGATGCCACTGTGATGAACTCATAAAGTTTAATATTTCAGAAGTGCGATTGGCGACGAAAGTTTTCCACCTACTAGGGTGGCTGTTCAACCAAGCAAGTACTACGGTGGAGTCCGTCCACGCCTTTATCCTTTCCTTTGAAATATTAAGAATCTCCGCACTTTCTGATAACAAATTCGCCAACAGTACTGCTCCACACAACTCTAACCGTGGTATACTGACTTGTTTTATAGGTGCCACTCTAGTCTTTGCAACTAGCAGTGAAACCTTGACCTCATTTTCAGGATTTATTAATCTTAAGTATACCACAGCGGAGTACGCTGCCTTAGAAGCATCGCAGAAGCCATGGAGCTCCATATCGCTCTCTGCCGTTGTACCGAGCCACCGAGGTATGTGTACTTTGGCAAGTAGAGATAACTCTTCTCGGTAAGTGTACCATTCTTTTATCAGATCACTTGTTAATTGTTCGTCCCACCCGATACTAGCTAGCCATAACTTCTGTATGAAGATTTTGGCTATCACAATGGTAGGTGCCAACCACCCCAATGGGTCGAACAATTTGGCAATGTCTGATACTACAGCTCTTTTTGTTACAGGTTGATTGTTTGATGGCTCAAGACACACCGTGTACCGGAAGGAATCTTCTTGGCGATCCCAGGTAAGTCCCAATATCTTCATCGTATCATCTGCTTTAATGGTTACTTCTTTCTGATTGTTATCATTTATTACTCTATTGTTCTCGTTGTCCTCCTCGTTGCTTTCTATTGTGCTTATTTTATGTATGCTTTGATTACCTTCTAATGTCCTTATTTTCTCTAATATTTCTTTACTATTACTGTTCCACTTTTGTAATTGAAATCCACCTTTGCCTAAAAGTTCATTCATTTGTTTGTAGATTTCCACACCCTCTGTGACGTCTTCGCAACCACTCATAAAATCATCCACGTAGAATGAATTCAAGACTCTATCGGCTGCCAATGGATACTCGCTACCTTCATCATACGCAATTTGATGTAAAGTCCTTACAGCTTGGTATGGTGCAGAGGCTGTGCCAAAGGTGACTGTAACTAACTCATAGTCCTTGATTTCCTCTTCAGGTTCATCCCTCCAAAGAATCCTCTGATACATGGCATGTTCATCTGCGACTCTGATTTGGCGGTACATTTTGATAATGTCCGCTACTAGACCAATAGGGTGTCTTCTCCATCTCAAAACTGTATGCCTTAAATCAGCTTGCAAAGTTGGCCCCACCATCAATGTGTCGTTTAGAGAGACACCTCTTTTATTCTTTTCAGATGCGTTGAACACGACTCGTACTTTAGTAGTCAATTTGTCTTCTCTTATAACGGCGTGGTGAGGTAAGTATACTGCAATTTCTCTTTTATTATCTCCTTCTTTTACAGGTCTAAGGTGTCCTAGATGTAAGTATTCATGTATTACTTCTTTGTACTTTTTCTTTAACTCTCCATTTTTCCCTAATCTTCTTTCTAATGATTTTAATCTATTTTCAGCGATGGAGCGTGACCCGCCGGACGTGCAGGGAGGATCTTCAACGCGGAATGGCAAACGGACCTCGTATCGTCCATCTTGTGTTCTCTTGGTGGTACTTGCATATAAATCCTCACATTTTTGTTCTTCAAGAGTTAGCAATTTCTTTGAACTAATGTGTTCTTCGATTTCCCAGAATTTTCTTAGGATTTGATCTGTGGTGACATTAATATGCATAACACTGACCTTAGGTTGTGTGGAGCGTGAACTAGTGGTTGAACCAACCACTCCAGATAAAATCCAACCGAAAGTAGTGCTCTGAGCGACTAGACTAGAGGATGGACTCTTTATCATTCCTTCCTTCACCACACAGCCATAAACATCTGCTCCTAACAGGATGTCAATTTTACTAGGTTTGCAAAATAGGGGATCGGCAAGCTTCAGACTCGTAAAATCAATCCAGTCAAAGGAATTTAGGTCTATGGTTCGTTCTGGCAGGTAAGAGGTTATTTTACTTATAACGTATGCGTTTATTTTTAACCTAAACTCTGGATCAACTCTGGATTTAATTTCGAAGTTAACCATATGCTTAGCCATTGTTGACTTTTGGCCTAATCCTGACACGACTCCATGTATAGGAATTTTTTTCAATCTTAGTAACTGCACTGTGGACTCAGTAATGAAGCATGCTTGTGAACCTTGGTCGACTAAAGCTCTGACCGTCTGATAACCCATCTTAGACTCGATGTTTACTAACGCAGTGGCTAGTAACACCTGTCCAGGTTTGGGGACTTTGTTAGTGGATAGGCAAGAAACTACTGGAGTGGAGCTAGTCGGTGGACTAGTTTCAACCGCAGGCGTGCTTACTGAAGCCTCCACTTTACTTACAAGTTCTCCATTTGGATGGAGCAACGAATGATGTCTTTTGTGACAAAGCTTACATGTACTTGTATGTTTACAATTTGCGACCATGTGATTACCACCTAGGCAGTTGAAACAAATTTTATGTTTTGCCACGAAATCACGACGGTGATCAATTGATTGTTTTGCAAAAGATTTACAAAAGCAAAGTTTGTGACCTTCACTACAAAACTCACATTTAATGTTGCTTGAACTCACTACCATAGCTTTTGGACTGTGTGAACTATTGACCTGATAATTACGCTTTGGTTCTATGAATTCTAGAGCACGAAAACGATTCTCTAAAAAGGTAGCAAATCCCTCAAAGGTGGGCAATTCTTCGGAGTCTAAATTGCTAATACTGAATTCCCACTGTTTACGGGTTTCTGAATCAAGTTTAAAGGCGCTTATATGAATGATAATGACATCCCAAGTTGTCACATCCACCTTTAAGTTTTTCAAAGCGTTAAGGCAATCATTAGTTGTATCAAGCATCTCTTTTAATGACGATGCAGATTCTACTTGCATACGTTTTTGGCTAAATAGACGTTGTAATATACAGCTAACTAAATATTTCCTATTGCTATATCTCTTCTCTAATTTTACCCAACATTGAATGTAATTAGAGTCAGACACTGGTGTTTGTCTCACTAACTGTTCAGCTTCGCCGCTGAGATGGCTCTTTAAATAGTGCATTTTTTGCACATTGTCTAACCCATCATTTTTATGCACCAGTGAAACAAACAGGTCCCGAAATGTTGTCCACTCTGAATATTTACCACTAAATACCGGAATGGCGATCTTAGGCAATTTTACAAATGTACATGACTTTGAGACACTGCTTGATGAACTAAACTCCTTATCAGTCTTTTTTGCAACGCTATATTTGCTCAGCATAGATTTTATTAAACATTTATAAGTAATGTAAGTATCCTCTGTACTATCATACATTTCTACTATTTTTGTGTTATCTTTAGTTGTATATAGTTCATGAAGTTTAGCATAATTATTTGTAAACAAATTCCAATCTCGTTCTAATAATTCTTCTTTAGTTTGTATGTAATCAACTGTCAACCTATCCTTCGGACTCTTTTTAAAGTTAGTTAAACCTCGTTGAATTACATTTTGAAGCTCCTTTAACACATTGACTAATCCTTCCATTTTAACAATTTACTAACTAAATAAAAACTGTAAATAATATTTTATAAGTTGATTTAAACACGTATCAATAATAAAATATGTAAACTACAATCCTAATCTAAGCGAAGCAGACAAAAAGAGCATGAAACAAAAACCTATAAAGCAAACAACAATATAAAGTAAAAACAGCAATGTGAAATTTCCTAAGTGTTAAAGCAATAAAAGACAATTCTAAAATCTATCACAATTTTTCTAAGTCTTACAAGGACTTAGAAAAATTGCACTACAAATAAATAAATTACTAAAACAAAACGTAAAATTTTACAAGTCCAAAAAAACTGCTTAAAATTTTACAAGTGTTTGGCGATTACTTTACTGCGGGGGAATTCGGGAATAGGTTCCCCGTTCCCTCGTTTTTTATAAAACTATTCTAAGTCTAAGCATGCACACAATAATCACTTAAATCTACTAAGTCCTTTCTTCAATATTCTAAATTAACGAAGTAGCCATGAACAAATTTAAAAATTGTCCAAGTTATTTATCTGATGGCACTAAGGTTCAAATTGGCGAACTTTTTGAACTTGCACTTTGACAGATTAAAACAGAACTGTACTTACAATTTTTGCACTTCACTCACACACTCGTTCAATGCTGGAGTTGACGTCAGCTGCGCAAGTGACTGGTGGCGCCCCCTGGTGGCGACACGTAGAACTAGTCCGTGACGTCGTCTTCTGCTGTCACGTTGATCTTGATGACGACCCGTTGCACTCCGAGAATGACGTAAACTATCACCTCGTTTGATCTGATGCAAGTGGCGCCCTCTGTAACACCACTTCCCTGCCGCTGCTACTGACCCCGTCAACACTGAACGAAGCTGTCGCTGCCGAAGCTGGGGACCGGGTACTTTGCCGCAGCGATCCACTGCAGTACCACGGACAAGGCGGAACCGGCCGCGTAAGATAACTCAAAAAATGGTTAATCTATCCTGGCTCGATGGACCAATGTTTAATACCGAGCGCCGCAGCGGAGACACTCAGTACTAAAATTTGAACTGAACTCTCAAATGTGTATACAAGTGGATATAAAATAAAACACCGTATACTGATCTATATCTATAGTTCATTTATTTCCAAGTTTGTTGGTGTCCCTAACCAAATCGCGGTAACACAACGATATCGAGTTTTAATTCGACCCCAACGCCATCTATCGAGCGAAGGGTCAATTAAAACAGAACTTTTGGTTTCCTATAATTTGAACTCTGATGGTCGTAAACACAATTCTATAAGAAAAATTAAGTTATTCATAAACCTTATATTTAAATAAAAAAATATATATTTCTAATCCTTACTAATTTTATAAAAGTGAAAGTGAGTTTGTTTGTTTGTTACGTCTTCACGCCTAAATGGCTAAACCGATTTTGATGAACTTGGTACACGGATAGAGCATGTCCTGGAATAGGACATAGGATACTTTTTATCCCGGAAGTATGTTCCCTTGGGATAATTTTCTGCTATAACGCGAGCGAAGCCGCTGGGAGCAGCTAGTTAGTATATAACTTCTGATGTCAAATTATTAGGACATTTTTAATCCTTACTAATAGCGAAAGTGAGTTTGTTTGTTTGTTACGTCTTCACGCCTAAATGGCAAAACCGATTTTGATGAAACTTGGTACATGGATAGACCATGTCCTGTAATAGGACATATTAGAATACTTTTTATCCCGGAAGTATGTTCCCTTGGGATAATTTTCTGCTATCACGCGGACGAAGCCGCTGGGAGCAGCTAGTCCATTTATAAATAAGAGAGGATTTAAAGAACAAAAAAATTACAACCGAATAGAAAATCATCATTTAGACGTCATCATTATCATCATTTTAGCCGATAGACGTCCAATGTTGGACATAGGCCTCCCCAAGTGTCGCCATAATGACCGGTCCTGTGCGTCACGCATCCATCAGATTCCCGCAACCCTCACCAGATCATCGGTCCAATTTGTGGGACGCCTTTCAACGGTACGTCTTCCTGAACGTGGTCGCCACTCCAGAACCTTTTATTCCCCAACGACCATCTGTTCTGCGAGCAATATGTCCTGCCCACTGTTTTTTGTTTTAAATCATTTTATGACAACCCCCGCTCTTGGGTGGAGCGAGAGATAGTGTCAGACTCTTACTGACTAAAAACCTACCCTGTTCCTTCTAGCCTCTTCATACCGGGGCTCGAGTTTCCCTTCGGATAACCTTGGCCCTATAGACTGTTGCTGACAACTCCTTGAGGCGCGCGGGATCATTGCGCGCCGTCGACGTCTTGGGTTCGGTTGTCCTGCCCACTGTCCCTTACGTTTGGCGATCCTTTGGGCTATGTCTGTAACCTTGGTTTTCCTGCAAATATCTTCACGTTTTGACATATCGCTTAAAAATAGGCTTGCTATCTAGTTGAAAGGACTTATCTGAAAAAAATTGAATGTGATACTCTAATGGGTTTCTGAGTTTCTTCCGATAGCAAAGGCCATCGAAAAAAACAGGTGCTCATGATATATTATCTTGCATTGGTATATTGATTGTTTATCTTATCAAACTCCTTGATAAGAAAAACAAGCCGACTCATTGATATCAAAGTTGGTCAGTACGTACCGTAAAACGGGGTGAATAAGGACTCAGGGGTAAATAGGGTCAAATCGAGGAATCTAGTTTCGAAGCCACAAAATAAAAAAACAAGAACTTCCAATTGCTACCTTTTTTTTTCTAAAAGTAGAATATATTATCTTCTAACTGGCAACACCGAAGCGTTGTGAAGTTAGTAAAAGGTGTCAAAAATCTTCTTTCAAATAAGACTGTAGATGTGAGGTAATTATTTAAAAATGATGACGAATTGCATCATCATGAGGTATCTTAATCTATCTCAAATTGTGGCTTTGACTGACGACATAGAGCCTAATGTTGATTTTCATTTGTAAACTCAAAGGTTCAGTTGAAAAACAGCGTCAAGCAACTGGTATGTAGTTTTGTCTGGAGTTATACTTAATAGGACCTTTTTGACGCTGCCATGAGATATACATTGTTTTTACTTTTTTGTAAAATTAAAATATCTACATATTTGTTTGTTCATTGTGTGTGTATGTTTCTTTATTTATTTATTTATTTCGTGGCATATCTAGACAGGTTAATGTTCTCATGAAGTTTTGTAGATTTGAACTTGGTGTTTACCATGACTTTTTAACCGACTTCGAAAAGGAGGAGGTTCTATGTTCGGCTGAATGTATGTTTTTTTTTTTTGTATGTATGTTCACCGATATTTCGGTCAATTGTGGACCGATTTTGAAAATTTTTTTTTTATTGATTTATTATGCTTCCAAGTTGGTCCCATAAAAATATAGTAATGATCTGATCATGAACTTTGAAGATATGGAACAGAACTCCTCATAGAATCATAGCAGAATTGTCGTAACAAGTAAAATTGCTTTGTTTATACGTGTAGTCGTTGACTGACTGAAAGAAAAAGAGGAAGGGATGTATCGAACTGATCTGGTGATAAAACCGGAACGTAAATTCGTGTAATATAACCGTATTTGGGATTATTAGAATCGTTATGAGATGCACTCTGGCTATAAGGTAATTTATGTTTATCTGAAGGGTAAGTACTTTTTAGTGGTGCTACCATAACTAAAAAGTGAAAAATAAAAACGTTTTACAAAAAAAAAATTAAACCGACTTCAATGTACGTAAAAAAAACACTGAAAAGTACAAAATAATTTTAATTTCGGAAGTCCGTGTTAAATAACGAAGAGACAAAAATTAGGTATCTATTACAGAAACACCGACTTCCGAAATTAAAATTATTTTGTACTTTTCAGTGTTTTTTTAAGTACATTGAAATCGGTTTAAATTTTTTTTGTAAAAAGTTTTTTTTATTCATATTTTATACAGTAAATTATAGATTGAAACTATCATTACTTACTACAGTTTTTGGTAGGATTCAATCACAGAAACCAATTTTTGTTTCCTGAATAAACCTTCCACTACTCTATTTTTAATGAGTCTCGGGCAAAGGCTCACGGAAGATTTTTTTTTAATTTGAGATGATCCCCTCATGATATTACAACGTGGTTCAGGTAGGGGACATAGTCTTAACCTTTTGAATACCGTTATTAGAGACACAATAAAAAGACAATGAGAGCGAGCGACGTTCGCTTTGGTTTTAATGAATTAACACCTTTCTTGGTAATCAGTCCACTTGCGACACCCACAAGTTTCCCACCAACCGAGGGTTTTCCTTCGAAGCATAACGCGTACAAGCATATAATATAACAATCATTTGTTGGCACTACGTTCCATAGAAAGTGTCTAAAGGTGGTATCAAAGGTCCAGGACCCGAGGGTCCTGATATAAATAAATGCATAAAAATAGCAAAATATACGTGGTAGAATATTTCAGTAACAAGAGTTGCTTCCGCCATAATGACGTCTATTATAAATCACCATGCTTATCGAAATAAACAATCTGCAATTTTAATTCACTGTGACTCCCGTTGCACAGGTTGGCACTACTCGTCCATGACGCAATACTTCCGGTTGCCAGCGGTTGCACAATCTGTGGCAACACGTGAAATATTAATATTGCACTTCATTACAAAATATTATTTAAATCTGTAGACAGAATATTCTGTTAGTGACAACCCTATAGCTTATTTGTAGTACTATAAGTACCTACATTATTGGTAATTCCCCCCTTGAGGAGTGTCTGGAAAGACAACAAGGCGTCTTTACCATCCGCATGACGCAGATCGAAAGATTCCTGTACCGGATTCTTGCGGAAGAATCGCGCGAGTATCACCATTTTGTGGACCGCTCGAAGGATACCGTGGAGCATACGGTAGAGGTGCGCCCTGCTTGGACAGAGGACTCCAACCTTAAGGAGATGAAACAGGGGTCCAAAGTTTGTATGGAGAAACCAAATTTCACACGGTCGAAGCCTCTAGCAGAAGCTAGTAAATAAATCTAAATCTCAAAGCATACGCAACACAAAACCGACTCTTCCTTAATCCACACTTCCCAGTTTCTACAAACACGTTAACACTACCTCAATTTACCATCAAGTCTGGCATTTACAACCTCTACATTCACTCTAAGACAACCCTAAAGCTAGAACGAAGAGCGGAGAAACGGAGAAATATTAACCAATAAGATTACACAAAATCTCCGCTTCAGTGGACAGGGAGTACGAACTAGTTTACAAATTCATATAAAACTGGGAAGCGGAGCGGAGCAATGGAACGGGGAGCGGAGCGAGGAAGCAGAGAAGGGAAGCGGAGTGCGGGCGCTATAATAAAACTATAGCTAAAACAGTCTACAACTCCACTCCGCATTATTTTTTCACTCCGCTCCGCAGCCTAGCTCCGCTGTAATGAACAGACACAGTCCGCAACTCCACTCCGCAGCCCAGCTCCGCTCTGGTGGACAGACACAGTCCGCAACTCCACTCCGCATTATTCCTTTGCTCCGCTCGGCTGCCTCGCTCCGCTCTGTTGGACAGGCAGGCTAAAGCCGTGAGGGAATATAATTAGAACTGCAACCACGTTTCAACCTAATTTCAATTCATACTGGAAATTAGACGGGCTTTAGACTAGACTTAGATAATTCCAAACTGTGCTCCGCTAAGCAAACGTAAGGCTGAGCGTATAATGTGGCAATCTGAGAAGTGGAGTCGGTATACATTTTGAGGCAGAATTTCGGGGAGGACATGCGATTGATTGAGGTGCAGTCTTATTTTAGAGTACCCTTCGAGATGTGGTGTTGGAGGAAAACACTTCAAATTCCCTGGACTGCTTTCAGTACTTACGAGCAGGGACTACTTCATACCGGTAGGTTACAGAATTATAAGTGTTACACTTATAAATGTGTTTTCATTGTGTTAACCCAAAAACACTTACAAAAGCGTAACCGTAACATATCTGTAACAGATATAAAAGTTTTAACAGTGTTAATAAGTGTAACATGTAAACGCAGCGTTGCCAATTTTACAATGTTATGGTTAATAAATAAGCATTAGATAGCCGGAATCCAATCGTAGTCTGTTGTATTCGTGCAAAACACGTGAGTCGTAGTATTAAAAATATCCGTGATTTAAAACTTTAAACATATCCGTGAGTTACTTATACCTAAAGCTATACTAAAACTTATTATTTCAGTTACACATATTAACACTTATCAACACATATAAAAGGTTACAGCTTGATTTTGTAATATTATTGTATCTGTTACATTTAAAAGTGTTTTTCTGTTAATTTAAAAAAAAAAAACAGTGTTAAAACACATTATTAAGGTTACAGTTTGAGTCCCTGCTTACGAGAACCAAACATGCTAAACTAAATTGGACTATTGACTACTAAAGTACTAGAGTTTTTTAGCCGCATAGCCAGGAAAAATGGCTATAACTTTGAACAGCTCTTCGTAAATGGCTTGATTAATGGCAAAAGACCAAGATACCGCAGCCCAAAAAGATGAGCAGATCAGGACTCCACACTGGACACGTGTATATAGAGATGTGCCGTTGCCGGCAATATAGAAATTTTGCTGTCAATATTGCCACCAATATTCATACATCGGGCAATAATCCCACCAATATTCCCAATTTACGGCAATATTGCCGGCAACAGCACATTTCTAGGTGATACACTGTAAAAAGCTAATCAAGAAGTAGCTTCACGACCCTCAGTAGTGAAGAACACGACTCGAGGAGGAGAACCCGAAGGGTCCCAATGAGACCCGGTCACTAAGTCTCCGTTATTCGTAGGTCCATCCGCTCGTCAATCAGTATCTTATAAACCGTAAGAGGTAGAGATATAAAATTTTCACACAATACATATTTTTTTTTTTTAGTTCATGCGAAACCTGAATATAGTTTGTTCACAATCGAAATTGACATTGTCATTCACTGGTAGTGGTGGTTGTATTTTTTTTAAGGTAGGAAATCATCTAATGTCTTGGGCAAAGCGAGAGGGCGTGTCAGACATTTTCTGAGTAAACCCATACCGAGGTTCCTTCTTTGTCCTTCCAGAACCACTGATTTCCCGTTTGGAAGTCTCAAATTTCACAGCTAATAAGTAGAAGTAAACGTGACGCTGACAGGACTCCAAGACCAAGACTTATTTAAAAAGAAATGTTTATTCTATTCTTAAAATAAAAAGTCGCACCGTTACGCATCGTATGTCTTCTAAGTCGGGTTCAAACACTGCGGTTGTGTGTCCCAGCCGATAACAGCAAGCAACCGCCTATAAGTCTCGACGCACCTCTTTGAATAATACTACACAATCGACAATTATTGGCCAACCTAGGCTCCCTGAGTGTAGTAATCCATATCTGCGGTTACCTTCAGACTGGATCAATATGTCTGGAGTGATCTTTTTCTATTATTTCGTGCCCAAAAGATAAAAATGACCCGAAAACTGACTCAAGGAGTCAGTAATAGGCTCGTCTTTCACCAGGCTGTAAGGGCTCCGGCCACCGTAGACGCGGGCTAGCGGACGGCGAGTCATGAGTAGCTCGCTGTCCGATCGTCCGGTAACTTTCCGGACCGAGCCCAAGACGTCGACGGCGCTTACTGTTCCCGCGCGCCTCAAGGAGTTGTCAACAGCAGGAGGGGCCCAGCTGAGTCGAAGCTTACTGGGGCCAGGGTTATCTGAAAAGAAGCTCGAGCCCCGGTATGAAGAGGCTAGAAAGAACGGGGTGGGTTTTTGGTCAGTAAGAGTCTGACACTATCTCCTCCCCAAGAGCGGGGGTTGTCATAAGATCTTTTTTGCCCACCGTAAAAAAAAGGCTGTAAGGGCTCAAACACATAAACACGTTACTTCTTCGCAACGTGCCACGGCACGGCAACGAGCAACGTAAATAATCGCGGCATGACGACGCAACGTGCCACGTTGAACCCACGACCACTCGTGAGGGCTGGGACAAGAAATTTCCTGAAATTGACTGCGACATTTCACCCTGCATTGTATCGACGGCGTCGTGCCGTGTATCATGGCACGTTACGATGTCGTGATGTAGTTTTTTACGATGCTCGTCGTAGATTCCCACGACGCGACGTCGCATCGTGAAACGACGCCGCATCGTGGTACGACACGACGTCGTATCGTGTTTATGTGTCCCGGCCCTAAGTCGGGGCTATTACCACTCAACCAATCAACTCATAGCACTCAGTGATAATGTAGATATAATAATAATAATAACATTCCACAACCATTACACAACGCCGTCTAGTCCCAAGCTAAGCAGAGTTTGTGTTATGGGTACTAGACAACTGATAAACATACTTATATATTTCTAAATACATACATATTATAGATAATAACTACCAGTAAACGGTGTGAATCAACAAAAAAGAATTATTGGACCAATTTATCCAGAGATTATCTTTTACAAACATCTTAACAAACCATTTAATCTTGCCACAGCCACAAACATCGGCACGAGAAGCTAGAAGCGGCCATAAAGCGACAGCCACTTGCGTTGTTGGTGGCTGCTACTTTTTTTAACCCATGCACGCAGTAAAATAGTTGACTTTGTCGCGCAAATAGCGTGTTGTGGCGTTTTGTATCGGCGTTTAGTGACCGGTTTGGGTCACAAGAAGCGAGAAGCCACGATGTGTAGCGTGTGGCGGCCACCGGCGTCAACTGCGTTTTTTATTTAATTGTTACAAACTAGTGCTTGACTGTTATCCCACCTGATAGTAAGCAGTGATGCAATCGTTGATGGTGAGGCGCACTTGATTATTAAGAGCCCATTCACTCTTGCCTTAAAGAGACCTAAATTATAATTGGACGGGACGACCGCAGCAGGCAAATTGGTCCAGTTCCTCGATGTACGTGGTATAAACATTGAAGCCAAACGGTGAATCGATATAAAACATATGAAATCTACAGGAAATATGCCAGTGGCGGCGTTTTTTGGTTTTGGAAGAGCAGTGGTGACCGAGTAGTAAAGTCCCCGACTTACAAGTTGTAGGTCACGGGTTCAAACGCAACCAGGCGCATTACTTTGTTTAATTTATTTCATCCCTACTGCTCTCAAAACGGTGAAGGAAAACATCGTGAGGAAATCGGTATGTCCTAGAACCATAAATTCGAAGACGTGTGACATTCACCAACCCGCACTGGGCGCACGTGGTGGATTACGGCCCATTCCCTCTCCTAGAGAGAGGAGGCCTGAGTCTCAGCAGTGGGAACATTAAAAAGGCTGATGATGACGGCGTTTTTTGGTTATGGTTGTGGCCGGTGGCCCGTATGCGGCGCCCCTAATATTTCTTTAGATATTCCTGACACAAATCCTTCAGTTTAACACGCTAAAGGCCAAAAAGCTAATATATTCATCAGCCTACACCACGGATTACACCGGCTTTTTCTTGCCAATCTTAGGGCAGGAACGCCAACACAAAGTCAAAGGTCGCGGTCTCGTGGCTTGCGATATTGTCTGAAAGAGTCACAGAGAAACGAAGGCAACGAAGAAATAGGAGTGAGTTTTAGTCAGTAAAAGTCTGACACGTCCTCACGCTTTGCCCAAAAGCGGGAGAAGATATTATATGATTTGATACCTAAAAACCTATTGACCACCTTCGGCGACTTCCTCATGCTCTGGGTGGAGCGAGAAGAAGTGTGATTTACTGTCTAAAACCCACCTGTGTTTCTTCAGTAGCTCTTTGCGTTCCAGGGTCATGGTAACTGAAAGTAAATCTCGCAGCCCTGTCAGGCAACGGCCCTGGCTGTCCTCATCCATCCAGATAAATCCATGGGCTTTTTTTATTATTGATAGGCTCGCGTTTGACCACTATTTCACCTAATGGTAAGCAATCGACCGACGATGGAGCACGCTTGCCTAGAAATAACTTTTTCACTCTTGACTTAAAGATCTCTAGCATAGCATAGCATAGTCAGCCTTATACCTAATGTTCCCACTGTGGGGACTCAGGCCTCTTCTCCAGGAAAGGGAATGAGCCGTAATCCACCGACCCAGTGCGGGTTGGTGGATGACACATACTTATCATCGAATTTTTTGGTTTTAGGACATGCCGTTTCCTCGCGATTCACCATTTTGAGAGCAGTAGTGATGAAATAAATTATACAAAGTAATGCGCCTGGCAGGGTTTGAACCTGCGAACTACAACTCGTTAGTTGGGGCCGTTACCATCCGGCCACCACTGCTCTCTTAGAAAGACCCCTAGGTTGTAGCAATCAGGAATTGTTATCACGAACCCCTCTACCATAGACACAAAATACATACTAAACATCAATGACCCAACTCATTGACTATTCCCAACTCCATTTTCATTTGAAGCCATTATGTAAAAACTACACACTACCCGAAGTTCTCTATTTCAACACAAGCGTCGTCACTGACAAAGGGTAGTCAAATACGAAATTTGCCAAAATTTCACTTGAACCAAAAAAAGCAATCTGAACTCTACGGTCTTCAAAATAAGGTTGCTTTTCATGTGTAATGAATGTAAATAAGAAGTCACGTAGGTCGTTATTTCCGCTAGTTGTCGCTACAGTTAGGGATACGGGATTTGTAGGGTGTCCATGGCTTGCAGTAATTTGTGGCGTGTCGGAACGAAGATTTTATGATGTACGGTCCGATGAGTTTTTTGTTGGGCAAAAAATAACTGGGTTATTTTTGGTAAGGTTGTACATTTTCAAGATTACTGTCTTCTGCTTGCTAAAAAAAGTTATCATGAGGTTAAGTTTTTATAAGAAGCGTATCGTAATATACAAGTGAGATATTATGATTACGAGAGATCAAATGCAGAAAGCAACATACCTAAATGAGATTAATGTCGATATATCTCTTGTTTTTTTATTATTATCAATATGAAGGAAGTCAAACATTTGCACTAAAAACCTGATGTTTTATAAAGTGACTGTTAATTATAACATTAACACAATCACAGTTATAAGTTTTCTTATACCAAAAAAAAAAAATACGATTAGGTTTCGCAGGTTTGGAATCCTCTAGACAAAAGGAAACGTGGTGATCCCTGGCATACCTGGCGACGCATCATTCTGGCAGAAGCAACGGTTGATGGGTCACTAGTCACCTATCGAAATCGGTCTTAAAATCCTATGTCGCCTAGCTGAGGAACCCTGGCTAGGGGATATAGGATATAAAATCCAAGATTGCTTTTAAAGACGATGTCACTATCACACCTGGTGGTGACAAATAATATAATAATAATATATATAATATAATATAATATAATATAATATAATATAATATATATAATATAATATAATATAATATAATATAATATAATATAATATAATATAATATAATATAATATAATATAATATAATATAATATATTCCACAAATATCACACAACGCCGTCTAGTCCCAAGCTAAGCAGAACTTGTGTTATGGCTACTAGACAACTGATAAAGATACTTATATATTTCTAAATACATATATATTATAGATAGATTACACCCAGACACCGAACAAATGATTAAGCTCATCACACAAACATTTGTTCTGGGTGGGAATTGAACTCACGAGCTCCGGCATAGCAGTCACGGTTACTAACCACTAGACCAACAGGCCAGTCTTTGATTGTTTTCTTTTTTTACAATTTCTTAATGACTAAACAATGAAATCCTACAAAAAATCAGTAAAACACAGTCACCCTACACACGCAAACTTACTGCCGCAACTTTAAAGTGGTGATTTTCTAACGACTTCAAAATGGCTCCATTTTGCTAGTTTATCTTCGCCGACAAAAGCTACAAGAAGGCGTTTTTTTCAACCACTTTGTTAAAGAAGACAGCTGGTTTCATTTAAGCTTGTTAATTTGCCGTTTTATTGAAAACAGTTACGGTACTCCTATAGGTACCAACTTTGTATATGTTACGTGATTTTTAGCATGATGGAACTCAGGCTTTTGTAAAACCGACATTTGTTATGTAAACGAGACATCTATTAAGACATTTTTTTTTAAATTAATTAAGTTATTATTTATGTACCTACTTGCATTGGCACAGTTGGCCACCGACGACTTATTTACAATATAATATAAACAATTTATTATGAATATGTAGGATTTGGGGATTGGAATATGAAACAGTCTTCTTAACAACGTCTTATATTTTATACTAGCTTCTGCCAGCGACTTCGTACGCGGATCCTGTTGCTTATGCCAGCGACAACGGGGTCGTCAAAATCAAATATCTGAAACGTCTGATGTCGAATTCTAAGAGCCCGGGTACTGGAAAACAACGTGATGTGCGAGACGATTCGAGACGTTCCAGATCTCTCCCTTCCACTTACGCGCGTGACAATGCACACACCTTAGACATGGAGCCAATGTCTCCGTATTCGATGTAATTAATAAATGGGTATAGCTTTGGTGTTTCTATACCGATTTCTATGATTCTTTTTTTATTGAATAGATAATAATGTTAACTTTTTTTAATAATAATAAATGAGAGTGTTATAAATGTAAGAGTAGACAAAAATAAACAGAAAACTCCGAACTGCTAAGCTATCGGGAGTTACACGTGTTATTGTGAGTCAACCATAAAAGATAGACATATGCTGTTGTGGGATATTTTTTATATAATTTTAAAGAGAACATTTCCGTTATCCATGATTTCTGTGTAGCTTTAACCATTAAGGCTGCAAACGCGACGGAAGCTTAAAAAATGGAGTAATTTCTCCCGTTTCCCCAACATTTCCCTTCACTGCTCTGCTCCTATTGATCGTAGCGTGATGAAAAGTATACTATAACCTGCCCAGGAGTATGAGGAATGATTGTACCAAGTTTCGTTAAAACCCATCGCGTAGTTTTTGTTTCTATAAAGAACATACAGACAGACAGACAGACAGACAGACAAAAATTTTACTGTTTGCATTTTTGGCATCAGTATCGATCACTAATCACCCCCTGATAGTTATTTTGGAAATATATTTCATGTACAGAATTGAACTCTCTACAGATTTATTATAAGTATAGATTAGCACACGTTAATCGTACCCATGCCGTCGTCGTAATCTGTCATAGCATTTTCCTTGTAATCCTTCCTCTCTTTCTCTCACTCACCATCTTATTAATTTAGCTGCGTTCAAAATCCCACATATATGAGGTGATACTGTGTAAAAGTCGCTTACATACAAGTATACACAACATTTAGAATAGGTCTATTTTTTATTATTTATACTAGCCGTTACTGTCCCACTGCTGGGTAAAGGCTTCCCCCAAGTCCGTGGTTTAGTCTAAATTATTAAATAAATAAATAATAATAAACATTTAAAACAGGTTCGAAAAAAGAAATTAAATTAAAATCACATTATTATCAAATTAAAATGAAATCTTAGTTTTCATCGGATTCCCACAACCCTCAATTGGTCATCGGGACCTTCTAACTCAACGTCTATCGGTACGCAGTCGCCTTTCCCGAACCAGCCTCAACGACCATCTGTTCTGCGAGCTAAGTACCTAGCTCAGCTAGTACATTTTCTGCGAAGCAGTAATGCTAGCCAAGGAGGAGGCCGACCGCATCAGGCAACGGCGCTCTCGCCGCGCGGCCGCCGGGATTCCGATCCCGATTTTCGGCCACCGTAGATGCGGGCTTGCGGACGGCGAGCCATGGGTAGCTCACTGTTCGACCGTCCGGTAACTGTCTGGACCGAGCCCAAGACGTCGACAGCGCGCACACGCGCCTCAAGGAGTTGTCTGCAAAGCAGGAGCCCAGCTGGGTCGAAGCCTACTGGGGTCAGGGCTATCGGAAAGGGACCTCGAGCCCCGGTATGAAGGCTAGAAGGAACAGGGTGGGTTTTTAGTCAGTAAGAGTCTGACACTATCTCCCGCCCCGCCCAAGAGTGGGGGTTGTCATTGGATGATTTTCCCCACTATGAAAAAAAAATGTGCCTAGCTCAGTTAGCATATTTTCACAGTAATTTCTCAATACCGCCCTTGCTTACATAACCACAAACCCAATTTACATTTACACACCAGCCTTATTTACCAAACTCTCATCGCATTTTCAGCACCTCACGCGACCTACAGGCATAACTTCTAAAACATGTTTAAATTTATTCACCGAAGCAAAATCTGATAAAGTCTGTGAGACGAACGAACTAGCTGTTAGTAAGACGTGTTTCTACGGAAATTAAGGTATCTCACGTGGTTCTATATAAACCTTTTTGCCCTTTCAAGATATGGTAAGAGATTTTGTAGCGAATATTTTGTGGAAAAAATAAGGTTATGTCTCCTTTTTGGTGCTCGCGAATGAAGATTCTTTGCGTGATAGTGAATACATGTGTTTAGGTTTTGTGTGATCTGTTATACAGCGTGTTTATCTAAATCGTTTTTTTAAGCGTGAAATTCCGAAGTACTTATTAAAGTCTCCACAATCTTATATTGGTGGTCATGCTAATAGGGTAGTTTCCAGGGTCAAAGTAACTACATTTAATTTAGTCCGTATTTTAGATTATAAAAAAATATTAGACTCGAATTTTTTCTTTTCTCGATTAAACAAAAAATAACAAAGATATAGCCCATTAAAGTTACGTGTAACGCCACGCCGTACTGCATTTTTTCGCACAGGATGACGTCCCACGTAACTTTGCCATTTTTGGTTTAATTTACAAATTAAAAATTACGTGTACCTTATTTTTGAGTATTCTAAAAGACGGACTAGTCGGACTAGTCTTACGGCAACTAGCCTATTGTTATATTTAGAGTTCTATGAAGTTAAAACTAAGCTGCGCGCAGACGTGTGCGCGCCACACTGACCGGTTCCGTGCGTCTCACATCCATTGGATTCCCGCGACCCTCACCAGGACACGAATCCACGTTGTGGGAAGCCTTCTAACGCTGTATGTTCCGATACGTAGTCGCCATTTTTAGAACCATTCGGCCCCCTCGACCATCTGTTTTGCGAGCAACATGGCCCTGTCACTTATGTTTGTCGATTCTACGGGCTGTCTTAATTCTCTTTCGAATATTTTCTCTTCTCTTCTCCATTGCCCTTTGGGTGACTTTAAGCCTTCTGATGAGACCCATTGTGAGCGACCACGTTTTAAAACCATATGTCATCACTTTCGTCTTGAGACACTGTGTTATATTGAGACGAGAAAATACCCCTCTGTCAGATTAGCCAGCTCATAATAATACTAATCCCGCAAATCCCATAATATCTTATTTCAGTAAACTAGCCTTGAGACCGAGGCGCTTTAGAATAATATTCAATGTTATTCTTCAATTTCACCCTGCAGTGTAAGTCTTTATAGCAGGACCTCATCTCTCAATCTTAAGTCGGATGCTGTGCCACTTGAAAAGATGGGAGTTGTGTTGCAGTATTTTGTCTGGCCTGTTGTTCTAGTGGTTAGTGGCCCTGACTGCTAAGGCGGAGGTCGTGGGCTCGATTCCCTGGACAAATGTTTGTGCAATGAGCACGATCATTTGTTCTGGTAATTTACATATCTATGATGTGAATATAAGCATTAAGTCCATTTTAGTACCTTTTTGTTGCATGAAGTTTTAATAAATAAATCAATATTTAGAAATATCCTTACTTCCTTACATACTAATATATATCACCAAAATATATATATCACTAAATATATATATATATATATATAACCTTACTAATATTATAAAAGCGAAAGTGAGTTTGTTCGTTTGTTTGTTTGTTACGTCTTCACGCCTAAATGGCAAAATCGATTTTGATTAAACTTGGTACACGGATAGACCATGTCCTGAAATAGGACATGGTCTATCCGTATATCATGGTCCGTATATCATGGTCATGGTCTGAAATAGGACACTTTTTATCCCTGAAGTATGTTCCCTTGAGATAATTTTCTGCTATCACGCGGGCGAGCTAGTATAAGTATGTTTATCAGTTGTCTAGTACTCATAACACAAGCTCTGTTTAGCTTGGGACTAGACGGGCGGCGTTGTGTGGTAGTTGTGGAAATTATTATTATTTTATTACTTAGGCACACAGCCGTATGCGGTAAAAAATTAATTTAGATATCTTCAAGACTATAGTGAATAGGCTCTTAATAAACTAGTGCGCTTCACCATCAACGATTGCATCACTGCTTACCATCAGGAGGGATCACAGTCAAACACTAGTTTATATTAAAAACAAGTTTTTAATAAAAGTATTTTTTTCATAGCAAGCTTTTATAGCACGGTATATAGCTATATAATATTACTCGTCAAGACGAATCATACGAGCCCAAACTCGATGGGGTTGTGTCGTTTAACTGCCAAACTCTTATAGCCATAGCCAGCTTCCGGTTCCATGATCAGATCAGCTTCATGTCATAATAATATTGCATTGTCATCTGATTTACACATACATGCAAAATTTCAGCTCAATCGGTAACCGGGAAGTGGGTCAAATTTAACTTGCAAGATTTGATGACAGACAAACATCGGGACAGGTGAAACTAAAAAAATAAAAGCTTGTAAAAATCTACATTATATCAATAATCTTATCTATACTTATATTAAATCTGTAGAGAGGTCAATTCTGTACATGAAATATATTTCCAAAATAACTATCAGGGGGTGATTAGTGATCGATACTGATACTAAAAATGCAAACAGTAAAATTTTTGTCTGTCTGTCTGTCTGTCTGTCTGTCTGTCTGTCTGTCTGTCTGTATGTTCTTTATAGAAACAAAAACTACGCGATGGATTTTAACGAAACTTGGTACAATCATTCTTCATACTCCTGGGCAGGTTATAGTATACTTTTCATCACGCTACGATCAATAGGAGCAGAGCAGTGAAGGGAAATGTTGGGGAAACGGGAGAAATTACTCCATTTTTTAAGCTTCCGTCGCGTTTGCAGCCTTAATGGTTAAAGCTACACAGAAATCATGTATCACGGAAATATTCTCCTTAAAATTATATAAAAAATATCCCACGACAGCATATGTCTATCTTTTATGGTTGACTCACAATAACACGTGTAACTCCCGATAGCATAGCAGTTCGGAGCTTTCTGTTTATTTTTGTCTACTCTTACGTTTATTACACTCTCACTCATCCCTAATATTAAAAAGTTAACATTATTATCTATTCAATAAAAAAATAATCATAGAAATCGGTATAGAAACACCAAAGTTATACATGAAATACGCTAATAAGCCATCGCGCGTGAATACTGAATCCAGTCCCCCGGCTCTTAGAATTCGATTTCAGACGTTTCAGATCTTTGATTTTGACGACCCCGTTGTCGCTGGCATAAGCAACAGGATCCGCGTACGAAGTCGCTGGCAGAAGCTAGTGTCATAATAATTTTGTATTGGCATCTGATTTACACATGCCTACAAAATTTCAGCTCGATCGGTAACCGGGAAGTGGGTCAAATTTAACTTGCAAGATTTGATGACAGACAAACATCGGGACAGGTGAAACTAAATAAAAGCTTGTAAAAATCTACGTTATATCATTAGCTCGCAGTGCAGTGCGATGCATGCTCGAATACGGTCGTGTTTCCACTGTGCACGGTACGAATTTTATTCGCGTGTTGCGCGGCAATAACCGCCGCTCGAAAACACTATGAGTTCCAAAAAACTCATAGTCAACGAATTGCTGGCATTCCTAGTCCATGCTATTGACTACATGGACGAGGTGAGCATCCTGCAGATATGCCGGTCCAACTTCAAGGAGGACGAGATCAGCAGTGGTAAACTGCTACTGTTCCAGTCTCTTGAAAAACTGGACCAGATGCCGTCTCGCCGAAGAGATGGAACAGAGAAGAGCATCCAAGATATCATTGATATGTTGAAGAAGACAGACCCGGACGACGTGCCAGATTTCGTGGCGAAAGAGCTGAGTAAGCTGCCCCCCGTCACGTTCGACCACGTCGATGTTACACGGCTGCTAAAGGACATCACTACCTTGAAAGTGGAGATGACCAAGATGCAGTCCAGAATGGAGGCGTCAGAAAAATTCAATGCTGAGCTACGTGTGGAAATAGCATTATTGCGCAACGTTGGTTCAGTAACTGGGACACCTGAGGCCTCAAAGGTGAGCACATGTCAGAAGGCGCAAATTTTATCAGTCGGCGGTTTTAAATCGACGAACACAAGTGCGTCACCGGCTGCCGAAAATGCTGAGCAAGCGCCGCCCGCCGTCGCCGTCGCCCGCGCCTCTACACCGGTTGTGGAAACGTCACACGTAGGTACGTTGACCCCTAAACTTGCCTACGCTGCTGTTGTCACCACCAGAAAACCAGGTACATCGCAACCTAAGCGACCAGCAAAAATAGGGGACAAAGTGAAAACGGGTTCTCAAACTACCCTGACAGCGGTCCGTGGCTCCTTGCCAAAAATGGGCCAAGTTGATGAAGAGGGTTTCACTAGAGTAGAAAAGAAGAAGAAAAAGAAGCCCTGTTCCCGTAACCTGTGCGG
Organism: Mythimna lalbum; assembly: GCA_949319445.1. Lineage (NCBI taxonomy): Eukaryota > Metazoa > Arthropoda > Insecta > Lepidoptera > Noctuidae > Mythimna > Mythimna lalbum. The sequence continues at coordinate 3,889,373 of OX439357.1, read as the reverse complement.
TACCGCACCGACTGGACCAAATATGCTGCTGCGTCCTGCTGTGCCTACGACGCAACTGTATATTTCACGTCTACATTGCTCTACGAAGGTTGAGGAAGTCGTAGAGTATATGAAGATAAAAAGCAACTGGACTCTGAGGGTCGAAAGGCTGGATTCGCGCCACGACACCAACTTCAAGTCGTTCGTGATACGAGTTCCACCCCACCATCTGGAGACCTTTTTGAGAGAGGACTTTTGGCCGAAAGGTGTCGTGTATCGACGTTTCCGAGGACGGTTACGCGACACCACGCAGCGGAACACGACGCCGATGTTACGTGTATAATTATAAATAGTTCAAGTTTTGTTGTTATGATATTTATTAGTTTATTATTTTATAAGATTATTTTATGTATTTTTTCTATGGGCCTTCGATGCCTGAAATAAATGGTTATTATTATTATTAATAATAATCTTGCTATAAACGTGATTTAACCAGAACGAAGCACTACTTACCGCAAATACCGTTTGGTTGAGGGGAGCTTGAGCGACATACAGGATCGCCAAACGCGCGAGCATTAAATTACGCGTCCAGTACGTCCTGTGACCACATACCGTGAAATGCGCTTCAACCAACGCAAAGTTTGACACACACGGACGTGAAGTTCGGCGAACAAATTGTTTTATTTTTTATTTTGATCGCCATTTCTTTATTTTAGTGAACAAACATGATTATCTATGCAATTGCAATCACTTTATTTTACACCAGCAAAGAACTGGATTCTGATGAAACTTTTTTCGTTCACAATCGTAAAAAAAATTCAATTTTTCGTGAATTAATTGAAGTTTAAAAACCTCTTTCCTCGATTTGACAGTAAATCGTGACGTCACAATATGGCAATTGATCCTTTTCTCATTTGGAACGCATTGTATAGAATATTTCTTTTTCCAACCGGTGCTGTGTGATCGTTAAGTTCCCTTCAAAGTTGTTGAAGTGAGTGATGCTGATACGTGTGTCAAACTAGACTGGTCATCTAAACTGTCAGTGACTTATTTTAGTTCATTTAATTTTAATTTATATATTTTTTTTACTAACTAGGCTATTTGCAATACATCCCATAATTTAAATTAAAAGAGTGTCCATGGAGTTTCTTGCATATTTTACTCCACAGTGATCTACGCATTAAACGTCTAAGCCTCCCCGCACACGGGCCTCAAAAAAACGCCACTTTAAGCTTCTCTTTGAGGCTCGTGTGCGGCGATGTCACCACAAAAAACGCTTGAAGCCGCTTCAAGCTTCTCCGGCTACAAGCTGTCGCGAGCTTCAGCTGTTTTTTGCAGTGTCTTCAGTCTTTTTTTGAGGCCTAAGTGCGGGGACAGTAAGAAGCTTAATTTTTCTGACTGACCGACTTCTAGACAATTCAAAAGCGCCTGTAAATGATTTCATAAATTTAATAAATTAAACACTCTAAAGTTCTGTCACCCTTTTGCCATCTAACCATTTGCGGAGTCACACTTATTATCACTAACTACGACTGAGTACTTATCATATTCTGCCGTCCACTAACTAAAAGGGCGTTAAGCCACATTTGGTCGTTTTTCACTTTTTAATGTAGTCGAGTCTTATACAACTTTCGATGCTTTTGTTAGTTTTTGAGATACAGAACATTAAATCACAATGTCTGTTTTTAAATTGCTTAGCTAAAAGTTAGAAAATGGATTTAAATAAAATATAATAAATATAAATGAATAAAATATGTCACATATTGTGCACAAAGACTATGCCTACATATATAACTTGTAACCTTGTTCCTAGGGAGCATACTTTTCAAGAGACATCAATTCCCAATTTTTGTGTTTTCTCGAAAAATACTTTTTGCACTTAGCTGCCTTTTAGTTAGTGGACGGCAGTATTTTAGTCTTTTCAGTTAAATATTATTACAAATACTTATCTTAATTTCTCCCTCAACGATTATTACAACTTGTTATTACTTGAAAGCAGTTAATTTTAAACATTATGCTCAAGCCCAAAAATTACTTTATATTTCTAGCTTTGTTATCTTAAATAGACGCTTTAGAGGCCCATTTTGTACTAAATAGGGAGTTTTTTGGGAAATTTATACAATTATGCGTATTTAAAGATAAGAGAAAAACTGTGTTATAGTGATGTGTAGATGGTAGATTACCTACTGACTTAATTTTATTAGGTAACTAGATGTACCTGCCATTTCCCTTGTGTACTTTTTAGGGTCCGTAGCTAAATGGGAAAAAACGGAACCCTTTCGGATTCGTCATGTCTGTCTGTCCGTCCATATGTCGAAACTATAACTGTCCACGGCCACACGGGTCTCAAAAAAACGCCGGCACAAAAAAACGCTAGAAGCGGTCACAAAAAAAAGAAGCCACCGCAAAACACGGCTGAAGCGCGCGACAGCTTGTGGCCAGAGAAGCTTAATTGAAGCGACTTCAAGCGTTTTTTTGTGCACACGAGCCACAAAAAAAGGCCGCCTCCAAAAGAAGCTTGAAGTCCTTGTGCGGGGACAATAAGAACTATATTGTTGAAACTTGGTAAGTAGATGTATTCTGTGAACCTTTTAAGAATTCGAAGATTTTAACACTATAATAGAAAAAAAAAACTTTTTACTATAATTGTAAGTGTATTTTTTGTTGCGCAATATTTTGGGAACAATCACAAGAGACATCATATAATAAGGCCATAACATTTCTGGAAATACTTTATCTGTATATCTTTAGTAGGTATAGTTTCATAATATTTGTTAATAGTCTTTTTTAATATTATATTTCCAAGTTACGTCACAATTGCATTAAAAAAAAAATGTAGCAACTAGTTGGTGAATACACAATGTTATTGTTGAGTGCCTACCTAATCGTAATGAATATGTAACTGACTCCCAAGTCACAGGCTATAAACCTAGTTTGGGAGCCAGTAGTTATTTACTGTGTCCTCATTTATGTACCAATAATTATGTACCTACTTGTTTTTTGTCACCATTTTTTATTTTGGAAATAAATATATATATATATTATTTTGGAAATAAATATATATATATATATTATAGTTGCAATAATAGTGAAACATGTGAAATTGATTTCCATGAAAAGAGCCTGAAACTATTTCGTGGAATATTATTGTTGCACAATATTTTGAAACAAAATGTAACTACATACCTGTATGTATACCTATTTGTAATAAGTAGAGGGGTAGGAATATGCTATAAATAGATGTTAGATGTTGCACAATATTATGTAACAAATTGCAACTAGAACTACCTATAAACATAATTATTTACCTGTACATACATTTACATGTAAGTAGGTTTTTTTTTGAGTGGGAAAATCATCTAATGACATAGCCTTCCTTGGGTGGAACGAGAGGAAAGGGCGTGTGAGACTTACTGACTAAAACCCACTCTTGTTCCTTCGTTGCGTTTCATACCAGGGCCGAGTCTTACTTTCAAAAGCAGTACTTTGCCCCAGTAAGCTTTGACCCTGCTGGGCTCGGCTACGGTTTGCTGACATCTCCTTGAGGCGCGCGTGGAACAGTATGCGCCGTCGACGACATGGGCTAGGTCCGGACGGTTGAACGGCGAGCTACTCATTGCTCACCGTCCGCAAGCCCGCGCCTACGGTGAATGTAAGTAGGTAGGTATGCCATGATGGAATATGATTGATGAACAATATTTTGTGATACAACAAAGTGATAAGGATTCCTTTTTTGCCAATTGAGATATGGAACCCTAAAGTAACTTTCTCAATAGCTTAATATTTACACCATACAATCTCATACAATTTCTTAGCAAGTTCAGTACCTACAGTTTAATAATATTTGTTAATAGTTGCAATAGTACTGAGAGCCTGAAACTATTTTATAGAAAATTTATTGATGCACAATATTGTGTAATACAACACTGATACTTAGACATATTGATCCACCTACTACGAGTAGAATATTTCTTATCAGATAAGAATATACATTTTACAATTCTGCAACCGTTTTCTATAAAATCGATTCATTGAACGATCGAGTCTGTAAGATTGATTCATCATTAGTCTGTGCGTCGACAGGACGATTCATTTATTTCCGTTTTCCCAGCAGAATCTTCACCTATGGACATTTCGCCGACGGGAACTTTCATCTGCGACACTTTTGCCGACAAGCCAAATGCAGCACCAAATGCAGCACCAAATGCAGCTACCAAATGTTTGACCGACACGACGATAAGCTTATAACTCTTTGGAGTAAAGACCTGTTCATCCAAAGGGTAAAAACAAAGAGAGGGGGATAAACTAATGAGAGAGGCCCTTATGTTTCACGGCCCTACTCATTAGTGTCACTCCACTCAGAGTGGGAAAATTTCCAAGATATAAATGTTGACAGAAAAGAAGATTATGAAAGAAAACCTGGATACTGGATAGATTCTATGAAAGATGATATACCTAGAAAAGGAGTAACAAGTACTGGAGAACGTAGCGTTGGAAGGTCTTCCGTACGGTGGATCGACATCCTTGTGTGGGTTGCAAGAATGCGATGGATGTAAGACACACCGGACTGATCGTTGTGACGACACTTGAGGAAGGCCTATGCCCAGCAGTGAACGTCGTTTGACTGAAATAATGATGAGTATGGAAGAAAAAGTCATATGGCGCTGACCCGGCGTACCAACTTGTAATTGACCATCACACAGGGTGGAAGACATTGTGGAGTACGATGACGTCAAAAGACGAAGTATGCACTGAGGGTACAGCTGTTGGAGTCGCACCGTAATGTGAATTTCAAGGCGTTCGTGGTGCGAATCCCGAACACTTATCTGCCCCTCATGTTGAAGGAAGACTTTTGGCCGGAGGGCGTGGTGTTCCGTCGCTTCCGAGGACAATTGCCACACAGGACAGCACAAAGTGAATAAGTGTTTGGAGGTATGCGGAACAAAGAGTAAAGTCCCGCAAACCTCCGTTGAAAAGGGAGGATCCTCCGACCAGACAGGATGTTATTTATGGTCTGGTAGGCGACTGCCCGATAGTTGATGTCGGGCTGTTGTATATGTTCATATCGCGCTGAGAACTTTGATTGCGCGATGCAGGATTTCGTATTTTCTTCGTAGTTCTTATGTGGCGTCATAGATGACGCTACAAGTGCAACGTGTTACTAACATAGTCACAAGTTTTATTTACTAACAATAAATTGTATTTAATTTACTTTATATATATATGTTAGTCTGTAAGGTCGTCTATGGGTCGAGTTGCCTGAAAATAAACGATTTATTATTATTATTCTAGATGTGATGCTTAGAGAATGGTGCAGAACCGGCTCGATGAACTAAACGGCTGTGGGTCTGTCCGTCCCCAAGCTAATCGCAAGTTATTGCTCACTGCTCATTGCAGTCTCATGTAAGAGCACGTTAAACATACTACAGCAAATAATGAAACGGGCAAGGGTTCCTCAAAGGATGCATTTTTTAATCGTTTTTTTTTTTTACAGATTCACAAAACCAGGTTATCACAAACTTAGGCCAGTAAAAAATCTGTCTGATCGTCATCTTCATACCTTTTTTTTAAGCGGTGGAAAAATCATCTTATGACATCTCCGCTCTTGGGCGGATCAGAAGATAGTGTCAGACTTTTACTGACTAAAAACCCGCTCCTGTTCCTTCGTTGCCTTTCGTACCGGGGCTTGAGCTATCTTTCGAATTAACACTGGCCCCGGTAGTCTTCGACCCAGCTGGGCCCCTGCTGTTGCTGACAGCTCCTTGAGGCGCGCGGGAACTTAACGCACCGTCGGCGACTTGGGCACGGTCCGGATAGTTATCGGACAGTCGGACAGCGAGCTACCCACTGCTCGCCGCCCGCAAGCCTGCGCCTACGGTGGCCGGAAATCGGGATCGGAATCCCGGCGGCGGCTGGGGCGCTGTTTGTGCCACCGTTTCCTGATGCGGCCGGTCTCCTCCTTTGCTAGCATTACTGCTTCGCAGAAGAAGGCATTCCTACCCTTGTCCTTATTAACTATTTAAGGTCGGTGTTTTAGCCTAGAACTTTCTACATAATGTTTTCTTTTTTCATGTACCTGACATATTGTCTCATTGTAGAGAATGGTTAAGGCATCAAGTCTGCCTTTGTTCCTCTAGTTGCAGGAATATTAAATACATAAATAATTTCAGACAAACGTATAGGTCAAACCGATGCATTTAGAAGCAAAAAATATTTCACAAACGTTCCTTATGAAAAACGAAGGTAAGAAAGGACTTCTTTCTCTGGTGTTAATTGGAAGTTGCAATTGACCATAATGTTGTATGAGGTTCTGGAGCGGCGACTGCGTACCGGAAGACGCAGCGTTGGAAGACCTCCAACAAGGTGGACTGATGACCTGGTGAAGGTTGTGGGAAACCGATGGATGCGAGACGCACAGAATCGTTCGTTATGGCGACGCTTGGGGAAGGCCTATGTTTAACAGTGGTGTATATCGGCTGAAATGATGATGATAATGTTATACCGTCACCACCGTTTAAAACGCAGTCAGTTACAATTCCCCGTGAAAATGGTTAGTTTCGGTTAATTGACAGTTAAATACTAACTACAACGGTCGTAGAGTTAAATACAACTAGGGTTGGCGATTTTAGGAAAAACGACCGACAACACATGTTTTATTTTCAAACACAACGCATAATATAATAGTAACCCACCAATGCTCCCCAAGGTGGTAGGTCTTTACCTACCCCCTATTGTAATTAAACGAGTATATACCACTAGCTGCTCAAAGCGGCTTCGCCCGCGTGATAGCAGAAAATTATCCCAAGGTAACATACTTCCGGGATAAAAAGTATCCTATGTCCTATTCCAGGACATGGTCTATCCGTGTACCAAGTTTCACCAAAGTCGGTTTTGCCATTTAGGCGTGAAGACGTAACAAACAAACAAATAAACTCACTTTCGCTTTTATAATTATTTATTTATTATTTATAAGGATGCATATATGTTTAATTTGCAATTTTTTTATCACGGTCCAAATAAGTAAGCGGTGTCAGACATATAACCCTTCCCAACACTGACGCATATTGAGATGGAACGAAAGACCTTTCTAGGCGTATTTCATAGGACTGGCACCGCACACCGCAGCGTTGTGCGTTCTGATCAAAAGACCAGTTTAATAGAGAGTGAGTCAATAAAGGTTATGATAACTTAACAGTTCTGTTGATTTCCAATAAAATAATGTAACCAAAAATGATAATCATTTATTTTTTAAACATTTGGCATTTTCTAGAAAGTTCTGTACAAACACTTCCTCGTAAATATTTGAAGTATATGAGGTAAATACCTAATGTATTTAAACAGGTAAATACTTGAACAAACATGTGACATTTTCTAGAAAATTCTACATTAACCTGAAACAATTTCATCAGCATTTCAGTACAGCCCTATTGGAAATCGATTGCACAACTTTATGTCACTATCGCTCATATAAACTACTCCAAGTCGATTTGCCGAGCATTCGAGTGAACTCATCCAGAGTGAGAACATCGGTATTCAATCCAGAAAATCTTCATCATGAGAGGGTACTTCGAAAACGACTTCTTCGGGCCTCGATTTGGAGGAATGTTCGGACCTTTTGGCTGTCGTTTCCGTGGTGACTTTCCTGGTCATCACGGTCCATGGAGCTTTGGAACGTTTGGTCACAGCTTCGACCATAGCCCTCCAAGGGATGGACATGACCACCATGGGCCTGAGCATCATAAACGTGGACCACCTGCTGATGGTCATCGAGGACCTAGATGTCATCGTGAATCTGACAGTGATAGTGATGGACCAGCGAATCGCCATTGCCATGGACCTCCCGGATTCAGAGGACGCGGTGGCAGACATCACCACTTCCACGGCCACGGACCTAGCAGCCATAGCTTCGGACCTTGCTGTGGGCGCAGTTCTGAAGAACATTGCTTTAGACGACGTGGTCCATCTGACATCCCTGACCGTCCTTGTGGAGGACCTTGGGAAGGACCTTGGGGAGCTGATCGACACATGCATGGATTTGGACACAGAAGACCGTGCCCTTACAGTTCTGAAGACCGGCCATCAAGAAAATGTGATTGCAGAAAACGCTGCGATAATCAACCCTGCTGCTCTAAGAATAAGGATAATAAAGGTCGAGGAAAAGAAGCAAAGGAAAACGAACCCAGTTGTGATAAGGATCAAGATGTTGGTGATACAGTGTTTGTTCAAAGAATTGTTTTGGAGAAAGCTACAAGGCCACAATCTGTCTGAAATAATGACGTAGGTATCACGTTCATTCATATATTTATTTTGTTAATATTTTATCATCACTTATACATTTGGTTTATTACATTTTTCCGTTTATTTATTTAATAACGTAAATTCAGTATATTAGCAATACCACGATCACTTTTCGTTCCCCTGCCAAAATAGCTGCGTTGTATTTGTATACCAGTTAAAGACCCATCGTCAGATTTTATATGCGCTTCATTTTCAAAACGTAAGTAGATGACGCCATACATTATCCCGTGGAATTTCTGAACTCCCCCTGTCAGCGAGTGGACTTCCAGCGCATCATCATCATTTCAGCCGACAGACGTCCACTGTTGGACATAGGCCTCCCCTAAGTGTCGCCACAATGATCGATCCTGCGCGTCTCGCATCCATCGGTTTCCCGCAACCTTCACCAGCGCATACCATCAAGCTTTAAGATTAAAAAAACGCAAACCATCAACAAATTGCCTTGAAATTGTTTACGTAAATAATATTAAAATTAACAATTAACTTCTTAATAAAAAAATTGCAGAATAAATCTATTGGTCAATATTCATCAGTTGATCCATTAAGTTTCCAAAGTTAGGCCTTTACCGGCAGTCTTTTATATTTTCTTCCTAAAGTTTATTTTCCATTTTCATTATTTCACTTAACCAATTTTCATTTTAGCATTATTGTGTTCTTAAATTTTCTTCAAATATGATAATAGTGTTCAAATACAAATAGAGATCACACTGGCTTTGAATATTTTGAGAAAGTTCAGCATAAGCTCTTAAATGGACAACTAAAATATGATATGGGATCTTTATTGTTCAGTATCAAAAGAAAATAAAAATTACATCGCGATGAAGAAACCAGAACCAGAAACTGAAATAACCAGAGAAATAAACAACAACCTGAGATAATTGAAGGTGATGGCTGCTGATCAACATAAAATTATGGTGACAACAACAGGCTTCCAGCAAATATAGTGGTAGTGGAGGAGTCCAGCATTCGCGAACAACATCAGACACACGGCTGAGATGACAGCAGAGAACACCAATATATATTTTATAATAAATATACATTTTAATTTTAATTCATTGAAGTCTGTACAATCTCTGTGTATTTTTTATTTCAATAAAAACTGATTCAAAATATTACTTGTTTCCTTTTTAACTTTAGAAACCTATGAGATATAATCCGTTATCTTCAACATCTTTTCTTCACCTATGGTACCTAAATACTTTTTTTGATGTGGGAAATCATCAGTAACTTTTTCCGATCGGGTTTTTTTTTGGGATGGGTATTCGTCTAATAACTTCTCTCGCGCTCTAGGGTGAGACGAGAGGGTGTGTAAGATTTTACTCATTAAAACTACAAAAAAGTTTAACTTTGAAAATGTGAGTGTAATTATTGGTTTTAAAAAATTAATGGCATTGTTATTTTATTCTAATTTTTATTTTTGATTATAATTTGAGCCAACTTTCTAGTTTATTAAAATCTTTAAAACCTCTTAATTTGTTGCATTGAGAATAGCTTGGGAAATAAATAATGAAAACCTTTTATTACTATTTGTGCTAACTTTCAAGTGGTACACAGAATGAGATTTTACATACAAACGAAATTTTAGCTTTTTGCCTCCTTAACGATTAAATTTCTAAAAACCGCTTCTTAGGTCTCGCATACGGCATAAAATAAAACGTGCTAATTTTCATGCTCTTAGTACCAGTAGTTTCAGCTATGCGTTGATATAAACATGCCAGTCAGTCACAAATGCCTTGAGTTTGATTAACGTTGCAATAAACGCCTAGTTGACCCTTCGCGTGACCCAAGGGCTGGCTTTTACCTGACAGAGGATAAGCATTGCCATACAGCGTGGCAATGCCGCCAGTCTCTTGGGCATATTACCAGTCGACAGCAATGAGGAAGAGTTTTTGACGCCATTTTTTTGTTAGTTGTTGTTAGCGTAGGGGTTCATTATTTTTATTTTACTGTAAATTATTATAGTTACCTATTTTTAAGTGTAAATTATTCGTGTAAACGAATAAATGAAGTGAGGTAAAATCACCTTTGCGGAAATATTATAGAAATACCTGTTCTTTTCCGAGCCGAAAAGGAACATACGAGTATAAGCGAGTTTTTTTTATTGCTGATAGGTTCGTGCTTGACGGCTATTTCACCTGATGTAAAACACGCTTACCTAGAAGTAATTTATTCACTCTTGACTTAAAGATACCAGGTATAGTCATCAGGAAACACACGACTCCGGCAAGGAATTCCACTCCCAAGCAGTACACACAATGAATGTGTTCCCAGAACGTTTTGTGCGAATAGTTGGGATGTCTGCGTTGTACCGGTGGAACATCGACGTACGTCTTGTGGTCCGATAATGGAACGGGCTAGGCGGAATTAGGTTATGCAATTCCGACGCACACTTCCCAAAATACAACCGAAAGAACCTGACTCGGCGTCGACGACCTCTTCTTCGTCTCGTCGTTTCGTCTTTCCTTTCTTTTCTCACTTTTATTTATTTTTCTTTCTTTTCTTTCTTTTCTTTCTTTTCTTTCTTTTCTTTCTTTTCTTTCTTTTCTTTCTTTTCTTTCTTTTCTTTCTTTTCTTTCTTTTCTTACTTTTCTTTCTTTTCTTTCTATTCTTTCTTTTCTTTCTTTTCTTTCTTTTCTTTCTTTTCTTTCTTTTCTTTCTTTTCTTTCTTTTCTTTCTTTTCTTTCTTTTCTTTCTTTTCTTTCTTTTCTTTCTTTTCTTTCTTTTCTTTCTTTTCTTTCTTTTCTTTCTTTTCTTTCTTTTCTTTCTTTTCTTTCTTTTCTTTCTTTTCTTTCTTTTCTTTCTTTTCTTTTTTTTCTTTCTTTTCTTTCTTTTCTTTCTTTTCTTTCTTTTCTTTCTTTTCTTTCTTTTCTTTCTTTTCTTTCTTTTCTTTCTTTTCTTTCTTTTCTTTCTTTTCTTTATTTTCTTTATTTTCTTTCTTTTCTTTCTTTTCTTTCTTTTCTTTCTTTTCTTTCTTTTCTTTCTTTTCTTTCTTTTCTTTCTTTTCTTTCTTTTCTTTCTTTTCTTTCTTTTCTTTCTTTTCTTTCTTTTCTTTCTTTTCTTTCTTTTCTTTCTTTTCTTTCTTTTCTTTCTTTTCTTTCTTTTCTTTCTTTTCTTTCTTTTCTTTCTTTTCTTTCTTTTCTTTCTTTTCTTTCTTTTCTCTCTTTCTTTTTCTTCGTCGTCAATTGTTCGTTTCTTAGATTTATTAAACATTACCCAAAATTGGTATTGATATAATTAGGATTCCATTACATTTCTAGAAAAAAAAAATTGTATACCTTTAGTGTAGAATAGAATAAACTTTATTAAAATGGTATTAAAATAGTTTCATAATATTTCTTAATAATTGCAATAGTACTGAAATATGTGAAATTAATTTCCATGTTATTGCACAATATTCTGTAACAATGTTTAACTAGGAACAAGCAGGCGGTCGTTTGTATGAGGGATCGGTCGGCTGACGCTCTAGCCGCCGGAACCCAGTCGCCGATTTTCAGCCATTGTAGTCGTTAACTTGCGGATGACGAGCTATGTGTGTGTGTGACTCAGGCTTTGTCCAGCCGTCCGGTAACCGTCCAGCCCAAGTCCGAGTCGTAGACGGCGCGAAATGGCCGTAGCCCAGCAGGACCGAATCCTACTGGGGCAATTGGTTGACTTCTGAAAGGGAAACCCGGGATTTTGGAACACAAAGCACAAAAGGTACATATAGGTGTGGTTTTAGTTAATAAAAATGTATCAGGCCCTCCCACTCTGCTCTAAAGAAACAGAAGTCATTGGATGATTTTCCATTTTTTTTTAAAGTACTTAAAAATTTGCTCGCCAAAGATTTCAATTGATTAGAACAAATAATTGCAGAGAACATAAAGCTTAAATCCACACACATAGAAGTAAGAAATATTTCACAAAAGTTCCTTATGAAGAAAGAAGGTAAGGAAGAATTTCTTTCCCTGATGTTAGTTAGAACTTGTAATTGGCTAAAACTATAAAACGTCACCACAATTTAAAACATAGTCAGTTACAATTCCCTGTGAAAATGGTTAGTTTCCGGTTACTGAACAGTTAAGTTCTAACTACATACAACGCTCGTAGAGTTAAATACAACTAGAGTTGGCGATTTTATAAAAAAACGACCGACAACACACGTTTTTGTTTGGAACACAAAGCGTAATATAATAATACATTAATAATAAACCCCTAAGGGGTAGGTAAAGGTATGTAACCCGTTTAATTTACAACTTTTAATTATTACCAAAAAAGCTTACGTCTCTTGTTTGCAACCCATATCGCTGCGGTATGCGGTGTCACACACATAACCAGCGTATGCGTCAGGGTTGAGGACAATCTGACGCATACTGCGACGGAACGAAAGACCATTCTACACGTATTTCATACGACTATGTGTCTGGTACCGCACACCGCAGCGTTGTGCGTTCAAATCAAAAGACCAGTTTAATAGAGAATGATCCAAAAAAAGAAGAGCCGTCAACAAGCTCACAAGAAAATTACTTCAAAGTTACAGGAACATTATGTTGATTTCCAATAAAAAAAACCCAGAAATGATAATAACCTATTTAACAAACATGTGACATTTTCTAGAAAATTCTACATTAACCTGAAACCAGTAATTTCATCAGCATTTTAGTACAACCCTATTTGAAATCGATTGCACAATGTTATGTCACTATCGCACATATAAACTACTCCGAGTCGATTTGCCGAGCATTCGAGTGAAGTCATTCAGAGAGAGAACATCAGTATTCAATCCAGAAAATCTTAATCATGAGAGGGTACTTCGAAAACGATTTCGTCGGGCCTCGATTTGGAGGAATGTTCGGACCTTTTGGCGGTCGTTTCCGTGGTGACTTTCCTGGTCATCACGGTCCATGGAGCTTTGGACCCTTCGGTCATAGTTTCGACCACAGCCCTCCAAAGGATGGATATGGCCACCATGGGCCTGAGCATCATAAACGTGGACCGCCTACTGACGGTCATCGAGGACCTAGATGTCATCGTGAATCTGACAGTGATAGTGATGGACCAGCAGAACGTCATTGCCATGGACCTCCCGGCTTCAGAGGACGCGGTGGCAGACATCACCACTTCCACAGCCATGGACCTAGCTGCCATAGCTCCAGACCTCGCTGTGGGCGTAGTTCTGAAGAATATTGCTTTGGACGACGTGGTCCATCTGACATCCCTGACCGTCCTTGTGTAGGACCTTGGGAAGGACCTTGGGAAGCTGATCGACACATGCATGGCTTTGGACGCCATGGTTCACACCATCCATGTTTTGGACACAGAAGACCGTGCCCTTACAGTTCTGAAGACTGCCCATCACGAAAATGCGACTGCAAAAAATCTCGCGATAATCAACCCTGCTGCTCTAAGAATAAGGAGAATCAAGGTCGTGGAAAAGAAGCAAAGGAAAACGAACCGAGTTGCGATAAGGATCAAGATGTTGGTGATACAGTGTTTGTTCAAAGAATTGTTGTGGAGAAAGCTACAAGGCCACAATCTGCCTAAAGTAATGACGTAGGTACCACGTTCATTCATATTTATTTTATTAACATTTTTATCATTATTATATATTTATATTATTTGGTTTCTTATATTTTCCCGTTGACCCATTTATTATGATAAATTCAATGTTATCTTAGCAATACCACGATTACTTTTTGAAGAAATAATTCCACTAATAATAAATATAGGTAGTACAATGTCAATTAAAAATGTTGTTAGTGTCACAATGTTTCTTCAGATCTGTCTATGAGAGTCATCAGAACCTGCATTCTATCCCAGTTAAGGAGCCATCGTCAGATTTTTTACGCTCTTTGTTTTCAAAACGATCTTTTAAACAAATAAATAAAAAAGGTAAATAATTCAATTTGGTGCTTCTGATTTGCAATAACATTTTATAAGCAGTTCATCCATTAAATTCTTTAGGCTAGGCCTTTGCCCAATAATGAGATCATGCTTGCTAGTAACAGTATTTATCAGTCTTTTCTATTTTCTTCATAAAGTTTATTTTCAATTTTCGTTATAATTCACATCATCAATTTTTATTTTGGTTCTATTGTGTTCTTGACTTTTCTTCGAAATGCTCAGTGTCCAAACATAAGTGGAGGTCACTCAGGTATTTATTTTCCTGGAAAAGCTCAGCATAAGTTCTGAAATAGACCCCAAAACTGCGAGTAGTATGGAAGTATGGAAGAAGAGAGTATGGAATCTGTGGACCCGAAGAAAATAAAAGAAAATATAACAATGAAGAGACAATAACAATTGGAACTGAAATAACCAAAGATATTAACAACAACCTGAGATGTTTGATGGTCATGGCTACTGATCAACCTAAAACGATGGTAACAACAACAGGCTTCCAGCAAAGATTGCAGTGGCAGTGGAGGAGTCTAGCGTCGATGAAAAACATTAGACCAACGACTGAAATGAGAGCAGAGATCATCAACACATATTTAGCTTATAGTTTATATTGAAGTCTGTTAAAAATGTTATATTTTTATTTCAATAAAAAGCAATTCAAAATACTATTTGTTTCCTTTTTAATTTTAGAAACCTATGAGATATCACCCTTTATCTTCCACAACTTTTTCTGTTTTAATGCAAAAGTATTTTACCGAAACCGGATTTTTTTTTGGCGGTGGATAATTATCCAATGACATCTCCCGTTCTTAAGTAGAACGAGAGGGTGTTTCAGACTATTACTGATTATCAAAACCCATAGTTTGTTCCAATTGCTTTTTGTCAGGGCCACGGTAATTATTTCAAGCAGTCCACACCCACGGAATAAAGAAAACTAGAGGAAGTGCCTCTTAAATATGGCGCGTGTGTCAACAGTAGGCGAAATTCGCCTATTACATATTATATACTAGTGCAGGTGAATATGGCATCTATTTCAAAGGCACTAGCGTTCTGAATAGAATAAATTGGTTACAGCGCCATCTAGCGTTGAGTACCCGAACTCGTTGTAAATTGGTTAAAACTTCTTTATTGTTCGTGTCATGTCAAATAATAACAACTTTCTTACGTTGTAATAGGACCTAATTTATGAAAGCAATAAGAATATGATTTGTAAAAGTTAAGTTTGTAATTCGTAGCTTCGTAGCCAATCATATTACTGTTTTTTTATGTGTGTAATGTACAATTTGATACGCAAATGTGTTTGTTTGCCGACACTGGTTCCCGTGCTTAGCCACGTTAGGGGCACTTCTACCTATATTTTCTGTTCTGTGTCCACACCCCAGGCAGGCACTTGACTACCGTGTACTTGTGGTGGCGATCGGCGGCAACGACCTCTCGCATCAAGCCCTGTAGACCCAGCAGGGTCGAAGTCTACTAGGACCAAAAGTTCGCTTCCGAAAAAAAAAATCGAGGTCCTGGAACGCTAGGCAAAGAAGGAATATACGAGTGGGTTTTAGTCAATAAAAGTCCGATAAAAAAGAAAAAAACTAAGCAAGTATCGGTCCTACCTGGTGGCGTTAACATGGCAGACACCAAGTAATCCTTACTAATATTATAAAAGCGAAAGTGAGTTTGTTTGTTTGTTTGTTACGTCTCCACGCCTAAATGGCAAAACCGATTTTGATGAAACTTGGTACACGAATAGACCATGTCCTGAAATAGGACATAGGATACTTTCTATCCCGGAAGTATGTTCCCTTGGGATAATTTTCTATTACGCGAGCGAAGCCGCTGCGAGCAGCTAGTAAAATAATACATTGAAATAAATGTAGGTAAATTTTTCGAAGGCTCCCAACGACACGTGTATTTTCAAACTCTGACAGTACAAAATACATTTGTTTATTACCATATATATTGTGAATAGTGTCGTGTCGAGTTTTTCAACGTAACACGTGCATATCTACAGAGTGAGTATTAAAATAAATGCTTGTTTACTTTATTTATGCCTCTTTAAGTCAAGAATGAGGTTAGTTATACGAACATAACATCGGTTACTTTCTGATGGAATTGAAAAAAAAGATAAATCCTAGTTAGCTAGCAACTTTATTGGTACTCTTTGGAAAGATTGATGGCTTTCTGGTGTCTGACTTCCTATAACGACTGTCAAAGATCTAGACACTGGAACTAGCAGATTTACGTACTTTCCAAGGCCCAGGTTGTCCGTAATGTCCTAGATAAACTTAGAAAAGTATGTACTGTACTTTCTCGGTTTCGAACACGCCTTATGCATAAAAGTTGGGTGCCTTAATTACTGGACCATCACGACTAATCTGTAATGTTACTAATTTGAAATAATAATTCGTAAACCAACTTTGAACTCAAGAGAGAACCGTAATTTTTTATTAAGTTACTTGCTGACCCGGCGAACTTCGTACCGCCTAACAGTCAATGATACTCGTAGTATATCTTTCGATATAGACAACTGATTGTGATAAAACAAAGCCTAAGTAATATATCAAGTTAGATACAATTTTAATGTATAAAAGTTATCTATATCGTATATACATTTTATGTATGTATATGTAGTATATAAATTTTATGTGATGTGTGCACAACTAAAAACTTCTACAGATTTATTATACAATATAGTATGTATCTATAGATTAATTTTAATAAATGTAAGTACGTAATTTTCAAACATCCTATCTATTAAAAACTTTCAAAAACAGATCATGTTCCATAGTTTGTTGGTCAGCGAGTGCACTTTCCAACAAAATAATATGAAACAGAGTGATGTAATACTCACCCGCGAATAATTTTGTTAGTACATAATATGATTTGCTTTTGGCGAAGCAACTAAGATACATTACGTAAAATTATAATACATGATGGCCCATCGAATGTGTGTAATTTTTAATTAGAATATGTTTTTAATCGATCGTTTTTTTACATGATACATTTTTTTATGGGTCTGTGGTGAACTAAATGCCTTAGGTGTTATCTACCAGCCAATCTTTGGCCAAAATAATTGTGGTAGGTGCAATAAAAGACAGAAAAAAAAAACAAATAATAAAAAACAAATAAACCACACATACAAGACAATTATGTAATAAATTATAAAGATATAAAAATGAATGAACTAAATACACAAAATATAAGTCCTATTTGACAACGCTTTGATGAATGTACTATTGCCAACTTCTTACGATTTTTTTTTTATTATCTTGCGTTTGATGACTAATCTCACCTGATGGTAAGCGATGATGTGACCGACGATGGAGTATGCTTGAAATATATATAAATATATGCGCTCGCGAACTTGAATCTTAAACTGTTCAGTTGAAAACCAGCATCAGACAACTATATCGTAGATTTCTGGCATTTTCACTGAACTGGATTTTTTTTTTGCAGAAAAATACATTGTTAGTTATTTATTTTTTTGTTTTGTGTTTATTTTAAGTTTTTGTTGGCTACAATGTTTTGTGCGCCAAAATATTATTTTTTTCTTTCTTAAACGAAATATACTTGTACAGGTTCAGCTTACAATGTTACCTTAAAAACACGACTTAAAAATGTATCATCACTTCAGTGTCCAGAAACTAATTGCTCTAAAGAATTCCAACGTTTGTCAATCCTTCCAAACTTCTAAAAATACTTCTTACAACTCAAAAAGACAAGCGAAACCCCCGAAGGCCGATTTAAATTAAAATCGAGTCAAACAGTCAACTTACTCCAAGGATATCTTTCAAAAATAATATTTCTTGAGCATTCCAATTAAGGGTGGGTTCTCCAAAGCTAGGCCCATTTCTGAAAGGATTTTTGCAGATCACTGAGAATTAGATTTGAGTGAGCGGCGTCATTTAAATTCTTTAATAATTGGCAGGGTGGGGTGTGAAGTGAGAGCGTGTAGCGATTTTCTTGACTTGCATTCAATTTTTATGGGTTTTTTTTTCGGTGGTCAAAAATCATCTTATGACACCCCCCGCTCTTGGGTGGAGCGGGATATAGTGTCATACTCTTACTGACTAAAAACCCCACCCCGTTCCTTCTAGCCTTCATACCAGGCCTCGAGTTCCTTTCGGATAACCCTGGCCCCAGTAGGCTACGACCCATCCTGTCGCTGACAACTCCTTGACAAAGTTGTATTCGTTTTTGGGTTCCGTACCTAAATCGACAAAAAATTGATCACTTTGCTGTCCGTCTGTCTATCTTTTCATCTGCATGAAAGACCCTTCACCGTTGACCCTTTTACCCTTTTCCTCAAGAGCGCGTAGAGGTATAAAGCTTACATTAATATCAAATACTCGGGTCTAATACCCCTTGAAGCAGTTAAAAAATCAAACTTCTAAGTCAACGCAAACTAGAGATAAGGCTGTTAAAGCTCCGTTTAGGCCCTTATTTTGACACTCTTTAGGAAAACAAAACCTATAGGGAGGGTACTTCCCGTTCTCCTAGAATTCTAAAAAGTAAGAAGCTAGGTTTCATAGCACACAGACGCACAAAGCAACATACGTCATAAGAAAATTACTTTTGCAATTTAAAAAACCTTCAACACTATATTTGAGAACTGAACTGTTTACAAAGTAAAGTTTATACGGAACCTTTGGTGCGCAAGTTCGACTCGTAATTGACCGGTTAAGCTATGATTCGATCATTCGCAATTTCTTACCGTAAAACATAGCGTTGAAAGAACAAGATGGACCGATGCCCTGTTAAGGATCACGGGAATCTGATAGATGCGAGCCGCACAGGATCGGTTATTGGGGCGACACTTGGGGGAGTCCTTTGTCCAACAGCGGACGTCTTTCGGTTGAAATGATGAGTGCGATAATGGATGCTTATTGTTCCTTTATATACTGAATGAAAAGTTTTAGAGGGCTTTGGAGGGGTGCTTCACACTAAGTGTCCCACACACGGGCCACAAAAAACGCCGCTTCAAGCTTCTTTTTAAGGCGGCCTTTTTTGTGGCAGTGCCGTCACAAAAAAAACGCTTGAAGCCGCTTCTAGCTTTTTTTGGGGCGGCGTTTTTTATAATAATGACGCCACCGCATGCTATTCGCGTATTTCGTCAAAGTCCATTAAGATACGGCACGCATTGCTACAAGCTTCTACCTTTTTTTTTGTCGCGGCATTTTTTTGAGGCTGTGTGCGGAGACACTAAGGTTGAAGTTGCGAAAACACAACTCACTGAGCTGATAAGCAATCATAGCATAGTCGGCTTTATAATGTTCCCACTGTTAGGACTCAGGCCTCCTCTCAAGGAGAGGGAATCGGCCGTAATCCGCCACCCGAACCCAGTGCCGGTTGGTGGATGTCACACGTCTTCGAATTTCTGGTTCTAGGACATGCCGGTTTTCACACGATGTTTTTTTTAATTAGTTTTTTTTTTCTATTATTATTGTTAGGCTCGCGTTTGACCACCATCTCACCTGATGGTAAGCGATGATGTGGTCGACGATGGAGCACGCTTGCCTAGAAGTAACCTGGATTTTTAGTCCGATTGTCAAGTCAATCTAAGTCATCAAGGTCCCTGGTCTGGTCCAAGAACTGGATAATTTAACCGACTTGGTATCTTGGATCTCACAAGTCTTTGTGGTAGAAGAACTGAGTTGTTTTTTTTACCTATTTATGTTTTTATGCCAGGAGTCTGTTTCTTTTCGAAGCCACAGACAGCAGCTTTTAACCTATATCATTAAATCGCTCTCACCTTTCATTTTGTGCCTCTATTGAAATCAAGAGAAATCATATATTTTACCCTACAGTCGATAAGGTGGGTGTCGATTGAAATTCCTTTCGCGCCTCGCTACCTTTGAATACTGATATACTCTGTCTATCTTATACAGAGCAGGTATCAAACGTTTTATTTGTTTTTTTTTATTACGCCATCTATTTTCTGTCTGTCTGTCTCGTTTCATTTCTTTCTTAGTACTTTTGAAACTGATTGATAAACTGACATAGGTTTACTGAAGTTAGAAATATGACACTTAATAGAGTACCGAAAACGGAATTCGTCAAAACGAAATCCGAAAAGTGTATATAGAATAGAATAGTAAGCCTTTTAATGTTCCCACTGCTGGGACTCAGGCCTCCTCTCTAGGAGAGGGAATGGGCCGTAATCCACCACGCGGGCTCAGTGCGGGTTGCTGACGTCACATGTCGTCGAAGGTTCTAGGACATGCCGGTTTCACCGTTTTGAGCAGTGCTTATAAAATAAATTACACAAAGTAATGCGCCTAGCTGGGTTTGAATCCGCGACCTACAACTCGTAAGTCGGGGCTGTTGACGCTCGGCCACCATTGCTCACCGAAAAATGTACATCTTAAAATTCATGTTTCTTGTAGAGGAGTACACACAGGTGTAGCTATAGCTCCTGTAAGCCATAATTCAAGCTTTTAATGAAAATAAGTTTTTCATAGCAAGCTTTTATAGCTCGGTATACCTATATAATTAATACTCGTCAAGACGAATAGTACGAACCCAAACTCATCGGTGTTGTATCGTTTAACTACCAAGTTCCTATAGCCACCTTCCGGTTCCATCATTGTCATCTGATTTACACATGCTTGCAAAATTTCAGCTCAATCGGTAACCGGAAAGTTGATAAAAAATTTGCAAGATTTGATTACAGACAAACATCGGGACAGGTGAAACTAAATAAAAGCTTGTAACAAAGCCGCAAAATCTCCGACTTTTTATGTACAGATATGTGTACCTAGTTTCAACATTTCTTCTTCTTCTGTTATCGAGTCGATAAATATTTAGTGAAGTTATTAGATGATTTCTCACTTTAAGCAAAAAAAAAGACAATGTTGATTATGTATACAACGTGTAACGTTAAATGCGCAAAACCTGAAAATAGTTTGATCAGAATAAGGAGCAGAATCAATTAAACCACCTTTTAATAATTATAGTTAGTTTCATTTTTCAAAAAAATCCTCATTAAAAATGTTACCTTGTCTATTTATGAATAGGTCTAGCCATCACGTGCGCAAACCCGCCAATATAGGTTAACGGTTAGGGAAATTTGGTTGGACTACAACCATTTGTGTTTACAAATGGTTGTAGTCCAACCAAATTTCCTCATACACCGGATAATAAAAGGTCTTATTTCAATGCAGATATTAATTTAAAAAAAAAGTAAAACTGCACATAAAACCTTAAAAAAATTTTTTTTTTTCACATATTTCTTTCAGGTCTTTTAAATTAAAAATCATTTGGGGTGTCTCAGGTTCTGCGCATTTATCGTTACACGTTGTATGCACACTAATCTAAGTTAATTTCAGTACTAATCAAGGCTATGTACATCTTTATTTCAAACCCATACTTACAAAGAAACCTCTCATAATATGCCGCAATAAAACCAATACTACCCACGCGTATTGAAAACAAATAAAGACAAAAAGAAACTATTTTCAATATAACTCTCGCAGTTATTTCCGAACTTAACCGAAGTTTCCCGAAGTATGAACAATACATATTTTCACAAGTTGCAGTACACTTTAAGAAAAGTTTTATTAAAAACGGCACGATAACCTGGTTTTTCTTTTGCAACTCGATAATCGCTCCATTTAAACTTCTGAGGGAGGTTCAAAGAAATTAACTAAAAAGTTTGAGGAGTTACGATTGCAGAACGCAGACGGAGATGTAACTGATGTTAATAATAATTCAGAGTGGGCAGCCCTTCACAAACTTAAAGGGCTTTTTTTATGGTGAGCAAAAATCATCCAATGACAACCCAGCGGGGGTCATTGGATTCAAGCAAGCCCGCAACTTTAAGGGCTTGCTCAGTAGAGGACACTGAATAACTTTCCACAAGATTTATTTTCAGGAAACGAAGGAAGTTTGTGAAGGGCTGTCCCTCAGATGCTGTATATCAATTTTAACACTAAATCACTTTGATCTTGACGGCTGTCATAAAGGGCTTCCATCTTGTTCATAAGTTTTTATTCCTAGCATCTAAAATTTTTGCTTTTTATTATTGGGCTATGCTCAGAATTTCCTTGCATGATCAGATCAGAAATGAAGATACCCGCGTCCCTGACCAGGTCATCGATCCACCTTGTTTGAGGCATTCCAACGCTGCGTCTTCCGGTACGCAATCACCACTGCACAACCTTTCGTCCCCATCGACCATTTGTTTTGCGTGCAATGTGCCCTGCCCGTTGCCACTTAAGTTGGGCGATTCTTCGAGCTATGTCGTTAACCTTGGTTCTCCTGCGGATATCTTCATTTCTAATGTGATCATGCAAGAAAACTCCGAGCATAGCCCTTTCCATTGCCCTTTGGGTGACTTTAAGTCTTCTTATGAGGCCCATTGTAAGCGACTACGATTCGGAGTAGATGAAATCAAAAAACTATATTAACCCTGTTCGGTTCAGGGAACATTACATTTCCTTTTACGACAATTCTTCGAAAATCGTTTACTTTCCCAATAAATGAGGCGCGACCGATAATAAACTTGAACGCATGTAGTGTAGGGAAATGCCGGCGTAACCCAT
Source organism: Mythimna lalbum (assembly GCA_949319445.1). Classification (NCBI taxonomy): domain Eukaryota; kingdom Metazoa; phylum Arthropoda; class Insecta; order Lepidoptera; family Noctuidae; genus Mythimna; species Mythimna lalbum. The sequence goes on along the minus strand of OX439357.1, from coordinate 3,866,685 downwards.
TTAATGTCCACTGTCGTTGGTTTGTATGTGCACTTAAAATGCATTACGGCATTTTATGACTTTAAGCGGTTGGCAGCTTGAGTTACGATCATAGAGTTAGAAAGATGATAGAGAAGTCTTTGGTAGTTTTTTTTTTATTGTCTAAATAGTTGCTTCCAGTCATTTTGCCCGCGTATAAGTGAGGTTTTCCATACAAACTTTGGACCCCCGTTTCATCCCCTTAGGGGGTTAATTTTGGAAAATGTTTTCTTAATGCTCATTTACGACATAAAAGGAAGCCTTGAGCAAAATTTTACGATCCTAGTCCCAGTAGTTTCGACTGTGTTTAAAACTTTAAATGCTTACTATTATAAAAGCGAAAGTGAGTTTGTTTGTTTATTTGTTACGTCTTCACGCCTAATTGGCAAAACCGATGTTGATGAAACTTGGTACACGGATAGACCATGCCCTGGAAAAGGACATAGAATACTTTTTATCCCGGAAGTATGTTCCCTTGGGATAATTTTCTGCTACCACGCGGGCGAAGCCGCTGGTAGCAGCTAGTCATTTATATTCCTTATTGTATATACAACTTGACAGTTAATGTATACAGGCGATCTTAGTTTTTTTCTTACAGCAAACTTGAATAAATATATACAGGTACATAGAAAAATTCCACACATGAGGCTAGCTAACATAAATGCATAACGAAACTTAAGCTAACATTAATTAAATCATACTTAAAACTGTGTCGTTCGGAGACGCCTGTCTTGCAGTAGTAGCACCGTATTGCAACCTCGCCGTTCTTGTGAAACACATTCTAAATTAGCTACAAAAAAAAAAAAAATCTCGAACAAAATAATTTATGCCACTTTTTATACAACTTAAATAAATCATTTTGAAATTAGAATGTTTTTTTTTTGGTATCGAGTGTAATGTTGTATACAGATACTATACATTACTATAACAATTACTTACCTATATTACTCTTATATACGTTATCTGTTTCTTTCTTTATTTAAACTTCGTGCACATGTGTAATAATCAGTTATGTACATTTGGAGATATGCGGAACAGAGTGTAAAGTCCCGCAAACCTCCTTTTAAAAAGGGAGGATCCTCCGGCCAGACAGGTATTATAGTCCGGTGGGCTACTGCCCGATACATGATTTCGGGCTGTCGTATATGTACAAATCGCGCGGAGAACTTTGATTGCGCGATGCAGGATTTCGTATTTTCTTCGTAGTTCTTATGTGCCATCATAGTTTGCTGCATCGCTACATACAATTTCACCTTACAGTGGGAAATTATCTAATTACTTTCCCACTATATGACAGAGCGTGAGGGAGGATGTTAGGTGTGTGGTTTTAGTCAGGAAAAGTCTGATTTGCCCTCCCACTCCGCTCTAGAGCGAGACAAGTCATTACATGACTTCCCACCTTAAAAAAGTATGGATTGGTAAATTACTATCAACGAGCGAATATAACCAGATACGTTCTATAAATTTTATGGTCTGTGGTCACGATGGCGAAATGAAAATAATTCCATTAATATTTATTCAGAATGAACTCAAGTGTTATTTATATGATTCCATCAGACTTAAATTAAATTCACATGGAAATTCTATCTCTGCTCGCGACTTTGCCTGCCAGTAAACTTTTTAATATTCCTTGGAAAAACATTGTTCGTTTTTGTGAGCAAGAAGTCTGTTTTTTTTACCCTTTCTGGGCCAAACTTCTTTTGTCAAGAATTTGAACTTCCACCGCAAAAATAAATTTAATAATAAATTTAAGTTATAAATTTTACCACTACATAACTGTGTATGTTTATTTGGGGCACCAATAGCTCTTAAGCTTTATTTAGAAACTAGCTTTTGCCCGCGGCTTCACCCGCGTACATAATCCCAGGATAAAAAGTATCCTATGTGTTATTCTGGGATATGGTGTACTCGTGTACCAAGTTTCATCGAGATCCGTTCAGTAGTTTTTGCGTGAAAGAGTAACAAAACATCCATACATACAAACTTTCGCATTTACAATATTAGTAGGATATATTGTTTATCAGTCAAGTACCTACTCATACCACAAGCTCTGCTTAGTTTGAGACTAATTGGCGTTGTGTAAATGTTTAGGAATTTTATTATATTATTACCTTTATTTGTTTCCTTAACATTTTGTTTAAATTTTTAAATAAAAATTATGAAGCAAAATAAACAAACTTTTAAATCATTTTTTCATAGCAAGCTTTTATAGCTCGGTAAAAAAGGTATCATACGAGCCCAAACTCGAAGGGGTTGTGTCGTTTATGTACCAAGTTTCTATAGCCACCTTCCGGTTCCATCATCGGATTATCTCCATATCATAATAATTTTGCATTGTCATCTGATTTACACGTTTATGCAAAATTTCCTCAATCGGTAACCGGGAAGTGGGTCAAATTTAATTTGCAAGATTTGATTACAGACAAACATCGGGACAGGTGAAACTAAATAAAAGCTTGTATAATGGGAACAGGATTCCAGCTACCGGTTCTCAGAATTCTTGAAAGAGAACTCTCCGAAAAATACGAAAATTATTATTATATACATAATTATTAATACTGTAGCGACATCTATGACGCCACATAAGAACTACGAATAAAATACGAAATCTTACATCACGCAATCAAAGTTCTCCGCGCGATTTGAATATATACGACAGTCCGAAATTAATTATCGGGCAGTCGCCCACCAGACTATAACACCTGTCTGGTCGGAGGATCCTCCCTTTTTAACGGAGGTATGTGAGACTTAACTCTCTGTTATACCTCCAAAATACCATCAAAACATTTCCACTATTTGTCTTAGAGTTATATCATAATTATAAAGCAAATCCCCAATCAAGTTCTCTTAGAGTGAATAGTTAATGAAGGCGCACCTACTCAAACGAATCTTTATGAAATGCAAACAGTTTCCAAGACGGTACCAATAATAATTTTCATTAAATCCTTCGTAGTTAATTACCTGGTTCTCTTTGGAGGGTAACGAAGACTTAGTGGTTTTGCTAGAAGGGAGAAACTTTTAAAAAACAGTGGTAGACTCAAATAGTGTAGTTCTTTCCTCAAAAGACCAGCTTAGACACTAATCTGCATGGTTCTCTTATGATTTGACCATTATATGTTTACTAAATGGATTTTAAAAGAAACACTGGCTTTCAATTAACATAAAAATTGACGTGTAAAAGTTTAATTTAAATTAAAGCAAAGTGCTAGCGTCTTTGCTTAACTTTAACACCTTTTAAAGCGATATTTTTTACGTGTTTAGTGATTCCTATTTTGAGGATAGTTTTGTAAAAACAAATAATGACTGTCTTTATAACAACACAACCAAACAAACATTTTCATCAAAATGTTTTTGCTAAGTTTCAAGTTCATTAACCTTACTACCTTATTACCTTAGAGAGTGAATAGATTGCTTCTAGGCAAGCGTGTTCCATCGTCGGCCACATCATCGCTTACCATCAGGTGAGATAGTGGTCAAACGTGAGCCTATACATTATTAAAAAAAAATACCAACACTATTTTAGAACCCTTATTAGGGTGTTTTACTTTTTATTATATTTTCGATTTTCATTTGATTTTGCTCGAATTCTTGATACCAGTACGTTATCAGTGTAGGTTAAATTTTTAATATTATTTTTTTACTGTGGAGGGTAGAAATTGTTACTAGACACAACACCACATAACCTAACCGTTACTACCCTCCACTGTAAAAATTAATAATATTCAAAATTTAGCCTACACTAATGACGTACTTTAGCTGTATGACAGAAAACTTTTTTTAAAACATGAAACACCTTATAGGGATAGGGAAATGGACCTAAAAATGCAAAAATGTTAAGATTTGCATAAATTTCGCAAACTTCACTAGCGCTTTTATCTTAAATTGAAACCGTTAACTCCTAAAGATATTATTGAAAATAATAGTTATATTTAAACCACGCCTATCCGGCACAGACAGTCGCTGTCATGTCGCATCCAGCAACTCTATCATATCATATGTCCAAAGACGGTAGAAATTCATTAAAATTTCTCATCGAGAGTGTTTCATAGCGGGACTGTCAGCCATGTTGCGTCCCGTTGCATTTAGACAAACGCTGCTCAGCAATTATTCAGAAAGTGCCTGAATGTTCCGGAATATTCCAATTGTTTGTAAGCTTTCATTTTGATAATATAATTTAAAGGACATGTCACGTAAAGAACGTTGTAGCGATTTTTCGTTGGTTCTTCATTGATAGATCTCGCGTTTGACCACTATCTCACTCCATAGTAATAGAGATAATCGTCATTTTAACTTATAATTACAAGTCCAAACTATTAAAAAAGTATAACCCCATGAAAAGGGCGCGCAATTCCCTCTTCGAATGTCAAAGATGCTAGTGCGGGGACGATCATGCGCGACGCCATTAGGGATGCGCATAATCATCGACTTTTTAGTCTAACAATAGTAAGCGATGATGTGGTCGACGATAGAGCACGCTTGCATAGAAGTAACCTAATTACTCTTGACTTAAATACCCCTAGGTTGTAGCTATCAGGAAACATAGACTCCGGTTAAGAATTTCACTCTATAGGTATGAAGAACTCCTGTTTTTTAAGTCTTCTTTAAAAATAAGTTTCCTCGGGGCAAAAGATAGGTCAATAAAGCATTTAAACCAGTGATTTATATCTTTTTTTTTTTGACACCACTTTGATTTTTTTTTTGGTAGGAAAAAAATATGTTTTCTTTTGGGTTTCTAGATCCAAAAAAAAACTTAATAAAAAAACTTGTATCATATCAAAACTGGGAGCATGCTTTTCTTCTTTAAAATAAAAATTGACGAGCATTTTTTTTTAAGAACACTACATCTCTGATAAAAAAAACAAAGCAGTTCGCGTTTTATGTAACTTTTCAGTTAGTAAATTTCTGAATTTATGGACTTATATTGCGGACCACATTTTGATACAGGACCTCTGATCCTATGAAATTATTCTTTAGCTCTATCAATTGATTGATATCCGAGCAAATCCTATAAAAAAATATTTAAAAGAGCAACTTATAACTTGGTCGCTAAGCGACAAAGCCCTTTAATCAAATAAAAAAAAACTTAAAAACTTACTAGCTGCTCCCAGCGGCTTGGCCCGCGTGATAGCTGAAAATTTTCCCAAGGGAACATACTTCCGGGATAAAAAGTATCCTATGTCCTACTCCAGGACATAGTCTTTCCGTGTACCAAGTTTCATCAAAATCGGTTTTGCCATTTAGGCGTGAAGACGTAACAAACAAACGCGGATGAGACCGACTGATGTTATGTTATGTTTGTTATTTAGCTTTAAGTATGCGTCTTATTTCGTGTGAATAAAATGTTTTTCTTTCTTTCTTTCTAAACAAACAAACAAACTCACTTTCGCTTTTATAATATTAGTAAGGATACACGGATCGTCTAAGCTTCTCATTATGTCTCCAGGCTCAATATACAACTTAAATAAGTTAGTAGTAGTAAGTAAAGCCACTAAAACCAATTGTATACCCTGTCACTCATTTTTAAAAACGAGGTGACAAGTTAATTACCTTCATTCGTCTTCATCATCATTATTTATTTGTGGAATATTATTACTGTTGGACATAAGCCCCCCCAAGCGCCGCCATAATGTCCTGTCCGTCTCGCATTCATCGGGTTCCCGTAGTCCTCTCTAGGTCATTGGTCCACCTTGTGGGTGGCTTTCCAATTCTGCGTCTTCTGGGATGTGGTCCTTTTGGACCCATATAATATATAATATATCACACAGCGCCGTCTAGTCCCAAGCTAAGCAGAGCTTGTGTTATGGGTACTAGACAACTGATAAATATACTTATATTGTTGTAAATACATACATATTATAGATAAATTACACCCAGACACAGAACAAATGATCATGCTCATCACATAAACATTTGTCCTGGGTGAGAATCGAACCCACGACCCCCGGCATAGCAGTCAGGGTCACTAACCACTAGACCAACAGGCCTGTCTATAGACATGCTGTCCAGCGAGCATTGTATCCTGCCCTCTGCAACTTGAGTTTGGCGATTCTTCAGTACATTATTTTTTTTGTAAGTACATGTATGTATTGTTACGTTTATCCGCTCGCTCTACCAGTGTGCATATACTCTAATGCTTGATTATTTTGAGATTAATTAACAGAAGAATGTTCAGCGTTTTCATATGTAATTTTCGTTTGGAAATCTAGAAGTTTCATACTCTAAAATGGTCAAACAGCTTCAAAGGTGTAACTATTTCATATGTATACACAGCAGAATGAGTATTTATATTTTAACGTCTGGTCTTTTTTTACAAGAGTTACTAATTCAAAGAATATGGACTGCTTATTATATATTTTAATATACTCAATTTAAATATTCAAAAGAAAAAAAACGCTCGTAAAAGATTTTGACAGAAGATGGCATCAAAAGCAAAAAGTGGTTACAATACCAACCATTTACTGCAGCCGCCATTTGTCATGAAACCAACGTAATAAAAGTCAAAATCAGTTGAACGGACAGTAATAAAAGGTTTTCAGAAATGTTTCATGTTATTTTGAACAGAGTATAGTATAAAATATTGTATAAGCAAAGATAAATACCCAGCCTTATTTTTTGCATGTGCAGTTAAGCTGAAAGCAATGGTGGCCGAGTGGTAACGACCCCGATTTATGAGTTGTAAGTCGCGGTTTCAAACCCAGTCAGGCGTATTACTTTGTGTAATTTATTTCATCACCACTGCTCTCAAAACGGTGAAGGAAAATATCGTAAGAAAACCGGAATGTCCTAGAACCAAAAATTCGAAGACATGTAACCTCCACCAACCCGCGCTGGGCTCGCGTGGATTAAGACCCATTCCCTCTCCTAGAGATGAGGCCTGAGTCCCAACGGTGGGAACAATATAAGGCCGACTATGCTATGCTATATACAGATAAGCCCAATCCACTTGAGAGAGTTCTATTTCAGAAAACAGACGGTTATAATATCTAATAAAGAAAGCAAACAGTGAAATCTTATTAAATCCATGGCCATTGAGATTGGACCGTTCAACCATTCCTCGGACATTCTCAGAATAACAATGGCCAATATTTCGGTTACTACAATCTTATTATCATCGTTTGTTTGTATGTTTAGTTTGTGCTTTCGGATTGGCCGATGAAGGGGGATATTTGGGGGGGTGTTTGGGCTTCGGCAGATATTTTTATATTCGCTTTGCTGACGGATAACTGTCCCCGCACACGGCCTTCAAAAAAGCCGCTTCCAGATTCATTTTGTGGCGGCGTTTTGTTGAGGCGCGGGTGCGGCGGTGCCGCCGCAAAAAAACGCTTGAAGCGGTTTCAAGCTTTACCGGACACAAGAGGTGTCGCCCGCTTCAGCTGTTTTATGCGGCCGCTTCTAGTTTTTTTTCGTGGCCGCTTCAAGCGTTTTTTGTGGCAGCGTTTTTTTGAGGCCCTATGCGAATATAACAGTGTCTGTAGCGACATCTATAAAAGAAAAAAGAAAGAAAAGAAAGAAAACACGTTTATTCCGCCCAAACAGACGCACAAAACATAATAAATACAGAAACAACCCTGTCAGGCTATGTGTGTATTACGCCTTATAACCATAGACAAAAAATTAAACTAAGTGGTTTTGACCACTATAATCTGTGGTTCACACACCAGCCTCAACAGAGACAAACATTATAAGCCAAACTTAACCTATAAATTACCAAAAATATAAGAAAAAAACATAATAATTAATAAAAATCTAAGTTGTGCGTCGCATCTATAACGCCACATGAGAACTAAAATACCAAATTCTGCGTTGTGGTATTTAAGTTCTCCGAGCGATTAGAACATATGAAGTCTAAAATCTACTATAGGACAGTTAACCGGTACAGACACTGAGACACAACACACTTCAGGACCTCCCTGTTCAATGGAGGTGTGAGGGACATTATACACTGTTCCGCATACAACGATTTCAAGAATGGATTAGAATGCGTTTGCTCCCGCAGTAATTTGTGAATCTTTTATAATTGTTCGGTTGTACAATGTTTTTTTTTGTTTTGGATGTAAACCATAAAATAAATTTGTTCGCTCTAGGTGGAGCGACTCCACCTGTGTTCTTTACCTTACTCTTTGCGTTCCAGAACCGCGGTAACTCTTTCCAACAATCCTAGCTAAAGGCTGTGCTAGGATGTCTGACTGTCTGGTCTGGTTTTTTTTTTTCGGTGGATAAAAATCATCCAAATGATATCTCCCACCCTTGGGCGGAGCGGGAGATAGTTTCACATTCTTACTGACTAAAACGCCCACGCCGTTCCTTCTTGCCTTTCATACCTTTCATGTGATGAGCATGATCATTTGTTCTGTGTTTGGGTGTAATTTATCTATAAAATGTATGTATTTAGAAATATATAAGTATGTTTATCAGCTGTCTAGTACCCATAACACAAGCTCTGCTTAGCTTGGGACTAGACGGCGTTGTGTGATAGTTGTGGAATATTATTATTATTATTATTATTTCCTTTATTCATTTAACATACATACAAATTATATTTTTAAATATTTCAATAAAAAATAAAAAAAACATTTAAAAATATAAAAAATAGTGTCACTTGTGCTGCGTTCCGATGCAGACGTGTTATTTACGTTATAATTATACCGATTAGCGCAGCGCAAGCTGTCGCTAGTAAGTACTCGTCATGACTGAAAATCTTGTGGCGAACGAGCTGTTGGCGTTCCTGCAGCAGAAGCTGGATGTTATGGACGAGGTGTCCGCAATCCAGATCTGCGCAACGAACTTCAGCGAGGAAGACATAGCTGCTGCGAAGCTATTGCTGTTCAGCGTGCTGAATAAGCGCGACCAGATGCCATCCCGCCGGCGTGACGGGACTAAGAAAAGCCTGCAAGATATCATCACGCTGTTCAAGGAGACCGACCCTGACGACGTGCCCACGTTTGTGGCGAAGGATCTGCACAAGCTTCCTCCAGTCACCTTCGACCACGTCGACGTCACTAGCCTGTTGAAGGACATTGTTTTTCTGAAGGCCAGTCTTGCGGATGTACAAGCGAAGTTAGATGCATCCCAGAAAACCGTCGCCGATTTACGCCAAGAGTTTGGTGAATTTCGCAACACAGCGGCGGTAACTAGGTCATCAGCCGATGCGTCTAATGTAAACATGCGTCATGGAGCTAGCCTCGATTTATTGTCGCAAAACTCCGTGTCAGCTGTTTCGTCGCCAGTACGTCCGTCGTTTGCTGAGGTTGCAGAGTGCTCACCCCGGGCGCCCTGCAGCTCCGTGCCGATCACCGCGGCTCCTCCATGTGCCACCGCCCGACCCCTTCGCCCCGCCCCGCTGCCTGTACACGTAGCCCCAGCGAATCCGCGTCATCTGGATTTCGCCAGCGTCACCGCGAGCGCCTCTGCCGCTCCTATATTGAAGCCTTTGCCTGATAAGGCACTGAACAAGGCTGGTAACGACGATGGCTTCGTTACGGTGCAAAGGAAGAAGCACCGAAAGCAAGCCAACCGGAACCTCTGCGGCAAAGCACCAGTTACTCCTAGTGCGAGTGTGCGCGCCGCTCAGCCGAACACGCCGGTGTATATCTCCCGCCTGCATTACACCACAAAGGTGGAGGACATCGTCGAGTATGTGCGCCAAAAGTCGAAGTACACACTGAGGGTGCAGTTGCTGGAGTCGCACCATAATGTCAATTTCAAAGCGTTTGTGGTGCGAGTCCCGAACACTTTTCTGCCCCTCATGTTGAAGGAAGAGTTTTGGCCGCAGGGCGTGGTGTTCCGTCGCTTCCGCGGACAGGTGCCACAGAACAGCACGAAGTGAACTTAGTGCAATGTGAAGTGTTACTAACATAGATTTAAGTCTTATTTACTAACGACAAGATGTGTTTACTCTATATATATGTTAGTCTGTAAGGTATATATCTATGGGCCTAGATGCCTGATAATAAATGATTTATTATTATTATTATTATTATTATAATCCTGGCTACAAGGTTATGTCTATGCAAGTATTCCCCGTTAGCTAGACGAGAACAACCAGAGATAATGTGGCGGACTGATTCACCCGGTCGGTGACATGCCCGACAGATGTCAACCGTGCCGTCCTTCACAATAAATCTCCGGTAGTTATTCGTCATGATAACTTCGTCCATAATTGCACAGACAAAACCTTCGGTTTCCCCAAAGAGGTCACCGACGTGCAGCCAGGCTACGGACGCTAGTTGGTCTACATCGGGCCCATGAAGGGCCCGGAAAAAGCGTCCGTGAAGTTCCTTACTCTGCCATACTTCCTTGCGTACGTTAGTGTCAAGCACTACAGGTTTGCGCCAGTTCTCGTTAGCCAAGGAGAGCGGGGTGAGTCCCTTGTCCACTGCCACTACATCACGATGCATACCTACGTCGGCGGCTAGGAAGTATTCCCTAAGACTGCATACCTCGCGATTGTGTAGGGTCTTAGCATTTAAAAAGCCTCGACCCCCACACTTCCGCGAGATATACAGTCTCATTACCTACGACCGAGGGTGATGCATTCGGTATGCAGTCAACAGTGTACGAACCCTCCTATCCAGGGCGTCAAGTTCCGTTTGAGTCCATTTGAGTACACCGAAAGCGTACATCAATACCGGCATGACCCAACCGTTGAAGGCACGCACCTTGTTTCCACCTGACAGAAGGCTCTTAAGTACCTTCTTCAGGCGGCCAAGGAAGCGCTCCCTCAACGATTGCTTCATGTCAGTGGCATTGATGCCTAACGCTTCCGACATACCCAAATACTTATAGGTTTCGGTTGGAGAGAGGGATCTCAAGTTTATGGAATCCGAGAGTTGGGTACCCACGGATTCCACAATCTCCCCTCGCTTTATATGCATGATCGCACATTTGTCCACACCAAACTCCATCCTGATGGCACTACTGAAGGTTTCAGTTACCTTCAGTAGCTTCATCAGTTGCAGATTGTTGGGGGCAAAAAGCTTCAAATCATCCATATAAAGGAGGTGAGATATAACCTGACCACCTCTCTTCACCCGATAGCCTAGGCCTGAATTCTCCAGCAATGTGCTCAGAGGATTCAAGAATATTATTATTATTATTATACCGAGGCCAAGCCTCCCTTTTGGAAACACTCCCTAGTCCCTTTAGGCTTCGACCCAGCTGAGCTCCTACGGTTGCTGACAACTCTTTGAGGCACGCAGGAACAGTGCGACGGTTGGACAGCAAGCCACCCATTGGTCGCCGTCCGCCCGCGCTTACGGTGGCCGGAAATCGTGATTGATATCCCGGAGGCGGCTGAGGCGTGCGTGCCGTTGCCTGATGCCTCCGTTGCTAGCATTACTCCTTCGCAGAAGGAGGCGACCGTCTGCCACTCCTCATCACTCCGGATGTCTGGTCTGGTCAGATTTTCAGGCTGTGTACTTACCGTGTTACCAATCAATCAATACGTTAATTTGCAGTATACGTGTAAGTATAAAAGAAGGTGTTACATGAGTATGTACTCGTATACTCGTGATAGGTACCCTGTTCCTTTTTTGTGGTGATTGAATAGGCATTACCAATTTAAATCGAGAAATAATCCTTTTAAAAACATTCCACGTTCATTACCATATTGAGTTCAACAATACATATACCTACAAAATAAAACTGATAACACAAAAGCTTTTATAACTTCTGTCTGTCTGTGCGTAAATTATGCTAAAACGCCTGAACTTTGTTCGATGGGGTTTGCGATGCTGAATAATTTTGCACCTCATAAGGGTGCCTTTACAATAATGTTATTGCTTTAATTATACTCACTCGTGTAAAGAGAATGAAAAATACAAGCAGAGAAAGTTTGTCATCAAGACTTAGGTGGTATTCGCCTGAGCCGTAGGCGAGGGTGTTCTGAAGTCGTGCAGTGACGTTTATGAAACCATATTTTCAATAAACTTACGAAGACAAATAAACGGGCGTTGACGCGATTCTCGTGGGGGTCGCATAGCGTCCAGCATAATATGATAAATGTAATAAAATTGTGGCTTGTCCCCCGCACGCAAATTTTTCCGCTCTAAAGCGAAAAAGAATGGATTGCGTGCCTAAAATCGGTCAAGAAAGGAGCGGTTTTTCGAGTAATTATATTGAAAAAACATTTACAAGAGCTAAAATGAGAAACCGAAAGTGTGAGAGAGAGACAGAAAATGAATGTGTCAAAATTTATAGATATTAATCATAGGTACTAGTTAGTACCAATTAATATGAGATCGATTGGAGCAGTGGTTGAACTACACAATCTGTGTCGCAGATGCAATTCTCGCACTGACAAAATATTTATATGACCTACAAACAGTTGTTCCGAGACTGTTTGCGTATGTGACTTGAAATTATTGTTAACCTATCCACGATAACATTAATTCAAATTAAAGGGCAACATTTCATTTCAGAAAGAAATTTGTAAACAGACAATTTGGAGTTAATAAGCCTATATGCTAAACTGCAACTAATCAATTCTGGTTACTACAGAGTCTAATCTATGAAAAAAAACATGATAACATTTTGCCTAACTCGACTGGCCTGTTGGTCTAGTGGTTAGTGACCCTGACTGCTATGCTGGAGGTCGTGGGTTCGATTCCCACCCAAGACAAATGTTTGTATGATGATCATAATCATTTGTTCTGTGTCTGGGTGTAATTTATCTATAATATGTATGTATTTAGAAATATATAAGTATGTCTATCAGTTGTCTAGTACCCATAACACAAGCTCTGCTTAGCTTGGGACTGGACAGCGCTGTGTTATAGTTGTGTAATATATTAACTAAAAGATCAAACCTAGCCCCATGGACCCATACAATGTTTTTGCGACCACATAATTCTATGAGAAGATATTTTTATTTTAAATGATATAAACCAGTGCTTAACTGTGTTCCCACCTGATGGTAAGCAGTGATTCAATCGTTGATGGTGATGAGCACTAGTTAACTAAGAGCATATTCACTCTAGCCTTGAAGACACCTAAATTATAATTGGACGGGAAGACCGCAGCAGGCAAATTGTTCCAGTCCTTCGATGTACGCGGTATAAACGATGAAGCGAAACACTTAGTTCGAACCGTAGAAGTTTCAACAATGTAAGGGTGGATACTCGCCGTACGATGGGTTGTCCGATGGTAGAAAGGAGATGGCAGTATAGATATAAAAGAGAATTCCACTAAAGAAGCACAAATAGAAACTGAACAGGTTTTACATGTCTAAACCTCATTCAAGAGTTGCCAATGTCAATATTCAATAACACAGATGACTATAAAAAATCATCATCTTCCTGCCCTTGTCCCGTTTTATTTGGGGTCGGCGCAACACGTTTTTTTCTTCCATTCTATCCTGTCACTCGTCACGCTATGACTAACTCCCTTTTCTTTCATATCACTTCTCACACAATCCATCCATCTTTTTTTTGGCCTCCCTCTTCCCTCCATCCATCCATATAGAAAGAAAGAAAGAAAGAAAGCAAGAAAGAAACAAAGAAAGAAAGAAAGAAAGAAAAATAATTTGTTTGGTACATCACAAAGCCCAAACACAAATACAAGAAGCAAAAAGATAAAAAATAAAGTGGTTGAGTGCCTCATGGCTGCAGCAAAATAGGTCCAGTTCAGCATGATTGCCAGACAACTAGTGCCTGACGCTGATGACGCAACGGACGTAAAACCAGTATGTTAACTCGAACTTTTTTAGCAACATACATTCCGTCCCTCCTTTTCCCATGATGACTACGAAAAAAATGACTACTAAACTAACACGTTTTATTTTTCCATTCTGTCCTGTCACTCGTACCGCTTCCTTTTCTTTCATGTCACTTCTCACACAATCCATCCATCTTTTCTTTGGCCTCCCTCTCCCCCTCCATCCATCTACATGTAAACTCATAACTTTTTTAGCTACATGCGTTTCGTCCCTCCTTTTCCCATGATGACTACGAAAAATAAAAGTCTAAATTCTGTTTATAATTGAATAACTTCCACTATTGAACAAAACCCTCAACAGAAATCCAGCCCGTACTATTCTAAACGAACTCCAGTCCCGAAGTTCTAAAATTTATTATTTTAGAACTTTGGGACTGGAGTTCTGGCGCTAACTTCAGCCTCCCCAAATTAGTCCATCAATATTCCGCCACTTAATACTATTACGAACTTCTAAGTATTCAGAAGTATGATGAATATTTGCATATTTCTTTAGGGGTCGCCGTGCATGTAAACTCCGCGCTTTAATTGGAATTTTACCAGCGCTCTCGAAGGCGCGAAACTTTTAGAGCAACGCGGGATCAATTTCCAATTCTGAGTATTCTATTCGCGTTTGCTAGGATCTTTAGTGGTGGCTCTGGTGTCGATAGAAAACTATCGATGAACAATATTTTCAACTGTTATAAGAAAGACAGGACAGAAAACAGTGGAAGAACAGAAGGAAGGTCTTTGCCCTACAGTACAACAGGATTCAACAAGCTCATAATAATAATAATATTGTGTCCGGAGGTTCCTCTCTCAGGAGCCCTGACCACCAGTAGCTTGGACTCTGTTCCCGATGCCGGTGGGCTACTATTTTTTTATATTTTAAATGTATTTTTTTATGACTTTGTTTAAAAAAATATTTAAAAATGTAATTTATTGTATTTATGAAAAATAAAAGAAATACGATTTTTTTTTATAATTTTTTTAAAAGATACTTTAAAATATAAATATTAAGTGTTTAAAATGAATAAATGTAATAATAAAGAAAAAAATACGTCGTTGCTTTACTAACTTTTTGTAATTCGACAGCTTTTTGTATAAGAGGTTTTTAATTGAAAAATGTTTTTAGGTTACTAATTTTTAGGTTACAAATTGTAAGTTTTGACATGATTATTATATTTGACATGGGTATTATTGACATTTGTGATTATTATAAAGGAGTAAGTTTTCATTGTTATATTGATATTTTTTAATTCAACAATACAATTTTAATTTTAATGGAATATGAATTTGTATAATGATTGCATGATTTTAATTTATATAAATTTAAATACATACTATGATTTATATTTGCACGCCGTAATCAAAGGCAAAATAAGAGATCAATTGTATTTATGTTATCAACCTTCTGTACCTTATTTACGCAAATAAACGATTTATTTATTATTATAATAGATGCCTACCTAGTAGTCCTTATTAAAAACTCATTCGCGTATTTGTATTTTCATACACAATTAGGCAAATAAAAATCACTCATCAATAAAACATATATGTGATTTAAAATATCTGTATCAATTAAAAATTTTATATATCATAAGGGTTAGTTAGCAAATAACTGTCCAGCTCTCCTAGCACCTACAATGAGGCCAGCCCAAGTCTCACGGCACACTTGTTCAATATAAAAAGGATTCAGATTGAAGCCTTGACTATTGTCAGACAGACCAGGTAACTCAAAAGTGTAGCACAAGGGAACACCAATACGATGAGCGTAGTCTTCAGAAGCACCAGAAACCCGGTAATTCAGTACCAAGGCAGAATTACCAACTACGTAACGAGGGAAGTATGGTATGGAGTGGTTGCGGATGGCATCAGCCATGGCTTCACCAACTGTATGAAGACTAAGGCTATTATGAGAGAGACTGTTATTACTATTACCCCATGGGTAAAGGATCATGCTACCGAAGCTGTGTATGGTAATGTACAGAGCAATACGGGTAAGATGCTGCTGAAGTATATCTCGAACAACTCTGGTCTCGATTTCGGAGAAGGCGCGGTTTCCAGGGTAAATGTCGGAGCAGGGATTGTTTCTGGTCCCGACACTATTCCAGAAGAAGTCAAAGTTGCGGTTACCATCAACTCCAGGGCATGAACTACTGTTGGCGTGCGTGTTGGTGGAGCGGGTTTTGCGCCAAAGACGGTCCTGGAACAGAAAAATATTTTATTGACTGAGCTTAGTAGAAAATAGTTACTGTCGCAATAATTCGTATGTAATTAAAACATTGATGAACATTTTTTTTTTAGAATATCGTTTATTTAATAAAAGTGGCACATTTAAATTAAAATACAGAGACAGAGACATATGTACATTGCATTTTTGCCTGAACTAGGTTGAACCTGTATATCTGGCTAAAATTATAAAAAAAACTTAAGTAATAAATTAACAATAATTAAATTCACTATACTTAATAACCTAAATTTAAATTAACTAAGAGCAAAACATGTTTTATTTACAAACTTTAAGATCTTCTGTCTCTCATAAGAGATGCTGATGCTGAGTAAGTATTTCACAATAATCCTTTTATAGCTATAATAATTTTATTTATACAAACCTAATTTTCTATTTAATCTATTGTACAGCAAATGAAATGAAATGAAATAATTTATTTGCTGAGAATGTATGTACAAAAATATGGTGTTAGGTAGTAGAAAGGTCCAATACATCCTACCGTGACGCATGCAAATTTTTTTATAGTCGAACTAATTATGAAATTATTTAAAAAAAAGCAATGGGCCTAAAAATGTGAAAAACCTTACAAAGCCATATTTTGAAAAAGTATTGGAATTGCAAACAATATCACTCCTTCTCTTACTAGTAATTTCAGGGTAGTAGAAAAGCATGGTATGCTGAATAAATATAAAGCGTGAATTGAGAAAGAAAAAGTTGTATGATGCACTAATAATGGTATATCATGGAAACAACGGGCCGAAAGGTTCTGGAGTGGCGACCTCGTACCGGAAGATGCAGCGTTGTAAGGCCTCCTACAAGGTGGACCGATGACCTGGTGAAGGTTGCGGGAAACCAATGGCTTCGAGACGCAAAGGAACGTTCGTTGTGGCGACGCTTGGGGGAGGCCTATGACCAACAGTGGACGCATATCGGCTGAAATGATGATGATGGAAACTACGTGTTGAAAACAAATCTCAATAAAGAGACGGAATGTATGTACAGCAATATTTAACTAAATGTATACTAAAAAAAATGCGTACTAACGTTTGTAAAAGTAAACTCATAGCCATCAGGGTTGACAACAGGTAACAAAATCCAATCATAGTTATTCAGAAGGTCACGTTCAGTGTCCTCAGTCAGCTTTCTGATTGCCCAAACAACAGTAGGAGGAGAGATCCATTCTCTTGAGTGGATACCACCAAGATGACTGGTTTGCGCTTATCTTGGAAGTTGGTGGTTGAGATTCTTAGGTATCTTATAGGCCGCCCTTGAAAAGAGTTTGCTAGTGTCACTAAGGTAGCAATGTCGGAATTCCTTAACACTTTTCAAATACCGTAATTCGAGACACAATAGAAAAACAATGAGAGAGCGAACGCCGGCTTTCGCTTGGGGTTGAATGAATTAAATTCTAATAATTACAAAAAAAAAATTGCCCAATAACTTACGATTTAAAATCATCAGCATGAATCCTGTATGGTATTTCCTAAGTACCCAAGTTCTTGGTAAATTCTTTTTGGTGATCAGGTTGCACTAAGACTACCGACTCCCGTTGCACGTGGGGTAGACTTAAGAAATCCAAGTCCAATTTGGCACCCAGTTCATGCAGGTATTTCACATGCTCTTCTGTAGAAGGTCCTACATAGTAGGATTTCCATCTAGAATTAAAAAAAAGATTTTTTAACATATATTAAAAACATATAAATATGTCGGAGAAGTCAATAGTACGGAAGCTAGAGAACGAATGAAAGAGCTAAGTGACACATGTCACTTGACAGAATCCGGTCTGACGTTTGCACGAACCGAGCGCAGAAGCTCAGGGTTCATTCCTCTGTCGGCAGTCATGCGATGTGCAACGTCCTATTCACGGGGACTGTCTCACGGCTCGTTATGTGAAGTGAAAACCTAAAGCTTGCATTATAATAAATCAGTTGTGTGATCTGGAAAAGTCTGTTTATTGCTCGATACCCAGCCATCGCCCACAAAACAGAGTCTTTGGAAAGAGCTTCAATGATAATCGGCATCCTCCGCCGACAAATATAATTTCAATGCATGTGGGTTTTTAACTCCTTTGTAGATTTAGATTTCATTTTGAGTTTTTATGAAAGCCTTAATTAGAAATAAAATCGAATAAAAGGTTTAATTAAAATAATACTCGCCCAATATATTCTTCATGTTTAGCATATACTAAAACAAGCGCGGTTGCTAGTCAAGCAGCTTCATCATTAGACGCAGCTACGGGTATCCCGAAGGGCTTGACCACCAAAGTTTTTATAACAATGTACACACTGATAACACCGACACTATTTCAACTTCTATTACCGATAACAGAAGCGTATGTAGCGACATCTATGACGCCACATAAGAACTACAAAGAAAATACGAAATCCTGCATCGCGCAATCAAAGTTCTCCGCGCGATTTGAACATATACGACAGGCTGACATCAACTATCGGGCAGTCGCCCACCAGACTATAACACCTGTCTGGTTGGAGGATCCTCCCTTTTCAACGGAGGTATGAGCTTTACTCTCTGTTCCAGATACCTCCAAACGTACGAGATAATTTGTGTGATTAGTTTTCTTAGTGCTTTTATAACAATTAATTCACTGGGTGTAAATGTGAGTTTAGATTGTAGAATTATTGATATTTTACCTGTTTATAAAATCATAAATCAAAGGAAGAAAAAATTCTTTAAAAATAGCCTGTAAGTTATAATCATATAATTTAATATTAAGGTGGTGCATCATGACTCACATTTTCACTGTTTTTCATACAACCGCTCATAACTGTTTATGACGTTAATACACATTTTTCATTAGGTATTTTGGAAACACAGTATCTTGTAGATATTATCTAGGTTTCTAAAGAAACCGATTTCTAAATTTGTGTAAAACTAATCCAGTAAAACCTCTGAAAATGTCCTATTTTGTATGAACTTTGACACTTCATAATTTACCTAAAAATTAAAAAAGTCAAAAAAGCAATCCTCTAGAGACCTTGCAAATGACGACAAATGTTTCCAAAAACTTTTATTGGTTTAAAAAAAACAGCTATCTCCTGAAGCAAGTTTTGTGAAATTTTCGAGTAAATCTCGGATTTACCTAATACTAACAGAGTTTTCAGGCGTTATCTCTCTTTTTTTGCGTTGCCTTTTCGTCAAACATCGCGTTGGATTGCATTAAATGAACTAACAAGTTTTTAAACCATTTTCGATGTTAACGATAGGCGAGTGGAAAAGGACCCTCTTAAATGCAAAATTCCACTACTGGACACTAAACTCATCTCATGACTGCAGTAACAGGATTTATGTAGATAGATAGATATTTATTATCCAAAGCTAATTAATATACGGTTTAAATATTTTTCATAATTGGTCCTGGGTTTCATTTGTAGATCTGTGACAGTCATTATGGATATACTCAGAAGTAACGGCAATTCGAATTGACATCAGTCTTCTATGTTTTTGACTAGCCTGTTGGTCTAGTGGTTAGTGACCCTGGCTACTATGCCGGTGGTCGTGGGTTCGATTCCCACCCAGGACAAATGTTTGTGTGATGAGCATAATCATTTGTTCTGTGTCTGGGTGTAATTTATCTATAATGTGTATGTATTTAGAAATATATAAGTATGTTTATCAGTTGTCTAGTACCCTTAACACAAGTTCTACTTAGCTTGGGACTAGACGGCGACGTGTGATAGTTGTGGAATATTATGTTTTTCTTGTACACCCCATACCTATAATTGGAATAAAAACAGGCAGATCTATAGATACATAATCAACAATTAACTATGCCTTTATTTTTAAAATAATAAAAAAAAACATGATATAATTTATATGAATAACTTTAAACAATCAAGGAACCGATACTCGAAATAACTTCTTGGTTTCTCTGGCACCAACAACGATGCCAGCCCAAGTACCACGGCAAATGTCTTTAATATACTTAGGATCCAGATCAAAACCCTCATTACGAAGTTGGGGTTCAAAACCAGGCAACTCAATGGTATAAGCAAAACGAACTCCAATATGATGTGCATAGTCTACAGAAGTACCACTACATAAATACAGTACCTCTGCAGTCGACCCAGTAATAAAAGGAGGGAAACCGGCTGGGCCATGATCAAGGAAAGCTTCGGCAATAGCAAAGCCAACTGAGGTAAGAGCATCATAGTTATAAGAAAGTGTGATTTCATTTGCCCATGGGTGCAAAACCAAACTGCCGAAGCTATGCATGGACATGAACAAAGCAATGCGAGGAAGATGCTCCATAAGTATGTTTCTAATAACTTGCGTCTCTACTTCGGAGAACGGTCGCTTTCCGGCAAAAACCGGGGAACAGGGATTTGTGCTAATGTCGGTGGAATTCCAAGCGATATTAAAATTGCGGTTGCCGTCAACTCCAGGGCAGAAAAGATCGTTGGGATCATTCATAGAGCGGTTTTTGCGCCAAAAACGCTTCTGAAATTCAAAGATAATCACATATTATGCTAAGAAAATGATCGGTATCGTAGTTCTTATGTTTTACTGAACAGTTGATACTTACACCATTAAAAGTGAAATAATAACCATCAGGATTTGAAATAGGCATGAGAATCCAATCAAAGTTATTGAGAAGATCGGGTTCAGTGACATTCTCAGTAAGCTTCTTGATGGCCCAAGTGACGGTAGGGGGAGCTATCCATTCCCTGGCGTGGATACCTCCTTCGATGAAGATGACTGGTTTTCTTTTGTCTTTGAAGTTGGTCGTTGATATCTGCATATAACGTATCGGTCGTCCCTCGAAAGAAACTGCAGCTGTTACTAAAGTTGTGGTGTTTGGGTATTCAGCGGCAATATACGCCATATAGGCGTCAATCTAAAAATCAAATGAAAAATGTAAAATTTATTTGAGCCAACTTATGAGTACTTAACGTAAACCTTAAAGGAATTGACTGCAATTGTTGAGTATTAATAACACAGTCATACAGAATAATACAAAAAAGGGCATAAATAAAATTTTAATTGATAACATACAGAAAAACAAAATTGAGCATCACATTTTGTTAAAAAATTACATCACATCCTACGAGTATATTTTCCTTCTGATGTAAACGAATTTAAACATGATTCAAACCCGCAATGACAGAATGAGGACGGCAAGATAAACCATACTCTTGCGTCTTAGTTACAGTATCACCATCATCAGTATCATCACCATTTTCCACCTGTCTAGCTTTTACTTAAATATGTTAGGGAACGGCATTCAATGTAACCAAATGCATCACATCCTACGAGTATATTTTCCTTCTGATGTAAACGAATTTAAACATGATTCAAACCCGCAATGACAGAATGAGGACGGCAAGATAAACCATACTCTTGCGTCTTAGTTACAGTATCACCATCATCAGTATCATCACCATTTTCCACCTGTCTAGCTTTTACTTAAATATGTTAGGGAACGGCATTCAATGTAACCAAATGCAGCTGCAGCCATATCCTCCTAATCTGTCATAATTTATTTCATTTGTATCCCTATTTATTTTATCTATGTTTTTTCTGGCTTATAAATGATCACCGCAGCCTTAACAAATTGGTAGGTTATTGTTCTATCTATTTACTAGATTGTGGGAATTTCAGATTCAGATTTACTTACCTTCTCCAAAGGCTGGAAATCATCGTAAGACATTTTACCACCATCATCTCTAGCAATAGCCTTAGTTCTAAGTTTGTTCATTTTATCGTCATGATCCAGCGCTCTTAAAAAAACATCATTGTCAGTAATGCTTAGTTATTTTAGACAGCTCAGCCCGCTGCGAGACACAGACATTTCCCTAGATACGCTGCTACACCTGATGCTGTACCTACCGCGTCTAGTCTGTCTCAGCCATCTTTCAGTTATATCGATTTTCGTGTAGTTAAAGTCCAAGTTCTTTCTCAATCCCTGGATGACGAGGTTCTTTTTATATATTTGGTATTATCATCTTTCTGCCCTTATCCCGTTTTATTTGGGGTCGGCGCAACACGTTTTTTTCTTCCATTCTGTCCTGTCGCTCATCACGCTATCATTAACTCCTTTTTCATTCATATCACTTCTCACACAATCCATCCATCTTTTCTTTGGCCTCCCTCTCTCTCTCCATCCATCCACATGTAAATTCATAACTCTTTTAGCAACATGCGTTTCATCTCTCCTCCTTACATGGTATAAAGAAGATAAATCAAGCTGTCATATATACTCTTATTTGTCTTAAAGGAAAGCAAACTGTGACTTCTGATGTTCTCACTCAAAATTAATTCGAAAAACTTACAACTTAACATCATCAACGTGTATCTTGTACTTGATGCTCAAATGATCTAAGTTCTTTATGAACTCTTCTTGCTGTTCAGGTTTCACCAAAACCACTGCCTCTCGTTGTACGTGGGCTGGGCTTAAGAAATCCAGATCCAAACTTGTACGAATAGCACTCAGTTTCTTTACCTGTTCTATGGTAGATGTATTTATGTAGTAGGATTTCCATCTAGAAGAAATTTTAAAGCAGTCACGTCATCATTATCATCATCATCGTTCTACTGTTAGACATATGCCTCCCCAAGTGTCGCCACAATAATCGATCCTGTGCGTCCCGCATCCATCGGATTCCCGCAGGTCATCGGTCGTCCTTTTAGGAGGCCCGGAAAACGAAGTAGTCACGTATTTTAATATAATAATCATAGACTATGCAATCTCCGTTATTATCCTTATGTCTGCTGCATGCTGATGGAGCGGTGTAACCCATGAATATGACTTATGTGCTTAACCGTGCAGGGAATCGAATGATTCAGCACATGCGCTGCCATCAGCAAGACTCATGTAAATAAAAAATAAAATACAATCCACATTACTCGCAGATAAAGTGGTCCTTCGAACTGAAAGGTTCTGGAGTGTTGATCGCGTACCAGAAGACGTAGCTTTGGAAGGCCTGCCACAAGGTGGACCGATGACCCGGGTATCCGACGGATTCGAAACGCACAGGACCGTACCTTGAGTGACACTTGGGGGAGGTCTATTTCGAACAGTATACGGCTGAAATAATGAGGAGATAATATGTATTTTCAGTAAACTTAAAATACTAACCCAGCATAGTCCTCATGTTTGGAATACGTCAAAACAAATAGAGTCGTCAGAACGATCAATTTTATTTTGGAAGTTATCAGAAGTACGCTCATCATAGTTCTTGATAAAATTCTCATAATGTATTAATTTATCTGAAGCGTGCGAGATAAATTAATCCCTTTTAATTATTAATAATCCACGGTATAAATGTGTGTGTTTGAAGATTAAGAAATTAACAACACGTGCGTGTCACGAGAAATTCCCCTGAAAAAAAAAATCGTCATTAGCAATCTTTTTAGTAAGACTAAGGGCGTAGTACTCGCAATAGCCATGTGTGAATGACTAGTTCGTTTAATTATTGACTAGCTTTTGTTGTTTAAATATAGCCCATGTCACTCAGAAATAAAGTAGCTTTCTATCGGTGAAAAATTTTTTGCAATTGGCTCAGTATTTCCAGAGATCTCCTACAAACAAAGAAACATAAAAACAAAACACAAACTTTACCTTATTATATTATATTAGTTTATTAGTGTAGATAGGATCGTATTTGACCACTATTTCACCCGATGGCAAGCGATATGGTCTACGATAGACCACGCTTGCTTGGAAGTAATCAATTCACTCTTGACTTAAATACCCCTAGGTTTTAGCTATCAGGAAACAGACTCCGATAGAGAATTCCACTCCTTAGCTATACGCTTAATGAATGTGTTTCTAAAACTTTTTGTATATTCGAGTGGGATGTCCATCAGTGGTGCAAAAGCATACCATCACCAGAGATTGCATCACTGCTTACCATCAGGTGGGATCGCAGTCAAGCACTAGTTTATATCAATAACAAAAAAATAGGTACGTTTAATGGATCGATGATAGACCGGGATCGGCAGAATTCGATAGTGCATTTCCGCCGAACACTCCTCGAAATATAAACGATAGACCACCGGCAGGCAGCTCCGGGGCTGCTCTCAAGCGGCTCCTGCCCAACCTTGGGGGTCCAGACGCCTCCTGCCGGAGGCTCTACGCGGGGATCGTTCGGTCCATGGCCCTCTACGGGGCGCCGGTGTGGGCGCCGTCGCTGGCAAAGCGACCGGCGTCCATACTGAACGCCTGCCAGAGGGTCATGGCAATACGGATGGTGCGGGGTTACCGCACGATCTCCCGCGAAGCCGCGAGCCTTCTGGCTGGCCTACCACCGTGGGATCTGGAGGCAACAGTCCTTGCACACATGCACGATAAGCGCGTGGAGATGCAACGCCGGGGTGAAAGTCCACTACCGCGACAGGTCGAGGTATGGCGGACAGAGCTCCGGCGGGATCTCACGGTGAAATGGCGTCAGTGACTATCGCAACCCAATGCTGGGCACGCCACAATTATGGCGGTAAGTCCCCTCTTTGAGGCGTGGCTGGAAAGACCTCACGGCGTCCTTACCTTCCGCATGACGCTGGTCCTCACCGGACATGGCAAGTTCGGGAGGTTCCTGCATCGGATTCGAGCGGAAGAGACGCCCGGGTGCCGTCACTGTGCGGAACGCCCGGAGGACACGGTGGAGCACACAGTTGAAGTGTGCCCTGCTTGGGCGGAGCAACGCCGTGCCCTCGTGGGGGCGATCGGCGGCGGAGACCTCTCGCGCCGGGCCGGGGGTCGCCTCCTTCTGCGTAGCAGTAATGCTAGCAAAGGAGGAGGCAGACCGCATCAGGCAACGGCGCCCCCGCCGCCGCCGCCGGGATTCCGATCCCGATTTCCGGCCACCGTAGACGCGGGCTCGCGGACGGCGAGCCATGGGTAGCTCGCTGTCCGATCGTCCGGTAACTGTCCGGACCGAGCCAAGGCGTCGACGGCGCGCACTGTTCCCGCGCGCCTCAAGGAGTTGTCAGCAACAGGAGGGGCCCATCTGGGTCGAAGCCTACCGGGGTCGGGGTTATCCGAAAGGAAACTAGAACCCCGGTATGAAGGCTAGAAGGAACGGCGCGGGGTTTTTAGTCAGAAAAAAAAAAAAACAACCGCCGATGTCGTTGCTCGAATTTTTAAACAAAAGAAGTAGATTTGTGAGGTTGGTAGGAAATGATGTTATGTACTTTCTGCCATCTCCTTTAAGAAAAAAAAAACAGCCCCATGACAGTAATTTTAAATCATCACCAACTTACCAATCTTACTTTTAAGGCCTGATGTCCAGTCTAAAAAACAGTACCTAGGTATGCAGCTGAATATTAGCAAGGGTTTTTCGAGGATCGACGAGGATTTTTTTACTTATAAAACGTTTCCCCACTCCGGAATTCACTCTTTTAGCGTGGGTGCGTTCACAACAATTATAAACTCACATACACAATTTTACGTTGCTTTTTCGTTAATACACGAGTTTATTTACACATAGATTTCACCTATAGTTATTGATATGTGCGAAACCCGTGGCTTGCAATAAAAACTGCATTTAAACATAAAAAATACATATAAATAAAAATGATGGCAACATAAAATGAAAATATTGTTCATAAAGACTATAAAAAAAAACTTTTATTATTGATAGGCTTGTGCTGGTCCAATATATCGCCTAATGGAAACCAACGATGTGGTAGACGATGGAGCACGCTTGCCTAGAATAAAAAGTCTAGGCAAGAGTGCTTTTTATGGTGGGGAAAATTATCCAATGACAACCCCCGCTCTTGGGCGTAGCGGGAGATACTGTCAGACTCCTACTGACTAAAGACCCACCCCGTTCCTTCTAGCCTTCATAGCCTCAAGCTCCCTTTAACCCTGGACTCAGTAGGCTTCGACCCAGCTGGGCCCCTGCTGTTGCTGATAGGCAAGAGTGCTTGCCAACAATCGACGTTTTTCGGCTGAAATGATGATGATGATGATGATGACCTGAACTATTGCTGTATGTTCTGAGCAATCGGAGTTTGTAAGTGTGTGAAGTGTCTATATTTGTTTCATAATTATTATGTACTACCTGCTCCCAGCGGCTTCGCCCGCGTGATAGCAGAAAATTATCCCAAGGGAACATATTTCTGGGATAAAAAGTATCCTTCGTCCTATTCCAGGACATGGTCTACCCGTGTACCAAGTTTCATCAAAATCAGTTTTGCCATTTAGGAGTGAAGACGTAACAAACAAACTAACAAACAAACAAACTCACTTTCGCTTTTATAATTATTATGTATGTGTACTTATGGTTTTCAAATGTTGTGTGTGTGTATTGTTCTCATTTGTTTTGAGTGTAAGAAAATATTTGATGTTGTATGATCCATGTTGAGAAATTTTTTTATTAGCCAGTCAGTCGGCAGTAGAAACTATTATAAACTATCTTTTGCCCGCGGCTTCACCCGCGTACATAATCCCAGTATAAAAAGTATCCTATGTGTTATTCTGGGATATGGTCTACTCGTGTACCAAGTTTCATCGAGATCCGTTCAGTAGTTTTTGCGTGAAAGAGTAACAAACATCCATCCATACATACAAACTTTCGCATTTATAATATTAGTAGGATTATATTTTTATTCCAAATAGGTTTTTTAAAAACACTATTACATGTTTATTTTTTCGTCAGTTTAAATTAGATGAGGCCGGTGTTTCGTAGCTGACTACCTTGAGAAGAAACACCGAAACAAACTCACGGCTCAAAGTCTCTTTTGCCTGCCGTACCGAGTAAACAGGTGAGACAGTGCTCTCGGCCGAATACTCGGTACGTGTAAACACAGCGCCGAGTGCTCGGCCGAGCGCTTATCTCTACAACTCGCTAACATCACTGTCTCGGCCCAGCAACATTTTACTGGCTCATCCTTTTACTCGATACGTATCACACGTACCGAGTAAAAGGGCAAGGCATTAAAGTCCATACAGCAAACATGTAATGATCTAATCATATGAGAAATATTTGATTTTTTCTCACTAAAAAGATATATTAATTATTCTGTGATAAGTTTGGATTAATGACTCGTGCTGATTGCATGATTTAATTAGACTTAATCATCGATAGTCCTGTTAATCCGATGATTTATTGGCTAAACTCTTTGAAAGGCTAGATTATACACACGTGGCGAGGATAAGTTACTACTCATGACGACACGAGCATGTAGATATATTATACTTAGAAAACTATACTAATGTTACAATCACGCTTATCATAAAGGCGAGAGTTTGCATTAATTAAAACGTTTTTTTTTAGGTGGGAAATCATCCAATGACTTCTTACGCTCTTGAGCGAAGTGGGACGGCGTGTCGGACTTTTACTGGCTAATACCCATTCCTGCCCCCCTTGCTAAGCTGCAACCGTTTCGCTTGCGTCAAACGCTTTGAGTTGACCTCGCCGCCAATTCTTTTGTTCTGACCACGTGACTGAGCGTTGAGGCGATGTCGTTACCGTACATTTGAAGCTTTCTACTTGCGTTAACTATTGCGGATTAGCAACTTGGCTAGGGGTACTGATCCTTTTTTGCTTTCGTCCTAGGGTTTCTCTTTCACACTGCCTTTCTGGGCCCTAACGGTTTGCTGACATCATGCCTTCCGCAAGCCCGCGGACTAGCTACGGTAGCTAGAAATCGGGGTTGGGATCCCGTTCCCTACCGCTGCGGCCGCCACCTTTGCTAGCATTATTGCTTCGCAGAAGGAAGCGCCCGCCTGAAATTCCTCCTCGCTCCAGGATATAGCCTGTGCCAAGACCCGGCGCGAGAGTTCGTTGCCGCCGATCGCCCCCACGAGGACACGGCGATTCTCTGCCTAAGTAGGGCAGACCTCTATCGTATGCTCCACCGTGGAGCCGGGCGGTCCACGCAATGGTGACAACCGGCCGTTTTTTTTGCTCGAATCCCATGGAGGGACCTCCCGAACTTACCATGTCAGGTGAGGACATACATCATGCAGAGGAAAAGCATACCGTGACGTCTTTCCAACCACTCCTCATAGAGGGGACTTACCGTCGCGTAACCATGTTGGTTCAATAATGGAACAGGTTTGTCGGAATTAAATTGTGCAATTCCAGTGCACACACTCCAAAATGTAAACGACAGAAAACCGACAAGCTAGCAACTTGGTGACAATGTTCAACACTTTATAAATTCAGCTAACTCGGACTTTACAATTTACACTGGTGATTTTTGATTTCCGTAGGCCTGAATGACAAAAAGAATCCCTCATAGGATCACTGTCACAGCCAATTTACCCCGAATCTAGCTGAAAGGTACACATACAAATTTCTGTGACTACAGGGTCATGTATTAAAATAAGAAGATAATACTGTGGTAGTGTGCACAATAAATAAATAATAGATACCTATAACAACTAGAATTTATTTAACATTGATGATTTTGTTTATGGTTCAAGTATTATTTAAATATATTTAAATCAAGTATATATTTAAATTGGGAAAGCAGAAGCTAGACAATAGAAAAGAGAAGACAAGGGATAATTAATTTAATCTAAATCATTCTAAAAGATAACTCAAGCATGATCACTATCTAACATAGAAAAGTCATGAAAATAATGACAAACGTCTATTTTAAATTACGTCAAATTAAAATAGGTATTTTTAGGCTTATCTATGTTTATTTAAAGGATAAAAAGTATTTATATTTAAGAAAATCATTTCATGATTTTTTATGTTGCTGTGTTAATTCGTTGAAACGCAACCTAAGAAATGACAAATGAAGTGATCTGATATGATCTTTTGAACATGGAGTTATTGTAAATGTTTATAATGTTTTGGTATTGTACGAAAGTAGATATGTCGTTTCATCACTAAACATTTATAGCACCTTATCTCCGAGTTATTGAAGTGAACTTCTTTATATACAAAGAAGAAAAGTTCTGACTCACTGACGAAGCCCAGGACTTCTTCAGGTCAAATCCTTGGTCCAAAAAAGCTGAAACTTTGCACAAAAGTTTATCTTATGGCATCCAGGAGTTTAGCGTGGTTGAATAAACCAAGCTTCATCATCATCATCATTTCAGCCGACAGACGTCCACTGTTGGACATAGGCCTCCCCTAAGTGTCGCCACAATGATCGATCCTGCGCGTCTCGCATCCATCGGTTTCCCGCAACCTTCACCAGGTCATCGGTCCACCTTGCAGGAGGCCTTCCGACGCTGCGTCTTCCAGTACGAGGTCGCCACTCCAGAACCTTTCGGCCCCAACGGCCATCTGTTCTGCGAGCAATATGTCCTGCCCATTGCCACTTAAGTTTGGCGATTCTTCGGGCTATGTCGGCAACCTTGGTTCTCCTGCGGATATCTTCATTTCTGATTCGATCCCGCAAGGAAACTCCGAGCATAGCCCTTTCCATTGCCCTCTGGGTGACTTTGAGCCTTCTGATGAGGCCCATTGTGAGCGACCACGTTTCGGCACCATATGTCATCACTGGCAACACGCACTGGTCATAGACTTTCGTCTTGAGACACTGTGGTATATTGGACGAGAAGATACCGCGCAGTCTCCAGAACGCCGCCCAGCCGAGTCGGATTCGACGGTTGACCTCTTTCTCGAAATTAGCTCTACCCAACTGGATTGTCTGTCCGAGGTAGACGTAATCGTCCACTACTTCGAGTATAGAGTCTCCGATCTTGATAGGAGTGGGTGCTACATGGTTGTTTATCATGACTTTAGTTTTGTCCATGTTCATTTTAAGACCCACTCTTTCGGAAGCTCTACTGAGGTCATTGAGCATTGTGCTGAGCTCCTCCGTAGTCTCGGCCATGACTACTATGTCGTCGGCAAACCGAAGGTGAGTGATGTACTAACGAAGACAGAAGTCCATGGAGAATTCCAAACCAAAATCGTTTGTACTGGGTTTCATCGCGTTAATAATATGTCTTGGATGACATAGATGGCGCTAGTATAGTAGTTGGATTGAAAAACATACATCTCTCGTTAGAGAATATTATCTTGCTTTTTGCTAGTTACAATATTACTTAATTTTAACACAAATTCTCCTACGACATTACAAACCTTATAAAGCAACGCACGTAATAACTAGGATTTGAACTCGGTAGCATAAAATTTACCGATATCATAAGCCACTGGACCATTGCGTCATTACGCAATTAGTTGAAATTATCCTACTCTTTATTATATTGAAGTTGTTTAGAGACTTTAACCCGTATCATAAATCTCAAAAGAATTGAGGGTAGTTTAATATTGGCTGTATAAAAATTAAATCTTTTTGTTCAATCATAACGTTCTTTACTATCTTTGAGTGAGTTCGGTTACGATTGCGTTTAACAAGTTTTTAATATTTATTTTTATCATGAGTTCCCGTTCAAATATTGTTATGGCTACGAGGGCCCAAATAATAACATTGCATAATCATTTAATCAAGGCTTAAATTATTCTGAAATTTGAGAGAAACTGGCTTAAACGTAAGTAATGTTTTAAAATCACTGTCCGTTATTTATTTTATTATCCCTGGTTATCGATACACGAAATATCGAATGTATATATATATATAGATTTATATTTTCCTTACAGGTAAAGACTGACACTTTATGGATAAAGCGGTTTCAAGAAGAGGGTTCGTTGGAACACAGTAGTAGATCTGGCAGAAGACGCCACATTGACTCAGACCAGCGTCAACTTATGGTGCAAGGTTATGAGGACACCAACAAGATATTACGCAGAGTTGTTTGATACATCTTAGCAGACGGTGTATCGTACTCTTCACAGTGAAGGTCTGCATTATCGTCGACATGCTAATAAAAGAGCACGATTGGAGTTCGCAATGAAATACAGAAATTTCGACTGGAGCAACGTCATCTTCAGTGATGAAAAGCTTTCAAGTCTAGCCAGCACGGGCGAGTTATGTTGTGGCGTAGAAATAATACGCGTTATGATAGTGATCACGTTGTGCCTAACTGTGAATCCGGTCGTGTAACAGTGAACATGTGGGGATGGATGAGTGCTGCAGGACCAGGAGAATTTACTGTAATACCCAGTCGTGCAAACAGTGTAAACTACATAGATGTGCTGAATGACGTCATGTTACCCACCGTGCGGAATGTTTTTCCTGTAGAAGACGTGCCAGTGATAACGTTCGTGCAGGAGAATTGTCCTATACACCGTTCCATAATTGTGCAAGAGTGGTTTAGCCAGCAATCGGACATACGGATTATTCCTTGGCCTGCAAGATCGCCAGATTGAAACCCTATTGAAAATTTATGGGGCGTTATGGTTCAAAGGTGGGACAATAGGAATGAAAGGACTAAGGAGGCACTGAGTACTCACTGCATGCAGGTATGGGATTCTATACGGGGTCAAAATTTATGTGAAAAATGTATAAACTCCATGGGTTCGCGCTTACAAGTTGTTAGCGATCAAAATGGCGGAAACACGAGTTATTAAAAAAAGAATATAAAGTGTTGACTATTGGATTGAGTATTAACAAAGACCGGGGTAGCTATAATTTATTTTATAAATTACAGTATTCAAACTTAGCGTTAGTGGGATACATTTTTTTACTACTTTATAACAACAAAATGTTATTACACTAATGATTTTAATTTCTTATAAAATATAAGAAATTAAAATAAAAACAATATAAATATAGATTCCTTTCCAATATAATAAATTATTTATTTATTAATATAAACAACTCGGTCCCAAAATGACAGCTATAACCCGGTCTTACAATTGTTATTTTGATTTGAGGTTAAGCTTCAATTTCTTCCTCGTTTTGGAACGAATACTTAAGCTATGAACCTTAGTCATAACATAATGCACAAATCAATCATTATAGTCAATACCACTAACCATAATTATATAAAACGTAATATTTTTTATAATTTATGAGTAAGTAAAATAATAACAGAACTAAAGTTGCATTATAGTGAAAGGTATTATAACATTATGTAAATAAAACTAAATAGAAGAATAGCACAACATTGTTTTGACTTAGAATACTTATAATTTCTATTAAACAGTTTTGCTTTGTTAATGTCTTCCATTTTGTAATGTAGTTATTCAGTTATAAATTTTACTTGTATTTCTCATAAAGAGTGAATTAAATAATTGTCGATTGGGTGCAGGGACGTGCGAGCAATACAAGCAAAAAAGCCCGGCTTGCGGTAAAATTTCATGACACCTAACATCTAAGTCATTGAACTTAATAAAATAATTATTTAAAATAAAATCTAAACTTTAAACTTCGCGCGTAATTGAAAATTCATTCATTAGTTACGCTAATACAAGTTCTATGCAACTTACCCAGCGTTCCAAATCGAGATAAAAGTGAATCGCAAATCCGACTAAATTAAATAGTCACAACATATAAGGACAATTGAATAATAATTGTGACGTTGCGCGTTGGTCGGGTTCGCGGTATGGTCACTTTTGTCCGCAATCCGAAACGCACGGGTGATGGAACGTAACAACGTTGCCATCTCCGGTCTCACTCTAACGCATAGGGCATTTACCGGGCTTGCTTTTCCATTTCACTTTTCCCTATAAAAACAGAAAAAATGTGAGTTTGTGTGAGTAAATATTATAATGTGTGAAAACACTCGTCGAACAGATTTAAGGTCAAAAATGCCAGGCTTCGGAAATTTTATCAATGAAATTTTTACGCATGTTACGAAAGCGAGGCGCCCTCTATGACGCGCGTACTATAATCAGTTCAAATTTGCTTTGAGCGGTTATCGGATTATGCTTTGATTGTTTTTTTTAGTTTTCTGTCATTTAAAGTGTTATAATTAGATATTGCTGTAACTTACTTGGTTTTGAAGTGATTAAAGTTAAAGTATCTTTGAAATGAATTCGGAAACACATGACATTGTTCCTTGTGAAGTTGTGACGGATTAAAATGTGTGGAAAAAATACTTAGCCAGGTAAAACCTTTGAGTTTTAAAGATAAATATGATCTCGTAACTTCACCTAAACCTACCCCTGATTTGAATATTTCTCAGAAAACTAAATCATATAGTAGGCAATTTCATCGCTCAGTTTACAGTGGATTGTAGGTTGCTCGCATTTAAATAAATAATTATTCTGTTGGTGTTGCATATTTTTCTCAAACGAATACTTGGAATACTTCAGGTTATAATGACTTAAATAATTTCGCTGGTGCCATGAAAATACATCAGAATTCTCAAAAGCACTTGAATTCAGTTATTTCGTTCTGCAGTTTTGGTAAAACGCGAATAGAAACTTCTATTTCTCGACAGTTAAAGGTACCTAATTTCTCTTTTTCGACAGTTAAGTGTTATGTGTGTGATAAAGAACGAAAAGCTAATAAATGCTGTTTAAATTGTGAGTATTTGCCAATAATATTACATATCGTAAACAATTATTTTTAATGATGAATTTTTATTAAAAACTACGTACGGATTAATACATTCTTTTGTGCTCCATCTAGTGGATTTTTCTGAAATCAACTAGAATGTTTTGAGCTAGTTGCCAAAAATATCAATAGACGGCTCTTTTTCTCTTTTTTTAAGTACCAATATATATTTACTTAATTTCTAACAGTAAAAAAAATCAAATGTACCCATTAAAATCAGCATTACAGTAAGAAATTTTGTTTTTTCGGGATATTAGGTGTAGGTAGGTAGATGAGTCAAGATTCCTTGGCTTGCCCCCTCTAAAGGCACCTGGCACGCCACTGATTGGGTGTAAAGCTGTTAGGTTAGGTTATACATAGTATAAGAAAGAAAGAAATTGTATTTTTCTTTGAAAATTAAAGGTCTGAAACTATAATATCACTACAATAGTTTTATTACTTATCCTTTCGAGAATTAAACTTCGTAAATCTTAATCTGTAAGAAAAATATGCATAGATTTTCTTACATATTTTTTTTTACTAATAATACCTACTAATACTTACCACCAATTATGAAAGTAATTTTTATATATATAAAATTTATATACAGGGTTATTTGTAAAACACTAACAACCTTGCAGGACTGTATTAGTAACATCATAAACAACAACTTTTGTTCTATGACCTTTTTCAAAACATAATACATTTACCAAAAACAACCCTTAAATATTTCCTTGTTCTATTCGGCAGGCGTGCTTGACGCGACGCTAGCGCATCAAACACCCCTGCCAACCAAACCTACTCCCCTCCGCTATTGTATTATCGCTTGCTTCGCATAAAATTCGTAATATTTAGAACATTATTTAATTATTTTTATTTTTGTATGAAAATCTGATAAATAAAAATATGATACATTTTTAAAAGTCATAGAACAAAAGTTTTGTTTATGATGTTAGTAACATAGTCCTGAGAGGTTGCCAGTGTTTTATAAATATCCCTGTATAAGTAAACATTGCCTTTATTCATTTATACATCTTATACCTCATATTTTTATACTATTTGTATAAAAAATAAAATAAAAAATGTTTAAAATTATAAAAAATAGAATATAAATTATATTACACTTAAAAAAAGTCGACAGAAAACTGGGATTCGAACCGGTGCCCAGTGGAACGAGCTGTGTTATTCTGCCATGCATATCCACCTGAGCTACCGATCTAACTACTACAGAATGCGAAAATGAGAGCTACTTTGTGAATGTAAGGATTCTTTATTATTTATAATCTACGCCATCTGTAGTCAAATTAACTAAGATACCAATTGACTTATTTGGTTTGGTTTAGATGGCGCTGTATTAAGTACTCGGAAAGAAAAAAATAAAATAATTTATGTTTATTTGAATATAAATATATTATTATTTCTAAATAATTATTTTAGGTATTATAAAGCCTATTATGTGCCTCTGCATAATAAGGTTTTTAAGTTTTGCAGTGTTAATTTCATTTTTGAACAGCG
The DNA here is from genome assembly GCA_949319445.1 of Mythimna lalbum. Classification (NCBI taxonomy): domain Eukaryota; kingdom Metazoa; phylum Arthropoda; class Insecta; order Lepidoptera; family Noctuidae; genus Mythimna; species Mythimna lalbum. Next base: position 3,831,917 of record OX439357.1, on the reverse strand, counting down.
CCATCTAGTCGTCTCATGAAAAGTAATGCAAAACCTCACAGCCAAAAATCGACCTTAAGATACCCATGGACTATTGTCTATGATAGTACTCGCCATTAACATTGATGCCTAGTCCACTCCAGTTCAGAACCTTGAAGACATCCTCCATTGCGGCCGTGAACAGTTTCGGAGAAATGACGTCTCCCTGCCTCACGCCCCGCTGCAGAAGGATAGGTTTCGAGGTCTGGTCCTGAAGTCGGACTGACATAGTGGCGTTTTTGTACAAACACTTCAGCACCTCGATGTACCGATAGTCTATCTGGCACCGTTGGAGAGACTGTAGCACAGCCCATGTCTCGATCGAATCAAAGGCTTTCTCATAGTCCACAAACGCTAGACAGAGAGGCAGATTATACTCCTCGGTCTTCTGTATAACCTGCCGTAGCGTATGTATGTGGTCTATGGTGCTAAAGCCTTTTCGGAATCCGGCTTGTTCGGGAGGCTGGAAATCATCGAACCTGCGCGCGAGACGATTCGTGATGACTCTGGAAAACAGCTTGTAGACATGGCTCAGAAGAACCAAGCTTCCATGTCTAAAAAATCCACATGACGACAAAAATTATAAGATATAAATAGAAATTAAAGAATAAACTCTAATTATTTTATCTATAGCCTTTCCAGATTCTGATAATCTCATAAGACTGAAAGATGATAATGTTATCTTGTGGACACTGTTATAAACACTATGATAAGTCTAAATCCAACATTCGGCCAAGATGAAGATACTTGTAGTAGTAGCAGCGTTATTTGCTGTAGTTAGCGCCAAACATGAAGAATATATTGGGTTTGTATTTTTGTTCTTTTATTACACTTAAATCAAAAAAATTATCTGTGTCAATATTTTTTCCCCTCAGAAATAAAAGTGTGACATGTTTATTTATGATCGGCAAAGTAATCTTCAATACACCTTAGACATTTACTGTTATCTCACTTGTCCCATATTGTCTAATGTTCACTCTCATTAATTCAAAGTTATCACGAGTTGCCTAGAAAAATTCTTTATATTTTGACGTAAAATCAATACATTTTTGTGCACTTGGTAATTCGAACGAAAAAATCATCGCTACGAAACAAAACCACGCGTTATTTCGAACTCATCGTCGTCAAGCACTCGACAATTCAAAGTTGCAGAGAAAAAGATTGCAGAATTTGAAGAGGTATAATATATTATAATTATATAGTTTGTAAGTCAATTTTGAGACAAGTTCAAACTTGCCTACACAAGCCTTTGTTTTTGTAATGCTTAATTTGACACACACTTCCACACGAATTGGTTTGTTTTGTTAATTTTCAATTCGAACCATTATTTTTCGAACCATTTGATATTTCGAACACTCGATAATTCGTAATATTTTAAGAGTCCCTCGGGTTTCGAATTAACGATCATCCTTCACACAATCTGTCGCATCATTACGTTTGTCTTCCTCTACCATCGCCACCATACCATCCACATACCTCATAACTATATCATCCACATCCCTTTTTTCACAATCAGTAAAAACATTAATTTATTTATTTACAGCTGGAAATCTTATTATGTTGGACTTACTACTGACACCCAATTCAAAGCTTTCGAGTCCATGGTAAATCAATATGAACTGGATGTCTTGAGCCATCCGATCTCGGGTCGTGAAGGTGTCGTGCTGGTGAAACCTGAACATAAAACTGCCTTTATCCAGGATGTAGAAAACGAGAATATCGCTTATAGGATCCATATGGACGATGTGAAAAGGTATGTATGATTAGTTCACATCATTCACAATTTTTCACTGCATTCACAAATTCATGATTTTTTACTTTTCTATTACAATTTTTTGTGTGAAAAGTAAAATTTTAAATGTATAGTAAATACTCTAATAATAGTGAAATTTTGTTGTTAGTTAGTTACATACATTTATGCTGTTGTCGTTGTCGATATAAACTACTTTTTAAACCTAATTTTGCAAAGGAATGATTCGAAGTGGTTCAGGAAAAAGATAGTTACCTGGCAGGATTTGGAAGAAGAGGCCTTTCTTCTATCGTGAGACTTAAGCCCAAATATGAGAGGTGAGATGGTGGTCAAACGCGAGCCTATCAATAATAAAAAAAAAAAAAAAAAAAACGCTACTCTCGCCAGCTATAAAAGCAATGTCATTTATTATTTCTGTTAATTTGTTTTCAGTCATTTGGACTATGATGACCAGCTTATCGAGGTACAAAAGAGATCAACCATGAGGAACGGCAAACGTCAGCTGCCTTATACTAACTATCAAGAAATTGAAGATGTGAGTAACCACTACATATAACTTAACCTTTCTGCCATAACTTTCTTTTAGATTTTAGTTGCTGGTCATAAGTTACAAGCTTTTATTTAGTCTCACCTGTCCCGATGTGACTGTAATCAAATCTTGTAAATTTTTGACCCACTTCTAGGTTACCTATTGACCTGAAATTTTGCATGCATATGTAAATCAGATTGCAATGCAGAATTATTATGACAAGTAGCTGATCGGATGATGGAACTGGAAGGTGACTATATGAACTTGGTAGTTAAACGACACAACCCCATCGAGTTTGGGCTCGTATGATTCGTCTTGACGACTATTAATTATATATGTATACTTGTGTGAGTGTACATGTGGATGGATGGAGAGGGAGAGGGAGGCCAAAGAAAAGATGGATGAATTGTGTGAAGAGTGACATAAACTAAAAGGAAGTTAGTGATAGCATGACGAGTGACAGGATAGAATGGAAGAAAAAACACGTTGCGCCGACCACAAATAAGATGAGACGAGGGCAGGAAGAAAAAGAAGCCCGAGCTGTAAAAGCTTGCTATGAAATAGTACATTGTTACACTAGGGGTGAAAGTTACTTATTTCGTCCCGAGAAGGAATTGTAAATGCTAATTTGATGTTTTTTAATGAACAAAAAAGGTACAGAAACTTGAGATGCAATATAAGCGTATTGACAATTTCGCAAACTGTAATCTCTGTTAAATCAGCCAACGCCACTAAAATCTATTACAAAACTGTTTTATCAATCGTAAAATATCTCACGACCTTGTTATCTTATCAGAGTTATTCGCTTTTAGAGATTTATGATCTGTTTTATTTAGTTTATCAACAGCATTGCTCTTGGGAATTCAGTGATTGGTTTTTGCAAATATTCTCTTTTTTTTTAAATAGAGTCACAACAATTATGATTATTAGCTTCTGCTAGCAGCTTCGCTCGCGTGAAAATAGTTTTAACCCTTCAGATACCGTCAATTAGAGACACAATAGTAAGACAATAGATGCGCGGCCACCGGTGGTCGCTTGGGGATTCATGAATTAATTTCTAAATATTACTTATTTTTTGTATATATTAAACTAGCGGCCTTTCCCAGCTTTGCATGGGCAATAAATATAGCCTATGTTACTCAGGGTGAATGTAGCTGTCCAATGGTGAAAACGTTTTTAAAATCGGCTTTGTAGTTTTTGAGTTTATTAGTTACAAAAATATTTTTCCCTCTTTATAATATTAGTGTAGGTAACCGGAAAAATGATTGTAAACTACATAATCAATCTTGCAATTTATGGATAATCCTTAATGTTTTGAGCATAGATTACTTCCAATTTAATACTGTAAGTCACGAAGTTCTCTGACTTTCTTTATTTGTATGTTCGAGTCTATGTATATATTTATTATTTTGCGTATTCCCCTTCTGTTTGTCTTTTACCGTAGATAAATATGTGTCTGTACCATACTAAGGCCGACTGATAGAAAATGCCCAAGGCAATAAGTTTATTTGATTTAAACTAGTGCTTGACTGCGATCGCACCTGATGATAAGCAGTGATGCAATTGTTGATGGTGAGGCGCACTAGTTTTATAAAGAGCCTATTAACTCGTGTAATTCACCTTGATAATTGAACACTGCGCGTTTCATTATTGATAAATAAATGAAAAAAAGTTAAACATTTTTGCAAACTAACGGATTCTGCAATTTCCCGGTGACACATGGGTAATCACAAAACAAACCAATGGTCAAACCTTCAGCGTTCTAGGTTTAGGGTTTTGAGATGGCTGTTAATGTGTCAATGATGGTAATACCCATGTTGGCATAAAATTTTAACACATAATATAGTTTAATAATACTGCTGCATAATAATACTTAGGCATAATGCAAAAGATAGGTTAGGTTAGGTTTATAACGGCTTTACGAGCTTTGCAAAGCACGGGGAGTCAGTAATGTCCTAGATAAACTAAGAAAGAAGAGATTGAGAAGTGCGAAATAGCAGTATTTATGGCAACAAGCATTAAAACAAAACATTTATGCCTAATAATATTATGCATAATGATCATTATGTTGAATTTCGTTATGCCAATATAAATTATGACAATACATTTTATGCTTATCATTAGGAAGTCGTCCTGACTCACTTTGCGTTTTATATAAAGAAAATAAATTTCAGATCAACAATTACATTGACTACATTGGCAAAACCTACCCTGAAGTTGCCACCGTTGTTAATGCTGCCAACTCCTTCGAAGGTCGTCCCATCAAATACGTAAAAATCTCCACCACCAACTTCGAAGATGAGAGCAAGCCCGTGATCTTCATCGATGGAGGGATCCACGCCAGAGAATGGATTTCTCCCCCCACTGTCACTTGGGCCATTCATAAACTGGTCGAAAATGTAACTGAAAGTGACCTCTTAGAAAGATTCGACTGGATTCTTCTGCCTGTTATTAACCCTGATGGATATAAATTCACTTTCACCGATGTAAGTTATATTTTTATCTGTTTTGCTTAAACTTTATATAGCGTACTTCTGATTAGTGGAATTCTTTGTTAGTAAAAGATACATATTAACTATGACACATATGCTTCATAAGGAATTATTTTAATTGTATATATTTTGGTTTTAGTCTCGTTTCTGGCGCAAGACTCGTTCTACAGACCAGAGCATCCTCAGCATCTCCTGCCCAGGAGTTGACGGCAACCGTAACTTTGATTTCTTCTGGAATACCGCCGGTACTAGCCTCACTGCTTGCGCTGACGTCTACGCTGGCTCCAAGCCCTTCTCCGAAGTTGAAACAAGGGTCATTAGGGACATCCTTAATGAGCATTTACCCCGTATAGCTCTATACATCACCGTGCACAGTTTTGGCAGCATGATCCTATACCCATGGGGTCACGATGGCTCCCTATCTCATCATGGTCTAAACCTTCACACAGTGGGCATTGCTATGGCAAACGCAATCAACCAACACTCTTTGCCTAACTTCAGATCTTACGTTGTTGGTAACTCTGCTCTGGTTTTAAACTATCGTGCTTCGGGAGCTTCTGAAGATTATGCTCATCTGATTGGTGTGCCTTTATCTTATACCTTCGAATTACCTGGCCTCTCGAATACTGTACTAGGCTTTAATCTGCCTCCTGAATATATCCAACAAGTGTGCAAGGAGACTTGGGAAGGCATAATCGTTGGTGCTAGAAAAGCTGGTGACTTGTTTAGAAATAAAAGATTGTAATTTTATGTGTACTTTTGTTTTCTTTATTGTAAAATGAAAAAGATTAAAAAAAAGACGTAATTGAGTCCTTTTCCTTATTAGCTCAACATTTTTTTTAGAATTACTTTTTTTTAGACGGTGAAGGAAAAAATTGTGAGGAAACCGGCATATCCTAGAACCAAAAACTTCGAAGTCATGTGACATTCACCAACTCTTACTGGGTCCGCATGTTGGTTTACGGCCGGTTATTACCTCTCCTAGAAAAGTGGCCTGAGTTCCAATAGTGGGAAAATTGAATGGCTGATTATGCTATATTTATAAATATCTTCTATAAGCGTTAAATAAATTGGGGTTGCGACAATCCGATGTATGCGAGACGCACAGGACCGATCATTATGCCGACACTTGAGGAGGCCTATGTCTAACAGTGGATGTCTTTCGACTGAAATGATGATGATGATTACATTAAATTCTTCATACTTTCCATTTTTGCATTTTAAATATTCAATACCATAACTTATACCTTACAAACAGTGTAAACCTATCAGTTCAAAAAAATATTACAATATTGAAGTTATAGTGGATGTAACCAAATTGGAAACGAACAAATACACAACCTTTTTCCTTTCAATATTTAAATTGCTATACGATATACAAAATATACATCAACGTAATCTTCTTGCTGAAATGATCCTTTCATGTGGAAAACCATAATCTCTTCATTAATTTCTGAATAGTATACCTTTATTTACCGGGATTGGAAGCTTGAATGAGTGACATTTGTATCGACCCTTGAGTATGAGTAAAATAGCGTCACAATATAACATTTTAGCTTCATACAATTTTTTTTTTTATGTTTCAATACTATATGATAAGAGTCTATGCCAAACATTGCGCCTTAATATATTCTGAGTTTTGCAATTATCATACACTAGTAAGTTATTATTTATTTACTTACATCTGGTATGGTTAATTTTATCCACAGAAATCTGGACTAATACCGCTTTCATATTTATAAATCAATGTCAAATATTTTCAAAACACAATTTAGCTTCGAGGGATTAATACTCGTAGAAAAAAAATGCAATTTTGTTTTTGGTGTTTTAATAATTTAATAATGCTGATATTCAAACTTCATTTAATCTTGCGGCTTTGGGAATACATCACCTGCTTTTCTGGCACCAACAACAATACCTTCCCAAGTCTCACGGCAAACTTGCTCAATATACTGAGGGTTCAAATGGAAACCGTTACCCGTCGAAGAGAAACCAGGCAATTCATAGGTGTAAGATAGAGGAACTCCAATGTAATGCGCGTAGTCTTCCGAAGAACCAGCGATATAGTACTTGATAACAAGAGCAGAGTTTCCAACAATGTAGTTCGGGAAGTGAGGAAGGGCTTTAGCATGGATAGCATTAGCCATGGCAATGCCAACGGTGTGGAGACCAAGGGCGTTACCAGATAGGGAACCATCGTGCCCCCACGGGTACAAGATCATACTGCCAAAACTGTGCATAGTCAGGTACAAAGCAGTGCGAGCTAAGTTGTCATGGAGGATATCCCTGACAACCTTGGTCTCAATTTCGGAGAAGGCGTGAGTTCCTGCATAAGTATCGAAGCAAGGATTGCTGCTAGTACCGACTGTGTTCCAGACGAAGTCGAAGTTACGGTTCCCGTCTACTCCTGCGCAGAGTTGGCTAACGTTTGGGTTGGTGGAGCGAGTCTTGCGCCAGAAACGATTCTGAAATAGTTAACAAATCAATTAGTTAGGTTAGGTGAATAAATTTTTTTTATATCCATACATCTAATTAGGGAAAATACTTACGGTTGTGTAGGAATAATCGTAACCATCGGGGTTAACAACAGGCAGAAGAATCCAGTCAAACCTATCCAACAAGTCACTTTCGGTAACATTTTCGACCAACTTGTGAATGGCCCAAGTGACGGTGGGAGGAGAGATCCATTCTCTGGCATGGATGCCTCCGTCAATGAAGATCACCGGTTTGCTCTCATCTTCGAAGTTAGTAGTGGAGATCTTTACGTATTTGATGAGGCGGCCATCGAAAGACTTCGCAGGGGATACTACTGTGGCCACATCGGGGTATTTTTCGCCAATGTAGTCGATATAATCGTCAATCTGTAATTTTTTAACTGTTTAGTAAGTTTCAGTTATTGCTCACCCTATGAAATAATTTAACTTTTCCCAAACTTTTTAAGAACATTCATGTGTTTCTCCCAATGATATTTAAATAAAATTAAAATGTTATAAATGACAAAAAATTACATATACGTTTTTTTTTTTTGAAATTTTAATTTTATTAAAATGTGGTTTCTCCTGTATGTTCAATTTGATGTGTAAGTTTCTATTAAAATCAATAAGCTTAACCTACCACATCCAATGGTTGGTAGTTGTCGTAAGGCAGCTGACGGCCACCGTTTCTGGCCAAAGTGGATCTTTTCTGTTCTTCGATGAGCTGATCATCGTAATCAAGGGCGCTGAAATTTAAAGTTTTGTTGTTAGTTTTAATTATATTTCTTATTTGGTGCATTTGATAACGGGGTGTAAATAATTCTGAAATATGTACAAGTAAAAAATAATTAATTATTATAGAATCAAAGGTTTTAAGATCAGGACTTTCGAGGATTAGGGTCATCAGGGTATATTATAGTTAGTCTATCTTCTTGTGTTTTCTATGACAAACTGAATGCAGATTGCCTGAAGTTCAGAAAACATTGAACCTGATCGGTCTAGTATTAGTAGAATGTTATCGTATTTACCGTTTCACATCATCAGCATGGATCCTATGAGATATACCGGCGGCATCAGCATCCTGGGTGAAGGCAGTTTGATATTGAGGCTTTACCAGCACCACACCCTCACGGCTCAAGGTTGGGTGGCTTAGGAAGTCCAGTTCATATTCGGCGACCAATGGAGCCAAGGCTTCGACTTGGTCATCGGTAGAGACTCCTATGTAGTAGGATTTCCAACTGTAATTATATATATCGAATATATTAGTTTCCACTAAACCTTGGAATAAATAATAACTGCTTGATCAATCTATTAATGCAATTATGATTCACGTCTTCACATTTCCATATCCCATCGTTTATATTATTACACTTCATAAAAAAGTTTACCAGAACAGACATTAATTTTGCCAAAGTATTTGTGTTTGAAAAGCAAAATTCAATACCACACTGATTGTCAAAAGAAAAAAATGAGTATTTTAGAAGAAGTTTGAAAGTAGCACCAATGCTGCAATGGCTGAAAAGTTGAAAGGAATCATTTGTCTTAGTATGATAATGTGAAGAGAAGGGATGAAAAGCATGTTACTAAAAGAGTTAAGAGTATAAATATGAATGAATAAAAAAGGGACAGGGAGACCAAAGAAAAGATAGATGAATTGTATGAAGAGGGATATGAAAGAAACGGGAGTCAGCGGCGGCATACCAACTGACATGATAGAATGGGAGAACAAACGTTTGGCGCCGACTCCAAGTAAAATGAGACTAGGGCAGGAAGACGATGATTGCTTGTCAGGGAAGCTAGACTTAAAATAAAAGGCTGTGTTATTACTAACCCGATATATTCTTCATGCTTGGCATAAGCCACAGCAAGTAAAGCCGCTAGTACCAATAACTTCATCATCACAGAATGCCGTGCTTAGAATCACTAATATATATAAATACGTCGTATACAAACTGATATCGTTACTAATCTTGAAGATACGGTAAGTCAATAAGTAGTGATAAATAGGACGGTAGATATTCCGTTAAATCTTTATGTCATAAAACTCGATATTTTGGTTAATAGAAACGCATTTATAAAGCAACTGTTGTCCTGCGACGATGCTTGCTAGTAATTAATTGTTATTTCTGGCCGTCCTTATATCAGTTTGTCTGCCAATGGGCTCAATCTCTGGAACCGTAATATGCTGACCATGAATGTCTATTGCCACTTCAACAATAAAAAATAAATTAAACTAAAAATCCTCCTTGGCTAGTTTATTAATTACTGTCTTGGAGATTTATTGGCGATCCGAATCTGTCCATCTTTTAGAGACACTTAATTGCTAAGAACAAGGTGACTCTCTAGAGAGATTAGAAATATCATCAGCCTATGCTATAGATACAAATTCTATATTTAAGTGTCTCGAAATATAACAACTGCTGCGTCCAAAGTATAATTGGTACCAAGAAACAGTCATTACCATCTTTCTGCCCTTGTGTCAAATCAGTTAGATTCTAAGCGACTCGTTATTTTTCTATTCTGTCCGGGGATCATCCAACATAGTTTCATTTACTGCGTTTTCATTTCAGATCGTTTCTTGTATATACCATTCATCTTTATTTGTTATCCCGTTCTCAACCCATCCATATGAATACTATTATCTGTTCTACTCTATTCTACTATTTCTATTATTTTACTCACACGCATTTCATCCTTCCTCGTGATATGCCTATTATTACCCATACTAAAACAAACGATTCCTTTAAAATTTTTCAGTCACTAGCGCCAATTCCAAACTTCTCCAAACAACACTAGGTACTGATTTCAAAATTTTAAATATGAATAAGAACAGTAATCACTAATGCTAAGGATTTTATGTAATCGGGTCTTAATATTATCACAGACAAATACGTTATCAATACTTGTCTATAGCTGTTCGAAATATACTACGAGTAATTATTGTCAATAATATTTTTTAATCCTCGCGTTTGGTTTTTCTAAGTTTAATTACGATAGTATCAACTTAATTATACTGGGTTTTTTCCTTGACAGATTACTTCACATTAAACTTTTAAGCATAGTTTCTGATTTATAATCCCCCGTATTTGGGGTCAACAGCTGCTGCCGACAGCTTCGTAGGTAATAGTAGAAAATATACAAGGTTATTTGTAAAACACTGGCAACCTCTCAGGACTATGGTACTAACATCTGAAACAAAAACTTTTGAATATTTATTTTGTAAATATTCAAAAGTTTAACGTTCTAAATATTACGATGTCTATGCGAAGCAAGCGGTAGTACAATAGCGGAAGGGAGTGGGGATAGGGTGGCGGGGATGTTTCATGCACTTGCGGCGCATCACAAACACGTAAGCAGTAATAGCAAAATAGTCAGTTGAAATGTTTTAGATAGAATAACGAAATCTTGAAGGTTTGTTTTTGGTAAATGTTTTGTATAAAGTCCAAACAAAAGTTGGTGTTTATGATGTTAGTAATACAGTCCTGCGAGGTTGTTAGTGTTTTATAAATAACCCTGTATATCCCCAAAGAACATACTTACAGGCTAAAAGGAGCCTCCTCCTTCAAGAACATGATGTGTAAGTTTCATTGAAATCTGTTCTGCTGATGGAGCGTAAAGGACAAATATCTACTCACGAACTTTTGCCTTTATGATATTACTGTGTACTTTTCCCTGCTCCTACCAACAGATGCATGCAGTCAAGTATGAAATTAAATTACTTAAATGATACTTATTTCTGTTACTAGAACTTTAAAAGACTTTACGTTGTAATATTTTGGCCGATTTTCAAAAAGTGTCGGAATTTTTTCGTGAAATCTTAGTAGTCAACCTTTTTAAGTAATATCACCTTTCAAATAGTTCATCGTTTCTGCCAATGCAAGTAGGAATGTCAATATCTACCACAGTGAAATATATATGTATATCTTTAGAATTAGTAATACCTGGGTTGACGGGGTTTGTTTAGTTCTGATTTATTTTTTCAATAAATGACCAAAAAAAAATATGGCGGCCGCTTTGGTTTTATTTTTATAGTGTACTAGCTGCTCCCAGCGGCTTCGCCCACGTGATAGCAGAAATTTATCCCAAGAGAACATACTTCCGGGATAAAAAGTATCCTATGTCCTATTCCAGGACATGGTTCATGTACCAAGTTTCATCAAAATCGGTTTTGCCATTTAGGCGTGAAGACGTACCAAACAAACTCACTTTTACTTTTATAATATTAGTAAGGATAATGGCATAGTCATCAATAAAGGTTAGCCATCCTTAGGCTAGAGTGCTATATTTTGCACACTGTTTTATAGTGTTTGAAAGATCCATAGTCGTTGTAAGCCAGAAGAGTTCAGTGAACGGCAAATTAGACGTTTGGCTCGTGCCCAATCTGCCGTCGTCATACATTTTGTGTGAAGGCATCTTTACTTTAATTAATCTTTGGTTAATTCGACACTCAGGATTAAAGCGGTTTGTTATCACAGTTTTGTAATACTGCCTAAAGATATGTTATCACTCTTTTGTAATACCTTTATAAGTAGCATGTTCACGTGCCTGCAGACCTGATATCAAACTAAATGTCATTGAGTGACAAACACAATACAGTTGGATTAATTGAAACTAGCTACTTCCAGCGGCTTCGCCAGCGTGATGGTACAAAATTATTCCAAGTAAACATGATCTAGAGATGGACTCTATATGCTTTTCCAGGTCGCAGTCCTGTGTACCAAGTTTTATCGAAATTCGTTCAGCTGTTCGAACGTTTAGAAGTAAGAAACATGCAAGCACACAAGATTTCGGTTTTATAACATTTTTCCTTTTTTTTTAAAGTATAAATGGAAAAAATAAAATTGGATATACTTTCAATGTATGTCTCTATTTCCCGATAGCTAAAACCTCTTCAAATCAAGAATGAATAGGTTATTTTCTAAATCTAAATCTATAAATTAAAAAAATATGTACAACTTTTTGTTTATGATCTCATCACCTTATGAAACTCCGGACATAGCCCTCAGCATAATGCTCTAGTAATTTATTTTCGGCAAGAGACAATAAAGTATGTGAAATGAGAATATATCAAGCAAGTTGCCGCACGCTGCCCAATCGCGTCGTAATTTGATGGTTAACCCCTTTTTCTAAAAACTTATAAATTTGCCTAAGTGGAGGGTCCACTAAGTATCTCAGCGCTGCGTCTTCCGGTACACGGTTGCCACTCCAGAACTTACGTCTCCATCGATCATCTGTTGTGTGTGCAATGTGCCCCTTAAGTTTGGTGATTCTACGATTTCCCTTATGGATTAAAATATTTGCGACTCAAATGCAATGCTTTGCTAAAGACTGAGAGATTGAGGAAAGATCTTTAATGATTTGTTTTAAGCAACGTAAGTCTTGATATTTTTCTCTTTGCGATTAACTTTTAATCACTTTTAAGACTTAATTCATGAATCCCCAAGCGACACCCGGTGGCCGCGCATCTATTGTCTTACTATTGTGTCTCTAATTGACGGTATCTGAAGGGTTAATTACGTTTATCTATCTGATGCTGATTAACTTAACCAAGTACATCACGTGAACATATAAGGCATATTTAATATATATTTACAAATATTATTACGACGAAACAAAGGAATCACAAAAGTAAACAGTAACGAACGGCGAGCAATGGGTAGCTCACCGTCCAGCCGTCCGGTAACCGTCCGGATTGAGACCGAGACGTCAACGGTGCATAGTATTCTACGAGTGCCTCAATGTGTCAGCAAGACTGTGGGCCCCTACGGTAAACAGGGTCGAAGTAAAGAAAGAAAGAAAAGAAGAGTTTATTTGCATCAAATATATCGCATAACTTAAAATAAGAATTAATAACAACATTAACTTAGGAGATAGCACGTAAGTAGGATATGCGACACATTCGCGCAAAACGGCCAACGCTCAGCAAAATGCTGGAATGAAGTCTACTAAGACCATGGGTTGGCTTCTGAAAAGTAAACCCGAAGCCCTGAAACGCAACGGAAAGAAGGAACTAGGAGTGGGTTAAGGTAGTAAAAGTCTTACACGCCCTTCTGCTCTGCCTTAGAACAGGAGAACCCATTGAATGCTTTCCAACCTAAAAAAAACTGTAAGCAGTAACAATATCAAAATAAAATAACTACCTGCTAATTATAAAGCTAATACCAGTTAGGTTTCTTTTTATTTAATATTGGCCAAAAAATTTTTATATCGTGACAGCGTGTAAAAACCCAAATGCAATTTGCACTAAAATAAAAACTAGAGTAGGTCAGCAATAGTCATTGATAAGGAAAAACTCTTTGTCAGTACTTCAGGGGAAATACCTGCACTATCATAAGTGACATTACTATGTCCTAGCTTGAACGGTAGACAATGAATGCAAAATCAGAAACACACAAACTGTTTTATGTCCAGGATAGAAATACAGAGAGAGAGCGGAGAGTAGTGGTGGCCGAGTGGTAATGGACCCGACTTACAAGTTATAGGTCACTGGTCCGAACCCAGCCAGGCGCATTACTTTGTGTAATTTATTTCATCACCACTGCTCTCAAAATGGTGAAGAAAAACATCATGAAGAACACACCTTTCGAAGACATGTGACAGTCACCAACCCATACTGGGCCCGCGTGGTGGATTACGGCCCATCCCCTCTCCTAAAGAAGAGGTCTAAGTCCCAGCAGTGGGAACATTAAAAAGGCTGATTATGCTACATATGGAAACGCATTAGCTTGACTTTTATTATTGCATATGCTATCAGCAGAACAAGAGTTGCCACACAATAAGTTCTGGCAGAGTGAAACTGCCGTTGATGCAGGTTTTGTGACAGAGTGGAAAAAACAGCAAGCGTTGGTGACCATATCAATTGCTGTTCAATATCCCAAAAAAGTACGTGTCTTAAAAATCTAATGCTAAGTTGTTTTAGAAGCCCACAAACAAGCTGGCAGTTAATATTTAACCCCTAAATAAGATGAAAAGATAGAAAACGAAAGACTGGAAACTGGGCTAGAAGACAAAGCAAAAAAAACCACTTTAGGCAGTGTAGGTTGCTGTGATTCGAGTACCAAATTATAACAAGAAGATCGTACAAAATAAGTTATGACTAATAAACTTGATCTGATTGGATCTAGTGCACCAGGTTCAGCAGTGATGCCTTGAGCATCACTGCTGATCACTAGATCAATAACATCAACATATTTTTATTTATCATTATATTTATTCTATATAGATAAAAATCAATTATAATCAGGTGTTTACCCGTGTTTATGGTTTTACTTGTGCGAAAGTAACACTGAATGAATCTATCTTGGTAATAGAATCATATCATTGGTCTACAGCAAAAACAAAACTGTAATTGGATGAGTGGGGTTGTTGTGGGAACATCTAGCTATATTTTTTCTATATGCGTGAGTAATGGCGCTGATGTCACAATGGTGTTGGTGTATCCTTTCTATGTTTTTTGGCAATTTCTTCTTCCACCTGATTTAAAATGCCTCTCCAGAAATACTTCATCAAATTCGTTGATTTCTTGTTATTTTCTTGATACAAATAATTTAAAAAAATGAATCAACATTTCAACAACCCTATCATGACTTTCTTGGTAATTTTCATTCATTTTAATCTAAAAACATATGCAGTAATCATAATAAACTATGTAGATTATTAATTGATACATGTCTTATCCAAAAGGATAAGATGTGTCAATAATTAATCGAGCATCTGATAAAGAAGACTTTATCAGGTGCTATTTTGCATAAAACCAATTGATTTGTATAATTTATAGTATTTTGTGATTTAGTGGCTGACACCATCATGAAGTTCTTACTAGTATTTTCTTTGTGCTTTCTCGGAGTGTTGGCTAAACATGAACTTTATGAAGGGTAAGAATTTTCTTGACTAATTTGTCTGTTTGGATATCCTCAGTGATAGCCTTTAAAATAATATAGCGAAGAATATGGGTAATATTTTTTTTATTATAAGGAAAGGTTTACATACTTTCGTTTTATATTATTAATTTGCAAAAAAAATGTGGATTGCTTATCAATTATAAACACCACAAAAATTCGAACAAATCCACTGAACGTTCTTAAATTATGCTTTGATATACACGTGACAATTAATTTGTTTATGAATATAGATTTTAACTGTTGTATAGTCTTAAGTTGTCCACATAAATATTTTCGTTGCTCATAAAAATCAACGGTTTGAGGTTGGTCAAAAAGATATCCTATAAATAAATCCTAAAAATCCATTAAGATTTGTCGATGAGAAGCAATTTCAATCTCTTATTCAAGGCATACAAATATAAGTTCTGGTTGCATAAAGTTTTTTAATAAATTAATAACGGATATTTTCTTTTTCCCAGACATGCCGTATATGAAGTGGAAGTGAACTCCATCGAACAAGGCAAATTTGTCCATGATGTAGAAAACGAGATGTTCCTAGATGTGTGGTCTGATGCAGTGCCCGGCCGTCCAGGACAAGTTCTCGTCCCTAAGGTCCAAAGAGAGGTCTTTGAGAATTTCCTTAATGAAGCTGGTGTTCAGTACAAAGTTCCAGTTGAGAATATTAGAGAGTAAGTTTTAGGTATTAAAAATCTGATATTGTAGAACATTGCATTTTACGAGAAGGTGTGAAGATGTGTAGCAATGGAAGTCTCACTTATAAGAATAATAATATTTTAAAAGGTGAATAATTTGTTGAATTTCTCAATAAATTATACGTCTGGCTTATATAATGCAGAACAGTAATTATCGTTTGCGTGGCGTATTCTGTGGTAGTGATATGCAATAGAAACTTGTAATATTATAATATGAAACAAAAACTAACAGTTGAAGACAAGGAAAATACTAATGATGAATTCAATTTCAGGCAGCTAGAATTAGAAGACAAACTTCTAGCAGAAGCAGCAGCAAAGGACAACAGTACCAGTTCACGTCTTGGCTTTAACAAAATCCACACCTACGCTGAGGTAACACTTGCATTTTAATTATTAATAGTTAATCACAAAACAAACATAAAAAGAGTAGAAATAAATAAATAATTAAAAATCCATTGTTAATGTAATATTAAAATGGGTTAACCATACTGGCAATTTGGAGGAAATTGTCATGTCTATATTTGATCCTCAGAGTCAGTTGTCTCACAAACTATCCACATATCAAATTAATCTGAAGCTTGTAAAAAATATCAATAATACTAATAAGGTCATCTTCCTGTAGGTTGACGCATATTTGGATCAGCTCGCCAGACAGTACCCCAATGTTGTCACCGTCGTTCTAGGTGGAAGAAGTATCGAAGGCAGAGCCATCAGATATTTAAGGATTTCCACCAACAATTTCCAGGTAAAACTTTTCATACTTTAGTTTCTCCGCGGCCACGATAGAGATACTAACTCTAAGATATATGAAATATACATGAGATAATATTTTTTGTCTTAACTAACTTTAATTATTTCTAGGATGCCCGCAAACCAGTCGTCATTATGCAGTCCCTCATCCATTGTCGCGAATGGGTTACTCTTCCCGCTACTCTCTACGCTATCCAAAAGCTGGTGGTTGATGTCACTGAGTCAGACCTCGTCCGGGACATTGACTGGATCATCCTGCCTATCGCCAATCCTGATGGATACGTCTTCACGCATAGCAATGTGAGTAGACTCAAGAGCAATGTTTATGATAGTTTTATTAACATCTTAAAAGTATTGCTGAACAAGCGTCTTCTTTTTTTGAAAAGGATATATGAAAAAATAACTGTTATGGTAGTATTATCTATTAAATTAACCAATCAGCATAATGATAGTTGAATGCTAACCAAATAGGAATCAGTTTTAAGGGTTCCGTGCTTGAAAAGAAAAAACCAGAATCCTTATAGGATCACTTTGTTGTCTGTCTGTCCGTTCGTCCGTCTATCTAGACCCTTTATCTCAAGAATATGTGGAGGTATCGAGTTGAAATTAAAAACTATATACTCAGGTCTGCGGTCCTTTTAAGCTTTGCAAAAATCAAACTTCTAAGTTAACGAATAAAAAAGATACAGCCGATTATGTCTCAAAAAAACTCACATTTTGATACTCTCAAAGATCGAAATTCGTACGGTACTTCCCGTTGCCCAGCATCCTGAAATTTGGCACAAAGCAAGGTCTTATAGCACAAGTATAGGAATAAATGAAAACGATAAATTTGTTGTTACGTACGTCACATATTTTTTTTTTTACAATTCGGAAAATCTTCGAGACTCCATTCGGGAATTGTAGTTTGCACGGAACCCTCAGTGCGCAAGACCGTCTCACACTTGCCACAGTTTTTTTAACTCTGAATCTCTGAACCACCGTTAGCTTAGGATCATTCTGGTCGTCGTTGGGTCTTCTACAATTGTTAAATAGAAAGATATACTTTTTATTGCACACCATTACCAATTATTACAGTATGAGTTTAAAATGAATAGGGTGTCACAATGGGCGGTCTTATCGCTACGAGCGATTTTATACAGACAATCTTTACAATACGATCTGGTATATCATCATTCATGAAAACTTAATTCGTTGCCTCTTATCAATTACCGTAATCACTAAGTACATCGACTTTGATTGGATTATTTTTGTACGTGTTAATGAGATTAATGCAATGTCACAAAATTACGAATCGACCTATGCTCACGAAAATTTCATAATCAGCTTATTATTGATTCTTATTTACACAGTATATGGAAATACTCACATTCCTAATGGATTAAAATTTATTATAATATCTTTAGCTGTAAATCCTACTGATATAATCTATCTTGTCTTGTAATTCAAAATATTAACACCAGGCTAAAATGCATCACAAAGAAATATTGAGCCCGGTTATTGTATATTAATTTGTTTGAAAAAAGCAATTGATGGCTCTTAAAAAAGCGAAAACTGTTATAGAGAAAATAATATAATCCAGCATCGTTCGGTCGCCGGGATTCCGATCCCGATTTCCGGCCACGGGCTCGCGGACGGCGAGCCATGGGTAGCTCGCTGTCCGATTGTCCGGTAATGGACCGAGTCCAAGACGTCGACGGCGCGCACTGTTCCCGCGCGCCTCAAGGAGTTGTCAGTAGGAGGGGCCCAGCTGGGTCGAAGCCTACTGGGGTCAGGGTTGTCCGAAAGGGAGCTCGTGCCCCGGTATGAAGGCTAGAAGGAACGGGATGGGGTTTTTAGTCAGTAAGAGTCTGACACTATCTCCCGCTCAGCCCAAGAGCGGGTTTTGTCATAAGATGATTTTCCCCATCGAATATATATATATATATATATAATCCAGCATATACTCACCTTCTTTATTTTTTATAGGACCGTTACTGGAGAAAGAACCGTAGACCTAACTTCAGCGGAAACATCTGCCCTGGTGTCGATCTCAACAGGAACTTTGGCATGAACTGGGGAGCTGCTTCCAGTACCAACCCTTGCTCCGACACCTTCCACGGCACCGGGGCTTTCTCTGAACCTGAAACCGCCATCATCAGGAACATTATACAAGCACACAGGAACCGCCTCGCTTTATACCTTGACATCCACAGTTTCGGCAGCATGATCTTGTATGGCTTCGGAGATGGTTCCCTTCCCTCAAATGCACTGCAAATCAACTTGGTCGGCGTCCAGATGGCTCAAGCCATCGATAGGGTAAAATGGCCTTCCAATAGAAACTACATCGTTGGCAACATTTTCCACGTTTTGTATGCAGCTTCTGGTGGTGCCAGTGATTATGGCCAACTTTTCGCTCCATTATCTTATACTTACGAACTTCCTGCATGGAGGAATAATGCATGGCTTCAAGGTTTTCTGGTGGACCCTGAGTTTATTGAACAGGCTGGTTTTGAAACTTGGGAAGGTATCAAAGTTGGGGCTAGAGCAGCCCTTGCCGCTTTCAGACAACGCAACTCTGTTGAACAGAATTAGTTTTAGAATTGACTGATACTTAGTATTTAATAAATAAATTAAACTTGCATTTATGATTTTTTGTATTTTTGTTTCTCTATAAGAAAGTTCCTGTTTAGTAGATGATCTTATCAGATCTGTTAATACTTCTATAACATAATGATTTGTTAAGTGTTTATTCGTTGCTTTTTACGCTTCCAGATTTATATAAATTATTATAAATTTCTAGAAGTTTTCAGTTATGCACGCTTTACGTAAAATGTACGAAATCGATGTCGATAGCTTATTTACATTATTTTTTTTGTGTGTGACTTGACATATTACTACTTAAGCATCGTTTTATCGCAATCGGTTGACTATATCGAAATATATACTACATTCATTGACTACTAAACGGTATGAAGTTCGCTGGGTCAATTAGTTTATAATATTACTGTAGAAAACCACTTTTAGCCATTATTTAATTGAAATAAAACCTCTATCGATATTCCCTGCATCCCAGCACTATCCGCGGAGTTTTCAACACCGAATGGTAATGCGGTGTAATCCCGACGTCGGAACTTTTCAATGAATTTAGAATACTGCAGCATCGCTGCAACTGAAGATTTCCCAATAATTTTTTCAATCTTCTAATTGAATCTTGTCTTTAACCAGCATTAGTGCAATTTGATCATGCGTTTCTTAGAATGAACGTGATTGTAGTGTAACATTTTTTTTTTCAATACACTTACTCGGCTATAAAACTGGTCCTTACCGCACTACGATTAGGGTCAATATGCGGACGGCGAGCCATAGGTAGCTCGCTGTCCGATCGTCCGGTAACTGTCCGGAACGAGCCCAAGACGTCGACGGCGCGCACTGTTCCCGCGTGCCTCAAGGAGGGGCCCAGCTGGGTCGAAGCCTACTGGGGCCAGGGTTATCTAAAAAGAAGCACGAGCCCGAAGAGGCTAGAAAGAACGGGGTGGGTTTTTAGTCACTAAGGGTCTGACACTATCTCCTGCTCTACCCAAGAGCTGGGGTTGCCATAAGATGATTTTTGCCCACCATAAAAAAGGGTCAATATGCCATGTTTATAATCCAGCACGCAGGCCCAGTTTAGATTGGTAGAAGTTAGAAACAGTATTCGAACTTTTGGTTCTAGGACAAGCCAATTTCCTCAAAATGTTTTGTTTTGAGAGCAGTAGTAACAAAAATAAGTGCATTACGTTTATTCAGAGTATACTGTCCAAACCCCTTTCTAACGCAGCTGACGCTTTTTGTAAATTAGTTAGTAAGGTTTTAGAGGTCTTTTTTTTTTCTCTCGACGGGGAAAATCATCATTGACGAAACCCGCTCTTGGGTGGAGCGGGAGACAGTGTCAGATTCTTACTGACTAAAAACACCGCGCCGTTCCTTCTAGCCTTCATACCGGAGCTCTAGTTTCCTTTCGGATAACCCCGACCCCGGTAGGTTCGACCCAGATGGGCCCCTCCTGTTGCTGACAACTCCTTGAGGCGCGCGGGAACAGTGCGAATAGTATATAAGATTCAAGATAGCTTTACTTGTATTAGATTACGATCACTGAAAAAAAAGAATTGTTGAATGTACTAAAGTAGCGTAGGTTGAGTAATGAACTGCCGCAGTCAACCCTTTTCATAGTTAATTTTACTATAACAAGAGTGAATTTTACTAAATCCGCTTTGTTGATTTACATAATCAACCAGTTCTATCTGGTAAAATCAACAATTTCGTGTGTAGGACCATATTAAGAGGGTCCTTCTCCACTCGCTTATCGTAAACATCGAAAATGGTTTAAAAGCTTGTAACTTCATTTAATGCAATCCAAGGCAATGTTTGACGAAAAGGCAATGCAAAAAAAGAGAGATAACGCCTGGGAACTCTGTTAGTATTCGGTAATTCCGAGATTTACTCGAAAATTTCACAAAACTTGCTCCAGGAAATAGCTGTTTTTTTTAAACCCTTAAAAGTTTTTGGAAAAATTTATTATCATTTAGAATCTTAAAAAAATTTGCAAGGTCTCTAGACAACTACTTTTTGACTTTTTTAATTTTTAGGCAAATTATGAAGTGTCAAAGTTCATACAAAATAGGACATTTTCAGAGGTTTTTACTGGATTAGTTTTACACAAATTTAGAAATTGGTTTCTTTAGAAACCTAGATACTTGTAATATCCACAAGATACTGTGTTTCCAAAATATCTAATGAAAAGTGTGTAATAACGTCATAATCAGTTAAGAGCGGTTGTATGAAAAACAGTGAAAATGTGAGTCGTGATGCACCACCTTAACCCGCGGATTTGATCAAATTTACGCGGAATTTAGTAAAATCAATCATTCTTTTTTTTCAGTGATGGGTCTGGCATGCTCTTACTGTGACCAAAAGTCCCCAAGTTTATAAAAGAATAAAAAAAAGTGCAATACGTTTTGTCAATGAAATGGCGTACAAAATTAAGGCAACAAAGCCAAAAAAATAAAATAAATAGATCAGAACAAAAAATATCAATGAATAATGAAAATAAATTACACAAAGTAATGTGCTTGACTGGGTCTGAGCTGGCGACCTACTGCAATATTGCAATTAACGCCTAAACTCAATAACAATAAAAAAGTATATCACTTTGCTAATCTACACTAATATAAGAAAGAGGTAAAGTTTGTCTTTTTTTGTGTGTAGGAGGTAATCTTTGGAATTACAGGTCAGATTGCTATTTTTTTCTTCGATAGAAAGCTGCTTTATGCCTGAGTGACATATTTTGTGTACGCGGGTGAAGCTGTGAGCAAAAGCTAGTAACTTAGTTCATAAGATCTGTTTTATTTACAATCTCATACTAAAAACATGCACCTAAAAACAAAAAAAAATATACAACATCTAACTCCATATTGGAAGGAAAATCCTGCTTTGTTTTTTCAATTCAGGTGGGCAATAATGGAAGAGAATTCGCTTCGGATAGCTCCACGTCGTGGGGGGAGAGGGGGAGGGGAATTATTGCCCCAAGGAGCGACGTGACATGCCGAGAGGTGGACAATAGTGAGGTGGAAGGTTTTTGGTAGCGTTAAATCTCTATATTATGTTGATCACGCTAATGTTATAAGCGTTTCTGAGTGTGTTTTTTTACTCCTTCACTTTTAAACAAGTAAACAGATTTAAATGAAACTTGACATCCAGGTAGACAAGGGCCTTAAGAGGGTCTTATTCCACTCGCCTATCGTAAACATCGAAAATGATTTAAAAGCTTGTTACTTCATTTAATGCAATCCAACGCGATGTTTGACGAAAAGGCAACGCAAAAAAAGAGAGACAACGCCTGAAAACTCTGTTAGTATTCGGTAATTCCGAGATTTACTCGAAAATTTCACAAAACTTGCTCCAGGAAATAGCTGTTTTTTTTAAACCCTTGAAAGTTTTTGGAAAAATTTGTCGTTATTTAGAATCTTAATTAAATTTGCAAGGTAGTTTTACTTTTTTAATTTATTTTTATGATTTATTTATTTAATGTGATGTCAACAATGGAATGAATGAATGTTATTAGCATGTTTTTGTTTTTGTTTTGTGTGTATTTCTGTGTTTTTTTTTTTTATGTTAACTTATGGGTATCTTACCTGAAATAAATGTCATTATTATTATTATTATTATTATTATTAATTTTTAGGCAAATTATGAAGTGTCAAAGTTCATACAAAATAGGAGATTATCAGAGGTTTTTACTAGATTAGTTTTACACAAATTTAGAAATTGGTTTCTTTAGAAACCTAGATAATATCCATAAGATACTGTGTTTCCAAAATATGTAATGAAAAAATGTGTAATAACGTCATGATCAGTTATGAGCGGTTGTATGAAAAACAGTTAAAATGTGAGTCATGATGCACCACCTTAAATAGATTTCAAATCAAAAGAGGTCAAAAGTTTCTTCAAAAGATCTTAAAGATCATTAAGTCCTTTGGGATACTGTAAGATCTCTTTTGGTTTGTATTTTGATTCGACCCGAGATGTTAAGACAGTTAAGGTAGCCATACACGTTAGGGTATTGGTATAACTGTGCAGGCAAACCCGTCAGGTTCAGGCGTCAGGTTCAGGGGTTCAGGTGTCAGGTTTGGTTAGGTTTGGTTTATATATATATTCCACAACTATCACACAACGCCGTCTAGTCCCAAGCTAAGCAAAGCTTGTGTTATGGGTACTAGACAACTGATAAACATACTTCTATATTTCTAAATACATACATATATAGATAAATTACACCCAGACACAGAACAAATGATTATGCTCATCACACAAACATTTGTCCTGGGTGGGAATCGAACCCACGACCTCCGGCATAGCAGTCAGGGTCACTAACCACTAGACCAACAGGCCAGTAATTTTTTTTCACGTTTGCCTGCACAGTTATACCTGTCAGGTGAGCTAGTATGGAAACCTGCACAGATGTGCAACATACACGCTCCGTTTTATCTGTACAGCCAAACCTGTCAGGTAAATCCAAGCCTGTATGTCTGGCATAAATTTGGATAATTTTATTCATTCGTGCGGGTCCAACGTCAGTAGAAGCATGTAAAAGTAAATAATTTTTAAAGTGTTATTCTGCATAAACAAAAATCAAAAAGCGTTATGATATGAACCGGTTGGTGTATCGTCTTAACCCTTCAGATACCGTCAATTAGAGACACAATAGTAAGAAAATAGATGCGCGGCCACCGGTGGTCGCTTGGGGATTCATGAATTAAATTATATCTGTTTTCTGAAACACAAACTGCTATAATATATTAATAACAATAAAGAAGCTCTAAATAAATAAATAAATAAAAAATTCTTCAAACACAGTCATTGGAATTTTTAGTTGGTTTTTGGTAATTGTGTTATGTTTTGTAAAAAGTCATAGAACAAAAGTTGTTGTTAATGACGTTCTTAACTAGCACCTAAGAGGTTGCTACTGTTTTACAAAAAACCCTGTATAGATTCCGTAGGCCAAAGCTTCATAAACGTCAGTCATACCACTTAAAGAAGAGTCGATTCTAAGACAAACTTTATCGATATATACCAATATGTAAACACTACAAACAGTAACATCACTATCCTAGAATGTCTGTCTCGCTAGGTACACGACTACGTTGTTGTCGAGAAAATATGTCACACGTAAGATAACTGCAGAATCCTTATATTTATCACTGGAGCGAATTCTTACCAAACCCTTCTATTCTTGAGATTTTTATCTGAAAACTGGAAAGTTGCAAGCTGGTTATTTCTGCAGCGAAGTAGTTTTATGTCAAAAAATGTTGTTCTGAGTATTAGCTGATAATAGTAGAGAGAGTATAACAAAAACTGGGCAAGTGCGAGTCGGACTCTTGCTCTGAGGGTTCCGTACAACCATACTTATGTAAATAATTCAATTCCGGGATGGAGACTTGGAAGATTTTGTTGTATATTTGTGCTAAAAGACCTTGCTTTATAACAAATTTTAAGATTCTGGGTCAACGGGAAGTACCCTCCAAATCGCAATTTTGATTTCCTTGAGAGTGTCGAAATTATGATACATAAACCGAAATATTTTTATTCTCGTTATCTTGCAAGTTTGATGTTTTTACAGCTTCAAGAGTTCACAGACCTGTATTATATATGGTTTTAATTTCAACTCGATACCTCCACGCATTCCCGAGATAAAGGCTCTTTACATACAGACGGACAACAAAGTGATCCTATAAGAGTTCCGTTTTTTTCCTTTTGAGTTACGGAACCCTAAAAAGGAGAACCTTCAAAAAGAAAACAAAATCAGACGGCTGCCACGAAGCTCAAATAAGCCGCATTTTATAACAGATTACTAAAATAATCAATTCTTTGTCATCTCAGCCATATTAAATTCTCAAAGAGTCGCGGAGTGCGAATTTTTTAAATTAAATCTCTCCATTTTTATCGTAATTCGGTACGGGATCTGCTTCCAATTTGTGAAGATTGCCTTTAAAAACTTCTTCAAGAAAAATCGGTCGGTATTAAAGAAGTTATTGAAAGGTTGTAATAATGATTGTTTTAACGGCTATTTTAAACACTTTTATGAAAATCCAGGAAGCTGTAATATCAACGCATATTACAAACAGAGTACACCATATTCATAGATGCAAGCATTTATAGTACATTATGATATGTGTGTAATGTTGAGGCGGTATTTAGACCCGAGCTATGGCGAGGGTCTTAAGAGAGCCGGGAACGGTAATCATTAATTACTCATGTGTATCATACGACGTTTTTCAATATACTTGTGAATAAAATAACTGTAAAACTAGTAAACTTTTGTGGCGGTAAAAGAATAGAATAGAATAGAAGAAAAAAAAATCTGTTTTCACATGCGCGCCCATTTTTTTTTTTCTTTTCTTCATACGATAAATGTAATAAAATTATGGCGGTGGAGACGTTGAACAATAAGGTTTTAACTACATTATTACACTAGTGCATAATGGCAATCAAAATATCACAGTTTGGTATTACACTTTATCAGCAAGTGTATTGAAAATAATTATTATATTATTATTAACCCTTCAGATACCGTCAATTAGAGACACAATAGTAAGACAATAGATGCGCGGCCACCTGTGGTCGCTTGGGGATTCATGAATTAATAAGATAACATTGTTCTGTAAAGTTTGGCGTTCTACAAAGATATTTACAGAACACACAAGATTATTGTTTCGAAATGTTTTGAACTTGATCAAGTTTGTTTGAAGTTGATTGTGGGCAATTGGCTGTGGTCCTTTGAATTTGCTAATTTAGTTATCAACTTCCTTAGAGAGTCCGAATGTTATGAAACCACCAAATTTGCAAAATTTTGCCTATGATTTTCTTAATTATTACGTTCCTTTAGGCGATATCAATAGGTGCTTAAATAATGCAGCCATGATTATTATTACCAACAATGAAACACATAAAACCTTTTCAATTGTTTAATCGAATCATTTCATCAGCGGCAACTGCTACAGCTTTCCATACATCATCAACGATACCACCAATGTCTTCCTCTGCTATAACTACGCCATTATTACGTTGTACAACATCTATATTAAAAGTATACAAAACTCCTTTTTCCCTAGCATAATCACTGCTAGTACCCGAAGCCCTATCGAAAAGAACTGACCCGACGTTCAAATTGTATGCCTCACTCATAGCATTAACCATTCGAAGTCCTAAAAGATGGTGCTGCACGAACATACCACTTGCAGCCCTTTCATAATTCCATGGATATGATATATATCCTCCATTATTTTGTAAAGATAGATACAATTTTACTTTTGAACCATTTCTTTCTAAGATGTGTCGGATCATTTCGGTTTCTGTTTCAGAGAATGGTCTTACACCTCCGTAGATATCACTGCAAGGGCTGGAACTGGAATCAAAGCGGAGCCAGTCGAGGTCAAAGTTGCGGTTGAGGTTCACACCTGGACATATGTGGCCCATGTGGCTAGAGATGCTTCTAGATTTCTGCCAGAGACGGAGCTGAAAGAAGTGGTTGGTAAAGTTAATATAAGATGGCCAAATTGGATGAAACTTCGTTTTGCTACCATTTGGATTAAGGCCAAACTTTACAATTGTTTGGTTGCTTTTTTGTTTCAAGTTTTTAGGACCATGACTGCTAATAAATGTAGCTAGCTTAGTAATTGTATAGTTAAAAAAGTTTCGCACTTATATACTACCTATTCCTAAGAAAAACTGTCTTAAGTGACAGAATGACGTAGGATGAAGTATAAGAGTTCCGTTTTTCTTGTTGATATATGTACAGGGCCCTAAAATGGAAACTAGAGTGTTACTTACGTTAGTCCAAGTGTATTCATATCCATCAGGATTCAAAACTGGAACTACAATCCATTCCAGACCATTCAAAAACCTCTGCTCACCCAAGATCTGTTCCACAATATTTAATGCAGCTGGAATAGTTACCCAATCTCTAGGATTTGTACCAGATTCTATGACTACTATAGGTTTTTCAACAGCTGTATTAGTGTTACTAGTAACTCTTAGGTACACAATTGGTCTCTTCTGTTCTGTGACTCCAAATTCTACAAGTTCTATTGTAGCATTTGTGTACTTCGCTTGAAGTGTTCGAAGATAGGTTAGAATCTGAAACATAAAATGACATAATATAATCAGCCTTATTATGTTTCCACTGCTGGTACTTAGGTCTCCTCTTTAGAAGAAGGAATGGGCACCAAGTGGGCCCAGCATGAGTTTGTGGAAGTCACATGTTTTATTTATTTTTTTTGCCCTAGGACATGCCAGTTTCTTCGCGGTTTTTGCCTTCAGCGTTTAGATTGTAGTGGTGATGAAATAAATTACACAAAGTAATGCGGTTGCTTGGAACTTGCGAGCCCAAGTCGTAAACGGCGCGCACTGTTCCCGCACGCCTCAAGGAGTTGTCAGCAACAGCAAGGGCCCAGCTGGGTCGAAGCCTACTGAGGCCAGGGTTAGCTCCGAAAGGTAGCTCAGCCCTGGTATGAAAGGCAAGAAGTAACGGGGTGGGTTTTTAGTCAGTAAGAGACTGAAACTATCTGCCGCTCCGCCCAAGGGAGGGGGATGTCATTTGGATGATTTTTACCCACCAAAAAAAACCGACTGCCCTCTAAATGAGAAAGAAAGCAAAGAGAAAAAATACAAATAAGTGAATGATATTGTATAAAATGTTAAGGACACGGTAATATCCTTTCAAGTTTTGCTAAAGCCAAATAAACTAAGAGACCAATACCAATAATAGAATTATATTTACGATGGCTTTTAATAGTTGTTTAAAGTTGAAAAACCTAAGAGACTTTTTAAAGATAATAAAGAGGTCGGCCATGCTATGATCAGATTTTTTCTTAACAATTTTTTAATTTTTTTTATTATTGACTAGCTGCTCCCAGTGGCCTCGCCTGCGTGATAGCAGAAAATTATCTCAAGGGAACATACTTCTGAGATAAAAAATATCCTATATACAAACAAACAAAGTGACTTTCGCTTTTATAATATTAGTAAGGATAGACTCGCGTTTGACCACCATCTCACCTGATGGTAAGCTATGATGCGGTCGACGATGGAGCACGCTTGCCTAGAAGTAACCTATTCACTCTTGACCCCCAAGTTGTAGCTATCAGGAAACACAGACTCCGGCAGGGAATTCCACTCCTTGGCTGTACGCACAGTAATGTGTCTATACAGGAAAACCACTGTAGCGACATCTAACGCCACATAAAAACTACAAAGAAAATATGAAATCCTGCATCGCGCAATCAAAGTTCTCCGCGCGATTTGAACATATACTACAGCCCGACATCAACTATTAGGCAGTAGCCCACCAGACAATAACACCTGTCTGGTCGGAGGATCCTCCCTTTTCAACGGAGGTATGTGGAGCTTTACACTCTGTTCCGCATACCTCCAAACCACTATAAAACTGTTTAGTGATAAAACAGTCCTAAAAATTCATTCGATAACCATTGTCAACCAGACACGTTCTCATACATTACTTCTGTCAAACAGAATAATAAAATGTTCGATCTTTTTACCACACCAAGAATTTCCAACAAATATTTCAATTCTAGTCGATAACTTGAATAGTTGAGAGCTGCTACACACGAATACTCTTGCCCAATTGAATCTAAGAACTTACGCAGGCGTCTTTTATGTCTTCCGATCTATTCTTACTACGGAAAATTCTTCGTTGGAAATACACGATTGTATTTCTCCAAAAGGAATACGCAGAAACGTAAATACAGTTGTATGTTGATATTTTCAAACTTAGTAACAAAATGTGGGAGTGATTCTAAGAATTTATTAGAATCACTTCCACATTTTTAAATCTCTAATTCTAGTGACTTGCCTTTTTTTTGGTGGGAAAATCGTTTAATAACATCCCCCCGCTTTTGGGCGAAGCGGGAGATAGTGTCAGACTTTTACTGGCTAAAAACCCACTCCAGTTCCTTTGTTGCTTTTCGTACTGTGGGCTGAGCTACCTTTCGGAGCTAACCCTGGTGGGGCATGGGTAGGTTTCGACCCAGCTGGGCCCCTGCCGTTGCTGACAGCTCCTTGAGGCACGCGGGAACAGTGTGCGCCGTCGACGTCCGCAAGCCCGCGCCTACGGTGGCCGGGATTCGGGATTGGAATCCCGGCGGCGGCTGGGGCTCTGTGAGCGCCATTGCCTGATATAATCAGCCCCCTCCTTTGCTAGCATTATTGCTTCGCAGAAGGAGGCGACCGTCTGCCACCCCTTTTCGCTCTGGACCATGGCCTGTATCACGGCCTGGTGCGAGAGATCGCCGCCGTTGATCGCCCCCTCGAGGGTACGGCGATGCTCTGCCCAAGCGGGGTAGACCGCCACTGTGTGCTCTACCGTGTCCTCCGGGCGTTCCGCACAGTGGCGACAATCGGGAACGACTTGCCTCAGATTCGTACGGGTATGAAAAATGTTAATTCATTCAGTAGTTATCAAATTCATCGTAAACAGACAGAATCGGTGGGCGACTTTATTTTATAATATTACTAGCTTTTGCCAGCGGCTTCGGCCGCGTACATAAAGTTTAACCTACGTCAATTAAAAAAGAAGCGGCCTTTCAACCGGTGAAAAATTTTAAGCAATTGTAAGTACTGTCCTACAAACGTAATAACAAACTTTACCTCTTTATAATAAACCCTTCAGATACCGTCAATTAGAAACACAATAGTAAGACAATAGATGCGCGGCCACCGGTGGTCGCTTGGGGATTCATGAATTAAGGTGCTGACCGTACCATTCTTTTCTTGAAAAAGTTCAGGCCATTTTCGACCCCTTTGTAAAGCCTGAATTTATACAGGGTTACTTGTAAAACACTAGCAACCTCTTAGGTGCTAGTTAAGAACATCATAAACAATAGCTTTTGATCTATGAATTTAACAAAATATAACACAATAACCAAAAACAAACATTTAAGATTTCGTTGTTCTATCTAAAAAAATTCAACTCTGTATTTTGCTGTATCTTAACTTACGGCTCCCGTGCACTGTTCTCGTAATAATAGTAAGCAGGCTTCCGAAAAATATTAGTAAGCAGGCTTCCGAAAAATAATAGTAAGCAGGCTTCCGAAAAATAATAGTAAGCAGGCTTCCGAAAAATATTAGTAAGCAGGCTTCCGAAAAATAATAGTAAGCAGGCTTCCGAAAAATTGTCATCACACCTACCTAGCAAGCATTCGCACCATTTTCGTATACTTATCACATTAGAAAATTGATACGCCAGCATAGACTTCGCAACATTTAGAACGTTCAATTTAAATATTTTTATTTTTGTATGAAAATCTGATGAACTAAAATATGATATTTTTTTTAAATCATAGAACAAAAGTTGTTGTTTATGATGTTAGTATCATAGTCCTGAGAGGTTGCCAGTGTTTTATAAATAACCCTGTATATTATAAATAACTGTATAAACTTAGCACTCGGACTAAACCATTTAATTTAATATAATACAATTGCCAAGTCAATATAATTTGATCTTTGGCGGCTTATATAGGAGTTTTTGCCTTGATAAGAATATGTCAACTCCATTACAATTTCTTTCCACATGCTTAACACTAATATTACAAATCGGTCAAGCCGTTTAGGAGGAGTTAGATAACAAACATACGTATAGAAGAATTATAAAGATAGGTATACTTACGTCGTCATATTTATGATACCGTTTGACATCAAAACCACTTTCAGGAGTACCTTCTGATGATCTGGTTATATTTTCTTCTTTCGATAAGAATCTGGAAAAAACAGAATAACATAACATTATTTTAGTATATGCGACACCTACTTTTTTACACCATGTTATATTTTTTCCCAAAAATATTTAAAAAGTTCACCAGTTGGACACTACCAACCCTTAGTACAACACAGGCAATGGCAGGTCATAGCGGGCAACAGCTGGGTGTAAGTGCAAAACTACTCCTCAGTCGCCTAGATGGCCCGGTGACTATGTATTTTTGCTGACATAACACGCTTATAACTTTGTGATTTTTCATGATAATGTTATGAAATGTTCTTTACATAAAATACTAGATACGTGTTTCGAGTTTCGCATATACTAAAACAAATTTTATAATTTTAGTAACACACGTTTCATTCCTCCTCTTCACATGACCATGCCAAGACAAATGATTTCCTTTCAACTTTTCAGTCTCAAGCGCCACTTTTAAACTCTCTCTAATATACTCATGAATTTAGTAATTATTTCGATGTATAAATAAAATAAAAATTCACCGAAATACACGTACACTAAAAACAAGATGTCTTTTAAGCTAAGGTTTTACCCGAAATGTCTATTAGGCCTTCTAGATTAGATTAGACCTTTCCTGAAAGTCATCTATTATTCGAACAATATCAAGATGGTGTACAATAAAGTATATAATAAATTATAAGTAAGATAAAGTCAAAGTCAAAGTCAAAGTCAAAGATATTTATTTGTTACACATAGGTTTGTATGAGGTACATGGTGTTAATTTAAAAAATAACGTCTCACTATGTGTTGCCTTACTGGGCATACAAATATTGTATAACATGGTTAATGTTGTAAGCATTATAAGCGTTCTTAAATGACTAATTAAAATTAAATCTTTAGTTATAAAATATACTTAACACAATAAAACAAAATAAAATTTTAAAATAAAACGAAAATATATCGCTTAGAAAAATAAAATAAAAAAGTTACTAAATAAATCGGATAATATGGAGTTAGGTTTGTTACTTATCTTCTAGATATTCATTAATACTATAATATGCTTTTTGTAGTAGGAATTTAAGGAGTGCATTTTTAAAGTATCTTAGATCTTTTGAAGTTGTTAGGAATTTAGGTAGTTTATTGAATATTTTAGGTGCCATTCCTAAAAAACTTTTTGAGAAAAGAGCAGTTTGGTGGGTTTTTGATTTGAGTGCATTGTGATGGCGTTTGGAGGATAGAGTTTCAAAAAGGTTAGGGTTATTTTTGATGAACATGGCAACTTCATAAATATATAAAGACGGAAGTGTCAATATTTTTAAATTGATAAAAAATGGTTTGCAGCTATCGGTATTTTTTATCTGGCATACTGCACGAAGACATTTCTTTTGGGCTTTAAATGCCATGTCCCTATCCGTCGAGTTACCCCAGAATATTACGCCGTACCGCAGTGTAGTGGAAACATACGCGTGATAAGCGGTCAGCACAGTATTGCGATTGGCAACCTTGCTTAAATTATGTAAAGCGTAGCAATATTGATTCAGTTTTTTTATTAAATGGTCAATGTGTGTCTTCCATGTCATGTGCTGATCTAACCAGATCCCAAGGAATTTTGTGTATTCAATTTTAGAAATATTGTTTTGTTCAAACGTAATATTAGGATTAACAGAATTTGTTCGTTGGTTAAAGTTCATAATATGGGTTTTTCCAAAATTAACTTTTAAGTTATTGTGTGTCAACCACTGAATTATTATTTTCAAGCTATCATTTATTTTATTTTCAAATGTGCCTAAGTCCTTTCCGATAAATATTGTAGTACAGTCATCAGCGAATAGGGTCATTGGGTGTTCTATGGTTCTGGGCATATCGTTAATATAGCAAAGGAACAATAGTGGACCCAGTACACTTCCCTGTGGTACGCCGTAGTATATAGACCTTTGCTTAGAAAAATAAGTTATTTCGGATTTTGTTTTAGGACAAACTTTTCCAATTTTTGTTATTTGTTTTCGGTTGACTAAGTACGATTTAATCAGTTCTAAAACATTTCCTCTAATCCCAAGCTTATTTAGTTTTAAGAGAAGGACTTTGTGATCTACGTAATCAAACGCCTTCGTCATATCCATGAATAATGCTGAAACTGGTGTTTTTTTGTCCACATTTGAGATTATTTCATTAACTAATTCATAGATTGCCATATTAATATTTTTATTCTTCCTAAAGCCATATTGTTCTTTGGATAGAATGTTGTTTTTTTCTAGGAATGAGTTTAGGCAGTTATAAATGACTTTTTCTATGATTTTAGAAAACACTGGCACAAGTGCAATAGGCCTATAATTTTTCATATTTTGTGGGTCATCTTTCTTGTGTAGAGGTGTTATAATTGAAAGTTTTAAATCCTCAGGAAATTTGCCGGCATCTATACACAGGTTAACAATATAACTAAAAATAGGTGAAATTTCAAAAGATACGCTTTTAATAACATGGGTTACAATATCATCGTAACCGGAACTATTAGTATTTTTTAGAGCAAAAATTATTTTATTTATGTCATCTGGTACAGTGGGTGCTAAGAATATTGAATGAGGGTTCGAATTGATTAATGTAGAGTTATACTTCCTAGCTTGGTTATGATTGTTTATTGGTAAAACTTGATCAATGAAATAATTATTAAATAATTCCGCAATCTCATTTGGTTCGGAGGTACATCTGTTATTATTAGTGACTATTTTCGAAGGGTTTTCTTTTGGATAATTGGTTTTGGTTGAATTTATAACTTTCCATGTTGCTTTTACTTTGTTGTTGGAATTGTTAATAAAGTAACTGTTTTGTGTTTTTTGAGTTAATTTAATGACTAGTTTAAGACGTTTAGCGTATGTGTTAAATGTTTTTTTATTACTTTTATTTGGCTGGCGTCTGTATTGCCATAGCATCTCACGTTTACGCTTACAACATAGTTTTATGCCTTTAGTTATCCATTTTGGAGCTTTGTAGCATACATTTTTGATTCTTATAATAGGGAAGCAAAGATCGTAAAACAATTTAAACAAGGTGTGAAATTCATGGAATGCGTTATCTGGGTCTGTACTATCATTGACAATAGTCCATGGGTATCTTAAGGTCGATTTTTGGCTGTGAGGTTTTGCATTACTTTTCATGAGACGACTAGATGGCGCTGTTAAAAAATGAAATTAACACAGCAAAACTTAAAAACCTTATTATGCAGAGGCACATAATAGGCTTTATAATACCTAAAATAATTACTTAGAAATAATAATATATTTATATTCAAATAAACATAAATTATTTTATTTTCTTCTTTCCGAGTACTTAATACAGCGCCATCTAAACCAAACCAAATAAGTCAATTGGTATCTTAGTTAATTTGACTACAGATGGCGTAGATCATATATAATAAAGAATCCTTACATTCACAAAGTAGCTCTCATTTTCGCGTTCCGTAATAGTTAGATCGGTAGCTCAGGTGGATATGCATGGCAGAATAACACAGCTCGTTCCACTGGGCACCGGTTCGAATCCCAGTTTTCTGTCGACTTTTTTTAAGTTTAATATAATTTATATTCTATTTTTTATAATTTTAAACCTTTTTTATTTTATTTTTTATATAAATAGTATAAAAATATGAGGTATAAGATGTATAAATGAATAAAGGCATATTATACAAGTAAATATTGACTATTATACAGGGATATTTATAAAACACCAGCAACCTCTCAGGACTATGTTACTAACATCATAAACAACAATTTTTGTTCTATAACTTTTAAAATTTATCATATTTTTATTTATCAGATTTTCATACAAAAATAAAAATAATTAAATAATGTTCTAAATATTACGAATTTTATGCGAAGCAAGCGATAATACAATAGCGGAGTGGAGGAGGTTTGGTAGGCAGAGGTGTTTGATGCGCTAGCGTCGCGTCAAGCACCCCCGCCGAAAAGAACAAGGAAATATTTATGGGTTGTTTTTGGTAAATGTATTATGTTTTGAAAAAGATCATAGAACAAAAGTGTTTTACAAATAACCCTGTATATAAATTTTATATATATAAAAATTACTTTCATAATTGGTGGTAAGTATTAGTATTATTAGTAAAAAAAATATGTAAGAAAATCTAGACATATTTTTCTTACAGATTAAGATTTACGAAGTTTAATTCTCGAAAGGATAAGAAATAAAACTATTGTAGTGATATTATAGTTTCAGACCTTTAATTCTCAAAGAAAAACACAATTTGTTTCTTTCTTTCTTTCTTATACTATGTATAACCTAACCTAATAGCTTTACACCCAATCGACAATTATTTAATTCATTCTTTATGAGAAATACAAGTAAAATTTATAACTGAATAACTACATTACAAAATGGAAGACATTAACAAAGCAAAACTGTTTAATAGAAATTATAAGTATTTTAAATCAAAACAATGTTGTGCTATTCTTCTACTATTTAGTTTTATTTACATAATGTTATAATACCTCTCACTATAATGCAACTTTAGTTCTGTTAATATTTTACTTACTCATAAATTATAAAAAAAATATTACGTTTTATATAATTATGGTTAGTGGTATTGACTATAATGATTGATTTGTGCATTATGTTATGACTAAGGTTCATAGCTTAAGTATTCGTTCCAAAACGAGGAAGAAATTGAAGCTTAACCTCAAATCAAAATAACAATTGTAAGACCGGGTTATAGCTGTCATTTTGGGACCGAGTTGTTTATATTAATAAATAAATAATTTATTATATTGGAAAGGAATCTATATTTATATTGTTTTTATTTTAGTTTCTTATATTTTATAAGAAATTAAAATCATTAGTGTAATAACATTTTGTTGTTATAAAGTAGTAAAAAAATGTA
This sequence comes from Mythimna lalbum, assembly GCA_949319445.1. Classification (NCBI taxonomy): domain Eukaryota; kingdom Metazoa; phylum Arthropoda; class Insecta; order Lepidoptera; family Noctuidae; genus Mythimna; species Mythimna lalbum. The sequence goes on along the minus strand of OX439357.1, from coordinate 3,796,181 downwards.
TCCCACTTACGCTAAGTTTGAATACTGTAATTTATCAAATAAATTATAGCTACCCCGGTCTTTGTTAATACTCAATCCAATAGTCAACACTTTATATTCTTTTTTTAATAACTCGTGTGTCCGCCATTTTGATCGCTGACAACTTGCAAGCGCGAACCCATGGTGTTTATACATTTTTCACATAAATTTTGACCCCGTATAGAATCCCATACCTGCATGCAGTGAGTACTCAGTGCTTCCTTAGTCCTTTCATTCCTATTGTCCCACCTTTGACCCATAACGCCCCATAAATTTTCAATAGGGTTTAAATCTGGCGATCTCGCAGGCCAAGGAATAATCCGTATGTCCGATTGCTGGCTAAAGCACTCTTGCACAATTATGGAACGGTGTATAGGACAAATGTCCTGCACGAACGTTATCACTGGCACGTCTTCTACAGGAAAAACATTCCGCACGGTGGGTAACATGACGTCATTCAGCACATCTATGTAGTTTACACTGTTTGCACGACTGGGTATTACAGTAAATTCTCCTGGTCCTGCAGCACTTATCCATCCCCACATGTTCACTGTTACACGACCGGATTCACAGTTAGGCACAACGTGATCACTATCATAACGCGTATTATTCCTACGCCACAACATAACTCGCCCGTGCTGGCTAGACTTGAAAGCTGTCGTTCATCACTGAAGATGACGTTGCTCCAGTCGAAATTTCTATATTTCATTGCGAACTCCAATCGTGCTCTTTTATTAGCTTCGGTAAGCAATGGTTTAATAGCATGTCGACGATAATGCAGACCTTCACTGTGAAGAGTACGATACACACCGTCCGCAAAGATGTATCAAACAACTCTGCGTAATATCTTGTTGGTGTCCTCATAACCTTGCACCATAAGTTGACGCTGGTCTGAGTCAATATGGCGTCTTCTGCCAGATCTACTACGGTATTCCAACGAACCCCCAAGTGACAGTCTTCACCTGTAAGGAAAAAAAAAATATATATATTCGATATTTCGTGTATCGATAACCAGGGATAATAAAATAAATAACGGACAGTGATTTTAAAACATTACTTACGTTTAAGCCAGTTTCTCTCGAAATTTCAGAATAATTTAAGCCTTGATTATGCAATGTTATTATTTGGGCCCTCGTAGCCATATCAATATTTGAACGGGAACTCATGATAAAAATAAATATTAAAAACTTGTTAAACGCAATCGTAACTGAACTCACTCAAAGATAGTAAAGAACGTTATGACTGAACAAAAAGATTTAATTTTTATACAGCCAATATTAAACTACCCTCAATTCTTTTGAGATTTATGATACGGGTTAAAGTCTCTAAACAACTTCAATATAATAAAGAGTAGGATAATTTCAACTAATTGCGTAATGACGCAATGGTCCAGTGGCTTATGATATCGGTAAATTTTATGCTACCGAGTTCAAATCCTAGTTATTACGTGGATTGCTTTATAAGGTTTGTAATGTCGTAGGAGAATTTGTGTTAAAATTAAGTAATATTGTAACTAGCAAAAAGCAAGATAATATTCTTTAACGAGAGATGTATGTTTTTCAATCCAACTACTATACTAGCGCCATCTATGTCATCCAAGACATATTATTAACGCGATGAAACCCAGTACAAACGATTTTGGTTTGGAATTCTCCATGGACTTCTGTCTTTGTTAGTACAGTTGTAAACGTTACTGAAACTAAGGTTTTTGAGGGCATCCTTAAATTTAATCATATTGTCTTGGCAAAAATCTCGTCTGAAAGTATACCAATGTGAAATAGTACAAGTTTTTTTGACAGGACATTTCAAGATCTGAGCCGTATGGTCGGAAAGAGCTAATTCTTCTACTTCACTGGTGCTGCCTCTGGTATTGTGTATTATATTATCAATACATGTACCACTATTTAAACGTGTGGGTTGTCGAATGCTTAATTTCATACGATAGTTATAAAGAAGATTCTCTTATAAATCTTCAAGAATCTTTTTAAAATTAAAACCTCACTGAGGCGACGTGATGGATAAATGGTCCAAACATCATCTGATTATATTTATACTGTATAAAACGAACTGCCCCACAGCGAGCGCCTTCCTTACGCCCAAATAAGAATAGGATCGATTGTTATGTTGTGACATCACGTCATACTGTCAAATCACAAGAAATTGGGCAAAATTGAAGAACTTCGAGATGAGCAAAATTTAAAAATTGGAAACTGATTTAACTGTTTTCGTTCACAGTTCGTAAATGAATTAAATCTTAAAAATTTCTTGATTTTTCGATTTGACTGTATGACTTTTTTTTTTCGACGGGGAAAATCATCTTTGACAAAACCCGTACTTGGGTAGAGCGGGAGATAGTGTCAGACTCTTACTGTTCCTTCTAGCCTTCATACCGGGGCACGAGCTCCCTTTCGGACAACCCTGTCCCCAGTAGGCTTCGACCCAGCTGGGCCCCTCCTGCTGCTGACAACTCCTTGAGGCGCGCGGGAACAGTACGCGCCGTCGACGTCTTGGACTCGGTCCATTACCGGACGATCGGACAGCGAGCTACCCATGGCTCGCCGTCCGCGATGACAGTATGACGTGACGTCAAAACATGGCAATCGATCCTATTCTTATTTGGAACGCATTGTACCTTTCGGGAATACAAACAAATTAGTTAATCCAGTCATCTTCGCTTTGAAACCTATTAATCTTCGCATCATACTACCGCCCTGCCTCAAATTAATCCGAACCTCATTACAGTAATAAATTAAATAAATATCGGGAAATATTTACCAGCGCGGTAAACTGGCTTAATGATGATGTCAGTAATTATAATTATTTTACGAGATTAATTATTTTCACTGCCTGTTTACAGGGTGGAATATAAATTATTTATTTACAGAATTACGTAATCGTAAATATTATGCGATAAAAGTTGGGCATGTTGTGTGTTACAAACAAGATATTTCCTGATGCCAAACTGATTGTTAATTCATCGAATACAAATTATTGTTAGTTGAACAATTACAGATAATTTTGAGTTTAATTGTTACTTCTAGTGTCTGACTGGCTAATATTATAATTATAATGTATTTTAATTTAATTTTAATTCATGAATCCCCAAGCGACCACCGGTGGCCGCGCATCTATTGTCTTACTATTGTGTCTCTAATTGACGGTATCTGAAGGGTTAATAATTTCAATTATATGTAATTTATGGTATTTATTGTCTGTGTGCTTATGATATTTAACAAAAATGAGTATTGGTTAAATATCATAAGCATACAGACATTTTGATATTTCCCATCTTTTGACAAATAAAATTATCTTTATCTTTATCTTTTCACTTGAAATAAATGAATAATAATATTAATTTGTTGTTTGAAAATTCTACGATTACAAATGCTTTTCAATTCAAGTATTACAAATGATTATAAATTTATATTTTATCATGGCTATAATTTCGACTTAGGTACTAAAGTATACTCGTAAGCACGAGAGCAAGCGGCAAAACTGAAAATTAATTTTCGTAAAATATTTCGCACACGGGCCACAAAAAAGCCGCTTCAAGCTTTTTTATGAGGCGGCCTTTTTTGTGGCTCGTGTGCGGCGGTGCTGCCAGAAAAAAAAGCTTGAAGCCGCTTCTAGCTTTTTTTATGGCAGCCAAAATACCATGCCATTCGCATATTTATTCCTTCTTCGTCAGAGTTCATTATGATACTGCACGCATGGCCACAAGCTGTCGCGCGCTTCAGCTTTTTTTTATATCCCGTGTGCGGGGGACACTAAGAGTAACTTTCTAAAAGCGGAGTTAACGCGAGTGCAAATCCTTACTAATATTATAAAAGCGAAAGTGAGTTTGTTTGTTTGTTTGTTACGTCTTCACGCCTAAATGGTAAAAGCGATTTTGATGAATTTAGGTACAGATATAGTTAGAACTCTGGAGACGAACATAGGCAATTTTTTTAAAGTGAGAAAAGGGGGAGCAAGAGTAAAATATATTAATAAACGCAGGCGAAGCCGCGGGTACAAGCTAGTAATAGATAATTAACTACAAGGCACAAATTATTTATCTAAGGATTCGGATACCTTATACTCAAGGTACCTGAGAATGTTGCTCCGGGTACGGTTACCACTTCTATATACATAGTATATCCTGATCTCAAACACATGTCTTGATGTGTTTGCTGATGAATGGAAGGTGTTAATGTCGGAATGTTTGAATTTTTGTGAGAAGGATGCATTACTGAGTTACAAAATATTAGTTTTAAGTTTGGCTTCGGTCGTTCTATTTAAATAATTAAATAAATATAGTACACGCTCATTTACGAATAGAATCTATTTACTGATAATACCTTCCGATACAAATTGACTTATTTTCTTCGTATTTGATATTGCATAATACAAATCAATTTTATTATGAAGCAAGTTAGTGTAGCGTGACGGGTATGCAGGTACCTCCCGTACTTATCATGTCTGGTGAGGACCTGCGACATGCGGAAGGTGAGGACGCCGTGACGTCTTCCCACCCACACTTCAAAGAGGGGACTTACCATCATCATTGTGGCATGCCCAGCACTGGGTCGCTGTCGCCATTCCACCATGAGATCCCTCCGGAATGTCCTACCATGCCCCAGTTTTGCCCCAGCGTTGCAACTCCATGCGGTATAGACTACATATGGTGTCTAATAGATATTGAATTTGTATTTTTTGCTTGCCTTTGGTTTCACATTCTTGCGTGACAGAAAGGACAAAACGTGTTTCACCGACCCCGAATAAAATAACTCGGGACAAGGACAAGAAAGATTTTTTTATGGTGGGGAAAATCATCCAATGACAACCCCCGCTCTTGCGCGAAGCGGGAGATAGTGTCAGACTCTTACTGACTAAAAACCCACCCCGTTCCTTCTAGCCTTCATACCGGAGCTCGAGCTCCCTTTTGGATAACCTTGGCCCCAGTAGGCTTCGACTCGGCTGGGCCCCTGCTGTTGCAGGCAACTCCTTGAGGCGCGCGGGAACAGTGCGCGCCGTCGCCGTCTTGGGCTCGGTCCGGACAGTTACCGGACAGTCAAACAGCGAGCTACCCATAGCTCGCCATCAGCAAACCCGCGTCTACGGTGGCCGGAAATCGGGATGATGAATTGGAATCAATCTCTAAAAAAAAGCACTCTGTCTTACTCACTCATAAACATCTTCAATATACACATCCTTGTCTATCCCAAATTCTTCCAGTTTCTCCTCAAACCAGTTGAGAAGAATCGGTGCAACCATCACCTTGCCGACCACGTCATACTGGAAGCTTGGTCTTCTCCAGAAGTCGATTAGATCCATCTTCAGCTGACTTATCTGTTCTTGCTGGTTTTCGTTGTGCAGTTCTATGTTGTAGACTTTGTAACTGTAAAAGAATGGATATTATTAAGACTTCTTCTGATCGGAAGCCCAAACAAGAGGTCTTAACCATGAGGACATCAATATATCATAATAGGTACAGGTATGGGTACATTACAGGAGTAAATTATAGGTTGTTTTTTTTTATTGTTGATAGGTTTGCGCTTGACCGCTATCTCACCTGATGGAAAGCGACGATGCGGTCGACGATGGAACGCGCTTACCTAGAAGAAACCTATTAACTCTCGACTTAAAGATTCCCGAATTGTAGCTATCAGGAAACACAGACTCCGGCAAGGAATTCCACTCCTTAGCTGCACACACAATGAATGTGTATGGGTACACGGGCAGTGGTGGCCGAGCGGTAACGGCCCCGACTTACGAGCTGTAGGTCACGGGTTCAAACTTAGCCAGGCGCATAACTTTGTGTAATGTATTTCATCACCACTGCTCCTAAAACGGTGAAGAAAAGCATGAGGAAACCGGCTGCACTAAAACCAAAAAGCGAAGACATGTGACATTCACCAATCCGCACTGGGCCCGAGTGGTGGATTGCAGCCCATTCCCTCTTCTAGAGAGTAGGCCTGAGTCCCAGCAGTGGTAACATTAAAAAGCCGATTATGCTATGGGTGCATACCCAGTGTCACTTTCACAACTAAGATGAATCTAATGACACCTCTCAAGCTATTACTCAATAAGCCATCTAGATGTGTATTTCCGAATCCACCTTATGGTAAAAAGTGATGCAATTGTTAATAGTGAAGCGCACTAGTTTATCAAGAGCCTACTCTGCCGCCATGAAGATACCCAAATTATAATCGGATGGGAAGACCGTAGCAGGTTCATGGTGAAATGGCGTGAACGGCTATCGCAACCCAGTGCTGGGCACGCCACGATTATGGCGGTAAGGCCCCTCTTTGAGGCGTGACTGGAAAGACCTCACGGCGTCCTTACCTTCCGCATGACGCAGGTCCTCACCGGACATGGCAAGTTCGGGAGGTTCCTGCATCGGATTCAAGTGGAAGAGACGCCCAGGTGTCGCCACTGTGCGCAACGCCCGGAGGACACGGTGGAGCACACCGTCGAGGTGCCGTCCTGCCTGGGCGGAGCATTGCCGTGCCCTCGTGGGGGCGATCGGCGGCGGAGACATCTCGCGCCGGGCCCTGGTCGAGGCCATGGTCCGGAGCGAGGAGGAATGGCAGGTGGCCGCCTCCTTCTGCGGAGCAGTAATACTTCGCAGAAGCTTTGGTAATGGACCTAGTCCAAGACGTCGACGGCGCGCACTGTTCCCGGGCGCCTCAAGGAGTTGTCAGCAGCAGGAGGGGCCCAGCTGGGTCGAAGCCTACTGGGGACAGGGTTGTCCGAAAGGGAGCTCGTGCCCCGGTATGAAGGCTAGAAGGAACGGCGCGGGGTTTTTAGTCAGTAAGAGTCTGACACTATCTCCCGCTCCACCCAAGAGCGGGTTTTGTCATAAGATGATTTTCTCCGTCGACAAAAAAAAGACCGTAGCAGGCAAACTATTCCGCTTTTTTATATTCTTTAAAATAGAACTGCATTAGACAGACACACACGTGTAACACGACTGATTTGTACGTAGAACGACGTCGCGTGGCGTGGATCTAGTGTAGCTCTACAAGTCTAGTTTCTATATAAAATGTATAGAAACTGTTGCGCCCAGATCGGCGTACGTGACACACGTGTGCGCTACAAAATAGTTACGTACAGTAATCTCATGTATGTACTTCACTTTTTATACCTACGCTCGGAGGACGCACACTAATGAGCGTTTGAAATGAAACTGTTCGACGAGTGGTCCGAGACGCTACCGAGACATCGTGTCCGTGAGCGGTGTCTAGTGTGCGTTACTCGAGCGCGCTTTGCATGTAGATTGACGTCTGTACCTACATATTGTGTGTGTGCGCAGAGTAGTTCTACCTTTATACTCGCATTTCTTTCATACCTAAATACTCTCTAAAAAAATAACTCTCGTTTGGACGTAATCGGATAAAAACACCTAAGACCAGCCTTGAGATAGAAGCACTATAAACTATTTTAAGATTTTGATTTCGAAGTCTAGAAAAAAATTCTAAAAACGTTCTTTAGACTAATCTTCACAATTATTTTCACTTATTTTAAGAGAAGTACATTTTCACTCTTCGTACCCTTTTATTTCGGTTCATTAAGTTTTACGACTTGAGAGAGATAAGCAATTTAATGTGATTCTATATTTTTTGTCTGTCCAAGTCGGCTGAACTTAATGAAGGGTAAATATAATGTTGTAGAGGATTTTTAAATACTTAATCTTATGAAATTAGTGTTATTTTCCTGTTGCTGCGCCAAAGAATTCTCAAGCTAAGGGATTTCCTCACGGCATCCTTACCTGGCCCTTACGCAGAACCTTCACCGGACATGGTCAGTTCGGGAGGTTCCTGCACCGGATTCGTGCGGATGTGAAGCCTGGGTGTGACTTTGTGTGGACTGCCTGGAGGAAACAGTCATGGAGCATACGGTTGAAGTGTGCCCCACCGTGTCCTCATGGGCCCGATCGGTGGCAATGACCTCTCGCGCCGGGCCTTGGTACAGACCATGGTCCGGGGCGGGGAGGAGTGGCTGGCGATCGCCTCCTTCTGCAAAGCAATAATGTTCGCAAAGGAGGAGGCCGCACACGTGAGGCATCGGCACTGACGCCCCTTCCGCCGCCGGGATTCTGATCCCGATTTCCGGCCACCGAAGGCGCGGGCTTGTGGACCGTCTAGAGTAGTAGCACTGGGAACCGAGTGGAAGAGAAAAAAATAGGATTCATATACCTTTACCCAATTCGAAAGTAAAAAGAATTAAAAAAATAAGGTTTTAAATAAATATTAATCGGATTTACTGCTCGACACAACGACAGTGGCTAAATTTTGAGATAAATTTTAAATGCCATACTGCCTATTATATTTTAACGTAATATCCATCCTGTATTTCCAATTTTAAAATCAACTGTTTTACTCAATTTTTTTTTGTCTTTACGTGAAGGTAGAAAATTATCCCAAATAAAATTATTTAACAAACAGTGATGTTCTTTGTGCTATTTCCATGTATAAGGTTTGAGGAGAAGCAGGCAGATGCCTCCTTCTGCGAAGCAGTAATACTAGCAAAGAAGAAGGCTGACCGCATCAGGCAACGGCGCTCTCGCTGCCGCCAGGATTCCGATCCCGATTTCCGGCCACCGTTGTAGCGGGCTTGCGGACGGCGAGCTATAGGTAGCTCGCTGTTCGACCATCCGGTAACTGTCCGGACCGAGCTCAAATCGTCGACGGTGCACACTGTTCCCGCGCGTCTCAAGGAGTTGTCAGCAACAGCAGTTTCTATTGGGGCCAGGGTTAGTTTCGAGAGGTAGCTCAGCCACATTATGAAAGCATGAAGGAACGGTGTGGGTTTTTAGTCAGTAAAAGTCTGACACTATCTTCCGCTCCGCCCAAGAGCGGTGACGTCATTGGACGATTTTCCCACCGAAAAAAAAATGTACAACGTTTTATCGAAAACCTTTCAGCAGTTCGAGAGTGAAGAAGTAAAAAACTTATAGGTACCTATTATAGAGGGGAAAGCTTGTGAGTGTACAACTAATAAATTTTCCCATTATAATGTAATTTTGATACTGTAATTTTTTCTGAGATATCATATCAGCATTTTATTATCTATGATAAACTTAATCCTTATTTAATTCCAAAGGGGTTTTTTTAAGTAGGTAAAATCATCCAAATGACGTCAGTCTCTTATTGACTAAAAACCCACCGTGTTCCTTCTTGCCTTTCATACCAGGGCTGAGTTTTCCTTTCAGAAGCAAACCCTTGGCCCCAGTAAGCTATGACCCTGCTTGGCCCCCATGGTTTACTGACGTGTCTTTGAGGTGCGCGTGGAACATTACGAGCCGTTGACGACTTGAGCTCGGTCCGGACAGTTACTGGATGGTCGGACAGCGAGCTACCTATAGCTCGCCGTCCGCTAGCCCGACTTGAGGCTCGGTCCGGACAGTTACTGGATGGTCGGACAGCGAGCTACCTATAGCTCGGCGTCCGCTAGCCCGACTTGAGGCTCGGTCCGGACAGTTACTGGATGGTCGGAAAGCGAGCTATCTATAGCTCGCCGTCCGCTAGCCCGACTTGAGGCTCGGTCCGGACTAGGAGTGTGGCGTATTTATCGAAACAGTTAAAAAAAACCAGGTATTTCAAAGTAACAACATGAAACAGGTATCTCAGAATCAAAATAACAGCTTCTACCTGTTTCGCCTGTTCCACAAATAACCGTAGTAGGCGTAACTTCGAAAGATACAAACGAAACGACTTGGAAAAGTTTTGTGGAACTAAACTATATTATATTTTCTATGTAACGACATGTTGCTACAAACATACGCTCAGACCTCCAATCCAGTTACTGGACAACACGATACTTTCTGGCTTCTGACTACCTGCCAAGACTTTTTTTTTTATCTGATATAAACTAGTACTTGACTGCAATCCCGCCTGATGGTAAGCGGTGATGCAATCGTTGATGGTGAGGCGCACTAGTTTATTAAGAGCCTAATCACTCTAGCGTTGAAGACGCTCAAATTGTAATCGAACGGGAAGACCGCAGCAGGCAAATTGTTCCAGTCCTTCGATGTACGCGGTATAAATGACGAAGCGAAACGCTTAGTCCGGACCGTAGAGGTTTCAACAACGTAAGGGTGGATACTCGCCGTACGTTGGTTTGTCCGGTGGTAGAAATGAGATGGCGGAATCAAGTCGTGCAATTCCTGTGCACACTCTCCGAAATACAACCTGTAAAACACCGAAAGGCTGGCTACCTTACGCCTGTGCTCAAGGCTTTGAAGATTGGACTTAACCATATCTGGATTACCAATCAGCCTCTTCGCACGCCTTTTCACCGAGTCCAAGGCTGCCAGGTGGCCCTTGTAGCACCAGCCCATATGTAGCTGCAGTACTCCACACACGATTGGACCTGTGCTCATTTATAACATTAAAAGCTGTCCCGGTGTGAAGTACCGCCGGACCAACGACTCTACGTCTAAGACTGTCAAAAATTTACGAATTCCAGCTGGGACCAACGACTCTACGTGCTTTCTGAGGCATGAGGTGTCAATAATATCCTAGATCTACTTAGAAAAGGACATATGAATTGAAAAACTCACATTGGTACTTGTTCGGTTTCAAATTCGCAATCTCATGCATCAGAGCCGAGTGCCTTAACCAGTGGGCCATCACGACAGTTACCCATGTAACTTAAATATTAATAATGTTAATTAAGTCAAAATAAAAAATAAACCTCATCATCATCATCATTTCAGCCGAAAGACGTCCACTGTTGGACATAGGCCTCCCCCAAATGCCGCCACAATGAACGGTCCTGTGCGTCTCGCATCCATCGGATTCCCGCAACCCTTACCAGATCATCGGTCCACCTTGTAGGAAGCCTTCCTATGCCACGTCTTCCAGTACGTGGTCGCCATTCCAGAACCTTTCGGCTCCAACGGCCATCTGTTCTGCGAGCAATGTGCCCTTTTTTCGTTTTTTTATTTCTTTGGGCTTAAATCATCTTATGATAAACCACATTCTTGGGTGGAGCGGGAGATAGTGTCAGACTCTTACTGACTAAAAACCACACCCCGTTCCTTCTAGCCTTCATACCGGGGCTCGAGTTCCTTTCGGATAACCCTGGCCCCAGTAGGCTTCGACCCATCTGGGCCTCTCCTGTCGCTGACAACTCCTTGAGGCACGCGAGAACAGTGCGCGCCGACGTCTTGGGCTCGGTCTGGACAAGCAATGTGCCTTGCCCATTGCCATTTAAATTTGGCGATTCTTCGTGCTATGTCGGTAACCTTGTTTCCTCTGCGGATATGCTCATTCCTTACTCGATCATGCAAAGAAACTCCATCGCAAAAAAAAAAACAAATATACTTTAATACTCACCCTTTATAATCCTCATTCTTAGCAGCGACAAAATAACACAACGTAAAAATAAAATAAATATAAAGTAACATTTTTTGGCAGCAAATATCTTAGTGAAACAGCACAAACATGCCTATTAATAACAAGATTAAGTGTAATTAAAACAACAAGAAGGTATTTTATCTTATCGGTTTATATTCCAAAAATAATCCTTGGCAATGATAATGCAAACTTTAAACAGCACACAACAAGCTCGACGTATCGGCTTTGCTTAGCTTTTTATTTTATTTTTTGTTACGAAATTATCAAATACCAGCTGCTCCCAGCGGCTTCGCCCGCATGATAGCAGAAAATTATCCCAAGGGAACTTACTTCCGGGATAAAAAGTATCCTATTTCAGGACATAGTCTATCCGTGTACAAAGTTTCATCAAAATCGGTTTTGCCATTTAGGCGTGAAGACGTAACAAACAAACAAACTCACTTTCGCTTTATATTAGTAAAGATTGCATTACTGTTTACCATCAGGTGAATCAAGTCAAGCACTAGTTTATATCAATTACTTAAAAAAAATCATCATCATCAAAGTCAAAGTCAAAGTCAAAGTCAAAGTCAAAGTCAAAAGTCAAAAGTCAAAGTCAAAGTCAAAGTCAAAGTCAAAGTCAAAATATTTTATTTCACATAGGCCTACATGGGCACTTATAAAACGTCAGAAGCTAGTGCACGGTTCCAAATTGGTCGTTTCCTATGGAGAAAAACCGGCAAGAAACTCCATGGTTACTCTTTTAAAAAATGTGTTTATTACAATATTCATTGATTTATGTAAGAACAGTGTAGACCAGTCAACACTGTACATAAAAGCACAAAATTAATCATAATAAAATAAAAATAAAAACTTTTTACAAAAAAAATATAACCGACTTCAATGATAAAAACACTGAAAAGTATCAAATACCTTTAATTTTGGAAGTCGGTGTTTCTATAATAGTTTAGTCTCTTCGTTATTTAACACCGACTTCCAAAATTAAAGTTATTTGATACTTTTCAGTGTTTTTATCATTGAAGTCGGTTATATTTTTTTTGTAAAAAGTTTTTTTTATTTTACACTTTTTAGTTATGGTACCACCACTAAAAAGTACCCCTCAGTCAAACTTAAATACCTTATAGTCAGAGCGCATCTCATAACGGTTCTAATAATCCCAAACACGGTTAGATTACATTAATTTACCTTTCGGCTTCATCATCAGATCAGTTCGATATATCCTCTCCCCCTCTTCTTTCAAACAGTCATTAGACTAGATGCTGGAGAGGGAAAGGATATATCGAACTGATCTGATGATGAAGCCGAAAGGTAAATCTTTCAATCAGTCATTAGACTAGATGCTGATAATCCCCGCTGTAGCATCAGGCCAGATTTATGTCAACATTGCAATGAACTTAAAATTTAGTCCTGTTTAAAATGAGCCCAAACACGACTACGGTGCTGTAATTTCAAGGTTTGTACTTTTCCTGATGCTCCTGGCTTCAGCATCAGGTCTCTATGTACTTCGGTGTTCTTTATTAGCAGTACGTTTATCCACACATCGAGCCGTTTTCAATGAGCCTAAACTCGATATATCTGCTGTTTGTTGTCGAGGACTTAGGTACTCTGCATACTATCCTGACTGCAGCATCAGGTCATGACTTGATGATCATGAGACCAAATGTGGCAAATGCCCTATCAAACATCAAAACAATTTACTAAAACAGTCCTTGCCTGTTCGAGTAACTTCTTACTGTTAAGGAGTTGTACCTTCCATCATCAGCCCAGCTACCTGAGATGGTGACGACCATACGCAAATACACAAGATACTTCATAAAATATGCGAAAATCAATAAGTGAGCCTATAAAATTTGAAGGTTGCCCTCGATTTCTCCAAGATCCCATCATCAGATCCTAATTTGGTGATAATGGGACCACCTCAGAACTATCTACTTTCGAACAAAAAAAGAATTTTGAAAATCCGTCCACATTTGGGGGAGTATTCGCCGAACAAACATACAAAAAAAAAAAAAAAAACATACAAACAGCCGAACGTAGTACCTCCTCCTTTTTGGGAAGTCGGTAAAAAAGTAAGTCGTAATAGAAAGTTATCTAAGTGTTTGTGGATTATACAGTGTTCTCACATTCACATTCCAAAAAGAGGCTACATAAAAAAGCAGGAAAATTTTAAATAATTACAACTGTTAACATAATAAATTACTAACAAATTTAATGCAGTTGAAGTCTAAATAATAAAAAAAAAAAAAAAAAAATATTGCAAAAGCAATGCGTTAAAAAAAGGAAAAATAAATATATATAAATTAAAACAAAAATCATAAATACATCATCATATCAACCGAAAGACGTCCACGGCTGGACATAGACCTCCTCCAAGCGTCGCCACAATGACCAGTCCTGTGGGTCACGCATCCATCGGATTCCCGCAACCCTGACCAGGACATCGGTCCACCTTGTTGGAGGCTTTCCGATGCTGCGTTTTTCGGTACGTGGTCGCCACTCCAGAACCTTTCGTCTCCGTCGAAAATCTGTTCTGCGTGCAATGTGCCCTGCCCATTGCCACTTAAGTTTGGCGATTCTTCGGGCTATGTCGGTAACCTTGGTTCTCCTGCGGATATCTTCATTTCTGATGTGATCACGCAAGGAAACTCCGAGCATAGTCCTTTCCATCGCCCTTTCGGTAACTGAGTCTTCTTATAAGGCCCAAAATATCTCCTTTTTTTTCTAGGTCATGTAATGATCCCCGGTCTGGGAAGAGCAAGAAGGTGTACCAGACTTCTACTGACTGAAATCACACTGGTGTCCTTCAGTTGCCCTTTGCGTTCTAAGACCATGGGGTAAGGTCACATCCCTCTGAGGAACGCGTTGAAAACTACGCGCCGTCGACGAATTGAGCTCGGTTTAAAGGATTACCGGACGGCCGGACGGCGAGCTACGTATTGCTCGAAGTTCGCAAGCCCGCACAGATGGAGGTTGATCGGTGTCGGAGTCTCGGCATGCCTCTCACTACGCCATCACGCTCGGCTTCCTTGTGTATACGCGCGCGTATACTCACCTACATAAATTTTTACATCTGCCGGGCGTTCCATCATTTGTTTGTGGTTTCCCGTTTTTTTACCTTCAAACTTTTGTGTTTTTGGGCCTTTGTGTTTGCGTATAAACGTATTTTCTATTGTTTTTTTTTTCTTTCTTTCTATTGATACTGCATGAGCTGTATCGCTGTCAACGCTTGACTGCCTTTATGCAAACAATAGAGTCAATTGACATTCATGGGTCACCACACCGCATGTTTGTATTGATTATGAATTCTGGTTATGGATGTTTAAGACCAGCATAAGCTTTGCGACTGAATCGTGAGTTTAATTGCAACCTCCCATATGCAATTTTTGAAGACATGTGACATCCACCAACCCGTACTAGGCCCGCGTGGTGGATTACGACCCATTCCCTGTCCTAGAGAGGAGGCCTGAGTCCCAACAGTGGGATCATTATATGGCCGACTATGCTATGCTTGCTAGGAATTATTGTAGCGTTAAAAAAAAGAAAATCACTACTTGTAATACGTATAATTTTGCATGTTTATAAAAAAATACCAATATAGAAAAAATATAAAAGGGAACAAAAAAATCGGCGACTTTATATATAAAAATAGGGTTTCAGTAAAGTGGCGAAATGGATTTGAAAAAAATAAAAATTTAAAATTTTGGAAATAATGCCTATAGGTGTAAAGAGATTGCATATTGATAAACGCTGACGAAGCCGCGAGTAAAAGCTAGTTTTAATATACATTTAAGTTATACTTTTAAATATTCCAATAACGAATAGTAAAAAAAAAATATTTAAAATTAAAATAATAACAAAATCCCACCGGTATCGCGAACTGGGTCCAAACTACCAGCACTCAGGGCTCCAACCTCATAACAATGCGAGCCGTGTCCAAAATACAGCTTTCTGAATCAAGCCCTTGATCCAGCCGCTTAACGAGAGCCTCCTAAGATCTTGATCGAGGCTCGTAACTAAGCCTGACTGACACTATTATTATTACTGTACAAATGTAGACCTTGGGAATTTTCGACCAGTAGATTTTACAAGCGACACAGCTGTATCTTTCAAGGCTATATCACACCACGAAGGTTGAGGAGATCGTGGAATATGTACGAGTCAAGATGAACTGGAATTTGAGAGTCGAGCAGTTGGAGCCGCGCCATAGCACTAATTTCAAGTCGGTAGTACTGCGGGGGCCGATTCTTCATTGGGGCCTTCCTTAAAAGACAGTTTTAGTATTTTGTAAGATTATTTGTGTTCTTTATCTATGGGTTTTAGTTGCCTGATAATAAAGGATTATTTATTTTTATTGAATAGTCTCATCTCAGGAGAGCAGTGGTGGCCGAGTGGTAATGGCCCCGACTTACGAGTTGTAGGTCGCGGGTTCGAACCCAGCCAGGCGCATTACTTTGTGTAATTTATTTCATCACCACTACTCTCAAAACGGTGAAGGAAAACATCGTGAGGAAACCGGCATGTCTTAGAACCAAAAATTCGACGACATGATGACATTCACCAACCCGCACTGGGCCTGCGTGGTGGATTATGGCCCATTCCCTCTCTTAGAGAGGAGGCCTGAGTCCCAGCAGTGGGAACATTAAAAGGCTGATGATGATGATGATGATGATGAGTCTCATCTCCCGGAAGCCCTCGAATACTCTTTGAAAAGCCACAACCACCACACTAAGACAAAGTAACGTGTTTCATACTTGGCAAGCTGTTGCGACTTCTTGTAGCACGAACATTAATTGATAATCTTAGACACATATTAAAACAAAATATTACGACCATCCCTTTTTAAAACTAAGAAATCATTCGAATCTTCCCACTCCAAATCGAGCGAGAGAGAGTGTCAGATTGTGACTGACTCAAACCCATCAGTGTTTCTTCAGTTTCCTTCTGCATCCCAGGTTCACCATAAATCTTTCGAACAATTGCTTAGCCCAAAGCTACTGGCCTGATATAAATATTATGCTATTGTGTCATCAGGATCTTCCTGCCCATGTCCCATTTTATTTATCCGGTCACCCGTCACGCTATAACTAACTTCCTTTTCTATCATTATCACTCTTCACATAATTTTGGGCCTCCCTCTCAACCCATCCACATGTATACTTGTAACTCTTAGTAGCATGTATTTAATCCGTTCTCTTTACATGACCATACCAAGATATACGATGTCCTTTCAACTTTTTAGGCCCCCCGCCCACGGCAACTTTTTGTAGCGATGCTGTAGCGCGTTTGCATAAATTCAGTCGCTATACTGTAATGCGTGGCATTTTTTCTATAGCACTTGCAAATACGTTTACGCGTGTTTCGCACGCGACGGCATCGCTACAAAATGCCACCGTGGGCGAGGGGCCTTAGTCACTGGTGCCACTTTAAAACTTCCCCTAAGGGTCACCGCACGCAGGCTACATGCCACCGACAAAAACACTGCCACGAGAATCTAGAAGCGGCCACAAAGGCAGCTGAAGCACCCCACAGCTATTTGAGGCTGGTAGCTGCTGCTTTTTTTAACCCATACGCACAGTATCATAATGGACTCTGTCGAAGAAGGTTGTGACAGCTTTTTGTATACAGTTCAGGCCACAAGAAGCAAGCAGCGGCGCTTTGTAGCGTGTGGTGACCACCGACGTCAACAGTGTGCGGCGAATCCATATAAAGCTAGCTTTTTTCGTACACAAAATATGCCTATGTCACTCAGGAATAAAGCAGCTTTCTAACGGTGAATTTTTAGCAATCGGACTAGAACTTTCAGAGATTACCTCCTACAAACAAAAAAATAAACTTTACCTGTATAGAATATTAGTGTAGGTGTACGGAAATTACACAAAATATGCTGGTGGCGGCGTTTTACGGTGTGGCCCGTGTTCGGCGACCCTAAGAGCCCTGCCTCACTGAGACGCCATAGCGACGTAGCCAAGTCAAGACGCCAATAGAATGAATAAAATGTATGGATTGGCTACGTGGCCAACAGTGGCCAGATGAGGTACACATAATTGAGCTGCTACTTTAGGTAAGATTTATTGTGTACATATATATATATAGTTTTAATTAGTTAAGTGTTTTTATTTTTCATGTTGTTCCTAGTTTAAATAAATAAATCAACGCTCTCAATTAAGCTGCAGTTAATACATAACTGGTTGCGCGAACTGGCAGCGCCGCTATGGCGTCCGAGAGAGGCACGGGCCTAACAAATACATGTGTAGGCGAAGTAATCAATGTTGACCTTTCACCGTAAGAAAAACATCCTTACAAAGTGTGAAAGTAACAAGCAGATACTCTATACCTACGTAAGAAAAGGTTCTTTGTAAATTTTCTGTAGTTAATTTATTTACGGTTTTGACCTTAAAACGAATCCTTATAATTTAAAGACGCTTTTTCCTTACGTCTTATTAATTTTATGCGTACGAAGCCGTGGGAGGCTTTTCATTACTTGGTGTATGCTATTTAAATAATAAATGTCAGTCGATTTTTCATAGGGTGATAATGATAAAAGTCAACATAGGTGTAAAATATCATAAGCTGACAAACTACCCTTTTAGACGCTTACAATAGATTGTGGAACCTATCAACCGGTAATTGTACCTGTACGCGCTGAGCCAGTGCGTCCAAGGACAACTCCCGATTGATGGAAAACTATTGCGATATGTGGAAAACAAATACAAGGTGTAAGAGACGGCCCTCCGAAAACTTTAAGGGCTTGCTCAGTAGATGAAACTGAACACCCTTCCACAATTTTTTTTTCAGGAAACGAAAAAAGTCGGCCTTGCCACACAAATTGTCCAATCAAGTTTAAATTTTGTATGGTGAGGCTGATTTCTTTTTCGTTTCCTGAGAAAAAATCTTGTGGAAGGTTGTTCAGTTTCGTATACTGAGCAAGCCCTATAAGTTTGCGGAGAGCTGTTCCTAATACCTTGCATAAAAAGTTATGGTTTGTGGAGTCTTAAGTAGACTGGTTACCAGGAACTATGTTAAAACCGGTCTGCGTCCCAGCAGAGGGAACATTAAAAAAGGCTGATGATGATGTTAAAACTATGGCCCCTGCCTGAACAATGTTATTAAAATCCATCGATAAAAAGGCAGGGGCTAAGTTGCACACTCAATAAATGGGCCCCCAAAAACGACCGCTACCACGAAGTGACGTAGCAATAAAAGGGCAACATATCCTGAGGCGCTTGAGGAGTGCAGCAATAGAAATACATCATGGTTTATGAGGTACAGCCTGGTGACGGATAGACGAAGAATGGGGTCTTAGTAATAGAGTCCCGTTTTAATCCCTTCGATAGGGTTCCCGTTTAGGTTTCCGTAACCCTAAAAAACTGCTCTTTTTTTAGATGAATACGTGCCTTCTCAAAAATAGTCCTCTAACTTATCTCTTTATTGCATCCTTATGTGAAAAACTGTAGCCGAAGTGTTCACAAAATCTCATAAGATAAAAGGTTTTCACCACGTTAGGTGCATGTCGTCCAGATAAATTGATGAGTCTCGTACAAACTGTATCTACAATCTATCACCGCTAATGCACTAGTGTAATTTAAACCATGGCTTTTGTTCTAACTGTCTTTGTTTAGAAGAAATCGGGGAACGTTGTTGTACCAGAAATTAAATAAAGATGCAATATTTTTCAAATTGACAAGTGAAAATAATTATGTAAAAATACATACATACTTACACGTTTGGAGGTAGGCGGAACAGAGAGTAAAGTCCCGCAAACCTCCATTGATGTCACTACACACGTACTTACAAGTCACAGTCATCAATTTGCGCTTCTCTGAAGCTGAAAGCCTCCCAAAGGAACGTTGCTCTTTGGGTGACTTTCAGGGTTTAAATTGCAATTTTCGGAGTTTCCTTGCCTGATCGAATCAAGAATGAAAGAACCAAAGTTACCGACAGAATCGCCAAACTTAAGTGGTAATAGACGAGGTATATTTTGCTCGTAGAACAGATGCTCGATGAGCCAAAGGTTCTGGTGTAGTTACCGTATACCGGAAAACTTAGCATTGGTAGACTTTCCATAAGGTGAAGAGGTGGACCGATGATCTGACAACGGTGGCGAAAATCACATGGATGCAAGCAGCACAGAACTGGTTGTAGGTTATGGTGGTGATACTTGAGGGAGACCTATGTCTAACAGTGAACGTCTTTTGGCTGAAATGATGATGATGATAATAATGATGAAGATGAATCATCAAATATACTTACATTAATTAGATTAAAACTAAAGAAAGTTTTGATTTTATTATTTTATACATAAATTAGAAACAAATTTGGTAATCATGAGCATTTATTAACATTACATACAAAATAAATAAATTATTAAGTTTAGGTTATTTAGCAGATTTTGGAAAAAACACTTCCGAAAATACAAAATACTTTATTTTAACTTAAAGGTGTTTTTTCTTGAAATTATCTCGAACGAATCTAGCACCAGTCTTAATACCTTCCCATGTTTCAAAGCCAGCCTGTTCAATGAAATCAGGGTCAACCAAGAACCCTAAACCACCAATGCCAAACCTGTGGCCTGGCAGTTCATAAGTATAGGAGTAGGGTACACCAACGCCCAAGGCATAATCACTTGCGCTCCCCGAAGCCTGGTATAAAACTAAAGCTACATTACCTACAATATAGTTGGGGTTCCAGCTCATTTTTACAGCATCAATAGACTGAGCCATTTGAACTCCTAAAAGATGGAGCATCAACGCACTTGGTGGGAGCCCACCAACTCCGTAACCATACAAGATCATGCTTCCAAAACTGTGAATGTCCAAAAACAGTTCGATGCGGTTGCTGTACTGGTCGAAGATGCTCTTGGTGATGGCAGTTTCAGGTTCGGAGAAGGGTGCAGCACCGTGGAAGGTGTCACTACAGGGAATACTGCTGGAAGCTTCACTCCAGAAGATGTCGAAGTTCCTGTTGAGGTCTACACCAGTGCAGAGGAGGCCAGAGTTGGTGTTGCGGTTTTTGCGCCAGAGGCGAGACTGAAAGGAAATGTTTGAAAGGAGATTAGTTTTATGATTGTCTATTGTTGCGCTTGATCGACTATGACATGAGAAAACCATCAAAAAAGGAATCGTACAATCTATCCTGTATATTTCTGTATCACCATCTTAATAAGCTTTGACACATTTCATAATGATCGCGTCTTTTTAATGGAGCTTTAGCACATATTTTAAGGAAATATTGAAATTGTACAGGAGTTAACATAACTTTGTCTTTAACTTCAGAAGATTTCTCAGAACAAACATTATCATCTCCCATAGCGTTTTCTTAATACAGCTAAATACAAATATTTTACATGGAGCGACTGCCTATCAGACCTCCACAACCCAGTAACTGAGTAACACTATACTCTTTGAATAGACTGATGATCTAACTTCCTGGCTTCGGACTACCAGTAACGATGCCTCAAAACAAATATATACAATTTTGAAACAGGTCACAGCATCTTCGTAATTTTCCCTCTGCCCATCAGTTTCTTTCTAAGTAATAAAGCAGTAGTAAGTAATAAGTAAGTAGTAAAGCCTGTCATATTGAATGGATCAACGAAAAAAGATTGCGAAGATGAGAATGTTAATATGGATGTGTGGTGTAAGGAGAATGGATAAAGTGAGAAATGAGTATATTAAGGGAAGTTTGAAAATGGTGCCAGTGACTGAAAAGTTGAAAAAGAATCGTTTGTCATGGTATGGTCATGTGAAGAGGAGAAATGAAACTCATGATGCCAAGAGTCTTGAGTTTACTTGTGGATGAATGGATTGTGTGAGAAGTGATATGAAAGAAAAGGGAGTTAGTGATAGCGTGACGAGTGACAGGACAGAATGGAAGAAAAAAAACGTGTTGCGTTGACCCCAAATAAATGGGACAAGGGCAGGAAGATGACAACTGTCTCTTTCTGCGGTAGTTATGGCAATGGGATGCCAGAGTTCCTGTTGAGACCCAGTTGCATTGCCTGCAATGTGGTCTACGATATCCTTCAAGCCAGCTCTATCTCCCTCTTTGTACCTCTAAACTACAACAGCATAATAACCATGGCCAAAATCACTGAGCCAATATAATCCGTCCCAGAATTGATCACATAGTTTTATCTTCCTGACCCAACATTTTGGCAGCGCAACGGTGGCGGTTACTTAATTGGCCAATAATTTAATATTTCGACGTGTGAGTATCAACCGTCATTTTATTTTGCAAATAAAATTCAGGACCAATTTTCCATATCGGCTTCGGCCACAAATTGGTTGCAATTAACGAGTAACCGTTTTAGCTTTTAGCGGCTTTTGATATTGATTGGTTAGCTTAAATGGCTAAATTTTGAAGGTTAAACTGGGCTAAAAGGCTGTGTTAAAGTCGTGTACTGTGTTAACTAACGTCAATTTGTCTGTCAGTCGTTTGGGGGACGTGAATTTCGTATTTGAAAGGTTAAGTACAATTTGAGAGGTATGTTTTACTTCAAAGTCAAAGTCAAAGTCAAAATATTTTATTTCACATAGGCCTACATGGGCACTTATAAAACGTCAGAAGCTAGTGCACGGTTCCAAATTGGTCGTTTCCTATGGAGAAGAACCGGCAAGAAACTCCATGGTTACTCTTTTAAAAAATGTGTTTATTACAATATTCATTGATTTATGTAAGAACAGTGTAGACCAGTCAACACTGTACACAAAAGCACAAAATTAATCATAATAAAATAAAAAAAAGTAAGTCGTAATAGAAAGTTATCTAAGTGTTTGTGGATTATACAGTGTTCTCACATTCACATTCCAAAAAGAGGCTACATAAAAAAGCAGGAAAATTTTAAATAATTACAACTGTTAACATAATAAATTACTAACAAATTTAATGCAGTTGTAATTTATATCGGCTTCGTAATTTATATCCACCTCCGTTTCGTGACAAACAATTAATATTTTTTAATACTCTTCTTTGAAAACTCGCTCTTATCCCTACCACTTTTAGGCACGCAATAGACTGTTTTCTGCACTAATTCTGAAAATTGCACGAGCATGACCTTCGAGTGTTTTGAAAAACGTCGTTTGATACCAGTGTAAAGAAACTACAGTACTCGTATCATAGAACTCTCGCCTGCGGTCGCAATGACAAACTTATTCCACTTGTATTTCTTTGTACGAATAGGTTGTGAGTCTTTACCTCTTCATGAGTATGGACATATCCATCAGGGTTGGCAATCGGCAGGATGATCCAGTCGATGTCCCGCACCAGGTCTTGCTCGGTGACGTCAATCACCAGCTTATGGATGGCGTATAGAGTGGCGGGTAAGGTGATCCATTCGCGAGCGTGGAGAAGTGATTCCATGAAAACTATGGGTTTTCTGGAGTCCTGGGGAAGAATGAACATGATATTGAAAAAGTTTTATCTCGCTCAGTGTTTAGTATGACTTTTAAAAAGCACGTTTCTTTGTCCTCATGATCTGTAGTTTTTTTTTTATAGTTTTTATCAGATTTGTTGTTCTTAGAGATCTCTAAATGCGACACAATGACATTGCTATTAATTAATAATAATAATATATAATAATAATATTCCACAACTATCACACAACGCCGTCTAGTCCCAAGCTAAGCAGAGCTTGTGTTATGGGTACTAGACAACTGATAAACATACTTATATATTTCTAAATGCATACATAATATAGATAAATTACACCCAGACATTGAACAAATGATCATGCTCATCACATAAACATTTGTCCTGGGTGGGAATCTAACCCACGACCTGCAGCATAGCAGTCAGTTCCACTAACCACTAGACCAACAGGCCAGTCAAAGTCAGGTCAGTCAATTGCGACACAATGACATTGCTATTGATTACTACTAAATATTTAGTAATTTATTCTTAGTCCTGTATTTGCTTATGTATTGTGTACAAGTAAATGAGGTGACTATGTTGAAACTAATCAACCAATTTCACCAATTAATCAATCTTATCTTTTACGTGTTGGACATTAATTAAGATACCATATCATCGTGTGCAAATTACGTGTTTGTTGCTGTTAGTCTTATTGACGCACTCAGCTTTATAATGTTTTCTTTGCAACCGACCATTATAGGCGACCGCCTGCTTTTCTTTTTCGCTCCGGAAAGTATCTCTCCGGGGCGAGAGGTTATGGCAGACGGTCGCCTCCTTTAGTGAAGGAGACAGGCGCACGCGTGGGGGAACAGATATCCTCACGCATGCTGATGTGTCGCGGCCTCGACTCCAATTATCAGCTACGATAGGGCGGATTTGCAGACAGGACCAATAGAAAGTTCGCACAGACCGAGCCCAAGACGTCGATACGTCGACACACGCTCCTCAAAGAGATGTCAGCAAACCGTAGGACCGACGCCCGCTAGGGTCTCCTTTTAAAGTTTAAATTTCTGTGCTCACCATGGCCATGAGATTTTCTGAAAATTGGGGTTCTAGAACACAAGAGCAATTGAAGGACACAGGTGTGTTTTTAGACGGTATGACTCTATGATGCATTCCACCCCCTCCTACTCCTTCCTTGTGTGAGAAGTAATTGGATGATTATTCCGCTAAAAAAAACTGGTGGTACTCAGGCCTCCTCTATACACGAGGCAATGGGCTGTAATCCATCAGACAAGCCCAGGGTAGGTTGGTGAATGTCACATGTTTTCGAATATTTGGTTTTAGGACATGCCAGTTTTTGAAAATTATAGTGTTAAAAAAAAGCGATTTTATATATGGTTACTATCTTCTTAAAGTCATAGTTTGTCTTTACCTCAAAATTGGTGCTGGATATCTTGATATACTTGATGTCTCTGCCTTCGAAGCTCTTGCCAGCGTTCACCAGGGTCACTGTATCAGGGTGTGCAGCAGCCAGCATCTCCAGGAAAGTATCCACCTGAAGAAACAGTATTTGTTTTGTATTAGACCACACCAGGGTTACCAAAGCATCTTAGGCTCTCGTCCATAAAATGTTTGAACAAACCTGGTGGTAGGTGTAGATCTGATCAAAGGGAAGGGAGTCTAGTCTTGAACTATTGCTCTTCTTTAACGCCTCAGAGTGAAGCTTGTCTTCCAAATCAAGGAGTCTGGAGAAATAAAATAATGGATTGTTAAATTCAACTTGAACTGGTGGTGGTTGGTGGCTGGTCAAAGTTTATTTATGATATTTGCAAAATAAATACATATGATGTTAAAGTTCCGTTGGCTATTTCTGGTCTTCTACACCAGTTTCACTTCATCAAATGTAAATTTTTTACTGTATTTACAGTTAAAGTTTCAATTCTCAATGAAAATATCAAAATATTTGAGGAGTTTCCTTGATTTTGAAAAAAAAAATGGGACCAGTCTGGAAACCTTTAAGGAGAA
This sequence comes from Mythimna lalbum, assembly GCA_949319445.1. Taxonomy (NCBI): domain Eukaryota; kingdom Metazoa; phylum Arthropoda; class Insecta; order Lepidoptera; family Noctuidae; genus Mythimna; species Mythimna lalbum. The sequence goes on along the minus strand of OX439357.1, from coordinate 3,771,444 downwards.
AAAAGATACAAATATACAAATCGGTCTATAAACGAAGGGGTTCTGGGGTAACGAACATAAAAAAATACAATCGGATTAAGAACCTCATCCTTTTTTTGAAGACGGTTAAAAATATGTCATATCAACTTACTCCTTGATATTATCAGTTTCAACTTTGAACTCTATGCCAGCAGTTTTAAGTTCATTCTGGAACAGAACCTTCTTCTCCTTAGGCACAAGGACCTGTCCATCACGACCAGGTACTGCATGGGCCCAGACGTCCAGATCTAGGCTATGGCTGAGGTGGTTGACCAGCTCAATTTGATCTGCAGACTTCACTGTAAATTTGTATAGACCGTATCTGGAAGAAAGATCATTTTTAATGGGTCATTTAAAATATTTTATTAATAAGATGGAAAAACAGCCAAGGTGCGTCGTCATCAACAAGAACCAGAAGCCCTACCACGAGATCTTAACGCGATCAATTTGACAACCTAAATTGAACTGTTAATGGAATTGAAGTATATAGGGTCTAATAGCTCCATCTCTCTTTCCCGCTCGCACGAAACCTCAAAAAGCCATCTGGCTGCCTAATGTTTTATTCCATGCTAGAATTCGTAATGGAAGTTGAAACAAGGCAGAAACCACTAAAAACCTATTCACATGGATACAGCGTAATGAGGGTTTTTTTTTCTCTCGACGGGGAAAATCATCATTGACGAAACCCGCTCTTGGGTGGAGCGGGAGACAGTGTCAGAGTCTTACTGACTAAAAACCCCGCGCCGTTCCTTCTAGCCTTCATACCGGGGCTCTAGTTTCCTTTCGGATAACCCCGACCCCGGTAGGCTTCGACCCAGATGGGCCCCTCCTGTCGCTGACAACTCCTTGAGGCGCGCGGGAACAGTGCGCGCCGTCGACGCCTTGGCTCGGTCCGGACAGTTACCGGACGATCGGACAGCAAGCTACCCATGGCTCGCCGTCCGCGAGCCCGCGTCTACGGTGGCCGGAAATCGGGATCGGAATCCCGGCGGCGGCGGCTGGGGCGCCGTTGCTTGATAATGAGGGTTCGAACTTGAGAGTAATCATAAAAGTTTATGCGAAAAAGACAGGACATAGGATAACAGATGCGCGCTGTGGAAGAATAAACACCAAACTCCTCCACACTTCATCAGCCCGTCAGAACATCTCCCCCCGGGAAACGAATTGGAGTGGCCAATCTGGAAATCTTTTAACCAACTGCGGACCCAGGTTGACCGTTGTAAAAAAAATTTGGCCAAATGGGGCTTCCTCGATCAGTCTCTTACATAGTGCCAGTGTGGAGCCGCTGGACGAGACATGCACCTGTTGGTGCTGTCCATCGTGCACAATCACCTGCAGTTTTCAGGATCTATACGAGGCCAATAACAGAGTCAGTTGCCAAATACTTGTCAGAATCTTTGAAAGAGTAGATCGACACGAAAAGAAAAATAAGAAGCGTACATACTGAGGAAAAGACACTATCTCAAGACATAGCCAACTTATAAAAAATCTTACCCATCATAAACCTCGTGTTTGGCTAAAGCCAAGCTCACTAAAACGAACAAACCGACTAGCCTCAACATGTCTACCACAGTAACTGGCCAAAAATTAATGAATCAATACGAAGTTATAATCCTAATCAGTCCTCAAATTATCTCTATCGATCCATCATTGTGTTTGATAATAAGCATACAATTAATTAATGGTCTATTGAGATAACTTTTCTATCGCTACTTGCAGCAATTTTTTTTTATCTCATATAAACTAGCGCTTAACTGCGATCCCACCTAATAGTAAGCAGTGATGCAATCGTTGATGGCAAAGCACACTAGTTTATTAAGAGCCTATTCACTCTAGCCTTGAAGACACCCAAATTATAATGCAAATTGTTCCAGTTCTTCGATGTATGCGGTATAAACGTTGAGGCAAAACGCTTAGTCCGGACTGTAGAGCTTTCAACAATGTTAGGGTGGATACTGCCTGGACGTCGGGTTGTCCGATGGTAGAAATGAGATGGCGGAATCAAGTCATGCAAATCACACACACTCTTCAAAATGCAACCTGTAAAACACCGAAAGGATGGGCAGCCACGGTTATGTCGGTTTTTTAATCAATCTCCTAGCTTGTTCTCTATTTAGGTCAGGATTAAATTTTGCCAATACAAAAAAAAAGTTTGGACACATTTAAAAAAAAAACAATATTTTCAGTCCACTTTGAGAACCCCATCATTGTATCATTAAGAACTACGTACATATAAAAATACCAACTAAAGTGGCAATGGGCAGGGTACATTGCACGCAGAACAGATGGTCGATGGGGACGAAAGGGTCTGGAGTGGCGACCACGTACCGGAAGACGCAGCGTTGGAAGGCCTCCAAGAAGGTGGACCGACGACCTAGTGAAGGTTGCGGGAATCCGATGGATGCGGGACGCACAGAATCGATCATTGTGGTGACGCTTGGTGGAGGCCTATGTGCAATAGTGGACGTCTGTCGGCTAAAATGATGATGATGATAACATATAAAAATACTCAGAATTAATAATATAGTTATTTTAAAAGTATTTACTCATTTTAAAAGTCAAATGCAACGAAAAACTCACACATTTTCGCAGTATTTTCATTAAGTAGTACAAAATTATCGCATCGCGGAACACAAACTGACAACATAATTAAAAACTCCATTTCTCGTTTTAAATAACGTTGAAAAGCAGCTTGACTTAACAGTAACTACAATTTGTTTAACTATACAAATACCTACAACAATATGTTTTTAATTTCTCTTGATTTATTAATTTTATGAAACGCCATGACGTCCGTAAGGCGAGCGCTACACTGGACGGAAATTCCGTGGCGTAAGATTCGCGACGGAACGCCAATATTTTAGTCATCGACGGCGCGCACTGTTCCCGTGCGTCTCATGGAGTTGTCAGCAACAGGCCCAGCTGGGTCGAAGCCTACTGGGGCCAGGGTTAGTTTCGAAAGATAGCTCGAGCCCCGGTATGAAGGCTTGAAGGAACGGGGTGGGTTTTTAGTCAGTAAGAGTCTGACACTATCTCCCGCTCCACCCAAGAGCGGGGGTTGTCATTAGATGATTTTCCCACCATGAAAAAAAAAACGCCCGCTATTTGTAATTTATATGCAACTAGCTGCTCCCAGCGGCTTCGCCCGCGTGATTGCAGAAAATTATTCCAAGGGAACATACTTCCGGGATTAAAAGTATCCTATGTCCTATTCCAGGACACGGTTTATCCGTATACCAAGTTTCATCAAAATCGGTTTTGCCATTTAGGCGTGAAGACGTAACAAACAAACAAACAAACTCACTTTCGCTTTTATAATATTAGTAAGGATAACACTTTGCGTTTCCGTCAAGTGTTGCCGAGACCTAAGGCATTGTTCAGACCAAACGTATTGTCAGCCGCTGACTGTGAACGAGCATTACGCAGGCTTTTCCGTTATATTAAGCATTCGTTCACACTGAACAGATTATACGCTATTACGTAGTGCCTCTCGTAGCAAGCCTACTCTATTATTCACACAAGTAACGTATTCTACGCAATAGCGTATTGTCGGCTTAGAGAGAACGCATACTGCAGACTGAGTCCACGTTCACACTGGCGCTTAAAGTGGGCTTACTCACAGTCGGTGGTGGACAATACGTTTGGTGTGAACGATGCCTTAAAAACCCCGGTCAAGTGCGAGTCGAACTCGCGCGCCCAGGGTTCCGTACAAACTTACCTATGTAAATACTTCAAATGTCGAGTCGAGTCTCGGAGATTTTTCCAAATCGAAAAACAAAAGTTTTTTGTGACATTGCCATTGTGACAAAATAGTTCAAGACTGTTTTTTGAACCAAGTAAAGCAAGAAGATGACAAGAAGCAAGCAAACCATGCTTTATGTTAAATTTCAGAATTCTCAACAGAACAACAACAACACAACAGTTTTGAATCGAAACGGTTTTGCTTTTCTAGCGAGTCAAAATATAGGTCCAAAGTATACACTACATTGTAATTATGTCGATTCAAACATTTGATACGTAACTCGGTAGCGTCACCAGCCGCTCCGATACTTTCTAGCCGGCCACACGCCGATGTCCTTTAGTCTAAATTGCCGTGTAACAGTGTATGTGAGACAATAAACTGCCAATACCGAAACCAGTGTTTCTTTGTACATTCCTTCAAGACAGTAGTGACTTAGGTGTACCATTCGCGGTACACACCTACGACTAACATCCTACAAATCAATACGTAGTGCGTGGTGGTGCCAACAGCATCTTTAGCATGATCGCTAGTCGGCTGGACTGTGCCTACATCGGTCATAACTCCGCCATTTGTGATGGAGTGGCGCAGTAGTGATTGATGTTCTTACAAGCTTTTATTTAGTTTCACCTGTCCCGATGTTTGTCTGTCATCAAATCTTGTAAATTAAATTTGACCCACTTCCCGGTTACTGATTGAGCTGAAATTTTGCATGCATATATAAATCAGATGACAATGCAAAATTATTATCTATGACATAAAGCTGATCTGATGATGGAACCGGAAGGTAGCTATAGGAACTTGGTAGTTAAACGACACAACACCATCGAGTTTGGGCTTGTATGATTTGTCTTGACGTGTATTAAATTATATAGGTATACCGAGCTATAAAACCTTTCTATGAAAAACCTACTTTCATTAAAAGCTTGTTTACATGTTTTATTGTGGGTAGTTTTAAGTATTACTAACACTGTTTACAAGAACATTGTTACTAACAAATTGGACACCATGGTCTGAAATAAAGTATTTATTATAATTAAAATGTCAGTCGTGCCAGCGAAAAAGAGGGATGGAGCTCTACAGCCTTGCATATTGCAAGCAACGGCTATCACGATTATCTAAGTTCGTGATGAAATAGTCCTACTGTGGAATTATATACTTAGGAATTTCAACCACACATACAGATGCGATGGTGGTGTAATGGTCAGCATAGTTGCCTTCCAAGCAGTTGATCCGGGTTCGATTCCCGGCCATCGCACACTTTTATAGTTTAAATTTTTGTTAGATACGAAGTTTTTTGGTACACATTGTACTGATTTCGTTAACTTCGTTGCGTTATTTTTAGAGTTAGGACAGCAAAATCTGAACACCGACAAGTTAATACATATACGTATAATCATTTTACGAAGACTTATTTTCGATGAAACAAAAAGGTTATCTTTAGAATGCGTTGACTTAGAAATTTGATTTTTTTTCTTTGCTTTGATGATGAATCAAGTCACACACCAATAGCAGACTTGAGTCATCATTATCATTTCAGCCGATAGACGTCCACTGTTAGACATAGGCCACCCCCAGGTGTCGCCAGACTTGAGTATTTGATATTAATTTAAGCTTCATTGAACACGTGGAGGACGTGTTCTTGTGAAAAGGCAACGACTTAAGGAGGAAGATTAAGATCCTCTTCACTCTGAAATCTAAATTATATTAGGAAAGGAATTAGACCTCTGCAGGAAAGTAATTCTAGCTCTTCAATGTATGTAATTTAAACGAGGAGGTAAAACGCTTAGTCCAGACCGTAGAAGTGTCAACAACGTCAAGGTGGACACTCGCGCAACGTCAGGGGTAAAATGGTGATAATGGAATCCAAATCATGTAATTCCTCTGTACACTCTCCATCATACAAAATACTGAATCCTGGTGACCCACAAGGTAGAACTACACTGCGCACACGTGTGCCACGTACGCCGATCTGAGCGCGTCGGTCTCCATACATTTTATATGGAAACTGAACTTGTAGAGCTACACTTGATCCACGCCACGCGACGTCGTTCTATATACAAATCAGGCGTGTTACACGTGAGCGTCGGTCTAATGTACAACTAGCTTAAGAGGGTCCTTTTCCACTCGCCTATCGTAAACATCGAAAATGGTTTAAAAGCTTGTTACATCATTTAATGCAATCGAACGCGATGTTTGACGAAAAGACAACGCTAAAAAAGAGAGATAACGCCTGAAAACTCTGTTAGTATTCGGTAATTCCGAGATTTACTCGAAAATTTTACAAAACTTGCTCCCGGAAATAGCTGTTTTTTTTAAACCCTTAAAAGTTTTTGGAAAAAGTTGTCGTCATTCAGAATCTTAATAAAACTTGCAAGGTCTCTAGAGGTTTACTTTTTTGCCTTTTTTAATTTTTAGGCAAATTATGAAGTGTCAAAGTTCATACAAAATAGGAGATTTTCAGAGGTTTTTACTGGATTAGTTTTACACAAATTTAGAAATTGGTTTCTATAGAAACCTAGATAACATCCACAAGATACTGTGTTTCCAAAATATCTAATGAAAAATGTGTAATAACGTCATAATCAGTTATGAGCGGTTGTATAAAAAACAGTGAAAATATGAGTCATGATGCACCACCTTAAGTCAGTGTTCCAAGTTTTGTTTTGCAAGAGCTTTCCGAGATATAGTTGACTCTATTCCGTACAAAATAGGTAGATATACAACCTTATTTTTTTAAATGCGAAACCTGAAACACGTGTCCAGTATATTTATGTAAAGAATCAATGAACCAAATTTCATAACTGTATCATGAAAAATCGCAAAGATATAAGCTTGTTATACCAGCAAAAATACGTGGTCACCGGGCCATCAAAGCGACTGAGGGGTTGCTTTGCTTTGCATCAAGCTGTTTGCTGACAGCTAATGCCCGTTATGACCTGCCGTGACCTATGTTGTGCTTAGTGTCAGTGGTATCCAACTTGTGATCTTTTTAAATATTTTTGTGAAAAATTAACATGGTGTAAAAACTATTGGAATCGATTCAGTTACTGATTCTGAACAAACTATATTCAGGTTTCGCATAAACTAAAACTGAACTGAAGTTCAGTGTCCAACCCTAACGTACTTACTTACCTTCATAATCCAATAGTAATATTCAGTGTCTACTACTTACAAATCGTATTCTTTCACAAACCCAACTGAGCGTCCGTTTGTCACCGCAGGGATCTAGCAGAATATCAGCGTCAGGTAAATTTGCCTGACACACGCCGAGCTGGACTCCCATTTGGTGCAGCACTGAGATGAACGCACTATGAATTTTATGACTTCATTTTTAAATTTCTAAGTACTCATAAGAGTCACTCTGTATATCTTGCAATTTTTTTTTTTCTCTTTAATGTTTTCGTTATTTTATTTTTGTGTGTATTAATTATCACTAGGGAAAATTTTAATATTGTATTTTTTTTTTGTTGATTATATCGGTGTTTGCTTGGTATTGTTTATTTAGTTGTGCTTTTGTGTGCATTTTATATTGCAACGAATAAATTTTTTATCTATCTATCTATCTAAAAATAATGTGGCATAGTAGTAAGTCCACAAATGTTCTGAATTTCCCGTTTATTTATACAGTATCATGCTGCAGAACCAACAACAGTAGATTGTTTCCTTCAGTATTATTAGCTTGTATTATTAAATAATAACCTCATATTAGCAAGGAAATAATACTTCCGTTAGACTTGATTACCTTTTAATAAGACTAGGGAAATACCGGTGTTGCGGTTTTACAAGCTAAGGCATAGGTTACACAAGAACTGTGGGATTTAAGGCAGCTTTCCTTGTAGTAGGTTACGATGGGGCTGGCATGGTCTTACTGTAACCAAAGTCCCTAAATTCATAAAAGAATATAAAAATTAAAAATATGTTTTTGTAGTTTTTTTTTTTTTTTCTGTCGACGGGGAAAATCATCATTGACGAAACCCGCTCTTGGGTGGAGCGGGAGACAGTGTCAGAGTCTTACTGACTAAAAACCCCGCGCCGTTCCTTCTAGCCTTCATACCGGGGCTCTAGTTTCCTTTCGGATAACCCCGACCCCGGTAGGCTTCGACCCAGATGGGCCCCTCCTGTTGCTGACAACTCCTTGAGGCGCGCGGGAACAGTGCGCGCCGTCGACGCCTTGGCTCGGTCCGGACAATTACCGGACGATCGGACAGCGAGCTACCCATGGCTCGCCGTCCGCGAGCCAGCGTCTACGGTGGCCGGAAATCGGGATCGGAATCCCGGCGGCGGCGGCGGGGGCGCCGTTGCCTGATGCGGTCTGCCTCCTCCTTTGCTAGCATTACTGCTTCGCAGAAGGAGGCGACCGCCTGCCACTCCTCCTCGCTCCGGACCATGGCCTGAACCAAGGCCCGGCGCGAGAGGTCTCCGCCGCCGATCGCCCCCACGAGGGCACATGTTTTTGTAGTTGGCGGATGTTCTTAGAATATACATATTTTACAATTGATTAGTTATTAGTATGGCTATATTTATCTAGTTACCTTGGGGCTTAATTATAATATATTATTACTAGCTTTTGCCCGTGGCTTCGCTCGCGTTAAATACGGGGTAACACGGTTCCCCTTTCGGCTTATTTTTTCCCGACATCTTCAACAAATATCGTTAATGTACACAGAAATAAATACAAAAACTTAACAAATTATATACTAAAACCTTTCTCGAGAACCACGCTATTGAGTAGTGAAAACCGCTTGAAAATCGGTGCAGTAATTTTGAGTTTATCGCGAACATACAGACAGACAGACGCGGCGGGGGACTTTGTTTTATAATATGTACCTATTGATACAATATCGTTATATATTATTATTGATTGAAAGACGATGAAAACTCAAAAGTGTTTATTTCATTAATGTTGAAATATATAATGTAAAGTGAAAACAATATACAATATTCAGCTAATAAATATGATAAATTTCTAAAAGTGTTTAGTAGTGAGCGCATCACGTAAATGTAAAAAATCAATGTAGATAACTTTTATACATTAAAATCATGAGTTAGGCTTTGTTTCATCCCAATCGATTGACTGGATCGAAAGATATACTACATTCATAGACTCCCTTAGGCCGTACCAAATTCGCCGGATTAGCTAGATTTTTTATAAAAATAAGTTTTCAATGAAAATCATTGTTTCCCAGCAAGCTTTTATAGCGTGTATACCTATAACATTATACTCATCAAGACCACTCCAAAAAGTCAAACACAATCGGCAATAATTTTGCCTATGGGAGACTTCCTCGAAATTAATTCGAGTCAAGAAAATGTTTTAATATATTCCTACATTCTGATACAAACTATACTAGCTCGTCGTGCTGTGCCGGTGCTACTGCAGCGGCTGCAGAGAACCTCAAGTGGTGGAAATATAATAACTTTGTTGGTAGTTATATTTTCGAGCCTGTTGGGATTGAAACTCTCGGATCGTGGGACAAATTATTTAAAGAACTTTCAAAACGCCTCGTTGACACTTTTCGTGACCCAAAGGCTGGCTTTAACTTCGGTCAAAGGATAAGCATTGCCATTCAGCGTGGCAATGCCGCCAGTCTTTTGGGTACATTACCAGTCGACAGCGATGCGGAGGAATTTTTCGACGCCCTACTTTAAATTGCCATTTATTTTTTATTTTTTTAGTTCTTTAGGGCTTTTATTTTTTAAGTTAGTTTTAATTAAGTTAAGTTAAATTAATTGAAGGTTTGTTTTTGGTAAATAAATTCAACCATACTGGTCATTTCAAACTTTTATTTGCTAATACAACACTGAACACTGGTTTTCTTGCGGAGACTTTATTTTTGTTCAATTATGTGAATGTGATCCCAGCCTTATACTTTGCTTAACCATTTCCTACAAATTATGTACCACAGTGAAAAGTATACGTCACGGTGGAACGGTAATGTAAACTATAGTGTATTTTTAACCGACTTCGAAAAGGAGGAGGTTCTATGTTCGGCTGAATGTATGGTTTTTTTTTTGTATGTATGTTCACCGATATTTCGGACAATTGTGGACCGATTTTGAATTTTTTTTTTTTTTGAAAGGTTATGCTTCTAAGTTGGTCCCATAGAAATATTGTTATGATCTGATCATGAACTTCGAAGATATGGAACAGAACTCCTCATAGAATCATAGAATTGTCGTAACAAGGAAAATTGATTTGTTTATTCGTGTAGTCGATGACTGGCTGAAAGCAAAGGGGAAGGGGAAAGGGGGAGGGGGTTAATTCATGTAATATAACCGTATTTGGGATTATAAGAATCGTTGTGAGATGCACTCTGGCTATAGGGTAATTTATGTTTAGCTGAAGGGTAGGTACTTTTTAGTGGTGCTACCATAACTAAAAAGTGAAAAATAAAAAACTTTTTACAAAAAAAATTAAACCGACTTCAAAAAGTACAAAATAACGTTAATTTCAGAAGTCGGTGTTAAATAACGAAGAGACAAGATTAGGTATCTATTATAGAAACACCGACTTCCGAAATTAAAGTTATTTTGTACTTTTTGAAGTCGGTTTAATTTTTTTTGTAAAAAGTTTTAATATAAGAAGAAATATAGAAAAATATTTATTTGCGACTCGCACAAGATAAAACAACTGCAATAAATCTTAATATAATTGTTATCCTTACTAATATAAATATATATTTTAATATTATAAAAGCGAAAGTGAGATTGTTTGTTTATTTGTTACGTCTTCACGCCTAAATGGCAAAACCGATTTTGATGAATTTTGGTACAAAGATAGTTGGGACCCTAGAGACGGACATAGGCTAATTAAAAAAAAAAAGTGAGAGAAGGGGAAGAAAGAGTAAAGTATATTAATAAACGCGGGCGAAGCCGCGGGTAAAAGCTAGTATATTATACAATCAACACTTTTACATCTTCTACACTACAATAATAAAGGGATTAGACGTGAAGACGTAACAAACAAACAAACAAACTCACTTTCGCTTTTATAATATTAGTAAGGATTAAAAAAAGGTACCATTTTTTTCTCAATTTCAAATTTTCTTAAAAAATAGTTCCGCTAAGCTCGATAGATGGCGTTGGCATCGAGTTAGATCTCGCTATGGTTTCGTTACCGCGGAAAACATAAGAATGGCGGGCTGCGGATGCCATGGCAAACAAACAAACATACAAAATATTTTTGGTAGAGCAAAACCTGATGGTGAAAACCTAGGGAAGACTGCTCCGAGATTATCTTAGAATAAATTCAGTAATTTTCGCGAAGTTGTCCAAAACGATGTTCCTATATTGTCAAGCAGCGCCATCTGTCGGTATATAATGGAACTTGTTTCTTCCATATTTATAATCAGAGTACATATTATTGTGGAAGCGGGCTTGCGGACGGCTAGCAATGGGTAGCTCGCTGTCCAACCATCTGATAACCGATTTAGGCTTGGTCTAGCCCAAGCCTAAATCGTCTACAGCGCGTAGTGTTCCACGCGCGCCTCAAGGAGATGTCAGCAACGGCAGGGGCCTAGCTGGGTCGAAGCCTACTGAGGTCATGGGTTCGCTTCTGAAAGGAAAACCAGGCTCTGGAATAAAAGACAATGGAGGAACTAGGAGTGAGTTTAGCCAATAAAAGTCTGACACGACCTCTCGCTGCGCCCAAGGGCGGGAGATGTTATTGGATGACTTTCCCACCGAAAAAAATTATATCTTATCAATTTTCTTTGGCAAAGTTATTATCATCTGTCAAGATACATTATTGATAATCTACTAGCTTTTGCCCGCCTTAGTCACTCAGGCATTAAGCTTTCTATCGGTAAAAAAATTTAGCAATCGGACCAGTACTTTCAGAGATTACCTCCTACATACAAACGTCCTTCGTTGCCTTTCGTACCGGGGGCTAAGCTACCTTTCGGAGCTAACCCTGACCCCAGTAGGCTTCGACCCAGCTAGGCCCCTGCCGTTGCTGACAGCTCCTTGAGGCGCGCGGGTACAGTGCGGGCCGTCGACGACTTGGGCTCGGTCCGGACAGTTACCGAACGGTCGGACAGCGAGCCACTCATTGCTCGCCAATCGCAAGCCCGCGCCTACGGTGGCCGGAAATCGGGATCGGAATTCCGGCGGCTGCGAGAGCGCCGTTGCCTGATACGGTTGGCCTCCACCTTTGCTAGCATTACTGCTTCGCAGAAGGAGGCGACCGCCTGCCATTCCCCTCACTCTGGACCATGGTCCGTACCAAGACCGTCCGGTGACTCCGGACAGTAACCGGACGGTCTTGGTGGTCAGCGTACTAACCATTGCTCGCCAACCGCAAGCCCGCGCCTACGGTGACCGGAAATCGGGATCGGAATCCCGGCGGCGGCTGGGGTTAGGTGTCATCCAGAAAAGCTTCGCCGAATATTCTGTATCTCCTACACTCAAAAAAATTTATCCAATTTATATCCGTACTGAAATGTTAGATTAATCAACTTCCCTAATAACATTACTACGACATACCACAAAATAAAGCACTTATTTGGGCAGAACTGCCTGACATTTGTCAAATGACTCGTGTAAGCGATTGTAGCCAACTACCCTCCTCACTCGAGAACTATGCTCACGGGGTAATGGCCTGCTAATGTCTTTATACTATAATGGATATAGAAATAAAAAGATATATAATGTTGAGCATTAGGATACATAATTGTAGTCGTAAGTTTTTATGAAAATACTAACTTTTGCCCGTAGCTTCGCCCGCGTACATATAATATAATAATAATATTTCACTACTATCACACACGGCCGTCTAGTCCCAAGCTAAGCAGAGCTTGTGTTATAGGTACTAGACAACTGATAAACATACTTATATATTTCTAAATACATACATATTACAGATAAATTACACCCAGACACAGAACAAATGATTATGCCCATCACACAAACATTTGTTCTGGGTGGGAATTGAACCCAAGACCTCCGGCATATCAGTCAGGGTCACTAACCACTAGACCAACAAGAGTCAAAATGAAAAAAAAAACAAAAAAAAAATAGCTTAGCAGTTTTCTATCGGTGAAAAAATTTTAACAATCGGATCAGTGCTTTTAGAGAGCTTTTATCTCCTACAAACAAAAAAACAAACTTTGCCTCTTTATAATAATTAACTAGCTTTTGCCCGCGACTTCGCCCGCGTAAAATATAGCCTACTAGCTTTCCGCCCGCGGCTTCGCCGGCGTGGACTACAGTTTATATCGCGCGGGCAGAGACCCGTGCTCAGCAGTGGAATTATAGGTAGCCTATGTGTTATTCCAGTGTCTCTTCTACCTACCTACCAAATTTGATCTAAATCCGTTCAGTAGTTTTTGCGTGAAAGCGTAACAGACAGACAGACAGAGTTACTTTCGCATTTATATTGGTTTATTCTTGAGTGACATAGGCTATATATGTCAGTCAAGAATAAACCAGCTTTCTGAAAAGGCTTCAGCACCGTAGACAACATACATTATGTACTCTAAGGATAATTTTTTACTTTCCCGCAGACAAAGCCGCTGGCAGATACTAGTAAAGTACAAAACACAAACAAGCAATATTCAGGTGAACAGGTTCAGCCATTAACGCCCGCCCAAGTTCCACAGTTTGAAAGAAAACAATATTCTACGAGCACTTTATATGGCTGACAGTTACACCGAACTGATGCACAGAATGTGACAGTGAAAAATAAATGTACATAAAATTATGAGGTACCAGCTTTTGAGAGCAGTGGTGGCTAAAGCGCAGGCCACACCGCCAGCTAGCGGACGGGCAGGCTAGGCGGGTGGGCGAAGCGAACGAAGGAAACTATACAAACTACGCGAAATATTGGCGAGCTAAACTATGGGGTTCACACCGAAAACTACGGACAGACGAGCGACTTTCGTCGATATATGACATATTCATCGTTCACAAACTAAACACTACACTAGTACACTGCTATTCGAAAGACGAGCGTAGACTAGTCTACTCGAAACGGGGAGGACGGGCGAACGAACCGGGCGCGCCACCTCGAGCACGGGTCTCTGCCCGCGCGATATAAACTGTACTCCACGCGGGCGAAGCCGCGGGCGGAAAGCTAGTATGTCATATATCGACGACAGTCGCTCGTCTGTCCGTAGTTTTCGGTGTGAACCCCATAGTTTAGCTCGCCAATATTTCGCGTAGTTTGTATAGTTTCCTTCGTTCGCTTCGCCCACCCGCCTAGCCCGCCCGCCCGCTAGCTGGCGGTGTTATTTTGTGTTTAGGTGATTTTGGCTCCGGTACGTATAGACCAATAACTAATCACTAGTTCTTGACGTATACTTATTTACGTTTCTGTGTAACTAAATAAAAGCTTGTAAAAACTGGTCAAAATCTTCATCTTATTTATTGAAGCGCCTACAAAAAATAACATAGCAAAGAAACTCACGTACGGGAATGCAGCACTATAAATTACTAAGGCGCGATCAGTAGCATGCAATACTTCTCTCTTTGAACCAATATCAATGCTTTCAAACGATTCTATCGCGTGCACGTTTCTCTGATAACTATCGGTTACTTAAGTGAAAACGAAGCTTAGATTTAACGTACATTATGTGTATGTATGTGTTCTCTCGATAAAATACTGCTTCATGTCTAAGAAGATATTTTTAGAGATTAGTCCATAAGAAAATGTATAATGGATCAGAATGTTGGGCTGTGAAAAAAGACGAATGAAAATATTGCATGTAGCGGAGATGAGAATATTGTGATTGAGGAATCCTATCCCGCATCAAAAACACAAAGTTACTTTTTGATATCAATAATATTAAAAAAATAGTCAACAATTCGATTGAGTTCATTATAATAATAGGCGATGATATCATCCCACATGATTAGAATCTTGTGAAGGCTGAGAAAGAGAAGCATACAAGTTACATTTCGACTTAGCAGACGAGGTTGTCGACATGTGGAATCACAGACTTGGCTGTCATTGTGCCGATTGTCGTGGCAGTCAATGGCTTGATGGCCAAAAGCTTCGACGATCATCTGTCGAAGCTTTTAAGCTATAAAACCTTCCTATGAAAAAACGATTTTCATTAAAAGCTTGTTTTTAATATTTTTAAATGATTTTGTCAAAAAAAATATATATATTTAAAAATGTAATTTATATGTTTAAGAAATGAATAAAGGAATTAATAATAATTTAGTATAGGTACAAAGTTCCTGAAACACAAATAAAAATAACTCTTGAAAATACAAAGACCTACGGTGTAACATTTAAGCTTCGCCAAGTTCAAACGACATATTCACATTAAAATTTATGACTGAACTTTAAATAGTTACGGCCAGCGATGCAATATAAGTTTCATTGTTCTTAACAACTTGTCGGTTAATGGCTGCCTGCATTATGCTGTAAATATTACGCAAGAAATATGGCGGGGAGGCGGCCATCTTTTTTGTTTGGCGCCAAAAGTTGGTGCATGTTTCTTTCGTGTCATTTGTTTGAAAACGGAATGAAGAATGTTGAGACGGCTTTAAGCAGTTTTGAGTGTGTCGATACGTTTTTTTTTTTTTTTGTAACTTTTTTTATAATGGATAGGCTCACTTTTGCGATGATGTGGCCGACGACGGAACACGCTTGCCTAGAAGCAATCTATTCACTCTTGACTTAGAGACCCCTAGGTTATAGCTAGGAAACACAGACTCCGGGAAGGAATTCCACTCTTTAGCTGTACGCATGATAAATGTGTTCCCAAAACGCTTTGTACGTATGGGTGGGATGTCCACCATGTACCGGTGGCGCAACGCCGTACGTCTTGTGGTCCGATGATGGAACGAACCTGGCGGAATTAAATTGTGTAAAAACATTTTGATACAAGTGGAGAACGTTTGTCATAGCAACCAAAGCGGTATTCACTCGAGCCATAGGCGAGGGTGTTATAGAACCGAGGACAGCATTGACAAATTTCTACGTATATCAAACGACGTTTTTCAATACATAAATAAAAAAATAAAAACCCGTTTACCTGCTGCCGTGATTAACATCGAGCACAAAAGATATAATTATATAGAAGCTATTTTAAAACATTTATTTTATTCTGTTCTTAGTAAGTATTTTTTTTTTACAGTGCCAGTGGCCACAGAAAAAAATCACCAGTGAAAATTTCAATTGTCTAATTATTACGTTTCATGAGATACAAGTGACAGACCCCAAGACGCCGACGGCGCGCACTATTCCCGCGCGCCTCAAGGAGTTGTCAGCAATAGCATAGGCCCAGCTGGGTCAAAGCCTACTGGGGCCAGGGTTATCCGAAAGAGTGCTCGAACCCCGGTATGAAGGCTAGAAGGAACGGGGTGGGTTTTTAGTCAGTAAGAGTCTGACACTATCTCCCGCTCCACCCAAGAGCTTTTGTTGTCATTGGATGTTTTTTGCCCACCAAAAAAAAAGTCTGGTGACAGACAGACAACAGTGGAGTTTTAGCAATAGGGTCTCGTTTTTACCCTTTGGGTACGGAACGATAAAAAATAACACAAAATGGTCTAAAAACCCACATTTCCTCTTCCTCAATCTCAGCAAAAAAGGTTAACGTCAGCATACAGCTAAAAAGCAAAATTCTATTGCTACAAACACAAACCACATTTGGAAGCCCACATCCATATTTTAAAAAGTCCGAATACAAGTCCGTTGTGTCTTGCCATGAATAGTATTTCGCTTAGAATTCAGCTCTTAAAGAAATTCTCGTATCTCCACTAATGTGTCGGATTAAGAGATGAGCGGGAGCGATTTTGTAAACTTTCTTATCCTGTTATGAGGATTACAGGAGCTAATCGAGAGTTTTATAATAAGCAAAAGTCATCATCATCATTTCAGCTGACAGACGTCCACTGTTGGACATAGGCCTCCCCCAAGTGTCGCCACAATGATCGATCCTGTGCGTCCTGCATAGGCAAAAGTGATCCACTGCAATAAATAGAATCAAACAAGTTTTTAATGTATGTAAATCCTTTTTTCATAGCAATCTTTTATAGCTCGGTATATACCTATATAATTAATACTCGTCAAGACGAATCATACGAGCCCAAACTCGATGGGGTTGTGTCGTTTAACTACCAAGCTTCTATAGCCAACTTCCGGTTCCATCATCAGATCAGCTCCATGTCATAATAATTTTGCATTGTCATCTAATTTACACATGCATGCCGATTGAGCTGAAATTTTTTCAGCTCAATCGGTAACCGGGAAGTGGGTCAAATTTAATTTGCAAGATTTGATTACAGACAAACATCGGGACAGGTGAAACTAAATAAAAGCTTGTAAAAAATACAATATTAGTTTTAGTACTACGCGAAACCCGAAACATGTATCTATAGAAGGCGCCATATCATCGTGGAATAAAGTACACTGACCTTTTTCTAATATCTCTGCTTAGGTACCCGAAAAACAAACAACGAACTGCTTTTCATTACTAGATCATGTAAAGGATCACAATACATGTCGACTCAAGACAGCGTTGTCTTAATACATGTACAGGGTTTTTTGTAAAACACTAGCAATCTCTCCGGACTATGTTACTAACAACAACTTTTGTTCTATGACTTTTTACAAAACATAATACATTTACCAAAAACAAACCTTCAAGATTTCGGTGTTCTATCTAACACATTTCAACTCTGTGTTTTGCCGTACCTATCTACGCCTCCTGCACACTGTTCTCGTAGTAATAGTAAGCAGGCTTCTGAAACATTGTCATCACACCTACCTAGCAAGCATTTGCACCATTTTCAAGTACTTATCACACTAGAAAATTGATACGCCAGCATAGACTTGGTAACGTTTAGAACGTTCAATTTAAATATTTTTATTTTTGTATGAAAATCTGATGAACTAAAATATGATAAATTGTTAGTGGCCCTGACTGCTATACCGGAGGCCGTAGGTTCGATTTCCACCCAGGACAAATATTTATGTGATGAGCATGATCATTTGTTCTGTGTCGGGGTGTAATTCATCTATAATATGTATGTATTTAGAAATTTATATCAGTATGTTTATCAGCTATCTAGTACTCATAACGCAAGCTCTGCTTAGCTTGGGACTAGACGGCGTTGTGTCAAAGTTGTGGAATATTATTACTTATTACTAATTCTCCTCTGAAATATCTTCATTATCATCATGCAAAAAGATTTATTCTCGACAATACCATTTAGACTCTAAAACACCTGAAAACCCTCAATTTGTCACTTATAAATTAAAGTCTACGAAAACAGCCTCCACGTCGACAAAGTCGTTAGGGTCATCAAAATAACTTATGTGTAACATAAATCGCTTGGAATTCAAGGCTTGCACGCTTCCCGCCCTAACTCAAGTCAGTGACAGGAAGTGAGTGTCGGAAAAATGGCCGCGTTTCCGGCGCCGTAATGGTGGCTTGCTCACTACTCGGGCCGGTCCGGGAATTGGCAATAGTCATGTTTTACCTTCACTATGTTTACTTTGTGGCTAGACCAGGAGAAACCAGGTAATTTTGTTAAGGTAAGAGTAATATAAATTAAAAATTAAAAACGGATATCCGCAGAGGAGCCAAGGGTACCGACATAGCACGAAGAATCGCCAAACTTAAGTAGCAATGGGCGGGGCACATTGCTCGCATAACAGATGGCCGTTGGGGCCGAAAGGTTCTGGAATGGCGACCACGTACTGGAAGACGTAGCGTTGGAAGGCCTCCTACAAGGTGGGTCGATGACCTGGTAAGGATTGCGGGAATCCGATGGATGCGAGACGCACAAGACGGTTAATTGTGGCGGCACTTGGGGGCGGCCTATGTCCAACAGTGGACGACTTTCGGCTGAAATAATGATGATGATGAAAATTTCAAAAAAACCGGCAAGTGCGAGTCGGACTCAAAAGGGTTCCGCATATATACAACACCAGCTTTTGCCAACGGCTTCGCTTGCATATACAACGTGTAACGGTAAATGCGCAAAACCTCAGATACCCCTAATTCGATTGACCTTAATTACGTGAGAAAAAAAAATCAAAGGTTTTAAGAGCAGTTTTAGTTTGTTTAAAATTCATATCTGCATTGGAATAAGAACTTTTATTATCCCGTGTATGAGAAAATTTGATTGGATTACAACTATTTGTGTTAGTTTACTCATTTCAGCGGGTTTGCGCACGTAATGGCTCGACCTATTCATAAATAGGACAGGTCGAAGTCTTTAATGAAGATTTTTTTGATAAATTATTTGATACGGCTCGTTATTATGATCAAACTAATTTCAGGTTTTGCGCATTTAACGTTACACCTTGTATAAAATATGGCCTATGTCACTCAGGAATAAAGCAGCTTTCTATCGGTGATACAAATTGCGAAAGCGAAAGTGAGTTTGTTTGTTACGTCTTCACGCCTAAATGACAAAACCGATTTTGATGAAACTTGGTACACGGATAGACCATGTCCTGGAATAGGACATAGGATACTTTTTGTCCCGGAGGTATGTTCCCTTAGGATAATTTTCTACTATCACGCGGGCGAAGCCGCTGGGAGCAGCTAGTAAAAAAATTAACACTTACCTTCGAGACTGGTTGTTGTAAGTCCACACATAAAGCCCATGATTATGAATCTTATTTATTTGACACATTTGTTATAAACGAGGAATCTGATATGTGTAACTGGGAGCTTACCATGACCTCTTATGAAAACGTTCAATTCCCGGTGAGTCATTATCTACTTTTTTAGGCCTGCAACTGAATCGCTAAAAATCGTACTTATCATTACAGTTTTAAAGGTGAACGACTTTTGTCATAGAGATTTACTACTTTAAAGCAGGTCGCTTTAACGAATAATAATAATTATTATTATAATAATATGAGCTGAAAAATGAACACTTCCGTAATAACAATATTTCACAACTGTCAAACAACGCCTTTTAGTCCCAAACTAAGCAGAGCTTGTGCTATGAGTCCTGGACAACTGATAAACATACGCACCCTTAGAATTATAGTGACCTATTCCAAAAATGTAAATTTTTGGGAAACGTTAAATAAAGTTTTATACACGTAAGTTTTTTTTGTAAATGAAGGTTATTACGATGAAATTTCATACATCTTATACAAATAATAGTTGAATTTGTTTCTTAACTTAGTTGTCTACATGTATTATGATGTTAATTAAAAAAAAGAGAAAAAAAAAGAAAAAAAAAAGAAAAGTTGAAAGGAAATCTTTTGTCTTGGTATGGTCATGTGAAAAGGAGGGACGAAACGCATGTTGCTAAAAAAGTTATGAGTTTACATGTGGATGGACGGCGGGGGAGAGGGAGGCCAAAGGAAAGATGGATGGATTGTGTGAGAAGTGATATGAAAGAAAAGGGAGTTAGTGTTAGCGTGACGAGTGACAGGACAGAATGGAAGAAAAAAACGTGTTGCGCCGACCCCAAATAAAACGGGACAAGGGCAGGAAGATGATGATTATGATGAATTCTAAAGGTGCGGTTATCTACTTATATATTTCTAAATACATACATATTAAGAATAAGAATATAAGAATAATTTATTATTACAGAAGATACATTTAAAAAGTTTGCTTCCTGGAACTATGTAAACTACCGACATCCTGACTCTGCCTTCTCTTTATGTCTTAGAATGCATTTTGTATGTTCGTAAAAACTTAGGACTCTTTAAAATTAGAAGCGATATTCACAACAAAAATACGCGTAGTAAACACGAAATTGTATTACCCAAATGGAGATTAGCTAAGACCAGCAAGTCATTCCTAGTAAACAGCATACGCTTTTACAACAAGCTGCCAAAGGTGGTAACTGAACTTAGTGAGGGAAAGTTCAAAACTAAGCGTGTCCTAACTAAAAAAGCATATTACAAGGTTAAAGATTATGTCGAAGACACGCTTGTTTGGCAATGACTGCCTCTGCACATGTGGCCCCCTGGTAAATCATTAATATTGTGTCTATTGACTGCTCCACCTTTGTTTTAATTTATATATATTTATTTTTCCTTTTTTTAACGCATTGCTTTTGCAATATTTTATTTTTTTATTTTTATTATTTAGACTTCAACTGCATTAAATTTATTAGTAATTTATTATGTTAACAGTTGTAATTATTTAAAATTTTCCTGCTTTTTTATGTAGCCTCTTTTTGGAATGTGAATGTGAGAACACTGTATAATCCACAAACACTTAGATAACTTTCTATTACGACTTACTTTTTTATTTTATTATGATTAATTTTGTGCTTTTGTGTAAAGTGTTGACTGGTCTACACTGTTCTTACATAAATCAATGAATATTGTAATAAACACATTTGTTAAAAGAGTAACCATGGAGTTTCTTGCCGGTTCTTCTCCATAGGAAACGACCAATTTGGAACCGTGCACTAGCTTCTGACGTTTTATAAGTGCCCATGTAGGCCTATGTGAAATAAAATATTTTGACTTTGACTTTGACTTTGACTTGACCGAATATGTGTGTAATGGTGTTAAAATAAGTGTTTCGAAATTAACATAGTGTGTCTGTATGTTATAAACGTAAATGTGAGTGAATATAAATTACATATGTATATTCAAACCTATTGTGTTAGAATATAAATATGTAATTATGAATGTATGAACCAACAATAATGTGCTCCTTGAGTTTACAACTTAGGCTTATAAATTATCTGTTGTGTCAAAATATATAAATAAATTTCACCCAGACACAGAACAAATGACCCTACTCATTACACAAACATCCTGAATGGGCATCGATATCCCACAACCACCGACATAGCAGTTAAGGGAGTTACGGCGGAGATCCCTCGCGCCGGGCCCTGGTTCAGGCCATGGTCCGGAGCGAGGAGGAGTGGCAGGCGGTTGCCTCCTTCTGCGAAGCAGTAATGCTAGCTAAGGAGGAGGAAACGGCGCCCTCGCCGCCTCTGCCGGGATTCCAAGCCCGATTTCCAGCCACCGTAGATGCGGGCTCGCGGACGGCGAGCCATGGGTAGCTCGCTGTCCGATCGTCCGGTACCTGTCCGGACCGAGCCCAAGACGTCGACGGCGCGCACTGTTCCCGCGCACCTCAAGGAGTTGTCAGCAACAGGAGGGATCCAGCTGGGTCGAAGCCTACTGGGGCCAGGGTTATCCGAAAGGAAGCTCGTGCCCCGGTATGAAGGGGCTAGAAGGAATGGGGTGTGTTTTTAGTCAGTAAGAGTCTGACACTATGTCACGCTCCACCCAAGAGCGGGGGTTGTCATAAGATGATTTTCCTCATCGAAAAAAAAAGTTAAGGCAATTAACTCTAAATTAACAAGCCAGTCAATATTGTTTCTGCGTATTTATTTTTTCTCCATTAGATCCCCTTTACTTTCTTTTTCCATTCATTCTCTCTGCTTACAAAAACCCTACATTCGTAGTAGTCAGAAGAACACAAGAATGACAATATCATCCATACAGTTTGCATTTGGTCTCCACTTTAATTAGGGCCCCGTTTGCACACAAACGAATAACTCGGCTCACGAATTGGGGAGACCGGTTTAAAATGAATACGTTGCCGGGGACACTGGGAATGAGGGTGTTCTAAAATTATGTTCACCAGGTGGCAGCACTGAGGCGTAAGGTCCAGGCTTCTGTCAAAACGCTTATTAATGACATTAACGTTAACGTCAACGTCTAACGTCATGTATACGTTTTCAAAAGAAAAGACCTGACGGCTAGGTGGCGCCAACTGGTGTTGTGAATTTTCCTGAACACCCTCATTACTCCTGTATCGTGAATGCGTTCATGTTGTCACATACACAAGACACTTAGAGACGAAACAACTGTCTGCATGCCATTCAAATATTTGTTCAATTTTTTTTTTATTAACACTTAGTTTCGCGTTTGACCACCGTCTCACCTGATGGTAAGCGATCATGTGGTCGACGATGGAGCACGCTTGCGTAGAAGTAACTTATTCACTCTTGACTTAAAGACCCCTAAGTTGTAGAAAAGGAAACACAGAATCCGGTAGGGATTTCCACTTCTTGGCTGTACGCGCAAAAAATGTGTTCACAAAACGCTTTGTGCGTATGGGTGGGATGTCTACCATGCACCGGTGACGTATCGCCGTATGTCTGGTAGTCCGATGATGGAACGGGCTTGGCGGAATAAGCAATTCCGACGCACACTCCCCGAAATGCAACCGGTAAAAAATCAACAGGCTGGCAACTCGGCGCGGATGCTCAAAACTTTGAAGCCTCGACTTGACAAGTGGACAGTGAAAAAGCCAAAGCAGTAAAGGCCTCATAAGCCCTCTTGCTCCAGCCTAGAACGTAAGATGACACTAGGCGATTCCCCACCCCAAAAGAAGTATAGAAATATTTCTACTCATCAATTTGTGTGCCGACATGACAAGCAGTGGTGGCCGAGTAGTAACGACCCAGCCAGACACATTACTTTGTGTAATTTATTACATCACCACTGCTCTTCAAACGGTGAAGGAAAACATCGTGAGGAAACTAGCATGTCCTAGAACCAAAAATTGGAAGACATGTGACCGTGGGCTGGCGAGGTGGATTAAGGCCCATTCCCTCTCCTAGAAAGGAGGCCTGACTCCCAGCCGTGGGAACATTATAAGGCTGACTATGCATCAATTTGTGTACCGAGTCAGACAAACGTCAAAGAGTAAAGAAGAATGGAAACGACTCGTCGGGTTTCGTAAGTGCGTCGTTGCTTTGTGACGCACGGTCAAGTTCTGCTCACTACCCTCGTTGTACCCTGCTCATACCCTCGCCTTCTCCCTTATGCAAGAGAATATTTATCAACTTTTCTATCTTATCACTAACTAGCTTTTATCCACGGCTTTGCATGCATGTACATACTGGAATAAAACAGCTTTCTATCGGTGAAAACATTTTAGCAATCGGACCAGAACTTTCAGAGATTACCTTCTAAAAACAAAAAAATAAAATAACAAACTTTACCTCTTTATATTACTAGCTATTGCTCACGGCTTTGCATGCTTACATAAAATATAGCCTATGTCACTCAAGAATAAAGCAGTTTTCTATCGGTGAAAACATTTTAGCAATCTGACCAGTACCCCTAGCCAAGTTGCTAATCTGCAATAGTTAACGCTAGTAGAAAGCTGCAATTATACGAGAATGACGCGCTCTCAACGCTCAGTCACGTGGCCAGAACAAAATAAATGGCGACAAGGTCAACTGGAAGCGTTCGACGCAAGCAAAACGGTTCTAACTTGGCTAGGGGGGCTGAACTTTCAGAGATTACCTGCCACCTACAAACAAAAAAAATTATAAAGGACAGGAAGTTGTTACAAGCATAATTTAAGCACTGACAGTTTACGTCATGGACTTCGGTAATATTATTTTTTAAGAAATCCTAACAGTAGATATCAAACTATGTGGGTATCGACACACTACGTTGATAATGCATCAGTGTTGGTATCTAAGCTTGTACACACAAACCCCCTTGTGACACAATCAAGACTAATCAAGAATGTTATTTGTTTATCCTAAATTAATCCTTGATAAATAATATTTGTTTTGCAAATAGGTTTTTTTTTTTAACCACTTTTACACGTAAATTTCAGTTTAAACCTTTTTCTTGAGAAAAAACACCGAAAAAAACTCAGGGGTCAAAGTCTCTTTTAATTCATGAATCCCCAAGCGACCACCGGTGGCCGCGCATCTATTGTCTTACTATTGTGTCTCTAATTGACGGTATCTGAAGGGAGTGCTTACAGCAAACATGTAATGGTCAATCATGCAGATTAGTGTCTGTCGTGTCTGAGATGGTCTTTTGAGGAAAGAACCACACAGATTTGAGTGGACCCGTCCTGTCAGTGCAAGCATTTGTCAGTATTCGTATGGCTCAACTTAGGAATACTAAGGAGCTCAACGATTTGACGAACAATGCTTTGGTGGCTGTAGAGGCCACACATATATTGCTGACTTGCATACCTACTGGCACTGGCATGGTAGCATAATAATACCATTTAAGGTTTATGTTATGTAAGCATACGATTCATATTCGAAACTTCGAAACAAGATTGATTTGACGTGCGGACGTAATTTTTATAAATAATGTTAAAATATCACGCTTCTCTTAATACATTATACAACATTATTTTTAGTTTATGCGATACCTGAATATAGTTCTTTTCTTTTTTTTTTCTTTTTTACAACTATCACACAACGTCGTCTAGTCCCAAGCTAAACAGAGCTTGTGTTATGAGTACTAGACAGCTGATAAACATACTTATATGTTTCTAAAAACATACATATTATAGATAAATTACATCCAGACAGAGAACAAATGATCATGCTCATCACATAAACATTTGTCCTGGGGTGGAATCGAACCCACGACCTCCGGCTTAGCGGCTAGGGCCACTAACCACTAGACCAACAGGCCAGTCAAGTTAGTTCAGAATCAGTAACTGAATTACTAAGACTCCACTGTACGTCTGTCTGTCACCAGACTGTATCTTATGAACTGTGATAGCTAGATATTTGAAATTTTCAAACTAAAAATCTGATAAATTAAATATTTTGGTAAGTAGGGCTTCCATTCAACAAACGTGCCTATTTTTCCGTTTTTGCTTGATATCTACACTAATATAATAAAGAGGTAAAGTTTGTATTTTTGTTTGTAGGAGGTAATTTCTAGAAGTACTGGTCCGATTGCTAAAATGTTTTCAGCGATAGAAAGCTGCTTTATTTCTGAGTGACATCCTTACTTCCTTACTAATATTATAAAAGCGAAAGTGAGTTTGTTTGTTTGTATGTTACGTCTTCACGCCTAAATGGCAAAACCGATTTTGATGAAACTTGGTACACGGATAGACTACGTCCTAGAATAGGACATAGGATACTTTTATCCCGGAAGAAAGTTCCCTTAGGATAATTTTGTGCTATCACGCGGGCGAAGCCGCTGGGGGCAGCTAGTCACTAACAGTTATAATGAAGTGTCTAATAGATACGGAACCTTTAGTAGAAATCTGAACATGAACTGTTTGCGGTACATTTAGACATCTCGCACAGTTTAATCTAGACTGCGGTGTAATTACGGACATTGTTAATGAGGATACGCTAGTTCAGTAAAGAAAAGCATAGCAAGAGGTCCCTTCCCGATCTGCTGGACTGTTGGCTGACTGGCCTGTTGGTCTAGTGGTTAGTGATCCTGACTACTATGCCGCAGGTCGTGGGTTCGATTCCCACCCAGGACAAATGTTTGTATGATGAGCATGATTTGTTCTGTGTCTGGGTGTAATTTATCTATAATATGTATGTATTTAGAAATATATAAGTATGTTTATCAGTTGTCTAGTACCCATAACAGCTCTGCTTAGCTTGGGACTAGATGGCGTTGTGTGAGAGTTGTGGAATATTATTATTGTTTTTTTTTACGGTGGGCAAAAATCATCCAAAAACAACCACCGCTCCTGGGTGGAGCGGGAGATAGTGTCAGACTCTTACTTACTAAAAACCCACCCCGCTCCCTCTAGCCTCCCTAAACCGGGGTTTCATACCAGGGCTCGAGTTTCCTTTCGGATAACCCTGGCCCCAGTAGGCTTCGACCCAGCTGGACCCCTCCTGTTGCTGACAATTCCTTGAGGCGCGCGGGAACAGTGCGCGCCGTCGACATCTTGGTCCGGACAGTTACCGGACGGTCGGACAGCGAGCTACCCATGGCTAGCCGTCCGCGAGTCCGCGTCTACGGTGGCCGGAAACCGGGATCGAAATTCCGGCGCCCCAACCCCTTGATTGTCAACGCGAGCATGGTTAAAAAGCTTGTTATTTCATCCAATACAAACTTCTACACTAATATAATAAAGAGATAAAGTTCGTTTATTTTTGTTTGTATGAGGTAAGTAATCTCTGGAAATACTGGTCCGATTGCTAAAATTTTTTCACCGTTAGAAAGCTGCTTTATTCCTGAGTGACATAGATTATATTTTATGTACGCGGGTGAAGCTGCGGGCAAAAGCTAGTGTTTGATGAAGATGCAACGTCAATATAAAATTATTTCAATGTTGTAGTAATTAAATTGCTTTCTGCACTTCCGGACTTACTTAACGTATTTTTTCTTTTAAATCACCAAATTACTTCTCGAAAAGGATGCTGTCGTCCTTTTTTAAAGGTGGGTAATCATAGAATCCTTCCGCCTTGAGTATAGCGAGGGGAGATGTCAGATGTTTACTAACTAAAACACACTTTGTGTTGCTTCAGTTTCTTTTGGGTTCCTGGGCCTCTAGCTGTTGCCTTTTCTGGCATCTGACCACTTATAGCATGCTGAATATTATTATCATATATATTATGTATCTCATATCATTTATTTATTTTATTTATTTATTTTATTCTTCATGCACAAAAGAGTACAAAGGCGGACTTAATGCCTTAAGAATGTCCTTCTCCACTCGCTTATCGTAAACATCGAAAATGGTTTAAAAGCTTGTTACTTCATTTAATGCGTTCCAACGCGATGTTTGACGAAAAGGCAACGCAAAAAAAGAGAGATAACGCCTGGAAACTCTGTTAGTATTCGGATATTCCGTGATTTACTCGAAAATTTCACAAAACTTGCTCCAGGAAATAGCTGTTTTTTTTTTTTAAACCCTTAAACGTTTTTGGAAAAAATTGTCGTCATTTAGAATCTTAATAAAATTTGCAAGGTCTCTAGAGAATTACTTTTTAACTTTTTTAATTTTTAGGCAAATTATGAAGTGTCAAAGTTCATACAAAATAGGACATTTTCAGAGATTTTTACTGGATTAGTTTTACACAAATTTAGAAATTGGCTTCTTTAGAAACCTAGATAATATCCACAAGATACTGTGTTTCCAAAATATCTAATGAAAAATGTGCAATAACGTCATAATCAGTTATGAGCGGTTGTATGAAAAACAGTGAAAATGTGAGTCATGATGCACCACCTTAAGGTATTCTCTACCAGTCAACGATTGGGTGATGCAGAGACAAATAAATCATATTTTGCTAAAGAATGAAAGTCTACACTAATATTATAAAGAGGTAACAGTTTGTTTTTTTGTGTGTAAGAGGTAATCTCTTGAAGTACTGGGCCGATAGCTAAAACTTTTTCACCGATAGAAAACTGCTATACTCCTGAGTGACATAGGCTATATTTAATGTACACGGGTGAAACCGCGGGCAAAAGCTAGTTATTTGTAAAGTCACATCCACTGTAAACTCCGCATCATCCGCATCGCATGTAATTTATCAAAGTCAGGGCAAAGCGTCGTAGCGTTAATTACCTTGTGTCGGATCACTCATCGACGTATCGACGCCGTCGATGTGTACGTCGATGTAGACGGCGTGTTTAAAACCGTAGGCTCGACTCTAAGGCTGGATCGATCTGTCGATCTGTTGGGTCAGGAAAGAAATGGAACAATTATACTCATTGGTTTTTCCCGACTTCCCAAAAAGGAGGAGGTACTACGTTTGGCTGGTTTTTTTTTGTATGTTTGCTCATCGAATACTCCGCCAAATGTGGACGGATTTTCAAAATTATTTTTTTGTTAGAAAGTAGATAGTTCTGAGGTGGTCCCATTGTCACCAAATTAGGATCTGATGATGGGATCTTGGAGAAATCGAGGGCAACCCTCAAATTTTATATGCTCACTTATTGTTTTTCGCGTGTTTTTATAAAAACCGATCAAGTGTGAGTTGGATTTGCGGACTGAGGGTTCCGTTGGTTGGTTGGGGGGTTGGATTTAAATTAGCATAGCATAATCAGCCTTATATTGTTACCACTGCAAGGTCTCAGGCCTCCTTTCTAGGAGAGGGAATTTGTCTGTATGTATGTATGGACTAGAAACTTGAAATTATGCACAGGGCTTCCTTTTATAATGTAAGCAAGCACTAAGGCGATTATATAGTATACCACGCAGCTTAGGGTGTGAATACGTGTTTAACGGGGCTTGTAAGTATCTCCATTTGTATAGAAAACACGCACAGTCCAACACACAGAAAATGCATCCACGCGCGTTCATGCAGATCACGCGTCTACAAGCGGAAAAAAATGCACACACGCGCTGGGTGCGTTGCGACAGGCAAGGTATGGCACACTGAGTCTCGTAGTGCCGTGCGTGATTATGGATGAAAAGAGTCAGAGCCAGCGTGAATCTACAAAACGCCACTACGCGCGTGAGTGCGTTAAAAACTCGCACGATGACGCAAATCGGCACAAAAAAAGTTAATTTTGTACTTATACAGGGTTATCTGAAAAACACTAACAACTTTTCTGACGCCTGGCTCCCAAACTAGATCGGACTGGTGCTGCCCTCAAGCGGCTCCTGCTCAACCTAGGGTCCTAGAGTCTAGACGCCTCTTGACGGGTAGTTATTGTTCAGTCCATGGGCACCGTCGCTGTAAAAGCGACCGGCCGCCAAGTTGAACGTATGTCAGAGGGTCATGGCCATCCGGATGGTGCGGGGATACCTCACGATTTCCCACAAAGTGACGAGCTTCCTTGCTGGTCTGCTACCATGAGATATGGAGGCAACAGTCCTTGCACGCATACACGATATGCGCGTGGAGATGCAACGCCGGGGCGAAACTCCACTACCACGCCAAGTCGCGGAATGGCAGACACGCCATAATTATGGTCCCCTCTTTGAGGAGTGGCTGGAAAGGCGACACGCCGTTCTTACCTTCCGCATGACGCAAGTCCTCACCAGACATGGTCAGTTTGGGAAGTTCCTGAACCGGATTCGTGCGGAAGAGACCCACCTTAAAAAAGGGGGGTGACGCGATTTCTTTTTTTATTTATTTATTTTATCTTAATCAATCACAGAAGAAATAAACAACGATTATAGAGATATGTAGATTACAGGTAATTAGGAATTACAGGTAATAAATGATTCTTTATCTAATCATAATGTATTTGTACAGGTAACTACAAATTACATTAAAGTAATAGGTTTGATTGAAGCCAATTATTTTTATTTTGAAATCACCTTTTCTTCTCGTTAGAATATGACGTTGTATACAAAATTTTTATTATCATCATCATCATATCAGCCGATAGACGTCCATTGTTAGACATAGCCTCCCCCCCCCAAGTGTCGCCACAATGAACGACTCATTGTAGGACATAGACATCATCCAGCCATAGGATTCCCGCGACCCTGACTAGATCATCGGTCCACCTTGTGGGAGGCCTTCCATCGCTTCGTCATCCGGTATGCGTTCGCCACTCCAGAACCATTCGTCCCCATCGACCATCTGTTCTGCGTGCAATGTGCCCTGCCCAGTGGCACTTAAGTTTGGCGATTCTTTGGGCTACATCGGTAAACTTAGTTCTCCTGCGGATATCTTCATTTCTGATGTGATTACGCGAGGAAAATTCTGAACATAGCCCTTTCTTTCCCCTTTGGGCGACATGAGGCCCATTGTAAGCGACCACGTTTTGGAGCCATATATATGTCATCACTAATACCTATATTACTAATGAAGATCTAAAATAAGGGTGTTTTTAATATCGTGCGGTTTTGATAACGCATGCGGGGTTGCTCCGCACGCGTAACCCTCGCAAATGTCCATTTCATGCAAGTATTTTTTGTACTGCGCGGAATACGCACGCGGGACGCCTTTTTTGCATTTTGAAATTTTCTGCATGCGGGACAATTCCGCGTGCGTGATATAATTCGCACGTTATTAAAAACACCCTAATACGAGATAATTTAAACTGTAATAAAAACCAAATCTTAAATTCTTCTAAAACTGATTTAAAATTCAAACAAACTTTATGTTAATTCATTAAACCCCAAGCGAACGCATTCGCACACCCATTTCTTTTTTGTATTTTTTACAGTTGGTAAACATTATCCAATGACAACCCCCACTCTTGGGTGGTGCGGGAGGTAGTGTCAGACTCTTACTGACTAAAAACCCACCCCGTTTCTTCTAGCCTCTTCATACCAGGGCTCGAGTTTCCTTTCGGTTAACCCTGGCCCCAGTAGGCTTCGACCCAGCTGGGCCCCTGCTTTTGCTGACAACTCCTTGAGGTGCGCGGGACCAGTGCGCGCCGCGCCGTCTTGGGCTCAGTCTGGATAGTTACCGGACGGTCGGGACAGCGAGCTACCTATGGCTCGGAAATCGGGATCGGAATCCCGGCGGCGGCGGCGGCGAGGGCGCCGTTGCCTGATGCGGTCGGCCCACTCCTTGCGCACCCATTGTCTTTCTATTGTGTGTCTAATTATCACGATTGATATATGTTTGTGTTTTGCTTTGTCTGTAATATTGCATTATTTCCATAATCAAAAAATCTAACGAAAAAAATGTTTTTTTCAGGAGGTTCAACGTGGACACCATGCGTTTCGAAGGATAAGCAAAGGATGAAGACTCGAAGATTATCACAATCGTCGCTGACTGTACGTATTACGTAAGTATTTATAACTCACTGCGTTAATACAATCTTCATTACAAACTAATTACTAATGTATAAACAAACACGTTTTGCAGTACCTACTTAAGTAAAAAAAGTATTTTTTGTTGTTGATTTTTAAAATCGTACATTTACGTCGAGAAGAAGGATAAAAAATCTTTTGTAATGATTTTCGTATTCTTACTCGCATTGTTTGCGAGCACTGCTATTGCCACCCGCAGTGGTGGTTACATCGTCCTCTTAGGGGACGTGCATAAGGATGTGGAATTCTTTACCAGAACTTTCCCTTGGATCATAGACAACATTGGTGGAGATTTGATCGTGGATTATTTTTTGCTGGGCAGCGGCAGGTATTCTGTACCTCAAGCGTGTGCCTTGAAAGACCTATATGGCAATACTTTTCTGCAGGCGCAATACTTACGATGTGAAGCCAAAGGTAAGGGAATTTTCCTAATTTTTTTGGCTTTTTTTATTATCTAAAAAGTACCCTAAGAGTACCTAAGTGGTACTCTAAGGCCGTCTGTCCACCGCCACCGTCACCGGGACGTCACCGAGAACCAGATTATTTCGGGCCGAGTTTAAGTTTAAGATGCGCTCGGGCGACAGGCGTGCGGTGGACACATGGCCATAAAAATGTATGTATCGCTAAATCGGCCCCGACATCTCGTTCTCGGTGACGTCCCGGTGACGGCGGTGGTGGACAAACGGCCTTAGGGCTATATTTCTCTGGGACAACATGGCGGCGCGACCAGTCGCCGCTACCAATAAACTGTATACAGCTCTATACCTGGTGTCCCTTTGGTTGCGCAACCAATTTGGTGGCGCGACCAGCTCGGACGTGTGTCTAGTTTGGTAGCTTAGCGCTATATTTCACCTGTAGCCCGATTCACGTAATCAAAACCATAACGATATCGTAGCGGCTTAGTCGTTTTTGTCATTTTCGTCTATTTCTATATTCACATGATCCATCAATAGAGTTTGAACGACACCGATTTTGAAATCGTTCGATCGAAGAGTCGTTGAAGCGTATTCAGCTATGTGAATCGTCATTCAATCGTTAGTTTGAGGTATTCTCATAGATAAACGTTGTTTGATCGTGTCGGATGCCAACGAGTAAACATCAAATATTGCAGTTCAAATCACAGAGTATTTTGTAAGATAGTAGTGCTCTGTGGTATTTGGCAACAAGTCGTTGATAGATCGTTTAGTTTCGATCCAGTTCAATTGTCGTTCTATCCAATGCCGATTAAAGAATATGTGAATACCGATTTTGGATGGGACTTCGATCGAACGACTATAAAACTTCAACGACATTTGGCTTGTTTGATTTTACGTGAATCAGGCTACAGGATACCATGGCGGCGCAACAGTGGGCTCCAGCGACAAATATCTACAATGTTAGACACATCGTCTAGATGCGTTTGTATTCCAATTTCTAGAGACAACGCTGAAATATCCCATGAGTCTGTGAATATTAAAACTATTCCAACTGACACGCAGTCACGCTGCTTCGCGCAAGATATATACAGGCTTATTTGTAAAACACTAACAACCTTGCAGGACTGTATTACTACCATCATAAACAACAACTTGTGTTCTATGACTTTTTACAAAACATACAGTAAACCGTCAAGATTTCGTTGTTCTATAACACATTTCAACTCTGTATTTGGCCGTATCTACTTACGCCTCCCGCGCACTGTTCTCGTAGTAATAGTAAGCAGGCTTTCGGAACATTGTTATCATACCTAGCTAGCATTCGCACCATTTCCGTGTACTCGACATTAGAATCACACCTTCATGTAACACCTTCATGTAAAGATAAATAAAAACGTATGACGCGACACAATCACATCAAGGCCGACCGACTAGTGAGAGCTGCCCGTAAATAGGTCAGTTTCATGTTCAGCTACCCTCCGCTATTGTACTATCGCTTGCTTCGTATAAACTTCGTAATATTAGAAAGTTCAATTTAAATATTTTTATTTTTGTATGAAAATCTGATGAACTAAAATATGATACATTTTTAAAAGTCATAGAACAAAAGTTGTTGTTTATGATGTCCTTAACATAGTCCTGAGAGGTTGTTAGTGTGTTTAACAAATAACCCTGTATATATACCTGAATATGGTATGGTAGTTATGAGTTTACATGTAAATGGATGGAGAGGGAGAGGGAGGCCAAAGAAAATATGGATGGATTGTGTGAGAAGTGACAGGACAGAATGGAAGAAAAAAACGTTTTGCGCCGACCCCAAATAACACGGGATAAGGGCAGGAAGATGATGATGATGATGATGACGATGATGGTAATAAGACTAGAACAAAGTACTTTAAATTAAAAACTTATAGTATTTATATGGTGTACGCATGTAAGTCAGAGTTATCACTTAAGAGGGTCCTTCTCCACTCGCTTATCGTAAACATCGAAAATGGTTTAAAAGCTTGTTTCTTCATTTAATGCAATCCAACGCGATGTTAGACGAAAAGGCAACGCAAAAAAAGAGAGATAACGACTGGAAACTCTGTTAGTATTCGGTAATTCCGAGATTTACTCGAAAATTTCACAAAACTTGCTCCAGGAAATAGCTGTTTTTTTAAACCCTTAAAAGTTTTTGGAAAATTTTGTCGTCATTTAGAATCTTAATAAAATTTGCAAGGTCTCTAGAGGATTACTTTTTTGACTTTTTTAATTTTTAGGCAAATTATGAAGTGTCAAAGTTCATACAAAATAGAACATTTTCAGAGGTTTTTACTGGATTAGTTTAACACAAATTTAGAAATCGGTTTCTTTAGAAACCTAGATAATATCCACAAGATACTGTGTTTCCAAAATATCTAATGAAAAATGTGTAATAACGTCATAGTCAGTTATGAGAGGTTGTATGAAAAACAGTGAAAATGTGAGTCGTGATGCACCACCTTAACAGTTATTTTTACGGGTTT
The DNA here is from genome assembly GCA_949319445.1 of Mythimna lalbum. Classification (NCBI taxonomy): domain Eukaryota; kingdom Metazoa; phylum Arthropoda; class Insecta; order Lepidoptera; family Noctuidae; genus Mythimna; species Mythimna lalbum. The sequence continues at coordinate 3,737,384 of OX439357.1, read as the reverse complement.
CAGAATACCCTGGCGAGTACTGCCTGTGTGAGGCCGGGATAGAACCTGAAAATTTTAAGCGGTGTGTCGCAAACGGAGGATACATAGCTGGTACAGCATCAGAAAGATTTGAATCGTATGACATCAATTACTCGAGTCCTATTGTAGACATAGGGTCAGGCGATATAGTTTTTGGAGTGGACGACATCTCGTTGCTAAAGAAGATTTGCACCGTTTTTGGTAATAACCCGCCCAGAGGTTGTATTCATTATTCTAATCAAACAGAGAGTTTTCTTGAAAGGAAGGCGTTGGCACAATTTGATAGAGCATGTCGCGTGGAGTTTCCGTTTCAAGATGACAAGCCTGAGGTGACGACGACTCCGGACACAACCACGACAGAGTGGGTGACAATGACGACACCCACACCAGTTTTAAATGGTACCAGACCATCGTAATTCTTAAAAAAAAGTATGTTTCTACAATATTCCTATATTGTCACCCTCCCGGTTTTACGTCCGTTACGTCACAACCACAGGTTCAGTTGAAAACCAGCGTCAGGCACTGTCTGGCAATCATGCTGAACTGGACCTATTTTGGTGCAGCCATGAGGCACACAACCACTTTATTTTTTACCTTTTATTTTTTATCTTTATTTTGCTTCTTGTATTTGTTCTTCCGTCTGTCCGTCTTCTATGTTTGGGCCTTGTGCTGTACCAAATAAATAATTTTTCTTTCTTTCTTTCTTTCTCCCTAACTAGCAATGCTAACTGTCCAAACTAGCAATTGGTAGTTTTCGCAGCCAAGTTCCAACCGTTTCGCTTGCGTCGAACACCTCGGGTTGGCCACGCTCCCGATTCTTTTGTTCTGACCACGTGACTGAACGTTGACATGACGTCATTCTCGTACATTTAAAGTTTTCTACTAGCGTTAAAGATTGCAGATTATCAACTTGGCTAGGGGTACAGGGCAACCGTTTTTCGGTCGGACGTTAAAATCGTTTTCCTGTAGTTGCGTTAGCATGAACATGTAGGTACAATCAATAATAGGACACGTAGCGGGGAGGGTGACGATATAACGTATTAATAAATATGAGAGGACAGTGTAGATTAGTGAGCATTGTACCACAAAATATATAGGTACAGAAGTGAATCCACACACAAAGCGCACTCGAGCAACGCACACATATACACCGCTCACGGACATGATATCTTGGTAGCGTCTTGGCCGACCCGTTGAACAGTTCCGGCTCAAACGCTCATTAGTGTGCGTCCACCGAGCGTAGGTATAAAAAGTGAAGTACATACATGAGATTGTCTTCTGTACCTATCTATTTTGTGATTGTACACACATAAATCACAATAAAGAGTAATCTATGAATTCGTAGTCCACAGTACTCTCACATTAAATGATATCGATTTAAATATTTATAAAGTGTAAACGCATTTAATCAGAATGTATGAAGGTATTTAATTTAGCTTTTTGTGTGATTGTAATTTGTACTTACAATGTAATATTCCGAGTAATACTGCGATTCTTAACACCATTTTGTATTTCTTTAAAATAAAGTATAAATATTGTACAATAAAATCTTTTATTTTTAATGAAGTTTGTAATCTAATGACTTCTCTCGCCTTAGGGAGGAGAGGGTGGGCGTGTCGGACTTTTAGGCTAAGAACTCATGAAGCGGTTTTCACCCTTGCGTAATATATGATATACATTACCATGCAAACCTCCACCGAAAATTGGTTTGATCGAGATCGCCTCCTTTCTTCTGCGAAGCAGTAATGCTAGCAAAGGAGGAGGCCGACCGCATCAGACAACGGCGCTCTCGTCGCCACCGCTGGGATTCCGATCCCGATTTCCGGCCACCGTAGACACGCAGGCTTGCGGACGGCGAGCCATGGGTATCCCGCTGTCCGATCATCCGGTAACTGTCCGGACCAAGCCCAAGACGTGGACAGCGCGCACTGTTCCCACACGCCTGAAGGAGCAGCAAGGGCCCAGCTGGGTCGAAGCCAACTGGGGCCAGGGTTACCTGAAAAGGAGGCCCGCTTTATCTCTACTTGTAGGTACAGCTCCAATTCTCTAACCTCCGCATGCGGAGGGCGGATGCAGCGCCTATCTGGCGTACCGTCGTCAAGAAATCTTTCACGAGAAAACACTAAGTACAGCATCATCATCTTATCAGCCGAAAGACGTCAACTGTTGGACATAGGCCTCCTCCAAGCATCGCCACAACGACCGGTCCTGTGCGTCACGCATCCATCGGATTCCTGGTACAGCATAATACTCGTAAACATAAATTAACTGAATAATAAACCCGAAGCATTTCAAAGAAATATCTTCAAAAGATGAGCAAAGAAACACTCAAACGAAGCAATGCTAATATGAAAACAGTAACTACAAGTTCCATTTATCTTGAATACTACAGAACATTAACCGCTTCAGAGATCAATAACAATGTTATTTTATTTTCAATCGAGTCGTTTTGCATTATTACGATCATTTTGTAAATGTTCAGCTTTTTCTGTGAAGTGAAAACGAAGAAAAACTTTGGTAATAAAGATCAGGGTCGCTTCAAGGAGACCGCTCCATGCATGAAGGAACAGTATATCCTTTCCAGTTCTCGGTTACCGGCCACGGTATCGCCCTGTTCACTTCGGTCATAGCGGCGAGTAGCGCGTTGAGCGGTAAGCGGCGCGGCGAGCGGTAAGTGGCGCGGCGAGCGGTAAGCGGCGTGGCGAGCGGTAAGCGGCGTGGCGAGCGGTAAGTAGCGTGGCGAGTGGTAAGCGGCGCGGCGAGCGGTAAGCGGCGCGGCGAGCACTAAACGGCGCGGCGAACGGTCCCGTGATCGGCGGTCCGGCAGCCCAGCCGAGTCGGATTCGACGGTTATTTATGACGGCATACGGATATTTAATTTACTGACATTTTTATTATTATTATATTAAAAAAAAATGAATGGTAAAGGGGTTTCCTTTTCCATGAATTTTTTTGACAAATGACTTAAAACGCAAAGGGCAACTGAAGGACACAGGTGTGGTTTTAGTTAGTAAAGGTCTGACACATCGAGAGAAGTTAGAGGATTTCCTCTAAAAAAACAAAAAGAAGTAGGTTCAAACCAAAAGTTAAATAAATATATTATCTCAGCAGTATACGCACTAGGCATATGTAGACACGAGTGGAAGATATTTTTTATCAAGCCACACGCTAAATCATTTCCTGTGAAACGCCACAGTACTAAATTACATTAATGATTCAAAGAGCGAAGTTGTTTTAGCTATGCCACTTAAACTATGGACTTAACACTTTTTCATTCTTGGATGAAATGATCAAATAACCCTTCTTGCTTTGAAAAAGAGTGAGAGTGTCAGATTTATACAGACAATTTTTTTTTTAGGTGCGAAAATAATCTAATGACATCTCGACAGGCGGTGCAGCGGTAGAGCGTGTCAGACTTTTACTGCCTAAAAACCCACTCCTATACCTTCTTTTCCGTCGTTCCTGGGCCCCGGGATCTCTTTCACAATTACCCATGACCCCAGTAGACATTGACCCTGCTGGACCCCTACAGTTGCTGATATCTTCAAGAATCGCGCGTCGACGAATGGGCTTGGTCCGGATGGTTATCGGACCGTCGGACGGCGAGCTACCCATTGACCGTGCCTATGGCGGTCGGAAATAGAGATTGGAGTCCCGACAGCTAGGGCACGATGGTCATTGCCTCCGCCTGCGGCTGCCTCCTTTGCTAGCATTACTGCTTCGTAGAAGGAGGCGACCGCCGACCACTCCTCCTCTTACTGACTGTGTTCAATCTCTGAACCGACAGCGAGCTCAGGGTGGCCACTGCAAAGATAATCTGGTCAAATGTGGTTGCATTGACCGATTAAAAAGACAGGGCTAGTATGGACTCCTTTCACAGGATTTGCGTCACCTCCTTTCCTGCCCAGCATGCACTACTGCTTGCACCTTCCACTCCTCATACGAGGCGTACGACAGAGCTGTGCAGGTGGCTAAATATCCACTTCCTTAGTATGTCTTCCATAGTCTGGGTCTGAGTGTATTGTGTAAGTGAATTTACGTGTTTGTTTACGTACAGGAATATTGCCTGGTCAGACACGTTTATTTCAAATAGACCAATTACAGGAACTTTTGAATTGTCAAAATATCGGTTAGTCAAAAAAGTGTAGCTAAATTTCACGTTCCAAAGCGTAGATCTCTATGGAGAAGAACGTGCATGAAACTCAATGGACACTCTTTTAAATCATAGTGTGAGTTACATACATCTTTCTTACATATTTCTTGTTGCTGCTAGAATGTGAGCACAATATAAATAAGTAATAACAAAAAAAAAATACAAAAATATAAATTGCAGCTAAGAGATGACCAGTCTCAACTGAAGGTACCCGTTCACGAGCATGACGCGTGCATCAGCCCCACTCAGCTCAACCATTTTAAAGAGAACCGGATGACCCAAAAACACGTGCCACCACCATCACGGTGTGGGGCAAAGTTTTATTACAAAAATTACCCAAGTCCAAAGTTTACCGACTCACAAACAGCCGTTCCGTAGATTTAATGTGGCTTATAAATCAAAAACAAGAGAAAGGCCGAAAATTTTATCCAAGTACTTCCCTTCAAGAGGGAGGTCTGTCGGAACTGTTAACAGATGTATGTCTGTTATCACTCCCTCACTCCCTCCGTTCTCACCCTCAGAAATGAAACTGTGAGAAAATATGACGAGTTTTCGGTTCCTGTTTGGAGAAATGTGTCATTTTGACGTAGTAGGTCGGGGATGGCGAACGAGTCTCTGAATATTGTTGGCTTAAGTAGCTTTAAGCTAATTTTAGTTGCTATAAGTGACTTTATTCAAATTTTTTTATTTGACAGTTATGAGCGGTTGAAGCTCGACGGCGGCTATCGTTATTTAAACACACGAAGATCAGCGGCAGCTGTCGTATGTGTCAAATAAAAAAAAAAGAAAAAGAGTTTATTAGCGTATTTTTTTTCTTTTTTTTTCGGTGGGCATAAATTATCCTATGGTTGGAGCGGGAGATAGTGTCAGACGATTACTGACTAAAAACTCACCCTGTTCCTTATAGCCTTCATACCGGAGCTCGAGTTCTTTTCGGATAACCCTGACCCTAGTAGGCTTCGACCCAGCTGGGCCCCCCTCCTGTTGCTGACAACTCCTTGAGGCGCGCGGGAACAGTACTCGCCGTCGACGTCTTGGGCTCGGTCCGGACAGTAACCGGACGGTCAGACAGCGAGCTACCCATGGCTCGCCGTCCGCGAGCCCAGTTTATTAGCGTCAAACATGGCGCGTATCTTAAAAAAAATATAACAAATATCTATAAAGACTTATAACTACCAAGTAAATAGGATATGCGTCACACCCGCGCAAAACGGCCAGCACTCAGCATAATGCTGGGGCTCGTGCAGGACAGAGCTACAGCGCTGATTTTCATCACCAGCCGTCATCGACGGTGAGACGCTGATCGGCCAAGTATCACTATAGAGTCGCCACACAGGAGCGACCGGCCACAACCACACAACGCCGCCACCGGCATATTTCCTATAGTTCTCATACATTTGGTCTAGTGGTTAATGGCCCTGACTGCTAAACCGGAGGTCGTGGGTTCGATTCCCACCCAGGACAAATGTTTATTTATTTATTTATTTATTAAAACTTTATGCACTAACACAGTACAAAGGCGGACTTAATGCCTTAGGCATTTTCTACCAGTCGACCTTAGGGTGGTGCAGAAATAAAACATGGCAGGTGCAACATAAAGGCAAACAAAACTAATAAAAACTAAAACTAAAATAAATATATTATGATATAAAGAAAACTTTTATAAATAAATACTTATATAAAGTTTATGTGAAGAGCATGATCATTTGTTCTGTGTCTGGGTGTAATTTATCTATAATATTTATGTATTTAGAAATAAATAAGTATGTTTATCAGTTGTCTAGTACCCATAACACCCGCTCTGCTTAGCTTGGGACTAGACGGCGTTGTGTGATAGTTGTGGAATATTATTATTATTATTTGATATGGATTCGCCACACACGGTTGACGCCATCGACGCTGCTCGCTTCTTATGGCCCGCACTGGCCATTAAAAGCCGTCAAACACCACTCGCGTAATTAAACCTTCTTCGACATCTAAGTCTATTATGATACTGCGCGTACGGGTTAAAAAAAAGCCACCGCAAAAAGTGGCTGTTGTGCGTTTCATCTTCCTTTGTGGCCGGTTCTAACTATTTGTGGCACCGTTTTTGGCTGTGACATGTGGCCCGTGGGTGGCAACACATAGGTCGACGGCCATCGCCACCCACTTATCGACGGCTTCAGTTACGAGTACTTCCTAGTGCCGTTGGACATGTCGCTCGTGTACAGTATAAGTTCTAATAAGTTCTTGCCAGCTCATAACATAATATAAATAATCTTGAGTTGGTGATTTGATGTACAAAAAAATTAAACAAGATGCTATTAATTTCTTCGGCTACACCTGAGTTAAATGATATACTCCTTGAAAACATTATATTTTTTAGTTCTGGGATAAAAAGTATCCTATATCCAACTCCATCACCAATCAACTGATTAGCATCCGTAGACTCATAGCAAGGTTCAGTTGAAAACCAGCGTCAGGCAACTGCTACGTAGTGGCCTGGCATCATGCTGAACTGGACCTATTTGGCGCTGCCGTGAGACATACAATGTAGATGTATTCTAAGTTTATGTTTGTATACCATAATTATAAGTGTTATCTCATTGTGTGTACCTGTGTGTCAAATAAACGTGTTTTCTTTCTTTCTATATCCTATTGCAAGTTAGTAGGATTGTATATTTTATTATTTTTTTATTTGTTTTTTTTTTTTATTTCATCGGATCAACGCAGGATGGATGAAATGGCGACAGGTCACGGGAACCACTTGCGACCCACGGATGCCCCTCAAGTTGAAGGGTAAAATCTACAAGTCCGTGATAAGGCCTGTCGTACTGTATGGATCAGAATGTTGGGCTTGAAAAAGAAGGATGAAAAAAGATTGCATGTAGCAGAGATGAGAATGTTAAGATGGATGTGTGGTGTGACAAGAATGGATAAAGTGAGAAATGAGTATATAAGGGGAAGTTTGAAAGTGGCGCCAGTGACTGAAAAGCTGAAAGGAAATCGTTTGTCTTGGTATGGTCATGTGAAAAGGAGGGACGAAACGCATGTTGCTAAAAAAGTTATGAGTTTACATGTGGATGGATGGAAGGGGAGAGGGAGGCCAAAGAAAGATGGATGGATTGTGTGAGAAGTGATATGAAAGAAAAGGGAATTAGTGATAGCATGACGAGTGACAGGACAGAATGGAAGAAAAAAACGTGTTGCGCCGACCCCAAATAAAACGGGACAAGGGCAGGAAGATGATGATGAGGATTGTATATTTTAAATTAATAATTAACGCGGTAAAAACCTCAATATTACGTAACAAAAAACACCATATTCACAAAACGAAACCGTACCAAAAAAAAGAAAAGATCGTCCGCCATTTGCAAAACCGTTGCCGCCATCTTTAAAAGACAAACTTAATTTGGCGCGTAAACAACAGCCAAGCTTCCATCTATCAAATTAATGAGGGCTGCCAATACCACGCGACCTCCCTAATCTGAGTTGGGAGGCTGTATTGCACAAACGCCGAAGCTTTTGTGGTTTATTTTGTACCCAGGACTCGTTGGTAGAAGACAATGGGGAAATAGGATGCTTAGTTCAAACATGTTAAGTGAACGAGAGAAAGTCACTAATTGAAGAAATGGGAGCTGATTTTGTGTAAGTAAGTACGATTTTTATTTAAAATATAAACAAAATCAATATGTACGGTGTACGTACATGGGAAAATAATTTAGTTAAATTAGCCGAATGTAAGACGTGTACTTTGAATGCGACCTACATGAGAAATTGCATTGACATGACAGATCAACGATTGCATGCATTTATGTAAAATATTTTACTTTAGTGTTCAATTAGACGTGGTTTGAGTCGGACTACTTGCATTTTTATTTAGACTCTTCCCGTTAGGCACTCAGTGACATTTCTGCATTTCTTACACTTGCATTGACATCATACTTATGTTAGGATTGCACCCTACATAATTTTTTTTGGTCCTTCGTAACCTTTGCAAGTATCATACAGTCCGATACATCGGTCGTTCGTCGCGCGGGATCTGTGTCGTATCGGCTTACCGTACCACGCGTGTAGCCGTGCAGGAGCATTCGGGGAGGTAGCAGCGATCCAGGTTCCAGAGCGTCGGAAGCATACAGGGAGAGTTCCTGATTTTCAAGTAAGATCGTTCATTTTTTATCTTACGGGTTTGTAATGGAGGGGTTAATCGTGCGTCAAGCTGAGATCCTTGAGGAGGTGAAAAAGATCCATTCTAATTTCAAGAAGGACTCGGCGAGCAGGAAGACCACCGATTACATCCGTAATAGGCTTGAGCGGTTAGATTTACTATGGAAGGAATGTGAAGAGAAGAACCGGGAGCTGAGCGCAGTAGAAGAGAAAGATCATCAGTACTTTACCAGCAATATCTATGAGGTCATGAAGAGCTGGTACTACGGAGCGCGTCAGGAAATTGCAGCGTTCGAGAAGAAGACACTTGCTGGGCCCAGCAACGCCGGCCATAGTAAGTCAAATGTGGAGTTTGACAAGACCCTGTTCGAGACATTTTTAGGAGCAGAGGACAAGCTACTCGAGTTACAGCAGTTGCAACAAGCTAACTTTCGTGCATTCACTAGGTTAGTAAATCGAAGCTTAGATGAGGTTAAGGAAAAATGGGAGATTGAGGATACGCTCAAGACAGTAGAATTTCGGTGGACGGCAATTGACAAATTACACTTACAAATTGACGGCATATTAGACGGGAAACCTCATGATTATTATGATGATTTCAGTCGTTATGAGGATGCATTTATAAAAATAAAACGGGCGTTGAACACAAAATTAAACGCCTCTGTCCATCAACAACAAACATTGCCTAAAATTGACATTCCCACTTTTAACGGTAATTATGCATTATGGCCTACATTTATGGATTTATACGTAGAAGCGATTCATAATAACACAGCTATTGCAAAGACTCAGAAAATGCAGCATCTAAAGGGCAGACTTCGCGGGGAAGCGGAAAAGCTCGTACAACATTTACACATTGCACCCGAAAATTATGACACGTGTTGGGAAATTCTGAACCATAGGTACAATAATAAATTCTTGTTGTTCACCAGGAATTTCCGGGTATTCATGCGTCAACCTAATCTGCAAAAACAATCTGCATTCGACCTTAAGCGGTTATATGACACTAGCAACGAAACCATAAACGCGATACACAATTTGGGAGTAGATACTAGCTCGTGGGATCCGGTCCTAGTTTACGTTCTATGCGAAAAATTAGACTCGGAAACGTACTCGGAATACATGCAGTCCAGGTCGGATCCGCGCGAGATACCAACATTCAATCATTTTATGGACTTTGTCGAAAATAAGTTCATGGCTCTAGAACCGCTGCATAGGAAAAAGACAGAAAACAGTAATAAACCTACATTAAAACCTCAACCCAACACGCCATACCCGTACAACAAAAATTACAAATCAGCAAATTTCCAAACAAATAAAAGTTCAACAAACTTTTCTCGTAATTACCATGCATCAAACGCTGGGCAAGTTAGCAAGATTAGCTGTCCATTGTGCAATAATAATCACGCGTTATTCCAATGCTCTAAATTCACGGACATGCTAAGTTCGGAAAAAATTGCATTCATTGAGAACAAGAAAATATGCAAAAATTGTCTGTACGTGCATACTAAGGGTTACTGTGCGTCACAGAAAAGATGCAGAGACTGCAACGAACAACATAACACACTGTTGCACAACGATATTTCGAAGTCAGCACAAACGCCCTCAGCGACACAAACTGCGCCTAAACCGTCGTCATTGGCTTCAACTAGGTCAAACAAAAACCTACAAAACAACTTCGCATCAAACAATGATGATGAAATACTATTACCAACAGCGCTGGTACAAGTAGAGACAGCTGGAGGTGACTACATGACACTAAGGGCTTTAGTTGATCAAGGGTCACAAATCACACTGATCACGGAGAATGCAGCTCAAAGACTGGGCATACAGCGCCAACAACTGAGCGCAAACATAAGCGGGATCGGCACAGTATCTAATAAGAGCAAAGGAAAGATCCATTTGTCATGCAAGTCCCTGCACAATGACTTCCGCTTTACAACGGAAGCAGTAATCATGACACGAGTGGTGAACAATCTGCCTAACGTTACATTTGCAAAGAAATCTTGGACCCATGTGACAGACATTACGCTAGCCGACCCAGAATACAATATCTCAAGACCCATAGATATACTTCTGGATGCACATGTATTTTCAGAAATACTCATGAGTGGCTTAGTCAAAGGGGGGATTAACGAACCCATGGCACAACAAACAAGATTAGGGTGGATACTGTCAGGCAATGTCACAAAAACATTTAACTGTAACGTCGTAGTAAATGAAACTGCCGACTTGACAAAATATTGGGAAGTAGAAGACATCAGTGGGGATGCATGCAACTCCATGACGTCAGAGGAGCGATACTGTGAGGAGTTCTATTCGGAAACTACAAAACGATTATGCAACGGCAGATATCAAGTTCGTTTACCAATGAAGCCTAACTTTCATCAACTGCTGGGTAAATCTAAGTCGCGCGCTGTAGCACAATTCATGCAAATAGAAAAGCGATTAAGCAGGGATGAGAAACTATCGGATAACTACATCAAATTTATGCAAGAATATCTGGACCTGGGACACATGAAGGAGAGTAAAGCTGACCTAAATGCGGCATGTTACCTACCACATCATGGGGTCCTTAAACAGGATTCCGTGACAACCAAACTCAGAGTGGTTTTTAACGCCTCCCAGAAAACTGACACAGGTTACAGCCTGAACGACTTGATGGAATGCGGTCCCAAGCTACATCAGGACTTACTGACATTACTACTTGGATGGCGACTATACAAGTACGTCTTTACTGCAGACTGTGAGAAGATGTATCGTATGATCTTGGTACAGGAAGAAGATCAACATTTGCAGAAGATCGTGTGGAGGGAAGGCAATCAAGATCCTTTAAAAGAGTACCAGCTATGCACAGTGACGTATGGTACCAAGGCAGCACCATTCCTAGCTCTTCGAACACTGAAACAGCTAGCAAACGATGACGCAGAAAAATACCCGTTAGCAGCTAAGGTCATCGCAAGCGAGATGTATGTTGATGATGTCTTAAGTGGCAGCGACTCTATCGAACAAGCACAAGAAATTCAAGATCAACTTATCAACATGCTAGGAGGAGCTGGCCTGACACTACGGAAGTGGTCAAGCAATGACCCGACCCTGATTGAAAGATTATCGTCATCAGATCGTAATCAAACAACAATGCACTTTACAAACGATGGAATTACAAAAACTTTGGGGGTCCAGTGGAATCCTACAACTGACACTTTTTCGTTTACAAACAAAATAAAATTTGACAGCAAAAAACAAGTTACAAAAAGGAAACTACTATCGGAGATATCGAAAATCTTCGACCCACTTGGCTGGCTGACACCTGTGACAGTAAAGGCAAAACTTCTGTTCCAAAGCGTCTGGGTATCAGGATGCGATTGGGACGAAATACTACCTGACAGCGTGCAAGAAGAATGGAAGCAGTTTACCGGCGACTTGCATCACATAGCCCAACACCAAATACCGAGATGGCTGGGAGATACAACAAAACCTTTCCAAATTCATGGGTTTTGCGACGCGTCAGAAAAGGCGTACGCATGTGCTATATACTTGCTGACAAAGAATAATAAAAACGAGCCAGTGACTACACTTATCGCTGCAAAGTCAAGGCTATCACCCGTCAGCAAAAAATTGACACTTCCACGGCTCGAACTATGCGGAGCGTTATTGCTATCACGGTTGATGAAAAAGGTTCTCAAGGCCTTTAAATGGGATACTTTGCACAGACATACATACGCTTGGACGGATTCAATGATTGTACTAGGCTGGCTGCACGGTGACGTTACAAAATGGAAGTCATTCGTCAGCAACAGAGTACAACAAGTGCATGACGTAATTCCAAAACAACATTGGAGTTATGTCAAATCGGAGGAGAACGCTGCAGACTGCGCATCACGCGGCATCAGTTGTTCCCAACTATTGCAACATCCGTTATGGTGGCAAGGGCCATGCTGGATGAAAGGTTACAGTTCCGAACAAGCATATGACAAAATTGTAATTACGCCGACGACATGTGAATCAAAACAAAAAGAAACGCAAACGTGTGTTGTGAAACTTGAACCGTCGTCTATTGTAATTGAATTATTAGACCGACACAGTGATATGACTCGCATTACAAGGGTCATAGCCTGGATAAAACGCTTCATAAACAGCTGTTTGACTAAGGACACTAATCATACCACCTATTTGACGACTGCAGAATTACAAAGTGCTGGAAAACTTGTAATGAAGCAGACTCAACTGCATGCCTTCAAGGACGAGATCACGAGACTGAAGGAAAACAAAAGTTTGTACACCAACAGTAACCTACTGAGTTTGAACCCATTTCTGGATAAAGATGATACTCTGCGAGTGGGAGGAAGGTTACAGTACTCAAACTTAAATGAAGACGCTAAGCATCCAATTCTACTACCACACGACCACAAACTAACAGAACTATTGATTTGGCAAGCGCACAGAAGAACACTACACGGGGGTCCCAAATTAACCCTGACGCATTTACGACAAAGAGTGTGGATCGTCGGAGGATATCGCGCCGTAAAAAAGGTCTTACACAAATGCGTAACATGTCGCCGATTTAATGCGAAACAAACAAACCAGATTATGGCTGACCTACCCGAGGCGAGAGTGACAGTATCTCGCCCGTTCACACATACAGGTGTCGATTTTACTGGCCACGTTGAGATCAAGGCAAGTAAAGGCCGAGGCGTCAGAACACTACTGGCGTACGTTGCGGTATTTGTTTGCTTAGCCACAAAAGCGATCCATCTAGAACTAGTATCAGAATTGTCTAGTACGGCGTTCCTAGCGGCTTTCAAGCGCTTTTGCGCACGGCGAGGCACGCCACGGGATATGTACAGCGACAATGGCACGAACTTCGTAGGCGCAAACCGGATCCTTTTGCAACAATACAAATGCATAGTACAGAACATTGACAAAGTCTTTTTGGGAAAAATATCAGAGATGGGAGTTACGTGGCACTTCAATGCTCCTGTTTGGCCAAGCGCTGGCGGACTGTGGGAAGCCGCTGTGAAAAGCATGAAATATCATCTCAAAAGGATCATTGGAGATCAACGCCTAACCTATGAAGAATTTACCACTCTGCTATGTCAGATTGAAGCTTGCTTGAACTCACGACCATTATGCACCGTTACAGAGAATGCCGAAGAACTAAACTGCCTAACTCCAGGACATTTCTTAACTGGCACGTCACTGATGACAATTCCAGAACCAGACATTGACAGTACCTACCATCCAAGCAAGAGATGGCAAATTGTGCAAAAACTTGGCAAGGACTTCTGGAAGAAATGGTCGCAAGAATACCTACAACAACTACAAGCAAGACTAAAATGGAAACGACAAAATACGGACACACAAATAAATGATATTGTATGCATTAAGGATGACAAATTACCTGCAGGAAGATGGGCACTAGGTCGAGTAACGGAGCTACACCCTGGAAAGGATGGCCACACTAGAGTTGTGACACTACAAACTGCAAAAGGCGTAACTAAACGACCTGTTACAAGATTGGTACCATTAGTTGAAGCTGAGAAACCAAATCCAACTAACACTGACAACCTACCGAAAAACAAACGAAACCGATCCAAAAAGCTTACCTGGAGCAGCTTGGTATGTTACACACTGATGCTGATTACGACATTAATATCACCCACTGTCCAGCAAGATATGAAACTTACCCAACTGACGAAAAATCAAACGATTTACTTTGACAAGATGGCAGACTTACAAGAAATTAGAGACGAATGGAAACTGGCCTTCTACTATAACATGACAAATTACTGGCGCAATGTAGACACTCTACAAGGATTCGTAGCTCACATAAAGCAAGCACGTTGCGATCAGTGGTTGATGCAATTTCACGTCTTAATCAACCAACTCGAACAAAGCACAAGTGAACTCAACTATTACAACGAACTACTCAAGTCTCAGCAAATAATTCAACATAGGTTCAAAAGAGGATTGATCGACGGAGTAGGTTATGTTGCAAACTCGTTGTTTGGAGTATTGGATCAACATTTTGCAGAACAATACGAGCAAGATATCGACACCATACAACACAATGAAAACCACCTGCTACAACTGCTTAAAAACCAGACCAGTATCCTAGAAACGGAAAATAATATTGTAAAGCGCAATGAAGCAACAATGGTAAAGCAGTTTCAGTTAATAAATGACCACCTCACTTCTCTGCAAAACCAGACGATTAGAGATCAACTTGAGACGTCAAATGCGTTCTACATAGTCACATCGGCCATAGCTGCAGAAAGAATGGCTCAAAACTTAAAGGACGTCCAGGAGTCTCTTATCAACACCTTGACAAATATGTACCAAGGACATATGGACGTCCACCTACTATCGCCGACCCAAATGCAAAGTGAATTAGATAGAGTAGCTCGTCTACTACCTCGCGACTCTACACTACCGGAAGTTCGAAACGACGTAAGGGACATCTACAGGCTGTTCAGAATACATGCACGCATAACACAGAACTACTTGTTGATGGAAATAAAAGTACCGATTTTGAGTGATGCCCTATACGAGCTTAACAAACTGATTAGCATTCCTCAACGCATTGATATCAATCGGGTACTGTACGTTATTCCTAACTCTGAACTAATAGCGTTCAACGTTAACCAATACTCATTCATACCGTTAGACCAATATGACATCCATGAATGCCAAAAATTACATGACCAAATCCTAATGTGCAAATTAAATCAACCTATATACAACACCGGCGATCGACACAAATCTATTTGCGATGTACAGCTGATCCGAGACAACGAGGAACACAGCGTTTATTGCCACACGGAAATAAAAATATGCACCGACAAATGGGTTAAATTACATAAACAAAACACCTGGTTTTATTATTGTTGTGACACGTGCGAAGTGCAATTAGTGTGCGACACTCAAATGACATCGGAGACGTTACGTCACTCGGGTCTCATAACACTAAAACAAGGATGCAACTTGCAAGGCGACTCATTTACACTACACGCTTATATGGAACATAGAAGTGACATTTTAGTCAAGGAACCATACGCGATGATTATGCCCACAATCTCTCCAATTAACAACATTATCAATACCTCGATTCGTAACTCGTCATTGCACCTGGTAACCCACGAAGAGACGTTCAAGAAGATTGACTCACAACTAAAGTTAATTAAAGAACAGACCAACATAAAGACCTTATCCTCTCATGACGTCCATCACTACATTGCTATCTATGTGGCTGTTGCGATTAGCATTGCACTGCTTGTAACATCGGTGTACCTTTGGCGAAAGATGGCAACCCAAAGACAGGGGGAGGGTCCGCAAGTAGCGAGAAGCAGAAGGCAGGAAGAAGGAGACCGCAACGTCGAAGACGAATGCAGCGAGATCGACAAACGGAACTCAAAACCAAAAGTGTCAGTGAATGTGAATGCCAACCCTACCTCAAGTGAAGTGACATTTGACACTGAAAGACACAGTAATGTGTGCTAACTTAGTATTTAAGTAGTGACTAATAGATAACAATTAAGTGTACTCTTCTTTTAATTTACATTATTTATAATATAGTCGTAATCCATTTATAACCATCTACATTTTATAATTTTTACATTGTATCATTTACATGTTTACGTCCTTTTATCTTAAGGTTGTTATGGTTTATATAAATTGATATTAGTTTATTTGTTTTCTTGTTTTGTAGTGGCAATATGTACGGTGTACGTACATGGGAAAATAATTTAGTTAAATTAGCCGAATGTAAGACGTGTACTTTGAACGCGACCTACATGAGAAATTGCATTGACATGACAGATCAACGATTGCATGCATTTATGTAAAATATTTTACTTTAGTGTTCAATTAGACGTGGTTTGAGTCGGACTACTTGCATTTTTATTTAGACTCTTCCCGTTAGGCACTCAGTGACATTTCTGCATTTCTTACACTTGCATTGACATCATACTTATGTTAGGATTGCACCCTACACAATAATTTGGATATCCATGGGCATATGATGATATTAGTGAGGATAATGATAGATGATAATCTGGCCAATCAACAGTTTCAGGGTTATCCATTATTTACGCTACAACCTGTATAGTTTAACTAAAAAAAAAGTCTTTCGAAAAAATCTTAATATCGTACATGAATCATCATCAATCGGTTTGAAAAAAAAAATGGTTTATTATATAAACCATTTTTTTTTCAAACCTGTTGAATTAGCCATTACCGAGGATTAGGCTTCAGAAAGTCACTGTTTGTGTCACTGCTCAGGAGTTAAGAGCCTCCACTCCCCTTTACGCGCTATTTGACTCAAAAACTATGGTTTTCAAATCTTCCCCCTGGACGCGAACCACAGTGGCCAATTTGGAAATCTCTAAACCGATTGCGAACCCAGGTTGGCCGCTATAAAAGCAATCTGGCCATATGGGGCTATCTCGACCCACCTCTAGCACAGTGCCAGTGTGGAGCCTCTCCACAGGACATGCGCCACTTGCTATGCTGCCCATCCTGCATTACCACCTGCAGTTTTCAGGATTTATACGAGGCCAACAATAGAGCCGTACAGGTTGCTAAATATTGGTCAGAAAAAGTGTAGTTTGAGAGCATCGACACGAAAAGAAGAAGAAGATCCATAAATGACTTATTGTACAAACGTGTGATTTACTAATAACATTAGTAAATATTCTTGTCTAAATAGACAAGATTTAATTTAAATTAAATACATTGTTTCCACGTTGGACCTCCGGAAAAAAACCCTTTTTTTCCATTAGACTTTGATTAAATAAATACTGTAATATTACAGACAAAACAAAACACAAATACACCAATAAATAACTAACATTGAAAAAAGAATAACGTACTTTTAATCTATCTATATATATAAAAATCAATGCCACTTTTCGTTGTTATTTTATAACTCAAGAACGGGCTCAACTATCCAAACCAAATTTTTAGGCTTTGTTCGGACTATTTAGTAGATGGTTTATGTGAAGTTTGGTAGGGTAGAGTAGGGTAGAGTATTGTAGAGTAGAGTAGTGTAGGGTAGAGTAGAGTAGGGTATAGTAGGGTAGAGTAGGGTAGAGTAGGGTACAGTAGGGAAGAGCGAGAGCGGAGCCGTGCTTGCAAAAGCTAGTTAATATATAAAGTTTATTTAAAGTTTTTGTTTCCCTGCTTCAAAAACGGCAATTTCAAGATCTAATGTTAGTTCTTCGTTAGTAATGTGTTCTTCTTTGTTTTCTCATTATTCTTCCTGTATAAAATTGTAGACTTCAGCGCCATCTAACGAGAAGATAGCCACGTTTGGTCCTGTACCTTAAAGAAGGGGTTTTATACTCATAATGGGAAAATAATTTATTGGTTTGAGTCAAATCTATTACTCCAGTGTCGTCTGTCGTTAAGTGTACCTACAGATGATATATTATGATTACTTAGGTAAAGGGCGGTAATTTTCTGTTATCTATTAATCCTGGTTTAATTCTTCAGTATTTGATTAAGCCTGAAGAAATCACATCACTCCCGTAAAGTTAGTGGAAAAGTCGAGTATCAGCAGAGTATGAACCGAGCTCAATTTCGTGTAGTGTCACTCGTGCTAGGTTTGTTTAGGGTAGACTCACTTTAAGAGCGAAAAGTAAGCAGACCAGCCTCTTACGCAGTGGCTAACTATGGCCCGTAACAGTAGACCCATCGTCAGGTATAGGGGAAACAGATTTGGGCGCTCGTGTTATGTTGCTTAGTTGTGCTGTTACACAGCGCCGGGTTTTTCACGATACTTCGGTGGTCAGTTCCCGTCAGGTGAGAACTCCTGTTGCCTGAAGAAATCCTAGCGTGGGACGATCAGCGACAGAAGTATCAGCTTGTTACGCGCCAGCAGTAGGGCTGTGACTCCCGTCTGACCGCACGGTTCAGACCGCAGAGCCGTTTCATGTGTGTGTGAGCAGCATTGTATCGTGTAAAGCCGCGCAGTGTTTGCCCAGGAAAAGTTATCAAGCTCTACGTTGTCCAGGCCGTGAATTTGGACGCATGTGGAGAAGTGGGTAATCGATTAGAAGACGTCGCTCGGGATGGGAGTGTGTAGTGGAGTAGAGTTTTCGAAGGTACATACTCAATAGATTTAGCAATTTTTTTGAACTATCCCGCTTTTATGAGTAATTGCCTAAAGGAATAGTTAATCCCTTGAGCGCCGATTTTAATACGTCTGTACAATTTGAATGACCTTGAAAAACGCTTAATTGTCGTTTTGTACACACGTTTGTACGAATTTTTTTTGGCCAAAAATGTTGGTTTCTATATCTTTGTTTTTCTTAGAACAAACCAGAAAAAGTTTTATTTTATTTTATATCTATTCGGGATTTACGTAAAAACGCGTAATCACGTAATAATAATACCCCCTTACGCGCGAATGTTTCATCATAATCATCATATCAGCTGAAAGACGTCCACTGCTGGACATAGGCCTCCCCCAAGCGTCGCCACAACAATGTTTAACAATCAATTATTGAGCTTATCAGCTCAAATGCAAATCTTTATGTCGTCATCACTATCTTGTTTATATTTTTATCACACTAAGCTAAATTGATTTTCTTATCATATCTGTGACGTATCATGTACTACGAGATACTATACAGATTAGGACGCCGTGACCTCAAACGTGAACTCCAATGAATTGATCTTTTTGGAAACCAGTTCATCGACTGCAAACCCTAGCAGGCCGCTGCAAGCGCAACCAGTATGGGGTACAACTAGACCTACTGACCTACGCCAGTGATTTCATTCACGATAATGTTTTAATAAAAACTTTAACACCCATTAAACCGTAGTTTGAGGGCAGTTTTGAAAAACAAATATCCGGTGGGAACTTGGCTAGTCCATTAAGTGATTCCAGGAAAGACAGTACTGGTGGCACAGTGATCACGTGCTGCTGTGTACAGCAAGGCTCGTAGGACACCGTTGTACACTCTCATCAGCGATGTAACCTAACCTAACAGGAGTTGGGTAGATCCTAGGGGTCCCCGTCCAGGGGTGAGTTTAAAAAAGAACGGGACCCCTTTTATATGCTGATGGTGATCACCAGGGTGGTTTTAGTGTAGTAAAAATCCCACATTCCGCGGACTATTCCGCAAATTCTGGGCGCTTTTTGAAGGTTTACCCTCGAAAACATAAAAAAAGGAACTGACTTGTACAAGAACTAAAAATTCGAAGACGTATGACTTCCACCAACCCACACTGGGCCTGCGTAGTGGTTTACGGCCTATTCTTTCTCCCGGAGAGGAGGTCTGAATCACAGCAATGAAAATACTATAAGACTGATTATGCTTGTAATAACCTGATCGAAATTGATAAAAATAGAAATAAATAATAATTGCAATAAGCAAGGCATGCAGTAACGGGGTTGTAACCTACGTATTATCTCAACAGCAGTAACCTCTCGCGCCAGACCCTGGTACAAACCATGGTCTGAAGCGATTAGGAATGGCAGGTGGTCGCCTACTTCTGCAAGGCAGTAAAGCTAGCGAAGGGCACGGCGGCATGCGTGTGGAAACGGACCTCCTCACGCCCCAGGAACCCGACCCAGCACCGTTCACTGCAGCCAACGCAGGCGTGGGCTTGTGGACAACAAGCAATGGAAAGCTCACCGTGTCGTCGATGGCGCGAGAAACAGATATCAGTAAAACTGCTGCTGGAGCTCAGCAGTGCCGAAGCCTACTGGGGCCATGGATTGACTTCCGAAAGGGAAACCCGGAGTCCTGAAACGCTATGTCAAAAAGGAACATAGTGTGGTTTTAGTCACTAAAAATCGGATAATGATTTGTGCGCCCTAGAGCAGAAGATATCATTAAATTATTTTCCAACTTAAAAAGTTTATTAGCAAAAATACAATATACAAAAACCTTTTTATAAAAAAAAAACTAACTGACTTCACAAAAAAATTGAATTGAATTTGAGAAGTTCCCTCGATTTCGCCAAGATTCCATCATCAGATCCCAACTTGGTGACTATGGGACCATTTGGAAAGTATACTCTTTCCAACAAAAAAATAATTTTTCAAATCGGTTGGCAAGCGCGAACAAACATATAAAAGTTCCTTTTTCAGAAGTCGGTTAAAAAAGAAACCGATGTTATTATAATGCAATCTGACGATGTTATGCTTTAAGTATATTTAAACAAAAAAATAAATAAAGGAATACAAGACGCTATTAAAAATCATAAAAGCGCCCTTCATTGGGAGTCGCGTTTTCCCAACTACCGAACGTGTTGGCGCGTGGTTTACTTCCAAAGATCTCAACGCAAACTAAACAAAAGCCAAGGTCACCTTGATTTATGTGTTTGGTTTAAGCTAGTTTCGCATCCATCCAGTCACCCCTTTTTTTTGCGGTGGGCAAAAATCATCTTAGGACAACCCCCGCTCTTGGGTGGAGCGAGAGATAGTGTCAGACTCTTACTGACTAAAAACCCACCCCGTTCCTTCTAGTCTCTTCATACCGGGGCTCGAGCTTCCTTTCGGATAACCCTGGCCCAGTAGGCTTCAACCCAGCTGGGCCCCTCCTGCTGCTGACAACTTGGGCTCGGTCTGGACAGTTCATTCGGTCATCCCTCATATTACAATGGCTGGTAAATATAAATAGCTACACAGGTCCATATTAATAAGCTTACACTTTATAACTATTTTACTTTAATCGATATTGTTTACCATTTCATGTGAGAACATTGTAGACTACGGATTCATAGATTAGTTACTATTTCGATCCACTTTTTTTTTATTATTGCGGTTTGGGTACAATGCAGTTTGGTCTACAGTGCTCTCACACATCTATGAATCCATACTAATATTATAAACTAGCTTCTGCCAGCGACTTCGTACGCGGATCCTGTTGCTTATGCCAGCGACAACGGGGTCGTCAAAATCAAAGATCTGAAACGTCTGATATCGAATTCTAAGAGCCAGGGGACTGGATTCAGTATTCACGCGCGATGGCTTATTAGCGTATTTCATGTATAACTTTGGTGTTTCTATACCGATTTCTATGATTCTTTTTTTTTGAATAGATAATAATGTTCATTTTTTTTAAATTAGGGATGTGTTAGAGGGTTATAAACGTAAGAGTTGACAAAAATAAACAGAAAGCTCCGAACTGCTAAGCTATCGGGAGTTACACGTGTTATTGTGAGTCAACCATAAAAGATAGACATATGCTGTCGTGGGATATTTTTTATATAATTTTAAGGAGAATATTTCCGTAATACATGATTTCTGTGTAGCTTTAACCATTAAGGCTGCAAACGCGACGGAAGCTTAAAAAATTGAGTAATTTCTCCCGTTTCCCCAACATTTCCCTTCACTGCTCTGCTCCTATTGATCGTAGCGTGATGAAAAGTATACTATAACCTGCCCAGGAGTATGAAGAATGATTGTACCAAGTTTCGTTAAAATCCATCGCGTAGTTTTTGTTTCTATAAAGAACATACAGACAGACAGACAGACAGACAGACAGACAGACAAAAATTTTACTGTTTGCATTTTTAGCATCAGTATCGATCACTAATCACCCCCTGATAGTTATTTTGGAAATATATTTCATGTACAGAATTGACCTCTCTACAGATTTATTATAAGTATAGAAGATGGGAAAGTGTGTGTTTCTGTTTGTCCGTCTTTCGCGGTAAAACGGAGCGACGAATTGACGTGATTTTTTAAGTGGAGATAGTTGAAGGCATGGAGATCGTAGGGGGTTTGAAAGAGACAAAAAGTAGCCTGTTACTTTTTGTCTCTTTCAAACCCCCTACTTCCCTAAAAGGGGTAAATTATCGAATATAACGCGAGCGAAGCCGCGTGCAAAAGCTAGTATTGTAATATTTATTATTTACTAGCGACCCGCCCCGGCTTCGCTCGGGTGCAATATTATACATATAAACCTTCCTCTTGAATCACTCTATCTATTAAAAAAACCGCATCAAAATCCGTTGCGTAGTTTTAAAGATTTAAGCGTACATAGAGATATAGGGACAGAAAAAGCGACTTTTTTTATCCTATGTAATGATTTAAAGCTTTATGCACAGAGTTGTTGTTGGTGTTGTTGTGTTGTGTGTTGTTGTTGTGTTTTGTTGTTGTGTTGTGAATGTTTGTAAATTATTATTTTTTAATGTAGGTCAATATGGTTTCTTGCCGGTTCTTCTATTTATTTATTTGCACTCTTCTTTTCTCAACAGAAAACGACCAATTAGATCCGTGCACTAGTTTTGACATTTCATAAGTGTCCATGTAGACTTGTGAATGTGACCTATGTGACATATTTGAATTTGAATCAAATTTGAATTAGCTTGCTAGGTTAGCAACTTTGGACTCGGTGGAAACGCGTGCGAAGAGACTAAACTACAAACCTCTACAAAGTCTTGAGCACAGGCGAAGGGTAGCCAGCCTTTCGGTGTTTTACAGGATGCATTTTGGAGAGTGTGCGCAGGAATTACATGACTTGATTCCCCCATCTCACTTCTACCATCGGACAAGTCGACGAACGGCGAGTATCCACCCTTATGTTGTTGAAACCTCTACGGTCCGGATCAAGCGTTTCGCCTTGTCGTTTATACCACGTACGTCAAAGGACTGGAACAATTTTCCGGCTGCGGTCTTCCCGTCCGATTATATTTTAGGTGTCTTCAAGGCAAGAGTGAATAGGCTCTTAATAAACTAGTGCGCCTTACCATCAACTACTTACCTTTGACTGAACAAAATTTAAAGATGCTTTTAATTGATACAAATCATGCTAACAAGTTTAGTGATTGCTGAAGCAATAAACTAGTAACATAGATCTGACGAAAAATTCAAGATATATTTGATTTAATCATTTTAATATTTGAACATTTCTGCTAAATGTTTAGAGTACTTTAAAGTGACAGAACGAGAACTTGTTTGTAATAAAATCATATACTATTTATTATCAAACTTGTAGAAGATGTGTCAGCTTATTCAGTTGCAGGAATAGGAGCTTCAGTAACTTCTTCGTTCATCACCCACGGGTTTGATGGTGTTGTCAGCGTGGGCCGTGTTGTTTTCCTCATTGGCCACCATGTTGGCCATAATGTCGGCTGCGTGGGCCGTGGCGTTGTAGTAGGCCACTGCGGTGTCGTCCGGGTAGCTGGAGTTGACGTTGTGAACCATGGAGGTGACGTCGTCGAGCTGTTACTAGGCTGTGTATTCCACCACCACGGTGTCGTCTTTGTTGTGGACCACCACCACGGCGGCGTTGTTGACCACCAACCTGGAGTCGACGTCGGCACATCAGTAGGCCGGCTCGTCGTTGTGTTCCACCACCACGGCGGCGTTGTTGGCCACCAGTCTGGAGTCGACGTCGGCACATCAGTAGGCCGGCTCGTCGTTGTGGTCCACCACCATGGCGGCGTTGTTGCCCACCAGTCTGGAGTCGACGTCGGCACATCAGTAGGCCGGCTCGTCGTTGTGGTCCACCACCACGGCGGCGTTGTTGCCCACCAGTCTGGAGTCGACGTCGGCACATCAGTAGGCCGGCTCGTCGTTGTGTTCCACCACCACGGTGGCGTTGTTAACCACCAGTCTGGAGTCGACGTCGGTACATCAGTAGGTCGGCTCGTCGTTATGTTCCACCACCACGGTGGCGTTGTTAACCACCAGTCTGGAGTCGACGTCGGTACATCAGTAGGCCGGCTCGTCGTTGTGTTCCACCACCACGGCGGCGTTGTTGCCCACCAGTCTGGAGTTGTCGTTGGCGTCACCCAGGGTTTAGAAGTAGTAGTAGTAAACCACGGCCACTCAGTAGTCGTCTCCGCCTCAGGCTTGTCATCGTCAATCGGAAATTCCTTGAGACACGCCCTGTCAAATTGTGCCAACGCCTTCTTTTCAAGAAAACTCTCTGTTTGATTAGAATAATGAACACAACCCCTTGGCGGGTTATCACCATAAATGGTGCAAATCTTTTTTAGAAACGAGATGTCGTCTACTCCAAAAATTACATCGCTTGACCCTATGTCTACAATAGGAGAGTAATTGATGTCATACGCTGAAAATCTTTCTGATGCTGTACCAGCTATGTGTCCGCCGTTTGCAACACACTGCTTAAAATTTTCAGGTTCTATCCCGGCTTCACACAGGCAGTACTCACCCGGGTATCCTGAAACCCATAAAAATAACCGTTAAGTGATAACTCTGGCTTACACACGTACACCATTTAATTCATTAAACTCCGAGCAAACGCCGGTTCCTCTCAATTACAGTATTCGAAAGGTTAAATACTTTATATTTGTAAGGTTTTTCATCATCATCATCATCAGCCTTTTTAATGTTCCCACTGCTGGGACTCAGGCCTCCTCTCTAGAAGAGGGAATGGGCCATAATCCACCACGCGGGCCCAGTGCGTGTTGGTGGATGCCACATGTCTTCGAACTTTTAGTTCTAGGACATGCCGGTTTCCTCACGATGTTTTCCTTCACCGTTTTGAGAGCAGTGGTGATGAAATAAATTACACAAAGTAATGCGCCTGGCTGGGTTCGAACCTGCGACCTACAACTCGTAAGTCGGGGTCATTACCACTCGGCCACCACTGCCTAAGGTTTTTCAGTTAAAGATTTTTGTTCTAGTCTTATTACCATATTCGACTATGTACCTATATCCAGCGCAAAACAGCGTGGCTGCGTGTCAGGTGAAATAGTTTAAATATTTACAGCATTGTCTTTGCATTGTGTTTGGGATACCAACGCATCTACGGTGTGTCTAAGTGTCCTCGCACATGGGCCTCAAAAAACGCTAGAAGCGGCCACAAGAAACGCTAAAAGCCGCCGCAAAAAACAGCTGAAGCGCGCGACAGCTTGTGGCCGGAGAAGCTTGAAGCAGCTTCAACCGCTTTTTTTTTTGAAGCGGCACTGCCGCACACGAGCTACTAAAAAGGCCGCCTCAAAAAGAAGCTTAAAGCGGCGTTTTTTTGAGGCCCGTGTGCTAACACTAACTTACTATAAAAGTAAGCGTACATTTAAGAAGAAGGTTATCTGTATTTGTACATAATTTTGAGCCCTTTTTTTTTCTTTTTTTCTTAGTAAACTTTTATTTTGCCTTATTTTTTATGCACCTGCCATGTTCTTCTCTTTACCACCCTAGGTAGACTGGTAGAGAATGCCTAAGGCATTAAGTCCACCTTTGTACTCTTATGTTGCATGAAGTTTTAATAAATAAATAAATAAGACATTAAAAAAACTATAAATGAGGAAAATTCTCTTACCTTTGGCCTCACATCGCAAGTACTCCGCCTGCAGAAACGTGTTACTGGGCAGATTTCTCAAGGCACACGCTTGAGGAACAGAATACCTGCCGCTACCCAGCAAGTGATATTCCACGTTCAAATGACCACCAATGTTGTCTATGATCCAAGGGAAAGTTCTGGTGAAGAACTCCAGATCCTTATGGACATCCCCGTAGAGGACAATGAAACCATTGGGAATGGCAATAGTAGTGCTCGCAAACAATGCGAGTAAGAATACGAAAATCATTACAAAAGATTTTCTTATCCTTCTTCTCGGCGCAAATGTGTGATTTTAAAAATAAAAAAACACTTGTTTTACTTAGAGAAACATGTTTGTCTATAAATTAAAATGTTTTGTTATGAAGATTATATTAACGCAGTGAGTTATAAATACTTACTGCGGTACAGTCAACGACGATTGTGATAATCTTTAAGTGACCTATATTGAATAACGTTGTAGGTAGATCCTTTACTTATGAAACTGACATTATTCTAGATTTGCTGTTATCCTATGAAGAGTTCCGTTCAATATCAATATTTATTAACTGGAACCAATCCAGGAGTATATGGTATTTTAATTAAAAATAAAAATAAAAATCGGGCCACAATAATTGACCGATAAATTGATAAACATACGTAAAAAAAATACATACAGCCGAAGACGGCCACGTTCAACCCTGTACTTTGGGCACGCCACTATTATGGCGGTAAATCCCTTCTTTGAGGCGCGGCTGGAAAGACCTCACGGCGTCCTTACCTTTCGCATGACGCTGGAACGTGCCATGTCCTCTTCGGACAAGGCACGTTCGGAACGTTCCTGCACCGTATTCAAGCGAAAGAAACGCCCGGGTGTCGCCACTGTGCGGAACGCCCGGAGGACAGGATGGAGCACACAGTTATAGTGTGCCCTGCTTAGGCGGAGCATTGCCGTGCCCTCGAAGGGGCGACCGGCGGCGGAGACCTCTCGCGCTGGGCCTTGGTTCAGGCCATGATCCGAAGCGAGGAAAAGCCCGACCGCATCAGGCAACGGCGCTCTCGCCGCCGCCGCCGGGATTCTGATCCCGACTTCCGGCCACCGTAGACGCGGGCTTGCGGACGGCGAACCATGGGTAGCTCGCTATCCGACCGTCCGGTAACTGTCCGGACCGAGCTCAAGACGTCGACGGCGCGCACTTTTCCCGCGCGCTACAAGGAGTTGTCAGCAACAGTAGGGGCCCAACTGGGTCGAAGCCTACTGGGGCCAGAGTTATCAAAGTCAAAGTCAAAATATTTTATTTCACATAGGCCTACATGGGCTCTTATAAAACGTCAGAAGCTAGTGCACGGTTTCAAATTGTCGATTCCTATGGAGAAGAACCGGCAAGAAACTACATGTCCGAAAAGAAGCTCGAGCTCCGGTATGAAGGCTAGAAGGAACGGGGTGGGGTTTTTAGTTAGTAAGAGTCTGACACTATCTCCCGCTCCGCCCAAGAGCGAGGGTTGTCATTAGATGATTTTTATCCACAAAAAAAGGCCTGTACTTTAAAAAAGTGGGTTTCAACAGGTAAATAATAGGTTTCAATCAAAACTATTACTTTAGTGTAATTTGTCGCTAACTGTACAGTAGATATAGTGATTAGATAAAGAACGGTAATTTTTTGTTATCTATTAATCGTGATTTATATATTTTATGATAAAGATGTCTGTCTGAAAAAATCGGATGACCCCCTAAGGGGGCGAGGTGAGCGGATTGGGGTATAGCCATCATCAGGTATAATTGAATATATTTATTTATTTCAAGCTTTATGAAAAAAAAAACATGAAAAATGCTTTATTCACTAACGAAGTTGGTTCAACGATACTGAGGTTGACCTCTCCTTTTAAGTGTAAAAATACCTTTTTTTTTTTATTATTGATAGGTTTGCGCTTGACCGCTATCTCACCTGATGGAAAGCGACGATGCGGTCGACGATGGAACGCGCTTACCTAGAAGAAACCTATTCACTCTCGACTTAAAGATTCCTGGGTTGTAGCTATCAGGAAACACAGACTCCGGCAAGGAATTCCATTCCTTAGCTGCACGCACAATGAATGTGTTTCCAAAACGTTTTGTGCGTGTAGGCGGGATGTCCACCATGTACCGGTGGTGCATCGCCGTACGTCTGGTAGTCCGATGATGGAACGGGCTAGGCGGAATCAGGTTATGCAATTCCGACGCACACTCCCCGAAATGCAACCGGTAGAAAACCGACAGGCTAGCAACTCGGCGTCGATGCTCAAGACTTTGAAGCTTCGAATCGACGAGTGTATCATCGCCAATTATCCTTCTGGCTCGCCTCTCAATTGCCTCAAGTGCATCAAGCTGGTATCGGGCAGATCCGTCCCAAAGATGAGAGCAATACTCCATACACGATCGAACTTGCGCTTTATAAAGTTTGAGCAGCTGTTCCGGCTTGAAGTACTGTCTGACCTTTGCGAGGATTCCCAGCTTTTTTGCAGCCAGTTGAGCCTTTGCTTCGATGTAAGGCCCAAAGTTGAGTGTTGATGACAGCGTTACACCAAGAAGGTCAAGATGTTCGGTTATCGGCACGGTTACACCCCGGAAGGTTGGAGCGGGGCTGAATTGGCTCCTTTTAGCGGAAAATAGACACGCCTGGGTTTTTGCGGCATTGAACTTGACCAAATTGGCATCGCCCCAATCAGAGACTGCCTCCAAGGACAAGTTCAAGCGCTCAACCATAGACTCACGGAGAGACTGGATCTGTGGCCCACTAGCTCGTGCACTGGATATGTAACTCTCAGCAACAGTGCTGTCGTCTGCATACCCAAAGGTACCGGGCTTAAGCAAATCGTTTATGTGCAGCAAGAATAATGTTGCTGAGAGTACTGACCCCTGAGGGACCCCGGCATTAATGGCCATTTGACTAGACGAGCAGCCATCGATAACCACTCGGATGGACCGGTCACTCAGGAAGTCTGCGATCCAAGAACACAAGCCAGCGGGCAAACCGAAGGATGGAAGCTTACTAATAAGACTTTCGTGCCAAACCCTATCGAAAGCCTTCGAGATATCAAGGGAGACGGCAAGTGCTTCCCCATGCTTCTCGATGGCCTCACTCCAGATGTGGATGGCATACGCTAGAAGATCTCCAGTTGACCGATTTCGGCGAAAGCCGTATTGACGGTCACTTAAGATATCATTAGCTTCTAGGTATGCCAGGAGCTTAGTGTTAATTACACGTTCCATAGTCTTACAGAGAATGGACGTTACTGAGATTGGTCGATAATTAGCTGGGTCAGCCCGACTCCCCTTCTTGGGCACGGGCTGTACGTTAGCTTGCTTCCATGCAGTCGGCACCTTTCCAGCCTTAAATGAGAGCCTAAATAGGCGTGTCAGGATCGGAGACAGTTCAGGCGCACACGTTTTCAGTACAATTGCCGGTATCCCGTCTGGACCACTAGCCTTGTTCACGTCTAGGTTACGCAGCACCCTACGGACGTCCTTTTGATGGATGCGAATATCCGACATACTCGTATCGCAACCGTCAGGATAAGCAGGGGGCCGCGCGTTACCAGGATCTAGACGCGAAGATTCCGCGAAGAGTGTGGCAAACAAATTTGCTTTCTCCTCAGCGGTATGTGCCAGCGACCCGTCGGGTTTCAGCAGTGGCGGTAGTGAGGGGCGGCAGAAGTTCAACCGACTTAGCCAGGGACCAAAACGCCTTACTACCCGCAGGGTACGAAGCTAGTTTGTTCCCGATGCGGCTAATGTGGTCGAACCGTGACCTCCGCATCACCTTCTTGCAAGACTTGGCAGCTTTGTTGAAGGCTCTCTTCTTCTGGCTCACGTCATGCGTTTTGTGCATACGAGCCTGGACCCATGCCTGATATGCCGCGTGTTTGAGTCGGTCACACTCAGCACCAAACCAAGGGCGAGCTCGGCCAGACATGGTTACGTCGGAGAACGGAATGTAGTACTCCATCCCCCGCCGCAACACATCTGTTACAGCATCTGCGCACGACGATGGATCATCCAAAGAAAAGCAAAAAGGCTGCCAAGGATAACATGCGAAGAAAGATCGCATGCCATCCCAATCTGCTGACCTGTATCGCCAAACCCGCCTGGTGCCTCTAGGGCAGGGATCGGGCGGAGAGTAGACTGATACAGATTTCACCAGACAGTGGTCGGAACTACCTAACGGTGATGATATTGACACTGAATAGCGGTCTGGATCTGTTGTCAGCAGAAGGTCCAAGCAATTGGCAGTGTGCGAATCAACATCCGGCACCCTTGTAGCTCCCTGGACCAGCTGGGTAAGATTTAACGCTAGCGCAAGCGTTTGCGTCTCTCGACCAGCATGGTCTGTGCACTGGTATGGGAAGAGCCACTCCTGATGGTGGGCATTAAAATCCCCCAGTAACACCAATTGCGCAGAAGGGTACCTCTGCTGAGCCGCATCCGCCGCCTCACTAAGGTACTGTGTGAGCCCGGTGGTCTCCAGATCTCCACTGTGCGAACGGTAGACACAAGCATAGATAATTTTATCCATGCCTGTGTCCACCAGGGCCCAAAGCATTGAGAACCTGGAATCCTCAAGATTGCGGAGACGCCGATAGCATATGTCGTCCCGTGCGTACAAACACACACCAGCGCGCGGTTTAAAATTGTGCTCCAGGGTAAACCCTGGGTAGGACAGGTACGACACATCTGACGGACTTCGTATCTGCGTCTCCGAAAGAAAAAAGAGAGATGGTTTTTCAGTCTCCAGGTGATGATGGACTGCTGCGAGATTGGAGTGCAGACCTCTAATATTACAGAGGTGCACTTTAAGTGAGAGGGAGTGCACGCGCTGTTTAACATGTCTCTTTTTTGTCGACTTTTTCATACTGAGAGTGAGGTAGGAGAGGAGAAGGAAGTAAAATGGAGTCCCATGCTGCTAACCTTCAGTCATGCACTGGCAGGACAGCATCATTGGGGTACTAGTCTGGAGACTGTGGGGACGCCCGAGCCCCCTCGGAAATGACCATCGGGCCCTCTCATCTGGTCGCCAACCAGCACGATGGTGCATTCCGGGATTTTTCGCCAGTTGGCGGGGCAGCCTTTCATGTGTGGCTGGCACATTACTTGGGCCCCCAACTAACTGCGGTCGGCCAGCGGTGCACCGTGCCTCGGATCCCGCTACCCTCCACGACTAGTCTCCCGATACGTCAATACCTGTGTCAGGAGAGGCCGCTCTCCCTTAATTCAAAACACTATACAAAGGCGACCTTGAGGCGACCTAGAGGCGACGGCTCGCGGCCGGCGAGCCATGGGTAGCGCGCTGTCCGATCGTCCGGTAACTGTCCGGACCGAGCCAAGGCGTCGACGGCGCGCACTGTTCCCGCGCGCCTCAAGGAGTTGTCAGCAATAGGAGGGGCCCATCTGGGTCGAAGCCTAGTTGGGGTTATCCGAAAGGAAACTAGAGCCCCGGTATGAAGGCTAGAAGGAACGGCGCGGGGTTTTTAGTCAGTAAGACTCTGACACTGTCTCCCGCTCCACCCAAGAGCGGGTTTCGTCAATGATGATTTTCCCCGTCGAGAGAAAAAAAAAACCTTAGCATTATCTGCCAGTTGACCTCATGGTGGTGCAAAAACATAACATGGCAGGTAAAACTAAATAAATAGACAAACAGAAGAGAAACAAAATAATACAATAGTAAATACATACTTAGATACATACATATATATAAGCAATACAGCAGTGAAAAAACCATATTCAACCAATCAGTGCTGTGATGATTCTACCAACTTCTTGCTAATAAGCTCGCGTGCCTTCGCCTAAAAGTAAAATCGGCTGGTCACCATCCTAATATTCTTATTTTGCCATAGAGGCGAAATAGGATTGTGCGCCCTAAGCCACGCCCATATGTGAAGTTGCCTAGTTGTGCTGCCACAGAGCGTCGGTTCTTCACGATACCTTGGCGATCAGTCACTGCCAGGTGAGACCTCCTGTTGCCTGCAGGATGACCAGGGTCAACTAGCGTCACAAGCATCGGCTTGTTACGAGGCTACAGTAGGTCTGTGACTCCCGTCTGACCCGCCCAGAGCGAGCCGGTCACGGTTCAGATCACGAAGCCGTTTCATGTGTGTGTGTGAGCAGCATTGTATTGTGTAAAAAACAACAACCGCGCAGTGGTTGCCCAGGAAAAGTTATCCAGTTATCCTGCATTGCCTTGTCACGGCTGCCTTGAAACGGTTGTGCTCGTTTCATGTGGCTGTGAGCAGCATTATAAAGCATTGTATTGTAAATTATTGTATACTAGCTTTCCGCCCGCGGCTTTGCCCGCGTGTACTACAGTTTATATCGCGAGGGCAGAGACCCGTGCTCAGCAGTGGAATTATAGGTAGCCTATGTGTTATTCCAGTGTCTCTTCTACCTACCTACCAAATTTGATCTAAATCCGTTCAGTAGTTTTTGCGTGAAAGCGTAACAGACAGACAGATAGAGTTACTTTCGCATTTATAATATTAGTAAGGATGCCTGATAATGGAGATCGCTTCGTTAAGATGCAAAGGAGGAAGCGCCGAATGCAAGCCAACCGAAATCCCTGCGGCCAAGCATCAGCAACACGTGGTGCGAGTATGCGTGCCGCTCAGCCGACCACACCGGTGTACATCTCCCGCCGAACATGTGCGCCAAACGTCCATGAGTCCAGAGACAGGAACCTCCTCACTATACGAGCCGCATCAAATTCAAATTCAAAATCATTTATTTCAAATAGACCAAATGTAGGCACTTTTGAATAGTCAAATGACGGTCAGACCAAGAAAAGTGAAACTAAATTGCACGTTCCAAAGCGTAGATCTCTATGGAGAAGAACGTGCAAGAAACTCCATGGACACTCTTTTAAATCATATTATGTGTTACATATAATGTTTGTTTACATTATTTCATGTTGCGTCTATTATATGAGCACAATGTAGATAATAAAATTAAAATAAAAAATATATTAAAAGATAAAAACTGAATTAAGCTACTGGCAGTTAAGAGATAACCAGTCTCGACTGACGGCACCCGTTCACGAGCATGACGCGTGCATCAGCCCCACTCAGCTCAAGCATTTTCAAGGGAACCGAATGACCCAATACACGCGCCACCAGCAGCGAGACGTTTAAGTGAGCATGACAAACTCCTAACTGCCATGCTCGTAATGTCAAAAACAAAGAGAATAAAAAGTCGTAACCCAATAAAAATGCTTCATGATACCTCACATTCACAAATAGGAAAAAAAAAGTGCTTCTACATTAAACAATGCTATGGTTTTCAAAAACAAAAGAAATAAATGATCACAAGTTTAAACTATATTTTCAAATTACAAAAAAAATAAAAAAACTAATCAGTACACCCTAGTGTGGTAGTGGAGCCGGACCAGCATTGAGCCAAGCATTTTTATATGTATATAATCCTCCAACTTATAATATGCCTGCCTGCATACTACATCGAGAAGTACTGCTTTCTGGGCCCTTGATCCAACTGCGAAAGAAATATAAAAAAAATCTATGGCTTCGATAGGTAGTCGTCGAAGCTTTTGGCTATAACGATGAGTCCCATGAACAAATTCTTACGGGAAAACAAGACGAAATGTATTTTATTACATACTTAAAACTATATGACACAATTTTTTATTTGTTTAATACCCCTTTACTTGTTGAAGTAACCAATCGAACATTATCTTATCAGATATATACGAGTATTCTCAGTACTAGTATTCCTGCAAATAAGGATAGAAAAGCCAATAACCTCAATCTATCAAATGTTGAGTGAAAAGTACGGTTTGCAAAGAAAATTTGTTTGCGTATCAATTAAGGGTTTTTTGCTTTGTATTACTTACCACCACGTGAGATGGTGGTCAAACGCAAGTAGGGTTGCCAACTTTTTTACAAGAAATAATGTATTTTTTTATCTAAGAAGAATATTGAACAGTATTCTCGCACAACTTATTAATTTACAAACAAAAAAAAATATCATGTACATAGGCGAGCTTAACTCAAGGATGAGTTTTCTTCCAGCAAACCTTTGAGCGATAGAGAGAGATGATAGAGGGTGGGGTCCAGTGCACAATTTGAAAATTAGAAATACTATGAATAAAATAATAAGACATAAATAAGTATAACTACATACATAAATAGACGCATACTATATAATATTATAGATAGATACATGTACTATGTCATTGAGAGAGGAAATGCTCTTTAATTTACGATATCTTTAAAAACTTCATGCCTCACAACTTAAAATAAATGAGAGTTCGATTTCGATTCGATTCGTTTTGAAACTGTATTTTTGTGATTTCATAAAAAAAAATTGTGTGTAGAAGCGTCTAAGTCACTTACGGCATTTTGGTGCTTTTGCAGCACCAAAATGCCGTAATTGCACCAAAATGCAGTATTTTGTAAACTTTATTTTTGTTCGTTCGGGCTTAGATCAGGACTGTATGGGGGATGGCTCCATACAGTCCTGACCTAAGGCCTAACGATTTCTTTACATTTCCTGAAATTAAGAAAACTTTTCGTGGAAAAAGGTTCCAGTCCAGTGAAGAAGCAGTCGACGCTTTCAAGTCGACCATTGTGGACATACCGACTTTTTTTTTACGGTGGGCAAAAATTATCTAATGACAACCCCCGCTCTTGGGTGGAGTGGGAGATAGTGTCAGACTCTTACTGACTAAAAACCCACCCAGTTCCTTCTAGCCTCTTCATACCGGGGCTCGAGTTCCTTTCGGATAACCCTGGCCCCATATTCATATACATACAGACATACCGACTTTGGAGTGGAATAAGTGTTTTAAAAACTGGTTCGAGCGAATGGAAAAATGTATAAAACTTCGAGGTGAATACTTTGAAAAACAATAAATAATAGGTACTTTAAGATTCTAATTGTGTTTTTTTCTTCAAACGACAAAATTTAAAAGGCATCCCTCATAATATAGTCCTGCAAGGTTGTTAGTGTTTTACAAATAACCCTGTAATATTTAAAATTATTGTATTGTGCAAGTAATAGATTTAGCAACGTTTTTTTTAAACGTTGCCGTTTTTATGACTCATTCTCAAAAGGAAAAGTTTGCAAGTAATTATTGAGCTTATAAGTCCAAATGTGAATCTTGATGTCAGCAGTATTTATGTCGGTATAGTTTATATCGTTATCATACTAAGCTAAATTGATTTTTTATCATGTCTTAACATGTTGTAACATGTTCTACAAGACACTATAGTATAGATAGTAGATAGTGTGGACACGCCGCGACTCCGGACGTCCGGAATAGTGATGTGCCGTTGCCGGCAATATTGCCGTGAAGTGGGAATATTGCCGGGAATATTGCCCGAAGTATGAATATTGATGGCAATATTGCCAGCAATATTCCCATATTTCCGGCAACGGCACATCTCTAGGCCGGAATGAACTATAGCATAGCATAGTCGGCCTTATAATGTTCCCACTGTTGAGACTCACACCTCTCTAGGAGAGATAAGCCGTAATCCAACACGCGATCCCAGTGCGGGTTAGTGGATATCACATTTTTTTTAAATTTTTAGTTCTAGGACATGCCGGTTTCTTCACGATGTTTTTCTTCACCGTTTTGAGAGCAGTGGTGATGAAATAAATTACAATTAAAGTAAGGCTGGGTTTGAACTCGCGAACTTACAACTCGTAAGCCAGGGCCGTTACCACTCGGCCACCACTGCTCTACTTGACGTGTGAACTGCAGTGATAATGCTACTTGGTAACCAGTTCATCGAATCAAGGTTCAAGCAAGTGAATGCTACCATACCCTAAAACTATCTACACTAATATAATAAAGAGGTAAACTCTGTTTTTTTTTTGTTTGTAATCTCTGAAAATACTGGTCCGATGACTAAACTTTTCACCGATAGAAAGCTGCTCTATTCCTGAGTAGCATAGGGTACATTTTATTTATTTATTTTACTATTTATGTACACACAAAAATAAAAAAAAAAGATAATACATAAGAGACATTAGTACAAAGGTACTGCTTATTTCCAAAGAAATTTCTTCCAGCAGACCTGCGAAAGGAGAAATGAAAAAGAAATGTAGACAATAGTGTGTAGGAAGCAAAAAAAACAGAATGTGTAAAGTCTTAATCCAAATATTATTTAATATAAAAATAATATATAACTTCTACTATAAATATATAACATACATAATACATACAAGATATAAATAAATATCACAGTTGAGAGGAAAGATAGTGCTCTTTTACTCGATTAAAAAGTGAGATCGATTTTAAATCTCGAATGCTAGGCGGAAGTGAGTTTTATGTACGCGGGCGAAACCGTGGGCAAAAGCTAATAGGGTAATATACAAATGTAGTGTTCCTGAAGAAACCATGTCCTATCTACAAGTGAATCTGGCCCAGAGGATCTGAAAACGCCATTGAGGCTGGTTTTGGCGTAGCTACGTACTGGTAGTAGATTGCTTCTAGGCAAGCGTCTTCCATCATCGGCCACATCATCGCTTACCATCAGGTGAGATAATGGTCAAACGTGAGCCTATTCATAATAAAAAAATTAAAAATAAAGTAGCACGCAAATTTTTGGGTTTGAAACACAGAAAAGATAAAAGAGGTTAGAAAGGAAATACTTTCCGATTGGTACTACAATAAGTGTCACCAATTGTATCCCACCCCATTTTTTTTTCTTTATTTCTTTGGTGGGAACATCATCCAATGACATCCCCCGCTCTTGAGCGGAGCGGCAGATAGTGTGAGACTTTTACTGACTTAAAACCTACACCGTTCCTTCGTGCCTTCATACCGGGCAAGCTCGATGTCATAATAATTCTGCATGCACGTGTAAATCAGATGACAATGCAAAATTATTATGACATCAAGCTGATATATAGCATATAAGGTGGATATAGGAACCAAAGTAAATATAGGTAGTTAAAGGACACAACCCCATCAAGTTTGGGCTCGTATGATACGTCTTGACGAGTATTGGTTATATAGGTATACCGAGCTATAAAAGCTTGCTATGAAAAAATGATTTTCATTATAAGCTTATTTTTTTTTTTCAATATAGATAGTAGCCATTGACTAAGTAGTCATTAAAGGTATTAAGAAAAGACTTTAGTTTAATGGTTATTCGCCAGCTGTCCAGCCATAGGATCAAGAAACCCAACTCAGAAAGTATGTATAATAATTTATTAACTCGAAATGACGCAACTCACTTGCGTTGTATAAACGCCATCTACCGGCTAATCAAGGCACCTGATGTAACAGTAGCTCGATCTGTTAATACAATCTTTATCAAACTCACAATAGCACCATCTATCAATTCATTATGACACTAATACGACAATAACTGTATTGCGGGTAACACACTGCTACGCACCCCGCAGCGTAGTGCGTGAATGCGTATTTACGATAATTGCGTTAATTTACGCACTCATTTCATACAAAATCATGCACGGTACTACGAGACTTCAACGCGCGTGGATGCAGACGATGCAGTTTCGGTGTGTTGGACTGTGCGTGGTTTCTATACCAAAACGCAGCTACGCGCGTGAGTAGGTGCGTTTTTACGCGCTACGCTGCGTAGTGCGTGGCAGTGTGATAACCGTGGTGATAACCGCCATAGTTCTTGTTTAGTTATAATATTTTATTTCACACGCGTTCTTTACTGTCATTAATGTTATAATACATTGGTCCCCCGCTAATGGCATTTTGATACAAGTATTTATTGAAATGCGTAGAATACACATGTGACGTGGGGTTCCGCATGCGTAATGAAAACTGCATGATATTAAAAAACCCCCATACATCTAAACGACACTGAAACGATAGACGTGTACTGAGTGTCTAGTTTTGCAATTGACACGTTTATGACGTACGGCGCTCTGATTGGCCTGTTCCAAGCTATTGGCCAATCAGAAAGCCAAACGCGAAAAATGTCTTTTTACCTTATTCGATCGTTTTAACCTAAAACCAAAACCTTCTCAGCGCACGGATGACTCAGACTAGCTCACATTATCATCATCATATCATCATTTTAGCCGAAAGACAGTGGATGTCTTTCGGCTAAAATGCCGAAAGACATCCACTGTTAGACATAGGCTCCCCAAAGTGTCGCCATCGTGACTGGTCCTGTGCGTCACGCATCCATCGGATTCTTGCGACCCTGACCAGGTCATCGGTCCGTCGGGAAGCCTTCCAACGCTGCTTCTTTTGGTACGTGGTCGTTTTTCGTCCCTATCGACTATCTATTCTACGAGTAACTAACTCAGACTGTGCTAAATAGCGATTGAGAAAAAAATCGTTTTTGAATTAAACATTTTTATTTCATAAATATTTCTAATAGGTGTCTATACTCTGTTCAAAATAACATTAGAAATAGAAAACCTTTTATTACTGTCCGTTCAACCGATTTTGACTTATTACGTTAGTGGCATGATAAATGGCGGCTGCAGTAAATAGTTGGTATTGTAACCATTTTTTTGCTTTTAATGCCATCCATAAGGATATATAGAATTTAAAATCAGGTGACCAGACAGTAAAAAGGTTTCTTTTTTATATTCTTAATGCGAATAGTGTATAGAACGTCGGAATGAGTTACAAACAGTTGTTTAAAAACTTGTTACTATTAAAATTTAATCATTAAGCCACAGTAGACCGCGTCATCGTCATCGATTATTACCATGGCGCTAAGCTACTATGGCGTCATCGTCGTCGATTACTACCATGGCGCTAAGCTACTATGGCGTCATCGTCATCGATTACTACCATGGCGCTAAGCTACTATGGCGTCATCGTCATCGATTACTACCATGGCGCTAAGCTACTATGGCGTCATCGTCATCGATTACTACCATGGCGCTAAGCTACTATGGCGTCATCGTCGTCGATTACTACCATGGCGCTAAGCTACTATGGCGTCATCGTCATCGATTACTACCATGGCGCTAAGCTACTATGGCGTCATCGTCATCGATTACTACCATGGCGCTAAGCTACTATGGCGTCATCGTCATCGATTACTACCATGGCGCTAAGCTACTATGGCGTCATCGTCATCGATTACTACCATGGCGCTAAGTTACTGTGGCGTCATCGTCGTCGATTACTACTCTGACACTGTCGTAGGTATCGTCGTTGGTATTTCAGGCTTCACAACTTCAAACGGAAACTCATTAAAACATACCCTGTCAAACTGTGCCACTGCCTTCTGTTCTAGAAAACCCTCAGTTTGATTAGAATAATGAATACATCCTCTGGGCGCTTCTGAGTAAATTGAGCAAATCTTCTGTAGTAACGAGATATCATCAATATCAAAAACTATATTGTTTGCCCCCATTAAGTCTATCACTGGAGTATTATTGACGCCTAGTGATGAAAAGCTTGATGATGCTTCGCTGGCCATGGATCCTCCAGATACAACGCACTGCTTAAAGTGTTCAGGGTCCACTCCGGCGTCACAGAGGCAGTATTCGCTCGGGTATCCTGAAATCCATAAAACATAACAGTTAAGTAATGATCATCCAATGACTTGTTTTTATAGATAGGCTCGCGTTTGACCACCATCATCGTCCACCTGATGGTAAGCGACGATGTGGTCGACGATGGAGCACGCGAGCCTAGAAGTAACCTATTCACTCTTAACTTAAAGACCCTAAGTTGTAGCTATCAAGAAACACAAACTCTGGTGGAGCGAGTGGGCGTGTCAGACTTATACTGACTAAAACCACACCTTCTTCTTCTTCACGGCCCAACTGCGCCCGGAGGGGCCCATAGAAGCCCAGTTGGGCCGCAATTGGCAGTTGGTAAAACTGTAGAGTTTTGTTGAAATGTCTTGGAGAAGGGCGTGGAACACCATGAACTATTGAGGACTTTTTTTTTGTCGACGGGGAAAATCATCTTTGACAGAACCCGCTCTTGAGTGGAGCGGGAGATAGTGTCAGACTCTTACTGACTAAAAACCCCGCGCCGTTTCTTCTAGCCTTCATACCGGGGCTACGGGGAACTATTGAGGACTCGGGCTCGGTCCGGATGGTTACTGGACGGGCGGACGGCGAACTACACGTCCGCATCACGACCCTCACATTGGTCCGCCTTGTGGGAGGCCTTCCAACGCTCGCAGTGTTACGTGGTCGCCACTCCAGAACCTTTCGTCAACATCGACTCACTGTTCTGCGAGTAATATACCCTACCCACTGCCATTTAAATTAGGCGATTCTTTGAGCTATGTTGGTAATAATTCCCTGCCGGAATCTCTGTTCCCTGATAGCTATAACTTAGGGGTCTTTAAGTCAATAATGAATAGATTACTTGTAGGCAAGCCTGCTCCATCGTCGACCACATCATCACTTACCATCAGATGAGATAGTGGTCAAAAGCGAGCCTATCAATAATGATAAAAAAAAATACATGCAGGTTTTGAAAATTGGGATACCAATGTATCATTTATCACTCTGGTCATTCAATCAATTCATGTTCACTTTCGTAGGCGGCGGCGACCGTACAAATAAATAAATAAAAAAAACAACCGAATTGAAAACCTCCTTTTTAGGAAGTCGGTTAAAAATCACCTGTCGGTCTGTACCGTCCGTAGCAAAAAAAAGGCTAAAAATATCACATTTGTTGTATGGGAGATATTATGTTTTAGTATTTGTAGCAACAGTATATGTAATAGTAGCAACAGAAATACATCATCAACCCCTACAGTTGGTTCCATTATCGCGAGTAGAGATGTGCCGTTGCCGGCAATCTGGGAAGTGGGAATATTGCTGGCAATATTGCCAACAATATTCATACATCGGGCAATATTCCCGGCAATATTGCCTGTAACGGCACATCCCTAGTCGCGAGCCACACGTACTATTAATAATATACATTCTGACGTTTTAGTGCCCATGTAGACCTATGTGAAATAAAATATTTTGAATTGAATTGAATTTTTAAGCGCTGGCGGAGGATACATTACTTTGGCCAAAATCTGTCAAAATTTGTAGAAAAGGCTAAAATATTATTAAGAAAGGTACGAATTTATAATTCATCATCATCATCATTTCAGCCGACAGACGTCCACTGTTGGACATAGGCCTCCCCCAAGCGTCGCCACAATGATCGATCCTGTGCGTCTCGCATCCATCGGATTCCCGTAACCTTCACCAGGCCTTCACTAGGTCATCCACCTTGTAGGAGGCCCACGAGGAGTGCCGACGCTGCATCTTCCAGTACGAGGTCGCCACTCCAGAACCTTTCGGCCCCAACGGCTATCTGTTCTGCGAGCAATGTGCCCTGCCCATTGCAACTTAAGTTTGGCGATTCTTCGCGTATGTCGGCAACCTTGTTTCTCCTGCATTTTCTCATTCCTTCATTTCTGATGCGATCACGCAAGGAAACTCCGAACATAGCCCTTTCCATTGCCCTTTGGGTGACTTTGAGCCTTCTGATGAGGCCCATTGTGAGCGACCACGTTTCGGCACCATATGTCATCACTGGCAACACGCACTAGTCATAGACTTTGGTCTTGAGACACTGTGGTATATTGGACGAGAAGATACCGCGCAGCCTCCCGAACGAAGCCCAGCCGAGTCGATTCTATGGTTGACCTCTTTCTCGAAATTAGCTCTACCCAACTGGATTGTCTGTCCGAGGTAGATGTAATCGTCCACAACTTCGAGTATAGAGTCTCCGATCTTGATAGGAGTGAGTGCTACATGGTTGTTTATCATGACTTTAGTTTTGTCCATGTTCATTTAATTATAATTAGTTTAAGAATATCATAACAATATTTAGAATTTTAAGTGTCAGTCACAAAATCGCTTTAATTTAATAAATAAATAATCAGCTGTGAAAATTTCAACTGTCTAGCTACTAGCTACCACGGTTCATGTAACAAACAGAAGGACAATGGAATCTTAGTGACAGGGTTCCGTTTTTGCCCTTTAGGTACGAAACCCTAACAACTTAAAAATGAGGTTAATATCCTTACCTTTAGCCTCACATCGCAAGTACTGCGCTTGCAGGAAGGAGTTGCCTTGCAGTTCTCTCAAGGCACATGCTTGAGGAACAGAATACCTGCCGCTGCCCAGCAAATAATAATCCACGTACAAGTCTCCACCAATGTTGTCTATGATCCAAGGATAAGTTCTGGTGAAGAATTCCACGTCCTTATGTACGTCTCCGTAGAGGACAATGTACCCAGCATTGGTGTAGGCAATGCTAGTGCTCGCAAGCAATACAACTAATAATAAGAAAGCCATCGATTAAGTGCGAGTATTGTTAATTAATCACAACAGTACAAATTAGTAACTATTTCGTAATGAAGATTGTATTAACGCAGTGTGTTTTAAATACTTACTACGGTACAGTCAGCGACGATTGTGATAACCTTCTAGTGACTAATCTTTATGTGGCTTTATAATGTTCCCACTGTTGGGAATCAGACCCCCTCACTAGGAAAGGGAATGGGCTGTTATCCACCACACGGGCCGATACGGGTTGGTGAATGTCACATGTCTTCGAAGTTTTGGTTCTAGGACATACTGGTTTCCTCACGATGTTTTCCTTCACCGTTGTTATAGGTCTTTACTGGGTCAGTTTTACGGTTTTACACGTTTTGATTTCGGCGAAAATCTAGATAATATCCACATATCTGTGTTAAAGAAAAGGGTTTACAACAGTAAAATAATTGGCTGAATTAAAACTATTGTTTAATGTCGTTTGTCGTTAAATGTACAGATGATATCTTTTAATCAGATAAAATAACTATGAACAAATTACATTATATGTTATCTATTACATTATTAGTGGTTTAATTCTTAGAATATGGATAAGAAGAAAGAGATGGTAGGGCTGATTGGGTTATTCCCTGACGACTCCGATCCCCGAGGGCCCCATAGGTACCAGAGGCACCCGATTTATTTTTAACTTAATAAACTCAAATAAAATTCAATTTAACTTAAAAATACCATCAGCAGAAGATATTAAACCAAATTGTTACACTTCACTATAAAATTAAGAAAAAATATAATTTTGCTTGGTTAAGGTAAATATTTTAATTCGAGAAAACAATACAGGATTACTTGTAAAACACTAGCAACCTCTTAGGACTATGTTAAGAACAAAACAACAACTTTTGTTGTATGACTCAAACTATGCTCGAAGACTATGCTCGCTTCTCAATTGTGAGACAATTATTTATTAAAGCCAGAAGGATCATTGGCAATGATGCACTCAGCGAGACGAGGCTTATAAGTTATGTCATGAGCATCGATGCCTAGTTGTGAGTTGAGAGCTTATCG
Organism: Mythimna lalbum; assembly: GCA_949319445.1. Classification (NCBI taxonomy): domain Eukaryota; kingdom Metazoa; phylum Arthropoda; class Insecta; order Lepidoptera; family Noctuidae; genus Mythimna; species Mythimna lalbum. The sequence goes on along the minus strand of OX439357.1, from coordinate 3,694,516 downwards.
GTTTTGCGTCGGAACTGCGTAGCTTAATTCTGCCTAGCCTGTTTCATCATTAGACTACCAGGCGTACGGCGATGCGCCACTGGCCCAAAACGTTTTGGATTCAATGTGCGTACAGCTAAGGAGTAGAATTCCCTGCCGGAGTCTGTGTTTCCTGATGGCCACAACCTGAGGATCTTTAAGTCAAGAGTGCATAGGTTACTTCTTGGTTTGTGCGCTCCATCGTTGACCGCATCGTCGAAAGAAAGAAAGAAATTTTTTTTTTATAGGTATTAAGAAAAGACTAATGGCTATTCGCCAGCTGTCCAGCCGTAGGATTAAGAAACTCTCAACTCAGAAAGTAGGTATATTACACGGAGTAAGTATAGAAGGTATATTAATTTATTAACTCGAAATGACGCAACTCACTTGCATTGTATAAACGCCATCTACCGGCTAATCAAGGCACCTGATGTAACAGTATCTCAATCTGTTAATACAATCTTTATCAAACTCACAATAGCACCATCTATCAATTCATTATGACACTAATACAACAATAATTTTATACATCATTTATCATCATTATCATAATCAGCCGAAAGACGTCCACTGTTGGACATAGGTCTCCCCCTAGTATCGCTACAATGACTGGTCCTGTACGTCTCGCATCCATCGGAATCCTACGATGCTCACCAGGCCATCGGTCCACCTTATGGGAAGCCTTCCAACTCTGCGTCTTTCGGTACGTGGTCGCCATTCGACCTTTTGCCCATCGACCATCTTTGCTAGGAGTAACGAACTCAGAGTGAACTTAAATAGCGATTGACAAAAAATTAAGAAATAAAAATAATCAAACATTTTATTTCATATATATTTCTAATAGGTGTTTCAAAATAACATTAGTTTATCAAAATCTTTTATTGCTGTCCGTTCAACCGATTTTGACTTTTATTACGTTAGTAGCAAGAAAAATGGCGGCTGCAGTAAATAGTTGGTACTGTAACCACTTTCTGCTTTTATTGCCATCCTTATTTATGCCTACATGCCTACGAAATAGAAGTTAAAATCAGTTGACCAGACAGTAAAGAGGTTTCTTTAAATTTCTATTCTTAACGTGTTTTATGGTACCTATAGAACGTCGGAATGAGTTAAAATTTAATCATTTAGCCACAGTAGGCCGCGTCATCGTCGTCGATTTCTACCATGGCGCTAAGCTACTGTGGCGACATAGTCGTCGATTACTACCTAGGCGCTGAGCTACTGTGGCGGTATCGTCGTTGGTATTTCAGGCTTCTAAACTTCAAACGGAAACTCATTAAAACATGCCCTGTCAAACTGTGCCACCGCTTTCTGTTCTAGAAAACCTTCAGTTTGATTAGAATAATGAATACATCCTCTGGGTGCTTGTAAGTAAATTGTGCAAATCTTCTGTAGTAACGCGATATCATCATTATCAAAAACTGTATTGTTTTCCTCCATTAAGTCTACGACTATCACTGGAGTGTCATTGACGCCTAGTGCTGAAAAGCGTGATGATGCTTGGCTGGCCATGGATCCTCCAGATACAACACACTGCTTAAAGTGTTCAGGGTCCACTCCAGCATCACACAGGCAGTACTCGCTCGGGTATCCTGAAATCCATTTAAATAACAGTTAAGAGCTGGTTGTCTCACAGAGTATATTTTAGGCACGGATCGTTGGCCCGGATCTCGTGCCAACTTTGCGGCCCCGTTAATAGAATTACAAATATTTTAAAAAAAACAGTAACAATTCAAGATTTTTATTTTTGCCAGCCCCTTTTTAAAAATATATTTTATATAATATAATATTCCACAACTATCACACAACGCCGTCTAGTCCAAAGCTAAGCAGAGCTTGTGTTATGGGTACTAGACAACTGATAAACATAGGTACTTATTTATATTTTTAAATAGCTTTGCCCGCGCGGCTTCGCTCCCGCTCTTCCCTACTCCACCCTACTATACCCAACTCTACCCTACTCTACCCTACTCTACCCTACTCTACCCTACTCTACCCTACTCTACCCTACTCTACCCTACTCTACCCTACTCTACCCTACTCTACCCTACTCTACCCTACTCTACCCTACTCTACCCTACTCTACCCTACTCTACCCTACTCTACCCTACTCTACCCTACTCTACCCTACTCTACCCTACTCTACCCTACTCTACCCTACTCTACCCTACTCTACCCTACTCTACCCTACTCTACCCTACTCTACCCTACTCTACCCTACTCTACCCTACTCTACCCTACTCTACCCTACTCTACCCTACTCTACCCTACTCTACCCTACTCTACCCTACTCTACCCTACTCTACCCTACTCTACCCTACTCTACCCTACTCTACCCTACTCTACCCTACTCTACCCTACTCTACCCTACTGTACCCTACTGTACCCTACTGTACCCTACTGTACCCTACTCTACCCTACTCTACCCTACTCTACCCTACTCTACCCTACTCTACCCTACTCTACCCTACTCTACCCTACTCTACCCTACTCTACCCTACTCTACCCTACTCTACCCTACACTACCCTAATTTTTTTTTCCATAAGAACCTTCTCCTCACAATAACAATCACAACAAAAAAAAAATCAGCCAAATCGGTCAAGCCGTTTTCATGCCAAGTCGTGACAACGGAAAACGGGGGTCATTTTTATATATATAGATACATACATTTTATAGATAAATTACACCCAGACACAGAACAAATGATTATGCTCATCACTCAAACATTTGTCCTGGGTGGGAATCGAACCACTCCAGCATAGCAGTCAGGGTCACTAACCACTAGACCAACAGGCCAGTCAAAATATGACTTTCAAATATTTGTTTTTTTTTGTTATGGTGGCAACAAAATGACATCAACACCTCATACAATGTGCTAGTTGCCTAAAAAAATGTAATTAGTCCGTCTTTTAGATTATTCAAAAATAAGGGACACGTATTTTTTTATTTGTAAATTAAACCAAAAATGACAAAGATATAGCCCATTAAAGTTACGTGTAACGTCACGCCGTGCAACATTTTCGCACGGGGTGACGTCACACGTAACTTTAATGAGCTGTATCTTAGTTATTTTTGGTTTAGAAAAAATACGTGACCAATATTTTTTTATAATCTAAAACACGGACTAAATAAAATGTAGTTATTTTGACCCTGGAAACTAACCTATTTGTCCCATTGTTTTTAATAATACGAGCCACACGTATTATTTATCATCATCTCAGCCGACAGACGTCCACTGTTGGACGCAGGCCTCCCCCAAGCGTCGCTACAATGAACGGTCCTGTGCGTCCCGCATCCATCGGATTCCCGCAACCTTCACCAGGTCTTCGGTCCACACGTATTTTTAATAATATGCTTTCTAACGTTTTACAAGTATGTAAAACGTTAGAAAGTATAATTGAATTTGTAGAAACGGCTCAAATATTATTGAGAAAGGTCCGAACTTATAATTTCTCTTTTCTTTTTTTTTTTCTTTTCTTTTTTTGTGTGTGTTTTATTTTTTACTGTGATTTTTGTTACTATTTTGGTGTACAATAAAGTTTATTCTATTCTATTCTATTTACTAGCGGTCCGTCCCGGCTTTGCACAGGCAATAAATTTAATCTATGCTACTCAGGGTGAATGTAGCTTTCTAATGATGAAAGAATTTCTGAAATCGGCACAGTGGTTTTTGAGTTTATTCATTACAAACATACACTTAAAAATCTTTATGATAATAGTGTAGATAATGTATAATGTGGAGTGCATAAATATACATAAATATACAGCGCCAGTGTGGAGCTCCTTCACAGGATATGTGTCATCTCCTTTCCTGCCCAGCATGCACAACTACCTAATCCCTAAATGATTTGAATGAGGCCAACGACAGAGCTGTCCAGGTGGCTAAGTATTGGTCGGACAAAATCTGAGTCGAATCGACACGAGAAGAAGAAGAAGAAGAATGTATAATTAATTTAAGAATATCATAACCATGTATTTTCTGTGTTATTTATAACATCACTTTGGACGCGTCCAATGTACTTAAGGTAATTTAATAAATAAAAAACTTCCGTGAAAATTTCAACTGTCTAGCTACCATGGTTCATGTGGTACAGCCTGGTGACAGACAGACGGACAGTGAACTCTTAGTAACAGAGTCCCGTTGGTGAAAACCCTAAAAAGTAAAAAATTTAGATTAATTTCCTTACCTTTGGCCTCACATCGCAAGTACTGCGCTTGCAGGAAGGTGTTGCCTTGCAGTTCTCTCAAGGCACATGCTTGTGGAACAGAATACCTGCCGCTGCCCAGCAAAAAATAATCCACGAACAAGTCCCCACCAAGGTTGTCTATGATCCAAGGGAAAGTTCTGGTGAAGAATTCCACATCCTTGTGTACGTCTCCGTAGAGGACAATGTACCCAGCAGTGTAGGCAATGCTAGTGCTCGCAAGCAATACAAGTAATAATGAAGAAGCCATCGATTGTGTATTATTGATTACTCACAACAGTACTAATTAGTAACTATTTCGTAATGAAGATTATATTTACGCAGTGTGTTTTAAATACTCACTACGGTACAGTCAGCGACAATTGTTTGTTTGGGTCGACAGGGTTGTCCGAAAGGGAGCTCGTGCCCCGGTTTGAAGGCTAGAAGGAACGGCGCGGGGTTTTTAGTCAGTAAGAGTCTGACACTATCTCCCGCTCCACCCAAGAGCGGGTTTTGTCATAAGATGTTTTTCCCCGTCGACAAAAAGAAACGATTGTTTGTTTTTTTTTTTCGGCAGGAGTGGGAAATCCTCATGGACGGCCAGGCTGCCTCACAAACGAGCCAGTCTGGGTAGTGTCAGACTCCTACTGACTAAAACCACACTCCTGACTTACATTTAAACCACAGACATGTTTTTTGGTTGGTTGTACATTGTTTGTTTCTGGGCAACTCCACGTGCAAGTGGCGACACTCCAGAGCACCTTCCAGCAACTATAACAAAACCCGTCAGAATTTCAGAGCTGAGAGGCCACCAACCCGGAGCGAAACTTAAGCAACAACGAGTCTACACGCATCAAAAATTAGGGAATCTCCCAACCTTCAACACACATACAGCCCTCCTCCGCAAAGATGCCGCACCAATAAATGGCCCCCCAGCTCCAGATTTAACTATAATACGAAGATTGTGTTAATCTTCAAGTGACAATTTTTTTGAGCTTTTTTTTTATGAGAAATCATCCAATGACGTCTCCCGCCCTTGGGCGGAACGGGAGAGCCTGTCAGACTTTTACTAACTAAAACCCAATCGTTTGTTCCTTCTTTGCCTTACATTTCAGGGCCCCAGGCATTCATTTTCACTTAATCCATAGCCGCAGTAGGCATCGACCCTGCTGGGCCCCTAAGATTTGCTAAAAAAACTATTTTTTTTTGAGGTTGGTTGTCATCAAATGACGTTTCTCGCTCATGGTTGGAGCAAAGGGACGTGTCAGACTTTTACTACCTAAACCCTACCTGTTTTCTTCAGTTGCACTTTACGTTCTAGTTCCATAGACCATGATCACCCTTAGAAACGTTCCCGCATTTATGAAAACCAAAAAGTATTCTGCAATCGGTTGTTTTAGAATGGGCATGGATTTTGCCTCAAAGAGCGTACAGTGCCCTACGGGTACAGTATAATAATGCACTTAGAACGATGCTGCGGCTGCCTCGCCACTGTAGTGCGTCTCGTATGTTTGCAGAGGCGCTCATCGACTGTTTCTACGCTGTTCTGCGCAAACGATGCGCGTCTTTGCTGAGCAGAGTGCGGGCTAGTCGCAACATCGTTTTAAGTATGATAGCCGGTAGAGTGGACTGCCTGTATATGAATCGTTGTATTCACATGAGTATTGATACCTCGATTCATGGGTCAGGCAGGGGGCGAGTAGAATAAGCAGTAATTTGTAATAATACTAACACTAGTTTTTAAGTTTTTATACTGCTACGAGTAACAAATTGGATCTTAGTTATCTGAATTAAACGTATTGTCAATTATTATTATAGGCCTGCAAGGCCTTAGCCAAGGTTTATAGTCACCGAAAATGCAGAACAGAGTATTACGCTCCACTTTTTTACGAGATTGAATTGGAAACGAATACATGCACAGGAGAACCAAAGTTATCGACATAGCTCGAAGAATCGTCATACTTCAGCGGCAGTAGACAGAGCAGATTGCTCGCAGAACATATACATACAAGGTGTAAGGGACAGCCCTCCGCAAACTTTAAGGGCTTTCTCTGTAGACGAAACTGAACTAGCTTCCACAACTTTTTTTTCAGGAAACGAAAAAAAAAATCGGCCTCACATACAAACTATCTAATCAAGTTTATAATTTTGTATGGAGAGGCTGATTTTTTTTTCGTTTCCTGAAAAAAAATCTTTTGGAAGGCTGTTCAGCTTCGTCTACTGAGCAAGCCCTTAAAGTTTGCGGAGGGCTGTCTCTTACACCCTGTATAGCCAATGGGCCTCATCAGAATGCTTAAAGTCACCCAAAGGGCAATGGAAAGGGTTATACTCGGAGTTTCCTTGCGTGATCGAATCAGAAATGAAGATATCCGGAGGAGAACCAAGGTAGCACGACGAATCGCCAAACATAAGTGGCAATGGGCAGGGCACATTGCTCGCAGAACAGATGGCCGTTGCGTCGGCCCGGCAAGTTTCTGGATTGGCGTCAGCGTACCGGAAGACGCAGCGTTGGGCCTCCTACAAGGTGGACCGATGACCTAGCGAAGGTTGCGGGAATCCGATGGATGTGGGACGCACAAGATCGTTAATTGTGGCTATACTTGGGGAGGCATATGTCCAATAGTGGATGTCTATCGGCTGGAATCATGATGATGAATTCTGTCATTCACTTGAATTGAATATTTCATAAAACTTTTTACAATTTTTTTGGTTGACAATTCGTCATTCGAAATCTCGATTAAATGGAAAAGTTTGGGTAGTTCTGTTATCGTTACTAATTTAAATGTATGATGATGTCGATTTTTCAGGGGGATTGGGGATTTTACTGGATCTGGGGGCACGGTAGTGCCCTGCCAAGACGAGAAAAGCGAAGCGCAAGGGCACTACCTACTTTTTCTCGAAGTGCTTTGTCGTTTTTAGTTTTACACGTTTTGATTTCGGCAAAAATCTATTTATTTATTTATTTATTTTTTATTTATATAACGGAGGATCGATATCAGTGGGTCGCGACATCGGAAATAACACTCACAAAAACCTTCGATAACACTTTTAATTACTCGTAACACACACTCAGTACAAAATAATCAAGGATGCCTGAGATATGGCTTGATTAAGAATTCAGGAACGCGAGAAGTTTAGCATGGAGTAACCAACGTCTGCTCGGACCGACGGAACGATTCAAAGTGCCCTCCAAATCAACCGTCACCCGACACGTGGACCTACCCCCATTCCGGTTAGCCAATTTACCTGTCAACGTCAGTACCTGTCAATGTCGAATAATCGATTATACCTCCGGATCGACATTTGACTCGACTATTCGCTCAGTGTTGCTATTACTCCACGCTAACCATCCCCAAGTTAATACTTGACGTTCCCAAACGTAAGCTGTTCAATCTAACTACATAGTTCCTCCAGTGAAAGATAGGTGGCGCTGATGCAGACCGACTGATATGCGCCAACGCTTCGACACGGCCGTCCTGATGATCACACGTCCTCGTGTGGAGTACCTGGAATGAAAGAAAATCCTCGAACAGTACTCATTCTAGTCGTTCGGCCAATCCTGGCCCAAGGTGGTGGGGCATAAAAGGTACTCTGATCAAAATCATCAATCATGTCTAGAAGAAAATCACAACAATCTCAATCTCTCAAAGCCGACATGTTGAACAACACTCAAACTCATTCAAATAATAGGAAACTCATTAAAATATTGCAGTGCTCATACTCTGACCTCCATCCGGTCTTCATCATCACACTTATAACCTCCATCCGGCTATAAGCATCAAACTAATCGACCTCCATCCGGTCTTCATCATCACACATTATAGCCTCCATCCGGCCATAAGCATCAAACCAATCGACCTCCATCCGGTCTTCATCATAACACATTATAGCCTCCATCCGGCCATAAGCATCAAACCAATCGACCTCCATCCGGTCTCATCATCACACTTATAACCTCCATCCGGCTATAAGCATCAAACCAATCGACCTCCATCCGGTCTTCATCATCACACTTATAACCTCCATCCGGCCATAAGCATCAAACCAATCGACCTCCATCCGGTCACTAACACAACAGGCAACCTCTATCCGGTCACCTCCACATGTAACCTCCATCCGGTTACAAACAACACCATCAAGATAATCATTTCGAGCCTTTAATCAAAATAATCCTTAAAGTAGGTTTGTTCAACATGTTGCTTTATTTTTCCTATAACGTTACAGATTATAAGAAAACTCTTACTATGCTAGGTACTCTGAATGTTAAGTTGACTACTTAGTATTCAACTAGTCTTGTCAGCGTTATCATTTTCGTCATAGCTAGTCTCGTCATCATCGCCTACGTGCATGTCAACGTCAGTTATTTTTCGCAGGCGGTTATGTGCGTACTTCGAAACATAACGGTCATGGTGGCCGTTAGCAAGAACCTCAATCACTCCTGCGCATCCCTCCAGGATCGCCAAGTCTCTCAAGACTTAATGGTTTCCCACAGTACGTCCCAGGTTTGATCAACATTTGAATTGAATACCGCGTACTTACGGACTACTGTGACCGCTAGATACCGGTTTCTATTAAGCTACGACTACAAATCAAATCTCCTATAATCAGTTCATCCTGTAAACTTCATCGTCATCATCAGCCTCTTTCTTTTTTTTTTTATGTTCCCAATGAAACGCCTGCGTTTCATTTTCTCTCTATTGCATTGTCACTGTCTTTCTATTGCGCCTCTAATTGACACGATTGAAAAATTTGAAACGTTAAAGGTTCACCGACTCTTTCATAAAAAATTAAATTAATTCTTATTCAGTTTTCGTGGCGCCGCTGTCAAAAAAAGAAACTTTACCGCACGTTAAATCTTTAGGAGAACGGCCCCATACACGAGAATATTTAGGTACAAACCACCCGAAGTAAACTACTAGACCTATTAACTGTCCCAACTGAGCTATGATAAACAGCATCGAAAGTAGGGTAGAGAGCAGAATCGAATGTACGCGATCTGCTTTCTGAAGTTCTATATCTCCTAACTTCAGCACTTGACTTAATTTCATATCCTAAACAACTCGATTTGCATTATGAAAAACAACCACTCTTTCAAATCTAATGAAAATCCGGCTTTAATCAACGTTTGTAATACTACATTAAGTCTCTCGAAGTTCTTAATAGGTTCCATAATAATCAAAATATTGACAACTCAAACTATGACGTAGGTATTTACCGATTTATCAAAAACCCCGTTGAAAAACAGAGATCACGTTTCAATACCGAGTGGCATAGTCAAATGTTTATACTGACCGCTGAAACACTACTGAAATCATCATCATCACCATCATCATCATCATCATCACCATCATCACCATCATCACCATCATCATCACCATCATCATCACCATCATCATCACCATCATCATCACCATCATCATCACCATCATCATTTTTTTCTTCCATTCTGTTCTGTCCCTCGTCACGCTATCACTACACCTACACAACCAACACAAACACACACAACACCCTAACCTAACCCTAGCCTATATACAATCTAATTTTTGTAAAATAAAGCGCACTATGTAAACGAGTTATTTGGTCCGAGATAAGTGGCAACGAATACCAGTAAGGCACGTTATTGTTTAGTTTACAGTAGTCTTTGCACATTATTTCTGACCGGTCGAGTTTTTAAGCCGAAAGAGCTAAATTAACAGACACCGTATTACTCGGTAAAATAATATTTGCACGCAACAATTCATCTACCCGCTCACGCATTATTATTAATTTTTTTTTTCGCGCTAGACCGCTATGGTCGTCTTTTGCTAAGATGAGTCAGTTAAACGAATAAGTTCACTTTTTGTAACACGCGTTTATAGCATACTATACTGTCAGGTACACGTCAGTGTCAATAACGTAAAAACTATCTATGGAGGAGTTATCACTGTCAAACAAAAATCGAAACGGTATCTACCGGATATACCGAGGGTAGATATAATTACAATTGTTTATGTCGTGAACTTTAGCAATTTAACAAAAGAAGTGTGTCACGCACGATCATACTATTTAAACTGAATCCTTGCAACAATATTTCACGGCCAAAATATCACTTCACAAATAGATGTTGTGAATAAAACCTCAATCAAACTACGCAAGTAATCTGAACACGCTAAACTGACCCTTCAATGTAACAAAACTGTGTTTACGTTTGCCGTGAAATAGTGATGACAGACTTTAAAGTGAAAGAGATATAACACTCAGCATCAGAATTAAAATGGAATATGAATACCTGACCTTGTTCCTGGTTCCTTTGACAGCACATACGTCATCCAGTCACTCGCTACGCGATGCCTTGGCACCACCATCGCCTTCACGTCGCTTGCTTCGTCCAATTATTCCACAATGTAACATTTGACAGGTAGCGTTCGACTTCAAGCGTTTTGTGTGAATCGTTTTCTGATCTGGTATCGCACTCGACACACTGCACCTCAGGCACGCACACACACACACACACGCGAAGCACGTATCGGAAAGTAGTACATCCTAAACGAGCACTTGCACCCATCGCTCTTTTCCCGGTCACTAGCTGGGTGGTACGTTGTAATTTGCTCTCTGGGGATACAGCGGTACCATGGTCCAACATTTGTTGCTCAGGATTAGGGAACAACCCCAGAAAAAAACCTAATCAGACCATTTAAGTCAGCTCTTCAATCCGGTTCTTACTTTCTTAAAGCGACCATAAGCAGGGCGCCATGTTGGTCTTGGTCCGTCAAGCACATTTCTGCAGTCGTCAACCAAGCACGTGCATCTACATCTTGTTTCTCAGGATCGAAATCCGGTAAACGAAGGCCATGTGACGACGTAGTAGGTGTTTTCATGGCTTGAATCAGCGTCAGAAAATTGCGGTTCTGTTGTTCCAACAAACGCATCCATTTTTCGTCGCTAGCGTTTTCATTTTTGAACACGTGGGTCGTCGTGGTCTAATCCCAATTCTGATAACGGAGGATCGATATCAGTGGGTCGCGACATCGGAAATAACACTCACAAAAACCTTCGATAACACTTTTAATTACTCGTAACACACACTCAGTACAAAATAATCAAGGATGCCTGAGATATGGCTTGATTAAGAATTCAGGAACGCGAGAAGTTTAGCATGGAGTAACCAACGTCTGCTCGGACCGACGGAACGATTCAAAGTGCCCTCCAAATCAACCGTCACCCGACACGTGGACCTACCCCCATTCCGGTTAGCCAATTTACCTGTCAACGTCAGTACCTGTCAATGTCGAATAATCGATTATACCTCCGGATCGACATTTGACTCGACTATTCGCTCAGTGTTGCTATTACTCCACGCTAACCATCCCCAAGTTAATACTTGACGTTCCCAAACGTAAGCTGTTCAATCTAACTACATAGTTCCTCCAGTGAAAGATAGGTGGCGCTGATGCAGACCGACTGATATGCGCCAACGCTTCGACATATATATAAATAAATAAAAATCTAGATAATATCTACAAGATTCTGTGTTACAAGAAAAAGGTAAACAATAGAAACAAGCTTTTAATAAAAGTATTTTTTTCATTGCAAGCTTCTATAGCTCGATATATCTATATAAATAACACTCGTCAAGACGAATCATACGAGCCCAAACTCGATGGGGCTGTGTCGTTTAACTACCAAGTTCCTATAACCACCTTCCAGTTCCATCATCAGATCACCTCCTTGTCATAATAATTTTGCATTGTCATCTGATTTACACATTCATGCGAAATTGCAGCTCAATCGGTATCCGGGAAGTGGATCAAATTTAATTTACAAGATTTGATGACAGACAAACATCGGGACAGGTGAAACTAAATAAAAGCTTGTAAAATAGTTGGCGTGAATCAAAACTATTATTTTAATGTCGTTTGTTGTTAAGTGTACTGATGATATCTTTTAATCAGATAAAATAATTATGAATAAAATTACCTTATATGTTATCTCTCACATTATTAGAGATTTATTTCATAACTAGATTGAAAAAAAGGAAAGAAAAATTATAATTAGTTTGCAAATAGTTTTTAAAAAACACTTTTACATGTCAATTATTTTTTTCGTCAATTTAATCTAGATGAGGCCGGTGTTCTGGTGTATCTGACTACCCTAAGAAGAAACACCGAAACAAACTCAGAGGTCAAAGTCTCTTTTATAGTCCATACAGTAAATCTGTAAAGGTCAGGTCAAATCACATGAGAACCATGCAGATTTGTCTGAAATGATCTTTTGAAGAAAGAACCATACCGATTTGAGTGGACCTGTCTAGTCAGTGTAAGCATTTGTCACTATGCGCAAAACTCAACTCAGGACTACTAAGAAGCTCAACGACTTGACGAACAATACCAAAAAAAGGACATTTGGGTAGGCCGCAGAAAATACTCAAATAGCCAGACTTTTTTTTCAGTAATTTTAATGTATAATGACTATAAAGAAAAAGAAAAAAACAATCAATATTGTCCTCACATTTACAATAATAAAAGGAAATATTATAGTTTACAAAATTAATACAAAAATAATTTAAAAAATTATGTATACATGTCAAATTGTAATAATAGCTAGGTATTAATGTCAATGGCGAGTACATCACTCACCTTCGGTTCGCCGACGACATAGTAGTCATGGCTGAGACTACGGAGGAGCTCAGTACAATGCTTGGTGACCTCAATAGAGAAAACCAAAGTCATGGTAAACCGCCATGTAGCAGCCACTCCTATCAAGATCGGAGACTCTACACTCGAAGTTACCTATGGACGACTACGCTTACCTGGGACAGATGGTCCGTTTGGGTAAGTCTAACTTCCAGAAAGAGATCAATCGACAAATCCGACTCGGCTGAGCAGCGTTCGGAAAGCTGCGCGGTATCTTCGCGTCCAACATAGGTCCACAGTGTCTCAAGACGAAAGTCTATGACCAGTGCGAGTTGTCACTGATGACATATGGCTCCGAAACGTTGTCGCTTACAATGGGCCTCATCAGAAAACTTAAAATCACCCAAAGAGCACTTTCTATTGCTCTGGTTATGCGAAGTTTCCTTGCGTGATCGAACCATCGATCGAGTGAGGATATCCGCAGAAGAACCAAGGTTGCCGACATAGCACGATGAGCGGAGTTTTCTAGAGATGAGTTCAAATGACATGTCTCGCTAAATATTATTTTTTGTATCAGTAAGAGACCTACGGGGGACGTGTGTGTTTTAAAAAGAAACGTTCCTTAGCGTTCCTAAGAACAACTATCCATGCAGTTAAAGTTACCTGGTGAAGCCTACTCTTGCTCCCTGGAAGTGTGCGTGTAACAACAGCACTGTAAATCACTCTGTCAGTTCTTAGGGAGAGGAGTAGCATCACTAACGTTTGGCGGTTCGTCGTCTCAGTATAGCTCAAACTGGCCTTAGCATGTAACGAATATTTATTCGGTTCAACCTTCAATTGGCAGTGTTTCAGTTATGGTTGTGTCAATTATGGTGGTAAGTGTCAAGTTCAGTCGTAAGGAAGTTAGTGTCAAATACACTCCAAAGGAAGGCGTTATTCGAGTCCCTAAATAGGAAAGATAAAATATTTAACACTTGCCCATTCAGTCACCAACACAGTCGCTGAGATTCACTCGCGTACTTACATACTAACTACTTACTAGATCACGATCAACGTCCATCCATTCTTACTCCAACTCACTCACACAGATCTGTACTATTAGTCAAACCCAAACTGGACTCAGTCCATCTATAACTAATACTGTATCACAATATTGGCACTCATAATGATCATTTTGACTGGCCTGTTGGTCTAGTGGTTAGTGATCCTAACTGCTATGCCGGAGGTCGTGGGTTCGATTCCCACCCAGGACAAATGTTTGTGTGATGAGCATAATCATTTGTTCTGTGTCTGGGTGTAATTTATCTATATTATGTACTAGCTGCTCCCAGCGGCTTCGCCCGCGTGATAGTAGAAAATTATCCTAAGGGAACATACCTCCGGGACAAAAAGTATCCTATGTCCTATTCCAGGACATGGTCTATTCGTGTACCAAGTTTCATCAAAATCGGTTTTGTCATTTAGGCGTGAAGACGTAACAAACAAACTCACTTTCGCTTTCGCAATTTGTATCACCGATAGAAAGCTTTATTCCTGAGTGACATAGGCCATATTTTATACAAGGTGTAACGTTAAATGCGCAAAACCTGAAATTAGTTTGATCAGAATAACGAGCCGTATCAAATAATTTTTCAAAAAAATCTTCATTAAAGACTTCGACCTGTCCTATTTATGAATAGGTCGAGCCATTACGTGCGCAAACCCGCTGAAATGAGTAAACAAACACAAATAGTTGTAATCCAATCAAATTTTCTCATACACGGGATAATAAAAGTTCTTATTCCAATGCAGATATGAATTTTAAACAAACTAAAACTGCTCTTAAAACCTTTGATTTTTTTTTAAATGTTTTTTTTCTCACGTAATTAAGGTCAATCGAATTAGGGGTATCTGAGGTTTTGCGCATTTAACGTTACACGTTGTATATGCAAGCGAAGCCGTGGGCAAAAGCTGGTGTTGTATATATAATAATAATAATAAATCATTTATTATCAGGCATCTAGGCCCATAGATATATACCTTACAGACTAACATATATATAGAGTAAACACATCTTGTCGTTAGTAAATAAGACTTAAATCTATGTTAGCAACACTTCACATTGCACTAAGTTCACTTCGTGCTGTTCTGTGGCACCTGTCCGCGGAAGCGACGGAACACCACGCCCTGCGGCCAAAACTCTTCCTTCAACATGAGGGGCAGAAAAGTGTTCGGTACTCGCACCACAAACGCTTTGAAATTGACATTATGGTGCGACTCCAGCAACTGCACCCTCAGTGTATACTTCGACTTTTGGCGCACATACTCGACGATGTCCTCCACCTTTGTGGTGTAATGTAGGCGGGAGATATACACCGGCGTGTTCGGCTGAGCGGCACGCACACTCGCACTAGGAGGAACTGGTGCTTTTCCGGATATATGCGGAACCCTTTTGAGTCCGACTCGCACTTGCCGGTTTTTTTGAAATTTTCATTATCATCATCATTTCAGCCGACAGTCGTCCACTGTTGGACATAGGCCACCACAAGTGCTGCCACAATGAACGGTCCTGTGCGTCTCGCATCCATCGGATTCCCGCAACCCTTAGCAGGTCATCGGCCCACCTTGTAGGAGGCCTTCCAACGCTACGTCTTCCAGTACGTGGTCGCCATTCCAGAACCTTTCGGCCCCAACGGCCATCTGTTATGCGAGCAATGTGCCCCGCCCATTGCTACTTAAGTTTGGCGATTCTTCGTGCTATGTCGGTAACCTTGGTTCCTCTGCGGATATCCGCTTTTAATTTTTAATTTATATTACTCTTACCTTAACAAAATTACCTGGTTTCTCCTGGTCTAGCCACAAAGTAAACATAGTGAAGGTAAAACATGACTATTGCCAATTCCCGGACCGGCCCGAGTAGTGAGCAAGCCACCATTACGGCGCCGGAAACGCGGCCATTTTTCCGACACTCACTTCCTGTCACTGACTTGAGTTAGGGCGGGAAGCGTGCAAGCCTTGAATTCCAAGCGATTTATGTTACACATAAGTTATTTTGATGACCCTAACGACTTTGTCGACGTGGAGGCTGTTTTCGTAGACTTTAATTTATAAGTGACAAATTGAGGGTTTTCAGGTGTTTTAGAGTCTAAATGGTATTGTCGAGAATAAATCTTTTTGCATGATGATAATGAAGATATTTCAGAGGAGAATTAGTAATAAGTAATAATATTCCACAACTTTGACACAACGCCGTCTAGTCCCAAGCTAAGCAGAGCTTGCGTTATGAGTACTAGATAGCTGATAAACATACTGATTTAAATTTCTAAATACATACATATTATAGATGAATTACACCCCGACACAGAACAAATGATCATGCTCATCACATAAATATTTGTCCTGGGTGGAAATCGAACCTACGGCCTCCGGTATAGCAGTCAGGGCCACTAACAATTTATCATATTTTAGTTCATCAGATTTTCATACAAAAATAAAAATATTTAAATTGAACGTTCTAAACGTTACCAAGTCTATGCTGGCGTATCAATTTTCTAGTGTGATAATTACTTGAAAATGGTGCAAATGCTTGCTAGGTAGGTATGATGACAATGTTTCAGAAGCTTGCTTACTATTACTACGAGAACAGTGTGCAGGAGGCGTAGATAGGTACGGCAAAACACAGAGTTGAAATGTGTTAGATAGAACACCGAAATCTTGAAGGTTTGTTTTTGGTAAATGTATTATGTTTTGTAAAAAGTCATAGAACAAAAGTTGTTGTTAGTAACATAGTCCGGAGAGATTGCTAGTGTTTTACAAATAACCCTGTACATGTATTAAGACAACGCTGTCTTGAGTCGACATGTATTGTGATCCTTTACATGATCTAGTAATGAAAAGCAGTTCGTTGTTTGTTTTTCGGGTACCTAAGCAGAGATATTAGAAAAAGGTCAGTGTACTTTATTCCACGATGATATGGCGCCTTCTATAGATACATGTTTCGGGTTTCGCGTAGTACTAAAACTAATATTGTATTTTTTACAAGCTTTTATTTAGTTTCACCTGTCCCGATGTTTGTCTGTAATCAAATCTTGCAAATTAAATTTGACCCACTTCCCGGTTACCGATTGAGCTGAAAAAATTTCAGCTCAATCGGTATGCATGTGTAAATTAGATGACAATGCAAAATTATTATGACATGGAGCTGATCTGATGATGGAACAAATTCAAATTCAAATTCAAAATCATTTATTTCAAATAGACCAAATGTAGGCACTTTTGAATAGTCAAATGTCAGTCAGTCCAAGAAAAGTGAAGCTAAATTGCACGTTCCAAAGCGTAGATCTCTATGGAGAAGAACGTGCAAGAAACTCCATGGACACTCTTTTAAATCATATTATGTGTTACATATAATGTTTGTTTACATTATTTAATGTTGCTTCTATTATGTGAGCACAATGTAAATAATAAAATTAAAATTAAAAATATATTAAAAGATAAAAACTGAATTAAGCTACTGGCAGTAAAGAGATGACCAGTCTCAACTGACGGCACCCGTTCACGAGCATGACGCGTGCATCAGCCCCACTCAGCTCAACCATTTTCAAGGGAACCGAATGACCCAATACACGCGCCACCAGCAGCGAGACATTTAAGTGAGCATGACAAACTCCTAACTGCCATGCTCGTAATGTCAAAAACAAAGAGAATAAAAGTCGTAACCCAATAAGAATGCTTCATGGTACCTCACATTCACAAATAGGAAAAAAAAAGTGCTTCTACATTAAACAATGCTATGGTTTTCAAAAACAAAAGTAATAAATGATCACAAGTTTAAACTATATTTTCAAATTACAAAAAAAAATAAAAATAATTATAGTTTCCAAACTAATCAATACACCCTAGTGTGGTAGTGGAGCTGGACCAGCATTGAGCCAAGCATTTTTACCGAACCGGAAGTTGGCTATAGAAGCTTGGTAGTTAAACGACACAACCCCATCGAGTTTGGGCTCGTATGATTCGTCTTGACGAGTATTAATTATATAGGTACCTATATACCGAGCTATAAAAGCTTGCTATGAAAAAAGGATTTACATACATCAAAAACTTGTTTGATTCTATTTATTGCAGTGGATCACTTTTGCTTATGCAGGACGCACAGGATCGATCATTGTGGCGACACTTGGGGGAGGCCTATGTCCAACAGTGGACGTCTGTCAGCTGAAATGATGATGATGACTTTTGCTTATTATAAAACTCTCGATTAGCTCCTGTAATCCTCATAACAGGATAAGAAAGTTTACAAAATCGCTCCCGCTCATCTCTTAATCCGACACATTAGTGGAGATACGAGAATTTCTTTAAGAGCTGAATTCTAAGCGAAATACTATTCATGGCAAGACACAACGGACTTGTATTCGGACTTTTTAAAATATGGATGTGGGCTTCCAAATGTGGTTTGTGTTTGTAGCAATAGAATTGTGCTTTTTAGCTGTATGCTGACGTTAACCTTTTTTGCTGAGATTGAGGAAGAGGAAATGTGGATTTTTAGACCATTTTGTGTTCCGTACCCAAAGGGTAAAAACGAGACCCTATTGCTAAAACTCCACTGTTGTCTGTCTGTCACCAGACTTTTTTTTTAGTGGGCAAAAAAAAATCCAATGACAACAAAAGCTCTTGGGTGGAGCGGGAGATAGTGTCAGACTCTTACTGACTAAAAACCCACCCCGTTCCTTCTAGCCTTCATATCGGGGTTCGAGCTCCCAATCGGATAACCCTGGCCCCAGTAAGCTTTGACTCAGCTGGGCCTCTGCTGTTGCTGACAACTCCCTGAGGTGCGCGGGAACAGTGCGCGCCGTCGGCGTCTCGAGGTCTGTCACTTATATCTCACTAGCTTCTGCCCGCGACTTCGTCCGCGGAAAATTTCTTGTTTTAAAATAAGATTACACTCGATTAGACGATGCGCACGTTCAGCGCTAGATTCCTGAGCACGGGCCTGTGATGTTATGGCATTTTGCCTAACGAGCCGCTGCGAGCGCTCAGCGCTAGTCTCCCTATCCCTTGTCTCAGAGACATGCTGCCTTAAATGAGATAGACGCTGCGCACGTTCAGCGCTAGATTCCCGAGCACGGGCCTGCGATGTTATGACATTTTGCCTACCAAGCCGCCGCGAGCGTTTAGCGCTTGTCTCCCTATCCCTTGTCTCAGAGACATGCTGCCTTAACTCAGATAGACGGTGCGCACGTTCAGCGCTAGTTCCTCGAGCACGGGCCCGCGATGTCCTCACATTTTGGCTAGCGAGGCGCTGTGAGCGCTCGGAGCTAGATTCTCTAGCGCGTGCTTGCGAAATATATTCTCTATTTCTCGAGAGGCGCTGCTCATTTTCAGGGGCAGATTCTTCCGTACGGCGTACTCGAGCGGCTCTTGTCTGTGATGTCTGCCGGGACAGTTGAGATTTCCTTTTAGACATGCTCTCAACAAACTACGCACAGACTTGAAAACAATTAAGAACAAAAGGAGAGCGACTCGAACACCGTCCGCCTTTACCAAAACAAAACAATCGTAATATCGAATAACTCGTATCGATTATTACGATAGAACGAAGTACGAAACTACGAACATACAAAAACGTACAACGAAATTACGATATTTTCGATTATGAGGTATCTATCAACAACAACAACCATACGAACGAAACAACCGAAACCAATAAGCAACTGACAGAAGAACTCCAACTAACGACAACGTGGGCATAATAATTCGAGAGGGTCATCAATCCACAGAAAGTCTTAACACCGCGATTCAGAAAAATTACGTAATTGCAGAATGCCATCTATGGGCAAAAAGGTGAAACGTTGGGCACGCCACAATTATGGCGGTAAGTCCCCTCTTTGAGGCGTGGCTGGAAAGGCCTCACGGCGTCCTTACCTTCCGCATGACACAGGTCCTCACCGAACATGGCAAGTTCGGGAGGTTCCTGCACCGAATTAAAGCGGAAGAGACGCCCGAGTGTCGCCACTGTGCGGAACGCCCGGAGGACACGGCCTGGGCAGAGCATCGCCGTGCCCTCGTGGGGGCGATCGGCGGCGGACACCTCTCGCGGCGGGCTCTGGTTGAGGCCATGGTCCTTAGCGAGGAGGAATGGTAGGCGGTCGCCTCCTTCTGCGAAGCAGTAATGCTAGCAAAGGCGGAGGCAGACCGCATCAGGCAACGGCGCCCCCGCCGCCGCCGCCGGGATTCCGATCCCGATTTCCGGCCACCGTAGATGCGGGCTCGCGGACGGCGAGCCATGGGTAGCTTGCTGTCCGATCGTCCGGTAATGGACCGAGCCCAAGACGACGACGGCGCGCACTGTTCCTGCGCGCCTCAAGAAGTTGTCAGCAACAGCAGAGGCCCAGCTGGGTCGAAGCCTACCGGGTCCAGGGTTATCCGAAAGGGAACTCGTGCCCTGGTTTGAAGGCTAGAAGGAACGGGGTGGGTTTTTAGTCAGTAAGAGTCTGACACTATCTCTCGCTCCACCCAAGGGCGGGGGTTGTCATAAGATGATTTTTGCCCACCATAAAAAAAAAAAATAGGTAAAACGTCTGCACAATGAAAGTTACGCTAGGGGTTTTCATTTTGCGTTCTAGTAATTTTATATTATCTTCGAAACTGTATGACCAATTGCTATGCTGTAAATGGCAAATCTTATCTGTATAATGTTCTTGTGATACTGAAATAATTTATTGTCATAAGAATTAATATTTTGTTGCTCAAATAATCAACCAAACGTAAGTATGCCGAAAAAAAATATTTTTAATGCAATAAAAGAAGTATAAAAGATGAAATATAAAAGATAGAGATATGGTACCGCGGACTTTTTTGTAGAAATAATTAAGATGAACCAGGTAGCCATACATTGTTTTTAATTTTAAGCAACTGTTTAGGCAGCGCACGCAAATAATTCTATTTTATGAGGTATTTTTTTCCGACTTGCCAGACAAAAGTTGTGATAGCTCGGTTAATATACATGCTATAGAAACAATTTATAGCCTATAGCACTCGGGAATAATGTAGCTTTTTGCCAGTAAAAAAAATTTTAGAATTGGATTATTAGTTCCAGAGATTACCCCCTACATACAAACTTACAAACTTACAAACTTACAAACTTACAAACTTACAAATTTTACCTCTTTATAATATTAGTATAGATATAGATGTATTTAGAAATATATAAGTATGTTTATCAGTTGTCTAGTACCCATAACACAAGCTCTGCTTAGCTTGGGACTAGACGGCGTTGTGTGATAGTTGTGGAATATTATATTATTATTATATTATAAGAATTACAACGGGACATGGCCCTATAATATCTACTGAGTCAGCTATTTTACCTAGATCTCCTGGACGTGTGTTTTCTACGCGGCCCTGACGCTAAGTGCCTTATCCCGCTCTGCGCTTTGTCTCTCGCGCTCATGAGATGGCGCTGTGCTTTGGGCTACTTCGCGCTGTTAAGATTTTTCCTGAGTTGATGGGGTCGGGACGGGTATGAGCTATTATACGAGTATTGTTGAATTGTTCGACTGGTCTCTCCTTAGCATTGGTGGTATTTGTTCTTGCTCGTTGTCTGTTGTTCATCATATTATTTTAACTCTTAAGTGGGGACACTTATCGTAACGGATGGCAAACTACGGAACCTTAGACTGAGCGTGGCCCGACACGCTCTTGGCCGGTTTTTTTCCTTTCATTCTATGACGCATTTCATTAAGGAAAAAATCAGTAAGTAATTATTGAGATTATCAGCTCACCAACTAGGAATTATTGATTTTATCAGCTCAAAAGTGAATCTTTATGATCTCATCAGTGCCATTTTCCTGTTTATATCGTTATCATCCTAAATTAAGTGGATAGGTAATTTAATAATTGTTTTATCTTGAGTCAGCTACTGCTATCAGCTACTTTTGATTGGCTTGTTGGTCTAGTGGTTAATGGCCCTGACTGCCATGCCGGAGGTCGTGGGTTCGATTCCCACCCAGGAGAAATGTTTATGTGATGAGCATGATCATTTGTTCTGTGTCTGGGTATAATTTATCTTTAATGTATGTATTTAGAAATATATAAGTATGTTTATCAGTTGTCTAGTACCCATAACACAAGCTCTGCTTAGCATGGGACTAGACGGCGTTGTGTGATAGTTGTGGAATATTATTATATTATTATCTTAACCAAAGATTTTGTTGATAGCAGTGATGGCCGAGTAGTAGTGGCCTCAGCTTACGAGTTGCTGGTCGCGTTTTCAAATCTACCCAGGTGCATTACTTTGTATAATTTATTCCATCACCGTTGCTCTCAAAACGGTGAAGGAAAACATCGTGAGGAAACCAGCATGTTCTAGAACCAAAAATTTGAAGACATGTGCATCAACCAACTCATACTGGGCCCGCGTGATGGATTACGGCCCATTCCTTCTCCTAGAGGGGAGGCCTGAGTCCCAATAGTGGGAACATTATAAGGCCGACTATGCTATGCTATGCTATGATCTTGTTATACATGATACTCATTCTTCGAAATACTTAAAGATAATGCGTACCTACTGTGACTTACTCCGAATGGCACAGCAGTGATATATTTGGAAACCAGTCCATCGACAGCGGTCCCAAGCAAACGCTAATTTTTTTTTTTCGTTGGGTAAATGTCATCCAAATGACCTCCATCGCCCATAGGCAGAGCGAAAGATAGTGTCAAACTCTTACTGACTAAAAAACCCACCCCGGTCCATCGTGCCTTTCATACCGGTGCCGAGCCTCCCTTTCGGAACTAGACCCTGGCCCCAGTAGGCTTCGACCCAGCTGTTGTTGACAACTCCTTGAGGTACGCCGGAAATCGGGATCGGAATCCCGGCGGCGGCTGGAGCGTGAGCGCGATCGGCCTCTTCCTTTGCTAGCATTACTGCTTCGCAGAAGGAAGCGATCGCCTGTCACTCCTCCTCGCTCCATCGCTTAAAAATAAAAAGATTTAATTTATCTTTTTACAAAAATAAAACTTCTTTTTTTTAAAGCCAAAAAAAAGCGAAGATTAATTGCAAGTTCCAAAGCGAAGTTATGAAGAAGAACGTGCAAGAAACGAGGTTCACGTTGTATAATAGGTACCTACTCATCTGCCTTACCTTTTGGAGAATAGGTGCGGTCATGACAAATACATACAGATAGGCTGTTCCATTACGTAGGTACTCGCAGTAAATTCTATTTCAGAAAAAAAAATCACCGTGAATAAATTCAACATTTTTGGAATCGACGAAAAAACTTGCAAAATGAGTGTAGCGCACTCACCGATTAACCATGTTGACTGGCGTAGTGATGGGACTTGTTTTATCGATATAGTTTGTAGCTCCTGCTCTTTTCCCGTTTTATTTGGGGTCAGCGCAACACGTTTTTTTCTGCCATTCTGTTCTGTCACTCGTCACGCTATCACTAACTCTCTTTCCTTTCATATCACTTCTCACACAGTCCATCCATCTTTTCTTTGGCCCTCTCCATCCATTCACATGTAAACTGATAACTCTTTTAGCAACATGCGTTTCATCCCTCCTCTTTACATGACCATACCAAGACAAACGGTTTCCTTTTAACTTTTCAGTCAGTGGTGCCACTTTCAGGCTTCCCCTAATATACTCATTTCTCACTTTATCCATTCTCGTCACACCACACATCCTTCTTAACATTCTCATCTAATATAGTTTGTAGCTGAAATCCACTATCACATGCTATCCACTCTCTGGAGCCTTGACCGCTGGTAGCTTGGTCCCTGTTCCCGATACCTGGGCTACTATTTTGAATATTTTTTAATGTTTTTTTTTTACTGAAATATTTAAAAATATAATTTATATGTATGTGAATGAATAAACGAAATAATAATAAAAACCATAGCTCTATTATCTTTGTTTTCCATATGTCGTAATAGTTTAAGCATAGCGCGTACAGGTAAGTATAATCGTCGGTTGGTATCACGTACCATTAAAATTATCTAATGGGCCTCTGTGAGATGGCTTCGGCCCCTCGTATTTCTTCTAAAGTTCAGGATCTCAGGGTCTCGAGATGTATAAATTAATGAAAATAATAATCCTCCCGACCGATGCCAATATCATCAGAGACAAGCCAAGTAAGCAGGAGATATTATAACGCAGAAGACCATTCGCAAACACAGGTGCAATCTCTATTCCTTTACTCTCATAGTCCAATGGAACAGCAATCCAACATGACCGGATAGATCAGGACCAACGGCTTTACGTGCTTTCCGATGCATAGGAGTGTCACACCATTAACTTCCAAACTTTGAGCTGTTACAGAGTATTTCGTAATGGAAAAACCCAATAAAAATGAATGCACCGCTTTTTTGCTTGCCTACAAGTACCCTATTCACTCTTGACTTAAAGACCTCTTAGTTGTAGCTACCAGAAAACACAGGCTCCAGCGGGGTATAGGGTCTTTGGCTGACTTATTTGAATTAGTGCTAAAAAGTATCGACATCAAAAATGCGAGCGGCCATCTCTATTTTTGCGTGAAAGAGCGTTTGGCATTTGACCCAATCCCGAAGAGAACAATAATTTACATGCACCCCGGGCCCCGGGGGCGCATGCACCCCACCTCTCGCATTACCCCCTTTCATCCCATTTACCCAGGCATGGATTTTTATAAAAAAAAGTAGGTTTTTCGCAACAAATTAACAGTCGATTTTCGTTATAACTGCAGGATATTATTGAATTCATAATCTTTAAATTGAGCTTTTTACCTACAAGATTCTGTCTGCGGCTTTGCTCGCATAAAAGTAGATTTCTCCATAAAACAAACAACAATTTTGGTAAATCCTCTCTCAGTGCTCACCTGCTTCATAAAAGAAAGCCTTGTACAAAATTTCACGCTCCTAGTAGCAGTAGTTTCGACTGTGCGTTGATATGTCAGTCAGTCAGTTTCTCTTTTTACCTACAAGCTTTTTAGTTTCACCTTCTTCTTCTTTTCGTGTCGATGCTCTCAAACTATACTTTTTCTGACCAAACAATTTTTTTTTGGCAACCTGTACGGCTCTATTGTTGTTGTACGGCACCTGTATTTCATTCACCGATATTTGTCTGTAATCAAATCTTGTAAATTAAATTTGACCCACTTCCCGGTTACCGACATGCAAAATTTCAGCTATTGAGCTGAAAGTTTGCATGCATGTGTAAATCAGATGACAATACAAAATTATTATGACAAGGAGCTGATGTGATGATTGAACCGGAAGGAAGCTATAGGAACTTGGTAGTTAAACGACACAACCCCATCGAGTTTGGGCTCGTGTATACTGTGCTATAAAAGCTTGCTATGAAAAAATGTTTTTCATTCAAGCTTGTTTTGTACTTATTAGTGTCCTTTTTGCATTGAAGTCGGTTATATTTATTTTTGTAAAAAGTTTTTATTATGCACTACCCTCAGCTTGTCTGCTGAAAATTGACGGTTTTTCTGTAATAAATTATGCATTATTATAAGTATTACACACCTAAATCTTTGTCATGATTCACTCTGTCTAGTGAGAAAACGATTTTTTTTTTTATAATGAACCAGTGCTTGACTGCTATCCCACCTGATGGTAAGCAGTGATGCAATCGTTGATGGTGAGGCGCACTAGTTTATTAAGAACCAATTCACTCTACCCTTGAAGACACCTAAATTATAATAGGATGGGAAGACCGCAGCAGGCAAATTGTTCCAGTCCATTTCTTGGGTTTATTGCTTTCATTTACGAAGACAGACAGACACGGCGGGAGATTTTTTTATAAGTTGTATTTATTTATTTAAATCTTTATGCACAGAGTTGTACAAAGGCGGACCTAATGCCTTAGGCATTATCTGCCAGTCGACCTTAGGGTGGTGTAGAAACATAACATGGCAGGTGCAACTTAATAAATGAGAAAACAAATGCAATAGTAAATACATACTTAGATACATACATATAAATAAACAAAGCTATAGTGAAAAAAAGAAATCAGTGCGATGATGTCGCAATGTAAGGATTAAAACTTCATGCAACACAAGAGTAGAAAGTATGAGAGGCGATCTTTCCAAGCATTCTCTACCAGTCAACTGAGGACGGTGAAGAGACAACATGGCAGGTGCATAAAAAAACGGCGAGCAATGGGTAGCTCGCCGTCCGACCGTCCGGTAACAAGATAACGGTAAAAAGGAAATATTAACAAAACCGTAGGGGCCCAACAAGATCGAAGCATACTGGGGCCATGAGTTGTGCGAAAAAGAACCCCGGGGAACGGAACCTACTGTTCAGGAGTGGGTTTTCGTCAGTTAAACATCGTGGCTTAGCACATGAAAATTAGCACACGGGTACCAAGTTTCATGGAAATCCGTTCAGCCGTTCCAGCGATCAGAAGTAACAAACATACAAAATACATTTCCGAGACGTATTCAAATTCAAAGAGATTAAAATTTTAATCCGTCGATGTAATGTCGGATATAAGCTATTAGCCCTCTATCTGTAAGTAATATTTTTATTTAAATTACAAAGGTTTCCGATGAGTGATTCTAATCAATCTACAGATTATTAAACAGGGATAGAATAGCATAAATATAATTGTATTGATGAGTATTGTCAGGTATCGCAGATAACGATATCTATTTGTGATAACAACATTCGCATACATACCTGTGTTAACGACATCTGTGAGTTATATCCAAAATTAGTGTTGTAAAATAACAACATGACAAGCGCTAAAATCCTCGACCTCATAAATTATGTCCTTTTACGAAATAAAACATTACACTACTAACGCCATCTAGTAAGCTTATGAAACATTACAGTTACAAAAAGTTGTCAACAGATGACACTGTCATTAAATATTTATTATACGGCAATTTGGCATTGTTTGTAGGCAGGAATTGCTTCGTTTCGAAAAGTCGTGAATTACAGTAATCTAAAATTATCAGGCCGGTGTTATAAAGTTGGTAATAGCAGGTCAGTCACGCACGGAAAGTTTGCTCGTAATTTTCATGGTGCTGCGTTTAGTGTGACTTTGAGCTTGACGAGTCGAGTTATCGCACCAACACCATTCTAATAAGCTCTGGAAATCAATATCAGGCTTAGCCAAATTACTGTTAGCGTTTCCGCCAAACACTAATTACAAACATGGCAATGACTTTTCTGTGGACAAGTCACGTGAAAAAAGGCGTGACGGGTCTAAGGGCTATATTTCATACTAGCTTCTGCCAGCGACTTCGTACGCGGATCCTGTTGCTTATGCTAGCGACAACGGGCTCGTCAAAATCAAAGATCTGAAACGTCTGATGTAGAATTCTAAGATCCCGGAGACTGGAAAACAACGTGATGCGCGAGACGATCCGAGACGTTCCAGATCTCTCCCTTCCACTTACTTTTTTTAATAAGGGATGAGTGAGAGTGTTATAAACGTAAGAGTAGACAAAAATAAACAGAAAGCTCCGAACTGCTAAGCTCTCGGGAGTTCACGTGTTATTGTGAGTCAACCATAAAAGATAGACATATGCTGTCGTGGGATATTTTTATATAATTTTAAGGAGGACATTTTCGTTATACATGATTTCTGTGTAGCTTTAACCATTAACGCTGCAAACACAACGGAAGCTTAAAAAATGGAGTAATTTCCCCCGTTTCCCTAACATTTCCCTTCACTGCTCTGCTCCTATTAATCGTAGCGTGATGAAAAGTATACTATAACCTGCCCAGGAGTATGAAGAATGATTGTACAAAGTTTCGTTAAAATCCATCGAGTAGTTTTTGTTTCTATAAAGAACATACAGACAGACAGACAGACAGACAGACAGACAGACAGACAGACAGACAGACAGACAAAAATTTTACTGTTTGCATTTTTGGCATCAGTATCGATCACTAATCACCCCCTGATAGTTATTTTGGAAATATATTTCATGTACAGAATTGACCTCTCTACAGATTTATTATAAGTATACATAAACCTAAGCTACCAACTAGACACCAGAGTCGCCACACGTCCGAGCTGGCCGGACTACCAAACGGACACCATTGAGCAACCTCTCCATGGAGCTGTATGCATACATTTTGTTGGTAGCGGCAACTGGTCGCGCTGTCGCGCAGCTACGGTGTCTCTCTGTAATCTGTATCTCTGTATTTTCTACTCCGTGGGTCTAATCCTGGGGAGCTAAAGTCCAAAGAGTTAATTGACTTGATTAAAGATAAGTATGTACATTATAGATAAGTATACTTACATTTACTAGCTCCTTAGTCTGTTTCGATTACATAAATACAGGATAATATGCAAAGATTGGCCATATACCTACCTATATAATTTTATGGCAATTGATAAAGTAACTGACTATAGGTCCGGGTTGGAAGTTTGATTCTCAAATTGATGATGTAGGTTTACGTATAGTGACATGTTATATCGTTAGATGATTTTTTGATTTAGCTTTATATTCTAAGTATGAAACCCCACCATACATGCGACGTTGCTTGTGAAAACCTTCTTATCCAACTAGTATTATTCTAACATACAACCAATCATCCTAGAACCGACAGATGCTCAAGTACCTAATAAAAATCATCCCTGCCAGTTGCCACTATACCTAAATGAAAAGGCAACAGGCAAGCACACTCTCCCAACTCAACGCTCCCCCGTCCCTGAACGAGCTCTATAATTCCCGACTGCGTCTATCTCCTTCATTTAATTCCATTCGAAATTACAAATAGCTTCTTAGAGCGTTTCAAACGGTTACATTTGAAACTTAAGGCTATTTCAAACAATTTATGATGGTTCTGACTTTCGAAACTCGATTTGGGGAAGTTCCCAAAATAATCGCACCGATTTGTCGGCAGTTTTAATGTGGGGTCAACGGATTTGGGGTGTGTTGGTAGTACTAGCGTTTTTTTTTTTAAGGTTGGTAACATCCTACGACTTCTCTCGCCTTAAGACGGAGCTATGACGGAGTATGAAGCTAGTGTCAGACTTTTACTGGATCAAACCACACCTATGTTCCTTCTCTGTCTTGCGTTCTAGGACCCTGGCTTTCTCATTCGTAAGTCGACCGTAGTAAGCTTCGGCTTTGCTTGGCCCCTACAGTTTTGCTGACTAACTGTCCACGGCCCACAGGCATCAAAAAAACGCCGCCACAATAAAACGCTAGAAACGGCCACAAAAAAAAACTAGAAGCCGCGCAAAAAACAGCTGAAGCGCGCGACAGCTGGTGGACGGAGAAGCTTGAAGCGGCTTCAAGTGTTTTTTTGTGGCGGCACCACCACACACGAGCCACAAAAAAAGGCATCCATTTTAATGGAATAATAAAAAAAATGGCCGCTCCAACTAACACCGTAACCTAACTGGCGACCATTCATACATTTCGTTAAAAGACGAACGCTTTACTTAATGGATGCTCAAGTACAATTGACCTTAATTGTTTTTAGAGTCATTAAAACATTAAGCATTATAATTTTCTTTGTTCAACTGAGAAACTTTGAAAAATGGCTCTGTTTGTTGCCATCCTAATAAAAAACCTTTTTATAAAAATAAAATAACCGAGTTCACTAAAAAAATGAATTGAATTTGAGAAGTTCCCTCGATTTCACCAAGATTCCATCATCAGATCCCAACTTGGTAACTAAATGGTCCCACCATTTGGGAAGTACCCTTTCCAATAAAAAAATAATTTTTCAATTAAAATAAAAATACAAACATCCGAATTGAGAACCTCCTCCTTTTTTAAAAGTCGGTTAAAAATTTACACTCACTTTTACATCTGACATTTATTGAACAATTATCATGTTTTGGTTCATCAGATTTTTATAGAATAATAACAAAAAAAAACCCTCAACGCTTGAAATATATAAAAAAATAAAAGGACTGGTTAAGACAAGTCTGATGAGCCCAAACTCGACGTGTTTACTAGTAGGCATACCAGTGTTCCATAAACCACCTTTCAGTTCTAGCATCAGGTCCTCGTCATCATGAAAAATATTTAGAACTGGTTAAAACGAATCTAATAAGCCCAAACTCGATGTGTTTACTAGAAGACATTCCAGGGTTCTATCAGCCACTTGCCAGTTCTAGCATCAGGTCCTCGTTATCATGAAAAATGTTTAGAACTGGTAAAGATGAATCTAATAAGCCCAAACTCGATGTGTTTACTAGAAGACATTCCAGGGTTCTATCAGCCACTTGCCAGTTCTAGCATCAGGTCCTCGTTATCATGAAAAATGTTTAGAACTGGTTAAGATAAATCTAATGAGCCCAAACTCGACGGATTTACTAGTAGGTATTTCAAGGTTCCATCAGCCACTTCCCAGTTCTAGCATCAGGTCTTCATCATCAGGTTTTCGTCATCATGAGAAACGAACCGAACAATTTTTAAGATAATAAAAATCTAAATGAGCCGAAACTGGATGGGTTTATTAATAGGCATTCCAAGGTTACGTCTCTCACCTCCGACTTCCACCATCAGACCAGCTTGATAGCGTCGGCATGTAGATACATGAGTATTTCAAACATAAGGTTTTTTTATGGTGGGAAAATCATCCAATGACAACCCCCGCTCTTGAGCGGAGCGGGAGATAGTGTTAGACTTTTACTGACAAAAAACCCACCCCGTTCCTTCGTACCTTCATACCGGGGCTGAGCTACCTCTCGAAATTAACCCTGGCCCCAGTAGGCTTCGACCCACAGCTGGGCCTCTGCTGTTGCTGACAACTACTTAAGGCGCGCGGGAACAGTGCGCGCCGTCGACGATTTGGACTCGGTCCGGACAGAATATCTGTCCACCACGTTCCTTCTAGCCTTCATAGGCTAGAAAGAACAGAGTGGGTTTTTAGTCAGTAAGAGAGTACACTGGAGATAGCGCTCCGCCTAAGACCGGAGGTTGTCATTGGATGATTTTCCCCACCAAAAACAAAAATGTAAACACCTAAAAACGATATCCTTATATTTGGAACACTGCGCCATATGTAGACATACGACGGCGCGCCTGTGTATCTACACTCTTATACAAGATATATTTTCCTTCAATATACCGGCATTACCTTGGCTCGATTCCCCGAAGTCGAATAGTGTAGGGCTTGCAAATAATATAAGCATCGATTTTGGTATTTCAATAATAATTATGATTGATACTACTGTGTATTTCCCCTAGGAGTTTTTTGGGTTTTCAGTAGTATTCCTGCAATTTATTTTTTGCAGGATGTCATCAAATAACCCCTATCACTCTAGGCCCCTGGCGAACGCGTACCGGAAAAAAGCAGCATTGTTAGGCCTCCTACAAGGTGGACCAATGACCTGATGAAGGTTGCGGGAATCAGATGAATGCGGGACGCACAGGATCGTTAATTGTGATGACACTTGGGGGAGACCTATGTCCAACGGTGGACGTCTATCGACTGAAATGAAGATGATGAAAAACAAACTAAAATATGGCGTCAAAAATTCTTCCACATTGCTGTCGACTAATAATCACATCACATGGTAATATGCACAGAGACTCACACTATATGCCAATACTTTATCCTCTGTTTAATGTAAACATGAAGAACTGGGAAGGGAAAAGTAGAAGAATAAAAAAGTGGCATTCTGTGGTGGGTGCGAAATACTCACAAACTTTTGTCTTTAAAATAATGTCCTTCATCGATCATTGAAAATACTGTTAAACAAATATCGATAGTTTTGCCACATCACTAGTCGCTTTTGTAAGGCAATCTCCCTATTACGGGCGTGCAGCGGTGCAGACTCTATTAAATCGAAGCTAGGGCGGTGTGTCACCTGAATTAATATCGATTATAGCGCAACACTATCGTCTTTATCGAGCCAGAGGACTCATTAGTTTGTTTATTAAAGGACGGTATTTTATAGTAGAGCTTTGATGCTTCTATTGTTTATGGTAATCTCGGTAAATCGATCAATTTTGATTTCTCCGACGGAAAAGAGTATTATAAGTTTGACGTGTCTGTGTGTCTGTCCATGGCATCGTAGCTCCTAAACGAATGGACCGATTTTGGTACGGTTTTTTTATATGAAAGCTGACTTAGCTGGTTCTTAGCTTAGTTATGAAGATCTAAGGTCTTTGAGGAGTGGCTGGAAAGACAACACGGTGTCCTTAGAGACCGTTTCATGTCAAATTTCAATTTTTAAGTTTCATGTGTTATAGATATATTATAGAGAGAATGTAATAAATAATTAACCATAGACAGACGCCTGGCAGCGCGCTCCAAAAGCATTTGTCTAATTCATAGACAAACAGATGAACGCGAGCGTACGGCGACGACGGCAACAGGTCACGAATATTCGATTCGAGTGTTTAGTATCTATAACTCATCTACTACATCATCATCATCATCATCATCATCATTTCAGCCGACAGACGTCCACTGTTGGACATAGGCCTCCCCCAAGCGTCACCACAACGATCGATCCTGTTCTGGAGTTCGTTCGTTCTGGAAGACGCAGCGTCGGAAGGCCTCCTACAAGGTGGAGGATACTTACCGCCATAATTATGGCGTGCCCAATTTATTTGCTACCTGTCTCAATGCTCTTGCGCCATCCTATCAGCTGCAGAGAACCTCGAGCAGCGGAAATATAGCAACCAATTTCGAGCCTAAACTCTTTGGCCATGGGATCCGATTTTAGGCTCGAAAATAGGATCCTCAATCGTCATTGTGGCCACTTTTCACTCAACTGTAAAGACACACGTATCGGTTAGTCCCACTGTCGTACATTTGTGCGGAACCACTCGTACAAATCCTCTTGGAGTAAGTAATCCCCTTAGTAGCCTTTTGCGATATCTAGACCTATCTCCAGCTGTTGGTAACACTACACAATATCGACTGGGACATTTGGAAATCTACTCTTTGATAAGTGTTTCAGTAATGTGATTTTTTTACTGAAATACTTGAGAATATTTCAGTGAAAAAGAGCTATACAATTATTTTTTTTATTATTATTGATAGGCTCGCGTTTGACCACCATCTCACCTGATGGTAAGCGATGATGTGGTCGACGATGGAGCACGCTTGCCTAGAAGTAACCTATTCACTCTTGACTTAAAGACCCCCAAGTTGTAGCTATCAGGAAACACAGACTCCGGCAGGGAATTCCACTCCTTGGCTGTACGCACAATAAATGTGTTCCCAAAACGCTTTGTGCGTATGGGTAGGATGACAACCATGTACCGGTGACGCAACGCCGTACAAACTTGCTATGGAATTTTTTTTTTCATTAAAAGCTTTTTAGTAGTAGCTACACTACACCGGACAAACCACTAGGTAGTCAAAATACAAAGGTTAAAAAATAGGTCTTTTATTTTTTGAGAACTTTAATAGTTAAAATTTTAAGCAGGCATTTCACATACCTACTCTTATTTTTTCAAGAAAAATAATACATTGTAAAAAGAAGTCTACCATATCATTTCGCATTTCCAGTTTATTCCATTAAGCGAATCCCTAGACAAAGCCATAGTATTCAAATTCCATTAATTCCAGGATAATATCCTTTACTAAGAATTGCTTGCATGCTCTTGGCGAGTTCATTTCCTTTGTGTCAGAACAATTTTTCCTGATAATATTCTATTTTGTATTGCAACTGGCTGCTCCAACAAAAATTGCTGGTTTACAATAATATTAATAATATTATATCTTAGTTTTCCATATGTCGCAATAGTTTTCAACCAACCGGGGTTGTCCTTGGGTATACTAGCATAGCGCGTGCAAGCATAATCGCCGGATTACGCCTAAGAGGTTGGAGGTCAAAGTCCAGGACTTCAGGGTCCTGAGGTAAATTGGTTTATTATTAGGCATCTAGTATAATTTATTTCAACACCACTGTTCTCAAAACGGTAAAGGGAAACTTCGTGAGGAAACCGGCATGTCCTAGAACCAAAAAATCGAAGACATGTGACATTCCACACTTGGCCCGCGTGGTGGATTACGACCCGTTCTCTCTCCTAGAGAGGAGGCCTGAGTCCCAGCAGTGGGAACATTAAAAACGCTGATGATGATGATGATGAGGCATCTTGGACTGTAGATAAACCTTACAGACTAATATATATCGAGTAAGTACAACTTATCGTTAGTAAAAAGACGTAGTTGTTCTGTGGCACCAGTCCGCAGAAGCAATCGCGAATCCCACGCCCTGCGGCCTCAAGTCTTCCTTCAAAATGAGGGGCAGGAAATTTTTTGGGCGCACCCAATACGAATAAATCTGATTGCAATACTACTTACGAACCCCATTTTACAAGCTTTTATTTAGTTTCACCTGTCCCGATATTTGTCTGTCATCATATCTTGCATATTAAATTTGACCCACTTCCCAATTACCGAGTGTGATGAAATTTTGCATGCATGTGTAAATCAGATGACAATGCAAAATTATTATGACATGGAGCTGATATGGTGATGGAACTGGAAGGTGGCTATAGGAACTTCGTAGTTAAACGACACAACCCCATCGAGTTTGGGCTCGTATGATTTGTCTTGACGAGTATTAATTATATAGGTGTACCGAGCGACATAAGCTTGCTATGAAAAAATGATTTTCATTAAAAGCTTGTTTCTTTAAACAAAGAAAACTTCAATTGAAACAAAGAAAAAACAAATAAGAAAGCTCATATGTAAAATTCAAAGGAAAACAATCAAGAAACAACCCACCCAATATTCAAAATATTAGCTAGAATTTTTAAGAAAAGATTTTTCAAGAACAATGGATTCTAAAAGATAGCTATTTGTTGGAAAAGAATACGTTGAACAATAGCCATTGTTTTGTTATTGAAAATTAAAAAATAAACTGTACTTACAGAGTGGGCTTTGAATACTGAAAAAAATACAGTGCTCTACATCGTGCATCGTAGCATACAATGACCGTGCTAGGAACGTATCTAGAACGAAAAAAAACACTTCAAGGACTACTATTCCAACCGACCAAAAGCTTCGCGTTTAAGGTGTCCTTTACACGATAGGTTCTGCGGTCAGTTTTACCACAGTTAATGTTTTAATTGACGAAAAATCTACCTTCTAATGCGATGATTGACGTTTGCATGGTACTAGACGCCTACGTAAGGCGACCATTACACGGTCATGCAAGCGTCAATCAATTCCATCAATCATGAATGATGGTTTTCGTCAATCGGTACTAAAAACCGTTTATCATCGCATTAGGCGGAAGGTTTTTCGTCGATCAAAGCTTTGACTGTGGCAAAACTGACAGCAAAACCTACCGTGTCATGTTCGCCTAAGACTGTAAAAAAAAATATTTAGTAATTTTAAATACTTACGCCCAACCCTCACGGATACGTGATCTCAAGTATCACTACAGGAGGGGCCCAGCTGGGTCGAAGCCTACTGGGGCCAGGGTTATCCGAAAGGAAACTCGAGCCCCGGTATGAAGAGACTAAATGAACGAGGTGGAAGAGTCTGACACTATCTCCCGCTCCACCCAAAAGCGGGGGTTGTCATTGAATGATTTTTGCCCACCGTAAAAAAACTACTTTTTTTTATTGTTCAAAATTCATTTATTGGTGTGATTTTTGTTACATTCTACATGAGATCTTAATAGTAAATAAATTAGTTCCTCAAAAATCTACCTTGAAGGTACTCTTTCTTATAATTTATTCGTCATCTTCCTGCCCTTGTCTACACTAACTCCCTTTTCTTTCATATCACTCTTCACACAATCCATCTTTTCTTTGGCCTCCCCCTCCCTCTCCACCGATCCACATGTATGAATAATCAACATAATAAAATAAGATTAAGGATTATAACAAAACACAATATAAGCCAGCGAATAGAAATTGAGATAATAATGCAATGTTAAAATTAAATAAATATGAATGTCAAATAACTAATTATCACCATAACAATACACCTCTTTATTTTTACTCAATGAGAATATTTACGCCCGAAAACTTTTCTTAAAACTTAAAATATCCGCAGGAGAACTAAAGTTGCCGACATAGCACAAAGAATCGCCAAACTTAAGTGGCAATGGGCAGGGCACATTGCTCGTAGAACAGATGGCCGTTGGGGCCGAAATGTTCTGGAGTGGTGACTTCGTACCGGAAAACGCAGCGTTGGAAGGCCTCCAAGGTGGACTAATGACATGGAGAAGGTTGCGGGAAACCAATGGATGCGAGACGCACAGGAACGTTCGTTGTGGCGACTCTTGGGGGAGGCCTTCCAACAGTGGACGTGTATCGGCTGAAATGATGATGATGATGATGTTGAAAACTTTTCATACTATTCCTAATGTACTGCTCAGTTCAAAAATGTCCACAAGCAAAAGTTTGTTTAAAGCGCCATCTATCAATCTCACAACAAATTAAATGAAAACCTCTTGAGATACTTGGTCAGTTTTTCTAGTATTCGACACTACGAGGCAGCGTGCTATGTAGATTAGCTGTAAAAAACATAAAAACAAACTTTACCTCTTTATAATATTAGTGTAGATATAAATCCTAATACAAACACAATCGGAAGTCCTCCTACAAGGTCGACCGATGACCTGGTGAAGGTTGCGGGAATCCGATGGATGCAGGACGCACATGATCGATCATTGTGGCGACACTTGGGGGAGGCCTATGTCCAACAGTGGACGTCTGTCAGCTGAAATAAATTACACATCACAATTATTTAGCATTTCCTCTAGTAACAATAATGTTTCTGAGAATAACCCGTTATCCAGAATGTGTAATCAATATAATATAATATGCTCTAAGGTAGACTTGTTCTTGAACAGTTTTAACGAATTTAGAAATAGTTTGTACAAATTGTAATTCCATTAGTTTCATTTACTAACTTCTTCATATTACGTCACCTTTACTGTCACTGATGAAGCATATATTAAGCATAG
Organism: Mythimna lalbum; assembly: GCA_949319445.1. Taxonomy (NCBI): domain Eukaryota; kingdom Metazoa; phylum Arthropoda; class Insecta; order Lepidoptera; family Noctuidae; genus Mythimna; species Mythimna lalbum. The sequence continues at coordinate 3,657,868 of OX439357.1, read as the reverse complement.
AATGCTATGTACAGTAATAATTGGATTTCAGATTTATGTACTGTATTTTGTATGAACTGTGTAGATTGTCTTAGTCTGTAGTCTGTCACTGTACTTATTAAAATAAAATAAAATAAAATGATAATGAAACACAATCCATTTTAGACGTAGCCTAGTGTTTTAAGTACCTAGTGGCTCTCTTCAAATATGCATATACTTACCTTTTTCTTGGTGAGAAATCATGAAATTAATTCTCTCGCTCTGGGTGAAGTGAGAAGGACAGTTAGACTTACTGATTAAAACCCACTTGTGTTCCTGCAGTTGCCTTTTACGTTTCAATTGACAACTCTTACGATTGAACTCGTTGTGTGATTTCAGGGCACAAACTTTCAGGCCCTGGTCCGGAGTGAGGAGGAGTGGCAGGCGGTCGCCTCCTTCTGTGAAGCAGTAATGTTAGCAAAGGAAGAAGCCGACGGCTCTCGCCGCCGCCGGGATTCCGATCCCGATTTCCTGCCACTGTAGACGCAGGCTTGTGGACGACGAGCCATGGGTAGCTGTCTGACCGTCCGGTAACTGTCCGGACCGAGCCCAAGTCGTCGACGGCGTGCACTGTTCCCGCACGCCTCAGGGAGTTGTCAGCAACAGTAGGGGCCCAGCTTGGTCGAAGCCTACTAGGGCCAGCGTTAGTTTCAAAAGAGTGGCTCGAGCCCCGGTATAAAGGCTAGAAGGCATAGGGTGAGTTTTTAGTCAGTAAGAGTCTGACACTATCTCTCGCTCCGCCCAAGAGCGGGGGCTGTCATTGGATGATTTTCCCCACCATAAAAAAGGGTACCAATTTGTGTTATAATTCATCATCATCATTTCAGCCGACACACGTCCACTGCTGGACACAGGCCTCCCCCAAGCGTCGCCACAACGAAAGCTCCTGCGCGTCTCGCATCCATCGGCTTCCCGCAACCTTCACCAGGTCATAATTATAATTACATTAGTTTTATTTCTACCTTACCACGTACTCTTATTTCAGTTACTGTTATAAACTCATGTTTTCAGTATTGGTACGGAGTTCAGTATTCCGAAGGAATCTTTAAACAAGTTATATTTTGGTTCGCGTATTTGCTGAACCTGTTCCCCGCTCTAGAAAGTTCCATTTCGTTAGGTAGCGAGTACGTTGATGAGAGGAGCGGAAGATATTTAATTAGATATTAGTTTCTGTGTGTCTGGACCAGGATGTATCTCGTGATCCGTGATAGTTAGACAGTTGATTTTTTACCAATGATATAGTTCTATTGCCGCTACATACGACAAATTCTAAAAATTATAATAAAATAAATATTTCATTTTTAGGGTTCCGTAGCCAAATGGCAAAAAACGGAATATCGTGGAATATTCTTATAGATTCGTCATGTCTGTCTGTCATTTTTCCGAAACTATAAGAACTATACTGTTGAAACTTGGTAAATAGATGTATTCTGTGAACTGCATTAAGATTTTCACACAACAAAAGTTAAAAAAAAAAACAATAACTGGGGGTTCCCCATAATTAGAATTGGAACTCAATTGTTTTTTTCTTCAAACCCATACGTGTATCTATAGATATTTATATATCTATATCTATAGCTATTTATATATGTATAGATACCTAGATATTCAAAAATTATATTGAGGTTTCTAATATTACTTTTTTTCTAAACTAAATAGTTTGCGCGAGTAACACTTCCAAAGTGATATAATGTGTGTGTCCTCTGTAACTTCTAAAATAAGAGAATAATAAAACTAAAAAATATAAGTGATGTACATTAACCATCCAAACCGCCAACGAAAATTGGTTTGAACGAGATGTAGTATTTTTTTTTAATACGTCATAAATCTAAAAAAATACACTATTATTAAAAAATCGATTAAAGTTACAAGAACTTTTATATTATATTACTTGCTGCTAAGGAACCCTTCACGCGTGAGTCCGACTCGCACTCAGCCGTTTCTTTTAGTATTTTTTGTATCTATTTGAAATCTTCTATGTAGTTCCAAATTAAAAATACTCTTAGAAGACTAAAAGCGATTTTGGTAAAATGAAACCCGCTATCGCTTATGAATGGGTCCTTACCCTTACCACTTTGTTTTCCAATTTGTTGTAAAGACCGTAAGCAACTTACAGAAAGTTTTAAGTAAACATTTAGTAGAACAGGTTTAACTACACAGCGGAGATTGTTCTAGATCTTTGGAGAAGAATAACGCTGGAGTTTCAGTTCCGTAACTAAGACCCTACCACAAGCTTTAACGCGATCCATTTTACAACCCAAACTGACTATTAAATGGAAGGAGCTATACAGGGTTATTTGTAAAGCACTAACAACCTTTAAAGACTGTATTAGTCTGTCTAAAAAGTCAAACAACTTATATAATATTTAATCATTTAAAAAATACTTATAGTCGATACTTTTTACAAGGTTCTTCTATTAGTAAACCATGACCAAGATCTCTTAATCAACCTTGATTATTGAGCCAGTGTTGACTACATAAGATTTCATTTTGCCATATAATAACTAAAGTCGTTTGACTCTTTAGACAGACTCTACTAACATCAAAACAACTTCCTACTTGTGTTCTATGACTTTTTACAAAAAATAATTCATTTACCAAAAAATGTGAGTCGTGATGCACCACCTTAAAACAAATCTTCAAGATTTCGTTGTTCTATCTAACATATTTTAACTCTGTGTTTTGCGATACCTAGTTACGTCTCTATGATGTGATGCAAGCGCATTGAACACCCCCACCGCCCGATCCCCGCTCCCCCCACATTGTACTATCGTTTGCTTCGCAGACTTCGTAATATTTAGTACGTACAATTTAAATATTTTTATTTTTGTATGAAAATCTGATGAACTAAAATATGATTTAATTTTTTAAAGTCATAGGACAAAAAGTGTCGTTTATGATGTTAGTAACATAATCCTGAGCGGTGGCCAGTGTTTTACAAATAAACCTATAGTATAGGGTGTATAGCTTCCTCCCTCTTTCTCGTTCGAACGACTGACATTTTAACACGTCATGGTAAGGAGCCTGTATTTTACTGAAATACATAGATTCTTTTCTTATTGTTTTTTATAACGTTTCCCCACACTAGAATAGTCTAGACTAGTCCTGTAACGTGTGTGCGTTCACAAACATAATGTCAACTCACAAGACACTCACACTGAACAATTATCTATAGACCTAATATTTGTTCCGTGCGGAAATCGAACAGCAACCAATCGCTAACCGTACCTTCGAAGTTTGGGCTCGTGGACAGCGAGCCATGGGTAGCTCGCTGTCCGATCGTCCGGTAACTGTCCGGACCGAGCCAAGACGTCGACGGCGCGCACTGTTCCCGCGCGCCTCAAGGAGTTGTCAGCAACAGGAGGGGCCCATCTGGGTCGAAGCCTACCGGGGTCGGGGTTATCCGAATGGAAACTAGAGCCCCGGTATGAAGGCTAGAAGGAACGGCGAGGGGTTTTTAGTCAGTAAGAGTCTGACACTATCTCCCGCTCCACCCAAGAGCGGGTTTTGTCAATGATGATTTTCCCCGTCCAGAGAAAAAAAAACTCACAAGACCCTCCAACTCCGAACAATTATCTTAATAGACCTAATATTTGTTACGTGCGGAAATCGAACAGCAACCAATCGCTAACCGTAGGTACCTTCGAAGTATAATCATACGTGACATCATCTATTCAATGGTGAGAAACCTTTGAAGAAACCACTATGTAACATATCACAACAACACTATAAAAAAAACGGCTTTTCCATAAAAAAATATAAAGTTAATTATCCAAACGCCTTGTTGACACTTCGCGTAACCTGGCTAGCTTTTACCTTGGTCAGAGATTAAGCATTGCCATACAACGTGGCAATGCCGCCAGTCTTTTGGGCACACTTCCAGTTCCAGTCGACAGCGATGCGGAGGAATTTTTTGACGCCATATTTTAGGTAAAAGTCATTGTGTATATTTAGATAGTTTTAATTAGTTCAATAAATATGTTAATGATAAAAATTAATTGGACAGTCTGTATGAAAAATGAAATCTTGAAGAAGTTTGTTCAGTTTCGTCTACTGAGCAAGCCCTTAAAATTTCCGGAGACCTGTCTCTTACACCCTGTATATCCCCAAACGAATAAGCATTGGTATACCCAGTTATTAGTAATTATATTTAGGATAATAATCGGCCTTATAATGTTCCTACTGTTGGGACTCAGGCCTCCTCTCTTGAAGAGGGAATGGGCCGTAATCCACCACGCAGGCCCAGGTTTTTGCCGGTTTTTTTCACGATGTTTTCCTTCACCACGTTCAGGTGTAAATTGCACAAAAAGGCACCTGCCAGGCTTTGAACCCACGTCCTACTGGTAAGTCGGGGCCGTTACCCCTGAACCACCAAAGTATTTCTATTTACTGTAGTTCTATAATAATTAAAATAACTACTTACCAAGAGCTCTAGACAAAATATCAGGGTATCAACGATAAATATCGAAAAGGTCAAAAAGCTTAAATGTTTAGGAAACAATTATATTTAAGTCCTAGGGCAAGACCGGGATAAATGGTACACTTTTTAAAATCACATTATATCTTTCAGTAAAAAAGCCCAAAATAATTTGTTTATAAAACTGTTAGGTAAGCGATTCGTTTTTTTATCAACTTTACTTTAAAAAAAGTAAAATCCCACCAAAAACATTTCATGTAAAATTTTGCCAAGACGACCACTTAAGGTTTGCCATGTGAAAAAGATATCAGATCTCATGTAGAGCCAAGCTTCTGAATCAACCCGGCCTAACTTCACAAAAAACATATCAGTAAAAAATGTATGGCTTCGCCGTTTCGCTACCGTCGTGATGCGAATAAATTAGTTTCTGAAGTATGTAAGTAACGAAACAGCCAAACCATCCATTTTTACTGAGGTGCTCTGTGAGGGTTCAAAAAAACGACGAAACACTTCGAGAAAAGGTAGGCAGTGCTCTTGCGCTTCGCTTGGCTCGTCTTTGGCGGGGGCACTTCCGTGCCCCTAGATATTTTTGCGGACTTCTATATTTTGGGACATCTATACCTTATAGGACCAGATTATGAAATATTTACCTAATCCATCAAGTTCTTCGGGCATATTACCCGTAACGAGGATTCGATGGAACGTTTGGTTGTGCAAGGGAAAGTTGAAGGCAAAAGATCTCCTGGACGCTCTCCAACACGGTGGACGGACCTCATCAAAACTGTGACACACTGCAGCGTAAATGAAGGATCCCGAGCCGCCAAACACAGCTCCATGGCGTCGTATCGCGAGAGAGGCGGTGTTGCGGAACTCGGAACTCGACCCCAGACATGACCACGACCACTCTGTCAAGAGTGTACGACTGAGAAGAAGACCTAATCCTTAGAATCGCAGCATCTATCCATTACTGATCCGATTGCTGAAATTATTTAATCGATAGAAAAATGCTTTATTTCAAAATCTAGTTATTAATATTTTGGAGGTATGCGGAACACAGAGTAAAGTGCCGCAAACCTCCATTGAAAAGGGAGGATCCTCCGACCAGACAGGATGTTATAGTCTTGTGGGCGACTGCCAAATAGTTGATGTCGTGCTGTCGTAAATGTTCAAATCGCGCGGAGAACTTTGATTGCGCGATGCAAGATTTCGTATTTTCTTCGTAGTTCTTATATGGCGTCATAGATGTCGCTACAATATTATACCAATTATTGTGTTATAAATTAAAAAATATACTTTAAAATTTCATCTTTTCTTATAAAGTTTGAAATAATCTTTTTTTTTTTTTTTTAATAATAATAAGTTTATTTGTACATAAAAACAGCAAAAAACATAGCATAGAGAAATAGGTAGGTTGTACAGATTAGTCAAAATTGTTGTCGAATTCCCGAGCTCCTAAACTAGGTACGCAGACCTGTATCTTAGGAGTCGGAGTTTTAGCGGCTTCTTTTTATACAATACAACCGTGACATTTTTTGTATACCATCTAGTTAAAACAGCAAATGTAAAGAATAAATATGTGTAGGGAATGGATGTGTATGTGTGGAAGTGCGTGTTAGTGTGGAGAATGTAGGTGTGTGAGCATTATATCATACGAGTTTCTTTATAAATTTACGAATCAATTTCTAATCGAAAAAAAATCGTAAATCATTGTCATGTACCTCGAAGACTAGAAGTGATAGACGTGTTTGGAACTCCGTCTAGGTCCAAGCTAAGCAGAGCTTGTGTTATGGGAACTAGACAACTGATAAACATACTTATATATTTCTAAATACATACATAATACAGATAAATTACACCCAGACACAGAACAAATGATCATGCTCATCACATAAACATTTGTCCTGGGTAGGAGTCGAACCGACGACCTCTAGCGTAGCAGTCAGGGCCACTAACCACCAGACCGACAGGCCAGTCGCAATGATACATAATGATGCAAATAATGATACATTTTTTTTTTTCGGTGGGCAAAAGTCATCATATGACAACCCCCGCTCATGGGTGGAGCGGGAGATAGTGTCAGACTCTTACTGACTAAAAACCCACCCTGTTCCTTCTAGCCTCTTCATACCGGGGCTCGAGCTTCCTTTCGGATAACCCTGTCCCCAGTAGGCTTCGACCCAGCTGGGCCCCTCCTGCTGCTGACAACTCCTTGAGGCGCGCGGATACATGATAACACACGATGAAACATGATGATACACTTTTACTCGTTATCGTTATTTCATTACACGGCTACACAAATTCATTCAATATAACCTGGCATAATAAAAACCTCTTGAATATGACACGGTGAGCAGAGCATTAGCTCAGCCACGCGCTAGTCGATAGCTTCCGTCAAGAGTTGATAATGCATGGAGGAGGCATGCTTAATATTCAAATTGAAATATCTTAAAATAACTCGGAGTGCGTAGATCACATTGTGTGTACCAACGTGCCAAATAAACGTGTTTTCTTTATTTATTTCTTTCTTTCTTTATTCTTTCTTTCTTTCAGTGGTTGCCGAGGGGTAACGGCCTCGACTTACGAGTTGTAGGTCACGAGTTTAAACCCAGCCAGACGCATTACTTTGTGTTATTTAGTTCATCACCACTGCTTTCAATACGGTGAAGGAAAACATCGTGAGGAAACCGCGGCATGTCCTAGAACCAAAACTTTTTCAAAGAAATTTGACAACATTCACCAAACCACACTGAGGTCGCGTAGTGGATTACGGCCCATTCCCTCTCTTAGAGGCCTGAGTCCCAGCAGTGGGAATATTAAAAGGCTGATTATTCGGAGTGTGGGACTTTTATTAAAATCATCCAAAGACAATCCCCGCTCTTGGGCGGAGCGGGAGATAGTGTCAAACTCTTACTGAATAAAAAACCCACCCCGTTCCTTCTTGTCTTTCATACCGGGACTAAGCCTCCCTTTCGGAAACAGAACCTGGCCCCAGTAGGCTTCGACCCAGCTGGGCCCCTACCGTTGCTGACAACTCCTTGAGGCGCGCGGGAACAGTGCGCGGCGTCGACGACTTGGGCTAGGTCCGGACAGTTACCGGACAGTCGGACAGCAAGCTACCCATTGCTCGCCGTTCGCAAGCTCGGATAACCATTTAAAAAAAAATATTACACTTCTTCCAATATTCGAACATCCTATTCAGATTCGTACGTGAAACCGCTGAATTATTGAGCTGTGAATATTCCGATATTGCGCCGAACACAAGCAGCGCTGATATATCGACGGCGCTGATACATCCAGTCAATCGATGTTTAGTCACAAAATAGATAGGTACAGAAGACAATCTACATACAAAACGCGCTCGAGCAACGCACACATAGACATTGCTCACGGACACGATATCTCGGCTCAATCGCCGGTCGCACTCGTACAGTTCGGTGCAACGCGCTGACCCAAGCGCAATCGGCTAGCGTAGGTATAAAAAGTGAAGTATATACATGAGATTGACTTCTGTACATATCTATTTTGTGGTTTAGTTTTCGATATAAACTGAGATTTTAATTAGCTACTCTGTCTCGAATTTTATTTCTGGTGAAATCGTTGGTATTGCGATCTCATTTTTGATTGGGTTGTTTAGCTGTCTAGTTTTTGATTGGTCCTCTAAAGGTGAGTATAGACTACAACATTTACTTGTAACAGAACAACGAGTCGCTCTATGATATGTTCTACTGTATCATCCTTTTACGAACGAAACGTCGAGCACGCTCGCCCCTTTGTTACAAACCAACGAGCATAATGGTGTAACATTTCGTCGAGCCACGAGTGCGGGCGATGCGCGGTTGCAAGGTGACATTTAAAAAAAAAATGAACGCAAGGTAAAACGAAATGTTGGTAAATAAACACTAGCTGTGAGCATTTACCCGTAACATCACGCCGAGCATTCGCAGGAACGTTACATTACATGGAAATGCTTTGGAAACAGTACTTTTGCCTGTATTGTACCATTCGTAAGAACGTTACATTACACAGAAATGCTCCAGAAAATGTTGTAGTCTATACTCACCTTTATATATCGGGTTGTATACAGTGAAAGTAATGTAAATTAATGAACTTTAATTTCTAATTTAATCAATTTATGAGGAAAAACATGTTGTAAGGAAAAAACACAAACGAGGTGCGAGAATGTTCGAAAGTCGTTTATTGCCAAAACTAGGACAAAAACGAAAGTTCAGTAGGACTCTAGTCGGTACATAAGCCAAAACCGTTCAAGTAATAAAACTCATTTATCTATAACTGATGGTATAATAAAGTAACCTGTGATCATCATCATCATCAGCCTTTTTAATGTTCTCACTGCTGAGACTCAGTCCTCCTCTCTAGGAGAGGGAATGGACCGTAATCCACCACGTGTGACTAATCTCCGACTCCTAAGATACAGGTCTGCGTACCTGCGGTCGCCTCCTTCTGCGAAGCAGTGATGCTAGCAAAGGAGGAGCCCGACCGCATCAGGCAACGGCGCCCTCGCCGCCGCCGCCTGGATTCCGATTCCGATCCCGACTTCCGGCTACCGTAGACGCGGGCTCGCGGACGGCAAGCCATGGTACTGGGCCGGACCCAAAACGTCGACGGCGCGCACTGTTCCCGCGCGCCTCAAGGTGTTGTCAGCAACAGGAGGGGCCTAGCTGGGTCGAAGCCTAATGGGGCCAGGGTTATCTAAAAGGAAACTCGAGCCCCGGTATGAAGGCTAGAAGGAACGGGGTGGGTTTTAAGTCAGTAAGAGTCTGACACTATCTCCCGCTCCACCCAAGAGCGAGGTTTGTCATTAGATGATTTTTGCCCACCGTAGAAAAAAAGGTCTGCGTACCTAGTTTAGGAGCTCGAGAATTCGTCAACAATTTTGACTAATATATATGTACAACCTACATATTTTTTTATGCTATGTTCTGCGCAGTTTTTATGTACGAGTACCTACAAATAATCCGACTCGGCTGGGCGGCGTTCGGGAGACTGCGCGGTATCTTCTCGTCCAATATACCACAGTGTCTCAAGACGAAAGTCTATGACCAGTGCGTGTTGCCAGTGATGACATATGGTGCCGAAACGTGGTCGCTCACAATGGACCTCATCAGAAGGCTCAAAGTCACCCAGAGGGCAATGGAAAGGGCTATGCTCGGAGTTTCCTTGCGGGATCGTATCAGAAATGAAGATATCCGCAGGAGAACCAAGGTTGCCGACATAGCCCGAAGAATTGCCAAACTTAAGTGGCAATGGGCCGGGCACATTGCTCGCAAAACAGATGGCCGTTGGGGCCGAAAGGTTCTGGAGTGGCGACCTCGTACTGGAAGACGCAGCGTCGGAAGGCCTCCTACAAGGTGGACCGATGACCTGGTGGGGGTTGCGGGAAACCGATGGATGCGAGACGCACAGGATCGATCATTGTGGCGACACTTAGGGGACCCTATGTCCAACAGTGGACGTCTGTCGGCTGAAATGATGATGATGACCTACAAATAAAGCCCGGTCAGTCTTTTAGATGATAAGTCTGCCCCCGTTAGTAAAAAAGACGCAACTAATATTTTTTCCAAAGTTGATTTATATACATTGCCGGAATCAGGACATAATAGCGCATCTGCCTGTATTTTTTATATTTAGCTAACTTTCTCCAGTGCGGTTTTAACACAAGGAAAAAAGGCCCGATTGCCCGTTTCATTCATTAAAACATTTTTTTATCCGTTTTCGTTTTTGTAAAATACATCTTTTTCTTTTTAACTATCAGGGGCAGAAGTATGCTTGAGTATGCCCAAGCATACTTATCAACCACAAGCCCAATACAGTAATCAATATACAACTACATTTAAATTAGAAAGCAATTGGTAAAACCATCAATTTGTACCAACTAATTAACCTAAAAATTTATTAGTGTCGTCTTAATGACAGAAAAACAATTATGTTTAAGATAATTATGTTTGATTAATTAAGTATGTATTTATGTATCTATTATACGGCTTATGTATATATTTATGTATCTATTATACAGCATATATATATATATATATCTGTGTATCTATTATAATAAATTTTATTACATTTAATTGGTTTGTCACACCTATGACAGCCCCATTTCTTGTCCAGGCAATTACTGTCCATTCCAGGTTGCCTGGAAGAGATCGCGGAATGCGATAAGGCCGCCCATTGTATGTATGTGTTTTAGTTTTAAGTTTTCTTTTGTATGTGTAACGCTGTACAATAAAGTATATAATAAATAAATAAATAAATAATTAATATTATCTTGTGCCACAAAGATAATTACTTTACTGAGTTGTATTGTAGTAAATAGTAATTGATAGATACGTAATTGACACGCACATTATTTACAATACAGTATTACAACATTAGTTTTAGTATAATGTGTAATGTCTTGGTTCAGGCCATGGTCCGGAGCGAGGAGGAGTGGCAGGCGGTCGCCTCCTTCTGCGAAGCAGTAATGCTAGCAAAGGAGGAGGCAGACCGCATCGGGCAACGGCGCCCCCGCCGCCGCCGCCGGGATTCCGATCCCGATTTCCGGCCACCGTAGACGCGGGCTCGCGGACGGCGAGCCATGGATAGCTCGCTGTCCGATCGTCCGGTAACTGTCCGGACCGAGCCAAGGCGTCGACGGCGCGCACTGTTCCCGCACGCCTCAAGGAGTTGTCAGCAACAGGAGGGGCCCATCTGGGTCGAAGCCTACCGGGGTCGGGGTTATCCGAAAGGAAACTAGAGCCCCGGTATGAAGGCTAGAAGGAACGGCGCGGGGTTTTTAGTCAGTAAGACTCTGACACTGTCTCCCGCTCCACCCAAGAGCGGGTTTCGTCAATGATGATTTTCCCCGTCGAGAGAAAAAAAAAAAAAAGACCCGGCCGTGCTCGGACCAGCTTTAGGTAGAAGCCACTCAATCAAAAGGGAGCTTACCGCTGCAATTGTGGCAATCCGAACATTACTTAACTGATAAATCTGATACTCCAGAGCTGCATCGAGCTGTCTCAATGTTGTGCCCCAGTTAAATATAGTCGCATCAGGAGACACAGCTTGTTCGCTGTGCCTGCGAGTCATACTGTTGCGCGAGCCAACTCTCCTGTCCCTCGCAATCTTTCTGCGCTTGCACTTTTGAACTCGCACCCTGACTGCGATGTTTTCGCGGACGAATGTAAGATGATCATGTCAGTATGTCTGCAGTTCTGTGACACGAGTGTGTTAATTATTTGTATATATTAATGCAGTATTTCCCAAAGTGTGGGTCGCGACCCACTGGTGGGTCGCGGGCAGATTTTGGGTGGGCCCTGAAACTATAGGACGATTGTCGTACACAACACGTCGACTAGGCCGTGTCGTTTGGGCGGCAGCTCAAGTAAAATTGCGGTCTGTGCAGGCGCGGGCGGCGAGTGTTATCTGTCATTTTATTAACTACATCATTCACTATATTCTTAAATCTATTTCGTTTAATATCTCATATAAACAAAATGTGAAGTGGGTTTTTCAGCCTTGGTTAATATAAAAACTAAATATCGAAATAGATTGAACGTAGCGAACTCATTGCGATTACAAGTGACTAAAATCGATGTCGACGCTAAAGCTGTATTGGAAAAAAATAGAAAACAAATGCATCCCTGTCATTCTCATTGAAATATCATATCTTAATTAAAAAATAATATTAATAAAAAAATATATATTACATCTGGAAGTTTTTCTTTTTTCTTAATTGTAATGGGTGTGGCGACGAGTTTTAGGAAAGGCCCAAATTCAGCAGTGAACGTCAGTAGGCTGACCATGATGATATGGTGGTGAACTACGATAAGAATTAACAGGTAAATGCTGCGGCAGCAACATACCGCTGCTTTTATGTCTTCATGACACAAGGTGGGCCGCGACCTTTAGACTTTCTTGTAGATGGGTCGCGGTCCCGACAAGTTTGGGAAACACTGTATTAATGTCTTTAACTAATTTACCTCCAAAACCGACCTGTGCGGTCGTTATTATCTCATCATCATCATTACAGCCGACAGACGTCCACTGATGGACATAGGCCTCCCCCAAATGTCGCCCCAATGATCGATCCTGTGCGTCCCGCATCCATCAGATTCCCGCAACCTTCACCAGGTCATCAGTCCATCTTGTAGGAGGACTTCCGACGCTGCGTCTTCCAGTACGAGGTCGTCACTCCAGAAGCTCTGTTTTGCGAGGAATGTGCCCTGCCCATTGCCACTTAAGTTTGGCGTTTCTTCGTGGTGTCGGTAACCTTGGTTCTCCTGCGGATATCTTCATTGCTGATTCGATCACGCAAGAAAACTCCGAGCATAGCCCTTTCCATTGCCCTTTGGGTGATTTTGAGGCTTCTGATGAGGCCCATTGTGAGCGATATTGGACGAGAAGATACCGCGTAGCTTCCCGAACGCCGCCCAGCCGAGTCGGGTTCGACGGTTGACCTCTTTCCCGAAATTAGCTCTACCCAACTGGATTGTCTATCCGAGGTTGACGTAGTTATTATCTACTTAGCAAAAACGGATAGGTCAAGGAACCAAAACTGATTAAATTGGACAATTTTCAAATATTCTTTCCTCATCGCAGTCATAAAAGTGGTCTTTCTGGTACCTGCCCTAGCATTGACCTACCAAAGAAGACTTTAATATTCAATCAACTAAAAAAGCATCTATAAATTTGTAGGGTTCCGTAACATAGCATAGCAGAGTCGGCCTTATAATGTTCTCATGGGACTCAGACCTCCTCTCTAAAAGAAGGAACGGGCCGTAATCCATCACGCGGGCCCAGTGCGGGTTGGTGGATGTCACGTGTCTTCGAATTTTTGGTTTTAGGACATGCCGGTTTCCTCACGATGTTTGCCTTCCCCGTTTTGGGAGCAGTGGCGATGAAATGAATTGCACAAAGTAATGCGCCTGGCTGGGTTTGAACCCGTGACTTATAACTTGTAAGTCGAGGCCGTTACCACTGGGCTCTCTCTCTTGTGGTCTGTCTGTCTGTCTGTCTGTCTGTAAGACTCTTTATCTCGAAAACGCGTGAAGGTATCGATTTGAAATTAAAACCATATACTCGTCTGCCGTTCCTTGAAACTATGAAAAAATTAAACTTCTAAGTCAACGAATGAATACGGTTTACGCAACCTTCAATGCAACTCACACTTGTCTAGTTTAACTCTTCAGATACCGTCAATTAGAGACACAATAGTAAGACAATAGATGCGCGGCCACCGGTGGTCGCTTGGGGATTCATGAATTAAGAGTGCAGTTAGTGCTTCGAACTCAATCGTTTAATATACCTAAAACAACTGGTTAAAACCAGTATTGGCACTATCGATACTTAAATATTTGACGTCACTGACCTCAATAAACATACAACAAAATTATACTTACTGTGTCTGAATTTCCAAAAAAGCCAAAAAAGAAATTTGAAACGTTACATACGGTGCATACAAAACCACTAAGACCTCATTTTTAATTGATTCTAAAATACTTCAGAGCGTTCGTATCTTAGTGGTCACGACCGCGAGTTACGAGTTCGAGTTCGCTAGCGGACGGCGAGCAGTAGGTAGCTCGCTGTCCGACCGTCCGGTAACCGTCCGGACCGAGCCCAAGTCGTCGACGGCGCGTACTGTTCCCGCGCGCCTCAAGTAGTTGTCAGCAACTGTATGGGCCCAGCCGGGTCGAAGCCTACTGGGGCCAAGGGTCTGTTTCCTAAAGGGAGGCTCGGCCCCAGTATGAAAGGCAACGAAGGAACGGGGTGGGTTTTTTAGTCAGTAAGAGTCTAACACTATCTCCCGCTCCGCCCAAGGGCGGGGGTTGTCAGCTGAATAATTTTTACCCATCCAAAAAAAATACCATAAAAGAACTTTAATTTGTATTTAATTAATTTTACCACCATACAAGTGAAAAATATTCCAAAATACTTTTTTTGTCCTTATCGAAAACGTTATCCTACTAGTAATTACTTCTATACCGTGGATGAGTTCACGAACATGTAAACTGGCATACACACGACACCCAGAGCTGGAACAATAATATCTGTAACTCATACAAATATTTGTTCCATATGGGAATCGAACCCGCGACACGTAGCCAATCGCTCAACCACTGCGGCCATTTCACGTACTTTACGTTGATCACACTACCCTTTTGATAAAACTTCACATCAAAATGAATTTCACGCCAGATGTAGTTTTTTTTTTTGTGGGTAAATAGCATCCAAATGACATCCTCCACCTGAACCGAAAACGGTCCCTGCCTCCACCCTTGGGCGGAGCGGGAGATAGACTGTTACTGACTAAGAAACCTACCCCGTTACTTCTTGCCTTTTATACCGGGGCTGAGCTACCTTTCATAACTGACCCTGGCCTCATCAGGCTTCGACCCAGCTGGATCCTGCTGTTACTGACTACTCCTTGCGGCGCAAGGGAACAGTGCGCGCCAGATGTAGTTGCCTTTTTTTAACAAATTGGTTTTTATTTTGATTGTAACCTCATCATCATTTCAATCAAAAGACGTCATAGGCCTTCCTCAAGTGTTCAAAAGGAATCCCGCGATCCTAATCAGGTCCATTTTATGGAGGCCTTCCAGCATTGCGTCTTCCGGAACGCAGTCGCCCCTACAGAACCTTTCGGCCGCATCGACCAATAATTCTGTGATAAATGTGTCCACTTGGCAATTGTTCAGGTTATAACAACCCTGAATTAATTAAATAATTAAATTAAAACGCCTAGCTTGTAATGCGGGTAGTACTTTCAGCCTCATTATTCGCTACTTATTGCAATAATAAAAACATTAGGCTTCATATGAAGTTTGGCAACTGTTCCGCGATCAAATGGCCGATGGATGGATGGTGAATGGTCGACTGGCAGATAATGCCTAAGGCATTAAGTCCGCCTTTGTACAACTTTGTGCATAAAGATTTAAATAAATAAATAAATAAATGGCCTCGTCGAATGCTATAATTTTAACAACTTTAGAATTCGCACATTGCTCGTAGAATAGATAGTCGCTGGGGCCGAAAGGAAGACGTAGCGTTGGAAGGCCTCCCACAAGGTGGACTGACAACCTCAGGCCCGAGTCTGCTATTTTTATAAATTCGTCATTCCAACACGATCCCATTGTCATTTTGCTAAAAGTTCGTAATCCGCTAAATCATAATGATCGATCATTGATCGGTCAATAGTCTCGTAATAGAGTGGTGGTAGAATGACAATATCGAGCTTATTAAAACCAATAACTGCACAATAACGTTCTAATGGTAGGTCACTGATCAAAACAACTGTCAAAAGTTTTACAAATTACCGAATACGTCAGATATTCATTTGTCATTATGTACTGTATTTTAAGCCACTTCTTTCAATGAAGTGTCAGTGGTTGACCATTGGAAAGTCATTATGACGCCATTATATTAGTAGATTAACAAAATTTAACAAAATCAACAATTATGAAATCAATGATAGACCATTCTGACACTGTTGCAATAGCAGACTTGAGGCCCTTGTGAGTGTCGCAGGAATGCGATGGATGCGAGGCGCATAGGACCGTTCGTTGTGGCAACACTTGAGGGTGGCCTATTGTTGTAATATGCAAACTATTTGTATAAGCGTTTTATTTTTAATCTGAATTCTAATGTTACTATGGTGTTGTCCTTCATCAATATGTCAGCAAACTGACAACACGCATTTTAAATTAATTTATATTTACTCCTTCTAAAACAAACAATAACACCTATGACCAGCATTGGACGTCTTTCGGCTGAAATGATGATGAGAAGCATTACGTAATATCAACGCTGATTCATCAGGGCAATTAATAAAACCATATCTAATCATACAGAAAATGGGTTTGTCTGTCTAATAAGTCAAATGACGGACGGCGAGCAATGGGTAGCTCGCTGTCCGTAACTGTCCAGACCGAGCCCAAGTCGTCGACGGCGCACTCTGTTCCCGCGCGCCTCAAGGAGTTGTCAGCTACAGCAGGCATACTGCTTCTACA
The DNA here is from genome assembly GCA_949319445.1 of Mythimna lalbum. Classification (NCBI taxonomy): domain Eukaryota; kingdom Metazoa; phylum Arthropoda; class Insecta; order Lepidoptera; family Noctuidae; genus Mythimna; species Mythimna lalbum. The sequence goes on along the minus strand of OX439357.1, from coordinate 3,641,428 downwards.
TCAGACTAGATAAGGAACAGATTAGAGCATGCTATCTTATCGATGGTTAACAGACTCTTAATGAATGTGGCTTGACCTAATTTTTTTATTTTTTGGTGGGAAAATCATCCAATGATATCCCCGCTCTTGGGTGGAGCGGGAGATAGTGTCAGACTCTTATTGACTAAAAACCCACCCCGTTCCTTCGTGCCTTCATACTGGGGCTGAGCTATTATTCGAAACTAACCCTGGCCCCAGTAGGCTTCGACTCAGCTGGGCCCCTGCTGTTACTGACAACTCCTTGAGGTGCGCGGGAACAGTGCGCGCTATCGTGAGCATGGGACTTATCTACAAAGCCCAGGCACTTTTTGTATTTCATTTTCGTACCGTGTAAATAAGTATCAGTGAAAAACAATATTGATAAAACATAGCATCAAAACATTACTAGCCTTATAATGTTCCCACCGCTAAATAAAGCATAATATAGTTTGGCATAACTTTTATTAGCAAAATAATACTGCTGCATAATAATCATCATCATCATTTCAGCCGATAGACGTCCACTGGTGGACATAGGCTTCCCCCAAGTGTCGATCCTGTGCGTCCCGCATCCATCGGATTCCCGTAACCTTCAGGTCATCGGTCCACCTTATCAAAATCATTTCAAATAGACCATTTGTAGGCACTTTTGAATAGTCAAATGTTGGCCAGTCCAAGAAAAATGAAGCTATGGTCCTCCTTGTAGGAGTCCTTCCGCGCTGCGTCTTCCAGTACGCGGTCGCCACTAAAGAACCTTTCGGCCCCAATGGCAATCCGTTCTGCTAGCAATGTGCCCTGCCCATTGCCACCATCCAACCCACCATCTGGAGACCTTTTTGAGAGAGGACTTTTGGCCGAACTACACTTTTTCTGACCAATATTTGGCAACCTGTACGGCTCTATTGTTGGCCTCTTATAGATCCTGAAATCTGCAGGTGATAATGCAGGATGGGCAGCATAGCAGGTGGCGCATGTCCTGTGGAGAGGCTTCACACTGGCACTGTGCTAGAGATGGGTCGAGGAAGCCCCACTTGGCCAGATTGCTTTTACAGCGGCCAACCTGGGTTCGCAGTCGGTTTAGAGATTTCCAAATTGGCCACTGTAGTTCGCGTCCAGGGGGAAGATGCTCCGATGGGGTGATAAAAAGCGGAGGAGTTGGATGTTTCTGTTGATTTTTATTAGTGCTAGAGTTAGAGATAACAAGGAATTAGCTTATGGTTTTAATACTGTTTATAATACTAAGCATTAACAATATTTTAAAGTAGAAATGATTTGCTAATACGTTATTATAGTTGAATAAAAAAAATAAAAACAAAAAAGGAGAAAAAAAATATTTTGCTTCCAGTTCATGTTAAAGAAACCGAAATAAGAGAAAAGACAGGGTATTATATTGTATGAGCAATTAATGGAAATAACAAAAACTAGAATAAATAGTTCGGTTGATTTTTAAATATTTTTTTTTTTCGTTTTCCATGATGCGGATATTACGAAACTTTGTTATTTTTTTTTAAATAAACTAAAAGTCGTATCAAAGCCGGAGTTGAACTCTAGCACTAAAAATGATGCAAACTATCGATTTCTTGAATAAAAACATGATGAAACAAAAATGGGTTTTTTAACACACTGGCCTAATCTCGTTTAAATTGACTAAAAACAAAATTGACGTATAAAAGTTTTTTTTGAAAACCTATTTACAAAATAGAGATCATTTATCATTTAATAATTTACAAACTCTTGAAAAATAAAATAAAAGCGCATTATTATCAAAGTTCGTTTTTTTTTATTTTTTATTCTGTATAGGCTGACGTTTGACCACTATCTCACCTGCTGGTAAGCGATGATGTGGCCGACGATGGAACACGCTTGCCTAGAAGCAATCTATTTATCTGTTTTATCACGATATGAAAGTACTTACTTAAGAGGATGTGTGACGTAATAACAAAATGCAGGAATCATATTACTGAATTGTCTCAAGAATATTGCTGTAATATACATACATAGGGTGCGCGTGCGCCGAGAGTTCAGTGCCAAACCGCGCGCGCAGCTCGATAGGACGACATCGAGTGTTTTAGTTTAAGTGATTTTTATACCGGAGTTTATCGTAAGTAATTTTTTTATTTATATGTTTTTTTTTATTTAATTTTAGTGGTATTTATTTTTTATACAACAATAAACTTCTAAATAATTAAACTAATAAATATTTTAATATGTAACTGAAAATAATATTATAATGTGCAAAAATGCATATTGTATATAGTTTTTTGTCATAATGAATTGGTAACTGTATGATTTTGCGTTGATTAACTTAATTAGGGAAATTATTAATATTCTTTTTTATGTGAAATACTATGAATTATTGTCTTTTTAATGGACAGGCTTAGGAATAAAATTTATTATTAACTGTACGGTAAAGTTATCTGTTATTATTTCGTTTATTCATTAGTATACACATATAAATTATATTTTTAAATATTCAATAAAAAACATTTAAAAATATAAAAAATAGTATCCCACCGGCATCGGGAACAGGGTCCAAGCTACCGGTGGTCAGCACTCCTGAGAGAGAAATCTCGTGTCTAGAAGTACTGCTTTCTGGATCAGGCCCTTGATCCAGCAGCTTAACGAGATATTATTATTTTTATTAATATTATAGTTAGCCTATATTGTCCCACTGCTAGACAACATAGGTTAACTGTAATTTATATCTATAATTTGACTATAAACTTTTCTTGTCTTTACTAACTCTTTAACTGCTGGCGCCGGATTGTTCTGACGAGTATTTCCGTGTTCTATTCGCCAGGGTCGATTGTTTACGACTCCATCTCGTTGATCTCTTCAATCCCTATAGGAAACAGAAGAGCTGAAGAGAAGGAGTATTTGGTCGTGAATGTGCGACCCTGGTGGAATAAACGCGAGTGTTGGGTCGGATATATCCGACGTAGGTTAATTTATTGGTTTTGCGTTTCAAAAAAAGTATTTTTTTACTCTTGAAAGGTTTCCTCACCGTCACGCTCTGTTTAGCTTACCGGTTTTTTTTTAAAGTAATCTTCACGCTCTATAGCACTGATACTGTTTAATTTCTTTTTCCTAAACTCTTAATTTTTTATTTCATTTCTCGAATGGCAATAAAGTTTAATTTTCTTAAATTCATTAGAAAGAAAATAAAAGTATTTAAATTAAAACTTTAACCTTGCACATAAATTAATGTTAATTGAGTTCATTAAGATATTTTAATTGTACAGGGCCTAAACTAGTTATTTAGCCGCTCAGGGCAAAGATAATATTCTCCCCCTTTACATACACAAAACCATATAAGTCACGAGTCTAAAGTCTTAAATCTTTCTACTATCTAACCTGGAGTAGATTGGAAGGTGGCACATCAAATTCTCAACCTGCCAACTTGAGTGTGATTGGCTAATGGCTAGGTTGGAAGATAGGAATAGGTCAATTTTGACGCCCCTAATTTTTTGGGCAAATCCCCGGTTTGCCCCCCCTTAGATCGGGCCCACATTGTAATTTCATTTATTATTTATCGATATAATACACCACTAATTTTTAATTAGTACAAATACTTAAAGGGCTTATTAGAATAGATCTCGTTAATATCTAGGTAAAGTTTAAATAAATAATATTCATAAACAGCAAAGTTATTAAAGTTTGTTTATATCACAAAACGTCACTCAATTTATGAAAATATTGTACAGGCTTGATTTTGAATGAAAAACAATAGAAGTAAAGTAGTAATAGTTATGAATAAATTATCAAATTATGAATTTACCAATTATGAAAAATTTTAGGCCAATTTTGGAATTTCGTTTTTTTTTACTTTTGATTACACAAATATGATTAGTAACGTAGGGTACGGATTAAGCCCCATTTTTTTGTGTACCAATTAAAAAATAGGGGTGTATAATTTTTTTCACCAAGCTATAACTATATTTTACTAGCTTTTGCCCGCACGGCTTCGCTCCCGCTCTTCTCTACTCTACCTTACTCTACCCTACTCTACCCTACTCCAATCTACTATACCCTACTCTACACTACTCTCCACTACTCTACTCTACACTACTCTACACTACTCTACACTACTCTACACTACTCTACACTACTCTACACTACTCTACACTACTCTACACTACTCTACACTACTCTACTCTACACTACTCTAGACTACTCTACACTACTCTACCCTACCAAACTTCACATAAACCATCTACTAAATAGTCCGAACAAAGCCTAAAAATTTGGTTTGGATAGGTGAGCCCGTTCTTGAGTTATAAAATAACAACGAAAAGTGGCATTGATTTTTATATATATATAGAGATAGAGATAGAGATAGAGATAGAGAAGACCAAGTTTATTTAATATACAACAATCTTGTGTCCCAGTGTGTGTTATCGATCGCCTCTGAAACGGTTAGACTGATTTTTATGTGTATCTACACTATAATGTAATGTTAAATTTATAATATTTTTAAAAGGTAAAGTTTGTTTTTTTGTTTGTAGGAGGTAATCTCTGGAAGTACTGGTCCGAATACTAAAATTTTTTCACCAATAGAAAGTTACTTTATTCCTGAGTGACAGGCTATTTTTATATACGAGGGTGAAGCCGCGGGCAGAGTTAGTAGTTATGAACAGAAAATAGTAGTTTTTTTTTTAATTTGCCATAATTATGTACTTAAGTGTCATGAACATATTTATAAGATAAAATAAATAGAAGGAGCACACAGACCAAATAAAAGCCAATGATTTATTCTATTAAACGACCTGCACAAAGCCAGATTGGATCTTATTATACATGATCAAATATTTACAAAACTACATCGCGTATGATTTCTGAAATATCCTTGAGATGATTCTTATAACAAAAAACATGTATAATTAGCTTTGCATTGAACCTAGAATCAGAGATTCGTGTCATTAACATGCACGCTAGCTAATATTGGATTAAAAATAACGATAATTATATTATGTGATAATAGGCTAGTTGCCGTAAAAAAATGTAATTAGTCCGTCTTTTAGATTATTAAAAAATATGGGACACGTATTTTTTTATATGAAAACTAGCTGCTCCCAGCGGTTTCGCCCGCGTGATAACAGAAAATTATCCCAAGAGAACATACTTCCGGGACAAAAAGTGTCATATTCCAGGGCATGGTCTATCCGTGTACCAAGTTTCATCAAAATCGGTTTTGCCATTTAGCCGTGAAGACGTAACAAACAAACAAACTCACTTTCGCTTTTATAATATTAGTAAGGATTGAACCAAAAATTACAAAGATATAGCCCATTAAAGTAACGTGTAACGTCACGCCATGCTGCATTTTTTCGCACGGGGTGACTTCACACACGTAACTTTAATGGGCTATAATCATCTTTGTTTTTTTATTGTTTAATCGAAAAAAGAAAAAATACGTGTCCAATACTTTTTTATAATTTAAAATACGGACTAAATAAAATGTAGTTATTTTAACCCTGGAAACTACCCTATTATATCTGCATACACTCCATCTGTTTAGGTTCTTAAATAAACGAGAAAAATCTTGATAATATATGTCTTTTTATTTAAAACTATCTTTTTTTCCACGGCTTCGCTCGCGCTCATAAAATATAGCCTATGTCACTCCGGAATAAAGCAGCTTTCTATTGGCGAAAAAATTTTAGCAATCGGACCAGAACCTAATTTCAGAGATTACCTCAACCAAACAAAAAAAAAAAATTATCTCTTTGTAATAATATTAGTGTAGATAAATCGTATAAAAGACTATTTAATAAAAGATTATTTAAATTTAGTTAATTATATAACATTGGTTTAGGTAAATACCTAACTGTAAACATTTTTATATTAGATAACATTTTAAGACATTTTTTTAGATAAAAGACAAATTAAGATTGTTTACATTTAATTAAGTACGTAAACAAATAGAGTATAGTTAGGTTTAGTATAAATATTTTCGTTGCTGTCTTCAACTGTCAAATAATAGAAAAACAATGCATATCTTCTTCATACCAATATTTGAAAGAAAGAAAGAAAGAAAAACATTTTATTTGCCGGAATGGCCAAAAAGTATTTACAAATTTTTAAGTGCAATCAATGTAAAGCATGCGCCACTTCCGAGCAAAATGGCCGAACGCTCAGCATAATGCCGACGCCACAGCGTTAAAAGCGGTGAGTCTACGGCGCTGCTTTTCAGCGTGGGCCGTATGAATTTGCCCTATTTGAATTCGTTAGAAACCTTTCGAATTTAGTAAAGGAAGTAACTGTCAAATATTAGAAAAACGATGCATATACTGAAATGTGACGTCACCGCATCTCACTCTTCATCATACCATAATATTTGAAATGCATTAGTATTTAGCGATTAAGATAGCCAATTTGATGCTGTTTTTAGAAAAATATACAACTATAGATAGCTACCACTTGGTGGTTTAATTCATGAATCCCCAAGCGACACCCGGTGGCCGCGCATCTATTGTCTTACTATTGTGTCTCTAATTGACGGTATCTGAAGGGTTAATAGGTTACTTCTAGGCTAGCATGCTCCATCGTCGACTATATCATCGCTTACCATCAGGCGAGATGGTGGTCAAACGTGAGCCTATCCTTACTAATATTATAAAAGCGAAAGTGAGTTTGTTTGTTTGTTTATTGCAAAACCGATTTTGATAAAACTTGGTATACGGATAGACCATGTCCTGGAATAGGACATGGTCTACTTTTACTTTTACTTATTCTACTTATCATACTTTTTATCCCTGAAGTATGTTCCCTTGGGATAATTTTCTGCTATCAAGCGGGCGAAGCCGTTGGGAGCAGCTAGTCAATAATAATATTAATAAAAAACCTTTTCACATAATTAGTTGCTTAGCATGAAATATAGTGCAAAACGTGCTTAAGTATAAGATAAAAAAAATAGAACAAAATATTGAGTAGATTATATTTATTTATCATAAAATATTATTTCAACTCTTATCTAATTAGCTGATAATACTGTAGTTAAAAGTAATAATCAGTAAATTTGTTTTGCTATAAATTGTGATAATTATTTAATCAGTTCCGAAAAAAATCTTTATTTTTATAACAGACTAGGTGACCCGCCAAATATCGTTCGGTTAAATAAATTCTCAATATAAAAAAATGGCGGGTGGGGGTAAGAGGTTAAAAAAGAGCCTAGGGCCTATTCTCAGATCTATCAAATAAACACAAAAAAAATTAAACAATCGGTCAACCCTTTCGTAGCATTTTGATAAAAACTTTGACTCGACACTTTTATGGATTACTTTTACTTAGATTATTTTTATGTTAAAAAAAATTATCGTTTCGCTCTTAAAACAACATGTAGTTGCTACCAAATCTGTATAGAGTGCGTTTTTAAATAATAGCGCTGAAAAAGCATATTGCACTATGTTGTTTCGAAACTCCCTAGATACAGGAAGGATTAAAAAATACATTTTGACACAAGTGCAGAAAGTTTGTCATTGCGACCGAGGCGGAATCCGTACGAGCCGTAGGCGATCGAGTGTGTTATGGAGCCGAGGGCTGCAGTAAAAACTTTGCACGTGTATCAATCGATTTTTTCAATACATTTAATACTATGAAAGATATGAATAAACGAGGGTTGTCCGACCACTCGTGTGGGTCGACGCGCGCCCAGCCTAACAGGATAAATGTAATAACATTGTGGCGGAGAGAGCACGTGCACTTTTCGGCATTAGTGAGGAAAACAGTCTATTGCGTAACAAAAAGTGGTGAGATAAGGGCGCGCTTCGAGTAAGTGTATTGAAAAAACTGTTTGATATCATAAGTCGGAAAAATAAGAATTTACTAATTTCTTAATTTCCTTTGGTATTAGCCCGGCTTTGGCAAATAATACTTTACACTACTATCTACATCGAATCGTGCAGCCATCATTAATAAGCCACGAGTACTTCAGTAGGTATATACCTATTATTAACATCATCATCATCATTTCAGCCGATACATGTCCACTGGGACATATGCCTCCCCCAAGCGTGGCCACAACGAACGTTCCTGTGCGTCTCGCATCCATCGGTTTTCCGCAATCTTCACCAGGTCATCAGTCCACCTTGTTGGAGGCCTTCCAATGCTGAGTCTTCCGGTAGGCGGTCGCCACTCCAGAACCTTTCGGCCCCAACGGCCATCTGTTCTGCGAGCAATGTGCCCTGCCCATTGCCACTTAAGTTTGGCAATTCTTTGTGCTATGTCGGCAACTTTAGTTCTCCTGCGGATGTCTTCATTATTAACATCATACCTAATTAATTATAAATTAATCCAATGTTTTTTTTCAAAGTAAACAGCGCATACCGAACAATAGGTCCATAACTCCATACCACTCATATATACAACATATTATTCCATATATTTATTTTATTTACATAATTTTTAAATTTAAAATAATTTAAAAATATATTATAGCTAGCCTGTATTGTCCCACTGCTGGGCAAAGGCCTCTTCAAAATCATCATCATCATTTCAGCCGACAGACGTCCACTGTTGGACATAGGCCTCCCCTAAGTGTCGCCACAATGATCGATCCTGTGCGTCTCGCATCCATCGGTTTCCCGCAACCCTCACCAGGTCATCGGTCCACCTTGTAGGAGGCCTTCCGACGCTGCGTCTTCCAGTACGAGGTCGCCACTCCAGAACCTTTCGGGCCCAACGGCCATCTGTTCTGCGAGCAATGTGCCCTGCCCATTGCCACTTAAGTTTGGCAATTCTTCGGGCTATGTCGGCAACCTTGGTTCTCCTGCGGATATCTTCATTTCTGATTCGATCCCTCAAGGAAACTCCGAGCATAGCCCTTTCCATTGCCCTCTGGGTGACTTTGAGCCTTCTGATGAGGCCCATTGTGAGCGACCACGTTTCGGCACCATATGTCATCACTGGCAACACGCACTGGTCATAGACTTTCGTCATGAGACACTGTGGTATATTGGACGAGAAGATACCGCGCAGTCTCCCGAACGCCGCCCAGCCGAGTCGGAATAATCTCTTCAAAATAATATAACATAACCCATCCATATCTTTGTTATTTATCCTTAAATAAATAATAATATACAAGCTAAAAGTATATTATGCTAAAAGTATATTCAGAATCGGATCCTGAAACTATTTCAACTATTTTTAAAAGAATTATTTTAACCCTTCAGATACCGTCAATTAGAGACACAATAGTAAGACAATAGATGCGCGGCCACCGGTGGTTGCTTGGGGATTCATGAATTAAGATAATGTAGAAGCATTTTTACTTTTTTTACACATTTAAGATCAAGATGAACGATCAAGTTTATAATTATGTATGGGGAGACCAAATTATTTTTTCGTTTGTGAAAAAATTCTTGTATTCAGTTTTGTCTACTGACCAAGCCCTTAAAGTTTGCGGAGACCTGTCCCTTACACCCTATATACCTACTCAAATGAAAACACACCAAATGTCAATAAACATAATATGGCCAAATAAGGACATAATTAGGACCAATAAGGACATAATTAGTTAATTGGTTTACACAATCATTGATATTATTGCCGTTTTAATAACGTCTTCTTATAAAACCTAAACTATACCTACATACAACAGTTAAAAGAACAGGTTTAACTGGTTTGCTTAATGATAGTAATAAAACAGTTATAATTTAACCTCAACTGATACCTTCACTAATCGTTTTATAATTTAGTTACCTACAGATTACCTGCTAACTGTACTTTTCGTGCAGTTTAAGGAAAGCAAAAAAATCGAATTTTTTTCAGCAAAAAAATCGAATCGAAAGGTTTAGGAAAATGTGTACAGCATTTTCCTACTTTTCTATCTGGGGAAAATACTCTTCACCGCACTTAACCCTTCAGATACCGTCAATTAGAGACACAATAGTAAGACAACAGATGCGCGGCCACCGGTGGTCGCTTGGGGATTCATGAATTAAGGAAACTTGTTTTTCCTTGTTTTTCCGACTGCGCTAGAAGGAGGGTCATGTTTTTAAAAGAAGGAAAGGAAAGTATTGATTGAACAGGACAAATAATCATCATCATCATCATTTCAGCCGATAGACGTCCACTGTTGGACATAGGCCTCCCCTAAGTGTCGCCACAATGATAGATCCTGTGCGTTCCGCATCCATCGGATTCACGCAACCTTCACCAGGTCATCGGTCCACCTTGTAGGAGGCCTTTGGTTGCGCAACCAATTTGGTAGCGCGACCAACTTATACGCGTGGGGACTCTGGTATCTATTTATTTGGTATCACCGGAACACCATGGCAGCGCAACTGGTCGCGCCGTCATGATGGTATCCCGGTGAAATATAGCCCTATGAGGATACTGGTTTTACCAATTTAGTTACGGAATCCTGAGGTTATGTTTTATGAATGTTTACCGAAACGTGGTCGCTCAAACAACAATAATATAAAAATATTAATTCATCACTATCGAATAAATTAAAATTAAATTACAACAACAACATTAAAAAAACCCGTCAAGTGCGAGTTGAACTCGTGCTTCGAAGGTTCCGTACAAATTTATTACCAATGTAAATTATAGTTAATTAAAAATGTTTTTGAAACGTAACCACATATTTACAGTTTTCAGACTTTTTGACGTTATAAGACCTTGCTTCATGTTCAGACCGAGTTGAAAGGCCTACAAGGTGAACTGATGACCCTGGTGGATGCGAGACGCATTGTGGCGACACTTAGGGAGGCCTATCTCAAATAATGCACGTCTTTGGTGCTGAAATGATGACAATGATGAACGGTAGTTCTTTCCTTGATTTCCAAAATATGTATCTCCACGGAGCATAAACGGTCTTATATTTAGATTGCGTTGAATTAGACGTTTGTTTTTTACACTGCTGCTTGTGGTAGCAAATCTGAGTATGAAAGAAAGTATTAATTTCAGATTTATACCTCCACGCATTACTGAGAAAAAAATTATTGACAGATGAACAGACGGACGGACAACAAAGCGATCCTATAGACTTTTTTTACCGAGACACCATGGCGGCGTGAGCAGTCGCCGCTACCAACAAAATGTATACAGCTCTTTAGAGAGCTACGGGGTTACTATGACGTTTAAAGTAAGATTGTTTTAATCTTGTTTCAGTGTGGGTAAGAGATGGCGCTAGACAACCTGTATAGCTCTGTCTCTTGCCCACACTGAAACAAGATTGAAACAAACTACGTCATGGTCTAGGTCTTACTCACCTGGTGTACGGTTGGTTGCGCGACCAATTTTGTGGCGACTAGCTTAGACGTGTGGCAACTCGTGTATGTGGTGTCTTGCTTGATAGCTTAGGGCTATATTTCACCGGGACACCTTGACAGCGCAACTGGTCGCGCCAATATCAACTCAAAATAGATAGGTACAGAAGACAATCTACATACAAAGCGCACTCGAGCAATTGCCCGGTCGCACTCGTACAGTTCGGCGCAACGCGCTGACCCTAGCGCGATCACCTAGGGTAGATATAAAAAGAGAAGTAAATACAGGAGATTGACTTCTGTACCTGTCTATTTTGTGATATCAAGGTGAAATATAGCCCTCTGAGGGTACGGGTTTTACCAATTTAGTTACGGAACCCTAAGGTTATTTTTATTCATAGACGCCTGTTTACTGTCCTTTTCGATAGAAGGCTAACAGTTTGTCACACAGTTAGTAGGTCACATCCATAACCGACAACTTGTCTAGCTGTTACCCGCATGTATGAGATAAACTAAGTAACTATTTTAAAACAATGTCACATGATTTGGTTAGATAAACTGCGGGATTGTTTGAAAGACTTGCGGCCATCCTGGAACGTTAAGGGAAAGAACACAGGTCATCATCATCATCATTTCAGCCGCTAAACGTCCATAGTTGGACATAAGCTTCCTCCAAGTATCGCCACAACGAACGGTCCTGTGCACCGGCGGAGACCCCTCGCGCCGGGCCTTGGTTCAGGCCATGGTTCGGAGCGAGGAGGAGTGGCAGGCGATCGCCTCCTTCTGCGAAGCAGTAATGCTAGCAAAGGAGGCGGCCGACCGCATCAGGCAACGGCGCCCTCGCCGCCGCCGCCGGGATTCCAATCCCAATTTCCAGCCACCGTAGACGCGGGCTCGCGGACGGCGAGTCATGGGTAGCTCGCTGTGCGATCGTCCGGTAACTGTATGGACTGAGCCCAAGACGTCGACGGCGCGCACTGTTCCCGCGCGCCTCAAGGAGTTGTCAGCAACAAGAGGGGCCCAGCTGGGTCGAAGCCTACTGGGGCCAGGGTTATCTGAAAGGAAACTCGAGCCCCGTATGAAGGCTAGAAGGAACGGGGTGGGGTTTTTAGTCAGTAAGAGTCTGATCTATCTAGTCTATCTCCCGCTCCACCCAAGAGCGGGGGTATACTCGTAGTTGCGAGATAATTAATTTACTAAGTATTATCAAATCACTCTAAAAGCCAGTTTATGCAGTGCAAAAATATCGTCATAACTCAGCAATTGCTAGGCGTCAGACACCCAGCTCTGATTTTCAGCTTGCACCCCGTAGTGACGCAGGGTTGATGGTAAAATAAAATAAAAGTACATTAAGATATAAGCGTGTAATGTTAGTGATTACCATTGAGGCGGTATTTAGACCCGAGCCGTGGCGAGGGTCTTAAAACAGCCGAGAACGGTAATCATTAATTACTCACGTGTATCATACGGCGTTTTTCAATACACTTGTGAAGAAAATAACTGTAAAACTAGTAAACTTTTGTGGCGGTAAAAATCTGTTTTCGTATGCGCGCCCATTTTTTTTTCTTTTCCTCGTGGCGGACGACCTGCGCCCATCCTGATACGATAAATGTAATAAAATAATGGCGGTGGAGAGGTTAAACAATAAGGTTTTAATTTAACCACATTATAGCACTAGTGCGTAATGGTAATCAAAATGTCACGGTTTGGTAACAAGTGCCTAAGTACAATGCAATAAGAGTCATTTTATGAGCAAGTGTAATGAAAATATACTTAAACTTCATATTGTGTACTTGTGTGATAATGAAACATCATGCCTACGTCATGCCTAAGTTCTTTTTTGCTAAACTTACTTATTAAACTAAAAACTATTGACTACTTAGTCAAAGTTAAGTCAACAAAGTCAAACTTGAGTCAACAAAAAACTATCGACCAACTAACCACGATCAATGAACCCGGATAAACAAAGTCAAAACTGTTCAACTGTTGCAATATCAGAGCCAAAAACTTACAATAATAATATTCCACAACTATCACATAACGCTGTCTACTCCCAAGCTAAGCAGAGCTTGTGTTATGGGTACTAGACAACTGGTAAACATACTTTTATATTTTTAAATACATACGTATTATAGACAAAAGACTAAGAGTCACCCAAAGGGCAATAAGGCTATGCTCGGAGTTTCTTTGCGTGATCGAATCAGGAATGGGGATATCCGCAGAAGAACCAAGGTTACCGACATACCACGAAGAATCGCAAGACTTAAGTGGCAATGGGCAGAGCACATTGCTTGCAGAACAGATGGCCGTTGGGGCCGAAAGGTTCTGGAATGGCGACCCGTACCGGAAGACGTAGCGTTGGAAAGCCTCCTACAAGGTGGATCGATGACCTAGTAAGGGTTGCGAGAATCCGATGGAAGCGAGACGCACAGGACCGTTAATTGAAGAGACACTTGAAGTCTAACAGTGGACGTCTTTCGGCTGAAATGTGGATGATGATAATGATAGGTAAATTACACCCAAACACAGAATAAATAATCGTGCTCATCTCACAAACATTAGTCATGGGTGGGAATAGAATCCACGACCTTCGGCATAGCAGTCAGGGCCACTAACCAATAGACCAACAGGCCGGTCAAGTTTAAAACACAGATCGAGAAACGTAAGGGTGTTAACACACCAATCGATCGATCGTAGATTGACACCATCAATCGACATCGGTCGACGTTGTTCGATTGGTGTGGTAGCTTTAATTGATCGACGGATACCAGTCCACAAACCAATCGATCGATTGCCGGTCGATGACATCTGTCGACGTTAATTGATTAACCCCGGCTATATTCCAAGTTTCTTTCGAAATGTATTCAAAAGAGGACGCATTCTACCATCGATTGACAATCGATCGATTGGTCTGGTAGAAACTGTGGATCGACGTCGACTAATCCATTCTACCATCGATCGATGGTCGATCGACTGGTGTGGTAACACCCAAAGTCAAGAAAGTAGGTTGGTAACAAAAATATTTAAACAACTAAATTTAAGTAATCAGCTGCATAAACTGCAGATTAACGAGTTTTATCTCGAACACCTTCAAATGCAAACCGATGAACCTTGTTTATTTTTTTCGAGTTCACCAGTCATAATATTATTACAAGTATTTTATTGTCAACTACCTATAATATGACTGCCGCAGAAAACTGTGATTTTTTTATCCAGAAACCAAAAAAAAAATTGGCCTCTCCAAACAAACTGTTTTTTTTTTTTGTTTCCTGAAAAAAAAAATGTGGAAGGTTGTTCAGTTTCGTGTACAAAGCAAGCCCTTAAAGATTGTTGAGAACTGTCCCTTAGGGCTATATTTCACCGAGACATCATGGCAGCAACCAGTCGCCGCTACCAAGAAAATGTGTACAGCTCTATAGAAAGTTACTCACCTGGTGTCCGTTTGGTTGCGCAACCAATTTGGTGGCGCGACCAGCTCGGACGTGTCTAGTTTGGTAGCTTAGGGCTATATTTTACCAGGATACCATGGCAGTGCGATCAGTTGCGCCGCCATGGTGTCCCGGTGAAATATAGCCCTTACATCCTTTATACATGGTTATTTGTAAAAACCTGGCAACCTCTCAGAGCTATGTTCTATGCTTTTGTTCTATGTGTTTAAAAAAAAAAAACATTTTAATAAATCAGATTTTCATACAAAAACAAAAATATTTAAATTGAACGTTCTAAATATTGCGAAGTCTATGCGAAGCAAACGATAGCACGATAACGGAGGAGAGCAGGGATTGGCCGGCGGAGGTGCTTGATGCGCTGCGTTGCGTCGTACAGACGTAGCTAGGTATAGCAAAACACAGAGTTGAAATGTGTTAGATAGAACAACGAAATCTTGAAGGTTTGTTTTAAGTAAATGAACTGTGTTTTGTAAAAAGTCCTAGAACAAAAGTAGTTGTTTAAGATGTTTTTAATACAGTCCTGCAAGATGTTATTATTTTACAAAAAACCGTGTATATTCGATAGAGGAAATAATAAACAGGATAATACATTTTTGCTGTAATTTCCTACAAAGACCAGGACATCGCTAAGATCAAGAAACCAGACTGCCCTCGATCTCTCGATTAACCGTGACTGATGACTCATGACGGACAACCGTTTTGTAAATCTTGCATTTTTCCTCAAACAATTATGATGTCTGCAAAACTAATGAGAAGCTGTCTGAGATTCAGATACTGACTTCCATAATTATAGTAGACTAGCCTTTGCTCACGGCTTCGCCCACGTACATAGAATATAAAAAAGTTAGGTATTTGTAAAACCATTCAAAATAAGGTTTCACTATTTCACGTTTTAGCGACATCATCATCTTCCTGCCCTTATGCCATATTACTTGGGGTCGGCGCAACACGTTTTTTTCTTCCATTCTGTCCTGTCACTCGTCACGCTATCACTAACAGTGGCGTAACTATATCCTCTGAGGCCTGTGGCAAATTCATTGGATGGGGCCCCAGGAAAATCACCTCACGTTGTTTTTTTTTTTTTTGTGGGATTACTTCTTGGCTCGTGGCCACTAAGACCGGGGGCCCCGTCAGGCCGGGGGGCCAATCAGACAGGAGATTCCGTCAGACCGGAGGGACCGTCAGACAGTGAGCCCGGTCAGACCGGGGGCCCGTGGCATTTTGCCAGCCTTGCCACCCTATAGTTCCGCCACTGATCACTAACTTCCTTTTCTTTCATATCACTTCTCACACAATCCGTCCATCTTTTCTTTGGCCTCCCTCTCCCTCTCCATCCATTCACTTGTAAACTCATAACTCTTTTAGCAACATGCTTTCATCCCTCCTCTTTACATGACCATACCAAGACAAACGGTTTCCTTTCAACTTTTCAGTCACTGGCGCCACTTTCAAACTTCCCCTAATATACTCATTTCTGAGCTTCTGGCGAATATGCTAGGTATTTGTAAAACCAGTCAAAATAAAGTTATTTCACGTTTTAATAACAAGTTTCGCAATAAAACGGTACCTACACGTAAGAAAATAACTGGTTATAATAAAACTATCCTTCATAACTCATAAGCATTTAATAATCGTTAAACTTTTACAACCCTACCAATAATTACAAAATTTCCGAATAATAATAATTCAAAAAGTAGTTAAATATCAAGTGCGAGTCGAACTGTCATACGAAGTGTTCCGTACAAGATTTTTTTTTAAATTCTATTTTAGTTTTGGTCTTACAGCGGCAACAGATATACATGTTCTGAGGATAAATTTCAACTGTCTAGCTATCATATTTTTTTTTTTCATACTAAATTGTATGGTATTTTTTTTAATGTATCCTAATTATACTGTTTTTAAATATAAATGTATGTGTTAGGTACAAATAAACGTTTTTCTTTTTTCTTTCTATCACGGTTCATGAGATACAGCCTGGTGACAGACAAACGGACAATGAAATCTTAGTAATGGTCCTGTTTTACCCTTTGTTCATGGAACCCTAAAAACGAATTAAAAAACCAATAACAGAAAGTTATTAACTTTCAAAACCTTCACTAACCGGTTAAATAAAAGGATACAGTTGAATTTTATGTTAATCAATTATTTTTTACATTTACAAATTCAATTTTCGATTGTCGTAATGTCCCAGTGACTTTAATGCCGTCTTTCATGCATAAGGTTGCGGGTTCGAAACCGGGCAAGTACCAATGTAATTTTTTCAATTCACATGAAATTTTTTAAGATATATCTAAGACATTACTGAGAGTTGAGACCCTTTTTTTTTCAAGGGAAAATCATCTTATGACATCCCCCTCTCTTGAGCGGGGCGGGAGATAGTCTCAGACTTTTACTGACGAAAAACCCACTCCTGTTTCTGCCATTGTGCCATGGCTTACCCACCGATAAAAAAAATAAAAACTCCCATTGTCTTCTCTTCAACGAGATTATGCGGGCAAAGCCGAGGGCAATAAGTTGGTCAATCATAAAATTTTACAGTTAATCAAACTTTATGAGTTCGTAGATATATCATAATTATAACGAGCAAAAACGGTTTTATTGACGCAATTAACTATTTTTTACAAGTTCGTAGGCCCGACTTGAACCGCTAATTTAACCGTTCCAATAAATTAAACTTACCGGTTTAAGTTTAACTCCTTAGACTTGTTAAATAAAAATTAAATGTGTCAAAGGAATTCTGAAAATGACTCGGTGTCTGAAATTTTTTTGATGTTTTTTTTTTTATGGTGGAGAAACTCATCCAATGACAACCCCTGCTCTTGGGCGAAGCGAGAGATGGTTAGGCTCGCACTTGACAGTGGTCAAGTATGAGCCTATCCTTACATAATATTATGAGATAGTGATCTCACCTTTAGAGCTAATCTACACCAATATTATAAACCTGAAAAATTGGTTTGTTTGAACGTACTAATCTCAGAAACTGCTAGTTCCAATTCAAAAATTGTTTTAGTGTTAGATAGCCTATTTATCGAGAAAGGTTATAGGCTACATAACATCACGCCACAGCCAACAGAGGCGGATGAAGCCACGGTGGACAACTAGTCTAAATAAATTGGAATAAATGCCTTGTTGCATTAAGTCCGCCTATGTTCTAGTGGAACATAGGCGTACATGAAGTTTAAATAAATAAATGTAGGAAAGATGACATCATGAAAAACTGTTACCAATCAACGTAGGTATGACTTTTTGATGGTTTCAAACTGAAAGAATGTTGTTATGTTTATTGTTATTCATTTTAAACAGTATTATTTATGCTAGTATTGTTTTGTAATTACCGAAACATCTCGGGTTCAGACAAATATATAAATATCAGTGTATTGTATACAATATACTTTATAGAACAAACAACATACCGAATGAATATTATATGTACTACTATTTAACTACTTATGTAGTTACTTTGTCTTCAGAAAACTTTTTTTTAATAGTAGGAAAATCATCCAGTGACAACCCCCACTCTCGAGCGGAGCGGGAGATAGTAACAGACTCTTACTGACTAAAAACCCACCCCGTTTCTAAAGACTGGAAGCCTTCATACCGAGGCACGAGCTTCCTTCCTTTCGGATAACCCTGGCCCCAGTAGGCTTCGACACAGCTGGGCTGTGTTGTGCTGTTGCTGACAACTCCTCGAGGCGCGCGGAAACAGTGCGCGCTGTCGACGACTTGGGCTCGGTCCGGACAGCTACCGGACGATTGGGCAGCGAGCTACCCATTGCTCGCCGTCCGCAAGCCCGCGCCTTCAGTATACTTCAGATTAATATGGTTATAATCCCGCCCGTTCTATCATCGAACCACCAGACCCAATTTTTCAACTTTCGTCTTCGTCGAAATAGGAACCGAGCATTCGGTACCGAGATTTCGGTTCCAACAGCAAATCTTGTTTCAATCAACACTATTATGCCCGATACACACATGGCCTGCAGGGGAAACTGGCTTTTGTATTATTTATATTGTGATGATTTGTGCGTTTATCTAGGTGGGATAAACCTATTTTCTTTCTTTCTTTCTTTTTTATCTACATATATTTCGTGCACTTTACGAGATGTACGCAAACTAAATACATCTACAGATTTATCTACTAATATTATAAAGAGGTAAAATTTGTAAGTTTGTATGTAGGGGGTAATCTCTGGAAGTACTGGTCCGATTGCTAGAATTTTTTTACCGATATAAAGCTGCTTTATTCCTGAGTGACATAGGCTATATTTTATGTACGCGGGCGAAGCCGCTGGCAAAAGCTAGTTACTTATATGTATAGATTTATTCAATATCACACTTATCTCGCACTTAATTCAACCATCTGTAATTAAAGTATTAATGTGTTTTTAATTAACTATAAGCAATTATCATTAAATGCAGGCGATGCCGCTCTTACATAAAAACTTCGATAGAATATCGTGATCAGTCTGTCAGTAAAGCAATTTATTCTATTTTAAACGTTGACGAGATGAGATTTGAAATTATACAGGGGTTTTTGTAAAACACTAACAACCTAAGGACTGTATTACCAACATCATAAACAACAACTTAAGTATGTTCTATGACTTTTTACGAAACAAAATTTATTTACCAAAAACAATCCTTCAATATTTCCTTGTTCTATTCGGCGGGGGTGCTTGACGCGACGCAAGCGCATCATAATCCCCGCCGGATAACCCCCTTCCCCTACGCTATTGTAATATCGCTTGCTTCGCAGATACTTTGTAATATTTATAACATTAATTAAATTATTTTTATTTTTATATGAAAATCCGAACTAAAATATGATAAATATGAAAACTTGTTCTCCAAATAAAAAACAACAAAGAGGGGGAGGGATTTTTAATGGTGGGAAAGCACCCAGTGACTTCTACTCTAGGGTTGAGTTGGAGGGTGTATCAGAGTTCTACTTACTATAAAGGGATGGAAGATTAAATTATTTTTTGGTCTGAGTGATTGAGTATATTAGAGGAATGAGTGACAAATGAGTATAGAGGAAGTTTGAAAGTGGCGCCAGTGTCTGAAAAGTTAAAGAGGAAACGTTTGTTTTTTTGGGACGCTCTGTCGTTGTGTTTCTATTGTGTCCCTAATAACGGATTTTACTAAAAAGTAATGAGTATACATGTGAATGAGTGGAGAGGGAGAGGCCGAAGAAAAAATGGATGGATTTGTGTAAAGAGTGATATGAGCGAAAAAGAAGTTAGTGATAGCATAACGGGTAACAGGATAGAATGGAAGAAAAAAACGTGTTGCGCCGACCCCAAATAACACGGGACCAGGGCAGGAAAATGATGATGTCGTGACTACGCCCATGTCATCCCAGAGAGGCACAGGTCTTACTCTAAAACCTTTCTACAACCCAAGAAGTCTTCCAGTCTCAAGAACGTTACAAAACAATTGACAACCGCGAACAAATACATAACGTCCTTAGCCAATCGCGTGTCGAGTTACGATCTACAGTCGCGAGTTACCGATATTGAATATGATACGGTCTGTGACATATTAACATACAACAATGTATGTTAAAAGATTTGTCTTGAAATTGTTCGATGTTTCGTTTCTAGTTACGAGTAGCTTGAAAACCTAACCAAATGCGTAGGCGTTTTTTTCCAAACTTACAAATTTTACCTCTTTATAATATTAGTATAGACAAATTTCCTCAAGATAATCCAAACAAGATATCTCATAACCTCACTTCCTTATTTACTTCCGACATTACAAAATGGGAGCAAGGCTCAACTGACTTCTATACGCCCTTTATAAGGGCAACCACACAAATGATTATAACTAGCTCTTCCCAGCAGTTTCACCAGCGTCTCAGGTTATTGCTCACCTCTTATTGGTCGTAGCGTGATGTTATATAGCCTGTAGCCTTCCTCGATAAATGGGCTATCCAACGCTATAATATTTTTTTCAATTTGAACCAGGAGTTCCTGAGATTAGCGCGTTCAAACAGACAAACTCTTCAGTTTTCAACACTTCTTATAATACTGAGGTAAAGTTTGTTTTTTTGTTTGTAGGAGGTAATCTCTGGAAGTGCTGGTCGTATTGCTCAAATTTTTACACCGATAGAAAGCTGTTTTATTCCTGAGTGACATAGGCCCGGTTCCTGATCCTGAGTGATATTTTATGTACGCGGGTGAAGCCGCGGGCAAAAACTTCACATAAAACACATAATAAGGGCCATGAGCCATGAGGTACCTATATCTGAAAAGGAACCTCTATGGTCCTAGACCGCATAGAACAAATGAAAGACATAGGTATGGTGGTAATCAGTAACAGTCTGTACAAAATTTGGCTACGATGGCGCGACGTAGTCTTAATTGAGACAAAGCTCCTTACTAAAGATCTAAAAAAAAAACAGTCTGCCACACCATCCTGCTCCACGCTAGAGCGGGAGAGTCATTGGATGACTACAAAAACAACACATACAAAAAACCTGTCAAATTCATCTCTTACAACCTACCTACATGAAAAAGTCATAAATGGTGGCAAAGGTCAGATGAAATGATGTAATCGACAACTGTTTTACCCTGTCCTGTTGAAGGTTCTTGAACCTTGAGGTGTTGCATGTGAGTAATCTGATAAAATGATAAAGGTCATAGTTGAAAGGGCCGGAAAGTTATGCACGCTCCTGACTGTTCATATCTATGTCACTGATTAATCACGAAATCTCAGAAACTTTAACACCTACAAACTTAAAATTTAGCAGCTAGGTTCCTTATAGAGTACAGACATACGCTAATAGCGGATTTTACGAAACTCCATCCATAATGGTCCTCACACATGGACTTCAAAAAAACGCTGCCACAAAAAAAGCGCTAGAAGCCGCAGCAAAAAACAGCGCGCGACGGCAGAGAAGCTTGATGCGCCTTCAACCTCCGTTTTGCAAACGGAGGTCCAAAGATTGCCATAATATTATTTGTCTACAATTAGGGTAACTAATTTCTTTAAAATAAACTCTACCTTACGCTGTTGTCACGCCCTTATGTTACTTGGGGTCGGCGCAACACGCTTTTTTCTTCCATTCTGTCCAGTCACCCGTCACGCTATCACTAACTCCCTTTTCTTTCATATCACTTCTCACACAATCTATCCATTTTTTCTTTGGCCTCCCTCATCTTCTCCATCCATCCCCATATATACTCATAACTCTTTTAAGTGCATATATGTCAAACAAGCTTTTAATGAAAATCATTTTTTCATAGCAAGCTTCCATAGCTCGGTATACCTATATAATTAATACTCGTCAAGACGAATCATACGAGCCCAAACTCGATGGGGTTGTGTCGTTTAACTACCAAGTTCCTATAGCCACCTTGCGGTTCCGTCATCAGATCAGCTCCATGTCATAATAATATTGCATTGTTATCTGATTTACACGTGCATGCAAAATTTCAGCTCAATCAGTAACCGGGAAGTGGGTCAAAGATTTGATTACAGACAATAAAAGCTAATAATTAAAAAATAATTAAAATAATACTATCTCTCTCTCTCTCTTACTCTCTCTCTCTCTCTCTCTTCTCTGTAATTTGCATTGCAGTGCATTAATTACTCGTATGATTGTAGGTTAATTAATCTAATTTGGGTGCATAAGAGTGTGCATTATTTAAGTTATATATTGTAGATATATGGATTATGAGGTCGCCTTTAGCGTCATACTCAAGGCCAGACTTCTGCCATATATCTTGCTGCTGACTCAAAATTCCTCTGTGTTGACCTACAAACCATCATTTTTATGTCTAAGCACATTTGTCGCCAGGTAAAAATGTCGAATGTAAACATAAATAAATATTAGTGCAGCATTGACTTTTACCCACTTACCTTGAATCAATTCGTAAAATAATTTAATTTTGTCACTAGTTTCGAATATTAACGATTTTTAATAATTTTACCCTTCTATAAAACCCATATTGTAGGATGCTTCTGCCTATGAAACGGGGTACCCGTTTAATAAATTCAAAATATAATTCAAAAAAATCAAAATTCAAAGCATTTATTTTAAACTAGCTTTTGCCCGCGCGGCTTCGCTCCCGCTTTTCCCTACTTCACCCTACTATACCCAACTCTACCCTACTCTACCCTACTCTACCCTACTCTACCCTACTCTACCCTACTCTACCCTACTCTACCCTACTCTACCCTACTCTACCCTACTCTACCCTACTCTACCCTACTCTACCCTACTCTACCCTTACTCTACCCTACTCTACCCTTACTCTACCCTACTCTACCCTACTCTACCCTACTCTACTCTAATCTACCCTAATCTACCCTACTCTACCCTACTCTACCCTAATCTACCCTAATCTACCCTACTCTACCCTACTCTAC
Source organism: Mythimna lalbum (assembly GCA_949319445.1). Taxonomy (NCBI): domain Eukaryota; kingdom Metazoa; phylum Arthropoda; class Insecta; order Lepidoptera; family Noctuidae; genus Mythimna; species Mythimna lalbum. Next base: position 3,618,375 of record OX439357.1, on the reverse strand, counting down.
TCTACCCTACACTACCCTAATTTTATTTTTTTTCCATAAGAACCTTATCCTCACAATAACAATCACAACAAAAAAAAATCAGCCAAATCGGTCAAGCCGTTTTCATGCTATGTCGTGACAACGGAAAACGGGTTTCATTTTTATATATATAGATAGATAAACCATTTGCAGGCACTTTTAAATAGTCAAATATCGGTCAGCCCAAAAAAGTGAAGCTAAATTGCACGTTCCAAAGCGTAGATTTCTATAGAGAAGAATGTGCAAGTAACTCCATGGACACTCTTTTAAATCATAATTTGTGTTACATAGTTCTTGTTGCTTCAGTGTAGATAAGTGAGTACAATGTAGATAATAAAATAAAAATAAAAAAAAATTAAAAGATAGGAGCTATAAAGAGATGACCAGTCTAATCTGAAGGCACCCGTTCACGAGCATGACGCGTGAATCATATAATGTAAAATAAACATCGCACTAATATTATAAGGTCGGAAGTTTATGTGTGTTTGTTTGTTACTTCTTTACGTTCGAATGGCTGAACGGATTTTAATGAAATTTGGCACGCGGGTAGATAGCAAAGGATATTTATCCCAGGAATGTATTGCTCTGGGATAATTTTTCTACCAGCCCACGGGCAAAGCCAATAACAGCAGCTAGTTATGAATAAAACATGGGAATACACTTACCTACGTGAGATAATAAGATTTCTTAGATTCAAATACATATTTATAATCACTAAGAAGAAACGTATGGAAATGTCAAACTTTTACCGACTAAAACACACCTGTGTTCCTTCAGTTGCCCTTTGTGTTCCAGGTCCTACGGTAACTCTTTAGATCAATCCTATAACTCATGCTTCATTATCGGAACTGCATATAAATGCACATTCCTACTCTATATGCCAAGACCTTCACTCGGGCTCACGTACCTGTATAATACAGCAGATATTATACCGTCTATATTCATCATCAGCATCATCATTTCAGCCGACATACGTCCACTGTTGGACATAGGCCTCCCCCAAGTGTCGCCAGAACAACTGTCTATTATGATTGCACAACGAAACATCATTTCAGCCGAAAACAGACAAATGATCATGCATAAAATATTTGAAACGTACTTATGGGAATTGAACCAATAACTACGGGGTAAGGCTGTGTTCAAACCAAACTGACTGTCAGCCACCGAAAGTGAGCGAACGTTACGCAGTTTATTGTATTTCCATATATATTCACTTTTTCGTTCACATCTAACCGACGATACGTCATTACGCTATGCGTAGACGCTGACATTCGGCGGCCGATTAATATAGCGTGTCACTACGCTCCGCGGACGCGTATTGTATATTGTATAGCGTATTGTCAGCATACTGTGAACGAAAAATACCGTTTATTTTCACGTTTACACTGGGGCTCACAGTGAGCCTGCTCACAGTCGGCGGCTGACAGTCAGTTTGTTTTGAACACAGCCTAATATCGGAGATAAACTTGTCACCTACATATTATAATAAAATAATAATTATTTATCTAAGTAAGTATTGACGAATGTAACCAGTTTAAAGCAGATTTAATCAGTTTTCTGTATCACTTGTAGGTCTGTTTGTCCGTGTATTTTATGATAAGGAACTGTTTTAGTTGTAAATTTATTAGTAGTCGTTGCAAGCAGTGTGAATTTTGATTTTCCTGTTCAGGACTTACTAGTTCTAGGTCGCGGGTTAAACCCAGTCAGGCGCATTTATCATCATTTCAGCCGATACACGTCCACTGTTGAACATAGGCATCCCCCAAGCGTCGCCATAACGAACGTTCCTGTGCGACTCGCATTCATCGGTTTCCCGCAACCTTCACCAGGTCATCAGTCCACCTTGTTGGCGGCCTTCTAACGCTGCGTCTACCGGTACGCAGTCGCCAATGTCAGGCGCATTACTTTGTGTAATTTATTTCATCACCACTGCTCTCAAACCGGTGAAGGAAAACATCGTGAGGAAACCGGCATGTCCATGAATCAAAAATTCGAAGACATAATGTGATATCCACCAATCGGCACTGCGCCCGGCCACACGGCCCATTCCCTCTCCTCTCTTAGTCCCATAAGTCGAAACATTGCAAGGCTTATTATGTTATGCTTATGCTGTCTATCTTCATCATCATCATTTCAGCCGATAGATGTCCACCGTTGGACATAGACCTCCCCCAAGTGTCACCACAATTAACGATCCTGTCCCGCATCAATCGGATTCCCGCAACCTTCACCAGGTCATCGGTCCACCTTGTAGGAGGCCTTGCAAATCAAAATCATTTATTTCAAATAGACCAAATGTAGGCACTTTTGAATAGTCAAATGTCGGTCAGTCCAAGAAAAGTGAAGCTAAATTGCAACGCTGCATCATCCGGTACGCGATCGCCACTCCAGAACCTTTCGGCCCCAACGCCCATCTGTTCTGCAATGTGCCCTGCCCATTGCCACTTACGTTTGGCCATAGCTGTTATTACAACGAATATGTAAATAGGTATAAGTACTTTCACCCCTGACGTTCATGCATGATCGTTTTCATTAAGTATATACCTATTAAACAAACTAGTCACCTTAATAGAATCATGATAACTCTCATTAATAACCAATATACAATAATTAGAGGCCATTATTGTTATCATACGGATTTATACTCACGTCTCACATGCAAAACAAAGATAGAGAAAATTTATTTCGTATCTACAAGTGCTATTCGTGTAAGAGCTGTTCCAGAAAAGATCTCCTTAAGAATTTATTTATTTACAAAAATATATTATAACACCTTTGTAGACGCGTCCAAGGCGATGTTATAACAAATCCTTAAAATGTGTAGTAGATACATAGTTATAATCATCGTCGACATCATCAGCCTTTTAAATGTTCCCACTGCTGGGACTCAGGCCTCCTCTCTAGGAGAGGGAATGGGCCGTAATCCAACACGCGGGCCCAGCGCGTGTAGGTGGATGTCACATGTCTTCGAATTTTTGGTTCTAAGACATTTTCATTCGTTTCCTCACGATGTTTTCCTTCACCGTTTTGAGAGCAGTAGTGATGAAATAAATCACACAAAGTAATGCGCCTGGCTGGGTTTGAACCTGCGACCTACAACTCGTAATTCGGGGCCATTACCACTCGGCCACCACTGCTCTCGATAGTTATAAAATATTATTATAAAATATAGTTATAAAATATTATTAAATTACTTATAAATATATACCATCAGTCCAGACCTTCCTCAATAAGCTATTGAGCCGCTTTTACAAATTTCGGTTGGTTTTAGCTAAATATATCCTTAGATAATGGTATCTGATTAATAATACTTATGGCTTTTCGACAAAGGAGCAAACTTTAGGAAGTTATACTTAGCAGACGGCTCCAGAAGCTGGTTTTCCACTCGCTTATCGTCAACATCGTGCATGGGTTAAAAGCGTGTTGCTTCATCTTACGCAATCCATCGCGATGTTTAACGAAAAGGCAACACAAAAAAAGAGAGATAACGCCTGAATACTCTGTTAGTAATCGGTAATTCCGTGATGTAACTACTCGAATATTTTACAAAACATGTTCCAGGAAATACCTCATTTTTTTAACTCGAAATGTCGTCACTTGGAATCTTGCAAGCCTTCTGTATTTTTACTCTTTTGAATTTTTCAGTAAATTATGAAGTGTCAAAGTTCATGCAAATAGGCAAATTATCAGGGGTTTTTAGTGGTTTAGTGTTAGACAAATTTAGAATTGGTTTCAATAGAAGCCTAGATTATATCCACAAGATACTGTGTTTCCAAAATATCTAATGAAAAATCCTTACTAATATTATAAAAGTGAAAGTGAGTTTGTTTGTTTGTTTGTTACGTCTTCACGTCTAAATGGCATAACCGATTTTGATGAAACTTGGTACACGGATAGACCATGTCCTGGAATAGGACTAAGGATACTTTCTATCCCAAAATTATGTTCCCTTGGGATAATTTTCTGCTATCACACGGGCAAAGCCGCTGGAAGCATCTAGTATGTAATAACTTCATAATCGGGTAAGTGCAGTTGTATGAAAAACAGTGAAAATGTGTGTCGAGTTGCATTGCATAATGAGGGATTCTAACAGTTGTTCAGGTGTCTGTCGTCGTCGGTATTATACCGACGCTGCTGATAATCTTATTATTATTACTAGCTTTTGCCCGCGGCTTCACCCGCGTACATAATCCCAGGATAAAAAGTATCCTATGTGTTATTCTGGGATATGGTCTACTCGAACCAAGTTTCATCGAGATCCGTTCAGTAGTTTTTGCGTGAAAGAGTAGCAAACATCCATACATCTATCCATACATCCATCCATACATCATTCCATACATACAAACTTTCTCATTTATAATATTAGTAGCATTATAATTAGCCCATATTGTCCCACTGCTGGGCAAAGGCCTCACTCCACTTCTTCCAACGATCACGATTCCTCGCCTTCTCATTCCAATTCTTAAGAAAGCTAATCTTATGTAAATAAAAAAGATTTTTTTATAAGGAAGTGTGATAAGACGATTTCGGTATTTTGTGCTTAGCTATCGTCAGCAAGAGGTCATTGTGGGGTCATAGAGATATCTCCAGTTCATCCATGGGTAGGCACGTGCCGATTCATTTTGTTGTAGATAAGTGTATGTTCAAAACAATCTAAAGTTCAGTTTATCGAGGCGCTTCCTAGACCTGTGCATGAGTCGATCACGTGGTTGAACGAGAAACTGAGATATTTTAGTGTAAAATCCTTACTAATATTATAAAAGCGAAAGTGAGTTTGTTTGTTTGTTACGTCTTCACGCCTATATGGCAAAAGCGATTTTGATGAATTTTGGTACAGAGATAGTAGGGCGTAGAGTAGAGATGGAGGCAATTTTTTTTAAAGTGAGAAAAGGGGGAGAAAGAGGGAAGAAAAGGGGAGAGAAATTAAAGCATATGAATAAACGCGGGCGAAACCGCGGGTAAAAGCTAGTATTTTATATAAATACGAACAATATTATATCTAGTTAGGTATATAAAAAAATTAAATTATTAACTAACCTATTTATACTAAAACTTAATACAAAAACACAAAGTACACCCAGGCTTCGAAATCAAGAAAATAAAAGATGAAAGAGGTTAGAAAGAAAATACTTTCCGATTTGTACTACAACGAGTGTCGCCGGTTGTCTCCCACCCTTTAACTCCACTACAGGCATTAAACCAATACGAACGCGCATTACGCAACTAACAGACCACGCACACTTAGATCGCAAGTTTACCATTGGTTGTGTTATTTATGAGCATGATCATACTTTGAGACACGCCATTGCTATATCAGCCCCCCCTAGCCAAGTTACAACCGTTTCGTGGCGAATTCCGTTCTACAATCGGTAACGCCTTGGTGTCAGCAATTGTAGAAAACGATAATTTGGTAGCCATGTTGACGCGCTTGAGTCGGCCGCTCGTTCTACAATTTAGCGTTTGTATAACAAAGAATGTAGCGTTGGACATTGTAGAAACGATAACAAATTCATTCTATTATTTTGGACGATATGAACTTGGCTACGAATTTTCTATTCGTTTGTTCTCGTGTTTGATCACGTGACTTAACTTTGAGTCCCATATATTTGATTAGTTTTCGACTAGCGTTAACGATTGCAGATTATGAACTTGGCTAGGGGTGCAGGTAAAAGCTGATTTGAACTGACCTAACTACAGCCCGATGGATTGCGCTCAATAATCAAAACTGGACTTTGCAATAATCTTCATCTTCTTTTTTTCTTCTTCCTGCCCTTATCCCATATTACTTGGGGTCGGCGCAACAAGTTTTTTTCTTCCATTCTGTCCTGTCACACGTCAAACTATCACTAACTCCCTTTTCTTTCATATCACTCCTCACACAATCCCTACTATCCCTACTAATATTATAAATGCGAAAGTAACTCTCTGTCTGTCTGTTACGCTTTCACGCAAAAACTACTGAACGGATTTAGATCAAATTTGGTAGGTAGGTAGAAGAGACACTGGAATAACATATAGGCTACCTATAATTCCACTGCTGAGCACGGGAATCTGCCCGTGCGATATAAACTGTAGTCCACGCGGGCGAAGCCGCGGGCGGAAAGCTAGTCTATCCATATTTTCTTCGGCCTTCCTCTCCCTCTCTATCCATCTACATGTAATATCAAAACTCTTTTAGAACTCATACTCAGAACTTTACAATAATCTTGATGCGAATCAATAATACCTCATATTATTATCTAGAACAGTACGTGGACCAATTCGGAATCATTTCCAATTCCGAATTCACACGACACTAAAACTTATAAATATTTTTATTAAAGTTATCTTAAATTCGTTGACATATTGACTTACTACACACAACAATAGGTATAAATAACTCCTCAGTATTTTTTTTCTTTCTTTTATTATTTTATAGTGGTAGTTTCGCGTATGACTTTACCTGACTATCTCACCTGATGGTCGCTGATGATGTGGTCGACGTAGGAAATCGCTTGTCTCGAAGAAACTGAATAGGTTTCTTCTTGACTTAAAAAATCCTTGACTCAAATGGAAACATAAACTCCGGCAGGGAATGCCACTCCTTACTCTCTACTGTCGGAAGTCGCAGGGTAGGTAATGGCTGGCCACCGTAGGCACGGTCTTTAAAATGACGAGCAATGGACACAAGCCGTCCGGCGTTCAGTAAGGATCGAGCTCAAATTAACGGCACAGAGCACATCCTACCACGCCTCAAAGAGATGGCAGCAAAACTGAAGGGCCCAGATGGGTTTTTTTTTATGGTGGGGAAAATCATCCAATGACAAACCCCGCTCTTGGGCAGAGCGGGAGATAGTGTCAGACTCTTACGGACCCACCCCGCTCCTTTGTGCCTTCATACCGGAGCTTGAGCTACCTTTCGGACTAACCCTGGCTTCGACCCAGCTGGGCCCCTGCTGTTGCTGACAACTCCTTAAGGCGCGTGGGAACAGTGCTCGCCGTCGACGTCTTGGGCTCGGTCAGGACAGTTACCTGATGGTCGGACCCATTGCTGGCACGCCTGAAATTTCAACTTTTTTTTTTTAGCTCCCAACACTTCCTGATCTAACCACCTATAAACAATATACCACTCCGTTTCGATATTTTTATCATTTCACATAGCTAACATCACACTGGTACATATGACATTCAGACTGGTTCTGATAAACTTTAAATAAGGTCTTGCTATAAATAATTGCGTCTTATTGGCAATTGTCATGTTCTGATTAGGTAATTGTAGACTCTCTTTGATAGTATATTGTTTAGTTATGGACAAGATTTCCTAAAAACATGTTTGTAAACTTAAGTGGCAATGGGCAGGGCACATTGCTCGCAGAACAGATGGCCGTTGGGGCCGAAAGGTTCTGGAGTGGCGACTTCGTACTGGAAGACACAGCGTCGCAAGGCCTCCTACAAGGTGGACCGATGACCTGGTGAAGGTTGCGGGAATCCGATGGATGCGAGACGCGCAGGATCGATCATTGTGGCGACGCTTGGGGGAGGCCTATGTCCAACAGTGGACGTCTGTCGGCTGAAATGATGATGATGATGTTTGTATAATAATCTAGCTCACCGTCCGACCGTCCGGTCGTCCGGACCGATCCCAAGTCCTCGACAGCGCGTATTGATCCACGCGCGCTTCAAAGCCAGCAAACAGTCGGGGTCCAGCAGAGTCGAAGCCTACTAGGCCATGGGTTCACCTTTGAAAGGAAAACCCGGTCCTGGTATGAAATGCAACGAAAGGACCAGGAGTTGGATTTAGTCAGTAAAAGTCTGGCTCGCTTTCCCACCCCACGCATTGGCTGGAGATGTCATTAGATATTTCTCCACCTAAAAACAAACAGAGTGTGAATGTTAGGTACACCATAATTATGGCGGTAAGTCCCTTCTTTTTCGGAGACGCATCACAGCGTCCTCACCTCCGCATGATGCCGGTCCTTCTCGGTGAGTTCGAGGGATGTCTGCATTGGATTCAGGCGCTAGAAACACCTAGATGTCACCATATTGCAGATCGCCCGGAGAACACGATGTATCATGCGGTGGAGGTGTGCCCAGCTTGGGCAGAACACCACCGTGTGCTTGTGGAGGTGCCGCTAGCTCTGTAGCTATCCTTAGAAATTGGTTGGGTTGGTTATTTTGGTGCCGCAACTGATCTTTCCTTAGTCATACTGACTACCTCAGCGAAGCTTACCGAGGAAATTGACTACATTTGCTGTCAAATATTACAAAAATATTAGAATGTGTTCCATCTGGATTCTGATGAACTAATTGCCTTGTAAACTTGACACTAGCTGGATAATGCATCCAGCTAGTGTCAAGTTTACAACCCCCGGTATGAAGGCTAGAAGGAACGGAGAAGGTTTTTAGTCAGTAAGAGTCTGACACTGTCTCTCGCTCCACCTAAGAGCGGGAGTCGTCATCGGATGATTTTTGCACACCAAAAAAAAACAGTATACACCTGACAAATTTACCTGCACAGTTATACCGCATGAGCTCTACCATACCTGTCAGGTAAGCTTGTATGGAAACCTGCAGTTGTGCAACATACACGCTCAAGTTTACCTGTACAACTCACCTGTACAGATACCGGCACGATTCTTGAGCGCTCGGCGTCACAGTGGGGATTGCATTGCGCATTCCATACATTGGCGAGTCAATCATCGTCGTTGTTAGAGAGATGCAGCAAGCGCAGGGAACGCATCACGAGTGACGTCTACACAATCGCGCGGCGAGCCATTCACTGATACTCCTCGCCCCCGCGTGTCACTTCGTACCACTAAACAGACCAGATATTTTTCTTCCACGCTACTTAAAGCCAGCGCTCAAGATCCGTGCCGGTATCTGTACAGGCAAACCTGTCAGGTATACTCTAGCGTGAATAGTGAACATGACGTATTATTTACTATTACATCTACGATTACAACATTAAATTTTAATACATATACTCAAATAAAACATTCATTTTAATTATAAAATATGATAAGTATGTTATCTTTTTGTTTATTTATCTGTGCTAATAGTATCATGTTGTGCAAGTGTGCCAAAATATTTATAATTAGATAAGCGCAGTTTTTTCTATCGGTTTTTTCTCTTATTTGATACAAGCTGACCCGGCGAACTTCGTACCGCCTAACATCCAATGAATATAGTATTTCTTTCGATATAGTCGATTGATTGCGGTGAAACAAAGCCTAGGAAATATTTTAATGTATAAAAGTTATCTACGTCGATTTCGTACACACCTGTATCCTTCACTAGCCCTTTGCGTTCACGGTTTCCCTTTCAGACATTCCTCTTGGCCTAATCGGGCATCAGTCCTGATGGGCCCTTACGGTTTTGCCACGAAATAAATCTTAGGTAAAAAGTCAATCTATTTAATTAATAATAAAATTATTAATTAATAATAAATATAATTAATTAATAATAATTATAATTAATTAATAGTTATAATTATTATTAATAAATTTAATTAATAAAATTAAAAATAATTATAATTAATTAATAATAATTATAATTAATTAATAATAATTATAATTAATTGATAATAATTATAATTAATTAATAATAAATTAATTATCATTATATAATTAATTATAATTATCCTTCTATTGCCACGACTTTCTTCGCTTTCTTCTTAAAAACGACATACTCACTTTTTTTTTCAGCTTTTAAACTAGCGTTTTCAGGCTCTCTCTACACGCTGCCATTCCTTGAATTTTCTCTTCTTTTCTTTCAATACATTCTAAACTTCTGTCGACCACCTTCTGTCGACCAGATATATTTACTTAATATTTTTTCTAAATTCTGGCTCTAACGTCTCTTTACCCGGATATTGATTCAACTGAGTATCAATTCGAAAACAATTTAACAGGCCCTTATTCGAAACAAAAAAAGGTAATTAGTCTAATCTCCATAAACGACCTCGAACGCTATAAACAACAAATGCCCTTCGTATAAGCCGGTTTATCAAGTATTGTTTATAGAGAGATACGAATGAACATGGAAAAACCTATGAAAAAAGTATTGAATATGGCCGCGGTAACTATTCGAAATATATGTACTTAATTTAACCGTGCAGCTCTGACGTGCTATTCTCTAAGAAAACAGCCTTGAGCGCAGCGCTGGCCGCAGCGAAATCCGATATTTACATTGGATTGTGATTCAATGTGCTGCGCTCTCGACTCGTCGCTTCGGCCAGTGCTGCACTCAAGGCTGTTTTCTTAGATATTCTCTACGCAACACAACTAAATGCAACGCTGATCGAAAACCATACACGTGGACTTGCGGACTGCGAGCAAAATGCAGCTCGACGTCCGTCCGTCCAGTAAGGAACGAGTCCAAGTTATCAACGGCTCGTAGTATTGCCTGCAATCATCCGTCTCTGAAAGGAAAACCGTTGTCCTCGAACGCAAAAGGCAACTGAAGGACACATGGTCAGAAAAATTCTGACACACTCTCACGCTCCACCTTAAAGCGAGAGAAGAATATAGGATGATATCCGCCTGAAACAAAGCCCGTGACCGAATTTTTTTGACTAACCCACTCCTGTTCCTTTTATGCCTTCGTTCCAATTCTCCGGGGAACACTTTTTTTTATGGTGGTTAAAAATCATCCAATGACAAACCGCGGGGTTTGTCATTGGGTGGAGCGGGAAATAATGTCAGACTCTTACTGACTAAAAACCTACCACGTTCCTTCTAGCCTCTTCATACCGGGGCTTGAGTTCCTTTCGGTTAACCCTAGCTCCAGTAGGCTTCGACCCAGCTGGGCCCGGTTCCAGTATCATGGTTAGGGTATGGACACGTGCCAAGCCGTTAACCTTAGTTAAAAAAATATATATTCATAGTTATTGTAAATAAAAACTTGTTTATCACCGTCTGTTCACGTTTTGCGGTTAAAATCTTAAAAGATAAATGTTATCTTTTAAAAATAAACTAAAATGCGAGTTAACAAGTTAACAGAATACAGTATTTACTTTGTTTGTTTTTTTATTTCCTCTTCCGATAACTATTTATTTGGAGTTTTGAGGTAACGTCACGTGCGGGCTTACTGACGACGAGCAATGGGTTGCTCGCCGTAGTAATCGCGCGTAGAACTCTTATACCACCACAATACAGGTTTTAAATTTTAGTTCCTATTAAGCGTTAGTTAGAGCACTGTTGGCCGAGTGGTAACGGCCTCGAATTTCGAGTTGTAGATCGCGGGTTCAAACCCAGTCAGGCGGTATTACTTTTTGAAATTTATTTCATCACCACTGCTCTCAAAACGGTGAAGGAAAACATCGTGAGGAAATCGGCATATCCTAGAACCAAAAATTCGAAAACTTGTGACATTCTCCAACCCGCACTGGGCCCGCGTGGTGGATTACGGCACATTCCCTCTCCTTGAGAGGCAGCCTGAGTCCCAGCCGTGGGAACGACCGAGACTAGTTAGCCACGAATTGCTCATTTACCCAAAATCACTTGTCCAATTCTAATTCGGTTTTCTTTTGTTTTAGAAGATGTTCCGGTACCTGGTCCTGTCGTACCTGCTGGTGCTATCCAACGTCTCCTGTGGAAACCCCGTCACCAACGACGTCCTTGAGGAACAGGAACTGGTGTTCGCGTTGGTGGTGAGTACTCTTTCTTTCATAGTTTACGTAGCAGATGGATGTAGGTACGTTTGTGTGGCTTACATACTCAGTACTGACACTACATCAGTGTCTTCATCATCATCATTTCAGCTAATAAACCCCTACTGTTGGACATAAGCCTCCCCCTAGTTTCGCTATAACGACCGGCCTTGTGCGTGAGTCAACGTTACGTCTTCCGGTACGTGGTCGCCACTTCAGAACCTTTCTGTCCCATCTCGTTAAAAGTGACTGAAAACAAAATTGACGTGTAAAAGTGTTTTTTAAAAACCTATTTACAAAATAAAGATCATTTATCATTTATCATTATCATTTATCGACCATTTGTTCTACAAGTAGCGTGCTCTGCCCACTGCAACTAAAGTTTGGCGATTTTTCCGGCTATGTACCGACATAACTGTAATTTTGGTTCTGGTCAAAAGTGTATTTAAATCCATTGCGTAGTTTGGAAATAATACGTGAAGGAGACAGAAGCAGAAAGTGACTTTATTTATATAAATAAAGGAATAGTATATACTATTTAGAGGTTACTCTGAATCATTTCTTTATCATGAGCGTTGAGATTATTTCAGGAAAATGAGACTGAATTCTTGTTAATAACAAACAATTTGTTATTGTTAAAAAACCCATTTTAATTGCGATTACGTGTCTTGACCTCTGGGGGTAAACAAATAGATTTGAATTGTTTTTATTTTCACTAAAGAGGGGACAATGTCATTTTTATCTCTCCTTCAAATGCCCTATGAGTACTTTTGTATTTTTTTTCCTGTTCAATCAGGGTCAAAAGTGCAGTGCTCTTTGCTAAAGTGTTTAAAATTACTTTGTAGAAGAGGCTTTCATGACCGATTTATTTAATAGCTTAGAGTTTAAAGTCTTCTTCTTCTTCCTGCCCTTATCAAATATTACTTGGGATAGGCGCAAAATGTTTTTTTCCTCCATTCGCTCCTGTCACCCGTCACTATCACTAACTCCCTTTTATTTTATATCATACTCCTTACACAATCTATCCATCTCTTCTTTGGCTTCCCTCTTCCTCTGCATCCATCTACAGCTTATTTAATAGTCATAGCCATTGACGGTGAAGGAAACCGGCATGTCCCACAACCAAAAATTAAAAGACATGTGACATCAACCAACCCGCACTGAGCCCGCGTGGTGGATCACGGCCCATTCCCTCTCCTAGAGAGGAGGCCTGAGTCCCAGCAGTGGGAATATTAGAAAGGATGATGATGATGAAGATTGCCATTGTAATAGACTTTTGTGACTAACCAACATACGCTGTTGCTCCTAATTTGTATAAATAACATTTGGTACTTAAAATAATTAGTAAGCGCGAGCAGATACCTGAGATAGAAGGTTATACCCTAGTTCAGGTAGAGTCAAATTATTGTCGTACGTTTACCTCTAAAAACAAAATTCAACAACAAAAAAAAAGAATTGCTCCATACATTTGATCGAGTTATGTAAACAACAATTTATGGAGCAGTTGATTTTTTTTTTGTTGGGAATATTTTTATTAGTATGAATGGACGAGACAAAATTGTTGTTGCCTCGGATCTATAATAATAATCATTTAATTCATTAAACCCCAAGCGAACGCCGGCGTTCGCTCTTATCTCCTTTCTATTATGTATCTAATTATGATATTTGAAAGATTAAATTTCACCCTGTATACAATATGTAACTGGAATAATGTACACCCATAGACAGCCTAACTAAAAAATAAGTTACAGTCATAATTTAAGCATTGACATTTTACCTAAATTAAAAGACATTTGACATCCACCAACCCGCACTGGGCCCGCGTGGTGGATCACGGCCCATTCAATCTCCTAGAGAGGAGGCCTGAGTTCCAGCAGTGGGAACATTAGATAATTAGGTAATTTGCTTTTTTTTAAGAGAACAGCTATTCTCATAGTAGGCAAATAATAAAGGTATTGGTAGTAACCACAGAACAGAAAATATAGGTAGAAGTGCCCCTAACTTGGCTAAGCACGAGAACCAGTGTCGCCAAACTCACACATTTGCGTATCAAATTGTACATTACACACATAAAAAACAGTAATATGATTGGCTACGAAGCTACGAATTACAAACTTAACTTTTACAAATCATATTCTTATTGCATTCATAAATTAGGTCTTATTACAACGTAAGAAAGTTGTTATTATTTGACATGACACGAACAATAAAGAAGTTTTAACCAATTTACAACAAGTTCGGCTACTCAACGCTAGATGGCGCTGTAACCAATTTATTCTATTCAGAACGCTAGTGCCTTTGAAATAGATGCCATATTCACCTGCACTAGTGTATAATATGTAATAGGCGAATTTCGCCTATTACACGCGCCATATTTAAGAGGCACTTCCTCTACTTTTCTTTATCCCGTGGTAGTGACGCACGCGAACACCTTAGTGACACAATCAAAAGTTGTCAAAAATGTTATCTTAAAATTTTATTTTTTTCATCATCATCATTTCAGCCGAAATACGTCCGTTTTAAGGGTTTTTACCCTAAATTAATTCTTGATTAACTTTAGGACTAAAAAAAAAAAACAAATTGAAAAATAGCTAAAATCGGTTCAGTACCCGATTCTGAACATACTACTTTCAGAATATGCGTTTAAGTTACATATTGTCTGTGCTTGAAAAACGTGAGAAGTGACTTAACAAATCACAAATGTTTTAAGGCAGCGCTACACGTAGCATCAAGGTAATTTCTGCCTGATCACTTAAAAAAAAATTCGCTTGTATCCTGCTGTGCAGCGCCAAACCAAATCCCTTGAAGTTTTCATTTCGAGTTCAAGCAAAAATGAACTTTACGGTGGTCAGGCGGAAGTGTCTTTGATAATACCCGTAACTGACACATTGCGCTAAAACAAGCTCTGATTGGTGGATAGTATAGCGTGCAAATTACTGGCATATTTTTGTGTAATATACAGGCATGTGTATATTACACATGCCTTAGTTATCAATAACAGCAGTGAAAGAACACTATCTTTCTTTTTCGTCATAGTTGCTTATTGTTATGTATTTATAATTATATAATATTAGTCAGTATGTATTTTTTGCGATTTTTATTCTACTATATGTATGTATATATTTATAAAGTAGGTATATTTTAATTATAATTGTTTTATTTGTTTCTTTATTCCTTTCACTTTTACACATGGTGTCTACATCTCTTTTTTCCAATTCTCCTCTCGCGGGTATGCTGGAAGAGATTTCTTTAGAAATAAGCATCATCTATGTACCTATTTTTCTGTTTCTGTCTTGTTTTCTTTTATAAGTTCATTGTGTACATGAATTGTTAAATAAATAAATACAGCTACATACACGCGCCATCATGGTGGTTCTTACATCTCTGGGAATGACAAACAATATCAAGTAATTATATTGTTCTCTAATCAGGAGGGTCGTGACCTCATGTGAAAACGTCAGCAAATCTCAAGATTAATTCGCACGAATCATCTCTAAAAGACAATAACAAGATATGTAGTAGTAATTGGTCTCCACGTTTTGTGATCCGATCGGATAATATATAATTATTTTATCGATAAATAGGCTGTCCAACGCTAAAACTATTGTTCAATTCGAACGAGTAGTTTTTGAGATTAGCGCTGTCAAACTAACAGACCAACTCTTCGGCTTTATAATATAAATTAATGTAAAGAAGACAGGGTGTAAGAGACAGGTCTCCGTAAACTTTATGGGCTTGCGCAACTAAACCACTTTCCACAAGATTTTTTTTAGAAACGAAAAAAGAATCGGCCTCTCCATACAAAATTATAAAATTGATTGGTCAGTTTGTGTGGAGAGGCCGATGTTTTTGTTTTTGGTTACTTAAAAAGAAAAAAATCTCTACCGCTTTTAAGCTCGCAATTCTCACTGAATGATTTAAATAGTGCCTGTAAAAAAAAATGTTGAAACCAGCAGCCCGTTCTGGCTTTGCACGGGCAATAAATATAGCATATGTTACTCAGGGTGAATGTAGCTTTCTAATGGTGAAAGAATGATTGAAATCGGCTCAGTAGTTTTTGAGTTTATTCATTACCAACATACAAATTTTCCCTTTTTATAATATTAGTGTAGATGCTTTGATTCTTGATTTTTGTAGTTCTAATCATGATTTATTTTTTCAGCTCAACAGACATGGTGAAAGGTCGCCGGATGCAGATGAGCTGTCATTATCTGACCAGAAAGAGTTAATCCTAAACCTGACAGCAATCGAAGGACCGGAGGGATTGACCAATGTAAGTAGTGATATTATCAAAAAATCAGACTGACTGTACACTTTCCTATTCGTTCTTTACTTGCTTTTGCCCGCGTCTTCACTCGCGTACGTAAAAGATAGCCTATGTCACTCAGGAATGCAGCCGCTTTCTATTGGTACAAAAATTTTAACAATCGGACCAGAACTTCCAGAGATTATCTCCTATAAACAAAAAAACAAACTTTACCTCTTTATTATATTAGTGTAGATTGTACATAAAACCTTGAAAACAATTAAAATCAAAAAACTGATGTACAGAGCCAGATTGAAAAACAATTGGGTTTTCTTACCGCAAACTAAGGGGCCGGCCACACAGAACAGACGCAAGGCACGGACCCGTCGCAGTCGCGGCGCCCGTTTATTCTACTTGCATATAAAATGTATACAGCCGTCGCGACGTAAAACATACAGAAAAGACGGGACGCCGTCTTTTCTGTATTGTTCGCGACGGGTCCGTGCCTTGCGTCTGTTCTGTGTGGCCGGTGCTTTAGGTTATCAAAAGGGTTAACAAAAATTTACATGACATAATTAAATGCTCTCTGTTTTTGTCATCAAAAGCATGCCTGCTGAACGTGATGCCTCGGTTCGATTCACAGGTTGGACAAAATGATATACGTACTTACATAATACTAAACCTAATCAAGCTACTACCAGAGGGTCTACTCGCTTTCTCCGAAACGAAACTTTCGTAAACGAACGATATTCATTTAACGTTTTAAAATTGCAAATAATCCTGTCATATTTTTTTTTTCGGAATAACTAATTACGAGTAGGTTTAGAGATTCGGTACGACAAACAATTTTCGTTCGTGCGAAATTTCGGAGGAACCGTGGTTAGGAAACACGCGAAATTTCAATCGAAACTTCGTTTTTCAGTAAAAGTGAGTAGACCCCATGAAATACATTAGACCGACGCACACGTGGACCACGCCTGATTTATACATAGAATGACATCGCGTGGCGTGGATCAAGGGTCTACAGAAGTATTCCTGATTCGGCACCAATGGTTTCGGCACCAATAGGTATTTTGGCTTGGTGCCGAATGTGGAATAAAAAATAAATATTAAATTTTATTCCTCATTCGGCACCAACGGTGCGTTAGTCTCTAGTGATGGTATGGTATACTAATAAACTTATCGATAAAATTTGCAACTTTAATCTGGATTCAATATAAAATGTATGGACACCGACGCGCCCAGATCGGCGTATGTGGAAAAACATTGTATGCGGAGTGTAGTTCTAGCTACATGCTGATTATGCTTATTTTGAGTTAGGATTAAGGCCAATTCATACAATCAACTTGTCACAACAGACATCTAAAATTACCATAATTTACCGAGAAGAATAATATTGTGATGGAAAACCGTGGAAAATGCGAAAAAAACAACGGCTTGTTGGACATATTGCTTTATATAACCACAGGTGATTATGTGTTACGCCATTGTTATAGGAACTTTGTATGTAGACAATTATGTTTTTAAAATGAAGGTAGAAGTCAAACATGATGCAATATAATATTACTCGTACAAAGTTTTCTTTAGAAACGAGACGGCATATAGAAATTGGACAACATGAGAAAATAACTCGTTTCAGCAAAATCCACATGTTGTATCTCCGCTCAATTAATTACAATATCTCAAAAAAATCTTTTTTGCTTAATTTAATGAGAATTCAGAAGAAGCTAGGATAGTGTCATATTTATTTGTAGTTAAATTTTCCCATAAGTGACCCATTTATTTTTATCTATACACTAATCAGCGGGCTTGCACACGTGAAAATAGAAAATTATTCCAAGAGAACATACTCCCGAGATAAAAAGTATCCTATGTCCTATTGTCAAATTTCATCGAAATCCATTCAGCTGTTCGAGTGTGTAGAAGTGACAAACATACACACATTCACAAACTTTTACCTTTATAATATTAGTTTGATATGCATAGCTTCCCATCCCTGCATTAAAACATAATTATTAAAAGCGTTTTTCTCGATAATTTGTTTTTTTTTTTATTGTAACAAACCAGTGCTCGACTGCAATCCCACCTGATGGTAAGCAGTGATACAATCGTTGATGGTGAGGCGCACTAGTTTATTAAAAGCCTATTCACTCTAGCCTTGATGGCACCTAAATTATAATCGGATGGAAAGACCGCAGCAGGTAAATTGTTCCAGTCCTTCGATGTACGCGGTATAAATGACGAAGTTAAACGCTTAGTCCGGACCGTAGAAGTTTCAACAACGTGGATATCCACATTCGCCGTTTGTCAGGTTTGTGTGTTGTTATTGAGTTGTGACACTATTTGAGCGGACTAAACGAGTTTTTTCTGCAAAAACTTATCACTAATGTACAATCACGTGGCTGTATTAAGAATGATAAGGTTTTGTGTAATTTAAATTTTAATATTGATTTATCTTTTATTGTGACGGTTAACGAAATAACCTATATTTGGTTACCTACTTAACTCATTTTTTTCGCGCTTAATCGTTGACAACATCGTCGCTTTTCATAAAGTGAGATAGTGGTCAAACGCGAGCTTAGCTATAATAATAATAAAAAAAACACATCATCATTTCAGCTGAAAGACGTCCATTGTTGGACATAGGCCTACCAATAGATATCCCTATAGGCCTACCCCAAATGTCGCCACAATGAATGGTCCTGTGTATTTCGCATCCACCGCCTTTCTGCCACTCTCACCAGGTTATCAGTCCACCTTGTAAAGGCCTTCTAACGCTACACGCAAATGCGTGGTCACCACAAAAAAAAAATTGTAAATACTTTTTGGCCATTCCGGCAAATAAAATGTTTTTCTTTCTTTCTTCTTCTTTCACTCTAGAACCTTCTGGCCTCATCGTCCATCTGTTCTACGAGTAATGTGCCCTGCCCGCTGCCACTGTAGTTTGGCGATTCCTCGGAATATGTCGGCGACCTTTGTTCTCCCTTCTATATGTAGCAAAAAAAAAATCCGTTCAAAATGAAATAAGTTAGACACTTTTAAAATCTAATAGAATGGAATAACGTACGAACTGTGAAATGTAATATTTCATACTAATTATTTCCGTGACTAACTAACTACTAATTTCAAGGCTAAGTTTTTATGCACAACAAAAAGTACAGCTAGTTATTTTGTAGAACTAATGAAAGTTTGTGTCCGTCCCAAACGCCATTAAATATACCGGATTTTTACATTTGGGTCATAGACGGTAAGATGGGGCCGAAGGGTTCTGAAGTGGCGCAGCGTTGGAGGCCTCCCAAAATGGACCGATGTCCCGGTGAGAGTCGCGGAAATGCGATGGATGCGAGACGGAAAGGTCTGTTCGTTGTAGTGACTCTTGAAGGAGGCCTATGTCCTACAGTCTTTCGGGTGAAATAATGATGATGGTGATGCAGATTATGACAGGTCATAGGTAACAAAAGTCTTAGCTCGCCGTCCGACCCCAAATCGTCGACGGTGCGGTACGGCGCGTAGTGTCCCATGCGCGCCTCAAGATATCAGCAAAACTGTAGGGACCCAGCAGGGTCGAAGCCTACTGGGATCATGGGTTGTGCGAACAAGAACCCTGAAACGAAGGCAAAGAAGGAACAGGGGTGGATTTAGTCAGTAAAAGTTTGAAACGCCCTCCCACTCCGCCCAAAGGCGAGAGATATCATTAGATGATTTCCCACCAAAAAAAGTAACAATAGCTTGTATCTATCCAACGCATATCCGATGTTATTTGCATATTTTTCCATTCAAAATTCATGGCGCGAAAATAACTGCAGTCCTAACAATAATATTTCCGCTATATTTTCAAATTCAATAGTTGGTTTTTTAACCTGCATTAGGGGCTACGAGAATATGCGAAAGAGTTACCGTGGTATTTTTAGTCAGTAAAAGGCTGTCATATCCTCTCGCTCCACACAAAACGGGAAAATTTATTGGACGATGATTTTTTTTTCACCGCATAAAACAAAAAAAAGTAACGTTGAACTCAAAATTAAGTAAGAAACCTTTCAAACCAGATTTAGGAAGAGGAACTGTCAAATAACGAACAAGGAATGCACAAACTACATTGTGACGTCACCGCTTTTAGGTTACGCACGGAGAAAAGACATAGAGAGATTTTCCCACCATGCCCCCACTCACCCATATTCTTCCACATAAATTGTTGTGGTTTTCAGAAAACGATTTTTTTCACTAAAAATAATCACGCGTGCGTCGGTCTAATGGATTTAGCTAGCTTATTTCAGTCATTTTGTTACATACAAAAACCTCTTTACATAATAAAAGGTTATCTTTACGGAAATTGTATTTGACCAAAAAAGTCTTGTCTTAATCTTATCTAGGTGCAATAAAGAGTTGAATTGGTTGTTCCTCTTGGTAACTGATAACTTTTAGAATGGTCCTAAAATACTTAAAATTACGAAATTACTTTGTACCACTTTTCAACAACTGTTCAAACCATCAAGTTCAAAATAATTTTCCTAGAAAGTCTTTATAAAGTTCTACTTTTTATTACGATTTTTTTCATATTTTCTAAACTTATAATAGTCCAAGATATAGAGGCACATTTTTTTTTACTTTTGTGGTGACTATTTCCAAAAATATTAACATTATAAAAAAATATTTTAGTAAACCCCTATTTATTTTTAAATACCTATCCAACAATATATCATTAGGGTTGAAATGAAAACAAAAAAAAAAAACTCTCTAAGTGTAGAGAGAGTACCCTAATAAAACCTTATTTTCCACTTTTTATTTCACCACTTTGTCGGCGTAATTGTTATACATATTGGTACTAAACAGAGAGAATTTCTGAGATTAACTGCGGACGGACGTACAGACAGACATGGCGAAACTACCTATAAGGATTCCTAGTAAACAACGGAATCCTAAAAAGTGATTTAATTGATTCTGCTCGTTATTCTGATCTTACTATTTTCAGGTTATGCGCATTTAAGAGGGTCCTTTTCCACTCGCCTATCGTAAACATCGAAAATGGTTTAAAAGCATGTTACTTCATTTAATGCAATCAAACGCGATGTTTGACGAAAAGGCAACGCAAAAAAGACAGATAACGCCTAAAAACTCTGTTAGTATTCGGTAATTCCGAGATTTACTCGAAAATTTCACAAAACTTGCTCCAGGAAATAGCTGTTTTTTTTAAACCCTTGAAAGTTTTTGGAAAAAGTTGTCGTCATTTAGAATCTTAATAAAATTTGGAAGGTCTCTAGAGGATTACTTTTTTGACTTTTTTAATTTTTAGGCAAATTATGAAGTGTCAAAGTTCATACAAAATAGGATATTTTCAGAGGTTTTTACTGGATTAGTTTTACACAAATTTAGAAATTGGTTTCTTTAGAAACCTAGATAATATCCACAACATACTGTGTTTCCAAAATATCTAATGAAAAATGTGTAATAACGTCATAATCAGTTATGAGCGGTTGTATGAAAAACAGTAAAAATGTGTGTCGTGATGCACCACCTTAACGTTACACGTTGTATTTAAGTAAAGTTGTATAAATAAGTTTAATTTAGTAAGGAATAACGATACCTCGACTAACAAGTTCTTTTAAAGAACTGAAGTTCATAAGTCAACATTTCAATAATGAATTTTCGTTCATGTTAGAGTCGCCACCCGTCCACAATTCCCCGGATATGTCTTAGTTAAGATGGCGTCAGTGGGTAGTTAGGATAGGCTTGTTTAAGTGTCGAGCAGTGAATTTAAACAAAATCTTAGTTGAAAATTCATTCGTAATCGTAATCCACTAATTTAAGGTATCTTCGACGCTGTGAAATAGGCGAGAACAACCGAACATAGACTCTCTTTAATAGTACTATACGGTTTCACCAACGTATTTGGTTACTACTCCGCTCCCATGGGTCGTAGCATAATATTAGGTAGGCCTATAAGCCTTCCTCGATAAATGGCTAATCCAAACTAACACTAAAATATTTTTTCGAGTTTATACTTAATATCGTGCGGTTTTGATCACGCATGCGGGATTAATCCGCATGCGTAAACCCCGCAAAAGTCCATTTCATACAAGTATTTATTGTAATGCGTGGAATACGATCGCGGGACCCATTTTTTCGCATTTTAAAATTTTCTGCATGCGGAGCACATACTTCGTACGTGATAAAATCCGAACGATATTAAAAACACCCTTAATTTGTGAGCTCAAACCAACAAATTAATTCTTCAGCTTAACAATATTAGTATACATAAATAAATATTTTTCAAGGTCTTTCGGGATTTTTCATCCAAAGGTTTTTACTTATTTTTTTGCTATTTAGGTGATGACAGCCCTAAGCAAGATGTACGGGAAAGTGAATGGTACCACTTTACCGTGTAAATACATAATAACTCGATGTTTTTAACCTTGAGTTTACATTCATTACAACAGTCGGTTCGTAAGAAGGCTACGTAAGAGTGACGTCATCGCTTTACAGATGTGTCACTGAAAAAACGCGGCCTTTTCAAAAATATGTAAGGAATATAATAATAATAATATCAATCAAAACAGTGCGTTTTTGAAGTGGAAAATACATTAAATTACTACTCCCCCCACTTTTGGGTGGAGCTAGAGGGCGTTTTACTGACTAAAATACACTTTTATCCGTCTTATAAACCCTCCTTGAACGTACAAAGAGCTGGATGTCCTCGCCACTTCCCAGTTTTCAAGCTCCGAAGAAAACAAGCTCAGAACAAAGTTCCTACTAACAAAAATACCATTTAATTCCAGGTGGGAAAACGCCGAGCCTACCAAATCGGCAAATTCTACCGCCAGCGCTACGGCGCCCAGGGCCACAAGCTGATCTCCAACATCTACCTTCGAGATGAGATCGCCATCAAGTCTACTGACAAGGAACGGACGAAGATGACGATCCAGGTGGCTATGGCAGCTGCCTATCCACCAGAACCTGAGCAGCAGTGGGATGAGGGTCTGGGGAAGGTGTGGCAGCCGGTCCCTTATACTGCTGTGCCGTTGTCTGAGGATTACGTGAGTAGCTATGCTGTTTTTCTTTTTAGGAACGGATAGGAATCCATAACTTTAATCCATACTAGCATACTTTAAACCTTCTAATGAGGCCCATTGTGAGCATCCACGTTCACGTTAGGATTACTAAAATAGTATCTCAAGAGTTTACATGTGGATGAAGGGATAGAAAGAGAGTTGCCAAAGAAAAGTTGGATGGATTGTGTGAAGAGTAATGTGGAAGAAAAAAACCGGTCAAGTGCAAATCTGTCTCGCGCACTGTGGCTTCCAAGCAAACTTACCTATGTAAATAAAATCGAAATCAAGTCTCTAAGATTTTTCTCTTTTGAAAATGTATGATTGGCGGACCGTAAATCTTGGTTACCCTTCTTCTATTTTCCGTTAGGTATAGGATTTAAGTTCTTTAGTTTGCGAAGTTCAAACATCATCATTTCAGCTGATAGACGTCTACTGTTAGCCATAGGCCTCCCCCGAGTGTCGCCACAATGAATTTCCCTCAATTTTTACCTGGCTATCGGTCCGCCTTGTTCCTACAAGGTGGATCGATGACTACGGCCCCATCGACCATCTGTTCTGCGAGCAATGTGCCCTGCCCATTGCCACTTAAGTTTAGCGATTCTTCGCGTTATGTCGGCAACCTTTAGGAAGTTCAAATATCAGGGATAATAAAAATGTCTACTGATTGATATCACAGCGCTGTTATCAGAGACTAAAGTTTAATAAAGCAGTTAATTGTTACGTAACTGAACTTGAACCGTGTGTAATAACAACTGTGATACGGTTATCTTGGATTTTGATATAAATGTTTCATTTATCACTAACTTTTAATAATTAAAATCAATAATGATTAAAAGTTAGTGATAAATGTTCTTTTGACCAACTTTTTGCTCTGACCTCTAACTGTTATACAACAGTCCAAGTTGTATAAGTCTTTTATCGGTATTGTCATGATGTCTGTATTTTGGTACATACAATGACATAATATAATTGTCACAATTATGCAACTCATATTACCAGACAATAGTTTTGGATGAATAGATAGATAGTTTTAGAAGTATAATATCTGCTGATTATGTTAAAATATAAGTAAATATAATACTCGTATATATTTAACATAATCAGTAGAGATGCGCCCTAGAGTGAGAAAAGTCATTACATGATTTCCCACCTGAAAATAATATATAGATAGATAGATAGATAGATAGATAAGGCATTTATTTGATGCACCCAGAAAAACAAACGAGTAATAGTACAAAATCACAATAAAATTACAAAAATAACCACATACAATAACAAAAAATAAAATAAAAATGTTAACAATCACAAACATAATTGTAACGAGTACCTACATTAAACACATAAACATAGGTAGGTACTTAGTGTTGTGAAATAAACAAAAATAATAATAATAATAGCATAGTGCGGTGTGCGGTGTGCGGTGTGTCGGTCATATCATCGCGTACCTACCAATCAAGGCTCGGATACCGGTTAAATTTTCAAACCGTTATTATGTACTTGACGCAAAACCTTTTACATTAGGTTTCGTTCGCATATACTGGTTTTTTTAAACCGATATTTGGAAGAGTACTTATATAAAGGTTTTTTGGGATTAAACGGTTTAGAGCAATAAAAACCGGTTAATACGGACGCACAATAAAGAAACGACGCGCGCAGTTCAGATTTTATTCAGTAGAAAGTTTACCGACATGCCGTTCGCCGAATAAACCGGTTAATTTAGGTTAAAATAAAGTTCTTAAAACGTTCACGTTCTTAAGAAAAGTTCGGAGGAAAACCGCAATAAACCGGTGCTAACCGGTATTTTTTAAACCGGTTCCGAGCCTTGCCTACCATCAGATGAGATTTGGGAGAGACCAGTCTACCAAAAAAAATACAGAAAAATTGACACCACAAGTAATACCTACAAACCCACATCCATATTGATTCTAACCTATTTATATCAGACTAGTAAGTATTCTCTCCTTTTGTTCGATAGCAAATCTTAGATCCAATTAGGTAAACTTAGATTTATTGTAACCGCAACAAAGGTTGTTTTCTTTGTTTCAAAGTCAAGTCGCAATTTAATTTAAGATCTTTTTCCTGGAATATTCCGCTTAGTTTTACCATTTGTTTTATTCTTTTATGTTGGTATAACAAAGATTTGTTTTTCTATTTCCTATAATGTGGGAATAATCTGTGCTAGGAAGGTATTTTTAGAGGAGATAGAATTGTAAAAGGTGTAGTGAGAAAGGGATTCTGTTATACGATTGAGTGTATTATATATTTTAATGACGTCTGCCAGTGAAAACCTGTAACATGAATAGTTAGAATAAGTGACTAAAGCAGTGTTTTTGAAAGGATGTAACTCCACATAAATTATAACTGTTTAAAAAAAAAAAACATAATTTAGAATCTTAATAAAATTTGCAAGGCTTCTATAGTTTTACTTTTTTGACTTTTTCATATTTTGAGTAAATTATAAAGTGTCACAGTTCATGCAAAATAGCAGATTTTCAGAGGTTTATACTGGATTGGTGTTACAGAAACTTAGAAATTGATTTCAATAGAAGCTTAGATAATATCCACATGATACTGTGTTTCCAAAATATCTAATAAAAAATGTGTAATAACGTCATAATCGGGTAGGAGCGGTTGTATGAAAAACAGTGAAAATGTGTGTCATGATGCATCCTCTTAAGTCGCGGGTGATAAGTTAAATTCCAAACGAAGCATAGATTGCAAAATCCCGAACGCAGTGAGGGATCCATATTATTCACTCCCGAGCACCGCGAGGGAGCTAAGTGTACCTGAGTGAAGTGAGGAAATCAAGTCGTCCAAGACACACAGCACACACAGAACGGCACAGCAAATGTGTACCTCTTGCGTCCTCCTCCCTGAGCTGTCACTTCTACCTGCTGTCACTCTAACCCATTTTCTGTCTCCTTTTCAGCTCCGTTACTACTCTAACTGCCAGCGCTTCAAGACCCTGATGGCCGACGCCAAGAGGGACTCGTTGACTGAGGAGTTTGCGCCCTTCTTGGACCTCATTCCTCTGCTGAAGAACAAGACTGGTGTCGACTTCGCGGAGAACCCTCTGATGTTTGAGGCGCTGTATGACTTGTATAGGAGTACGGTAAGTTTGTTAATGTTAATTAATTAAAGAAAGAAAGAAAAAACGTTTTCTTGTGACGCGAGTCAAAAACTGTACAGTTCAGGACAAACAATAAAAAACTTAAAATGTTAGCTAATCACTACATAGTATAAAACAAAGTCGCTTTTTCTGTCCCTATATCTCTATGTACGCTTAAATCTTTAAAACTACGCAACGGATTTTGATGCGGTTTTTTTTAATAGATAGAGTCAAGTCAATATCAAGAGGAAGGTTTATATGTACAATAACATTCATTAAATAGTGGAGAAATACTGTTACCCGAGCGAAGCCGGGGCGGGTCGCTAGTATTTAACATAAATTACCAAAAAAAATACAATGAAAACCACATTTAAAAAGAAAATAAACTATCGACCACTTCATACCATAAGGTGTCTTCAATGTTGAGTGAATAGGCTCTTAATAAATAAATAAGTGCGCCTCACCATCAACAATTGCATCACTGTTTACCATTTGGTGGGATCGCAGTCAAGCACTAGCTATATCAATTAAAAAAAAAAAAAATAGTTTGTGAATATTTTGTGGCATATAGATGACACCATATAGGTACCTACCTACTGTATATTGAAATATCAAAATCTGTTCAGCCATTTGAGCTTGAATAAGTAAGAAACACACACGCGCGCTCACTCACATACTCACAAACACGATTTGTGTGATATGGAAATAAATTCAAGTGCTATTGTTTTCCGCAGATTTCTCTGGGTCTAGACATTCCGGAATGGGCCAAGCCACTACTACCCAGGCTGAGTGAAGCTGGAAGACTTGCCTACAGGCTGTACTTCAGGAATAATGAGATGAAGAAACTCGGTGGTGGTAAGTCATCATTATTAAAAGCTTCTATTTAGTTTCACCTGTTCTGATGTTTGTCATCAAATCTTGTAAATTAAATTTGACCCACTTCCCGGTTATCGATTGAGTTGAAATTTTGCATGCATGTGTAAATCAGATGACAATGCAAGATTATTATGACATGGAGCTGATCTGATGATGGAACTGGAAGATGGCTAGTGACAAGTGGCTTGTGGCTGCTGCTAGCTTCACGTGGCAGCATTAGTGGCTGTGGCATGTTGTGGCATGAGCAGCGACAGTAACTATCATTCATCCAAAAGACTTACACTTCTGCATCCTCGAAACTTAAACTGATCATTATTGTTTCTGACTGTATCATGAGTGATATCTTTATTATATATCTTTACTTTCTACACTAGAGCAATGATTTTTAAACCTTATTAGAACCAGTCGGCATTTGAATATCACCATCTGGCATCCATGGCATTTAAAATGGGCTTTAATCAGTAAAAGTCTGAAACGCCATCCAGCTCCGCCATAGAGAAGAGAAGAAGAAGAAGTCATTGGATGACTTCGAACTCACCTACAAATTTTTTCTTCCTTCCCAGGTATCCTCCTAAACATGTTTGTCCAAGCCGGCAACGACTTCATAGCCGGAAAGAAGGTGACCCAGCCACTTCGCCTGATCTCCGGCCACGACTTCAACATCGGGGCCCTGATGGACGTGGGGAGCGTTCAGAACGACCAGACCATTCCTGAGTATGGCTCTGTGTTCGCGCTAGAGCTGTACCGGACTAAGAGTACAGGCGTTTATAGCGTACTGGTGAGTGTAATATAATCAGAATTCTTTTTTCTTGCTGATACGTTCGCACTTGACGGCTATCTCACCTTGATAGAAAGCGACGATGAAACGCGCTTACCTTGAAGGAGCCTATATAACATTCACGAGTTGTAGCCATCAGAAAATACAGATATTTTTTGTTTGGTGTATGCGGAACAGGGTATACCTCTGTTAAAAAGAAAAGTTGTTAAAGAGAGAGAATCCTCCGACCAGGTGGATATTATGTCAAGTGCTGGCAACGGCCCGATAGTTGATTTACTCCTCTGGGTCTCATGGTCTCGTATATACTTAACTAAATACTCGTATATAACAGGAGAAACTGACTGACTGACATATCAATGCACAGCCGAAACTACTGGGACTAAAAGTATGACATTTTGCACAAGGTTACTACTTAGGAGAGCACTAAGAAAGGATTTCCCGAAATTCAACCCCTAAGGGAATGAAGCGGGGGTCTACTACTACTTTCACGCGGGCGACACCGCTTGTAGAAGCTAGTTGCTATATAAAGAACACAGAAAAGATTTGAGGTTAGAAAGGAAATACTTTCCGATTTGTACTACAATGAGTGTCACCGCTTGTCTTGCACCCTTTAACTCCACTGCAGGAATAACCCAATACAAACGCGCATTACGCAAGTAACAGACCACGCACACTTAGCTCGCAAGTTTGCTATTGGTAGTTGAACTATGAGCATTGCCCTACTTTATGGCACGCCTGCCCCGCCCACAACGCCATTCTAACCTCTTTCATTTGTTCTGTGACAAAGAAGCATCGCAATGTCTTTATTTGGTCGGTGGCTGCTGACTACAACTTGTTCTACGGAAACAATAACACATGGGCATTGTTTAAACCTTATGTAACATACAGCCAATTCCCTCTCCTAAAGAGGAGGCCTTAATCCCAGCAGTGGGAACACTAAAAGGCTGATTATGCTAATGCTATGTAAAACACCTTTTCTTTAGTAGCATACAATCTAACCATTGTTTTTTCTATCTTTCCAGCCTATCTACCTCCCAAAAGCAGGCGAGTCCTCCGCCCTCCATCTGAGAATCAAAGGCTGCGAGGATTCCACCGGACCACAACACTGCAGTTTCTCCAAGTTCAAGGAGATGACCAAAAAGTTCCTCCTCACCGAGAAGGAGTTCTACCCAATTTGCGGCATCAAGACCGAGTTATAATTTACGAAGAAGTATTAGAAGTTATTTATAATGGCGCTGATGTTGGTTTGGTTTCGATAACACTGCTACTGTGAAAAAAAAAAGTATCTGTCTGCTGTCCGTAAAAAGCTTGTCTAACGCCTACGTAGGCGAATCAACGCGATCGCTAAGCGTCGCGGCGTGAATAGAACAAACAATACCACCCAAGACAAATGTTTATGTGATGAGCATGATCATTTGTTCTGTGTCTGGATGTAATTTATCTGTAATATGTATGTATTTAGAAATATATTAGTATGTTTAACAGTTGTCTAGTACCCATAACACAAGCTCTGCTTAGCTTGGGACTAGACGGCATTGTGTGATAGTTGTGGAATATTATTATTCCATTTATTAGTTTATATTTACATATTATTTACATTTTTAAATATATCTTTTAAAAAAAACAAATTAAAAAAAACATTAAAAAAAAATATTGTTAATACTAGATGTAAGGGTCATTTCTTTCTACTAGCCTTAATTATTTTAGATTTGCAACTTGGCTAGGGGTATAGCTCTCCGGAAACTTTAAAGGCTTGCTCAGTAGACGAAACTGAACAACCTTACAAAAACTTCTTTTTCCGGAAACGAAATAAATATCGGCTTCTCCATACAAACTATCCATACAAATCAAGTTGATAGAATCATTGTAGTGTTAACAATTTGATTATAATGGAATCAAAATATGTTCAAATTGGAATCAAAATATGTTCACAATGGAATCAAAATTATGTTCACAATGGAATCAAATATGTTCACAATGGAATCATGATGCTTCTAATTGACGTGACCAACATTCTCAGAGTGAGAAATTATCGAAATCAAAACGATATCACTTCCAATACTAGTGTAAGTTTATATTAAGTAATTTTATTTAAGCAGGTACCTACTTGTTACCATGGAGATTGTTAAATGGGCGACCTAGAAATTCAAATTCAAATTCAAATGTTTATTTGTAACACATAGGTATAATGTATGTAGGTACAGTACATGGTGCCATCAATAGTGTGTTGGAGCCCTTATTCTAGGTACTTAATGTTATTTATAATTATTTCTCTTTTATACTTAACGCTCAACATTTAAAAAAAAACCTAAAGTCATAATGCATACAAGCAAAACCATGCCATATAAATTAATGACGAAGAAATAATTTAAAGAACAAACTTAACCATAGTAATAGATAAATTACTTTATTGATACAATGTTTAATTTATTTTAATACAGCCCACGAACAAACATATTTTATTTCTTAAGATTTTATAAGAATAATATTTTGTAAACATCTCGCGTCGAAGGCACTCTAGCGACCGTTCTCAAAACTTCTATAAAACTAAGCATCCTACAAGTAATTCTTTTTGTTACCAAAAGATGGCGCTGTTTTAAAATATTGTAACTACTTATTGTAGAATAGAACTTCGAAAGAAACGGGTCCGTATTTCTGTAAGCCCCCTTGTAGGGGGAGCGTAAAGTAAAAATAATATGTCTGTGATATAAATGATTTATCGAATGTTCGTACAAAATAAATAGTTTTAAGAATAAAGTGTGTTTTGTTTTATTTTCCATACACCTAGGCAACGACTAACGATTTGGTTGTATCCACGGAGTAAGTATAGAAGGTTGTATCTAATTATTTTTCTAAAAATTATTTGATTACCTATTTAACTTATAAACCTAAATATATGATCATATTAAGGAACATAAGATTATACGAACCTTCTACTCGTAGATTTCATAAATCTAGTTTTGAAATTGAAATGAAACATCAATAAAATTGAATGAGCCCGTCTTCTATATTAAATACTTACTCCGTGTTATAAACCAATCTATATTCATTAGAATATTAATTTCGATAACTTTAATAGTAGTTTGCAGTAACTGTGGGGTGCCAACTGAAAACAAGGGCTGGGTGTCTGACGCCCAGCAAAGGCTGAGGTGGTCACTGGTCACCCAGGTCGCCCTTTCGCTGCGGGCACGCTCGGCGTATTCTGTAGGCTTTTGTTCCTTTTTATAATATACTAGCTTTTGCCCGCACGGCTTCGCTCCTGCTCTTCCCTACTCTACCCTACTCTGCCCTACTCTACCCTACTCTACCCTACTATACCCTACTAGACCCTACTATACCCGACTCTAACCTACTCTACCCTACACTACTCTACACTACTCTACACTACTCTACACTACTCTACACTACCCTACTCTACAGTACTCTACCCTACACTACTCTACACTACTCTACACTACTCTACACTACTCTACACTACTCTACACTACTCTACACTACTCTACACTACTCTACACTACTCTACACTACTCTACACTACTCTACACTACTCTACACTACTCTACACTACCCTACTCTACAGTACTCTACCCTACGCTACTCTACACTACTCTACACTACTCTACACTACTCTACACTACTCTACACTACCCTACTCTACAGTACTCTACCCTACACTACTCTACACTACTCTACACTACTCTACACTACTCTACACTAATCTACACTACTCTACACTACTCTACACTACCCTACTCTACAGTACTCTACCCTACACTACTCTACACTACCCTACACTACTCTACACTACTCTACACTACTCTACACTACTCTACACTACTCTACACTACTCTACACTACTCTACACTACACTACCCTACTCTACAGTACTCTACCCTACACTACTCTACACTACTCTACACTACTCTACACTACTCTACACTACTCTACACTACTCTACACTACTCTACACTACTCTACACTACTCTACACTACTCTACACTACTCTACACTACTCTACACTACTCTACACTACTCTATACTACTCTACACTACTCTACACTACTCTACACTACCCTACTCTACAGTACTCTACCCTACACTACTCTACACTACTCTACACTACCCTACTCTACAGTACTCTACCCTACACTACTCTACACTACTCTACACTACTCTACACTACTCTACACTACCCTACACTAATCTACACTACTCTACACTACTCTACACTACCCTACTCTACAGTACTCTACCCTACACTACTCTACACTACCCTACACTACTCTACACTACTCTACACTACTCTACACTACTCTACACTACTCTACACTACTCTACACTACTCTACACTACTCTACACTACTCTACACTACACTACCCTACTCTACAGTACTCTACCCTACACTACTCTACACTACTCTACACTACTCTATACTACTCTACACTACTCTACACTACTCTACACTACCCTACTCTACAGTACTCTACCCTACACTACTCTACACTACTCTACACTACCCTACTCTACAGTACTCTACCCTACACTACTCTACACTACTCTACACTACTCTACACTACTCTACACTACCCTACACTACTCTACACTACTCTACACTACCCTACTCTACAGTACTCTACCCTACACTACTCTACACTACTCTACACTACTATACACTACTCTACACTACCCTACACTACTCTACACTACTCTACTCTACAGTACTCTACCCTACTATACCCTACTCTACCCTACCAAACTTTACATAAACCATCTACTAAATAGTCCAAACAAAGCCTAAAAATTTGGTTTGGATAGGTGAGCCCGTTCTTGAGTTATAAAATAACAACGAAAAGTGGCATTGATTTTTATATATATAGATAGATGTATATTTATACAACGTGTAACGTTAAATGCGCAAAACCTGAAAATAGTTTGGTCAGAATAAGGAGCAGAATCAATTAAACTACTTTTTAACATAGGGTCTCCTCACGGATGCGGCCCTCCTTCATCCTATTCCAACAAATGCCTTTGTAGCACCAACATTTTTGTAATTTCATACAAACACTCGCGAGCGTGGAGGCACTACTGTCCAATGAAACGTTGTCGCCCCAAAACGCATGGAAATACCGCCAAAAGCACTTGCGCCATCTAGTAGAATTTTGAGATACTTTCGCGGATGTGTTTATTGCTAATTAATCTGCTGGCTTCCGTCGCTTGCGCTTGCGATACAAGAAGTCAACACAAATAACAAAAAATTTAAAAAGCTCGACTAAAGCTGGATAAGTCAGACACCATCTAATTTATTCGCACTCACAACCAAAAAGTCTGCACCTGATGGTAAGCGACGATGTGCTCGATAATGAAGCACGCTTGCTTAGAAGTAGCTTATAGACCTTGACTTAAATAATATTGAAATAAATTTATTTCAGACTAATTTCAATGTCCGTATTAAGTTAGTGACTAAAACTTAAAACTACTTTACTATAGTATTTAAGCGCATTAAATTAGTTCATAAAAAATAAAATAAATCATTCCAAGAACACAATAAACATAATATCTGTCAAACATAATTACACAGATCAAAAATAAATAGTTCGTAAAACATGCAGTTTTATAAACCTATCCGACACTGGTGACTTTCGGCTTACAGCGATCATCTTTAGGATTCTGTAAGACCACCGTTGTAGCTATCAGGACAGGAAATGCAGACTCTGGCAGGCACCTCTTCCAATTGCTTTTTGTGTCATTTCTAAAGGGCCTATGACCTTCGAAACCTTAACGCTTTTCAGGTGGTGTTTATTCAAGTATAAAAGCCGATAGAAACAACTTCTCCGGCCAACCTCAAACCCAAGGCGGTGCTCGTGCAAGAAGCAAAGATTAATTGGCAGAACTTACCAAGGAGTTACAATATTGTGGTAGACTTGTCCCAAATAAACCCCCCTAACTTTAAAAGGCACGTATGGGATCTAGAGCAATGGTGGCCGAGAGTTAAAGGCCCCAACTTACGAGTTGTAAGCTCGTGAGTTCAAACCCAGCCAAGTGCATTACTTTGTGTAGTTTATTTCATCACCACTGCTCGCAAAACGGTGAAGGAAAACATCGTGAACACCTAACTGCCAAACTAGGACGGAAAATATTACACGTTGGAGAACTATAAAAGCCAAGCTAGCAAAAAATATATCCTTTCTGCTGTCAATTCTCTCACAGCTTTAAGCAGACTGAGCAGACTTAACTGAATCCGTAAACAATAAACAAAAGCTTCTCTCAAGTTTACTAAGAGCTTTTTAATTCCTTCAAATTAAAAATTCTCCGTATTCAGCTGAGCTGAGAACATTACTTTGAAAGCTTTTTACTAGAGCATAGATTAAGTTTTAGTGCGAAAATATTTTTGAGCTGTTTCTTAGTGAGATTGACTTAGTGATCCTAGGTTTGTTTGTTGAAATATAGGACTTTTTATGTTTTATTTACGTATAGAACTGCCATCGAACGCTCGATAGCAGTTTTCTTATTTATTTATTTTATAATTTACTAACTTTTGCCCACATACATAAAATATAGCCTATAAGCCTATGTCACTTGGGAATAAAGCAGCTTTCTATCGGTGAAAAAATTTGTACAATCGGACCAGTACTTTCAGAAAACAAGAAAATAAACTTTACCTCTTTATTATTTATTTATTTAAATCTTTATGCACAAAGTTGTACAAAGGCGGACTTAATGCCTTAGGCATTATCTGCCAGTCGACCTTAGGGTGGTGCACACATGTAACACAGAAGAATACAGGTCATTATAAAACATTTTTATTAAGATACTGATTTTTTCAAAAGAAAATACCAAGCGCACATTTATCTAATACAAATATTTGCACGACTAAAAAGTCGAGCCCATGAAACCATCTAAAATTGGTACCAATCATAGATATTATATCCGTGGTACCAATATATACTGTATTCTAGCAAATAAATCATTCATTCTTCCAGCAGACCTGCGAAAGGATAGATTAAAAGACATGTAGACAAAAGTGTGTCGAAAAAAAAAGTAAGAATCAGTACTTATCTTAATTCTGCAATCAATACTTATCTTTAGGGCTGGCTTCTACCTCGGTCATAGATTAAGCATTGCCATACAACGTGGCAATGCCGCCAGCCTTTTGGGCACACTTCCAGTCGACAGCGATGCGGAGGAGTTTTTTGACGTCATATTTAGCTAGGCCTTTAGTGTATATATTATTTTTAATTATTTAAGTTTATTTTAAAATTTGACAATAAAGGAACACAATTATAACAGCTTTAAAAAAAGGATGAATTAAATCTGTAAAGTCGTTTTCAAATGATGGCGTGACCAAGGTAAATAGAGATTCATATTTATAAAATTTAAGATTACAAAGGCACGAGAACACTGTTACTTAGACATTATCAGATTTAATTTTATCAAACACTTTTATCACACACACAATGGGGCAAAGGCCTTCTCCATTTCTTCCACTGATCCCAGTTCTGATACACCACTTACCAATTCCTAAGGACAACATCCAAGTCATTCCAATCTCCTTCAAGGTCTGCGGCAATCTTGCGGGGCCAGGACATCACCACCGGTCTTGTGTTCTCGGAGTCCACCGCTCGTACATCATAGCAAAGTCGGCCTTATAATATTCCACAGTTGGGACTCATGCCTCCTTGCTAGGAGAAGGAATGGGCCGTAATCCACCACGCGAGCCCAGTTGATGGATGTCAAATGTCTTCGAATTTTTTGGTTCTAGGTCATGCCGGTTTCCTCATGATGTTTCCCTTTATCGTTTTGAGAGCAGTGGTAATGAAATAAATTACACAAAGTAATGCGCCTGGCTGGGTTTGAACCCTCGACCTACAACTCGTACCTAAGTCGGGGCCGTCACCACTCGGCCACCACTGCTCTCACATACATCATGCGGCAGACATAATATCCTAATCCAGCCCAGTCCCAATTAAGTTGGAGAACAGATACCAGTCTTGCCACAGGTATGGTGTTACTAAGTTACTGGACAGTAGTCATAAAAGCAGTTGCTTCATTTCTCACCTGATAGTAAGCGATGATATGGTCGACGAAGCACGCTTGCCTATGGGCCTCATAGGAAGACTCAAAGTCATCCAAAGGGCAATGGAAAGAGCTATTCTCAGAGTTTCCTTGCGTGATCACATCAGAAATGAAGATATCCTCAGGAGAACCAAGGTGACAAAGGGCAGGGCACATTGCACGGAGATCAGATGATGGGGATGAAAGTCACAACCTACCCCAACAATATTATGAAAAGGCTAAACAGATTGATTGATACCCAAGGGAACAGACAGCCGGTCCATCTGGCATGGCAAATGAAAAACAAGCAAAAATAAGGGTTTAAAAAGTAATATAAAAACATATTTCGTGCCCAAATTACCTTCATATCTATTTAATAACGGAGCTGTGACGAGGGTGCTACCAGCTTATATTTTCTTTCAACCCACGGATGGAAAGCGCTAAAATTAGGACTGATCCTTCAAATATCCACACGAACTTACAATTTAGGTTTTGTAGCTATTGTTGATGTTATTTATAGGTACTTGGGGCCTTACCATGTTGTTTTAAAATGGCAGGCGTGCGAGCGAGAGAGATGGAGCTAAATACGCTATTTAGCTGTTCAGCTCGTGAAATGGATCGAATTAATTCATGAATCCCCAAGCGACCACCGGTGGCCGCGCATCTATTGTCTTACTATTGTGTCTCTAATTGACGGTATCTGAAGGGTTAAGGGCTATCTCGACACACAGTTTCACTGTTTTTCATACTACCGCTCTTACCCGATTATGACGTTATTACACATTTTTTTATTAGATATTTTGGAAACACAATATCTTGTGGATATTATTCAGGCTTCTATTGAAATCAATTTCTAAATTTGTATAACACTAATCCAGTAAAAACCTTTGAAAATCTGCTATTTTGCATGAACTTTGACACTTCATAATTTACTCAAAAATTTAAAAAGTCAAATAGTCAAACCATAGAAGCCTTGCAAATTTTATTAAAATTCTAAATGACGACCATTTTTTTCAAAAACTTTTAAGGGTTTAAAAAAAACCAGCTATTTCCTGGAAGAAGTTGTAATGATCGAGGATGTAGTTCCATAGTTTTAAAATAGATGGCGTCACTAGGCTCCCCACTTCGTATGAACATCACTTATTAATTTATTATTTGACAAGTGAAGATGGCGGGAAATTAGTGAGACCGCGCATAAGATGATGCAAAAAAAACAGACTCGAACGATCGTGTAAAGCTGTTCCACATTTTTAGTTTATTTTAGCCAATTGAGTAATTTTGCAGGAATATACCTAACGTAATACATGCAATGCGAGTCATCATCATCATCTCATCATCTTCCTGCCCTTGTCCCGTTTTATTTGGGGTCGGCGCAACACGTTTTTTTCTTCCATTCGCGTGTGTGCATGCGAGTATCAGTGGTGTATTGAGCAGTTGTAGTACTTTTGAGTGCGAGTTGTGAAGGAAACGGGGTAAGTGTTTGAGTCTATTTTACAAAAATCTCTTTTGTGATCAGGCTCGATTCCACAATGCTGACGCATTTATTATTGTTCTGTAGTGACATCTATGACGCCACATAAGAACTACGAAGAAAATACGAAATCCTGCATCGCGCAATCAAAGTTCTCCGCGCTATTTGAATATATACGACAGCCCGACATCAACTATGGGGCAGTAGCCCACCAGACTATAACATCCTATCTGGTCGGAGGATCCTCCCTTTTCAACGGAGGTATGTGGGGCTTTACTCTCTGTTCCGCATACCTTCAAGTTGTTATTATTTAGTTGGATTAACCTGATAATCTGTGCATAAATTGTTATACCGACCTTGTTCGTCTTTTATTTGGTTCATCTGGAATCCTGAGCATTACAAAGTTTTGTAAAATATTCGAGTAAATCACAGAATTACTGAATACTAACAGAGTTTTCAGGCATTATCTCTCTTTTTTGCGTTTCTTTCTAGTCAAACATGGCATTGACTGATGAAGCAACAAGCTTTTAAACTATGCTTGATGTTGACGTTAAGAGAGTGGAAAAGGAGCCTCTTAAGAGCTCATTGGCTTCTGTTCTGTGTTGGCCTCAGTACGGCCGGACTATCTTGACCGTTCCAAACTTCGTACAATTAGCTGGAAAGTCTTTCTTTCTCTTCTAGAAGTTCTTAGCTCAATTTTTAATTATGGGGTGATTTTTTAGTATTGAGACTTGCGCTTACCACCAACAGTAATGGTACGCGATGATGTGGTCGACAATGGAGCACGCTTGCCATAAGTGATGGGACCCATCGCTAACCTGTTAACGTCAGTATTATATATTTATTTATTATTATCTTCTTTATTTTCTTATGTAATTGTATAAAACTGTGTGTCTCAATTAATAAATAAAAAAATAAATAAAGTAACCTAGTCACTCTTGACTCAAAGGCTCTAATATCAATTGGCATCAACAACTAATTAAAAACCGGTCAAGTGCGAGAGGGACTCGCGCACGAAGGGTTTCGTACCGTTCGTTGCAAGAAACGGCAAAAAAATCACATAAATTATGAAAATTCCAATTGTTTAATCATGGTAGTTTAAATTACAACCTAGTGACAGACGGATAGATTGACAGAGAGATGGAAAGCGGAGTATTAGTATTAGGGTCACTTTTTACCCTTTCGGTACGGAACCGATAAAAAGTACAGGTACCTACATTGTGAAATTGTTACATCTGTAATACATACCTACACGTCATTTATTTGTAAATACATATATATATTGTATATATATATATATATACATAGTATCACTACACACATTTGCTTTCGTCTCGTGACAAATGCGCCAGTGGAGCTCAAAGAATCTCGTGATTGATCCTTTGGGTTTAAGGGCGAGGACACATTGAAATCTATCAGAGGAATAAATAAATGGCAAATGATGGGAAAATCCTCAAGTTCTTCGGGCATATCACACGTAACGAGGACTTGATGGAACAATTGGTAGTACAGGGGAAAGTTAAGGGAAAAAGGTTACGTGGACGCTCTCTAACATGATGGACGAACCTCATCAAATCGGTGACACACTGCAGCGTAAATGAAGGCTCTCAAGCCACCAAACACAGAGCTGCATGGCGTCGTATAGTGAGAGAGGCGGTGGTGCGGAAATCGACCGAGACATGACCACGACCACTCTGTCAAGAGTGTACGACTTGAAAGAAGGATGGTAAAATAATGACTCCATTAAACTCATTTACGTCATTTGAAGTTTTGCCAAAGTGTTGCTATTTCGATGACACGGTTGGTGCAGTGTTTGAGAGATTGACTGCTGTAAAGACTGTCGCGGGTTCGATTACCGCACGGGACAAATATTTTTATGGCCTACAGATAGATGTTCCGGGTCTGGGTGTCTTGGGTAGGACATAACATGTTTGTGAACGCATCTTATAGGTGGTTTAAGAAAGTAACCACGCAGGGGATAGCGACGAGGAGTGTATTAGGTGCTTCACTTTGTGTAATTTATTTCATTAACTGCTCTCAAAATGGTGAAAGAATCATGAGAAAACTGAAATATCTTAGAATCAAAACTTCGAAGAGATACAATGTGCCAGTGAATAGAAGCTCCGAGTCCCAGCAGTGGGATCACTATACGGCTGATTATTAAAAAAAAATGAAATGGGGTGAATAGAAACAAAACTTCAAAGTGTATTTTCACGATATTTGAATATTTTGGTAACTTTTAATTATATCAATTTAATTCTACAAGTCGAAGCTTTGTTAGAAGTCGATAAAATGGTATCTAAGTTCAAAACCAAACCAAAGTTGTGTTTCACCCCGTTTTACGGCACGCTATGCTTTTGATTATTTTGCCCTACCTTCCATATCGAGCTAAGGTAGATAATTATTTAATTTGTCCTGCCAAAAGAAAGTTACTTCATACTGCTATAAATCGCTAGTCGCTCCGCTTATTGTAATAAAATCGCTTCCTAATCACGTCCTGAGGGTCGAATTCGACCGTAATTTAGGTTGCGTCATGGGGAATGTAAATTTTTCGCATAATTTATGCTTTTATTTTAAATAATGTTTGTAAAAAATAATGGAATATAAGTAATCTAATTACACATGAGAACAGTGGTGGCCGAGTAGTAATTGCCCCGACTAACGAGTTCGGACTCAGCCAGGCGCATTACTTTGTGTAATTTTTTTCATCACCGCTGCACTCAAAACGGTGAAGGAAAACATCGTGAGGAAACCGGCATGTCCTAGAACCAAAAATTCGAAGACATGTGACATTCACCAATCCGCACTGGGCCCGTGTGGTGGACTACGGTCTATTCCCTCTACTCGAGACGAGGCCTGAGTCCCAGCAGTGGGACTACTGGGACTCAGGCCTCGTCTTCGCTCAGTCGGCCTCGCAATTTACACATGTGGCAACTTTTGTATCATCATCATCATCAGCCTTTTTAATGTCCACCACGCGGGCCCAGTGCGTGTTGGTGGATGCCACATCGCACACCCAGGCCAATAAAGGCGTAAGAGGAATTCACTAACTTTACAAGAGAGCAAAATAACTGCTTAACCAGAATATCTATTTCGTTTTTGACTCTATGATCTTTTGTTATATATCAAAAAATTTAAAAAAAAAAACAACCTTTTTTCTTGTTTATATTCGAAACACCTTAAATTACCTTGTTAATCAATAATTAATGTTTAATGTTTTACAGACGTTTTCCTTATTTATTTAAGACCAATCCTCTAATGTAATGGTTTTTACTCCAATCATCATCATCAGCCTTTTAATGTTCCCACTGCTGGGACTCAGGCCTCCTCTCTAGGAGAGGGAATGGGCCATAATCCACCACGCGGGCCCAGTGCGGGTTGGTGAATGTCACATGTCTTCGAATTTTTGGTTCTAGGACATGCCGGTTTCCTCACGATGTTTTCCTTCACCGTTTTGAGAGCAGTGGTGATGAAATAAATTACACAAAGTAATGCGCCTGGCTGGGTTCGAACCCGCGACCTGCAACTCGTAAGTCGGGGCCATTACCACTCGGCCTCATCGCTTTCTAAATATTTTTTTATACTGTAACTACTCATGCTTACGGCTGTTTCGAAGTTCTATAGGTACTATGATAAAATATAGAGGCTAAGTACTGTTTACGGCCTTTTTGCTTAATTATTTTTATTTGTAACGGGGTGTAATCGGTAATTCTTTAAGAAAATCGTTTTTTTATTAGGCATTAAAAAGCATAATATGAGATACAATTATTTTATTTGAAATTTTACGTGCTTATGTTGGTTTATCGACTTCGTTCATTGAAAAAATATTGACTTTAATTGACGCCAAGATTTTTTTTTGCTATAAAACCTTCATTTTAATTCGAAATGTAACGAAAAAAATTGAGCGCATGTATCTTTACTTAAACTATTCAAAACTGCAATAAAAAAAATTGACGTATCTGCACTTGCGTCTTTGTTGACCTGGGGGTGCGACATGTCTTCGAGTTTTTGGTTCTATGACATGCCGGTTTCCTCACGATGTATTCCTTCACCGTTTTGAGAGCTTCTGTATATTATGTTTTAATATTTTGATTTTTCAGAATGTCCACGTAAATAACGCCACGACTGGCGCAGTGGTAGATTGATTGACTGCTACGCTGCGTGCCGCCGCGGCCGCGAGTTCGATTTCCTCACTTAAATAATATTATTATATTATCTTCTTCTATGTTTTTTTAATTCATCAAAGTTTGTTTTTTTGTTGATATAAACTAACTAGTGCTTGACTGCGTTCCCACCTGATGGTAAGCAGTAATGCAATCTTTGATGGTGAGGCGCACTAGTTTATTAACCGACTTCTAAAAAAGGAGGAGGTTCTCAATTCGGATGTTTATATTTTTTTTTATGTTTGTTCGCGCATAACTTCGTAGCTTGCCAACCGATTTGAAAAATTATTGGATTGTTGGAAAGAGCCATATTCACCAAGTTGTGGTCTGACGATGAAATCTTGGCGAAATCGAGGGAACTCCTCAAATTCAATCCAATATTTTAGTGAAGTCGTATTTTTTTATAAAAAGGTTTTTTAAGAGCCCATTCACTCTAGCCTTGAAGACACCCAAATTATAATCGGACGCGAAGACTGCAGCAAGCAAATTGTTCCAGTCCTTCGACGTACGCGGCATAAACGACGCCATAAATAACATACAAGAATTAAATTAAGACAAGCCCAATAAAAAATTAAAATTTCCTTACGACTTACTAAATAGTGCCAAGACTAGGAAACTGCAGCGCAATGTCACTATGCAGCAGTGCCAATAGTGCCATTTTGGACCCGTCGACGCTGAAATGGCACTTTCAAGAGTTTTTATGTGCTTTCCTTTCGCATAACTGCTAAGAGGCCCCGCACATTGACCCACTAGTGGCGACCACATTAGAACGACCAATGGCCGCCACAAGTTGCGGACGCGTTTCTCCATACATTTTGCATAGCATCGGCACACACCGAGCGTTTGAGTGGCCGCGTCCGAGCCACAAGCTGCGGGTGTCGACCGCGCTCGCTACTTGTAGCCACATTTTGTCGTTCAATAAATTTGACTTCGTTTGTTCTGAATTCTGTGACATTTTCTACGGCATATTTCCTGTAGGTTTCATACATTTTATTTGGATTCGCAGTTCACTCCGGTGGCCGCCACACGCTACAAATCGCCGCTGCTCGCTTCTTGTGGCCCAGTTTGGCTAATATTATACTATACACGTACGCCACTCGCGAATTTAAACCTTCTTCATCAGAGTCTATTATGAATTTATGATACTGTGCGTATGGGTTAAAAAAAATAGCAGCCATCAACCAAAATTGGCTGTCTCGCGCTTTAGCTTCTTTTGTGGCCGCTTCTAGCTTCTCGTAGCGACGTTTGTGGCTGTAGCATGTGGCTCATGTGCGGCGACACTTACAGTGTTAGTAGAGCCACAGTCTAGATTTGTATGTATTCTGTGCTAACAAGGTTTGCGCCCTCGTTTAAATAGGTTATTTTATTTTATTGGGCAATTAGAATATCGTCCTCTATGCCACGTTTCAAGTAAACTTATAATAGAATCATATCAGTTCAGTACAATGGCGCTGTTAGAATAGTATTGAGAAAAATACCGGTTTCTTGTGAAGGTTTTTTTTTCGGTGGGTAAAAATCCAGATGACATCTCCCGCCCTTGGGTGGAGTGGGACATAGTCAGATCGTTCCTTCGTACCGGTGCCTCCTTTTCAGATACATACCCAAGTAGACTTCATGGGTT
This sequence comes from Mythimna lalbum, assembly GCA_949319445.1. Lineage (NCBI taxonomy): Eukaryota > Metazoa > Arthropoda > Insecta > Lepidoptera > Noctuidae > Mythimna > Mythimna lalbum. The sequence goes on along the minus strand of OX439357.1, from coordinate 3,575,365 downwards.
TCTCGCTGTTCGATCGTCCCGTAACTGTCCAGACCGAGCCCAAGACGTCGACGGCGCGCACTGCTCCCGCGCGCCTTTAGGAGTTGTCAGCAACAGGAGGGCCCAGCACCAGCTGGGTCGAAGCCTACTGGGGCCAGGGTTATCTGAAAAGAAGCTCGAGCCCCGGTACGAAGAGGCTAGAAGGAACGGGGTGGGTTTTTAGTCAATAAAAGTCTGACACTATCTCCCGCTCCACCCAAGAGCGGGGGTTGTTATAAGATGATTTTTGCCCACCATAAAAAAAAGAGCCAAGTAGGCTTCGACTCTGCTGGGCCCCCTACGGTTGCTGAGAACACCGGTTTCTAGTTGAGGTGAGATAGCATCTAATGATCTCACGCTCTAAGGCAGAGCTCCGGTGTGTCAGAATTTTACTGACTAAAACCACGCCACAGCTCAATCGGGATAGAGGCAGTTACCGTTTCGAAACTTAGTAATGTTTTTGGGGCCATGGGTCGACTTCTAACAGGGAAACTCGTGGTCCTAGAACGAAAAGGGTAACCGAAGTAACATAGACGTGGGCTTAGTCAGTAAAAGTCTGACACACAATCCCGCTCAGCCCTAACGCGCGAGAACGCATTAGATGACTTGCCATCTCAAGAAATAAACCCTTGGTTGGCTGGTAGAGAATGCCAGAGGCATTAAGTCCACCTTTGTACCTTTGTGTTGCATGAAGTTTAAAATAAATATAACTGGTGGCCGAGTGGTAACGGCCCCGACTTACGAGTTGTAGGTCGCAGGTTCAAACCTGGGTTTTACTATTAATTTCTTCACCACTGCTCTCAAAACGGTGAAGGAAAACATCGTAAGGAAACCGGCATGTCTTAGAACCAAAAATTGGAAAACATGCGACATTCACCAACTCGCACTGGGCCTGCGTGGTGAATTACAGCCTACCAAGTTAAATTACACTACCTCTCCTAGAGAGGAGGCCTGAGTCCCAGCAGTGGGAAAATTAAAATGCTGATTATGCTATCCTATAAGCATAATGTAAAGTAAGTCTTACACCACTTAAAAGCCTTCATTACTAAAAGATTAATTTACCAAGTCACAGATACGTGTTACATAGGTCATGAATTTGTATATTACGTTAACAATACAACAAATATTAATTATAGAACAATGGGGTAACACTCACGCAGACATCTCTCACATCTCAATACAATGCTTGTAATTAAACGATCTCAATATCAAATGATAAGTCAATTACAACTCAACTGGCTGCGTTGTTCTCTCTATGTTTTTCAATACACAAACTCAGAAAGTGACTCTTATTGCACTGGACTTAGATATATAATGGGCAATATTACGCATTAGTGCTATAATGTAGTTAAAACCTTTTTGTTCAATCTCTTTGTTCGCAAAACAAATGAGTACCAAAAAGTTTTACATTCAATAGTATAAATTAGATTTGGTCCATTTTAATTTGTACAAACGATTAATGTAATAAAAAAAAAAAAACAAATCTATACATATAATAAAATCGTAGGAAAGTCAAAACTGTACATTAAATATTTTTTTAAGAGAATACTTGGAGCGTGATCTACAATCGATATCGAAGTCAAAAATATAGTTTTTAGAATTTTTGTCTGTTTGTCTGTTTGTCTGTTTGTCTGTATGTATGTCCGGGCTAATCTCAAAAAGTACTGCACAGATTTACTTCAAATTTTGCATGAATATTACTAAGAGGTCGGGTCAACATATAGGCTACATATTATCACGCCATCACCTACGGGGGAGGAGCTGTGAATCTTTATTTTTCTTACGCATTCTGTGACAGCGTGTAATCTAACGACGCATATTTAAATGTTGTTTTTGAGTAAGCTATACTATTATCTAGCTTTACACTATAAAAACTACGCCATTTAAGTAACTTGGGCAGAGAAAAAGTTATTTTAATAAATATTAGTAGTATAAAGACAATTTTAAAACAGCGCCATCTATGAGATTTCATAAAAATCAAATCAAGTTACATGGCACTTTTTGGAAATTAATAATTTAAATTTGATCATGTTGGTGAGGTTAGTAGTTAGTTATTCTTAAAATTCATAGATGGCAATGTACATTTTCATCATAAAAGTTGTATCGCAATTCAAGTTTCAACAAAACCCTCGAAATCTTGAGCAGAGTTGAGGAAGACAATTTAATAAAAATGCTGTGTTAAGTATAACAGAAGAGTTATGTTCATTGATGATCATCAATTTCATGTTGTTAGTACAAAATAAATATTGACTGTTAATACTTTTGTTCGGTATTTATCTATGTGATTATTGCTTGGCAATTAATATATTTTCATGTCGTAGGTATGCCTAATTATAAACTTAACTCACTCGGAGACATTTATTTTATGTTAAAATAGTGTAAAGTCATAATAATTTTTCACCATATCAAAATGTTTCCTTTTCCAACAAAAGGAGCGATCAAGCGACGTTTGCTTTACAGACACTAACTCCGTGTTTACAGAGCTCTGATAAAGACGAGGTGACCAAAGTTTGGTCGCTACATCAGCACATCTGAAGCGGTTTGGCGGATACTGGCGTTCTCTATACATGACAGGCATCCTACCGTCATGCATGTAGACGTCCACCTAGAGAAGAAACGGCCAGCGCATATACTGTATTTTGATCCCGAAAACGTTGCTGAGCACTTGGAAAATCCGCGCCAACCAACTCTCTTGGCATTTTTCAGGCTCTGTAAAGTCGACCAGTTTGCGAGATCCCTTACGTATGACGAGGTGCTTTCATATTACACTTGCGACAAACAAAGGGTTGATTTTATTTAACCGACGTCAACGAGGAGGTGCTGTGGAAGGTTTTCCGGGAATTTTTAAGGACACCGCATTGGGTAGGGTTTATTCCGTGCATCCGAATAATGGCGAATGCTATTTTCTGCGGTTGTTACTTCACACTGTCCGAGGCCCAACGTCTTTCGCTTTTCTGAAGACATTTGATGGCGTGGAGTATTCCACTTACCGCGCAGCCTGCGTAGCACGTCACCTTCTCGACGGTGACCAAAATTGGGCTGACACCCTCGCGGCGAGCGTCACTGACAGTACCAGCCGCATGCGTCATCTGTTTGCCGTCATCTTGGTGCTTTGTGGAGTCGCGAACCCGGTAGCTTTGTGGGAGAAATATCGCCATCATCTGTCTGAAGATTTTCTACGAGCTTTGAAGCGTGCTACTGGAGATGTAGTCAAAGTAATTGATGAACGCGTGCTGAACACCTGTCTCAGTTCACTTCAAGATGTGGTCATTTCTGTCGGCGGCAATCCACTGACTAATTATGGGTTACCAGCTCCTCAATCATCACCGCATCAAGACCGTGGAAATCGGGAGTATAACGCCGAGACCAATTACGATCCGGGCGAAATTACCACCGTGACCACCATACAAAATTACCATGTCGCTTCTTCAGAGCAAAAACAAATTTACGACACCATCCTTGAAATCATTGAGCAAAACCAGATCTTCGTTGTGGTCATGAGTTCGTACGCTGCGCTTGACCATTAATATGAGAGCTCGGCTCGGTGGCAATGCACGTGCTCGAGAATTATCCGATGTCCTTCTAAGTCTTGGTGAAGGCACTCTACTAGAAGACAGAGGTGTACAGGTGATGCTTCCAGAGTCTCTCGGTAGAGTGGAATCCAGCTTAGAAGAACTCATTCGCTGTGTGTATGGGGACATCAGTCGTATACCGCACCAGCAGAATTCTTGGATGTGTGAGCGGGCCATTTTGACGCCCAAAAATGCTGCACCAATTAACGAATGCATTCTCTTGGAAACACTGTCGTCGTGCAAGATCCATTATCCCGTGGAATTTCTGAACTCCCTGTCAGCGAGTGGACTTCCAGCGCATACCATCAAGCTGAAGGTCGGTGTCCCGATTATGCTTCTTCGGAACCTATCTCCTCCAAAGTTGTGTAACGGGATTTGCCTTAAAGTTATCACGCTCCACAGACACACCATTGAAGCGGAAATTCTTTTGGGTTGTGGCGTCGGCGAGGCAGTATTTATACCACGCATTCCCCTCATACCTCATAACTTCCCGTTCCAATTCAAGCGCCTACAGTTCTCCGTGAGTATTTGTTTCGTGATGACCATCAATAAGTCGCAGGAGCAGAAACTGAGAGCAGTGGGTGTCGACCTCAGGACAAGTTGCTTCTCATACGGGTAACTGTGCGTTGCTTGCTTCCGCGTCACCAGTCCTGACTCTCTTTACATTTTGGCTCCTGGCAGCATAAATACTAATGCCGTTTATAGGGAAGTGTTGTAAAGTATTATGCCTTTGTATGTATTTTTACTCTTTTGTGTCCTGGAATGTATTCCTGCATTATTTTCTCTATTTCCTTCAGTCACATCTTATGACTGAACTCAGCAGAATTCCCATATAACTCTCTTCACTTGCTTCGCTTGCAAAAAAAACTTGTGTATGTTTGTTCGTCGAATACTCCCCCAAATGTGGACGGATTTTCAAAATTCTTTTTTTGTTCGAAAATAGATAGTTCTGAGGTGGTCCCATTATCACCAAATTAGGATCTGATGATGGGATCTTGGAGAAATCGAGGGCAACCTTCAAATTTTATAGGCTCACTTATTGATTTTCGCATATTTTATGAAGTATCTTGTGTATTTGCGTATGGTCGTCACCATCTCAGGTAGCTGGGCTGATGATGGAAGGTACAACTCCTTAACAGTAAGAAGTTACTCGAACAGGCAAGGACTGTTTTAGTAAATTGTTTTGATGTTTGATAGGGCATTTGCCACATTTGGTCTCATGATCATCAAGTCATGACCTGATGCTGCAGTCAGGATAGTCTGCAGAGTACCTAAGCCCTCGACAACAAACAGCAGATATATCGAGTTTAGGCTCATTGAAAACGGCTCGATGTGTGGATAAACGTACTGCTAATAAAGAACACCGAAGTACATAGAGACCTGATGCTGAAGCCAGGAGCATCAGGAAAAGTACAAACCTTGAAATTACAGCACCGTAGTCGTGTTTGGGCTCATTTTAAACAGGACTAAATTTTAAGTTCATTGCAATGTTGACATAAATCTGGCCTGATGCTACAGCCGGGATTATCAGCATCTAGTCTAGTGACTGATTGAAAGATTTACCTTTCGGCTTCATCATCAGATCAGTTCGATATATCCTTTCCCTCTCCAGCATCTAGTCTAATACCTGTTTGAAAGAAGAGGGGGAGAGGATATATCGAACTGATCTGATGATGAAGCCGAAAGGTAAATTAATGTAATCTAAACGTGTTTGGGATTATTAGAACCGTTATGAGATGCGCTCTGACTATAAGGTATTTAAGTTTGACTGAGGGGTACTTTTTAGTGGTGGTACCATAACTAAAAAGTGTAAAATAAAAAAAACTTTTTACAAAAAAAATATAACCGACTTCAATGATAAAAAACACTGAAAAGTATCAAATAACTTTAATTTTGGAAGTCGGTGTTAAATAACGAAGAGACTAAACTATTGTAGAAACACCGACTTCCAAAATTAAAGTTATTTGATACTTTTCAGTGTTTTTTATCATTGAAGTCGGTTATATTTTTTTTGTAAAAAGTTTTTTTTCTACTAGAGTTCATTGGCTGTATTAATTTAATAAAATCAAATACTACCAAATCATTAGAATTTGTTACATCCGTATTATATTGTAACTACGAAAGACATTATTGTAAAAGCTTTTTACGCAAGAAAACATAAACATAAGCAATATAATCAAAATACCTTAGCCTTCTCCTAGGGATAAATAGATAAAAAAAATTACTCGCGCTTATGAAAACAGTTTTTTACCGCCACATCACAAAAAAAATATCTAGTTTTACTGTTGTTTTCCCATCAGAATAACACATAGGTTGTATTTATAATAGAAGGAGATACTAATTCTTACTTAAAATTAGAGATAAAGATTTACATTATTCAAATTGTTCCGGCGCAGCTGCAAGCGCCTACTCATTCACTCACAAGTGCAAATAATTGCTGACATAATTTTGATAGGCGTTTACTAATTAATACCGCGCCGGTACCTTCAAACTGTATCCACATCATCTTACGTATTAAATTTTGTAATTGCGATTTTTGGGTGCTTTTTTCATTTATGGCACCCGCATGTTATCTAAAAACATAACATATTATAATACTTACCTAATATTAAAATCGTTTTGAATCGACACATTTGACTGAAATTTCAGAACTCACAATTTGACACTGAATTCGGTTTCTGTAGTCAAAAACCGCATAATTAACTCTAAATAATGATAAACAAATCAGCAAACAGTATAACCACGAAAGTATCACTTGACGGAGTTGAGCGCCGAATCATAAACCACTCAACGGTACGTCGATAACCGTAATATTGCTATGGAGATTCCGTCAGGCGTTCACGTTTATTATGCTGTGTTCGAGTCGAATTCAAATCAGAACCGATTATTCTTATATTCTTTCTGGTACAGTAGTTATGCGAGTACTGATATTCTTTTTTGCTCATTTCCTAGATGAATTCAGCTAAGCGTTAAATATTTTATCCTTAAATGAGGCAGCGATGCAGCGTCAGCAATGTACACTTAGTGAAAATGTAAGAACAATGTAACAGGAATCACTCAGTGCGGTACCTAGAGTGCCTAAACCAGGAAGAGGTGTCCACGCACCTAGCGCAGCCGCCAATTATATTGGTTTCCGAATACAACTTGATTCTGGCCTGCAAAATGCAATATCCTGACAAAAAAATAAATTTCGCCGGCTACCTTTGAACATCCCCCTTATGTACCGCATAGACATAATTAGCAGTAGGTTTTTTTTGACAGCAATAGGTTAGGTAAATGAGAAATGGGTATATAAGAAGAAGTGAAATAGTATAGTATATTTGAAAGTGGCGCCATTGATTGAAACGTTGAAAGGAAATCGTTTGTCTTAGGATATCTATGTTTGTCTTGATATGGTCATGTGAAGAACAGGTATAAAACGCATGTTACTAAAACAGTTCTAAGAATACATGTAGATAAATGGAGAGCCCCCTTTGGCCTCCCTTTGGCCAAACAAAAGATAGTTTGTGTGAGGGGTGATATCTAAAAGAAAAGGGAGTTAGTGATAGACCACATGACATGTACAATGGGATAAAGGCAGGAAGAAGAAGAGTAGGTTAGGTGAACAAAAGGCCTGAAATTGTCAAAGGTACTTGAAGTTCGTGAGGAACAAGTCGCCATTGCTTGTTAGTATTTTAACCCTTCAATTAGAGACACAATAGTAAGACAATAGATGCGCGGCCACCGGTGGTCGCTTGGGGATTCATGAATTAAAGACCATAAAGCTAGAACTACATTAGACCCACGTACACGTGGACCACGCCTGATTTGGACGTAGAACGATGCCGCGTGACGTGGATCTAGTGTAGCTCTACAAATCTAGTTGCCATATAAAATGTGGAGATCGACGTGCCCAGATCAGCGTGTGTGGCACACGTGTGCGCAGTGTAGGTCTACTTTAAGGCTTTTAATAGAAGCCAGTAAAGAAGACCAGTTTACTATTAGCTACTACTGTAACAAAACTTGGTAATTAGTTACAAACTAGGGAGTTTTCAGACACATTACTTCTAATGATCCTAGGTTAGGCCAAGTTTATCTTGACCCAGCCTGTAGGTCAAGCGAGACACATCAATCAGACAACATGGTCCCTCAGCCTGGTCTAAGTTGTCTTTTATAGTTGGTATCAGTGTTGGTTTTCTATCGATTACATTTCGGGGAGTGTGCCTTGGAATTGCACAATTCCACCAAGTCCGTTCCATCATCGAACCACTAGACGTATGTCGTTGCGCCATCGGTACATGGTGAACATCCCACCCAAACGTACAAAGCGTTTTGGGAACACATTTATTATGCGTACAGCTAAGGAGTGGAATTCCCTGCCGGAGTCTGTGTTTCCTGTTAGCTACAAAGAGTGAATAGGTTACTTCTAGGCAAGCGTGCTCCATTGTTGGCCACATTATCGCTTACTACCAGGTGAGATAGTGGTCAAACGCGAAACTGCCACGAAAAAATAATAAAGTTATTTATATTGTTGTGTTTAATAAATCAATGGCTCAACGATGCGAGCCTGTCAACAATTTAAAAAAAAAATTAAAAAAAAAGAAGTCGGTCTTCGAAACCCGACTTCCGAAAACGCAAAATATCAGTACCAAAAATAAAATGTTACTCAATGGTACTCGTACTTTTGTGAATTCAATTTTAAACGTTCCCTCAGTACCTAAATCACTTTTTCTCATTCTCAAAATGGCGGAAACGGGGTACCCCGTACGAGACGCGAATTTAAAGTCTTGTTTTACATTTCGTTGCCATTTTTAGGGTTCTACGGTTGACAATATGAAACCCTTATCAGCTTTCTTCATAGCTGGTATGCCATTTTAAAATGTCTCCCCGCCGATGTGACTTCAGTTAAAGGCAGAGGGAAAGATGTTTACAAAAAAATCGATCTTATTCCTTTAGGCCTACCGTCTACGGAGGCGCAGCTTAAAGATGGAACGTCTCCATTTTAAATGGCAACTAGACTTTTAGAGCTAAACTATCGCCTAGCTAAAAAATCGCCGCGCCGCGAGCAGCTCAAGTCCTGAACACGTGACCAGGCCGTTACACTAATTGGTCAACATGGCAATGTCGCCCACCATATTTTATTCAGCTTGTAGCGACATCTATGACGCCACATAAGAACTACGAAGAAAATACGAAATCTTGCATCGCGCAATCAAAGTTCTCTGCGCGATTTGTATATTATACGACAGCCCGAATTCAACTATCGGCCAGTCGCCCACCAGACTATAACACCCGTCTGGCCGGACGATCCTCCTTTTTAACGGAGGTTTGCGGGACTTTACTCTCTGTTCCGTTTACCTCCAAAAGCTCAATTTCGAACTTGTAGAGAACCCTGGACTACCCAAAGAAACTTATCGCACATTTGTGACGTTAACAATCTCATCAATTTCTCCGATGACATGGGAATGTAACTTGAATGTAAGGGAAATATCAAATAAATCAGTTTTATAGCGCGTAAGTTAGAAGTCATGGGACGGAATACATTACACGCCATGGCCGTGTTGTGAAGACTGACCGATTTACATTGAGTGGACGGGAGAATAATGAGGTGGTTCAATGAGCCTCTCTGAATATGTTTTGAATACGTTTAAAGGTGTTAATGTACATATAATTCATATTTACACCTACTTGACTACACTTCGCACATTGGTATGCGTTCCAAATAAGTATACGATCGATCGCCATGTTGTGACGTCACGTCATACCGTCAAATCGAAGAAATTGGGTACGGTGAACAAAACAAGAAATTTTTAAAATTTAATTTATTTGCGAATTGTGGACAAAAAAGGTTACTGACATTCCTGTTCTTCAATTATGCTCATCTCTGCGTCACTGTGTGAAGTGTCCTAACAATAAAAATAAGAAAGACAATACATAGTTTTTTTTTTAATAATTATGACTTAATAGTACATTGTTACACGAGCATTGTGCTTTTCATTACGAATACAAGAAGATAGACCTAGTTTTTTTTTTTTTAATAATTTGACAGCTGTTAGTTGAAAGTAAAACTCCCTAGGGATGAAAAGTCTGATACTTTTCAGCCCGCTCCTCAGGCAAGTTCAGACCTACTTTCAGAGTATGAGTAATGAAAAACAACATTTATAGCAAGTTTATTTAAACAATAACGTTTTTACTTCACCTAGATTTAACTAAGACTTAGCAAAACCAGCTTTTAATGAAAATATTTTTTTCATAGCAAGCTTTTATAGCTCGGTGTACCAATATACCCAGTTAATACTTGTCAAGACGAATTATACGAGCCCAAAGTCGATGGAGTTTTGTTGTTTAACTACGAAGTTCCTTTAGCCGCCTTCCAGTTCCATCATTAGATCAGCTCCATGTCATAATAATTTTGTATTGTCATCTGATTTACACGTGCATGCAAAATTTCAGCTCAATCGGTGACCGGGAAGTGGGTTAAATTTAATTTGCAAGTTTTGATTACAGACAAACATCGGGACAGGTGAAACTAAATAAAAGTTTGTAACTTCACCAATTTTACACCCACTATATCCACTATACTCTATTCGCGCTAGCATTAGACAGAAGTTAAAAAAGGTCGTTTAAGGGTAAACTTTGTAATAAAACTACAATATATTATATGTACCGCAGCGTTGGAAGGCCTCCAACAAGGTGGACTGATGACCTGGTGAAGGTTGCGGGAAACCGATGGATGCGAGACGCACAGGATCGTTCGTTGTGGCGACGCTTGGGGGAGGCCTATGTCCAACAGTGGACGTATATCGGCTGAAATAATGATGATGATGATGATGATATGTACCTATGCATATTGTGCTTTTTTATTATTGATAGGCTCGCGTACAGTTAAGATTGATACTGAATTTATTATAATCAACTTATATACCATCTTCTGAATTTATGAGGCTTTTAATAAAATAAATTATTTATTGCATATTTAGACTACTACTAAGTGTCCATGTTGAAAACGTAAAGAAGCAGGCGTTGTCAGTACCTGGAACGTTTTTCTTTAAACTAAATAATATTAGTTAATTCTATTTGTATGAATGTTAAATAATTATCTTGTTGCCTGGTATTATGTACAATTCATATGTTTTGTAAGGAGAAGACTTGTTGTTACCTACGCCATTTTTATTTAACGATGTCTTACCTTACAGAGAAGGCATTACCAGTATTTTTAAAGAATAATTTTTTCTACATTTTATATTTTTGACTCTCTGATCTCAGAAGAATAAACAGTCGGCCAAACTCGGAACAATAAATTCGTAGGCAGAGAGACTCCTATAATAGGTTATCGGAAACTTCCACCCTTTGAGGTATTAGCATACATAAGCTCGAAATCAAACACGACTGACTAATTAGGGTCGTCTACTTTGTGTCACATGTTAGCTGTTTAGCTGTTACCGTACGGCAGATAGTAATTTCTCAGAATTACGCGAATGTGTTGGAATGTACTTGTACCTGAATCAATACCAATAGCGTTTTCAAATAGATATACCAGGTATGCGTATAAAACCGTAGTGTACCGAGAAATGGTACAACACTAAAAGCTTGATACGTGGAAACTGCAACACTATCTTTAATGTTTGTGATAGAATGAGTCAATTTACTGTTTCTTAAAATTCAGACATGCTATTATTTTTATAGAATCTTGTTCCTTAGATGTCAAAATAATGAGTGTGTTTTGGCGTTACATAGAGAAAGGTTTCTCAACTGTGGTATATGAATCCTTAATAGATACCCGCTATTCTTAATAAGATTTTTGTAATGGAGTTGCAATTATTCGTACATTGTATTGTATGCTCGTTGTCAGGGTATTCAAGGTATATAGGTCATAGTGGTCATAAATATTACAGCCGCAGTCCATATTATTAGATATGCCAATACGTATTTGCCTAATAAATCAGGTAATGAACATCAATTTCCTCAAGTAGGTACATAACATTAATAGTACAAATTAATTACAGTTAATTGCAATCAACGGACCACTAGATACCAGGTCGCTGCTTCGAATGCACAGCACAATCTAGGTTGATGGTCATGTAGAGAGCTTTTCTAAGTACATACTTATGTATTAATTTATTTATTTTTTAATACTTTGTGTAACCATCTATTTTAGTACTGAGTACTTTATTTCTATATACTTTCATATTTGCATCAAGTGCAACCCCATTTTGACTCCAGACTCTTTACATTCCAGGTTGCCTGAAAAAAAATATCGCAGAATGCGAAAACATCGCCAACTGTATAATTTTTTTATTACTTTAAGGTTTCCATTATTGTCAGTGCACAATACTTAATCTACATCATAAGATCAGAATATCTTGACTAAGACTTGTTTTGTCCTAGTCAGAGTAATTGTATCTTCGACCTCAGTCTTACATGATGATCCAGCCACTTCTTCCAACCTTTCACCAGCCCGAACGTATTCTTGTCAGTACCTATACATCCTGATCATCTCCTTCGTTGCCTATCGCTATTCTGTCTCGCTGTGTTTTTTGTTAGTAAAACTTTCATCCAGTTTTTTTTTACAGAGAGCAGTGGTGGCCAAGTGGTAATGGCCCCAACTTACTTGTTGTAAGTCGCGGTTCGTACCCAGCCAGGCGCATTACTTTGTATAATTTTTTTCATCGCCACTGTTCTCAAAACGGTGAAGAGAACCAAAAATTCGAAGACATGTGACATCGACCAAGCCGCGCTGGGCCAGCGTGGTGGATTAAGGCCAATTCCCTCTCCTAGAGAGGAGGCCTGAGTTCCAGCAGTGGGAACATTAAAAAAAGGCCGACTATGACTATGATAGTTTTTTTTTCAGCTCGTTATCTTCCTAAAGCCAGTTAAGTGTTGATTAGGACTCTTTGCCCACATAAATTAAATACCACCAACCATATCTTACGATTCTTACGTTGGTGAAATAGTGGGATATTTAGTTTATTCCAAAAATACAGCAATTTAATTTTTATTTATCAGCATGTATCCTTTACTGAAGTGACAAAGCATGAACACTTTGAGAATCGGTTTTCAGTGTAATTTTCAAATGAGTCCTTCCGCTTTGGATTGAGCGAAAGTGTTCCTTCAGTTAAAGGGCAACTGTGCGTTCCAGGGTCACGATAACTCTTTCAATCAATCCCATAACCCTGGCAAGTTCCGAGAACATTACGGCGTTATCAACATTAAGCTGTCAGTCTAAATTATCCTAATCTGAGATGGTTAGTTGCTCTGTTTCCGCGGCGAATAAAAGGCCTCCATAAAGGTCAGTTCTAGGTCCTCCTGCCTTTCTGCACTTCACCGGTATAAATAATAACGAGAATGACCGATGAAAGGGATATGTCAAACAATCGACAAGAAATGGCTGTACATTCTACAGTTACAAGTTTAATCTACCGTTTCTCGAACAAAATGTATCAGAAGATTATGGTGTGATGTGGTTATTGTACATTCAACTAATTACAGTAGTTTACGCATACTTGAGGAATGGTTACATTAATTATGACATATTTTCGATCGAAAAATTTAGTGAATTAAATGGCTTATTTTTAGTAATAACTGTATATTTAAGTTGCCGTAAAAACACCAAATAGAGATAAATTTTGATCCAATGAAAAAAAAATTGCTCTTGTATGCAATAATTATATGAAAAAGGCCTGAAACTTGCCTAAACTTATACTACGTGCACTGATACATATGTATAAGTATACATTCTTTTTACCGAATACTAGTTCAAGATTCTGACGTCCTATATTATCTAGATGATATCTAGAAAATCAGGAAGATTATTACTTTTCTTATTTTTCTACACAAAGACTTCTTGTAACCATTTTAGAGACGACATTAAAATCTCAAAACATATTTTATTCAATCTGAGTACAAAGAGCTTATCTTACTATTAAAAGCCTGAAAACTATTATAAAAAATATTTTATTCAAATTGAAACACAAATAAATCACAATCACAATAAAATAATTATCCTCTACATTTCAATTACTTTACAACTAGTTGATTGGTAACAATCACAAAACACTTCGATCAGAATATCTTACCATTTTTTTTTTTCGTATATTTATTCCAAGTTTAAGGAACGAATAGGTATACATATATTTTTTCTTTGTTATAAACTAGTGCTCGACTACGGTCCCGTCCCGCCTGATGGTAAGCAGTGATGCAATCTCTGATGGTTAGGCGCACTAGTTTATTAAAAGCCTATTCACTCTAGCCTTGAAAACACCCGAATTATAATCGGACGGGAAGACCGCAGCAGGCAAATTATTCCAGTCCTTCGACGTACGCAGTATAAACAACGAGGCGAAACGCTTAGTCCGGACCGTAGAGGTTTCAACAACGTATGGGTGGATATTTGCCGTACGACAGGTTGTCCGATGGTAGAATTGAGATGGGGGAATCAAGTCATGCAATTCCTGCGCACACTCTCCAAAATGCATCCTGTAAAACACCGAAAGACTGGCTACCCTACGCCTGTGCTCAAGGCTTTGAAGATTGGACTTAACCATATCTGGATCACCAATCAGCCTTTTCGCACGCCTTTCCACCGAGTCCAAAGCTGCCAGTATATTACAAATGATGATGATGATGATGATGATGATGAACTAGGGCAGCAACATTATAAAAATCAAACGCTACCCACTTTACATTGTGTTTCGTGTTATTGATACTATTCATAATGCTCTTTACAAAGGAATTATTACTGAGCACGCCATAACTATGGCGATTGAGGAGTGGCTGGAAAGACGTCACGGCGTCCTCACCTTCTGCATGACGCAGGTCTTTTACAGTACGGAAGAAACGCTCGAGTGTCACCATAGCGTGGACCGCCCGGAGGACATGATGTAACATACAGTAGAGGCACACCTTTACTGTATGTTACACCGTGTCCTCCGGGCACCGCCATGTTACTGTAGCCATGTTCTAGTGGGGGCAATAGGCGGCAACGATCTCTTGCACCAGGCCATGGTGCGGAGTGAGGAGGAATGTGAAGCGGTCGCCTCCTTCTACGAAGCAGTAATGTCAGCAGAGGAGGCGGCCGCACGTACGAGAGAATGGCCCTCACGCCCCAGCCGCCTGGATCCAGACCACGATTTCCAGCAACAGTAGGCGTGGGCTTGCGGACCGCGAGCAATGAGTAGCTCGCCGTGCGGCCATCCAGTAACCGTCCGAAACGAGCCCGAGTCGTCGACGGTGCGTAGTGTTGTCACACCTTAAAAGGAGATGTCAGCAAAACCGTAGGGGCCCAGCAGGGTCGAGGCCTACTAGGGCCTTGGGTTGTGTGTAAGTGTAACCCTGGGCCCTAAAAGACTGACACGCCCTCCCGATCCGCGCTAGAGCGGGAGAAGTCATTGGATGATTTTCCACCTAATAAATAGGAATTATTACAGAATTTATAATAATTAGGATGTCTACTTTTCATTTACTCATTTTCATGTTTTTCTATTACAAGGAATTAAAACCGTTTCGATTATTATTTGATGCGGTAGTTAATATTTTATCGATTCTTGAATGAGGGCGACCAAGTTTGGAAAGTTTCAGACGCACTCTATTAAAACTCTTACTTTATTCAATCAAACTAATAAGTTCGAGTACGTCTTGCCCGAATACGACTTCATGCCAAAATCAATTTAGTCATGGACTGTGACGTCATATTCTGGGCCATTCTTCACGGGTTTTAATAGAATGTCAGTTGAAGTTCAGAAAAAAAGTTGCAAAACGTAAATTCGATTCGCAGTTTTTATGTGATTTAGGGTTGTGCCAAAAATCACAATCAATCACATAGCTCTTACTCAATACTTAACTTAATATTCCAGGTTTCATCTATGTCAAGTAAATGGTTTTGGACTATTGATTTGCTGATGTAACACGACTACTCTTACAGCACCTTCGGTTATTATTATTACGCTTTTAGCGCACAAAGTAGTGACGTAAAAGCCCATAAATATTTAACTGTCTTAATCGGACGATATCTTAATCTGCCAGTAGAAATATGTAGTAGGGTAGTAGGGCAATCCTGGCGAAGCCAGAAAACTGGAGGATAGTTGCTTCCTTCGGACGAACAGCGAGCGAGAACGTGAAAGGGTCGATTCCACTCGAAGAAAAAGTACACCACCTTGATGCCCAACATGCCAAACCCCGCTTGCATCATCATGCAGCTGAGACTTTGGGACCACAGGCGTTCAGAGTCTGGACCCTGCTCCTGCTCACCCATCGAGTGATTCCAGGGAAGTCGGTGGCACAGTGATCATGTGCTTGCACTGTGAGGCTCAGGGAGACAGTTATACAGTCTCCTCAGGGATCTACCGTAACAGGCATTGCACAGAGGGGCTTCCGGAATGGTCTTTGGAGAGGAAACGAGACCGCTTCTATGTGTTGATGGTGATCACCAGGGTGGTTTTAGTGAGGTTGAATTCCCACGCTTCCCGGATTTCTTCTCAAAGTCCTGACGCCTTTTAAAGGTTTCCCCTCGAAAATAAAAGAAGGTAAGTATAGTACTATTCTATTCTATTCTTTATAAATGGCAGGTAAAGCCGATGTCGACTATTCTGTCAATGTGAAAGTATAGTTTAACCACTGCACAAATGTACTTACATCAAATTAAACTATAATTTTACACAAAAACTCACAAACGGGACATCTTGTTTTATTTTACACAAATTAAATCATACAATAATTTGCTGCATAACTTTAATTTGGTTGAATTTGGAAAAATCAATCACCATCAGGCCATTAATAATTTTAATAAGACATACGAAAAGCTAAAACAAAAAAAAAACTTTTAGTAAGTAGGTATTTTGGGTACTTAAATTTAAAGCTCTTTAGGTAAATAACTATCTATAGGCTAGAATATAAGCTCTAGCTAAATCTTCGTTACTTTCTTGAATAGATAAATACTCTATATTGTGCACCAAAAATAAAATTATGATAGGAAGTTAAAATTCACAAGGGGCGGTCTAATCGCCAAAACCAATTTTTTATAGCTAACCTTTGGATGGTTTTTACAGAGAAAGAGAAAATGGAGGAGAGGTTTTAATAGTTGCCGATTTTCAAGAAAATAACGATTAACGAAAACAAAGATTCACTGTCATGATTCAGGATTGATCCTTTAAAATGAATTATCAATAGATCTCTTTTCGGAATAATCTGCTTAAATTACACATATTATTTATTATTTTCTTTTTTTTTCAAGTAGTACGGCAACTTAACGTACAGTACCATCTGCCATTCAACTTCATTATTGTACGAAAGATCACTGTTAATTCTTAATTTATGAAAAAACACCTCGGCAAAAAACCGGTCACGCAGGTAACTGTCCCCTCCCTAGCGCACGGTATGAAGTTGATAACACTTTCTGTGCGCCCTGTGCAAGGCGAATTACGCAAACTTCAAGTCAAACATGGCGCGCAGCGGCTTATGCGCTCGCAGTTCGTGACTTGAACAAAAACAAACCATTTATTGACGCACAAAACAGAGTTTTAACACGCACTCATTCCGTAATTTAACAACAAAACCCAAAACAAACGTACTAACAGTGAATTATAACGTTACAACAACTCGCCAAGTAAAGTTTTTCGACTTTTGTTTATAGTAATCGCCGCGCCAACCTGGCCGAGTTACGGAGCGCAACAGTTTGTTAGTCGTTTACACGCGCGTCGCCTCCTTCGATTTAGTTAGGTTATACTTGTATGTCAGTCGTGCAGTTCAAGACAGCGTGTTACGTCGCGTCGCTGCCTCGCGCGCTGTTATCGTCGAAAACTTTTTATCTTGAGTCAAATATCGTCGATAAATAGTGTAAAATCGATCCGAATAACGAATTTTAATCGAAAAAAGTGATGTTCTAAGTGTTTGAGTGATTTATTGTGGTAGTTTTAGTGTAATAACGAGTGCATTCTTCGGTGATTCATCTCGTGACAAGAAATTGTGTACCTACAGTGTCGGTTTCTGGATGTATTGGTAAAATTATGTGTGGCGAGTACGAGTGAACTTAGTTTTTTCTTCGAAAAGATATGCAGAGGAATTTCATTTGAGGGCGATAAAAAGGTAAGTCACTTTTTTAATACGACCGCGGTTATGAATAACTAAGCTGAATAAGTAATCTTTTGTTCTATATTTTATTGTTTGCCGTCAGAAATGTGTATTGTTTGGCCATTTACAAATTATGTTTCTTTAAGATAAGAGAGATAAAACGCCTTTGTTTATTAATATTCGTTGGTACCAACCAAATGACTAAAATTTCTTGGAATGGCAACAGGCTGCAGACAGTAACAAAAAAGTAAATTAGGGTGAAATCACCAGGAGTCGTCCATGATTGGTCTATAAAAAATTTAATTAAAAACCGTGAGTGAGATTTAGCTAAAAATGTAAATAAGGCACATAAAAATTAGACGTCTAATTAGGTACGGCAATAATTAAATATTTAATTTAAGTATCGGAAAAATCTAAATACTACGAATAAAGAGTCGTAACTTATTTAAAAAAAACTCCGTTTATTCTTTCGAAACAGGTTTTAGTGTACAGGCAGGCAGAATAACTTGTTTCCTATGCTTGATTCATACGGGTATTATGGCGCCGGATGACGGGCAGCTGATGACTGGAAATACTAGAAGGCCGTATTATTATTATTGTTACTCGAATATGAATCAGAATCGGATAGACAATAAAACTAATAGGTAGGTATTTAAAAAAAATATGTCCAGTTCATTCATGATGAGTTTAGGTAATGGAGCTCGCTGATAGATTTAAACGAATTTCGTCCTATTTTATAATTTCTTCTGAAACATAGGGTAGGTTACCTAGATTATACAGTTGGCTGCGGAAATGTTCAAGTGTTACCCTGGAACGTATACGGCAATTAAATAGAATAGAATAGCATTTATTCGGCGCAAGCAACACAATATACCACAACATAAAATAAAAATATTAAAAAAAGAGTACAGAAATACCTACAATACAGTTGCATTGAATGTGCCCCAACCGAAAGGGTTACCAACTCAGCAATTGCTGGGCGTCAAACACCCAGCGCTGATTTTCAGCTGGCACCCCGCAGTGACGCACGGATGAATAAAGGAACACATGTGCGTTTTAGTCAGTAAAAGTCTGTCAGTGCGGGATAAGTTACTACACGATTTCCCACCAAAAAAATATCTTTTTGCTTACCTACTTCTTTATTTGGACTCATATCAATGGTTATCCTTCCCCCTTTTTAGATATAAATTATCATCTTCCACCACCTGATATTAGTTGTACTATTTAATATTACTCGTATCTTAGTTAAATAAATAATTAATTGCTATAATTAACAGGTGTGTACAAAGAAAATACCAAGTACCTAGGAAGGTAAATTAGTCAGCAAGTCCTAATTGTCACACGCCTACAGTACGTATAAAATATATTTTAATTATGTTGGAATAAGTTCTGAGGGTTGAGAAAAAGCGTAGGTGTATACCTGAGCTAACAGACTCACTCGGAAAACCTTTAATTGACTAACGCAGGTAACCTCTTTGTCCTACCATTTTTTTAGGAGCGAAATTCATCAAAAGACAGCTCCCACTCTGCCTTGCGTTCAAAAATAACCAGAGTAATGTAGAGTTACAACCCATAGTCGTTGTTTTATAACTCGAGTAGCTACCCTAGAGTTAACCCAACTAACTCTAACTCTGAGCAGGAGGGTAGGTTGGAGTAAGTGGCCAAATGCTTGACATTGACTATTTCATACATACAAAGTAACTATTTCGAATAATATCGCAGCTCTTAAACCTCTTTGTGGTACTGAGGTTCCTAACCTATACCTACCTACTTAACTGTGTTTCACTTGGAGAACCTTTAATGCTACCATTTTTAGGAGCGAAATTCATCAAATGAGAGCTCTCACTCTGGGTGGAGCAAGAGTGTCTCAGACTTTTACTGATTTAAAACTCACCTGTGTTTTTTCAGTGGCTCTTTTGTGAAGGCTATAGTAATTCTTTCGAATAATCCAGTGGCTTTGAAACCTCTTTGTAGTGTGATTTTTTGAGAAAGAAGAAAAAAAAATCTTATTCATGTGGCCTAGTTTTCGTACATTATATATTTTGTGTCGTAAGCCACTGGCCGCAAATGAGATACATTTAGTGATCGGAAAAAAATAATATGCAAATAAAAATATTAAATTGAAAAAAAAAGTAGGCCAGATGAATGAGACACTCTCTCGGTGTCAAAGAATCACCCTCGGTATAGGTTCCTAACCTACCAACTTACAACTAAGCAAGCAGGTCAATAACCCGAGCCAATCGTCGCTACACTCGCGGCGGATTAGAAGTTAGACCAAATGGCCTTGGCTAACTTATTATCATTTGTTGCTGTTTCAAGGTCTTATGGCCGAAAATAGCCATCGTAGATTGCAATACTGACACTCCGTCACCTGTTTTGTCCAAGATTCGTTTTTTTTAGGTATTTTTATGTTTGTTTTGGTGTACTCTGCCTCATAGGCGACCATAACACGGTCATGCAAGCGTCAATCAATTCCATCAATCAGTACTAAAAAACGTCGCCGGAGTCTGTGTTCCCTGATAGCTACAACCCGGTAATCTTTAAGTCGAGAGTGAATAGGTTTCTTCTAGGTAAGCGCGTTCCATCGTCGACCGCATCGTCGCTTTCCATCAGGTGAGATAGCGGTCAAGCGCAAACCTATAAAAAAAAATATTATCGCATTAGACGGTAGGTTTTTCGTCAATCAAAACTTTGACTGTCGCCAAACTTCAGCAAAAACCCTACTGAGTAATGCCCGCCATAAATTGTTGCCATATATGAATGTTGCATATGTTGTTATACTTTATATTAATAAACAAAAACTAATTTCGTTGCTCGTTTAGCAAGACTTTTTAAGACTAAAAAAAACACAAAACATCTTTCAAAATGAGGCTCCAAAACAATATTTGAATTTCTTAGTTTGTAAAATCTCAAATCAAATTTTTCGCAAGAGACATCAACTTTTAACTTACCGTTTTTTTAAAGTGTAAAATCAATAAATGTCTTCTCTCGTACTGAGTGGATCGAAAGGGCGTGTCAGACTTTTACTGACCAAAACGCGAGTTGTCAGCACCCGTAGGGGCCCACCTGGGTCGAAGCCTACTGGGGCCAGGGTCTGTTTCCGAAAGAAAGGCTCGGCCCCTGTATGAAAAGCAAGAAGAACGGTGTGGATTTTGTAGTCAGTAAGAGTCTGACACTATCTCCTGCTCCGCCCAAGGGCGTCGGATGTCATTTGGATGATTTTTACTCACCGAAAAAAATAAAAACTGTGTCCTTCAATAATTTTCCTTTGCGGTCAAGGACGACGTTAGCTTCTTCAAACGTTCCTGCAGCCTAACTGTTAACTTGCTTTTAAGTTTCAAAATCACCCTTCGTCATCCCAGACGTTATTCAAAACTACCTTGCATTGTTAGCCTTTCTTCTGTCTCACAATCTAAATACCTGACTACACTCATCTAAGTAGACTAGGTAGATAATAGTTGCTCGCATAGACCTCGGAATCGAATAGAGACGGCATCGCATCGCCAATACATTTCGGCGCGATGTATAAGAACATTTTCGCGTCGTAACCTGTCGCTTTTCAATTTCTTATAATAAACAATGATGATATGTTTCTAAGAAAGACGTTGTTATGGCACGTGGTAATATTACAACGGCTTCGCAAGCTCATCTTCAATGTTATTTTGTTTGTTGTTCGTACAAGGTCGGTCCATGTATGAATTATCACGCCATTACACATCGAGATCTCTTCGGATCATAGGAGAAAAGCAGTGCTTCCCGAGCTGATATCACGCGATATATTTAACAATTAAACTGAACTGTTAAAAGGGATGGAGCTATGTAGGGTGTACAGCTCCATTCCTTTTTCGCGCTCGCATGCCTGATATTTTAAAACGTCCCCTAGTCGTTGGTCTCGGCTGTCATTTGTAGATCTTTGACAGTTGTTAAAGATAGTCAGAGGCCTGAAAGTCTGTCACGAACTCACAAGTCTTGTAAAGGTCAAGAGATCTGCAAAGGCAAAGCACATGGGCACTTGTAAAACGTCAAGCTAGTGCACGGTTCCAATTGGTCGTTTACCTGTCACTGGGTTGTAGAGGTTAGACCGACAGTCACGTCATGTAAAATACTGGTATGTAGCAGTCTGTTGGCAAGACTGGCAGCCGAACTCAAAATAGGTGATTATAATACTATAAGGCTAGACAAATTAGCATAATGACTCATGACACGATTTTTTTAATCTGTAGGCTCGCGTTTGTTCACTATCACTCCTAATGGTAAGCGATGATGTGGTCGACGATGAAGCACGCTTGCCTAGAAGTAACCTATTCACTATTGATTTAAAAACCCCCTTGTACTATGGATAGCGCTAAAATTCCGTTTTTGGCGGTTGCCACTGAGTCGTCGCATTACTCTATGGTTCTTGGCTGTTGGCACTATCGCATATCTAGGCAAGATCTCAGCTTAGCAAAGACTTTATGAACTATTTGCTTCACTGGTATGGCTATGAATACAGGGTGTTGTGAGTTCAGCAGGGTAAAATGAGATGGTTATTATTACAATGAGAATATTTGTATAAACACTTAATTTTCAATGGGAAGTTCCTTAGAAACTTGGCTGTTGTGCTAGTCTTAGTTAAATAATAATAATCCACAACTATCACACAACGCCGTCTAGACCCAAGCTAAGCAGAGCTTGTGTTATGAGTACTAGACAACTGATAAACATACTTATATATTTCTAAATACGTACAATATGTTATAGATAAATTACACCCAGACACAGAACAAATGATCATGCTCATCACATAAACATTCGTCCTGGGTGGGAATCGAACCCATGACCTCCGGCACAGCAGTCAGGGCCACTAACCACTAGACCAACAAGCCAGTCAAAGCCATCAATATCCTGAAGGTTGGGTAGTAGTAATATTGGGGTTTCTCTAGTTTTTTTTTACCTTGGTAAATCATACAATGACATCTCCCGCCCTGGGGCGGGACGTGTGGAGACTTACTAACTAAAACCCACTCTTGTTCCTTCTTTGCCTTCGTACCAGTGACACAGGGTTGGCGATTCATAATAGTAAACTAGCGGCCCTTCCCGGCTTCGCACGGGCAATAAATATAACCTATGTTACTCAGAGTGAATATAGCTTTCCAATGGTGAGAGAATTTTTGAAATCGCACAGCAGTTTTTGAGTTTATTCATTATAAATATACACACAAAAATAAAATTTTTCCCTCTTTATAATATTAGTGTAGATAGAGGATGGATGTAGGGGGAGAGGGAGGCCAAAGAAAAGATGAATGGATTGTGTGAGAAGTGATATGAAAGAAAAGGGAGTTAGTGATAGCGTGACGAGTGACAGGACAGAATGGAAGAAGAAAACGTGTTGCGCCGACCACAAATAAAACGGGACAAGGGCAGGAAGATATATAATATAAGTGTAGATACCTGTACCTTAATAAATGCTTGTAATTATGTGTAGTCCCGAATAAACACAATTCGGGGTTTTCACAAACAAATACCATTAATAGTACTACCTAATTACTCTCGGAGCCGGATCGGAACGAAATTCCGTGTCGTTCACTCTCCATGACACAGTCAGCAGTTACTATGGTAAGCGGTCATTGAACTGCACCAAACGTCAATCTGTGCTGATGTCGAATTGATTCAAGTTATGATTTACTTCCATTTCGACGTCCCCAGCAAATAATATGGTATCTTGAAGTGAAGTGAAGTGTCTAATTTTACAAGACCAATGTTTTTAAAATATATGTTTTTTTTGCGACATAAACGGCCGTATCTTTTTTATTCGTTAAAATCAATCTTCTTAGATTTTGATTTTTTCACAGCTTGAAGGGACCGCAGACTTGAGTATATGGTTTTAAATACAACTCGATACCTCCACGCGTTCTCAAGACAAAGGGTTTTGACAGACAGACAGACGGATGGACGGACAACAAAGTGATCCTATAAAGGTTTTTCCTTTTGAGGTACGGAACCCAAAAAAATAGTGGTTTTAACATCCCAAGCGGGATGCATGATCCCGTCAGATGTAGGTAGTGTAGGTACTTGTAAAACTCACAACATAATCATCTGAAGTTTATCCCCAAAGGGGTGGACAACACTGTTAATGTACCTACTACCTACACCCTCATTATACCAGTTATTTTTAGTTCTATAAACTAAAGCCAAACTGGGTCGCTCGTGCTACTGGGAAATCTTGAAGGATAAATCCTAGGGATGCGAAATCGTTCAAAAGAGTTACCTCAGTCCTGGAAAGCAAAGAGCTCTTGAAAGAACATACGTATGTAGGTTTTAGTAAGTAAAAGTCTGACACTCTCTCTCGCTCCACTCAGAGCGGGAGAAGTGTATTTGAAATTATAATGATAAACGATATTCATTTATTTTACAAAAAAGTTTAAAAAAAATTTTTTACACGTATTTTTTTTTTTCAGTCAGTTTAAACTAGATGAGGCCTAGCGAACTCAGGGGTCAAAGGCTCTTTTAAAGTCCATACAGTAAACATGTAATGACTAATGGTCAAATCATATGAGAACCATGCAGATTAGTGTCTCAGATGGTCTTTTGAAGAAAGAACTGTACAGATTTGAGTGAATTTGTCCAGTCAGTTCAAGGATTTGTGAGAATAAATAAAACATCACGCTACGTTACTCTGTGTTTCATCACCACTGCTCTCAAAACGGTGAAGGAAAACATCGTGAGGAAACCAGCATGTCCTAGAACCAAAAATTCGAAGACGTGACATCCACCAACCCGCACTTTGCCAGCGTGGTGGATTACGGCCAATTCTCTCTGCTAAAGAGGAGGCCTGAGTCCCAGCAGTGGGAACATTATAAGGCTGATTACGCTACGACCTACGAGAGCAACCCTCGTGGGGGCGATCGGCGGCGGAGTCCTCTCGCGCCGGGCCCTGGTCGAGGCCATGGTCCGGAGCGAGGAGGAATGGCAGGCGGTCGCCTCCTTCTGCGAAGCAGTAATGCTTGCAAAGGAGGAGGCCGACCGCATCAGGCAACGGCGCCCTCGCCGCCGTCGCCGGGATTCCGATCCCGATTTCCGGCCACCGTAGACGCGGGCTCGCGGACGGCGAGCCATGGGTAGCTCGCTGTCCGATCGTCCGGTAATGGACCGAGTCCAAGACGTCGACGGCGCGCACTGTTCCCGCGCGCCTCAAGGAGTTGTCAGCAACAGGAGGGGCCCAGCTGGGTCGAAGCCTACCGGGGACAGGGTTGTCCGAAAGGGAGCTCGCGCCCCAGTATGAAGGCTAGAAGGAACAGCGCGGGGTTTTTAGTCAGTAAGAGTCTGACACTATCTCCCGCTCCACCCAAGAGCGGGATTCGTCAAAGATGATTTTCCCCGTCGACAAAAAAAAAAACCTACGAGAGCAAAGCAGTAACTAAAAACGTGAGTGAAACCGCAGGGGATTGCTAGTAAAAAATGTAGCTCAAAATTACTACAAAGACTCATTAGTACAACACTTTTTTGCGTAGCCTTTTTTTCTGTTGATGTACGTAAATATAATGTTACCATTAGCAGCTTGAAAAGTAACACTAGCTAGAACAAATAGCCACTATTATATTAATATTAGGTGGCTAAATTAATTCTGATGATGACTAATTAGTCTCATATCTAATTTTGTACTGTATATTATTTATTCAACCGATTTATGAACACTATATTAGTGCCAAGAGAGGCCAAAGAAAAATTGGATGAATTGTGTGAAGAGTGATATGAAAGAAAAGGAAGTTAGTGATAGCATGATGGGTGACAGGATAGAATAGAAGCAAAAAAACGTGTTGCGCCTAGAGATGTGCCGCTGCCGGCAATATTGCCGTGAAGTTGGAATATTGCCGGGAAAATTGCCCGATGTATGAATATTGGTGGCAATATTGCCAGCAATATTCTCATATTGCCGGCAACGGCACATCTCGCGTCGACCCCAAATAACACGGGACAAGGGCAGGAAGATACACGCACAAAACGTTTTGGAAACATTCATTGTGCGTGCAGCTAAAGAATGGAATTCCTTGCCGGAGTCTGTGTTTCCTGATAGCTACAACACGGGAATCTTTAAGTCGAGAGTGAATAGGTTTCTTCTAGGTAAGCGCGTTCCATCGTCGACCGCATTGTCGCTTTCCATCAGGTGAGATAGCGGTCAAGCGTAAACCTATCAATAATAAAAAAAAAACAAAAAAGATGATGATGATAAGTGCCAAGTTGAAATATACTGCACCACAATATCGTCGAATACATCTTGTTTTTATGGTTCCGTACCCTAAGGGTAAAAACGGGACCCTATTACTAAGATTTCGCTGTCTGTCCGTCTGTCTGTCACCAGGCTGTATCACAGCCTAGACAGACTGAAATTTATACAAATTATACGTTATCTGTTGGCGCTATAAAAACAAAATAAAATAAACATTTACTTAAAGGGGCTCTTATCAACGTGACAGCGTGACCCATAAATATGTATGTAACATATTTATAGGTCATCGTTAAAAAGCCTAAAGTTGCCACAACATAGGGACAAATCAGGCTCTTTCCTTTCTAAGTATTAGAAGAATCCTCTGCCTACATATTACAGTACGCCCGACGGATCTTGGCGAGCCTGAACATAGGCTCTGCACATCTCTCTCTTACGTCGTATACCATGAACAACACCTATGTTCAGACTCGCCAAGATCCGTCGAGCGTACTGTACTATGGCAACTGCATAAAAACAGCTCAACGGTTAATATACACGCGTCCTGACTACACAATCTAGTCGGAGTGCTCTTGAAACTGTCTATTAAGCCACCTATCTTACACAAAATTAGATTTTTTCCACACAATACGATCCAGACTCGAAGGGCGTAGTAAATGGTAAATACAGAAGTTTCACTCCTGACAACGCGATTTGAAATTAAAAAGTTTAAAGCAACTATATCCGTAGGCTAGAGGAAATAAGTGGTATTAGGAAGTAGGTATTATGCTATTGTTTTTTAGTTAGGGATCATCTTTACAGGGTTATCTGTAAAACATTAACAATGATAAACAACAACTTTTGTTTTATGACTTTTAAAACATTTATAATATTTTACTTTATCTTATAATAAGTCTATTTTAAGTTACTGTGTCTACTGTCTATTTACTATCTGTTATTTAACTCTCCTGTAGCAGTACTGCTGGAAGAAATTACTTTTGAAATATTCAACACCTTTGTGCACTTCTACTGTATTTCTAATGTTTAAGTGTTTGTAAGTATCATGACACTTCCGCTAGACCACCGCTAAGTTCATTTTTGTTTGCCCTTGAAACGGAAACTTCAGAGGCTTTGGTTTCCTGCTAAGCTGAAGGATTCAAGCAAAATATTTTTATAGTGAGAAATGATTGCTATACTTAGTACCTACATACTAAAAACTTCTAAATAAAAAGTTCTACTAAAAACTTCTAAATAAAAAGTAGTAGAAAGATTACGTAAACCTTCTGGTTTACGTTTACTATGTTACCCTAAGGACGCCGCCCCTGCTACCTTACATCCACTAGTTGGAGATACATACAACTACATAGTATACATAGGTAATTATGTGCCTCGTACTTGTGTTAGAGAATAAACTTGGAAGCTACTTGTAGAAGAAACGTGCATCTAATTTTGTAAGATATTCAAAGCTTCTCTGAAAAGCTGAGCAGCCATCTTGTGACTTTTGTAAAGTTTTAAAAATGTATTTTTATCTATAAGTACTATTAACCCTTTATATCCCACTGCTGGGCAAGGACGGCTCTCCTTTTCCGCACATATCTGCTTTGTGAAAAAATTTTCTTTACCAGAACTGCAAGGTACTTCCAGAACATGAAGTACTTTTCCAAACATATTTAAAACTAGTTTCTGCCAGCGGTTTCACCCGCCTAAAAATAGATGATATACATATGCCTGTGTCACTCAGTAATAAAGTAGCATTTTACTGATGAAAGTTTTTTTTTAATAGGTCTCGTATTGTTTGAATTAATTTATTAAAATCAAAAATCATACCTTTTAAGCAAATCAGTTTTATCATCACATTAAGATAACAAAAACGAAAGTTTGTTTGTATGTGTGGGTATGTTTCTTACTCCTGCACGCTCAAACGGCTGAACGAACTCGGATAGAATTTACCACATGGGTAGACCTGGATGACATGGTCTGCCATGAAATTATGTACCCTTGGGATGATTATCTACTTTTCGCGCTAGTTTGAAATATTTGTTTCTAAATAAAGAGACTCTCTCTTTTAACTACTATAACAAGACTGGGATAGATATCAACTTCAAAAGCGTAAGACTTGACATGAGTCTCCCCTAGGGCGAAGGGTTCCGTACACTTTGCTTTCCCCACGTTAAAATGATTTCTTTGTTACTCACTGCATCTGTCATTTGAAGAAACCCCCTGATGTTAAAATTGTAAGGGAGCCTTTAATCATGATTTTAAAATGGGTATAGTTTGGGATGAATGTACTTAGTTAAGAATTGTATGAGTGAATACTGAATAGGGCCTTAATAAACTGGTGCGCCTCACCATCAACGATTTCATCACTGCTTACCATCAGGTGAGATCGCAGTCAAACACTAGTTTAAAAATTGATAAAAAAAATAATGGCTTTTTTTGTTGGGAAATCATCCAGTGACTTATTCCGTTCTGGGGAGGAATGGAAGGGCGTGTCAGACGTTTACTGGTCTTCTGTACTCTTGTTCCTTCTTTGTCTTCGTTCCACGGCTTTAGGGTTCTCTTTCGTACAACTCATGGCCCCAGTAGTCTTCGACCCTGCTGGGCCGCTACGATTTGCTGAAGCTACGTTACGTTTACGTCTATCTAACAGTGATGGCGAACCTATGGCATATTATAAATGCGAAAGTAACTCTGTCTGTCTGTCTGTCTGCCTGTTACGCTTTCACGCAAAAACTACTGAACGGATTTAGATCAAATTTGGTAGGTAGGTAGAAGAGACACTGGAATAACACATAGGCTACCTATAATTCCACTGCTGAGCACGGGTCTCTGCCCGCGCGATATAAACTGTAGTCCACGCGGGCGAAGCCGCGGGCGGAAAGCTAGTACATACATAGCACTGTTTACATACATGCTTTACGATTTTTTTTGTTTTTTTTTTTCAATACCTCTCTTACAAAATATTTGGAGGCACACTTTGATTAATTTTTTTTTTTAATAGTTAATGGTACAATCATCGATAAAGATAGCAACAACCTGGGAATCTTTAAGTCGAGAGTGAATAGGTTTCTTCTAGGTAAGCGCGTTCCATCGTCGACCGCATCGTCGCTTTCCATCAAGCGAGATAGAGGTCAAGCGCAAACCTATCAATAATAATAATAATAAAAAAAAAAATTGGCTATCCCTGATTTAGAACCAAAGAGAATAAAACCACATAGTCATTGTTTAGAACCATTATTAGTAAAAGTCAAAACCTCAAAACAAAAAAAATAACACCACACAACAATTCACCATAGTTACTGCTGATCACGTAACAGCAAAAAGGCGTGAAAATGCGGAAGGAAAATCGCAAGACTGATACTTAAGGAAATGGGAGGCCTTCCTTCATGCTCCACTTAGTTACCCTACACCTGATTACACGAGAAGATCTACAGGGTAGGAGGAAAGTGGATGCTGTGCTATCGGGCTTATGTCTTATACAACACGTAATACAATGAACGCACATCCTGAAAGTTGTATGTTCAGAATCGGTTACCGAATCGATTTCAGTTATTTTTTAAATAGATTTAATTTTTACTGATAGTACCATAGCTGAGGGGATCGGGTGGTGGGGGTGCTTGATACGCTTGCGTCATGTCATACAGGCGTAATTATTATTTATTATATAGGTAGGTGTAGCAAAATTCAGTGTTGATAGGTGCTATTATTTATATAGAACAACGAAATCTTGAAGGTTTGTTTTTGGTAAACCACAAAAAAGTTTATTTCATAATATTTTTATTTATTTAAACTAGGAAGAACATGAAAAATAAAAACACTTAACTAATTAAAACTATATTTACACAATAACTCTTACCTAAAACATGGCGTCAAAAAATTCCTCCACATCGCTGTCGACTGGAAGTGTGCCCAAAAGACTGGCGGCATTGCCACGTTGTATGGCAATGCTTAATCTCTTACCAAGGTAAAAGCAAAACAAAAGTTGTTCTATATTATATTAGTAATAATACAGTCCTGCAATGTTGTTAGTGTTCACGTGTGTCAAATTTTAATTAAATTAATTTAGCCGTTCGAGCGTGAAGAAGTAACAAATATACAATTATACATACACTCGCAAACTAACGCCTTCATAATAATAGTGCGACGAGATTAGTGTGTTGCTCGGCTTTATTTATTAACTAGCTTCTGCCAGCAGCTTCGCCCGCGTGAAAGTTGGTTTTCCCATACCAAATTTGGACCCCCGTTTCATGCCCTTAGGGGTGGAGTTTCGTAAAATCCGTGCTTAGCTGATGTCTACACGTTATAAAGACCCGCCAAATTTTAAGTTTGAAAGTGTTATAGGCTCTGAGATTTCGTGATTAATCAGTGTGTGGTATTTCGCTTTTTATAATATACTAGCTTTTGGCCGCGGCTACACCCGCGTACATAAAATATAGCCTACTAGCTTTCCGCCCGCGGCTTCGCCCGCGTGGACTACAGTTTATATCGCGCGGGCAGAGACCCGTGCTCAGCAGTGGAATTATAGGTAGCCTATGTGTTATTCCAGTGTCTCTTCTACTTACCTACCAAATTTGATCTAAATCCGTTCAGTAGTTTTTGCGTGAAAGCGTAACAGACAGACAAACAGAGTTACTTTCGCATTTATAATATTAGTAGGGATGTCACTCAGGAATAAAGCAGCTTTCTATCATCGGTGCAAAAATTTTAGTTATCGGACTAGTACTTACAGAGATTACCTCCTACAAACAAAAAAACAACCTTTAACTCCTTATTATATTATGTATTAGTGTAGATATAGATGATGACCAGCGACTAGGTTTTTGTTTTCAATCTAGTTTTTAATTCATGAATCCCCAAGCGACCACCGGTGGCCGCGCATCTATTGTCTTACTATTGTGTCTCTAATTGACGGTATCTGAAGGGTTAAATCAAATTCAAATGTAATTTTAAAGTTTATACCTATTCAATAAAAACTTCTTAGACTAAAGTAAAATTTAAATGCATATTTTGAAATCTAAACAATACTTTAATTGATTTTGAAATATTTCGATAGAATATTTTATTTACTGATTCAATAGTAAAATTCTGTGAAAAAATCAAAGTCATCAACCGATTGCCCTTATTTTAATTAATTTGGGGTCGGCGCTTCATGTCTTATTCTTTTATATCTCTATTGTGCAAAATATTATTTTCAATACACTTGCTCATAAAGTGGCTCTTATTGCACTGCACTTAGTTATATAATGGCACTTGTTACCAAACTGTGACATTTTGATTACCATTACGCACTAGTGCTATAATGTGGTTAAAACCTTATTGTTCAACCTCTCCACCGTCATAATTTTATGACATTTATCGTATCAGGATGGGCGCAGGTTGTCCCCCACGAACAAAAGAAAAAAAATGGGCGCGCATGTGAAAACAGTTTTTTACCGCCACAAAAGTTTACTAGTTTTACAATTATTTTATTCACAAGTGTATTGAAAAACGTCGTATGATACACGTGAGTAATTAATGATTACCATTCTCGGCTCTCTTAAGACCCTCGCCATGGCTCGGGTCTAAATACTGCCTCAACGGTAATCACTAATATTACACACTCATAATGTACTATTATTCAACCGTTTTATTAACATTTTATTAGTACTTAAAGTTTGAAACAAACATACTTAGGTACTTACTAGTAGATTGACGGGCCTGTTGGTCTAGTGGTTAGTGGCCCTGACTGCTGACTGCCGGAGGTCGCGGAATCGATTCCCACCCAAGACAAATGTTTATGTGATGAGCATGATCATTTGTTCTGTGCCTGGGTGTAATTTATCTAAAATATGTATGTATTTAGAAATATCTAAGTACGTTTATCAGTTGTCTAGTACTCATAACACAAGCTCTGCTGGAAAGGGCTATGCTCGGGGTTTCCTTGCGTGATCGAATCAAAAATGAAGACATCCGCAGGAGAACTAAAGTTACATAGCACAAAGAATTGCCAAACTTAAGTGGCGACGACTCTAGCTTGGTCCTTACTGGACCGCCGGACAGCGAGCTATACGTTGCTCGCCGGCCACTTGGTAGTCGGATTTTTACTGCTCAAAGACCACATATATTCCTTCAGTTGCCCTTTTCGTTCCAGGGCCAAGGTAACTGTTGGCCTATGTGCTGTTCCAGGACATAGTCTACTCGTATACCAAGTTGCATCGAAATCCATTCAGTAGTTTTTGCGCAAAAGAGTAGCAAACATCCATACACATCTACATAATTTCATTTATAATATTACAAATACCTATTTTTTTTTTTAGTGGGTAATTCATCCAAATGACATCTCCCGCCCTTCGGCGGAGCGGGCGATAGTGTCAGATTTTTACTGACTGAAAACCTACTCCTGTTTTTAGTTTGCCATTGTTCCAGAGCCCCGAGGTCCCTTTCGCATCACCCAGGGCCCCAGTACCTAGGCTTCGACCCTGCTGGGCCCCTACAGTTGCTAACAACTCCTTGAGTCAGTAATAACTAGTTAACTTATCATTTTCAAGTAGGAACAAGTCCTACAATTCCTTTTTCTGTCAGTACCTTTTTTTACGGTGGGCAAAAATCATCCAATGACAACCCCCGCTCTTGGGTGGAGCGGGAGATAGTGTCGGACTCTTACTGACTAAAAACCCACCCCGTTCCTTCTAGCCTTCATACCAGTCAGTAGTCAGTAAGAGTCTGACTAAAAATCCACCCCGTTCCTTCTAACCTCTATACCGGGGCTCGAGTTTCCTTTCGGATAACCCTGGCCCCAGAAGGCTTCGACCCAACTGGGCCCCTCTTGTTTTCTGTCAGTACCTCACTTAATTCAAAGACATGCTAGAAATAGTGGTTTCTTATCAACAAATTAAAACTATAATTAAAACTTCCATGTCACTTCATTGGTCTCACGCTGTGTTAATTACGTTTGACATTATCATTCTGCATTTTAAATTACTTGCTTTTAACTACACAGGCGAAAATTTGTGTATGTGTGTATGTTTCTTACTCATTCACGCTCAAATGGCTAAGCGTATTGGGATGAAAATAAAAATGAGTAGGCATTATTATATAGCAGTGGTGGCCGAATGGTAATGGTCCCGACTTACGAGTTGTAGCTCGCGGTTTCGAATCCAGCCAGGCGCATTACTTTGTGTAATTTATTTCATCACCCGATTCACGGCGTCTCGAGAACTCTGGACTATGGAGGTTTGTGTTGCAGCTCTGATAAGGTCTGTCCAACGCGTAGGCGAGCGACCAAGTGGAGACGCATCGCGGAAGCCTCACTCGCCAACGAAAATGTAACATCGCCAACCACGACCACTCTGTCAAGAGTGAACGACTAAGGAGGAGGATTTCATCACCACTGCTCTCAAAATGGTGAAGGAAAACATCGTGAGGAAACCGGCATATCCTCGAACCAAAAATTCGAAGACATGTGACATTCACCAACCTGCACTGGGGTCACGTGGTGGATTACGGTCCATTCCCTCTCCTAGAGAGGAAGCCTGAGTCCCAGCAATGAGAACATTAAAAAAAAGGCTGATGATGAGGTATTAACACCGCGCAATAAGACTTTAATTCAAAAAAACGATTTTTATTGAAAACTTATTTCATCTATGAAAATGCGAGAATAAAGAAAATAGGAGTGCCAGTTCCAAAGGCGCCAAGGATTATTTGCAAGTCTAAGATAGCTCTAAAACTGAGGAGATTGTTTTACCAATTCTCTGAATGAAATTGGTTACCTACCTATCGCATAAATCAAAGAAGATTAGATTTCGCATGTCACTGCTATTGGATTACGATTCGAGGAATTCTTTAAAAAAAACCAGTCAAATATCTGCTTTAGAACATAATACCACATTTTAGTTTGAAAAAAATCTTTTTGGGAGTGAGAAATCTTCAAATAACTTGTCCCACTTTATGTGGAGAGAGTTATAGACCTAACTAAAACCCAGCTGTATTCCTTCAGTTGTCATCCACAGATTTAAGCAATAGACCTCAAGCCACGGTTCCTAAAGGGTTGACCAGACAGCGCCCTCGCCGCCGTCGCCGGGATTCCGATCCCGATTTTCGGCCACCGTAGACGCGGGCTCGCGAACGGCGAGCCATGGGTAGCTCGCTGTCCGATCGTCCGGCAATGGACCCAGTCCAAGACGTCGACGGCGCGCACTGTTCCCGCGCGCCTCAAGGAGTTGTCAGCAGCAGGAGGGGCCCAGCTGGGTCGAAGCCTACTGGGGACAGGGTTGTCCGAAAGGGAGCTCGTGCCCCGGTATGAAGGCTAGAAGGAACGGCGCGGGGTTTTTAGTCAGTAAGAGTCTGACACTATCTCCCGCTCCACCCAAGAGCGGGTTTTGTCAAAGAAGATTTTCCCCGTCGACAAAAAAAGGGGTGAAAAGATTGAATAGGTTAGAAACCGGTGACCCAAACATAATTTGTCAGCATTATTGACGGGCCCGTTCGGACTGATACCTGCCAGGGCTGTCGGATTGTTCGTCGCTTTCCATCAGGTGCGATAGCGGTCAAGCGCGAACCTATCAACAATAAAAAAAAAAGTTACCGTGGTTAAGACTGGGTTTTAACCAGTAAAAGTCTGACACTCCCTTTCGCTCCACACAGAGCAGGAGTAGTCATTAGATGGTTTCCCACGTAAAAAAATCTAATAGTTTTATTTCACATAGACCTACATGGGCACTTATAAAACGTTGGAAGCTAGTGCACGGTTCCAAATTGGTCGTTTCCTATGGAGAAGAACCGGTAAGAAACTCCATTGTTACTCGTTTAAAAAAAGTGGTTGATGTTACAATATTTCCATCATCAACATCATTTCAGCCGACAGACGTCCACTGTTGGACATAGGCCTCCCCCAAGTGTCGCCTCAATGATCGATATTGTGCGTCCCGCATCCATCGGATTCCCGAAACCTTCAATATTTCCATATTACAGTGTTATTAGATATTGAAAAACATAATCATAGTAAAAAAGAAGTAATCTAAGAATTCGTGTGGAGTAGTGTACAGTGTTCTCACATTCAAATAAAAAAAAAATACATCACATAATAAAGTTCAGTATTAACGTTTAATTCATGAATCCCCAAGCAACCACCGGTGGCCGCGCATCTATTGTCTTACTATTGTGTTTCTAATTGACGGTATCTGAAGGGTTAAGATCAATGGACCAACGAGACAATCTATTCATTGCATCCATTTTGTATCAATACGCGATACAAGACCAAGAAACAACAAACATCTTGTTATGCATGGAAACTACTCTAACCATGTCAGTAATCATGTAACACACAAAAAGCCATACACAAACCCTTAATAGCAGATACTTGTATGTAAATCAGTTCTCATCAGAACCAAGCTATTCTGTACAACGTCGTTACAAACTAGTTAGTCTGGTTTTATGCTGTTGTAGCGCCCACAGACAGGCTATTTCTAAAACACCAACAACCTTGCAGGACTGTATTAAGTTCTAACATTATTTAAACAACGTTTGTTCTATGACTTTTTACAAAACATAATACATTTACCAAAAACAAACCTTAAAGATTTCGCTGTTCTATCTAACACATTTCAACTCTGTATTTAGCTGTACCCACCTACGACCCTGCGCACGATCATCGCTCCCCTCCGCTATTGTACCATCGCTTGCTTCTCATAGACTTTGTAACATTTAGAACGTCCAATTTAAATATTTTAATTTTTGTATGATAAACTGATTAACAAAATGACCCCCGTTTTCCGTTGTCACGACTTGGCATGAAAACGGCTTGACCGATTTGGCTGATTTTTTTTTGTTGTGATTTTTATTGTGAGGAGAAGGTTCTTATGGAAAAAAAATTAGGGTAGTGTAGGGTAGAGTAGGGTAGAGTAGGGTAGAGTAGGGTAGAGTAGGGTTGAGTAGGGTAGAGTAGGGTAGAGTAGGGTAGAGTAGGGTAGAGTAGGGTAGAGTTGGGTATAGTAGGATGGAGTAGGGAAGAGCGGGAGCGAAGCCGCGCGGGCAAAGCTAGTATATGATAAATTAAGTCATAGAACAAATTAAAAGTTATTAATTATCATATGATGGTCTTAACATAGCCCTGAGAGGTTGCCAGTGTTTTACAAATAACGCTGTATAAATTATAAAAAAAAAAATGTCTGCCATAAGGAATCTCCTATATTGTGGCGCGTTTACGCTTATGTAAGGTAGAACTACATTGCTTGCACACACGTGTGCCACGTACGCCGATCTGGGCGCGTTGGTCTCCATACATTTTATATGGAAACAACAACCTTGTAGAGCTACACTAGATCCATGCCACGCGACGTCAAACGCGCTTTATAATAATTAGTAGAATTTGTGAATAAGTTTTTATAATGTAGTTTTTTTTTGCAAACATTATTTAAGACAAAAACATAAATTATGTGAATTTACATTGCCCATGACGCAACGTAAATTACGATCGAATTCGACCCCCGGGACGTACTCGTAGTTAGGGTGCGTTTTTTGATAAATCAAGATGAATGACGTTTATTCAATAATTTTTTATATTGTCGACACTTTTTAAAATTAGGTGAAGCGTTTTACCTAATTTGACTAAAATAAAACAACTATGTATTTCGTTGAAAAAACAGAAAATCCAAACAAACCTAAAGGTCAGTCGAGTCCATACAGTTATTAGTAATACTAATAACTGTATCAACAATTGGATACTAATTTAGTATCCAATTGTTAAATCGTGTGAGAGTCAGAAAAATACTTTTTTTTCTTTTTTTTTAAGTTAATGGGTAATCTAATCATCCAATGACTTGCCCCAGGGTGGAATGAAAGAGCGTATCGGACTATTACTGTCTAAAAGCAACCTGTGCCCTTTATGGTCTAGATGGTCACTCTCTTGTGCGTGGAGTACTACATGCTGTTGATTCGCGCTTGGATCTTATAGGACGGACCACAAACCTGCGCCTCCGGCAACCGGAAATCGCCCTGCGAGTTCTGACGCCCGGGTCGTTTCCATTCTGCACGGTTACGTGGTCCAATACTTAAGGAGGTCTAGCAACCATAGGGGTCCATCAGGGTCGAAGCCTACCGGGGCCATGGGTGATGCGAAAGAGATTCCCGGGGCTCTGGACCAATTGCAAAGAAGGAACAGTAGTGAGTTTTTAGTCAGTAAATTCTGACACTATCTTCCGACCCGCCAGGGTAGGAGATGTCATTGGATGATTTCTGACCAAAAAAAAAAGAAAGATGGTCTCTTACAAAAAGCGGCAAGCGCAAGCAGTTTTATCCTGTCTGTACACGCATGACGAACACTTTATAAAAATTATTTTAGGGTTTATAATAAATTCTAAGAAACATCTGTGTCGCTTAGTCGCGCCATTACTGTCTGTGTGAACCTTTAGTTCAACGACTACACGACTAGTTTTCCTAAAATAACCGCCCTAACTAGACATTGACTAAATAAGGCGTGTACTGTGTCAGGACGACTATTTATCTCGGCATCCATCAGTGGAAGCTATTTATGGAACATCCCTAGTGTGAGGATTATGGATAAGTAGCTTAATTAGGAAGTATGTTTGTTTGAAGGGAGACTTTGCCGTATAAGCATCATTCGATTGGCATTTTGCAAGTTTTTGGATCAATAATTGTCAATTCATCAATTTTCTAACATGTTGGTAGAAAATATTTGATATTTGGTAAAGAGAAAAGATTTTCTACCATCTTGGTCAATATCATCATCAAATCAGCCGAAAGACAATCACAGCTGGACATAAGTCTCCCCATGTGTCTCTATAACGACTGCTCGTGTGCTTCTCGCATCCATCGGATTCCCGCAACCACCATCTACCATCGGCAAAGTCCGAAGAATAGCCTAACTTAAATAGCAGTGGGCAGGGCACAATGCTCGTAGAACAGATGGTCGATGTGGCCTAAGTGGACTGGCGATCGCATATCAGAAGCTGTGTTGGAAAGCCTTCCAGAAGGTGGAACCAGTCTTCGTAACTGTACTTGGTAGACGCTTATGTTCAGCAGTGGACGCCTTTCGGCTGGAATGATGAGAGTTAATTCCGCCATACTTCTGGGCCAAAGACGATACCTTTATTGGCGATAGTGCTGTTAATATACTTACCTAATTAAAAGATAATGACCACGTGCAAAAAAACTCTTCGTGTTAGTAATTTGTATGTCCAACATCACGATAGTTCAATTGTTTTACGTTACACATGCGTGCCCGCAAATCATTTATTTCCTGCGTAGTATATCAAGAATTGTCGTTATGAGTCAAACGGTATTCGGCTGTTAATTCTTCTAGGCTACTATACGTAATAGGTACCTGCCCCCCTAGCCAAGTTACAACCGTTTCGCTTGCGTCGAACGCTTCGAGTAGACCTTGCCGCCAATTCTTTTGTTCTGACCACGTGACTGAGCGTTGAGACGACGTAATTCCCGTACATTTGAAGCTTTCTACTAGGGATAACTATTGTAGATTAGCAACTTGGCTTGAGGTAGTGGTCTACTGTCGCACGTGCATTTTGCAGAAATATTGGCTGTTGAATGAACAATTTAAGAAATGTGAAATTCCTGTCACATATTTACGAACAGAATCATTTTTATATCTATGGTAGACTAGAGGTAGGAGGTAGGTAGGGTTGCTAACTGTACTCTAAAATAGAGTATTGTACTCTATATTATATAGGCGTACTTTATAATCTATAACATAATATAGAGGATCCAAAACTACAATTTTTTTTTTTTTACTATACAGGGTTAAGTGTAACACAAAAAACACTGGCAACTTCTCAGGATTATGTTAAGAACATCATAAACAACAAATGTGATGAGTACATGAATTTTGTTATCCACCTATTTTATAAGTTTTTATAGTGTACATTAAAGAATTAAAGAGTACAC
Organism: Mythimna lalbum; assembly: GCA_949319445.1. Classification (NCBI taxonomy): domain Eukaryota; kingdom Metazoa; phylum Arthropoda; class Insecta; order Lepidoptera; family Noctuidae; genus Mythimna; species Mythimna lalbum. The sequence continues at coordinate 3,536,653 of OX439357.1, read as the reverse complement.
GGAAATGGTGCGAATGCTTGCTAGGTAGGTGTGATGACAATGTTTCGGAAGCCTGCACTAGGTACAGCAAATAACAGAGTTGAAATGTGTTAGATAGATCTATGAAATCTAGAAGGTTTATTTTTGGTAAATGTATCATGTTTTGTAAAAAGTCATAGAACAAAAGTTGTTGTTTATGATGTCAGTAACACATTCCTACAAGGTTATTAGTGTTTTACAAATAACCCTGTATATACACCTACTCTATTTCTTCTAGGTTATAAAAGTTGGCACCCCTATACATAGGGTATTTTTTTATGACAGTGATTTTACTATAATACAGTATGTATGTACCTAAAGTTCAAGATTGCATCAAACATTCAACTCGTAAGATTCTAACTACTGTTACTAGGCAGTTATTCAGAAGCACGTGTGCTGATAACAAGAGCTTTTGTTATACTAAACCGTTGATTGCGAAATGTTTCATTAATAAACTTGACATTTATAGACTTGTAGTGTATTAAAATAACCTCTATTGAATTGTACAACCGACCTTGTTGCAACAACTCCGCCTGTTTCACTGCTCTAAAACTTTAATTATACACTACTAAGAAATATTGTACAAAAGTGGACAATCTCAATCGATCTCGTAAGGGTTATTTATTTATTGGCACACAACAGCATTACACACAAGAATTTTTGTAAAAAATAATATTAATTCATGAATCCCCAAGCGACCACCGGTGGCCGCGCATCTATTGTCTTACTATTGTGTCTCTAATTGACGGTATCTGAAGGGTTAAAATTCAGGCACTGGTATGCATGCCTAATACAGGCACATGCCTATTAAAGGTTAAGCAACACCTGCCGAGGTCAGTTTAAGGATGGGTGACCATCTTCGAAAGTTGTTATGGACATTTAATTCAATCATTCGACATTTAAGTCGCTCACTCATTGTTTTGCTATTATGTCTATAATTCCGGTATTCGAAAGATTAAAAACAAAATATCGCAGATTAGCAACTTGGCTAGGGGTACTGATGTAGTCAATACTGGTTGAACAATCAAGGTTGCAATGAGATGATCATTGTTTATTAATAGGATGTTATAAATAGAATTGTACTTGACAGAAATTTTAGACAGACTATAGTAGAGAATAAAGCATAGCATAGTCTGCCTGATAATGTTCCCACTGTTGGGACTCAGGCCTCCTCTCTAGGGCCGTAATCTTCCACGCGGGCGCGATGCGGATTGGTGGATGTCACATGTCATGTCTTCGAATTTTCTGGTTCTAAGACATGCCGCATTGATTGCATCAGAAATGAAGATATCCGCAGGAGAACCACGGTTACCGACGTAGCTCGAAGAGTCGCCAAACTTAAGTGGCAATGGGCAGGGCACATTGCACGCAGAATAGATGGTCGATGGGGACGAAAGGTTCTGGAGTGGCGACCACGTACCGGAAGACGCAGCGGTGGAAGGCCTCCAACAAGGTGGACCGACGACCTGATCAGGGTCGCGGGAGTCCGATGGATGCGTGACGCACAGGACCGGTCGTTGTCGATATGCTTGGGGGAGGCCTATGTCCAGCAGTGGACGTCTTTCGGCTGATATGATGAAGTTTCCTCACGATGTTTTCCTTCACTGTTTTGAGAGCAGCAGTAGTGAACATAGACGTTAACCGAATGTTTTCAAAATATTGGTAATGGGACGACCTGGTTTCCTCGTGATGATTTCCCCCACCATTTCAAGAGTTGTTGCCGAGTTATTTAGAAAGCTAAGTTAACGCCCGACTTAAACGAAGTAAGAAACTTTAACTTCGAGAACATAAGTCCCTTATTTTTATGGTGTCGTTAAAGACGAATTTCATAAGCTCTTGTCTGGTAATAATACCTCGCCAGACTACCGTATTATTATCATGGTTTCAAGTGCTATAACTGCTGAATGGGGTACCGAGTTCGATTGCCGGGTTGGGTAAAGTGTTATTTGGTTTTGCCATTTATAATTTCGCTTATCCCTATTAACAATGTCGGATGTGAAAATTGGCAACTTTACACGAGAGCGACTCAAAGGTTGACATACGTCATTGTTAAATGGCGAATGGGCCACATCTGACAATGTTAACTTGGCCCATTTTAAAAACTACACGTAATTTATTTTTTCTTTTTGCTGCTATTAAAAAAAGGGACTTTTTGAGAGTGATTCGTGAAATAAAAAGAAAATGGCAAAAAAACACATCCGACATTGTTAATAGGGACAAGCGATTTCTCAGTAGTATCACGGTATGCAGATTTGTGACAGGTAGATAGATAGACAAATATAATATGGTACATAAATCTTTATTGTACACCATAAATACAAATGCAGTAGGAGCTTAAAATGAATAGGGTGTTATTGTATAAGTTCTTTCTTCCTCGTGGCCAGATCTTAGAATTGATCACTTCATGATATGGCCAACTAAAAGTGGCCAGATAGTTGGGAAGTTAACGTTTTGATGATTTGTCAATCCTCGTCCTACAAACTTCAAATTTGGCAGTTAGGTTCCTTATAGGATCTAGACATCATCTAAGAACGGATTTTACGAAATTCCACCCCTAAAGGGGTAAAACGGGCGTCCAAAGTTTGAACGGATAAACCAAATACCTATGGGTGAAACCGCTGGCAGAAGCTAGGGTTCCATAATTTCACGCTCCTAAATGCGTCAGAGATTCATATCTCAAAGCTAGTGTGCAACTAGCTATGAATATTCACGCTGCTTTTCCTTTCATAGTGACCAGACCATCGTCACTTCCTAACTATGGCACCAAAAAGACGAACAATGTGTTTTGATACTTCCGTGTACCTTCTTAAGGTTTTAATTTGTTTAAATAATATGCAGAGTAAGAACAAAGCACACTCTAGATACACTAGATCTAGTTAGCAATACTGCTAACTAGAACACATGACGATGCTACTAACATCTTAAGACTCAGTTCCAGTTTGCAAACTGACATGGTAATATAATGATTGTCAAAAAAAATTCATACGACTTTAGAACCTCCTCCTGTTTTGGAGGTCGGTTAAAAAGTAAAAAATGTATAGAGTTTTTGCGCTGTCGAAATGACGTAGTTAAATCCTGGACTTCTTCAGTTTTACTGACATCCAACTGCTTCCTACTTTCCTTCGCTCCAGACCATAACCTGAAATAGGGATGGACGCAACAGGTCGTAGGATCCGATCGTCTCTACAAGGATACGGTAGTGCTCTGTCTAAGCGGCCTCTGAGCGATCCGTAGCACCCGGGTCTGTTTTCCCGCTAATTCTGAAACAGGAACCTCCCGAGACACCTACGTCCGGTGAGGACCTGCGTAGAGTGGAAAATGAGGATGTCTTGGCATCCCTCTAGCCATTCCTTAAAGGGAGGACTTCGCGTCGCGATTGGCGCGTACCGAACCAATTAGCCAAGTTGTCGCTGATAGAATGTCTTTTAACTTGGGGGTCTTTAAGTCTAGAGTGAATAGGTTACTTCTAGACAAGCGTGCTCCATCGTCGACCACATCATCGCTTACCATCAGGCGAGATGGTGGTCAATCGCGAGCCTATCATTTATTTTTTTTAATGTGCTAATATCTACATATATAGCATCTTGCCTGAAGGGGCAGCCAACCTCATAAAAAAACAAATGTCAGTCTGCCAGTTCACAATCCATAAACCAATGAATACTATGGCCAGCATGCATCCTAGATCTTCAGATAACCTCCTTCCAAAGTAGAACTTGTGGTATAGTAGTGCCAAATTGGCACTGTAGCTAATTCAGCGATACTTGCATCCGCAACGGATGTCATATGACTTAATAGATGTAATAATGCCATGCATTGTGAAGTGTTGAATACAAAGGAGGTTCTGGTTAGCGTTGGAATGTGGATACGGGGTTGTTTCAGTGCTCTTTAGTGTAATAAACTTAACATCGATCCGGTCGGGTAATCTTTGTGGAAGTTAAAAACCAAATTATGCACATGATTGAGTTTTTGCAAGCATATTGCTTTATTAGACCATACATCGGTTTAATACCAAAACTTGGGTAATCTTTTCGATTGCATTTTTTTGTTTATTGATAGACTCGCGATCTCAAGTGTGATACTGATGGCAAGTGATCATGTGGTCGACGATAGAGCGCGCGTGCCTAGAACCTATTCACTCTGACGCTACAACCTCTTATGTCAAACATAAGAGGTTGTAGCTATCAGGAAACAGTCCGAAAGATAAATCTACAACTAAGGGCACAACACGTATTTTAAACGCGCCGTTGACGTGCGTTTTAGTAGCGAGTGTCGACGACGGTGCTCTTTTATGCTATTAAAGGTCTACAGGCTGCGTCTGTATCGCTGCAAACGCGCGTGAACGGCGCGTTTAAAAAACGTGGTGAGCACAGGCCCCTAACTATACGTAATGTGTTCGACGTTTCGTTTTTAAGTAGCACAGCGTAGCAGCCAATCACTCAACCACTGCACCAACCATATAGCAAGTGTTTCACCACCCTCAAATTTAGTTAAATTTTTAGCATACAGTTCCCATTCGATAACTTAACCTAACCTAAGTTGTTCAACAGTAATATCTAATTCACTTACCACAAGTAAATATTACACAAAATTGCCTTGGTAACCTTTAAACATCAGGTATCTATAAGACAAACCGTTAACTTGAATATATCCTTAATAACAAGCTAAGCAACAAAGTTATTGTAACATAAATAAACTCGTCTCCCTTAGGGTTGCCAACCTTATTTTTAACCGACTTCTATAAAGGAGGAAGTTCTCAATTCCAAACTCGGATGTTTGTATTTTTTTTTATGTTTGTTTTTTTACGCATAGCTTCATCGCTTTTTGTTAGAAAGGGTATACTTCCCAAATGGTCCCATAGTCACTAAATTAGGATCTGATGATGGAATTTTGACAAAATCGAGGGAACCCCTCAAATTCAATTTAATTTTTTAGTGAAGTCGGTTATTTTTTTAATATATTTTTTTGACCTCCCTCTCCCTCTCCATCCATCCACATCTAAACTCATAACTCAACAATAATCTTCTAAAAAATCATATCAATGTATTTTATGAGTGTAATGATTTAACTTACAAATGCGTGAGTTTGGCGATACTGGTTACCGTGCTTACGCAGTGTAGGGACAATACCACCTTCTTTTTTCCGTGGAATAAACTAGTTGTAGTAGGTACCTACTAGTATTCTCATCACCATCATCATTTCAGCCGACAGACGTCCACTGTTGGACATAGGCTTCCCCCAAGTGTCGCCACAATGATCATAGTAGTATTCTCACTTTAATATAAAGTCTAAAACCAGTAGTCTTTTTCAAAGGTTGGCAACCCTATTTATAGCCTTACGGCACCCCCATAAGAAGCGATGGGGTGCCATCCCTTAATAACAGAATATAAACTCGCACGTAATGTAAAATCAACATCGGAAATCGTTTTGATTAGAAACTTGATTAATATGCATTAGGGATTGCTTTGATGGGTTCCGCACATAATCACGTATATTATGGATCTTTGGAAACTCGTAAATTACGTCGTTTTCGGCAGCTTGTCTCACAATCTTAATGCTTATTAATTAACCAGTCTTATAAATATGAACATAGTCTGCTGCAGTCTTCCCATCCGATTATAATTTAAGTGTCTTCAAGGCTCTAGGCTTTCACAGTCACGGTAACTCTTTCAAACAATTTGCCTGCTGCGGTCTTCCCATCCGATTATAATTTGGGTGTCTTCAAGGCTAAAGTGAATAGGCTCTTAATAAACTAGTGCGCCTCGCCATCAACAATTGCATCACTGCTTACCATCAGGTGGGATCGCAGTCAAGCACAGATTACGATTGGCCACAACTTCGTTCAAAGTAAAAAGTAGCCTATGTTCTTTCTTTTGGTGCAAGCGTACTCCGTACCAAATTTCATCAAAATTTGTTCAGTAGTTCAACTGTGAAAGCATAACAGAGTACTTTCACATTATTTATTTTAAAGTATTAAGTTTCATGTTGCAAGTGATGTGCTTATCAACGGGGTCCAAAAAAAACTTTGTTGCTTCTGAGAAATTCCCGATGGGATAACCCACTTACACTTTTCAAATACATGTTGGTGTTACAAAAAAAAAAACTTAGTTATAATTATGATGACGGTGGCCATACCATTTTGCCAGATGTTCGTTCTTTGGAGCTCTTCATTATTATCTGCCTGCCCTTGTCCCGTTTTCTTTGGGGTGAGCGCAACAAGTTTTATTTTCTGCACAAGAATACACCAGAGGACTGGAACAATTTGCCTGCTGCGGTCTTCCCGTCCGATTATAATTTGGGTGTCTTCAAGGCTAGAGTGAATAGGCTCTTATTAAATTAGTGCGCCTCAACACTAACGATTGCAACACTGCTTACCATCAAGTGGGATCGCAGTCAAGCACTATATCAATAGAAAAAACACTGTTCTGACACCCGTCACGCTATCACTAACTCACTTTTCTTTCATATCACTTCTCATACAATCCATCCATATTTTTTTGGCCTCCCTCTCATACATTCACATGCATGGCCATACCAAGACATACCAACAACTATTCAGACACTGGCGCCGCTTTCAACTTTAAATTTCCTCTAATACGACTTATTTTTCACTTTATGCATTCCCGTCACACCACACATTATTTCAACATTCGTGATTCTTTGGGGCACCTACCAACCCATAAATTGATTGGCCTGTTAGTCTAGTGTGTATTCGATTCCCAGCCAGGACGAATGTTTGTGTGATGAGCATAATCATAATTCGGATTCTGGGTGTAATTTATCTATACTATGTATGGATTTAGAAATATATAAGTATGTCTATCAGTTGTCTAGAACTCATAACACAATCTCTGCTAAGCTTGGGGCTAGATGGTGTGAAAGTTGTGGAATATTATTATTATAAAACAGGAACTCATAAGTCTCTCGCATCTATATACTGCACTATTTTCTACCAAAACTCAAGCAAAATGCAGTGTTTGGCGCACTGGGGCCGCCATACATTTCACTAAGCATTTCTATTCTAAGAATTTTAAAGCATGGAATAGCTCTTAGTTCCAGGCTAAAATTTTGGCTAAATTGTTATTTATTTCCTTGCTAATCCGGCTGCGGAATACTGGGGGAAATGGAAAAGTAAACTATAAAGATTCAGGAGTAACTTGCTACCTACTCTACCTATTAGTTCAGAAATGTGATATTATAAATCTATATGTATATATATATAAATCAATGCCACTTTTCGTTGTTATTTTATAACTCAAGACGGGCTCACCTATCCAAACCAAATTTTTAGGCTTTGTTCGGACTATTTAGTAGATGGTTTATGTGAAGTTTGGTAGGGTATATTAGGGTAGAGTAGTGTAGAGTAGAGTAGTGTAGTGTAGGATAGAGTAGGGTATAGTAGAGTAGAAGGAAGGGAAGAGCGGGAGCAAAGCTTTATTAATTTTAAAATTAATAAATATGGGCCATCAATGAGTAAATATTTGAACTAAATCAGATGAAAGATAATATCTATTTTTATGGTAAGTCATTAAATGGCTGTGGCCACTCAGGGTGGTATTTGCCGACACTACTTTGAGGCACGTGTGGGACCGTGGGTGGGACCCAACCATTATCCGTGGACCCAACGCATCGCTGACTCGGGCTTGGCCCTTACCGGACGGCAAGCTATTCATTGATCGACGTTCGCAAGCCCGCGCCTACCTCTAGGGACATCTATGAAGCCACATAGGAACTAAAATTCAAAATCCTTCATCGCGGTATTAGAGTTCTACGCGCAATTAGAACATAATTATATACAATCGGACGGAGAGCTACCCGTTGCTCGCCGTCCGCAAGCCCGACACACGACACAATTAGATTTTGTAGATTGTTCTTTAAGTAAATACATATACCGTGCAGTCAATATTACAATAATAATAGTAATTTTCTCCATGTTCAATAAAAAAGCCGGTGAAAAGTTACGTCAATATAGATCCTAAATATTTCATAACTGCTAGGGTCAAATCGTTTTACGACAAAAAATCACTTTGTTTAACTTCAAAGGCACGGACGGGTGCTTACCGCTTGGGCACCGACAAAAAAGAATTGCTATCTATTTGTTACACGGAGTAACATGTCGTTAGAGACAAAAGAGTTCAAATTAGATATTAAAAGTCAATGTAAATGAAACGGTTTTTTTATAATCGCTTGTTCCCATGTTTTTTTTTATTATTCGACTACCTTTTGTCCGCTGCTTCGCCCGCGTACATAAAATATAGCCTGTCACTAAGGAATAAACCAGCTTTCTATCGGTGAAAAAATTTTAGCAATCGGCCCAGTACTTTCAGAGATTACCTCTTACAAACAAAAAAAAAAACTTTACCTTTTTATTATAAATATTAATTAAAGTAGATTAGACGAGATTTAAAGCGCATGAAACATAATATTACGATAATATACATGACCAGTCGCACGTGGATGCGGTGCGGCGATAAGCAAAGGGAAGGGAAGGGGTTGGTATGATATTTTCGCGCGAATTCTTGCGTTGTGGTGAATTGTTTCACATAAATGGCGGTTAAAGTGGCGTCTTCGCACGCACGTAGGACGAAGCCGCCGCTTCGCGTTACATTCACGTAAACCGCATCGGATCGCTTCGTACCGTAAGCCCAAGAAAGCACTTCCAATATATCTTCACTATTTTAACTATCTGCTTAAACTGTACTTCGCCCTGACATTTCAATTGCATCTTAACTAATTAAGAAGCAGTTAGTTCGCAATGGAATTAGAAGATAAATTCATCAAGAAACTGAGCTTATCTCTAACAACAGTTTGTTCTTAACTGTTACTCGAACAGCTTCGAGACTTGATACCTATCTAGATAACGCCTAATAATCTAGTCGTTTTTGTGGTATTCTCTCGTTTTTTGGCCAAAATACCTGCATGCCTCTTAAAGTGCGTAACACTAAACGTACAGCGTTGCGCCATCGGTACATGGTGGACATCCCACCCATATGCATTAGCGTTTTGGCGTTTGTGCGTACAGCTAAGGACTGGAATTCCCTGCCGGGGTCTGCGTTCTCTGATAGGTACACCTTAGGGGTCTTTACGTCAAGAGTGAATAGGTTACTTCTAGGTACCCTTGGGGTTAAAACGGGACTCTCTATACCAAAATGTAATCTTAAAACAGAGACAAAGAGTTCAAACAATACCGCAGCCTACAGCTACAATCTAGGTACGTACATAATACAAATAATACAACCAAGTTCTAGTATTATTAATATCCCAAGTATTTATCTCAGGCATACTAGCAGTAAATCGTGTGTCTCCTGTACCATGAAACTTCAGAGCACGTAATATTTTAAAGCTAGAAATACCCACGTTACATTAAAGTCGAAAGCTGCCGTTGCTCCTACATAAAGGAAGCTTGCAACCACATGTGACATACTACCACAATATTGGGGCTGGCTTTGCAGTACTATGTTGTTTTGAAGCCTTGAGCTTTAGAGAACGTAACGTATCAGCGGTTACAAACGTCAAAATGGACCACGTGATATTTCGATGGTGCATGCCTACTGTCCACGGACGTGTAGCTTCATAGACGCGTATTCGTCATTATATCAGGCTTTGTGCCTGCGTGAAGCTTACATACAAACCTGTGAGATGAATACCAACATCACTATATGGTTGCCTATAATATTTAGAATATAATAGGTTAGGTAGATACAACGGTTATATACACAGAGTAAACACGCGAGCGTGCTCGCAACGAAAGAGTGACCATCTCAGCATTTGCTGGACTTTAGACACCCAGGAGGAGTGATTCCTCCATCATCAAAATTGGATTTTACAAAAATGGGACCAATCTGGAAGCATATCCTATAATGGAAAACTATTTTTTTTTTCAAATCAGTCCATAAACGACGGAGGTCTGAGGTAACAAATAAAAAAAACAAAATATAAAAAAAAACAACCGAATTGATAACCTCTTTCTTTTTTTGGAAGTCGGTTAAAAAGTGTTAGTAATATCCTATGTGCTATTGCAGGACATGGTCTATCCCTTTGTGTGTACCTTTCATCGAAATCCGTTCAGTCGTTCGAGCGTCAAGTACTAAAAACACTCACACATACTCATTAACCGTGGGGGCACAGCAGGGTTGTAGCCTACCGGTGCCAAGAGTCTGTTTCCGAAAGGTAACGAAGGAACGGGGTGGGTTTTTTCTATCTCCCGCTCTGATTATCTTTACCCACCGAAAAAAAACACACATAAACTTTCCCCTTTATAATATTAGTGTGACTATGTAATATGTTTGCAGTCCAGGTTGCATTGTCTATGAATTTCCAACAGAGCAGTTTTGACCAGTTTGCTTTTACGTCATAGCAGAGTTTGCAACACAACCGTCAACTTCATTAAACGGAAATAGTTTAGGCACCGCGTATTTCCGGCTTCCTCCGCCTGTTGGCAACACAGAGATTAGGCAATGTCGAACTTTATTGTTTGGCCGATTCCGAGGGTTGATCATGCTCATTCTAATATCTCGCTGATGGTTTCGCGTCCGGATCATTCTTCCTTCACATGTTTCAGATGAATGATGTACGTCATTATCGTGAATACAGTCAGTACAGTACGTTTCACTTAAGAAGTTCCTTTGCCGTAATGTTGGCAATACGAAAAAACAATGTTGCAATATTTTTAGCAATTAAATTACTTAATAGGAGATTAACTGATACTTCCTTACTTTTAACAATCGCATTTTTTTAAAAGCTATTTTTGAATAAAGTATAGGACGCTGGGCTCTCCATTTCGTTTGTCGTGCAATTCTTTCAAATACCAAAAAACACAATTAACAACTTCCTTTTAGATCTACTTTTTTTAAATAAAATCCCATTTCTCTCATAATTCTCCAAAAAGTGTTGCAACTACCGTTAAAATTTATTTCGTTTCATATTTCGGGGAACAATTTTGGTAGAGTAGGCAACTCTTTCCTTTTTCCCTTCTTTTTTGTGTAGAGAGACAGGAGAGCAGCCAACATTACGCCAAAGAAACTTCTTAAGTGAAACGCACTGTAATCAGAAATCAGAAACGTTTCTTATTTCAAATAGACCAATTACAGGCTCTTTTAAATTGTCAAAATGTCGGTCAGTCCAAAAAGTGAAGCTGAATTGCACGTTCCAAAGCGTAGATCTCTATGGAGAAAAACGTGCAAGAATCTCCATGGAAGAGTGTCCAAATCATGCTATGAGTTACATAAATCTTCGTTACATATATCTTGTCATTTCTGTCGACACTGGCCATAACGTAACTGCCAATATTTTAATTTTTATATTTTGAATTGTCACTTCTTAAGGTATAATTGCATTGTTCTAACTTAGAAAAGCACAAAATCTTCTTCATCTTATAATTATAAAGAAGCATTACTTACTGTTTATAATAATTTATAAATCTGTTTGTTACAGGTAAAACGAGACTCCAGTTGTATCAGCTTAGTAAGTCTTGGGAACTCGTAACCATTAACCCAGTCCACCAAATAATCAATATTTTCTCTATTTATTTGATAAGTTATCATTATTACGAGTGGTTGTCGTGGTTAGTTTAACTTGTATTTGTAGTAAGTCAACATCATCATTATTTGCAGCCGTAAAACGTCCAATATGACAACGATGACCTTTTTTTTTCGGTGGAAAAAATGACAAAACCCGCCCTTGGGTGGAGCGGGAGATAGTGTCAGACTCTTACTGACTAAAAACCCACCCCGTTTCTTCTAGCCTTCATACCGGGGCTCGAGTCTCCTATCAGATAACCCTGGCCCCAGTAGGCTTCGATCCTGCTGTTGCTGACAACTCCTTGAGGCGCGCGGGAATAGTGCGCGTCGTCGACGTCTTGGGACGACGATGACCTGGTAAACCAAACAGACTCAAACAATTAATAATTCGTAAATTAATTGGTAATTCGCAAACTTCGTTTGTATTTAAAGTCAATTGATCAGCTCTATGTTACTTACTTCCTGGATATAAGTATACCAAAGATCGGAATGCTGGGTTAATAAATCGTTAACCCAGCATTCCAGCATCATAGAACCAATTAAAAATTCAATACTGAACATCGATATTAAGCACGATTAATCCCACGTTGATCAAGTTCAATTTCAGTATTGAAGCTCACAAGATGAGCCTGTTAACCTAATAATTACCGTAACTGCATCATCGAAAGCCAATCTATGAGAGTACGCTGATATTCCGACTCCAATAAGGGCTAAATTAAAAGCTAACTGATCAGAGACCTCGTTATTGAACCTTTGTTCTCTTCCGTTAGCTATTTTACAATTAGTATTATCATCGGTCTTGACTGGATATGTATTTCTTCATTCATCTGTTTTCATATGGTAATTAACTTACTTACCAACTTTTTTTACAAGATATAAAGTATTTCTTTATCTATGAAGAATCATCATCATATCAGCCGAAAGACGTCCACTGCTGGACACAGGCCTCCCCCAAGCGTCGCCACAACGACAGGTCACGAAAGTGAGTTTGTTTGTTTGTTACGTCTTCACGCCTAAATGGCAAACCGATTTTGATGAAACTTGGTACACGGATAGACCATGTCCTGGAATAGAACATAGGATACTTTTTATCCCGGAAATATGTTCCCTTGGGATAATTTTCTGCTATCACGCGGGCGAAACCGCTGGGAGCATCTAGTTTTGGATACTTTATTTTTGTTGAACAGTAAAAAGTATAATGTAGTGAAAAACAGTATAATACTGTTTTTAACAGTATAGTTGATAACCCTAATGGTACACTCTGGTCCACTGTATTCTATCAGATAATACCGGTACACCGATATTACCTACCGGTATTGTACATCTACGTAGAAATGTGGTATTTAGCTGCATTCAAGTCGAAGTCAACTGCAATAACTGTATTCCTATATCATAACTACGACAATAGCGAAGTATTATCTTTTACCTCGTATTGATTGTACACAATAATCTATAATGCGAGAGGGGATGGGATGTGGTTCCCTCCTTCTCCGAAGCGGAATGGACATTCTCAGTCCGCAGCCACCGCCTCTGGAGTTGCCCCGGGCGATGTCACAAATCGATCCCGTAGGCGTGGGCTTACAGACTACGAGAGGCAGCTCGTCGTCTGACCAAACCCGAGTAGTTGACGACGCGTAGTTTTCCACGAGCCTTCACCTTACGAATACCGTAATTAGAGACATAATATGAAGACAATGAGAGAGCGAACGCCCGGTTCGGTTGGGGTTTAACTAATTAAAGAGATGTTAGCAAAAGCGTAGAAGCCAAGCAGGGCTGATGCCCGTTAGGGCCACGGGGAATATCTGAAAAGAAAACCTGTGGTCCCAGAACGCAAAGGTTAAATGAAGGACACGAATAGGTATAGTTCTAGTCAGTAAAACTATGACACACTGTCCCGTTCCACCCAAGAGAGGGAGAAGTCACTAGATAATTTCAAATCTCAAAATAAAACGACTTAACAGTTGAACGGATTTAAATGAAACTTGAGACACAGGAAGACCATGTCTTGGAATAGGACATAGGCATTTTTCATTGCGAGAGCACCTCAGTTCATCATCATCATCATGTCAGTCTAAAGAGGGCATAGGCCTCCCCCGAGTGTCGTCACTACAAACGGTCCTGTGCGCATCCATCAAATCCCGTGACTCACTAGTTCCCCTGGGACAATTTTCGACATACGCGAAAGCGAAACCATTGGCAGGAGCTAGTATCTATATGGTCCATTCCGTCGATAACTTACTCCCAAGTCAGCACTAAGTAAGGATATACTTAATAAATATTGTCTTTCTGTACGTGTAGCGTATAAAACTGGACGATTTATTACGTCTTATCTCTTCATGTTTTCCTTTATCCCACAACAAAATCGGATCAGTCTGTTAACTGTTCTCAAGGTTTCTAGATCAAGTACACGGTACCCTATTGGTTTTCTGCAAGCTCTTTGTGTGTGGAAAAGGAATCGTATTTATCTTCGTTACTATTGCGACAGTTGCACTGTTTGTCTTTTGTTTCCAAGTGATGTATGAAGGATTTGGTCATCAATATGCGCTCACGTAGACTAATAAACTGTAATCTTTTCTTTGTAGAACTTTTGTTCATCATTTTGAAATACCCGTGACAAAGTGTATTTCAATATATCAGTGATAACGTCTGCCGGAAAGCTTGAAATTTGTCCATAACCACCAGATTTTTTTACTCTTTGTAGTTGTGGTAACCATCCATTTAAACTTAAATAGTCATCATCATCATCATAACAGCCGAAAGACGTCTATTGCTGGACATAGGCCTTCCCCAAGCGTCGCCACAACGACCGGTCCTGTGCGTCACGCATCCATCGGATTAGAAACTTAAATAGTATTCTTAGTTAATTTCAGAGCACCGTGACAAAGCGCATTAAAATATATCAGATTATCAGTGATAAGGTTTGTCCAAAGTGAAGTACATATGCAAGGTTTAAATGGTAATCTATCGCTATTAAAATGTTACTTTATCTCGATCAGGATATGCGTCACCTCCTTTCCTGCCCAGCATAGACAACTACCTGCACCCTCCATGACTTATACGAAGCCAACGACAGAGCTGTCCAGGTGGCTAAATATTAGTCGGACAAAATTTGAGTCAGATCGACACGAGAAGATGACAAGGAGTTTCTTTTATGCTGGGAAATCATCAACCAAAAATCTACAGCTTTGGGCGAAACAAGAAAGTCAAGAAAGAATATCCATCGCTGCCCTTTGCGTCCTAGCGCTACAGCCCCCCTAGCCAAGTTACATCCGTTTTGCTTGCGTCGAACGCTTCTAGTTGACCTTGCCGCCAATTCTTTTGTTCTGACCACGTGACTGAGCGTTGAGAAGACGTCGTTCCCGTACATTTGAAGCTTTCTACTAGCAGTTAACTATTGCAGATTAGCAACTTGGCTAAGGGTGCAGTAACCCTTTTGAATAATTTCACAGATGACAGAATTGAGACTTGGTTCTAAAACAAATCCATTCTAAACTAAATGTGACTTGAAACTAAAACCGAACAGGTCATTGGATTAGGAACACAGAAGGGGCGATACCATCAATTCTAATTGGGCACAACTCCAATTTGGAGTCACAACTACAGTAAAATATTCTCCAAAAGAAAACATGGTAGAAATGGAGAATGATGTTGAAATACTAAGTTGAAATAGGAGAATGATTTGTAATAACGGCTACGATGCAAAACAAGAAACTCGATATCATTTGTGCTTTATTGTAAACTAAGAAAAGGTATTGCGAAATTGTACCCACGTGAAACGCCATTACATTTCTGCTTAGTCAATAGGTTAGTTTATGTAATGACTTAAGAGCGTACAACCCGAGTTACCCTTTCGTTCGATTATAACGTTATTATAAAACTTACTCTAGATATTTTAGAAACGCAGATATTCTTGTGGATATTATCTAGATTACTATTGAAATTAAATTATAAATTTGTGTAAAACTAATTCAGTAAAGATCTTTGAAAATCTGTTATTTTATGTGAACTTTACCCCTTCATAATGTACTCATAGAAGAAATGATTACTATAAAAACCTTGCAGAAAAAGTTTTATCCAAAACTTTTAAGGTTTATAAAATTTAAAACCCCGTCCGACCATCGTCAACCACGACCACTCTGTCAAGAGTGAACGACTAAGGAGGAGGGGGAAAATTAAAAAAAAAAACATATATTTCCTGGAACAAGTTTTATTGAATATTCGAGCATGATATATTTATTGAATGCCAACAGTTTTGATTTGTGGCGTTATCTCTCTTTTTTCGCGTTGCTTCTTCATCAAACATCACGTTGGATGAAGCAACAAGCTTTTAAACCACGCTCACGTTGACGATAGACGATGGAGGAAGGACCCTCTTAATGAGTTTTCATTGCTTGATGGTGGAAAGTTCATTAGCAGGTATTCGTTTATTAAAGGCACGTAGTAAATTAAAATTAATAACCTAGGCGAGTTCGCTGAATGCGAGTAGCACAGGACCGGACGATGCCGCGACTCTATGTTCATTAAACTCATTAAAAAATAAAAGACCCGTTTTGACATTTGAGGAAGACCCTAGTATGTAACTTGAAACGAAAGAAACAATAAAATATTGATTAATTATATAGTGTTTTAATGTAATTACAGAATGGTTACATAATGTAATATATATGGTAACAATGTAACATAACTTCAAATGTCATTTTATTTTTTGACAACTTTAGTGGACAATGTGAACATCTTTAGGCTTCAATGTTGATAAGTAACTCATTTTTTTTGGGAGAGATATCATCCAATATCTCTCCTCGCTCTGGATGGTTCGAGAAGGAGTAACAAAGTGTTCCTTCAGTTGCTGTGTGCTTACGTTCCAGCCGATCCAGGGCAGCAGTCACTCTTTCGAAAAATCTTGCATTCTTGGTATTGGGCACAGAAAAGATGAAAGAGGTTAGAAAAGACATACTTTCCGATTTGTACTACAACGAGTGTCGCCGCTTGTCTCAAACCGTTTAACTCCACCACAGGCAATAAACCAATACGAACGCGCATTACGCAACTAACAGACCACGCACACACAGATCGCAAGTTTGCTATTGGTAGTTGAACTATGAGCATTGCCCTACTATGTGGCAAGGCTGCCCCGTCAAAGCTATTCTAACCTCTTTCATCTGTTCTGTGGTATTTAGGCATTACGTTTTAGATTTGAAACTAACGAGGTTGTACTGGTTTTGATTCAACCACTCATCAAATGTTGCTTGCCAATAAGCGGGTGTAAAAAAAAAAAAAACGTAGAAAAACGGTGTACCTTGAAGATAAATGTCAAGTGGCTCCAAATTTTCTGGCTCAAAACATGGCGCCAGCTAGTCTATAGTAGGTACTCCTCTCTCAAAAAACCTCAAGAGGGCTTCGCAAGACGTGCTCAAGTACCGATCCTGGTGTCAGCGCCCTTTCTAATGTTCACAGGTACCCCTTTCTCTTGTGTTCAAAAAACTTGACTTAATTTAAAATTCAGGGAGCCAAATTTACATCTTAAGGACCCGACTTTTGAATTGACTCGGCGCTAAAATAGGCATGAAATATCGTTTTTGAAATCATGAATCTCTTGGATTCTAACTTTTACTTTTATTTGTTGGCGCTAAAGAAGATTGGAATTAAATGAAATGAACTGTAACAAATTTTTTCAACGATATTATTTTTTAAGCAAAAGAGCTGTCTTTTCTGGTGGTATTATTTTTTGCAAGAAAAAAGTAATTTAAATTTAATCAGACTATATTTAATTCCGACGAAGTTTTCAGCTTCTAATTTTATTGGGATTTCTTTTTCAGCCTTCAGTTATTTGGCGTAGACGGTCAAATAAAACTAAAATGATATATTTACGAACTAAGGGGATTAATGAAAAAAAAATATAGACGTCAAAAGGCTTTGTTTGAATTAGAGCTAAATTTTTGACATTGCGTGACTTTCAGGACAATAATAATAATAATAATAATAATTTAATAATAATAATTTATTCAAATAACGTTTACAAAAAATTAACGTAAAGCCAACAATAATAAGGTTTTTCATACAGTTCAATGCCTAAAAATATACTAAAACTAAATTATTGTTAAAGGTGCAAAATAAATAATCGTGGTTCGGATGCAATGTTTGTTAGTGGACCACCCGAACTAGGTTAATTTAAACCTGTGTTTCAGGCCATCACACAATGTGTCTTGTCCGCAGATTGTGTAATACATCATCGCTTATATTGTTATTTAGGGCCATAAAATGTTATTTATTGTGTCATTGGAAGAGCCAAATATAGCAACAGGTGCAGAAAGTTAGATCGTGATCAACTATACCCTATTCGCGTTAAAACTAGATATGAAAAAAAAAAAAAAAAAAACGGTCTGTTCAACCGATTTTAGTGAAACCCACCAAAAAAGTGGTGACAATACCAACTATTTACTGCAACCGCCACTTGTCATGCCACCAACGTAATAAAAGTCAAAATCGGTTGAACAGACAGTAATAAAAGGTTTTCATAAATGCCTAATGTTATTTTGCACAGAGTATAAGTATAAGCACATGATGCCCTGTGGGCTAGAAATGGTCTAGATATTTTAAGGGTATTACGGGCCGGCTGAATACGGTAGCACAACTCTATAAAGACACAGGTGGGGTAAATTTGTGATTAACACTTTCAGGGGTAGAAAAAACGAAGGCAATACTCTTAAAATTAATTGTTATTTAGGCATCAGAGGGTGTAAACGATGAAACTAAAGCAAAGTAATACTAAATGTAGGTATTTTAAGTAGGATATTATCTCTGCGATATTTTATATAATTTTATTTCAGTAACTTTTTTATCAAACATTGTTTTTTTTTTAGGTCTGATAGGTAGTCGCTCTATGTAAAACACAGGTATTCAGCCGCATCCGTTTAGTCTGGAAGCTGACCCCAAGCTAGTTGGGAAAAGACTAGAAAGATGATGATGACCCAGTTTATTATTAAATGAGGAGGGAGGATTCGGTTGTTTTGGTTTGTTAACTCGGAACACCGTAGTTTATGAACCGATTTGTAAAATTCTGTTTTCATTTGTTAGGATATAACATCAATATAGTCCTATTTTTTGCAAAATCATCATCATCATTTCAGCCGACAGACGTCCACTGTTGTCGACGTGTGTCGCCACAATGATCAATCCTGTGCGTCCCGCACCCATCGGATTCCCGCAACCTTCACCAGATCATCGGTCCACCTTGTAAGAGGCCTTCCGACGCTGCGTCTTCCAGTACACAGTCGTCACTCCAGAACCTTTCGGTCCCAACGTCAATCTCTTCTGCGAGCAATGTGCCCTGCCCATTGCTACTTAAGTTTGACGATTCCTCGTGCTATGTCGGCAACATTGGTTCTCCTGCGGATATCTTCATTTCTGATTCGATTTTTGCAAAATACAGTCTGATAAATAATTGAGGGGGAGTACCCTCAAATGCTAGAGGCATTTATCTATACAAATATAGCAATTTTGATATCCCCATCAAAAAGTCAAACAATTACATTTAGAAAGTGTTACTTGATTAAGTGGAATTAATGGAGAAGAATCCAGATGGGCAACGGAACTTCACAAACAAACAGATATCTCGATTAAAATAGTTGAGCGACTATGACGAGACAAATTTAAATACTTAAATGGTTTAATGAGAATGGTACCATCGAACTGATGGTGAAGCCGGAACTTAGGCACCGGAACTCCGTAATAAAACTATTTAACCTAGCCGGTTTATTGAAATTGTTATGAGATACACATTGTGGTTATTAATGGATATATTCTGTAGGTATATTACCATAAATAAACCTATTTTACAAGCTTTTATTTAGTTTCACCTGTCCCGATGTTTGTCTGTCATCAAATCTTGCAAATTAAATTTGACCCACTTCCCGGTTACCGATCGAGCTGTAATTTTGCATGCATATGTAAATCAGAAGACAATACAAAATTATTATGACATGGAGCTGATCTGATGATGGGACCGGAAGGTGACCGTAGGAACTCGGTAGTTAAACGATATAACCCCGTCGAGTTTGGGCTCGTATGATTCGTCTTGACGAGTGTTAATTATATAGGTATACCGAGCTATAAAAGCTTGCTATGAAAAAATGATTTTCATTAAAAGCTTGTTTTGACATAACGCCATCTAGTCCCAAACTACGTGAAGCTTGTGGTTGACTGGCAGAAAATACCTGAGGCATTAGTCAGCCTCTGTACTTTTTGTGTGCATAAACCATTGATAAATAAATAGATAGATGTATATAGATAAAGCATTTATTTGCTACTTCATAAAACATACACCAAAACACATATTACTCACAAGTTATAAAATGAATATATTATATTTCTAAATACGTACATACTTGTATTACAGATTAATTATACCCAGATTCAAGACGATCATGCTCATCACACAAACATTTGCCTTGGGTGGGAATCGAACTTACAACCTCCGGCATAGAAGTCAAAGCTATTAACTGTCCCCGCACACGGACCTCAAAAAAAACTCTGCCACAAATAACACTGCCACCAAAAAAACGCTTGAAGCGGCCACAAAAAAAAAGCTAGAAGCGGCCACAAAAAAAAGCTAGTAGCGGCCGCAAAAAACAGCTGAAGCGCGCTACACCTCTTGCGTCCGGTGAAGCTTGAAGCGGCGTTTTTTTGAAGCCCGTGTGCGGGGACAGTAATACACCATCAGGCCAGTCAATACTTACAGCTAAGTGTGATACATCCTACTAAAAAGTGGCAAAAATGCAACATACAATACATTTGCGACAACATAACCTCGTCTATATAACAAAAATAACAGACAGACACAATTGATTTAAGTCTAACTCCAGCCGGGCACTTTGAACAGATAGAGGTATATAAAACCAACATCAGTGGGTACAAGTGCTTCAGAGAATCCATTTTGCTCCGCCATCCTCAAGTGGGTTTGCGTAAAGCTGTGTTCGCACTTACGAACACGAACATAGCGAACACAAACATGAACATGAACCTTTGGTTTGTTCGCATGGACGGTACATGCACGCGCGTATTGGCGTTTTGGGAACACATTCTTTATGCGTACAGCTATGGAGTGGAATTCCCTGCCGGAGTCTGTGTTTCCTGATAGCTATAACTTAGGGGTCTTTAAGTCAGCAGTGAATAGATTGCTTCTAGGCAAGCGTGTTCCATCGTCGGTCACATAATCGCTTACCATTGGATGAGATAGTGTCAAACGCGAGCCTATCCATAATAGTATAGTTCGAATCGAGTTCGCGCTCAACAGTCGTGAACTAACACAGCCACGGTGGCGTTGGAAGTGGTTGATTGTGAAGCAAAAAACAGTTTTCTGGTGTTTGCATTGATTCATGAAGAACACCGTCCACACAGAACATACTAATAGGATCACCGCAAACATGTTTGACGAACAGAGTGTTCGATGTTCGTTAGTGGTACGCACGAGCGAACCAAGTTGTTGCGCATCTTGCAACGCAACAAACGAGTTCGTACGTGCGTACACGGCTTTAGGGAGCACAATAGACATCCTGCTAATAAATGATGTGAATGTCGTTATGTTTGGATGTTTGTTCAACTATCACACATTTATGGCTGATTTAGAAGAAACTTTGCAAAAGGCAGACCACGATCCATCAACATCAATAATTATCTGTAGTGGTACCTACATAGGTGGCTTGAAAAAAAAACAATCATTCTATACCAGTCAACCTTTGGATTAAAAAAGACTAAACTAAAAAGGTATTTGAAATAAAATTCAATATCATTTCAACTGGATTCTTTACCTTCCGGTCTTCGGAGGGGAGTGATGTAGCAACAAAAGTCCTTTTAGAGTTTCATTGTAGAAACAGCGTAATAAATAAATATGAACCCAGTGCGTTGAGAAAGAAAGGATTATGAAGAAGTAAGTTTTCGGATGCTCGAAGTTCAAGACCCAGGATTGCTCAACACTTCAAAATATTGTTTTAACTCTTCAATCGTGATAATTAGAGGTTAGGTTAGATGTTCAGTTAGCTGATAAGGGAAGTGCGCGACAGCCCCAACACAAGTACTACTGTAACTTACTGGGGCTGCCTCAATTTATTTATGCTTACAATGTTTTAGATGAAAAATTTTTTTTTTTTTTTTTGTATTTGTATTAGAGGTACAATAGAAAGACAATGGGTGCGCGAACGCCGGCGTTCGCTTGGAGTTTAATGAATTAAAATCAGGAGCATCTTCCCCCTTCATACTGTTTGGAGTCGGTGAAACACGTGTTTTTATTTTTGTACCTGTCACCCATCTATATATATAAAAATCAATGCCACTTTTCGTTGTTATTTTATAACTCAAGAACGGGCTCACCTATCCAAACCAAATTTTTAGGCTTTGTTCGGACTATTTAGTAGATGGTTTGTGTGTGGTAGGGTAGAGTAGGGTATAGTAGGGTAGACTAGGGTAGAGTAGTGTAGAGTAGTGTAGACTAGAGTAGTGTAGAGTAGATCAGGGTATAGTAGGGTATAGTAGGGTAGAGTAAGGTAGAGTAGGGTAGAGTTGGGTAGAGTAGGGTAGAGTACGGTAGAGTAGGGAAGAGCGGGAGCGAAGCCGTGCGGGCAAAAGCTAGTTTCTTTAATAAATCACTTAACCCTCATAGTATTCCAGACCAATACACTTGATTTGATATGATGGGATTGCTCGCAGAACGGGCCGAAAGGTTCTGGAGTGGCGACCTCGTACTGGAAGACGCAGCGTCGGAAGGCCTCCTACAAGGTGGACCGATGACCTGGTGAAGGTTGCAGGGATCCGATGGATGCGAGACGCGCAGGATCGATCATTGTGGCGACGCTTGGGGAGGTCTATGTCCAACAGTGGACGTCTGTCGGCTGAAATGATGATGATGATGACACTTGATTTAAACCGAACTCAAACCGGCTTCTTACAACAGACAGACGGTAAATAAAACCAATATCAGTAGCTACAAATGCTTGAGAGAAACCATTTTCCTCCTCCGTTCTCAAGTGGACTCAGGGGGCATACATTGATATAGACAGTCAGTAGACACCCAACTAATTATTCATGTAAAAGTCTATGTTAGAGTGTGTGTTCATCATTTTCTCCTTTGGATTTTGAAGAAAATTGATACACGAGTAAATTTATTAGGATATATTATTCAGTTGCCCTTTGCATTTTAGAGCTGCGGTAACTAACCAACAAAGGAATCTATATATATAAAAGAAAGTCGTGTTAGTTACACTATTTATAACTCAAGAATGGGTGTACCGATATGGCTGAAAATTGGTGGATAGGTAGCTTAGAGTCAGGTGACGGACATCGGATACTGTAGAGTAGGGTAAAGTAGGGTAGAGTTGGGTATAGTAGTGTGGAGTAGGGATGAGCGGGGACGAAGCCGCACGGGCAAAAGCTAGTTTAAAAAAAATCTCTGTTCAATATTTGGAAAACTGCACAGTATCAAAAACCAGTCCCTATACCTTATATTGCCCTCATATATATTCTAGAAGGTGTAGATGATAATATCCTATGAAGCAACTTCACACTGGTACTTGTGTGTTTGAGATCCTGTGAATCCATCTTAAGGTGGTGCATCACGACTCACATTTTCACTGTTTTTCATACAGCCGCTCATAACTGATTATGACGTTATTACACATTTTTCATTAGCTATTTTGGAAACACAGTATCTTGTGGATATTATGTAGGTTTCTAAAGAAACCAATATCTAAATTTGTGTAAAACTAATCCAGTAAAACCTCTGAAAATGTCCTATTTTGTATGAACTTTGACACTTCATAATTTGCCTATAAATTTAAAAAGTCAAAAAAGTAATACTCTAGAATTTTATTAAGATTGTAAATGACAACAACTTTTTCTGATGTTGACACTTCTGGCGTTATATCTCTTTTTTTGCGTTGCCTTTTCGTCAAACATCGCGTTGGATTGCATTAAATGAAGTAACAAGCTTTTAAACCATTTTCGATGTTTACGATAGGCGAGTGGAAAAGGACCCTCTTAAGGTAGAACTACACTGCTCACACGTGTCGTATCGATCTGGACGCGTCGGTGTCCACACATTTTATTATGGAAACTAGATTAGTAGAGCTACACTAGATACATGCCACGCGACAAATCAGGCGTGTTAGACGTGTGCGTCGGTTAAATGTAGTCCTAGCTTCAAGGTGAATGCTCCAGGGTAGTCCTCGAAATTCAATTTTTTTAAATTTACTTTTGCTATTGGTAAAAAAAAACATATTTCTGGAAACGACATGTATGTTTTTACAAAATTATATTCTAAAACCATCATAACTCTCTAACTTAGAGACAACGTAAAACAGGCATTTTCATTAAGACAGATGACGCCGCGGACAGAAGCTTGTATCGCCATGGCAGGGTGCAATAGGGGGTAGTGAACTAGGCACAGCTGTAGCCAATTGTAGTTTACTGAGCGTCTGGGAGATGTACTTCGTTGCTAGATACCTATAGATGTTGCATAGACTTAGTTGGCTTTTAAATAAGTCCATATTTTGTAGAGAGATGAGAACTGATGTGAAATGAAGAATAGAAATTAGTTTTTTAATTTTTGCTTTTGGCTAGTAAAAAAAAAGCAAAATGTAAGTTTACAGTGAGACTCATTAAATGAATATGCAATATCGGGACTGTATACTATAGATGATCTCGATGGTCTTTGTATACATACAGTGATTTCGGACGACTTTCGGTCACGGACCAGCAGTCCGGAATAAAATTAAAATATCTAAATAAAAATACTAGAAGCACGCTTATTCTTTTGAACCAAAAATAATGAGCGATGTCTTATAAAACACAAAATTTCTGATAGGAACTTAAAATCCGCTTTAATGTAACATTGTTAATGTTCGATAGACCAACGGAACGAAACCGGGCTAAAGCAATATGTTGTTCCCCAGTTACTGTACATACTCTCTCATCAGGACGTCTTATTTGACCGGGCGTGAAGTAAGAATGCAAAATTTACATTTTATCAACAAATCCCGCTTTTTGGTCAAATTTTTTTGCTCGATTAACCCTGCAGTGGTCGCGCCCCTAAAAGTTTCATGAGTGGTCGCGTGGACTACATACGTAATCCATACACAAATTGAAAAAACAAAAGATTTATTCATAAACTATTTATTTTTGAAATGAAAATATAAACATTACAGTTTTCTTAATTAAATATAATTATCACAATTTAATCACAAGCTCTGTGTTACAAATAATCAACAATATCAAAAATCTCCTCTAACATGGCACAAAAATCACATGGATTGTTCTTATTGAGATCACAACTTATAAAAATGGCAAAAACTAATATCTTAATGTTATTTTCTGCACAAGACAGACACCTAATCTTCAAATTATCCCCACATACAAACTTACTGCACTTGGTGCACATCTTTCTAGTGCTTTTATTGCGTACTTTTCCTCAGTCATAGCAAAGCCGCATAACATTGCTCGATGTTCCTTTCGAGGTAGTGGATTGAGTTTCTGCATACGCAAAACCAAGAAAATCATTTATTTTGATTGTTAGAGTTCTTGGCAACGATTAATTTTCAAGTCTCTTCTGCGCCAGTGGTTTCATCAATGCCAGAGACAAGTCAATTAGAAACTTACGTCGGCTCACAGGTTCATAATTTATGTTTACTATGTAAATGCACGATGCATTGAGTGCACTCAGATTCAGCAAGCGGAAGAACAATGTAAGAGGCCATCTTCTTGAGTTTCTCACTACATTATACATGGAGCACATTTTATCTACCAGGTCGACTCTATTCTTAGTTCTATTGTAGTAAGTTATAACTTCTTCTTCTTTTCGTTTCGATGCTCTCCTACTAAACTTTTTATGAAGTTATAACTTCTAGTTTTCGACTATTTCTAGAGTCACCTGGTATGTCTTGCTCTTGCTCGGATTACGATTGATGGTCTTCCTTCCTTCTTCTAAATTGTCAACTTCTTCGTCGGAGCTTGATTCAGCTTTATAAACATCATTTCCGACATCAGCTTCAGCCAGCCACGACTCAATTAGTGCATCACGTGCACTGTCCATTTTTTTTTTTCTAAAAACTAACATCATATTTCAATAATCTATCAAAACAAAACAAAATAAGGTATTATTTATCTAAAATAAACAAAAACATAATAAATCAATGTAAAAAAAATACTTACGTAATTGGTCGCACGGATTACACTTGTAGTCCACACGCTTTACTGAGCTCCTGTAACACAACCCCTCGAGTCCTACGCTTGCGAGGACTATGAACGCGTCGCTCAATCATTCATTTGAAAGTACCTGGAGGCGCAACAAGTTAGCGCAAATCGATCGTTAGAAATCATCGATTTTGTATAGGTGGATTACATATGTAGTCCACGCGACCACTCCAGGGTTAATAAATGAAATTGACTAAATACATTACCAACCCGGTAACTGGTGGATTACGGCCCATTCTCTCTCCTAGAGTCCTCTCTAGCAAAGAGAATGGGCCTGAGTCCCAGCAGTGGGAACATTAAAAAGGCTGATAATGATGATGAAACACTTTTTTTTTATTGATTAACATCAAAGTGGGTAACTACACTGAACGAAATACTACTTCCATAGCGTATATTCCTTTTATATACTTACCATCATAAATTTAACTAGGTACAACTTCTCATAGTATTCATTCTAACCAGTTTCTAAGACCCACTATTCTAGTAATCTAACACAATGAAAGGTCTCAATATTCTCAATGCACCAAAGTGATGTAGCAGATTTACGTTCAGAGGCGGCTCAGATATCTGTCGGGGAGAGGCTTACGTTTGATATGAGGGTCTGTGCGGGCTCCGGCTGATATGAGGAAGATAGATTTATGGCCTACCAAGCTATAGACGGTGTCTATTGAGGATTTGTTCGATAGAAGAATAGGTAGTGAAACTGAGCCTTTATAAGAAACGCAACTTGAAGGAAATGATGGAAATGTGCTTAGGTCTTGTCTTAAATCATTTTTTTTTTTGCATTGTCCTCAAATAATAAAAGCGACAAAAAATATGTAACCAAGATTTATGTAACTCATGATACGTTATTATTCTAAGTCGATATAGAAGTGTGTCCATGGAGTTTCTTGCATGTTCTTCTCCATAGAGACCCGCTTTGGAACATGCAACTTAGCCTAATTATTTTTTTGACTAACCGACATGTTGACAATTTAAAAGTGCTTTTTATTTAATAAAATAGACCATAACGGATATTTATAGTCTATTTCTAATAAAGTTTCTGATTTCTGAATAACATGACCTAATAATTATATTAGTTACTGTAAGTAGCTTAATGAAAAACTTTAATGAAACGCGTCGCAGGTCGCGTGCAATGGGCAGCTGTCCGCTCGTCCGGTAAAGACCAAAGCCAGGTCGATAGCGTGTAGTATTTCCACATGCGCCTCAAAGAGACGTCAGCAAGATTGACGGAACCAGTTAGGGCTTTGCCTAAAGTTAACTGACTTCAAGAACCAATCTAACGGCCTGTTCCGGACATCGATCTTAGCAGAGAGCTGGGCAGCTTCGGAAAGCGGGCGCGCAGCGCTGTGAGCGTCTCGTGGCGTGCGTGAAACATTTTCATACTTTTGTTCTTACCGCTCGCCGCCCCGCGCTTAGCTACCGCTCGTAGCGTTAAGGTCGTGAACGGGCCGTAAAGAGGACAAAACTTAAAAACCTTTGAAAAAAAGTAAAGAAGGATGACTTTCCCTTGCACTTGACTCCTAGTAACATGAACTCCTGCATCAAGATACCTTTGACAGATCATAACTACAGCGGAAGCCAAAGTCACAAGTTTCCAAGTCACGCGTAAATCTTGGAAACTAGCTTAACTTTATCAAGATATTGTTAGTGAATAGTGTTGTACTTTGAATTCAATCTATTATGTTTAATTGACTAGTTAGAGACGGCGCAGGAGCAGAAAGTTTGGAAGGACTTGGGGGAGGCCTTTGCCCAGCAGTGGGACAGTAATCATCATCATCATTTCAGCCGATAGACGTCCACTGTTGGACATAGTCCTCCCCCAAGAGTGTCGCCACAATGCGTGGTCCTGTGCGTTCCGCATCCATTGGATTCCTGCAACCTTCACCAGGTCATCGGTTCACCTTGTAGGAGGCCTTCCATTTCCGGACCGTTTGACAGTAATGGCTAGTAAAAAAAAAGTTTAATTGAAATACTTTCTGAATTGTACTTTCTGTTGCTCGCATTTCACAGCTGAAATATCTTTCGATATTTGCACCCTGAATAGTTCGTCATAACAAGAATTTTTCAGTATTTTGTGTACCAAGCGTTTATTAAGCTTTTGCCTGCGGCTTCGCCCGCGTACATAAAATATAGCCTATGTCACTTAGGAATAAGTTGGAGTTTCAAAATCCCAGTACCTACAACAGTACTATAATACTAGGTACTTTAAAATGAAGGGCGGGCTTAATCTACGCGTCATCAAGAACACGATATTCAGACTGTCTTATTTTTCATTCCGAGTAAGACAGCCACCCTTTATTACACTACGGGACATCGACTAAGACTAGGCCTAAGAATAGGCCTTTTAATCATCATCATCATATCAGCCGACAAACGTCCACTGTTGGACATACGCCTCCCCCAAGTGTCGCCACAATGATCGATCCTGTGCGTCCCACATCCATCGGAATCCCGCAACCTTCACCAGGTCATCAGTCCATCTTGTAGGAGGCCTTCCAACAGCCATCTGTTCTGCGAGCAATGTGCCCTGCCCATTGCCACTTAAGGGCGATTCTTCGTGCTATGTCGGCAACCGTGGTTCTGCTGCGGATATCTTCATTTCTGATTCGATCACGCAAGGAAACTCAAAGCATAGCCCTTTCCATTGCCCTTTGGGTGACTTTGAGCCTTCTGATGAGGCCCATTAATCAATAAACATTATTATTCTTGTAGATAACCTGTCCGCTTGTTCTGATGAAAATTGAATGGCCATTACATTACATAAGTTCTGACCTGTGTTTGTGTGCCTATCAAAGGAAGAGCGTTTGTCGTCATCGTCATGCATTGTTTACCTATTGTATTGTGGAAGGAACTCACGACCCGGATACACGACTGATCGTGTTTATTTACTTGATCATTCTTTTATTATAGTATGCATTATTTTATTTTATTATGCAATCGGTACCTACCTTTTGCATTATTGTAGAGTTAGAGTCCTGCCAGATTATTCTCCTTGTTAAAGAATTAAAGAATACAATACCAAGTATGCTGTTTAAATTCGGGATTACGTGATTTTAAATTCGTAACCGCGGGATCCTGGGATTAGACAATGTGCTTTCTTTTTACAAGCTTTTATTTAGTTTCACCTGTCCCAATGTTCGTCTGTAATCAAATCCTGTAAATTTAATTTGACCCACTTTCCGTTTACCGATTGAGCTGAAACTTTGCATGTATGTGTAAATCTGATGACAATGCAAAATGATTATGACATGGAGCTGATCTGATGATAGAACCCCATCGAGTTTGGGCTTGTATGATTCGTCTTAACGAGTAATAATTATATAGGAATATTCAGCTATAAAAGGTGCAATGAAAACAATATTCTCATTAAAAGCTTGTTTACAGACAACCTTTGGATGAAGAGCCTACACGTAAACACCTATATATTTTAACCATAATATTCCAAATACACTCATAATTAATTATTAACCAAAAACTAAGTATAAATTAATATGAATAGCGTTAAATTATTACAGTACCCGAGTGAATAAATTCTGTACGAACTTTCGGTATAGTTTTGTTAACAAACAGTTTAATTTTGAGCTAAAATGGGACAGGCTTGTGGATACACGAATATATCATTTATGTTGGAACCAAAGTTTTTGGTAAATAATGTAGTGTCATGGAGGGACTGTGAATATATTGTCTTTATGGTGGTGACCTTCACTCACGACCCTATTATGATTACCTACCTATAAAATTTTCTGTTTATTTAGGTACCGTTATTTCAAGCGGCATGTTTGTGAATGGGCGCCCTCAGTTGAGACTGCTATTAGCTGCCAGTTGCGGCTTACTTCAATTTCTATTTTTTTTTATCCACATTGTCCTCACATAATAGAAGCGACAAGAAATATGTATTTCATATTAAGATCCAAAAGACTGTCCATGGAGTTGCTTGCACGTTCTTCTCCATAGAGATCTACGTTCTGGAACGTGCAATTTACCCTCAATTTTTTTTAACTGAACGACAATTCAAAAGTGCCTGTAAATGGTCTATTTGAAATAAACGTTTCTGATTTCTGAATTTTCAATTTCTTTTTGAGGTTTTTGATAGCAGACAGTTTACAGACAGCACAAAACTTTACGACCAGCTGCTTCTGCCCAAAAGGAGTGCAGTTGACTGGTGTATTGTTTTAAGCGTGGAAAACAAATTGAACATTAAATGCCAAAAGCCTTCCCCAACATATTCTAGGTATTCTTTTCTCGAGTCACCTCGAACCAGCCCATGAAGTAGGCATCTAGGTCATCACGCCACCTCTCACCAGGTCTGCCTCGGCGGCGTCATCCATCCTCAGACACACACTTCGTGTTGACTCTTGGCCAGTGGTCAATATGTATGTAGCTGAGTATTTTGTCAATATACAACATTCATTTTAGTCGAAAACCGAAACCCGTGTCTAGTATTTTTATGTAAAGAATCTGTGTACAAAATTTCATAACTGTATCATGAAAAATCATAAAGGTATAACCGTGTTATGTTACCTGGCTGACCGCAAATACATGGTCACCGAGCCATCTCGGTGACTGAGGGGTAATTTTGCTGCTCTTGATGTCCGCTACGATCTGCCGTAACCTGTGTTGTACGTCTCAAGTTGGACACCACCGAAATGATTTTGGGAAAAATTATAACATGGTGTAAAAACTTTTTACAAAAAAAATATAACCGACTTCAATGATAAAAAACACTGAAAAGTATCAAATAACTTTAATTTTGGAAGTCGGTGTTTCTATAATAGTTTAGTCTCTTCGTTATTTAACACCGACTTCCAAAATTAAAGTTATTTGATACTTTTCAGTGTTTTTTATCATTGAAGTCGGTTATATTTTTTTTGTAAAAAGTTTTTTTTATTTCACACTTTTTAGTTATGGTACCACCACTAAAAAGTACCCCTCAGTCAAACTTAAATACCTTATAGTCAGAGCGCATCTCATAACGGTTCTAATAATCCCAAACACGGTTAGATTACATTAATTTACCTTTCGGCTTCATCATCAGATCAGTTCGATATATCCTCTCCCCCTCTTCTTTCAAACAGTCATTAGACTAGATGCTGGAGAGGGAAAGGATATATCGAACTGATCTGATGATGAAGCCGAAAGGTAAATCTTTCAATCAGTCAGAATAGATGCTGATAATCCCGGCTGTAGCATCAGGCCAGATTTATGTCAACATTGCAATGAGCTTAAAATTTAGTCCTGTTTAAAATGAGCCCAAACACGACTACGGTGCTGTAATTTCAAGGTTTGTACTTTTCCTGATGCTCCTGGCTTCAGCATCAGGTCTCTATGTACTTCGGTGTTCTTTATTAGCAGTACGTTTATCCACACATCGAGCCGTTTTCAATGAGCCTAAACTCGATATATCTGCTGTTTGTTGTCGAGGACTTAGGTACTCTGCAGACTATCCTGACTGCAGCATCAGGTCATGACTTGATGATCATGAGACCAAATGTAGCAAATGCCCTATCAAACATCAAAACAATTTACTAAAACAGTCCTTGCCTGTTCGAGTAACTTCTTACTGTTAAGGAGTTGTACCTTCCATCATCAGCCCAGCTACCTGAGATGGTGACGACCATACGCAAATACACAAGATACTTCATAAAATATGCGAAAATCAATAAGTGAGCCTATAAAATTTGAAGGTTGCCCTCGATTTCTCCAAGATCCCATCATCAGATCCTAATTTGGTGATAATGGGACCACCTCAGAGCTATCTACTTTCGAACAAAAAAAGAATTTTGAAAATCCGTCCACATTTGGGGGAGTATTCGACGAACAAACATACAAAAAAAAAAAAAAAAAAAAAAAAAAAAAACATACAAACAGCCGAACGTAGTACCTCCTCCTTTTTGGGAAGTCGGTAAAAAATGATTGGAATCGATTCAGTTACTGATTCTGAACAAACTATATTCAAGTTTCACTTATACCTACTAAAAATAATGTCGTATAGTACTGCTCCCGTTAGTAAAAAACACGCATCTAACATTTTTTCCAGAGTTAAGTTATATACCTACATTGCCGGAATCAGGACATAATGGCGCATCTGCCTGTATTTTTTTTTATATTTTGCTAACTTTCTCCAGTGCAGTTTTAACACAAGGAAAAAAAGCCCGATTTTCCGTTTCATTCATTAAAACATTTTTTTATCCGTTTTCGTTTTTGTTAGATACGTCTTTTTAACTATCAGGGGCAGCAGTAGTTGTTAAAGAACAAATTACAATAGGATATAGGAATACAATGTACCTAACGCCCTAGCAGCTTTTTACGAGTCCCATGATAACAAAAGGGGATGGTATTACCTTGAAACTGGATTACACATAGCCGAGCCTAGGCGATGTGCCAAGTCCCCAAAAGACTGGTACCATTTTCAAGAATCCAATCCATCGGTGGTATCAATATGTACCCATCGCAGTCATTAATGAGTAAGGTCAACTACTTCGAATTGTAATTAACCGAATTACCTATAGCCAAAAAATACGTGGAATTGGGAAATAACACTTTCATTCAATTATTGCCAATTTTTGATGTAGGTAGGTAATTAATGCTCATGCGGCTATCAAAACGGTGAAGGAAAACATTGTAAGGAAACCGGCAAGTCCTAGAACCAAAAATTCGAAGACATGTTACTTCCACCAACCCGCACTGGGCCCGCCTGGTGGATTACGGCCTATTCCCTCTCCTAGAGAGGACGCCAGAGCCCCAACGGTAAAAGGTGTGTAAAGCCAAGTCGATTTCCCTGGCGGAGTCTGCGTTTCCTGATAGCTGCAACTTAAGGGTCTTTAAGTCAAGAGTGAATAGGTTACTTCTAAGTGAGCGTGCTCCATCGTCGACCACATCCTCGCTTACCATCAGGTGATATGGTGATCAAACGTGAGCCTATCAATAATAAAAAATAAAAAAATAAAACTTTTACTACTAAATAAATTCAATCAATTCAAACGGACCTAACTACAAAAGTAAAAATTCTAAAACACAAATCTAAAAATAATAATAAGTTTATAAAATATAGAGCTGAAATGTTCTTCAGCACATAGTAATTCCAACGGTTTACATTCAACAAAGGACTCGACAAACGCCGGCAAAGGACCTAAAAATAAAAAGTGCTTCCCCAAATGAATATTTATTTTGTACCTCACCTAAAAAGCTTAAAAGTATGGTCGAATTTAATTGGGTTTAGATTATAGGAGTTAATTACTATTTTTTTGGCGTCTGTACCTATCAGTTTACTTTGAAGTTAGGCAGTTTCTTTTTCTTTTACTAATTTCATTTTGTGTATTTTTCTGCGTCTTCAACTTCTATTATAAGGTGGAAAGACGTGTCAGACAGGATTCCGATCCCGATTTCCGGCGACCGTCGGCGAGGGCTTGCAGACGGCGAGCAATGGGTAGCTCGCTGTCCGACCGTCCGGTAACTGTCCGGACCGAGCCTCCTTTGTTCCTCCAATACTTCACTCCTTTCATCTTTCGCGCGCCAGGGCTTCCTCTTGCCAGTTCTGGTGGAATCTATCTTGTTCGTGGTCTGCCGCGAGCCCGTCAC
Organism: Mythimna lalbum; assembly: GCA_949319445.1. Lineage (NCBI taxonomy): Eukaryota > Metazoa > Arthropoda > Insecta > Lepidoptera > Noctuidae > Mythimna > Mythimna lalbum. The sequence continues at coordinate 3,503,300 of OX439357.1, read as the reverse complement.
ACTGTTTCAGGGCACCAACTTAGTGTTACTTTGGCCCACAGTTTGTCAGGCAGCCACAGCAACTACTCAGAGTGCCTAGTGTGAGTTTATTTACGCAATCGACACGTTTGTGACGTTCGGCGCTCCGATTGGCCCGCACCGAGATCTTTACCAATCTGAGAGCCAAACGCGGCAAACGTTTCGATCACGTTAACGTTAAAACAACTCGCACTCAGCGCACTGGTTTTCTTCTTCTTCCTGCCCTTATCCCATATTACTTGGGGTCGGCGCAACACGTTTTTTTCTTCCATTCAGTCCTGTCACCCGTCAAACTATCACTAGGGCCTTCGCCACACTTGGCGGAAATTCCGTCGCGGATCTTCCGCGTCGGAACGCCTATGCATGTTATTGCATATAATTGACGAACGGCCGATCTTCCGCTTAGTGTGCTCGCTATTTGTATTTTATATGCAATAACATGTATTGACTTTCCGCCGCGGAAGTTCGGCGACGGAATTTCCGTCTAGTGTGGCAAAGGCCTAACTCCCTTTTCTTTCATATCACTCTTCACACAATCCATCCATCTTTGCTTCGGCCTTCCTCTCCCTCTCCATCTATCTACACGTATAATACTCAGCGCACTGGTTTTGAACCACAGTATAATGTTTCGAACTCGATCCGTTAAGTTAACTAAATCGTTACTTTAAAATAAACAGACCATTAATTTAACTACCCTACAATTAACGATAACATATTATTACCGACAAGGTTTTGTTGTTATTACCTTGAACACAAATAAGCTTGTTATTTAGACGAACATTCTTTCAAAGATACTCAATAAGTATTTCAAAATTAATTACGATTATTATTATAATGTTCAACATGTAGGTAATTTTGATTAATTACGATGAGCGATCAAAAAAAGAGACTTGGATTTTTTTTAATTACTAGGTATTCGAATTCTTTAGTTTTTTTTTTCATTAATATGAGAGTAGGTAGGTACTGCCTCTTTTATTTACGTGAGAAATTATCAAATGGCTTCTACCGCTTTGGTTGAAGCGAGAGGGCGATTCAGGCTTTTTTTATGTGGGGAAATTCATCCAATGACAACCCCCGCGCTTTTGGGCGAAGCGGGAGATAGTGTCAGACTTTTACTGACTAAAAACTCACCCTGTTCCTTCGTGCATACCGGGGCTGAGCTACCTTTCAAAACTAACCCTGGCCCCAGTAGGCTTCGAGCCAGCTGGGCCCCTGCTCACTGCTGTTGCTGACAACTCCTTGATGCGCGCGGGTTCGATTCCCACCCAGGACAAATGTTTGTGTGATGAGCATGATCATTTGTTCTGTGTCTGGGTGTTATTTATCTATAACTAGCTTTGCCCGCGCGGCTTTGCTCCCGCTCTTCCCTACTCCACCCTACTCTACCCTACTCTACCCTACTCTACCACACACTACCCTAATTTTTTTTTCCATAAGAACCTTCTCCTCACAATAACAATCACAACAAAAAAAAAATCAGCCAAATCGGTCAAGCCGTTTTCATGCCAAGTCGTGACAACGGAAAACGGGGGTCATTTTTATATATATAGATAATATTATATATGTATTTAGAACTCATAACACAAGCTCTACTTAGCTTGGGAATAGATAGCGTTGTGAATTATTAAAAAAAAAGTAGGATCGCAGTCAAGCAATGGTTATATCATTTAACCTTTCACATACCGTCAATAAGAGACAATAGAAAGACAATGACAGACAGGGGTTAGTGAAAAAAAAAAAACAATCCTGCAACACTAGCAGGCAGCAACCATAATTTGCTCGTCCATTTGCTGACATATCATTATCTCGGGCCTCGTCCCTATGATGCAATAGCCTCTATGTAAATTGCATGGAAATCTTGATGAATTAAAATACCGTTTTATCCTTATCCTGTTAAGGGGCCGAGATACAGCTCGGACACTTCGACCCATGTGGATCTTTTGTGGTCCCCTAGATAGCTTACTCCTCCCCACCCTCGCTGAAAATCTCCTTCATAAGTTTCACAACGAGATGCGGGGATAAGAGCCTGTAATCCTCTGGTCTTGGATATCCTACCCCTAGAAGACTCATTCGCTTGTTAGCCAAAGCATCGCATGTGCACAGCAGGTGCTCCATGCGTTCTGTATGTTCCTCACACAACCTGCACATGGAAGTCGCGGCTAGACCCATTTTCATGAGCATGTCGTTGGTTCCAAAGTGCCCTGTAAAGGCACCCATCAGGTAGCGGATTTGCCCCCTGCTCATATTCCAGATACATTCCCGTGCCTTGAACGTAGAGCCCAGGAATTTCTTGGAGTGTCCCAGACCCGTAATAGACAGCCAGTGTGTTTTTTGGCTATGATCTGCATACTCCCTGAATGCGGCCTTCACGAGGCACGTCGAGATGCCTACACATGGTTCTGGTCCCACAAAGTCATTTGCGGAGCCCTCTCTTGCCAGTTCATCCGCCATTTCATTACCATGGATTCCCTTATGCCCTGGGACCCACATCAACTTTACCCTGTTACGCCTCCCAAGCCTGTTCAGGGCCCGGATGGCGTCCAGAATAAGTTTGGAGTCCACCTTGTAGGACGCCATGGCCTTGATTGCAGCTTGACTGTCACTTAGAATATAAATAGATTTATCTTTGGTTTGTCTTTCTATATTCTCTTGAGCACAGGTTATTATGGCATATGTTTCTGCTTGGAATACTGTTGCCATCTTCCCTAAGCTTCTACTACATTTGTAGCCTTTTGCGTATATTCCCGCTCCTGTACCGGATTCCATTTTGGATCCATCAGTGTACCATACCAGACTATCTTTTTCTGGTGGTTCAAGTCCCTTAGTCCAGTCTTCCATTGTTGGGATCTGGACCTTAAAGGACCTTTCGAATACAAACATGGTTTGCATTTTATCAGATATCATGCTTGTTACCCGATCCAGGTCCTCATTCCTATCGAATCTTGTATGGTTAGTCTTTGTTAGTTAGAGGCATCCCATAGTCCAGCAACAGCAAGACGATGCATTGCCTTCCTTGCCTCGAGTTCTACCATCATATGCAGGGGAGGGATGTTGAGGTATCTCTCTATTGCTGCCGTAGGTGTTGTCCTAAAAGCACCCGTTATTCCAAGGCATACTGTTCTTTGTAGCTTGGTCAGTGGCGCTTTGCACGTGGCAAGTTTCGTTCTTGTCCACCACACTATGCTGCCGTAAGTGATAATTGGTAATATCATTGTTTGGTACAGCCATCGTAGCACTTTAGGTTTTAGCCCCCAAGTTCTACCATATGTGGAGCGACACATACCGAACACCCGCAGGGCCTTTGTCGTTATGTTTTCCACATGAGTTTTCCACCTGAGCTCCTTATCAAGAGTTACCCCTAGATATTTAACTTCGGTGGACCATGGCAACTTGATTCCATTGAGGGAAGGGTTTCCTAGATTTCCCAGTTGCCTTTTCCTCGTGAATGGGATAATGACTGCCTTGCCTGGATTGATAGAGAGATGGTTCTTTGTACACCAATCTTCTGTCATCCTCAGCGCTTGTTGTAACAATCCAGACACTATGTTCGGGAATTTACCATTAACCATTATAGCTATATCGTCTGCATAGCTTACTGTGTAGAATGGTCCGGTGTTGAGTTTGGTGAGTAGCGAGTCTACCACCAAGCACCACAGTAATGGTGACAGCACTCCGCCCTGCGGACAACCTCTTGTCGTTTTCGCGCTGAGTCGGTCTCCCATTATTTCCGATCTGACTATTCTGCTCTTTAGCATATAGTCGATCCAATTACACGTGGTATCATTGATACCATGCTCCTTTGCAGCAATGCGTATGGACTCAAATGTTGTCTTATCGAAGGCTCCCTCTATGTCGAGGAAAGCCCCCACGCAGATTTCTTGTCCCTCTAGCGCAGCCTCGGCCCGACTCGCGACATAATGTAGTGCCGTTTCCGTGGACTTGCCGGGGCTATAGGCGCACTGTAGTCTATGTAGAGGGAATTTCTTAAGCGGTCCCTCTCTTAGGTACTTGTCTACCAGTTTCTCTAATGATTTCAAGAGAAAGGATGTAAGACTGATAGGCCTGTAAGCTTTAGCTTCTTCGTAATTTGGTTTACCAGCCTTCGGTATGAAGGTGACTTTGGCCTCTCTCCATGTCTTGGGTACGTACCCAAAGGCTAGGCAGGCTCTGTAAAGCCTACTCAGCTGCGGTATTAGAACAGAGGCCCCTTCTTGCAATAACACTGGGTAGATGCCATCCGGGCCAGGGGATTTGAAAGGCTGGAAGCCCGCTATCGCAAGCCTCAGCCTGTTCTCATCTACCACTTTCTTTGCAGTGAGCCAGTCATTTTTTGACGTGTGCTTACCAAGCTCGTCCCTTGTGACTGGCTCCTCTTCGTCGCTGTCACGCACTACACATCCTGGGAAGTGAGTCTTAAACATCACACTCAGAGTGTCCTGTCCAGTTTCCGTAAGGTGCCCATTCTGATCCTTCACGGATGATAGTGGGTTTGCCTTGGTCATGGACATTGCTTTGCACAACCTCATTCCATCTGGTAAGGCTTCAATGGAGGTGCAATGCTGTCGCCAAGCAGTTCTTTTGGCCTTGCGTACCGCCTTATTATACCTCGTTAGCATGCTAGAGTAATCAGAAAAATCTTTCCTGGCTTTTGCAGCATTGAAGGCCTGTCGTGTTTCCTGACGTATTTTAGCCAGTTCAGGAGTCCACCATGGTTCCTTTTTGCAAAGGGCCTTTTTCTCTGGGCAATTATCTTCCCATGCACCTATGGTGCCTGCCGTGATTCTGTCTGCTTCAAATTCTATATCAAGTATGGAATTAAGCTTACCTTTAGGGCTCCCTAGGTTTACTTTGAGGTCCCTCCTGTACGAGTCCCAGTTTGTATGTCTTGGGTTTCTCCTTCGTCTAGTTTCGGCTTTGCCCGCCGTCCTAAACCTAAAGCATATATAATTATGGTCAGACAGAGAAACTTCGTCCGATACATGCCAGTTTTCAACATGAGCACTGGCTCCGTTAGAAGCCAGTGTCAAGTCGATGACTTCAGCTCTTGCCGAAGTCCTGAAGGTGGGTTTATTCCCTGCATTAAGGATCTGTAGTGGGGAACTTACCACGAAGTCCAGCAAATCCTCCCCTCGTTTGTTGACATCTGTGCTGCCCCAAACGACGTGGTGTGCGTTCGCATCACAACCAAGTATCAGGTCAAGATTTCCTTGGCTGCCGTAGTCAACCAGTCTTCTAATTAGTGGTGATACTGGTTCCTTTTCTTCATATGGGAGATAGGCCGAGGCAAGGATAAGTTTCCTTTTCCCCGTCCCAGTCTCCACTTGGATCAAAGCTGTTGTGAGATCCCTGTAACAGAAAGTACGTAAGGGCATTGCCTCTATACCGCCCCTGATATAGATACAAGTCCTCGCGTCATTAGTTGGACAGTCATAGAGGACTGTGCCCCCTGTCCCACCTAAGCCTTTTATAGCCCCTTTATACAAATAAGGTTCCTGTATCAAGGCAATGTCAAATTTCCCCAATTTCAGTTGCCGAGCCAGAAGGGCAGTAGCGGCTCTGCAATGATGGAGATTAATTTGTACGCACCTTAGTCCCGCCATCTTGGTCTTCTGATGGGGTCGTGTTAGTAGGAGGGCCTTAAACTTGAGGCTCCTCCTCCATCTCCTGGCTCTCCTCATGGGCAGCTGGCGAGTTCATACCCAGGGCAACGAGGTCCCCGAGGATGTCATCGTCTAGGTCCTCAGTTACCCCGGCATGGGTCTCCAGCTGCGTCACGTCGCAAGCAGGGTCTTCTGGTGAGGCCTCCTCACGCTGTGGTTGCGGTCCGTCTTCTGAGTGTCCCGCCTCCACCTCCGCGATGGGTGCCTCTCCCCGGTCTTCTTCCAGGAGCTTGAACGTGTAACGCTCAATGCCTCCTGGAAGAGAGTAGCCCGAGGCCTTGATGACCCCAGCGGACACCCCGTCCATGAGAACGATCCGACGGATGCCGGTGTCCTCAATGAGGGTGCTCACGACCTTCCAGTCGTCCGTCCTCAGAGCAGGGTTGAGCCGCTGGAGCAATCTAATTGCCCGGGCAGGGTCCCTGAGCGTCAGGTTCCGGCTCTTCCATGCCATTTTGACTGGCCTTGGTAGGTCCCTGGCGTCAACAACCTTCAGCTTCAGGGAGCCGAGTTCCACATTGTGGATGGCTTCCCGAAGCCAGTGAGCTGCATCGGAGTTGCTGCAGGACACATGTACTGCACCTGCAACAACTCCGGGAGCAACCGCCAATACTGGTAGTGGATCCGGTGCCTCTTCCAGCTTCTCGATTATGAGCTCCTGGATGGGCCCCAAATCCCCAGCCTTCAAGTACTCCTCTGGGTACTTGACTGTGACAACAGCGAGTTTCACGGCCGCCACCGCATCCCTGAAGGATCCGGTCGAGGATGATTGCCCTTGGGTTTTCATCCTCTTGGCGTCCATGTCCCCGCTGTCGCCGCTGAAAACAGCTCGCGGTCTTTTGGATGGTCCTCCCGTAGAAGTCCCTTCCAGAGCCGCTTGCTTCTTCAGCTTTTGGCGCTTCCTTTTTTGCGCCCCAGTTCGTCCTGCCGGGTACTTGCCTGCTTCGCTGCACGAAGTGGCTCCTGACCCAGTGGACTTAAAAACAGTCCCGCCCTTCGGTGGTCCCGCAGCGGTACCGGCCCTTGGCAGTGCCGCAGCAGTCCCGTCCATTGACGGTCCCGCCGCGGCCCCACCCCGAGACGTTCCCACTACAGTCCCGCCTTTTGACGGTCCCGCCTTTCTCAGTGCAGTCCCGGCTTGCGCCGGTCCCGTCTTATCGGGTGCAGTCCCAGCTTGCGCTGGTCCCGTCTTAGGTGGTGCGGTCCCGGCTTTCGCCGGTCCCGCCTTATGGGGTGCAGTCCCGGCTTTCGCCGGTCCCGCCTTGTGGTTTTTTTTAGATGTAGGATCCATAAAATCAACCAGAAGATTCGTCTCTCGACTGCCCCACCCGCCATGGAGTGCACAAGTGGCGATGCTACGGTAGCACCAGGGATTGATCGAGAGATATAGCCCACTCCGATTAGTTACCCACGAGACCGCACAGCACCAACCCAGCACCATTACCACTAACGATGTGAGCGAGCACTGCCGTCTGCGGGTCCCCAATGGGAGTGAGCTAACCTAGGGGCCGTCTGACCGGACCCCGACAGCCGATTGACTGTAGCCGGCTGAGCTACAGCCTCCCGTGTGAGGAGAATTCCGGGCCAAAGTGGAGTGTTGCCTCAGAGACGTTAAAACCGCCTACGCTCATCGGCTCAGCCACCAGGATCCCATCATCCTCCCGTACGGGTTCCCGCGCACGGCACAAACACGCGGGAGGTCATTACTATCCAACATCTGATCTTGTTCGATGGTGGACACCCAGGGGCATGACCTCACCACCCCTGTGTTAAGTCGTCCGACAGTTTCAGTTGCGTCTAATTCTGAGGGAATTAGACCAATAACAGGGCGGCAACCACGTGAAGGATAACTACCGGACTTGCCTTGAGGATCTGCACGACCGTAGCGCTCTCCCTCAAGACCACGCCACCTTGTCCCTCTGAGGGAGGGAGCAAGGTAGGCCTGCATGTATACTACCAAGCAAAGCAAAAGCAAAGCGTGTCGTTGTGCAACCGCAAAAGCATACATACAGGCCCTCCCCAAAAATACCGTTTTGTTTCCGCTCTATCTTTTTCTCAAAGAAATATAATATGTGATGTACCAGGACATAAGAAATGGAAGGTAACAATAAATCACCCTTTGTCAAGGATTTTACGAGCAAATGGAAATAAAAACCCTGAGATAGACGTAAAAAGGAAACACACATCCCTACATCAAAGTCGAGCAAGGAACAATTTGATATTCATATTCTGATGTTATTAAACTTCCTTACAAAGATCTAAACTTCTTCAAGTAATAATTCTGTCTGGATTTAATTATTATATTAATACTCTACGAAGTTTATTTCTCGACTTATATTTTAGGATAAAACTCATAACGATTAAACGTGGCTTGCCTATATGTCAAGGCCTTCTAGGGTCGAGTGCCTTCCAAGGCTTCTGGATTGTCCAAAAGCGATACCGTGGCCCTGGATCGCAAGGGGCAACTGAATGAACATAGGTGGGTTTTAGCTTGCATAAAATTACTAACTTGCCTGTAAAATATCTACAAGTAGTAGTAAATAGCCAACGCTAACGGTTAATGTGCTTTCCGTATATACCCATCTTTGTGGAGTTTGGTTTGTACCGAACTCTGCTAGCTTTGCTTAGGCAGGCGTGGGCGAAGTGGCCCCAACCCTTGACTCGCATCCAAAGGGGCCTCGCATAAGCGAAGGTTCTTAAAGAACGAGAGTTTTTTTTTTATAATGGTTAGGCTTGCGTATTACCACTATTTCACCTGATGGTAAGCGACGATGTGGTCGAACACTGGGTTGCGATAGCTGTCTCGTTTTCGAATTAATGAAAGAAAAAGGCTTCGCTGATATGTCTTCGCCCACGTCTAAATTTGTCCACACTACGCCTCTGCTTTGCTTAAGCATAAGGGAGTGTGGCTGTGATTATTTTAGCCACAATTTACAATAATTTATAATAATACCTAATCACTAATGGCTAAACTAAATCTGAACCAAAAATATCCTAGTCAAACAAAACTACAAGAAAGAATCGTCAGGAAATGAAAGCTGTCATCGGTCAAACAAGTTTTCATATTATAAACTTGGCTTGTTTTTTAGTGGAAGACTTATTACATATTCTATGAGGGTCGTCTGAACCTGTTTGGAGTTTTACTTTAACCCAATTTAGTCTGTGATAATATTATTATTAAATTAGGTACTAAAATATCTTTGATATTAAAAGTCGGCCTAGGTTTTTCGATGGAGCCTTTGGGAGAGAGCGAGGTACTCACAATATATATTTTAACGTTAAATAATATCTTATTCAATAACGTCGAATAAACGCGATATTGTTAATGTGCTTTCCGAGGCTCGGCGGAATTTCAGCATGTTAAAATGGTCACCCATCTTTGTGGAGTTTGGTTTGTACCGAACTCTGCTAGCTTTGCTTAGGCAGGCGTGGGCGAAGTGGCCCCAACCCTTGACTCGCATCCAAAGGGGCCTCGCATAAGCGAAGGTTCTTAAAGAACGAGAGTTTTTTTTTTATAATGGTTAGGCTTGCGTATTACCACTATTTCACCTGATGGTAAGCGACGATGTGGTCGAACACTGGGTTGCGATAGCTGTCTCGTTTTCGAATTAATGAAAGAAAAAGGCTTCGCTGATATGTCTTCGCCCACGTCTAAATTTGTCCACACTACGCCTCTGCTTTGCTTAAGCATAAGGGAGTGTGGCTGTGATTATTTTAGCCACAATTTACAATAATTTATAATAATACCTAATCACTAATGGCTAAACTAAATCTGAACCAAAAATATCCTAGTCAAACAAAACTACAAGAAAGAATCGTCAGGAAATGAAAGCTGTCATCGGTCAAACAAGTTTTCATATTATAAACTTGGCTTGTTTTTTAGTGGAAGACTTATTACATATTCTATGAGGGTCGTCTGAACCTGTTTGGAGTTTTACTTTAACCCAATTTAGTCTGTGATAATATTATTATTAAATTAGGTACTAAAATATCTTTGATATTAAAAGTCGGCCTAGGTTTTTCGATGGAGCCTTTGGGAGAGAGCGAGGTACTCACAATATATATTTTAACGTTAAATAATATCTTATTCAATAACGTCGAATAAACGCGATATTGTTATCTCTTATCAAACTTGTGATATTCGGACATGTCGTAAAATGATAATGCTTGTTAACTGTTCTAAGAATACACACACACGTGATACATAAAAATATTCTGATACTCAAAATAAATAACAAACAATTTACTTAGACGCAGCGTTAGTAGGTACTCGGTTCCTGTAGGTATCAGGTCATCGGTCCCACAAGGTGGACCGAGTAATGCTAGGAAAGGAGGCAGCCGCACACGTGAGGCACTGGTCCTCGCACCCCAGCCGCCGCTGGGATTCCGATTCCAATTTTCGGCCACTATAGGCGCGGGTTTGCAGACGGCGAGCAATGGGTAGCTAGCCGTTTGATCGTCCGGCAACCGCCCGGACCGAGCTAAAGTCGTCGAGTGCGCGTAGTGTTTCACGCGCGCCTCAAGGTGTTGTCATTAACCGCAAGGGCGCGGCAGCGACGCTACGGTGGTAGTCCTTCCACAAGGTGGACCGATGACCTGGTGAGGGTCGCTTGTATCCGCTGGATGCGACACGGACAGGGCCGGTCGTTCTGGCGACACTTTCGGGCCTATGTCCAGCTGTGAACGTCTTTCGCTCCTTTTTTTAAAAAAAGGAGGAGGATTTAAATCTTTTGACTATCACGAATACTGCAATTTACGAAATATTTATCGATACAGTACTTCATATTTTCTTTGCGACGTAACAAGACATAGTACCTACCATATCAGTGCGATAATACCGACAAGCCCCTACATAACATAGTGGCCCAATTTCTTCAATCTTTTACCAGATAATAATGTTCAATAAACCTACTTTTCAGTCCCACATTGTTCGTTCCATTTATAACCTTGACCGCTATAAAATAAAGCTCATTATTAAACTCATTACTTACTATATTACTAGACCGTTAGGGGTCATATTTACTGTTTTAATTGGCAATTTAGTCCCCTTAAAATGCTAAGGATCATTGTCAACAGAACCTTTATATAAAGCTATATTAAGTATGTAATACCTAATATTGTACTAGATCATAATTTAATACATAGAATGGAGGAAAGTTTTCTGTTTTCATTACTTGATATTGCGTGGGTTGTCAGAACATACTTTCGTAGAAGGTAGGTAGCCTGACTTGCTTATCGGAATTTAGTATCTATTAGTTTTCTTTGGAACAATGGCACTGTTCACGACTAGTTTTAAAACTAGACAGAAGAAATCTTCGCTTATAAGAATTCCTCCAAAATTAATCACAACAAAATGTAAGTGTCTAACTTGTCTGTATTGAACGTTCGTGCGGGTGCGGGTAAGCACAAAATAGATAGGTACAGGAGACAAGCTGCATAGGTACAAAGCGCGCTCAAGCAACGCACACATAGACACCGCTCACGGACACGATATCTCGGCTCAATCGCCCGGTCGCACTCGTACAGTACTCGTAAAGTGAAGTAGGTACATACATGAGATTGACTTCTGTACCTATCTATTTTGTGGTGTAAGGGACAGGTCTCCGCAAACTTGAAGGGCTTGCTCAGTAGACGAAACTGAATAACCTTCCACAAGATTATTTTAGGAAACGAATAAAAAAATCGGTCTCTCCATACAAAATTACTTACTAAATCTTACTTGATTGGACGGTTTGTAGGTATTGTGAGGCCAATATTTTTTTCGTTTCCTGAAAAATCTTTTTGTGGAAGGTTGTTCAGTTTCGTCTACATACGAAAGATGATAACTGGTGAAAAACCGCACTTTATCAAACTTGCTGAAAAATCATTCTATCATCCTTTGAGAAATACTAACTAGAACTAACTAACTACAGCAAAAGTGCTATCATAACATATGAAGGAGCACAATATTATATAAAATCTATCAAAAATCTATTAAGGATAGTAAAATATTATTTTACTAAGAATTGCTCGATCTATATGTTATATTTAAACATTTGTTATTTTTATGTAAACTTAATATTAAGTGTATGTACATATTTAATTAGGAATTCGTGAAACCTAAATAAACCACTCATTAATAAAACTAAAATCTATTCATATCCCTAAAATTTCCAAGTGTATCTGACGCGGGCTTGCGGACGGCGAGCAATGGGTAGCTCGCTGTCCGGACCGAACCCAAGTCTGACTGACCCCCAGACGGTTCCCGCGCGCCTCAAGGAGTTGTCAGCAACTGCAGGGGCCCAGCTGGGTCGAAGCCTACTGGGGTCAAGGTTGTAGTTCCGAAGGGGAGGCTCGGTCCCGGTATAGAAAGGAAGAAGGAACGGGGTGGCTTTTTTAGTTAGTATGAGTCTGATACTATCTCCCGCGCCGCCAAAGGGCGGAGGATGTCTGTGTATGTTTGGATGATTTTTACCCACTGAAAAAAAAAATCCGACGACCTTGGTTATTTATCAACTTTGTGGCTGTACATTTCGCTAGCAAGTTCAAACAAACTTATAATGCCTTAACAGTGTTGATAATACTTGCCTTTCTGCTCATCTTTCACGGAAACAAGCCTTGAAGACAAACAACGAGCTCTTATAATCCGGCGTCAGCCTGCCACCAAGTTTCCCTGTGAATTAATTACATTTTAAAGTTACCAGCGGGACCCGATTTGTGAGTCAAGCAGTGTCGGGATACGAGCATGTAAAGAAGCGTTGGTGACAAAGCTTTGAATTCAATATGCCGTTGCATAATCGATACGGGAATGACACAGGGACATATCAGCGGAAAAGAAGCGAAATATCGTATTTCTGCTCTCTATTTTATAACTGGGTGTAAAAATACCGGCGACGGTTCTGGCATCGTCGGCCTTATAATGTTCCCACTGCTGGGACTCAGGCCTCCTTTCTAGGAGAGAGAATGTGTCGTAATCCACCACGCGGGCCCAGTGCGGGTTGGTCAATGTCACATGTCTTCGAATTTTGGTTCCAGGACATGCCGGTTTCCTCACGATGTTTTCCTTTACCGTTTTGAGAACAGTGGTGATGAAATAAATTACACAAAGTAATGCGCCTGGCTGGGTTCAAAACCCGTGGCCTACAACTCGTAAGTCAATGCCGGCTGTGTTTGAACCCGCGGCCTACAACTCGTAAGTCAATGCCACTCAGCCACCACTGCTCTCGTCTATCCGTCGATGGAATAACTGGATGGCCTTTGTGCCTACCTGACGTCTACTTGAAAATCTTAGCAATTTTTAAGATCTCCATAACTCTTCGTCTTTCCAGTCGTAGGAACTCCTGGCGCAGTGATCGTGATCATGGATCGTCTGGTAGTTTGGTGGCGGCTTTTGCGAGACTTCTCCATCTCTCTCTATTCGTGGCATTGCGTGTGCATTCAATGAGGGTACACTTTGAAAATGATTTTGTCAATAGCTAACTTAAAAATTCGAAGACATATGACATTCACCAACCCGCACTGGGCCCGCGTGGTGGATTACAGCCCATTCCCTTTCCTAGAGAGGAGGCCTGAGTCCCAGCAGTGGGCTGATGATGATAGCTAATTACACTATTTCATATCCTGCCATTTAACAAGCTCCTTAAACCAAAAAACCAACATCCCATTCAAATCTACAGAGGTCCAAGAGCTCATAACGCGATCCATTTGACAACGTAAACCGAAGTGTTGGAGAGATAGAGCTATAGGGCTCACAGCTTCATCCCGCTTTCTCGCTCGCACGTCCTGGTAAGGCTCTAGATGCAACGGAGTCACACATGCCTGCACCAGACGAGTATCTACCACAATAGTTCATTTGAACTTTCAAACTCAATTGTTAGTCGACGCCTTATAAACTCGACTATTGTCACTTCAATTTCTTTTCAATTTACTAGCTTGTTCTTGTTATTAGATGTTAGATGTACGAGTATATTCAAGCTCTACAAATACTGATATCATCTTTTTTCTAAAAAGAAGAAAGAATGAAAGAAAAATATTTTATTTGGCACAAAGGCACAGTCTCTACAGTGTGTAGAGACAACATTTAGAAATTTAAAAGAGAACACTAACACAATATGTGCCTTACGGCTGCACCAAATATGTCCACTTCAGCAAAAATGCCAGACAAATACTTGATAGTTTTGCTTGACGCTGGTTTTCAACTCGATACCTTCTCGTGTTCCCGAGATAAATGGTCTTGACAGACAGATAGACGGTCAACAAAGTGATCTTGTAAGGGTTCCGTTTTTTCCTTTTGTAGTACGGAATCCTAAAAACGAGGAAATGTCATCACCCGCCTACAACAACCTAATTAGCGATACGACAATTCTCATTACGGGACAAATGGGTCATGTTCGGTAAGGAAGTCAAAGATGATGTCGACAATATAACTGCAGAGATAAAATACTGTAAGGTATTTGTAAAAATATTTATATGTAAACTAGCAGTAAATAAATATATAGCCATGCCACTAAAAGATAAAGTTACATTCTACTGCTGAAAATTTTTTTTTAATCAGTCCAGTAGTTTTTAAGTTTATTCTTAGCAAACCAAAATACAAATATTTTGTCTTTATAATATGAGTAGAGTTATGCTAACCGATGCCAATGATAGCAAAAGATTGTATTGCCTAAAATGTATTTAATATTTCTAATCTCGATGTTATCTAGAGATTTAGTATATTATTTGTATTATTCTGGGTATGAAAAGCTGGATTGGACAAGAGAAATTTCTATAAAATTATTCTCCGTAAGTATTTTTTTACTTAAAAAAAAACTTTTTACAAAAAAAAAATAACCGACTTCAATGATAAAAAAAACACTGAAAAGTATCAAATAACCGACTTCCAAAATTAAAGTTATTTGATACTTTTCAGTGTTTTTTTATCATTTCAATGATAAAAAAACACTGAAAAGTCGGTTATATTTTTTTTGTAAAAAGTTTTTTTTATTTTACACTTTTTAGTTATGGTACCACCACTAAAAAGTACCCCTCAGTCAAACTTAAATACCTTATAGTCAGAGCGCATCTCATAACGGTTCTAATAATCCCAAACACGGTTAGATTACATTAATTTACCTTTCGGCTTCATCATCAGATCAGTTCGATATATCCTCTCCCCCTCTTCTTTCAAACAGTCATTAGACTAGATGCTGGAGAGGGAAAGGATATATCGAACTGATCTGATGATGAAGCCGAAAGGTAAATCTTTCAATCAGTCATTAGACTAGATGCTGATAATCCCGGCTGTAGCATCAGGCCAGATTTATGTCAACATTGCAATGAATTTAAAATTTAGTCCTGTTTAAAATGAGCCCAAACACGACTACGGTGCTGTAATTTCAAGGTTTGTACTTTTCCTGATGCTCCTGGCTTCAGCATCAGGTTTCTATGTACTTCGGTGTTCTTTATTAGCAGTACGTTTATCCACACATCGAGCCGTTTTCAATAAGCCTAAACTCGATATATCTGCTGTTTGTTGTCGAGGACTTAGGTACTCTGCAGACTATCCTGACATCAGGTCATGACTTGATGATCATGAGACCAAATGTGACAAATGCCCTATCAAACATCAAAACAATTTACTAAAACAGTCCTTGCCTGTTCGAGTAACTTCTTACTGTTAAGGAGTTGTACCTTCCATCATCAGCCCAGCTACCTGAAATGGTGGCGACCATACGCAAATACACAAGATACTTCATAAAATATGCGAAAATCAATAAGTGAGCCTATAAAATTTGAAGGTTGCCCTTGATTTCTCCAAGATCCCATCATCAGATCCTAATTTGGTGATAATGGGACCACCTCAGAACTATCTACTTTCGAACAAAAAAAGAATTTTGAAAATCCGTCCACATTTGGGGGAGTATTCGACGAACAAACATACAAAAAAAAAAAAAAAAAAAAAACATACAAACAGCCGAACGTAGTACCTCCTCCTTTTTGGGAAGTCGGTAAAAAATACGGGATGCGTTATTCTAGATCTACATTAGACCGACGCACACTTAACACGCCTGATTTGTACGTAGAAGAACGTCGCGTGGCGTGGATCAGGTGTAGCTCTACAAGTCTAGTTTCCATATAAAATGTATGCGAACACGACGTGCACGGCGTGTGTGGCACACGTGTGAGCACTGTAGTTCTAGCTATATTGTTGATTTTATTTTGGCTTATGCCTTTTTTTTACGGTGGGCAAAAATTATCTTATGACAACCACCGCTCTTGAGTGAAGCGGGAGATAGTGTCAGACTCTTACTGACTAAAAACCCATCCCGTTCCTTCTAGCCTTTTAATACCGGGGCTCGAGTTTCCTTTCGGATTACCCTGGCCCCAGTAGGCTTCGACCCGGCTGGGCCCCTCCTGTTGACTTATGCCTCATAGTTTCGTGATTACCTGTCATTATTGATGTTTTTTACCTAAATCTCTTCTACTGGACAAAAGAGATCTTATTGGCAATTCGTATCCATCAATTGAGTTACAACCTTGCGAAGATCGTTGCTCCACCTAGCCTGATATTCGAGTCCATTGACATATACACCCAATTTATTTCCAAAACCAGTTCTGAACTCTTTATCTCTTGAACTTAAGAAACCAGTAGCCATCGAAACGCGTGTTTTGCAATAACCGTTTAATTTACAAGTTGTCGTATTCCCAACGAAATGTGATATTCGCGTGAAAGGTCTTCCAGAAACACCTCATTAATCAAATGGGATTACGTAAAGTATGTTTTGATTATCTCACGACAGCCGGTTTTAGAGGTGGTAATAAATTTCCAGCTCTATCGCGACTTCCTTTCCGGTAATTAGGAAGAAATTTTGGATGGTATGTAAGTCTCAGATCAATTTGTCTTAGATGAAGAAAGACTAGGGGCTAAGGGCTCTTCACACGTACTACAACCACACCACGACCGCCATCATACCTCAACCACACCACGTGGCCAAGCATTTATTTCGTATTGAAAATGAATAGCACTATTCACACGAAGAGATGTGCCGTTGCCGGCAATATTGCTGAGAAGTGGGATTATTGTCGTCAAAATTGTCCGAAGTATGAATATTGGTGGCAATATTGCCACCAAATTTACCACATTTTAGAGTCGTTATCGACCGTGTGTGTGATAATGACCACATCACAACCACAACGCAACTACCAGCGATACTGCGAACTAGTGGCCGAACACATTGGAAACAACGTTGCGTCGATGCAACGACAGTGCGTAACCGTGTCTGCACACCACGTAACCGCATCGCAACTACTGGCGACAACCCAACCACGTCGACATTTTGTCGGTACCACAACGCACTACAAAAAGCTGCAGCGACAGCATTTTGTCGTTGTGGCGTGGTGTGGTTGTACTACGTGTGAAGAAGCCCTTAAACCCTTGATAGCTTTAGCTTCATTGTTTTAAAAGGTCAGGATTACACTGGAATTCAAGATTAAAGACTTAGTCATTCTAGTTTACGTTCCAACTTAAGCTGTGGTTCTAAATTCCTGAATACCTATTGTCTTCACTACAAGGAAAGATTATTCCGCAATCGAAGCGATGTTTTCGTAAAACAAGGCCCTGAATTTCAAAGAGGGTCACATAATAACAAACCAACAGGCCATAAAGAATGAAAGAAAATAAACGAGGAAGAATAATATCAGCCTACAATAACAAGCTACGCTGGCACGGGGAACGGATTAAATGACCTTTGAAAACTTTTTCATTATGTACACTACATGGAAAATCTAGATCAAACCTCTGACGTCATATTCACTGAAAAAGGAAAAAAGTTGGCACGAGGCGTTAAAATACTAAAGAAGGTTTTACAAAGGTAATGAGCTACTTAGAAAAAATCTTTAGAAGACTCGTAGCAGACTAAGCAATAAGTACGGCACGGCTCTCAAAACGGTGAAGAAAAACATCGTGAGGAAACGAGCATGTCCTAGAACCAAAAATTCGAAGACATGTGATATCCACCAACCCGCACTGGGCCCGCGTGGTGGATTACAATCCATTCCCTGTCCTAGAGAGGAGGCCTGAGTCCCAACAGTGGGAACATTATAAGGCCGACTATTCTATGCTACTTGTCTCATCATCATCATCATCTTCCTGCCCTTATCCCGTTTTATTTGGGGTCGGCGCAACACGTTTTTTTCTTCCATTCTGTCCTGTTGCTCGTCACGCTGTCACTAACCACGCCACGCACCATGCTACTTGTCTATCTTACTCAAAACTTTCCTCTCGGCATGCTCATCATTCTTCTACATTATTTGCCCATATGATGTCAACTCTTCGTTTTGGCCATCAATAAAAGCTCGTCTATATTCGTCAAAGTAATAACAATTACTCTCAAGTTCGGAGCGTACAAATTGCATTAAGATATGCGTGTACCTTTCATTTTTACCTGCGTCTGCGCTCAATAGAGAAAGTTATTGAGACCACGAGGTTATTAGATCGATGTTTATTTGTTTGTTTGTTGTTATCTTGGCAGATATTTTGTTAGTAAATAATGTGATCACTATACCTAATATTTCTTTTCTCTCCGCTCTCAATTTTAAATTTGATATTTATTAGTATAATGATTGGTATTGTAATATCATTATCATCATCATCATCGTTTTCGAGACTTGTAAGCTTTTTTTTTTAAGAATTTTTGAATAATTCTAATTGAGTTAATTTCTGGTGAAATGTATAAAAAATACCGTAATTAGAGATACAATAGGTAGACAATGAGAGAACGAACGCCGGCGTTTGCTTGGGGTTTAATGAAATAAAAGCCGGCCAAGTGCCGGGACTTCGAGACACGAGACGTCCCGAGATCCAAACCCTAGTAAATAAACAGTAGATTCCACGTTGTTTGAATGTACGTGATTTGAGTAGTTTTTGTTCAGTGAAAGTGAATATACCGTATATAGGTTGTTTAGCTTGTTCATGACTAAACGTCGCTCTAAAATGAACACCTGTCCTATCTCAAACGTTCGTGTTGAATTTCCTGTTAGTTTTTTTTTGTTGGCGGCACGAGTCTGGCGAATCCAGTTGCTCTAGACCTTTTTACCCAACTGCGTCAAAAGGAGGGTAATGTTTTACAGCTTATGAATGTATGCATACTTTTTTGGCACACGGGTTATAGTCAAATTATGTTTAAAAAAAATATTTTTCGATATGCCTTGTAATGGTATCAAACAAACCAAATAATCTTGCTTGTGGAGACAATTTTAATTCATGAATCCCCAAGCGACCACCGGTGGCCGCGCATCTATTGTCTTACTATTGTGTCTCTAATTGACGGTATCTGAAGGGTTAAAAGCAAAAGTCACTAGAATGTAGAAAATTAAAGAATAGCAGTGTCAAAAAACTCGACCGCAAAAACTAAACAGGTCATTTTAAGCAGTCTGATGCTCTCGATAGAATTTATTTTTATTTAATCATAGATTTGGCGCCAGCGCTGCATCATTTTTTGCGGCTGGGTTTTTGAAGCTGTCAGTTTTTTTTCTTTAGATATTTTTGTGCTCTATAATATATTGAGATTGGCTGTCATGGTCATAAGTGGGGAATTTCTGAAATAAAGAGTCAAGCACTAGTTTAGGTATATCACTTTAAAGAAGAAAGCGAAAAAACCTATTATTATTAATTTTGCGTCCTCTTTAATTCATTAAACCCCAAGCGAACGCCGGCGTTCCCTCGCTCATTGTATTTCTATTGTCTCTTATTACGGTATTCGAAAGGTTCGGTAGAAAAGTTACTTACATAAATGTTTACAAAGCTTTCTTATCCTGAATAAGGCATTTATAGTAAAAGCTCAAAATAGATAGGTAAAGAAGACAATCTCATGTATGTACTTCACTTTTTATACCTACGCCTGGTGGACGCACACTAATGAGCGTTTGAGCTGGAACTGTTTGACGTGTGGGCCGAGACGCTCCCGAGATATCGTGTCCGTGAGCGGTGTCTATGTGTGCGTGGCTCGAGCGCGCTTTGTATGTAGATTCACTTCTGTACCTATATATTTTGTGATAAAAGTTAACCGAAACCTAACTCCACTCTTTATTACTTACCTTCAATGGCCCTTCAATCTTACGGTTTCATCCTCACACAATAATATCCTACCCACAATTTTCCCCATTTGATACAACCTGATACTTAGTTACCGTTATGCTTTTTCATAGTAACAGTGCTTCGTAATACTCGCATTTCTAACAGCTCATACTTAAGCGATTGCTATTCTGAGATTTAAAACAAAAGTTACGGATATATTGACCTGGCCCCCTAGCCAAGTTACAACCGTTTCGCTTGTGTCGAACGTTTCGAGTTGACCTTGCCGCCAATTCTTTTGTTCTGACCATCTCACTGAGCGTTGAGACGACGTTATTCCCGTACATTTGAAGCTTTCTACAAGCGTTAACTATTGCAGATTATCAACTTGGCTAGTGCTACTGTTTAGACCGACGCACACGTGGACTACGCCTGCACGTAGAACGACATCGCGTGGCGTGGATCTAGCGTAGCTCTACAAGTCTAATTTCCTATACGGAGACCGACGCGCCCAGATGGGCGTAAGTATGTGGCAGACGTGTGGGCAGTGTAGTTCTAGCTTTATACTTACGCATACGTAATAACTATAGCTAAACAGGTAACTAGTGATCATACAGATACGCTGTCCACTACTACACGTAGAAAATAAATCTTCGTAAAAACCACGCTTTTTTATTCAAAATCCAGCAAACCAAAATTCAACCTTATCGCTCTAAAAAGACCAGACTCGATCAGCAACCATGAAGGCAAGCCACATGAGAGAGAATCAGGAAAAATGCAACCAAATAGTGACAGATTAGTATTCCAGGGACGGGAAACGGGATAGGTGAAAACAAATGAGATGGAAGGACGAGTTGAAAGTGACAGCGGTCCTCTAATCGTGATTAGTCGTGATAGAGTACACTGGAAACAGCTAGAGGAGGCCTTTGCCAGGAGGCAAACTGAATTAAGAGACATAGTTAAACAAACTAAGATTAAAAAGAATGTTAATTGAGAATAATAAGGCTATTATTAATTAATTCTGCAAATGGACTTCTGAAATAACTCGGATTGCTTTCGAAATATTACTTACTAACTATTGCCTGTGGCTTCGCCCGCGGGATGTACAATATTGTCTCAAGGGAGCCCACCCCCGGGACAAAGTGTCCTATGTGCTATTCCAGGACGTCGTCTACCCGTATGCCAAGTTTTAGTTCTTCAACTAAGAAGAAATAACAAATATATACAAACTTTTAATGTTATGTAATGTTATATTGTAGAAGAAACTATTGATTTATGTAATCAGTAAGCTAATAACAACGTACAACGGCAACACATTTTTTTTTAATATCTTTGATATGTTTTTAAGCTATTGCATGGCTTCTATCGCGGGCCTTGAGCGTGGAGACCGAATCCAGAAATTCCGTAACGAAATAAACCTAACACCCCCCACTAAATGGTTGTCATGGCAACTTGTTAACTTCCATCACAAATAAGTTGATAAAAAATGCTATGCAATAGCTTTACCGCGGCAGTCTCCGAGTGCCACACGTCTTTTTTTTTAATGGACATTATTCCATATTATCTTCTATTCTAACTCGCCATTTTTTTTTCTTTGAAGATTTTTTAATATTATTTAGTAACTGGTTGTTGAGTGTATTAGTTCCAACAGGAATATTCTAAGAAACCATAATTGGGTTTTAGAAGTAGCGAGGAATCTGTAGAGTCCTTAGTCAATAATGGTACCTTCCCTTTTTAATTAACTTAATAGTGTTTTCTCTTGTGCTTCGATAATTTAATCGAAACCTGGCAGGTCGAGAAGCCCTCTGAAAACATCTAATAAAAATAATGGCAATGCTGCCAGTCTTCTGGGCACATTTCCGGATGACAGCGAGGAGTAAGGAGTGAGTTAAAAAATAATAGAAAAAAATATCACAAAAATAATCATCTCAACTGAATTTCAACCAAGGTGACCTTTTTTTTTTTTTTTCTGTCGACGGGGAAAATCATCATTGACAAGGGCTCTAGTTTCCTTTCGGATAACCCCGACCCCGGTAGACTTCGACCCAGATGGGCCCCTCCTGTTGCTGACAACTCCTTGAGGCGCGCGGGAACAGTGCGCGCCGTCGACGCCTTGGCTCGGTCCGGACAGTTACCGGACGATCGGACAGCGAGCTACCCATGGCTCGCCGTCCGCGAGCCCGCGTCTACGGTGGCTGGAAATCGGGATCGGAATCCCGGCGGCGGCGGCGGGGGCGCCGTTGCCTGATGCGGTCTGCCTCCTCCTTTGCTAGCATTACTGCTTCGCAGAAGGAGGCGACCGCCTGCCACTCCTCCTCGCTCCGGACCATGGCCTGAACCAAGGCCCGGCGCGAGAGGTCTCCGCCGCCGATCGCCCCCACGAGGGTACGGCGTTGCTCCGCCCAAGCAGGGCACACCTCTACTGTGTGCTCCACCGTGTCCTCCGGGCGTTCCGCACAGTGGCGGCACCCGGGCGTCTCTTCCGCTCGAATCCGATGCAGGAACCTCCCGAACTTGCCATGTCCGGTGAGGACCTGCGTCATGCGGAAGGTAAGGACGCCGTGAGGTCTTTCCAGCCACGCCTCAAAGAGGGGACTTACCGCCATAATTGTGGCGTGCCCAAACCAAGGTGACCTCACGCTCAGCATTTGCAGTATTTTTTTTATTGTTGACAGCTATCTCACCGAATAGCGAATGGAAAGCGACGATGCGGTCGACGATGAGCGCAAATACCCAGAAGTAACCTATTCACTCTTGACTTAAAGATTCCCTTGCTGTAGCCATCAGGCAATAGATTCCGGCATGGAATTCCACTTCTTAGCTGTACGTATAAGAACAATGTTTGTATAATGCTAGTTAGAAGTGACATTGAGTTCGTTACCGTACATAATTAGGAATGTTTTCAGTCAACCAATACATTGTCATTAAGCTGGTAATTTCTTTTTGTTTATTGCATATAGAGTTACCTTGAATGGCATTGAATGATTTTACAACTGTGCTCCTTCAATAATTTAGATTTTTTGGCCGAAATTAGTTGTCATATTTGGTCAAATTTAAAACCGTATGGAATGACTTACAATACCTAAAGAGTTGATACCCATGTTTCCCCGTAATGAACGGATCTGTATGTCTAGCATCCATTGGATTCCCACGACCCTTACCAGGTCATCGGTCCACCTTGTAGGAGGCCTTCCATCTTCCGGAACGCAGTCACCACTCCAGAACCTTTCAGCCCCATCAACCATATATTCTGCGACACTTAATAATAATAATAAATTATTTAATTAGATACTTATTTTTATTTTTTATTTGTTTCAGGTAAGATTTCGAACATCAAATTAATTAAAAATCATCTGTCAATTCCTTCGGATACTTCAACAGTGTGAAAAGTACCCGGAAATAATTTGTTCGGGATTACTTTTAATCCTCCATGTGTCGGAAGCTGTGGGCAGTTTCCGAAGTCGCGGTAAGTTAAATCTTATTTACTTGTAATATGTCGCTCGCACTCCGCAGAGCCTGTCAAAATGTCGCGTCAAACCCGGTTCAAATTATAAGTTTAAGCAAGGAAATTCGATGTGCTGAAAACTGGTACTAAAGAAAAAAAAAACGGGCAAGTGTGAACCGGATTCGTACATGAAGGTATTCGTAAAATAAAAACATTATTTTACTTGTAATTATTATTTTCTTGTTATAACGATAATTGAAGTACATAGAGCAGTGGTAGCCAAGTACTAACAGCTCCAACTTGAGAATCAGAGATTGCATCACTACTTACCATCAGGTGGGAGTGGGATCGCAGTCAAGCACTAGTTTATATACATAAATAAAAAAAATTACGAGTTGTAGGTCGCGGGTTCAAACCCAGCCAGGCTTACTACTTAGTGTAATTTATTTCATCATCACTGCACTTAAAATGGTGAAGGAAAACACCGTGAGGAAACCGGCATGTCCTAGAACCAAATTTAGAAGACATGTATCATCCACCAATCCGTAATAGGCCCGCGTGGTGGATTATGGACCTATCCCTCTCCTAGACAGGAGGCCTCAGTCCCAGCTGTGGGGTAATTATTAAGTGTAGACTATGGCTTTGAAATACAACTGAAAATAATACAGTCCGGTGAGGCTCCGACAAACAGACGACCGGACCGCAGAGGATTAGTAATAATTCAATTATTGTACCTTTTGTCATGGTCATTCAAGTTTGACCTCATCAAAATAAGTATAACATTTCTTGGGTTACCCATCTCGAACGAAACTACAAAATATTTAGGCATGCAACGTTGACTGTATCACGTTGTTTGGGATTTAGGGTTCCATCCTCACGTTAGATAAAATTCAAAATATTTTTGTTTCACACTGGCTTTTGCTCGCCACTTCACCCGCGTACATAAAAAATAGCCTATGTCATTCATTAATAAAGCAGCTTTCTATCGGTGAAAAAATTTTAGCAATCGGACCAGCTCTTCTAGCCAAGTTACAACCGTTTCGCTTGCGTCGAACGCTTCGAGTTGACCTTGCCGCCAATTCTTTTGTTCTGACCACGTGACTGAGCGTTGAGAGCGCGTCATTCCCGTACATTTCAAGCTTTCTACTAGCGTTAACTATTGCAGATTAGCAACTTGGCTAGGGGTACTGTACTTTCAGAGATTACCTCCTACAAACAAATAAAAAACAACTTTACCTCTTTATTTATATTCGTGTCGATAGTTCACATGGGCACTTACAAAACGTTAAAACTTAGCGCACGATTCTAATTTTATGGAGAAGAACCTCCCTAGTGACAATGTCATATTGGGGTTTCCAATCCATTAGTAATTTCTTAAAAAGCGGTTCATAATTTTTTGTGGGTAAAGTAAACGTTTTGCTGTAAATGGGCCCCACCCGCATATTTTTTCCCAACAATTCCTGTAAGTACCCAATTTCAAAACCACATCAAACTCAGCATATCGATTTACTTGGCGACGGGCATGTATCGTCCTGATAAGAGATAACGTGATAACAGTATATGCTTTGAGGGGAGCGGCCTTATCGCTTGCAAAATGGACCGGACTGTGCCGCAATGTTGGCAGTACTGACTCACGTCTGTGTACTGTCGGCAGAGAAAAAAATAAGAAAAATATAAATAGCAATAATAATAATAATCTTCCACTAGTATCACACAATACCGTCTAGTCTCAAGTTAAGCAGAGCTTGTGTTATGAGTACTATACAACTAATAAACATACTTATAATATTTCTAAATATATATATACATATTATATAAAAAATATAAAATATTATTATAGTCTAGCGGCTCGTGCCGGCTTCGCACGGGCAATAAATATAGCCTGTTACTCAGGGTGATTGTAAATTTCCAATTATGAAATAATTTTTGAAATCAGCACAGTAGTTTTTGAGTTAAATCATTACAAACATACACACAATAATGTTTTTTTTCCCTCTTTATAATATTAGTGTAGTATCAAATTCTCTACGAGTCAACTAAGGGTAGTGAAAAGAAAACAACAGGTGCATAAAAAAAATACGTTATGAGGAAAACAAAGGTAAAAATGTATATTATGTAAAATAAACATAAGTACATCGACGCTATTTAGAAAGAAAAAAAGTAGCAATTTCGATGCCCAGACGAACAAAGTATTTCGATTAAGAAAATATACTCGTAATACCTAATTGTAGATATTGTAAAAATTTTATGTCCAAAATACTGACCATACAGGAGAAATTTGTAGTGGTGTTTTAAAATATTACAGAATTTTGTTGCCGACCGTACCTTTATGAGGTATAGCAGGATTGTGGGGTCACTGACTTTAGTTATGTTGCAGTCATTATGTATAGGGATGGTTTTCAAAGGCAAGATTATTTCTGAATCACAGTTTCTACGTAAGAATATTAGTATGTAGGTAAATAATATTAGTTTTAGCATAAGCGAAACTCGAAACACGAGTGTAGTATTTTTATGTATAGAATCTATGTACAAAATTTCATAACTGTGTTATGAAAAATGACAAAGTTTAGCTTGTTATGTCAGCAAAAATACATAGTCACCGGGCCACCCAGGCGACTGATGGGTTTTTTTTGCATTTGCACCTGTTTGCTGGCACCTAATGCCCGCTATGACCTGTGTTGTACTTAGTGTTGGTGGTGACTAACTTGTGAGCTTTTTAAATACTTTTGGAAAAAATAATCACGTGGTGTAAAAACTATTAGAATCCATTCAGTTACTGATTCTGAACAAACTATATTCAGGTTTCGCATAAACTAATAATAATTTGGTTAAAATAAGCAAAGTAACGATGAGTCGCTGGTGTGATACTGTGGAAAGATTTTTGAGGTGACTGCGAATAGAGATGAACGAGCGAGGAAGAGACGAGGTATAGAGATAAATAAAAGATTAAGAGACGTTGAATAAAGATGTATGAAAGAGCATGAAACGGTAGATAGAGATGTATGGAAGAGGAAGAGATTGCTTACAAAAATGGACGATTAAGTGACGACGAATAGAGATCTATGGAAGTGTATGTAAGATGTATTCTGGACGAGCATAAGATTGAGTATAGGACAGGATGTAAGGAAGAACAAGAGACGGTGTATAGAAATGAATGGACAAACAAGAGACAGGGTATAGAGATGTATGTAACAGGAAGGGCCAGCGTATAGAGATGTATGAAAGAGAAAGAGTTGCAAATGAATTCGGTTAAGGGCAGGAGATTCATGATTTTAAACCTACCACAACACTTAAAAACACTTTAATTATAAGTTTATGTTAAAGTTATTTTTGAGAGTTTGCAATTTTATTTTAATTAAAGGCAAACGAGGTTCTCACTTCGGTTTCGCTTGGTCGCGTCATGCCTGGTAAGCCTTTAAGAAATAAAATAAAAAGCACAGAACCAATTTTCTACGGTTCTAAAAATACGTTTCCTGTTTTTTAGGAGTTCACTTTTGTCATTTCTAACAACTCTCATTGTTGTTACAAGCTTTTATTTAGTTTCACCTGTCCCGATGTTTGTCTGTAATCAAATCTTGCAAATTAAATTTGATTCACTTCCCGGTTACTAATAGAGTTGAAATTTTGCATGCATGTGTAAATCAGATGACAATACACCATTATTATGACATGGAGCTGATCTGATGATTGAATCGGAAGGTGGCTATAGGAACTTGGTAGTTAAACGATACAATCTTATCGAGTTTGGGCTCGTAAGATTCGTCTTGACGAGTATTAATTATATAGGTACACCGAGCTATAAAAGCTTGCTGTGAAAAAAATATTTTCATTGAAAGCTTGTTTTTAAATAAATTATATCAAAAAATTTTAAACACTTTATATACTAGAAAGCTTTCCCTAACATGATAAAGTTAGATGAAAAACAAAATCTCATATTCTTCAAAGGTAAGTTGATTGATAGTTCACAAACGCGTTCATCCGTCTGTGACATCAAAGCTACAAAACAGACACCGGTCCAATTTAAACGACAAATCTTTTCCTTCTACCGTCATGTCGTATTTTTTTTTTGTCGTCAATTACTATTGTTATGACGGACAAACAAGCGGAAAAGTGAATAAGTTTCGCTGAAAGTATTTTCTCTCGGTATTTTTGGCGCTTTTTTTGCGGCAGTCTATGTTCAGTTATATTATTATTTTTTATTAGTGACGGTAGAGATTTCTGATATTTTTTATAAACGTTTTTCGGAAGAGTTCCGACACTGTGACACGATTTTTTGCATGCATTAGACTAGGTGACTCGAGAAACGTTGTTCTGCCATTTAAATTATTATCATAGCTAGCCTGTATTGGCCCACTACTGGGCAAAAGCCTCCCTCCATTCTTTCTCATTTATATTATTATATATGGTGGTGGTAGGAGAGAGCCTACGACCTACCAAATGTGTATACTTATAGAAAATTTTATTAAAATCGGTCAGGCCGTTTCGGAGGAATTCGATAACAAACACTGGGACACCAGATTTTTATATTAGACTAGCTTTTGCCCGCACGGCTTCGCTCCCGCTCTTCCCTATTCTACTATACCCTGCTCTACCCTACTCTACCCTACTCTACCCTACTCTACCCTACTCTACCCTACTCTACCCTACTCTACCCTACTCTACCCTACTCTACCCTACTCTACCCTACTCTACCCTACTCTACCCTACTCTACCCTACTCTACCCTACTCTACCCTACTCTACCCTACTCTACCCTACTCTACCCTACTATACCCTACTCTACCCTACTATACCCTACTCTACCCTACCAAACTTCACATAAACCATCTACTAAATAGTCCGAACAATGCCTAAAAATTTGGTTTGGATAGGTGAGCCCGTTCTTAAGTTATAAAATGACAACGAAAAGTGGCATTGATTTTTATATATATAGACTAGCTGTACCCTCGCGGCTTCGCTCCCGCCTTATATACCTTATATCTTATACCTTACTTTACCTTACTCTACCCTTCTCTGCCCTACTCTGCCCTACTCTACCTTACTCTATACACTACACTACCCTAATTTTCATTTTTCCTTAGCAACCTTCTCCTCACAATAACAAACACAACAAAAAAATAATTAGCGAAATCGGTTCAGCTGTTCTCGAGATTTGCGCTTAGCAACACATTACCGATTCATTTTTATATTGTATAAGATTATATCACGGTAACGTCAAAGTTAGCCACAGGTCTCATATTAAACCCTACTTGACTTGACTTGTCTAATTTTTTAAAATGTATTTTCATAGTAATATATTAAGTATAAGTGATTTATATACATAAAGTAAAAATAAATAAAAAAAAACAATAATAACAATTTAAAAAAAAGTTTAAAAACAAAACAATAAAAAAAAAAAATAGAGTCTGAGGTGGACTCATGTAGTTTTTTAAGCTTAGTTTTTTAAGTACATATATGTCCAAGATGAGGACACGACGACGGTATTAAATGTAAAAAAAAAAACCTGTAAAAAAAACAAATATGTAAAAGATGGCGCAGACCACCATGTCTGCGGTAGAATAGATAAGAAAAAAAAAAACCCTACTTGACACAAATCGTTTTTGAATGTTTTCTGGTCGACCTCATCATAACCTTTTCAACTTAAAAAGAAAGGGACTAAAGCTTTCGCGTTAATCTCAAAAGCGAAGGACGAACCGCTAGCACCCAAGGCTCGGATACCGGTTAAATTTTCAAACCGTTATTATGTACTAGACGCAAAACCTTTTACATTAGGTTTCGTTCGCATATACCGGTTTTTTTAAACCGGTATTTGGAAGAGTATTTATATAAAGGTTTTTTCGGATTAAACGGTTTAGAGCACTAAAAACCGGTTAATACGAACGCACAATAAAGAAACGACCCGCGCAGTTCAGATTTTATTCAGCGCGGCATCCATACAAATTGCAACGCGTTTACCGACTTGCCGTTCGCCGAATAAACCGGTTAATTTAGGTTAAAATAAAGTTCTTAAAACGTTCACGTTCTTCAGAAAAGTTCGGAGGAAAACCGAAATAAACCGGTGCTAACCGGTATTTTTTAAACCGGTTCCGAGCCTTGCTAGCACCCAATCATTACGTCAAAATGATACAAAAAATGGCGGTACTAAGGCTTTTCATGGACGAAATTCCAGACAAGGCCACGTCCGAAAAAATAGATATTGCCTGAAAATATTCAGCCTAGATACATACACAATTATGTAAACTCATGCCTTTTTCCTATGCGGGTAGGCTGAAGCAAAGCTAAACAACGTTTTGCTATGTCCACTAAAATAAGCGTTTTGCTATCGAGGTTTTGGAACAATTTGCCTGCTGTGGGCTTCCTGTCCCATTATAATTTATTAGCCTTTGCTCGCGGCTTCGCCCGCATACATAAAATATAGCGTATGTCACTCAGGAATAAAGCATCCTTCTATCGATGAACAATTTTTCCGCAATCGGACCAGTACTTTCAGAGATCAAAAGAAATAAATAGCACTCTTTACATTATTAAGTGTAGAAATGTAGATCTGTCTTCAAGGCAGAAGTGAATAGGCTCCTTAATAAACTAGTGCGCCTTACCATCAAAGATTGCATCACTGCTTACCATCAGGTGGGATCGGAATCAAGCACCGGTTTATATAATTAAAAAAAAAAAAATATCAGCTCATACACGTCGTCTGCGTTATCTTCTACTCGTACACTAAAATTATATTAAAAATATAGTAATTGTGATTTACTGTTACTTGAAAAGACATTTGTAATGCCGAAATAAAGGCTTTTTTAGATGTGTAAATCATCTAAATGACATCTCCCGCCCTTGGGTGCAGCGAGAGGGCGTGTCAGACTTCTACTGACTAATAACCCACTCCTGTTTCTTCTTTGCCATTGTTCCAGGGCCCCATAGTCTATTTTGCATCACCCATTTATTTATTATTTATTTGTTTATCCTCGCATCGGAACGCCTAGCAGCAATTACACAAATGGAGCACTTAATTCAGAATCGGCTACCGCAGTGGAGTGGTAGTCATCGCAGGAGCGGCGCGGCGGTGGGTCACGCTCGCTTCCGCAGCATCAGGCCAGCGCTCCTCCAGGATTCCACATGTCCTATGTCGAACACATTTTTAAAATGTTGAAGCTCTTGTTGATGAATTTTTGGCCCCAGTAAGCCGAAATAAAGGATAGGACACCGAAATGGTTTGCACTTAGCAGTATATTCTGTAATTAGGTGTCCTATGTGCCTGTCCACTAAGTAATAGCCTTTAATCTAGCCCAGACACAATCCAGAAAGAACCATAACTGCTTATTGGTGCTAACATTTACTACAATCGCCATTTCTGGAAATCGGTGGGCCGTTACAGGCCCTTAGCTGACCTTTATCAGATTAAGGACCTCGAGGAATAAGGTAAAAGGCCCATTAGAACAATTTTCCTGTACGTGTGGGATCCCAAACGGGTCCAATTATGTGCTATATGTTATGTGCCATTGCCCCGTGGCTTGGCGCATGTTGACTGGCCTATTTAGGCTTTGAATGGCGAGTAAAGCGCCGAATTATACTCACAGATGTAAGAATTAATTTTAATGAAGTATTAGCCTTAATGGTTGGCTGGATTAGAATGCTTTTGCTGTTTTCGGCAGCTTTTATAGGCTAGACTGTGTTAATACCAATTCTTTGTCGAGGTATAAAAATCCTTACTAATATTATAAAAGCGAAAGTGAGTTTGTTTGTTTGTTACGTCTTCACGCCTAAATGGCAAAACCGATTTTGATGAAACTTGGTACAACGGCTAGACCATGTCCTGGAATAGGACATAGGACACTTTTTATCCCGGAAGTATGTTCTCTTGGGATAATTTTCTGCTATCACGCGGGCGAAGCCGCTGGGAGCAGCTAGTAACATTATAAAAATTGTTTGGACTGGAGTTTGTTTCGGTGTTTTCTGTCTAAGTAGTCAGCTTGTATAATGAAAACTGAAGTAATAAAAACACAATTTTTTAAAAGGCTTTTTCCTTTACTTGTCAACGTACAAAAATGGCATTACTAAAATTGTATAGACCAACTGTCCCCGTACACGGACTTCAAAAAACGCCGATTCAAGCTTCTTTTTCTGGCGGCCTTTTTTGTGTCGCTTCAAGCTTCATCGGGCACAATCTGTCGCGAGCGTTAGCTGTTTTTTGCGGCGGCTTTTAGCTTTTTTTTGCGGCCGCTTCTAGCGTTTTTATGAAGCTCGTGTGCGGGGGCTCTTAGCATCTGTCTGAGTTTGTTCGGCGTTTCTTGTCTGAGTAGTCGGCTATAGAACACTGGCCTCTCCTAATAATTTAACAAAAAATTTGACGTGTGATAGAGTCAAGGTCTACTCTGCGGAAACGTGTACCACGTACGCCGATCTGGGTGCGTCGGTCTCCAAACGTTTTATATGGAAACTAGATTTATAGAGAGCTACACTAGATCCACGCCGCGCGACGTCGTTCTGCGTACAAATCAGGCGTGTTACACGTGTGTGTCAGTCTAATGTAGTTCTAGCTTTATTCTTACAAATTATAAAACTAAGTCTTCCGTCGCATCTGTCTGTCCGTTAGCGATAAAGTCAAAAACTAATTAAGTAAAATTCATTCAATAAGTTAAGACGAGCTGTGGGGGTTGTATTGATTTTAATCCTACTAATATTATAAATGTGAAAGTTTGTATGTATGGATGGATGTATGGATGTTTGTTACTCTTTCACGCAAAAACTACTGGACGGATCTCGATGAAACTTAGTACACGAGTAGACCATATCCCAGAATAACACATAGGATACTTTTTATCCTGGGATTATGTACGCGGGTGAAGCCGCGGGCAAAAGCTAGTTTTATTATAATTCCGTAAATAAGTACTTATGTATTAGGTACGGCCGCCAATCATATTTTAATAAATATATTTTCAATTTGACACTGACCAAATCTTCTTCAGTTATCTTCAATTTTTTATTAGAAAAGGACATTGCCAATCTTTGTATGGAAGTTGGACCCACTGCTGCCCAGAATGGACACATAGTGCTTTTTGTTCCTCAGGCTAATATTAATTAGTAAACCGAAGCGCTCCTAAATCTGTTTCAGGAAAAAAAGTGTTTTGTTGTGAATTTTTTATGTTCGGAAAGTAGCTTAATAATGGTTTTCAGCGTAATTGATTACTGACTATATATAATTAATTACATTGCATGGAGAAAGTTTAAAGCTAGAACTACATTAGACCGACGCACACGCGTAACACGCTTGATTTGTACGTAGAACGACGTCGCGTGGCGTGTATCAAGTGTAGCTCTACAAGTCAAGTTTCCATATAAAATGTATAGAGACCGCTGCGCTCAGATCAGCGTGTGTGGCACACATAAGTGCAGTGTCTATTACACCCATACGATGCTGAGGCAGATTGCTAGTTCAGATATAAGTTAAAATATAGAAGTAAACTTACATAGTTCTAATTTACCTATGACTATATCCTGCATAGGGGAATAATTCCCCAAACTCATTTTGTAGTCAATAGGTAATTATTGAACTTGAAAATAAGCCTCTTGGAAACTCCCCTACAATGTAAGCTCCTTATTTCCACGCGTATAGTATAGAGGTAGTAACCATTCAATTCATACTGGAATATAATAGAAGATAAAATATGTATTCGACACAACACCAATGATTGTTATGTTGGCGATTCTAATAAATAATAATAAATAAACACAATGGCAACAACACAAAATAAATAGAAAAAAAAGTGTGTGTTGTCTTCTATATTTATATCTTCTATATTTGTGGCAGGGGTGTTCAAGGAATTGCTTTACACTGATCAATTATGTATCATATATGTTATCTGCACTAGTGCGGACGTATGTGATCAGTTTGTGCCTGTCACATTATTATGTTAGGTTTATTTTGTAGGTGGGAAAATCATCCAATGGCATTCCCCGCTCTTGGGTGGAGCGGGAGATATTGTCAGACTTTAACTGACTAAAAACCCACTCCTGTCCCTTCGTTGCCTTTCGTGCCGGGGCTGAATCTTCTTTCCAGAAGCAGATGCTTGGCCTCAGTAGGCTTCAACCCTGCTGGGCCCCTATGGTTTGCTGACGATGAAGTACTTGAGGCGTGTGTATACCTATGTAAAGAAACTAAATTCAAATGAAGAGTGACTGGACACACTCTAGAAGTGATACGGGCTACGACCAATTTACCACGTACTACCGTACGTAATTAATACCTACATTATTTTTTTCAAATATCCGCACCATATACTGGAGATGGGAGTCTTTTTGATTCCGCTCAAGTTTTATTTGTTACTTTTAAATGTCATTACTTTTTACGATAATTTATGTGATTAGTTAACGTTATTATTTTATCTTGACGTTTGTCCAGTGCGAGTCTCAAAAAAAATGTTTCCTTTCTTACGCACTGCGTGGGGTGAAAGATAGTATCTGACTTTTACTAACTAAAACCCACCCGCGTTCTTTCAGTTGCTCTTCTTGTTTCATAGCCACAGTAACTCAACAATCCTGCAGCCCTAGATACCAACTCGTGCGACTGTCATTTTGCTGCCAACCCTCATAATTTTGTCCGACGATACTTTGCTAGAACCACAAAAATGTTTAATAAGTAACCACTCAAGCTTAAGCCTGTTAAGTAAACCATGAAAATTGCGAAAGCAATTTATAAGGATTTTATCGCCGGCACTTGGCCTGTTTTATTTATTATTATTATTACGTATATTTAACCATCAGCGTAGATTATTAGGCCAGGCATATTTAAATTGCAAACTGGAAAACTGGAGATAATATCTATAGGTAAATTGTCTTCATCGGGTATGGGATCCCACCGTAAATGGGATTAGTTTGGCCCACACAGGCCAAATGCCACAGCCAAAAACGCCGTCAAGAGATGCTAGAAGTGGTCACAAAAGAAGCTAAAGCGCGCGACAGCCACTTGCGGCTAATGGCTGCTAATTTTTTTAACTCATACTCGCAATATCATAAAGGACTCTGACGAAGAAGGTTTAGGCGTTTTGTATCGGTGTTCAGTGGTCGGTTTGGGCCACAAGAAGCGAGCAAAGGCGATGTGTAGCGTGTGGCGGCCACCGGCGTCAACCGCGTGCGGCGAATCCATATAAAATGTATGACACTTACAGAAAAATGACGGCATTTTGTGGTTGTGGCCCGTGGCTCATGTGGCCCTTAGTGATAGCGTGAAGAAAAAGCATGTTGTACCGACCCCAAAACACATGGGATAAAGGCAAGAAGATTATGATAATGGTTATGGTATTCGCAAGACTTGCCGTACTAGACTATAAACATAGTCGACAGTCGCAATATAATGTACCTAATTGTCTAAGCGATATTTTTTTTTTTCTGTTCTAAGAATAACTACCATAGTGGGTGCGTTAGACCCGGAACACGTATCAGGCCTTACAAATATTTGTTCTGCGCGGGAATCCAACCCGCGCATCATAGCGCAGCAAGCCCATCACTCAACCATGACGTCATTATAACATAACAATAAAGTATGTATTATACTAAATGTCAATAAATATTAAGAAACTTTTCATTGACACATTTACGCTATTATTTTGATACTAAAACCTTCTCTAATGGCAACTAATAAGTCCAATTATAATCTACGTAACAAGATACTAAAATACTCAAATATCGAAGGACGGTCACATCGCAAATTCAACGTCATCGATATTAATTTGATCTAAATTGATATTAGTTTCATCTTTAGTATATTCCCTGGTGGACGAAATACTTAGCTCGGAGTTTAGGCTCTAAGTGTAAATAGAATGGGGGGAAACTTTAAAGCAACTTGGACTTTGAAATTGTCAATTTTGAATCGATACCGTCCGAATGGCTTCATCTGCAAGGCTAGTACCGTAACTAGCCTTCTATAACTCATCACGACATCATCATCAGCTTTTTCAATGTTCCCACTACTGGGACTCTCTCTAGGAGGGGGAATGGGCCGTAATCCTCCACGCGGGTCCAGTGCGGGGTGGTGAATGTCACATTTTGAATTCTAGGCCATGCCGGTTTCCGGTACATAGTCGCTTATCTCTCCCGGATAGTGCATATGCATTGCTGGTGCTCACGAGGGTCTACGCCCTTATTAAGTACACGATAAATATCATTTGTATGCTACTAACTACCAAGTATAATACGAAACTTAGCCCTGGTTTGATAATTTCTGCATCTGCGCCTGGGCACAGCTAGCACCGCCCTAGTTACGGCACTGTGCAAGGCTTATTATACCGCTCTGAAATTACGAAGCTCGGTGAGTCAGAAATGTAGAAGCCATCCTGACCAGTTAATCAGGATCCTAATTAGGATTCCTCAATTGAAGGAGGTGTAATAAGCCTTTGAATAAGACCCCAAGCTGTGATTACTTTGCGGCAATGCTCGACATCTAACGGATCTTACGAGTAGAAACGCCTCATTGCTAAAGCAATTTTTTTTTATCTCCTAGGGACTTACCATGATGTTTAAAATATTGGGTGTGCGAGCGAAAAATAAGGAACAATTCAGTTTAGGTAGTGAAATGGATGGCCTTAATAGCTCGTGGTAGGGCCTCTAAGCTAGCAAGAAGCAAAGAAGTTTAATTCGCTTTCTCTGTAGACTTTTCTGTTAGTGCCGCCAAACACTCAACACAAAATGACATTATCTGTCACGTCAGTTCTGCACACGTAAGGCGCAGGCCACACATAAATGACGTCGGGCGAGGACACGGCGCAGTCGGCTTTCTGTTCCATTCAAATTTTATACCAAGTGCATAGAAATAAAGCGCAATTTAGGAGACACGGAATGTCCTGGCTAAATTGCGCTGTATTTGGCCTAAATTGCTATACTCCCCCCCCTCTCCCTCTCGCCTCTCTCATACTTACTCACCCATTTCTCACTTTTTTTTTTAAATTAGCTTATATCCGTCTCCAGGGTCCCAACTATCTCTATACCAACATTCATCAAAATCGGTTTTGCCATTTAGGCGTGAAGACGTAACAAACAAACAAACAAACTCACTTTAGTTTATATAATATTAGTAAGGATTTGGTGGGACATCATCAAACAACTCTTGCTGTAGGTGGAGCATTCCTCAGATCAGACATTTACTGACTGAACTCTTGAGTTCCTTCAGTTTCCCGTTCCAGGGCCGTGATACCTCTTTCGACACTACCATAAAGCTACAGCTCAATATATCAGCTCAGTTACATCTGGATACTTGGAGTTTTGTAATAAGACTTTCTGTGTACAAAGCCCGGCCCTTTAGCACAAAACATGGTCCGTAATAAGAAAAGCAAGCATTTTCTAACGCTACCTCCCGGCGACATCCATATAAATAAATTGCAGGGTTTTTCTACAAAATCCTGCCAACATCGTTCGCAAAATCTCGTCTCGCTTACTAAACTTTAGCAGTTACAAAGTTTTATGCTTCTACTAATAGAACATAGTCTATATGAAACTTCCAAATGAAATACACAATAGCTGGTCGGTTACTTAATATACGGAATTTTAGGATATTCCCGCGATTCTTCAGAAATTACCGAGTTTTCGCAATAGGTGAACAATTCCTACGGTTATCTAAATCAAATCAAATGAAATCAAAACATTTATTTCAAATAGACCATTTGCAGGCACTTTTGAATAGTCAAATGTCGGTCAGTCCAAGAAAAGTGAAGCTAAATTGCACGTTCCAAAGCGTAGATCTCTATGATGGAGAAGAACGTGCAAGAAACTCCATCATATCTAGCATTGCATAGCATAATCGGCCTTATAATATTCCTACTGTTGGGACTCAGGTCTCCTCTTTAGGAGAGGAAAGGGAGGACGGAAAATAATAAAGAGCTCATGTTGGTTTTGTTATTTTTTTTTGTTTGTAGGAGGTAATTCAGGAAGCACTGGTCCGATTGCTAAAATTTTTTCACCGATAGAAAGCTGCTTTATTCCTGAGTGACACAGGCTATATTTTATGTACGCCGGCAAAACTGCAGGCAAAAGCTAGTACTCTTATACAATTTGCTTCTATTAACCTTTTAAACGCCTACGTCGGATATATCTTAACAAATACTCTCCCATTTATTCCGACAGGGTAGCATGATCCACGAATTCATGCTAAAATACTCCATCTGGTCAGGTCATCTGTCATTTACTAGTTAATCGTCCCCCAAGAAAAAGCGTCCCGCATGCATCGAAATCCCGCAACCTTTAACAGGTCATCGGTCTTCCTTTTAGGAGGCTTTCTAACGCTGCGTTTCCTGGCACGCGGTCGCCACTCCAGAACCTTCTTATTGCTTGTGGAATGTATTGCCAGATCCTATATAACGTGTTCAATCGTTGCCTATGTTAAGACTTTATAAAGAACACTCGAAACTCGCCATTTCTTTTTGCTGTCTATATGTATGTGTTTATGTATCTATCTATCCTACTAATATTATAAATGCGAAAATTTGTATGTATGGATGGATGTATGGATGGATGTATGGATGGATGTATGGATGGATGTATGGATGGATGTATGGATGGATGTATGGATGGATGTATGGATGGATGTATGGATGTATGGATGGATGTATGGATGTTTGTTACTCTTTCACGCAAAAACTACTGAACGGATCTCGATAAAACTTGGTGAGTAGACCATATCCCAGAATAATACATAGGATACTTTTTATCCTGGGATTATGTACGCGGGTGAAACCGCGGGCAAAAGCTAGTTATATTATATTTTAATCAATTTTGGTGCTTGTTTTCAAATTAATGACAGCCCATATCATGTTCTGACAATTACTGTCAATTCCAGGTTGCCTGGAAGAGATCGCGGAATGCGATAAGGCCGCCCATTGTATTGTGTTTTAGATACAAGTTTTTCTTTGTTATGTATCTAAAGTACATACTATAAAGTATTCTCAACAAAAAATAATTATACTTTAAATAAAAGAAACTTCTACTCTCATCTATATATATAAAAATCAATGCCACTTTTCGTTGTTATTTTAAAACTCAAGAACGGGCTCACCTATCCAAACCAAATTTTTAGGCTTTGTTCGGACTATTTAGAAGGTGGTTTATGTGAAGTTTGGTAGGGTAGAGTAAGGTGTAGTAGGGTAGAGTAGGGTAGAGTAGGGTAGAGTAGAGTAGTGTAGAGTAGTGTAGAGTAGGGTAGAGTAGGGTATAGTAGGGTAGAGTAGGGAAGAGCGGGAGCGAAGCCGTGTGGGCAAAAGCTAGTAGTCTATAAAAATCATAACATAACCAGTTCAAATAATACAATAAAAGCTCGCGTTTGGCACAACAGTTGAGTGCTAATGCACTTTCAGAAACTTCCTGCTCTAATAGCACAATTGACTCTGCTAAATGGATCAGAGTGTGGATTTGTATGTTAATATGACTATATAGTTTTAGTATCAGGAATTACCGCACTACCATGTTTAGAATATTCTAAGTTAATCCTAAAGACCTACACTGCTCACACGTGTGCCACGCACGCCGATCTGGGCGCGTCGGTCTCCATAAATTTTATATGGGAACTAGACTTGTAGAGCTACACTTCATACACGCCATGCGACGCGACGTCAGTATGCTTCGGTCAGTGCTGTCTTTCCATCCAATTATAATCTATTTGTTTTTAAAGCTAGGGTGAATAGGCTCTTAATAAACTAGTGCGCCTCACCATCAACTGCTTACCATTAGGTAGGATCGCAGTCAATCATTGGATTGGAAAATAAAAATAAAAAAGTCCTGAGACATGTATCACAATCACTAAAACATACTTCTTATTTTCTATGTATAACATTTGTTAAAGTCAGTAAGTATCTTTGTATGCATAGAGTATATACACAGAGGAAGTACAATAACTTTCTAGAATTTAAAACACACAATATTCTACCTTTTCGACTGGTACTCGACTAGAGAGTCGGAAAATAAAAATAAAACACAATATTTGCTGAAACCGTACTTTCATCGACTAGTTTACTACAAACGTAGCTTCAAGAATCTTGAAGCACCAGTGGCGTAGTTAGGTAAAAAACGGCCAAAAGGGGCAAAAGAAACAGAGGCCCCTTTTGAGATGAAAAATCGTCAAATAATCTCTCCAGCTCAAGGTGGAGCGGAAACGAGCACCAGACTTTTACTATCTAAAATGTGGTGCCATGATGAAGGTAGAACTACATTGCTCACACGTGTACTATACACGCCGATCTGGGCGCGTCTGTCTCCATACATTTTATATGAAAACCAGACTTGTACCTACATTTGACACACGCCACGCAACGTCATTCTACGTACAAATTAGGCGTGTTACATGAGTGCGTCGGTTTAATGTAGGTCTAGCTTTAAAGTAGTGTTGCAAGCTATTTGCTAATCAGTTTTTTTGGGGAGCCCCAAACTTATGGGCCTCGAGGCACTGCCTCGTCCCTTCGGTAGCTACGCCACTGTGTAGCACTAAGGGTAAAGTCAACTTCCTTGATACTTCACGGATCAAAAGAACAAGTTTGTGTGCAAATGTGAACGTAATATTAACTTCAAAGGGGATGGTCGACTTACAAAGGCTACAATAGTCCTTGCAAAACCTACTGAGACGCTCCTCAAGCCGCCATTTTCTTTAATTGGCTCAACTTCAGACCCAATTAAAATAAACTCTACGGTTTTGTTTAATTCCCTGATCAGCTTCCGAAATTAAACAGCTCTTGTTTCTTGAGAAGTTAAACGGAGTAATTACTGGCGTTTTAAGTTAAAAGGTCAGTTTGTTTATCTTAGGGGAGTTCACTCTTTATGTTGCTGAGGCCTTACCACGCTTTTAACGCGATCTATTTGACGACCTAAACTGAACTGGTTTTTACAAGCTTTTAATCAGTTTCACCTGTTC
This sequence comes from Mythimna lalbum, assembly GCA_949319445.1. Lineage (NCBI taxonomy): Eukaryota > Metazoa > Arthropoda > Insecta > Lepidoptera > Noctuidae > Mythimna > Mythimna lalbum. The sequence goes on along the minus strand of OX439357.1, from coordinate 3,463,261 downwards.
CGATGTTTGTCTGTCATCAAATCTTGCAAATTAAATTTGACCCACTTCCTGGTTACCGATTGAGCTGAAATTTTGCATGCATGCGTAAATCAGATGTAAATGTGAAATTATTGTGACAAGGAGTTGATTTGATGTTGGAACTGGAAGGTGGCTAATTTTCTATAGGAACTTGGGAGTTAAACGACACAACCCCATCGAGTTGGGCTCGTATGATTCGTCTTCACGAGTATTAATTATGTAGGTATACCGAGCTATAAAAGCTTGCTATGAAAAAATGATTTTTATTAAAAGCTTGTTTATTGTTATCTTCTTCATGGATAATTTTCATTTATGAAATTTCTTAAAAAATAATGATAAAAACATTTTAATAAAATGGTAGTAGACGGACCGAGGAGTTTTAGCAATAGGATCCCGTATACCTTTTGGGTAATGTAACCCTAAAAAATTTAATATCTGGTTTCTGACGTCCAGAGTTATTATCTTAAATAGCGTATTTGTTCGAGTTATCGACATTGCGTTACTAAACGGTAGTCAGACCCGATTTCTAAAATGCGTAACCAAGTAACCGTAACTAAAGCTATGGAATTGAACCATAATTTAACCAATCACAGCAGAAAACCTGTATTTGACCGATGATTTTGCGTATTTTTTTCGTTTCGCTTCGAGTTTGCCACGCCTCCGATTCCTTTGTTCTGACCACGTGACTAAGCGTTGAAATGACGTCAGAACAAAGGTCGATACCTTAACAACACAAGGCGTTCGACGCAAGAGAATCGAAACGAAACGATCGTAACTTGGCTAGGGACGCAGATATGATTTAAGACTTACGCATTGCGCTAAACCGCTTCCTCAAAGCTAAGCCCAAAGGCTTTCTTAATTAGGTGTCCGTGACCAGCCTTTTGCCGGATGAAAAAAAAAAAAAACAAATCCGGACAGAAAACATAAGTATATTATAAATGTAAGATCTTAAGAGCCGGTTCTCACAGAGTATTTTGTATGAATTCATTAAACCCCAAACAAACGCGTTGGTTCTGTCATTATTAAAAAAATCATATTAACTATTGAAGATTTTTGTTTCTACCAGACCCTTTTAAAAAAACAAGCTTTATTATTTTTTGTAACTTTCAAATATTACCGTGAGGTAACCTCGTAGATACACACGTTTTAAAACATAAGTTAGGTTCAGATTCGCGATTTTTTTTTATTGAGCCAACTAATTTATATCATGTTTTAATTTTTGCCCGACTGTGGGTCATATAGTTAATTTGAATATAATATTTTTTTTATATTTGTTGATTTCAAGAGGTTCAAAAACGTTCAAAATAAGAAGAACCGGGCCTTAAGTGTGGTAAATTTAAATGAGCTCAGGTGTTTAGTAGCCTAGGCCTCTGATAGGATTCCCAGAGGGACTCTTTGTAATTTGTAATCTTGTTAGTGCATCGCTCTTGAGACTAGCAATGGAAAATAAGATTTTAGAAGGTAAAATTTGACCAGAGAACTTCTTAGCTGTTTTTTAAATGATATTACAAGTGCTTGACTGCTATCCTATCCATTGGTAAGCAGTGATGCAATCGTTTATTTAACAATTCGTGTACTTACACACTTATATAATAAAAGAAAAGAAGACTCAAACAGATAAATAAGTGCATGCTTATTTCAACAGAAATCTCTTCGAGCATCCCTGCTAAAGGAGAATTGGGGAAAACAGGACAAGTAGACTAGATACTGTGTGTAATCGTTGACGGTGTATTGCGCTAGTTTATTAAGAGCCTATTCAGTCTAGCCGTGAAGACATCTAAATTATAATCGGACTGGAAGACCGCTGCAAGTAAATTGTTCCGGTCCTTTGATATACGCGGTATAATGACGAGACGAAAAGCTAAATCCGGATCATAGAAGTGTCAACCGTTAAGGGTAAACAGTTGGACACTTGCCGTACTTACGTCTAGCGTTACGTTTGTCCGATGGCAGAAAGGTCATGGTGATGAATGGTGATGGATAGATGGAATACTTACTCCTAATAATCAACCATATTATTAATTTTCAGTGTGTAAAATCGCATTACACCACACAAGATGAAGGTGTAGCTTTTCAATTCTTCTCTTCTTCTTCCTTGCCTTATCTCATTATTTGGGGTTGGCTCTCCTCGTCTTTAGGCGCCAGGATAGTCAATCCTGGGTTGTCTGTGCGTCCAGCTGAGCTCGTTCCAGATCTTTGGATACGGTTGTCCACCACGTAGCTAGAGGGCGCCCTCTGCCTTTTTTTCTTTCCGGGATCGCAGAAGGCCTTACCTTCTTTACTGGGCTTTGCTTGTAGCTTTTCAATTGATCAAATAAAAAAAACATTATTAAAAAACTTTACTATACCTATTATAATTTATTCAAACCCCTAGTTAACATTGCGTGACCTCTGGTTTTTACCTCGACCAAAGATTAAGCATAACCAATTATCCAATCAAGGCCGCCAATCTTTTGGGCACACTTCCAGTCGACACCAATGTAGAGAAATTCTTTAACACCATACTTTAAGATAATCACAGTTAGTTTTACTTAAGTAACTTGCTAGTAGCAATGCTAATCTGCTTCTGATTTTAACATTTACTACTATTGATAGACTTTCGCTTGACCGCTATCTCAGTCTCACCTAATGGTAAGCGATGATGTGATCGACATTGGAGCACGCTTGCCTAGAACTAACCTTAAAGTTCAATGTTTTCTCACATTTTTTCTTGCTGTAAGTTTATCAATGTTTCTATTTTATTTCTGGCCAGTATTTCGGAACTTTTTATTTTTAATTTTTTTTTTATGGTTGGAAAATCTTGCAATGACAACCCCCGCTCTTGGGCGGAGCGAGAGATAGAGTCAGACTCTTACTGACTAAAAACCCACCCCGTTCCTTCTTTCGAAACCAACCCTCGCCCCAGTAGGCCCAGCTGGGTCCCTGCTATTGCTGATAACTTGAGGCGCGCGCCTGATGCGGTCAGCCTCCTCCTTTGCTAGTTTGCTAGCAATACTGCTTCGCAGGAGGCGACCGCCTACCACTCCTCCTTGCTTTGGACCATGGCCTCAACCAAGGCCCAGCGCGAGAGGTCTCCGCCGCTGAATTTTGAATGGTCCTTCTGTCCATATTCCTGTATGGTTATGAAGGTTTTTATTCGGCGTCCAAAGCAATTTATTCGTGAATAGTGACGGGTGTCAGGGGACTATTGTCCCGGGCTATGCGTTGTTTACGTTCTAAAGTTGAGTATTTAATATGTTAAAGGTTTACGCCTAATGCAGGGTAGTGATTTGTATGATATTTTGTTGAAAGGTAGTTTTAGTATCATAGGTGGACGATATATTAGGTATTCATTCACCGTTTGTCTTAACTGCCGTGTGGGTCTTAGGACAAGGCTCCTGGTTTTTTTTTTAATTTTCGATAGTTCACGTTTCACCGCTATCTTACCTGATGGAAAGCGACGATGAACTCGACGTTGAACCGCTCTTACCTAGAAGTAACCTATTCACAGGTTGTAGCCATCAGAAACACCAATTCCGGCAAAAATTTCCACTCCTTAGCTGTACGAACAATTGCTTACGAGGTCGGGTAATGTGCTGTTAGTTTTCATCTGGATTTTCTCAGTTGCGTATTATTCTATTCTATTCTATTACCCCGAAGAATGTCCAAACTCCCGCAACCGCAGAATCTCGCAGATGCGGGATCTCGCACCTTTTCTGCGGGATCGGAAATGCAGGATTACTCATGCGGGATCCCGCACGTCTGCGGGATTGAAGTTGTATAAGAAAATTGGATTCCGATGACCTGCCCCCGTGCGGTTTAGATTATTTATTAGCCCCAGCTCATCCTCATTAAAAAGTGATGAAACGAATTTTTCCGTTAAATATTTTATTGTTCCATTGCTCATTGTGGAAATATTTTTATTCGCGATTTGGAAATTCTTCGAAATTCAATTCGGGAATTGAACTATTTACATTATAGCTGGGTTTTATAAGAAGCCTTCGATGTGCAAGTCCGTCTCGCATACCGGCTTTTGTGTTTATTACTACTTAAAACCAAAAAAGAAATAAAAAATGCCAATCCCGGAAATCCCGCGGGATCCACGGGATTGCGATTTTGATGCGGGATTGGATTCTTATATAGTTAGAATGTTATATTATGTTCGTTTATTTAATCAAGATCTCGGCTTCACTTTAACTTAATATTGTGTTTATGGATGACTAATCTTCGTGTTTATGGAAGGGTTTACAAACTCATATTTGCTTCGTTTTTATTATATTGGATATTTTATGTTCCTGCCCGTGATTGCTAACGTTACTGAAAGGTTTAGTAGCACTAAAGCTTATAATTTAAAGCCTTTTGGCAGATGACAGGGCAAAGTACTTTCTAGCTTTACCTGTAAATGTTCGAAATAAAATATTGATTTGGAGGAAATACATATCTTATACTTGCCGTTAAGATTTAAATAAAATAAAAAAAACTTTAATTCGGGTAAGTGACATCCATGAGTTAGTAAATATGTAATTAAGAAAAAAAAATAAGTAAACCTATGTTGGTAAACTTACTATCTATTTATTTTATTTAGTTCATGGTACATCTATGATCAACATCACCTAACAGAGGAGAACCATACCTCCCATGCTATGGTCTTCAGGATAGAGTTGGACCTAGCCCGCACTCTGCAGAGCTAAGAAGCAGATTTCTGTCTGAAGAAGGCGTGGGAGCCATCGATGTGTGCTTTGTGAACATACTTGATGCGCTGCAGAAACGGGGCAGCCCCATCAACAACCATTTAACATCGTAGATTATTATACTAGGGTCCCATTATAAATCTAGCAAATGTGGCTAATCATCGTCATCATTCATCATTTCAGCCGAAAGACGGTCACTGTTGGACATAGGCCTCCCCCAAACGTCAACACCGCTCTGGGCATACAGTGCGCCAGACGGACCTTGGCGAGCCTGAATATAGGCTCTGCGCATATCTCTTTCTCCCGCGTAGTTTGAGAGAGAGATGCGCAGAGCCTATGTTCAGGCCTGCCAAGATCCGTCGGGCGTACTGTAGCAGGAGGGGGTTTCACTGTATTTTTCAATTGTCCTTTGCGTTTCAGGGCCAAGGTAACTGTTTTGAACGATATCACAAAACAATGGTACCTGGCTTTGACAATAACAGACCAACAAATAAAAAAATAATTGAAAGAATAAGTAGAGGTATAACAAGATACAATTCTCTCGTTCCATTTTCTTTTCTTTTCAATAATATTACTAATTTATTTCCGATTTCCCAGTACCGCAGCGTTTTCTTATTACAACGAATAACGTAGGACTCAATAAGACAGAAAAACAGGTTTTACTCATACACTGAAAATCATAGAAAATTCATTAAACTTTAATTGTCTTTCAAGATATGTATTTATATCTAGCAGTAGTACACTAGTTTTTATTATGAAACTGTCTGTCGGTAGCGTTTTCGCCAATTTAATAGAAATGAACCAAGGGACCATAATACGATAAACGATAGGTTCACGGGAAGTTGCTAAAAACAATCTGAAAGGTAGTAGAACGCAAAGAGTATCTGAAAGACACTGGAGCGGTTTTAGTCAGTAAAAGCCATACATCTCCCGCTCCACCTTAGATCCCGGATCTCACGGTGAAATGGCGTCTGGCGTCAGCGACTATCGCAACCCAGTGCTGGGCACGCCACAATTATGGCGGTAAGTCCCCTCTTTGAGGCGTGGCTGGATAGACCTCACGGCGTCCTTACCTTCCGCATGACGCAGGTCCTTACCGGACATGGCAAGTTCGGGAGGTTCCTGCATCGGATTCGAGCGGAAGAGACGCCCGGGTGCCGCCACTGTGCGGAACGCCCGGAGGACACGGTGGAGAACACAGTTGAGGTGTGCCCTGCTTGGGCGGAGCAACGCCGTGCCCTGGTGGGGGCGATCGGCGGCGGAGACCTCTCGCGCCGGGCCTTGGTTCAGGCCATGGTCCGGAGCGAGGAGGAGTGGCAAGCAGGCGCCTCCTTCTGCGAAGCAGTAATGCTAGCAAAGGAGGAGGCCGACCGCATCAGGCAACGGCGCCCTCACCGCCGCCGCCGGGGTTCCAGCCCCGATTTCCAGCCACCGTAGACGCGGGCTCGTGGACAGCGAGCTATGGGTGGCTCGCTGTCCGATCGTCCGGTAACTGTCCGGACCGAGCCAAGGCGTCGACGGCGCGCACTGTTCCCGCGCGCCTCAAGGAGTTGTCAGCAACAGGAGGGGCCCATCTGGGTCGAAGCCTACCGGGGTCGGGGTTATTCGAAAGGAAACTAGAGCCCCGGTATGAAGGCTAGAAGGAACGGCGCGGGGTTTTTAGTCAGTAAGACTCTGACACTGTCTCCCGCTCCACCCAAGAGCGGGTTTCGTCAATGATGATTTTCCCCGTCGAGAGAAAAAAAAAACCCTAGTGCAGAAGTCATTGAACGACTCCTTGCTCAAAAAAAAATGCCGTTCATCTCAACCCTAATAGATGGAATCCCTTGTTGCTCAGCGGTCGTTAAACCAATCAGTTTCACAGTACTAGCATCCAACACCGACCTGAAATTCGAAGACCTGCGAACCTTTACCGGCAACCTTTACTGGCACAGACGAATGCCCACCAATCTATTTACCTGACAAGACGTAACCCAATAGAATAAAATAGTAGTAACATTATCTACGAATGTCTCAATTGAATCTTCCAAAGATAGGTCAGTAACCCTGGTTACAAGTACTTGAACACAATACACGTGATTGTTATCAGAGGAACTGAGCGGAACCAAATGATGTGTCGTTTGTATTGGTTGCGTTGGAGAGGTTGGATGGAGAAGGTCCATTCTATACAACTCGTTGGATAGATCATCTGACCTATTTAAAAAAAACATTGTCAGATAGGAGTCCTAGTCCTAGTCCATAGCCAGGACCAGGATGATGAATTAAAGTCACAATAAATTAACCAAATCGTAAATTAAAAACAAAATGAGCAAATAAATCAAATTTAAACCTCGCAATAAAAATATTAAATTACTATTAACTATTTTAAAAGGCTTCCAGAAATATTTTTTTCAATGGATTATAGCGTTTATTTTTAGGAGATTTTAGAAAGAATAAAATCCATTCTTTCACTATTCCCATCATTCACTTTCAAAAGCGTAGGGGCCCAGCAGGGTCAAAGCCTACTGGGGCCATGGGACGGATTCCGAAAGGGAAACCCGGAGTCCTGGATCGTATGGCAAAGACAGAACGTAAGTAAGGGAACGTAACTGACTAAAAGTCAGTAAAAGTCTGACACGCCCTCCTGTTCAGCCCTACAGCGGGAGAAGGAGAAGTCATTGGATGATTTGCCATCTTAAGAAAAGCCCCCGTCATACACTTCCAAGCTTAAATTAATTAGGTTTGACATCTTCGTTGATGAAATTCGTTTTTTATACGTCTAAGACCCCTCGCCCACGGTGACTTTCTGTAGCGATGCTATCGCGCGTTTCGTAAGCGCGCGACAGCATCACTACTAACGTGCGTTAGTCGCATTTGTAAAAAAAAAAATATGCCAACGCGCTACAGCATCGCGACTGTATCAATGCGAACGCGCTACAACGTCGCCACAAAGTTGCTGTGTGTGTGGGGCCTAAGTGAATAGTTTTTTTATGGACATTATTACAATATCCATAAAATAATAAACAAAAATAAATCCAATAAGGGTAGTTTTTAATTCATCATCTAACTTAATTTGTTTCTGAGCTTATTAAAAATCTTTTAACCCAGAAGACAGTTGCTCTAAAAATGTGCTTCTTATTCCATTAGGCGAATGCCCTCGGACCTATACCGTTCGGCAGTCTGAGTAAGAATGAACGCAGAAATTGAAGACATCAATCGTCAGAAAGGTCGCGAACCGTCTTTAAGTAAAAGACAGACAGTATTGACGTCTATTGACGTGAACCGAGATAGTTTCATGTCTATAAGTTAGGTTTGTAAGGGTTAAAGGCATTCAGAACCCGTTTATTAAAAGGCGAGGCTCATTCTGGTATAAGTGAGAAAAACTACTCTTTACCCTCAACTGAGAGGAGGAGGCACGGGCTTGCGGACAGCGAGCAATGGGTAGCTCACCGTCCGGACCGAGCCCAAGTCGTCGACTGAGCGTAATGTTCTACGCGCGCCTCAAAGAGATGTCAGCAAACCGTAAGGGCCGTTATTACCTTAATTTGGACACAAAGAGGTTACTGTGCTTGTTTGTATCTTTTTTAATGAGGCTCGCGTTTGACCGCTATTTCACCTGATAGTAAGCGATAGATAATGTGCTCGACGATGGAGCACGCTTGCCTAGAGGTAACCTTCTCACACTTGACTTAAATATTCTTAGGTTGAAGCTATCAGAAAGTACGAACTCCGGTAGGGAATTTCAATCCTTCCTGCACAAGATGATGGTATTTCCATGTTTTCTATGGGTAGGATGGCGTCTTGTGGACTGGTGGTCCGAGGACGGAATGGCAAGCTCGTTCCGTCCGATGTATTAAATTCTTGAAAGGTCCACACTGTTTGTGAATTAGCTACTTTTCATCTACACTAATATGTATATGTGTACAAAAAGGCGAAGTTTGTGTGATTGTTTGTGGAAAGTAACCTCGCGAACTACAGAACCGATTAGAAAATTCTTTTACCAATAAAACGCTATATTATTCCTGAGACTATGTTTGATTGCAGTTACAAATATTAATTACGCAAAAATGCCCACCACCCAGCAAATACCCAGCGAAGTGGTCGACGGATCAGCTAGTCCCAAATAAATGCCAAGAAAGACGCTTACCGCGCGCTTCAAGGAGTTGTCAGCAACAGCAGCACCCCAGCTGGGTCAAAGCCTACTGGGGCCAGGGTTAATTTCAAAAGATAGCCAGAGTCCCAGTATGAAGGCTTGAAGGAACGAGGTGGGTTTTTAGTCAGTAGTCTGACACTATCTCCCGCTCCGCCCAAGAGCGGGGGTTGTCATTAGATAATTTTCCCACCATAAAAAAAGCTGCGGTAAAAAGCCAGTCACAGTATCCAATACTATAAATAGCAGACCATAATCTGACAATCCTTAGATCATTCGTCAATCATTTGACAGGACTCCTTCAACCACCCATTGTATTCCAACCGGATCTTCTGATACCATCTGCCTTCCGGTACACCACTTAGAGTTCCACTTGAATTTGTAACAACTACAGTATGTAAACATCATTGTTTCATACTCATTGAATGGTGGTATTTAATGGAGCAGTAAATTAAACAATATGTGTTGGGCCATTGATGCGGTTTGATCTGTTTGGGATAACAATGGGTTTATTAGTATACACTTAAGACAATGTAGCTTTTTATAATATGTTAAATTAATGTGTAGAAACGAAGGTAGAATAGAATATACAACATAAAATATTAATAAAAATATTGTATAGAAATACAATATAGTTGGGCTGAGCGGTCACCATCATCATCATCTCATCTAAAAGTCATCTGCTTCCGGACATAGGCCACTCCTCGCGCCGCCACATCGACCACTCCTGTTCTTCTCGCATCCCGCTCGCTTTGCCCAGAGCAGGAAGTTTTATTGTTATTGTGTTAAAGAAAAAAAATTGCTCCCTTGTAGATGAATAATCATCATCATATCAGCCGAAAGACATCCATTGTTGGACATATGCGTCCCCAAATATCACAACGAACGGTCCTTTGCGTCTCGCATCCATCACATTCTTGCGACTCTTACCAGGTGCGTCCATCTTGTAGAACTTCCAACACTGCGTCAATAGACTGCTACCTACCCATAAAAAAAGTCTCAAGAACAAACCCTAAAACAGTCCGATTAATATAATTTCTTTCAACCCCTACTTTCTCAGAACCTCATAAACCAGTACACTACATTGCTTTCTGCTCAGTTCTCACAAAAAGCCCACAACAGCCGCATCCAAGTGTCGCATTGTCGCATATTTTTATGATCGTCCCCCAGACAAAAGATATTAAACCGCCCAACTGAGTTATTGGTCCAATATCTGTACAACAATGGCCCATGACCACAATGGATAATAAATAGATGGGCCAGAAAAATGCTGAGTCTGGAAATTGTTCCGTTTTGTGTTCTTTTATTGTGGTTCATAGCAATTATGTTAGAAGATGCAGCATGGTCCAATTTTTGGCGCGTATTTATTTATACTGGATGGTAAATTGTGTTTCTGAGAGCAGTGGTGGTCGACTGGTAACGGCTCCGACTTATGAGTTTCAAACCCAGCCAGGCTAAACTGGATTTGAACTCGACACATTAATTTGTGTAATTTATTTCATCACCACTGCTCTCAAAACGGTGAAGGAAAACATCGTGAGGAAACCGGCATGTCCTAGAACCAGACTTTCGAAGACATGTGACATTCACCAACCCGCACTGGGGCCGTGTGGTGAATTACGGCCTATTCCTTCTCCTAGAGAGGAGGCCTGAGTCCTAACAGTGGGAACATAACATAAGGTCGACTATATAAATTGTGTTTATACATTGTCTTAAAGCAGTTCTGTTTTACGAGAATTACCCTTTTAAGTACTTCCTATAGTCATTTGCAAAATATATTACGTAGATACATATAAGTTCGAACTTTTTATTGTACTCCATAACATTGCCTGATGAAGTTTTCGCATTTGTAGCTTTCGGAAGATTATTTCATAACATCAAAGTGCGATGACCGATTTTATTGTGTCTATCAAGTGCGTTGTGTGTAAAATGATATGTCAAGGTTAGGTTAAAATAGAGCTGATGACTAATAGGAAAATATGAATGAAGAAGGTCATAGACATATTGCACTGACCCGAAAAAAATTGTGATAAGGACAAGGTAACTTTGACAGTTCCCAATTGTTCCTTAATATTTTAGACATCAACGTTTTCTGGAAAATCGCCAAAGTTAAGTGGCAGTGGACAGAGCACGTTACTCGTAGAACAGATGGTCGATGGGGACGTAAAATGCAGCGTTAGAAGGCTTCCTATTAGGCAGACCAGTGACCTGATGAGAGTCGCGGAAATCCGAAGGATGCGAGGCTCACAGGACCGGTCTTTGTGGCGCTACTTGGGGGAGGCATCCAACAGTGGAAGTCTTTCGGCTGAAATGATGATGATTTTCGGCAACGACATTGTTCCAAGAATCGCCAAATTTAAGTGGGAATGGGTTCTGGAGTAGCGACCGCGAACTCCAAGACGCAGCGTTGGTAGGCCCACAAGGCGGACTGTTGTCCTGGTGAGGGTTGCAGGAATCCAATGGATGCGAGACGCACAGTACTAATCGTTGTGGCAACACCTTTGGCAGGCTTGTCTAACAGTGAATGTTTGTGGGCTAAAATGATAATGATGATGCAAAGTTTTTTCCTTGCCAATACACACAACAATTTCCGAGTCGTGTTATACGAAGCTATGGTTGACTTATATTTATGCCCAAGACACACAAGACAAACTAAAGATGCTTATCATACTACATTTTTCAAATTAATGTTCTTAGGTTTGTTGTTGTCCTTAGCGACGCTTTCCAAATGTATAATATGATATCCAGAATTCATAGGAATATTACCGATTTTGAAGATAACTCCGCGGCCATTCACCTAGGTTTATGTTTTGAATAATTCACTTGCTCTGTAGCGTAAACAACTCAAGGACTATTGTTGAACAGTCAAGCAAATTGTGGATTCTAATTGAGATTGATGTCAATGTTGATTTTACAAGCTTTTATTTAGTTTCACCTGTCCCGATGTTTGTCTGTAATCAAATCTTGTAAATTAAAGACCCACTTCCCGGTTACCGATTGAGCTGAAATTTTGCATGCATGTGTAAATCAGATGACAATGCAAAATTATTATGACATGGAGCTGATCTGATGATGGAACTGGAAGGTGGCTATAGGAACTTGGTAGTTAAACGACACGACCCCATCGAGTTTGGGCTCGTATGATTCGTCTTGACGAGTATTAATTATATAGGTGTACCGGAGCTATAAAAGCTTGCTATGAAAAAATGATTTTCATGAAAAGCTGGTTATTCAACGTTACCCCGTACTAAGAAATACTCCTGTATCGTGTGTGTGTTCACATTCACAAGACACTCAGACCCGGAACAACTATAATCTGTAGGCCATACAATTGTTCAGTGCGGGAATCGAATTCATCACTTATACCGCGTAGGCGCGTATATCGAAGGACCGGAACAATTTGCCTACAGCGGTCTTCCTAATTATAATTCGGGTGTCTTCAAGGCTAGAGTGAATAGGCTCTTAATAAACTAGTGCGTTTTACTTTCAATCACGAACTTCCCTATTTCAAATGTCATCATCATCATATCAGCCGAAAGACGTCCACTGTTGGGCATAGGCCTCCCCCAAGCGTAGCCACAACGACCGGTCCATTTCAAATGTGTTTAAGTTAAACTTTATTCTGTTCAATGTATCTACCCGAGTCTTATCTCCACACAATCGCTCATAGAATGTTCCACAGAAATTATGCATGTATGAGCTGAACCGTTCGCTCTGTTTGCTTCCTCCCGTGCATTCAGGAATGTGCTATTGATGCAGTGGTGCTAACTGCTGCCACTGATTGTTGATTTTGAAGTCTCGATATGGTAAATTGTGGTTCTAGAAAATTAAGGCCCAAGCGCCCGAGCAGTGCCATAAAACAGTGACTTTCTGAAGCTTACTCCTCGGTAACGGTTTGGTCAAACCTATTGAAAACAAAATATGTTTATTATCAACTCATGTACACTCTCGCCCCACGCAGAAATTGGTGTGGTTTGTTTTCAAACCTACTGAAAACAATACAAGGTGTAACGTTACATGCGCAAAACCTGAAATTAGTTTGATCAGAATAACGAGCAGAATCAATTAAACCACTTTTTAATATAGGTTACATTTTTCAAAAAAATCCTCATTAAAAATATCGACCTGTCTATTTATAAATAGGTCAAACCATCACGTGTGCAAACCTGCCCAAATAGGTAAACAAACACAAATAGTTGTAGTCCAATCCAATTTTCTCATACACGGAATAATAAAAGTTCTGTTTTTTAATTTTTTTCGATTTTAAACAAACTAAAACTGCACATAAAACCTTTAATATGTTTTTTTCTCACATAATTAGGTCAATTGAATTAAAAATCATTTGGGGTGTCTGAGGTTTTGCGCATTTAACGGTACACGTTGTATATTATGTTTATTATCAACTCATGTACACTCTCGCTCCACGCAGAGCAGGTGAAGTCATTAGATGATTTCCAAACCTTCTTTTCTTATTAACCTCACCTTGATCTATCGTGTAATCATACCGTTTTTTTTATAATTTATTTTCTGTCTGTTTCAGGTACTGAAATTCACTCCTTGGACCTGCCCAACCTTTCATCGCGAACAAAACTGTAAAGTAATTTAAATGAAAACGCGTTGTCGTACTGTCTTTACGAGTTAGTCATTGGAAGCCCTAAGACTAGGTAAGTCTATACTCTAAAGATCATATCTAAATTCACACAACTAAACCAGTTTCTTGAATACAAAACTTAAACGAAAATTTCTGTTCTAAGTAACTCTAATATTATAAAGGTGAATTTTTGTGAAATGATATTTATTTTGCAAATAGGTTTAAAAAGACACTTTCACGCGTCAATTTTTTTTCAGTCAGTTTAAACTAGATAAGGCCGGTGTTTCCTTTCTGACTACCCTGAGAAGAAACACCGAAACAAATTCAGAGGTTAAAGTCTCTTTAAGTCCATACTGTAGACATGCTATGATCAAATTATAGAACTATTCAGAGTAGTGTCTGAGATGGTCTTTTGAAGAAAGAATGGTCTTTTGTAACCGAGTTGTAGAGATAAGCGCTCGGCCGAGCATTAATTGGTACTTTGTTTATACGTACCGAGTATTCGGCCGAGGGCGCTGTCTCGTCCGTTTATTCGGTACGTGTGATCAAGGCATTAGTTTTGTATTGTGGGCTAGCGGACGTCGAGCAATGGGTAGCTCGCCGTCCGGCCGCCCAGTAACCATCCGGACCGAACCCGAGTCGTCGATGGCTCGTAGTGTTCTACGCGCGTCTCAAAGACAAGTCAGCATAATTATATGTATAACCATAAGACCCAAAAGGGCTGAAGCCTAATGGGAGTCGCGGTCCGAAATGAAACCTCGGAAATTGTGTTCCGTAAAGAAGGAACAACGGGTTTTCGTCAGTAAAAGTCTGACATGCCTCTCGATCCACCCTAGAGCGAGATGTCATTGGTTTAAAAAGGTATTATATAAAAAAACTTTGAGTAGATACCTATCTCCGTAATGTGACGCTGAGGTGAAGTAGGTTGTATGTCTTCTTAACTTTTAGGCGGAATATGATAATCTGAAACTTTGTGAAAGGTAAGCGTGTATTAGACATTAATGTCTTGTTTTAAATATTACATTTTATCTTACAGTGGATTTTGGTAATAATATAAAATATGATCGGCCTTGTAATGTTCCCATCTCTGGGACTCTAGGCAGAAGCCCATGATGAATGATGATGGATTTAGAGTCCTCTCTAGGAGAGAGAATGGTTCGTAATCCACCACGCGAGGCCCAGTGCGGGTTGGTGGATGTCACATGTCTTCGAATTTTTGTTCTAAGACATGCAAGTTTCTTCACGATGAACTTTTTTGTATTTTTAATATATGAGCATTATGGAGGGCCAAAATGCACGTAAAAAAAGCCGGTTTTTAGAGGACTCTACTAGATTAATTTTACACAAGTTTTGATTTCTATAGAAGCCTAGATAATAGCCACAAGATAGCTGTGTACCCAAACTATCTAGAGAAAGATGTGTAATAACATCATAATCACGTAAGAGCCCTTGTATGAAAATGTACATCGAAAAGGCTCTTAAATACTCATAAACTAACCTAACATTTAAAACTGTCGCTTCCTGAAAATACGTGCACCAAAACTTATATTTCAATTTCCAAATTACACGAAACAACTACAACGGTGAACAAAAGTATTGCAGCAAAAATTGTTTCTGGAATAGCATTAACGCGAACTACAGAACTACTTTTCAAAAATGTAAATTTAACTGACAGACATGCAAACTAACTAGAAGTTTACAGCCAGGATTTGAGTTATTCGTTGTTTCACTAACTGATGTACTAGGGTGCATTAAACCGTTTTTTGTACTTCTATAGGTACTAATATTGTAATGAGAAAAGATTTGTATTTTTATATATTTTGTGTAACTCAAAAACTGGATCGATTGTAAAAATTCTTTCACCAGTAGAAAGCTACTTTATCACTAAGTTACATAGGCTATTTATCATTTACTATCACGCGGGTGAAGTCGTTGGCAGACACTAGTTTATTTATAATATTTTTATTTTCTAATGCCTACATCCCGGGGGTCTTTATGATTCGTTTATAATTATTATAACCCATGATTTGTCACTATAAAATAGTACGGAATGCCTAACCTAACCACCGAGAATTCTACACTTTAAATGAAAAATTTAAATAACCCTATGTTAGTATTTTGACACTATTTGACTTACATTGTATTCTTTTATGTCATAGAAAATAATCCAGGTCCTATTTTTCGTGGACAGTTAACGTAACCTGTTTAGCAACTCCGAAATATTCCAGAAGCCTGTTTATTAAAACCAAAAACATCATAAAAAGATTACTTGGGCGTCAAGCTACCTTTATCCGAGTACCAGGAATAATCTCGTACAAAAACTTGGAGAAAAAATGTAAAATAGCTTATAAGCTTCACTTTCGTCTGATGTAATCTGAAGAAACGTGTTCTGCGATGTCCTTTTTACTTTTGTAGCGGTACGTAAGAAAATTAGGGAAACATTTCTATGGAATTAAAGAGGTATTTGTATTTACTTTCGCTTTCTTTTGTCCTTTGTATAAAGGAAAGTGAAGCTCCAATTGAAAATGGGTCGTTTCTTTAATCCAAACTTTGGCTTCAAATTCGGGGAGATTCGAAATATGCCCGCGGGAACGATTGGTAGAGTGACCGTGGTTTCGAAACTTAGAGTTCTCTTAAAGCTATTAATACTGTAATATGAAAGAATTGTATTTTTTTTAAGAGTAATCATGGAGTTTGTTGTCAGCTCTTCTCTATAGGAATCGACCAATACGAAACTTCCACTAGCTTCTGACGTTTTAAGCCTATGTGAAATACATTGTGTAAGGGACAGATCTCCGCAAAATTTAAAAGCTAATTTAGTAGACGAAACTGAACAACCTTTCACAAGTTTTTTTAACTGAAACGAAAAAAAAAGTCGGCCTCTCCATACAAAATTGAGAGACCTTAAATTAAGGGGTTGCTCAGTAGACGAAACTGAACAAACCTTTCAGAAGATTTTTTACCGGAAACGAAAAAAAAGTCGTCCTCTCCATAAAAAATTGAGAGACCTGTCCCTTACAGCCTGCATAAACATTTTGATCTTGAAAGGGTAACTGCAGAACAAATATGGGTTTATTTAATTACATGATGATTTCCCAACTCAAAATGGAGATATGAAAAAAATTATAAACAAAAATTTGAATCTGATAAAAGTAAGTAAGTATATATATTATATTAAATATATATGTATGTTTATTTTAAATATATGTATTCTTTTTTTTTGCTCTTTCTTAAATAAATTTTTCTGTATATGCGCCTACCATAATGTCTCTGCACCACCCTAGGTTGACTGGCAGAGAATGCCTAAGGCATTAAGTCCGCCTATGTACTTTGTGTTGCATGAAGATTAAATAAATAAATAAGGAACTAAAAACAACTGACAAGGCAAACTATCGAGCGCCGTCAGACAGTTTTTTCTAACTACCCTCAACTGCGATAAAGCACGTTTCCCTCCCTCCATGATTCGCCAAGATACTCAAAAGCATCGTTAGGAAAACCCTATCATCTTAACGGCGTACCCTGAAAGTATCTGAGAAAAATATCGCCTTGGAAGGTAAGAAAACTAATTAAGATTTGTCCTCGGCTTAGTAAAAGGTAAAATTGAAAATACGAAAGATGGTAATTGTGATTTACTGTTATTTGAGAAGACATTTCTAATTCCGAAATAAAGGAAAGGACACCGAAATTATGTTTGCAGTAATTTTTTTTTAGGGTAAAAACTTAAAAGCTTTAAAAGGTTTTAAGATCTTAGCTATAGGTGCTTTTTAGGGTTACGTATCCAAAGCGTAAAAATTGGACCCTACTAATACTCCACTGTCCATCCCTCGGGAGCCTAATGTTTTGATCACACGTACCGAGTAAACGGGTGAGACATTTCTCTCGAACGAATAATTGATACGTATAAACCAAGCGTCGAGTGCTTGGCCGAGCGCTTATCTTTCCAACTCGATTACATCACTGTCTCTCAACACTGCCGAGCAACATTATTACTGTCTCGCCCTTTTACTTGGTACGTTTGATCAAGGCATAATACTAAGATTCCACTGTCCGGCTGCATCTAGTATAATATAGTTTATATATATTATAATATAATTAAAGTTAATTTGTAATCCTTGCTGGCCGGTTGGCGTCTCATCGTCGAAAACTGCTGATGCTGAAAATCAGCGCTGTGGCTCTGTCCTGCACGAGCCCCAGCATTATGCTGAGCACTGGCCGTTTTGCGCTGATGTGACGCATATCCTATCTAGCTGATAGTTTTAAGTACGATATTGTTACTTGTTACATTTATTTATTTTTAGGATGTGCGTCATGTTGGACGCAAATAAACTCTTTTTCTTTCTTTCTTTCTTTCTTTCTTTCATCTCATGAGCCTTGATAACTAGACAGTAGAAATTTTCACAATGATGTATTTCTCTTGCCGCTATGACAACAAATACTAAAAAACTGATTAAAATAAATTGTGATCGCGAGGACATCTCGCACTTTGCCGGTTTTTATTATTATTGATAGGCTTGCGCTCCATTGGATCACGCTTGCTTAGAAGTAAATTATTCACTCAAACTTAAAGATCCCTAGATTTTTTACATTTTTATCTTCGGAATAAATTCAGGGTTCTTTAGACACATTTTTACCTGATACGAAGTATTTCATAATAATAAATTAACTTCGCATGGCAGAAATAAAAGACTTTATAAGAATCGGGTCCTAAACTCTTCAGGCCATTACGAAAGTTTGAAAAATATATAAATACGTTCTGTTTTTAACCCTTCAGATACCGTCAATTAGAGACACAATAGTAAGACAATAGATGCGCGGCCACCGGGTGTCGCTTGGGGATTCATGAATTAATTGGGTTGGGAAATTATTAAATAACTTCTCTCGCTCTTGGTGGAGTGACAGTGAGTGTTAGATTATTACTGACTAACCAACCTGTGTAACATTTTCGATAAATCCTGCAATCCTGCCTATATCTTCAGAAGACATCTTTGTTTTCGGTGGGAAATCATCAAATAACTTATCCGTCATTATGTGGAGCGATAGGTAGTGTCAGACTTTCACTGACTAAAATCCACTTGTGTCTTTTCAGCTACTCTTTGCATTCCATATCCGCGGTTACTTTTACAACTAGTTCCGCAGTTCTAAATTCGTCTTGAGGCATACCCTATACTCACGTTACTGTACTATATATGTCGTCACACATGATCTTTATAGGTCACTCCGAAAAAAGTTCTTAGAAGGTAGCTAAAGTGGCATTTATGCTCCTAATTTTATGTTCCCAAGGAAGGCACGTAGCGTCGCCGGTCAAGGCTAATAGCTTTCCGTTGCCAGTTTCGGCACTTACGTGGTTCCTTGAACCTACAAGATTTCGACTCGGCTGTAAAAGGTGATATATAGAGTTTTAGAAGTCGTAAGTCTTGTTAAGTTAGATTTGGTTGTTATTTGTTTGAAAGCTGGCTATTTGTAGTTTGTGGCTCTAGAATGGACTTTTGGATCTAGATAGTGTTGGGTTTTGGTAGCTAGCTGTCGTAAAATTCGATTTTATGTCCTGCATAAACGTGCCTGCTACTAGTTTCCATTCATAGTTGTCTAGTTTATGACTGGTTTTATTCTTCCATTTTTAATCTATCATTCAAGATCAATTCATCATCTTTTTGTTGGATAAATATTCATTGATGGTTGATAAATAAAATAGAACTACACTGGCGCACACGAGCCACGTACACCGATTGTTGGTTGTCTGTCTAAAAAGTCAACTTACTTGGGAATGTTGTATAATATTAGATCACTAGCTTCTGCCCGCGACTTCGTCCGCGGAAAATTTCTTGTTTTAAAATAAGATTACACTCGATTAGACGATGCGCACGTTCAGCGCTAGATTCCTGAGCACGGGCCTGTGATGTTATGGCATTTTGCCTAGCGAGCCGCTGCGAACGCTCAGCGCTAGTCTCCCTATCCCTTGTCTCAGAGACGTGCTGCCTTAAATGAGATAGACGCTGCGCACGTTCAGCGCTAGATTCCCGAGCACGGGCCTGCGATGTTATGACATTTTGCCTACCAAGCCGGCGCGAGCGTTTAGCGCTAGTCTCCCTATCCCTTGTCTCAGAGACATGCTGCCTTAACTCAGATAGACGGTGCGCACGTTCAGCGCTAGTTCCTCGAGCACGGGGCCGCGATGTCCTCACATTTTGGCTAGCGAGGCGCTGTGAGCGCTCGGAGCTAGATTCTCTAGCGCGTGCTTGCGAAATATATTCTCTATTTCTCGAGAGGCGCTGCTCATTTTCAGGGGCAGATTCTTCCGTACGGCGTACTCGAGCGGCTCTTGTCTGTGATGTCTGCCGGGACAGTTGAGATTTCCTTTTAGACATGCTCTCAACAAACTACGCACAGACTTGAAAACAATTATGAACAAAAGGAGAGCGACTCGAACACCGTCCGCCTTTACAAAACAAAACAATCGTAATATCGAATAACTCGTATCGATTATTACGATAGAACGAAGTACGAAACTACGAACATACAAAAACGTACAACGAAAATACGATATTTTCGATTATGAGGTATCTATCAACAACAACAACCATACGAACGAAACAACCGAAACCAATAAGCAACTGACAGAAGAACTCCAACTAACGACAACGTGGGCATAATAATTCGAGAGGGTCATCAATCCACAGAAAGTCTTAACACCGCGATTCAGAAAACATGGCAAGTTCGGGAGGTTCCTGCACCGAATTAAAGCGGAAGAGACGCCCAAGTGTCGCCACTGTGCGGAACGCCCGGAGGACACGGTGGAGCACACAGTCGAGGTGTGCCCTGCCTGGGCAGAGCATCGCCGTGCCCTCGTGGGGGCGATCGGCGGCGGACACCTCTCGCGGCGGGCTCTGGTTGAGGCCATGGTCCTTAGCGAGGAGGAATGGCAGGCGGTCGCCTCCTTCTGCGATGCAGTAATGCTAGCAAAGGCGGAGGCAGACCGCATCAGGCAACGGCGCCCCCGCCGCCGCCGCCGGGATTCCGATCCCGATTTCCGGCCACCGTAGACGCGGGCTCGCGGACGGCGAGCCATGGATAGCTTGCTGTCCGATCGTCCGGTAATGGACCGAGCCCAAGACGTCAACGGCGCGCACTGTTCCCGCGCGCCTCAAGAAGTTGTCAGCAACAGCAGAGGCCCAGCTGGGTCGAAGCCTACCGGGTCCAGGGTTATCCGAAAGGGAACTCGTGCCCTGGTTTGAAGGCTAGAAGGAACGGGGTGGGTTTTTAGTCAGTAAGAGTCTGATACTATCTCTCGCTCCACCCAAGGGCGGAGGTTGTCATAAGATGATTTTTGCCCACCATAAAAAAAAATAGGTAAAACGTCTGCACAATGAAAGTTACGCTAGGGGCATTTTGCGTTTTAGTAATTTTATATTAACTTCGAAACTGTATGACCAATTGCTATGCTGTAAATGGCAAATCTTATCTGTATAATGTTCTTGTGATACTGAAATAATTTATTGTCATAAGAATCAATATTTTGTTGCTCAAATAATCAACCAAACGTAAGTATGCCGAAAAAAAAATATTTTTAATGCAATAAAAGAAGTATAAAAGATGAAATATAAAAGATAGAGATATGGTACCGCGGACTTTTTTGTAGAAATAATTAAGACGAACCAGGTAGCCATACATTGTTTTTAATTTTAAGCAACTGTTTAGGCAGCGCACGCAAATAATTCTATTTTATGAGGTATTTTTTTCCGACTTGCTAGACAAAAGTTGTGATAGCTCGGTTAATATACATGCTATAGAAACAATTTATAGCCTATAGCACTCAGGAATAATGTAGCTTTCTGCCAGTAAAAAAAATTTTAGAATTGGATTATTAGTTCCAGAGATTACCCCCTACATACAAACTTACAAACTTACAAACTTACAAACTTACAAACTTACAAACTTACAAACTTACAAATTTTACCTCTTTATAATATTAGTATAGATTTATCATTTAAAAAATACTTATATTCGATTGCTACTGATACAATCTTTAAAGGTTTTTAAACGTAGTATAAAAAAGCTCTTAATTTCTAAAGCCTATTACAGTGTCTATGAATATTTAGAGGACAAATTGTGATTATGTGGTGGATTTTGACACTGAATTTGTTTAGTATAAATGACATTTCAAATTTATAATTTTATGTACTTTAGTAACTTTATTGACATTTAGTAAAACAAAATATGACTATGTAGTGGAGCATTTGACATTATACTTAATTAGTATTGTGACATTCAAATTTAATATTTTATGTGCCGTAATGATTAATAATTGTATTGTCATTTAGTAATAATTAATTAGGTAATGTCTAATTCTAATATAAATTTTGTATGCTATTATTAGCTGACATAGCGTTAAAAAATTGTAATTTAAGATCTTAATGTTACCTATGTTTACAAATTAATAAATGAATATGAACACTTTTTATAAGATTCTCCTGTAAGTAAACAATGATATCTCCAACCTTGAACCAGTGTTGACTACATCAGATTTAATTAAATCCTAATAATTATCCAAGTCGTTTGACTTTTTAGACAGACTCTACCATACATTTCATATAACTAAACTTGTAGAGCTACATTCGAGCCATACCACGCGACGTCGTTCTACGTACAAATCACACGTGCTCGTCGTTCTAATGTAGTCTAGCTTTAACCTAGCGTGAACTGGGGACTAAATATATTTCGCTTAGATATCGTTGTAATATCAAATCGATGTTAACGTTGGATGTTTTTCTAATATCTATCATCCTTATCGTGAGTCGTGTCTCATATTTTTATTTTTCATTTTTACCTATAAACTTATTTCTTTTAATTTCTCTTCGTGTTTATTTATTTATTTAATTTTCATGCAACACAAAATACATAGGCGGACTTAATGCTTTAGGCATTCTCTACCAGTCAACCTAGGGAGGTGAAGAGACAATATGGTAGGCGCACAAAAAGAAAATTTTGTTTTGAAAACAAGAGTAAAAAGTATACATATAGTTAAAATACAAATTATTGTGTTACGTTTTGTGTACAATAAAGAATTCAATTTTGCTAGCGATATTATAAAAAAGCGACTGCTGAAATGCTTTCGACCGCGACAAATACATAAATAAGAAGTGGAAATGAGTTCGTCTGCAAAACGCTTTCTGTCTGCAATCTTCGATAGCATTCAATATTTTTATTTTCAATGCGGATTCTTTCTCCCGTCGTCTTTATTTACTGTGGGTCGTGTCTGGCATGTAATGCTGTCTTCCCGTTATTCATCCGATGCAATAATGTCTTTATACAAACTAGGCATTGGTTTCTTTGATATGGTGGGTTTTTTTTTGTGGGTAAAAATCATCCAGATGACATGGATTAGATGTAGACTCTTACTAACTAAAAAACCCACTCCGTTCCGTCTTGCCTTTCATACCGGGGTCGAGGCCTCCCTTTCAGAAATAGACTCTTGGGCCCAGTAGGCTTCGACCCTGATGGGCCCCTAAGGATCCAGCATACCAATGTAATGCTTAATGCTTGTCACCACAAGGTCCGTACCAATAATTGACACAATATAGCTAATAAACCTTCCTTTTAATTTGTAATACATACGTTTATTAGATGCTCTATAAGTGTAGTCAGACACTGTAGTCAGCTGTAAGTCTTACAAGATTTTTATGTTTTTTTTTATGGATATTTGGAATTGATTCTCATGACGTCAATAAGTAACCGAATCCGTGAAGCTGTTCGCTGATTAATTTAATTCTAACCCTGTATCTGACTTGCCTTGCCTTCTTCCGTATATTAGTTGCTAGCAATTCAATTAATTTATCACGAGAATAACGCTCATAAGCCAAACACAATTGCACTGTAAAGGTATAACTCACACTGTCACCCCTTCTCAAACGCCGTCAAATATTAACGAATGTATATACAATACCCTATGCAAGCCAGTTTTGCTAACCCTACAGAATCCACAGCCCTTTACTGCCCGTAAATCGTTCAAATCATTCACAATTTACACGTACAGAATTTAAACCTGTACCCAAACACGTCTTCTGAAGTTTCTCGGCTAAATTGGGGATCCTGAAACCTCCTAGTTTGGCCATCAAATGGTACCGAAACTTTACGGCCTACGGTCCAGATCATTGGAATTGCTTCCATGTTTATTTTATTCCGCCAACTTCTAAACCAGGTGCGAAATTGTTCCTGCTCTCTTTTAGTAAGTAGATCCTAGTTTGAATGGTTAGATTCTGGAAGTGTAATTGAGTTTCGGCCGAGAAACTCCTAAAGATTTTTCGGGTAACCTAAATTAAACAATTTACGTGACTCGAATTTTTTGTCATATTGCTTAGACGCTGAGTCTCCGACATTCAATAAATTGTTCCAGTCCTTCTCAATTCCTATGCTTAACACATTTTTTATATTGTTGTCACAACATTGGTCTATCTAGACGTTTGGATCTAAACCAAGTCGAATATCTTTATTATAAGTATCAAGAGCCGTCTTTATCCTTGCTCCAGTTCTGGAAGCAGTATACGATTTGGTTTTTCGGACAACAAATCCTACACTGAAAGCCATGGGCTTAGAAATATGTCCGGGAATAAGCTGGCATCCGATTTAACTGGACTTAATACATCTTGTACGAAATGGGTTCAACCTGTAGGGAATACGAGCGTGATGATACAATAACATTAAACGAAAGGTTAAGGGTTAGAGTGAGCTTAGACTTACTATTTTTGTAACCTAAAAACACAGGCTATGAACACACCTACACGTTTTACCGGGTTGGGACTAGGGATTAAATCCGATCCAACCATCCATCTTTCTCACTTTACCTTTTTTGTTCGCATTTACATTTTTATCTAAAATTCGACACATGTTAGTTTTTGCTAGAATAGCAATAATGAAATATTTCGTCAGTGCGTATGGACTACTATCGACTCCTTTCGCATACTTTTTTTATATGGTGGGCAAAAACCATCCAATGACAACCCCGGTTCTTGGGCGGAGCGGTAGGTAGTGTCAGACTCTTACTGACTAAAAACCCACCCCGTTCCTTCTAACCTTCGTACCGGGGCTCGAGCTCCCTTTCGGTTAACCCTGGCCCCAGTAGGCTTCGACCCAGCTGGGCCCCTGCTTCCTTTCGCATACCTGTAATGTTCGGATAGGGTCATTGTAATGCGAATCTATTATAGAAAGTGATCTTCCTTGTTTGCTGAAAACCCTATCACTTACCCATTTTTAAAGTTGCTAATCACCAGCCTTAACCCTCTTCAGTCTCCCGAAATTGCAGGGTTTAATACTCGTTTCAGTAGAAATTTCCTAGGCTAGTTAAAATATATGTAGGGATGGTGTGTTAAAAATGAACTGAATTTTTATCTGCGGTTGAGCACAAAACCCAAGAGAGTGTTATGAAGACCTACAACAGCTTTAACAGCCATCATCTAATTTGATCGCGTGTCTCTTTCATGTGGCTTCTACCACTCTTACCTTTGCTAAACGTTCCTATAAGAACATTTAATCTTAGATTCGGATGTTATGCAATTACTGACGTTTAGTTTTTTATGCTTGAAACCGGTATAAAAAAATACTTAAGAGGCAGTGGGCAGGGCACATTGCTCGTAAAATGTGATGGTTCATGGGGCTGAAAGCTTCTGGAGTGGTGGCCGCGTACCGTTAGACAGCGTTGGAAGGCCTTCCATAAGGAGGACCGATGACCTGGTGATGATTACAGGAATCCATTTGATGCGAGACGCACATGTTGCTGTAGCGGCGCTTGAAGGAGACCTATGAGCAACAGTGGACGTCTTTTGGCTGAAATGGTGATAATGATAACTGGCCTACAAAGCAGGATTCCACCGCTACCGAGGGAAGGTACCACAGGAAATTGTACTACCTTTAACAAACTGTATTTTTGGTTGAAGCTATTCATGTAGTAGTTTTTTTTTGAGAGTGAGAAATTATCAAAAAACATCTCCCGCTCTGGGAAAGTGTGAGTGTCAGACTTTACAAACTAAATCCCACCCCAGTTCCTTCAATTTTTCTTTGCGTCCCAAGATCGCGAGAGGGAGTTCTAGACTAAACTGACTAAAACTCCTCCCGTGTCTGTTTAAGTTGCCCTTTCTGTTCCAAGCCTGCAATGGCTCTTTCAATCTCTCAAACCTCGCTCACTGTTTTACCTACGGTACTTATTTTCTCGTACAGATTTATCTTTCGATTCGGTCGAGTTTACCACGATGTTACGTAACCAGAACAGGTGTATATTAGTAAAAGTTGTTCGCGTAGTAATCCGTCATCGACACCTGTTTTCCTCTTATTTGTTATGGCTAGACTTCCCCAAATATTTACTTGAGAAGAAAGCCGGTTTACCCCGATTTGGTTTTTGTGTTACTTTCTTGTTTACTCTATATGTGTCGAATTTGTAAATGTTTTTGTAAAATGCCTGTTTTTTTGGGAGCGTGTTTGTTTTGAGACTACCTGCTGTTCGTAAATGTTTTGGGAAGTATTTTTTGTGCTATTTTTTGCTGCTACTGTTTACTAAGATGGTTTATTCACGTCTGAATTGGTGTTATGCCAGCCGCACACGATCCAGTTCACCGTCACGTTTGCAGCCGACTAACGTAATAGATATAGATACTTGACTGCTCATACACGTAGTAGTTCTGTCATGCGTGCTGATAGCCACACTCCGTCAAGTTTACCAGACGCTATTTCAAGCGCATTGTGGACTTGACGGTAAACTTAACATCAGCCATAGGCCTAACGAACCAAAGTGCTTTCGATACGTGCCTAGCCAAGAAACTGGAAACCAAAGTATCGTATCTCTAACTAAAAAATCGAAGACATGTAAAGACCCGCACAGATATTGCATGGTGAGTTACGAGATACTCTCACAAAGACGAGCCTATGCCTCAGCATGTAAGAACATTATAAGGCTTACGATGAAGGAAAATATCGTGAAGAAACCGCCATGTCCTAAAACCAAAAATTCGAAGACATGTGACATCCACCAACCCGCACTGGGCCCGCTTGGTGGGTTACGGCCCTTTCCCTCTCCTAGAGAGGAGGCTTGAGTCCCAAAAGTGGAAACATTATAAGGCCGACCATGCTATGCTAAGGCTTATTTTACTTCTGGTAATAAATACCCTGTCCCTTTTACATAAAACTTAAAATGGCGAAATGTCTGTATAGAGTATACCTTGACCCAAAGCTTCAGGGATCAAATGTAACGTTGCTCAGCAGCTCAAAGCACCCATTAATCAGTTGCCATCTCAATTACTTGTAGCAACGCATGGCGTCACTCGATGCATGTACCGCTGGCCTTGAATGCAAACCCAGTGGAGCGGGTAATGCGAAATGGAGCCATATCCTCACATGATAGAGCTCAGAACGCTCAGAACGTTCGGCAGTGGCTAGAGACGCCATTGCTGCTAATATGTCGCTCAATACCAAGATTTGTTGAGTAGCTCGTACCTAAAAATTAAAAGTTTTAAAGGGTTGACTTTAATAGTTGGTAATGCTTAATTCCGCCAAGCCCGTTCCATCATCGGACCACCAGGCGTACGGCTATGCGCCATCGGTACTTACATTGAACAAAACGTTTTGGGAACACATTCGTTGTGCATACAGCTAAAGAGTAGAATTCCCTGCTGGAGTCTGCTTCCTCCATCGTCGTATCGGAGCGTCCTCCATCATCGACCATATCGTCGCTTTCCATCAAGTGAGATAGTGATTAAGTACGAGCCTATCAATAATAATAATAATAAAATAGGTCTTAAAGGCCGGTCTATGGATAATAGACCGGCCTCTCAAGCTATTTTGTTTTACCATCTTCCCATACCAAGATTCCTCCTTCCCTCATATGCCACTGTATGTCAACAAAACGGGCCCATGCCTGCCAGGGCTGCGGGATTGTTCAGCGTCACATTGATCTGTAACGAAAGGGCAACTGAACAGGTGTGTAGTAGTCAGTAAAAGTCTGACACTCTCACCTCCCAGAACGAGCGGGAGGAGTTACTTGATGGTTTGTTGGTCTTTGTAGATCTTTGATAGGTTAGAAACCGCGGTTTTGATCAGTCTGAGTTGTCGTATTACCCTGTTACTGGCCAAAAAATACATCCAGCAGCATCAGGATTAACTAGAAACCGACCCCAACAGCCGTCCGTATCGATGTCTCCGTGCCCTGTGGCTCACATGACTGAATGTATGGAATTTCACATACGAGTGATATTGATTGGGCTCTATCAACTGAATCGTGCGTACTCGGTTGGATAGAAAAGACAGAATGGTGCTTTTTTTGTTGTTGTGTTCGGAGTGAAATTGTGAAAGTATTTCTGTAGCAATTCAGAAAGCTCAGTCCTGTGCAACAGAAAATCGCGTGGTCTGACTGTATTCGGACGTAAGAACGAGTTAGTCTATCTAGCAAGAATTTTATATCTTGAAGTGGACTGCAATAGACTGCATTGCATATAGCATAGTCTGCCTTGTAATGTTCCCACTGTTGGGACTCAGGCCTCATCTCTAGGAGAGGGAATGGGCCGTATTCCACCACGCGGGTCCAGTACGCGTTGGTGACGATAGACTAAGTTTATTGAAATTAATTCTATCAAATGACCTTGACCTCGGATTAACTATAGAGGTTTATGGCTTAATATAAGTGGTGTTTCCGTTCGGAACTGGGCGGACAAACACTATAAGACGCCCTACTTGTTAAGCCGGTTAAGTTCACCTGCCTCTCTATTCTGTACAGATCTCACCGTGAACGATTCGGAGAAGTGAGCTTAAATTGGACTGTCTATTTCGTGATGCTGAAGGATGACTGTACACCTGACCTCAGTTTTCGCAGTGACATGTTTACTGAATAGCTGTTCTACACTAATATTATAAAGAGGTAAAGTTTGTTTTTTGTTTGTAAGAGGTAATGGTAAGGTTCTGGAGTGGCGACCTCGTACTGGAAGACGCAGCGTCGGAAGGCCTCCTGCAAGGTGGACCGATGACCTGGTGAAGGTTGCGGGAAACCGATGGATGCGAGACGCGCAGGATCGATCATTGTGGCGACACTTAGGGGAGGCCTATGTCCAACAGTGGACGTCTGTCGGCTGAAATGATGAAGAGGTAATGTCTGAAAGTACTGGTCAAATTATAACTTAACTGCTTTATTCCTGAGTGGCATAGGCTCTATTTTATGTAAGCGGGTCCGAGCGAAGCCGCAGGCAATAACTAAACATATAGTGCCACCTATAATCCTGCATAGGAAGTGAAATTCAAAATTCTGCATCGCGGTATTAGAGTTCTTCGCGCGATTAGAACATAATAACAGCCAAAAATCAACCTTCGGCCAGTTATCCGGACCAGACAACGCTAATCGCTGATCTAGTTTGAGGATCTTCTGTTTTCAACAGAGGTTTTCAGGACTTTATCTCTGTACCAAAACATACCAACTACCCACAGTGTAGTATAGTTTAATGATGGAGTACAACAATATTGTACACAAAGATTTTACCAAAGGGCAGTTCAACCACTCTATATCAAAGTTGGACAACTGTATTATAATCTAGTCTGTGGACATAGTATTATACAAGCATAGATAGATACAGTCACGATTGTGTGGCCAAAGTTCCCGTGGTCAAAGTATCACGGAAAGTTTGATCACTTGCAGTCGCTCCAGAGCAGGGCTTTGTTACAAAACCGATGCTACTGTGTTACTGTCTACGACTGGACTGTGGATGCGTTTTGTTGACATTGTTTAGTTAAGCTGTAGTTTCTTGGACTTGATTATCTTCATGCGGCTGTGATTTCTCTCTGATAGGGCCCTTAGTGTTTATTTGCTTTCTTTATTACTTAGTTGCTTAAAGCTGTTTTTGCTAGAGTAGCTCTTTGTTTTAGAGTTCTTTTTCAGGTAGTGTCACCGCTTTTTTTTTCGTTTGGAAATTCTCGAGGATATCCTTCGTCCCAGGGGACTGTCAGACTTCTACTGACTCGGTATTCTGCAGCTACCTTTGACCGGGGCTGGAGTCCTTGCGCATTTTTCACTCATCTCTTGGCTACGTGTTGGCCTGCATGAAATCTTACGTCCCCTCCAGCACTCGGTGCAT
The DNA here is from genome assembly GCA_949319445.1 of Mythimna lalbum. Lineage (NCBI taxonomy): Eukaryota > Metazoa > Arthropoda > Insecta > Lepidoptera > Noctuidae > Mythimna > Mythimna lalbum. Next base: position 3,433,756 of record OX439357.1, on the reverse strand, counting down.
CTACTACTGATAAGGAGGGTTGTACATTTCCACCACCTTTTTTGCAAGCATCACTTCTACATAGAAGGCGACAGCTTGTCCTTTCATCCATGTATTGAACCACCAGCGAATCCAGAAGCGAGAAGTTATCCGCAGCACCAACAACCACATCGAGGTCACGGCGCTGCACTGCTCACGTTAGACATTCCTCGAAACTATGTATGCTACAGCGTGACGTCTAAGTATGTGGCTCATGCGGCCCAAATACTTTCCATAGCACTCATGACTGGACAGCTTCTGTGTCAGCCGGCTAGTAAAGCTGCCATGCCATCTCCAGCCACTCCATTACCGCCGTTATTGTGGTGTGCTCTAATGCCACTAAAATTATCTGATATCTTTAAATGTTTAGATAGTTCTTCTTTAGCTACAGATTTTTGCTTCAGACTAACTTAACTCTCTAAGGGAATGGTTTACAAGCAAAATCAACTTTTTTAAGAAATTAACAATTCCAATTTTAAACTAGATATTCAAGTAAATAACAATACAGATTATATTTGACAGAATAGCTATAGCAAAGTTCAAAAGGAATAATAAAAAAGATAAAACAAAATGTAGTCAAATTTAACAGTTACTTTCAGTGTTTCATTCCTGCGACTCGCCAAAAAGAGCGCACAGTTAACAAATAATACCATTAACAGCGAAGTTTGAGCATAAAATATTTATACAAAAACCTGCCGACATAGGTTTGAATAGAAGGTTCACGTGGACCTGTGACTTGTACCAAGTCCCATTGAATAAGGTCGACTGGCAGATAATGCTCAAGGCATTAAGTTTGCCTTTGTACAGTGTTATTATGTGCATAAAGCTATAAATAAATAAATAAAACTCATAGAAAGAAAATTACTAGCTCTACTGAGCATCAAGCTAACAGAAACTAAAGAAGTTGGAACAAAAAATCTCTTGACCATTTAAAATAGGAATTTGTTGCAAAGACAAAACAGCCAAATACTACAAAATTAATGGTACATTTAGAATAGAATAGAATAGAATAGAATAGCATTTATTCGGAGCAAGCTACACAAAATACCACAACATAAAAAATAATAAAAACAACAAGAAAAAAAAAGAGTACAGAAATACAATACAGTTGCATTAAATGTGCCTGAACCGAAAGGGCCACCAACTCAGCAATTGCTGGGCGTCAAACACCCAGCGCTGATTTTCAGTTGGCACCCCGCAGTGACGCACGGATGAATGGTAAATAAAATATACTTAATATATACATACGACCTATCTAAAAATAACCCATATTTAAATAAATATTGTGTAATTTTGTTATAATAGATACCTAAATATTATATAAAATGTGCCATGGTAGTTGCAAACCAACTTTGCTCACTATACCCACACTATTTCAAACAATAATAACCGCGCGAAACGTAGTGCATCGACGGCTGACTTGATGACGCATGATCGAGATTCGAGACAGACATCGCTGCACTGGCTCGTCGGCCAGCCGCCATCTTGGTCACATAAGACTTAGCTTAATAAATACTACGTAAAAATAATTTTGGCTTCCAGAAAAAAGTTGATTTAGATTGCTAAGGTTTTTAATTACAAATAGAAAGGAGTAGAAATGAAAACTAAATAAAAGTGAAATGAATACTATGTGGTTCCTGGCGACACAGATGCAACGCGCTCGTCAAAAACAGACTACCTACTTACTTTGATTTTATAAATCAAAGCCTACCTAACCTACAAACACCCTCATTCCCTGGAATAAGGTACAAAACATAATGGTAAGTTTAGTACAAATACAAAATTGAAACTTAGAGAATGCATACTTAAATTGGTGATGGATTAGATTAATAACTCTTATAATAAAAAAAAAATAATAATAATAATAAATAGACATGTGTTTCTAAATTATATAAATGATTTATCAATATTAACGTCATTAAATTCGATTTGTGAACTCAAAATAAATGTTTTTAGACTAGCCTTAAATGTACTTATATTTTTCAGGTCCCTAATTGGGGGGGGGATGTTATTCCAACATTTAGAAGCCATGTACCGAAAACTACCTCTGAAGGCTGCAGTACGGTGATGCGGAGTAGCCAGTTGCTGAGCACACCGCCTAGCCTTGCGCTGCCGGTGACTGTTTACCCATGCAAGCTTTGAGTACAGATATGACGGACATTTATTTTTGATGACACCAAAAAGGAGACAAGCTAAGTGTAATTTCCGACGCGACTTCATTTTTAAAATATTATGCTTGTTTAGAAAAGGTGTAATGTGACTTCTCGGTGGTACGTTGAAACAAAAGCGCGCGCAAGCATTTTGAACTCGTTGAATAAGTCTGACAGTACGTGCCAGAAGTCTAGGTCCCACGACGGTATCGGCATAATTTAATTTCGAAAGAACCAGACTTTCAACCAACTGAACACGCAGTTCTTCACTTAGGTAGGGGCGCATCTTGTACAATACCTTCAGACGGTAGAAACAGTTTTTTACATTATTTGCAATATGAGCCTCATAGCGCAAATCTTGGTCCATGATTAATCCCAGATTTCTTGCCTCGTAAACACGATCAATACATTGGTCCATTACTATCACTTTTGCATGACTGTAGTTTATTTTATTTAGTTGAGTCTTAGAACCGAAAAGCATAAATTTAGTTTTAGCCGGATTTAGTAAAAGGGAGTTTTGTTTCGACCAGTCCACGATCCGGTCTAGATCTTCATTTAATAGTTTTACTGCAGTTTCATAGTCTTCGGGTTTAAAAGAAATATATAGTTGAATGTCATCAGCATAAATATGAAATTTAGAATTTTTTATAACATTTACAATATCAGCACTATACAAAACAAACAAAGGAGGACCTAATATTGATCCCTGTGGAACACCCTTCATGACTGGAGTCATACCTGAAAAAATACTCGATCCATTTGCATCCCTTATCTCTACCAGCTGGTTACGATTATTAAGGTAACTTTTGAACCACGCAACAGCAGCCTCGTCAAAACCATAATATATCATCTTAGCGAGCAAAAGAGACAAATTAATCGCATCAAACGCTCGGGAAAAGTCTAGTAGAACCAACAGTGTACATTCTCCTTCATCTTGAGCCGATAATATGTTGTCGGTAACATCTAACAGAGCCGTTGCAGTGCTACGACCCTTCCTAAAACCTGATTGCGTCTCCGGTAGAATGTTGTTTTGCTCAAGATATGCACTCAGTTGGGCATTCACTACCCTTTCCAACACTTTTGACAGGAAGGGTAAAATGCTTATCGGCCTTAAATCCTTCACAGTGCCCGGGTTTGCCACTTTTGGAATCGGGCGGACCACGGCAATTTTCCACAGGTCCGGGAAGCTCGATGTAGAAATGGAACAGTTAACAATAGAGGTGAGGATATCTAAGGTTTGAGGAAGAGTCAGAGAAAACATGTCAAGCGTAATATGGTCAAAACCTTCTGCATTAGATTTAATTTTTGATACAATTTTGATAATGTCAGATTGATCTACAGGATTGATAGAGAAAACAGCCTCATTAAACCTGTGAGTCTCATAGTAATTTAAAGATGATTCTGGTGCCATACTATCACCTGGAACATTCAAGAAATGTGAATTAATTTCGTCAGGGTCAATGATATGAGAAGGTAATTCCGATACTGTTTTAAAAGGTAACAAGGTTGATTTTAGATTTTTCCACAGAATTTTGGGTTGATGTATTTTACTATTAATGTTATGTTTAAAGTAAGCCACTTTTTCATAATATAAAGACTTGTTTACTAGACCTTTTAACTCCTTATAATACGATAGTTTACTCTCTGAACCTGAGCTTTTACACCGTATGTGCGCCTGATTTCGTAGACGCATCATAAACTTGATATTATCTGTAATCCATGGATACGACCTATCCCCAATTACCCGAGTCCCACGTGGAGCATATTTATCAAAAAGTATAGTGATGTTATAATTAAGTTGTGCTACCATATCGTTCACATCACCCGATGCAAGCCAATCCATTGAGCCCATGTCCTCGTTAAACTTGTCTAATGGTATAGCTTTTAGGTTTCTACGAGTTACAACGACTGGCGGTATTTTCTCTTTTTTAAAATGAAAAACAGCAGTTATGAAAGCATGCGCACCAAGCGCACTAATCCAGTCCACCTCAACGGCGCGCGCAGTCGCATCCGTGCACACCAGGTCAATAAGAGTCTCGCTAGCAGTAGTAAAGTGAGTAGCTGATGTCACCAATTGACTCAGATCGAGACTTTGAAGGAACATATTCAATTTGTTTGTTTTAGGGTCTGTTTGGTTTAAACAATTAATATTGAAATCACCAAGGAGAAATTTTGATTTTTTGAAAGTGATCGACAAAGCCATTGCATCCGTGGCGGTATACAAGTCATTTTGGAGTCGATAACGACGTTTTTCAACACACTCGAAAATAAAAAAAAACCTTCATAAATATTATTGTGAGAAGTTATTGGAGATTTTTTCATGTGCCAAGCATATAGAGTTTTTCAAATAAGCGTGTTGAAAAACGTCATTCGGCCATTTGCAACATTTTTAAAGAGTATGTCAAATGACCGCGTTATTTATAACAGCTTTATTAAAGATTAATGTTTCCATAAAAAGTATGAAGAAGGAATTGTGGTGTGGAGTACCTATAGCAAAAATATCGTCTAGTTCTATGAATTTTGTTCCGGATAGTCCTTCTGAAACTCTTACAAAACGTGAGATAAATATTTACAGTACAGCCAACGTCTTAAATATTACTGTGCTCATTAAACAGCCGTTTGTTGAGCTCTTCAAATTTATCATCACAAAGATGATTGTAATAAGTAGCTCCCTGAATAGCGTTCACTGTTTAAAGTATTGAACATTGGTGTTTTTGGGTTAATTGTTATGAATTCCACTAATTAGGAACCCATTATGTTAATGCCTTGAGATAGTGGTCAGTGTAACTGTGCTTTGTAGGGTTCCGTGCTTAAAAGGTAAAACGAAACCCTAAAAATCTCATTACCGTTCGTCCATTCGTCTGTTTGTCTGTCACCAGGCTGTACCTCATGAAACGTGATAGACAGTTTAAATTTTTACAGATCGATATGCTAAGAAGAACCAAACAAGTCGAACTTAGCTGTAGAAATCTGTAAGTAATAAATTGTTTATTCATAACACACTAGCTTTTGCCCGCGCGACTTCGCTCCCGCTTTACCCTACTCCACCCTTCTGTACTTAACTCTACCCTACTCTACAGTATCCTATGTCCGTCACCTGGCTCTAAGCTACCTACCTACCAATTTTTAGCCATATCGGTACAGCCATTCTTGAGTTATAAATAGTGTAAGTAACACGACTTTCTTTTATATATAGAATTACATTAAAGTATATTAAATATTAAAATGAACACATTAGCTTATTTGCCTGAACTAAGGAAAACTTGTGCTTCAGACTAAAAAGTGCTTAAAATACAAAATAATAAATTAATACTAAATAAGACTATTATAAAAAAAAATACATACAACAAGTAGGTCTTCTGCCTCTACTTTAGATATGCTTAAAATATAGTATAGTATCTTACTCATAGTTCTTCCCCAAAATAACTCTATCGACAAAAAACTATGTTCGAGGGAATAGAAACTTTAAATCATGGAAGAAATAGAGCTCAAAATAAATTTCCAGTCCACAAACTCGTTAACGACTAAGGCAAAAATATGAGCCATGAAATAACCTTAACAAAGAGCTCATTTAATTTATTCACCAAAAAAATCGTTACGGAGTCAAACCGGCCATCTAGGAAAAACAAAGCAACATCAATAAATAACTTACGATTAATATTTCTTCCTTGTTTTATTGGGAGTAAAACGGCTCATCCTTTTTTATCTCCTCTTATTTACTGTTACGTATAAACGATCGTATTTCATCCCCTCTATAATATTTTATCTTCACTGCGAACTTAATTGGTTCACACGACCAACTTTCTTGGCCTTGCTTCAAAGCCAAGTTATGCTCCAACTTCATCAATTCCATACGTATCACCCAATTTTCTCGAAAGATTCTATCTTGGAAAACCATTGTTCTTAAAACAAAGACCCTTAAAATATGGTGTCTAATATTTTATGGCGGGCAAAGTTTTGCCTTAAGAACTGAGTAATTAAGTTATAAATTAATTTCCAATAATTTGTGATGCCAGCCTTATGTAATTTTCTTTTGTTTGAGTTGGAGCCAAACTTCCTATCAATTCCGAACGGGGGAGGATCATAAGTGCCACATGCCACAGCCACAAACGCCGCCACGAGAAGCTAGAAGTGGCCACAAGCCAGTTGTGACCGGTGGCTGCTACTTTTTTTAACCCATGCACGCAGTATCAGAATGGACTCTGGCGAAGAAGGTTTAAATGCGCGAATGGCGTGTGGCGGCGTTTTGTATCTGTTGCGGGCCACAAGACGCGTGCAGTGGCAATTTGTGACGTGTGGCGGCCACCAGCGTCAACCGTGAGGGATGAATCCATATAAAATGAATGACACCTACAGGAAATATGCTGATGGCGGCGTTTTGTGATAGTGACCGGTAACCCGTGTGCGGCGAGCTTAAGTGGGGAGTGTCATGTGTTGTCTTCATGACTTCAGTACTTAAAATGCGAAACGTAATATCAAGCTGCTGTTTTCTTTGGAGACAAAATGTCCCCCGACCTGACGCGCAACACTCAATCTACGTGCCGCTGCAACGTTGCTGTGTCTCATGACTTGCCCCCCAACATTTTACAACGTGACACTGAACATGTTTTTGAACAATGTGATTACGTTAGATACGCGTCATGTAGTCTTTCTCTTATTGTACGTATCTCGAGGCTTTATCTATACTAATATTATAAAGAGGTAAAATTTAAGTTTGTATGTATGGGGTAATCTCTGGAAGTACTAGTCCGATTGTTCAAATTCTTTCACCGATAGAAAGCTATTTTATTCCTGAGTGATATAGGCTATATTTTATGTACGCGGGCGAAGCTGCGGGAAAAAGCTAGTTAGCCAATAACCGGATTGACGATCAATAATTCTTATTAAATCTTTTTCTTATATTACAAGGGTTCCAAATGTGCCTGACGTCTCCCCAACTATCAATGTGATGAAATATACATTACAACTTGAATCCAAGGATTATAATGATGAAAGTTTGGTTATTTGTGGAGCAAGTTCTGCAACACCTGGGCGGTCACTAACAGTTACGCTAAAATTGCGAATTCTGAATGAATAAATGAAAATGGTCGCCCAAAATGGTGGAAAGCTCAGCTCGGGAAATGTTTACTCTTTATGCGTCATAATGTCAGCAGCAATACTTCCTCTGAATATAGAATTTCTATGTAACTTGCACAAAGTATAGTTGTTTCCTGCAACAATATTGCTAGCTTCAACAATTCATGAAAGAATACATCAGCATTCTTACAAAAGGGACATCAAAAAGATAAGGTAGTTAAATTCCGAAATAAACTTAAACACATCTTAAATGAAGAAATGAAAAGTAGATAATCTTATTTCACAAGACAAACAAACTGATCGGAGAGTACAAACTCTTGATTGATTAACAGTTAAATTTCTTGAGAGACCCACTCGGAAGTTATTCGGCAATTACTTTATTTACTCAAAATTTAAACGAAACTCTTTGTGTTTAACGAGAGCTCCTCATTATAAGGAAAGGATTTACATTACTGACTTCTCCAGTTTCGAGTGATCTTCAATATTGTGGCCGTTTTCTTCGGCATTTGCGGAAAACGCTCCGGAAATTCAGACCCGTATTCCTGAAAGTGCCTTAGAAGTAATTTCGATTATAGCTCTTTTACAATTTTCAAGAATCCAGCGACTTATTTGGGGTCGTTCATTTTGACTGAAATGTTACGCTTTTGTGTTTATGACTGTCTGTCTGATCGTTTAGTGATTACTTTTTGGTTATTAGGGAAATTATTACTATTTTAATAGCCTATAGCCACGAAATGGATCGATACAGAAGACAATCTCATGTATGTACTTCACTTTTTATACCTACGCTCGGCGGACGCACACTAATGAGCGTTTGAGTCGGAACTGTTCGACGAGTGGGCCGAGACGCTACCGAGATATTATATCCGTGAGCGGTGTCTGTGTGCGTTGCTCGAGCGCGCTTTGTATGTAGGTTGACTTCTGTCAGGGGACGTGCGAGCAATACAAGCCAAAAAGCCCGGCTTGACCTACCACTACCTCACAAAATCATAGAACACGACCAATCAATTAAATAAAACAAAAATCTAAACTTTAAACTTCGCGCGCCTACGCGGTTACGCGTCCGGTATAATTATGCTTTGACATTATAAAAATAAACGAAACTTAAATGCAATCGAGAATCCATCGGACTACAAATATTTAGCAAGTAGCATAATGTGTTAAGACCGCAAAAGAAACATCGATTAAAGACACAAACTAAGGCATAAATAAATGATTTATAACGGGAAATAGCGCCCAGTAACCAACTCAAACGATGCAAAAGAAAAAACGTAATGGCGGTCATCAACATCCTTATTGAATTCCACAACTTGAGGATCAATTAAAGGAAGAACTGTGAATTAAATGGACCCTTGTCTATAAGTTTCCCATTAAACGGGTAACTTAATATTGAGTATCCAATACCCATCCTGATTGAATCACTACTTAAAGGTTGCGTCTTTAAGTGCGGTTGAGGACAGGACATGTCTCTTGGAATGTATTAGTTAGATGTTGGCAAAAGTATCAAGAACCTATCATATAGAGTTCAAACATTCTTGATATTTGCGCCAGTACAGCTTGATGCTTGAGAATTTAGTCGTAGCGCACCTCAAAGAGATGTCAGGAAACCATGGGAAAAAGTATGAAAAGGACTCTTGGTCCTAGAACTCAGAAGTCAACTGATGGAAAGTACGTGTGTTTTAAGTTCCTCTAGGTTGGAGCCAGAGGGCGTGGGAATACCCATCTTCAATACAATAAAATAAAATATTAAACAATTAAAAGCCATCTTTAATTGTACTTGATGCATGAATTCCATGAAATATATTGGCTAGAAAAGGAAGGCTAATGTGATAACGCGAAAAGAAGATCTATTGATGTAGAAAAAGATACACTAGGAGGAGGCAAGGGAGATATTGATTCTAGTGTGCTCTTCAAATCTGTTCTACCATTCAAGTGTTATTGTGTAAAAACAGCAAACTTTCACAGTATAAATGTAGAACTACACTGCTAACACGTGTGCCACTCGCCATACATTTTATATGGAAACTAGACTTGTAGAGCTACACAAGATCCACGCCACGCGACGTCGTCCTACGTACAAATCATGCGTGATACACGTGTGTTTTAGCTTTATTATATTCAGTAAAGATATTATCTTGTTTAACCCTTCAGATACCGTCAATTAGAGACACAATAGTAAGACAATAGATGCGCGGCCACCGGTGGTCGCTTGGGGATTCATGAATTAATTTTCTACTTTATTATTTTTCATCTAGTTAGTTACTTAAGTGTATCTTAAAATGGGCAAACCATCTTCGTATTGATGGAGTATTCGGAAATAGTGATTGTTATCTTGGCTCTAAGAGATTCCAAAATAGACCGTTTTTTGACTCCATGGTTACTAAGATGTTTGATCTCAATAATAAGTGCCGAATATTTCTAGAGAAATAAATTTCTAGTGAGATCAAACATCTTAGTAATGAATCTTTGTAAAAAAAAAAATGCGCAAAACCTGAAAATAGTTTGATCAGAATGACGAGCAGAATCAATTGAACAAATTTTTATAGCAGTTTTCAAAAAAAATATCGTTAAAAATGTTGCCCTATCTATTTATTAATAAGTCAAGCCATCATGTGCGCAAACCCGCCCAAATAGGTTAACAAACACAAATGGTTGTAGTCCAATCATTTTTTCTCATACGCAGGATAATAAAAGTTCTTATTTCAATGCAGATACGAATTTTAAACAAACTAAAACTGCACATAAAACTTAACATAAAAAAAAACTTTTAATTTTTTTCTCTCACAGAATTAGGTCAATTGAATTAAAAATCATTTCGTGTGTCGGAGGTTTTGCGCATTTAATGTTGCACGTTGTAAATAGTCAAAAACCAGGATCTGTGATGAACAGCCTAAATTCCAAAGGAGTCGATATCGATCACTATCGAAACACAAGTATCGATATTTCAAAGTATCGAATACTATCCATCGCAAATTACTAGGGAGGCAGTATCAAGTATGAAAGTATCGAAACTGTACTCATTAGTAGATATTACGAAGTATCGATTCTTATTTCATGTTGTATTGTATTAGGTACGCAGTATAGCAGGGTTGTTCTCAGTTCATACATGCTGTCGCTCCAAGTAAGTTTCTGGTATTCAGCTGGTTTTCATTGAAAACCAAAAAAGGGTGGGTGACCATGTTATCCATTCACTTTCCATGTGCGCCTCAGAAGGAATTTCAGCAAAACCATAAGGACCCTGTCCGCTATGGGGATTTCTGAACCCTTGGTCATAGAACGATAAGGGCCACTGAAGGACACAGTTGGCGAAAGAAGTCATTTTATGATTTCCCACAACGACAAAAAAGAAGAGAAGGCTGTCAAGTTAAATGAATGATAATATAATAATAATATTCCAAAACTATCACACAACGCCCCCTAGTCCCATCCCAAGCTAAGCAGAGCTTGTGTTTTGGGTACTAGACAACTGATAAACATACTTATATATTTCTAAATACATACATTAAATGGATAAATCACACCCAGACACAGAACAAATTATGACAAATCACAGTACAAAGACATTTGACCTGGGTGGGAATCGAACCCACGACCTCCGGCATAGCAGTCAGGGTCACTAACCACTAGACCAACAGGCTAGTCAGAATTAGGTATACTAATATTAAATTATGGCAGTGTAAGTAAGTAGAGCTTATTAAAGTTGTCTACAATTTCATGTACACTTGTACAAAATACTAGCTAATGAGCCTCTCTTCATGGAAATGCGAAATATATTCAGGAATACGAAAAACTTTTAACTATGCGAACAGTTACCGAGCAAGAAAAAAATAAGCATTCAGCGTGTAGAATATAAATGGACCGGTCTTATTCAGTATACATTATGTTGTCGATAAGTTTTTACTTACAATTTTAATTAGTGATCCTATCTCTATTTATTTAATATACGAACATCCACGTCCTAACCAAACCCAAGTCGTCGACGGCGCATACTGTTCCCGCGCGCTTCAAAGAGTCAGCAACCGTAGGGTCGAAGCCTACTGGGGCCAAGGGTCTGTCCTGAAAGGAAGGCTCAGCCCCACTATGACAGGCAACGAAGGAACGGCGTGGGTTTTTTAGTCAGTAAAAGTCTGACACTATCTCCCGCTCTGCCCAAGGGCGGGGGATGATTTTTACAACAAAATTACAGAAATCATCATTTCACTAATATAATAATAACGAGTCGCTCTCCTTTTGTTCATAATTGTTTTCAAGTCTATGCGTAGTTTGTTGAGAGCATGTCTAAAAGGAAATCTCAACTGTCCCGGCAGACATCACAGACAAGAGCCGCTCGAGTACGCCGTACGGAAGAATCTGCCCCTGAAAATGAGCAGCGCCTCTCGAGAAATAGAGAATATATTTCGCAAGCACGCGCTAGAGAATCTAGCTCCGAGCGCTCACAGCGCCTCGCTAGCCAAAATGTGAGGACATCGCGGGCCCGTGCTCGAGGAACTAGCGCTGAACGTGCGCACCGTCTATCTGAGTTAAGGCAGCATGTCTCTGAGACAAGGGATAGGGAGACTAGCGCTAAACGCTCGCAGCGGCTTGGTAGGCAAAATGTCATAACATCGCAGGCCCGTGCTCGGGAATCTAGCGCTGAACGTGCGCAGCGTCTATCTCATTTAAGGCAGCATGTCTCTGAGACAAGGGATAGGGAGACTAGCGCTGAGCGCTCGCAGCGGCTCGCTAGGCAAAATGCCATAACATCACAGGCCCGTGCTCAGGAATCTAGCGCTGAACGTGCGCATCGTCTAATCGACTGTAATCTTATTTTAAAACAAGAAATTTTCCGCGGACGAAGTCGCGGGCAGAAGCTAGTATAATAATAAAGAGGTATCTAAAGTTTGTTTTTATTTTTATTTTTTTGGTTTGTAGGTTCGACAGACAGGTGCTATATTCCTGAGTGACATGCTATATTTTATGTACGCGGGTGAAGCTGCGGGCAAAAGCTAGTAACTTATAAGCTTTTCAAGCGTATCTGCATCCTCTTTCCAGCTTAAAAAAACACAGCATGCAGACAAATCAAGCGAAAATTCCAAATGAAATAAATCCCGTCATAAATATGTATACAAATCTCTCATCCCCCATGGGGCAGACGCCAATTTCACATTCATGTATCTATCTGTGAGGATAAAAAGAGGAATATTATTATAATCACATGGTTGGTATTGGCAATATTATTGGCGGAGATAAGTTTAAAGATATTGACTATAAGGAATTTGTTTGTCTATTGTCTAGTTTGGACATACTAGGTGACTTTAAAATTGACAAACTTAAAGAATAAACTCTGCTCTAAAATATTATGTTTTTTTTAAATTAATTAAACCACAAGCGAACGCCGGTGTTCGCTCTCGTATTGTGTCTCTAATTACGGTATTTAAAAGGATAAATAACGTACAAACAAAACCAGATACCCTGACTTCTGAAATTAATGTCATTTTGAACTTAAAAGTGTTTTAAATTTCCGTGCCTCAGTTGACAACAACCCTTTGTTTGAGGAACGCATAATACTCAAATTTGCTACCCATCATTATCATCATTCCAGGCGATATACGTCCACTGTTGGACAAAGGCCTCCCCCAAGTGTCGCCACAACGAACGTTCCTGTGCGTCAGGCTTTGCTACACAGAGCACTTATAGAAATCAAATTTCTAAGTTAAGATCTAAAGATGGTCTTTGATGATCCGTTTAGGCTAATTTTTTGATATTGACAAGGAAATCAAAACCTCTAGAATAGAATTGACCTAGAATTCTGTTTGGCTTCTTGTTGGGCTAAACAGAATTGTAGGTCAATAGCAGGCTCTCATAAGGTCTGAAATGACTGGGTTGCGAGGGCGCCTGGTTCTAGAATCTGGTATGTATCAAAAGAAACTACAGACACAATACAATCCTTAAATTTTTGACACTTTCGAACACTGCTGTGCCATGGTCTACCAAAAACTAACTCAAAGAATTCTATTATTTTCCATCCTTACCTTAACCTTTAAAAGTAGAGGTATTCGATAAGCCTGCCTACATGCTAATGGGCACGCCACGATTACGGCGATAAGTCCCCTCTTCGTGGCCTGGCTGGAAAGACCTCACGGCGTCCTTACCTTCCGCATGACGCAGGTCCTCACCGGACATGGCAAGTTCGGGAGGTTCCTGCATCGGATTCAAAGGGAGAGAAGAGAGACCCGAACGAAGAGACGCCCGGGTGTCGCCACTGTACGCAACGCCCGGAGGACACGGTGGAGCACACCGTCGAGGTGTGCCCTGCTTGGGCGGAGCAACGCCGTGCCCTCGAGGGGCGATTGGCGGCGAAGACCTCTCGCGCCGGGCCCTGGTCGAGGCCATGGTCCGGAGCGAGGAGGAATGGCAGGCGGTCGCCTCCTTCTGCGAAGCAGTAATGCTTGCAAAGGAAGAGGCCAACCGCATCAGGCAACGGCGCCCTCGCCGCCGTCGCCGGGATTCCGATCCCGATTTCCGGCCACCGTAGACGCAGGCTCGCGGACGGCGAGCTATGGGTAGCTCGCTGTCCGATCGTCCGGTAATGGACCGAGTCTAAGACGTCGACGGCGCGCACTGTTCCCGCGCGCCTCAAGGAGTTGTCAGCAGCAGGAGGGGCCCAGCTGGGTCGAAGCCTACTGGGGACAGGGTTGTCCGAAAGGGAGCTCGTGCCCCGGTATGAAGGCTAGAAGGAACGGCGCGGGGTTTTTAGTCAGTAAGAGTCTGACACTGTCTTCCGCTCCACCCAAGAGCGGGTTTCGTCAAAGATGATTTTCCCCGTCGACAAAAAAAAAGCCTACATGCTAACAAGGTACCGGGATTGATACCCGTCGCCTCCACTAGATGTGATGGAGGCTCCAGGTGGGATCTTGAATGAAGAAAAATTTCGGACACGATACTTTAATACTTATTTTCGGACACAGCTGTTGCTGTACTTGCTAAACAGCAGAATTCTTTTAATATAACCTGGTAGCTATTTTCAGAATTGATTCCGTAATAAAGTTGATTTCATAAATACTTTTTTCCTTATATTTTGGGTGTACTGACCATATATACATTCCTTCCTCCTACCCTTTCCGGCGTAAACAGGTGTGAGGTTATGGTGTTCTGATTAACACAACATTTCTAAAGGTTTTTACGTCAAAGGGCGGTCCAGGCAAGGCCTTACATTGTTTGCAAATAATTTTCTACCAGCACAAATGTCTGGGCTTTAAAAGATACCTTGGGACATTGTTTTGAAATACTTCTCAGGGGTAGCGTTGATTTTATCGAGATATTATAAATGTAGAGTTTTATTAATCCCTTAGATCACACTGGTCATATTATAGTCTGTTATTTTATCAACAAGCATCAGTCTAAGTTCTCGTGAAAGTAGAAAATCTCCCAAGGTCCAGGACATGGTATATCATACATTACATAAATACAAACTTTCGCCTAAATAAATTATGGTGATATCCATACCATAGTTGCTATAGAACCAGTGTCAGTTCTGGTTCGGGTTTCAAATCTTGATGCCTTATTATTCATAGGACGTAAGTAATTTAAATATACCATATCAAGCGTTATAATCAGTTCGTAAAGCGACATAGCCCTGTGGTTCTAAACAATATGTTTCTTACAATTGTTAAAACATTGACCACCGTTATAGAATTTTCAAATGAAAATTTTCTGATAAAACGTACACCCGCAGAGTGCAATCCCTGCCCGAATTTGAGTTTTCTTATAGCCTCTATGTTTTTTAAGTCAAGAGTGAATAGGTTACTTCTAGGCAAGTGTGCTCCATCGTCGATGGAGCACATCATCACTTACCATCAAGTGAGATAGTGGTCAAACTCAAGCCTATCGATAAAAAATAAAACCACTTCGATAAAATATTCAAAATCTCCAAGAAAACAACAAGTTTCTGTATAAAACTGATTTACTTTATCTGTTAAAACGTAAATCATAAACTGCTAAGTTCAAAACATTCTGTGGTTATTTTTCGCTATGCAGAGCAACCGCTTCAACGGACAGACAGACACTGGTCTCACCGGTTTCTTCATAAACTATCTAAAAGGACTTAACTCCGACGTCTTCAATGAAAACTGTACCTTAAAAATTGAGAATAAAGTTGAAAATCAAATTGAAGACTCGGTATTGTTGTTGATAGTTCAGATCGAAGCATATGCATGAGAATTTCAATTTTAAGACTGAAGTTTTAAAGTTATTTTTTGTTTGTATTGTAGTTGTTTCTAGAGATGCTGATTGCAAGCCGTAGGCAGTTCTCTAGTACAGCACATATTTCGAGTTGAAGCAAAAACTGCTTATATAGATAAAACAGTTTGCAAATTGAGCATTTGATTTTCTAAACGTAAAGTCTCTTATCTTCTGTCTATCGGCAGCGGAATTGCCTCGTTGATTCGGTATGTGATGTGACAACTCAATTTGCTGGTGATATTGCTTGAGGAGGCAACGCTGGGAATAGATATTACATGTTATTTGCATGTCGTGTTGTTTTAAGTCTGCTATGTATAACGTTTTTTTTTTGTTTTTGATTAGAAACCTTCAAGGGCGTCCTGACTTTGGAGATAAATCTGGGTAGTGTGTTATTTTTACCTCACTAAAACCACCCCGGTGATCGCCTTAAGCATGATGTAGAAAGAACCTCGTTACCTTTTAAAACACTGCTAATGAATCCTCTCTGTGTAACTCCTGTTAGGGGCACGTCCCTGAGGAGACTACACGTGCTTAGATGTGTTTAAAATTGGTGATAATATGTTGGATTAGTTCACACCTCTCATCAGTATTGGACATTTAAACTACAAGTGAAGTAAAGCTGAAGAAATTAACAAACAAATTAATACCTTTGTAAGATCACAAGTTGAATGGAATAAATTATGACTCTGTTGTTCAATTTCAAGCTCGTGTACTTTCTTAATCTCTGAAATCAGTGAAGGTAGACAAGGTGCACCTGAGTTCAGAGTGGCCAACATATTTTGACCTAACTGTATTATTATTGTTATGGAGCAGTGGTAGCCTAGTGGTAACAGTCCCGCCTGACTCCCAGTAGATGGAACATTAAGGGCTTTATTTTCCCGAGCTACCATGGCGGCGCCACCAGTCGCCGCTACCTACAAAATGTATGACACCTCGTTAGAGAGTTACTCACCTGGTGTCTGTTTGGATTAGCAATCAATTTGTGACGCGACCAGCTCGGACGTGTGGCGACTTTGGTATCTAGTTTCATCATCATTATCATCATATCAGCCGAAAGACGTCCACTGCTGGACATTGGCCTCTCCCAAGCGTCGCCACAACGACCGGTCCTGTGCGTCACGCATCCATCGGATTCCCGCGGCACTGACCAGTCGTCGGTCCACCTTGTTGGAGGCCTTTCAACGCTGCGTCTTCCGGTACGAGGTCGCCACTCCAGAACCTTTCGTCCCCATCGACCATCTGTTCTGCGTGCAATGTGCACTGCCCATTGCCACTTAAGTTTGGCGACTCTTTGAGCTACGTCGGTAACCTTGGTTCTCCCGCGGATGTCTTCATTTCTGATGTGATCACGCAAGGAAACTCCGAGCCTAGACCTACCATCTAGTTTGGTAACGGCTATATTTGGACCAGTTGCGCTGCCATGGTCTCCCGTGAAATAAAGCCCGTAAAGGCAGATTATACTTATGCTACGTATTATTACATTCGTCATCTCTGACGACATCGTCTACCATGGCCAAATTCCTGTCAAAAGGATCATTGGTCCTCTTAACTCCTTTTCTATGAACAGCCAGGCATTTATTAACATTATGCATCTTAACGGAATGCAAGTTGTAACATAATCCCATTAATCTCGATTATTCTAACCCAAATAGTTATTAATTGACCTGAATTATGCGTTAAGTACCATCTTGTATGTCATCTAGATTATACTGAATAGGTTAATGAATTCTACTGTTAAATGATACAGTTTGCTAGTATATAGTTACTAATTATTGTAGTAATTATTGTGATAATTATCGTTGACGACATAATTATTTGTTGTGTTGCTTTGATAGATATAATTATTTAGTGTTGGTGAATTGCTGTGCTGATTGAGGGACCTGCATTCAGTTCTAAGTAGACAATGACGAGATCTAAATCTATACATAGGTTCATACATACATGCATACATATAAGTATCTGTTTGTAATTTATCACAGGATCGTTCATTGTGGCGACACTTGGGGAGGTCTATGTCCAACAGTGGACGTCTATCTGCTGAAATGATGATTCCTTGCTAGGGTCTGTGATGCTGACAGCTAGAACGTGGGGTCTTTAAGTCAAAGGTGAATAGGTTGCGTCTAGGCAAGCGTGCTCCATTGTCGACCACATCGTGACTTTTCATCAGCCCACTAGCCATGTTACAACCGTTTCTTTTCGATTCTCTTGCGTCAAACGCCTCGAGTTGGCCACGCATTCGATTCCTTTGTTCTGACGTCATCTCAACGCTCAGTCAGGAAGTCAGAACAAAGGAATCAGAGGCGTGGCCAACTCGAGGCGAAAGAAACGGTCGTAACTTGGCTAGGGAGGCTGGTAAGATAGTGGTCATGCGCGAGGCTATCAAAAAGAAAAGAAAACGATGCTGAGTGATCTCACCGTGATCATTACTCAAAGAGTTTGTCTCGTAATCTTAGAAGAGGGCTACGTCTAGAATAATAAGTATCTAATAACTGCTGGGCCTTCGTTTTGCGGTAACCTCGTTTGCTAAAATCCTGCTTCATTTATCAATATCATGTTAACTTAGTTACCCATCTGTTATTTTTGTCATAGAAATTTTCTGATATATAATCATTACTTAGGTCTTCTTTTATTTATTTTTTATACTTAAGTTTATTAGTTAGATAGAACAATCCTTTTTCAATAGGTGTATTAATGTGTGTCCCAATCGTGGATTCGTTCGCAAACAGACATGCAGACTCGAAACGACTACCATATCAATACATATTTGCAAATATATTTATAGTCATCACGACTCTACAAAAGTAACGTATTTCTTAGCTAAATACAATCCAAAAAAAACGTCCTCGTACATTCCAAAGTCAGTTTGTCACCTTTTTTTTAGGTGGAATATCATCTAATAACTCTAATATCAAATAATAATGTCATCTGACACTGTCTCCCGCTCCACCCAAGAGCGGGTTTCGTCAATGATGATTTTCTCCGTCGACAGAAAAAAAAAACCCGTGGCCCCATACATTGTCACCTTAGCGTACTTATTTCATTTACCACATCATTACTCTTTTAAACCAAAGTAGGCTAACGATTTTATGACGTACATTCGATAAAAGGGGGCTCTCAGACCAGAGATAACAGGATTTATAAATAGGATCCATTGTTTTCCTCTCTTACGCCTTCCTGCCATTATTTATGGGGTGATCTGATCGGAAAACAGGAGCAAAACTGAACCGAACTTTGGAAATAATGATGAAAAGCTTTTGTCGAGTGGCCGGTGCTTAAAAACTGGAATAGAACCTAAATTAATATTCGGAGCAAGTACTTCGAATATTGAATTTGATTTTGAAGATCTTTAAATCAAGAGTGAAAAGGTTACTTCTAGTTAAAGCCTATCGAACAGTGCTATAAAATAGTGACTATCTGAAGCCTACTACGTTACTCCTCGTGACGTCTCGGCCCTATTGACCGATGAAACATCAACGTATGATTTTTTCGTATGGCTAAAGCTAGATACTACAATAGACCGACACGAGCAACACGCTAGATTTGTACGCAGAACGACATCGCGTGGCGTGTATCAAGTGTAGCTCTACAAGTCTAGTTTCTGGTCTCGCGCAATCCTCGCGACCGAAAACCGTTACACCTTTCATACAGGCAATTTTAACCCGTAACAGGAAAGGAACTAAAAGAAATATTCGTAAAAGTCGCTTCCACGAACGCACGGTACTTGAAGACGTTAGCTAGGTAGCTATAATTTACTGATAACTTGTCGGTTTACGTTTGTAGACTAATCTTAGTGACCTATGTCCTTAAATTGACCTCGCACTGTGGAATGCGATAAGGGACTTACGCTCCAGTTTATTTTAATAAGCATACATTGTAATATTCCTTTATTCCTTACTCACTTGTATATCAGTCAATAATGTACCTACTGCTGGGACATAAGGTTCTCTGAGTGACGTTTGTCTTATATTTTTGACTTCACCTTCACTTCTTCATAAGGTCTTCCTCATCTCTTAGGTAAGTAACAGCCGCAATAGCTGATCGGTCAAAGTTAAGCTACGATGTCCACGGTTCTATAGATGGGTCTAAGAAGACACGTCATCATCATCTTCCTGCCTTGTTACTTGGAGTTGGTGCAAAACGTTTTTTCTTCGATTTTGTCCTCATACCATTTCTGTCCTTTCTTTTATATTACATTTTATTATTTATTATTACTCCTCACACAATCCATCCATCTTTTCTTTTGCCTCATTCGCCCTCGTCATCCTTCCACGTGTGTACTCATAACTATACGACAAAAAAAAAATATAGCCATTATCGGGAATCAGAGGAATCTATACCAATACTCGTAGATTAGGTAGACTGCCCGTTTACCTTGGAAATTTAGTTTAGAAAAGTGAAGGCAGATGATGACTTGGCTTGGCTTTCTCCATCACGAAATGTGCATCTGGTACGTTTTCTTCATCTTGGCACTTCCCTTTGTCCGGTATCCTCCTCTAAGCATAATAAATCCCTCGAGATTGGTCGAACAATGCATTTGTCATGTTGACCTAGTCTTAAATAAATTAGTGGACTAGTTAGGAGACCGTTTCTAAGATAATCTAATACTGTGGCATCTTGGATTTTGGTGTAATTTGGGTCTGATACGGGCCTTTATACGTACAGTTTAAACATATATACGTTTGTAATAAAACTTTTTAGTTTGCGCAAGCCAAGAGGTAAACAAACAACATTTTTCTGAACACCAGAAATGCTATCTCAACAATATTAAAAACACAGTTATAAAATAATTTCTCTTTATTCACGCTATAAAACCCAAGATCGCTTTAATTAAAGTAGCATTTTATTCTCTGCATATCTAGGACGAAGGCATACTCTCCATGAAATAAGTGCACACAATTTTCCACCAAGCTTTTAAAACTTTGTTGCCTTTGGACTCTGAAACACGGATTAATAGAGAAACACTGAATATTGCAAGAGCTACCCAAGTTGCCTGCCACGTCGTAAATCCAGCCCAGAATATTTGAGATATCGCCGAATTAATCTAGACATCCCAAATTACGGTCAGCCTGGTGGCATAACAGGTAAGCTTGGACCTCGAATAAGAGCGGCAAAAAGGACGCAGAATTTATATTAGCCACAAGACACACTGGAGATAATTGTCAGGTATGAAACATACAAAGCCTCAATATGTTCACAAATTGTCTAAATGGCCCAGAATTTTTCATGTTCCTCGCTTCGCCAAACAAAAGTGCTCGCTCACAACTTTGAAACAGAGTCTGAAATGGTAGATAAAGCATTTTCTTCTCATGAAACAAATATTTAAGGAATTACGTTGTGCACGCGGTAAATTGCTCGGAAATAAAAAAGTTGTACATCTAGGTACGGGCAAATTACATGTGAAAATTTTCTCATATTTCATTACTCCTCCATTATTCAGTGCTGAAATAGGAGCTTTAAAAAGTTTTTAATAAGCGACCAGCATAGAACTAAATGGGGTTGGTTAGTTGAAGCTTTTAGCACTGTGTCCATATAGGAGACGGGGGAATAAAAAAAGGACCTGTATATATCCCTGGAGATGTTTATTGAGCTGCTTTGAATATCAATCATCTAAAGACTGACGCGTTCTACTTATTTCTCAATTGAGACTTTTTCACGAATGTTACGGCAATTCTTTTACGTCCTGGTTTTAAGAAAAATGTTCTTGAATTTTGCAATGTTTAAGATGTTTACAACTTGCTGTCTTGCCAACTTCCGAGCTGTTTTTCGTATATGCCCCACTTTTAGAGCTTTCGAGATGTACTTCCCTGGCTTATGTACCTAAATTTCATTCTGGTTTAAAGCTGTGTGCCTCTGTTAAAGTCACTTAGAAAAATAGGTTTCTTTGCTCATATCAAGTGGTCGTGTTATGATGGAGAGATAGATGGATGGTGTTGGTTGTAGATGTAGTTTATTATGGAAACAAGAATACCTACAGACTCATGGAATTTTAATTCAAGTCAGTCTATTGTGAATAACATTGCCAGGTTGCGATTTAAGCGGGACGTCCTGCTAAACATCACATTTTTAAAATGTCGCCCTGTGTTATGCTTATGTCTCGCGTTATGATATTTTTCAATTAGCATAAGCGTAACCTAGCCTTTTCAAGTAGTCAACGAAACAAAACCAAAACCAAAATCATCTTTCTTTTGTTTTCTTTCATTATATCTTCTGCTTTAATTACAAATAAAATGTCAAAATAGCTCTCTCACGTTAAAAAAACTTTGTACCGATTTTTTTTTTTTTATTGAAGTAATACTATATCAATATAAGGTATATCGAATTTATTTATTTATACTCCATGTCCATTTGTGGTTCATAGGCGGACTTAATGCCACAAGGCATTCTCTGACAGGCAACCTTTGGGTTAAAAAAGACAACACTGTGTTAGATGTGCACAATAAATAAATATATAATAATAAAATACGAACTATTCTGATTTATGCAGCTTTTTTGTCCAACAATACCTAGCAACAACCCTAATTTTGAACCAAGATCCTACACACTTTAAAAACCAATCAATAAGTTTAACTACCTACATAAACATTAACCAAAATGACTTTCCAATCGACTTTTACAACAAACTTCACCCGTATCTCCTCACGTTACCGAACCAAGAGACCCAATTGACAAATAGGTCATCCCTTTTTAAGTCTTAACAAAAGCTTTCTACAGATTTACCCTCAATCTATTTATTTCAGTCACGTTCCTGTCCACAACCTCCGCGTCATCCATCATACAGTTATCCCCATCCATCCTATTTGGCGGATATGACCTGACCTAGACTATTTCCCAGTTGCCCCATGTAACCCGGATTTATACCTAGTATAATAGTGAAACCTTTGGAACCTTTTTATATGATTTCCTCCCATTTTTCTTAGTAACGTTTATTTTATATGTTTAGGGATGTGTTCGCTGATTTATGATTGTGGATTTGCTGGTGGACTTTTGTTTTGCTATCAACAGGATTTTTGTGAAGGGAACCTCCATTGTTTCAATCCTTTGTTAACTTAGTAGATAACTAGTTAGATTAGCCGTCAACTAGCCTTGGTCTGTCGCGGCAGACCAAGGCTAGATAGAGTGATAAACTTGACTCTTACCGGAGAGACTGACCTGCAATGGCAGAAGACACATCTGTGGAAAAAGGGAGAGAGAGGCCTCGGTCTAGCAGGACATATAATGGGCTTATTAGATTAACAAGAACGGGATCTTTCGAATAACTTACTATGGCTTTGAACCACATCAGTCAACTGCTGTTCCTTCAGTTTCTGGTGGGTTTTTAGTCCGTAAAAGTCTGATAAATTTGACGTGGGATATTCACGTAAAAAATTGATAGTGTAGGTAGTAGGTACATTGGAAATTATACAATACTGGTTAAAACAAGTTTTTAATGAAAATATTTTTTTTATAGCACGGTGCAATACATATAATAAATAGTCGTCAAGACGAATCATACGAACCCAAACTCGATGGAGTTGTGTCGTATAACTACCGAGGTCCTATAGCTACCTTCCTGTTTCATCATCAAATTCGCTCCATGTCATAATAATTTTGCATTGTCATCTGATTTAGGCGAACCAGACAAATTTGGCCGAAAATCTGTAGGACGTAGACCTCCACTAAGCTTTGTCACACCGACCTGTACTATACATCTGCCATCCAGACATCCTACTAAGAATGCAATAACAGAATAACTCACAACTACTTTCATGACACAGCTTCTTAACTAAACTCAAAAACGACGAACTTCTCAAAACTTGTTACTAATGTAAATAATATTTGTTTCAGGTACTTACACTTGCGCTAACTAGATTACGTCACATGTAAGTTAAAATGAAAGTTTCGTGGAAATTCAGCGCTGCAGCTACCGATTTTTGCATGCCACATGCATGCATGCAGCAAATTGCAGCTAAATCGGTAACCGGGAAGTGGATCAAATTTAATTTGTAAGATTTGATTACAGACAAACATCGGGACAGGTGAAACTAAATAAAAGCTTGTGACTACGAAATACGTTTTCAGCGGGTCACCGAAACCGTAACCGAATAATAATATTTCACAACTATCATACAACGCCGTCTAGTCCCAAGCTAAGCAGAGCTTGTGTTATGGGTACTAGATAACTGATAAACATACTTATATATTTCTAAGTAAATACATACATATTATAAATAAATTACACCCAGACACAGAACAAATGATCATGCTCATTACATAAACATTTGTCCTGGATGGCAATTGAACCCACGACCTCCGGCATAGCAGTCAGGGTCACTAACCACTAGACCAACAGGCCAGTTGTAATAATTAAATTAAATTATGGAAAATATATAATTTCCAAACAAGCAGATCAGCAAACGCATATTTATGAGCGTTTGCTGATGTGTCCATCATAACATAATATGCCATACGTCTATAATATTTCTCATTGAGAAACGGTAAAATCTTGGCAAAATATTGACTGAAAACCAAAAACTTTATACTTATTGGTGTAACAAAACGAAAACTACAACTCCTAAGATTGATAACCAAACTTATCACTTAATCAATAAGTTTAATCCGGTATTTCGGCAACAGTTTTTACCATGATAAACAGGCTATGTCTCCCCGTCTCATAAATATGAAAGGACCATTTTCATGGGACGATACATTCGCGGCCTCCTCGACTAGGGTCCCCAAGTAATTTGTATTATCTACATGTTCGCCTCGGATATGCCCAGTGTCAATCTTGAATTCTTGATATTTAGGTCAATACCGGGTTGTCCGTGAGTGAAATGGAATATTTTTATACAAATATTATTCCAACACGTTTTTGCTAGGAGATTGGAGTGGACTTCAATAGATGGTGTTATTATAGGTTGCGTTAGAGAGGTGCGTATGCTATGCATACTCAGTTGTTATTATACTCTTATCTCATCTTATCTTATATAATATTATAAAGTGGTGGTTGTTTTTATGTTTGTAGGAGGTAATCTCTGAAAGTACTAGTCCGATTGCTATTTGTTCACTGATAGAAATTGCTTTATTCCTGAACGACATAGGCTACATTACGTACGCGGGCGAAGCCGCGGGCAAAAGCTAGTTATATTATAAAGAGGTAAAGTTTGTTTTAATGTTTTTTTTATTTATTTGTAGGAAGTAATCTCTGTAAGGGAGACGCTTGGGGGAGGCCTATGTCCAACAGTGGACGTCTTTTGACTGATATGATGATGATGAATCTCTGTAAGTACTGGTCCGATTGCGAAAATATTTTCACCGATTGAAAGTTGTTTACCGTGTGACATAGGCTTTCTTTCATGTAGGGCCGATGCGCAGCCCTAAAGTCTTTAGTCATACTAACGTGACTCTGGAAAGCAAAGAACATCTAAAGGCAACCTGTTCTCCTTTCAATGTCGATGGGTTTAAGTCAGTAA
Source organism: Mythimna lalbum (assembly GCA_949319445.1). Classification (NCBI taxonomy): domain Eukaryota; kingdom Metazoa; phylum Arthropoda; class Insecta; order Lepidoptera; family Noctuidae; genus Mythimna; species Mythimna lalbum. The sequence goes on along the minus strand of OX439357.1, from coordinate 3,408,843 downwards.
AAGTCTGACACGCACTCCAATAACTTCAAGGGAAGTTATTAAATAATTTCCCACATCAAAAGAAAAGGACTTAAGCTCTGGAAGTACTTTCAAAGGGGGCTCGAGCCGCAGTATGAAGGCTAGCAGGAACGGGGTGGGGTTTTAGTCAGTAAGAGTCTGACACTATCTCCCGTTCCGCCCGAGAGCGGGTGTTGTCATTGGATGATTATTTCCCACCATAAAAAAAAAGCTCTGGAAGTACTAAAATCCTTTCAATGATGGAAAGATACTATCGCAAGGTTCCCGTGAAGTAAACTACAGGAACCGAAACAGAATCAAGCTACTACCTAACAACAGGCGAAAACTCAACGTTCGGAAGCGAAACACCCGTTACGAACCACATAATAGATATTCCGGTGTAGCGGAAACATTACTCCAATATCGAATACCGTCCCAACCCCCTTCGACAGTACAGGTCAACAGACAAATGCACTTTTCATATAATATCATGTAACTTTTCCATCTAGGTTCCTGTCCAATCCCATTTGAAGCCACCTTTGCGATATCAACATTGACTTGGCCGGGTTTTCAATGTCGCGTTTTATGTTCACTTCAGTTCCTCAGCTTACGTATCTATTTCATGGCGTTCGTTTCCTTCGTGTTTCGAAGACTTGGCTTGCTTTTTTTCCTTTTATGGGGGGTGATAGGGATATGTAGTGTACGTATTTTTTTTCCTGCTTCTCGATTTTTTAAGGTAAGTGTAGCCACTTCTAAAGGGACATCCTAGTGTAGTCACTATAAACGTGGCAACCTACGGGGCTAGAAGCTTTGAAGGAAAGGAAATACATCGTTTCGAGAGTAGAAGTAGTGAAGTCCCTGAGGCCCTATCAGGATCACTTAATGCGATCCATTAGTTGACCTAAACTGAACTGTTAAAAGGATTATGCTCTATACAGTGTATAAACTCCATAACTCTTTCTCACTCTCTCAAGCTTTACATTTTAACACATCATGGTAGAACCCCTGGCGTTTCTTCTTGTTATTTAAGGTCGAGGCAACACTTTCGCTCTTTTTTAGTACGTTCTGCTAACCGTCACTTAGGAACTGGTTGGTGGATGTCAGATGGCCAGTCGCTCCATGTTAAACCCGAACTTAACGCTAAGCAGATTAATTAATTTTCTGTCAACTATCGCACTGCCACTGACTCTTTTTTTTATTAATGATTAGCTTTTGCCCGCGTACATAAAATATGCTTATGTCACTCAGGAATAATGCAGCTTTCTATCGGTGACAAAAATTTAGCAATGAGACCAGTACTTCCAGAGATTACCCCTGCTAACAAAAATAAATAAAAACAAAAATAGTACATTGTTACACTAGGGGTGAAAGTTACTTATTTCGTCCCGAGAAGGAGTTGGCGGTCGAGCGTAGCGAGGTCGCTAATTCGAGGGACTAAATAAGTAACTTTAACCCCGAGGTAAGCACTGTGCTTCTCATTACGAATACAAGAAGATAGACCTAGTTTTTTTTTTAATAATTTGACAGCTGTTAGCTGAAAGTAAAACTCCCTAGGGATGAAAAGTGTGATACTTTTCAGCCCGCTCCTCAGGCAATTTCAGACCTTTCAGAGTATGAGTAATGAAAAAGATCTTTACCTCTTTATGATATTAGTGTACATAGGCTCGAGCTTGACCACTATCTCACCTGATGGAAAGCGACGATGTGGTCGACGATGGAGCACGCTTGCCTAGAAGTACCTAACCTATTCACTCTTGACTTAAAGACCCCTGAAGTTTGTAGCTATCAGGACAGTGGACACACAACACAGACTCCACCAAGATACCACCACCACCAACCTTTCCTACATAATAATCATGCCACACATTCATCCATCTTTTCTTTTTCTCTTCTAAAGTGAACTGAAAAGCGTTACTTTAAAGGATTTAACTCTTTTACTTTTTCGTCAATCGAAACTTACGAGCGCTTTTCTATGGCAGCTGCCGCCGCGATAAGTCGACGACTGCTACTGACGGCGTCAAAGGTTTACCTCTAACCAATTTATAGTAGCGTTTAAACTGGAAGCGCCAGGGTAACCCGCGAAATTCAATTTTTATGCATTTTGCAGTTTAGGGTCTAAGTTCATTAAAATATGATTTTCGATCGTACCGAATTTATTTACGGAATGAATATCTACAAAATCGTTTGCAATATTTGGCAGCAAATCAGCCTTCAAGCCTTTTTTACGGTCTGCAAAAATCATCTATGTCAACCCCCGCTCTTAGGTGGAGCGGGAGATAGTGTCAGACTCTTACTGACTAAAAACCCACCCCATTCCTTCTAGCCTTTTCATACCGGGGCTCGAGTTTCTTTCGGATAACCCTGGCCCCAGTAGGTTTCGACCCAGCTGGGCCCCTCCTGGCAGCAAATCAACTTTCAAGCCTTTGCGTCGATCTTTATTTTGTAAATAGGTTTTCAAAAAACACTTTTACACGTCAATTTCGTTTTCAGTCAGTTTTAACGAAATGAGGCCGGTGTTTCCTAGCTGACTACCCTGAGAAGAAACACCGAAACAAACTCAGGGGTCAAATTACTAATGATTAATCCATACTAATATTAATAGGTCTTTGCCCATGAAATTTCCGTTTTTATACAGGTTGCTTTGAAGTGTCACATCTTTGTATTGACTTGGAATTATAAATTCAAATAATTAAATTAAAGGTAAGTTATTCTTTTTTCGGAATTAGGTATTTATTGGTTTCTTTGTGTTTTGTATTTTCTGTAATATCGTATCTTATAACCATGAAAGTTAATAAAAAAAAGTTTTTTCATATTATTAAGAGTTCCAACGTAGAAACTTATTTATCAGTACCTGTAACCAGTAACTCTGTCTGCTTATAACTTTGATAGAACTTGGTATAGATTGAGCTTACACCCCAAAGGAAGGTCTAGTTTTTATCTGGCTTTAACTTCGACTTTGCGTCCGCAATAACCGACATTCACATTAAAGTAGGTACTTAATAAGTCATTCATACTATTAAAGATCATCATCATCAGCCTTATAATGTTCCCACAGCTGGAACTCAGGCCTCTTTTGGAACTTCCTCTCTAGGAGAGGGAATGGGCCCCAATCCACAACATAGGCCCAGTGCAGGTTGGTGAAAGTGACATGTCTTCGAATTTTTGGTACTAGAACATACTACCTCACGATGTTTTCTTTCACCGTGTTTGAGAGCCGTGATGACTAATGATTAATCGGTACTAATATTACCTACAATAATTCTGTCTTTATGTTACGCTTTCACGGATAAACTGATGATCCGATTTGGTACAGATTAAGGTTGCACCCTAAAGGACGGATTCAATCTAGTTTTTATCTGGCATTAACTTCGACTTTGCGTCCGCAATAACCGACATTCACATTTAAGTAGGTACTATAAGTCATTCATACTATTAAAGCTATCTCAGCTCTAAACCCTTCCATCAAGGACCATTCCTAATCCATTGTCTCAGACCCTCTGTTCTCAGAACACTACATACATCTGAACCACACATGCAATAGCAATATTTCCTCCGCAACGCTCCTATTTACCCGACCAACATTAATGGCTGCTAATTCCTATGCGCATATCTTGAATGGAACTGTGGGTCTTTACACCCGAGAGGTTGCATATGATACGGAATATACACAAGAGCTAGACTTCGTAGATGACATAGAACACGGATTCTACTAGAGACGCCATCATATCCCTTTTTAAGGATTTTGTTTGGAGATGGGATATCATTTAATGATTTCTCCTGCTCTGGAGGGGAGCTGAAGGGCGTGTCAGACTTTTATTGACGTCTTTGCGTTCCAGAACCGAGACGTTTCTTGTGGCGGCGGTTGGAACGTTAAGATTTCCTTTTCCTCCTTCGTTTGCGACCATCTCCTTTATTAACATTTCCGCTCTGGTTGAAGCGAGAAGTAGAGTGTCAAAATTTTACTGACTAAAACCAACGTGTTCCTTTAGTTGCCTTTTACATTCGGCTGACCAATAACTCTTTCGATCATTCCCACAGCCTCAGCAGGATGCCTATCTATATTACTTCTTGCTCTATCAATCTGACATGCTTTTTCCTAACTGCGTTCGGATTGGGTCCTTAGAGAGCTTGATTTGTTTGGAAAATATCGACACTGCAGTCTCTAGCAGCGGCCACTGAGGCGTCTGTGTTCTCTGTGGTCTATGGTTGATAGAATATGTTTGTTTTAGTCTCAGGATCTAATCCTTTACGAAGATGCTTAGTCGGTAGAAGCTTAAACGCAGATATTTATGAGATGAAACATATAGAGTGGTTTTCTTAGAAGACTGATAGATATGCTGTTTGCTCAGGTAAAGGAAGCAAGAAACGGTCGAGTTATGTTTCACCGGGCATTCAGTATATTAAAAAAGTTACCTCTAGAGTGTCAAACTAAAGAGCAAAGGTAACGAAGTAGGTCGAACCTATGAGGTTGGAGGAAATATGCGACACATAAAGTTAATGTCGCCCTATCAAAAAATACAGTGATTACCATTCTTTTAATTGGTACAATTTTTTGTCTGTATTGAATTGTTTTACATCACATACATTTATAAAGACAAAGTCTCCCACCGCGTCAGTGTGTCTGTCTATTCGCGATGAACTCAAAAAGTAATGAACTCATTTTTGTGTGGCTTGTCCCCAATAGTTAGTGAATCATGAGAAAGGTTAATATACCTACATAACTTTAAAATAAACATTAAACTCTCGCGCGCGGGGTATATTATAATAACGTAAATTTTTAGTAAATCACAAAAAAAACTTTCCTTTTTTTTCAGGAAAAACGAAGGTATACAGACCAAAATATTCGGCCGTGTGAATAATATTTTTTCAAGGTTATTCAAAATCTTAAATTAAATTACAATATTTACAACTAGCTTTTGTCCGCAGCTTCGCCCGCGTACATAAAACATAGGAAAAGCATAAACTCAGGAATAAAGCAGCTTTCTATTGGTGAAAAAAATTTAGCAATCGGATCAATACTTCCAGAGATTACCTCCTACAAACAAAAAAACAAACTTTACCTCTTTATTATATTAGTGTAGATTAATCAAACACATTATTATTAAATTAAATTTAATGTTTTAATGATACTTGTGTTGTAATGTACTAATACAACTTAGGCGTTAGTTTCATTGCATCGGACGTGAGGGGTGCCGTTATTAGAGATTATATGGCACCAACACCTGCGTGCTATTACGAGCCAAGAGAAAAATTAATATATAAAAATGGTTATAGAAAAACATTTAGTAAGTATGTTTCGTACAAGTACTAAAAGCTCTTAGGAGGTAGATGGTACGATCTTCGCAAAATTGTGTACCTGGTTTATTAGTTTAGGTTTCATTTAGTTATACTAATAACACGAATATATTCGGTAACATAATATTATTACTTACTTACATAGCCTTGTACTTACTCCCCGACTTACGAGTTGTAGGTCGTAGGTTCGAACCCAGCCAAGCGCATGACTTTGTGTAATTTACGAGTATTTCATCACCACTGCTCTCAAAACGGTGAAGGAAAACATCGTGAGGACACCGACATGTCCTAGAACCAAAAATTCGAAGACGTGACATCCACCAACACGCACAGGGCCCGCGTGTTGGGTTATGGCCCTTTCCCTCTCCTAGAGAGCAGGCCTGAGTCCCAGCAGTGGGAACATTAGACATGGGATGATAATGACATAGCCTTCACAAATAGGCACACATAAAATCGATCTGGGCAAGTGGGAGTCAAAGTCGAACTCGCACAGTTCGAATCTAGTCTCGAAGATTTTTCCGAATCGCAAAAATTAGGTACAGTTTGCAGACTTTTTCCTATACTTGTGCTATCGGTGACATAATCATTATTAACTACTTAATTCATGAATCCCCAAGCGACACCCGGTGGCCGCGCATCTATTGTCTTACTATTGTGTTTCTAATTGACGGTATCTGAAGGGTTAAGCTTCACAAATAGGCACACATATAACAAAGTCCTGGCAACTGTGAGTCAAAATCGAACTCGCACAGTTCGAATCTAGTCTCGAAGATTTTTCCGAATCGTAAAAATTAGTTTGCAGGCTTCTTCTTATAGTCATATATCATAGCACATATGAGACCTTGCTTCATGCTAAATTTCAGGTTTGTAGGATTATGATTTCCTAACGAGTGTCAAAATATGTGCCTACACGGAGCGTAAACGGCCTTATATTTAGATTGCGTTAACTTAGAAGTTTGATATTTTCATTGCTCTAACTAAAGGATAACAGACCTGAGTATTTGATATAAATTTTAGCTTATTAATACCTCTTCGCGTTTCTGAGAAAAAGGATCTTGACAGACGGGCAACAAATTGATCCTATAAGGTTTCCGCTTTAATTGAAATCGTGTTGTCAAATTGTCGCGTCACGCCTATCTGCGGGGAGCCCTTAAAAGGCATATTTTCTCCGCATTCCATGTAAGTACGCACCACAGTATGGGTTTTCCCTCGGAGACCGCAGAAAACGAACCTTTCGTATAAATTCTCTTTTCACCCAAACTCGTTAAACCCTCGGTTTTTCCCACCGTCACTTCTGCCGCAGGAAATTATTCTAAAAGGATCTTTTATATTTTAATGGTTTTACAAAATATATCAAAGAAAGGAACACCATATTTGCTGATGTAATAAGTTCTCAGTTCTGGACATAAAAGGAATTTTAGACATTGCTTCGCATCAAAGACCCCTAGAAATGTTAAGAGATTGATTAAAGTATATTGGCTTTGTGTTTCTGAATTCTTAATTAGATACAAGATCTTGGATTTGAAAGAAGATGTTATTATATTTATCTCTTGATTGTTAAAAACTGAATTATGTCGAAAACAACTTACCAATTATGACTGCCAATTATCTGCAACCCATTTCAAAATATTCTGGTGGTTTCATTTCATTTTAACACCATCATTATAATACACATAAAATTAATACATATAATAGTTGTTCAAAACACATTATAATAAAACAACATTGCATATAGCTTCATAAAATCTTAATATTTCACTCATAAAATATTTTATTACCAAAGCGACTCCACGCACGATCAACAAACGAGAAAACTATTCCGACGAGAACCCTTAGAGTCGTGTTGTTGTGAAAAAAATAAATATATCAAACACAATTTCGCTTGTTACACTAAATGATAAATTCGTTGACAAATGTTCAGGCATGAAGAATGTTTTTGGAAAAGAAAAGTACGGTTTTCTTTGAAGGATATTTTCTTTCTCCTAAACGAGCACTTTATTCTCGTTGAAGAGTATTGTTGTAGCCGGGGCACGTGTTATTCTTTCCTGATGTGGACTAAAAGACAGAAATGCGACACCTACTCTCACTAAAAATTGTCCTAACCCACAAAGATCTGCGACAAGTACCTACAACACAAAATGTTTCAGCTCACGTACTCCATGCATACGTTAGTATGTATAACTCTGGGAATGGGAAATAGAGCCAGGATCTAACTAACATTTCTCGTCCTCAATTTCAAAGCTAAAACCACAACATTCCGACGACCGTTCCACTATCAAGCACCCAATTTATATCTCGCTCATTTCTGAAAAGGATAAAAAATAAAAAACAGCAAAGACTTTTTGAAATAAAACAAAAGAAGGGGTACAAAAGACACGAAACCTTTAACAAACAAAAATCGCAGGCAGATTGGAAACAATTTAACAGGAAACCACTATAAAATCGAACCAGAAGGTCTATCCCCGACACCGAATGAAAATGCACTCACACTTCAACACGCTTCAATTGCAGTGAGTCCTAGCGTAATCGTGACTATGTGACGCGATATTTATCTAATCCTAAAATAATCAAGAATTAATTTACAATAATAAATATCCTATTTTGATAAATACTGATGTCTCTCTAATAATATCGTGCGTTTGGACGTATATACCAATACCGATGCGCTACCAACGTAATGTGTCGATGCCCATAATTAAGATAACTAATTTTATAATAAGCATTATAAGTGTTGTTACTTCATTTTCTAATTGAGAGCCGGGCCATATGATTGCGGCGCTGCATCGCAATTATTTCGACGAATCGGCGGGCACAGGAGTGACGCCACCCCGCTCGTACAGCCCACCGATTCATCGAAATATTTGCGGTGCGGCGCCGCAACGCATCGTGTGGCCCGGCTCTGAGATGTATGTATTATTCCAATTACATTAAACACTCATCGGTTTCCGTTTGTTGTATTTAGTCGACCTTCTGTAGACACTGTTCTGTGGGGCCAGCTATCTTATTGGGGATCGTGGCACACGTATTGCTCCAGTCCTTTGTCATAAGCCTGTTGCTCAAAGCGAATATAACGTGCTCAATTCCGCAGCATTGCTGACGATATTCCGAAAAAAAATAATCTAATGAGGTTGAATTATTTGATAAAGGTAGTTGCCCTGGTCCGAGAACGCAAAGGTCAACCGAAGGAACATAGGTGTGATTTTAGTCATGAAGTCCCACTCCCCCCTAAAGTCATACAGATGAACTTAGATTTTTAAAAAGGGAGATATTCCAAATTCAAATAAGGAGAAGGAAAACATCGTGAGAAAATTGACATGTCCTAGAACCAAAAATTTGAAGACATGATATTCACCAACTTGCACTGGGCCCGCGTGGTGGATTACAGCCAATTCCCTCTCCTAGAGAGGAGGCCTGAGTCCCAGCAGTGGGAACATTAAAAGGCTGATTATGCTGTGCTATGTATCCATCTTCCATGTATAATGAGAAAACCTCTGAGTTCTGACTAATTAGATCTTATATCTAAGTACTAGATCTTAGTATTTAATCTAGTTAACTATTCCCAGAATTCGTTACTTAGATTCAGTTCCTTCGCACATAGTAGTGCTTGGGGATTTCAGAGGAATCCTTGCTCTTCAAGAAGATTTTAGTACTTGTAGGACTTGGAATTAAGCATCTGTTTGTTGAATTTGCTATAACTTTCTTGGAATTAGTACTTACGGGACAGTACTATTTCCAAGAAAGTTGTAATCATTCCGTTATTATTTATTACACATGAAATGTCTTATTAGAAGGCGATTGAAAGAATGTCCAAAGACAACACAATCTCAGAGCGCTTTTTTCATGTCGAACCGTTGCTGCATATTTACCATGCTGCAACTCCTAACGTACTGCAATCGATTTGGTTGCAGTACGTTAGCAGTTCGACAACAAGCGACTAAATTGAAAATGTAGGTATCTGGCTGCCGTGCTTTTTTATATAGGCGTCGGCATAGATCTTGAGCGCTCGGCGTCAGAGTGGGGATTGCTTTGCGCATTACATACATACGCACATACATTGCCGAGCCAATCATCGTCGAATTTGACGATCGTCGTCATTGTTAGATACATGCAGCAAGCGCAGGGAACGAATCACGAGTGGCGTCTATGACGCGATGGCGCGATGAGCCAATCATTGACGCTCCCCGCCTCCGCGCTACCATCATACCACTAAATAGGCCCGATATTTGACTTCTGCGCAACTTGAACCCAGCGCTCAACATCCGTGCCGGTATATATACCAGTAATGCGCTATTCAACACCAAATTGAACACGTGGTGCTTCTGACGTTGCCGTCTTTTTGTCGACCGCACGGTTGTCGCACTGCGCGATTATTACGAAAAATACGATATCTTATATGCAAGACAGCAGGCCGTCAAAAATGCATAAATAGAAAGCGCCCTAAGCTATAGTCATAATTATCTAAGTTATTATGTCAATATTGGCTTAAAAATCCAAACAGTTAAAACTGATTTATTCCTATAAGCGCATTGGCAGTTTCAAAATAAAGCAAGCAGGAATTTCAGTAGAAGAAAAGAAAAAAAAACGTTAATATTTCTGCACTACGGTCGCGGATTTTTTACAGTTTGTGCCAGATGCTTAATAAGGAAAGTCTATTGCAATGCCAAGCTATAATTAAAATTCAAAATGGTAAGGTTTCCACCAAGGAAGGTTTTCCGCAAATACGAAAATGAAATTGTTGAAACGGGTGATCTTTTAAGTGGGATCTTGAAATTGAAGAGGGTTTTATGATGTAACTGGATCTTTGTAATTCACTGCACAGATTTAGAAAGAATTTTTGAGTAAATATTTGAATTTGAACTAAGAAATCGCATGATAAACCCAACTTTGAGTTAAGCTCGCCTACACCAATTGTAACTTTTCATGGTGCACAATAAATAATTAGGATGAACGAAACGGTATGTGGTTTGATTCGACATAATTATATTATACTTTTAAAGGGTTTTTTTTTAACACACCAGAATTTCCTCATGTACCTATCGTGGACACGTTCTCAAATATGCAAAAAATTTACACCTAATTAAAGTAGGTACATAATATTGTAAATAAAACTAGGAGTTATCTACTCAGTTAAGCTCAGATGTAGGTGATAAAAGCGAATTAACGATAACGATTTAATACAGTTTAAAATAAAAGAGAAGTTTCTTTTTTAATATTTACAGTTTTTACGTATTAAAAAAAAACACTTAACTTTAAAAAAACTTTAAATAAAGTACACTAAAAGTAATCTAAAGTATGGCGTCGAAAAATTCTGCATCGCTGTCCACTGGTAATGTACCCAAAAGACTGGCAGCATTGCCACGTTGTATGGCAATGCTTATTCTCTGCCCTAGGTTAAAGGCAACCCTTGAGTCACGCGAAGAATCAACGAGGCGTTTTTTTAATTAGAAAAATGCATTTTGGGTCCAGAATCATGAACTGCATCTATGGTAGAATATTATGCGTCGATGTCTGAGACACAGTGTATTACAGTCTATATTTAACATATCTCCACAAGCTAATAATTTATCCCTTATCGGCTATCAAATATTTGTGAGCTTACTGTCACATCATAAGATTATTCAAAGTCATGTCCTAAGTTTAAATCAGCCACTCGCAATCATCTCATGGCACTCTGCCAAATTGCGTTATGATGAACGGTGGTCCGCTTCTCGGATCCTGTCACCCTCAGATGTTTGTGTGTGGTCTGGGTAGACGTTCCATTATGCGTTGGCCGTATAGTGGTGTTTACCTCAGGATACATTTTATACAGATCTACCTTTTATAGCAATTTTTTTTACATATTAGTAACTATCGAAGTTGGTACCATAGTTAAACTAGGGGTTTCGGCGGTCTAACTATACTGCCATAGATAGTTCAAAAACTTGGGTTTTTTTTTTACTTAATTCCCAAATTCAAAACCTACCTTTGGTCTTAAATCCTGGTACTGCATGAAATTTAAATCGCGTTTTGGAGTAAGGCGGTATTTTTGTCATAATATTATTTTGCATAACAGCGGATAGCATAAACTTCATTTCACAGAAAATCGTTTCGCATACACTCATTTATTTAAATTAAGTCATAATTTTGTTAGTCGGGCGTAAATTTCATATCCATAATAATTAAAAAGCAGAGCCATCGTATTGCGAAAATTCAGTCTGATTCTCCATTTGGCATACATTAATACTGTTAGTCATTAAAATAAATAAATAAGCCTTTATTGCTGTTACAAGCTAATTTAACAATACATAATAAACTTTGAAAATCTTAATTAAAATATTTTACTTAATATCTACCGCCATATGGCGAGAGAAAAGAAAGAAAAATGGACCAAAAAAATAAAGGAATGGTACCCGAGAGAAAGCACAAGAAACAGAGGAAGACAACCTAAGCGATGGGAAGACGATTTTAAGAAAACAGCAGGTCCAGAATGGATACGAATAGCACAAGACAGGTACAAGTGGAAAGCCTTAGAGGAGGCCTTTGTCGAAAGACAAGCTGTTAGTCATTAACTGCGGTGTTAATAGTTGTCTATCAAAGCGGTAACTTTTAAATTTTTGACGTTCAATATCGATCATTGTGGCGACACTTGTGGGAGACCTATTTCCAACAGTGGACGTCTATCGGGTGAAATGATGATGATGAAATATTTACCAGATAATCGTCATTCTAAATAAAAGGTTATGTAAATGAAATCTGGTGAAATTTTAACTATGGTAAAGGTAATTATGACAAATAAAATTCTGCCATCTTAAAAGTATGCCATTGTGAATTCGGACACAAACATTCGGGCGAATTATTAAATATTTTTTATGCTTTAAAAATATTATGCCAGTGCTGCCAAATTTTCAGCGTTTATTTTTAAATGAATAAAATGCCGTCTTTTTGCTGTTTTTCTTTTAAAAGTTTCCTACTTCTTCTTCCTGCTCTTATCCCACATTACTTTGGAGTCGGCACAAAACGTATTTTTCTTCCATTCTGTCCTGTCACCCATCACACTATCACTAACTCCCTTTTCTTTCATGTTACTCCTCACACAATCTATCCATCTTTCTTTTTATTTTTTTGCCATTCTTTTTTTTCTTTCTTTTAAATGTAAATACAATAATATTGTTCAAGCTACACAGACTGAACAACACTCAATCCACTTGCGTTTTCGAACCCCTTTATCAAACTTGATATCGTGCAATTCTCTTAAGGGCTTTCCGGATCCCCAACAGTTCCATAGTAATTAGAAAACCATTTCCTCCTCATGTACCCTTAACAAGTACACTGAGCACCATCGAGGATGAATCAGATCAATTATTCTCGATGACTGACACATGATCAAGTTGCTTTGGACTACTCTCTAACGATGATGCATAACTTTTTTTACTTTTTAGGGTTCCTTACGACGAAGTGAATAAAATTAATTATTACGGCTGTTTAAACAAAAATTCCTAGTTTTAGAACTTATCGAAAATTTACCGTTCCTTATTTTTAATTTCTGCAACTCGTACCACATGGGCCGTAGGGATGCGGGACGAGTTGACCAATTACTCCTCCTTATGCCAGAAATTGTGTCTCGAAAAATTACTGGTTACTTCTTCATACTCAAACGGTTCAAGAGGATCGAATCCAAAATGGCAGCGATTGTGTCATGTCAGTAATACTGCTGTTTAGTGTCGCCAATTCAAAACTAAATGTTATGGTTTGGTAGATTTTTGAAGTGGTACAATTTAGGAGCCAGTTCGATTTAGGAAACTCGACCCTATTTGTACTATTTTATCCTGGGAATATCTTAAGGCTGTGCATCACGACTCACATTTTCACTGTTTTTCATACAACCGCTCATAACTGATTATGACGTTATTACACTATTTTCATTAGATATTTTGGAAACACAGTATCTTGTGGATATTATCTAGGTTTCTAAAGAAACCAATTTCTAAATTTGTGTAAAACTAATCCAGTAAAAACCTCTGAAAATGTCCTATTTTGTATGAACTTTGACACTTCATAATTTGCCTAAAAATTAAAAAAGTCAAAAAAGTAATCCTTTAAAGACCTTGCAAATTTTATTAAGATTCTAAATGATGACAACTTTTTCCAAAAACTTTTAAGGGTTTAAAAAAACAGCTATTTCCTGGAGCATGTTTTGTGAAATTTTCGAGTAAATCTCGGAATTACTGAATACTAACAGAGTTTCCAGGCGTTATCTCTCTTTTTTTGCGTTGCCTTTTCGTCAAACATCGCGTTGGATTGCATTAAATGAAGTAACAAGCTTTTAAAGCATTTTCGATGTTTACGATAAGTGAGTGGAGAAGGACCCTCTTAAGACAATTTTCTATTATCACGTGGGTAAAGCTACTGGCAGCAGCTAGTAGACAATCATAAAAAAAAAATACAATTTTGAAGAAATAAGTTAGTACTTAAGGATTACAGTAAGCCCCGACGTTTATGATTTAAAATTACCATTTGAAAAAATGTGAATCGTTCAGAACCCATCGCGCGAGTCCGGCTCGCACTTGTCCGTTTTTTTTTTATCTCCAACCGCAAAATTATTTTGCTCATCATGTAAACAGGGTTTTCAAAAAGTTTCCGGTGTTTTGTCCGTAAAAGAAATTGTTGCAGGCAAAGTTTTGTGTCGGCTTTTAGAAAATGTTTTGCTGGAACGTTCTTTTTTCTTGATTTTTTGTTTAAGTAACTTTTAATTTGTGTACACAGAAAATAAGGAAAGTTTAAGTAGAAAAATATAGTATGACGTGTCGGTATAATAATAAAGTGATTTCTAGTGAAATATCCTCAAAATGACTTGTGACAAGTTTGTTTCAGGAGGAAAATAATAACATGCTTATACGTAGAGTATTACTTACAGTTAATCAATTGAGCACTGGTGGCCGAGTGGTAATGGCCCCGACTTACGAGTTGTAGGACGCAGGTTCGAACCCAGCCAGGTGCATTACTTTGTGTAATTTATTTCATCACCACCGCTCTCAAAACGGTGAAGGAAAACATCGTGAGGAATCCGGCATGTCCTAGAACCAAAAATTCGAAGACATGTGACATCCACCAACACACACTGGGCCCGCTTGGTGGATTACGGCCCATTTCCTCTCCTAGAGAGGAGGCCTGAGTCCCAGCAGTGGGAAAATTAAAAAGGCTGATGATGATGAATCAATAAAATGCAAGCGTGCGTCCAACGTCTACCACATCATCGCTTACCATCAGGTGAGATAAAACTCAAGTTTGACTGTATCGATAACTAAAAACCCAGTTAAGTGCAAGTTAGACTCGCGATTCGGGGTTCCGTACAAGCTCACGCTGGCTTAGCAAAAAAAGTAATTAGTTTTGTAATGCAAAGTGTGCAAATAAAGGGAAAAATTGCGAAAACCGTAATTTTATCCATATTTGCGCTACATGACACTGCGTCATGCCAATTTCACGTTTTTAGGTCAACGGGAAGTCCCCTGTAGGTTTGATTCCCTTGTGTGCGTCAAAATAAGCGCCATAAACGGAGCAGAAATGGTTTTATCTTTGGATTGATTTTGACTTGAAGTTAGAATTTTTCACTGCTCCAAGGGGTAACAGATTTGTTGTATGTATTTGAAATTATTTCAGCTTTATACCTTCACGCGTTCTTGAGAGAAAGTGGCTTGACATACAGAGATATGGACAACAAAGTGGTATAATAGAATAGAATAGAATAAACTTTATTGTACACCAAAATAGTAACAATGACATAGAAACTTAAATCTATGGGTACAATGGGTTGGGATTATAAGGGTTTACTTTTTAGGAAACTGAGGTATAGAACCCTAAAATCCTGAAAAAAAATCTTACTAATAAAACTATATACCATTTAAAGTGTTACACATACTCGTACCATTTTCATTTCATGTGTGTATTTCATTTCACGTGCACATTGTTTCTAAAAAAAATATTTCCTTCTTGGTTCTTTGTTCTTTTCTTCTTTATGTTTCCTTTTATCCATTTTGATGACATTTGGCTCATGAGAAACATTGAGTTGATTAGGAATAGGCGTATACTTTATTTCAGTAGTAGATATGATCTCTTAATGACATTAATGACATTGTCACGGGCTAATTTAAAAAAGCAAAAGTTAGAAGAAGAAAAAAGCCACCAATCTAAAGAAAATAATAACCAAAATCTAATAAAACGTTTAAAAGAAGACCTTTCAACGTTCCACTTTCTTTTTTATTTGCAAGTTACTTAACAGGCAAGCGAAAAATAAGTAAAAGATTTTTGTTCTTCGACGTCATTTTAACACATTTTTAGCTTAGGCTTACATTTTCTTAACTTGCTTATATCAGTTTAATTGTTTACGACAGAGGTAGAAGTAAAAATATGATGTTGAATATGTTTTTTCTTTTTTGATTCGTAGATCCATCTTTGGTGTTTGAATATTTTTGGCATTTTTACTAAGTTTATACAAAAACATTTTTTTTTTCTAGATAATCTTTTTCTGAATATTGTGTAAGTAAATAAAAGTGTTTGATCTGATCGCTGTGTAGTTGTTAGGTACTTATTGTAAAGTGGTAGTCAAAAAGTTAGGTTTTGATTTAATTTAATGTAATGATTTGATTTGATTTTATATTTCTATTGCAGTTTTGAAATGCTACTTTCCTTTTTTGAGGTAATCGTATTTAATTCGGAGTTGTCGGCCCCGCTGGATTTAAGTCCTGTTCCTGCGGAAAATAAAACGAGCTATCTGTCACTGAAAGACCAGTTAAATTCAGTCCAGCCATTTTGCAGCCGCCGTATTAGTCGGAATAAACAGACTGACCGACTTAATTTTTTACTTAGTACTTAAATAAGCTAAAATTACTACGTAGTAAAAAAAATGATATTATGAACAGATAATTCAATTTTATTTATCGAAAACGATACGTATTGATAACAGCAATAATACCTGGAACCGACCCATTGCAGCTCATACCCATGACGCGGCGTTCGGTTACGTTACATGATATTTTAGCAAAAACCGCTTAAAATTCAGTTACTCGGGAAGGAACGTGACCGTACATACAAACAAGTTCCATGATATTATTATTTTACTCTTACTAAAGCATATTGTTCAGTGTTCACTCATTCGTTCTTTTAAAAACTGACAAGTTCATGTCAGACCTTGTGCAAATGATTCTGTACAATATGAATATTTTATGCATGTACAATATTGAGCTTAAAATCAGCTGTCGTAAAAAAAGACATGTCTATGGTCAATTTTCAAGATGACACATCAAAATTTTCCGTACATTTCAATTTAAATCAATTTCTTTTAAAAAACACATCAACAAGAGCTTTAACATTTTAAAAATGTGATGTGGAATCCTGGAGGAGCGCTGGCCTGATGCTGCGGAAGCGAGCGTACGTGACCCACCGCCTCGCCGCTCCTGCGATGACTACCACTCCACTGCGGTAGCTAATTCTGAATTAAGTGCTCCATTGGTGTAATTGCTGCAAGACGTTCCGATGCGAGGATAAACAAATTAATAAATGTTTTTGTTGGAACTGGAAGTGGGTCATGTACCCAAAAAGGCACGAGGCATGCATGTTATCATCTTGAGAAGATGCTTTTGAAATATACAGCCTTGATTCCATCAACCGCAATGAAATACGTAATACTTACAAATTTCAGCCAAAATCCGTTTACTGTTGGACATAGGCCTCACCCAAGTGTCGCTATAACGACTGATTCTCGTGACCCTTACTAGGTCACCGGTCTACCTTGTCGGAGGTCTTCCAACGCTGCGTCTTCTGGTTCGAGGCCGCCACTTCAGAACCTTTCGTCCCCATCGACCATCTGTTCTGTGAGCAATGTGCCCTGCCAACTACCACTAAGTTTTGTGATTCTTCGGGCTGTATGGGTAACCTTGGTTCTCCTGCGAATATCTTCATCTCTGATGTCTACACGCAGAGAAACTCCGAACATAGCCTTTGCCGTTGTCCTTTAAATGACGTTAAGCCTTCTGATGAGGCTCATTATGAGCGAACACGCTTCGGAGCCATAAATTTTATCTCTGACATAAACTTGAAAAACGATATTATTAATTTCGCTGCAACAATTTTTAGCGGTGCACAGAAAACACCGCCTTTCCTCATCGATTAGAGCTAAATGTCGGTGAAACATCCGGACAGACAGACCGGACATCGGTTTTGCCATTTAGCTGCGGACCCCAAAAAGCGTTCGCAAAAAAGTCCTGATATTGTTGACATATTTGCGTCAAACATTATGTAGTTGCAATACGATATTTTTGTATGGAGCTAAATGAGAGGGGTGCGGTTATATTACATTCATTGTTATTGATTCTTTTTTCTTCTGTTCATATGAATGCATGGTTTTTTTTATTACTCTGGAACGATACTGTGGTGGTCTACAATGCTATTTTAAAAAAGGACATCTGCACGTAGTTTTTATTTGCTAAAATAAATATTTTTAACCCTGTTAAATAAATGTTTTTTTTTTATTATTGATCGTGCTCGCGTTTGAGCACCGTCTCACCTGATGGTAAGCGATGATGTGGTCGACGAAAGAGCACGCTTGCCGAGAAGTACCCTATTCACTCTTGATTTAAAGACCTCTAAGTTGTAGCTATCAAGAAACTCCGACTCCGACAGGGAACTCCACTCCTTAGCTGTACGCACAATAAATGTGGTCCCAAAACGCTTCATTCGTATGTAAAATAATTAAAAAATATTTTCATTAAAAACGAAATTATAAAACTTCAAAGTTCATCACACCCGTACGGTAGAAAACGTCGTCACGGCGAGGGAGATACATTTGTTCGAAATTGTTATATCTCGTTTGCTCTTTGCTTTTTAAAAAAAAATTCATATAATTTTCTTTAAATTGAAATTACTTCCAACCTTTCAATATATTTTATTTTCTGTTTTTCAACTGTTGTTCCCTTCTATGAAACCATCCTTATATTAAAGCAAACCAAAACAAAACTAAAAATTGATCAAGCAGTTTTTAGTTTCGGCGACCGCGAGACTAACGAACAGCAATTGATTTTCTCCACTAGTTTGTTTTTTTTTTGTTTGTAATTCTAAAAGTACTAAGAGTAAAAGAGTAAAAAGTAAAAGAGTAAAAAGTAAATAAAAGAGTAAAAAGTAAATAAAAGAGTAAAAAGTACTAAAAGTCTAAGAGATAATTTCTAAAAGTACTGGTCCGATCGTAAAAATTTTTTCTTTGATAGAAAACTGTTTTATTTTATGTACGCGGCCGAAGCTGCGGATAAAATCTAGATATACATGTAATGAAATGACATTTCATTAATTCAAATTTGCCGCGCTTCGCGCGTTAAAGTTGTCAATGGAATTTATGTTCTGTGGAACGGGGTGACGTGTGATTGAATGGCAGATGATGTTTAGATTATTTTGCATATTTTATTGTTAAAAATACTATTGTAAAGAGATGAAATAAAGGGATATAATTGAGGAGGCGATATTAGTAAACTTTAAATGTCGTTTCTTTGATTTTCAGGTAAGTTATAGGTGTAATGATCATAGTTAAACGTTGTAATATAGTAAGGACGTATTAAATAAACAAAACTTTGATTTTCAGAGAAACAATTTGTGGTTTATTTGGAAAATCCTCAATAACATATCTTATACATATAAGAAGATTGATAACTTGCTTAGATAACAAATAATTAGTTAATGCATATTCCCAATTCACCCTATCTACCCTCTACCCATCCGACCGCACTTCACAACCCCCACACCAGGTGCATCGGCCATCTGTCGTGAAAGTGATAGGCCGGAATATCGGCTATTCGGGTGTTCGGCGCAGCCATACAAGAGCTTGTCAAACATCGCTGCGTCCAACCAACAGTCTGACAAGCACTCTGACCGTCACAAAGTCTTTGAGGCTACGAAATTGCTCGTGAAATGCCTTTCACACTAGAATTGTGTTTTAGTTAAGTTGTTTTATCTTTGAGCCGGGCTCACCAGGATAAATGTGGTAAGGTGAAGTAAATGCACCCTAAATGCCTGTCACAGGGGCTGGTTCGAGCTGGATTGAGGAAAGAATATCTGGTAGAATTTGGGGGAAGCCTTTGCCAAGCAGTGGGAAAGTATGGGCTAAAAAAGAAATACAGCGATGTCAGGGTGTTTCAGGTGATAATTAAAATTTTAGTAACCTACCATCGGTCAGGCTTGCAAATCCATTCCAATGTGTATGATATGCATATGTACAAATATGACTGGCCTGTTGGTCTAGTGGGTAGTGGCCCTAACTCCTATGCCGGAGGTCGATTCCCACCCAGGACAAATGGTATGTGATGAGCATGATCATTTGTTCTGTGTTTGGGTGTAATTTATCTATAATGTAAGTATTCAGAAATATATAAGTATGGTTATCAGTTGTTTAATACTCATAACACAAGCTCTGCTTAGCTTGGGAGTAGACGGCGTTGTGTGATAGTTGTGGAATATTGTTATTATTATTCATATCCCAATTAAATAGAAAATTAAATTTTTGTTTTTTGGAACAATTTTGCTAAAATTGTAACTTATTGCTGGAATTCTTTGTTAAAATCATCATTTATCAACAGAATACACAAATGACCCACTTACGGTTATTAAACTCCGAAGATAAACATTATTATTTACTTATTTATTCTTTATTGTACACCATAGTAACAAGTATACAGGACAAACAACATTAACACAACAACACAACATTATTTTCTATAGAAAAATATAGACACATCAAAACAAACCGAGTCTCAATATTTTCCTCCACGTGGATGTCGTAATTATCTCCAACCTTCACTAAAATTCGCTGTAATTCAAATCAACACTTACCACAGAGCAAGGTTAATGCTAGAGGCGGCACTATCAAAACTTATCAAATAAACAAACGCGTCAGTCAGTCTGACAGTTTACTCAGTAAAATTTTGACGGCCTATGACAATTCTGACTATAACTGTAACAACTAAAACAGTCTGAATATTATTAGCTAGGGAACGCCCATCAATAATGTGAGGTGATTTTAGCTATTCATTAAACAGGGAGATGTGAGGTTTACCTCGGCGACTTTCCCTAATGACACGTGAAGTTCTCTGATTATTTTCGAATTAGATTAATTTTTTATTTATTAAAATTACTTTCGCATTAACAGTTTAAACAAACACGTGATTCAATTATTATAATAAAAAAAAACAATATTATTATCGAATAATGGCCCTGATCTAGTGATAGATCACTACGTTTGTTAGGTAATTATTGTCTTAGGGCACGATGGGGCTGACATACGCTGTGCATTATAAAAGTCCCTAAATTTCCAAAGAATAAATAACAAAAATCTAATATTAAAATGAATGATAGATTTATTAATAATTGATTAATTTATTTATTAGTGTGCCCAAAGTGTCCCAACATCTGTACTTCTGAGAACCTAAAAAACTCCACTGAGTCCGTTATAAACGTAGCAACGTATTGGGCTCAAAAACTTGGAAAGAAGAGAAAACCATCGATTCGAGAAGAACAAGATTGATTTACTAGATGTATTGCTTATGCACTTGATTTATTAGCAAAGGCGATGGCACCACTAGTTGCTACCCTGCTCTGTGGTACTAACTAAGCACAATATTCCTTGATACAAATCCATTACATTCCGGAATCCGGAATCGGATACAGCAGCATTGTTACCGTTCCGTTACGTCTGCGGTTCTGATTTACCAAAATCTTAAGCTGCCTCCTTTGTCTCAAGTCTGACATGATTTATAACTTCACGTCTAAACGATGCATTGCGAAAATGTTTTATAAATTGTTTGGGTAACTGCGAATGGAGAAACGGACTTGTTTATCCGAAAGTTCATCGAAAACTGGAGTGTGGATAGAAAAGATGAATCGATTGTGTGATATGTAAGAAAAGGGAGTGAGATAGTGTGACGGGTGACAAGACAGAATGGAAGAAAAAAACGTGTTGCGCCGACCCCTAAATAATATGGGGTAAGGGCAGGAAGAAGAAGTGTGTAAATGAGTAAAATGTGAATGTAACATGTGTGTTTCCTCAATTGTTTTATCTTAAATTCTATGCAGTGACCGAGAAGATGGCCGTTCATTGACATTATCATCGCGGTAACCGTCTAATTTCATGCTTAATATGGGTCCTCCCTTTTGTGTTTTGCTTTCCTAGTGTATGCCAGTCTCAACCAGATCTCAGTCGCAATCTCCAGCGGGTCGGTCCACCCAGAGTGGGAGAAGATATTTGACAATTTCCCACCCTTTTACGAGGACACCTAGTATACCACTTTTAGCCGGACATAAGACCAGAACCCGGGGTCATTCATGGTGAAGCGCACTAGTTTATTAAGAGCTTCATTGACTAGTCTTAAAGACACCTAAGTTATAAACAGACGGGAAGACCGCAGACAAATTTAGCCGAAAAGTCTGGAGATTATAGGCCTCCACTAAGCATCATCACACTGACCTATGGACTGCCTCGCATCCAGACATCCTACTCTTCAGATACCGTCAATACAAAGATAATGACAGCGCGAACCTTCGCTTAGGGTTTAATGAACTAAGCATGCAATAACAGAAAAACTCACAACTACTTTCAACACAGCTTCTTAACTAAACTCAAAAACGACGAACTTCTCAAAACTTGCTACTAATGTAAATAATATTTGTTTCAGGTACTTACACTTGCGCTAACTAGATTACGTCACATGTAAGTTAGAATGAAAGTTTCGTGGAAATTCAGCGCTGCAGCCGTCCGTATCGCTGCTTGCTGCTGAACTAAGCCGCTAACTACTCGACAGCTTAGGTAAGCGCAATCTCTTTTTGGGAACTGCGACTGCTATGTTAAATAACTGTTTTTTTTGGGGTTGGTTTGGTGAACTCTGATTTGTTTTTACAAGCTTTTATTTAGTTTCACCTGTCCCGATGTTTGTCTGTAATCAAATCTTGTAAATTACCCATTTGACCCACTTCTCGGTTACCGATTGAACACCATAAAAAAAAAAAAACAAAATAATGCACCTGGCTGGGTTCCAAGTTCCAACCCACGACCTACAACTCATAAGTTGGGACCTTTACGACTGGGCCACCACTGCTGTCACCGTAATTAAATATCGATTATATATATAATGGCTTTTATACATATTATGTGTATTGACAAAGTTTGTAGATAATAGGTAAATACGAGAACTTCAACGCCTATACGCCATTTGTTTAGGTTAGGTAGTTAAATAAAAGTAAACCATCACGTCTTTAATGTAAAAACTAGCGACCCGCCCCGGCTTCGCTCGGGTGCAATATTATACATATAAACCTGCCTCTTGAATCACTCTATCTATTAAAAAAAAACCGCATCAAAATCTGTTGCGTAGTTTTAAAGATTTAAGCGTACCTACATAGGGACAGAAAAAGCGACTTTGTTTTATACTATGTAGTGATATATCTAAAAATGTTTACAATTAGGTATTTACCTATACTTACCGATGTTTGTTTTGTGTTGGTGTTGTTGTCCGATGTTGATTGTTAAGAATAATCATTGTCTTTCTTTTATACGATTTATCTTCTATATATATAAAAATGAAACCCATTTTCCGTTGTCACGGCATAGCATGAAAACGGCTTGACCGATTTGGCTGATTTTTTTTTGTTGTGATTGTTATTGTGAGGACAAGGTTCTTATGGGAAAAAAATAAAATTAGGGTAGTGTAGGGTAGAGTAGGGTGAAGTGGGGTAGAGTAGGGTGAAGTGGGGTAGAGTAGGGTAGATTAGGGTAGAGTAGGGTAGAGTGGTAGATTAGGGTAGATTGTGGTAGATTAGGGTAGAGTAGGGTAGAGTAGGATAGAGTAGGGTAGGGTAGGGTAGAGTATTGTAGAGTAGGGTAGAGTTGGGTATAGTAGGGTAGAGTAGGGTAGAGTAGGGTAGAGTCGGGTATAGTAGGGTAGAGTAGGGAAGAGTTGGGTATAGTAGGGTAGAGTTGGGTATAGTAGTGTGGAGTAGAGACGAGTGGGAGCGAAGCCGCGCGGGCAAAAGCTAGTTTTAAATAAAAGGACAAAAGTACCAAGATTGTTTACGTTTAGTTATGTGCCTAAACAGAATGATGGAATATAAGCACAAAATAGGTATATATAAGGGCACATGAGTAAATAAGCAGTATTATTTACTCATGTGATAAGGGTATTTGTTTTTGTACCTATCTCTTTCTCTTTAATTCTTTATTGTACACCATGATAAATAACAAAATATGTGGATATCAGAGTTCATTAACATAGGCGAGCTTAACTCACAAGTTGAGTTTTCTTCCAACAAACTATCGAGCGATAGAGAGAGATCACAGTAGAGGGTAAGATCCAGTGCACAATTTTAATATTACAAATAATATGAACAAAATAATACTTAAACATACATAAATACATTCTTATATAATATACTAACGACCCGCCCCGGCTTCGCTCGGGTGCAATATTATACATATAAACCTTCCTCTTGAATCACTCTATCTATTAAAAAAAACCGCATCAAAATCCGTTGCGTAGTTTTAAAGATTTAAGCGTACATAGGGATATAGGGACAGAAAAAGCGACTTTGTTTTATACTATGTAGTGATATATATATTTACTATGTCATTGTGAAAGGAGATGCTCTTTAAGTTTCCTCTTGAAGACATGTGTGATACCTAGGTATATGTTAGAGTCGATAACAGATGGTACCTAATTAGTCAAAAGTAGTTTTGACTGAAACAAATCACAAATGATGTGTAGTATCGCGTATCAGAGTAAACACGCCTGAAAACCAATTGCCCTAATTACATCTTTGCAGTAGGGGCAGGCAGCCAAAAATAACTACAATTTATATCTACTGATTTATTTCTTCTTTCATAGATACCTAGATATTATGTAAAATACTTAGATCATTTGATCAATTTCCCAATAGGTAATCACTTTTTTCTAAATTAGGCAAATATGTCATACTGGCTGCTGCCAGTGGTTCCGCCCATGTGAAAGTAGAAAATTCTCCCTCACTCCTGAGGTGCTAATCCAGAACATGGACTATCTCTGTGCCAAATTCCATCTAAATCTGTTCAACCGTTCGAGCATCAAGGCGTAACAAACATATACTCACAAACTCTCGCCTTTATAATATTATTGTCATGATGTATTGACTCATCATCATCATTATCAGCCTTTTTAATGTTCCTACTGCTAGGACTCAGGTCTCCTCTATAGGAGAGGGAATGGGCCGTAATCCACCACGCGGGCCCAGTGCGGGTTGGTGAATTTCACATGTCTTCAAATTTTAAGTTCTAGAACATGCCGGTTTCCTCACGATGTTTTCCTTCACCGTTTTGAGAGCAGAAAGATAATAACTAGATGTAATGAATGCTATATGTATGTAATGACTAGATAATATAAATAATATCCAATGTAATCACTTTAGTATATAGACCCCCATTTCACCTTTACTAGGCAACATCAAATCAGGGACTCAAACACTATAATCACTGACAGTCTTTTACCTCTCAAAGAAAAAAAATATCAGGTTGATTAGTCCCATTCACAAAGGCCAGAGCCCTATGCTAACAAGTGTATCTAGAGCAGATGTTACTAATTGAACTTAATTTGCCGTCAGTTGGTAATCGCTGGGAACTGCAGACTGCTGGCTTAACGAATAGTCCTTTAAACGCTTAGACGGTTCACAAAACAAGATAAACAGACAGACAACTCGCTTTTTCCTTTTTCCAAAGGCTTTTTGTGGACAAAGTAAACTGAGATTTAGGTTTTGTATTCCAGATTATATCGTTTACAAAGGACATGACATAAAATTCGCTTTTATTCGGCTTCTAGGTAGAATTTGCATATCTATATGGCTATGCCAGCAATGGACGCTCTTTGGCTGAAATAACGGCGATGACATGACACTTACCTATTCGACTCCGATGATCTTATCATATATTATTTGCAGTAGTTTTTGTTTTACCAATAAAATATTTTGTTTCGCAGATAATAATCCCCAAGATTTCCAAGTATATGAAATATAAATATTGTGTGAAGAGTGATATGAAAGAAAAGGAAGTTAGTGATAGCATGACGGGTGATAGGATA
This sequence comes from Mythimna lalbum, assembly GCA_949319445.1. Taxonomy (NCBI): domain Eukaryota; kingdom Metazoa; phylum Arthropoda; class Insecta; order Lepidoptera; family Noctuidae; genus Mythimna; species Mythimna lalbum. Next base: position 3,383,443 of record OX439357.1, on the reverse strand, counting down.
GAATGGAAGAAAAAAAACGTGTTGCGCCGACCCCAAATAACACGGTACAAGGGCAGGAAGATAATGATTTCCAAATATATATGGGTGAGCAATTTTAGAAAATTGCATTTTTATTCACAATATTTCCCCATCATCAGTAACTGGTAGGTGCATTGAGAGTGTCTACTCTCAAAGACAAAGTGCGCAACGAACACGTAAAAGGCAGTTTCAAAGGAACGCCTATTTCTGAAAAGATAGGGTAAGTTATGCATAGACCCGAAGACCACATCGTGTGACCACACTTTTTCAAGACTACAAAAAGAGGAGAGGTAGACAGCTAACTATATTCATTTCCTGTCGGTGCCTGTGTTTCCTGATGGCTAAATTTTGGGAATATTTAAGTCAAGAGTAGAGAGAGATAATAGGTTCCTTCTAGGTAACGTGCTGCATCGACGATCACATCATAGCTTTCCTTCAGCTGAAATAGTAGTCTAGCGCGAACATATCAAAGTAAAAGAAAGACTGATGTCCTGCAGGACATACAAAAGCTTGACCTTGTGGATGACGATGCTAACTAGCGAAGTGAATGGCGCTGAAAGATTATGAAAACCGTTCCCGCGAAACGGGCAAGGCGAGGGCAAAGAAGATGAAGTTGGTTATTACCCAAAATTTAGTAAGAAAATAGGTACTTTAAACGGAATATTCCGCCACCAAGGACATCAAGGGCTTAGACCTTCCTCTCAAGGAGCGCTTCAAACAAAAATCTAGACTCTTACATAAGCTTTCATTTGGTTAAAATTTAGACGTGCTTGGCACTAGAAATGTCCGTCGTTGAAATGTTAAACAGAAATTAAATTAATACACAAAATCCACTAGACTTGAAACAATTATCGAGCAAAAGCCAGACTCGGAACCATTTGAAGCAAATGAAAAGCTAAAATTGTGGGTCTTCTTTTATGTTCCTCAATCCGACTACAACTTGAATTACTTCATAATCGTAATTAATTTTAACAATGCTGGTTTTGTTGGATTTGTACTTATTACGTCCTTTTGTTTGAAGTGTTATAAATCATTATTATAGTTAGGTCATTTAATTTTAGATTTAGCATTATGTCTGGTGTTGAAGCTAAAATATTTTTTTACGTAAAATTGCGATGCTAGCAAAAATCCTTACTAATATTATAAAAGCGAAAGTGAGTTTGTTTGTTTGTTACGTCTTCACGCCTAAATGACAAAACCGATTTTGATGAAACTTGGTACACGGATAGACCATGTCCTGGAATAGAAAATAGGATATCTCGGAAGTATGTTCCCTTGGGATAATTTTCTGCTATCACGCGGGCGAAGCCGTTGGGAGCAGCTAGTGGAATTATAATTAGCGCCATGCCGTTTAGCGTCACGGCATGACAGCATCATGCCGTTTGCCGTCACGCCATTCAAGTCGATTTTAGAACCTGCCCACTGGTTCTGTGGCAGTAATGTGGCTAAGCTCTTATGTGCGTTTACCTATTGCTAAAGCGCGCCAATATATGTGCAATATCATCATTCTTTTGCCCTTACATTAAAATACTTGTGGTCGGATCAACATTATAATATCTTCTTCCATCTTTTCCTAATGGAAAAGATTTGAGATGATGGCTAATGCCATCATCTCAACAGTCACACTTTCTTTATCCCTATTACAACAAAGCTAGCCTAAAATAATCTTAAAAGCACTTAAGTACGCCCTTTTAAAATCACAAAATTATAATTTACCGCCACCTGCAAAAAACTTAAATCATAATCTGAGACCTAAGGGCATAAAGAGCGTTCTAATTACCTAAATTCCAGGATGCTAAAATAAAAAAGAAAACGTTAAGAAAGCGACCCTCAAAAGACAACGTCGGCAAAGTATTAAGAAATATTCTTGGGTACGATTTAAACCATTTTATTTCACAAAAGAACGGCCTATTTCCGTACAAAATTAGATTTTCCTACTACCCTCGGTTTTGTCCACAATAGCACTCATTTATCGACACACTTGCTTATTATTTTTCTCTACAGTAATAGAGGGTGTTGGATACGGAAAACCCGCAAATGCGGAGGTGGCAATTTATGTTCTTACCAATTATCGGGGAAACCCACAATTTTATTAAACCGTAGGAAAATATGGTTACAGCTGCGAAGTTCCGACCAAAACGTTCCATTTCCATACTAGGTGATAGATTTTTACATTTGCGGTGTCATTGGAAATGAGATTTTGTTTCTTTTGAGTTATTTTACGATCGTAGTCGACTGAATCTAATGGCTATGCTAAGTAAGCATAGAAAAGAGAGTTACGAATCTGCCTTGAACAGTATTATAATTTTTTTTTATCATCTTCTAATTCTATTATGCTTTGTAAGCTTAGACCAAATAAGTCTAGCTTTAAGTAATATTTACGGTAAATTCATTCTATCTATGCGATTTATATATTTTGATTATATTTTTTCGCTCTAGCCGGGAGGGCGTTTCAGAGTTTGACGGCTTTAATTCCTCATCGTTTGGTGGCCGGGTATCGCTCTGCGACTCCTGATGTTTAGGGAGTCACCCGTCGCGGAGGCAGGGACGTAAAGATGCCCTTTCCTTCTCTCGTGTGGTCATCCCCTTCGCTAGCATTACTGCTTCGCAGGAGGCGATGGCATCCCATTCTCTCTTAGTCCGAACCATGGCCTGAACCAGGGCCTGGCGCGATAGTAAAGCACATGTGTAACACGCCCGATTTATACGTAGAACGACGTCGCGTGGCGTGTATCAACTGTAGCTCTACAAGTCTAGTTTTCATATAAAAATGTGGAGACTGAAGCGCCCAGGCAAGCGTGTGTGGCACACGTGTGAACAGTGTAGTTCTAGTTTAAGCGGGGTATAGCTCCACCGTATGCCCCATCGTGACCTCCGCTCATTCTAAAATATTAAATTAAGTAGCTTATTAAACCTCATATCGATTTCGGGTTCCTTTCAATCATTCTCACGAAAATAAAATTGTATTTGTACGTAATTTCTAAGCGAAATCTCCACTGTTTCTTTCCGCATGAAAACATATTTTATGTATAATCCATAAACTTCAACATATAAATTCCGTGAGTTCCATGACTCAAATATAACGATAACAGAGGAAATAACCCATTAACAAGCCTTTCTGTCCTTCGCGACCATTCAAACTTACACTGGCGGCAATTATAAACGACCCACGTTGAAATTAATTAGCAGAGGCTTAACCTTTCGCCGCCACTGTCGTGTATGGTCGCCGGACGTAATGTCTGAAACGTCACCCGTGATACGACGCCAATTTGTTATTGAAATTACTCATTGTTGTACGCCATTTTCATTTATACGTGTATTTTTTGGCAAAGAAATACCTATCATGTATTGTGAATCCCAATAGTGCTTTTTGTATTTTTTTCCACGAACTTTTTTTATTTAGCTGTATAATTTATGTTTACCTTATTCTGTTACACAATATACCAGCTACAGGGTTGAAATTTGCCACAAAATCTCATCAAAAGACGTCGTTTTACGGAAAATACGACTAAATATTACCCTAAAATTACATACAGAAACTCAGTAAGCCATGCAGCTAAAATGTACAGCATCAAAGTTCAAAGCACGGCTTTGGCAGCGGCAGGGCATACCTTCGCCATCTCACCGGCAAAACGGTACTTCACTTAAATAAATCCACTCCGATATGATCTAAGTAACCGTGTTCGTATACTTCGTGACTGCACTTACTCCGCCAGTTTAATATGAGCTCCGTAAGTGAAGTTACATCTTTATTTGTAGCCGTTTAGGGTTGTCCAAAGTAAAGGGTGGGTCTGTTTCGCTGGTCGAATGTTGAATGGCAGAACGTGGCCAGTATCTTAAGTCTATAAATATGTTTTTTTCATATTCACAGACTGTTTCTATTTCGTGATTTGACAATGATGTTCGTGTGTAATTTCTTGTATGAGGTCGTGATATGATTTTTTAAGTTATTACTTTTATGTCAGGCTGTCGTTTAATAGTTTTTTGAGGAGCTTTTTTAATAATAAATTGTGTGTGTCTATATGTTTGTTTTAGTCATATTTACCTGTATAAAAGTGAAACTTACTGACTAATCCATCATCCACATTAAAAAAAGAAAAATGTCTTACCTCAATTCAAGACCTGCAAGTCTCAAATTTTACAAAGACATTCTTTTTATGATGTATACAAATATTTTATGATGTAGGTATAATATTACAAAATTTGTACGGAGAAACCTTTTTTCACGTGAGCGAAGCCGCTGGACAACGCTAGTAATATATAATAAACCCAGTTGATCTTAATGAAATTGAAAACACTAGATGTAAAAGATATTTCTTAACTATAAAACTTTTAAAAGAAGTTTAAAACACAAATACTATTAAAACAGTTGATTTATGCCCCGATAATCATTTCACAAATAAGCCTACCGTTTAAGATCTCCAAATCTCCCGAAGATTATCTACAACTGAGCAACCTCGAAATAATCTTTAGAAGTTTAGACTAACATCTTTGCCATAAAACAGATTACCATCCGAACACAGAACAAAACTTTGCCAAATACTGCCAAGACTTAACTGGTAAACAGCAATTTTGCTTTCAAAATAACAACATCTTTTCACCACTTTTAATACAGTTCTGTTTTACAAATTAAAGGGAACGTCAGACAAACTTGACGGAAACGTGCGATGGGATTTTTAATTATAAGAATTCTTAAATTGTAGAAATGCAGCTGCATTGTGTAAGACATATTCTACCACAATCTGAAAGATTTTGAAGACCCGTTTGTCATAATGTTTGTAAAACTCGTTTACTTGATAACGTTAAGTCATATTACAAGAGAGCCTGCGAAATTTAAATTTTAAGTCATTTTATAGTTCAGACAAAAATTGTACCTATGTTTGTTAATTATTTTTCCTCGCATTTTATCGATAGATTTGAATAGGACTTCGATCGAACGATTATAAAACTTCAACGAAATGCAGCGATTTTACGTGAATCATCAGGCTACAGATCAGTTGTCGATAGAAAATAAAAATGCCCCAAAAATGCAATGAATTTTGTTGAACTGTGATAATGAGAGGCATTGCGATTGTCGTAATGATACGATCGCACTACCGCGTCGCATCTGTCTGGAGGAGTCTTAATGTAGGATTAGTTTCAGACTCCATCTTCACCAACCGTGGTATAAAAACCATCCCAGGATTAACCAGGCTCACAATTCATTTGTTCTTAGGCTTACATTTTGCTCAACAAAAGTCATCAGATAAAATTACTTTTAGTTTGGAGGCGCCAGAGAGAACATATTTTGACGAAGACACATTTTCGGCTAAGACACCTATTTTGTAGAAGTTTCGAAAATAAGGTTAGTGGGCAAAGTATTTCGTTTGTGTAAGGGATTATGTGGGATACGAACGTAATCTGTTTTAATAAGATAAGACGAGTTAAAAACTAAATAATTAAAAAAAAAAAAACAACTAATCTGAGGCTGGTTGACATTGACACAAATGACAAATTGACGCAAACAAGTATATAGGAAAATAAAGAAATATACAATTAGGAAGAACACATTAGAAGTGGTCATGAGATGAGCCCCAAACTAGGCACAGTCTGTTCTTGGTGGTCCAGGATAACCGGCAGATCAAGTAGTTTAATTCATGAATCCCCAAGCGACCACCGGTGGCCGCGCATCTATTGTCTTACTATTGTGTCTCTAATTTACGGTATCTGAAGGGTTAAAACATCTGTGTCACACAGCACAATGTTGGTGTACCTATAAGAAATAGGCACTTTAAAAGTAATAGAAAACTAAATTACAGAAATGCAATTAAATTAAAACCTAAAACCAAATTAAAAACTAAATCTAATTGAATTAAAATATCTGAATCAAATTAAATTAATCAATTTATCTCAGGACCGGGGCCTGGACTTTTCGAAGGCATATGAGGGGTTGAAAACACTCGACAAAACCTAGGGGAGATTGTAGCTATCAGGAAACAAAACTTCAGCAGCGAATTCCACTCCTATAGGTAGCCAAACCTAACTTCTTTTATACGCTATATAAAGTATAAACCCACCCTTCCTGCACCCCAGGCTAAACCGGAACTCCACTGAAAATTCCTACAGTACACGATAAGCGCTACCACGCATTCATCAAAAATTGCATACATAACATACATGTTCTCGTATTAGGGTTCGCACGATAACACGAGTACTTACAAAAAACCCTCTAGTGTAGCTTCAACATTTTGTATGCAAGGATTATCCACATTATAACATTGTATCTTTCTTCTATGCTTCTTTTCATACCAAGATACTCTTTTTTAGAAGTTGAGTCGTACATTTAGTTGATGTTTAAAATCTAAATGCTATATAGCAATAAGAGCTAAGGCAGAATGGGAATAGAATATTCTTGGAGCTATATGTGCTTATTTGCTTAAATTATAAAACTGGAGAGTTTTTTGTTTGTTTAAACGCTTTGTGTTATCTCCAGAACAGCCAGGATTTGGAAGCTAATCTTAGAGTCAATTTTATCTACAGATACACCTTAAAAACATAGTTATTTAGTTAAATAAATAATATGATTTAATTTTTTTTTAAATAATATACATATCTATATTTTAATTATTTTTATGGACTGGCCCTACTTCTCGTAGAGAGGAGGCCTGAGTCCCAACAGTGAGAACATTAAAAGGCTGAGTGCAGTGTAGTGTGGACAGGCTAGTTTGACCACTATCTCATCTTTATGGCGGTAAGTCCCCTTTTTGAGGCGTGGCTGGAAAGACCTCACGGCGTCCTTACCTTCCGCATGACGCAGGTCCTCACCGGACACGGCAAGTTCGGGAGGTTTCTGCATCGGATTCGAGCGGAAGAGACGCCCGGGTGCGGCCACTGTTCGGAACGCCCGGAGGACACGGTGGAGCACACAGTTGAGGTGTGCCCTGCTTGGGCGGAGCAACGCCGTGCCCTCGTGGGGGTGATCGGCGGCGGAGACCTCTCGCGCCGGGCCGTGGTTCAGGCCATGGTCCGGAGCGAGGAGGAGTGGCAGGCGGTCGCCTCCTTCTGCGAAGCAGTAATGCTAGCAAAGGAGGAGGCAGACCGCATCAGGCAACGGCGCCCCCGCCGCCGCCGCCGGGATTCCGATCCCGATTTCCGGCCACCGTAGACGCGGGCTCGCGGACGGCGAGCCATGGGTAGCTCGCTGTCCGATCGTCCGGTAACTGTCCGGACCGAGCCAAGGCGTCGACGGTGCGCACTGTTCCCGCGCGCCTCAAGGAGTTGTCAGCAACAGGACATCTGGGTCGAAGCCTACCGGGGTCGGGGTTATCCGAAAGGAAACTAGAGCCCCGGTATGAAGGCTAGAAGGAACGGCGCGGGGTTTTTAGTCAGTAAGACTGACACTGTCTCCCGCTCCACCCAAGAGCGGGTTTCGTCAATGATGATTTTCCCTGTCGACAGAAAAAAAAAACCACTATCTCATCTGATGTTAAATAATGATGTGGTCAACGACGCACCTAGAACTAGAAGTAACCTATACACCAATGAGATTCTAATAAATAAAATAATATCACTGCTATTCACTCTTGACTTAAAGACCCCTAGGTTGTAGCTATCAGGAAACACAGACCCCGGAAAGGAATTCCAGAAATAATTGCCATAAGATTATTATGTGTGTAAAATAGTAAACAAATATAAAATCCTTCATGCGTGTTACGAACAAAGAAAGTTGTTGAAAACCGAAATAATTCTTTGTGATTCACTTTTGTTTACTTTTATGCGACGAAATATTTATGTCTGTATTTACGATGCGTGGAGTTATGAATGTTTCTTTGTTTTAGTGTTTTTACTATCACCATAAGTCACGGCCTACGGATATACATATGACTGCTTGGCATTCAACCTTGAGTTCGAAAAACTCAAACCATGTCACCCGCCTCGGTCAGGCCATACAGATTTTGTTACACACCACAGTTTTTTTTATGAAATGACGTTGCAAAACGCCACTTTCGCAAAATGTTCCGCATCATCGCTTACTATCAGGTGAGATGGTGGTCAAACGCGAGCCTATCAATAATAATAAAAAAATGTTGCTTTCGCAGAATGACTATCGCAAAATGTCGCTGTACTTTTCAGGATTTAAACAAGGCTGATAACAGAGATGTATAGGTAGCGAAATACTGGTCAGAAAAAAATAATTTTTGAGTCCATCGACACGAAAAGAAGAAGGAAAGGTGTCATAAAATGTCTTTTTCGCAAAATGACGCCTAACTAGTTTCTTATTAAATGTTTACAACTTTTACTATTTATTCATTTGTACTACAGTGTAGCATACAATGAATATATTATTTTAATTATATAAAGAATCACGTTAAATTTTTACTGTGTGCAATATTTTACGAAAAAAGCCACCTTTTGAAAAAGAGTCATTCTGCGAAAGCGATATTTTATGACACTTTGCGAAAGATACATCTTGGGACTAAAAGTTTTTATTTCAATCTAAACATGCACTCTTTAATTGTCAAAGATTCTACATAACAGAATGGACAAGAAACTCCATGGATACTCCTTTAAACTAATAAATATATCTGGTACATCTGTTTGTTTAATCATTATTATTTCACCGTCACTAAGTCTACTAATTGCACAATGTAATTGCATAGCACCGTTTCGATCCGAATCCTTCATCTTTTACTACTCATCGACAGACGTCATTAGTCTGTCATCGTTACAACTTTTCCTCCCACAAAACCGACTTAAGTGCCACATAAATATATACCTATCGGCGATAAATTTGAATCTACCCTACGTTTTGTACCCCCACTTAGGACCCCACACAATAAGTCAAGTCCTAAGCAAAGTTGGGGCGCCATCCCCTTGCGATATGCCTGAACATCGATAAAATGACGCTGAGGGGATGAAATAGAGTTATGAGACGCGAAATATTTTTATTTGTTTGAAAACGATCCATTTTTATGTAGATGCAGGGTTGAGAAATGATGGGAGTTTGTCAGATGTTGTCGTTGTTGCGTAAGCGAATTGAATTTGGTTGATGTAATAAAGATATCGTCACTCTCTCATGCTCTTATCTCAATTTGTTTGGTTTCGTCGCAGCAAGTCGTTTTCTTACATATTAGGGATGTAACGAAATTGGTAATATCGGAAGTGAATTCGGAAGCGGAATTTTTAAATTGGTTTTGTCGGAGGCAGAGGCAGAAGCGTCAAATGAAAAGCTACTGAAACTAATTAAAAACTTGGTTTAGGTTTGTATGAAGCGCGAAAAGACAAGAGTAATCGACAGAAACCACGGGGGGAGGGAGGTTCCTCGCGAGACCAGTGTACAGAAGACACATGTTTGTACCTCCGATATAAGATTCGATTAAAATTTATAGACCGAAATCTGAATCAGAAGTGCAAAATAAATCGGAAGTTTCGAAATCCGAATCGGAATTTCGTAACATATCTATTCCATACGTCTGTATCAATCGAGATATTAGTATTATATTTAACTATATTCTTTTGTTATGTGCTTTAGTGATCGTAAGCTTTCTATATTTGTTTATTTGTTTGTGTTTTTATTTGTTTTTATTTAACTATTTCTACCCGTGAGAACCCGTAATTGGCCGTATGTTTATTATACTATTGTTATCCTTTTGTTGTACATGTTGGTTCTCCTAATAAATAAATATTGAAATCATATTCATTTCAATTCTTGGTGGACTTGGTAGTATTTATAACAAGCTGCCGAGCTAGAAGCAATAGATATTGGAATAAATATGGCGACAAATGCTATGGCTTTGCAAAGTTCCCCGTCACATCGTCATTAAAATACAACAACTTATATTTTGCAAGTCTAGACTTCATATAGCTTTATTTAGGAATGCTAGATTTTCATTCATCATCAGAGAGACGAGGGTAGAGTATATTTACCGTAAGTTCTTAGAAGTAAGTAACATAGAGTTGATGATACCTCCTCTAAAATACCAAAATCACAAACATGACGATTAAATCCTAAAGATTATGAATTAGTACAAAATTATACTAGAGATGCGCAAAAACAAAACACTATAAAAATTAAGAAACATTTTAGCTATTTACTAACAAATGGAAGATTTGATTATAAAATTAATACAATATAACGGTGAAACATTATTTGTAGAATAATCTGATAAAGAATCAGAATGATTGCATGTAATTAGTCCGGTTTTTATTCGATAAAAGTAATTATAGATGCATCTTTGTGATTTATTTCCATCATACTAATTTAGTTATGTTTTGAACTCACTATCTAAGTGGCATTTATTTAAAAATATACATTTATACTAATATAATAAACAGGTAGTTTGTTTTTTTGTTTATAGGAAGTATCTTTGGAATTACTGGTCCGATTGCTAAAATTTTTTCACCGATAGAAAGCTGCATAAAGCAGCTTTCCTGAGTGAGATAGGCTATATTTTATGTACGCGGGTGAAGCTGCGGACAAATGCTAGTATTTTATAATTTTCTGATTATGTTAACTGTAGTGAATCTGGTTACTTTTTTGCATTCTAAAACTTACGATTAGGTCCTGTAGTCCTCTTAAGGCCAGATTCTACTCATTTTGAACTTTTTTAAACCTTGTCATTAAACCCCAAGCAAACACCGGTCGCGCGGTCATCGTCTTTCTATTGTGTCTCTAATTAACGGTATCTGAACAATCCACAAAACATCATGAAAAATTATTTTATTAAAATTGACTAAAGGATGAACCGCCGGGCAAAAATCAAAACATGATATAAATTGGTTGACTCGATATAAAAAAAATCGCGAAACTGATCCTAAATTACGATTTCAAACGTGTAAGTATGGTCTACGAGATTACGTAACGGAAATATTTGAAAATTACAAAAATAATAAATCTTGTTTTTGAAAGGGCTTAGAGAAAATAAAAATCTTAAAAAGTTTTTGTTTTTTTTTTTTATAAAAATAAAACCTAAGAAAAAATAAAGTTCACACAAAATATTCAGTGACTACAACCAGCTCTTAAATACAGCAGACGAATCCTCTCATTTTGATTGACATTTTTATTAGTCCATTCCCTGTTGTTACACAGTGGAGCAGCCCATCTAACTGTCTTCACAAAAAATGGTCTGACAGTTCATTCTACTGCGGTTTCCATAAAAAAAAACCCTCGTTTTTTTAAAAGCGACACCAAAAATATCCCTTGGCATAACTTTTCTAATTAAAACGGAATTGTGAACCGAAAAGTTTTTGTTTTTATTTTATAATCATCCTGATGTCCATGGCAGTAATTAGGGGTCCTTTAGGGGTCCTATCTTGACCCCAAAGTGGCGTAAATCAGTTAAAACCTTCTTGTTTGAGTTTAAAAGGTTACGCACGAGTAAATTTATTTAAAAAGGAAAGGAAAATATACTGAAAATGTTCGTTTTTTGTATGAAAGATATGCTGGGAATGTGGTTTTCTCAGAGTTAAATGTTTTGAAAGATTTGTTAATTTGCATGGTATGAAATACTGTGTAATAGATATATCTGTTCGGATTATAGCCGAAGTAATTTGAACAAAGCTAGTTTTCAGTAAAAAAAACATTAAATAACTTTTTCGCTCTAGGTGGAGCGGGAAGGGGTGTCAGACTTTTACTAACTGAAACCCATCTGTGTTCTTTTTATTACGGAAACTTTCGAATATTTCCGCAAACTAAATTAAAATATGCTGCGATTGATTTACTGACTGCCAACTAAGATATGTGTTCCAAATTGGGATATGATCGATTGCGATACTGTGATGACGTCACAGCGTGTCACGCGTCGAAGAATTAATAGGGTGAGCAAAACAAGTCTTTTAATTATTATTATTTATTTATTTCAAGTGCCAAAGACTCATTCCAGTTAAATAATCATGCACATACAGACAATATTCATAATAAAATTTAATAAAATTTAAATCAATGTCAACACATAAATTAAATTAATTATCATTAAATTGAATTAAATTTCATAATTCGATTGTCAGTTAGTTCAATGTTATAAGAATTTGTATAATAATTTAATTTATATACGATTTTTTTTAAATTTATTTTATATACGAACTGTGAACGAAAAAACATTTAATTCTTCAGTTTTTAAATTTTGTTCATCTCGGAGTTCTTCAATTTTTCCAAATTTCTTGTGATTTGACAGTATGACGTGACGTCACAACATGGCAATCGATCCTATTCTTTTTTGAACGTTCCCAACTGTTGGGACTCAGGCCTCAATGTACAATACATTGAGGTCTGAGTCCCAACAGTGGGAACATTATAAACCCATTATGTTATGTACATTAAAAACTTCCCCCCTAAAGGCGTGAAAAGGGGGTTTTTGTATGAAAACACATTAGGTTCACAATGTAGCGAGCCATAAGCTAGTACAAGCAAATCTCATCAAGCTTGCGCTAAAAAGCAGCTTTACTGCAGTATGTGGAAATGAAAGCCGTAATCCCTACAGCTTGTCTAAAGTTTAATTAGTTCAAACATAAATTAGTACTATGTTCGAATTGCTGACGCAAAAGTTTTTTTATTATAAGTTGATAAAACAGCATTTGATTAAAACATAATATATGATTTTTATATTTAATTACTTATATACTCAACGGATTGTTTTTACGTGGGACGTCTTCAAATGTCTCCTCCAGTTCTAGGTGGAGCAAAAGAGAATGTCAGACTTTGACAACTAAAACCCACCTGTGATCCTTTAGCTACCCTTTGCGACGGCCATGATGACTTTCTCGAACATTCACACAGCCCGGCAGGCAAAACGCTGGAAAACTCAACTCTGATGGCGTCATTTATTTATTTATTATGAGGAACACCAACGACATATTAACAAATTCTTATACAGATAGGCAATTTTATGGACATTAAATTCTGTGTAAATATGTCAATTAAAAGCGTCCACAGCTAATACAATGTGACGATATATAAAAATAATAATTATTATAAATTGAATTAACATTGGATTTAAATTAATTAAGATTTGTTAAAGTTTTGGAAATACATCCTAAAAAAGAAGATTTGCGATATAATCGCTTTTGACACAATTCGGAACGAAGGGAATGTCAGTCTGTTTTTGGATACCTATTTATTACAACGTTGAATCAGACGTTTGTTTCCGTACAACCAAATACTCGGCCAAATTTTTACCGATACTGGCTAAATTCGAAATAGAATCTTCGGTCGGAGTTCTTAAAACACAACAAAAACAAAACTCAAAACACTACAAAGATGCAAGATTGCAAAGCTCACAAACACATGTCATGTCAGTATAATATTTAATACATTATTCTCATTTCCTTCAACTTGCAAACAATAAACATGACATAAAATTGTTTCTTCTTACTCAACGGTAAGTGAAGAAGCATGTTCAGCATAATAGTGCATTGAATAGCCAATTTAAAATACAATACACGCTTACTTCAACCCCTACAACAATTTCACCCCCTTTTAATAACGCTGGGTTTTATTTAATCCGTTTGCTATTACTTCTTTATGCCTTGCATTTCCCTGGGGTAAATAGAGATAAAGTGTGTGGAAGTGCTATTAGACATACTGTATAAAAATATCCGGTTTCTTGAGATAAGGGAAACATAAAGACTTATGACGGCCATTTTGTTTTTACGCTTGACCGCTATCTCGTCTATGGTAAGCGATGGTGTGATCTACGAGGAAGCACGCTTGCCTAGAAGTAACCTATTCACTCGTGACTTAAAGATCTCTAGGTTGTAGCTATCAGGAAACACAGACGCCGGTATGGAATTCCACTTTGCTGTTTTACCTAGCCGTGTGTGAAAATAGTTGTGTGAGTGTGAGGAAATATTTAACAAATGTATTTCACAAGTGAGGACTGAATTGGTGGTCACTTATTTACTCCTGATTGCGATGAAAGAAAACCTAAGTGATATTTCAAGTTACACACAATTTTACTGTTTAAAAGTTATCTACATCGATTTCGTACATTTTACGTGATGCGCGCACAACTAAAAACTTCCACAGATTTATTATAGATAGGTACACTTATAAAACGTCAGAAGTTACTGTACCTACGGTTCCGATTGGTCGTTTCCTATAAAGAAGGACCGGAAAAAAACTCCATGGTCTTACCATGCAGTTTTTTGAGTTCTTTTTGGGATGTGTAACCAACCTGATGATTTTTTTGTGTATCCCAAAAAAATCACCCACTACAAAATCTTTCCATTTGGTCGTTTCACTCGTTTCCTATGGAGAAGAACCGGCAAGAAACTCCATGGTAACGTTACAGATAACAAGGAAACTCTACCTAGTAGATACCAATGAAAAATTCATCTACCCTCCTCGCCATTTTGTATAACAATCATAAGACAATAGCTGCACAACTCAAGCTAGCGGAACAAACCACTCCCTTATCCCCCAAACCATAAAGCGTTTACTCACCTCCGCTGCCCCGAAAAATAGGAGGATTTCGATTCCATCAAAATATTAGCCGGCAATTTCGAGAATACCCGAAAACATTAGCATTCTTATGGAGAAGGAACTCTTTCATCAGTCCCATCGCACGTAATAATCATTGCATTCGTTCGCTGCCGAGTAAATGGTTCGATTATGGGGTTGGGACTTAGTGGGGAAAGAGGAGCGGGGGCGGGGGCGGGTTGATCGTGTTGTTTGATCTATTCAGCTAATAGTAGTCAGCCCCCCTAGTCAAGATACAACCGTTTCGCTTGCGTCGAACGCTTCGAGTTGACCTTGCCGCCAATTATTTTGATCTGACCACGTGACTGAGCGTTGAGACGACGTTATTCCCGTACATTTGTAGTTTTCTACAAGCGATAACTATTACAGATTATCAACTTGGCTAGGGGTACTGAACTACTAATAGAAGAAGATCAAATTATTTGTTTGTCTATTCTATTTTCACCAATTGTAGACGATGGTAGACAATAGCCTGGGATAAGATCGTATTATACGATAAACAATATAATAGTCATGCTACCAACGTAATAAAAGTCAAAATCGGTTGAATGGACAGTAATAAAAGGTTTTCACAAATTTCTAATGTAATTTTGAACAGAGTATAGTTAAGAGGATCCTTCTCCACTCGCTTATCGTAAACATCGAAAATGGTTTAAAAGCTTGTTACTTCATTTAATGCAATCCAACGCGATGTTTGACGAAAAGGCAACGCAAAAAAAGAGAGAAAACGCCTGGAAATTCTGTTACTATTCGGTAATTCCGAGATTTACTCTTAAATTTCACAAAACTTGCTCCAGGAAATAGCTATTTTTTTTAAACCCTTAAAAGTTTTTGGAAAAAGTTGTCATCATTTAGAATCTTAATAAAATTTGCAAGGTCTCTAGAGGATTACTTTTTTGACTTTTTTAATTTTTAGGAAAATTATGAAGTGTCAAAGTTCATACAAAATAGGACATTTTCAGAGGTTTTTACTGGATTAGTTTTACACAAATTTTGAAATTGGTTTCTTTAGAAACCTAAATAATATCCACAAGATACTGTGTTTCCAAAATATCAAATGAAAAGTGTGCAATAACGTCATAATCAGTTATGAGCGGTTGCATGAAAAACAGTGAAAATGTGAGTCGTGATGCACCACCTTAAGTACCTAAACAGAGTATAGTTGGAAAGAAGTGGCTCAAAACCGGGAACATTGGAAGGAGTGGAGGGAGGCCTTTGCCCAGCATTGGGACAATATGCGCTAGATATAATAATAATAATATAGTTAAGTACTTAAACTAATGAAGTACCTATAGCGATAGATTAAAATGTCGCTTAAATTAACTAAACTACAATTCTTTACTAGCTTAGGTTTTTAATTCCAAGCTTTTGTATCATTTATTAACTACTAAGAACTAGTTACTTAGTGCAAGGAATAAGTACTGCAGCTTTTATTTTATTCACCTAGATTAAATTTAACATTCTAAAGCAAAGTAAAGGATGAATAATTGTATTGTTGGCTTATTTAAAAAGGATTAAAAGCATCGCATTTTTTTATGTTTTTAAATAAGTTAACAGACATTTGCAACTGAAGAATGGTTTCAGCTTACTGGATCGCTCTTATCTTCCTTCACATAACATCAAATCTTGCGTGCATACTCCAAAAAGGTAAGATACCAACCTACTGGATTTACTTATGCTCTGTTTGCCAAATATCGAGCCTTTTCAGCAAGAGCATCAAAGCTATGATAGTTCTATTTTGGCAGGTTTTTTTTTTATTTTGTAACTAGAAATATATCCTATGCTAATATATTAATAACATTTTAAATTAAGAAACAAAATACCACATCCTGTAAAAAGCACTTGAATTGTTGCTTACGATTTTCTTCTTGATAACGCTCGATATATCTAAGTTTCGTTCCATTATGTTTTAATTTCTTACTCCTCTACAGAATTGAGCACACTTCTTTCATAACCAAGACGATCCATCTATTAGGTATTTGAACAATCGTACTAAATAATTAAATTATATTAATCTATGGCTTTCAATTTCCTTCTCCTAGAGAGGAGGTCTGAGTCCCAGCAGTGGGAATATTAAAGGCCGACTATGCTATGATATATATATATATATATATATATATTATTTTTAATTTAAATGTATATGTATATATATTATGCCTTTCAATTGTTATTTTTATTGTTAGTGCTCGCGTTTGACCGCTAACCACGTTACATGCTTCAACGTAGTCATCAGTCGCACCACGTTGAAGCACGGATTCATCATGTCAAAAACGCTCCTCAAATTAATCGCTACCGCGTATCAACGTGTACCTCACTAGTCCCTACATATACATATCGCCGGCCTTTATAGTTCTTTTGTGCGATAGAAACCCTACGAGGGGTCCACGGTACATTATTATGTGTATTTTATTGATAGAAGGATTTCAATACCAATAGGTTCCTACCCTCTGTCATCTGTTCAGATTGGAGTTTTGTAAAATTTGTTCCTTTATGTTGATTTTTTTTTTCGATTTTTGTTAGATTTGATTGCTTCATCGGTCGTGTTTAGTTGTAGATATATAAAATGATAGTGACCTGTCCCAGTTTCACACAAAAGCAAATTATAGTCTCAAATCTATCAATAGAGAATATGCATGCAATTTCTCTTTAAGGTGGTGCATCACGACTCACATTTTCACTGTTTTTCATACAACCGCTCATAACTGATTATGACGTTATTACACACTTTTCATTAGATATTTTGGAAACACAGTATCTTGTGGATATTATCTAGGTTTCTAAAGAAACCAATTTCTAAATTTGTGTAAAACTAATCCAGTAAAAACCTCTGAAAATGTCCTATTTTGTATGATCTTTGACACTTCATAATTTGCCTAAAAATTAAAAAAGTCAAAAAAGTAATCCTTTAGAGACCTTGCAAATTTTATTAAGATTCTAAATGATGACAACTTTTTCCAAAAACTTTTAAGGGTTTAAAAAAAACAGCTATTTCCTGGAGCAAGTTTTGTGAAATTTTCGAGTAAATCTCGGAATTACCGAATACTAACAGAGTTTCCAGGCGTTATCTCTCTTTTTTTGCGTTGCCTTTTCGTCAAACATCGCGTTGGATTGCATTAAATGAAGTAACAAGCTTTTAAACCATTTTCGATGTTTACGATAAGCGAGTGGAGAAGGATCCTCTTAATCTTCTTCAACAAAGCAGTTATAAACAGAGATCGTAGGCAGTTTATTCATGTTATAGTCGGCGTTATAATGTTCCCAGTACTGGGACTCAGGCCTCCGCTCTAGGAGAGGGAATAGGCCGTAATCCACCACGCGGGCCCAGTGCGGGTTGATGTCACACGTCTTCGAATTTTTGGTTCTAGGACATGCCGGTTTCCTCACGATGTTTTCCTTCACCGTTTTGAAAGAAAGAAAGAAAGAGAAACATTTATTCGTACCTCATGCATACATTTAAATTAAAAAGCAGTAGAATTACGATACAATACAGAAAATACCATACAATTTACTAATTTAGTATGAAAACAAAAGATTTCGGAGCAGTGGTGATGAAATAAATTACACAAAGAGTTGCGCCTGGCTGGTTTTAACCCGCGACCTACAACTCGTAAGTCGGGCCTGTTACCACTCGGCCACCACTCCTCTCAGTTATTTATATGTACTTACATCGAAATGTTGACATTAATATGGATCTTCGTGAGATTTCTAATGAAAAATCCCGTGCGGCATTTCTCCGTTAGACAGCTGCTTTATTTTTTAAGTGACATAGAAAATATTTTATGTACGTGGGTGATGCCGCGGAAGTATTCTTTATTCAATGTTTTAAAACCTCCAATTCCTGCACTTTTTATCACCCCATCGGAGCATCTTCCCCCTGGACGCGAACTACAGTGGCCAATTTGGAAATCTCTAAACCGACTGCGAACCCAGGTTGGCCGCTGTAAAAGCAATCTGGCCAAATGGGGCTTCCTCGACCCATTTCTAGCACAGTGCCAGTGTGGAGCCTCTCCACAGGACATGCGCCACCTGCTATGCTGCCCATCCTGCATTACCACCTGCAGTTTTCAGGATCTATACGAGGCCAACAATAGAGCCGTACAGCTTGCTAAATATTGGTCAGAAAGTGTATAGTTTGAGAGTATCGACACGAAAAGAAGAAGAATGTTTCTCAATGTTTAGTATTGTAGGTAGAAGACACCTATACTATACGCTCAGTAATTCGAGCGTGAATATGTAACAAACAAACAAACAAACTCACACTCGTGTTGATAAATGGAGGTATACCTATTATACAGAACATATCTGCTTAACCCTTCACGGATGACTGGCGCGATATTTTGTGTTAGCTTTTCAAAGAAAAGTGAAAAGGTGTATTCATTTTATTTTCTAACAATAACCCTTCGCCTATCTAATGTTTTTGGGATACCTTTTTATACTAAATAAGTTTATGCCGAGCGATTTGGCAAACGTGACGAACCAATGTGTCGTTTACAAGGGTTGGTTTAACTCCTCATAAAATGGTAGTAGTAGTAGTGAGCTTATGTTATTGCCCTGTTTTTTGTGGCCTTTAGGAGGTATACAAAGGCTTTGTTTATTGTTAGGTATGTAACATGTGTTTTTTTTTGTCGGGTAAAAATCGTCCAGATGACATGACCCTTGAGCGGAGCGTTAGCCTTTTACGTTTTACTGATTAAAAAATCCACCCTGTTCCTTCGTCGCCTTTCATACCGGAGCCGAGCCTTCCTTTCGGAAGCAGACCCTTGGGCGACCCTATTGGGCCCCAACGGTGGCTGACGACCGGAACTTCTTGAGGCGCGCGGGAACCGAACGCGCTGTCGATGACTTGGGCTCGGTCCGGACGGTAAACGGATGGTCGGACAGCCAGCTACCCATTGCTCGCCGTCCGCAAGCCAAGCGGATGTACCATATGTTGGTCGCCAAATGCAGGCCAACTTTCGTCAATATAAGTTTATCCATGATAGAAGGATCGCTTGCGAACTTTTTTGGCTCACACTGACGCTGTTCTTTTTTAAGGTAGGATATCATTCAATGGCTTTTCCCGCTCTAGGGTGGAACGAGAGGGCGTGTCAGACTTTTACTGAGCAAAACCACACCTGTGTTCTTCAGTGTTGTAGAAATACATTAAATATGTTTTTTAGTACTCATACCACAGGCTCTGCTTAGCTTGGGACTAAAAGTCGTTGTGAAACCGTTAAAAAAAATGGATCGCATTAAGAGCTCGTGGGAGTGTATCTGGTCATTCGTTGTGGTATGCCTTCCAACACTGCGTCTTCCGGTACGCTGTTGCTACCCAAGAACCTCTCGGCTCGTCAACAATGTGCCCCAAGCCGAAACTTATGACGAATGTTAATTATATGTACGTAATGGCGTCTCGTTTGTCGTTGTCATTCCGTGCTCTGTAGTATTTTGGCACGTGTAAGAGAAATTATACCGAGGCAAAGGAGAAACATGACGCGATATTGACATTGTAGGTGGGGGTAGGTATGATAATAATGTGACAAACATACAATGAGTGATTGGCATAATACTGAGTGCTCTTGGTGATATTGTATCGAATTTTGTGAAAACTTTACCTGGTGGATCTGTTGCGAAGGTAAGAGAAATACTGACATTGTCAGTCATCCATCATCTGCCTAGCGGCTTTTTCAACTAAAGTGGTGTAACCGGGTGCAGCTGAACACCAATTCTTCACATGGAGCGAATAGTTAAGCAAGAGGGTGTGTCAGACTCTTAGCGACTAAAACGTCTCCTTTTCAGAAATTTTCCGTGGCCCTAGCGGGACGAATACTTATCTGTACTCCTAGTCAAGTTGCTAATGTGTAGTCATTAATGCTAGTAGAAAACTTCAAATGCGCGGGAATGACGTCGCTCAGTCACGTGATCAGAACAAAGGAATTGGGGGCGTGGCAAAATCAAAGCGTTCGACGCAAGCGAAACGGTTGTAATTTGGCTAGGGGGCTGAATTCCACAAGCTAGTTAGCTACTGTTAACTTGATAGATACCACTTTTTCTGGGCTTTCTGATATCTGTTGCGTCTACGGTGACGATAGTAAAAGATCTACAAAGGGCAGCCTCTTGGCCGAAGGAACACGTAGGTTTTTAGTCAGGAAAAGTGTTATACCCCCTCTCGCTCCTCTTGCAGGAGGAGTTAATTTATGAATTACCAGAAAAAAAATTTTAACGTCAAAATCTACATTAAGTAATTTTATAAAGCTGAAGAGTTTGTATGTTTGACCGCGTTAATCTTAGGAACTACTGGTTGCGGTTAGTTTTTTTTTTTAGTGTTAGATAGTCCATTAATTGAACATCTGGCGAAGACCAACAAGAGTGCAGCAGCAACCAAAGACTTAAGTGAAATCGCAGAATACATCTAGTATAGTACAAAACTTGTGTAGCCTCGTCTGAAGTAACCTATTTTATCTCTAATGATAACAAAAGGTTACTCCTTCAGTTCCTCCCACGTCTCTCTACCAAGCTTCAAAAAATCCTTGCAGGTACTGAAGAAATAAATTGCTTTTATAGTCTAGCTCTGGAATAATTACAAATCTACCTATTGTAGTGTCTATTTTCTTTTGTTACCGGGTTGACATTTCTATTTAAGTGGGTTTTGAGGAACGTTTATGCTGTTGGTAGATATTTATTTGACACTAATGACGCGCCCGAGCTTCGCAAGGGATCAGAGTGAAAATAACTTCCAGAGACCCTAATATGTGGGCGATAAGTAGGTAACGAACAATAAACTATTCCAGACCACGCAAGTGATTTATTGTGATATAGGCTTAGGTTTTCACTTCACAACGAGCCATGAGACTGTCTCTAGATTAAATGGTATTCACATGACTGCCGACAAAGAAACGTGGACCACAACCCTGATCATCATCATCTTCATCATAGTCGGCCTTTTTTTAAATGTTCCCACTGCTAGGACTCGGGTCTCCTCTCTGAGAGGGAATGGGTCGTAATCCACCACGATGACTCAGTGCGGGTTGGTGGATGTCATATGTCTTCATACCTTTGTACAAATACACAACCTATTTTCGTTTTTATTCCGTTTTTCCAACTGTTACGCTATCACTGACTCTCAATACGTTTCCCAAAGAATGCACTATTCCTGCTAACACAAAAAAGTTAGGTAGAATGCGGATAAAATGAACACTCGCTCGTTTGACGGGATTTCGAAGCAAGCGAACACAATCGAAAAACAAAGCTACAACAAAAAAAAAACAGGTTATTGACTAGGCACCTGTACTTCTTAGCCTGTTCAGAACCACTATGGTAGTCACTTGATAAATCTGTCATTAAGCACTGGAAAATACCCGACACAATGGAAGCTGTCTAGGGTTACGCCTATACCCAAGACAGCAGTAAAAACATCTGTTGAGGACTACAGGCCTATTGCCGTATTATCGACCCCTGCTAAAGTATTTGAACATATTTTGTATAAGGAAATTCAAAGTCGATATTTGTATGTGCAATGAGCAACATGGTTTTCGCAATAAAAAGTCAGTCGACACCAATTTGCTCACTCTAGTTGATTTTATTTCTACTCAAATGGACCGCGGACAGCAAGTGGATGTGCTGTATTTTGATTTCCGCAAGGCCTTTGATAGAATTAATAATGACATCTTGCTACGCAAGCTAAGTGCCATAGGATTTTCACCGAGTCTTCTTCTCTTCATTTCTGACTATCTTCGGGACCGCCAGCAATTTGTTCGTCTTGGCTCATATAACTCGCACGCTTATCATACACGATCAGGCGTAAGTCAGGGTTCCATTTTAGGTCCCCTGTTATTTTTGATTATGATTAACGATCTGCCACAAATAATAAAATATGCAAAATGTTTACTTTATGCTGACGACCTAAAGATTTTTAAGAATGTTAGCTCTGAGTCGGACTGTATAGATCTCCAGCATGATATAGATGCCCTGTGTGAATGGGCCACCACCAACAAGATGGAATTTAACATCTCTAAATGCCAAATAATGAGCTTTGGCCGCAAAAAGAGTCCTATACAGTACGACTACAGGATAAACAATGAACTTATAACCAGAGTCTCTACTGTAAAAGACCTCGGTGTCCAATTTGACACCAAACTAACTTTCCATACGCACATAATAAGCCTGGCTAAAGAATCATTTAGACGTTTAGGATTTATTTTACGCAACTGTCAAGATTTTAAAAACCAAGCAGTTATAAAACTTCTGTATAATGCCTTAGTTCGGTGCAAACTGGAAACCAGCGCTTGTGTATGGAACCCTCATGAGGTTACATATACACTCATGCTGGAGAAAGTTCAAAAAGCTTTTCTAAGGTACCTTTATAAACGATTATTTGGATATTACCCATTTATGTATCCTACTAAGTTCATCTTAGGATGCTTAAATTGCAACTCATTAAGGGTTAGGCGGGCTGTGGGCCAAATTACAACAGCTTACAAAATTATTAATGGTTACACTGAGGCGTCCGATTTGCATGCGGAGTTGTGTCAATTATTTGTTCCAATTAATTACAATCGCTCTAGAAAACATAAACTATTTAATGTCCCATTCTGTCGCACAGTAGCTAGATCCACCTCCCCTATACCGCGTATGCTAACGATGCTCAACGCGCTCGTGGAGACCAACCCTGGATTGGATTTGTTTGCTGATGCTTGGAAGACGATATTATTAGAAAGTTTGCGATTCTGTGAGAAGACAGAGTGAAAGGTTTTAAACATAATTTAGTGTTATTGGCTATTTTGCTGTACTAAATAATAATAATAAATAAAATAAATAAATAAATTAACAATAAAGTACATTGACCCTTTTTAATATCTCCGAGAAAAAAATCTATAAACCGTTTTTCATTACTATAAAAATGTAAAGGATTACGTTAAATGTCGATTCAAGACTGCTTTATGTCTTCATTTTCTTTGAAATTAAGAATGTCGATAAATAAGAGGGTCGGAGATTTTTCCGAGTGACGTTCAATGCCTGTTTTAATTATTCGGAAATAATTTCTTAATGGATATTGTGATGTAAAATTTGTGTAGTTTTGTATCTGAAGTGTGCGCAACTGGACAATATATCATCATCATTATATCAGCTGAAAGACGTCCACTCTTGAACATAGACCTCCCCCAAGCATCGCCACAACGACCGGTCCTGTGCGTCACGCATCCATCGGATTTCTGCGACCCTTACCAGGTCATTGGTCCGCCTTTTCGGTTCTGCGTGCAATGTGCCCTGCCCATTGCCACTTAAGTTTGGTGATTCTCCGAGCTATGTCGGTAACCTTGGTTCTCCTGTGGATATCTTCATTTCTGATGTGATCATACAAGGAAAGTATGTGACGCGATACATTTGCTGCCAAAGACTGCAAAAACATAAAAATGTATTATACCCGCATGTTAATGGCACTCAAAGTGGCTGAAAACTGAATAGATCAACTTGCCCCTCGCTAAATGTACAAAGAATGCGTAGAACAAAACAAAAAAAAGAATAAGTGGGTCAATAACCGTTATGGCAAATTTATTTCGCTCCTACCATAGATAACAACACACCCTGGCAATATGTCGGGGATGCGGAGATAAAGTCTTAAATTGCTCAACTAAGAAATAAGGCGCCTTCTTCGCCCAACCTCATTAGTAACGCTTCAAGCTTTCCTGTAAGAAAACACGGTTTAACTGAGACTAATGCTTAGTATACCTACGCGTTTCATGTAATAGTCACATGTAGGTGTATGCCTTAATTAGGGAATAACGTTTACTTTGACTGAATAATGAAGTTAGTACAATCCCACTGATTTTAAACTGTCAAAATATTAGAGTCGATTCTAGATTTTATTTTACTCTAGCTTCTGCCTGCGGCTTCGGCCGCGTACGTAAAAGATAGCCTATGCCACTCAGGAATAAAGCAGCTTTCCGTCAGTGAAAAAAATTTTGCAATCGGACCAGTACTTTCAGAGATTACCGCCTACAAACAAAAAAACCTTTACCTCTTTATATTTCTAGATTTTGCTCGCGGCTTCGCCCGCGTACATAAAATATAGCTATACACTCAGTCGGTGACAAAATTTCAGCAATCGGACCGGTACTTTCAGAGATTACCTCTTCAAACAAAAAAACAAACTTTACCTCTTTATTATATTAGTGTAGATTACCTCTTTATTATATTTATAGTGTAGATTAGCGGATTTAGTAGAAATAAAAGAGGTCTTGATTACAGCGCCACCTCTGGAACCTGGTGAACCGGTGGTTTAATTGGATTCTTAAACCATCCGAAGACTCATTCGAATATATATAATAAGCTCAGAATCTTAAGAAAAATTCCAGAGGCACATACAATTTGTTTTTGTGTGGAAATGATCTTATAATTTCTCTCGCTCTGGGTGAAGTGAGAGGAATTGTCAGGCTTTTGCTGCCAAATCCGTCCAAAGTTCTTTCAGTAACCTTTTGCGTTCTAAGGCCGAAGAACTATTATATCTACTTATCTATTTCTTTAGCCATATATTATTATTGCATACCTGTTAAATGAGTTTGAATTAATCTTTCGCAGTAACCTAACCTTGAAAGTTGTTCAAAAAGTTGCAAATTTTAATTTTAGCGGTCGCAAAACTCTTGAATTAAAAAATCCTTTTACCTAAACACATGAAGAACTCCCATCACTCATCTACCCTCCGTTAATGACCATGTTCTATCAAAACATGATACCTTATTCACCCTAAAAACACCTCTATTTCCGGGTTAAAATACATCCTACGTAACACGACATAGCTCCCTCAACCCCCCACTGCATTATGCGAACTTGTAACTTCAAACTCAAGCATTCCATATATCTCCCAAGTTCTTCCCATACGTGCCATTAAGAGGACTTGCTTTTTGCGGGTTAACTGAAAAGGCTATTAGGTTAATAGGAAAGTGATTGGTTTAGTGAGGCTGTTTGTTGTTGATTGGGAAAAGTAGGGCGTTTGGAAAAGCTGATAGTGCGACAGTAGATAGATAAATATTTATATTTGCGTGAAGGTTTAGGCTGTGGGTTTGAACGGTTCAAATGAGTTCCTGCGGCCTTGAAACGAAAAAGTCAATTGAAGGAACATTGACATTCCCTCTTGTTCCAGAGGTAGTTTTCAGAGCGGAGAATTTGTTTACCCACCGAAGAAAATAAAGGCTAAAAATAAAAATTGTGATGTCATCGTATCAATACAAACCATAATCCTCTGGCCTCACCTAGTTTGAATTAAAGTTTTTTTTTTTAATTATTGATAAGATCGTGTTTGACTCCCATCTCACTTGATGGTAAGCGATGATATGGCCGACGATGGAGCACGCTTGCCTAGAAGGAACTTATTCACTCTTGACAATGTTATTCATAACTTATTTGCTATTTAAAAGGAAAACACTAAACACAAGTTTAGTTTTTGCCTTTTACCTAATGTTAGTTTTAATCTTAGTTTCGTAATTTTGTATGGTAATGATCATACAAAGTTACGAAAATCTGTGGGCAAACCGGCAACGATAGCCTGGCGCGACTGGCAAAGAAACAGAGCCGCTCTAGGTACACTAAGCTACACGTCAGTGGCCTAACTCCTGAAAAAAAGCCTCCTTTAAACACACAAACTTCAACACGGGCAAAGCCCTCGTGCCCTCGATTAAACCGTAAACCTTCTACATACAAAAACATCATTACCGCTTTTTAGGGCCACGCTGGCCGAAGTTGGGCGACGATTATCCCCACATGTGCGATTAAGAAACAAACCGTTTTTAGCTGATAATTAAAAAGTGATTAAGTAAACAGGGCCGCATTGATCTGGCGGTGTGAAACTAATAGTCTGTTAGATGGGCTTTTTGTGTAATTGACTTCTGTGGTGTGTAGTGATGTGCCTACCTGAAAGTCATGGTGGTTATCGATGTTTTTGTGTAGGCTTTTATTATTGACTAGCTTTTCCCAGTATATTCGCCCGTGTACATAAAATATAGCCTGTCACTCAAGAATAAAGCATCTTTCTAGCGAAGAATATCGCTATCAAACCAGTACTTCAGAGATTACCTTCTCCAAAAATTGAAAACCTTTACCTACTACTTTATTAGTGTAGATAGGAGCACGCTTGACCATTGTCTCACCGGATGGGAAGCGATGATGGAGTACGCTCACCTAGAAGTAGCCTACACCTAGGTTGTAGCTATCAGGCAACAGACACCGGCAGGAAATTCCACTCCCCTTAGCTGGACGCATAATGAATGCATTTTATCATAGTGTTTCCATAGACAAGATTACGCTTTGCACTGACCCCAAATGAGACAGAACAAAGGCAGGAAGAAAAAGTTTGTATAAGGCATCATTTACCAGACTAAACTCCTTATATACTACTATAATATATATATAATACTTCAAGAATTAACATTATATTAGCTCTTCCTGCTATTTTTTTTTTATTAAAAATTTTTAAGCTATATAATGAAAAATCATTTACGTTATTGCCTTCGTTTGAAGACTCGTGCTTATCCTGGTATTTCCAGTAATTAGTAGAGCTAAGAAACAGTTTAACCTATCTTAAGTCCTTATTTAACAAGGCCGACCCACTTACATATGAATCAAACGATATTCGCCTATCTTTTAGGCCTGTCATAATTTATAAACAGCTTCTTGTTTATAAATTCACAACATGGGTTACAACTAAGTCAGTACTACTTAGTCATGAACACTAAATTATTTGTAACTTTCTGCCTAACTTGGGTAGCTAAGCTTGACTTAGCAACTTTGCTGGACTGGCTATTATACGCTACAGTAAATTTTCTAAGGAAAAGGATTAAAATGAAAAAGGCAAAGTGCGAGTCGGACTCGTGCAAGAAGGGTTCCGTACCGTCCTTAGGAATATTCGCCAAAAAAACCCCGTTCGTTGTTTAAATGTTTATTTTATTTTGTTTTTAGTATTTGTTGTTATAGCGGCAACAGCACCCCTAGCCAAGTTGCTAATCTGCAATAGTTAATGCTAGTAGAAAGCTTCAAAATGTATCTCAATGCTCAGTCACGTGGTTAGAACAAAAGAATTGGCGGCAAGGTCAACTCGAAGCGTTCGACGCAAGCGAAACGGTTGTAACTTGGCTATGGGGGCAGGAATACATAATTTGTGAAAATTTCAACTGTCTAGCTATCGCGGTTCTTGAGATACAGCCTGATGACAGATAGACGAACAGACAGCGAAGTCTTAGGAATAGGGCCCCGTTTTTTCCGTTTGGGTACGAAACCCTAAACAGGAATAATAGGCTTTATTATAAACTGGGGTCTCTATTAAAAATTTAAAAGCACGCTTCTGTGACAATATTTTTTTTTCTTTCTGGCTAATTAATGCTAAGCGAGTTGTTCTGTTTATGCAGTCTTTTTGTATCTCATTTATATAAATGGAATATGGAGTTCCTGTAGTTCATGCTGCAAAGTTATGCCAATATTATTTTTTCAAAGATACTCATTAGACTCGTATCATATTCTGTGAAAATTATGATGTAATCGTTTGCTGCATACAAATTATAAGCGCAAAAAAATCATCATCATCTTTTCAGCCGATGGACGTCCACTGGTTGACATAGGCCTCTCCCAAGCATCGCCACAATGAACGATCCTGTGCGTCCCGCATCCATCGGATTCCCGCAACCTTCACCAGGTCATCGGCTCACCTTGTGGGAGGCCTCCCACAAGGCGGGCCAATGACCTGACGAAAGAAGGCCGGCTGGAAGACTTTCCAACGCTGTTTCTTCCGGTACGCGGTCGCCACTCCAGAACCTTTTGGCCCCAACGGCCACCTGTTCTGCGAGCAATGTGCCATTTAAGTTTCACAAAAAAAAAACATCGATATAAAATCCAACCCTTCAATTCACATCCCTACTCCGCTTTGGTTGAACACAAAGGTATGCGCTCAATACGGATTGAAGGGTAATCCTTACACCCACGTCCCCATTACAAAGAGTTCCTGTAATAAAGGTCAATACGGATTTTTAGCTTTGCCTCTCTTCAGGTAAACTTTTGAAGTGTGATACAATGGGTAGAGGTAAATAAGGTTTGACTTTGATCTTTGGTTTGGGAAATGTAATGGTCAAAGAAATTAAATAGTAATAAATTGTGGACTATTGGATGTGCAGACGGCGTTGTTGGATTCGTGGGTGGAACTTCAAGTGAAAAGGTTGTAAAATAAAATCGTTTATTTAACACAATTAACATATAGGTACAGTGGTTAAAGAGTCATATTTAGCATGATGTTACACAGTACATATGATTATAACCACCAAACTAGGCCGAGGGCCTGTTTTATAATGGTCCATCGTTCAGCCATGAAGTTCAGGGGAGTACTTAGACTGATAATGATGATGAGGGGTGGTTAATCCCATGGGCTTCTTTTAAGCTGGAAAATAGTGCAATGACATCCCCCGACTTTTACTGACTAAATATCCACTCCTGTTTGTTGCCTTTCGTACCAGGGCTGAGTGTTCCTTTCAGAACCAGATCCTTGGCTCCAGTAGGCTTCGACTCTACTGGGCCCTTACGGTTTGCTGACATCTCCTTGAGGCGCGCGTGGGACATTACGCGCCGTCCACGACTTGCCGGTCCGGAACCATCGCTACCTACCCTTTTTTTTTCGGTGTGAAAAATCATGCCAACCCAGCGGGGGTTGCATGAAGCTTGGGTGAAGCGGGAGATAGTGTCAGGCTCTTACTGACTAAAAACCCACCCCGTTCCTTCTAACCTCTTCATTCCGGGGCTCGAGGTTTCTTTTGGATAACCCTGGCCCCAGTAGGCTTCGACCCAGCTGGGCCTCCTGTTGCTGACAACTCCTTGAGGCGCGCGGGAGCAGTGTGCGCCGTCGACGTCTTGGGCTCGGTCCGGACAGTTACCGGACGATCGGACAGCGAGCTACCCATGGCTCGCTGTCCACGAGCCCGCATCTACGGTGGCTGTTAATCGGGACTGGAACCCCGGCGGCGGCGGCGAGGGCGCCGTTGCCTGAAGCGGTCGGCCTCCTCCTTTGCTAGCATTACTGCTTCGCAGAAGGAGGCGACCGCCTGCCACTCCTCCTCGCTCCGGACCATGGCCTCAACCAAAGCCCGGCGCGAGAGGTCTCCGCCGCTGATCGCTCACCTCGACTGTGTGCTCCACCTTGTTCTCCGGGCGTATCCCTGCCTACCCTCCGCTCTGCCGCCATGAGCATAAGCACTCCAATACCCAGTACTTTATCTGAATGGCATCGCCTCATAATACTTACGACACAAATTGAAAGTTTATGCCCGCCTCCCTCGTCATTTAAATGTCCAGTCGTTAAAATACAATTTTCTTTTTATTTATATTGCTTTAGTGGGTCGCTGTTTGTTTGGATGGAGAGTATCTTTTTCTAGATGATAATATTGGTTTGAAGATACTTGTAGAATACTCTACAGGCTTATATTATGTAAAATTCTATCAACCTTGCGGGACTCTATAGATAGATAGATAAATTCTTTATTGTACTCCAAAAATAAATAAAAAAAACTAACATCATAAACAACAACATTTGCCAAAAACAAACCTTCAAGATTTCGTTGTACTATCTAACACATTTCAACTCTGTATCTTGTTATATCACCTACGTCTGTATGATGTGACGCAAGCGCATCAAGCACCCCCGCCGCTCGAACCCCACTCTTTTCCGATATCGTACTAGCGCTGGTTTCGCATAAACTTTGTAATATGTAGAACGTTAAATGTTTTTATTTTTGTATGAAAATCTGATGAACTTTACTAATTAGGTGGAGCTGCACTGCGTGTCGCGAGTTCGATCCTGTCTGTAACTTATGAGCAGTGGTAGCGGCCCAGACTTACGAGTTGTAGACCGTGAGTTCAAACCCAACCAACGGCCCATTCCCTCTCTTAGAGAGGAGGCCTGAGTCCCAGCAGTGGGAACATTGAAAGGCTGATTATACTTATGGTATAAGACATGCGCTACTGAAACTTCACGTGATTTACTTCTTTACATTTTGTCATTTCGACACTTGCTTCATTTAATAGAAAATCCTGTCTCTAGAGTTATGAACAATTTATATTGAAAATGTATTTCAGGCTTTAGTTTATAAATGGCGCGGACGTGAGAGTTCGGAGGAGGAAGTTTAAAGCTCTGTACACTTGAGGCACATTATCTGGTCTGCAGAAGGTTTCCGCACCAGTTCCGAATTTAGATCTGCTAACCAGTTTCTGTTGTGGATTTGAGGTAAACCTGCCTTAATTCATTAAACCCATTGTCTTTCTATTGTGTCTCTAATTACCCCGATAGAAAGGTTAATGATGATCAGGTTTGAGAATTTGATCGATGATTGTCTCTGGATGGAATGAGAGTGACAGACTTTTACTGACTTAAACTCACTTTAATTTTATCTGTTATCCTTTAGGTTACAATGCTGTGGTGATTCATTCGTAGAACCTCACAGACCTGGCAAGCATCAGCCCTAACGAGTCTCGTTGATTATGGCGACAATAAGTAGATGACACGTTGTGTTTTACACCTTAAAAAGATTTAACCCTTCAGATACCGTCAATTAGAGACACAATAGTAAGACAATAGATGCGCGGCCACCGGTGGTCGCTTGGGGATTCATGAATTAAGGTGTAAAACACAACGTGTCATCTACTTATTGTCGTTGCTTGGTCGACATCGCAATAAAAAAATGTTGAGACTTGTAAATATTTGATAATCATTACAATCAAGAGTGTCCACCCCACTCCCCTATCGTCAACATCGAACATGGTTTAAAAGTTTGTTAATTCGTCTAACACAATTCAACGCGATGCGTGGCGAAGAGGCAACGCCTGAAAACTCCGTGATTTACTCGAATTTTTTTCCACGGGGAATTTGTGAAAAGGAAACCCGTAGTCCTGGAACGCAAAGGGCAACTTAAACCAAGTGTGACTTTAGTCAGTAATATTCTGACCGCTCCACCAAGAGTGGGAGAAGATTGGGTAGTTTCCTACCTTAATAAAAAGCTCCAAACGGTTAGACTGAAGCCGACGCTAATATATAATAGATAAAGGGTAGGCAACTAGGCAGTGTAGGTAAGTAGCGATTTATTGATTCACATGGTTTTTCCCTAAAATCCTCAGCGATATTTCAGCACGATGTGCATGTTCATCAAAGTTTTACGATTAACTTTTCGGTTGAACCCGTCACATTCATACCAAATGACGAGGTTTCGAGTAGGTATTTGATTGGCACTAATTGGAGCTACGCGTAACGCGGATCCATTAAAACTGGCAGGAAACATATCGTGAGGCAGATATAAAACAATCCGATGTATGTAACCGGTAACGGATCATATGTCGCATTGCAAAATGCTATAGTACATTAATCAATTTAATACAGCATGTATATATGAATAAGAGAGGAAATGCTTGTCCTAGATTTCGTTTTCATATATAATAGAATTAAAAAAAAACTTTTAGCGACAGAAACTGCACAACCGTGCAACGGTTATAAACACAAAGTAAAAAGAACAAAAGTACAGAATAATAATAATAATATTCCACAACTATCACACAACGCCGTCTAGTCCCAAGCTGAGCAGAGCTTGTGTTATGGGTACTAGACAACTGATAAACAAACTTAAATATTTCCAAATACATTCATATTATAGATAAATTACACCCAGACACAGAACAAATGATCATGCCCATCACACAAACATTTGTCCTGGGTGGGAATCGAGCCCACGACCTCTGGCATAGCAGTCAGGGCCACTAACCACTAGACCAACAGGCCAGTCTACTGAATACTACAGAATGCGCCGAGAGTGTCGGTACCCAAAGAGTTAAGGTAGAACTACACTGTGCACACGTGTGCCACGTACGTCGATCTTGGCGCTTTGGTCTCCGTTTCACATGGAAACTAGACTTGTAGAGCTACACTAGATCCACGCCACGCGACGTCGTTCTACGTACAAATCAGGCGTGGTCCACGTGTGCATCGTTCTAATGTAGTTCTAGCTTTACCACCTCAGCATTTGCTGGGTGTTAGAAACTCAGTACTGGTTCACAGTTAGCACCACGCGCCACGTAGTGACAAATGACATAATTTGATTGCTAGCTAACTAAGTCGACAGGCCCACTAAGCGAAACTAAAATTCTTCAAAAGAATTCTTTTTAACGGATCTGTACTTTAAGAAATCTCTCTAGACAAACATATATATAAATGAACATACTTGTATTGCATTCTTCTTCTTAGCGTATCGATGGCAAAATCAGTCAAATTCCTTGCCCAGCCCAGAAATCGGCCACGGCAATGCCGTCCGCTGATGCTGTCATTAGGTCCTTACGAAAGCAGGTAACCGGGCACGTGGTGCAGGACGGAAGGTGAGACATCGTCTGCGGTGTGACGCCGCACAAACACTGAAGATCGGAACCATCCGAGAACCCCCACCTGTGGAGATTGTCTTTGTATTGTATTAGTTATGATGAATAACTTTTTATTGATAATCTCGAATTATACATTGTCAACAACATGTGATTCGTGAATGTCATAAAATCTATCGTCAATTTGTCATTCATAAAAATAATGATGAATGTATCATTCATGTTTCCAAGTGCGCTAAACAAACACACACTGACATATTAACACCAAATGCGTCATTTATACCTATAGGTACCTACTCATTCAATCATTCGCTTGAAACACTGATTCATCTACCTACTAGCGCATCGAAATGAATGCCACACAGTCAATTACACTAGTCTATACTAATGTTATAAAGAGGTAAAGTTTGTTATCTTTTGTCTGTAGAATGTAACAAACAAAAAAATCGGATCAGTACTTGCACACAAGGACACTTGAGGGATCAAGTGTCCCCACATCGAACGGTCCTGTGTGGCCTATGTCCAGTAGTGGTCTTTCGGGTGAAATGATGATGATAATACCCGACATTATAAATCTGTCTAAATTGTGACAAACATATACAGTCTCTAGAGTTAACATACTTTTACAGACTGAATTGACGTGTTTTGAGTTAGTGATGACACTCTCGCAGTTAGTTTGAACAGAGTTCAGTTCAACTGCTTTTTAGTTATTCTTTCTGCAGTTTAAATTTTATAAAAGTATTGAAATTACGAAATTTTCATTTGAGTCAAAGATTTAATATCAAGTATTTTATTCCGGAAAACCGGTTTCCCTAGAACGTTAATTGGTCCAATGTCGAAAACCTATAAAATCCCTCGGGGCAATAAATAAAATTAAATATGAAAACACGCAGCACAAAAAAAATATATTTCCTGTACAGTTATGATTGTACCTACTAAAGTAGACTAAATATTTATGTAAAAAGGAAAAAAAAAGACTAATAAGTTCACGACCTTACCTTATATTTACCAAAAAAAAATCTAAACCATTTTACTCACAAACGAATACCAAAAAAAAATTAACCTTTTAAAAAGCAAAAGGCCAGATCTTATATTCTTTTTCAAAAAAGAAACAAAGGTAATTCAAAAAGATTATGCCATCAAGGGATGCATACCGGGTTCAACCCTAAGTTGTCACCCCGTAGCGGTACTTATTCGCCTCCTGGCTTTGCATAATTTAACTTACTGAGATATGCTTGAGGACGTGTCGACTTGCGACTTTGCGACCAAAAGATTCTTCATTTGCGATTACTTGGAAAGTTATGCTCCAGTACCGTCAAACGGGGTAAATAGCAACGCTGGGGTGAAAAAAAGGTGAAAAAACCTAACCAAAGTTTTGTTCCAAACTTTGGTTAGGTTTTTCACTTTGGTACATATTTATATTATTGATTTCTATCAAAGCATCCATTTTTATTACAAGTTAACCCTTCAGATACCGTCAATTAGAGACACAATAGTAAGACAATAGATGCGCGGCCACCGGTGGTCGCTTGGGGATTCATGAATTAAGAAAAAACCGAAATACTTAATTGCTGGGAAAAATTGTTAATAATCGCGAAAATTCTATTTAAACTTTTGTCTTGATTAACCTCTGCCTCTGCCGATTAACTTCTATTAGCCCCGTTTGACTGTACTTGGAAGGTCCGTACCTTATTGGCAAAAACATATCCTTTATAAGATCACTTTAAGAGTTACACACAGCTCACTCTGTATAGTCTGCATGGAGGAGGACGAGACAGCAGCTCATTTGGTCCTAAGTTGCCCTGTGGTCGCTAGATACAGGGCAAAGTACTTCGAAAACCCAGGTACCCTCCGTAAGTAACACCAAGGCGCTACTGGTCTTCCTTGAGGAGTTGGGTTGGATTGAATGCAAAATATGCGCTTTAGTCGTGAAGTTGCGGATACCAACTCGAAATCTACACTAATATTATAAAGAAATAAAGTTGTTTTTTTTTTGTTTGGAGGAGGAGGTAATCTCTAGAAGTACCCAATTGCTAAAATTTTTTCATCTATAGAAAGCTGCTTTATTCCTGAGTAATAGAAGCTATATTACCTGTATGCGGGTGAAGTTGCGGGCAGTACAATATCACTCAAATCACTATCAAAGATTACTTTTGTTGTCCGTCGGTCAATACCCTTCTTTTTCAAGATCTGAGACGCCACCCCTTAAATCAGTGAAAAAATCAAACATCTAAGTGAACGTAATCTGAAGATAAGGAAGGCCGTTGCTCCGTTTATGGCGCATATTTAGACGCTCGCAAACGAATCAATCCAGGGGTTGGAATCAATCAAATCAATGATTCAACTGAAGTCAATTCTATCAACTGTATCAGACGACTTAAAGTGACTTGTATCGAACTTTTTAGTCTATTCTGACATGAATTCCCGGTCCGCCCTAGAGCGGAAGATGTCGTTGGATGATTTCCCATCTAAAAAAAAGTAATTTTAACTCATTTTCATACACTCATTTCAAGATAAGTCATTTTAAATGCGTGTCTTAGTTTAACAAGTGGGACACTACCGATTGGGGCACGTACGTCTGGTTTACCCTATTGCTAGCAAATCCATACTAATACTATAAATGGGAAAGTGTGTGTGTCTGTTTGTCCGTCTTTCACGGCAAAACGGAGTGACGAATCGACGTGAATTTTGAAGTGGAGATAGTTGAAGAGATGGAGAGTGACATAGGCTACTTTTTGTCTCTTTATAATCCCCCACTTCCCAGGGGAACCGTGTTACCCCGAATTTAATTCGAGCGAAGTCGCGGGCAAAAGTTAGTAGTTCTTTATACGTTTAAGTAGGTCTTAATAGACTATAATATAACTTTGATTTGTACAAGTATCAAAACTAATTTCGTCAAGTCAGCAGTTTCTACTTCAAGCTTTATATGATATCTCTATTTTCCATAACAATAGCTTTTCAATACTATTTCATTTGATGTAGGTATTTATTTGTCCTTTTTCGACTAACAAGCAGACAAAGACCATTGTTATTCAAAACGTTACATTTGTTGATTCATTATATACCAATACCGAACGTGAAATAAGTAAATACCTAACTGTTATTTGATAACTATGTCGGGACTTTTTTGTTCTGAAAGTCATTGGTAAATACGCTGTTATTTACTGTGCGTTCCAAATGAGAATAGGATCGATATTTTGTTGTGACGTCACGATTTACTGTCAAATCTAAGAAATTTGGTCAAAATTTAGGAACTTGGAGATGAGTAAAATTGAGGAACTGAATTCTGATTAAACTTTTTTCGTTCAGTTCGTAAATAAATTAAATTTGTCGTAAAATAGTTAAAGTTTCAAAATTTCTTTTCTCGATTTGACAGTAAATCGTGACGTCACAACATGCAATCGATCCTATTCTCATTTGGAACGCATTATACTTCGCCCTAGCTTCGTTCGGGTGCTGTTTTTTTTTTATTACAAGCTTTTATTTAGTTTCACCTGTCCCGATTTTGGTTTGTCATCAAAACTTGCAAGAGTGAGGGCTTGTATGATTCGTCTTGACGAGTTAGGTATACCGAGCTATAAAAGCTTGCTATGAAAAAAATATTTTCATTAAAACCTTGTTTTTAACAAGTAATCTGTGTTACTAAGTATATGTAGCTTCTTAATATTGACAGAATTTTTAAAATCGGACGAGTGGTTTTTGTGTTAAATCGTAACATACAAAAAAGACAAACGTAAATCTTTCCTCTTTAAAATATTTGTTTGATTTAATGTACTCTCTAGTCAGTATTTGTGAATTAGATGCTGTTTTATTTATAAGGTATATATAGATATATATGGAGGGAGCTTATCTACACTGAAATTATAAAGAGGTAATTTTTTTTTTTTTTTCAAACATTCGGAGACATGTGACATTCACCAAACCGTACTGGGCTCGCGTGGTGGATTACGGCTCATTCCCTCTCCTACAGAGGAGGCCTGAGTCCCAGCAGTGGGAACATTAAAAAGGCTGATTATGTTTTATAAGCTTTTATTAACCATTATTTCGTTAAACGAATACCACAGGATCAGTTTTTCCTGTTCTTTAATGGGTCAGTCTACTTAATGGTTTGGGCATTAAATAGATAGGTACAGAAGACGATCTCATGTATGTACTTCACTTTGTATACCTACGCTCGGTGAACGCACACTAATGAGCGTTTGAGCCTGAACTGTTGAACTCGCGGGCCGAGGCGCTCCGAAATATCGTGTCCGTGAGCGGTGTCTATGTGTGCGTTGCTCGAGCGCTTTGTATGTAGATTGACTTCTATACCTATATATTTTGTGATTACACATACAAAAAGGAAATTAAACACACAATACGACGAGTGGAGGTTTTTTATTTTGTAAAGTGATTAAGTATGTCTTACCAATAGTCATGTTACTCATAATGACGTCGTAATATTTTAAACCACAGTTAATATTGTGGTCATAAACATGTTGACCGCATTACTGCTTGTTATGAAACTGTGATTATAATTATGGACCTTGAAACTTGTAGGCTTGTTATTGCGGCTAAACAGACTGTAATTAGGCGGCTACTTAGCGTGAAGGAAAGTTATTGAAAACCCCCATTGTTTAGTCGATACAATTTTCCTGCTGCGGTCTTCCCGTTCGATTATAATTTAGGTGTCTTCAAAGATATAGTGAGTAGGCTAGTAAACTAGTGCGGCTCACCATCAACGATTGCATCACTACTTACCATCAGCACTGGTTTATATCAATTAAAAAGAAATTAATTTATGAACAAACTGTAGGTATTTAGATTGACGGGGCGAGTTAGGGCCGTTGCATGCTAGGACCTACCAGGTACCAGGATATTTTATATTCTAGATTAACACATAGGCTATAATTTTTAATGGAGGCAATTACTAATCCCACGCGAGCGAAAGGTTAGTAGAAAAATATTTAAAAAAATCGTTGATAAAAAAGTCGCAACATCTTGCGACAGAGAAATCGCCCGTCTAACCACCCAATTAATTCATCAGCCTCTGTTCTGAACTGCAACTAGTAAGTCACACTCTAAGGAATTCCTACTTTACCTGGTTTCAACCCTCAAATACTCGCACAATTGAGGGTTGAATATGCTTACTAACAACCCTCACCCCTTAATTCTGATTAATATTTATTGTGCTGTCAAAGGTAATGACAGAATTGCACAAGGTAATTTTCGGAGAACAGCTGTATAAGACGGATAGACAAAGAGGAAATGCAAATGGAAATTTTTATGGTTACGTGACTTGGAGAGAAATTGAAATTTATGATTTGTTTATTTTTCTCTTACGACTTGATATACCTACTGAAAGTAAGGCAATATTTATATTTTGACAAAAACAACTGGTCTGACTATAAAAAAAAAATCACCAGTAGAGTGCTCAGGAGGGGCCCAGATGGGTCGAAGCCTACTGGGGCCAGGGTTATCCGAAAGGAACTCGAGCCCCGCTATGAAGGCTAGAAGAAACGGGGTCGGGTTTTTAGTCAGTAAGAGTCTGACACTATCTCCCGCTCCACCCAAGAGCAGGGGTTGTCATAAGATGATTTTTCACATCAAATAAAAAAAAAACCAGTAGAGTGCTGCTGAACGCGACTATTCTGTAGTATTGAACCACGCAATTTAATAAAAATGTGTCTCACCTTTCTTGTCTTTTTAAGCTTTAAAAACTGACCATCATTATATTATCAAAGTCAGAAGGGACAAACTTTACACGTACATGAATCCAAGTTTTTAATGAAAATATTTTTTCCATACAGGCTTTTATAGCTTATATAGCTTTTATAGCTTTTATACCTATATAATTAATACTCGTCAAGACGAATCATACGAGCCCAAACTCGATGGGGTTGTGTCGTTTAACTACCAAGTTCCTATAGCCACCTTCCGGTTCCATCATCAGATCAGCTCCTTGTGATAGTAATTTTGCATTGTCATCTGATTTACATATGCATGCAAAATTTCAGCTCAATCGGTAACCGGGAAGTGAATCAAATTTAATTTACAAGATTTGATTACAGACAAACATCGGGAATTCGGGACAGGTGAAACTAAATAAAAGCTTGTAATAGATTCTGCCACAAATGTACATATTCATTACGTCTTAACTGCCATCTTTAGAATCAAAATTCATATCGGCAAGATTGATTAAAATCGACCTCGAAATCCCTTTAGTCTATTGCGATAAATTCATCACAGAATATGGCCTCCATTGCTTTCTTATCGTCCAAAAGGAAGCTGTGAAACCTATTGAAAGAATTACCGAGGCCAGAAACACAAAGGGCAACAGAAGAACACAGGTATGTCTTAGTAAAAATCTGACACGCCCTCTCGTTCCAGCCTAGAGGAGACGTCCCATGGATTCCCATCCTAAAAAAAAATTCGCTGAAAAGAATTTTTACTTTCATATCAGAATTCATAACATCCTGAATCCCATATCCCACGTCATTAATCACACAAATAGCTCACATTCAGGTATTCGTCCTTCCAAGCTTGACTCCGTAACCGCCTATGGGTTGCGGAAACCACTTATCAAGTTCCCTCGTGCAACCCACCGTCCTCTCCCATAAACTATATCTGATAGTGCTATAAATTCTTGGGAAAATACTCGTACAGCTCGGCATTTTACCGTATCAGTTTCGTGTCAAAAGCCGTTCAGTTTTTGGCCTGGTGTCAGTTGAGCCGATGAATATTTTTAGGAGAAAAATGGCGGACATAAATAACGGTTATAAATAGGATGCTTAAGTTGTGTTTTGGGAATAGACTACCGTCTATGCCTGAGGTTATTGCCGCTGAAAGTAAGGACTAAGTAATTATAGTGAGCAACGTTCTTCTTCATTAATTTTTGTCAACGGAGTTAATAATAATAATAATAATAATATTCCACAACTATCACACAACGCCGTCTAGTCCCAAGCTAAGCAGAGCTTGTGTTATGGGTACTAGACAACTGGTAAACATACTTATATATTTCTAAATACATACATAATATAGATAAATTACACCCAGACACAGAACAAATGATTATGCTCATCACACAAACATTAGTCCTGGGTGGGAATCGAACCCACGACCTCCGGCATAGCAGTCAGGGTCACTAACCACTAGACCAACAGGCCAGTCCAGTTGCCTGCGTTTAAACCGTAATTTAACCCAGGGGTAGTACTGAGATAAAAATATCCTATCTTTTATCTCAGATTTTTTATTTCCTATTACAGGTTCTGTTGTAGGAAGATCGGAAAGAAAAATAATCAGTAAGGTAGTCGTTACTTTACAATATTGTTAAATCTATTTTTTTTTTTAAAGTAAGCGTTTTGGGAACACATTTATTGTGCAGCCAAGGAGTGGTATTCCCTGCCGGAGTCTGTTTCCTGATAGCTACAACTTAGGGGTCTTTAAGTCGAGAGTGAATAGGTTACTTCTAGGCAAGCGTGCTCCATCAGGTGAGATGGTGGTTTGACCACCAGCAAGCCCATCAATAAAAAGTAATCATTAAGTAAAGCAATACCGTAGAGGCCCAGCAGGGCCGAAGCCT
Organism: Mythimna lalbum; assembly: GCA_949319445.1. NCBI lineage: Eukaryota > Metazoa > Arthropoda > Insecta > Lepidoptera > Noctuidae > Mythimna > Mythimna lalbum. The sequence goes on along the minus strand of OX439357.1, from coordinate 3,343,043 downwards.
ACTGGGACCATGGGTCCACTTCTCAAAGTAAACCCGTGGTCCTAGAACGCAAAGGCAACTTAAGTAACATATAGATACGCTCTCCCGCTCTGCCTGCAAGAAACCTTAAAGAAAAATAATTTCTCGCCCATTCTTTTCCATAGGTATTGAAAGTCTACGCTAGCTTCTGACGTTTTATAAGTGCCCATCATGTCGGCTTTGGTTAAAAAGAAGTAAGTATTTTAAGTTTTGAATTGGTCGATCATACAAAATGGCGCTGCTGTTATGGCGTGATTATAGGTAATTGACAAAAGTTAGACAAACTAAGGCAACTTTGGTACCTATACGTCTGTAAACGTATTCGTTTGTTGTTGATTGTTGAAGTTTCCCCTGTGGAGCAATACGGTTGAGTCTATCGACTTTTATTGGACAGAATTCAAAGCGTTCACTTGTGTAGGCTGTGTTTTTTGTTCAGATACATCAACTCAATCACACTTTTTGTTAAACTGACGATTTTAGTCTGGATTTTTAGAAACTTTATTGGTTTAGCACGAGGTTTATTATTCGAATATATTTTTTTCTGAATTTGTACGTTTTATTCATGGCTGTGTTGGTGCAAATCAATATTTTTTTCTGTATTTTGTTTTATTATTGTTTGCGTTAGACATACTTGATAGTAAGCGATGACATGGTCCATAATGGAGCAGGCTTGCTTCATCATCATCATCATTTCAGCCGAAAGACGACTGTAGCGACATCTATGACGCCACACACAAAAACACGAAATCCTGCATCGCGCAATCATAGTTCTCCGCGCAATTTGAACATATACGACAGCCCGACATCAACTATCGGGCAGTCGCCCACCAGACTATAACACCCGGTCTGGTCGGAGGATCCTCCCTTTTCAATGGAGGTATGTGGGGCTTTACTCTCTGTTCCGCCTACCTCCAAACTGGTGACCCTCGACAAAGAACGTCAGCGCAGCCTTCGTGCAGCTACTACTTCGTGACGTCATCATCACTTCCTCAAGCTTTCGAGCAACGAGCCAAACAGCCAGCACCCTCGGCTAAGGGTATCCTGACCACCAGTATGTCTACCTGGTCATACCTGGTCACCACCTCAGCCGCATCAGCGACCTTGGCACACCGCACCTTCGGCCAGTCATATGAAGAGCCATGAAGAACCTCACCTGGTCGACGCCAGCAATCAAGCCCTACGTCGCACAAGCACCGCTCCGACTCACTGGAGCCAGCAGCACTACTCCGACCCACTGGAGACTGCAGCATCGTCCCGACTCACTGGGACAGCACCACCCCGACTCACTGGGGCATCATCCCGACTCACTGGGACAGCACCACCCCGACTCACTGGGGCATCATCCCGACTCACTGGGACATCATCACCCCGACTCACTGGGGCATTATCCCGACTCACTGGGATAGCAACACCCCGACTCACTGGGGCATCACCGCAGACAGTTCCGACTCACCGAGAACAATGCGGCATCGGTTCCGACTCACTGGAACCAACCTACCGCTGGCCTGGCACACATCAAGAAGCATCAAGAACCATCGATCTCCGATCTCCGGAGGGGAGTGATGTAGCGACATCTATGACGCCACATAAGAACTACGAAGAAAACACGAAATCCTGCATCGCGCAATCATAGTTCTCCGCGCAATTTGAACATATACGACAGCCCGACATCAACTATCGGGCAGTCGCCCACCAGACTATAACACCCGGTCTGGTCGGAGGATCCTCCCTTTTCAATGGAGGTATGTGGGGCTTTACTCTCTGTTCCGCCTACCTCCAAACTGCTGGACATAGGCCTCCCCCCAAGAGTCACCACAACGACCGCTCCTTTCCCGTCACGCATCCATCGGATTGCCGCGACCCGGACCAGTTCATTCACTTCAGCTATCAGGAAACACAGACTCCGGCAGGAAATTTCAGACACAATGCCTCAACTGTGGAGTGTACCCTCTCCGGTTCCACGCCGAAATGTCTGTTGTCTGTGAGAGGACCGCTGCGGTCCCCTCAATCTTACGTCAAAATATAAGAGAGAAAGAATATATCCTCCCTCACAGACGGACATTGGTCTGACAGTTGGTCGACGGACCTGAAACAGGTACGCTATACAGGTACGGAATATAGGTACGGTTGGTGTGGTGGTTTATCTATCTATCTATCTCCACAGTTTAGGTAATAGTGTGTCTCACTCTCCTTTCACAGTCACAGTCTCACTTTCATTATATGTGAGATACAGACTTACAAAATATCATTAAGCCTAAATTCCCCGTTGGGTTAGGTCGAGATCTACAAATAATTAGAACAGACATGTTTCACCAGTACCATCAGCCGTGCACAGATCCTGATTCTGGCAATCAGTTTGTTAATTTGAAATTCTCGATTACTATTCCAATGTACTTTACTGTATGGACTTTAAAAGAGACTTTGACTCCTTAGTTTGTTTCGGTGTTTCTTCTCAGGGTAGTCAGCTAGGAAACACCGCCCTCATCTCGTTAAAACTGACTGAAAACAAAATTGTCGTGTAAAAGTGTTTTTAAAAAACCTATTTACAAAATAAAGATCATTTATCATTTATCAACAAACTCTAATACCTAATAGAAACGGACTCAACAATTAACATCAAGCTCAACAGCAGAGCTTGGAATCTAAACTAGTGTACATTTATTCCCCATTTCAATACAACGTAGATACCCGCCATCAATACGTTTCGTCCACAGTGTAAGCCTAATAGCTTGAATGCCACAGTAGAACAACGGCGACGCAGACGGGCGATTAGCCCGAAGAGCATATCCGACCTGAGTTACTGTTATGTCCGCCTCTGTGTACCTAGAGCTCGTACGAACAAATGGAGTGCTCATACTCAAACTCATTTGTTTTACGAACGGTTAATTTCTCGAGAGCAAGTATAATTTTAGAAAATCTTGACTGAATTTTGTTTGGATTTGGCTTTGTGTACACATTTTATTTGATGAAAGTTCATGCATCACAAAAGGTCATAGCCCAGCAGGGTCGAAACCTATTAGGGCCAAGGGTTTGCTTCTGAAAGAAAGGCTCAGCCTCGGTATGACAGGCAACGAAGGAACGGTGTGGGTTTTTTAGTCAGTAAAAGTCTGACGCTATCTCCCGCGAGCTTGAGCCCCGGTATGAAGGCTAGAAGGAACGGTGTGGGTTTTTAGTCAGTAAAAGTCTGACGCTATCTCCCGCGAGCTTGAGCCCCGGTATGAAGGCTAGAAGGAACGGTGTGGGTTTTTAGTCAGTAAAAGTCTGACGCTATCTCCCGCGAGCTTGAGCCCCGGTATGAAGGCTAGAAGGAACGGGGTGGGTTTTTAGTCAGTAAAAGTCTGACGCTATCTCCCGCGAGCTTGAGCCCCGGTATGAAGGCTAGAAGGAACGGGGTGGGTTTTTAGTCAGTAAGAGTCTGACACTATCTCCCGCTCCGCCCAAGAGCGGGGGTTGTTATTGGATGATTTTTGCCCACCATAAAAAAAACACTCTTCCGCTCCGCCCAAGGGCGGGGTATGTCATCTGGACGATTTTTACCAACTGAAATCCTTACTAATATTATAAAAGCGAAAGTGAGTTTGTTTCTTTGTTTGTTACGTCTTCACGCCTGAATGGCAAAACCGATTTTTATGAAACTTGGTACACGGATAGACCATGTCCTGGAATAGGACATAGGATACTTTTTATCCCGGAAGTATGTTCCCTTAGGATAATTTTCTACTATCACGCGGGCGAAGCCGCTGGGAGCAGCTAGTAAAAAAATAAAACACCAATGGTAAGAAAAAGACTCAATCCCATATAGTAGCTGCTTTAAAAGTATTGAAATAGTATTATTTATACATATAAAAAAGCACTAAAGAAACTTACTAATTAAAACTAAAAATAATCTAAAGTATCGTTGTCGACTAGTAATTGGCAATGCGAGCTCATGAACTGTCATCAAATAAAATTATAATAATTTGGTTTCTTTCTCTTTTTCTAACAATCCATTCTATCTCTACTCTTGTTTTCGTGTTCAGACGCATTCACTCGATATATTTAGCTTAGTTTACAGAGATATGGCGTTACGAAGTCTAGACGTTGTCGACTGAATTAAAATTGATTGTTCCATTATATTTTACACCTAACCAAAATTTAATTAACTTAAGATAGTCGAATGACTAAAAACTCATTTGATTTCGAGTTAGTTTAAAAAAATAATGAAGTCAATGTAACTGAGGTTTTTATTTTGAGGTGGTATGGAAAATCATCAAATAACTCCTCTTGCTCTGGATGGAGCGAAAAGTATAAAACCCACGTATTTTTCTTTAGTTATCCTTTGCGTTCCAGGGTCAAGGTAAAATTATTAATACTAGTTTTCGAGTTGGTGTACTAACTAAACAGATATGTAGGTATGAGATTGACCGAAATATACTAACCTTAAGAGTTTCCATTTTAGTTTTAAAAGGATGTTTTCCAAGAAAATTGTCATGAAAAGGCCTACCCAGCCTCATAAATATTTAGTAGCAAAATAGAACATTCCACGAAGTATTCATAACTTTCTAAGTTACTTTGAAAGCTTAAAATTAAGCTAATTAATTAGTGCTAATTTTTAAAGTAAAATTATGATCTCTCTGAATTGCTTATCCTGGTAACAGTCGTGAAATGCGAAGTTTCTATTTTGTTCTAGAACTTTCTAAATCTTATTCCGACTGAATTTTACAATTGGACTTCATCATTATTTCATGCGAAAGACATGCTTGACCTTGAAGCCTGCCCCAAGAGTCGCCACAACGGACGATCCCTTGCATCCCTCATCCATCGCATTGCTCATCATAGGTCATCGGTCTACCTTATGGGAGGCCTTCAAGTGCTGCATCTGAACAGCTGTTCCCCGTCGTTATCCACGTTACTGCTCCGCTACCATAGGTGATATTATAGCCTTCTTTAAGAAATGGGCAATCCAATAAATAATCGCAAAAAAAAACTATTTTTTTGCGTTTCGGAAAAATCTTAGTAACTCAATTCGAAGATTGAACTGTTTTCATAGATAGGTTTGTACGGAACTAACTGTCTGTGCTCGAGTCCGACTCGCATGTGCCCAGTTTTTTTTTAGGGTTCCGTAGCCTGGCGTTGGCAAAAAACGAAACCCTTATTTAAAGATGAATTCCTTTTATAAACTCTAAAATTATGAAAAAAAAAAACAAATTACACGGTCTTATAACTTGGCTCACAGACTTATGAATGAATGACATCATCAACAGAATTTAATAGAACTAACAACATAAAAAGCGCTCTCAAGATATAATAAAAAAGTCTCATAGGACTCCAATGCTATTCATTACTTAGATTAAATAATACAAATCTTAACAGAACATATTCTTTACAACTCAAATCTGTCTACAAATTACAACCATTACATACAAATCTCTTCGCGTAAATATATCTTCTACCTATTTAATTATGTAAAGGATCATATGAACAAATGTTCAAGAGAATGTGTGACATTTCCAAGTCAATTTGTTCAGGAATTCGTCGAGGAAGTTCGTATGAGCACATTAATATGTCACTTTGTAGATCTTGTAAGAGATACCGGTATGAGTGTCGAAAACCGCACTTTACTATGACGATCTTAGGGCCCCGTAGATGGGCTGCAGGATTGTTGCCCTAGAACGCAAAGGGCAACGGAAGGAACACAAGTAGGTTCAGTCAGTAAAAGTCTGACACTCCCTCTCGCTCAATCTCAAATTTCTCAACACAGAAAAAGAGATCCCGCAGACAGTTACGACACGACAATGCAACAGTGATGAACAATTGGCTTTGATTTTTTTTTTATAAAATAGAAATAACAGAAAACGTTTATTCGACTCAGACACAGTATAACAGCAGAAAGTGAAACAGAAGAATAATACTTACAGAATGAATCAAGAAGAAAGAAAGAAAAATCTTATTTGAGCTGTGCTTGCCCGAACTGAAAGGGTTTCAGCTCGGCATTTCTTGCGCGTCAAATACTTAGAACATAATTTTATACTTTTTTAAGACTAGCCGACGTGATAAGTATTGATTTCGAATGACGGAAGGATGAAAAAACCTAAATATGTTTCTATTTTTAAATATCTACCGTTAAAGCTGTCTTCTTAGAGATCGACGGCCGAATGCTTATCATACCACTGCTGCATTGGCACATCGCTCATGTCTCCTGAAGTCTTCATCTTGAAACTCGATGTATCAAGCTTCTTTCTGGATCAACGGCCGATGGTAATGTAGTTTCCAGTACTGTCAAATCGCACCTGTCTGCAGATATCTTTATCTTGAAATTCGATGTACCAAGCTGCCTTCGGGAACAAAGTTGGTGTAGTTTGTCACAGTTTTCACATCGCGACTGTCTGTAGAAGTCTTTATCTTGAAAATCGATGTGCCATATTAACTGTGGGGGTATTCCAAATGTGATGGAGCAAGCCCCGCTGATTGAATGGAGATGGTGCGGCTCAATTTGGAGCCCTGAGTTATGGGGTGTGACGGTGTGAGGGCGTGATATACATGGTGTATTTTACGGTTATGTCATGGTAATTTGTACGGGACTTCGGTTTTTGAACGTAAATGGACCGCGGGTCTGGTCTTTAAATTTGTTTTAAATTCGTGTCTGAAATAAATAGGAGTCTTAAGGTGGTGCATCATGACTCACATTTTCACTGTTTTTCATACAACCGCTCATAACTGATTATGACGTTATTACACATTTTTCATTATATATTTTGGAAACACAGTATCTTGTGGATATTATCTAGGTTTCTAAAGAAACAAATTTCTAAATTTGTGTAAAACTAATCCAGTAAAAACCTCTGAAAATGTCCTATTTTGTATGAACTTTGACACTTCATAATTTGCCTAAAAATTAAAAAGTCAAAAAAGTAATCCTCTAGAGACCTTGCAAATTTTATTAAGATTCTAAATGATGACAACTTTTTCCAAAAACTTTTAAAGGTTTAAAAAAAACAGCTATTTCCTGGAGCAAGTTTTGTGAAATTTTCGAGTAAATCTCGGAATTACCGAATACTAACAGAGTTTCCAGGCGTTATCTCTCTTTTTTTGCGTTGCCTTTTCGTCAAACATCGCGTTGGATTGCATTAAATGAAGTAACAAGCTTTTAAACCATTTTCGATGTTTACGACAAGCGAGTGGAGAAGGACCCTCTTAAGTTTAGAATTTGTCAATTCGTTTACTAGAAGTTTAGAAATTATTTGACGATTTCGCGACTAAAAAAGAAATAGTTGGTGCATTGTGAGAAATTCTCACAATGCGAAAAAAGCGACTAAAATGTTATCACATTGTCTTATGATATATATAACATAGTGTATGTTCATCTACACTAAAATTAGAAAGACGTAGTTTGTTTTTATGTTTGTTTTTTTTTTGTTTGTAGGAGGTAATCTCTGAAAGTACCTACTGATCCAATGGTAAAATATATTTTTATCGATAGAAAGCTGCTTTATGCCGCGGGCAAAAGCCAGTTTTCAATAAAAAAATAAATATATATCTGGCCTATACTATCCCACTACTGGGCTTCACCCATTCTTTCTATTGCCTGCCATTGGGTGCCATCGGTTGAGACTGGTCATCTCTTAGCCGACAGTGGCTTTATACAGTTTCTATTTTTAATTAGCATTAAAAAAAAAGATAAATTATTATTACTTATCTACATTGTGCTCACATATTATGAAGCCACAAGAAATATGCAACCAAGATCTATGTAACTTATAATATGATTTAAAAAGAGTGTCCATGGAGTTTCTTGCACGTTCTTCCCCATAGAGATCTACGCATTGGAACGTGCAATTTAGCTTCACTTTTCTTGAACTGACCGACATTTGACTATTTAAAAGTGCCTGCAAATAGTCTATTTGAAATAAATGCTTTTGAATGATTTGATTGCTCTCGGGGAAGATATCTAAGACATTTTCAATTCATAAACTAAATTCTATTCGAGGTATGAATCTAAATAACATCTATGTCTCAATATTTATTGAATGTCCTCTTGCTGTCTCACTAAATAACATTGCAACAATATTATTCTAAGTGAAGGCTATTTGCGCATTGTCTCCGTCTTGCGGCTATTCTCTCAGGACCAATTGCAACGGTCTGTGGAGACCATCCATATTTACTAGAGGACATTTACAGTCTGAGCAGAATACTGTTATAATTCCATGGTATTTGTTGTGACCAGAATAAATAAATAAAATAATATAACGACGACATTTCCATGCATTTTGGAGTGTTGGCAGCATTAACATGACTTCATTTCACCTATCTCCTATCTACCTTCTGACAATACGACGCAAGGCGAGTATCCACCCTTACGTTGTTGAAACCACTACGGACCAGATCTAAGCGTATCGCCTCGTCGTTAATACCGTCTACATCGAAGAACTTGAACAATTTGCCTACTGCGGTCTTCCTGTCCGATTATAATTTCGGTGTCTTCAAGGCTAGAGTGAATAGTCTCTCTTAGGGAGGAGGCTTGAGTTCCAGCAGTGGGAACGTTATAAGACTGATTATGTGGGTTTCCAAATTCAGAATTATTATGTGAATAAGTCACGATGTAAAGTCGTACAAGATTAACAATTTATTGTGCTCCATCGTCGACCACATCATGGCTTACTGTCACATGCGACTGTGTGCTAACCTAACAATTATTATTATTATTATTATAATTAGCCCATGTTGTCCCACTGCTGGGCAAAGGCCTCCCTCCACTCCTTCCAACGATCACGGTTTCTCGCCTTCTCATTCCAATACCTAACAATTACATATAATTTTTTTTAAAGTTCTCATATTTAAACTTAATTTTTCCAGCTACTCATAGCCTCGTTGACCTGGTAAAGGTTGCGGGAATCTGATGGATGCGAGGACGGACAGGACCGTTCATTGTGGCGACACTTGGGGAGGCCAATGTCCAACATCTTTCGGCTGAAATGATGATGACGTCTCATGGCCTCAGGTTTTTGAAACCATTTCGTTTATAGTGTCTTCGTTCAAATCAAATGGCATAGATGAAGTACCACAATTCCATATATGATTTTCTATCATTATGTCATAGTACCGGATGCAATGCATCGACATGAAGGCTATATTCAAGGCGCACGTCATCTATCAACCCACGCGTAGAATCTTGACAAAGTATTATAAAATTCAATGTCTCAGTGTTTGTTTGATTAGGATAGTGTAACCAGGGTTTTGAAATAATTTGAAAATTGTCCATAGTTTCTTAGCCGTTCTTTTTCCTTCGAGACTAATATTTTGTTTGGATTTAAGACTAACAGACACTTTCCCAATTAAAAAGTGTCTGTAAATGGTTCAATAAAAATCAGTTCAGTCAAATTGAGATGACTTAGAGCACCGTAGGACATCCCGAGAACTACATCTTTGCATAATATATTTTTAACAGTCCTAGTTTAATAGAATGGGATGCAGTCTTCTTCTTCTGTGAAGCAGAAATGTGAGAGGGAACGGACATCATGGAGACGCCCCGGTTTTCAGGAGGCCAAGGGTGAACCGCAGCCAATATGGGTTGGGCTTGAGTACGACGAGCAATGGGAAGCTCGCTGTCTGGTCATCCGGTAACCGTCTGGTTCGAGCCCGAGTCTTCGACGACGCGTAGTATTTCAAGAGCGTTTTAAAGAGATAATTCTTCTTCTTCGTCCTGCTCTTATTTCATATTACTTGGGGTCGGCGCAACACGTTTTTTTCTTCCATTCTGTCCTGTCACCCGTCAAACTATCACTAACTCCCTTTTTTTCATATCACTCCACACACAATCCATCCATCTTTTCTTCGGCCTTCCTCTCCCTCTCCTTCCATGTACACGTGTACTCAGTACTCAAAGAGGTAATACTCGTATAGAATTCTTAAAAAGGAAACCTGAGGTCCTGAACGCAAAAAGCAACTGAAGGGCACTATTGTAGTTATAGCGAGTAAAAGTCCGAGACACCCTCTCGCTCCACCCTAGTACGGAAAAAATCATTGAATGACATCCCACCTCAAAAAAGAAAGCCCTACTTCAATACCAAAAAAATCTCCCTGCTCGGGTTGCCGACCGCAAAACCAATCTCACCAGTGACGCTATTACACTTGAGCTAAAATAAGCGCCAGAAAGCTGAATCACCTTAATCCCAGCTTACTCTTAATGCGTCTTCACTAACGTGTACTTTATATAGCACATAATATATGTTAATGAGAAACATCCTCTGGGCTTTACGGCCAATGATTCATAAGATCGCAAATAGATATCGGACATGGCGCACTGAGGCCAGATGTGGTACAAGTGAGATCGAATTGTTGATGCTGTTTTATTTTTAAGGTGATTAGTATTTCCTTTATAACATACTTATTTGTGTGGCATGGTTGTTTATTCACGGTTTTCCTTATGAGTTTTTTTTTTTTCGTTGGGCAAAAATCATCTTATGACAACCCCCACTCTTGAATCCACCCACGCTCCAGCGTATGATAGTGTCAGACCCCTACTAACTAAAAACTCCACCCCGTTCCTTCTAGCCTTCATACCGGGGCTCTAATCCTTTCGGATAACCCTGGCCCCTGTAGGTTCCTTATGGGGATAGGCTGAAACTGCAGAAGGTCATCTGCTACGGTCCTTAAAATACTGTTTTTGCTTCGTGTACGTTTACTTAATCCTTATTTATATTATAAAAGCGAAAGCAAGTCTGTTTGTTTGTTTGTTACGTCTTCACGCCTAAATGGCAAAACTGATTTTGATAAAACTTGGTATACGGATAGACCATGTCCTGGATTAGGTCAAAGGATACTTTTATCCCGGAAGTAAGTATGTTCCCTAGGAAGAAGTTCCTGCTATCACGCGAGCGAAGCCGCTGTATCGATTACGTGGATTCTAATCCACTGTTTCTCGATGTAGGTATTCTACAAAATATGCTGTTATGAAAAACCACGAAGGAGATGGCGGGGTCTGTGTTCGCTCGCTTCGCTCATTAGACCCCACCATCTCCTTCTAATCTAATCTTTCCGAGTCGGGTTGCCCCAGGTCATAATCATTCACAATCAATAATTGTAAAAAAGTCCATTAATACTCGGTACAACAAGTATTTTTCATGAACAATGCGATGCGAAGGAGTTTTATGACACAATATTTTAGCTAGAAGTTATTTATTATCTTTAGAGATATGTATTTTTAATTCGTTAAGTATTTTTGCTTAGTTTTAGTACTTTATTTATCAAATCAATATGTTAAATAGTTCATAACATAAAAAAAATAAATGAAGAATAAGAATTTTGATGAACAGAAATCCTTCATCACTACATAGTATAAAACAAAGTCGCTTTTTCTGTCCCTATATGTACGCTTAAATCTTTAAAACTACGCAACGGATTTTGATCCGGTTTTTTTTAATAGATAGAGTGATTCAAGAGGAAGGTTTATATGTATAAAATTGCACCCGAGCGAAGCTGGGGCGGGTCGCTAGTTCATTATACACCAAACGTTAACGTTTTATCGGTCTGACCAGTTACTGTTGGCCATATGATGAAGTGACCAATTCTAAGAAGCTACGTACATATATAAATGATTTGTTTATATACTTGTAAAAATTCAAATATCCCTTATGATTTACTCTGTTAGAGATAGGCTTTCCCCTTGTTTGTCTGCTGTTAGACATAGGGATCCCCGAAAAGTTAAATATCTGATTGCATTGATGTCTTATCCCCCTACAATCTATTGGTGTACTAAGCCATGAGGGAAGTCGCGTGCCGTCATTGATATCGGTGCAGTGGTCATATTTTTCTGTGATTTGGTGTAAAAATGTGTGTGATCACTATCAGCTTAAACTTATCAAATGAGAAGAGGATCACGATTCTGGATGGGGCCGGTTGGTCTAATGGTTATTGACTCAGACTGCTATGCCGGAGGTCGTGAGTTCTATTCTATCCAAGACAGAAGTTTGTGTGATGAGCACGATCATTTATTCTGTATTTTAGGATAAAACAAGCTTTTAATGAAAATCATTTTTTCATAGCAAGTTTTTATAGCTTGGTATACCTATATAATTAATACTCGTGAAGACGAATCATACGAGCACAAACTCGATAGCCACCTTCCGGGTCCATCATCAGATTAGCTCCATGTCATAATAATTTTGCATTGTAATCTGAATTACACATGCATGCAAAATTTCAGTTCAATCGGTAACCGGGAAGTGGGACAACTTTAATTTGCAAGATTTGATGACAGACAAATATCGGGACAGGTGAAACTAAATAAAAGCTTGTAAAATACCTATTTTATAAACAGCTGAAATCGATCCAGTAACCGATTCTGAACTATCAGGATGCACTTATTATATTACATGTTATATTAAAACAACAACAGTAAACTGTGTCAGAAGCTCGGATGCCTGTCATTGCGCGCAATTTGTGGTCAATTGGGGAACTGGGTCGACGTGACGTTTACGAACTGGCAACTAACTAGCTATATAAACATTATGCTTATTGCTTAATGGAGAAGACAGGGAACTGTAGATAGCTTCTATGATACACCAGCTGATGCCAGTGAAAGCAGAAAGTTGCCCTAAAGGAACATGCTCCTAGGATTAAGGATTGTGCTATTTGAGGACATGGTCTACCCGTGTGCCATTTTTCATCCTAATCCGTTCAATCAATGGTGAAGATGTAACAAACACAGTTTTATTAGTGTGTTTCCACACACACACACTTACGAAATTGTCCCTTTATTACTGTGTACCATACATGTGTGTGTGTTATGCATACATATGTAAATGCACATCTTTTCCCGTGTATTCGGCAGTAAATACGGAACGCAACCTGCTACAATCCTTTGTTTTTGGTGAAAATTCATCAAAAGCCTAAGGCATTAAGTCCGACATTGTATAGTGTTTATGTGCAAATTTTTTAAATAAATAAGTAAAAGCTTCTCCCGCTCCTTGCGGAGTAAGAGGGAGTGTCAAACTAAAACCTACTCGTGTTTCTTCCTCGTGTGTATCCCGTGGCCCTAGCGTTCATCAGGTAAAAACTCCAAAGGCATCATCATCTTCTTGCTCCGTGTTATTTAGGATCGGTGAAGCACGTTTTTTACTTACATTCTATCTATTCTATTCATTCTATTTATTCTTACATTTTATCTCAAAAGTATGGGGATGGATAGAGAAGAAGAGGGCTCCTTCTCCATCCATCCACATACACACTCATAACTCTTTTAATAGCATGCGTTTCATTTAAAAACTCCAAATCAACTGAAACTAATATTTCTCTAACAGGAAACTACCAATCAAATAGTTCATACCACAATCGCATACCATACAATAACAGCTACAAATTCATACAGTTACGTTCTCTGTCAGGCTTTACAAATTTCATACATACGCAGTAATACGCATTGACAAATCTATTGGAGCATACAGAATGCTTGATATTAAGCTAATATCAAACCAATGCAGTAATGTATTGCGATGGGCATGCATTGACGTCATTGAGGTATGTAGCCTGTTGATGGAATTATCTTGTTAATGGGGGCCCTTTCCGATCCATTTAATGTCGACGTGGTTTACAAACTTGTAATCTCTGGAAGTACTGGTCCGATTGCAAAGATTTTCCCACCGATAGAAAGCTGCTTTATTCCTGAGTGACATAGGCATATATATTTTATGTATGCGGACGGAGTCAAACAAGTTTTTAATGAAAATCATTTTTTCATAGCAAGCTTTTATAGCGCACGCAGTATGTAGAATTAATAATCGTTAAAACGAATCATACAAGCCCATACTCGATGGTATTGTGTCGTTTAATAACCGAGTTCCTACGGCCACCTTCCGGTTCCATCAATTTTGAACTGTCATCTGATTTACACATCCTTACAAAATTTCAGCTTAATCGATAACCCGGAAGTGGATCAAATTTAATTTACAAGATTTGATGACAGACAAACATCGGGACAGGTGAAACTAAAAAAAAACCTGTTAAAAAAAGTCCGGGTCATGAATACTGAAACACTAAGTACTAAGTACTAAGAATGTTAAACAATATCTTTTAGTATAAAGTAGAACAGAGTAATTCGTGGTAATTATCGAAAAATCAAAGTTTAACCACCAGCTTAGTAACAGTTAACCAAACAACGTCGTTAGCAGCCCATAGTTATGTTAATGTCAGTCTTGAACTCAATTTCAATAATGCCGTTTAATCTTCATAAACACGAAAGGAGATTCAGGCACAACAGTTTCTAAGTTTCATCATCATCATCATCATCAGAATTTTCCCACTGCTAGGACTCAGTCCTCCTCTCTAGGAGAGGGAATGGGCCGTAATCCACTACGCGGGCCCAGTGCGGGTTGGTGAATGTCTTGGAATTTTAGGTTCTAGGATATGCCGGTTTCCTCATGATGTTTTCCTCCATCATTTTGAGAGCAGTGGTGATGAAATAACAAAGACACAAAGTAATGCGCCTGGCTGGGTTTGAACTCGCGACCTACAAGCTCTTTTAATTCTGGGTTTCTGGCAGAGGCTCTACGCAGCGATCGTTCGGTCCATGGCCGTTTACGAAGCGCAGTTTTAGTCACTAAGACATGTCCTGCTCCGGCCTAGAGCGGGAGACGCCATTGAATGGTTATAATCTAAAAAAAAGTTGGGTCGTGAATAGGCCACTACTGCTCTAAGAATGTTAAACAATATCTTTTAGTTTAAAGTAGAACAAAGTAATTACCGGAAAATCAAAGTTTACCAGCTTAGTAACATTTAACCAAATAAGGCCGTTAGCAGTCTATAGTTATGTTAATGTCACTCTTGAACTCAATTTCAATAATGGCGTCTAATCTTCATAAACACGAGAAGAGATTCATGAACAACAGTTTCTGAGAATACCTATTTATAATTCCTGTTGAAGTTAATTGAAAATTTATTTTCTGTTTCAGGTAAATAATAAAAATATCTTCACTGTTATCTGGATAATCTTTTCCTGGTAAGCTAATTAATTATTTTTTTTAGCTCTATTCCGGCGATTATCTATTTGCTTCTTTTCGTAGGTTTGATTAAAAGATAATTAAGATTTATGGAGAAAGTTAGTATCATTTTGAGTGTCGCATTGTTCCACGTACGCCTCAAGGAGTTGTCAGCAAACCATAGTCCAGCAGGGTCGAAGCCTACTGGGGCTAAGGATTTTCTTCTGAAGATTCGACCCCGGTAAGAAAGGCAACGAAGGGATAGGTGTGGGTTTTTAGTCAGTAAAAGTCTGACACTATCTCGCGCTCCGTCCAAGCGCGGGAGATGTCATTGGATCATTGGAGTTTCTTGCACGTTCTTCTCCATAGAGATCTTTCCAACTTTGGAACGTGCAATTTAGCTTTACTTTTCTTGGACTGACCGACATTTGACTATTCAAAAGTGCCTGCAAATGGTCTATCCCTACTAATATTATAAATGCGAAAGTAACTCTGTCTGTCTGTCTGTTACGCTTTCACGCAAAAACTACTGAACGGATTTAGATCAAATTTGGTAGGTAGGTAGAAGAGACACTGGAATAACACATAGGCTACCTATAATTTCACTGCTGAGCACGGGTCTCTGCCCGCGCGATATAAACTGTAGTCCACGCGGGCGAAGCCGCGGGCGGAGAGCTAGTTTGAAATAAATGCTTTGATTTTGATTTACCCAAAAAAAAAGTATAATTTTGTCGCCATTATTGTTATTTTAGATGGACGAGATGTGAGGTTAGAATACTGTAAAAGCAACAAATCCCAAAAAATACTTTTCCATTCATTTCGCAATAAGTTAAATATCAATTTTAATTACGCGCTCACTTTCATTTGTATAACAAAGCCAGAGTTTCTGTTTGGGACCACTTTGAAATAAGGTATCAAATTATAATTCTTTGCAATTTTTTTATGATGAATACCATCTTGCCGATTTCGACCTCAGCGACCGCATTCCTTTGCTCCTCATAGTGGTTGTGAGCTTAGAAATGCTGCTCTGTTATGTGCCCTCATGTGACTTGCATATCCAACCTTGGCTGAAAACCTCTGAGAACAGAGCGAACATGTCAGCCGTTGCTAAGTTAACCCGTTTCCATTTCGTTTCTCTTGCGCCGAACGCCTCGAGTGGGCTACGCCCCAGGTTCTTTTGTTTTGACCACGTGACTGAGCGTTGAGATGACGTCATTCCCGTACATTTGATTTTTACTAGCGTTAACGCTTGCAGATTATCAACTTGGCTAGAGGTACAGGACAATTAACGACACGATAAATTATAGCTGTTGGTAGTCTAGCTTTGAGTTCATCACGCTTCAGTTCCAATTCCAATCTCCGCTTACCTTCGAAGGCTTGCACGGCTTGCTTGCATTTTTTTATATTAGATTTGGTAAATCATCCAATGATTGCTCCCGCTCTATGGCGGAGACGGAAACATGAAAGATATTCAAGAAGATTTCCATATAAAGTATCCTATGTCCGTCTCCTGGTTCTAAGCTGCTCCCCACCAATTTGCAGCTAAATCTGTTCAGCCGTTCTTGAGTTATAAATAGTTTAACTAAGTGACAGTGTCCCCGCACGCTTCAAGCTTTTTTTTTGTGGCGGCGTTTTTTTGAGGCCCGTGTGCGAGGACAGTAATATGACTTTCGCTATATACATATATTTGACAGTACATTGACAAATTAGTTCAGAGTTCAAGGAGAATATAATATCAGTGGTAACAACAGTTCTGTCTCCAACGATACCCAAACAAACCTATCGAAGGCATAACGGGGTCACTCCGAACAATTCCATTGTTTGCGATGACTTACTTAATATTCTTCTAGTATTCATAAAAAACCCAAAACATCACCCAATCACGCGATTCTAAACTTTATCACTCTGTAATAAAGTTGGTTTCTACACGCGAGAGTAATTTCTAATCGATGTTGATGTTATAACAACTATTTGTTAGATTATGATTTTTGGTTTATTATTGTGAAGCAATTATGACATTTACTGCTTCTGTTATAAAGGTGGTTATCCCATAAAATTTGTTTGTCTGCAAGGATAATATGCGCTACTGTAAAGACAGGATGCGATGACTAAGCAATGAGTCAAATAGGAATATGAAATGTCTTCGAAATTATATGTTCGAAGCCACTGAGATTTTTCTGGCTGATAAAAGTTGTCATTATAAAAAGTATACTTAAAAGTATTTGCTCATGTTTTTTTTTTTAAATTCATAAGTCTATTTAATATAGGTACATGATATCTTAATAAAATTGAAGTGTCTGTAAGACTAAAATAACATGTTACTAAATGTATATGAAAGTGTATCCGATACCTATAAAAAGAATCGTCGTCTGTCTGTTTGTTAAGTTTAATCTTCGAAACTACTGTGCCAATTTCGACGAGACTTTGTAGTATTATAGGGGTAAGGGGCACTATTAGGGTTCTGTGCATTTCGTTAAAAGTTTTACTTTAATTTTACAATTATTCCCTTTCTATGTAAGTCCTCTACCGCGTCTGTCTGTTCGCGATAAACTCAAAAACTACTGAACGGATTGTCATGCAGTTTTCACCAATAGACAGACCGAGTTATGAGGATAATAGTAGAGAATAGTCGAGAATAACAAAGATTCATAATAACACCCGCGCAAACCGAAGCTGGTCGCTAATACTTGAAAATAATTATATTTATTCTCCCTCGTAAAAAACTTAAAATATATATATTTTTTAATTCATATAAACATGCAATCGTTGGTGGTGAGGCGCACACTAGTTTATTAAGAGCCTATGCATATGAAGTAGAATTACCCCGTACGAGCTTCTTCACGAAGACCTTTTGCTAACTTCTGAAAAATGAATTACCAGCTGCTCTAGTCTTGAATCCACTCGAACCAATTACTTCTCAATCCAATAAAATATTAACATATTAAATAAGAATCCTTATAAAATCTAAATTGAGGCTAGCAACATTCGGCGAGGTGGCACCCATAACTTCTTAAGTAAAATCAACTTTATTTTCTAAGGTATAAAGTTTAGTTTCAAAGGAACAGATTTTCTTCGGAAAGTCCATGGCAGAAGGTGGACGAAGTCGTGTAAATGCTTTTGAAGTTTAGCAATTATTTAGTCAGGGATCAATTGTACTGAGGATCCGAATATAAC
The DNA here is from genome assembly GCA_949319445.1 of Mythimna lalbum. Lineage (NCBI taxonomy): Eukaryota > Metazoa > Arthropoda > Insecta > Lepidoptera > Noctuidae > Mythimna > Mythimna lalbum. The sequence continues at coordinate 3,324,900 of OX439357.1, read as the reverse complement.
GGCTGTTTGCTTTGGTGGAGAAGTTCAGAATTAGGAAAATAACAAGTTGTCGTTGTTTGAACTCTGCAAAAGGAACAAGCTTTTAATGAAAATCATTTTTTTCATAGCAAGCTTTTATAGGTCGGTCATCATCTTCCTGCCCTTATCCAGTTTTATTTGGGGCGGTGCAACATGTTCTTTTCTTCCATTCTGTTCTGTCACTCGTCACGCTATCACTAACTCCCTTTTCTTTCATATCACTTCTCACACAATCCATCTATCTTTTCTTTGGCCTCCCTCTCCTCTTCCATCCATTCACCTGTAAACTCATAACTCTTTTAGCAACATGCATTTCCTCCCTCCTTTTCACATGACCATACCAAGACAAACGATTCCCTTATCATACGAGTATAACTACTAAGTTCCTATAGCCACCTTCCGGTTCTTAATTATCCAAATTTAATTTGCAAGATTTGATTACAGACAAACATCGGGTCAGGTGAAACTAAAAAAAAGCAAGTTGTCGTTGTTTGAATTCTGTAGAAGGGAAATATGATTTAAATGACTTTGCGTATATAGATAAATGTATATCCCGTGCGTAGTCAGATCATAAAAAATGATCATCATGAAATGGCCAAATAAAACTGGCCAGATCATTTTAAACGTTAATCTTTGATGATATGTCAATCTAAAATCATCACCACATAAAATTAAAAACTTGATTAGATAGTTTGTATGTAGAGGAAGAATTTTTGTTTCGTGTACTGAAAGAAAATCTTGTGGAAAGTTGTTCAGTTTGGTCGACTGAGCAAGCCCTTAAAGTTTGTTGAGGTGTTCCTTACAGCCTGTATATGAAAGTAGGGAAATATAAACGTATAATATACTAGGTACCTATGCAGAACTTTTTCCGGCCATTGATTTAAATAATAAAGATATGGCCGTCTGAATACGAGTTCACTTACAAAGAACACGGTATTTTTAATGTTTGGCACACACGGTAGCTCTCGAAGATAGGCGACTGCATGATACGTTCTTGGGCACGCCATAATCATGACAGTAAGTCCCCCCATTGAGGTAAGTTCGGGAGGGTTCTGCGCCGGATTCAGATCGAAGAAATACCTGGATATCACCAGAGGACATTTTTTTTTCGGTGGGAAAAATCATCCAATGCAACCCCCGCTCTTGGGTGGAGCGAGAGAGATCAGACTCTTACTGACTAAAAACTCACCCCGTTTCTTCTAGCCTCTTCATACCGGGGCTCGAGCTTCCTTTCGGATAACCCTAGTCCCAGTAGGCTTCGACCCAGCTGGGCCCCTCCTGTTGCTGACAACTACTTGAGGCGCGCGGGAACAGTGCGCGCCGTCGACGTCTTGGAGAGGACATGGTGGAGCATGGCGTCTTTTCTGAAATGAAGATGATGACTGATAGATGATGTTAATGTTGATGATGATGATAGTATATATACAGCTAATAAAATACTGTTAGAAACATAGGTATCTGAAAGTTACCAGTTTCTGACACCCTGATCCAGTCAAGAAATCGGCTTTAAAATCAAATACTTATTACGTATTGCAATTCATTTACTTCACAAATACCCAATCATATAAGTCGACATGACATTTGACAAGAGAATAGCCTTTCAATCAAGCTTACTGGGTTTAACAAATGGGTGTTTGAACTTCAGTTAATCTCAATGAACTCTAAGCATGAACTTAACTAGCTTCTACCAGCGGCTTCGCCCGCATGAAAGTGGCTTTCTTCTCAACTTTGGACCCCCTTTTTGGAATTCTCTCTTAGTGATCGCCTACGACATAAAAAGGAAGCCTTGTGCAAAATTTTTGCGCTCCTGACATACGTGCAGACAATACTACTGGGTAGTTACGGCTGTACGTTGGTGTGTCAGTCAGTCTGTTTCTCCTTTTATACAGGGTGAATTTGAATAAATGCGACAAAGTGAAATGGGAGCTTCAGTTACAGTAACATAGTAATTATAAACTGTTTTTTCTACAATCTAAATCATATGGTGTGCATAGGCCCTTAATCATCACTATGATGTTTTTTATTACCTACATTCTAATATTATAAAGCGATGCGGTGTGATGTGTATTATTATGTGATGCGAGTGTGTTTGTCGCTTCTTCACGCTTGAACGGTTGAGCCGTTCAGTTTTGGATTAAAATCACATGGGTAGACCATGTCCTGGAATAGCACATAGGATACAATTTTCTACATAATTATTTTTATTATGGCCTTGCTGACCGGCGAACTTCATACCGTCTAACAGTCAATGATTATAGTACCTATATTTTTCGATATCGTCAACCGATTGCGATGAAACCAAGCCTTACACTTGATGTATATAAGTTATCTACATCAATTTCGTGCATTTTACGTAATGCCCGCACAACTAAAAACTTCCACAGATTTATTATATGTATAGATATCGTCTATGTACAACAGTGCACGTCTTTCAGCTGAAATGAGGATAATGATGATGATGATAGATCGGTTCGCGTTTGACCACTATCTCACCTGATGGTAAGCGATGACGTGTCCGCACATAGTCAACTAAAGCCCGTTCCAAAACTCGATACCAAAAAACCAAAACAAAAAAAAAAAACTACACTCGACTACTAACAGCACGTACCGTTCGTGCGTTGTCCCGATTTATCTTCACCCCGAGCGAACCGGGGGCGCATGCTAATCACAGGCGCGACGATACCCGTCTGCTGTATAAATAAACTTATTACTTGCTGTTGCTCGCTGTTGCTTGCTTCCATTGCTCTTTGTTGTGTATTGTGAGCATGGCTTATTGGTGTTTGGCGGTTTTAAGTTAGTGAATGGGATGTCGCTGTGGAGATTTTGACGCGGTTGGGAGTTTGAATGGGAAGATGTTTTGTTGTAGCTTAGTTCATGGTTTTGAATGACATTAGGTTAAATTAACCTTTGTTGAGGTCCTTATAGCTCCCTCGGGCGTCGCAGAGTGATTCCTAACCACCGTGGGCGCGGGCTTATGGACGATGACCAATGGGTAAATCGCCGTCCGGTAAGAGGTGTGAAAGTTATACGAGTATTACGCTTGATGAATGTTTGAAGTAGTTAACATTTCTTGGTTGGTTTTATTTTTCATGTTTTAGTCGTGTAAATTGTTGGCACGAATAAGTAGTGTGTATGTACGTATGTTGTTAGGGAAGTGTCTTGGTATGGTCATGTGAAGAGAAGGGATGAAGCGCATATTACTAAAAGAATTCTGAGTATATAATGTTGATGGATAGAGAGAGAGAGGAAGGCCAAAGAAAAGATAGATGGATTGTGTGACGAGTGATATGAAAGAAAAGGGAATTAGTGATAACTTGACGGGTGACAGGACAGAATAGAAGAAAAAAACATGTTGCCTCGACCTCAAGTAACATGGGATAAGGGCAGGAAGAAGAAGAATGTAGTTAGGGAGGTGATGGTGTTGTCCCCAAATTACCAATATGGATTTACAAATATTTTTGAATGGCATTTTTTTAAATAAAAAAGCGAGCTCTCAGTCCAACCAAATATTTTAGTATTGGTCGTGTAATCCTCACACAGTGTTAAAACAATCAGTTTTAGCATCCATAAAAAATATTGAAATACTGATTGATTTGGACGTATGTATGGTTTGTGGCTGAGTTTAGTTTATTTTAGTTTTAAGCTCTGTACCTCTACCATGAGTTTAAAGCAATAGTATTCGTTGCTACTCGATATTGACGTCGTCGAAGACATGTGACGTCCATCAACCCGTACTGAGCCTGCGAGGTGGATTACGGCACATTCCCTTTTCTAGAGAGGAGACCTGAGTCTCAGCAGTGGAAACATTGTAAGGCCGTATGCTATGGTATAATCAGTCCAAAAATCAATTCTTGAAATACTTACCCTTTTTTTTTTTTTTTTTTTTTCTCGACAGGGAAAATCATCTTTGACGAAACCCGCTCTTGGGTGGAGCGGGAGACAGTGTCAGACTCTTACTGACTAAAAACCCCGCGCCGTTCCTTCTAGCCTTCATACCGGGGCACGAGCTCCCTTTCGGACAACCCTGTCCCCAGTAGGCTTCGACCCAGCTGGGCCCCTCCTGCTGCTGACAACTCCTTGAGGCGCGCGGGAACAGTGCGCGCCGTCGACGTCTTGGACTCGGTCCATTACCGGACGATCGGACAGCGAGCTACCCATGGCTCGCCGTCCGCGAGCCCGCGTCTACGGTGGCCGGAAATCGGGATCGGAATCCCGGCGACGGCGGCGAGGGCGCCGTTGCCTGATGCGGTCGGCCTCCTCCTTTGCAAGCATTACTGCTTCGCAGAAGGAGGCGACCGCCTGCCATTCCTCCTCGCTCCGGACCATGGCCTCGACCAGGGCCCGGCGCGAGAGGTCTCCGCCGCCGATCGCCCCCACGAGGGCACGGCGATGCTCCGCCCAGGCAGGGCACACCTCGACGGTGTGCTCCACCGTGTCCTCCGGGCGTTGCGCACAGTGGCGACACCCGGGCGTCTCTTCCGCCTGAATCCGATGCAGGAACCTCCCGAACTTGCCATGTCCGGTGAGGACCTGCGTCATGCGGAAGGTAAGGACGCCGTGAGGTCTTTCCAGCCACGCCTCAAAGAGGGGACTTACCGCCATAATCGTGGCGTGCCCAGCACTGGGTTGCGATAGCCGTTGACGCCATTTCACCATGAGATCCCGCCGGAGCTCTGTCCTCCATGCCTTGACATGTTGCGGCAGTGGACTTTCACCCCGGCGTTGCATCTCCACGCGCATGTCGTGCATGTGTGCAAGGACTGTTGCCTCCAGATCCCACGGTGGTAGGCCAGCCAAATACTTACCCTACGCCAAAAACCTAGTAATAAAATATAAACACATATCCTCTGACAAACATATCGGCGACACGCCACGACATGTACAAGGGGGGGAGGGGGAGAGGGATAGGTAATCCGACACTAATCCTACATTACGACATCCTGCACAAGGCATTGAACCAAGGCTTAGGTATTTGTAGTACATACGTCAATATATTGTGGTAATTGTGTCAAAATATATTGCCCTAGGTTGGATAATTATATCAATGTACTATGCGTTTCAAAGGAGAGTAGGATCGATTCCCCCTAAAGGTATGAAAACACGGGGTACAAAGTTTGTAAGAAAAAACCTATTTTTGGTAAAAATATCGTTTAGGAACCGTTTAGGTAAATGGAGCGTTGGAAGGTCTCACATAAGGTGGACTGATGAGGGTGAGCGATCTCGCAAGAATCCTATGGAAGCGAAACTTACCAAACTGGTCGCTGTGGCGACACTTGGGCCGGCCTATGTCCAGCAATGGACATCTCGGCTGTAGTGATGATGATGATGTTTATAACCAGTAAAGAAGTAGCTATTCATATGAAACTAAAGGCCATATATTTTATTATAACACGTTTGTCTGTAGTTGTCATTGCAGCTTAATAGTACATTATGATATAAGTGTGTAATGTTAGTGATTACAGTCGAGGCGGTATTTAGACCCGAGCCACGGCGAGGGTCTTAAGAAAGCCGAGAACGATAACCATTAATTACTCACGTGTATCATACGACGTTTTTCAATACACTTGAGAATAAAATAACTCTGTAAAACTGGTAAACTTTGGTGGCGGTAAAAATCTGTTTTCATATGGGCACCCATTTTCCTCGTGGAGGACGACCTGCGCCCATCCTGATACGATAATGTAATAAAAGTATGGCGGTGGAGAAGTTGAACAATAAGGTTTTAACCACATTATAGCACTAGTGCGTAATGGTAATCAAAATGTCACAGTTTGGCAACAAGTGCCATTATATACCTAAGTGCAGTGCAATAAGAGTCACTTTATGAGCAAGTGTATTGAAAAGAATCATTATAGATCTAGGTCGACCTAGAAAAAAGTACTGCGATTTTTTTTCTGGGAAATCGATAAAAAATTCAAGTAAGGCATATTAGCTGAATGCATTATTTCTCTGATAGGTTTTAAGACATATTATTTGCTATTCATACCATTCCAACATTATTCAATAAAATTAATAAAGAACGAAGTCCTCTTTTGAAAAAAAGGTTGTCACTAGCACAAAGCTGAAATGAGTAAAATCCATATTAGTATCTCGTTATGAATTAAATATTTTCTTTTAAACGTATTACAAAAATATGCCTCTGGCCGATTGCTATAACGGATATACATTCATAGAGGAAATATTTATCAGAGGCTGAGCTTCATAATCCACCACGCGGGCCCATTGCGGATGCGACTCTCCGGAAGGAGGCCTGAGTCCCAGCAATGGGAACATTTATTTTATAATTGTGAGAGTGAGAGAGCGAACGCCGGCGTTACCTCTGTCTTTCTATTGTGTTTCTAATTACAGTATGCGCAAGGTTAAATGGCTGATTATGCTATGTTATGAGCTTCAAACATTTGTTTTACCCACGGAATAAAGAAAAGTAGAGGAAGTGCCTCTTAGATATCGCGCGTTTGTCAACAGCAGGCGAAATTCGCCTATTACATATTATATACTAGTGCAGGTGAATATGGCATCTATTTCAAAGGCACTAGCGTTCTGAATAGAATAAATTGGTTACAGCGCCATCTAGCGTTGAGTAGCCGAACTCGTTGTAAATCGGTTAAAACTTCTTTATTGTTTGTGTCATGTCAAATAATAACAACTTTCTTTTGTTGTAATAAGACCTATTTTATGAAAGCAATAAGAATATGATTTGTAAAAGTAAAGTTTGTAATTCGAAGCTTCGTAGCCAATCATATTACTGTTTTTTATGTGTGTAATGTACAATTTGATACGCAAATGTGTGAGTTTGGCGACACTGGTCCCCGTGCTTAGCCACGTTACTTCACCTATATTTTCTGTCACTTCACTTCTGTCAGTCACTTCTACACAGAACAGAAAATATAGGTAGAAGTGCCCCTAACGTGGCTTTACCTACTTACTTTGCGAAAGTCAATTTTCTAAAATAAGAATGTAGGTTACACATTCATTGAAAAGAAAAATTCACATCAGTATTGAGTCGCGACTGAACCTTAAATACTTTCTTGAATTGTTTTCAATTGCATAAACCAGTGCTTGACTGCGATCCCACCTGATGGTAAGCAGTGATGCAATTGTTAGTGGTGAGATGCACTAGTTTATTAAGAGCTTATTAAATCTAGCCTTAAAGACACCTAAATTATAATCAGACGTGAAGACCACTGCAGGCGAATGGTATGGTCCTATACAAAACATTTTGGCTCACTGTACTTTAAATCCTTGATTATTTCCAGAATCCTCCTATTATTTAATTATTATTATGTCCTTTATTCATTCAACATACATACAAATTATATTTTTAAATATTTCAATAAAAAATAAAAAAAACATTTAAAAATATAAAAAATAGTGTCCCACCGGTATCGGGAACAGGGTCCAAGCCACCGGCGGTCAGGGCTCCAGAGAAAGGAACCTCCTGACTATACGAGCCGTATCCAGGAGTACCGCTTTCTGAATCAAGCCCTTGATCCAGTCGCCTAACGAGAGCCTCCTAAGGTGTTGGTCGAGGCTCTTGGCTATTAAGCCATTGGCTGAAACGACTATCGGTACAATAATCGCTGAATCCACTTCCCACATGTCGACAACCTCGCGAGCCAAGTCAATATACTTGATTTGTTTATCTTTCTCGGCTTTCACGAGGTTCTCGTCATGCGGAACGGATATGTCAACAATCATTGCACGCCTCTCGCATCGGTCCACCACCACTATATCAGGCTTATTGGCTACAATAGTCCTGTCAGTGATGATGGACCGATCCCAGTACAACGTGATATCGCCATTATCGAGAACTGGGTCGGGCACATACTTGTAGTATGGCACCTCCGATTCCACAAGAGAGTACTTCAGAGCAAGTTGCTGATGTATAATCCTGGCTACAAGGTTATGTCTATGCAAGTATTCCCCGTTAGCTAGACGAGAACAACCAGAGATAATGTGGCGGATTGATTCACCCGGTCGGTGACATGCCCGACAGATGTCAACCGTGCCGTCCTTCACAATAAATCTCCGGTAGTTATTCGTCATGATAACTTCGTCCATAATTGCACAGACAAAACCTTCGGTTTCCCCAAAGAGGTCACCGACGCGCAGCCAGGCTACGGACGCTAGTTGGTCTACATCGGGCCCATGAAGGGCCCGGAAAAAGCGTCCGTGAAGTTCCTTACTCTGCCATACTTCCTTGCGTACGTTAGTGTCAAGCACTACAGGTTTGCGCCAGTTCTCGTTAGCCAAGGAGAGCGGGGTGAGTCCCTTGTCCACTGCCACTACATCACGATGCATACCCACGTCGGCGGCTAGGAAGTATTCCCTGAGACTGCATACCTCGCGATTGTGTAGGGTCTTAGCATTTAAAAAGCCTCGACCCCCACACTTCCGCGGGATATACAGTCTCATTACCGACGACCGAGGGTGATGCATTCGGTATGCAGTCAACAGTGTACGAACCCTCCTATCCAGGGCGTCAAGTTCCGTTTGAGTCCATTTGAGTACACCGAAAGCGTACATCAATACCGGCATGACCCAACCGTTGAAGGCACGCACCTTGTTTCCACCTGACAGAAGGCTCTTAAGTACCTTCTTCAGGCGGCCAAGGAAGCGCTCCCTCAACGATTGCTTCATGTCAGTGGCATTGATGCCTTCCGCTTCCGCTTTAATTATTATTATTATTATTTCGGAGATGAGTGGTATTAAAAGAGAAAAAATATACAATTCTTAAAACATTACTAGGTATGTATAACACTTGGAAGTTTTCCTACCCACATGACTCACGAACGTGTTCTATCATTCAAAAATACTTCCATGAAGTTTAGACTCTGTCGCCTATCTACTCTATTGTCAAGCCATAGTGTGCAAATAGCATCCTATTTAGCATATCAGTAATAAATGCCATAATAACGAGCGCTAGTTGACTCACACGATTATACCAGTGTCAACTAAATTATTCATAATGTTCATGTTACACAACATCTGTTTGGTTGACTTATTAGCACTTGCAAAAACTACTTGGAGTAATGTAGACAAGACGGTAAAACGGTGACGAATGGTAGAAAAATGACGTCACTTTGCTTGACCGTTTCATTTAGGCCCAGAATAGGGATGGTTGAAAATAAATTTTTAGCAAACATGTTTGCTAATTAGACAAGGCGGATATTCACACTCATAGATTTGCCTTTTTTATTTTGCGAGTTTTAGATTTAAAGTAGTTTCATTAAAAATGTGTTGACTGAACTTCCTTCCTTCGAATACCGATATTAGAGACTAACTGCCGCACTCAGAGACGCCCATTAACGCTAATCTCTGATTTACAAATTTTGTCATTGAATAATAGTCTATATCTTTATGATGTTAAGTACCTTAGGTTTTGCTATAATTGACATTAAAGTAAAATGACGTCTCTGAGTGCGGCAGTTAATAGAAAGACAATGAGAGAGCAAACACTGGCGTTCGCTTGGGGTTTAATGAATTAATGTAAATTTTTCATGATAAACACCCATATTTGGAAACAATATGAGTCCTGTTTTTCTGGCAAATATTTGTTTTGATTTATCGCTACGAATTCCAGCAAGCAAGCCAACATCTTTACCCCCAAAGCTTTGCTTTGCTAGAACTGAATAAAACCTGTTATCAGGTTTGATGCTGTAATTGTTAAAGAAACTCTACTAATAGCTCTCGTCAATACACAAGAAAACTTCCTTTTTTTGTAGCCCGACTTGTTCAGCTTGTCCTAATGCTACCTCTCTGTCCAGAGTCGCCTAATCTACAAAGCACCAATCTATGTTAAAGCATTTCAGATTATACCGCCATTCCAGTCTGAACCAACAATTAACCCTAACTTGACTGATTCGTCTAGCTTGTAATATAGCAGATGTGTCCAGGCTAATTCCTTTAGCTTTGAAATTATAGTCAGTCTAAGAAGTAAAAAAACTTGGGAATTTTGTATAATATTTAATCATTTCTAAAATATTTATATTCGATACTTTTTATATGATTCTTCTATTAGTAAACAATGATCAATATCTCTTAATCAACCTTGATTATTGAACCAGTGTTGACTACATCAGATTTCATTTTGCCCTAACAATTACCCAAGTCGTTTGACTTTTTAGACAGACTCTAACATCAGTTATTTAAAATTTCTTAAACTTTCATGGAGACTTGAAATGTCAGAAGCTGGTGTATGGTTATACTAAAAAGTGACACATTTAGTGAAGCTGCTAATGAAGTAGGTAAAGCCTGTCGCCCACGGCGACTTTTTGTAGCGATGCTGAAGCGCGTTCGCACCGATACAGTCGCGATGCTGTAGCGCGTTAGTAGCGCGTAGGCATTTTTTCTATAGCGTTTGCAAATGCGACTAACGAATTACGGTCATTGACCCTCCTGCATTTGTTGCCATTCTTAATTTTAAAAACTGTAATAAAGACAAAAAGCCGTCTAGAATCACTTTCGCGACGCTTTTCATTAAAAGCAATTCATTGTTTGGTTTTCGGGTACATATGGAGAGATATTAAGAAGAGTTCAATATACTTTATTCCACGGGTATCTGGCGTCTTCTTTAGTAGCGATACTGTCGCGTGCTTACGATACGTTCGACAGCATGCATCGTTACAAAAAGTCGTCGTGAGCGAGGGACCTAAGTTACCTTCAATAATGTTCTTGTTCATTGACTCAGTCACCTGTGTTCTGTGATGGAACTGATCTGTATTCTTGCCAGTCCACAAGTTCAACAACCTCAAGGATAATATACCTATTTCAGTACATAATATTTAACAAACGCACCATTGTGTGTTCACCTCCTTTGTTTTGAGAAGCTCATTCAGCCGGCTTACACGAGATTGTTTAAACTGCAAAAGACAAATGGTTGAGCATGAGAAAATGTAGGGTAAGTTTTGAAAGGTGGTTTTTACACTTGAGGAAGCAAAATATTCAGCACTTACACAAATGAAGAGTTCAGTGGACTCTTTACAAATGCGATTGGCGAGGTCCCATGTTAAGTCAAGCTTATTGTGAATGTCTGTCTCCTCAAAAGAGGATTTGGGGGTGTTCAAGTCGGGTCATAGCAGTAGAGCAGTGGCGGCCGAGTGGTAACGGCCCCGGCTTTCGAGTTGTAAATCGTGGGTTCGAACCTAACCAGGCGCCTTACTTTGTTTAATTCATTTCATCACCACTGCTCTCAAAACGGTAAAGGAAAACATCGTGAGGAAACCGGCTTGTCCTAGAACCAAAAATTCGAAGACATGCGACATTCACCAACCCGCACTGGGCTCGCGTGGTGGATTATGGCCCATTCCCTCTCCTAGAGAGGCCTGAGTCCCAGCAGTGGGAAAATTGAAACAGGCTGATGATGATGAAGTCAGGCCATGGGTTCGCTTCTTGGAACACAAGACAAAGAAGGAACATATGAGTTAGTTTTAGTCAGTAAATTCTGACACATCCTCTCCCTTCGCCCTAGAGTGGGAGAAGTAATTAAATAATTTTACAAAAGAAAACAGCTTGTTATTTTATCCAGTGTATTTATTTGTAGAGACAACGCGTCAAAAAAAAATCAGAACGTTCGGCTGGCGTTCGGTAACTTCCGTCACTCACTCGAATGTTTCACAAAACTTGTTTGAGGAAATACGTGTTTTTAAGACCTTTTAACCTTAGTTTTTAAAATCTAAAAATTGTCAATCCGAATTCATATTAACGAGCCAGGTTTCCATCAATATATTTTCTTTACTTTTTATTTAAAAGTACATAATCATGGGCATAACTTCACATAAAATTTGTGAAAAATAGAGAGATTAGTAGAGTTCTTTACAATTTTTTTTTATTGTTTAAAATGATAATAACTACAAGATATGTGTTTTCAAAATATCCTGAAAAAGATGTGTAACAATGTCATAATCATTTAAGAGCTGTCGATCGCTGTTAGCGATAAGACCGGCATTGTACCCGTAGATGTAAGTTATTTTAAAAGTTTTGTTACTGTTTTGGTGTTCAATAAAGTATATTCTATCCTATTCTGTGCGTTTGTATGGTAAGGTTGTTTTATGGTAAGAGCGTTTGTATGAGAAGGTTCATGACTTGGGCGCTCTTAAAGCAATTCTGAAAAGGAACTTTATCTTTTCTAAAGTATAGATCACTACATAGTATAAAACAAAGTCGCTTTTCTGTCCCTATATCCCTATTGTACGCTTAAATCTTTAAAACTACGCAATGGATATTGATGCGGTTTTTTTTCAATAAATAGAGTGATTCAAGAGGAAGGTTTATATGTATAATAACATCCATTAAATAGTGGAGAAATACTGTTATCCGAGCGAAGCCGGGGCGGGTCGCTAGTATACCTATAAAAGACAGCAGACAACCTTTAGGAACATGTTAACAGAATAGACTTTGACCATACATATTTTATTACCTATAACACCATATATGAGGATTTGCAGTGAAATTGCCACCTCAAAAATTGCCTCAAAGTTGATCCACAAGCAAATTTTCAAACACCCCATGTTTTTATTGAACCCGAATATAGAAGCAAAATTTTGTACCAACGAGCTTCACAACTTTCCCTTCGCCTTTCCCAAGATAAACACAGAAGGCTGTTTTTCCAAAATTTACATAGCAACAGATGCCTAACAAGTCTGGGGAGCTGGTTGTCAACATTGAGGCCGGGTTATTTGGTATACTAATCTTTTGCTCGACCCGAAGTTTGGACTCAAACAAATCTGGAACGTACCTCGGACGAATAATGTTATATAAACAAGTTTGGATAGTATTTGTGTTCACAATTAGTGAAATTTATAAGTTTGAGTGTTTTCATCACGAATGCAGAAAATTTCTAAATACAAAAAAACGCCCCGCGTGCGTATTCCACGCATTACAATAAGTACTTGTATGAAATGGACATTTGCGGGCGTTACGCGTGCGGCGCGATCCCGCATGCGTGATCAAAACCGCACGATATTAAAAACACCCGGGCTATATTTCACCGAGACACCATGGAGGCAATAAAATGTGTACAGCTCTATAGAAAGTTACTCACCTGGTGTCCGTTTGGTGGCGCGACTAGCTCGGACGTGTGGCGACTCTGGTGTCTGTATGGTGTCTAGTTTGGTAGCTTAGGGCTATATTTCAACAAGACACTATGGCGGCGCGACCAGTTGCGCCCCCATGGTGTCCCGGAGAAATATAGTCCTTAGAGCTATTGCTGACATATTATTTGACGTTGTAATGTAATTATTTGTATCATATGTTAACTATTATGTAGTTTGCAATATCTGTATATGACTTGTAAGAATCCTTTATCAATAATCTACTATGACTATTGGAGCACCACTATTCTCAGGCCCGGTATTCGCAAATTCATAACTCTTTTACTAATTATTTTTCCCATTTAAAAAACCAAGCTAATATTTTTTTTTAAACTCATACTAAATTGACGTATATTTTTCTTTTCAGGTAATTACGGGAAAAAGGCATTTCAACGACCCAATACACGTTCATTAGGTAAATATTAATTAGTAACGCGGGCGAAGCTGCGGTCAAAAGCTAGTCACATACATTTCGAATATTCTACGACTGTTATCCTTACTTAATATATGAAAGACGAGATTGTTTCCATATAAGGCCGTTGTAGACTTTGAAATCACTCAACCGATGTGTGAAGATGGTTTCAGGCCATTAAACAGTTCATAAAAAATCGTATTTACTTTTTTCTCAACAGTACACACCAGCGTATCCATTAGTCGTTGATAAAATGTGGACCGCAAGTTTCTGAAGCTCATAATGACGATCAAAACCAAGCTATACCATATTCGCATTAAAAATAGAAATTTACAAAAACCTTGGGTGACATCCCACTCATACGGTCAAAGCGTTATGGGAACACTTTTATTGTGCGTACAGCCAAGGAGTGGAATTTCCTGCCGGAGTCTGTGTTTCTTGATAGCTACAACTTGGGGTCTTTAAGTCAAGAGTGAAGCTTCTAGGCAAGCGTGCTCCATCGTCGACCACATCATCGCTTACCATCAGGTGAGATGGTGGTCAAACGCGAGCCTATCAATAATAATAATAAAAAAACCTTTTTGACCGTCGGTTCAATCGATTTTAATTTATATAATTTCTGTCAAACGGACAGTAATTAAAGGTTTCTATACATTTCTAATGTTATTTTGAACTAAGTATAGGAGATTCCATTGCGTCTATCAAATATAGGTATCAATATATATATAAGAATCCGAGAAAGACCGAACTAGACTCATCGCTCTTCACAACTAAACAACTCACTCCGTAATATCCTAATTTCGTTCGCGTTCAGTCTAGCCATAAATCCGTGGCGTCTCCCTCGGCCTGTCTCCTCGGTCTAGCCCTAATTCGTCAAGGACACGCAGCCATTACGTCCTTCTGGCGTTATTTATGCTTTGTATTAGTGCCTCCGTGTTTGTATGGGACTGAATGGGGAGCTTCAAGGTCTTGAGTGTGTGTTTGGTTTTAACAAAAGTGTGCTCAATAATAGAGAGCACGTGGGCCTGGAAGTAACCCCTTCACTCTTGACTTAAATGTCCAACGGGTTAGATAAATACTAAAAACTTAGGTACTTAGGTAGGGACTTTTAAAGTATCGCATGATAGAGCTTTTGGCCACAACTTCTCCTACGTACATAAAATATATTCTATGCTACTCAGGAATAAAGCAGTTTTCTATTAGTGCTTATTTTTTTGCAATCGGACCAGTACTTTCAAAGATAACTTCCTCCAGACAAAAACAAACTTTACCTCTTTATAATATCAGTATAGATAGGTCCATTAGAGAAAACGCTTGAATTGACAACCGAACACCGTCAATTCATAAGCAGGTAGGTATGTAGGTTCAAAATACTTTGAAACTTAGGCGTTATGGGTTAAAAAAATATGCACTCGAAAGGTACCTTTTTTAAGGTAGGAAATTATCCACTTCCAGCTTCAGAGTTGAACTAAAAGGCGTAGCAGACATTTACTGACTGAAGAAACAACATCTGTGACTTTCAGCAGGTTTCCTTTTCAGTGAATCCGCGCAGTCCTAGCGGGCATCGGCCCTGCTGGGGCCCTTAGAGTTTGCTGACATCTCTTACCTAAAAACTTTTTGGTTTGTCACTACATATCTAGATTTCTAGTGTATACGATGTTTTCAACACCATTGTCAATTTTAATTGAATTTGCGTTTCTAGCTTTAACTACGGCTGCAATAAAACTGTTCCAAAGAAACAGAATTTGAAAAGCCTTTTTTAGCTTGAAATAGCCAAAAATTTGTAGACCTTTCCTACACCGATTTTTTCACAACACAACTGGGTTTTAGGTGACAGCCGGCTACCGGATCGGATACGAGTAACAAAACTGGACAAAACAATCCATTGCAGTCCAGTCTTTTATTTTATATGCAACTGACGACACAGCTACGCTTTTATTTCCTGGGGACGGGAGCAATCGTATGGATGGAATTATGAGAGGCCATTTTTAAACTTTTCCTGCGATGCAAAAAATGCTCGCATTAAAAATTCTCTGCAAGCAACGATACTTAAAGCTGTCATTTTGCTTGCATAATAAGGAGCCAGCTATTAATCTATTCCATTTATTCTTATATTTATTTACTAGGTCCCAGCGGCTTCGCCCGCGTGATAGCGGAAAATTATCCCAAAGGAGCCTACTTCCGGGATAAAAAGTATCCTCCATTCCAGGACATGGTCTATCCGTGTACCAAGTTTCATCAAAATCGGTTTTGCCATTTAGGCGTGAAGACGTAAGAAACAAACAAACTCACTTTCGCTTTTATAATGTTAGTAAGGATAAGAATTTCTTCTATTATTGTTTCCTGATAACTATAACCCCTGATAAATATAACGATACTTGGAGGAGGTCTATGTCCAACAGTGGACGTCGAAATGATGATGATAACCTAAAGGTCTTTAATTAGAGAGCTCGAGCCCCGGTATGAAGGCAGCATTTAGTCAGTAAGAGTCTGACACTATCTCCCGCTCCGCCCAAGAGCGGGGTTTATCATTGGATGATTTTCTCCACCATATAAAAGGGGTCTTTAATTCATTAAACCCCAAGCGAACACCGGTATTCGCTCTCGCATTGTCTTACTATTGTGTCTTTAATTCAAGTCAAGAGTGAATAGGTTGCTTCTAGGCAAGCGTGCTTCATCGTCGGCCACATCATCGCTTACCATCAGGTGAGATAATGGTCAAACGCGAGCCTAACACAAAGTACATCATGAAAGCCCTATCTGTCCTATCAGTAAAATCTTTCTTGATTGAGGTGTTAGCGAAGTCTTATCTCAAAAATTCCAAAGACATAAAAAACAGTAATAATGAAAATTAATTCTCCAATATCTCCATCTATTTCGAAACCCAGAACACGTATTAATTCTGTGAATTAAAAAAATATTGAGAGTAAGGAACGCTCTTTGATACTTAAATATTGGCCTTCAATTAAACGAACGGCAAAGAAGCGAAGGTTCAAAGCAATTCAGCCGAACTGTCCCTTCCAACTAGGGTACCCATCTCTGAAATCGCAACCAGGACAAAATGCGTAAAAATAACGGATTTTTTGAACTCGGAACCCGGACATTTTAGTAATTTTTAGGGTTCTAAACCCAAAGGGTAAAACGGGAACCTATTACTGAGACTCCGCTGTCCGTCCGCCTGTCTGGCTGTCCATCTTTAACCAGGCTGTATCTCATGAACTGTAATAGCTAGATAGTTAAATTAGATAGCCAAATATTTAGGGGGGCTCCTATACAATAAACGTGATTTATTTTGCTGTTTTTTGCTGCGGATGGTACGGAACTCTTCTTGCGCGAGTCCGACTTGCCGGTTTATATTTTAAACGTGCTCAAACTAATAAAAATAGTACAAATTGTCACAAATGAACTTTTTATTTATTTTCAAATAAACAACGAAACATTGCATCTTTCACAACTCCATCACTGGGTACAGCAAAAGGGAATGTCGGGCGTTTATACTCGGACTACAAAATGAGAACCGTCGGACGCTCCCCGGGCGACCTTTAAACTAGGACAATTCCGGAGAAATTCGAACGGCTGGCGACACTACTTCCAACATATTTCTGCAATCATATTGTCATCAAACCAAAGCCTTAGTTGGAAATAACAAATACAAATAGCATTTTAACAAGCAATCAATAGCAAGGGCGAATCACTTGATGGGCAGTTGTTCGCGTGACAGCTCCAATCAACATCGATATTAACACGCTCAGACTTCTTTTATATTCTGTGTACTGGTCGATAAGGACTGGAGACCTAGTGTCTAGTAGTGCCTCTATTAGTTCTATGAATTGGGGGCATGGTTTGGCTGATTGATGGCTTATATGAGAGATGGGGAGGCTTACCATAAGATGAAAAGTAATTTATTATTGACATTTGTATTATTAACATTATTAACTTATCTATATATATAAAAATCAATGCCACTTTTCGTTGTTATTTTATAACTCAAGAACGGGCTCACCTATCCAAACCAAATTTTTAGGCTTTGTTCAGACTATTTAGTAGATGGTTTATGTGAAGTTTGGTAGGGTAGAGTAGGGTAGAGTAGTGTAGAGTAGCGTAGAGTAGAGTAGTGTAGAGTAGTGTAGAGTAGAGTAGGTTAGAGTAGGGTATAGTAGGGTAGAGTAGGGTAGAGTAGGGTAGAGTAGGATAGAGTATGGTAGAGTAGGGTAGAGTAGGGTATAGTAGGGTAGAGTACGGTAGAGTAGGGTAGAGTAGGGTAGAGTAGGATAGAGTAGGGTATAGTAGGGTAAAGTAGGGTATAGTAGGGTAGAGTAGAGAAGAACGGGAGCGAAGCCGTGCGGGCAAAAGTTAGTTTTTTATATTGTTTACCACTGAATGTATTTACAAATTGAATTATTTTTATTGTCATAATTAATCTATCTATCTAAATATATAAAAGCGAAATACCTACCACTCAGTAATAAATCACGATATCTCAGAAAATATAACACCTACTATCTTAAAATTTTCCTAAATTTTCAGGTTTCCTTATTGGGTTTAGACATCCGCTAAGAACGGATTTTACGAAACTCCATCCCAAAGTAAGCAAAACGGGGGTTCTAAGTTTATGCGGAGTAACCTAAATCCACGCGGATGAAGCCCCTGGCAGAAGCTAGGTCTACTATAGAAATGTTGCATGTCTCACGGCACGGTACATTGTATATACCTCATACTTAACACCTTATTTTTGTACCTACATGCATAGCAAATAAAATAATTCATGAATTCTTGTTATTAAAATTTTCATAAGATGACTACAAACCCAACTGATTTTTGAGTAATTATTAGTAGTTTTAACTAGTCACAAAAGTAAATACTTTATCTTTTAATTTAGCCTTTAAGATACCGAAGTTAGAATCGAAAGAGCACAGCAAGCAAATTGTTACAGTCCTTCGATGTACGCGGACTGTATGAGCAAAACACACTTGCTAAAAAAGAAAAATCCTTGCAGTCCTGAGTCAAGCGGAAAATGAGGACACCGTGGGGCATCTCTAACTACTCCTCAAAGAGGGGACATATCCCAGCGATTGTAGCGTGACTAGCGAAATACAGGGTTATTTATAAAACTACTAGTAACCCGCTCGGTATTGATACAAAAATAAAAATATTTAAATTAAACGTTTTAAATATTGCGAAGCAAGCGATAGTACAATAGCGGAGGGGAACGAGGCTGCGGGAGTGCTTAATGCGCTTGCGTCGCGTCATAGAGACGTAGGTAGATATAGCAAAATGAGGAGTTGAAATTTGTTTTATAGAACATCGAAATTTTGAAGGTTTGTTTTTGGTTAATGAATTGTTTTATAAAAAGTCATAGAACAAAAAGTTGTTGTTTATGTAAGTAATTCAGTCCTGCAAAGTTGTTAGTGTTTTACAAATAAGCTTTGTCCATTATGCCGCGCTGTACCTACATATGAGGTTGATATATTTTGCCAAGTTCCAAAAACTTCATAATCATGCTGTACCTATAAAAAACTTAGTTGATGTAGGACTCGATAGCAGCGCAGTATAATCACAGTTATCGTATCTCAATCTCTAATTATGTACTGGAATTGTAATTTTGCTAGACGTTCGTGCAGGTAGGGGGACTTCCCAGACTTGTAGCCAACTTCGATACGGTAACTGTGCACCCCTACTACCTACATTGCATGCATTTACGTAATTAATGGGATTGGTGGCAGTCTGGGGCAGTCAGGCAAGTAGGTATGGCGTTTTTCAAATTACTATGCTTCCTTTTGAAGGGAGTTGAGACACATAGTTACCCTGTAGGAACATAAATTTTCCAAAAATAATCAATAGAATTTTTAAATTTCAAATAAACAAATGATTAACACAAAAACAGACAAACCCAGTTTTCAGTTTTTGTTTTTTTTTTTTTTCAGTTTTGTTGTAATTAAGGAATGTAGAAATTAATTAAGTATATTTAAGGTCTAAAACACTTGGGTTAGGTTAGGTCAAAATATAATGCTTTATAAAACCTAAACCCCATACTTTAGAGATGTGTCGCCATAATAAAAAATACTCTATTTAACTAGACGCTTCAAATTACACCTGTATCAAGTCTGTTGGTGGGTGGGGACACTTTCACGCAATGCCACTTGCACTGTTTTTCATACAGCCGCTTTTACGCGATTATGACGATATTACTAATTTTTTATTACATATTTTAGACTTACAGTATCTTGTGGAACTATTGTATTGAAATAAATGTATAAATTTGTGTTAACCTTATCCAGTAAAGACCTCCAAAAATCTGCTTTTTACACGAACTTTGACACTTCATTATTTACTCAAAAGTCAAAAAAGTATAACAATAGAAGCCTTGCAAGTATCAAGATTGAAATGACGTCAGTATTTTTCAAAAACTTTTATGATATTCCTCTTTATTGAATTTAATCAAAATATTCCTTGAAAATATATCTAACTGTTATATTGAGCTATAGTGAGGTACTGCACGAACTACTAGCAAATACATTATACAGTCCAGCAATGCCAGCTATGCAAGCAAGACGTGCTAGTTTTAAAAATCACAATAATATCCAAGTTTGCGTTCGGATCAGCTGCAAGCTCACTTACTTTAGTATAGTAACCCGTTTTCCTGCAGTTAACTCCTGGGAGTGGTGGGGAATAATAAGTGGTATTTTTATCTGGTTTGGAGTTATCCTGGTTTGGGAGTAGGTCGTCGATACTTCTTGAGCGCGCCAAATTCGGCTTTAGGTGAACCATGAATCAATTCCTTCGCCTTTTGCTAACTCTATGTTAGAGTTGGATTTCAGTTTTTTTTTTAATTATTATTGATAGACTCTCGTTTAACCACCGTCTCACCCGATAGTAAGCGATGATGTGGCCGACGATGGAGCACGCTTGCCTAGACGTAACCAACACACTCTTGATTAAAAGACTCCTAAGTTGTAGCTATCAGGAAATACAAACTCCGACAGGGAATTCCACTCCTTGGCTGTTCGGTTTAATCGAATGCAGTTGAATACCAGTATTTGATGTGGAGCTACTGTCCGATGTGACATTCTTCTTCTTCCTGGCCTTATCCCATATTACTTGGGGTCGGCGCAACACGTTTTGTTTTCTTCCATTCGGTCCTGTCACCCGTCACTCTATCACTAATTCCCTTTTCTTTCATATCACTCCTCACACCATCTATCCATGGACTTAATTAAATCTCGAATAGGTATGATATCTCGATATAGTTCTAGAGTAGGTACACCTGGTATTGAAGCAATCTGGCTTGTTCATCCTTTCCAGCTGCTGTTGTTTTCTAAATAACTCTCTACAGTTTGTTCACTGTGTGTCTGTGTGCTGCTTATGTTTTTTTAATGACATACCAGTGCTTGACTGCGATCCCACTTAATGGTAAGCAGTGATGCAATCGTTGATGGTGAGGAGCACTAGTTTATTAAGAGCCTATTCACTTTAGCCTTGAAGCACCTAAATAAATAATATCTGATAAAATAAGCGAGTTTTCTTTATTTGTTTTTTCCTACAGAATGTTTTATTTTTGTGTTGGAAAATCATTAAATAACTGCTTTCCTTCAGTTGGTCTTAGTGTTTCAGGATTGCGATGACTTTTCAAAGAATCCCGCAGCCTTGGTTACATAAAATGGTTTAAATAATAATGTATATACTCGTAAGAAGGTACTTAACTGTTTCATTTTACCCAATTCGGGTCTATGATACTTTTAAACAAGTATTTCAATCAATCCAGAGCAATAGACCGTAAAGATTCCTGACGAGGACCTTCTAAATGAACAAATTGTTTCGAGAACCTTCCACGGTCTTCGTTTAAAAGTTCGTTGAGGTGACTCAAGACTTGGAGGTCAGGTCAGACCTGACCTAAGTTTTAAAGTAGAAAACTTTATAAGTTATTTAAAATGTGTAATACTTTTTGAGCCTTTAAAGTTCAACGATTTATTACTGAAACATGTAGGTACAGGTGATTTTGTTGTTAGGAGCTCTAACTTTGTGATCGGATGGTCTAGCTCGTTGGCTACTTTAAGGATATTGCTTACACTTATAGTTAATAATAATCAAAGATCGGAATAGGTAGGGCTGTTTTATGTACTTGTCATAGGTTAGAATATTATGGATAATCCCCGAGTCCCGGCATTTGGTTTTAAAGTAGTAAAATAAAAAACTTTTTACAAAAAAAAAAAAAAACCGACTTCAAAAAGTACAAAATAACTTTAATTTCGGATGTTGGTGTTTCTATAATAGATACGTAATCTTGTCTCTTCGTTATTTAACACCGACTTCCGAAATTAAAGTTATTTTGTACTTTTTGAAGTCAGATTATTTTTTTTTGTAAAAAGTTTTTTATTTTTCACTTTTTAGTTATGGTAGCACCACTAAAAAGTACCTACCCTTCAGCTAAACATAAATTACCTTATAGCCAGAGTGCATCTCATAACGATTCTTATAATCCTAAATACGGTTATATTACATGAATTTACCCCCCTTTTCTTTCAGTCAGTCATCGACTACACTAGAATCATAGCAGAATTGTCGTAACAAGTAAAATTGCTTTGTATAAACAAAGCAATTTTACTTGTTACGACAATTCTGCTATGATTCTATGAGGAGTTCTGTTCCATATCTTCGAAGTTCATGATCAGATCATAACAATATTTCTATGGGACCAACTTGGAAGCATAACCTTTCAATCAAAAAAAATTTTTCAAAATCGGTCCACAATTGACCGAAATATCGGTGAACATACATACAAAAAAAAACAACATACATTCAGCCGAACATAGAACCTCCTCCTTTTTGAAGTCGGTTAAAAATGATAAAAAACCTATTCTTGCCTTCGGGACTAATTAAAGATTACATTTCCTTTCTGACGGGTAAAAATAAGAAGGTCGGGATTAAGGATAGTGTAATAAATAGATAAACTTGATTCTGCTGTTGACGTAACATTTACAACGTCGCATAATCATGCGCTTATTGTGGCTTACATAATTTTTTTATACATATTGACAAAAATAAAGACATTCAATTAAATCCCGTAGTATCAATTTGAATTCAGTGGAATATCCATATTAACATCAATGATTGCGATCAATGAACCTAAATACCTATGCTAAACCTATTCCGATCTTTGATTATAATTCATTGTCTGAAATATGAGCAGTGGTGGCCGAGTGATAACGGCCCCGACTTACGAGTTGTAGGTCGCAGGTACAAACCCAGCCAGACGCATTACTTTGTGCAATTTATTTCATCAGCACTGCTCTCAAAACGGTGAAGGAAAACATCGTGAGAAAACCGGCATGTCCTAGAACCATAAATTCGAAGGCATGTGACATACACCAACCCGCATTAGACTAGTGTGGTGGATTGCGGCTCGTTACCTCTTCTAGAGTGAGGAGGTGTCGTTGTAGCGACATCTATGACGCCACATAAGAACTACGAAGAAAACACGAAATCCTGCATCGCGCAATCAGAGTTCTCCGCGCAATTTGAACATATACGACAGCCCGACATCAACTATCGGGCAGTCGCCCACCAGACTAACACCTGTCTGGTCGGAGGATCCTCCCTTTTCAAAGGAGGTTTGCGGGACTTTACTCTCTGTTCCGCATACCCTCCAAATCGTAAGTGCCCCGACTACAACTCGTGAGGTCCCCGACTTACGAGTTGTAGGTCGCGGGTCGTTACGACTCGGCCACCACTGTTCTTATGAGGCGCCAATAGATATCGCTACAAACGTAAGCTTGTCTAAAAATAGATGTTCCTACCCAGAAAAAACAAAAGGACAAGAAAATCAAAACAAAAATTTCCCTAGTTCATTCTGACAAACAAAAAATTTTCACTGGTACGTACCAGGTTTTGTAACAAAAAGGATGTATTGTCATAGAAGTGTTTGTAGAACAAAGAGTAGTTTGCAGTCAGAATTCAGGCGACGTAATCACACGCCCGGGGCACTTCCAACTTAGAACAAAGTTATCACTACTGTTCTATGTCAAAGGGACTTTTCTATACAATCTTTGTGTACCCCACTAGAGCTATCTCTACATTTCTTATATTTTTGTACATTTCATGATATTTTTGTTTGTTATCTAACTCGTATGATCTAGCGTACTAATGAATACGCTTCGCTTCTGTATTCCTGAGTATCACAGGCTGCTTTTATTTTTATTACTAGCTTTTACCCGCGGCTTCGCCTGCGTTTATTAATATACTTTAATTCCTCTCCCCTTTTCTTCCCTCTTTCTCCCCTTTTTACTTTTTTTTTAAATTAGCCTATGTTCGTCTCCAGGGTCCCAACTATCTCTGTACCCACATTTGTCAAAATCGGTTTTGCCATTTAGGCGTGAAAACGTAACAAACAAATTCACTTTCGCTTTTAAATTATTACTTTTAAAGGTTCCATACCGACGAGTGTTTTCGTGTCTTATTCGTCAGGGTCGTGAATTTGTGACTGGGTACTCCATCACGTTTAGCTCTTCAATCCTCTTGGTGACAGAGGAGCTGACGAGATGGAGTATTTGGTAGTGGATATGCGACCCTGGAGTAATAAACGCTAGAGTTTGTGTCGGATATCCAAGGTAGCCAAACCAAGCTCTGCGTTTTTGGTATTTTGCAGGTTAGTATAAAGTTCTTCTTCTTCCTGCCCTTATTACTTGGGGTCGGCGCAACACGTTTTTTTTTCATTCTCGCCCGCTCATGTCACCCGTCAAACTCACTAACTCCTTTTTCTTTCATATCACTCCTCACACAATCCATCTATCTTTTCTTCGGCCTTCCTCTCCATCCATCTACACGTAAACTCAGAACTCTTTTAGTAATATGAGCTTCATCCCTCCTCTTCACATGAACTTACCAAGACAACAACAAGTAGTTGATTAAAATTATGTTTGGCAACCGTAGTACGTATTTATTTACGGAATCATATAATTAAATTTAACGATACTACATTCTATGTCAAATATCTGCAATTTATTTATTGTGCAGACCTACCACAAACCTAACCTAAAGGTTGACTGATAAAGAATGCCTTGTGGCATTAAGTCCGCCTATGTACCACTACTGTACATGAAGTTTAAAGAAATAAATTAAGTCGAATAGGCTCTTAATAAACTAGTGCGCCTCACCATCAACGATTGCATCACTCCTTACCACCAGGTGGGATCGCAGTCAAGTACTAGTTTATACCACATAAAAAAATAAAAAATCATCAATACAACCTTCTCAGTTCGTCTTACCCTATTGAATGGCTATTTCATGAAAAAGACAGTAAAATTGAATTTAGCTGGCTATCCTAGCGTTTTTATCTTAAGCACACTTATTAATACAGCACCTTGTCGTTCCCTCGCTAATGAATGCAACTTCATTTTCATTGCATTTCATATCAAAGCGTCTCAGTGTCAGCCATCTTTCTTCAATTCAAATGTAATTTTCTGTGCAGCTGAACGATAATGAAGGTCTGTCAGTGTTTCTTTAAAGATAGTTAATTTTACGTTATACCTACCCTGGAAGGAAACGTTTTAAGGCCTTCTCCAACAAGGTGAACCGATGACCTGGTCAGGGTCGCGGGAATCCGATGGATGCGTGACCCACAGGACCGGTCGTTGTGGCGACGCTTGAGGGAGGCCTATGTCCAGGAGTGGACGTCTTTCGGCTGATATGATGATGACGCTATACTCTAGTATACTTACACGAGGTCGCAAAAGAAGGTATTTTTTCTTTACCGATATAAGGAGAAGGGGTTCTGGACCTGTGCATGTTTGTAGCGATACAGACGCGATACGCACGCGAGTGAGACGCAGCCTGTAGACCTTTAATAGAATAAAAGCGCATCGTCGCACGTTTCTAAAACGCGCGTCAACGGCGCGTTCGTGGGCGAAGTGGAGCGGAGAAGAGCACTGAAAACACGCAAGTGTTTCCATTGAAGTGGAGTGGGGCTTCGTGCTCTCAGCTCGGATCCGTTCTGTCCGGCTCGAGGTAGCGTGTCCGCTCTGCTCTATTCCGCTCCACTGACGAGGAGTGGAGATTTCGAGCAATTTGATTGGTGGTCCGGTCCACTCCACACAGATCCCCTTCAGAAAGGTACCGTAAGAAACACATCCAAGTAGGACTACTACACGTTATAATCGCGGCTGTAAGTCTCCTCTTTGAGAAGTGGCTAGAAAGGCGCCATAGATTTCTTTACTTTCCGCCTGACGCACAGGGAGCGCCCTTAGTTCTTTTTTTTTAATTTTTTGAAAACTTCGTGCCACACGTTTGTGTAAAACACGAATTAACACCAAACCACCACCACCTTATCTCTTTCTTTTATTGCACCTACCACTATTTTCTCTGTATCACCCAAAGTTTGACTGGAAGAAAATGCCTAAGGCATTAAATCCGCCTCTGTACTTTTGTGTGCATGAAGTATAATAAAATAAAATAAATAAATAAACTTAATGCCAGAGGCATTCTCTACCAGTCAACCAAAAGTTATGGACAGGTATCAGCACAGGCAAGTCCGGTTAAACAGTCGACATTCACACTCCTAAAAACCCAAAGGGCAACTGAAAGGACACAGGGTGTCTTTAATCAGTAAAAAAGGACACCCTCTCGCTCCACACAGAGCGGAAGTAGACTAAGAAAATGGTCATACCGCAGAAAAAAGTCACAATAGACCGTATATTTACTTACCCACGAATACACACATAGACTGTTGGTAAACGATCTATGAGTGTTACAAAAATACGTTACTCATGTGATGAGCGCGATGACGGGCTAATCTATTTACTTGATTACTACATCATAAGTTGTTCTTATAAATATGGCATCCTCACAGCTAATTTAGTATTTTAGTTTTTCTACCTTCGTTCTATTCGACTATCTTAATCAACATTAGTATTAGTACGATCTTCGGATAGGAATATCGGTATGTTCGAATATTAGGACAGTAGTTCTTAGCGCTGGTCATGACTGCGATCTTACATCGCGCAGCGCGGCAAGCGGGGCGGGATCGGTAAGTGGAGCGCCGGCGTCTCATGGCGTGCTTCAAACGTTTTCATACTTTTAATCTTGCAGCTCCCCGCCCTGCGCTGTGCTTCCGCTCACAGCGGCAGGGTCGTGAAGGGGCCGTATAACTGGTGATAGATAACCATCAGCACATGGAAGTTACTTCTTTAAAGACCATTCCGGTACCCCTACTATACAAAGCCTCTTAATTAATCCCACTTTAAAATGGCTGAACGGATTCGGATTTAGAACGTAGACCTTTTTTTATATTGATTTTAGGATCATACGGGTAATAATAGGTGTAGTGTTTGTATACTTTCTCGAATGCACAGGATGTAACAGTTGACAGTTGCACGACGTCAGTTGACCGAGGTGCATGTGTTCAGCTTTGCTGTTGGTGACGTAACGAGCCAATGTTTTGCCCCCTGTACTACGTGCTGTGTACGTTCCTCTTGAATAATTTTCGACTTCCTTCTTCCTCTTCTCGAAGTACAGTTGGTGGCCATGTTTATAGCGGCGTCAAGAGTTTTTAGGGTCCCCCAAAATGTAGTTATAGGGATACTGGGTACTGTAGTAAGTGGGTCAAATGAGTTTCGGAGGGGCCTATAATCCCCTAGACATCAGACAGCGCCGATCATCCACAGTGCAGTCGCGCATTCATGTATCTCGTCGAGGTATTGACTCCATAGAGCGTCTCGTAGTGCAGGGCAAAGTTGAGGGCACCAGGCCACGTGGTAGATCACCAATGCGATGAACAGACCAGATCAAGGCCGCAACTAAGTGCTCGGTTTATGAATGTACCCGGAAAACTGCAGTCCGCGATGAATGGCGCCGCATTACAAAGATGATCACTCACACTTTTTTTATGGTGGAAAAATCATCTAATGACAACCCCAGCTCTTGGGCGGCCCGGGAAATAGCGTCAGACTCTTAATGACTAAAAACCCATCCCGTTCCTTCAAGCCTTCATACCGGGGCTCGAGCTATTTTTCAGTAAAGCCACTGGTAAAACACAGTTTGCTAAAATAACTGCCTTACCTTATTCAGACCGTACTTTTAAGACCTCTAGAAGTCCACGATCTATTTAGTACGTCAGAAATTAACTTCCTAGAGAATCTAATAAGGTGGCAGATGGTTCTCGCCATCCCTCTTATGCCAATTTAACCCCTCCGTGTTCAGCATAAAGTCTATAATGGGGTAAATTGGATACTATTAAGGATGCACCCTAAAAATGAGGGTAACGGCTGAAGTTTCCAATGAAGGTAATTGGGGGAACTTCATGTGAGGAAGTCGCATTTATCTTGGAGTAAAGTGTTAGTTTTAGTAGAGGCTGGGTGTTCGTTCTTGGGGCTCTTGATTCATTCGCCTTGATTAAGTTAAGATGAATGTACTTGGTCTGTGTTCATTTCTTTTCTGAAGTAAGCAGAAAACTTTGTAATTAATTAGTGATTACTAAGAGTATTCCATGCTACTTGTATTTTTTCCTCTCTTCATGTAGTTTCTTTGTAAATTTCATTTTTACACGTCAATTTAGCCTATTTATTAATATTTATTTAATTAGGTACCACTGCTCTCAAAACGGTGAAGGAAAACATCGTGAGGAAACCGGCATGTCTTAGAACCAAAAATTCGAAGATATGGCCGGAGAAGCTTAAGGCGGCTTCAAGCGTTTTTTTGTGGCGGCACCGCCGCACACGAGCTTCAAAATAAGGCCGCCTCAATAAGAAGCTTGAAGCGGCCTTTAAACAGATATAAAGTAGCTTATGTATAATAAGTATAGATTTGCATCACGGCTTTAGTACTAAAATAGTACTTTTTTTTTCTTTCTATGGGGAATATCATCTTATGACAACCTCCGCTCTCGAGTGGAGCGGGAGATAGTGTCAGACTCTTACTGACTAAAAACCCCACCCCGTTTCTTCTAGCCTTCATACAAGGGCTCGAGTTTCCTTTCAGATAACCCTGGCCCCAGTAGGCTTCGACCCAGCTGGGCCCCTCCTGTTGCTGACAACTCCTTGAGGCGCGAGGGAACAGTGCGCACCGTCGACGTCTTGGGCTCGGTCCGGACAGTTACCGGACGATCGGACAACGAGCTACCCATGGCTCGTCCGCGAGCCACTAAAATAATACTACTAATAATAACTAATAATAATAAATAATATGTCGCTACCAGGCAATAGACAATAGTGCAAGCTTCCATTATAACCTGGAGAAATAGCGTTATGAAATTCATAATGAAATAGCAGCTCTTGAAAGTAGACTGCATCTGCTTTGGACATAACTTAAATCCATTTGAAAGTTCATTCTCCTATGAATCGCTCGGGTACGCACTAGGTGCCTTTACTGCTGCAATTATTCCCAAGAGTCTGCACTCCCGTATGAATATACAAATAAAAACCGGGCAAGTGCGATTCGGACTCGCGCATGCCGATTGACCTTGCTGCATACTAGAACTTTTGTACCTACATGTTGTTTGATGATTAAATTAATAAATATTTTTACCTAGATTTTTGTAAATTTTTTTAATAAGAACGCAACTTTGGGCAATGACTAATAGATTAATAAATTATTAAAATCGTGAATAAACGCTCATAAGTGTGCAATGTGCATCCACCGAGCGTAGGTATAAAAAGTGAAGTACATTCTACATTCATCATGAGATTGTCTTCTGTACCTATCTATTTTGTGCCCGAAGCAAAAGCTCTCTCATTGTCTTTCCATTGTGTCTCTAATTACGGTATTCGAATAGAAAAAAAGTCCTGTATCTGCCGCTGTAGTTTTTTTACACAGTGCGTTTAACTACGAAATGGTTCTAATTTGACAAAGAGGAGCACAGTGTTTTGTCTAAACGTATGCAAAGGCATGAAATTTTCATCTCCATGTTACATTGTCTAGTGACGACGAGATTTGGTCTTAAAACTGTTTGCTAAGTTTTTCATAATAACAACTTATGATATATGATGAATGATGATGATGATTTATAAAAAAAAGAGAAAAAAAAGAAAAAAGCAGAGGAGGGATGGGGGTTAAAGAGGTAGTTTGTTTTTAAGTTTTTTTGTTGGTTTAATCTCTGGAAGTACTGGTCCGATTGCTAAAATTTTTTCACCGATAGAAAGCTGCTCTAATCATGAGTGACATATGCTATATTTTATGTACGTGGTCGAAGTCTCGGGCAAAAGGTAGTTTTGAATAATTTTCAACTATCATGCGACCGGAGTTTCTAGCCGTAGCTAGTTTACTTGCAAATGGCAAAATGTAGGTGTATTTTGATCTGGAAGCATAGTCGCCAGATCCCCGCCCCCCTTCACTATTGTACTATCGCTATCGCTTGCTTCGCATAGACATGGTAATATTTGGAAGGTTCAATTTAAAATTTTTGTTTTCGAATGAAAATGTAATGAATCTTCTTCTTCTTCCCGCCCTTATCCCATATTACTTGGGGACGGCGCAACACGTTTTTTTCTTCCATTCTATCCTGTCACCCTTCAAACTATCACTAACTCCCTTTTCTTTTATATCACTCCTCACACAATATATGATGAAATTTAAAGAGTCTTAAAACAAAAGTTGTTGTTTATATTATTAGTAACACAGTCCTGAGAGGTTGCCATTGTCTTACAAATAACCCTGTATAAAGTACTCGCTCTTGTTTCATTTCTCGAATTTTCATTTAATTTCTTAAAACATTACAGGAACATCATTTTAACAGCCACAATAACAAAGGTAAAGTTTGCTTCCTTCACGTAAACGTAAACCTTGACGCGTACGTTCACGTTCGCCTTGAACACGGAGCGTTTGTAATGTCACTCAAGTTTAACGAGTACTCTACGCTATTTGTGAGATGACATGCTTTTATGCTCATTAGGAAAATTATTGCTTTTGCTGAGATATTAAAGTGCTTTGTTTCATTTAAAATGAGAAGAAATATGCCTAAGTATACCTACAAGAATGTCACCGAGATCTCAAAGCCCCTTTTTACTTTCGGTAGTCTTTATGACGCTTCGTCTTCCAGTACGCGGTGCGCAGGATCGATCGTTGTTGCGACACTTGGGGGAGGCCTATGTCCAGCAGTGGACGTCTGTCGGCTGAAATGATGATGATGATGAGTCTTTATGATAAGCGATGGCAGGTCCTTACTGGACATTGTAAGTTCGGGCGATTCCTGAACCGGATTTAGGCGGAAGAAACGCCCGGGTGTTACCATTATGCAGACCGCCTGAAGAACACGATAGAAGTGTGCCACGCTTGGGTGAAGCACCGCACAATCGCGCCTGGCCATAGTCCGGAACAAGAGCAATTTGCAGGCGATCGCCTCCTTCTGCAACGCAGTAATGCTAGCGAAAAAAAGGCGGCCGCACTCGTAAGAGAACAGATGTCGTAAAAGTCATTGGGTGAAAACCTAACAACAAAAAAAAAAAAAACTACAACGATTCACTGAACCTGTACACAACACAACAATAACCACACCCGTAGCTCACCTTACTCCTCAAAGGCTGCAACCAAATACCAATTGCTCTGATAGAGACAAAGGCCTGATCCGATTAGCAACATCTTGAACTGTATCTATACGCTATGGTTACAACCGTACCGTATCTACGAGTGCGTGGTCTATGGTCACTGAACTATTGGTAAAAGGCCAGCTATTTGGTGATGCAAGCTTTGCTGATTGGTCGTTTGATCCGTCAAAAGTTTGGGAATGAAAGAACTGTTATTTTATTAAGAGGAATTGATCAGAAAACCTTTTTTCTTACCTACAAACTGATCTCATTGACCATTAATGTCAAATTCAAAATGGAGTATTTGAAGAGTACTAAGTGAGCTCGACAAATGGATGTGCAATTAACACTTATGCGACTAAATTATCGACTCACCATAGTTTGAATGGGTTTCGCGACACACTGAAGGTCGACACTAAGCAAGAACTACATTAGACAGATGCACACGTGGAACACGCCTGACTTGTACGTAGAACGACGTCGCGTGGCGTGGATCAAGTGTAGCTCTGCAAGTCTAGTGTCCATATAAAATGTATGGAGACCGACGCGCCCAGTGCGTACGTGGCACTCATGTGCGCAGTGTAGTTCTAGCTTTACTTTAATACGACATAAATAATTTAGTGGTTATCTTTTTATATGACCCAAAAATAGGTTTTGCCATATTTTTTTTTTTACATTTTTGATCCCATTTAAAATGTGAGGGGCAAAAATTGACTGGTTACGACGGAGATTAAAATGTAATCGATCATTTAAAACATTTTTCTCCTCTGAGCCTTGGTTAAAAAAATAATGGAAAACGATAATCCTTTAATTCATGAATCCCCAAGCGACCACCGGTGGCCGCGCATCTATTGTCTTACTATTGTGTCTCTAATTGACGGTATCTGAAGGGTTAAATCGGATTAGCAATATTTTATACAGAGTTACGGGATTTTTCGGAAAGGTTACCAGCCCAGGGTAAAGATAACTGATGGAAGGCAGGTTTTACAAGAGGGAGGGGGGGGGTTAGGTTTTTAAGTCTGACATTCTCTATATCTCGCTCCCTAGAGCATCAGAAGCGTCTTTGGTGATTTCTCATTGAAATAAAAAAAGAAAAGTTTATACCATAGGTATACTGCCGAGTTCAATCGTGTCACATCTAGCAAGAGTATGATCGGTGGTCATTGAACGTCAGGTACAAAGCCTGTAACTGTTGTGTCCAGTGATGCATAAGCCTGGCTGATTGGTCGATTGCTTCGTAAAAGGTGGCTAGTACTTCTGTGATAGGGAATTGGTCTCTTCTAGCAAGCCATTGAGCAAGGCGATTGTATGCCAGAAAATATGACGTACTTTTTAGTAGGTATAGATTTCATCTTAGTGATCATCGCAACTGTAAAGTTCATAGATGATTTATAGTAGTTCCATGATGATGATGATGGTGTATATTTTCTCTTTATGCACCTACCATATCGTCTCTTCACCCCCCTAGGTTGACTGGTAGAGAATGCCTAAGGCATTAAGTCCGCCTATGTACTTTGTGGTGCATGAAGATTAAATAAATAAATAGTAGACAGAGAGCATAATTCCATTTTAATACCAACAACTAATACCACTGGTATTTCATCATCCTCATCATCATTTCAGCCGACAGACGTCCACTGTTGGACATAGGCCTCCCCCAAGTGTACCCACGATAATCGATCCTGTGCGTCCCGCATTCATCGGATTCCCGCAACTTTCACCAATGGTATTTGTTTAGAGTTTATTATGTACTTAAAATTTGACTGGGCTCACTGTGGAAAATCGTTCGGAACGGAAAATTAATATGCCTGAAAAAAATACAAGTGGTCTAATACTACTAGTATTTTTAAGCATATTGTATTTTTTTGGTATTAGAACGGAATAAATATTTTTTTATGCAAAGCTGGACTTAATGGGCTCTTAATAAATGAGTGTGCCTCACCATCAACAATTGCATCACTGATTACCATCAGGTGGGATCGCAGTCAAGCACTAATTTATATTACTTAAGGTGGTGCACGACTCACATTTTCACTGTTTTTCATACAACCGCTCATAACTGATTATGACGTTATTACACACTTTTCATTAGATATTTTGGAAACACAGTATCTTGTGGATATTATCTAGGTTCCTAAAGAAATCAATATCTAAATTTGTGTAAAATTAATCCAGTAAAAACCTCTGAAAATGTACTATTTTGTATGAACTTTGACACTTCATAATTTGCCTAAAAATTAAAAAGTCAAAAAAGTAATCCTCTGGAGACCTTGCAAATTTTATTAAGATTCTAAATGATGACAACTTTTTCCAAAAACTTTTAAGGGTTTAAAAAAACAGCTATTTCCTGGAACAAGTTTTGTGAAATTTTCGAGTAAATCTCGGAATTACCGAATACTAACAGAGTTTCCAGGCATTATCTCTCTTTTTTTGAGTTGCCTTTTTGTCAAACATCGCGTTGGATTGCATTAAATGAAGTAACAAGCTTTTAAACAATTTTCGATGTTTACGATAAGCGAGTGGAGAAGGACCCTCTTAAAAAAAACATTAAAGTTTCTGAAGACTTTCTTGCTCATTTCCCACAAATTAAAAATGTTCAGTTACGGCGCTTTCATTGTAAGCGTATTCATCCGTAAATAGTGAAAAGACAGCCTCTGACACCGACACCATTTTAATTGCTTCGTATAACTCTATTCATTCTACATGATGGTAGTAATTAACAAAATAATCTTCCGCTAAATTCATGGAACCACCTGTTACGACCAAATTGAGATGGGTTCCACAATTACACGATATATTCCTATGTTAATCTCCACACATATTAAATATTCATAGCTCTGTTGTAGGACAATGGCGCTATCCTGATTGACGGCTTGAATTGGGAAACTTAATTATGTTTGGCTTTACGAGGACTCGTAAAAAACGGGTTAGCTGTTATTAGGTTTTGGCGAAATAAGAAGAGGATATAAAAGGAATTCTTGAAGAGTGTTGCTGGGGAAATGTTTGCTTTTCTGGCTGATGTTGGATAGAGTTCTTTGGTCATCATTATGCTTGATAAAATGACTAACTATGTGGTATATGGAGTACTAGTTATATTATTAATATAGGTTACATATATTATTATCTATCAAGGATGTCTATGAATCTGTATATTTAAAGGTAAAGTCCTGAGTCATCAACGCCCACTTTTGACCTAGGACCCTGAAATTTTACGCAAACCTTTTTTTCATGTATACAAAGAAGAAAAGATTTTCTAAGAGGAGGGAGGGAGGCCAAAGAAAGGATGGATGGATTGTGTGAGAAGTGATATAAATGAAGAGGTAGTTAGTGATAGCGTCACGAGCGACAGGACAGAATGGAAGAAAAAAACGTGTTGCGCCGACCCCAAATAAAATGGGATAAGGGCAGGAAGATGAAGAAAAGATTTTCTAAATTTGTATGGAAAAACCTATTTCACGCGGGCCGCTAACGGACGCTAGTATAAAATATATCGCATAGACAACTGCTACCAATATTACGTGTTTTTTATGAAAGTTGGAAACCCTCAGCTCCCGTTCTGATTGAAGTGAAAGAAAGAAAGAATCAAAGAAAAAATCGTTTATTTGAACCTCACACAATACGATATATAACAAAAATAAATAATACGATAAATACAGAAGAATTTGTGCAAGGTCAAAAGGCACCTAACTCAGCATATGCTGCGATATCTATAGAGATAAATAACGCAGCGCTGGTATTCTGTTAGGGCCCGCGGTGATGCCACGGTCATACTCACGGAGACTAAATAAACTATAGGAGCGAGCGAGACTGTTAGACTTTTATTTATTTATTTATTCATTCATGTACACACAATACACACATACACTTAAAAAATGAAATTAACAAATACAGAAAGAAGAGTACAAAGGTACTGCTTATTTCAAATGAAATTTTTTCCAGCAGACCTGCGACAGGAGAGTTGGATGATAAATCAACGAGACAAATAATTCAGAAAAAAAAACAACTATAATTATCTCAATTAAATCATATAATACACATATAAATATATCAAAATAGATACAATACATAAATTAAATTACTTTTACTGATTAAAACCCACTGTATTCCTTTAGGGGTGGCGGTCACTCTTTCAAACAATCACACAGCCCATATATACAGCCTTTATCACTGATTGTACAGAAAATTAAGGCTGTGCATGTACATGCAACATTCAATATCAATATACGGACAAAATCGCTACAACAGGCTTTACCACAATAGAATCGTTCGATGCGATCACGCCCGACCACAGCCAAATTCCCAAATGTTAGATTTTGCAACCAATCATTCATTAGACTTGTCTATGTATTTTACACGTTCTGTGGTTAAAGCCATAATTTTCTATGTGTAAAGCTAAAACTATATTAGACCGACGCACACATGTGTAACACGCCTGATTTGTACGTCGAACAACGTCGCTTGGCGTGTGTCAAGTCTAGTTTCCATATAAAATCTGATCCCGATTTCCCGCCATCTTAGGCGAGGGCTTGCGGACGGCGAACAATGGGTAGCTCGCTGTCCGACCGTTCGGAAATTGTTCGGACCAAGTCGTCAACGGCGCGTAATGTTCCACGCGCGCCTCAAGGAGTCCTCAGCTACCGAAGGGTCTAAGGCTAGGCTATGGGTGATGCGAAAGAGATCCCCCGGGTCTCTAGAACAATGGCAAAGAAAGAAAAGGAGTGGGTTTTTTCAGTGGATTTTAGTCAGTAAAAGTCTGACACGCCCTCGCGCCCCAAGAGTGCGAGATATCATTGAATGTTTACCCACCTAAATACGTTTTATAATACGAAACAACTAAACCATTGAAAATACTGTTCTGGTGAAAAAAAAAAGCTTCTTCCTGCCCTTATCCCATATTACTTGGGGTCAGCGCAACACGTTTTTTTCTTCCATTCTCTCCTGCCACCCGTCAAACTATCACTAACTCCCTTTTCTTTCATATCACTCTTCACACAATCGATCCATCTTTTCTTCGGCCTTTCTCTCCCTTCCCATCCATCTACACATATACTCAGAACTCTTTTAGTAATATGCGCTTCATCCCTCCTCTTCACATGACCATACCAAGACATCCTATTACCTTTCAACTTTTCAGTCACTGGCGCCACTTTCTGCAATTTGGTGAAAACAAAAATGTCATCTCAATTTAAATATTCAAACAGATTCATACTTCCTTTCATTATTCAAAGCGACACCCATCTACTTGCATTTTAAAAACATTTATCCTCGTTCCCGTCCCCCATTATTTTTGCTAATAAAATTAATTTTATTTGAGGAAAGTAGAATAATTACTTTCCCTCTTCCGTGGCCCCCAAATTAATTGACATTACTTCAGATTAATGCGGAAACTTATTTTTGGTTACAAACCATTATCTTGAAAAATATGGTTTTATTTCATCGCTACAGAACTTTAAGATTCTCGTAGACAATGTGACACCGATGCAAAATTTATTTATCTGTAGCTGTCCCCGCGCGTCAAAAAAACGCCACCACAAAAAAAATGCTTGAAGCGGCCACAAAAAACAGCTGACGCCCCCGACACCTCGTGTCCGGTGATGTTTGAAGCCGCTTCAAGCGTTTTTTTTTGTGGTGGCACCGCGGCACACGAGCCACTAAAAATGGCCGCCTCAAAATGAAGCTTGAAGCGGTGTTTTTTGAAGCCCTTGTGCGGGGACAGTAGAGCAATTTTAGAATATAACCATTGCCGTAGACTCGTTGCATTTTGCGTGTGGTCACAGCATTTAAATGCTGATCATTCGACCGTTTTGCGCGGATGTGACGCATATTTTTCACAAAGAATACTTAAAAAAATTTCTTTATACATATTATAATTATTCCTTGAAAAATGGTTGTCAAAATGTCGCCACGTTCTTGTTTTAGGAAACCTTTGGACATACCCATCTTTGTATCACTAATCAGGGAAGTATCAGTAAGTGTAGTATAAGTCCATCGTCGACCGCATCGTCGCTTTCCATCAGGTGAGATAGCGGTCAAGCGCAAACCTATCAATAATAGAAAAAAAAATTAAATGGCGTCTAGAATGGCTGGAATGATGACTGTAAAGAGTCAGATGCTTCCATATTCTATAGCAAGAAAGTATAATAATATGGTTTGTTCAATAATTGAAAAAAAAAAAAAAAAAAAAAATTAAAATAAGTAAGCTAAGCATAATTAGTTGGACTCAGTAGTCAACAATGTATAAAAAATTATTTTATTTTATAATTCATGTTCAATAAACATCCACGACCAAATACTCTCATCTCGTCAGCTCTTGTGTCACCCATGGGGATTGAAGAGTTAAACGAGATGGAATAGCCAGTCGCAAACACACAACCCTGGCGAATAAGACATGAAAACACGTGCCCGACTTAAAAAAACAAGGTCCCGACCATAAAGTGCTTAGTTAGAAAGAAAGAAAGAAAGTAAACGCGTTTATTTGGCACACAGGTACACACAAACTTAAACCTAGAATACATCTACATTGTATGTCTCACGGCTGCGCCAAATAGGTCCAGGGCCACTACGTAGCAGTTGCCTGACGCTGGTTTTCAACTGAACTTTGCTATGAGTCTATTTCTATTGATATAATCTTTTATTCTCCTAAGGATTAGGCAAAATTAAAGACTGTAATGAAATGACATGTAGTTACATCCAAAGATAATTTCGTTAAGATTTCATCATTGTCATAAGAGGCAAATTATAAGCTTTACCTTTTATAAGCCCTGCCTATTATGACCCGGGAACATCACATATTATGAGATCAGATTACTTTCTTAAGAGGACTACAGGACGTAAAGAGCAGACACTCTCGGATTAAAAAAAAAGTGATGCCCGAAGACACTTGTAAATATGAAAAATTTTAGCTATTTACTAAAAATCTACAGATTCAATAAGTACATATTAACAAAGTCCCCCGCCGCGTCTAAACTGCAGACTGTCTGTCTGTCTGTTCGCGATAAACTCCAAAACTACTCGACCGATTTTCAAGCGGTTTTCACCACTCGATAGCGTGATTCTCGAGGAAGGATTTAGTATATAATTTGTTAAGTTTTTGTTTTTATTTCTAGAAAAGAACCCGTGCGAAGCCGGGCGGGTAGCTAGTTGATTATAAAATTAAAACACTGCAATGTGGCAACAGTTAAACATTACTTATAAAATAATCTAGAAAACCATCAGAACGACTGCATGTGTATTATAATGATAATAATTTTACTCGTAAAATTTGCAGTGCCTTTACAGGGTGCATGTTTTGATACTGAGTCATGAAATTTTAATGCATGCTTAATATACAGTGTTTTACATATTCGCAAATAAATAAATACCAGGCCGGTTTTTAATCGATAAAAGTAATATTTGGAGGTATATTCGTGATTTTTTATATCGTAGTTTTTCTGTATTATATTTTGAACATTGTAGTGGATCATATACTTTTACGCATTATGCCACTATGGAGTCGCTGCACAGGATATGCGTCACCTGCTACGCTACCCAATGCCCATCCTGAGAAACCCCCTGCACTTTCCAGGATTTATCAGAGGCCAGTAACAGAACTGTACAGGTTTTTAAATACTGGCCAGAAAAAAAATAGTTTGAGTGCATCGACACGAAAAGAAAAGAACGCATTATAAAACTCTTCTGAGAAGCTTCTATAGTCCTCTTAACGAAGCAGTCGTTTCCTAAATCACATCATAATCCATTCCACACATCAGGATTAGATAATCTGGTCTGTTATCCCAGTTTCTTTCAAAATGGAGTCTTCTAAGTATTATTTTTATATGCAAGAACAGTGCCGTTACTTTTCGAGGGAACGCCGTAGCTATGGCAACGTAATTCCGTATAATCCCCTTTATTTTAGCTTTCATCCCCTCGTACCTTTCTTACCCTCCTTACATTATCCGTCAGCCCTTGTCAGAGGGTGTCTGTCACACCGTAGCGAGAAATCGAGCCGAAAATTTTATTATAAAAATATTGGTCATCTGGGAGTTGGTTGTAAAGGAATTTAAGGGACATTTTGTATGATGGGTCTAACTAGGATTTTTGATAGTCTTGGGTTTTGGATGCCATTGTTTTTTAGTAGGAAATTATCAAATTACTCCTCTCGTTTTGGATGGAGAGTGAGGGAGTGTTGATTTTTACTGAGTAAAACCCTGCGTGTTATCATCATCATCATCATCATACCAGCCGAAAGACGTCCACTGCTGGACATAGGCCTCCCCAAGCGTCGCCACAGCGACCGGTCCTGTGCGTCACGCATCCATCGGATTCCCGCGACCCTGACCAGGTCGTCGGTCCACCTTGTTGGAGGCCTTCCAACGCTGCGTCTTCCGTTGCCACTCCAGAACCTTTCGTCCCCATCGACCATCTGTTCTGCGTGCAATGTGCCCTGCGTATTGCTACTTAAGTTTGGTGACTCTTCGAGCTACGTCGGTAACCTTGGTTCTCCTGCGGTGCTTGTTATATTGATGAGGTTTACTTAAACTTTAATACAATAGCTGAATTATATTTAGCTGATTAATGCTTAGTTATTAAACGGGAGTCAACAACGATTAGGTTGCTTCTAGACAAGCGAGTTCCATTGTCGACAACATTTCTTGCTATATGAGTTATTAGACAAATCAATCAATAAATCAAAGCATATTTTACAGATAGCTTTGAAATATAAAGAATCGAAGAAAAGTTAGTCACAAAAATTATTTAATGATAAAATTGACTATGGAGAAAATTGTGCTAGAAACTCTATAGATGGACCTCTATATTTTTTAATCATATTATTTTTACACACCGCAGTGTTTTTACATTTTGATCGTCATTTATTTTTTCATAAATAACAATATATCCATAAATTCAGTGACATTTTAAGATATAAACAAACACTAATAACTTTGCTGTTTATGAATATTATTTATTGATACTTTACTTAAGTAAATAATAACAAGACCTTTTCTAATAAGCCCTTTAAGTACTTTTACTAATTAAAAATTTATGGTTTCTTCGTTTGTTTTTCTTCTTTTGTGGAATTGGCTAGTAATAATAAATTAAAAATGTATTAATTGTTGTGATGGACTTAAAATATGATCGATTTTTAATTGGGACACACACTTTGACACAAAGTTCGCTTGTACATGCACACGGCAAACAAAATTATCTTTAAATATTTCAACAAAAATATTTATGTCAAACGTACAAAAGACTCACAAATACGGAAACAATTAACATTAGTAATTTGTTTTTCAAATATTTGTTTATTTAGAATCAATATTAGTTTAACCTATTTAACAGCCAGTGCACAGATAAGTGACACTTAAAGTGTCATAATGACACTAGATAGTCATAATGACATTAGTGCCCTTTGTCAATCAATTACCGAACAATTACTGATAACAGGCGTAAAAATGACTTACCATATTTTATTAGGAGGATAACCTTTGACGGATGTTTTACTTTTTCTTGTCTATGGTTTTATGAGCTTTATTGTAACGCTGTATTTTTTTTTGTTTACAGATTCCAAAAGAGTTTGAAAGCCTGTCCTATGGAGAAGAACCGGTAAGAGGTTTTAGTCTTTTATAAATATGTTGTGTTTATCCACCACCGGAAAAATACCAAGAGTAGATAGGCCGTGATATTGTGACATTTTTGTGAACGGATAGCTAGCATGCCTTATAATGTTTCGCACTGCTGGGACTCTAGCCGAAGCAATCAGCCGTAATCCACCACGCCGGTCCAGTACAGGTTGGTGGATGTCACAGGTCTTCGAATTTTAGGTTTTAGGACTTGCCGGTTTCCTCACGATGTTTATCTTCACCGTTTTGAGAGCAGTGCTGATGAAATAAATTACACAAAGTAATGCGCCTGACTGGGTTTGAACCGGCGACCTACAACTCGTAAGTCGAGGCCGTTACCACTGGGCTAACATTGCTCTGCTTCGCAAATGTATGTGGAATAATATAATCGTTAATTTACCAAGCATGTGCTTGTAGTAAATTACGAGCCAGGTAAACAAAAATGGAAATGCAATGGCTCCTTTCTGTGTTTGGTTTGCATTTAAACGTTCATTTATTATTGTAAAACCAGTTACATTTATTTTGTTAAAAGAAATTGGATGTTGAGGGAAACAGTAGTTCTATCATCATACGCGCGATAGAAGATGCCCCTAGCGTCGAGTTTCTTGCGGACAATGAGCAATGGGTAGCTCGCCGTCCGCTCGTCCTATATAGACCGAGCCCAAGTCGTTGACGGCGCGCAGTGTTCCACACGCGCCTCAAAGAGATCCAAGCAAACAGTAGGGACCAGCAGGGTCGATGTCTGCTAGGGGCTAGGACCATGGGAAGGGTTTTAAAAGGATACTCAATGTCCTGGAACGCAAAAGGCAACAATTGGTGCAGTTTTAGTCAGTGAAAGTCTATCACGATAGTAAAAAATTGACAAAACAAGTCTTACACCAAATATTAGACCGACGCACACGTGTAACACGCCTGATTTGTACGTAGAACGATATCGCATGGCGTGAATCAAGCGTAACTCTACAAGTCTCGTCTCCATATAAAATGTTGGAGACCGACGGGCCCAGATACGCGTGTGTAGGCACCCGTTTTTTTTTTTGTCGACGAGGAAAATCATCTTATGACAAAACCCGCTCTTGGGTGCAGTGGGAGATAGTGTCAGACTCTTACTAACTAAAAACCCCGCGCCGTTCCTTCTAGCCTTCATACCGGGGCTCGAGTTTCGGATAACCTCGACCCGGGTAGGCTTCGACCCAGCTGGGCCCTTCCTGTTGCTGACAACTCCTTGAGGCGCGCGGGAACAGTGCGCGCCGTCGACGTCTTGGCTCGGTCCGAACAGTTACCGGACGATCGGACAGCGAGCTACTCATGACTCGTCCGCGAGCCCGTGTCTACGGTGGCCGGAAATCGGGATCGGAATCCCGGCGGCGGCGAGGGCGCCGTTGCCTGATGCGGTCGGCCTCCTTCTTTGCTAGCATTCCTTCGCAGAAGGAGAAGACCGCCTGCCATTCCGAGCCATGGGTAGCTCGCTGTCCACGTGCCCGTGTGGCACCCGTGCGCAGAGTAGTTCTAACTTTAAAGATTGTTCGCCAATAAAACACATCGGTGTAAACGCAGCCACGTCTATAAGTCCAGCCCAAGAATTTGTCTATTGAAATGCCCCTTATATTCCGTCAAACGCACCCCTGTTACGCTGCAGTGCATTTTCTACCCCCAACAAAATGCAGTTTAGCGTGATCGTAATATAGATTTGATATTTCGGTAATATTACACTGCGTGCCTTGAGAATGGAACAGCTGTTGTTTTCGAGGTTGAAATGTTTGTTTACGTTACGTTTTGGAAACACATTCATTGTGCGTGCAGCTAAGGAGTGGAATTCCTTGCCGGAGTCTGTGTTTCCTGGTAGCTACAACCCTTGGAATCTTTAAGTTGAGAATGAATAGGTTTCTTCTAGGTAAGTGCGTTCCATCGTCGACCGCATCGTCGCTTTCCATCAGGTGAGATGGCGGTCAAGCGCAAACCTACCTAGTCTAAAATTGTTTGTTTACATTATTACAGCATTTTGCCAGTGACTTTGTTCGCGACAATTTTTTGTCAAAACTTTAACAACCGTTCATCATCATTATCATTAGCCTTTTTAATGTTCCCACTACTGGGACTCAGGTCTCTCCTCGTTTAACAATCGTTAACCGAGATATATTTTGGAAAACGAATTCGTGCCAAGTTTAGTAACGCAAGAAATAACAATCCTCCTTGAAATCTTTAAAAACCCCTTCAATTATTTTAATGGGGGTAGTTCTGGAAACTATTAATGACTGCCTTATAGGTAGAACTATATTGGTCCCACTTGGGCCTCGTACGCTGATCTGGGCGCGTCGGTCTCCTTGAATTTTATATGGCAACTAGACTTGTAGAGCTACAGTAGATCCACGCGGCTACGCCACGCGTCGCCGTTCTACGTACAAATCAGGCGTGGCTCACGTGTGCGTCGGTCTAAAGTAGTTTGCGCTTTATTATTTATTTTGGTTACTATTTCTGCTTTTCAAGTATTATATTGTTACACGGACTGAGGTTTTCCATATAAACGAAATTCCCCTTTTAAAGCCTCTTGAGTTTCCAAAATTTCATGTTCCTAGCTCTAGTAGTTTTAGTTACGAGTATTATGTAATTTATATAAATATAAATAGGTGCTGCAGTTCTTAGTAGACCAAGTAATATTGTAGTGATTAGGGCCCTAGCTTACCTTCGCACCAGTATTACAAACCTTTAAAAATTCTCGGCTTTTTAATTCTATAATGTGCATGTATTAAGCTAGAACTGCATTAGATCGACGCACACGTGTTACACGTGCGTAGTACGTGTTTGTACGTAGAACGACAGTGCGTGGCGTGGATCAAGTGTAGCTTGTACAAGTCTAGTTTCCATATAAAATTTATGGAGACCAACGCGCCCAGGTTGGCGTGTGTGGTCATCACCATCATCATCATCATCATTTCAGCCGACAGACGTCCACCCAAGTGTCGCCACAATGATCGATCCTGTGCGTCCCGCATCCATCGGATTCCCGCAACCTTCACCAGGTCATCGGTCCACCTTGTAGGACGCCTTCCGACGCTGCGTTTTCCAGTATGCGGTTGCCACTCCAGGACTTTTCGGCCCCAACGCCCATCTGTTCTGCGAGCAATGTGCCCTGCCCATTGCCACTTAAGTTTGGCGATGCTTCGTGCGGGCGTGTGTGGTACACGTGTAGTTTTATCATTATACACAAAAACCTTCCTCATGAGTCACTCTGTCTAATGGTGAAAATTGCATGAAAACCAACTCAGTAGTCTTACTATGAGAGCAAAACTGTGGGACATAGGTAGTATGACATAAACAAATGTTTTCAGATATTCATTGAAGAGTTCCACCCTCTATTTTCGATGTTCTTCAACACAAAACTTTGAATCCAGTTGGCAAATTCCGGAAATATGCAGTGATTCGAATAACTGCTTCTACTTGCAAAAGTTTCTGGGAAAGTATGCCAAATGCTCGAGACAACTTGTCACGAAGTGAATATATAGCATAGTCGACCTTATAATGTCCCCATTGTTGGGACTCGGGCATTGATATACGGGGTTATTTGTAAAACACTGGCAACCTCTCAGGACTATGTTACTAACATCATAAACGACCACTTTGTTGTACCTACTATGCACTAGATTACGCGTACTGAACACTCGTTCAATCGACTCAGGTGTAATGTAGTCCTTACACTTTGAAAATTACACAAGTAATGGTAGAATGTAAATGGCACTAATTTAAATTAAGATCTTACTACTTTGTACACCTGCATTCTGGCAAATAAATAAATAATAATTATTATTATTATTATCGGTCCACCTCGTGGACCGCTGACCAAGTGAGGGACGTGAGGGTCCTAGGAATCCAATCGCCGGACAGGATCGGTCATTATGGCAACACTTGGGGAAGTCCAATGTTCAACAGTGAATGTCGTTTGGCTGAAATGATGATGATGATGAATACAAAATATCTTACTTTAAAGTGGTAAACATCCGTTTACGTCAACCGGTTACTGTCCCCGGACACGGGCTTCAAAAAAACGCCGCTTCAAGCTTCATTTTGAGGCGGCCTTTTTTGTGGCTCGTGTGCGGCTTCAAGCTTCACTGGACACAAGAGTTGTCGCGCGCTTCAGCCGGTTTTTGCAG
The DNA here is from genome assembly GCA_949319445.1 of Mythimna lalbum. Classification (NCBI taxonomy): domain Eukaryota; kingdom Metazoa; phylum Arthropoda; class Insecta; order Lepidoptera; family Noctuidae; genus Mythimna; species Mythimna lalbum. The sequence goes on along the minus strand of OX439357.1, from coordinate 3,280,125 downwards.
CCGCTTCTGATGATGGAACCGGAAGGTGGCTATAGCCGAGTCCAAGACGTCGACGGCGCGCACTGTTCCCGCGCGCCTCAAGGAGTTGTCAGCAGCAGGAGGGGCCCAGCTGGGTCGAAGCCTACTGGGGACAGGGTTGTCCGAAAGGGAGCTCGTGCCCCGGTATGAAGGCTAGAAGGAACGGCGCGGGGTTTTTAGTCAGTAAGAGTCTGACACTGTCTCCCGCTGCACCCAAGAGCGGGTTTCGTCAAAGATGATTTTCCCCGTCGACAAAAAAAAAAAAAAAAAAAAAGGTGGCTATAGGAACTTGGTAGCTAAACGACACAGTCCCATTGAGTTTAGGCTCGTATGATTCGTCTTGACGATTATTAATTATATAGGTTGACCGAGCTATAAAAGCTTGCTATGAAAAAATGATTTTCAGTAAAAGCTTGTTTTATAATTTCATTACAATCTGCTACTATCGTAATTTGGTTTGTTTACCCAGAACACATAAATCAGTGATTGTATTGATTGTAGTGCATGCAATTACATTTGTTTGGCTTGTCAGTTGGCGTGATAAATCAGTTTTAATTTAATGTGGCTTTGTGCTTTATCGGTAATTTAATGTGTTTTATCGTTTAGTGTATATTATTGCGTGTAAATTAAAATTTCGTTACTTTTAAATCAACATATAATAACTAAGGTTTTTTACGTGTATTTAAAAAACACTTAATTCTTCTTCTTCCTGCTCTTATCCCATTTTATTTGGGGTCGGCGCAACACGTTTTTTTTCTTCCATTCTGTCCTGTCACCCGTCACACTATCACTAACTCCCTTTTTTTATATTACTCCTCACACAATATATCCATCTTTTCTTTGGCCTCCCTCTCCCTCTCATAGACCAAGCCCACCTTGGTTGGAACGCTAGTTTGCAACAGTATAGCCAACCCTTTACCTACAAAACTATAAGTCCACTCTACACTACCGAAGTTTACGAGTTTCGAAACTCATATTAAAAATGTGCTTACAACTCTACTATAGGAATAAAAATTTGTTAATGGCGTCCTAATTGTTTTTCTGCTGCTTTTTCTTTATTGTTTTTCAGAAAATGGAAAGCAAAGTGGAGCATTGGTTGAACAATAGGCTTAAATATGAATGGCAAAGTTTCTTATACCCAAAGTTTTGCATGGGTTCTACTAGTCTTAGCAAGACTCAGCTTTTTCAACTATAGAATAGAATAGAAATACTTTCATTCGGTACAGACACAGCACAACGGTTATATACACAAAGTAGACAATAATAAGAGTACAAAGTACGCTGAGCGTGCCCCCACCGAAAGGGTGACCACCTCAGCATTTGCTGGGCGTAAGACACCCAGCTAATTGCTGGTCCTGGTCCTACTATAATATGCATTTATTATATATCTAGACTTTTCTCATGAATCACTGTCTATTGGTGAAAACTGAACGAAAACGCTTTCAGCAATTTTTGAGTTTATCGCCAACAGACAAACAAGGGCGGAGAGGTGCGTAGTATTGCAATATGTAATGATTTTTTTTTTTTGAAGTTGGAACTTATCCAATGATTTCTCCTACTCTAGGATGGATCTAGAGAGCATGTCAGACTATTACTGATTAAAACTACACCTAAGTCCTTCTGCTGCCTTTTGCCTTCTAGGAACAGGGTTTCCTTACCTTATATTCCGCGTGGTCTTAGCGGGCATCGGTACTCCTGAGCTTCGAGCCTGAGCCTCCGTAAGGATTAGGTTGATCATTACAATAGGATAATAATCTCAAGAAAATGGACATCATCGTTAGTTTCCCCTACTACTTTCACTTTGCTGTTTTCCTTTTGAAATTCATCTAAAATTAGTTTGACTCAAGCTTTTGCGAACAGTTCCACCCGCGCGGATAACACTATCGGAATAAATAGTCTTATACAAACCATAGTTTACCTATGTTCCAAATCTTTTCAGCCACTAAGGTGAGATTGATTACGAACTTCATCGTAAGAACATCAACTGTTTCCACGCACTCCAAAAGGGCACACAGAAATACCAAGTTTCTCTTGAATTAATTAAGCATAATATAATCTAAGTGCGAACGAATTTATTTGCCACTTCTCTGAAACATTTGAATGTTGGTGTCCTGTCATGATCAGAATTTATCGCTCGGTTCCTGATACGCACACTTGACAAATGTCTTGCTAACATACAGGGTAGGCTTATTCTAGGAAGAGATATTTACCATCCTACTCACACTAATATTATAGCGGTTGTACCAGACACCTACAGGCAGCGCACTCATAGATCACTAGGGCGCGCGCGCCGGCCGCGTATGGTTTATATGTAGTTAAATCTATGTACCGAGTAACCGAAGAGGCGACTGCAGCGACATATTTTGATATGACGGCGGACCCGCGCACTAGCTCGTTTGCGATTGGTCCGCAATTATTTTAGGAGTTTTGCGTGTACTCACAAGTGTATATATAGGATAAGCAAACCATCAAATAAACATTCTGTTCTAAGCTCCCACTTGTGTTTCACTTATCTAATTACCTACCTACCTTTGGTAAACGGTGAAGGTTTATGAAGATAGAAGATAGAAGAGAAGTGGTGGCCGAGTGGTAACGGCCCCGACTTACGAGTTGTAGGTCACGGGTTTAAATCCAGCGAGGCGCATTACTTTGTGTAATTTATTTCATCACCAGTGCTCTCAAACATCGTGAGGAAACTGGCATATCCTAGAACCAAAAATTCGAAGACATGTGACATCCACCAACCCGCACAGGGCCCGCGTGGTGGATTACGGCCCACTCCTTTTCCTAGAGAGGATGCCTGAGTCCCAACAGTGGGAAAATTATTTTTGAGAGCAGATGTGATGAAATTAATTTTAAAAAAAGATGAATCTAATCGTCTTGACGAGTATTAATTATATAGACCATGCTTTAAAAGCTAGGTATGAAAAAATATTTTCATTAATAACTTGTTTTTCTAACTGACTTCCTGACATTTTAAAAGTGTCTGTAAATGATTTATTTGAAATAAAATGCTTTGAATCTTTGTATTAATTATCTACTACGTGAGCTAAGTTAGTAAAACATAAATGACCAAAATTACTTTGCCGAGCTTTTCATTTCAAGGCGACGGCATGCACGTGCGTGAACACATGTAGTGTCAAACACCTCTGTAGCACAAATAGACGGGATCAGGGTCAGTTTGAAGTTACACTAACTCTTGTTTGCGGGGTCGTTCACTTGGAGTATGCTTCTTTTTTTGGTGGGATCAAATAACTTCTCCCGTTCTGGGTGGAGCGAAAAGGCGTGTTAGACTTCAGTTGGCCTTTGCGTTCCAGGGCTACGGTTACTTTTTCCAACATTCTCGCAGTCCTAACAGGCATCGGCTGCGGCCTTCAGTTTTGGTGAGTTGAGCTATACGAATACTGACAAATACATGTACTGACTGGACAGGTTCACTCAAATCTGTGTGGTTCTTTCTCCAAAAGCACAGCTCAGACACTTATCTGAATGGTTCTCATGTGATTTGACCATTGCATGTTTGCTGTACTTATCGAGTTTAAAAGAGACTTGGACCCCCTTTTTTTCGGTGAGGAAAATCATCTTATGACAAAACCCGCTCTTGCGTGGAGCGGGAGATAGTGTCAGACTCTTACTGACTAAAAACCCCGCGCCGTTCCTTCTAGCCTTCATACCGGGGCTCTAGTTTCCTTTCGGATAACCCCGACCCCGGTAGGCTTCGACCCAGCTGGGCCCCTCCTGCTGCTGACAACTCCTTGAGGTGGAACAGTACGCGCCGTCGACGTCTTGGCTCGGTCCGGACAGTTACCGGACGATCGGACAGCGAGCTACCCATGGCTCGCCGTCCGCGAGCCCGCGACTTGGCCCCCTGAGTTTGTTTCGGTGTTTCTTCCCAGGATGACTACCTAACTACAACTACCCTATTGTGTTTAAAGCTTCTAGACCACCGGCAATCAGCCTTATCTAGAAGCTTTAAACACACGAAAAATTGACGTGTGTTTTTAAAAAACCTGTTTGCAAAATAAATATCATTTGACAATAGTACATTGTTACACTAGGGGTGAAAGTTACTTATTTCGTCCCGAGAAGGAGTTGGCAGCCGAGCGTAGCGTTGGCGGTCGCTAATTCGAGGGACTAAATAAGTAACTTTAACCCCGAGGTAAGCACTGTGCTTTTCATTACGAATACAAGAAGATAGACCTAGTTTTATTTTAAATAATTTGACAGCTGTCAGTTGAAAGTAAAACTCCCTAGGGATGAAAAGTGTGATACTTTTCAACCCGCTCCTCAGGCAACTTCAGACCTACTTTCAGAATATGAGTAATGAAAAAGTTATTTACGTTGAATATACTCCTATTGTCGTACTGAACTAGTTTAAAAATTGAATCTTATTCGAAAGGTTGTGTACAATTCATATCTTCCAAAGAATCTTGATAGCCGCGCTTTACACCACTAACTATACTAAGAAAGAACGAATAGCGGTACATAAATCTCTTTATTTCCTCCGGGATGAAAAGAACTTTATCAATTAATGCTAGCTAAGATTAATTACAGTAAAAGCCTAATAGTAATAAACGACTGGAAACGTACCACTTATTACTAGAATTACGAACGAAAATTAAGATAACTTCGGTAACAACACAAAGATCTTCAGATTTTTTACGTTGTTATTATTATTATTTTGTTGGCCCATATTAATAATAATAATCTTCCACAACTATCACACAACGCCGTCTAATCCCAAGGACAAATGATCATGCTCATCACATAAACATTCGAGTCGAACCCACGAACTTCGGCATAGCTGTCAGGGCAACTAACCACTAGACCAACAGGTCAGTCAAATATTGTCCCACTGCTGGGCAACGGCCTCCCTCCTCTCCTTTCAACGATCACGGTTCCTCGCTTTCTCATCCCAATTCTTAAGGAAGCCATCCAGGTCGTCCCGCCATCTCCTTTGTGGTCTGCCTCGGCCCCGCGTTGCTGTGTCCGGGCACCAAACCTGCGTTTTACGCGCCCACAGCTCGTTAGACATGCAGCAGACATGTCTTGCCTCGTCCCATTTAAGTTAGGGGTAGCCTTTAGCCTTTTTACGTTATTTTAGCAGTTTTAAATCCCACTGAAAGTTTTTTTCTTTTTTATTGTTTATACGTTTGCGCTTGACCGCTATCTCACCTGATGGACAGCGACGATACGGTCGACGATGGACCGCGCTTACTTAGAAGAAACCTATTCACTCTCGACTTAAAAATTCCCGGGTTGTAGCTATCAGGAAACACAGACTCCGGCAAGGAATTCCAAGGAATTCAAGATTTCCGTTCAAAGATCACGGAGTTCCAAAATGGTTTCCTATCAAGCCACTTAGTAGAATACTAAATCAAGATATGAATTCTGTATCTGCTTTTGAAGTTGTGATAAAGACAAAAAGATAATTTAACTTAGGTAGAGTTATCTATTTGTATAAAAAAAAGGCAACTGTTACTGACTGACTGATCTATCAACACTCAACACACTAAAATTTTTGTCTGTCTGTCGGTCTGTTCCAGTTAATCTCTGAAACCGCTGGACCGATTTTGACTTGATTTTACTGGTGGGCAGCTAGTATTATAAAGAGTAACTTAGGATTAGGAAGTACTTTTGTTGCAAGATTTAGGGAGTCGCGCTAAAAAAAAAAACTTGAAATTGTGAAATTGTGTAGGGTAGAGTAGGGTAGAGAAGGGTAGAGTAGGGTAGAGTAGGGTAGAGAAGGGTAGAGTAGGGTAGAGTAGGGTAGAGTAGGGTATAGTAGGGTGAAGTAGGGAAGAGCGGGAGCAAAGCCGCGCGGGCAAAAGCTAGTAATAATAATAAAAAAATGAGCTTGACGCGGGCAAAGTCACGGGCACCAGCTAAATGAGCGAGAGTAATGATAAAAAGTATGTTGTTCCAAAATTATCTGATTATGTATTATTATCTTTTCCCCGAAATTTACTTTAACTAAACAGGAGGAGTTCAATTGTCCGAATATTACCATTCATATCCCATTTACTTTGAAGACGCTTATTTATTTTTGTTTTTGACTTGCTATGAAGTAAACAAACCCATTAGGAAGTTGATCATCTTCAGACATCATTGACCGAGTTCTGATTTTTTCTAATCGGGGCCCTCAATCACACAAATAACAGAAACTGGTCATTAAGTATCCAAGGCCCTACCACGAGCACTTACGATCCATTTGACGACCTATACTGAACTATAAAAGGGATGGCGCTATACACCCCTATTTTTTAATTAGTACAAAAAATGGGACTATTCGCACCCGTAACTGATCATAGTTTTGTAGTCAAACGTGAAAAAAAAAACGTAATCCCAAAATTTTCCACGAAAATAGGTCATAATAGGTAAATTCGTAATTGAATCAATCAATTATTAGAAAATACTATGCACAGTGTTTTTTTCTGTTTTGATCGTCATTTATTCATTCATCAATAGCCGTACAATATGTCCATAAATGAGTGACATTTTGGGATATGAATAAACGCTAATAACTTTGCTGTTTATAAATATTATTGATTGAGACTTTACTTCTATAATAACAAGATCCTCTCTAATAAGCTCTTTAAGTATTTGTACTAATTATGCCGTATACCCATACGGCATACAACACTAATCCACTTTTCTGTGGAGAGGATCAAAGGTTAGAAATGAAATACTGTCCGATTTGTACTACAACGAGTATCGCCGCTTGTCTCCCACCCTTTAACTCCACTACAGGCAATAAACCAACACAAACGCGCATTACGCTACTAACAGACCACGCACACTTAGATCGCAAGTTTGCTGTTGGTTGTGTCAAGTACGAGCATGATCACATTTTGAGGCACGCCTGCCCCGCCCACAAGGCAATTCTAACCTCTTTCATCTGTTCTGTAATCTTCTCCCACACAAAAATCCTTGTCGCATTGTCACATCGCGACTGTTAGCAGAACTCTTTACTCCTGAAACTAGATGTGCCATATAAACGGCCGTGGTATTCCAAATGTGATGGAGCAAGCCCCGCTGATTGAATGGAGATGGTGCGGCTCAATTTGGAGCCCTGAGTTATGGGGTATGACGGTGTGAGGGCGTGATATACATGGTGTATTTTACGGTTATGTCATGGTAATTTGTACGGGGCTTCAGTGTTTGAACGTAAATCGAGCGAGTTTCTTGTCTTTGAAATCGTTTTTACCTATCGTCGTAATTTTGTGCCCTGGTACTAAATAACTAACCACTTTTTTGTTACGTAGAAAATTATAAAATACTAGCTTTTACCAGCGGCTTCGCCCGCGTTTATTAATATAATTTACTATTTCTACCCCTTTTCCCACTTAAAAAAAAATAGCCTATGTCCGTCTCCAGGGTACCAATTATCTCTGTACCAAAATTCAACAAAATCGGTAATGCCACTTAGGCGTGAAGACGTAACAAACAAACAGACGTAATAAACAAACAAACTCACTTTCGCTTTTATAATATTAGTAAGGATTAATGACAACTCCCGCTCTGAGTATTTTTTTAAACTCGCTCTAAGGCGGGGCGGGAAAGTGTTAGATGTCGTTCTAATTTAGTTCCCGCTTAACTCCTTCGAACAATTCTGCAGCCCAGGGGACTTTATATTACTACACGGTGCCAATAATGGGGGTTGATGGATGTTAATTTTTTCCGCATTTTAGTTCCAAAATGAGCCGCCTTTTCAGGATATTTTCTGTGGCCGTTTTGACAGTAAAAAGCATATTATAATATTAACATTTTTATTTCTCATGGGCATTTATAAAACGTCGGAAACTAGTGCTCGGTCCCAAATTGGTCCCTTCGTATAGTGAAGAACTGGCAAAAAAACTCCATGGTTACTCTTAAAAAAAAGTAATAATAGCACTAGGTTCTTGACCGATACGGTTCTAATACCAAGCCGTTTGTCAAGTTCAATATTGATTCTTTATACTATCTGTTAGTAAAAGCGTCGTGGTATGGACATTGTTTGTGTTTTGATAGCCGTAAAACCACGTACGTTACTCCTATCTGGAACAGTTTGTCCATACTCTATTTACATACTTACGTTGATAAAGCACGTGATCCTTTAAATGCTAAATGGTTTTAATAAAATACATAGGTAATGCAGCAAGATGTGTTTTGCTTTTCTGTTTTTAGAGTTCCGCCCCTCAAAAGGAAAAAAAAAACGGAACCTTTATAGGATCACTTTGTTGTCTATTTATTTATTTAAACTTCATGTACAGTATAAGCGGACTTAATGCAACAAGGCATTCTTTCCCAGTCAACCTTTGGGTTTGGGTCTGTCAAGACTGTTTATCTCGAGAACGCGTGGATGTATCGAGATGAAATTAAACCCTTAATTGAATTAACTCAGGTATGCGGTCCCTTGAAGCTGTGAAAAATTTAACTTCTGAGTTCGAAAAAGAAAGATACGACCGTTAAAGATACGACCGTTTATGTCGCAAAAAAGTGTACTCGGCACTCTCAAGGAAATCAAAATTCATAGGGTACTTCTCGTTGATTTAGAATCCTGAAATTTGGCATAAAGCAAGGTCTCATAGTACAAGTACAGGAAAAAAATCTGGTAACTATGAATTTGTAGTTACATCAAAAAAAATATCTTTTTTGCGATTCGAAAAATCGCAAAAATCTTCGTAATTCAATTCGGGAATTGAATTGTTTTCATAGGTAAGTTTGTTGTTGTTTTTTTAATTGTTTTCATTGGTAATGAGTATACATGTGGATTGGTGGAGAGGGAGAGGGAGGTCAAAGAAAAGATGGATGGATTGCGTGAAGAGTGATATGAAAGAAAAGGAAATTAGTGATAGTATGACGGGTGACAGGATAGAATGGAAGATAAAAACGTGTTGCGCCGACCCCAAATAACACGGGACAAGGACAGGAAGACGATGTTGAGATAAGTTTGTACGAAACCCTTTAAGCGCGAGTCCGACTCGCACTTGCCTGGTTGTTTGATGGATAAATGTACTTTTTGACATAGAAGGGAAGTTTTAAAAGATTACGGGAAATTGTTTCTGTAAGTGACATTTTCGCTTACTGAAACTGCGGGGGTTATGTAAAGCGTAGTCATATTTGCTTAGGAGCTCCATGACCCTCGCCTCGGTGCCTTATGTGGGGGTTGTGTATGACATAAAAGGGTACTACCGAGTAGGTTTTTTTTTCGGTTGGTTAAAAACATCCAAATCCTTACTAATATTATAAAAGCGAAAGTGAGTTTGTTTGTTTGTTACGCCTTCACGCCTAAATGGCAAAACCGATTTTGATGAAACTTGGTACACAGATAGACCATGTCCTGGAATAGGACATAGGATACTTTTTATCCCGGAAATATGTTCGCTTGGGATAATTTTCTGCTATCACGCGGGCGAAGCCCAGCGGCTTCGCAGCGGAGCAGCTAGTATAATAATAATAATAAAATTTATTTCACACTAAAACAGCTATTATATCTTAAGGCTATAAACATATTGGCTTACAAGTATTACAAAGTTCACAAATATATAGGTAGGTGCTCTGTTTCCTAAACTAGGTGTGGGCTGTAACTTAGGAGTCAGTGATTCTCCGTTACAAAAAAAGCCATATTAAAAAGAGGACAATTGAACACTAAGCAAATGGTGGATAAAAAAAAATCGGAAACTAATTTACGAAATACAAACAATAAAAATAACTTGGGGCCGAAAGGTTCTGGAGTGGCGACCTCGTACTTGAGGACGCAGCGTCGGAAGGCCTCCGACAAGGTGGACCGATGACCTGGTGAGGGTTGCGGGAAGCCGATGGATGCGAGACGCACAGGATCGATCATTGTGGCGACACTTGGGGGAGGCCTATGTCCAACAGTGGACGTCTGTCGGCTGAAATGATGATGATGATGAATGAAACTAATGGTGAGTGAGTAGGTGTAAGTGTGGAGTGTGAGTAACTGTGAGTTTGTAGTGAGTAAATGATATCCCACGCCCTTGGGCGGAGCGGGAGATAGTGTCAGACTTTTATTGATTAAAAAGCCCACCCCGTTTTCGTTGCTTTTCATACCGCGAGCCTTCCTTTCAGAACTAGACCCTGGTCCCAGTAGGCTTCGACCCAACTGGCTTCCAACGGTTGACTATTAGAGACTGTCTGGTTGTACTAAATACGCCTATATTCCACTACTGTAAGTAGATACATAAGCTCAATACATAAATAAAAGTAAGCTCAGATACGCGGCTAAAGTATACCTTGTTATCAGTAACAGAATTTACGTAATCGGATCTCAGGCTTCTAGAGATTACCTTTCATGATAACAACCTAACTCCCAGAAATCCAAGACATTTGTATCAAAAAATATTTATTTATTTTTGAAAAGCCAACTCAACGACTTGTTCACTAAAACATACACAAACAAAAAACACATAGTTTTAGGGATAGTCTTCTTCTTCTTTTCGTGTCGATGCTCTCAAACTATACTTTTTCTGCCCAATATTTGGCAACCTGTACGGCTCTATTGTTGCCCTCATATAGATCCTGAAAACTGCAGGTGGTAATGCAGGATGGGCAGCATAGCAGGTGGCGCATGTCCTGTGGAGAGACTCCACATTGGCACTGTGCTAGAGATGGGTCGAGGAAGCCCCACTTGGCCAGATTGCTTTTTTTTTATTTTTTATTTTTTTAGGATTAGTGAATTCAACTTTTACAGAGGTACAGCACGCACTGACAGAAAAAAAAAATGACATGACAGATAACGTTATTTTTAGTATACGCGAAACCGGAATATATTTATTTATTTATTTCTTCCTTACAACTATCATTACAGGCACACCTAATGCGACAGTGTCGTCTTAAAATTAACTTAAATCACTTCACTACTTAGTATAAAACAAAGTCGCTATCCGCGTCTGTCTGTCCCTATGTATGCTTAGATCTTTAAAACTACGCAACGGATTTTGGTGCGGTTTTTTTTAATAGATAGAGTGATTCTTAAGGAAGGTTTGTATGTATAATACATGCATAATATAGTAGAGAAATACTGATAAATTTAGAGGTTTCTAATGTGATGTCGTAAATAAGCAACTTTTTTTTTGCGCTTATATTGCAAACGCTGGCTGTACCCTACGAGATATCCTAGTCTATCTCTTAGGGATAACCCACCATAACCATTTTTAATCCTTTACTAAAAAATGGTTATTTACGAAGTGATTTTAAACAATACAGCATTAATCCTTATCCAATTAAGTACTTTAAATAAATTGTGCATTTATTATAGATCAATATGCTTTTTACAGTATGTAATTTAAGTGAATATTTCCGAAGATATTACAAATTTAAAATGCAGGGACGTAGTTGTTGCGGCGCCGCGCCTATAAATAGCGCGTTGATGGCCGCGCTTCGTCCTGAAGCCCTGGCTGGAGGCTTTGATTTTATTCAGGGCCGCCACAGGCAAGCTCGGTTAAGCAGACGACAACCTCATAGGTTGACCTGCGAGAGGCCGCACATAAAAAAAAAACGCGCTTCGTCCTATAGCACTTCATGATTTGCAGCGATCGCACGCGTTTATCGGAGCTCTCTAGCGAGGAAAATATCAATAATTAATATATCAATCCCTACTAATATTATAAATGCGAAAGTAATTCTGTCTGTCTGTCTGTCTGTTACGCTTTCACGCAAAAACTACTGAACGGATTTAGATCAAATTTGGTAGGTAGGTAGAAGAGACACTGGAATAACACATAGGCTACCTATAATTCCACTGCTGAGCACGGGTCTCTGCCCGCGCGATATAAACTGTAGTCCACGCGGGCGAAGCCGCGGGCGGAAAGCTAAGTACAGTTATAAATAAAAAAAAAACATGAAAAAAAAAATAACAAAAATAATCTAGTACCTACTTACCTACATCGATACTATCATATAAAAACAATACTTTAAATATACAACGTATATTTGATGGCTCTTTATAGTTAGTTCAGAATCAGCAACTGAATCGATTCCAATAATTTTTACACCATGTTATATTTTTTCCCAAAAATATTTAAAAAGATCACAAGTTAGACACCACCGACACTAAGTACAAAACAGGTTACGGCATGTCATAGCGGGCATTAGCAGGCATTAGGAGCCAGCGCACAGTAGTTTGCGAAAGCAAAACAACCGCTCAGTCGCCCGGGTGGCCCGGTGACCATGTATTTATGTCGCCAACCAGGTACCTTAACTGGCTTATAACTTTGTGTTTTTTTATTAGACAGTTTTTAAAAGATTCTTTACATAAAATACTAGACATTTGTTTCATGTTTCGCAAAAATAAGGTTGTATACGAGTTACAGGTTCCATCAATTTATTTATAACTAGCTTTAGCCCGCGGCTTTACCCGCGTACATAATCCTAGGATAAATAGTATCCTATGTTTTATTCTGGGTTATGGACTCGTGTACCAAGTTTCATCGAGATCCGTTCAGTAGTTTTTGCGTGAAAGAGTAATAAACATCCATACAAACTTTCGCATTTGTAATATTGGTAGGATTTAGTAAAAATGAGCTATTTTAGCTCTTCAATGCCCATAGGTGACAGAAGAGCTGATGAGACGGAGTATTTGGTCGTGGATGTGCAACCCTGGCGGAATGAACGCGTGTTTTTGGATGTATCCTGCGTAGGCAGTTATAACGTTAATTCATTCAAAAGATCGGCAACATTAAATAGTCCAAATAACCGTCTACACGTATATGCAAATCCGACGTCAAGGGATCATTACATTCAGCCCACGATTCACGCACTGGGCCTATTTTCACGTCCCAGATACTCCAAGATAGAGCCTAGGCCGAAAATAATTCTGACATGATATAAATCTAAGACAATTTGCCCGGTGAATTTTAATATGGCGATTTAAATAATGACCCGAGAAAGCTTGAAGGAACATTTTCTTTTTTTATTTCCAAGTTTGAGGAAAATATTTTGTATTCTGATGTTTTTTAATGAGACGTGAAAGTATCATTCATAAATAATATATGTTATAGGGTATTATGTCGAAATGAGTCAAAGACAGAAAGACATGAAAAATAAAAAATAAACCACTTAACTAATTAAAACTATATATACACCATAACTTTTACCTAAAATATGGCGTCAAAAAATTCATCCGCATCGCTGTCGACTGGAAGTGTGCCCAAAAGACTGGCGGCATTGCCACGTTGTATGGCAACGCTTAATCTCTGACCAAGGTAAAAGTCAGCCTTTGGTTCACGCGAAGTGTCAACAAAGACAGTAAATTAGACTACGATATTTCGATATTGTTGTAACAACTCTACCGATGACTTCCTTTGGAAACGTGTCACATTATCACGTCGCGCCCATTAGAGCGACATCTAACACGTCACATAGGAACTGTTGGTCTAGTGGTTAGTTGGCTCTTACTGCTATGCCGGAGCTCGTGGGTTCGAATCCCTCCCAGGACAAATGTTTATTTGATGAGCACGATCATTTGTTCTTTGTTTGGGTATAATTTGTCTGTAATATGTATGTATTTAAAAATATATAAGTATGCTTATCTGTTGTCTAGTACCTACCTATTCATATCACAAGCTCTACTTAGTTTAGATGGCGTCGTGTGAAAGTTGTGAAATATATTATATTACATTAACTCAACTACGAAATCCTGCATCGCGCAATTAGAATTCTTTGCGCGATTTGAACATATATAACAACTTGAAATCATCTATCGGGCAGAGGCCCAGATCAGACCTGTCTGGCCGGAGGATCCTCCCTTTTCAACGGAGGTTGGTAGGACTTAACAGTATGGTCTGCATAGATCCAAAGCCGTAATATAAAGCTAAAACTATATTAGACCGACGTACACGTTTTTTTTTTTTTTTATACGTGTAACGCCTGATTTGTACTTTTACGTACAAATCAGGCGTTACGACGTCAGGTGGCGTGGATCAAGTGTAGCTCTACAAGTCTAGTTTCCATATAAAATGTATGGAGACTGACGCGCCCAGATCGGAGTGTGTGGCACACGTGTGCGTAGTGTAGTTCTATCTTAATTTAGCTTAATTTTGTAAGTTCTCTTTCCATGAAATGAGAAGCCATTTTTTTAAATCAAAGGCAACGAATTTTCCACCACTGCGGCGTAAATAACTCTTATCTACTATCGCTTCCTCAGAAAAAAATAACCTGTAACTACCTGGCTTCAGGGCAAAAACCTCATGTATAAAGGTTTCCATTTGTATCAAAGGCTATATTGAATGACATCTAAAATTAACGTTACACAACGGCCTTTCAAGACCGAATAATTTGTTGCCATTGATAAGGATAACGTTATAATAGAAACCGGTAATGAGTAGCTAGTTAGTCTCGCCCACATTGGATATTGTACCTTTGAGGTAGAAAATGATGAGACAACTTTTCCGCTTTAGGCCCCACCCCAAAAGATTACAATTTTTCTCAAAATATTTTAAGGGTTTTAAAAAAACACGTAATTCCTGGAAGTTTGTCAAATATACCATCAGGTGTAGTGTAGAGATGTGCCGTTGCCGGCAATATTGCCGAAAAGTGGGCCATATTGGTTGCTATATTGCCAGCAAAATTCGCCCTTCGGGTAATATTTCCGGCAACGTCACGTCTCTCATCAGGTGAGATGGTGGTCAAACGCGTAACTATCACTAATAAAAAAAAATCGAGTAAATGATGGTATTACCGAATGCCAAAGGAGTACTCTAAACCAAGAACTTAGAACGCTTAAATTTAGTCATAGCAAAAACTCAAGTTAGCTACAAGTTTTCACGGAACCCTAAAACCAAAATAAATAAGTCTTTCAATCTATCTGAGCATAGGTCACTGCCCCTCCGTCTAGCGATAGATCAGGGGAATGTATAGGTGCTCGGGTAGTGATTCATTCCGATTAACCGGTCCAGATTACCAACAGGTTTTTATTATTTTCGGGTTTTAGTAGCACGTGGATGGAACCGGTTTTTTGTGAAGATTCGTAAAGATGGCTTACGTTTACAATGTAGGAATTAAGTGATGATAATTTACGCAAATGAATAAGCAATGAGTATATAAGGAGTGTGAAAGTGGTACCACTGAATGCAATGGTTTTTTTTTTGTATGGCGGAAGTTATCAAATGAATTCTTCCGCCCTGGATGGAGCGAGAGTGAATGTCAGATTTGAATTAACCTGTGTTACTTCTGTTGCCTTTTACGTTTCAGGGCTTTAGTAACCCTTTCAACTAATTCTGTAAAATAAAAATGGAGAGTTTGGGGAGGTCCTACTGCTAAATGGGGAGGCGGGTTGGGAGGTCCGAGGCTCCGAGCTACTACACCGGTGCTGATAAGGAACCGGTCTAACTCCTTGTCATCAGATATGTTGAATTATAGAATGGTAGAATATATAAAAAGCGAAAGGTTGTTTGAAATGTTTAAAAAATAGCCTAGCGTAGCGATTCGGAGAACTTCGATAGCAAATACTTGACACAAGAGTTTTATAACTAAGAAGATAAACTATTAGAAAGGGTTTTTAGACGACTCTGCTAATGGAGAATGTTTAAGACATTGAGTCCGCTTTTGTACCTTTCGGCTGCATAAAGATTATATTGTTACTTGATTAAAATGCGAGTCATAACTTGTTGGCGAATTTTAGGGATTTTTTAAGGAAACTCAAAAATTGCTGTTAGCTAGTCAGGTATATTGTTCTGAATGAAAGTACAAGATGGAGTGCGATGACGTACACGTGAATTGAACCTTACAACTAATGAACGTCATGAGACTTTGCGCCGTTGATCTGTTCAGTAACAAAGAGCAGGCGTTTGATGATGCCGTGCCCTCGTGGGGGCGATCGGCGGCGGAGACCGCTCGCGCCGGGCTTTGGTTGAGGCCATGGTCCGGAGCGAGGAGGAATGGCAGGCGATCGCCTCATTCTGCGAAGCAGTAATGCTAGTAAAGTAGGAGGCTGACTGCATCAGGCTACGGCGCCCTCGCCGCCGCCGCTGGGATTCCGATCCCGATTTCCGGCCACCGCTGACGCGGGCTCGCGGACGGCGAGCCATGGGTAGCTCGCTTTCCGATCGTCCGGTAATGGACCGAGTCCAAGACGTCCACGGCGCGCACTGTTCCTGCGCGCCTCAAGGGGTTGTCAGTAGCAGGAGGGGCCCAGCTGGGTCGAAGCCTACTGGGGACAGGGTTGTCTGAAAGGGAGCTCGTGCCCCGTTATAAAGGCCAGAAGAAACGGGATGGGGTTTTTAGTCAGTAAGAGTCTGACACTATCTCCCGCTCCACCCAAGAGCGGGTTTTGTCATAAGATGATTTCCTCATCGAAAAAAAAGGTGTTTGATGACTCGAAGCCAAGCTCGAACAAAACTAAGAAACACTAAAACCCGTGAATTGTTTGTTAATGGTTCATTTACATTTATGGACGTCTGTTGGCTGGGCTGCGGAGATTAAATTGAGAGGACTCTAATTATATTATGAAATAATCACTGCGGGCACAAGCTCATTCTAAAGCCCATTGGCTTTAGAATGAGCTTTTCCTAAAACTTGAAGATGTTTAAATAACTAGTGTTTGTTAGACAGGGACTCACTGTTCAGACCGACTGTTCTCCACAACAGGAGGGACCCAGCTGGGTCGAAGCCTACTGGGGCCAGGGTTATCCGAAAGGAAGCTCGTGCCCTGGTATGAAGAAGCTAAATAGAACGGGGTGGGTTTTTAGTCAGTAAGAGTCTGACACTATCTCCCGCTCCTCCCAAAAACGGGGGTTGTCATAAGATGATTTTTGCTCACCGAAAAAAATAAAATAGACTGTTCTCCATTTTTTCTTGAAACCTCATTACACTGGCAATGTTTGGATTTTTATCACTATAAACAGTAGTAATTTTACTACAGGCAATTAACTACATTACAACCTCATCATCATTCACAACATCATACTAATCACACATTAATTCACATCATTATTCTAAATGATTGATTAGTAAACTTTCAGATAGGTCTTTAGGTCAAGAGTTTATTTCTAGAGTTTACTTCTAGGCAAGCGTGCTCCATCGTCGGCCACATCATCGCTTACCATCAGGTGATTTAGTAGTTAAACGCGAGCTTATCAATAATAAAAAAAAGATGAGTAAGTACATAGGATGGCTTTTATTCTGCTAATATATTCTCCACGAATACACCCGGACAGATGGGCGATGATTGTCACTGCATGCCTGAGAGAGAGGCCGAAGCCTTCGGAGACGCTCTGATCATATTCGCGGGAAAACTAGGCCAGAGGTCTCACGTTACAGATGGGTTTGGAAGGTCAAAGTAAAGCCTTTTGCCCAGCTATGAGATACAAAAAACACGTATATTCGCTGGGATTATACCCCAATGATTTAATACAATACATCCACCAACCCGCACTAGGCCCGTGTGGTGGATTGCGGCCCATTCCCTCTCCCAGAGAGGAGGCCTGAGTCCCAGCAGTGGGAACATTATAAGGCCGACTACGATTTAATACAAATGTACAAGCACATGTATATACTAGTCTAGTCATAAAACGATAAAGCGTCCTAACCTTATCTGATAATAGTGAGGCAAGACCGCTATTATAGAAGCCATAATACATTATAACTATCGACAAAAGCTTAACCCCTTTGGCCCCAACACGAATACACTCCAACAGGATATGGCAGTCGCCTCCTGCTGCGAACCATTAATGGCCTAGCGAAGGAGGAGGCCGCAATTCACATCCCAGCTGATGAGACGCCGACCCCGTCTACCAGCTACGATAGATTTGGGCTTGCGAACGTCGAGCAATGGGTAGCTCTCCATCCGGCAGTCCGAACTGAGCCCCAGTCGTCGACAGCGCGTAGTAATCCACGCACTCCTTAAAGCGATGTCAAGAAACCGTAGGAGCAGGGCCGGTGCCCAACTCCGACTTCCAGCCACAATAGATGAGGTCTTGCGGACATCAAGCAATGGGTAGCTCTCCATCCCGCAGTCCGGACTGAGCCCCAGTGGTCGACAGCGCGCAGTGATCCACGCGCTCCTTAAAGAGATGTGAACAAACCATAGGGACCGCTAGGAACGCGGGAATTTTCTAAAAAGGAAACCCGCAGTCCTAGAACGCAAAGGGAAAGTTAAAGGGGTAGGGGGGTAGGGGTAGTTAAAGTCTGACACGCCCTTCTGCTCCACCAAGATCGGGAGAAGCTACTGGATGATTTAACTAATAAAACAAAATTTCACATCTTCGGAGAATCAGCTTTCCGCGAATTTTCAATCTTGGTACATATTTAGTTCGTCAAAAGTAGAGTGCTGGATGGGATATTGGCAATATCGAGGCTCAGTCAAATCACCACCAGCTGTTATGATCTTCAGTCGCGTATCCCAGTCGCGTAAGCCAGTCGTGTTTGATGCCGAGATACATTGTGATGCCTTATTATAGTAGATGTTTAATAGACATCGACCGTTTAAGATTGTCTGATGAACTAGTTTTAGTGTTTGGTCCAGTTTCTGTTGATGATGCATTACACAAAGTAATGCACCTGGCTGGATGGATGTGAGTTCGAGACCTACCGTCGGACCGCTTTCCACTGGACTGGGCTATCAATGTGGGTTTAGTAATAAATACTTAGTAAATATTTAGGACATTGGGTATTTAGGGTATGGTTTTAGTCAGTAAAAATCTGACACGCACTCTCGCTTCACCATAGAGTGGAAGAAGTTATAAGATGGTTTTCCACCTTGAAAAAATAACGTTGGTGTAGAAAGGATAATAGGTGGGTACACGGAGTGGGTGGGTATTAGTTTTGTATAGCCCTTTTTTACGGTGGGCAAAAATCATCTTATGACAACCCCCGCTCTTGGGTGGAGCGGGAGATAGTGTCAGACTCTTACTGATTAAAAACCCACCCCGTTCCTTTTAGCCTTCAAACCAAGGCTCGAGCTTCCTTTTGGATAACCCTGGCCCCAGTAGGCTTCGACCCAGCTGGGCCCCTCCTATTGCTGACAACTTCTTGAGGCGCGCGGGAACAGAGCGCGCCGTCGACGTCTTGAGCTCGGCCCGGACAGTTACCGGACGGTCGGACAGCGAGCTACTCATGGCTCGCCGTCCGCGAGCCCGCGTCTACGGTGGCCGGAAATTGGAATCGGAATCCCGGCGGCGGCGGCGAGGGCGCCGTTGCCTGATGCGGTCGGCCTCCTCCTTTGCTAGCATAACTGCTTCGCAGAAGGAGACGACCGCCTGCCATTCCTCCTCGCTCCGGACCATGGCCTCAACCAAAGCCCGGCGCGAGAGGTCTCCGCCGCCGATCGCCCCCACGAGGGCACGGCGATGTTCCGCCCAGGCAGGGCACACCTCGACTGTGTGCTCCACCGTGTCCTCCGGGGGTTCCGCACAGTGGCGACACTGGGCGTCTCTTCCGCTTTAATCCGGTGCAGGAACCTCCCGAACTTGCCATGTCCGGTGAGGACCTGCGTCATGCGGAAGGTAAGGACGCCGTGAGGTCTTTCCAGCCACGCCTCAAAGAGGGGACTTACCGTTGTATGGCCCTTGGCTCACCAAAATTCATAATAATTGAATGTTCTAATTTACAATAGTCTACAAATACAATGGTTTCTCAAAATGTCTATGCTTAAAATAGAATTCAATACAATACAATTGTTATTGTATTTTTAAACCTTATTTTGATATTTTCAGTAGGTAACCTCTAGAGCTTACAAGTGGTGTGGGTTGTCTATTTATGACACAAAGAATCACAATTTACGAGAAATAAATTATTATAATACTAGCTTTCCGCCCGCGGCTTCGCCCGCGTGGACTATAGTTTATATCGCGCGGGCAGAGACCCGTGCTCAGCAGTGGAATTATAGGTAGCCTATGTGTTATTCTAGTGTCTCTTCTACCTACCTACCAAATTTGATCTAAATCCGTTCAGTAGTTTTTGCGTGAAAGTGTAACAGACAGACAGACAGTCAGAGTTACTTTCGCATTTATAATATTAGTAGGGATCTCTGCGTTTACTAAACTAAAAACTATATTAAACTAGCTTTTACCCGCGTTTTCGCTCGCGTTTATTAATATACTTTAATTTAATAATAATATTTGTACTTGCCTTCCCTCTTTTTCCCCCTTTTCTCACTTAAAAAAAAAAGCCCAAGACGTCGACGGTGCACACTGTTCGCGCGCGCCTCAAGGAGTTGTCAGCAACAGGAGGGGTCCAGCTGGGTCAAAGCCTACTGGGGCCAGGGTTATCTGAAAGGAAACTCGAGGCCCGGTATGAAGGCTAGAAGGAACGGGGTGAGTTTTTAGTCAGTAAGAGTCTGACACTATCTCCCGCTCCACCCAAGGGCGGGTTTTGTCATTGGATGATTTTTCCCAACGAAAAAAAAAGCCTCTAGGAAGATCACTTGAGAGAAGTCACAAAAAGAAGCTAGTTCCTCATACAACTTTTGGAGGTATGCGGAACGGAGAGTAAAGTTCCGCAAACCTCCATTGAAAAGAGAGGATCCTCCGGCCAGACAGGCGTTATAGTCTGGTGGGCGACTGCCCGATAGTTGTTGTCGGGCTGTCGTATATGTTCAAATCGCGCGGAGAACTTTGATTGCGCGATGCAGGATTTCGTATATTCTTCATAGTTCTTATGTGGCGTCATAGATGTCGCTACAAACTCAAAGAACACAGCCCGATAATGAAACATACTCGTACAAAATTTATGGGCTCCATTTGCACCAAGAATGCATAAGTTTGACATTAGTCTGCAGAAAAGTTTACGAATAACAGCTTGAAGTTCCCCAGTATATTATGTGAATGCCACTTCGCAACTATTTAAATGTTACCAAGTGTTTTTCATTATAACTGCGTGATTTTGGGTTTTATGAACGTCGAATGTTTTGGGTGGGTTTTGTTCGTAGAATGGAACGATAAATGTGAAGGAAGATCTTTATTTGTAGTTGATATCTCACCTTTTTTTTGTGATGAGCAAAAATCATCCTACGACAACCCCCGCTTTTGGGTGGAGCGGGAGATAGTGTCAGACTCTTATTGACTAAAAACCTCACCCCGTTCCTTCTAGCCTTCATACTGGGGCTCGAGTTCCTTTTGGACCTTGGCCCCAGTAGGCTTCGACCCATCTGGGCCCCTCCTGTCGCTGACAACTCCTTGAGGCACGCGGGAACAGTGCGCGCCGTCGACGTCTTGGGCTTGGTTCGGACAGCTACCGGACGGTCGGACAGCGAGCTACCCATGGCTCGCCGTCCGCGAGCCCGCATTTCTATGTCACCTGAGAGTAAGTGATGATGTGGTGGACGATGGAGCACACTTGCCTAGAAGTAACGTATAAGTCCTCTGTACATTTGTGTGGCATGAAGTTTTAATAAAAAATAAAGGATATATGTATAAGCAACTAAAAATTTTCTAATTCCAAATGTTTTATTTCACATAGGTCACATGGCCACTGACCACGAGAAACTAGTGTTCGGTTCCATTTGGTCGTTTTTGATAGAAAATAACCGGC
Organism: Mythimna lalbum; assembly: GCA_949319445.1. Classification (NCBI taxonomy): domain Eukaryota; kingdom Metazoa; phylum Arthropoda; class Insecta; order Lepidoptera; family Noctuidae; genus Mythimna; species Mythimna lalbum. Next base: position 3,258,636 of record OX439357.1, on the reverse strand, counting down.
AAGAAACTCCACGGTTACTCTTTAAAAACAAAAAAGTTGATATTTTCATATTATATTAATTGGTATCTATGAGAGAACAGCATATAATATAACAGTCGACATGTACCAAAGAAACAATATGTTAATACCCTGCTGAGTCCACAATGTCCTTACATTGAAATAATAAACAAAGAAGCTATAATAACAAATTAAAAAATCTCGACAAAGTCTAAGTGGTAACTGCACATTATTATCTCACTGCAGTGTTCATTGTCACGTCATTCTGGGGTTAAATTAATTGAACTTGATTCTAAAGAACTGACACCGTTAACTCTGAAATTCCATCTAAAGGGACTATTTAAACTGCGCGGCGTTGATTACTACCAACCATCCATATCGAGCCAAACACCTACCCGCATAGCGAAAATCCCATGTGTAACAGAGTAAATAACAATAATCTTTATTTGTTTGAAAATTTTGTACAAGTTACACAAATATTAGGTATATTAGTTGACTTTTGTACTCATCATCATTTCAGCCGAAAGGTTTCCACTGTTGGACATAACCATATGAATGAACGGTCCTGTGCGTCTCGCATCCATCGGATTCCCGCAACCCTTACCAGGTCATCGGCCCACCTTGTAGGAGGCCTTCCAACGCTACGTCTTCCGGTACGTGGTCGCCATTCCAGAACATCTTACTACTACTTAGACTTATGTACTAAATTTAAACAATATCTCTTTACCACCATGGTCCATAAAATTTAAATAAATAAATGACTTGTACTAGACTTTCTAACTACCCGTAATGACTGTCAAATCGTACACCAGTACCTATAACTTCTAACTCTATTTCACCCGCGTTCTCCATACTTTTGAGATATGTAGCCACAATAAAAGCACGGTAATAATATCATACAGTATTCCAACTTCATACAAACGGATGAAACGCGAGCTATACCTACGCGCCTCGGTCGTGGCATGGGCTCGGCATGTAGACAGTCGCGGCCGTCGCAACTGTGCCGCAGTGACGAACGGACACGACGGTTTTTTTTTACAATTATCGCGCGATTATTATTAGTTGGTATAATTCAAAATAAAGACATGGTATTTTATTTTTAATTATAGTGGTTTATTGTACTATGTGTAAGAATAATACTAAAAAAAAGCATTTTGTTTAAATCTACCAATCAAAACAAAAACACGCATTTTTATTGAACACTTCCTATTCAATCCACAAAGTATTTTGTTTATTTAGATAAGTAAGTATATTTACAATCACAAAAAAAAAACGGAAACAAACTAGACAAACGTAATTAGAATGCTGGAGGCGGGCAGCCCTGTCGCATGTTTACGCACCGCGCGGCTGTAGGCATTTATTTCAAAAAGACGGCCGAGTTACTGTATGATACTATTACCGTGATAAAAGTAACTCTATTTAATTACACGCTTCGATTGACTTTGTTTCAAATCTGATGGCGGGAACAGTTTTACGCAATGCCCTTTGTCTATCTGTTTGTTTCTGCTAATTTCCGAATAAGATATTCAGTTCCGCTCAAAACCGAATTTTACCACACTTTCACTGGTAAATAGATGATGTTATAATGAGTAATTTAAGCTAATATTAATTAAGAAACAACTTAAAACAAAAAATAGGGTTCAGCTTAAAGAAAACCCTACGGAATTGTCTCTTCTTTGGAATTGGAATCTGTGCTCTTTTAAGAGGTAAACGCAGATGAAATCGCGGACAACAGCTAGTTCTACACTAATATACTTATTAAAAAGGTAAAGTTAAAAAAACGTATAAATGCCAAATTGTAAAAATTGTAAGGGTTATCCGAAAGGAAGCTCGAGCCTTGGTTTGAAGGCTAGAAGGAACGGGGTGGGTTTTTAGTCAGTAAGAGTCTGACACTATTACTATATCTCCCGCTCTACCCAAGAGCGGGGGTTGTCATAAGATGATTCTTGCCCACCGTAAAAAAAGGTGTTTTTTTTTTAGTTTGGTTTGTTGTGCAATCTCCGAAAGTAGGTACTGGTCTGATTGCTAAATTTTTTTCACCATAAACAGAAAGCTGCTTTATTCCTGAGTGATATAGGCTATATTTTATGCACGCAGGCGAAGCCGCTAGAAAAATCTAGTATAGTATATAAATGAAAAAAGCAGATTTAATATTTTTAATAAATTCGTTTAATTTAGTACTTCAGTCCAAAAGAGATTTAATAAAAAAGAATAAAGTCTATTCAAGTGAAAAAACTTTTTCCTTTACATCATTGGATCAGAGGCTCACAATCAAAATGGTGGAGACATATTAAATTATTCTTACAAGTAAAAACACTCAATTTTACCTTAAATTCGACTTTTTCTTCCAATTTGTCTTAGGGAAACTTTGTACTTTTCTGCTACCTTTGACGTTTGTTCAGATTTGAATCCATCCTGATTGCGATGGGGTTTAGATTTGAAATTAAACAAGTAACTGATTTGGATTGATTCTTTTCAATTCCGGTCAAATGGTTTGATCAATCATTTGATCTTTACTGGTAAAATACCAAGCACCAACTGCTTGACATATTCAGAGACTATTTGGTGTCTAGGCGATGGATTTCTGTTGATTACTCTGACTCAGATTATTATAATTCTTACTTTACTAGCATAATAATCATTATCAGCCTTTTAATGTTTCCACTGCTGGGACTCATGCTTCCTCTCCAGGAGAGGGAATGGGCCATAATCCACCGCGCGGGCCCAGTGCGGGTTGGTGAATGTCACATGTCTTCGAATTTTTGGTTCTAGGACATGCCGGTTTCCTCACGATGTTTTCCTTCACCGTTTTGAGACTTACAAGGTAACTTTATTTATTCAATCTTCATACAATACAAAATTACTAAGGTCCGCATTTGTACGTTTGTCTAGGTCCGTCTAATGCCTTGGGTATTCTCTACCAGTCAACCTGGGGTGGTGAAGAGACAATATGGCAGGTGCAAAAAACTCTAATTACGCAAATTAACAGCAGTCTGTATAGTGCTATCAATCACTCCAGGGTCAAAAGAACAATGGCGAAATAATAGTTAATGGAATTAATAAGCGTCTAGAAAATACTTTGAAGACGAAATAATTACGTATTTTTTTCCAATTACGATCAAGGCCGGTCTGTAAACAAAATGAATTAATAATAAAAGTGTACCATTTGATTACTTAATAATCTACTTTCAATAGAAATGGTGTTGCCATGGTATTAGATCTGAATAGACGTAAAACTTGACTCCGCCATCTCAATTCTACTATCGGACAACCCGACGTACGACCAGTATCCACCCATACGTTGTTGAAACCTCTACGGTCCGGCTAAGCGTTTTGCCTCGTCGTTTATACGTCGAAGGACTGGAAAAAAAGGATTATAATTTGAGTGTCTTCAAGGCAAGAGTGAATAAGCTCATAAACTAGTGCGCCTTACCATCAGAGATTGCATCACTACTTTACCGTCAGGTGGGATCGCAGTCAAGCACTATAGTTTAAAGCAATTTGAAAGAAAAAAACTACTCAAACAACAACGAACGATCCCGTGCGTCTCGCATCCATATCTCTCCCGCGACCAGATCATCGGTCCATCTTGTGAGAGGTCATCCAACGCTGTTTTCAGATATGCGGTCACCAATTCAGAACCTTTCGGTCCCATCGACCATCTGTTCTACCAGCAATGTGCCCTGCCCACTGCCACTTAAATTTGTCGATTCTTCAGGGTATTTCGTTAACCTTGGTTCTCCCAAGGGTATCTTAATTCCTGATGCAATCATTCAAGAAATCTCCAAACATAGTCTTTTCATTGTTCTTTGGGGCTTTCTGATGATTTCCATTGTAAGCGATTACGTTTCGGAGCCATATGTCATCACTGGCAACACGCTCTGGTCATAGATTTTCGTATTGAGACACTGTATGCTAAAATGGACTACTAAAACAAAAAATTGCGACACGGCCTCCTGAATATTATCAAATATATATATGATATTTATTTTTTATTTAAAACAGATGAGGCCAGTGTTTCCTAGCTGACTAACCTGAGAAGAAACACCAAAACAAACTCATATGTAATGGTCAAATGATATCTCATATGATTTGACCATTATCATGCAGATTGTGAGCAGATTTGATATATGTATACCAAAAACACCATATTGTGTAAACAATAACTCGAGTAATTAGTTGCCTCAACTTGTCCACAACTTGTCGAAAACAATAGGAAAGCACACCCATAAAATATAGTTGGTAACAAATAATATCAGCACCACCATTTGTTCATACAACAAAAATTTATGATAACATCTATTTTCACGGAAAAATAAATCGTCATAGTGAAGTTTGAAACATTGTATGATGTTTATTTTGTAAACTGATTTAAAATAATACATTTATAACTACGTCATTTTTTTTTTATTGTCGGAATAATTATCCAATGACAACCCTCGCTCTTGGGCGGAGCGGGAGATAGTGGCAGACTCTTACTGACTAAAATCCTTGTGCCTGCTGGGGTTGATGAAGGAACACAGATGGGTTTAGTCAGTAAAAGTCTGACACACTCGCGCTCCACCCAGAGCAAGAGAAGTTATTTGATAAGCTCGCGCCTCAAGGAGTTGTCAGCAACCGTAGGGGTCTAGCAGGGCCGAAGCTTATTGGGGCCAAGCCTTCTGAAAAGAAGGCTCGGTATAAAAGGCAAGGAAAGAACGGAGTGGATTTTTTAGTCAGTAAAAGACTGACACTATCTCCCGCTCTGCCAAAGGGCGGGGGATGTCATCTGTCAAAGGGCATGTCGATCATTTTACCTACCGAAAAAAAACCTACCGAAAAAAAAAAACCCCAAAAAGGATAGTTTATATAGATACAGTATTAATGATTTAGTTATTTTCCCCAAACAATTTCGTTTGTTGCTAACTACAATCTACTTCGAAAATAATATTCAAACTTGATTGTTTCTAGCGAAATGGGATCTCAAGCAAAATATGTTTATCTTACTGTTTAATAAAATATTATAATACTTGACGACGGGGCGTCTCGAGTTTTATCATAATACCGAGACCATCTTGAAAATTGATTTAATTTATCGTGGATACCGTTCTAATTTTTACTTCACAAGTTTCTTCTTAGAGTGCTTCCATTTTGAGGACCAAAGGCCTAATGATCTCTTAACGCGATCCATTTGAGGACCTAAAGTGAACTGCTAAGTCTAGCTCTGGTTTATATCATTTAAAAAAAAAAACACAACATTTTAAGTCGGGGCTATAACTGATTAATAATAATATAAAAACACTCCAGTAACTCATAGTCAGTCATAGTCAAAATTCCGTATAAATAACTTGTCTCCCTCATCCTGTCTTGGCAAGAAGCAGTCAAGCAATTAGAACACTATGTTTTTCTTAGCCCGAACTCGAATCCAAGACAAACTCGCAAAGAACTGACTTCTGCAAGTTTGCTCGAAGTCATTACAAGCCCCGAAGTCACCTCTAGAGGCACTCCGGCATAGTGGCAAGCCAATAAAACTTAGTGTCGGGCGGAAAATCAAATAAGAGCGGACGACACTTTCCGAGGACACAATAAATAAAAATATAATGAAATAACGACATTTGGGGATCTTTCTAAGTGCAATATCTCCGGCCCCTTTGAGGCCAATGAAGCAGTGAAGCTACAATTTTATTTGTACTGGATATTTTACGGACAACTAGGGTTGGAAAAAAATTTGAGCTTGAATGGACAAATTTAAATGAAATGGACGATAAAACCGTAATATTGCAACTATTTATTGATTTGAAAGAGTGTTTGTGAAGATTCTTCTCCATAGCGAAAATAACTAAAATGCTAGTAGACAAGATTTAGTTTAATCCTTACTAATATTATAAAAGCGAAAGTGAGTTTGTTTGTTACGTCTTCACGCCTAAATGGCAAAACCGATTTTGATGAAACTTGGTACACGGATAGACCATGTCCTAGAATAGGACATAGGATACTTTTTATCCCGGAAGTATGTTCCCTTGGGATAATTTTCTGCTATCACGCGGGCGAAGCCGCTGGGAGCAGCTAGTATTGACATAAACAGGTTTAAAACTTCACAGAGCTTCACGTCCCTGTCAGGAATGACTGCGCTGTGAAATTTTGAGGTTGTCTGACCGTTTAAAGGTTACCCTGACCGAAGAATTTTCATGTTATTACAAAGTAGGTATCTAGTTTAAACTATATAGCTGTCACACTAAAGCGCAACTAATTTGACAACATTGTACCTACTTCTCCTAATTGCTACGAGGCTAACTCTCTGTAGACAATGTTAAAATATTGTAAACTAGCTTTTACCCGCAGCTTTGCCCGCGTTTATTAAAATACTTTATTGTCTCTCCCCTTTTCTTCCCTCTTTCTCTCCCTTTTCTCACTTTTTTTTTAAATATCCTATGTACGTCTCCAGGGTCCCAACTATCTCTGTACCAAAATTCATCAAAATCAGTTTTGCCATTTAGAGGCGTGAAGACGTAACAAACAAAGAAACAAATAAACGAACTCACTTTCGCTTGTATAATATTAAGTAAGGAAAGGATAGGATACATACAAAGTTAATATAAATTGTTAAGAATCATAAAGTAGTAAATGAACACGACATGCAAAGAATCTGGTCGTCTTCGTAATTTTTTTTTTAAGAAAGAAAAATAATTTATTTGGTACAACAGCACAAGGCCCAAACACAAATAACAAGAAGCAAAAAATAAAAATAAAAGATGAAAAATTCAGTTGTTGTGTGCACCAAAATAGCTTTTAAAGAAAGGTGACAAATTTTTGGAACCATAAAGACTCTTCTTAAAGCCTTCTTAAAACCTCTCCGAGGTCTTTTATTATGAAGTAATTGCGCGTTTTTTTAAAAAACCTTTTTCTGGATTGTTCTATCATAGACAAAGATACAAAAACATAGATATAAATAAATTTCGTACGAAATTAAGCATTTTTCAAGGTCATTCAAGTTGTACAGACATTATGTACAATCGGTGCTAAAGGGATTAAAGAAAACTGACACATTTTTGGAGCCTTAGAAAATTTGATAAACTATGTCGCCAGACCTTTTTAACTGACAGAATAAACTCTACCAAAACATGAAAAATAAAAGCCTGCAGAACATTAATAACCCATTACTTAGCACTTACTGCAAATACAACGCGAAAAGCATCTTCGTAAAAGTTCTCCAAGTGACATCTCTGTATATCCCGCGCCACCCGCGAAATGCTCAAACTTCCGACCAACGAAATACCCGGAGATGACCCAAAAGTTCTTTTTACTATCGCTATAAACCCTCTGGCCATAAATTGATATCTCTCTGGCTGAAACTTTCGAACTTACACCGCGAAATCTCTTCGGAATTCAGCCTTAGATACCTGTTCAGATTTTTTTATAGGTTCCTTTGTAATTTTCCGGAATTTCCATTCCTTTAGTGCAAGTTTTGGGAACACATTCATTGTGCGTACAGCTAAGGAGTGGAATTCCCTGCCGAAGTCCGTTTTTCCTAATGGCTACAATCCGGGAATCTTTAAATCAAGAATGAATAGGTTACTTCTAGGTAAGCGCGCTCCATCGTCGACCGCATCGTCGCTTTCCATCAGGGGAGATAGCGGTCAAGCGCGAATCTATCAGCAATAAATGAAAAAAGTTTCCCCTCAGTCTATTTTACAAGCTTTTGTTTAGTTTCACTTGTCCCGATGTTTGTCTGTAATCAAATCTTGTAAATTAAATTTGACCCACTTCCCGGTTACCGATTGAGCTGAAATTTTGCAGGCATGTGTAAATCAGATGACAATGCAAAACTATTATGACAGGGAGCTGATCTGATGATGGAATCGGAACGTGGCTATAGGAACTTGCAAGTTAAATGACACAACCCCATCGAGTTTGGGATCGTATGATTCGTCTTGACGAGTGTTAATTATAAAGGTATACCGAGCTATAAAAGCTTTCTATGAAAAAACGATTTTCATTAAAAGCTTGTTAAGGTGTCTATTTTCTACACCCGTGAAGATTAATTGGCAAAGTATTGAGAGCAAGTCTCGTAGGTAGGGATCCTCAAACGGCATAAATATCCGTTCTCGGGTGTAATTAATAACCTGCAAAGTACGAGTAATCAATTATATCTGATGTTTGATTGTTTTCTGCTCTGCAAATGAATTGGGGGTGAATTTATTCGATGTCTGAAGCAAATGATTAGCAGGGTTTTGTAACAAATGACGATCCGAGTGGAATGAGCGACTGTTTTCGGATGCTGTTAATTATTCTGAAGTGCTTAAACTTGCGTCTTTTTTCATGGGAGTAGCCAGAAAATACAATACCTACGCCAATTGCGACAAAGTCAAAGTCAAAATATTTTATTTCATATAGGCCTACAAGGACACTTATAAAACGTCAGAAGCTAGTGGACCTTCAGCGGTCCTTCAGCGAGCACATTAGACAGATGCATACGTGGACCACGCCTGATGAGTACGTAGAATGACGTTGCGTGGCGTGGATCAAATCTAGCTCTACAAGTCTAGTTGCCCATATGATAATTATGTTTGTATAAAATGTATGGAGACCGATGTGCCTAGATCGGCGTACGTGGCCTACGTGTGTGCAATAGATTTAACTTTAATTCCTGCCTTTCATTGACCTTGCAATTATGATAAAATATTTTTAATTGAAAACGTGTTAAGTGCTCAAAACAACAATAGGATATATACAACTTAAGTTTTAAAGCTATATTTCATCGAGATACCATGGCGGCGGTGCGACCAGTCGCCGCTACCAAATAAATGTATACAGCTCTATAGAGAGTTACTCACCTGGTGTCCGTTTCGTGGAGCGACCAGCTCGGATGTGTGGCGACTCTGATGGCTGTATGGTGTCTAGTTTGGTAGCTCAGCTCTATATTTAACTGGGTGTCCCGGTGTTATTTGTGATTTTGAACTTTTTATATATTTTTGAAAGAGAAAGAAAGAAAACTATTTATTTGGCATACACACTCGTAGATACACACAATGCAGTAACAACATGTAGACACTAATATTTTATGAAAGAAAGAGACAACTAACAATGTGTGTCTCGCGGTGGCGCCAAATAGGTCCAGTTCAGCAAAAATGCCAGACAACTACTAGTTGCCTGACGCTGGTTTTCAACTGAACCTTAATTCGAGTGTACGGTTGAAAAATTGGTTTATATTTAGGTAATCAGTTATTAGTGTTGGTTGTATGGTAAATAATTTATATATACATATATATATAATATGTATATATGTTTATGTTTATGGGTGGTAAATAATAAATAAATAGATGTTCAGCGTAAATTTGAGAAAAATAAATAAATAAAAATAATAAGACTATCTAATCGTGCATAATTCCACGTGCAAATAAAAACAGGTTTCGAAGCGACTCAATCTCAACACACCGTCGTCAGCTTGCACAGAGCAACGGTACGCCAATTCACTATGCCTAGGGCAGCTAAGCGCGACGGACGAATTGCCAACAGCGCGAAATAAAATAAGAATAAAATGAAAACTTGTTCGTAACTTCGGGTACTTTGGAAATAAAAAAACATCGCAATGACATAATACATTAGTATCTTAATGTTATCTATCAGTTAAGTGAATTTTAGTGTTGCAGAAAGGTGAGTGTTGTTTGTTAATAGTGATAACTATTTGATTGAATCAAAGGGTATGTGTATTTAATTTTTTTTAATTTTTTTTAAATAGTTTCGTCTCACAATGACTGCCGTGTCACCAGAATGAGTGACGATGGCGGCACGGAATGCAAGTACCGGATGCAAGTAGGCCAGACACATAGGGTAAGTCAACATGAAAATATGTAAATAAAGCAAATTTATTATTATTTAATCTACAAAGTAACGTGTCCTTCGTTTCTTACAGGTCTCCTAAGCACGCGGGAACACAGACCAGGTGTCGCAGATGATGCGCGCACCTCCAGCCTGCAGACAGAACGAGATGAGTAGACAGCGGTGCCCAAGGAACCTTCGTCACCCATCAGCCGTAGATATACATAAGCTGTTTTTATATCTTTGCGCATCCAATTCAACACATGTCCTACGAATGTCAAAATGTGTTAAAACCACTGTAGACAGTTCATATAAATGAAAGGTTAAGATTAGACAGTTTATATAAATGAGACGTTAAGAGTGACCATATCCAATTTCCTTTGCGCATCTATCAGGTATTGCCGTAAACGCGTTCTGAACGTTTGGAGAGAGCCCAGTACTCTTAAAGGAGGTGGAATGTTATTCCACACCTTAGATACGGCGTATCGGAAACTGCTGGAAACTATTTTTGGGAAAAAATTACTCATAGTGTAAAAATGATTGGAATCGATTCTGTTACTGATTCTGAACAAACTATATTCAGGTTTCGGATAAACTAAAAATAATGTTGTATATACGTTTCGGTACATAAAAATAGTCGGCCTACGAATGCGCAGACCTTCAAAGGGGTCAGATGCCTGACAACGCGCACACGTGCATGAAGAGATGAATGAATGTGGAAAATGCGAGAGAGAGGTGTGAAGGACACGTAGCGTACGATGTTTCCGCAAAGCTATACAACATTTTATGTGTTTTGTGGGTATGTGGAAAATGTTGTGACTCTGTATAGTTTTAATTATGAAGCTTTTGTGTGTGTGGTTTTGCTGGAATACCGAGAAATTTTATGAGAGAGTACCTTCTACCAGTGGATACGCCGGCGTGAAATTAGAAAGTTATCCCAAAAATATACTTAAGGGAAAAAAGTTTTTGTAATTCCAGGACATCTTCCCTTGTACCAAATTTCATCGAAATCTGTGCAGCCGTTCGAGCGTGAAGAAGTGACATATACCAACACGCTCATAAACTTTCGCCTTTAATAACCACCACCTTTTGCTAGCGGCTTCGCCCGCGTGCAAGTAGGTCCATATAAGCTTTAGAAGTCGAGCAATAAGTAGCTTGCCCTCCGACCGTCCGGCAACCGTCCGGACCGAGCCCAAGTCGTCGATGGCGGTGTTCCACGCACGGCTCAAGGAGTTGTCAGCAACCTTAGGGGCCCAGCAGGATCGAAGCCTACTGAAGCCATGGGTGATGCGAAAGAGAACCCCGGGGCCCTGGACCAATGGCAAAGATGAAACAGGAGTAGGTTTTTAGTCAGTAAAACTCTGACACTATCTTCCGCTCTGCCCAACTTAGCTACACTTTTTTTTGACCGCCCGACATTTTTACAATTCGAAAGTGCCTGCTATTGGGCTATTTGAAATAAAGTTTTTGATTTCTGAATTCATTATTACGAGTATTTTTCAAATGTACACAAATCTACATCTCGAATTACTCACTTCAAGAAAACGTCTTCGCAAGTTATCAACAAAGTCTACCTGTATGGGATCGATTTGCCCTCAGTGCCCATAAAACCAGCGCCAGGGTCCCATCAAATGTTAAATTTATTCGCATATAACTTGGCACCGGTCTTAGGTGTCGATAATAAGGGCATCGATGACCTTCAATAACAAGCGGTTTTGAATTTAGTTTATATTTGGAATGTAAATTGGATTGGTCCATTGGTACAAGTTTAAATGGTTGCTGTAAATGAGGTGGCCAAAAGCAATCGACGTCCAACTTTATTTTTTTGCTACCATTTTGATTGGAGGCTTTTTTTTTGTGTATTTTCATTTTTTAGGTTCGGTATCCAACGAGTAAAAACTGTGTGTAGGTTGCGGGTTCAACCGCAGCCTGGCGCAAAACTTTGTATAATTTATTTCATTACCACTGCTCTCAAAACAGTGAAGGAAAACATGAGAAAACTGGTACGTCCTAGAACCAAAAATTCGAAAACATGTGACATTCGCCAACCCGCACTGGGCCCACGTGGTGGAAAAGGCTGATGATGAGATGATAAATGATTATTTTGAACAGAGTAAAGAAATACAGAATATCCCACAAAAGTTGAGATTCATAGTTTCATCTGATAGCAAACTCTACTGCGTTTAAAACCAGTTTCAATAAAATACTACTTTATAAGGAAATACGAAATAGAAGATTGAAATACGAGAAAACCCTTCGAAACACTGTTTCCAACTTAATTCTTACAAATCAAAGTATTTCAATTTTACCTTGTTATGTTCGATTTTGTACTGTTAACATTTAAATATAAAATTCTGTAGAGGTTTTAATTTAGCGAGCTCGTTTCGAAGCTAGGAATAATTAATTAATATTTGATTTCGATTGCTATTATTGTGAATTATAGTATTTGATAGAACAAACAACAAATTAAACTAAATTATAAATTTTTATAGTTAGTCAAGTTGTTTTATTCATTATCATTCCAGCTGAAAGACGTCCATTATTGGACATATGCCTCCCGCAACGTCGCCGCCGCCGTTCCCTCTCCTAGAGAGGAGACCTGTCTCCCAGTCGTAGGAACATTAAAACTGACTGATGATGACGATGATGATGAAGCGTCGCCGCAATGAACGGTCCCGTGCGCCTCGCATCCATCGGATTCCCGCGACTCTCACCAGGCCATCGGTCCACCTTATGGGAGGTCTTCCAGCGCTGCGTTTTTCGGTGCGTGGTCGCCATTCCAGAACCTTTCGGCCCCAACGGCCATCTGTTCTGCGAGCAATATGTCCTGCCCTGTAAAGCGGTAGTCGCTTTAGTTTGGCGATTCTTCGGGCTGTGTCGGTGACTTTGGTTCTACTGCGGATATTTTCATTTTTGGTGCTAACAACGGAACTCCGAATATAGCCCTTTCTATTGCCCTTTGGGTGACTATAAGCCTTCTGTTGAGGCTCATTGTAAGCAACTATGTCTCAGTACCATCACTAAAAATTTAATTTAGCTAAATATTTTTTTCTTTCCTTATCTACACTAATATAATAAAGACGTAAAGTTCGTTTTTATGTTTTTTTTTCTTTGTAGGAAGTAATCTCTGGAAGTACTGGTCCGATTGCTTAAATTTTTTCACCGATAGAAAGCTACTTTACTCTTGAGTGTCATAGGCAATATTTTACGTACGTGGGCGAAGTCGCGGGCAAAAGCTGGTTATAAAATATTTTGATTGCATCACTGCTTACCATCAGGTGGATCGCAGTCAAGCACTGGTTTATTTCAATAAAAAAAATTGCATGTATTCCTAACATATTCCTTATCCCTATCGAAATTGCAATTTGTAAGTGGCAAAATGTATGGTAATATAAGCAAATAAAAAGAGCTATTCCCCAGCACTTTGTACAATTATTTCTCGAAGCATTTTTCTATCCTATTACTCTATAGTTCAAAAGAGCTCATAGTATCTACCCTCGTTAGAGTAGCCTTTGTCCAGCTTTTATCTTTTTTCTTTCTTTATTATTCCAATCAATTTGATATTCCACCTGTATAGACACTGAGGTAGCTGTACCATATATTTTTTTTATCTGATATAAACAAGTATCATATTCATTTAAGTGAGTGTATTGAAAAAAGTCGTTTGACACACGTGCAAATTTGTCACTGCAGCCTAGAGATGTGCCGTTGCCGGCAATATTGCCGAGAAGTGGGAATATTGCCCGATGTATGAATATTATATTCCCATATTGCCGGCAAAGGCACATCTCTACTGCAACCTTTGGCTCCCTAACACACTCGCCTACGGATTCCGCCTCAATCGCAATGACAATCCATGAAAGGACTTGTCTATCACTGGAATATAAGTCGATGCTAATACCCAATTTCACTGTTCAGAAGCCTGAAGCCTGTTCCATAGGTTGATAGCCTTTGCTCAATGGTTCAGAAATGTAAGTCTGGCTGGAATTTTGCATTTTTAGCAAAGGCAACGTTACCTTTTTACGTAAACTTTTTCAGGGTAAGTTCATGTCCTTGCTCTTTCAATTTAGTTTTTAAAGACTAGGTTTTGTCAGCGGTTTCGAACGCATGGATATCAAAAATTATTTTATAGCAACGTACAATACGTTTTTTTTTTAAATTCTTTATTGTACTTTACAAATTATAAACAGTAAGAAAGCCGATATACACAGGCGAGCTTAACCCAAAATTTGGTTTTCTGACAGCAAACCTTAATATTTAACAAGAAAAGTTTTTATCATTTTTGTTGCGTGTTACCTAAATATTGTGTTAGTACGTTGTGCTGTACCAAATAAATTATATTTTTTTTTCTTTCTTTCTTTCCTTCTTTCTTTCTATCAAAATTATGAAAAATATCTTTATTTGAACAGGTAAATCGTCACGTGACTTTTCTCACTCGCTGTTAGCAAATTAATTGAATATAAATTTTGCCTTAAAAGTAAACTATCTACAGTATCTAGTTATCTACTGTTATCTATCTAAATAACAAAAAGGAATATCGGCTCCACATCGTTAAATCCGATCCAAGAAAATGTCCCATGTTTATCAGAGACCAGTTATGAGCATTATAAAAGGACATAGCAATCAATTTTCTATATAGCTACTCCATTCCATTCCACTTCCTACTATAAATGTTAGTATCATAAATCAAGTCTTTGAACGTTTCCTAATAAAAGCATGGAGTTGACTGCATTGATTATAGTTGGGCATGGCCGCGCATTAATTGCGTTGTGGTCTTGTGGTCGCTTATAAACTTGGATGATTAGACTTAAGAGGGTCCTTCTCCACTCGCTTTTCGTAAACATCGAAAATGGTTTAAAAGCTTGTTACTTCATTTAATGCAATCTAACGTGATGTTTGACGAAAAGGCAACGCAAAAAAAGAGAGATAACGCCTGAAAACGGTGTTAGTATTCGGTAATTCCGAGATTTACTCGAAAATTTCACAAAACTTGCTCCAGGAAATAGCTGTTTTTTTTAAACCCTTAAAAGTTTTTGGAAAAAGTTGTCATCATTTAGAATCTTAATAAAATTTGCAAGGTCTCTAAAGGATTACTTTTTTGACTTTTTTAATTTTTAGGCAAATTATGAAGTGTCAAAGTTCATACAAAATAGGACATTTTCAGAGATTTTTACTGGATTAGTTTTACACAAATTTAGAAATTGGCTTCTTTAGAAACCTAGATAATATCCACAAGATACTGTGTTTCCAAAATATCTAATGAAAAATGTGTAATAACGTCATAATCAGTTATGAGCGTTTGTATGAAAAACAGTGAAAACGTGAGTCATGATGCACCACCTTAAGATAGCGTTCTATTTGGTTTTATTTTTAGGTGTCTCTCATCATCATTTTATCAGAAAGAAGTCCACTGCTGGACATAAAACTCCCCCAAGTGTTGTTACAACGATCGGTCCTGGTCGCCTCGTATTCTTCGGATTCCCTCGATCCCCACAAGGTTATGGGCCACATCGGACTCGGTCGCTGTCCCAGAACCTTTCAGCCTCATAGACCATCGGTTTTGTACACTGCAATTTTGAGGGCTTTGTCGATAACCTCATTTTTTCTCTTTCATTAGATCTCCTTCATTCCTGATGCACACAAGGAAACTTCGAGCATAGCCCTTTCCTTGCTCTTCAGGTGACTTTAAGCCTACTAATGAGATCTTGGGTTAGATTTCTAATATTTGGTGCTGATGAAGTTAAATGCAGGACATAATATTTTACTTTATTATCGGAGCTTCTGTTAATTAATCTATATACAAAACTGATTACCTGCTGCGCTGCGTGTCGCAGGTTCTATTCCCACACGGAAACAAGCTTTTAATGAAAATATTTTTTTCTCAGCAAGCTTTTATAGTTATATTATTAATACTCGTCAAGACGATACATACGAGCTTAAACTCGATGTGGTTGTGTCGTTTAACTACCAAGTTCCTATAACCACCTTCTGGTTCCAATATCGGATCAGCTTCATGTAATAATAATATTGCATTGTCATCTGATTTACACATGCATGCAAAATTTCAGTTCAATCGGTAACCGGGAAGTGGGTTAAATTTAAATTGCAAGATTTGATTAAAGACAAACATCGCGACAGGTGAAACTAAATAAAAGCTTGTAAAAATACATATTTGTATAGTTTACCTGAGAAAATAAATTTTGTAAAAATATATTATTTTAATTGTACAAACAGACACTTGATTTTTATTTCTATACAGGGTTATTTGTAGAGTATAGAAAGTATAGATTTGGCTATGTACTACTCTGTCAAGAAAATACCGGGAAAAGATCAATAATACACAAAATGTCTGTTATTCATCCAAATTTATTTTATCACCTTCAAAGTATGCTCCTTTAGAAACGATACACTTGCGCCAACGAATAATCCATTTATCAAAACATTTTTTAAACGCTGCTTCCTGAATTGAGTTCAGTTCTCGCCGCGAATTCTCCTTTATGTCTTCTATCGATTGAAAACGGGTGCCACGAAGTGGTAATTTGAGTTTAGGAAAAAGAAAAAAGTCAGCAGGAGCCATATCTGGTGAATATGGTGTTTGCTGGATGGTATTTGTTGAGTGTTTGGTCAAAAATTAGTTCACAATGATAGCCTTGTGCGAAGTCGTGTCGAAGCTTGTCGTGGTGCAAAATCCATGAATTTTCTTTCCACAAATCTGGCCTTTTTCGTCGAATTTGCTCTCTTAAACGCCGCATAACGCTCAAATAGTATTCTTTATTTACCGTTAGACCTTCCGGTAAGAATTCAGAGTGCACAACACCGCGATAGTCAAAGAAAACAGTCAACATGACTTTGACTTTTGATTGACTTTGGCGTGGTTTTTTCGGTTTCGGATCAGTTGGAAGGCGCCACTCCGAAGCTTGTTGACTAGTTTGCATGTCAAACTCGTAAACCCACGTCTCGTCACCAGTAACAATGCGTTTCATGAATGTTGGGTCCGAACTGACTCGTTCTAGCATGTCCTCAGCGACTTTCATCCGATTGAGTTTTTGGAGAAAATTCAGATCTTTTGGGACTAGCCGAGCAGCAACATGTTTCATACCCAAATGATTAGTTAAAATGGTACGGATCGAGTCGTGAGATACAGAAAGTTCGGCGGCTATCTCTCTCAGAGTTGAATGGGGATTTTCAGTCACTATTTCCTTCACTTTTGCGATGTTAACTTCAGTTGCAGACGTTGACGGCCTACCAGAGCGAGGCAAATCTTCCATCACATCTCGACCGCTTTTGAACGCTTTGAACCACTCATAACCACGAGTTTTTGATAAAGTCGATTCACCGTAAGCCTTCTGTAACATTTTCAGTGACTCCGAACACGAAATTCCATTGGCGATGCAAAATTTAAGACAAACTCTTTGTTCGATATTTTTGTCCATTATGAAATTCGCAATACACACTATATATGATATAACTGAAACCAGCACTGTATTTAATATAAATAACAGATGCAACTCAAACTCCGCGCCAAAATGGAAAACAGTTGTGCCAATCTAACAACTACAAAAAAACAAAAATTTGAATTTGGAACCATAAACAAATCATCCATTCCCGATACTTTTTTGACTGAATGTATACTCCTAATACAGATTTTACTTTCCTGTAAATTCCCTCGACTTATAGTAACAATGACTTCATTCCAAAACAAACTAATATCTAATAATAGTCAACTCTGAAATACGGATTTTCCCCAAAATAGAGTGTATACGAGTAGTATAATTAGGAAGGGTACATAATGGTAACCAGCGATTACAGTAATTAGACCAATCACCGCAGTTTATAAATACAAAGGGTAACATTTAATGATGTACAGTTCGGAAATAAACAGCTGAAACAGGAGATGGGTTAATTGGCTGAGTTCGTATGGTGTCTGATGGGTGTTTAGGATAATCAGTCGTGTTTTTTTTCCTAGATTATCAAGAACTTTGTTAATGATTGATTACCTTAAAAGTATTAATAAGCAATTTAAAAAAGCCTTATTATATATCTTTATTATTAGAAAACATAGGGCTTCCATGTTTTTTAATTAAAATGAGACAAGTAAAAATAAAATTATTTAACAAGTTTTCTTACGTTTCATTTACTAAAAACTATCTTTAACTTGTGTTTTTTTTGTAAATAATTGATTAACTAGTATTTATGGCTTATATTGCAGAGCAGTGGTGGCCGAATGGTAGCAGCCCCGACTTACGAGTTGTAGGTCGCAGGTTCGAACCCAGCCAGGCGCATTACTTTGTGTAATTTATTTCATCACCACTGCTCTCAAAACGGTGAAGGAAAACATCGTGAGGAAACCGGCATGTCCTAGAACCAAAAATTCGAAGACATGTGGCATCCACCAACACGCATTGGGCCCGCGTGGTGGATTACGGCCCATTCCCTCTTCTAGAGAGGAGGCCTGAGACCCAGCCAGTGGGAACATTAAAAAAAAGGCTGATGATGATGATGTTGGCTTATATTGGCTCTTAGTTGAAACTGTGTTTTACAACTAACCCTGTATAGCAAAGTATTGGTCACTGTTATGTATACTACCTTTAGAGACTACATTAACTCAAAAGGTCGTATGCACCGATATTTCGTTCTGTTTTAAAGTTAGAGCACCATAACAGAGAGTGAACCGATTGACCGTTTTGATAAAATAGCTTTTAATTTTTAAATATTTTATTAAATGAATTTTCTCTTCATTTCAGATGTGAACTGCTTTCTTGACGGAAGAATATCATCATAAATAACTAAGGTAAGATTTTTGTACTATACTAGCTTTTGCCCGCATGGCTTCGCTCCCGCTCTTCCCTACTCTACCCTACTCTACTCTACTCTACCCTACTCTACCCTACTCTACCTTACTCTACCCTACACTACTCCACACTACTCAACTCTACACTACTCTACTCTACCCTACTCTACACTACTCTACCCTACTCTACCTTACTCTACTCTACCCTATTCTACCCTACTCTACCCTACCAAACTTCACATAAACCATCTACTAAATAGTCCGAACAAAGCCTAAAAATTTGGTTTGGATAGGTGAGCCCGTTCTTGAGTTATAAAATAACAACGAAAAGTGGCATTGATTTTTATATATATAGATAGATTTACGAGGCTGAATAATTGCAGGATTAATGAATAATTTTTGGATACGTTTTAATAGGAAGAAGACTTCTTGTGTAGACAGTGAGATAACCCGTTCCTGATTGTATTTAGTTCTCGTGTTTGAGTATATTTATTTTTAACCGACTTCTAAAAAAGGAGGAGGTTCTCAATTCGGATGTTTGTATGTTTTTTTTATGTTTGTTCGCGCATAATTTCGTCGTTTACCAACCGATTTGAAAAATTATTTTTTTGTTGGAAAGGGCATACTTCCCAAATGGTCCCATAGTCACCAAGGTGGGATCTGATGATGGAATCTTGGCGAAATCGAGGGAACTCCTTAAATTCAATTCAATTTTTTAGTGAAGTTGGTTAGTTTTATTTTTATATAAAAAGGTTTTTGTTTAATTCATAAACACACTGATATCATAAAGGTGACATTTTGTATTTATGTATGTATGTATGTATGAGTGTATACCTATATGTATGTTTTTCACTTTTTCACGCGCTTTCACGCCTGAACAGATTTGGATAAGAGTTGGCTTACGGGTACACCGTGCCCTGAAATAGGACTTAGGTTCCTATCTCGGTATCACGGGCGTAAGCATGTTCCCTTAGGATAATTTCCTACATTCACTCAGGCAAAACCAATGGGCAAATGCTAACAAAATACCTAAATATAGCCAAACCCTGTATGTAACTGCGAAGATATCGTTTAAACTTCCGCAGACCTGCGTCATTTCTTAACACTCATACATCATACATTTGAAAATAAAATAAACTTTACGACCATAGCCATAAGACCCCCATCCAAAAATATGTGACAATTTGACTTACGACCTACTCCAGTCACCTTCCATTACCTTCCATACGGTGAGATGGATACCATTTTTACAGGCCTAAAGTATCTCGTACATATAATGTTTATTTTATCTGTGACACGCGTGTTACTTTGTGTGGCAAAATGTTTTTAATCCATTAACCTGTACTTCATAATGCCATGTTTGTGAAGTCTTCTTACGGTGAGTTGTCAGCAGCAGGAGGGGCCCAGCTGGGTCGAAGCCTACTGGGGACAGGGTTGTCCGAAAGGGAGCTCGTGCCCCGGTATGAAGGCTAGAAGGAACGGCGCGGGGTTTTTAGTCAGTAGGAGTCTGACACTATCTCCCGCTCCACCCAAGAGCGGGTTTTGTCAAAGATGATTTTCCCCGTCGACAAAAAAAAAAATAAGTCTTCTTACGGTACCGTATCATAACATGACCGTGCCAGGATCGTGTGACCCACTTGACTACACTGATGATGAAGATGATGATGTCATCTTGCCGATTTCGGCCACAGCGACCGCATTCCTTGGCTCCTCATGGTGGTTGTCAGTTTAGATCTATACTGATACAGGTTTAGTGACTAGACCGTTCCGCCTACGACCTCAAAATTGCATACTACGCACGCCACTGACACCGGCAAATATGTATGCTTACCAAACCGGTGGCGAAACTGTGAGCAAACGGGTTATAACCGCGAATGAAGACCGTTATACACGGGTTCTGATAGGCAAAAAGGCTATGTCTTGTTTTTTTCCGAGCTGGCGAACAATGGGTGGCTCGGCATCCGACCGTCCGGTAACCGTCCGAACCGAGCCCAAGACCTCGACGGCGCGTATTGTTCCACGCGCGCCTCAAGGAGTTGTCAGCAAACCGTAGAGACCCAGCAGGGTTGAAGCCTCCTGGGGCAATAAGGAGCTTTGGAATAATGGTTTTTTTTATGGTGGGTAAAAATCATCCAATGACAACCAACGCTTTTGGGCGGAGACTAAAATCCCATTTCGTTCCTTCTAGCCTTCATACCCGGGCTCGAGCTCCCTTTCGGATAACCCTAGCCCGAGTAGGCTTCGACAAAGCTGTGCCCCTGCTTTTGCTGACAACACCTTGATTTGGAACAATGGTAAAGAAGGGGTAGAAATAATTTGATGATTTAAAAAAGTTTACTAAGCAATTCGACTAAGAATCTTATACCGATTGTAGCTATATCTAGTTGCTTATCGTTACACTTCGCGTTCAGTTAGGTAAGAAAGCGAGTCTTGTTAACACACTTTCACTGTTCATTATTTATCGTTAAGTGCACTGTGTTGCAATTATTGTTACTCGTAACTTGTGTTCTTTTGTTTTCATTTAATTAAGTTGTTTGTTAAAATTAGACACAAGCAATTAATACGTTATGTTAAACTGAGCGTAACTGTTTTCGGTAACGACTTTCATGTTCATTTTTATAAGACTGCGTTTGGTTGGTCTGGGCCTGCGTGGTGGATTAGAGCCCGTTCCGTCTCCTAAAGAGGAGGCCTGAGTCCCTTGGAACATTAAAAAAAGGCTGATGATGACGTTTGTTTTTGAAGTGGGAAATCATCAAATAGGTAATTCCTCTCGCTCTCGAGCTAGTAGCTTGCCGTCTGATCGTCCGGTAAACGTCCACATCGAGCCCAAGTCGTCGACGACGGTGTTTCACGCGCGCTTTAAGGAGATGTCAGCAAACCGTAGGAGCCCAGCAGAGTCGATGCCTTCTGGGACCATGGGTTTGCGTCTGAAAAGAAAACCCTGGTTCGGTTTGATTTGAAAGGCAACGAAGGAACTAGGAGTGGGTTTTAATCAGTAAAAGTCTTACACGCTTTCCCGCCCCGCTCAAGGGCTAGGAGATATCATTGGATGATTTTTCCTTTAACCCTTCAGATACCGTCAATTAGAGACACAATAGTAAGACAATAGATGCGCGGCCACCGGTGGTCGCTTGGGGATTCATGAATTAAAAAAAATTAGAGTTTTAGAATCTTGCGCCTGTTTCCCTTGATTTCCAAGGCCACGGTAAGCTTTTCAAACTGACACATAGGACTATAAAAAAAGGTATATCAGGTAAATGATGAAAGCCTGGATATTTTTCTATAATATTTTTTCTCTAAATGTGGACTGGTTTTAGGACACTAAGAAAAGCCTGAAATATCGATTTTGAATCTAAAAGGGATTATATTAGGACGGGTAGCCTATTTGCATTATTCATGAAACAGAGGATCGATCTCGTTGCTAAACGTTGGCATTAAAGCTAGTATTTATCAAAAGCGATTGCCTAAAGACCGAGAGACGTCCTTTATTTAGCCTTTCATCGCAGACAAGTAAAACCAGAGGATCTACAAAGTGACATGCTGTAGAAGATATTATTCCGTTTCGTTTATACATTAATATTTACATCTATAACTATACATCAGCAAGGTCGAAGCCTACTGAGGCCATGGGAGATGCGAAAGAGATCCCCGAGGCCCTGGACAATGGCAAAGAAGGAACAGAAGTCGGTTTTTAGTCAGTAAAAGTCTGATCGCTCCGCCCAAGAGTGGAGGATGTCATTAGATGATTTTCCCACCTAAAAAAAAGTTTATATATAAATAAATCAGTGGAAGTTTTTAGTTGTGCGCGCGTCACGTAAAATGTACGAAATCGATGTAGATAACTTTTATATTACTGAAATTATGTGTAACTTGATGAATTTCTTAGGCTTTGTTTCATCCCGATCGGTTGACTATATTGAAAGATAAATTACATTCATTGACTGTTAGGCGGTACGAAGTTCGCCGGGTCAGCTAGTCTAAAATATATTTTAAAATTAAAATCATTTAAAAATAGTATCCCATTGGTATCGGAAACTTGGTCCAAGCTGTCGGTGGTCAGGGCTCCAGGGAACGGAAACTCATTACTATATGGGCCGAGCCCGGTACCTCTAGCCAAGTTGCTTTTCTGCAATAGTTAACGCTTGTAGAAAGCGTCAAATGTACGGGAATAACGTCGTCTCAACGCTCAGTCACGTTGTCAGAACAAAAGAATTGGCGGCAAGGTCAACTCGAAGCTTTCGACGCAAGCGAAACGGTTGTAACTTGGCTAGGGGGCAGGAGTACCGCTTTCTGTATCAAGCCCTTGATCCAGCCGCCTAACGGGTGGCTTGGAGGCCTTAGGAAGCCCTAAGGTGTTGGTCGAGGCTATTAAGCCATTGGCTGATACGACTATCAGTACACCTCCCACATGTCGTTAACCTCGCAAGTCAAGTCAAGATACACTTGATTTTCTTATCCTTTATTTATTTCTTTTATGATTTGTTTTTCTTTTTTTTTTCCACCGGGTTCTAGTCATTTGGAACGCTTATATCAACGATCACTGTATAAATAATTGGACAATTTTATTAGCCGTATTGGATTTATTGAGACGTTATTTTTTTCGTATTCGTATCAATAAACCAGTTTAATTGGTGTGTACTATCATAGACAATAGTCCATGGGTATCTTAAGGTCGATTTTTGGCTGTGAGGTTTTGCATTACTTTTCATGAGACGACTAGATGGCGCTGTTAAAAAATGAAATTAACACTGCAAAACTTAAAAACCTTATTATGCAGAGGCACATAATAGGCTTTATAATACCTAAAATAATTACTTAGAAATAATAATATATTTATATTCAAATAAACATAAATTATTTTATTTTCTTCTTTCCGAGTACTTAATACAGCGCCATCTAAACCAAACCAAATAAGTCAATTGGTATCTTAGTTAATTTGACTACAGATGGCGTAGATCATATATAATAAAGAATCCTTACATTCACAAAGTAGCTCTCATTTTCGCGTTCCGTAATAGTTAGATCGGTAGCTCAGGTGGATATGCATGGCAGAATAACACAGCTCGTTCCACTGGGCACCGGTTCGAATCCCAGTTTTCTGTCGACTTTTTTTAAGTTTAATATAATTTATATTCTATTTTTTATAATTTTAAACCTTTTTTATTTTATTTTTTATATAAATAGTATAAAAATATGAGGTATAAGATGTATAAATGAATAAAGGCATATTATACAAGTAAATATTGACTATTATACAGGGATATTTATAAAACACCAGCAACCTCTCAGGACTATGTTACTAACATCATAAACAACAACTTTTGTTCTATAACTTTTAAAATTTATCATATTTTTATTTATCAGATTTTCATACAAAAATAAAAATAATTAAATAATGTTCTAAATATTACGAATTTTATGCGAAGCAAGCGATAATACAATAGCGGAGTGGAGGAGGTTTGGTAGGCAGAGGTGTTTGATGCGCTAGCGTCGCGTCAAGCACCCCCGCCGAATAGAACAAGGAAATATTTAAGGGTTGTTTTTGGTAAATGTATTATGTTTTGAAAAAGGTCATAGAACAAAAGTTGTTGTTTATGATGTTACTAATACAGTCCTGCAAGGTTGTTAGTGTTTTACAAATAACCCTGTATATAAATTTTATATATATAAAAATTACTTTCATAATTGGTGGTAAGTATTAGTATTATTAGTAAAAAAAATATGTAAGAAAATCTAGACATATTTTTCTTACAGATTAAGATTTACGAAGTTTAATTCTCGAAAGGATAAGAAATAAAACTATTGTAGTGATATTATAGTTTCAGACCTTTAATTCTCAAAGAAAAACACAATCTGTTTCTTTCTTTCTTTCTTATACTATGTATAACCTAACCTAACAATTATTTAATTCACTCTTTATGAGAAATACAAGTAAAATTTGTAACTGAATAACTACATTACAAAATGGAAGACATTAACAAAGCAAAACTGTTTAATAGAAATTATAAGTATTTTAAATCAAAACAATGTTGTGCTATTCTTCTACTATTTAGTTTTATTTACATAATGTTATAATACCTTTCACTATAATGCAACTTTAGTTCTGTTAATATTTTACTTACTCATAAATTATAAAAAAAAATTATTACGTTTTATATAATTATGGTTAGTGGTATTGACTATAATGATTGATTTGTGCATTATGTTATGACTAAGGTTCATAGCTTAAGTATTCGTTCCAAAACGAGGAAGAAATTGAAGCTTAACCTCAAATCAAAATAACAATTGTAAGACCGGGTTATAGCTGTCATTTTGGGACCGAGTTGTTTATATTAATAAATAAATAATTTATTATATTGGAAAGGAATCTATATTTATATTGTTTTTATTTTAGTTTCTTATATTTTATAAGAAATTAAAATCATTAGTGTAATAACATTTTGTTGTTATAAAGTAGTAAAAAAATGTATCCCACTTACGCTAAGTTTGAATACTGTAATTTATCAAATAAATTATAGCTACCCCGGTCTTTGTTAATTCATGAATCCCCAAGCGACCACCGGTGGCCGCGCATCTATTGTCTTACTATTGTGTCTCTAATTGACGGTATCTGAAGGGTTAATACTCAATCCAATAGTCAACACTTTATATTCTTTTTTTAATAACTCGTGTGTCCGCCATTTTGATCGCTGACAACTTGCAAGCGCGAACCCATGGAGTTTATACATTTTTCACATAAATTTTGACCCCGTATAGAATCCCATACCTGCATGCAGTGAGTACTCAGTGCTTCCTTAGTCCTTTCATTCCTATTGTCCCACCTTTGACCCATAACGCCCCATAAATTTTCAATAGGGTTTAAATCTGGCGATCTCGCAGGCCAAGGAATAATCCGTATGTCCGATTGCTGGCTAAAGCACTCTTGCACAATTATGGAACGGTGTATAGGACAAATGTCCTGCACGAACGTTATCACTGGCACGTCTTCTACAGGAAAAACATTCCGCACGGTGGGTAACATGACGTCATTCAGCACATCTATGTAGTTTACACTGTTTGCACGACTGGGTATTACAGTAAATTCTCCTGGTCCTGCAGCACTTATCCATCCCCACATGTTCACTGTTACACGACCGGATTCACAGTTAGGCACAACATGATCACTATCATAACGCGTATTATTCCTACGCCACAACATAACTCGCCCGTGCTGGCTAGACTTGAAAGCTTTTCATCACTGAAGATGACGTTGCTCCAGTCGAAATTTCTGTATTTCATTGCGAACTCCAATCGTGCTCTTTTATTAGCTTCGGTAAGCAATGGTTTAATAGCATGTCGACGATAATGCAGACCTTCACTGTGAAGAGTACGATACACACCGTCCGCAAAGATGTATCAAACAACTCTGCGTAATATCTTGTTGGTGTCCTCATAACCTTGCACCATAAGTTGACGCTGGTCTGAGTCAATATGGCGTCTTCTGCCAGATCTACTATGGTATTCCAACGAACCCCCAAGTAACAGTCTTCACCTGTAAGGAAAAAAAAAAATATATATTCGATATTTCGTGTATCGATAACCAGGGATAATAAAATAAATAACGGACAGTGATTTTAAAACATTACTTACGTTTAAGCCAGTTTCTCTCGAAATTTCAGAATAATTTAAGCCTTGATTATGCAATGTTATTATTTGGGCCCTCGTAGCCATATCAATATTTGAACGGGAACTCATGATAAAAATAAATATTAAAAACTTGTTAAACGCAATCGTAACCGAACTCACTCAAAGATAGTAAAGAACGTTATGACTGAACAAAAAGATTTAATTTTTATACAGCCAATATTAAACTACCCTCAATTCTTTTGAGATTTATGATACGGGTTAAAGTCTCTAAACAACTTCAATATAATAAAGAGTAGGATAATTTCAACTAATTGCGTAATGACGCAATGGTCCAGTGGCTTATGATATCGGTAAATTTTATGCTACCGAGTTCAAATCCTAGTTATTACGTGGATTGCTTTATAAGGTTTGTAATGTCGTAGGAGAATTTGTGTTAAAATTAAGGAATATTGTAACTAGCAAAAAGCAAGATAATATTCTTTAACGAGAGATGTATGTTTTTCAATCCAACTACTATACTAGCGCCATCTATGTCATCCAAGACATATTAATAACGCGATGAAACCCAGTACAAACGATTTTGGTTTGGAATTCTCCATGGACTTCTGTCTTTGTTAGTACATCAAACAAGCTCATAATGAAAATCATTTTTTCATAGTAAGCTTATCAAGTCAAGACGAATCATACGAGCCCAAACTCGATGGGGTTGTGTCGTTTAACTACCAAGTTCCTTTATCCAACTTCCGGTTCCATTATCAGATCAGCTCCTTGTCATAATAATTTTGCTTTGTCATCTGATAAAGTGTAATTTCAGCTCGGTCGGTAACTGGAAAGTGGATCAACTTTAATTTACAAGATTTGATTACAGACAAACATCATATACGTGTAGATGGATGGAGAGGGAGAGGAAGACCGAAGAAAAGATGGATAGATTGTGTGAGGTGTGATATTAAAGAAAAGGGAGTTAGTGATAGTTTGACGGGTGACAGGACAGAATGGAAGAAAAAAACGTGTTGCGCCGACCCCAAGTAATATGGGATAAGGGAAGGACGAAGAAGAAGATTACAGACAAACATCAGGACATATAAACCTTAGACGATAGTTTTTCGGGCTGGTTTATATGTTTCAATGTTCATATTAAAAGTTCTTATGTGACGCCATCTACATACAAACACAAAAAAGGTCGTAAAAATTTAAACAAAATAAAACATTTTACATCCCAAGTTTATTTTGAGCGCTCCACAACTGCGCTCACATTAGAATGATTGCTTATCTTACGTTACGATGTTAGCCTCCCGCATACGTAGACCTCTTTGTACAGGTTTTATTATAAAGCGAAAATATTACGGGAATATTCTAGGTATGCTTGCTTTTCTTGTGTCGACGTGCGTTGGAGGAAAATAGCTGATGCTGTGGTTAAAAGATTAGCTGGTCAGCAAGGTTGGTAGCGGTATCGAGGAATCCAAAAATGATTTAGAACCTTCAAAGATATAAAAAATTAGTTTTAGTATATGCGAAGCTCGAAATACGTGTCTAGTATTTTCATGTAAAGAATCTATGTACAAAATTTCGTAACTGTATCCTGAAAAATCACAATGTTATAAGCTTGTTATGTCAGCAAAACTATATAGTCAGGGTCATCTAGACAATCAGGTTGTTTTGCACTTGAACCCAGCTATTTGCTGGCTCTTAATGCTCGCTATGACCTGCCGTGACTTGTGTTGTACTGTGCAGGTGGTGTCGAACTTGTGACCTTTTTAAATATATTTAGCATGCTGTAAAATATATTGGAATTATTCATTACTGATTCTGAACAAACAATGTTTAGGTTTCGCCTTAAATTAAAATAATTTATATAGGTAGAATATTATGAGTAATATAAAGATTTCTGTGGATACGCGTAACGACACACTGCGCCAGTGTTTGAGCGATTGGCTGCTGCGCTGCGGGTTGCGGGTTCGATCCCCGCATGGAACAAATATTTTTATGGCATACAAATAATTGTGGGTGATGATAACTGAGCGTCTTGTGTATCATCCAATGTCTTCTTCCGCTCTAGGGGTATGAGCGGATGTATCAGGCTTTTAGTGACTAAAACCCCCCCTGTCCTTCAGTTACCCCTTTATGTTCTACGTTCATGGTCACTCTTTCCAACATTCCTTCAACCGTTAAGCTAGAACTACGCCGCGCACACGTGTGCCACACACGTCGATCTGGGCGCATTGGTCTCCATACATTTTATATGGAAACTAGACTTGAAGAGCTACACTTGATCCACGCCACGCGACGTCGTTCTACGTATAAATCAGGCGTGTTACACGTGTGCGTCGGTCTGATGTAGTTCTAGCTTTATTGCTGAAGAAATATAATTTAATCTCCTTCGTAGCCACCTCAAGCCACTTTTACCTTCACCTAGAAGATAACCTTCAATATCTATTACGTCACCCAAAGCACTTAGTTTCATAAGTTGAGGGAGACACATTAGAAGCCACGAGCCACGCCTCGTAAAATCTTACGCGAAGGTGAGGGTGTAGGAAGTGGGGAATGACTGTAATAACTATTGGCGGGAGAATTTCTAGAGGCTCTATACTGCTGGGGACTCAGGACTCAATTGTGTTTCAAAGATTCCTGATAGAGGGGTGGTGTGGTGTTTAGGTGTAGTGTTTTGTACGAAGTGATGTTGGGTTGTTTTCTGCATGAATCCGATGGATGCGAGACGCACTGAATCCACACGAAAGACGTCCAACACACGTTTGACGTTACCATTTGTTACATTTATGGCCGATAAGTGACCCTCGCGAGTCGCGCATGTTGATGCGCACGGGAGTAGTCCCGTTTATTTATTTATTCGTGTGTTGAAAAATGTCGTTTAATACACGTGGAAATTTGTCACTACATAACACCCTCACCAACGGCTCGGGCTTATTTCGCCTCGGTCGCAATGACTTTCTACACTTGTATCAAAATGTACCTAGTAACCAGCCATCGTTAGATAAGATAAAATCAACCATGGTAACTAATCTTCAAGCGGATTTCAAAAGGGACTGTTACCATGAAATACTCCCAATTTCTCCATTTTATTTTCCGATTCTACTGTTACTAACTTAGTTTAACCTTTTCAAAAGGTTAGAGAAACCAGATTTACGCAAAGTAAGTGTGTTATCGTATGTCTTGTCAGACCAAACAAAAACGGAACCATTTATCATAATGTTTATCTTATCCTAAGTTTGGTTCTGAAAATATTTTTGCGTTACAAAGAAGTTCACCTAAAAAGCGCTTTAGAGATATTTTATACTCTTGAATATTATCATTACATATATCTAATATGAATAAATTGTAATAACAACTAATAACAACGAATACGACCACGCAAGGAGCACACACACGTTGGGGCCGAAACGTTCTGGAGTGGCGACCGCGTACTGGAAGACGCAGCGTCCGAAGGCCTCCTACAAGGTGGACCGATGACCAGGTGAAGGTTGCGGGAATCTGATAGATGTGGGACGTACAGGATCGATCATTGTGGCGACACTTGGTGGATGCCTGTGTCCAACAGTGGATGTCTGTCGGCTGAAATGATGATGATGAAGGAACACAATGCTGCGCGCCAAAACTAGATAAAAGATGTTAAAAAAAGCTACCACTCTAAAGTGGGATTAGGCCGGACTAGTCTGCTGCATATCGGATGAGCTGTGGGCTAAAAGAGCCACTTATTGGATCCAATTAAACGCAAAGCGACATCGCGGCAGGCCAAGGCGAAGGCGCAGAAATGAGTCTTCTTTCAAAATGAGAGGCACAAAAGTGTTCGGGAATCCCAATACGAAAGCTTCGAAATGAGGGTTTTCAAAAATGATTTTCACCAATTGGCAACACTGAGTGGTCAGGTCCAGCCACCAGTTAAAACGTTATAAAAGTTAAATTGACGTCAACGTCATTTATACGTTTTCAAAAGTAGTAGTGGCTCCAACTGGTGGTGTGAATTTTCTTTACCATTGTCTTCTCCAGTAGCTCTCCTCAATATTGCACGTGCATATCTTTTAGCATCTACAAAATATGCAGTTTAAACCCTTTTAAACTGTGTTTTTAACATCAAATTCAGCAAGAATGCGCCGTTTTTCATAAACGTTTGTTTTAAACATATCCCGCCATGTGCAACGCCACGTCTCCGAACACGTGTTTCGCACGTGTTTATTCTCAACCAGACCAGCTCAAACTTTGTTTTAAAATGAGCAAATCCACATTTAGAATGCAGTTAGTAAATCATTCTGTGTAATTAGTCTTAGGGCGGGTGATGAATGCTTTGAGGTTTTGAGGGACAAGCTGTAAGATATAGCGTTAGTCACTGCGGGGTGCCAACTGAAAACCAGTGCTGGGTGTAAAACACTCAGCAAATTGTGGTGCCCTTTCAGTACGGGCTTTGCTTGGCGTATTCTGTACTTTTCTTCTATACCTTTGTAAAACGGCGTCCTTTATTCAGCTGTACTTAGAGATTGAAATAAAACAACCATTATAGGTATAATGTAAATCGTATTGGGTCGGCTTCCAGTAAAGCAGCTGTACAGAACACTGGACTGAAACAGTACCGTGGTCCTGGAACACTCCACCCAGAGCCAGAGAAGTTATTTGATTTTTTACTCACCATAAAATACTGTTGGCTCTTTAGTTGTGGTGGTCAGATAAGCAATCGCTCCATGTCCAAAAGTAGAATTTCACAAGTAGATTAACGTTCAGAAACTAGATTTCTGCATCTCTTAAGGGTTGACCAGACGATTGCAAACTAGCGTACCAACCAAGGTGACTTTGGTTTGTGCTGCGGCTACATGCATGTACCTAAACCACGCGCAAACACGTTTGGTGGTTGGAAAAAACACCTCCCAATCAAGGGCGTTGAAGGTCAACTGTTGTTTACACGGATTGAAACTAACAAGGCCACCTTGGTTGGGACGTTGGTTTGCAATCATTTGGTCACCCCTTTTAGTCACTTTGGGCACGCCACAATTATTGCGGTAAGTCTCCTCCTTGAGGCGTGGCTGGAAAGACCTCACTGCGTTCTTACCTTCCGCATGAAGCAGGTCCTCACCGGACATGGTAAGTTCCGGAGGTTCCTGCACCGGCTAAAAAAAAAACCCCTTTAGTTACTTTTGAGCTCACAATTTTCGCCCGCTTCAGCTTATCCCTTTCGCCTCTGCACTGCTTTTGTTTACCGACGTCTCTGTTTAGTCGGGACGAAACTTATCTTGTTTGCCTGATGAATTATCTACTGTCTACACAAATGGTTTGTCTCATAGACAGCCATCGTTTAGATTGATTCTAATACTGTGGCCTTTGATGGATTATGGATGGCTTCTTTGCCGTTTGACGGAAATTCACTTGACGTTGCCATAGCGACGGAGTACGGCAACAAGCCATTAATGGCAATCACTGGTAAGATATAACTACCGATTTGATTGATTAGAGCGACAGTAATTGAGTATAATTTGGAGAGTAATATTGTTATCAGAATATTGCGAAGCGTGTGATGCTGGGCAAATCTAATAAATTCGCCAATGGTAGGTACTTCCCTTCCGATTATAATTTAGGTGTCTTCAAGGCTAAAGTGAATAGGCCCTTAATAAACTAGTGCGTTTCACCATCAACGATTGCATCACTGCTAGCCATCTGGTGAGATCGCAGTCAAGCACTAGTTTATATGAATAAAAAATCTTTTATTCATTATTGTACACCATGATAAGTTATAAAATACGTGGATATATGAGATATAATATGATATATGAGAAAAAAACGTGTTGCGCCGACCCCAAATAAAACGGGATAAGGGCAGGAAGATATGAGGTCATGTATATAGCCGAGATTAACTCAAAACAAAAAAAAAATGTACACATACTTATAATTTCTAACAAATACTGTTTATTTGATATTAATGCTAGCTCTAGAACAATATATTTATGTATTTCACATCTTTTTATTAAGTAGTTTTTTCAGTAAAAATGTCTTCACTTTATAATTTAAGTACCTAACTGAAAAGAGGACAAAGCTTTCTAAGGGCCGGTTTCTGAACTGAGTATTTTCAGTTAGGAACGTATCTAACCTTCTTTTAGACTCAAATTTTGTAAATTTTTCAGGCTAAAGTTTGAATCGTGGCGTGTTAGAGATAAACCTTAAAATTGTAATAAAACCTTATAGGAGATCAAACTGTTGACTGACTGTGACATGGCGTGTCTCTGTGTGTGGTATATTCCCCGATGATACTGAGTATTCCCTGATAAAACAACAAACAAATACCTTCCTACACGGCAAAGTAATTCTGAGAAAACCTCACCAGGTGTTCCGACTGTGGTGGTCGGAATTCCCCGATTCACTTTGCTTCATCGATATTACTTGTTAATTGCCAAAGTGGTACAAATTCTAAGGAAATGTTCAAGTAAACAGTTGTTGAAATGAACAGAATATATCTTACTATACATTATCTGACAGCAGTGGTGGCCGAGTGAGAGCAGTGGTGGCCGAGTGGTAATGGCCCCGACTTACGAGTTGTAGGTCGCGGGTTCGAACCCAGCCAGGCGCATTACTTTGTGTAATTTATTTCATCACCACTGCTCTCAAAACGGTGAAGGAAAACATCGTGAGGAAACCGGCATGTCTTAGAACCAAAAATGCGACGACATGTGACATTCACAAACCCGCACTGGGCCTGCGTGGTGGATTATGGCCCATTCCCTCTCCTAGAGAGGAGGCCTGAGTCCCAGCAGTGGGAACATTAAAAGGCTGATGATGATGATGATGATGATACATTATCTGGGGGCTCACATAAATTTTTACTGATATGCAGAATTTGTTAAGTTAGGGTCGGTAGAGTTAGGCCGTGTATAATTCAGAAGTTTGGCTCTACATGAGATCTGATATCTTTTTCACAGGGCAAACCTTATGTGGTCGTCTTGGCAACATTTTACATGAAATGTGTCTTAGTGGGATCATGTTTACAGTTAAATAGGTATTAGGAGGACTTACTAATACATGTGATCTCGTACCGGAAGACGCAGCGTTGAAAGGCCTCTCATAAGGTGGTCAGATAACCTGGTGAGGGTCACAGGACCGTTCGTTGTAGCGACACTTGTGGGAGGCCTATGTCCAACAGCGGATGTCTTTCAGCTGAAATTATGATGATTATGTCTAATACATAAATATTTTTAACAATCTGATAGTGAGAGGACTTTTTGTAAGAGAAATTGATATAATTGGCATACCATAAGGATGCCTTTTCTCTTAAAATAGGTTTTTAATTAAACGATTCTCAAGAGAACAGATGACAGGAAATAGCAATTATCTTAACGAAATATAGAGACAGTGATGAAAATATATACCAAGTGTCTTTTTCAGGGGACATCATGGGGGATTTCGACAATAGCCAACATCCCCGAAAAAGCCAGCCCTTACAAATTACGCTATCACATTAAAATAATATCCCCCCATTAAGAATTCTGCCAAGCTAGCCTTACCCATGGTCTGTAAACATTACCCCATGACATTGATGTATCCCTCAGAACTGGGGCTGTTGGCAACCCCTAGCCAAGTATTCCTGCGTATATATATTTGATTTATTTTCTTATAGTACTAATATATGTATGTCTGATACTTTCTTTGGATATTGATTTGTTTCTTGAAAGCATAAACTTACTCGAGGTAGTATTTGAGAACGAAGGTACCTATAGTTTCAACAAGAATTTGATTTCTATAAGTTGTCTATAAGTTAGATATTAGTTTATGGAAGGTATCAGAATTAAGCGAGAACTATATTAGAACGACGTACATGTGTAATACGGCCGATTTGTACGTAGAACGACGTCGCGTGGCGTGTGTCAAGTGTAGCTCTACAAGTTTAGTTTCCATATAAAATGTCGGAGACCGACTTGCCCAGATTGGCGTGTGTGGCACACGTGTGAGCAGTGTACCTTTAGTCTTAGATAAACAAATATAGAAGCTTTATGAAGGTAAAGTTTTATGGAAGGTATCAGAATCAAGCGAGAAATACACTAGACTGACTCACACATGGACCACGCCTGATTTGAACGTAGCCGCGCGTTACGTGGCGTTGCGTGGCGTGGATCTGATGTAGCTCTGCAAGTCTAGTTGCCATATAAAATATATAGAAACCGACGCGCCGAGACCGGCGGCGTCCGTAGCTCACGTGTGCTAATATACTCATTAGATTTCATGAAAAAATATTACAACTTCTGAATTACAGTGTCTTCTAAATGATTACTCACGATGTTTACCAGCCAACAAAAAAAAATGAGTTGAGTAAAAAATGAATGGTAATACAGGGTGAATGGCCCATTTATTGACCACCTAAAAACAGACTATTATAAACAGGCCTCTGTATTTCTTTTTATTTCATTCTATCCACCAGCTGCTGACCTCTACCTGAGTTTCACTAAAATCCAAATAACCTTTCACACACCCAAAATCTACCTAAAATAATACCCTGTAACCACTCAATATACTAGCCCAATTTCCACCATACCTCGTTAACAAAATTACGCAATGTACCTTCAGCAACGAACATACACACAGTGTTCGAGCTACAGTGACACACTTGAAATTTTAAACCTAATTTAGAGTTACTGGCCACTTCAAAGGCTACTACCATACTGTGATTGTTTACACTGTGGCGTTAATATTTTATGCTGTGGTCCGAGGCTCGATGGCTGGGTTATTTTCACTATGTATTTTCGGGATTTTACGTTCGCTGTGTGATTTTTATCTACTGACCAGCGGCTTCGCTCGCGTGATTTAGGTTTCTCCATGCTAACTTTGTACCCCCTTTCATATCCGGGATTGAATTTTGCAAAATCCTTTCTTGTTCTTTGTATACATCTTAAAAAGAAACCTCAGTGCAAAATTTCAGCGTATCTAGGTGTAAGGGTTTGGGCTGAGCGTTAACGAGCCAATGAGTGAGTTAGGACTTTTCCTTTTATATCATCATCATATCAGCCGAAAGACGTCCACTGTTGGACATAGGCCTCCCCCAAGCGTCGCCACAACGACCGGTCCTGTGCGTCACGAATCCATCGGATTCGACCCTGATCAGGTCATCGGTCATCCTTTTATATACTTACAACATTATTTATGATATATGCGAATCCTGAATATAGTTTGTTCTGAATCAGCAACTGAATCGATTCCAATAATTTTTACACCATGTTTATATACTTTCCCAAAAATATTTAAAAAAGGTCAGAAGTTGGATGTTACCGACACTAAGTACATCACAGGTCACGGCAGGTCATAGCGGACATTAGCTGAAAGCACAGAGCTAGCTGCGAGAGCAAATTAACCCCCTCAGTCACCCGGATGGCACCGTGACCGTGTATTTGTGCGGACAACCAGGTAACATAAAGATTGTGATTTTTCATGATACAATTATGAAATTTTGTACATAGATTTTTTACATAAAAATACTAGACACGCGTTTAGGGTTTCGCTTATTAAAACTAATATTATATACAGAAGAATTTGTTGTCCTTAGTCCGAAAATACATTCCAATATCGCTGGTATCTTAGTAATCCTATATACAGGAAAATTCCATGGAAAAATGAAAGAAGGTTTTTCCAGAAAACAATAGAAAATCCGGCTAAAGACTATTTCGATGTTATACGGCTATAAATAGTGACCTTTCTGAGAGGACAAACTCCGTACATCCGCAGTTACCATGGCTAGCAGTAATTAAACTAATGTTGGCAGGATGTCCACTACAGTTTTCGACGTGAAATATATGAAATTACATAAGATATACAATATCCGTTTAATAATATCATTTATTTATCGGTACATTATTGTATTACTAACTCAGTGAACCTCCCTGTAGTCTTAACTACAGGGAGGTTCACTGAGTTAGTAACAATAATACGTACATTTTTATAAAAGTGGGAAATGTTTGTCATTGCAACCGAAGAGGCATTCAGACGTGTTATGGAGCCGAGAGCTGCAGTGACAAATTTTCACGTGTATCAAATGACCTTTTTTCAAAACACTTACGAAGTCATAAACAAACGGGGATTGTCGCGAGACTCGTAGTGGTTGACGCACTACTCGTGGGGGTCGCACCACGCCCTGCCTGATAAGATAAATGTATTAAAATGGGAACGTGTACGCGCACTTTTCCACACTAGTGCGAAAAACAGTAAATTGTTTGCCTAAGAGCGAATTTTTGAGTAAGTGTATTAAAAATCTTTTACCCTATTTGGGATAGCTAATTTCTTAAAAAAACACTGCCTAAGGCATGAAATATTTTATATGTGTGCTTGAATTATGACAGTAACTGGACGAGTAAATTATTTTCCAGTTACTTGTTGTATATAATATATATTTTAATTTTAGGTCACAGATCAGACTACCTATTATCTATTACTTCACAAACCTATAGGGAATCACGAGTACCCTCCAGTTTCATAGAAATATATTCCTAAAGCCTGCCAGTAATATTATTTCCACCCTCGTAAATGTTACAGCCCTAGTTTCGAGATGATCATAATAAAAAAAGTTTTTCTATCAATGAACTTTCACTCAGGAAATAAAGACCGATTTTTAGTTTACAAACTGAAAGTAGTTATTTACGGTGTTTAGGGTTCCGCGTCGATGGTGCCTTGGGGACCTTACGGGTAATGCTTACCTACATCGGGATGGTGTCCACAACTTCACATCTATGGGGTGTGATGGGGATTTTATTACTAAGACTATGTTTGGTGCGGTGTGTAAACTAAACTAACTTATTTTTAACTATAATAGCTACAAAATTAATATTCATACCATATCATGAAACGTTTTGTGATTTCGGCGGAGGTAGCCAATGGGGAAACAGTCTGATTTTATATAGGTATTAATTTACCTATGTGAATACATGAAATATCCCAAAAGGAAACCCCATATTAAAACTTTGCAAATAAATATAATATTTTCAACGACTTTTGTTTCATGTATGGAACAAAACGAACGCGAACGAATGAACGAGCGTGGTTTTAGGACTAACCTAACCTAACCTAACGTAACCTAACGATGTTTTCCTTCACTGTTTTGAGAGCAGTGGCGATGAAATAAATTATACTAAGTAATGGGCCTGGCTGGGTTTGAACCCGCAACCTACAACTCGTAAGTCGAGGCCATTACCACTCGGCTACCACTGCTCTACATCTATTGCATTTAGCATTAGATTAAAATAAATCAAATATTCCATGACTATCACTGAATAAGCTAACATTCAAGGTTTGTGCGGCCCATCAGCGCGTGCTCTCATAAGGTACGGTCTAGGGACGGAACCCTCATTACCGAGGCCAGCTCGCACTTGCTCGGTTTTATTATTTTAGTTGGGCTTTCAGGAGTAGCACTGATAGTTATTGGGCCGAGTTTTGTTGTGTTCTGGCTGTATTATCTACATACTAAAGTTTAAGCGTTACTCCCTTTTATTTGCAAATAAAATTGGTCAAATCAAATAACTTTATGTGTTTGCACACAGGTACAATTTTAGTGTTACGTAAATTTAAGTGTCGCAGTGTTCTGGCACACTAAGTGGCACAGATACAAATATTAATAAATTAGAATAGGTATCTACGTTTAAAATTAATACTCGTATCTACTGAACGATATTAGGTACACCCTTTGCCAGTGCATAAGGGCCTGCGCTCACATGAGACAAGATGTCTTAGACAAAAGTGTTTGTCCACGACAAGGGGCGCTAGGGCTGTTGATAAAATATCGATATATCGAAATGTCGGCAATGAAAACAATTTTGTCTAAGACGTCTTATCTCAAGTGAGCGCAGGCCCTAAAGGTAGAACTACAATGCGCACACGTATACCACACACGCTGATCTGGGCGCGTCGTTCTCCATACGTTTATTATGGCCACTAGACTTGCAGAGCTACATTAGAACTACGCAGTGCACCGCTATGTAAATGGCGTAAATCAGGCGTAGTCCACGTATGTGTAAATCAAGTTTAGTTCTCCCACTTCTGGGACTCAGGCCTCCTCTCTCTAGGAGAGGGAAGGGGCCGTAATTCACCACACAGGCGAGTTCTCGCTTAATAGTAAGTAATTATAAAAGTGGCATTTTTAGGTTTGATATCTTTTCATACTTACTACCTACCCATATAATAACACTTGCAGCTGCAAGCGGTTTCGCTTGTGTGATAATAGAATATTATCCCAAAGGAAGATACTTCCGGAACAAAAGTACCATATGTGTTATTCCAGGGTCTATCGGTGTACCAAGTTTCATTGAAATCCGTTCAACCGTTTGAACATGTAGAACTAACAAACACACAAAAACCACCAGGTTGTAGCTATCAGACATACTCATCTAGAACTACAAAACCAGTTTTAATACTACATAGTTTTTCTATTTTTTTTTTCATTATTTATAGGCTCACGTTTGACCACCATTTCACCTGATGGTAAGCGAGGATGTGGTCGACGATCGAGCACGCTTGCCTAGAAGTAACCTATTCACTCTTGACTTGAAGACCAAGTTGTAGATATTATTATAAGCCTAGCTATTTTATGTCTATACTGTAATCAGGAGAGGGAGACGCCTAAGCACCTTTTGTGTGAATGCGGGCCCCTTATCCACAAACGCAGTATCCATCTGGGCTGACACCTTATTTGCCCGGAGGGGATTAAAACTCTTAAAGCTAGGAGTATTCTAGACTTACTGGAAACCTCCGGGCTAAAAGAGTTACTCCAACAAGGTGGCGAGTCACAATAGATCTTTTAGGTCGCAGTGACTACATCCCCTACACTACGGGAGATGAATAGCCCCTTCTGCAAAAAATAATAATAATCTTATGTCCACACTTTTTTACATTTAAAATTCCCTTTCAATTTCAAGAAGAAAAATCGTCAACATTTTTCCGGCTGCCATTTTCGGATAGCAAATTGATATAATGTAAGCGACATTTCTATCCCTAACTCCGTACGGCCCATGGGACCTGATAGAAGATATCTGAAAGTGACAAATTACTATGGGAAAGGACATAAATAATAGGATTTGTGTGGCCGTGACGGTCCATGAAAATTGTGTATTGATTTGGTAGAAATATTCACTTTTGTGTCGGTTTTTGTGTTATATTGTTAGTGAACCTCAAGCTAACAACCTTGCTGGAAGTTAGTGTCCCCGCACACGGCCCTCAAAAAAAAAGCTTTTTATATTGTTATATCCCCATATTTATAAATCTTTCTTTGACGCAACTACAGTTTTTTTTTAAATAATATTCAAACTTGTGCTTGACAGTGATCCCACCTGATGGTAAGCAGTGATGCAATCGTTGATGGATAAGCGCACTTGTTTATTAAGAGGCTATTCCCTCTGCTGATTTGCTTAACCATGTATGGAGCCCGCATGGTGATACAACCCAATGAATTCCAAAGCACAAACACGGAAATGAACCAGATTTACACCCCACTCCGGGCCACAGCATCCAGGATTATGTTTTTCAGTAAATAATTTAGAACTCTACTGCTTTACTGGGATTCCACCCTTTGAAAGATTTTTTTCCAATTCGGCCTAAAAGGTTGTCCAGTTAGAATTTTAGGCTTGGTGACACACACCTCTGAAATATTGGAAAGCCTCCTTTAAAGGGTGAAACTAGTTTTGAGGTGAAAAGAGTTTGGTCAAAAACATCAATAAGTTAATTTAGTTTAGCTATAGTAGCTACTCCAAAATAGTTATTTATATAATTCGCCCATAGGTAATCAAGGGGCAGCCTCTGGACAGTTGACAATTCAACGCGCGAGAGATTGTGATTTAACAGTTTCACTTCGATAGATTATAATCTACCGGAAAAAATGCGTTAAATTGTGAGCATAACATCATATTAGGGAGCTCGGCAGTGCCCCTACTAAGGCGAGCAAAATGCCATCCTTTTCTCAAAACAGTTTTAAACTTACAGAAAAGAAAAAGTAATCAAATGCGAAAAAACATACTAAACCTTCTGGTCTCCACTTGTTCAATAACAAGCGTCTCCATAATAATTTATCAACAAAGTAGAACACACGATATTATTCAGCTAGAACAAATAAACATAGGTTAACGTATAGCTAATCAAATATGCGTATCATCATATAGTTGGAACGATACGCCACCACGCCTTACAAGGAAACGTATGTCGAACATATAAGCGCCCTAGGGTGAATATGAAGCCGCGATATTGATCGTGCGGAAAATAACATACTAGAAGTTATGTTAAAGGAAATCAGGCTGAGATTTCTGTGTTCATAGAAATATTTTTGTAGTAAAGATAACCTACCTTGTATATTAAGTTTGAAGACTCCAACAGACACATGCATGATGAAATCATAAGAAGATGCGACAAAAAAAAACAGATCATTTATTTCAAATAGACCAAATGCAAGCTTTTTTGAATAGTCAAATGTCGGTCAGTCCAAGAAAATTGAAGCTAAATTGCACGTTCCAAAGCCTAGATCCGAAAGGAACTCGAGCTTCAGTATGAAGGCTAGAAGGAACGGGGTGGGTTTTTAGTCAGTAAGAGTCAGACACTATCTTCCGCTCCAGCCAAGAGCGGGGGATAATTGGATGATTTTTGCCCAACGAAAAAAAAAAAAGATTTCTATGGAGAAGAACGTGCAAGAAAATCCATGGACAATTTTTTAAATTATATTATTGTGTTACATTATAATGTTTGATTACACCGATGCGACTTCGGTTAATACAATAATTTTAAGGGGCTCCTATTAGCCGATGACCTTGACCATTCGTCTACCTCTTTCTCTATATTATTACAC
This sequence comes from Mythimna lalbum, assembly GCA_949319445.1. NCBI lineage: Eukaryota > Metazoa > Arthropoda > Insecta > Lepidoptera > Noctuidae > Mythimna > Mythimna lalbum. The sequence continues at coordinate 3,217,630 of OX439357.1, read as the reverse complement.
TTGTAGGATGCCTGTTTCTCGCCAAAACGCTCCCTACGTAAATACGGAAACGCTTTGGCAAGAAAAATGACGTAATTCCACCCGTCCAAAAGGCTAGGCGATCTATGATTTGACGTCGTGATTTACATTTGTTACCAAGAATTGACCGGTCGTTGTGGCGACGCTTGGGGGAGGCTAATGTCCAATTGTGGACGTCTTTCGGCTGATATGATGATGGTGATGACCAAGAATTGAAAAAATGCTAACTAACATGCACACACACTCAAAAACTTTAGCTTTATAATATTAGTGTAATTTGAAGATTGCACAAAAGCCTTAAAGATTTGTCTGAGGATGCCATTACACTATAAATGATAAAGCTCAACTCAGGACTACTATGGAATGGAGCTCAACGACTTGAACAATACCATAGAAAGGGCGCTTTAATTTAGACGTTTCATCATCACGTCGGACCGCTGCCGCACTTTTACCGTGCGGCAGTACGTTAGTAGTCCGACAACAAGTGCCTAAATTGAAAACGTATCTACCGTGCATTTGTATGCTAGTGATGCACTATACAAACACCGGTGAACCACCAATTGAACACGCGGTGCTTGTGACGTTGCCGTCCTGTTGTCGACCGTTCGCCGCACGATTGTCGCACCGCGCGCTTTGTATGACAAATACAATCGTCCTTACGCAGTCTGACTAACGCACCGCATCCGCACGACTGCAAGCCGTCAAAAAACGCATTAATGAAAGCACCCTTAGGTTTCCTTTTCGCGAAGTATAAACTAACTATATATCTTTGTCTACTTCCTTTTGAAATGGTCAACGCGACAAGCAAGCGTTATCTACGTATGTTCCTCCTCTGTAAAATATGCTTAATGAGTAGAACCATCTGGTATAACCATCATGAGTCAGGGTAACAAAGAGGGGTGCATTAATAGTACGTCGGGAGTGTCTGGCGCACCTGAGCTTGCAAGGACTCTTGACTACTTTGTTGACTGGCTAAGCAAGCTTTTGATAAATAAAGAACACGTTTTTATTAAAAAAAAAAATATATATAACAAGTTTTTATAACGCGGTAAATAGAAAGAAAGAAAAACATGTTATTTGCCGGAATGGCCAAAAAGTATTTACAAATTTTAGATACATTTATTGTAAAGAATGCGCCACTTCCGAGCAAAACGGCCGAACGCTCAGCATAATGCCGAGACCACAGCGTTAAAAGCGATGAGTCTACGCGCTGATTTTCAGCGTGGGCCGTAACAGTGTATCAAGACCATTCCAAAAAGCTCAAACAAGATAGGGTTATCTGACTTCCTATGGCCATTTTTCGGTTCATCATAAGATCAGCTCCATATCAGATTAATTTTGCATTGTCAGCTGATTTACATATGCATACAAAATTTTAGCTCGATCGGTAACCGGAAAGCGGATCAATTTGCAAGATTTGATTACAAACAAACATCGGTACAGGTGAAACCAAATAAAAGCTTGTAAAAAATATATTCTACATACACCACTGAAATTACAATATTTTTTATTTGTTTCGAAATTGCAATTATAGCTCTTTTCTCTGGGGTCTTGACCCGGTAGCTTGGAAATGTTCTTGACCTCCGTGAAATACTATCTATTGTTAAATGTGATATTATGTTATAAAAAAAAATGTAGTCAGATAGGAACACCGGCCTCATCTCGTTTAAACGGACGAAAAAAAATTGACGTGTAAAAGTGTTTTTTTAAACCTACTGACAAAATAAATATAAATATCATTTATAAAAAAAAAATGTTTATTAGAGCGATCAACAATAAAAAAAGTCAAAGAAAAAATGAAAATATAATAAGAATACACGGACAAAAAGTTATTAGCGTTTTTATCTAATTACCGAATGCCAACAGAACTTTCAGGAGTTATCCGTCTATCTTTACGCTGCCTCTTTATCAAACACTAGCGGCCCGTCCCGGATCGCACGGGCAATAAATATAGCCTATGTTACTCAGGGTGAACGTAGCTTTCCAATGGTGAAAGAATTTTTGAAATCGGCTCAATAGTTTTCGAGGTTTTTTCATTACAAACATACACACAAAATTACAAATTTTCCCTCTTTATAATATACTAGCTTTTGCCCGCGGCTTCGCTCGCGTTAAATTCGGGGTAACACGGTTCCCCTTTCGGCTTATTTTTTCTCTAGAAGACATCTTTAACAAATATCATTTATGTACTCAGAATTCAATACAAAAACTTAACAATTTTAATAATACTAAAACCTTCCTCGAGAATCTCGCTATCGATTGGTGAAAACCGCTTGAAAATCGGTGCAGTAGTTTTTGAGTTTACCGCGAACAGACAGACAGACGCGACGGAGGACTTTATAACTAGACTAGCGACTCGCCCCGGCTTCGCTCGGGTGCAATAGTATACATATAAATCTTCCTCTTGAATCACTCTATCTATTAAAAAAACCGCATCAAAATCCGTAGTTTTAAAGATTTAAGCGTACATAGAGATATAGGGACTGAAAAAGCGACTTTGTTTTATACTATGTAGTGATATGTATTAAAGTATGTGTAGATTGTATTGTATTGTTTGAATGGAACAAACATCAATCTTCCATACACACATGGTAACGTTGACGATACACAAATCAGAAAAGACCCTCTTAAATGCCACTTTTTGCCTTATTGTCCATATTTTAAACACCGCACGGACCTCGTCGTCTCCATAAGCCAGCGTTGTCGGACAATCCCAAACTGATTTGTATTCACCCTCATATGCATATCTCTGTTTTTCCCTTTTCTATCTTTATTTATGAACGTTCCCGCCCTTATCGCGGATTGTGTTGTTATTCCTGAAGAGGGTAGTAAAAATATTATGTTTTAATCGAGGCGGGTAGTTGAACTATACCTATCTAGTTATATTGTTTTGTGGCTTTCGGTATAAAAATAGTAGATATTAACTTCTATTATCAGCAGAGGTCGGCATTAAATAGTTAGTTATTCATGAAGGTACTTGCATTGAAATGTTGATATTTACCTTTCGAATACTGTTATTAGAGACACAATAAAAAGTGATGAAAAAGAAGAAATGAGAGAGCAAATGCTTGGGGTTTAAAGAATTAATATGGATCTTCCCGGAATTTCTAATGAAAAATCCCATGTGGCCAATAATATTAGAAATAAATAATAATAAAAACCTCAGAAATGTGTATGACAAACTAAACAAAAAAACAAAGATAATTATCATATTATTAGTATTTTTCATTTAAATAGATTTCTCTACGTCAACTGAGGTGAAGTCAACAAATTCATACATTTCCTCCTCCATTGAGGAGGTAGATTTTTTTTTGCTATATTTCTGATAGTATCATAAGTCATTTAAAAAATACTGCTCTTTAAAATTAATCTCGGGATTTGAGGCATATCCACTTTATTCTTCGCTGTATGAAATCGGTATAAGTACTAAAATAACTCTACCTAATTCCTCCCTCTGATCATCAGGCTTTGACTACTTACTGCGTGTAAGTAGAAAATTATTCCAAAGGAAGATGATCTCTGGATAAAAAAAAGTTAAAAACTAAAACCTGACTCATCATCATCATTATCTCCCTGCCCTTATCCCGTTTTATTTGGGGTCGGCGCAGGGAACATTTACTCACATACATCATCATCATCATTTCAGCCGATACACGTCCACTGTTAGACATAGGCCTCCCCTAAGCGTTGCCACAACGAACGTTCCTGTGCGTCTCACATCCATCGGTTTCCCGCAACCTTCACGAGGTCATCAGACCACCTTGTTGGAGGTCTTCCAACGCTGCATCTTCCGGTACGCGGTACTAGTACTCACATCTATATATATAAAAATGACCCCCGTTTTCCGTTGTCACGACTTGGCATGAAAACGGCTTGACCAATTTGGCTGTTTTTTTTTTTGTTGTGGTTGTTATTGTGAGGAGAAGGTTCTTATGGAAAAAAAAAATAGGGTAGTGTAGGGTAGAGTAGGGTAGAGTAGGGTAGAGTAGGGTAGGGTAGGGTAGAGTAGGGTAGAGTAGTAGGGTAGAGTAGGGTAGAGTAGGGTAGAGTAGGGTAGAGTAGGGTAGAGTAGGGTAGAGTAGGGTAGAGTAGGGTAGAGTAGGGTAGAGTAGGGTAGAGTAGGGTAGAGTAGGGTAGAGTAGGGTAGAGTAGGGTAGAGTAGGGTAGAGTAGGGTAGAGTAGGGTAGAGTAGGGTAGAGTAGGGTAGAGTAGGGTAGAGTAGGGTAGAGTAGGGTAGAGTAGGGTAGGGTAGGGTAGAGTAGGGTAGAGTAGTAGGGTAGAGTAGGGTAGAGTAGGGTAGAGTAGGGTAGAGTAGGGTAGGGTAGGGTAGAGTAGGGTAGAGTAGTAGGGTAGAGTAGGGTAGAGTAGGGTAGAGTAGGGTAGAGTAGGGTAGAGTAGGGTAGAGTAGGGTAGAGTAGGGTAGAGTAGGGTAGAGTAGGGTAGAGTAGGGTAGAGTAGGGTAGAGTAGGGTAGAGTAGGGTAGAGTAGGGTAGAGTAGGGTAGAGTAGGGTAGTGTAGGGTAGAGTAGGGTAGAGTAGGGTAGAGTAGGGTAGAGTAGGGTAGAGTAGGGTAGAGTAGGGTAGAGTAGGGTAGAGTAGGGTAGAGTAGGGTAGAGTAGGGTAGAGTAGGGTAGAGTAGGGTAGAGTAGGGTAGAGTTGGGTATAGTAGGGTGGAGTAGGGAAGAGCGGGAGCGAAGCCGCGCGGGCAAAGCTAGTACATAAATACATACATTCATAGCCAGTCAAAATCATAACCCTCATTTAGCTTTGCCGTAGACGGGTAATAAAAATGAAATACCTCTCGTATAACTAGATCAATACAAAATTACCCCAGCATATTTTTCTAAGATCAAACTCGAGTAAATTATATTTTTCCTAGAATCCCGAAACTAGAGAATAGATTATATTTTTAAGCAATTACCGCTAAAATAAACGATACGAATAATAATATTGAAGCATCCGCTATGATCAAACGAAACAGATAGATATGTATAATGAAAATAAACTTCCTGTAAAAATATCTGGAATGAAGTATATTTGGGAGGACCTCCCCTCCCTCCCTCGATACCTGCCCCCTAGCCAAGTTACAAGCGTTTCGCTTGCGTCGAACGCTTCGACGCAAGCTTTCGTCGGATTCTTTTGTTCTAAGCACGTAACTGAGAATTGAGATGACGTCATTCCCGTACATTTGATGCTTTCTACCAGCGTTAACTATTGCAGATTAGCAACTTGGCTAGGGGTACTGGTATCGATCGATATTATGTATTACTAGCTTTTGCCCGCAGCTTCGTCCACGTATATAGCCTATGTCACCCAGGAATAAAACTGCTTCCTATCGGTGAAAAATAAGAATTTTACAAACAAAAAAATACAAACTATCTCTTTATAATATTAGTGTAGGTGTTAGTAAATACGAGACATAACGATACGATTCAACGACACGAGATAGACGAGTACTTGTCTCGTCTCGTCATCAGTTAACACCCGACTTAAACTCGTAAGTTGCAGGTTTAAACCCAGACTGCAGCGTTGTCTGGACTGGAGCAAATCCGCATTCGTGATGAAATCCGAACGATATTAAAAACAACTTTTATTGACGAAAAAAATACTAGTAAAAGTGTTTTCAAAACCTATTTGCAAAATTTATTTATTTATTTATCAAACTTACACCATCTTTACAGGGAAACCTAATGCGACAGTACAGCCAAAATACCTAAACAAACACAATTTATTCCTAAAACCTTAATTAATTATTAAAGCATATAACTGCTAGTGCCATTCTGTTAAATTCACTCAAAGTACAAACGAATAGGTCTGTCTTGACGTGTACGAGATTGAGAGTGGGAAGTGCGCGCGTCAGAGGCGAAAATAAATATCTTTTGTCTGAAAACGGCATGTTCTAAAACCAAAACTTCGAAGATATGTGATATCTACTAACCCGCAACCCGCACTGGGTCTGCGTGATGGATTACGGCCCATTCCCCCCATTAGAAAGAAGGCCTGTATGTATAATATCGAAAATTTACAAACGACAGAGACTAAAGCCAAGGCTCAATATGTAAAACCAAAGATAAATAGGCCTTTAATAAGTCTAGACTGCAAATATGTGTCAGCAAGCAGACATTGTACAGCAATATCGTTGTTCCCTTTTACCGACATTACCAAATTAATTAATAAATATAATCTTCCAGCTAAAGCGTTGATGTTAATAAAACTCGACATCGGACAAGAGGATCAGAAGTCTAGTATTACATTAATAACTAGCTGACCCGGCAAATATTGTTCGGCCATATCCTTACTAATATTATAAAAGCGAAAGTGAGTTTGTTTATTTGTTTGTAACGTCTTCACGCCTAAATGGCAAAACCGATTTTGATGAATTTTGGTACAGAGATGGCCCTGGAGACAGACATAGGCAATTTTTTTTTTAAAGTAAGGAAATGGTGACAAAAAGAGAAGAGGAATTAAAGTATATGTATTAATAAACGCGGGCGGATCCGCGGGTAAAAGCTAGTAAATTATACAAGAAATAAATGTAGGGGATGGGGATAGGGGTTGAATATCCTACGAACTATTTTCAAATAACCAAACGCAATTGAGCAGAAATTGTTGTATTCAATAAAAAATCTTGACACATAGTGATCTTACAATGTCTGACATCAAATAAACTTGTCGATATGATAATATCGCATCGGCAATCCTAATCTATCTGCCGGGGCCAGATCTTAGAAATTAATCATTTCATGATGGCCTTTCATGGAGTTTTGATGATATTTCAATCCTAGTTTGCCTGATTTCTTTAGTCCTATTATTATTATAGAAATCCTACATCAATGATTTGGCCAAACGAGGATTGACATAATCAACAAATGTTAACATTTAAACTGGCCATATGCTAGTTTTAGTTGGCCATTTCATGAAGTGATCAATTCTTAGATCTGGCCACAACATATCGATAAAGATATCGATAGTATCGAAAATTCAATACATCATTACATCGCTAAAGATAGCCGCGTTTGGAACTGTACTCGCCGCCATCTTGGAAACAGTCGACATTCTGACTTAACTTTACAGTGCCACGTAAATGATAAAACCCTGTTAATTATAATATAGTATATTGACAATGGCGTCGCTTTACAGGCATTTTGTCATTTTTCGCTGACAATGGCTCAAATTTTGTGCGAAGCTACAAAGCCTTTTGTATCCTGAAAGTTGCTTTATGTCAAAGGAAGTCTTTCAGACGTTTCGGTGGAAATAATGTTGTTTGACGTGATTTTTTGGACTTTACGATTGACGAAGCTTTAGCACTTTTAGCCTTATTGTTTTAGTGCATACTTGGTTATAGTGAACTGCATAAACCAAGATCAAAGTAGACGCGAGCAAAATCGCAGGCAAATATAATACAACATCTCGCCCCATCAAGTAGTCGAAAAATGTATCCTTTAAGATTTTTTTGAAATAATTTTTATTGATGGTTGTCTAAACTAAAATTTACTGAATGTCTCTGAAAATACTGCACAGTATACCAAAAATATTTTACAGATAGGAATCTACTGGATTGTTGAGTATCATAGGCCGAAAAATGTCGTGTTTCTTGTACTAATAATTGTGTTTCAATTGACTATCTATTCCATGTTTTTCAAAAAGACTAATTACAGGCACTTTTGAATTGTCAAAATGTCTGTTCGTCAAAAAAAAAAGTGATGCTAAATTGCACGTTCCAAAACGTAGATCTCTATTGAGAAGAACGTGCTAGAAACTACATAGATAAATACTCTTTTAAATCATAATTTTGAGTTACACAAATCTTGGTTACATATTATTCTTGGCGTTTCTATTCATATTTATTTATTTTATTCATAAATAAGTGTCTAGATAAAATGAATCTTATTAATCGTAAAGATTTCAATAGGATCTTTTTAATTTGATCTGCAAAATTATAACAACAGTACCCTCTAACCAAGTATTACGACTTCACTAAATAAAAAAATTCAAAAGAGAAAAAATCTTTATTAATACATTTCTCGGTTATTTTTTAATCCCCGCACTTCCTGTCCCATCCCGTCTTATTAATTTTTGTCGGAAATTTTTCCGGAATATCCTCCTTTTTATGGAAGATATTATATAATTCTCACTTTATCCAACATTTATTTGGGTTCTTTCGAATGATTATTTTTTAAAGATTTATACTCAAGAGTGTTGAACTAATTAGAAGGTAATTTGTTTCGGTTTTCCTTCCGAGAGTTTGTGTTCATAATTAACAACATTTAATTGGGTGGGCAATTTGAATTACAATTTGTATCCGGTCTTGTTCGTTTACTGTTGATACATAATATAATACTTACTTTGATATAGGATTAGATTATCTCTAATGAAACTTCAATTTACTGACAACCTAATAACAATATAATTTTACTAGCTGCTAACAGCGACTTCGCCCGCGTGATAGCAGAAAATTATCCCAAGGGAACATACTTCCGGGATAAAAAGTATCCTATGTCCTATTCCAGGACATAGTCTATCCGCGTACCAAGTTTCATTAAAATCGATTTTGCCATTGAGGCGTGAAGACGTAACAAACAAACAAACTCACTTTCGCCTTTAGATTATTAGTAAGGATTTATGAGTAATTAAGATTATATTGTGCACTGGATCCTATCCTCAAATAAGTTCTCCCTCTGTAACTCAAAGGTTTGCTGGGAGAAAACTCATTGCTGAGTTAAGCTCGCCCTTGTACGTGAACTGCCTGTATCTCCACATGTCATATTATGTCCTAGTGTATAATAAAGAATTAAAGAACCCATGTGGTTTATCGATAAAGCCTACTGGGGCGATGGGTTGACTTTTGAAAGGGAAACCCGTGGTCCTAGAACGCCTACAAGGGCAACTGAAGACAATTGAAGAAACATAAGTTTGGATTTAATCAGTAAAGGTCTTACACGCTTTCCCGTTCCGCCCTAAAGCTGGAGAAGTCATTAGATGATTTCCTACTCAAGAAAAAAAAACGTTTTGAGAGCAGTGGTTATGAAATAAATTTACAAGGCTTTGGATCAGGATTTGAACCAGCGACCTACAATTTTTAGGTCGGGGCTGTTACTATTGGGCCACCACTGCTTTACGCATGCACTTCACTACACGCATTAAGTTAGATTTCAGTAATTAAATCTATACACGCGGTAGCGTGTCAAGCCAAGTTCAAGTTTATGATTATAACTTAAACTTTTGAATACCGTGATTAGAGACACAATGGAAAGACACTGAGATAGCAAACGCTTGGGCTTTAATGAATTAATTTTACAATAGGGTGTTTACAGGGGTATCATCATCATAATCATCATCATCATTTCAGCCGATATACGTCCACTGTTGGACATCGGCCTCCCCCAAGCGTCACCACAACGAACGAGGTATCCCCTATATGTCTTATTACAATAACATTTTGTAAAGATAAAATATAAAGATAAACAAGTGAGTGTAGATGCGAAACCTTCATCTCCAAACATAGTGTATGAACATAACGAACTACCTCTAAAGTTAATATTATGCTTAAACATTGAACGCTGAAGCGGTTTTTAAAGAACAACAGACTGTTAATCCTTACGAGAAAGTTTAACTGATGGAGAAATATTATTATTCAAACTAAACTTTAAGCGTAACTAAAAACACTTATAGACTAGCACTTTACCTGCGACTTCGTTCGCGATAGTTTTCATAAAAACTTTAACATTCTTTAAAATATATTTTGAGGGTAGTTTTGAAAAACTAAAAATGACTGTCTTTATTATTCATTTTAATTTGAATTTGTGCCAAGTTTCAGGTTTATTAACCCGAAAAATAATCAGAGAATCATCCATACAATTTTTAAATCCCCTTAAATTGCTTCGTTGGGGGTAGTTCTGAAAACAAACGATACAACCTTTATTTGTGCTAACTCTCGAGTATATTTGGAAGAGATATTTTGTACAAACGAAATTCCCCTTTCTTGAAAGTTGAATTTCCGAAAATACTTTTTTAGTGCCTTGAGCATGTTTCTAGTTCCAGTAGTTTCAGTTATGCGTTGATATGTCAGTCAGTCAGTTTTTCCTTTTGTATATGTAGATGATGTAATTTATAGAACCGTAGTTCTAGGTAGTATTTTTGTGGCCTTCCATAGATTGAATTCCCACAAATCCTTTTAAGTGCTCGCCTACGTCGTAAAAGGAAGCTTCGTCCAAAATTTCATGCTCATAGTTCCAGTAGACTTTTTGACTGTGCTTTGAAATGTCAGTCAGTCAGTCTCTCTATGTCACCGGTAAATTGCAAAAGCCTTAAGATATTACTACCTGAAGTCTTTAGCAACTCCAAAATGCCATCGTCACCAGCATTTCAACCGATAGGGTATCCACTGCTGGACATAGGTCTTCTCGATCCCAAGTGTTGGGTCTACATTTGAGTTACCAATAGGTACCTATCTAAATCTGGGTGAATGAGGGTAGGTCTATATCGGTCATCGATCAAAATGTGTGCAAAGCAAAATCCGTGGAGATCACATAAATAAGCCGACTGTGCGGATACGTGAGCCGTGGCGTGCGTATACGTGCTGGACGAAAAAAAATTGGAGTTAGCCAGGGGCTGGTGCAAGGGAATAGAAGTAGCGGTCAATAGAAATAAATCAAAATATTATTTAGTAGATATACAAATAATCCTCACTCAAATACGAGTATGTACCTACCAATAGTGTATTACAGGATGTTTAATACCGAGCGCCGCAGCGGAGACACTCAGTACTAAAATTTGAACTGAACTCTAAAATGTGTATACAAGTGGATATAAATAAAACACCGTATACTGATCTATATCAATAGCTCATTTATTTCCAAGTTTGTTGGTGGCCCTAACCAAATCGCGGTAACACAACGATATCGAGTTTTAATTCGACCCCAACGCCATCTATCGAGCGAAGGGTCAATTAAAACAGAACTTTTGGTTTCCTATAATTTGAACTCTGATGGTCGTAAACATGCCGCCCACCAAGGACATTTAGTGGCAAAATGTCCTTCAACAAATACAGTTTACTACAATGACCAATGAGAAATTATATCTCTTACAACAGGTTACTAAGTGTAATAAAAATGTAAACATAAAATTTAGAACTAACAACAAGTAAAATACAAAAATAAACAGTGTACAATTTCAATAGCAACAAAAAACAGTGTATAAAAATATAAAAACAATGTAACAGATAAAAACAATGTAAAAGGATAAAAATTACATTTTATGAATCCGCAATGGGTAAAATACATATTTTATTGGTTGGCCTCTTTATGGTACTTGATTTGGTGCGTAATGTGACAACTCGCGTGACTTTATCATCACCCGGATGTTTCTCAAGGACTCGCCCTAATGCCCAACGACTAGGAGGCAAATCGTCTTCTTTAATAAGAACGACATCGCCAATATTTGGTTCAGGAATTCTGGAACTCCATTTATATCTGTTCATTAAATTAGCCAAATATTCTTGAGACCAACGTCTCCAAAAGGATTGCATCATCCGTTGAACGAATTGCCACCTTGTTAGAGAATTTACCGATAAACCTTCGTAGTTATAATCTGGTACGGAGATTAATGGTTCACCTACTAAAAAGTGACCTGGAGTCAATGGCATCGGCTCACTTGGATCCTCGGAATTGATGACGCTCATTGGACGCGAGTTCAGGCATGCCTCTACTTGAGTAAGGAGTGTGCTGAGTTCCTCATACGTGAGTGTAGACTCTCCTATAACGCGTTTGAGATGGAACTTAGTAGATTTCACTCCCGCTTCCCAGAGACCGCCAAAATTGGGTGCGTGGGGAGGAATGAAATGCCACTCTGTGTTAATTGCTTACAACTGTTCTGCAACTGAGGAATGTAAATTGTCTACAATCTGTCGCAGCTCTCTTGACGCTCCTACAAAGGTGGTGCCGTTATCGCTCCACAACTTTGCACAATGACCTCGTCTAGACACGAACCTCCTAAAAGCAGCTAAAAATGCTTGGGTAGTCATGTCGCTGACCACTTCCAAATGTAGAGCCCGTGTAGACATACATACAAACAAGCAAATGTATCCTTTATATGAGCGGTGGCCACGACCCTTTGTTGTCCTGATATTTATAGGGCCAGCGTAGTCAACCCCACTGTGCAAGAATGGTTTTGCAGGTGAGCATCGACTAGCTGGTAGCGATCCCATAAATTGATTTTTAATTGTTGCCTTTTGTTTGGCACACGTTATGCATTTATGAACACATTGCTTGACCAAACTTCGTACCCCAATGATCCAATAAGCTGACCTTAAATAATTTGTCATCAACTGTTGTCCACCGTGGAGAGTCTTATGATGAGCGTCTGCTACCAATAGACGTGTAAAATGAGTATCATTCGGCAAAACGATTGGCCGTTTCATCTGTTCGTCCAATGTTGATCTTTCTATTCGACCTTGCACTCTCATGATACCCTTGTTATCAAGATAAGGACACAATTGTTTGATTTTGCTACTTTTTGAATGTATGTGTCCATCATTTTTCAGTTGGTTGTATTCTATTGAAAAGCTTTCCTTTTGTATTTTCTTTACACAGCAGTCTAAAGCTTCATCTATTTCCCCTTTTTGTAAATAAGTTGCCCTATCTCTTTTTCTTTTTAGTACCCTACGACAATATGCTACTATTCTTAATAACCTTTGTAAAGAAGAAAATCTATCTAATATATTGATATCATGACTACTATTGGAACTAATAGCAATGTGAGTCTTAATAGACTGTTCTAAATCTATTGCTAAATCCTTTGGCTTTTTATATATAATGGTTTTCTCTTTTAGAAACTGTGGTCCTGAAAACCAAGGTTTATTCTGAAAGTACTTGGCATCAGTCCACGTGACGCGCAATCTGCTGGGTTCTCACTTGTTCTTACATGATGCCACTGTGATGAACTCATAAAGTTTAATATTTCAGAAGTGCGATTGGCGACGAAAGTTTTCCACCTACTAGGGTGGCTGTTCAACCAAGCAAGTACTACGGTGGAGTCCGTCCACGCCTTTATCCTTTCCTTTGAAATATTAAGAATCTCCGCACTTTCTGATAACAAATTCGCCAACAGTACTGCTCCACACAACTCTAACCGTGGTATACTGACTTGTTTTATAGGTGCCACTCTAGTCTTTGCAACTAGCAGTGAAACCTTGACCTCATTTTCAGGATTTATTAATCTTAAGTATACCACAGCGGAGTACGCTGCCTGAGAAGCATCGCAGAAGCCATGGAGCTCCATATCGCTCTCTGCCGTTGTACCGAGCCACCGAGGTATGTGTACTTTGGCAAGTAGAGATAACTCTTCTCGGTAAGTGTACCATTCTTTTATCAGATCACTTGTTAATTGTTCGTCCCACCCGATACTAGCTAGCCATAACTTCTGTATGAAGATTTTGGCTATCACAATGGTAGGTGCCAACCACCCCAATGGGTCGAACAATTTGGCAATGTCTGATACTACAGCTCTTTTTGTTACAGGTTGATTGTTTGATGGCTCAAGACACACCGTGTACCGGAAGGAATCTTCTTGGCGATCCCAGGTAAGTCCCAATATCTTCATCGTATCATCTGCTTTAATGGTTACTTCTTTCTGATTGTTATCATTTATTACTCTATTGTTCTCGTTGTCCTCCTCGTTGCTTTCTATTGTGCTTATTTTATGTATGCTTTGATAACCTTCTAATGTCCTTATTTTCTCTAATATTTCTTTACTATTACTGTTCCACTTTTGTAATTGAAATCCACCTTTGCCTAAAAGTTCATTCATTTGTTTGTAGATTTCCACACCCTCTGTGACGTCTTCGCAACCACTCATAAAATCATCCACGTAGAATGAATTCAAGACTCTATCGGCTGCCAATGGATACTCGCTACCTTCATCATACGCAATTTGATGTAAAGTCCTTACAGCTTGGTATGGTGCAGAGGCTGTGCCAAAGGTGACTGTAACTAACTCATAGTCTTTGATTTCCTCTTCAGGTTCATCCCTCCAAAGAATCCTCTGATACATGGCATGTTCATCTGCGACTCTGATTTGGCGGTACATTTTGATAATGTCCGCTACTAGACCAATAGGGTGTCTTCTCCATCTCAAAACTGTATGCCTTAAATCAGCTTGCAAAGTTGGCCCCACCATCAATGTGTCGTTTAGAGAGACACCTCTTTTATTCTTTTCAGATGCGTTGAATACGACTCGTACTTTAGTAGTCAATTTGTCTTCTCTTATAACGGCGTGGTGAGGTAAGTATACTGCAATTTCTCTTTTATTATCTCCTTCTTTTACAGGTCTAAGGTGTCCTAGATGTAAGTATTCATGTATTACTTCTTTGTACTTTTTCTTTAACTCTCCATTTTTCCCTAATCTTCTTTCTAATGATTTTAATCTATTTTCAGCGATGGAGCGTGACCCGCCGGACGTGCAGGGAGGATCTTCAATGCGGAATGGCAAACGGACCTCGTATCGTCCATCTTGTGTTCTCTTGGTGGTACTTGCATATAAATCCTCACATTTTTGTTCTTCAAGAGTTAGCAATTTCTTTGAACTAATGTGTTCTTCGATTTCCCAGAATTTTCTTAGGATTTGATCTGTGGTGACATTAATATGCATAACACTGACCTTAGGTTGTGTGGAGCGTGAACTAGTGGTTGAACCAACCACTCCAGATAAAATCCAACCGAAAGTAGTGCTCTGAGCGACTAGACTAGAGGATGGACTCTTTATCATTCCTTCCTTCACCACACAGCCATAAACATCTGCTCCTAACAGGATGTCAATTTTACTAGGTTTGCAAAATAGGGGATCGGCAAGCTTCAGACTCGTAAAATCAATCCAGTCAAAGGAATTTAGGTCTATGGTTCGTTCTGGCAGGTAAGAGGTTATTTTACTTATAACGTATGCGTTTATTTTTAACCTAAACTCTGGATCAACTCTGGATTTAATTTCGAAGTTAACCATATGCTTAGCCATTGTTGACTTTTGGCCTAATCCTGACACGACTCCATGTATAGGAATTTTTTTCAATCTAAGGAACTGCACTGTGGACTCAGTAATGAAGCATGCTTGTGAACCTTGGTCGACTAAAGCTCTGACCATCTGATAACCCATCTTAGACTCGATGTTTACTAACGCAGTGGCTAGTAACACCTGTCCAGGTTTGGGGACTTTGTTAGTGGATAGGCAAGAAACTACTGGAGTGGAGCTAGTCGGTGGACTAGTTTCAACCGCAGGCGTGCTTACTGAAGCCTCCACTTTACTTACAAGTTCTCCATTTGGATGGAGCAACGAATGATGTCTTTTGTGACAAAGCTTACATGTACTTGTATGTTTACAATTTGCGACCATGTGATTACCACCTAGGCAGTTGAAACAAATTTTATGTTTTGCCACGAAATCACGACGGTGATCAATTGATTGTTTTGCAAAAGATTTACAAAAGCAAAGTTTGTGACCTTCACTACAAAACTCACATTTAATGTTGCTTGAACTCACTACCATAGCTTTTGGACTGTGTGAACTATTGACCTGATAATTACGCTTTGGTTCTATGAATTCTAGAGCACGAAAACGATTCTCTAAAAAGGTAGCAAATCCCTCAAAGGTGGGCAATTCTTCGGAGTCTAAATTGCTAATACTGAATTCCCACTGTTTACGGGTTTCTGAATCAAGTTTAAAGGCGCTTATATGAATGATAATGACATCCCAAGTTGTCACATCCACCTTTAAGTTTTTCAAAGCGTTAAGGCAATCATTAGTTGTATCAAGCATCTCTTTTAATGACGATGCAGATTCTACTTGCATACGTTTTTGGCTAAATAGACGTTGTAATATACAGCTAACTAAATATTTCCTATTGCTATATCTCTTCTCTAATTTTACCCAACATTGGATGTAATTAGAGTCAGACACTGGTGTTTGTCTCACTAACGGTTCAGCTTCGCCGCTGAGATGGCTCTTTAAATAGTGCATTTTTTGCACATTGTCTAACCCATCATTTTTATGCACTAGTGAAACAAACAGGTCCCGAAATGTTGTCCACTCTGAATATTTACCACTAAATACCGGAATGGCGATCTTAGGCAATTTTACAAATGTACATGACTTTGAGACACTGCTTGATGAACTAAACTCCTTTTTTGCAACGCTATATTTGCTCAGCATAGATTTTATTAAACATTTATAAGTAATGTAAGTATCCTCTGTACTATCATACATTTCTACTATTTTTGTGTTATCTTTAGTTGTATATAGTTCATGAAGTTTAGCATAATTATTTGTAAACAAATTCCAATCTCGTTCTAATAATTCTTCTTTAGTTTGTATGTAATCAACTGTCAACCTATCCTTCGGACTCTTTTTAAAGTTAGTTAAACCTCGTTGAATTACATTTTGAAGCTCCTTTAACACATTGACTAATCCTTCCATTTTAACAATTTACTAACTAAATAAAAACTGTAAATAATATTTTATAAGTTGATTTAAACACGTATCAATAATAAAATATGTAAACTACAATCCTAATCTAAGCGAAGCAGACAAAAAGAGCATAAAACAAAAACCTATAAAGCAAACAACAATATAAAGTAAAAACAGCAATGTGAAATTTCCTAAGTGTTAAAGCAATAAAAGACAATTCTAAAATCTATCACAATTTTTCTAAGTCCTTGTAAACAAGTAAATTACTAAAACAAAACGTAAAATTTTACAAGTCCAAAAAACTGCTTAAAATTTTACAAGTGTTTGGCGATTACTTTACTGCGGGGGAATTCGGGCATAGGTTCCCCGTTCCCTCGTTTTTTATAAAATTATTCTAAGTCTAAGCATGCACACAATAATCACTTAAATCTACTAAGTCCTTTCTTCAATATTCTAACTTAACGAAGTAGCCATGAACAAATTTGAAAATTGTCCAAGTTATTTATCTGATGGCACTAAGGTTCAAATTGGCAAACTTTTTGAACTTGCACTTTGACAGATTAAAACAGAACTGTACTTACAATTTTTGCACTTCACTCACACACTCGTTCAATGCTGGAGTTGACGTCAGCTGCGCAAGTGACTGGTGGCGCCCCCTGGTGGCGACACGTAGAACTAGTCCGTGACGTCGTCTTCTGCTGTCACGTTGATCTTGATGACGACCCGTTGAACTCCGAGAATGACGTAAACTATCACCTCGTTTGATCTGATGCAAGTGGCGCCCTCTGTAACACCACTTCCCTGCCGCTGCTACTGACCCCGTCAACACTGAACGAAGCTGTCGCTGCCGAAGCTGGGGACCAGGTACTTTGCCGCAGCGATCCACTGCAGTACCACGGACAAGGCGGAACCGGCCGCGTAAGATAACTCAAAAAAGGTTAATAATTAATATATCCTGGCTCGATGGACCAATGTTTAATACCGAGCGCCGCAGCGGAGACACTCAGTACTAAAATTTGAACTGAACTCTAAAATGTGTATACAAGTGGATATAAATAAAACACCGTATACTGATCTATATCAATAGCTCATTTATTTCCAAGTTTGTTGGTGGCCCTAACCAAATCGCGGTAACACAACGATATCGAGTTTTAATTCGACCCCAACGCCATCTATCGAGCGAAGGGTCAATTAAAACAGAACTTTTGGTTTCCTATAATTTGAACTCTGATGGTCGTAAACACAGGACATAAGTTTCCCTCATTCAAACCTCGCCAAAACGAAAGTTTTTCGCTAACTAAGATATTATATCAAGTATTCTGATACTTGATATAATATCTTTGTAGGTGGTAGGACCTCGGTCGCCCTAGATCAAAAGAAGTAATTTCTTTATATCATCTTCATCATTTCAGACGAAAGACATCCACTGTTGGCCTTCCCTAGAGGGGGTTTGCCATAATCGCCACACTTAACAAAGAGGTTGGCGATCGCAGTGTGGTTGTTGAAATTGTGGCTGAAATGCACAGAGAATCCTGCTGCACACTCTCACCTTAATCGCCTCTTCCGGCATCCACGGGAAAAGATAGTTTAAGTTATATCATTTGAGTCGAAAGACGTGTACTGTTGGCTTCATGCGCCAAGTGTTGCCACAACGTTTGGTCCTGAGCGTCTCGTATCCATATTTCCGACCCACATACAATACCTCTCGCCACATAGCTACCCCGTTAACTCGCTACCTCTTGTCACATAGGCCAAACCGCAATGCGTGAACGATGGCGCTATGATATGAACGTAAACAGCGTCAAATTGTGGCACGTTACACGTCAAATAAAGGGCGCCGGATGTCGCATACCGACGCATTTACATGTAATTGGGCTACATTCGTCATTCGTACAGGAAACCTTTTATTGATATGTAGTTATGTAATTTAATTTTTTGTTGTTGTTGTGATTTTTTCTACTTTGCCATCTAAATCTGCTTGTACTTGACCAGCAGACCTAGCCAAGTTACAACAATTTCGTTTCGAATCTCTTTCTACAGTCGGTAACGCTTCCAATTCCTTTGTTCTACCCACGTGACCTAAAGTTGAGATGATGTTTTTTCGTTACTTCCCATATATTTAAAGTTTTCTACTAGCGTTAGCGATTGTATATTATCAATTTGGCTCTGGTAGCAATTTACTTTTTTTATGGGAAATCATCAAAGGACTCTCTCGCTCTGGATATGGAGTCCTCACTCCCTCTCAAGAGTTTAAGGCTTGTACTGTTTAAAACCCAACTGTGTTCCTTTAGTTGCCGCTCTTTGCGTTCCAGGGTCACTGTAACCCTTTGAAACAGTTCCGTAAGTCCCAATTTTATTCGTCACATCCTCTCTAGCCATATCATTTTCCAGACAGTTCATTTTGTAGCGTCATTTTGTACCATTTCCAGTTTCAGGAGCCACGTATGACACGTGGTTGACTTGTAAGGGCGCCAGTTGACACTAATGTAAGATGACCAAGGGCGCTATGTTCACAGTCGTTCCACATTTTGGCTTGGGTCTACCAGATTCTATCAGGGGTACAGCTAGCGTGAAAGTCTAAAATTATTCTGACTTTTTATTATTGACCGGGGGCTTAAGTCTGCTATTTTTATAAAATCGTCATTCCGACACGATCCCATCGTCATTTTGCTATAAGTTCGTAATCTGCTGATTCATAATGAACGATAATTTATCGGTCAATGGTCATGCAATAGAGTTGTGGTCAATGACAATATCAAGGTTATTAAAAGCAATAACTGCACAATGACGTTCTAATTGTAGTTCAATGATCAAAGGTACTGTCAAAATTTTAGCAGATTGTCGCATACGTCAGACATTGATTTGTTATTTTGTACGAGATTACCATTCTTTGCCATTTCTTTCAATGGATTGTCATTGGTTAACCATTGGAAAGTCATATTGACGCCATTATATTAACAAATTACTAAAATTTATCAAAATCTATTATTATGAAAACAATGATAGATCATTCTGACACTATTGTAATAGCAGACTTGAGGCTCTGATTAACCTAACTGTGACTTCCCTTACGAATGTCTTTCCTCTTCTCATATGTAGTCACGTCTCAATATTCGTTGTCATCGATCTGGACCCGGATGGCATTCCATTGATATCGGTTTTGCCTCAACCAAAATCCAATTAACGGACGATCGATGGCGAAAACCCGAGATCCGTATCGAGAATTGAAATATTGTTGAAATGTCTCTTGTATCGCCGTCGTTCACAAACATTTAAACTCGCATATTGTAGACACCCTGACTCGGAACTATTAGGTACTATATAATAATATATTTTGGTATTAAGAAGGTACTTACATACAAAATGTAATTTCTATTAACTTTATCTTCATATTTCCTTTTTTTTAATTGTAAATGTGAGAACTACTTATGTTCTTTGTATTTTTATCTTTTCAGTAATTTTTATACAGGTTGTGGCGTAAATAATGGATAACCCTGAAACTGCCGATTGGCCAGATTATCATCTATCATTTACCCCACTTATATCACCAAATGCCCATGGATGTCCAAATTATTAATATTTTTGATATTTTAACTAAAAATCGTACTTACTCATAAAAAGCAGCTGCCATTTCTTCAATAAAATTGGTGAATGTTTGTATTATCAGACCAGTATCATTTTTTTTTATTACAGTCTAAGATAACGTGACAAAAAATATTTAATTTCAAATTTTAACATTCCTTTTTAATTTTTGGGTCCCTGTATCGCAAAAAAAAAAATACTACATTGCGGTGGCCTAAAATCTAAAATGGTATAATAATAACCAATATCTCAATAAAGTATAAAGTTAGTTGCTGTTCGAATTTTTCATACAAATCTGTTTTTTAAATTAAATTACTATAACACTGCTGTAACTAATTTTAGAGACATAAAGAATGAGAATTTTCTTAAAATTCGATCAACATGGGTTTATTGACACAATAAATAATAATGATAATGATTATTTCCTATTCCTAAATCATAAACATATGTAACGCATTCTATCATAGTACTAATTAACTTAAGCTCATCCCACAAGATGCATTTAATTATAGAAACAGAAGCCAATAGCGTAATTAAAACCAACTCTCATTCATAATGAACCCTTGAATTAAAATGAAAACAAAGACACTTCCATATACAGGCTGCTCCTTTATTATTCGTCGTAAAACACAATCTCACCGACCAAGCTACAGGAAGGAGAACCAATAAAACACTTTAAAAAGTTATACACAGATGTGTAACGAAAAGAAACGGTAGACGAAATAGCTTTGTATTTGCGGGCATCCGGTGTTCAAGGTTTTTGGTTCAATGGTTTGACAACTGGCCTTTTTAGAAATAAAGAATATCAGGTATCAATTTTTTTTTTCAGAGAAAAATGGACGTCAATAAGTTTTTTTTCCCTTCCTGCGAATGAGAGGGCAAAAGTTTACTTCTTATGTATTGGTTTAAAACCTATACTCTATTCGCATTAAAATTAGGAAAAAGGAATCTTTTTCAGTCCGTTTAAACGATTTTATGTCCACAAAACATACAAAAAAAAAAATACATACAAACAGCCGAACGTATTACCTCCTCCTTTTTGGGAAGTCGGTAAAAATAAAAACTATTTTGTGGACATAAAGATGGCATTAAAAGCAAAAAAAGTAGTTGAAAAGTAGTAGCATTACCAACTATTTACTGGAGCCGGGTTTTCATAAATGTCTAATGTTATTTTGAACTGAGTATAGAGTTCGCTTAAAAATTTGAAGAGGATGAATGAAACGCATGTTACTAAAAGAGTTATGAGCATACAAATGCGGATAGATTGTGTGAGGAGTGATATGAAACAACAGATAGTTTGGTACTTATTAATAATATGATGTTCAAGACGACAGAATGGAAGAATTATTTGATAAAAAAAAATTTGAGTAGGATAAAACTAATTAACTAAAATGAAACACCGTTCTCAAATCAGTTTATTGCATCTGATGAAGTGTTTACATTAGGAGAGGCCCAGCTGGGTCGAAGCCTACTGGGGCCAAGGTTATCCGAAAGGAAGCTCAAGGCCCGGTATGAAGAGGCTAGAAAGAACGGGGTGGGTTTTTAGTCAGTAAGAGTCTGACACTATCTCCCGCTCCACCCAAGAGCGCGGGTTGTTATAAGATAATTTTTGCCCACCGTAAAAAAGAAAAGATGAAGTACTTACATTACAATATTTGGGAACGACCACTAAAAACAATGGTTGACCGCAGAAAACCTAATAAACATCCTAGGCACAAATTAGGTTCCTAAGAAATAAACTTTATTACTCTCATCACGTTTCAAAGTAAGAGAAACCAATAAAACGCTTAAAAACTTGAACACACAGATGTACAGCTTCTGGAAGAGACAACGTGACGTCATAAGACATTGTCTGACGTCAATAAAGTTGGAGTAACACGATTGATATCGTAATTTGGAAAGTTGTTATTGAATTTACATCTTTATTGTATGGGAGATGAAGTGGAATTTTATGAGTTACTTGTATTGATGAGCTGTGAGAGAGTTTTTTTGCTACAAAAGAGAGTAGAAATTGAGTGTTGATATTTAAAAGTTGAGTTCAATGACTGATCCCGATCTCACTGATAATTATAATGAATGCAATTGTTATTTTGTTGACTATATTTTTAAGGCAATACTACTGATTTTGATCAAATATCAGTCTCGAGGAAAAATCAAAACAATATAAATCTACGAATCTAACTCAGATATAGCCACAAGCTCAGATTATTCGTAAATAAATTGACCTTAGATCCCCTCTGTAGATCACACATAGAAAAAAGGGGATCATAGCGTTATCACAATTATTATTATGTAAGTTACAATCTTAAATGCATCGTGGGGTGGAAAGGGGTTCCCTTCTACATCAAATTAACTGATTACTTTAGGGTAAGTTATTTAAATGGACATCCGACACACCCTCGACCGTCTGCATCGATACCACCTTGCTGAATAGCTGAACAAAAATGGTTCACCTTAAATATACACACAAAAAAACTTAAGGTAATTGTGACTTAAGAAATATGAGTACAAAAAGAGTTGTGTTACTAAAAGAGTTATGAGTATACATGTGGATGGAAGGACAGGCAGAAGGATGCTAAAGAAGTGTGAGAAGTGATATGAAATCAAAGGGAGTTAGTGATAGCGTAACGAGTGACGGGATAGAATAGAATAAAAAAACGTGTTGCGCCGACTCCAAATAATACGAGACAAGGGCAGGAAGAAGATGATGATGATGATCATGGTCTGCTGGAAAAGAATAAGATAAAGAACAAAAGTAGATTATGATAAAATTGATGACCACAAAATGATTGTGTAAATAAATTGTCAAACAGGTACTGAATGTAGAAGATGCTTTTGAGGTGAAATCGGTGAATCGATATTTTGCTTCCAGTAACAGACTCGTCATCATCATCTTTTTAATCTTATCCTGCTTTATTTAGGGTCAGCGTAACACGTTTTTTCTTCCATTCTTTCACGTGTCGCCCTTTCACTAACTCCCTTTTTTTCTAAATCACTCCTCATACAATCCATCCATCTTTTCTTTGGCCTTCCTCACTCATCATCTATCCGTATTTCCAATAACTGTTTGTATTAAAGTTTTAAAATGATTTAATTGCCCTTCGTACACAAGTTATTTTTAAACATAAAAACACATGGCCATCATAATAATCTATCGGCTATTATAAAACCTTAATTATTTTCTATATTTAGACCATCATTAAAGACAGAAGCACTTCTAGTATCGTAGGTTAATGTATGTTTTTTTATACATCAGCCTGTAGGTCATTGCCTTGTATCAAATTGTTTTTGGTATTGTATTACAGTTGCACTGTATTATTGCTTGATTTTTTAGGGTTCCTTAGCCAAGATGTAAAACGAGACCCTATTACTAGCCTGCTGGGGCCAGGATTATCCGAAAGGAAGCTCGAGCCCCGGTATGAAGTGGCTAGAAGGAACGGGGTGGGTTTTTAGTCAGTAAGAGTCTGACACTATCTCCCGCTCGACCCATGAGCAGGGGTTGTCATTAGACGATTTTTGCCCACCGTAAAAAAGACCCTATTACTAAGCCTCCGCTGTTTGTCTGTCTGTCTGTCTGACTATCTGACTGTATCTCATGAACTGTGATAGGTAGACAGTTGAAAAGATAATGTTTTTCAGTTGCCGCTATAACATGAAAATTAAAAAGCAGAATGAAATAAATATGTAAGGGGGCTCCCATACAACATACCGTAAAATGGGGTGAATAGAGACTTAGGAGTGAATAGAGACAAAACTTTAAAGGGTATTTCTCGGGTAGGTCTCGATATTTGAATATTTTTTGCAGCATTTAACTATATCAATTTATTTATTAATTATTATTCTAAAAATCGATGCTTTGTTAGAGGCCGATATTATGGTATCAAAGTGAAAAACCAATCCAAAGTTTTGTATCTATAAACCCTAAGTCTCTATTCACCGCATTTCACCCGGTAAGTGATTTTTTTACCGCTTTTTTTTTCTTACGGACCGTACGGATCCCTTCCTGCGCGAGTCCGCATCACACTTGGCTTTTTTATTTTATTTTTAACTCATGTTTTACACACTAATAAATTAATTTATAAATAGATTAGTTATGCTTAATTCTTCCAGTTTACTGATCGAAATTTGAAGCGGAGTTTTTGCTATCAGATCGATTTACAAACTCCGTTGCACACACTTCTAGTAAAAAATAGAGTTCTGTCTTTGATTGATTGTACATAGTGATGCAAGAGACTGATTCGTTTAAGTCTTTTAAAACAAGAATAGACTCATTTTTGAAGACTCACGACTAGACCAGTCTTTTAACCTTCAAGTCTTGGATCAAAAACTAAAATCCGTAATGTTAGATTGTGTGACGAGTGATTAGTCTGACGAATCTTTTTTTTTTTTGGTGGGAAAATCATCTAATGACATCCCCCGCTCTTGGGCGGAGCGGGAGATAGTGTCAGACTTTTGTTGACTGAAAACCCACTCCCGTTCCTCAGTTGCGTCGACCCCAAGTAATCTTGTATCCTGTTTCGTAGGTGCGTTCACAAACATGTAAACTCACGTACACGAGATTCTTTCACACTTGTCAGTAATGTCACTAATTTATTTTTCCTTTTTGTTACAGGTAAATATCACACTGCAACTTTCTAACAAATACGTGATACACAGGAAAAAAGAAAAGGATCTAAGGTGAACTTTCTATCAATATATATAAAACATTTATGCCACTTTTCGTTGTTATTTTATAACTCAAGAACGGACTCACCTGTCCAAACCAAATTTTTAGGCTTTGTTCGGACTATTTAGTAGATGGTTTATGTGAACTTTGGTAGGGTAGAGTAGGGTATAGTAGGGTAGAGTAGGGTAGAGTAGGGTAGAGTAAGGTAGAGTAGGGTAGAGTAGGGTAGAGTAGTGTAGAGTAGTGTAGAGTAGAGTAGTGTAGGGTAGAGTAGGGTAGAGTAGTGTAGAGTAGTGTAGGGTAGAGTAGGGTAGAGTAGGGTAGAGTACGGTAGAGTAGGGTAGTAGGGGACCACAAAAGATCCACATGGGTCGAAGTGTCCGAGTTGTTTCTCGGCCCCTCAACAAGATAAGATAAGATGGGGTATAGTAGGAAAGAGCGGGAGGCAAGCCGTGCGGGCAAAAGCTAGTTAGGTATAAAGAAATCAGAACAAAAAACGAACAATTCTCTTGTGAATAATTTTTTTTTTTTAAATCTTCAATTTAAACACCATAAAAAGTAGAAAATAAACATTAAACTAAGCCCAAACTTATCTACTATTCACTTATAATTATTTACAATATCTACCTATGTTGTGCTCAGATATCCCTATGTCAAAAACAAAATATTCAAAGCTTACAAATTACCGCGCTTACTCATACAAAACAACAGCCATTAGTGTTAAATGTATCGCCATGATAGCGCTCGTCACGACTCACGCGCTCAAATTAAACTGTTCGTCATTCAAGGTATTGGGCGGTTTGGACATGGATTCAGGGAAATGGGAGTCTTCCCGTCTGATTATAAATTAGGCGTATTCAAGGCACTTTCGATTGCGTCGCAGTAAAGCACTAGTTTTTGTCATTAAAAACCTAGGGTTCTATAAGTCAAGAGTGAATAGATTGCTTCTAGGCAAGTATGTTCCATCGTCGGCCACATCGTCGCTTACCATCACGTGAGATAGCGGTCAACCGTGAGCCTATCTATAATAAAAAAAATATATATAAATACACATCGGTGGGTACATTGAAAGGAAGACCTTATGGGGGCGTAGCAATATTGTGGAGAAAAACTCTGTTTACGAGCGTCTCCCCGATCCAGACTGGTTCGACGCGCGTAGCAGCCGTGTGTATCCAGCTCGCCGGCCGCAGTTGCGTGGTTACGTCGGTGTACATGCCTACCGAGGCATTGGATAACCTACCGCTTTTTACGGAGTGTTTAGGTGTTATTAGTGCGGTCACTGAAAATAGTGCGGTGGAATGTGTGATCTCGCTTGGTGATTTCAATGCCGATGTATCACGTACAAACAGTCTCTTCGCGAGTGAGCTGCTTGACTACTGCGACGAACAACAGTGGACATGTGTGGACCTTAAGCGTTTGGGTATGTTTTCCAACACTTATACCTATCTTAGTGATTCTCACGGGACCACAAGCTGGCTCGACCATTGTATAGTTACAGCGTCGGCGCTGAGTACTGTTAAAGATGTAAGTGTATTGAATGATATAAACTGGTCAGATCACTTTCCATTAATAATCAACTGTGATCTTGATGTAATTGTACCAAAGATAAATATTGAAATTAATCACAACAATATTATAAATAAAGTATTATGGGGTAATCGAAATTATGAACAACAGTGTGATTATAATCATTTATGTAACCAATTAATTGATTTATGTATCTGGCCGAGTATTCCATGCGCCGGTACCTCATGCGATAACCAGCTTCATTGTAGTCAGATAGACGAATATTATAATAACATTATTAAATGTGTAACTACAGCAGCAATTCGATCCCATCGCGGTAAACATCAGAACCGGAAAAAACAGGTGATAGGATGGAATTATCACGTGAGAGAGGCGCATGTGTCTGCTAGGCAAAGTTATCAAATTTGGGTAATGTATGGGCGGCCAACTGAGGGTAGAATTTATGACGAAATGACTAACAGTCGTAAGAAATTTAAAACTAAATTAAAATGGTGTCAAAATAACGAACAAAAAATCAAAATGGACATGATTGCCAACCATAGGCAAAATAAAGATTTTGGCAAGTTTTGGAGCGAAACAAATAAAATTAATTCGAAACCAAGTCTCCCGTTATCAGTAAATAATAGTCAAAATTCAGTAGAAATAGCTAATATGTTCGCGAGTAAGTTCTGCCCTCCGACGACAGCGCATGATGCTGAACAGGGCGGAGTCCGTGGTGACTCGGGGGCTCACTCATCTGGGACGCCGCTGCCGCGCGCGGACGCAAGTGTTGGCAGCGCGCTATCGTCGTCGCTGACTAACAATGCGCATGCGCCGAGCGAGTGCGATACTGGCTCGTTTCATGTTACGCCTGACGGTTTGTTTGAACTGGTGAGGCGAATGAAACGTGGCAAGTCCCCGGGTCACGACGGGCTCAGTGTTGAACACATTTTGTATGCGGGGCCATTACTGTACGATAAACTTGCTTACTTTTTTAATGCCTGTATTGATCACAGTTACTTACCGACTGAAGTTATGAAAACAAACGTGGTACCTATAATTAAAAATAAAACCGGTGATGTATCCTGTTTATCTAATTATCGCCCCATCTCATTAGCAACAATAGTGTCTAAAATTTTTGAACGTATTATTAATGGTCATTTGGGCGAAGAAAACGTTCCTTTATGTCAGACTCAATTTGGCTTTAGAGCCGGCCTATCTACAGACCTCGCAATATTTGCATTAAAAAATACAGTGCGAAGCTACATAAAGAGAAATACCTCGGTTTTTGCATGCTTTCTCGATCTTAGTCGCGCGTTTGATTCTATTAATTATGAAATACTATGGAAGAAATTAAGAAATACAAAAGTACCCCCAACAATGATAAAAATTTTAGAATTCTGGTACTCAAACCAAATTAATCAGGTAAAATGGGGTAGTACTTTATCAGACACATATAAACTGTCATGTGGGGTTAGGCAAGGTGGGCTGACCTCTCCTGTACTTTTTAATTTGTATGTGAACGAGCTACTGGAGGAGCTGAGCGGCACCCGAGTCGGATGCCACGTAGGAGGCGTTTGCCTTAATAACCTTAGCTACGCTGACGACATGGTGTTGCTCAGTCCCTCTGCTGGCGGACTGAGGAAGCTTATCGCGATTTGCGAGCAATATGCTGTCGCGCACTGTCTGACATATAATGTCAAGAAATCAGAAGTCATGATTTTTAAATACTGTAAAGGACCAGATCACATACTACCCATCAATTTATGTGGGTCTCCCATGAAAATTGTAAGCTCTTTTAGGTATCTTGGGCATATTGTTAGCGATGACCTAAGTGATCATCTTGACCTTGAGAGGCAAAGACGAAGCATTGCTTGTAAAAGTAACATGCTAGCAAGGCGTTTTGCGTACTGTTCAAAACAGGCAAAAGTCACTCTGTTTAAGGCATATTGTCAGGCGTTCTACACTGGCCAACTGTGGTACAGGTACACGAAGAGTACGTACAACACTCTTCGTGTACAATACAATAATGCATTCCGGGCCATGCTCAACCTGCCTTGGCGGTGTAGCGCGTCTGGTATGTTTGCTGAGAACAGGGTTGATGATTTCTATGCAGTAATAAGAAGGCTTAGAGCATCTTTTCATGCAAGACTAATGAGCTGCAATAATGTAATTGTAAAGACAATTTTTAAAACACTGTACATGACTTCTAAATATTTTGTCATTGTGAACTGAAATCTGTTAATTATTTATTTGACATATTTTTTTATTAATGAACCGAATCTGACATTTTACTATTAATTTATTGCTTTAAACCTGACATTGTATTAATTTAACTAAATTTGACCTATTATGAGTTACCGAACCTAATCTGACATTGTTATTATTTATCTGACATTGTATTAATTATTGAATTGAATCTGACATTTTATTATTAACGTATTTTTCAAAACCTGACATTGTATTAATGTAACTTAATTTGACATTTTATAAATTATCGAACTGAAACTGACATTGTTATTATATAGTTACCTGACTTTGTACTAAATCTGAATTTATAATATTATTCTTTTTTTTTTTTAACTTTAACTTTTTTAAAACTGTAAACTAAACTGTATTTTTTTACTATGGGTTTTCTAGCCTGAAATAAATGAAATTATTATTATTATTATTATTATTATTATAAATAAAAAAGAACACAATAGCATTCACTGTTGGAATAGGCAAAACCGGGATTCAGGGGATGGGGATCTTCCCGTCCGATTATAATTTAGGCGTCTTCAAGACTACAGTAAATAAGCTCTCAATAAAATAGTTCGATTCACCATCATCGATTGCACCGCAGTAAAACACTACTTTTTATCATAAAAAACACTTAAATGCATTCAATGTTGGGATAGACAAAACCCGGCTTCAGGGGATGGGGGTCTTCCCGTCCGATTATAATTTAGGCGTCTACAAGGCTAGAGTAAATAGGCTCTTTTTAGATAGTGGTCAAGCACGAACCTATCAACAATAAAATAAAATAAAAAATGCAACAACCAGTAATGATTATGAGACAGTGCTGAAGATTATGACTAAAGAAAGAAAAAAAACATGTTTATTTGGCACAAAGGTACACACAATGAGATAACACTATAATTATGGTATACAAACTTAAACCTAGAATACATCTACATTGTATGTCTCACGTTCAGCATGATGCCAGGCCACTACGTAGCAGTTGCCTGACGCTGGTTTTCAACTGAACCTTGCTATGAGTCTACGGATGTTAATCAGTTGTTTGGTGTGAGGTAAATAAATATATGTAAATTATTATATGCAGACATGAGTGTGTAGTAAATGATAAAAATAGAAAGGTGTCTAGTGATAGATATATAATATATGAAACAGTCATCATCAAAACTATACGTAAATTCAATCGCACAGTCCTTACTGCTAACAAAAAGAAACCGGTCCTAAGCGTTGAATCGCTTAGGACCGGTTTTTACCGTAATTCGTATTATGTAACATCTCTCATCCAAAGGAGCTCTGGAGTACCTACCAGCTACTGCTATAGCTACTGGGAATGTAATAAATGTTATTGGTGATGACTACCTCCTGTTTCGTCACATTCCCGATTCGCTACTATAAAATTACTGGATAAAAGTAACCTTCTTTATAAAACTTTTCAGATATGTAGAATATACCATCAAAGACACTTCCGCCTGACCACCGCTAAGTTAATTTTTGCTTACACTCGCGCCGCAGGATTCAAGCTAAATTATTTTTAAATGATCAGGCAGAAATGACCGTGATGGTACATAAACGTAAAAAATAGTGATGTCTTTTGTGACTTCTAGTTTCTTCAACCATACATCTAATGTAATTTGGTACGGTACAGTCAACAGTAATGCTTCAATGGTTACAAAACTGCTTGATAATACCAATCCATATTTATTGTGTACATATCTTCCAAGAGTTCGCCAGTTACGTAGAAGTCTTATGAAATGTACGAGAGATTTTTATTATGACATAGATATAACATTATTCTATTGCTACATAGTAGCTTTTTATGGTCTAAGATAGTCATAAAAATACTATAATAGATTATCGTGTGTACCTCTATAGTCAGCGGTGGACTTCTAGTATCTTTTATGAAGATAATATTAGTATTAAGAAAGTCTGAAAGTGGCGCCAGTGACTGAAAATCGAAAGGCAAGGAAAATGGATGGAGAGGGAGAGACCAAAGAAAGGATGGATGGATTGTGTGAGGAGTGATATGAAAGAAAAGGGAGTTAGTGATAGTGTGACGGGTGACAGGATGGAATGGAAGAAAAAGACGTGTTACGCCGACCCCACTATATGGTATAAGCATAGAAAAAAGAAGAAAGATTAATATTAACCTTTTCCCAACTGGCTTGGGCTCGGCTTCCAGTCTAACCGGATGCGGCCGAATGCCCGTGTTTTACATAGAGCGACCGCCTATCAG
Source organism: Mythimna lalbum (assembly GCA_949319445.1). Classification (NCBI taxonomy): domain Eukaryota; kingdom Metazoa; phylum Arthropoda; class Insecta; order Lepidoptera; family Noctuidae; genus Mythimna; species Mythimna lalbum. The sequence continues at coordinate 3,186,936 of OX439357.1, read as the reverse complement.
ACCTCCACAACCCAGTTACTGGGCAACACATTTCTCCTTGGATAGACGGATGGTCAGACTTTCTGGCTTCTGTTTTGCCGGTAACGACTGTCAAAGATCAACAGATGACAACCGAGACCAGTAATGTCCTAGATAAACTAAGAAAAGTACATATTGTTCTATCTATCTATCTATCAATGAATTGAAAAATCCAAATTGGTACTTGCCCAGTATCGATTTTGCAATCTCATGCATTAGAGGCGGGTGCCTTAACCAATGGGCCATCAGGACACCAGAATAAAGGTATACAATGCGCACACGTGTGCCACGTACGCCGATCTGGCCGAATCAGTCTCTTTACAAGTTATAAGGCAACTAAACTTGCAGAGCTACACTAGATCCACGTCCCGCGATGTCGTTCTACGAACAAATCAGGCACGACAGGTTGACGCACACGTGTAACACATGTGTGCGTCGGTCTAATGTAGTCCTAGTTTAAATCTAAACACATAAATTAAAACTGTAATTACATAACAGTGATATGCTATTAATAAATAACGAGTCTAATTAACCCAACCAAACAATACGTTGTCCGCATTTAACCCTAAAAACATGTAAATTGAAATCTCATTTTAATCAAGCATTCAATAGTAATCCACTTATGCTGTGGCTACATTATCGGGATTCGGTAAATTTTCGCGTTGTCCCGACAAATGTGGGCGAGTAGTTCGTTGATCGCGAAGTATTCGGGCGAACACGAATACATGTCGATGTTTAAACTAGAAATGCACTGCGCACACGTGTGCCACACACGCCGATCTGGGCGCGTCGTTCTCCTTACATTTTATATGGAAACTAAACTTGTAGATCTACACTAGATCCACGCCACGCGACGTCTTTTTACGTACAAATCAGACGTGTTACACGTGTGCGTCGGTCTAATCTCGTTCTAGATTTAGTCCTACTGTCTACGCGACGCGTATTTGTCACTGTACGCTTGGTGTACGCCTGCTTGCAGCTTCCATACAAAGCTATAGAACTCTGTCGGCGAAGCTGCTAAAACACAACGACACGAAGCTGCCGCGTCTGGGGACAATAAGCCTTACACAGCCGCAAAGAAATGCAATTAAAATTAAAATATCATGCAATACAAAGGCGGTCTTAATGCCTTTGGCATTCTCTACCAACCAACCAAGAGTGGTGAAGAGAAAACATGGCAGACAACAAAATCGCGTATAACCGAATCATCATTTCAGCCGATATACATCCACTGTTGGACATAGGCCTCCCCCAAGTGTCACAACAACGAACTTTCTGTGCGTATAACCGAATACGATGTTTTGAAACTGCGACATCAATTTTCGCGCGATAATGTAGCCCCAGCATAACAAAGCTACCAAACCCCAAACGAGCCCCGAAATAATCCGAAAACGCACGAAGTTGACCGACCGCTTGTAAAATCAGATCTAACCCGTCGTTCGCGCGCGGGGGTAAATATGACCACTGTCAACAAACCGGCCCCGGGCTGATTGATTACAACGGCCCGCGTAATTAAGGTCGCCTGTTTGTCGAACGGACGGCCAGAAATTGGCCCATCCGGTACGTTTGAGTAGCGTAAACGCGAGTTTATCGCGACTTTTGGTAGCGGAGTTAAGCCTCCTCCCCACTAGGAACATTTGTCGAGCGACATGTGTCCCCGGTGACATCGGGCGATGTCGGGCGACGTCGGACGACATCGCCGCGACATTGTTGAAACTGTTCCTTGTCGCACAATGAGCCGTCTAGGACATTGAGATCATTAAATACACTTGTTTTGTTTCGCAAGTACTGTTTAGTCCACCATCTTCTCTTCTTTTTTGTTCTTGATGCATTCATCTGAACTGATGTGGACGGAGACAAGACATCGGGCGACGTGGGGCGATGTAGGGCGACATCGCCCGATGTCTCCGGAGACACTTGTCGCTTGACAAACGTTCCTAGTGTGGCCGAGACTTTACTATTGTCCTTTGAGGAAGTTATGAGTTCCGAGTCCGTGTTTGCACTCGGAAAGCGAGTGAAGAATTTGTATGGAACAAGTTTTGTTTGCAATCGTTTGTGTGACTTTTCATTGTGAATTGTGTTTCTCGTCAATTGTTTGATGTAGATTGTTTTGAAGTATTTATTAAACGAAAGTAATTAAAGGTAAACTTAATTCATTATCTTTATGTAAGTATAGTTAAATCTGCCTTATAATTTTCCCACTGCTAGGACTCAGGCCTCCTCTCTAGGAGAGAAAATGGGCCATGAATGTCACATGTATTCGAATTTTGGTTCTAGGACTTGCCGGTTTCCTCACGATATTTTCCCTCACCGTTTTGAGAGCAGTGATGGTGAAATAAATTACACAAAGTAATGGTGGCTGGGTTTGAATGCGCGATCTACAACTCAATGTCGGGGCCGTAACTTCTGGGCCACCACTCTTTTAATGATTATTTTTTTATTAGTTTTCTTTGCTCACATCTATCTGCAAAGGCACCTTCTTCTTCCTGTCCTTATCCCATATTGTTTGGAGTCGGCGCAACACGTTTTTGTCTTCCATTCCATCCTGTCACCCGTCACACTATCACTAACTCCCATTTCTTTCATATCACTCCTCATATAATCCATCCGTCTTTTTTTTTGCCTCCCTCTCCATCCATCTACATGTATACTCGGAACTTTTTTCAGTGACATGCTGTTCATCCCTCCCCTTTACATTAAATCTGCAAAGAGATGCTTTTACTAGAACTAACTGTAAAAAATATCAGTTTTTAAATTAAAAACTCGTAAGAGCAATTTAGTTTGCACAAAAAAGTTTTCTAGACAAGTTTTTCGCTGGCCATTATTAATTTTTCTTGTGGTAGACCAAGTTTACTTGGCAGTAAAAAAACCTCATTTTTAATATAAGACTCTTACAATTACTTTTTTCCTTGCGTGATCGAATTAGAAATGAATATATCCGCAGGAGACCTCAGGATGCCGACATAGTCCGAAGAATCGCCAATGGGTAGGGCACATTGCTCGCAGAACAGATGGCCACTGAGGCTGAAAGGTTCTGGAGTGGCAACCGGAAGCTGCAGCGTTGGAAGGCCTCCTACATGATGGCCCGATGACCTGGTGAAAGTTGCGGGAATCCGATGAATGCGGAACGTACAGGATCCCAGCTGAAACGATGATGATGATCATGACAATTACTTTTTCATTACTCATACTCTGAAAGTAGGTCTGAACTTGCCTGAGGAGCGGGCTGAAAAGTATCACACTTTTCATCCCTAGGGAGTTTTACTTTCAAATAACAGCTGACAAATTATTTAAAAAAAACTAGGTCTATCTTCTTGTATTCGTAATGAAAAGCACAATGCTTACCTCGGGGTTAAAGTTACTTATTTAGTCCCTCGAATTAGCGACCTCGCTACGCTCGGCCGCCAACTCCTTCTCGGGACGAAATAAGTAACTTTCACCCCCTAGTGTAACAATGTACTATTTATCTTTTAGGTCTATATTGTGTCAAAGTGGATCGCGAGTAATTTCATTCCATTAGTTCATTCTTCTTCGTTCAATCTTTTCCATTCAATTCGTCGTTCAATTGATCCGGTCGATGTCGACATTGCCTATATTCGTATTTCCCCTAAAACCCTCCGTTATGTGACCGTTTGATTTTGCAGGCGTTTTGATGAAATCCCTTAGCGCGTTATCCTTGAATTATTCTGTTTGATTATATTTTTGTACGCTTTTTCATAGATTTTCACAATAAAAATAAACATTATTGGGTATCTTTTAGTAGACATGAAGAAGCAATATACACAAAACTAGCTTTTGCCCCCAGCTTCAGCCGCGTACATAAAATATAGCCTATGTCACTCAGGAATAAGTACTGGTCCGATTGTTAAAAAATATTTTACCGATAGAAAGCTGCTTTATTCCTGAGTGACATACACTATATTTAATGTAGGCGGGCGAAGCTGCGGGCAAAAGCTAGTATTTATATATTTCTAAATACATACATAAAGCATAGCATAGTCGGCTTTATAATGTTCCCACTGCTGGGAGTCAGGCTCCTTCTCTAGGAGAGGGAATGGGCATGTCGACGAATTTTTTGGTTCTAGGATTTACTTACAGTTCTAGTTTTCTCACGATGTTTTCCTTCACCGTTTTGAGAGAATTCACTATTTAGTTTAATACATACATATTATAGATAAATTACAACCAAACACAGAACAAATGATCGTGCTCATCATACAAACATTTGTCCAGGGGTGGGAATCTAACCCATGACATCCGGTATAGCAGTCAGCACAACTAACCACTGGACCAACAGGCCAGTCTCACATAGAACGCCTTGATCACACGTACCGAGTAAAAGGGCGAGACAGTAAAATGTTGCTCGGCCGAGACAGTGATGTAAGCGAGTTGTAGAGATAAGCGCTCGGCTGCGCTTTGTTTATACGTACCGAGTATTCGGCCGAGAGCACTGTCTCGTCCGATTACTCGGTATGTGTGATTTACCATCATCATCATCAGCCTTTTTAATGTTCCCATTGCTGGGACTCAGGCCTCCTTTCAAGGAGAGGGAATGGGCCGTAATCCACCACGCGGGCCCAGTGCGTGTTGGTGGATGTCATATATCTTGAATTTACGTGATTATTGCAATAGGATGCTTCACAAGCAATACGTCTGCCAAGCAATTTGGCAAAGACAAGACAGTCAGCATTGGCGAGCCCACGTTCAATAGTGAATATTTATTAGTTGAAACGGCTTAAAATCTTGAACCTATGTATTTCATGAAATAACTTATCCGCAGTAAATGAGGCCGAACAATGGTCTATTTTACTGGGTCTTGTAAAATTGTACATTTTTAGGGTTCCTTACCTCAAAAGGAAAAAACTGATGTTTTACAGGATGCATTTTGGAGAGTGTGCGCAGGAATTGCATGACTTGATTCCGCCATCTCAATTCTATCATCGGACAACCTGACGTACGACGAATATCCACCCTTACGTTGTTGAAACCTCTACGGTCCAGACTAAGCGTTTCGCCTCGTCGCTCGTCCCGTTCCCGTCCGATTATAATTTGAGTGTCTTCAAGGCTAGAGTGGCTCTTAATAAACTAGTACGCCTCACAATCAGAGATTGTATCACAGCTTACCATCAGGTGGGATCGTAGTCAAGCACTAGTTTATATCAGTAAAAAAAAACTGAACTCTTATGGTTTCACTTTATTGTCTGTCTGTCTGTTAGGACCCTTTAACTCGTGAACGTGTGGAAATATCGAGTTGAAATTAAAATCAGATATTCAGGTCTGCGGTCACTTGAAACTGTGAAAAAAAAAAAACTTCTAAGTTGATCGAAAAAAAGATGCGGCCGTGTTTGTAGCCGAAAACGTTTACATATTTCGGCATTCTCAAGGGAGTCAAAATTCATAGAGTATTTCCCGTTTACCTAGAATTGTCTAGAGTACTTAATTTGGCATAAAGCAAGGTCTTATAGCACAGATATTGAAATAAATGTGTAAACAGTTTTGTTGTCACGTTACGATTCAAAAAAATCTTCGAGACACCATTAGGCAATTGATAAGTTTGAACGGAACCGTCAGTGCGCGAGTCCGACTTGCACTTGCCCAGTTTTTTAAATGAATGTGCAATTAACGTAAGCTGAATCCAACTCATCGCAATGCAGCAGTTGTTTGAATGGTCGCTAATTGAGACCACTGACCTTTGCGACATTCAACGGTGGTATTTTGTATGTCTCCCTAACATGGACCTTACTAATTTAGATTTATAAGTAAACCGACTCTGATACGCGTGGATGGGTGGAGAGGGAGAGAGAAGCCAAAGAAAAGATGGATAGATTGTGTGAAGAGTGATATGAAAGAAAAGGAAGTTAGTGATAGCATGTCGGGTGACAGGATAGAATGGAAGAAAAAAACGTGTTGCGCCGACCACAAATAACACGGGACAAGGGCAGGAAGATGATGAAGATGAAGTAAACCAACAACATGAACAAAACCAGAGGTTTTGTGAATTTAGATAAGAATAAAAAAAAACCGAATTCACTAAAAAAATTAATTGAATTTTTGAGGAGTTCTATCGATTTCGCGAAGATTCCATCATCAGATCCCAACTTGGTGACTATGGGACCATTTGGAAAGTATACCCATTGCAACTAAAAAACAATTTTTAAATTGGTTGGCAAGCGACGAAGTTATGCGCGAACAAACATTAAAAAATCCGAATTGAGAACCTCCTCCTTTTTTAGAAGTTGGTTAAAAAAAAAAACAAAGCATTTTTTTCAACGAAATTACCACTTTGTCAAAATCAGTAAGTTACACTAAAGATGAAGATATTTGCACATTCCAAACCGTAGATCTCTATAGAGAAGACCATGCTAGAAACTCCAAGGATACTCTTTTAAATCAACAATTACAAAATTATAGTTACATCATTAATTTTGAAATTATACATACCTGTAGATACGTATTTGAGAATGATTTAGGAAGAATTACACGTTAAAAGCGAAAATACAAAAAAAAAAAAACAGAATAATAATAATAATAGCTACATTTACAGGAGACTAACTGAAATGATAATAAATAGACACGGGCTGCGGGATTCGAATGAGTTGCCGTGACCTAATTTTGTATGTAGAGGCTGACATTTATCCGTTTCCTGAAAAAAAATCTTATAAGAAAATCTTAGGATGAGGTCATCCTACATAATAATCATAATAAAAATAAAAAAAAACAGGTATTTCCTAGAACAAGCTTTGTAAAATATTCGAGTAAATCAAGGAATTGCCAAATGCTATAAATTAACGAATACTACAACGTAGTAATCCTTCCTATAGTTTATTGATATAATGACACAAAAATAACAATTTAATCAATACATTCATACAGTAATCACGTTAAGTTTGTTTCTCATCAATCAGACCAGCGTCCTAGGGTTAAGCATTATTTGATTGATCAATTTCTTGTCACGCATCGGAGGGTTAAAATAAATATGGTGGGAATTATTGGTTGTGGCGTTGGATAGTAATGATGATTTAATTTGAGGAGATTTGAGTCAAGATATAACAGCTTTTACATTTATTATGTATCAACGTTCCTGTACTAATATTATAAAGAAGAAAGATCTTTATTTTTGTTTGTTATAAAAACAAATTATATTTAGCGCAGCCATGAGACATACAATGTAGATGTAGATATTCTAGTTTTAGTTTGTTTGCATACTATAATTATAAGTGTTATCTCATTGTGTGTACCTGTGTGCGAAATAAACGTGTTTTCTTTCTTTATTTTTTTCTATAAATAATCTCAAAAACTGAAGTTGTTCAAAAATTAAAGGCCCGTTTTAACATTTGTATTTTGAGAACCTAACGGCTTGTCCGATGTGTAGTGTAGCTACTACTAAAATAGCTAAAATAGCTACCCATTGTCAAATTGGCGGTCAGTCAAAAAAAGTTAAGCTAAATTGCACGTTCCAAAGCGTAGATCTCTTTGGAGAAGAACGTGCAAGAAACCCCATGGACTACGCTAGTAATATATATGTCAATGCCATGGACACTCCTTTAAATCATATTTAGATTAACAGAAATCTTGGTCGATGATGAAATCATGATCAAGTCGTCGACGGCGCGCACTGTTCCCGCGCGCCTCAAGAAGCTGTCAGCAGCAGCGGGGACCCAGCTGGGTCGAAGCCTACTGGGGCCAGGGTTAATCCGAAAAGTAGCTCGAGCCCCGGTATGAAGGCACGAAGGAACGGGGTGGGTTTTTAATCAGTAAGAGTCTGACACTATCACCCGCTCCGCTCAAGAGCGGGGGTTGTCATTGGATGATTTTCACCACCATAAAAAGTCTCAGTTGCGTAAAATCTTTCAACATTTTCCTACCAGCCAGAATTTGTAACTCTGGTTTAACACCTAGGCTTTTCAGCCATGTCAGTGTATACGGAATATCCTAAATATTTAAATTGCTGGCTTGTAGCAGTAATAAAACTAAATTTACGGGTTATCGACTTTGTATAGGATGCCCGTAACAGCGGCGATATAAACCTGAAAGTGCTATAGAAAAATGGACGTAACATTTTCACAAAAGTTTATTGTTATAAATATGATATTTTTTATGAGAGCAGAGTTGGCTTATTCAATGATCCTTCCTATTGTTAGGTAAAGGACTCTTTACGGTTGGTTCCTATCGCAAAAAGGATAGAAGGGATGTGGTCAATAGGTGTATTATCTACACTCGCATACTCTACTTCTTACTCCTCATTTCGATAGACGTCAACTGTTGGGCATCGGCCCCAATTAGACCTAAGCCGACAACCGATTGAGAGTGCCGAAGACCGTAATCATCAATACTCATGTGTATCATACGACGTTTTTCAACTTCATCATCATCATCATTTCAGCCGAAAGACGTCCACTATTGGACATAGGCCACATTTATACCCAAGCTGAAAGCCGATTAAGAGTGCCGAGGACTGTAATCATCAATACCCACGTGTATAATACGACGTTTTTCAACGTTATCATTATCATCATTTCAGTCGAAAGACGCACTGTTGGACATAGGCGCCATTTAGACCCAAGCTGAAAGCCGATTAAAAGTGCCGAGGACGGTTATTATCTATACTAATGTGTATCATACAACGTTTTTCAACATCATCATCTTTAATTCTTTAATGTACACCATGATAAACACAGAACAGAAGATCTACTGTATTATTCCTGTGTTCTGTGATGATAAATAACAAAATATGTGGATAAAGAGTTCATGTACATAGGCGAGCTTAACTCAAAGTTTAGTTAATTTTAGCCAAAAGAGGTCCACTTAGGCGTCTCCCATTTGTCGCCATCACGACCGGTCCATAGCATACTCATCAAAACATCGCGTAGCGTAATCCTTGTAATGTTCCCACAGCTGGGACTCAGGTCTCCTCTCTAGGTCAGTCACATATCTTCAAATTTTTAGTTCTAGGATAAGCTGTATTCCAGTGTTTTCGTTTACTGTTTTGAGAGCGATGTATGAAATCATCATCATCATGATCAGTCTTTTTAATGTTCCCACTGCTGGGACTCAGGCCTCCTCTCTAGGAGAGGAAATAGGCCGTAATCCACCACGCGGGCCCAATGCGTGTTGGTGGATGTCACATGTCTTAGAATTTTTGGTTCTAGGACATGCCGGTTTCCTCACGATGTTTTCCTTTGTGTAATTTATGTATGAAATAAATTACACAAAGTAATGCGCCTGACTGGGTTTGAACCCATGACCTACAACTAAGTCTTGGCAATTACCACTGGGATATATCATAAACCAGTAGGTATGAATTTATAAATCATCCACATCCGAGAAAGTTTGACGTGAATATCTAACGGGCTGTCGGATAGTACAGTGCGTTTCACTTAAGAAGTTACATTGCTGTCATGTTGGTAGTATTGAAAATAATGTTGCCATATTTTTAGCAATGAAATTACTTGATATGAGGGAGATTAACTGATACTTCGTTACTTTAACAATTGCCTTTTTTTATTGCTACTATTTTTGTATAAAGTATAGGGCGCTGGGCTCCATTCCGATTGTCTTACAATTCTTTCAAATAACGAAAACGCCACGCCACAGTATTGTTCCTCTCTATTAACAACTTCCTTTGAGACCTACTTTTTAAAATAAAATCCCATTCCTCTCATAATTTTCCAAAAAGTGTTGCAGCTACCGTTAAAATCGATTTCGTTTCACATTTCGGGGAACAATTTTGGTAGAGTAGGCAACTCTTTCCTTTTTCCCTTCTTTTTGTGTAGACAGACAGGGGAGCCAACATTACGCCGATGTTACTTCTTAAGTGAAACGCACTGTAACTGGCAGAAGTAAACTGCTCAGCAGAAGCGTGTTTACACTTTACAAGTCACTTGTAGATAGTTAAGCAAACGATTCGCGAACAAACTTTATTTGTACTGAAGTTACTTTGATAGCTACAGCGGGATCTGAGTACATGATAATTATATTAGATTTGTACGCCTGATTTGTACGTAGAACGACGTCGCGTGGCGTGAATCTAGTGTAGCTCTACAAGTCTAGTTTCTATGTAAAATGTATGGAGACTGATGTGCCCAGATCCGCGTGTGTGGCACACGTGTGCACAGTGAAGATCTACCTTTAAGCTGGAACTACATTAGACAGACGCACATGTGTAACTCGCCTCATTTGTATGTAGATCGATGTCGCGTGGCGTGGATCAAGTGTAGCTCTGCAAGTCTAGTTGCCATGTAAGATGTATGGAGACCGACGAGCCTAGATCGGCCTGTGTAGCACACGTGTGCACAGTGTAGCCTTTAAAGGGCAAGAAAGCTAAAAACTACATTACTCGTAACATAGATATTGTAATTTGCAGAGCTTTTATTGTGGAGCTTGGATAAAACGTTTACCCACCTGAACTATTAATTCTGTGTATGTGACATTTCCATTAGTTTAAAATTTATGTTTTATTTTCCTGTGTATACGAATTCGTGAATTACCCGTTAAACGATTTGTGCCATGAATAAACATTTTTTTACATTTGAGGATTTTTTTGTCCATAAATTAGCACTGAGTGAACACCTAATTGCTGACTAGCTATTTTTTAAATCGCATCTTCGAAACAGAAACAGCCAAAATCATATTACATCATTATCTTCCTGTCTTACGGTGTTTTTAATATCGTGCGAATTTCATCACGCATGCGGATTTGCCCCGCATGCAGAAATTTTCAAAATGCAAAAAAAATACGTCCCGCGTGCGTATTCCGCGCCTTACAATAAATACTATTGTATGAAATGGACATTTGCGGGAGATACGCGTGCGGAGCAATCCGGGTTTTGAAATATTCCTGCTATTTGTTTAGAAAATAATTCCGCAACTTACCTACGAATAGGAAGACGTTCCGATATCGAGAGGAAGCGCATTCCACAGAAGTATGGACTGTAAATAAAAGGACGAAGAATGAACAAATTTAAAAAGAAAGAAAGAAAGAAAACATGTTTATTCTGCCTGATTAGACGCACACTTCTTAAAAAATATATTTATTATTATTATAATTAGCCCATATTGTCCCACTGCTGGGCAAAGGCCTCCCTCCACTCCTTCCAACGATCACGGTTCCTCGCCTTCTCATTCCAATTCTTAAGGAAGCCATCCAGGTCGTCCCGCCATCTCCTTCGTGGTCTGCCTCGGCCCCGCGTTGCTGTGAAAAAAAATATATATACAAAAAAAGAACAGTTTCCCCGCCAGGCCATGCGTGTATTATGCTTAACTTTATTGCACCATACACCATAGATAACACAGTTGTCTATCTATGGCATTTTGGCGCTGGCTGGCAGAGACAAACAAACAAAATAAACCAGTGAAAAATACATAAAATAAAGTTGTGCGTCGCATCTTAGCAAGAATAGGTCGTGGCTCAGCATATACCGTGACGCTGGGCAAACCCAAACATCTACGGTGCTGGTTTTGGAAGTATAAGAAGGACAAAGCCATATACGACTCTACATCCCACTGTTGGGACTCAGGCCTCCTCTCTAGTAGAGAGAATGGGCCGTAATCCACCACGCGGGCCCAGTGTGGGTTGGTGAATGTCACATGTCTTCGAATTTTTGGTTCTAGGACATGCCGGTTTCCTCACGATGTTTTCCTTCACCCTTTTTTTACGATGGGCAAAAATCATTTTATGACAACCCCCGCCCTTGGGTGGAGCGGGAGATAGTGTCAGATTCTTACTGACTAAAAACCCACCCCTGCTCCTTCTAGCCTTCAAACCAAGGTACGAGTTTCCTTTCGGATAAACCTGGTCCTTCACCCTTTTCAGAACAGTGGTGATGAAATCATCATCATCATCTTCATTTCGCCCGATATACGTCCACTGTTGGACATTGGCCTCCCCCAAGGGTCGCCACAACGAACGATCCTGTGCGTCTCGCATCCATCGGTTTCCTGCACCCGGAACCTTTCGGCACCAACAGCCATCTGTTCTGCGAGCAATGATGTTCTGGTGATGAAATAAATTACACTAAGTAATGCGCCTGGTTTGGTTTGAACCCGTGACCTACAAACTCGTAAATCGGGCCGTTACCACTCCAAATTGATTTCTTACCGTCCAACTTTTAACGTGTAGAGAGATCTATGATGCCAGAGATCTAAGACGCCACATAAGAACTACGAAGAAAATACGAAATCCTGCATCGCGCAATCAAAGTTCTCCGCGCGATTTGAACATATACGACAGCACGACATCAACTATCGGGCAGTCGCCCACAGACTATAACACCTGTCTGGTCGGAGGATCCTCCCTTTTCATCGGAGGTTTGCGGGACTTTACTCTCTGTTCCGCATACCTCTAAAAACGCGTTAAGTTATTAAATAAAATAACATATTCGACTACGTTATGATATTATGATAAAACCGTTCTTACATAAGTTCTTTATGATCACAATGTTATCGGCACATTAAGTAAGTCGTAAAGATGAGTCGTAACGCTCCTGCAGGTGTTCCGTGCGTCTGTGCGGTTTTAATATTGAGCTGTGTTGAAAAACATCGTTAGGACACGTCACTGGACGATTTGGAGGAAAGTTTTTGGAAGATGTTATTATTGCAGCATATTTAAGCACTAGCTTTTGCCTGCATCTTCGCCCGCGTTTTGTGTTTCTTCGCACTTGTGTTTCTTCATTTGCTCTTTACGTTCCAGGGCCGCAGTCATTCTCTCGAACAATCCCGCAGCCCTAACAGCCCTGTCAATCATTCTAATATATCTTTGTGGCTCGCGTATTATAACGTGTCATCGACCCGAGCCTGGTTCTTATTGAACGGCGAGCTACCCCTTATTCGCCGTCCTACGTTTTCACATTTAAATCACAAAACTGCTCTAAATGAAATTTAACACAGATAAAATTATAGCAGTAATCCTTCAAGTCCTAAGCTATAACTACTATCCTATATCCTACATAGGATATTTTTTATCAAAACGCCACGCGAGCGAAGCCACGGACAGAAGTTAGTATGCTCATAATGTACTTGAAACCACGTCACACACCGCAACATAACCTAAGTATGTTTCAAAGGTTTAATACGGCATTTTATGATGTCCCAATAAAAGAGCCATTAGATGGAGATCAATATCTAAGCTAACTGGATCTGGAGCCAGCGTCTTATTGATGGAGGTAGGTAGTACTTACCACGAAATAGATAGGTACAGAAGGCCATCTACATACAAAGCGCGCTCCTGCAACGCACACTATAGTGTGGGCACACAGGCGCACGACGCTTCAAGCTTCTTTTTGAGGCGGTTTTTTTTTGTACTCCCGTGCGGCGGTACCGCCACAAAAAAAAAACGCTTGAAGCTGCTTCAAGCTTCTCCGGCCACAAGTTGTCGCGCGCCTCAGCTGTTTTTTGCGGTGCCTTCAACCTTTTGTTTTGTGGCCGCTTCTAGAGTTTTTTTGTGGCGGCATTTTTTTGAAGCCCTTGTGCGGACATGTTACCGCTCACGGATACAATATCTCGGCTCAATCGCTCGGTCGCGCTCTTACAGTTGGGCGCAACGCGCTGACCTAGCGCGATCGCCTAGCGTAGGTATAAATTGTGAAGTACATACATGAGATTGACTTCTGTATCTATCTATTTTGTGGTAGTACTAACGTAGACAAATAGGGTATCTGTCTATCGTCATGACTCGACGATATACACTGAACAAATGTTTTTTTTCCTCACTTGAAACTTGGTCAGTAATTGTTAGCAGTATGGTAGAAGCCAGATAAATTTACAATAGCGGTCATTGATCCTCTTACCGAGCTTAAAAAAACGGCCAAGTGCGAATCGGACTCACACATTTAGGGTTCTGTACAAACTTACTGAAAACAGTTTAATTCCCGAATTAAGTTACGAAGATTTTTCCGAATCACAAAAAAAAAACAATTTTTAGATTTTTTCCTATACTCGTGCTATGAGTCCTTGCTTCATGCCAGATTTCAGGATTCTAGGTCAACGAGAAGTACCTTATGAATTTTGATTCCCTTAAGAGTGTCGAAATATACGTTTTTTGCGACATAAACGGCCGTATCTTTTTTCCGATAAGTAATTTAGAAGTTTGATTTTTTCATAGCTTCAAGGGACCACAAACCCGAATATATATTTTAATTTCAACTCGATACCTTCACGTGTTTTTGAGATAAAGGGTCTTGACAGACAGACTGACAACAAAGTAATCCTATAAAGCTGTTTTCCTTTTGAGGTACGGAATACTAAAAATATAAATAAAATAAAAGATTAGCGCATAGAAAATAAGTGTATTTTCTAGTACCGGTATTCTAATTCAATACATACTTCTTCAAGGTAGGTACAAACTTGGCCCAATAGAGCGACGCGTGAAATCAGCCAAGTGACTATGACGTCCAACTTTCTAACTGCAATCGGTGAAATAAATCGTTTTCACTCTCACTGTCTTTGAAATTGTGGGCTATTGTTGTCTGAAATTATGTTAGCTTTTAGTTTTATACGCGAATAGCCGAAATACATTAGAACCGCAATCATTGTTTTTGAAATATATACTTAGTATAAAAACCTTTGACGCATCGTTGGAAGGCCTCCCAAAAGATTGACCTATGACCTGGTCAGGGTCGCGGGTATACAATGGATACGTAACGTACAGGACTGGGCAATGTGGCTACGCTTGGGGTAGGGCTATGTCCAAAATGGACATCTTTCGCCTAAGATGATGATGATAGTAGCCTTTGTACAGATATTTCTGTTTCCTTCCTTATTTTAATATATGTGTATGTCGCCGTAAAATTGTAAATAGGTACCGTGAAATTATAATTATTTAGGATTATTTTTATTGTACTTAATTTAATATAGTTATAATCTAGCTCATTATGATCTAGGGGTGAGATACCTCTACACATTCTAGGTCACGTCGGTCAAAGTAAATTTCTTTCACCTTCAAAATAAAACAGCAATTTTGCTTATTCATTGTAAAATTAAGTTCAGAAATGACTACTCATTTATTGTCGCCCACAAAATTAAATGCGCAATAAAACCTCAGATACCTTAGGGGACAAAGTGTCCCTCAATATGACAGCTAGAACTACATTAGACCGACGCACACTTGTAACCCGCTTGTATTTACGTAGAACGACGTCGCGTGGCGTGGATCAAGTGTAGCTCTACAAGTCTAGTTTCCAAAATCCATAGAGACTAACACGCCCAGAATGGCGTATGTGACAAGTGTGTGCGCACCTTTAATCTACCTGACGCTGCAACGTCATCAATTTCCCGCAACTTATCCTCCAACATTTTGGAGTACATTTACGTGACGCCTGTTGGACAAAATTTTTAAGGACTAGTTGTGGCGTCACATAGTTTAAATATTGTCCGTCATGTTAGGGGACACTTTGTCCCCTTATATATCTGAAGTTTGAGGTTTCGATAACCGCCAAAGTGGACCGATGACCTGAAAAAGGATGCGGGAATCCGATGGATGCGAGACGCACAGGACCGTTCATTGTGGCGACACTTAAGTCACTTAAGTCATTGTGCCAACAACAATCTGCCTTTGCTTGCAAAGGGTCTCTTTAAATTAGATCACCAGGTAGAAAGAGCTCTCCTTATTTACTTCTCCTTTACTCTGATAGGTGTTAGGTAAATTGGACACAAGGAGTTCAGAGCACAATAAAAAGCATGATTCCGAACTAATGTTACTTACCCAATAAATGTCCCATGAGAAGTTATGTCCTGCGAGAAAGTTCGAAAGAGTCACCGCAACGCTGGAACACAAAGGGCAACTGAAAGAACTCAGATGGGGCTTAGTCAGTAAAAGTTTGACACCCCTTGTTCCACCCAGAGCGGAAGGAGTTATTTGATGCATTGCCATAAAAAAGGGAAGTAATGGTGCTTTACATGCAATTAACTGTTATGGAATAGTTGCATGGTTCTGTAATATACCTTTGGAATCTCTCTTGTATCCGTTAGCACTTTTTATCACTCATTGATATTTCTTATATGTTCATAAAATAAACGGTACACTAGGTATTTAAGAACCGCAGACCATGTGCGGTTTACTGTCCGACCATATTTATTTTTGTCAATAATTAATTTGTGAACAGAACTGGATTATTAAGGAACTGTTCCTCAATTTATTCCTGTTTTCTACTAAGTACAAAATTTTCCTGTCCTAAATAAATACTAATTGTGCACTAAAATAATTATGCTCTTCCGGGTGGTTTAAAAAGAAAACCCAAGATGGAGGTGGCGGTGTCTGCTTCGCTCACTTATTGAACCCCACCATCCCCTTCAAAACTTCCATTGCTGGGACTCGGGGACTCAGGCCTCCTGTCTAGGAGAGGGAATGGACCGTAATCCACCAATCCAGTGCAAGTTGGTGAATGTCACATGTCTTCGAATTATTGGTTCTAGGACATGCCGGTTTCCTCACGATGTTTTCCTTCACCGTTTAGAGAGCAGTGGTGATGAAATAACTTACACAAATTAATACGCCTAGCCAAACTTAAAAGGCAATGGGCAGGGCATATTGCTTGCAGAACAGATGGCCGTTGGTCCCGAAAGGTTCTGGAGTGGCGCCGCGTACCGGAAAACGCAGTGTTGGAAGGCCTCCAACAAGATGGACCGATGACCTGGTGAAGGTTGCGGGAATCTGATGGATGCGGGACGCAGAGGGTCGTAAATTGTGGCGATACAATGGGAAGCCTATGTCCAACAGTGGACGTCTGCCGGCTGAAATGATGATGATGATACGCCTGGCTGGGTTTGAACCCGAGACCATAGACTGTGACTCGTAAGTCGGGACTATTACCACTCAGCCACCACTGCTCTTTTATTTTAAATTAAAACCTATTTATTGAACGTAAAGCATGTGAACGTTGCGGTCTGAACAAAATATGGTACTACGGAACTGGGTCATTTGCAGCCTCTATGGACTTCGACGCGTAAGGCACGCCGCATATTATCGACGATGCGTTTACTCCATAGAAATATAAATAACAGGAGCAAGGGGGCGTGTGCATGTCCGCTCGAATTGCATTATAAGTGCATATTGGGGCAAACGGCCGGCAGTTATGAACTTGTGAGACTCGCGATACGTGATCGTAAACAAATTTGAAATGCCGTGTTGTTCAGTGGTTTCATGCAAGAACTGAAGTGATAAGACAAGCCTGGGTCATCACGGAATCTCTTACCATAGGTAAATACAAGTTTAATGCTATATTTATCTTTAAAATCAGTAAAAACAACAAATCTTATAATAAGCATTGCTGCTACTACGATTTTCGTTTTCAAATATCAAAGCGACTGTATAACTCATAAAGTAAATACATTGCTCTTTAACAACTACCAAATTTTAACGCTCAGTAATTGGACAAGCAATGTAAAAATAACATAACGATACTTTATCAGTGCAGCGTATTTCATAATACCGGCCGCTGATCCGTTCCGCTAGTCAGGGATGCGCATTGCGCGTGTTCTTTTTTCGTTCATTCCTGTACGTGTAGTAGTGTCGGTAGTGGAGGGGAGAACTGGAGACACCGTGTTCCGATACATTTTTAACTACTTAGCATATCTCCTCCTTTCTTATATCTATGGTTTACTCAAAGATTTGAATGTAGTCTCAGGATGCCGTTAAGAGGCCCTACTATGATCACTTAACGCGATCCATTTTGGCGAACTTTTAAGGGACTGCACTCACTTGAGACAAGACTTCTTAGACAAAACAGTTTTATTTTATCGGCTTCGTCTTAAAAACAATCGTAAGTCGGCTCAAAAATAATTTCAACCCAGCAACTGACAAATCTGTCTAAGAAGTCTTGCCTCAAGTGAGCGTAGGCCCTTAAAGGACAAAGCTACACAGGTTTATTTGAAAAACACTAACAATCTTGCAGGACTATATTACTAACATCTACAACTTTTGTTCTATGACTTTTTACAAAACATAATTCATTTACCAAAAACAAACCTTCAAGATTTCGTTGTTCTATCTATCTATACTTATAATAAATCTGTAGAGAGGTCAATTCTGTACATGAAATATATTTCCAAAATAACTATCAGGGGGTGATTAGTGATCGATACTGATGCCAAAAATGCAAACAGTAAAATTTTTGTCTGTCTGTCTGTCTGTCTGTCTGTATGTTCTTTATAGAAACAAAAACTACGCGATGGATTTTGACGAAATTTGGTACAATCATTCCTCATACTCCTGGGCAGGTTATAGTATACTTTTCATCACGCTACGATCAATGGGAGCAAAGCAGTGAAGGGAAATGTTGGGGAAACGAGAGAAATTACTCCATTTTTTAAGCTTCCGTCGCGTTTGAAGCCTTAATGGTTAAAGCTACACAGAAATCATGTATAACGGAAATGTTCTCCTTAAAATTATATGAAAAATATCCCGAGACATCATATGTCTATCTTTTATGGTTGACTCACAATAACACATGCAACTCCCGATAGCTTAGCAGTTCGGAGCTTTCTGTTTATTTTTGTCTATGGCACCATATCTAAGGTGTGTACACACTGTCACGCGCGTAAGTGGAAGGGAGAGATCTGGAACATCTCGAATCGTCTCGCGCATCACGTTGTTTTCCAGGCTCTTAGAATTCGACACCAGACGTTTCAGATCTTTGATTTTGACGACTCCGTTGTCACTGGCATAAGCAACAGGATCCGCGTACGAAGTCGCTGGCAGAAGCTAGTCTAACATATTTCAACTCTGTATTTTGCTATATCTACTTACATCTGTACAAGCTGTTGATGAAATAAATAAATTATTTTTCATTACTCATACTCTTAAAGAAGGTCTGAAGTTGTCTGAGGAGCGGGCTGAAAATTATCACACTGTTTTTCACCTAACAGCTGTCTAATTATTAAAAAAGAAAACTAGGACTATCTTCTTCCATTTGTAATGAAAAGCACAGTGCTTACCTCGGGGTTAAAGTAGTGTGACAATGTACTATTTTGCTTTTTGTTTAAAAACTGCCCCGATTTTGTATCGTAAATGAGTTCACAAACTTCTAAACTTCATCCTTTCACACTTGTCAGTAATATCACTAATTTATTTTTCCTTTTTGTCACAGGTAAATGTCACACTTCGGCTGTCTATTAAATGTGAAACAACACACAGAAAAAAGAAAATAAAAATAAGGTAACCTTTCTGTTACGACCTACTCAAATCGTGAGGACATTATATGTGAAATAATATATCTGGTATTTAAATAAGAGCAGTATCTATATATTAATATAAGAATAAAAACACTAACCTTTCAGAGAAGAAATATCAAATATTGAAAAGAATAAATAAGTTTATAATAACCTAGAAACATATATTCCAACGGATCTATTATCATTTCAACAGAAGAATATCTACCAGTGACTGCTGAATAAAACAGACCCTGTATTATCTCGATAAATCGTGAAACTCAGATTTTATTTCAATCAAACCACTTTATGTTAACTGAAAATGATATAGAATACAAAATTCCATTTTATTAGTCTCAACGAATTTCATAAAGTCTATAATAATATCAGAGGTACCATTTTTTGGGCAGTAATGATCAAATTATTTTCCAACTTCTGAGCGTCCCAGTTTTCTGACTAAGAACCCATCAAACACCAAACCCTGTGTTCCTCCTGGACTTGTGGAAGACAAGCAATGCGCGGTCCGGTTGTCCGGTAACCATCCAAACTGAACCCGAGTGGTTGACAGCGCAGAGTGTTCCATGCGCACCTCAAAGATATGTCAGCAAAACCGTAGGGACTCAGCAAGACTGCTTCACACTAGAGCGAAGGTAATTGAATGATCTCTCACCTTAAAAAAACCCCTGTTCTTTCAGTTGCCCTTTGCAGGCAACATTAAAAAATCAAGTTAGCCAAAAGTCATGAAGTCAAGCCAGCAAAAAATGACTTTATTTTCGTAAAAAAATATAGTCAATTCAGTTTCCAGTTATGTAATTTTTTTTGCAGTCCTTAGATTGGCCATAATCTTGATTTGATAAAACTAAGTCAATTATTTCGTTGTATATCATGGTAACTTATCATCATCATCATTACCATCTTCTTCTCAACAATTTCCTCGCCGTTGTTCTTTATTTAAGAAATAAATATAGTTATGTTGGCTTTATGACAATCATTATCGGGAAGAAACTCAATTGCAACTGTACGCCAAATCTTTCAAAAATATCTATAGCGCCAATTACGAAGGCTCGCAATTAAAATTGTCGCTTAAATTGGAGCCGCTTGGGGCACTAATTGCGATATACCGTGACGATCCAGCAGTGGGCACGATAAATCTACCATCTGAATATTGTATTACTGGCGATGGATTGAGCATTAAAGGGTTGCTTCAAGACTTCCTTTATAGGGTTCCGTACCTCAAAAGGAAAGAAACGGAACCCTTTTAGAACCACTTTTTGTCTACAAGACCCTTTACCTCGGGAACGCGGGAAGGTATCGAGTTGAAATTAAAACTATATTCTCAGGTCTGCAGTCAGAAAACTTTAGATTATTTCCCGCCTTAAAATAAAATGTAAAAATGCGGGTTCCGCAACGAAAAGGACTTGAAACTCTACCAAGCAGGAATAAGGTGTATTTTTGGTCAGCTTTACGAAGAACTTTTAATAGAAGTATGATCTATTAAGCAAAGACTGAGGTACAGGCACAGATTTAGATAGATATAGATAACGCAAGTAAGTATCACGATCTGTATGAAAACCTAGCGTGCCATTTTTTTATTACCTACATATTATGTAATACGAATGTTTTGTTTTTCTCAAATTTGGTATTACCAGGTATTACAAAGGGTATTAGATTAAAAATAATATTTTCTTAAATTAATTACGCACTGACGTCTGACTAGCGCTATACACCGATGCAGACTGAGCGCAAAAGTGGCCACTTAAGCTTTGGTTTCCTAAGATAGCGGTGCCGTCATATAGCGGCCGTAATACAGTGGTGAATGACGTCACTAGAACGTTGTCTATGTAAATCTAATGGCGCGGTTTCCTAGAGAGCGGTAACTGACACCGTAACGTCAAAAAGCAGTGCCGCCATTTGCATGACGGCCGTCTTGTCGGTGTCAGATGGTTTCGTGAATGTTTCATTGATAGAGGTGAAGCAATTTTTAATACGTATTTGTGTTTTTTTTTTTTCGGAACAACGACTATTTTCCTTTTCTGATGATAGTTCATCCTCCAAGTTAATTACTAAAGCTAAATCAAGGTCGTCCATTTTCTATCTTGAATACTTTTCGTTTGACGTTTGTTTTAAAAAAATGACTGACGGCGTGTTAAAACGGCCGTGGAACTTTCTAAATGTTGTCACCGTAAAAACGGCTGCCTTTTTGCGTCCGTAATATTACGGCCGCTACATGACGGCGCCGCTTTCCTAGGAAACCAAAGCTTTACGATTTTTGTACGTAAGCTAGGCTCGCATTTTCTAGTTGCTCTACGTTATCTATGTCTATCTATATCTGTGGATTAAGGCCTTGCATTGTCTGTAAGTAACGGAACTACTACTTATAAACAAAGATTCCTATGCACCTGTATGCCTGCACGAAGCCATAAGATTGCATCAAAATGCAAAGATAACACTCTTATATTATGCATGCCTACATGATATCTTTATACGTCTGATCGTTATCTACAGTCACGTTTGAAAATCGTAAAGATAAAGATTACAAGGGACATCACGCATGTACATCGTCTTAAAGTAGGTCTTGTACCAGGAAATATTGCAACATATTTGCTTCAGAGCGTGCATGGCCTGCTTAATAATTATTATTTATTTATATCGAATCCATATTTATATTGTTATCTATTAGTAACACTTTTTTTTTTGTCGACGAGGAAAATCATCTTATGACAAAACCCGCTCTTGGGTGGAGCGGGAGATAGTGTCAGACTGACTAAAAACTCCGCGCCGTTCCTTCTAGCCTTCATACCGGGGCTCTAGTTTCCTTTCGGATAACCCCGACCCCGGTAGGCTTCGACCCAGTTGGGCCCCTCCTGTTGCTGACAACTCCTTGAGGCGCGCGGGAACAGTGCGCGCCGATATTAGTAATACTTACAAAACTATGTAAGTAACACATTCTCATTATTAAAATAAGTTTAAACTAAAAATAAAACTATTTGCCTGCAGCAGTCTTCCCATCCGCGTCCAATTATAATTTAGCTGTCTTTAAGGCTAGAGTGAATAGGTTCTTAATAAACTAGTGCACTTCACCATCAACGATTGCATCACTGCTTAACACCAGGTGGGATCGCAGTCAAGCACTGGTTTACATTATTTAAAAAAAGCTATAATTCTGACCGCTTCCAGCTGTACCAGCCAGTGCCCCAGGAATAGGCAATTTGGCTTATCCACTACCTTCTTAAAAATGCTGTTGGTGCTCTCCCAAATCTTCCATTAGGGATGTTGTTCTCTTTCGCATAATGGCTTGAAATCTATCTGTATCTGCTTCAGTAAAAAACACCCTAAAGGCGTTATTATACTGTATATGAAGAATGTTGTAGTTCCTCTCTCTGCGTATGTAAATGGTAGCGTAGGAGGCGGCCGCAAGATGGAAGGAACATACCAGCGCGTTAATTTCTGCCTGATCACTTAAAAAAAAAAAAATCGCTTGAATCCTGCGGCGCGGTGCCAAACCAAACCTTTTGAAGTTTTCGTTTCGAGTGCAAGCAAAAATGAACTTAGCGATGTTCAGGCGGAAGTGTCTTCGATAGTACATCCTCTCACCCCAACCGGAGTGACAGAAGACGTCCCAGTCCTCGGGAATCGTACAGACCGTCGGGGACCGATTCTCCGACGACGTGGTTCACGAAAGCGTCAAATAAGGGAATGAACCGTAATCCACCACGCGGGCGCGGTGTGTGTCAGTAGATGTAATATCTTTTCGATTATTTTGCGCTGATTTTATTGTTTATTTTTATGTAATTAATTAAAAAATACAGGTATCCTAAAAATGTGCACTGTTCTTGAGGGACAGGCGATAAAAACAATACTACGGGAATAAATTAGCTATCAAAACACGTGCCCCCACAAAATAAAGCTATTAATAATAGCCTATTATAACAAAAAACTCGTAGCCCATAATAGCTTCAATTAGAACAATCGCCGGAGCAATCAGACACATTATTGGTCATACAATAATTGTCTATAATTACGTTATGGTTTTCTATTGATAGCGCTTTCTCTTTCACACTCGATTTGTTTTTGTCACGCATGGAGGCACTCGTAAGGTACTTATAGTATGTCATGGAAGTAACTAGAGCTCTATAGATCACTAGCTTTTACCCGCGACTTCGCCTGTGTACATAAAATATAGGCTATGTTATTCAGGATTAAAGCAACTTTCTATTGGTGACATGGTTACCGCGTTCCAGGAATGCAAAGGACAAGTTAAGGGTCAATCGTGGGTTTTAATCTGATATTCCCTCTCGCTGATACTTCCCCTCGCTTCACTCGGGGCGAGATGTTGTTCATTTGATAATTTTTCACTAACACGATAAATAACAAAAAAATACGACAACTCACATGATACCTTGATATGTAGGTATACCATTATAATATAAAAAATACAATAATCAGCTAATTTAACTATGATTGACCGGATCAGATCAATTATTAAAGTAAGAATACATGTATATTTAATAATCTTTTAGTAACTTTTTTGTCCGTAAGTGTTTCACTTAATATTACTTAATTCATGAATCCCCAAGCGACCACCGGTGGCCGCGCATCTATTGTCTTACTATTGTGTCTCTAATTGACGGTATCTGAAGGGTTAAGGCGTTTAGTTCCTTTGAACATTTGGCCGGATAGAGCCCCGCTGACCTTTTTATCCATTTTCTTTGAGAATTATTGATTGATTTACATTTGCTATGTACATTCTGAAGTACACTTAACCAGATTTTTTTTGTGTTAACATATATCAACAACAAACAATTCTATGTTAATTAATGTTAGTGGACATGTACCGTTTTAATTAACTATAAATAAATAAATGTCTAAAGATGAAAGCCCTTTGAAATAATTAGGGAAAAATATCATTTTTTTTTTTGCCAAAAGTTTAATAATATTGTACATGAATCTATAATAAACATATATTTTTTTCAATACCTAGCTGTTACCAAGGAGTAGGCTTCAGAAAGTCAGTTTTATAGTACTGCTTGGGAGTTCAATAAAATAAAATAAAAAAGCCTATAATCTACTACTTACATTCATTGAGTTACTAATTCTACACTTTACATTTAGTCATCTATTGTATAATAATTATGTAATATAATATAAATCATGCCTCTAAGTAATAGTCTCCTCTTCGGCGTTGGCCTCCCCCATTACTTTCCAATGGTTCCTGTCCCTAGCCAAAGTCATCCACCCTGGTCCAACTCTCCCGAAAAATGTCCACCCACCATTGTTTTGCTCGGGAGTTAGGGCCTTAAAAAACTACGTACGATTCGTAAGTGAAACCGTTTGTTTTAGATCCTGGAACCGGTTAATACTAGATTGTCCTGCCAACCTAGTAATTGGTAGGTAGATATCAGTAAATTCCTAGTAGTAAATCAAGCCGACAGTTGACGATAACCACTCGTATACATGTTCCTAGCTGGTTGAATTTATTATTATGTACGGAATTCCCCAAGTGATTCCACATGTCATGTATTGTTTTGTGAATGCTTACAGACAAATGTCAATTAAATATGATTGACGATTTATCTTTAAGAGTGAAAGGTATTGTTCAATCTTTATTATTTGTAGCTTTAGACTAGCTTACGAATTTGGGTTGCCTTATCGGTTGACTGGTCTTAAACCTGACTGCAGAATTTAAGAAAGAAAAAAGAAAGAAATCAGGGTTGAAAATTTACTGGTTTACGAGAATTTAAATCCTGCCTAACTATTTAGATAAGAATATTTGCTAATGTTATTAGACTAATACTACTAGTCTTATTTAGTCTTCTTAGTCTTATTAGTAGTAGTTCTTCTCTTCTTCTTAGTAGTAGTTCTTACTTAGTCTTATTTGATATAAATGGGTTTGAAAATCATTGTTTTTGAGCCAAATTGCGCGTAAGAGTTAATGCTCATAAATTCCAATTGCGTGTTATGGCCTAATGCGTTTTATTAACAGAGCATTAGGATCTCTAATGAAAAATCCCGTGTGGCCAACAATATTACAAATAAATAATAATAAACACCTCAGAGAAACATAGATAAGACAAATAAAACAAAGGTAATTAACATACGATTTTTATTAGTATTTCTCATTGAAAAAGGTCTCTCTACGTCAACTGAGATGAGGTTAGCAAAATACACTTGCTTCCGTCATTAATGCAGGAAGAAATTTTTTGTGCTATATTTCTGATAGCGTCATCAAAAATTCTGCTCTTTAAAATTAATCTCGGGCTTTGAGGTATATCCACTTCATTCTTTCGCTATATGAAATTAGTATATATACCTTAATAACTCTACCTAACTCCTTAACTTACGGCAATCTCACAGAAACAATACCTATCTGAATTCATTCAGTGCAAGAAAGAACCAATCGACTCGAAGCACAAAAGCCAATCGCTTATCGTCAGGACTGCGTCAATTAAGTCGTCAATTAGCTAGAAAGCGCTACTTACTGCCAAGAACTGCACACGAGATACGAAGCGACCAGTTTCCTACCTTCTTTATTTATTTACGAGTGTAATTGCCTTTTCTTTCGGCCGTAAAAAAGGTAGTACGTTTGTAGGTTACTGTGTGGTTTGACCACTAATTGAACCAAAGAAAAAGATGGATAAAGGCTACTACAGACAAGTGCCAAGCGACAATAACTAATTGACGAAAAAAAAATTACGTGTAAAAGTGTCTTTATAAATCCTAATTAAAAAAAAATGGCTTATTGTAAAAAAAAAGGTTAGGATTAAGATTCGAAAACCAGCTAGATTAGAGATGTCACAAACAGTCTAGACGTCATTTTTATAAAATACCTACATTATAAAGTGCTTCTAATAAAATAATAAGTATTAATTGAACTAGAAGCCTTTCATTTGTTTCTCCACATACTACAAAAACTTTATTTATTATTTTATTTGGTTTTAAGACAAAAAATTACAAGCTTATAAAATGATACATATCAAAATGTGCTTGTATTTTCTAAACTTCAAATACAATACTAGAACAATTTATTTTCAAACAGCAAGCGCAATATTTACAATAAAGTTTAAGATATATAACCATAAAATACTGGAAATTGTTGTAAATACCCAACATAGGTATTAGGTATATACAAAAAGATAAAAAAGATATGATGGATGCCGATAACCTACATAACCGACCCAGAAACTGCCGTCATACATAAAGGCCAGAAGTTGGATGGGAAGCTTTCTACTAACAGCATGTTGCAGACAACAGCTGGCGAGCGCAATCCCTGACATTAAGGTTGAAATAATTCGCAAAAGGAAAAGAAATTGTGTACATCTCTTAGTACAGTCGAAAACAAAAGGGTTAAATTTTTCTTTTTACTATTTATTTTAATCTACAATATAATAATAATAATTTATATTATCTATAGTATAATAATATAATATAATAATAATTAATTAAAAATAATAATAATTATTATTATTATTTAATATAATAAAGAGGTAAAGATTGTTTTATGTTTTTTTGTTTGTAGGAGGTATTCTCTGGAAGTATCGGTCTTATTGCTAAAATTTTTTCACCGATAGAAAGCTGCTTTATTCCTGAATGACCTAGTCCATATTTTATATACGCAGGCGACTTCGCGGGCAAAAGCTTGTATAGATTATAGCAAGAATATTAAAAACACTTAACTAATAAAACTAGATATACTTACACCTAATTCAAACTAACTTACAAAATAAAAATATAAGCCCTAAAGAACTAAAGCAATCGTAAACTACTATGTCGAAAAACTCCTCCGCATCGCTGTCGAACAGTAATGTAAGGTTAAATAACTTTTTTATTTACTTAAACAACAGATAAATACACAATCGGTTTGATATGATTTCCATTAGGTAAATAAACCCTTTTATACATGAAATAGAGCATTGTTATAGCTAAAAACAAGGCCATAGCGCGAGGGCGTCATCATTTCAGCCGATATACGAGTACGTCCACTGTTGGACATAAGCCTCTCCAAGTGTCGCCACAATGAACGATTCTGTGCGTCTCGCATCCATCGGATTCCCGCAACCTTCACCAGGTCATCGGTCCACCTTGTAGGAGGCCTTCCGAAGCTGACTTCCGATACGCGGTCGAGAAGGCTTGTCATATTTGTAGTGACTAAAACCACACCTGTCTACCTTCAGTGGCCTTTTGTGTTCTAAGGCTTTGAGTATTACTTTCATACGTTTTACTTTTGAACGGTACCCTAAAAAGATGGATGGATTGTGTGAGAAGTGATATGAAAGAAAAGGGAGTCGATGATAGCGCGACGAGTGACAGGACAGAATTGAAGAAAAAAACGTGTTGCGCCGACCCCAAATAAAACGGGATAAGGGCAGGAAGAAGAAGAAGTACGGGACCCTAAAAAACACCATTGAAATAAACTCCATCATCGGAGCCACGCGTCTAGTTAGGCGTGTTTATTATTCGCTCCAAAAAATCATTCCACAATATTTACAATATCCTCAACTTCCCGATGATACCCCTTACCGTGAGTGATCCACTCAATAGAAAAATAAAAAAATATGTCGTATGATATTGAATTGATAAATTATTCCCCTCGCTGTGCATGGGGTTGCCATCTCTAAGACCTTGCAATCAGGACATGAAGGGTAAAAACCCCGGATTTTGGAGTTTAGAACCCGGACATAACATCACTTTTTTTTAAAGTTTACCTAGTATGTATAAATGTTTAATAAAAAAGTAATTTTAATTGTAAATTATTTTTATTTGTAAAAAATGGATTGTGTGAGGAGTGATATGAAAGAAAAGGGAGTTGTGACAGTTTGACGGGTAACAGGACAGAATTGAAGAAGAAAACGTGTTGCGCCGACCCCAAATAATATGGGATAAGGCAGGAAGAAGAAGAAGAAAAAAATCTTAGTTTAGTTCTTTAAATAAAACACAAATTATTATACTCTCTTATAAAAATAATATCTTGTAAAAATATATCTAGCGAGTCGGTTAATCACAGCATTCGAAGCGCAGCTCGCATATCTCGCTGATGACGCCCAGCAGTGGAGTGCAAAAATTTTATATCCGGACTACAAAAGAAACTCCACCCGGACGCTCCCCGGACGCCCTTAAAACTAGGACAAATCTAGAAAAACCCGGACGGATGGCAACCCTGTGCATGTTATTCTTTGTTCAGCGAATAAGAAAAACATATATTAGATCGGTTCCATTTGTAGATGTTATGATTCGAGTCACGAATATGGGCTGGGAATATGGGTTCTCTATTAAATATGTTTTGTGATGAAGATGTGATATGTTTTGACTTCGTATCATAGCTGTGGTATGTATTAGCTGCTGCCATGCCTGCTATCATGTTCTATATATTTATACATATCAAAATGAAACACCACTCACTGATTAATCACAAAATCTCAGAAACTATAACACCTACCAAGTTAAAATTTGGCAGCTAGGTTCCTTATAGAGTGTAGACATTTGCTAAGAACGGAATTTCCGAAACTAACCTTCTAAGGGGATGAAACGGGGTCCAAAGTTTGTATGGAGAAATCGACTTTCACGCGAGCGAAACCGCTGGCAGAACTTAGTACGGTTACAGGTAACATCAAGCTTTTTTTTCTTAACTGAAAATTCTATTGCAATAGTTTTGGTAGAGTTGTAAAAAAGGTGCAGCCGACAGACGTCCTGTCTTGACAATGATATGTCTAACACTCTAGTCGTAAATTTCTGTAATTTTCTTACTTTTTCTATCCATATGAACCTTCTGGTTCTAACAAACACAACAAAAAAGAATTAGCGGAATTGGTCCAGCCAATCACGCATGATGACGTAACCGATGGAAATAGGGATTCATTTTAATATATAGATAAGTAAAATTGGGTTTTTTATCATCAACCGAATAGAAATCCCGTGACCAGCATGCTGCACATGATACTACCTGACTTAAGAATTAAACTAAGCATCAATACTCAGTAGTCGTGTATACGATCACTAGAGCAACGAAGCAGTTTCTCAGTTAAGTACTTCTGCTAGACTGAAATATACTCACATACTCGAAGCTAAGAACTTTTAAATGTGCACTTACAGTAACTGCAATAAATTTGGTAGTCACGTCAATATTCTGTTGAATTTCATCCAGAATTTAATTCTACAACGGCCATAACTTCAGCTTCTTCCATAAATGTACTGCAAATTTTATTGTATGTGCTGTGACCTTTTAAAAAGACATTACTTTTTATTGCCTTTTTTTATCCTGGTCTCAAGTTTGTCGAGACAAGTAGGTTGAATTTGGAGCTCATCGTTTTATAATTCGTTTTTACCCAGAAATAGGAAAGCCAGAGAACCTAAAGAAATAATCAGTTCTGAAAATTGACGACCCGACGACCTCTGAACCGATATCCAATATCGTTTGATTTTAAATCTTAATACTTGCTGTTAAGGTTGGAAATTGTCCGTGAGATTGCTTTTAATAAAACCGCATACCCACGGAGTATGTCTTCACTCATTTTGTATTAGTATCATCAATGTGATGAATGAAGTCTGCTCGCGACTGTACGCCGAGTTGGATTACCCCAGGTGTTTCCGCTCAGGTGTCGGATCTCTTTATACTTGATTGTATTAGATATATTACGTGTTTTATTATGTATGTATGAGAGTTGAATGGGGCGTCATCTGGGCATTAGTCAGTCAGGCATTAATGTATGAGTGATGTTTCGGAGAAACGAGCGTAGTGATCTAATTTTTTATTATTATTATTGATAGGCTTCGTTTGACCACTGTCTCACCTGATGCGCAATTGCCTAGAAGTAACCTATACCTAATAAGTCCAGTCAATTGAATAAGTACTTCTACTTATATCAA
The DNA here is from genome assembly GCA_949319445.1 of Mythimna lalbum. Taxonomy (NCBI): domain Eukaryota; kingdom Metazoa; phylum Arthropoda; class Insecta; order Lepidoptera; family Noctuidae; genus Mythimna; species Mythimna lalbum. The sequence continues at coordinate 3,156,918 of OX439357.1, read as the reverse complement.
TGATATTACTAGGATATGCACGCACATCTTTGTTCTTCAATTAGGCCTTCAAATGTCATAAATAAAGTACAATATGTATCACAAATTCACAATGTGTATTATTATTGTATTATTTATACATAATTATGTTATAATTTATAGACTCTCGTGAGTTACTTCAAAACCGTCAGTATTTTCTCTTAAGTGGCTGTCCTAAATTTAGTACTATCTGTATGAAACACGTAATGTTTGGAGCTGTTCCAAGTTATATCAGGACATTTTAGTGGGTTCGAGTAACTTATGGTAAAGTTAATGTTTTATGTAAGGGTCCATTAAAGCTGGTCTAAGGTAATATTTGAAGTCGACCAATAGTCCATTAGCTTTGAAATAGTAGGTATAGTCAGTAGAAATTGAATTTATTGTAATGTCATAGACGGATTGATTTGAACGTTGATTTTAATTTAACCAAAAAACAGCTAAAGGCGCCGCTGCCGCTTGAAGGTGACACTGCTTGTATTACTTATAGAAGCTGTAAAATATGAATGCCGTTTCTTTTCAAGGGTTAAATCATCAAATACCTATTCAATACACTTACTCAAAAACTCACTCTTATCCCTACCGCTTTTGGGCACGCAATGTAATGTTTTCCGCACTAGTGCAGAAAAGTGCGTGATCTTGTCCGGCTACATTGTATTTATCGCATCAGTCTGGGCACTAAGCGAAAAGTACATTTATTTTTTCGTAAGTGTATTGAAACACGTCGTTTGAATACTTGTGGAAATTTGTCACTGCATTACAAATACTGCAGTGACATTTTTTTCCAGCCGCAGGCAAGGCTGTTCTAGAGTCGAGACTCTATAACATCCTTCCTTCGACTCGGATTAATTTCGTTTTGGTCGTAATGACAAATTATCATCAAAATGTACTATTTCATTCTGGCTGGATCGAGAGTGTCAGACTTTTACTGAATAAAACTCAACTCTTTGTCACACTCGAAATACGATAAACTGCATCCCCTTAACTGATCAAACTCCAAAAACAAAGTCACGGGTATTTTAACCCGTAGATCAAAAGTACAACCATCCCAAAAATATGCACAGTTATCTAAAATCAAAGCTTCAAAATATGCCACGCCAATATCCATTCCCCCCATAATCTGTAAATAGTACACACCTTCACAAATCAGTCGAACTTATCAGCACATCCAAGGTGCTAATATGTAAATGCGACGTTCCAAATCCCGGGATCCCGGGATTCCGTGATGCCGGGATCCTGCCGACGCGTGACAAACAGAATAACATATAGTTGAGGCTCAGGCCGGATCTTAGGATCACACATCTGTTGTACTCTTATCTTTCTTATTCTATGGCTGTTGGTTTATTAAAATCGTTGAATTTTTGACGATATTGTGTAAGGGATTTTGCTCTTGAATAGATCGGTTTTGATCAGGGGCTCAAGTCTGCTATTACAATAGTGTCAGAATAGTCGATCATTGATTTCATTATTGTTGATTTTGACTAGTTTTGGTTATCTATATAATGGCGTCATTATGACTTTCCAATGGTCAAACACTGACACTTCATTGAACGAAATGGCATAGAATGGTAATCTCGTACATAATGACAAATGAATGTCTGACGACTGCTAAAATTTTGACAGTTCCTTTGATCAGTGACCTACCATTACGACGTCATAGGATAGTCAGTGCTTTTAATAAGCTCAAATTCTATTACAAGACTATTGGCCGATCAGTGATCGATCATTATCAATTAGCAGATTACTAACTTTTAGCAAAATGACAATGGGATCGTATTGGAATGACGAATTTATTAAAAAAGCAGACTTGGGGCTCAAGTCTGATATTTGTCTAGTTTATTCTATGTAGTAGTATTACGTGAGTTCTATGAATACCTTCATAAAATTTATTCTACTTTTCTTTCAGAATCCATTATTCTAATACTCCTATTGTATAATGTATTTTACCATCTCAATATGTACCTTTCTTTCATTATGTTACAAAATGTTTCTTTAACCATTATATATAACCCTGTTAACATTAACCTAATATCGAATTACTTTTTAATCCGCCTCACCGACTGAAAACGTTTCCCCGAATCCCCAATATCACGTTATTGGTACATTTTTAAATTATCCACTCACCCTCAATTATTAAAAAAAACCATAAAAAATACCGAAAAAAGAGGCAAACGCTTTTAGCAGATTTCCATCTTTCATCGGCAGATATCTAGACTAAATATCCAGATATTTAATTTTGCCCGCGCATTCAATTTGGAGCAAAAAACGCTACCACAGATGGTTGTGAAGCATAATCAATCAATATCAGCCGAAATCGCAGAATCATTATGAAAACAGTTTATTATCGATGTTATGGTGAATAGCGGTTACCGTTCTTTTGAAAAGCAAATAAGTTAAGCAATACAGTTTGTATAGGAGGGTTCGAAACAAAATATGGGAAAAACAAAATATGGTTGCCATGTTTTATGAATGTCAATTGGAACCCGGCTGTTTCGTGTCGCAATTGTCGCATCCAGAATGTCCTTTGTAAGCGGCATATCTTTGACGTGAGACATGTCCTATATAAAGGACAAAACAACCGACGAAACTTTTCGCAGTTTTAATGGTTGTTCTTTGTAAAACGATCGTGTTACTAAGTAGTAATTGAATCGTTCAAATGATTGGTGTCATTGCCACCACTTATGAATTTATTCGATAAACCTTTTGATGAAATAATGATACGTTTTGAGTGTCTATAATTAAAGTTTTGTCGGCATACTGGAACATTTTCGAATTGTTATATATTTTTTTCTTCAGTCGTAAAAATTAGTCTCCTCCCACTTAATTGTAGGTGATCAGCCGCTGACTATTGATATCTGGAATTCTAGTCATACTTGATTTGTTTCTATCTAGGAGAAAAAGCTCTGTGTCTGTATGACATTGGCACCTACTTACGTAGCCTTACTGTTGGTAGCTAAGAAAGTACTACTTTCATTGTCAGTAAACAATTTTGAAAGGAGCTCTATCTTCTAACGTTACAGATCCAACATAGCATACTTTTGATAAACAGATCATGTGCAGTCTAAATTCGGCCTCTAAATAAATACCAAATGACTGATCACCGCTGAGCATAGAAGGTATACCAGTCCTTATAAGTACTTATGACTTGACTAAATTAGTAACATTCCATATACGTCGTCGTCACGATGTAGGTCGGTTATCACCGTATAAGGTGACCTCGGTATCTTGTTACAACTAAGATATGAGCAATTATGTCATAAGGCAATGACCCAGAGATTTGCTAACACTTGTACTTTTTAAAGCATTTATTTAGTGTGTGATAGTTAATGGTGTCCTAAAAAAAGGCAGTGTTTTGTACCTACCTATTAAATCAAACCAATTGTGCTATTGGTGGTCGATTTTATTCAAGCATGGTAAGTACCTATAAATAGGGTTTATCTACTGCAAAAGCGATGGTTCTATACCTTTTATTACTTATTTCTTCATGACCTAAATAAGGAACAATAAATATGTGGAATTGCCACTTTTTTAGAAGAAATAGAGTTTATCTCATTATATGTATAGATGAGACAAATGAAGAGTATTATATTCCTGGTCAAACAAAAATTTACTAGAGAATTACTATGACTAGAGAAAACATCTCTTGTTGCCAGCAAATTTTGCCCGAAGTGGGAATTTTGCTGGCAATATTGCCACCAATTTTCATACTTCGGGCTTCTATAATGATATGGAAATATATTAACCTTATTTTGATGTGTTTCAAAATAGAGTACAGTAAGGTCGACTGGTAGAAATACCCAAGGCATTAAGTTTGCCTTTGTACTGTTTACTAGTGCATAAAGTGTTAATAAATAAATACACAATAGGTAGTCTATATTAGAGTACAGTTGCCAACCCTAATGACACGAGATATTAACCTTATTTTGACGTGTTTCTCTTCACTTTGAAGATTTTTTCACAGGATATAATGTAACATAGGTATTTGTTGAGTAAATTCTGGCAGATTCATTATTCAAGAGCATTCTTAAGATGGATAGCGAGTCCCGTATTCTTTTGTTCGGTGTCTTATTGAGTACTTTGTACATGTGTAGAGGTATCCAAGTATTTTGAACCGTTTGAAATACATGAACCAAAAAAATGAAAGAAAAGTTAAACACATTTTTTTTCTCCCGGATTTTTTACTTTATTAACCCTGATGTAGGTAATTTATAAAGAAGTTAATTTATTGAATAAACAAGGAAAATTGTGTTATTACATATATTTTATTCGGTAAATAAAACTACCACGTGTTGTACTGGGAGAAGTAGCGTTGGAAGGCCTCTTACAAGGTGATCCGATAGATGCGAGACGCACAGGACCGGTCATTATGGCGACACTTGGGGGAGGTTTTTGTCCAACAGTGGACGTCTTTTGACTGAAATGATGATGATGTTGCCAGTATGATAATGATAAATACATATAACATGGGCTTAAAGATGTTATGTTGCAAGTGTGTTAATATATTTTATTTATGGGAAATCATCACGACTTGATCCGCTCTAGGTGGAGCGATAGGGAGTATCAGAGTTTTACTGAAATAACTGAATGGACTGGAGATTATGTATTTTAGCTGATATATAACACACTTATAACTTTGTAATTTTTCATAATAGAGTTATGAAATTTTGTACATAGATTCTTTACATGAAAATGCTAGACACGCTAGGTTCTAGCGAATACTGACAAATGCTTACAGTGACTGGACAGGTCCACTCAAATATGTGTGGTTCTTATTTGTAAATCTGCAGGGTTCTCATGCGATTTGACCTTTACTGTATGGACTTTAAAAGAAACTTCGACCCCTGAGTTTGTTTCTTCTCAGGGTAGTCAGCTAGGAAACACCGGCCTCATCTCGCTAAAACTGACTGAAAACAATATTGACGTGTAAAAGTGTTTTTTGAAAACCTATTTACAAAATAAAGATCATTTTTCATTTACCACGTGTTTCGGGTTTCGCATATACTAAAATTAATGGCTTAAAGTCACACAAAGGGCAATGGAAAGGGCTATGCTCGGGGTTTCCTTGCGTGATCGAATCAAAAATGAAGACATCCGCAGGAGAACTAAAGTTGCCGACATAGCACAAAGAATTGCCAAACTTAAGTGGCAATGGGCAGGGCAGATGGCCGTTGGGGCCGAAAGGTTCTGGAGTGGCGACCGCGTACCGGAAGACGCAGCGTTGGAAGGCCTCCAACAAGGTGGTCTGATGACCTGGTGAAGGTTGCGAGAAACCGATGGATGCGAGACGCACAGGAGCGTTCGTTGTGGCGACGCTTGGGGGAGGCCTATGTCCAACAGTGGACGTGTATCGGCTGAAATGATGATGATGATGATGAAAATTAATGTTATACAGATATACGAAAGCACAAAGAAATTAACATTCAAATTTTGCTGATAATACGCAGCAAATAATTATTTTAAAACATTTGGGATTAAAATTAAGCCCAAACCACAGAATCAGAGCTGCGGATATTTACTAGTTCCTATTTGAGCGTCATTTCCATTAATTTTCAGTTTCGTTACGTGGTTTTAATTATTTAGGTTATATTTTAATACTGACTATAAATAAACATTATGCGGTTTATCCTTGATATTATGTAGTGGTAGATAATTATGCACCTGCTACGTTTTCTCTACATCAGCCTTTGTTGACTGGTAGAGAATGCCTAAGGCCTTAATGCCTTTGTACATTTGTGTTGCATGAAATTATTTTTAAGATACAAGGGTGAAAGAGTATAGGAAAAAGTACCTTAATATTTTCAAGTCAACCCTAAAAGTGATTTAAATATTTTTTATGTCCTGTCTATAAAAATAATAGAATCCTAACAAATACAGAATTTAATTTTTTATTTAAAATTCAAATCTTGGTTCGAAACAAATTCGAAGACAAGGTTACATTCACCAACCTGCACTGGGCCTGCGTGGTGGATTACGGCCCATTCCCTCTCCTAGAGAGGAGGCCTGAGTCCCAGCAGTGGGAACATTAAAAAGGCTGATGATGATGATGATTCGAGCATGAAGAAGTATCAAACACACACATACACACTCAAACTTCTGCCTTTATATAAGGATGGCTTCTACGTAGCTTGAGTAAGAATTCTCGGTTCATATGTCATATCAATTTATTAGTAAGAAGCAAAAACTTTTTACAAAAAAAATATAACCGACTTCAATGATAAAAAACACTGAAAAGTATCAAATAACTTTAATTTTGGAAGTCGGTGTTTCTTTAATAGTTTAGTCTCTTCGTTATTTAACACCGACTTCCAAAATTAAAGTTATTTGATACTTTTCAGTGTTTTTTATCATTGAAGTCGGTTATATTTTTTTTGTAAAAAGTTTTTTTATTTTACACTTTTTAGTTACGGTACCACCACTAAAAAGTACCCCTCAGTCAAACTTAAATACCTTATAGTCAGAGCGCATCTCATAACGGTTCTAATAATCCCAAACACGGTTAGATTACATTAATTTACCTTTCGGCTTTCATCATCAGATCAGTTCGATATATCCTCTCCCCCTCTTCTTTCAAACAGTCATTAAACTAGATGCTGATAATCCCGGCTATAGCATCAGGCCAGATTTATGTCAACATTGCAATGAACTTAAAATTTAGTCCTGTTTAAAATGAGCCCAAACACGACTACGGTGCTGTAATTTCAAGGTTTGTACTTTTCCTGATGCTCCTGGCTTCAGCATCAGGTCTCTATGTACTTCGGTGTTCTTTATTAGCAGTACGTTTATCCACACATCGAGCCGTTTTCAATGAGCCTAAACTCGATATATCTGCTGTTTGTTGTCGAGGACTTAGGTACTCTGCAGACTATCCTGACTGCAGCATCAGGTCATGACTTGATGATCATGAGACCAAATGTGGCAAATGCCCTATCAAACATCAAAACAATTTACTAAAACAGTCCTTGCCTGTTCGAGTAACTTCTTACTGTTAAGGAGTTGTACCTTCCATCATCAGCCCAGCTACCTGAGATGGTGACGACCATACGCAAATACACAAGATACTTCATAAAATATGCGAAAATCAATAAGTGAGCCTATAAAATTTGAAGGTTGCCCTCGATTTCTCCAAGATCCCATCATCAGATCCTAATTTGGTGATAATGGGACCACCTCAGAGCTATCTACTTTCGAACAAAAAAAGAATTTTGAAAATCCGTCCACATTTGGGGGAGTATTCGACGAACAAACATACAAAAAAAAAAAAAAAAAAAACATACAAACAGCCGAACGTAGTACCTCCTCCTTTTTGGGAAGTCGGTAAAAATAGACACGCATGCTTTCCCTAGAGGGGAATTCAGGATAATAAAATAGGATTTTTATTTCCTATGATTTAGCTGATAAGTTTTGCGACATTACTGGATGTATTTCTACTGATTTTAGTAGGTTCTGATGATGATGAACCTATATTTTTTTCGCAATATCATTAGACATGTCATCATCATCATTTCAGCAGAAAGACGTCTACTGTTGGACATAGGCTTCCCCAAGCGTCGCCACAGCGATCGATCCTGTGCGTCTCTGATTCACCGCACTCCCGCGACTCTCACATGTCGTCGGTCTACCTTGAGGGAGACCTTCCAACGTTGCGCTGCGTATTAGACATTTAACAATGATGTACATTATGGATTGCAATAAAGGTTTGAGATTTGAAAAAACCTCCGTTAAATCGATTTTGACATTAATTGCTTAACAGTTTTAATAGTTAGTATTATAACCACTTTTTTTGCTTTTAATGCCATCCTTACTTCCACGGAATAGAAGTCAAAATCGCTTGAACAGACAGAAAAAAAGGTTTGTTTTAAATGTCTACTCTTGTTGCATATGGAGTATAGAAAGGTCTGAGTACAGAATTTCTTGCCACCGTTAGCGCAGGCCGGATGGCAAGCAACGGTTAGCTAGCCGTCTGTAAGCCTGCTGTGCCGTTTGTCATTCTGGCCGATGCCTGACAAGGCTGCGGATTGGTCGGACGAGTTACCTTAACCCTCGCTAAATGGCCAACTGAACACTCTGGGTTTTAATAAGTACAAGTAACGTCACCACCCGCACCACCCAAAATCCCTCTCTGGAAGATGCGGGAGTTTGCAACAACATTGGATGATTCCCACGTACCTAAAAAATATCTTGAAAATCGTTATGGAGATCTATATTTACCCAAAACTCTCAACTGCCCCAGTAAAAACGGAAAGTAACTACACACAGGTTGAGCAAAACATTTCACCTAGCTAGTTCGGAAACAGAAACAAAGCATTTTAGACGTACAAAAATAGACCGCAAAGTTTTGTGGAACATCACGTATGGGCGTTTGTTTTTCATAACGGCCGGAGCTGTTGCTGAATTGCTATGCTATGTTACTGCAGTAAAATTGGTGTGGAGTAGAGAGCAAATGGAGTTATTGTGTTTGTAAATCGATACGAGGAATAAAAAATGCATGGTGTACGTGGTTTTATGGATGTAGCTACATGTATGGGAAACACAAACTTCCATTATTTATTTATTTATCCTCTTTATAGCTATCTTTACAGGCCTCAAAACCTAAGGCGACTGTGCAGCACTTAAATAAACCTAAAAATACATTTATGACAAAAAAAAAACAAACATAAATAATATTTATCTCTGTTGTCTTACATAACTAACTATATTCTTTAAAACCAGATGTTGATATCTATTGTATACAAATGTATACAATAGATAAAAATTTACCATGCAAAAAACTGACACTGTGAAGTAGTATTTTTAATTTTATTATTCTTATGTGGCGACATAGATGTTGCTACATGTTCGTTGGCAATGAACATGAAATGATGTCCATTGAATGAATACTGTCAGTCAGAACCTAGAACGATGTTTTAAAATGCGTTGTATTTTTTGTAATAGCTTATAATTTAAAGATAGTTGCACTGAATTGCTCAGTAGATTATAGATTGAAAGAAGACGTTTGTAATCAGTCCGTCCCAGCCCGAGGAAAATGTCACTTGCGTCTTTTGTAACTGATAATGATACAAGAGGTTTTTAAAAGCACTTTGATTCGTCATTTTTTTTTTTTCATTTTAAACCAGGCTGATGTTTTTAGCTGACTACCCTAAAAAAGCACCGAAATAAACTAAAGAGTCCAAGTTTCTTATAAAGTCCATAAAGCAAACAAGTAATGATCAAATGATATGAGAACCATGCAGATTGGTCTCTGAGATTGTCTCATGTAATTGCTAAATCATATGTGAACAATGGAAATTAGTCTCTGAGATGATCTTTTGAGGAACACAGTCCAGTCAGTGCATGTGTTTTACAGTATTCGTAGAGTTCAAGACTACTTAGGAGCTCAACGATTTAACGAACAATACCAAAGAAAACAATTTGGGTAAGCCGTAGAAAATACTCCAACTGCTAGACATACGTTAAAATTACTGAAAAGACGAAAAAAATATACACGTTGTCATGTAATTATTATTTTAATCTGTGTTTTTGGCAGCTTCGAATTTGTAACAAAATCTGCATGTTCACCTTCCATTTACTCCCTACTCTCTGGTGTCGGGAAATATAGGAAAGCTAATGTTATGTCAGCTCTTTGTCGTAAATAATAAGTTGTGCGCAAAGCGGTAGGTTTCGTTGTATTTCTATGTTGGGTACGTGAGATAGTTTTCAATGGAGGGAAATCTAGAAAGGCACACGTTTTCAATCATTTCAGTTGATAAATGTCCTCTGTTGGACATAGTCCTTCCCCAAGTGTCGCCACAATGAACGATCCTGTGCTTTCCGCTTCCATTAGATTCCTCATGCCCACGCTCCATGCTTAGCTACCGCTCACAAAGACATTGTGAACGGGTCGTTACACGATTGATTTTAGCGGGTTACCATGGTCTAAAACAGAGGCCACTCCATCAAATACAAATTACACACTACAAATTCTCAATTTCGATTATAGTTGAAAGTCTCGAGCTAACGAGAAATCTCGTTTGTACACACAAAAGCTATTTAACAAACGTCAAACGACAGCTGTCAAAGCTGTCACAATTTCAACCATGTTTGTGTGGTTTACGATCGGCTGTATTGGTTTAATTTTAGAGTCAGCGTCTGAAGATAATGGGTTTTCTTTAAATAGGTTGTGTTGGGCAATCAATGATTGTGTTCATTTTCTCTGCAGCCACTCAGTTATAGCCGAGAAAAAGAAAGACATAGACAAGTGGCGCTCCGAATCCTGATAGTAACCAATGATGCAATCGTTGATGGTGAATCGCACTAGCTTATAAGAGCCTATTCACTCTAGCCTTGAAGACACCTAAATTATAACCAGATTATGCAGTTATGCAGTTTTCTCTTCACCACCCTAGGTAGACTGGTAGAAAACGCTTAAGGCATTAAGTCCGCTTTTGTATTTTTATGTTGCATAAAGTTTTAATATATAAATAAATAGATAGACAGATAAATTCTTTATTGTACACCAAAAATAAAAAAATACACAAGGATTAATAGGGTGTTACAATATGCGTTCTTATCGCTAAAAGAAATAGACGGTTACCGGACGGCCGGACGGCTAGCTATCCAATGCTTGTCGTCCACAAGCCCACACCTGCAGTGGCTGGAAGTCCGGGGCCGGAGTCTCAACGGCTGGGGCGTGAAGATATCCTTTCTCACGTGTGCGTGAAAACGTAACAGACTAATTTTCGCATTAATAATATCAGTGTTTAAAGCTAGCTCTACACTGCGCACACGTGTGACACACACGGTGATCTGGACGCGACGGTCTCTATACATTTTATATGGAAACTAGACTTGTAGAGCTACACTTGATTTACGCCACGCGACGTCGTTCTACCTACAAATCAGGCGTGTTACACGTGTGCGTCGGTCTAATGTAGTTCTAGCTTAAGTGTACGGGAGTGTTTATTAAATCCATTACCTAAGACAGTAGTGGCATAATACCATTACACCGCATGAGAAATTGCCTTTTTTTTTTGTCGACGGGGAAAATCATCTTTGACGAAACTCGCTCTTGGGTGGAGCGGGAGACAGTGTCAGACTCTTACTGACTAAAAACCCCGCGCCGTTCCTTCTAGCCTTCATACCGGGGCACGAGCTCCCTTTCGGACAACCCTGTCCCCAGTAGGCTTCGACCCTGCTGGGCCCCTCCTGCTGCTGACAACTCCTTGAGGCGCGCGGGAACAGTGCGCGCCGACGACGTCTTAGACTCGATCCATTACCGGACGATCGGACAGCGAGCTACCCATAGCTCGCCGTCCGCGAGCCTGCGTCTACGGTGGCCGGAAATCGGGATCGGAATCCCGGCGACGGCGGCGAGGGCGCCGTTGCCTGATGCGGTCGGCCTCCTCCTTTGCAAGCATTACTGTTTCGCAGAAGGAGGCGACCGCCTGCCATTCCTCCTTGCTCCGGATCATGGCCTCGACCAGGGCCCGGCGCGAGAGGTCTCCGCCGCAGATCGCCCCCACGAGGGCACGGCGATGCTCCGCCCAGGCAGGGCACACCTCGACGGTGTGCTCCACCGTGTCCTCCGGGCGTTGCGCACAGTGGCGACACCCGGGCGTCTCTTCCGCTTGAATCCGATGCAGGAACCTCCCGAACTTGCCATGTCCGGTGAGGACCTGCGTCATGCGGAAGGTAAGGACGCCGTGAGGTCTTTCCAGCCACGCCTCAAAGAGGGGATTTACCGCCATAATCGTGGCGTGCCCAATGAGAAATTGCCTCATTACCATATAAAACTTCCAACCCGGTTAGTTAGCTATCTTACAAATAAAAATTTTCAAGCTTTTATTTAGTTTCGCCTGTCCTGATGTTTGTCTGTCATCAAATCTTGTATATTAAATTTGACCCACTTTCCGGTTACCGATTGAGCTGAAATTTTTGCATGCATGTGTAAATCAGATGACAATGCAAAATTATTCTAACAAGGAGCTGAACTAATGATGGAACCGGAAGGTGGTTATAGGCATTTGGTAGTTCAACGACACAACCTCATCGAATTTGGGCTCGTATGATTCGTCTTGACGAGTATTCATTATACTCGTATGTGTCGGTATACCGAGCTATAAAAATTTGCTACGAAAAAAATATTTTCATTAAAAGCTTTTTATTTCTAAACGGACAAATTGCTTGCAGAGTTTTATGTGCTATTGCAATTAATATCCCTTGATGTAATTATAGTGGTAGGTGGTCGTGTAGTGTGGATGGATTACGGCCATGAGATACTCTGGAGATTTGTTCTTATAAAAGTAAATTGGAGACAAATTGCGTTGGGATTCCTGACCGGTGGAAGTTGAAAGAGGAGGCGAGAAGCGATTACAAAACTTGTAGGTGTACTCATCAAAAGTATTCGCATGTACCGTAAAACATGATCGGGAACGTTTGAAAGAGTAACCGTGGAAAGTTAAGGACAAATGAAGAAACACAGATGGGTCGGTACCCTAGAAAAGATGACATTGGATGTTTTTCCATCTTATAAATCGTTTTTTTCTAATGGCATAAACATGATAGCATATAGCTTTTTAATGTCACAATTGCTGGGACTCATTCCTCCTCTATAGGACCACGCGGGTTCACGGGCACTCGAAGCTAACTTCTTGAACGAGGCATGTAATTTGAAAATCACATTTATTCATAATTATTCTTTTTTTGTTACAGGTAATTGCGTGTTTTATGAAGACAGATGAATTATTGTAAGTCTAAATTAAAATTAGAATTATGTTTACACTACAATAAATCAGCGCTGGGTGTTTGACGCCCAGCAATTGCTGAGTTGGTGACCCTTTCGGTTCAGGCACATTTAATGCAACTGTATTGTATTTCTGTACTCTTTCTTTTTTTTTCTTGTTGTTTTTATTATTTTTTATGTTGTGGTATTTTGTGTTGCTTACTCCGAATAAATGCTATTCTATTCTATTCTACTTGTCTCTAGCGGTTTCACCGCGTCTTTGGTTACTGCATCACTCCCATGGGTCGCAGCGTGATGTTCTTCAATAAATGGTCATCCAAAACAATAATTTATCGATTTCAAATCAGTAGTTCCTGAGATCAGCGCGTACAAATAAGCCAACAAATTCAGCTTCTGTTTGCGGCTTCGCCCGCGTAAAAGTAGATTAATACATTATAGCCTATGTCACTCAGTGATAAAGTAACAATCTATTCTCTATTTTTAAAAGCGGTCCAGAAGTTTTTGAGTTTATTTATTACAAACCAAAATCTCTACTCTTTATAATATTAGTAGACTAACTTTTGCCCATAGCTTCGCCCGCGTACATAAAATATAGCCTGTCACTCAGAAATAAAGCAGCTTACTATTCGTGAAAATTTTCGCAATCGGACCAGTACTATCAGAAACTACCTCCTTTTTTATCCGATATAAACTAGTGCTTAACGCGAATCCACCTGATGGTAAGCTGTGATGCAATCGTTGATGGTGAGGCGCGCTAGTTTATTAAGAGCCTATTCACTCCAGCCTTGAAGACACCCAAATTATAATCGGACGGGAAGTCCGCAGCAGGGAAACAAAAAAGTATAAAAACAAACTTACCTCTTTATAATATTAGTGTAGATGGTAGGTATAGATTCGGTCTACATCACGGAGGTGGTCTACATGGACGAAATCACGTGACCTTTTTATGCAAATGTTGGAACACCTATCCACATATACGAGTACCTGTATCTGTACAGTACCTAATATCGTTATGCGCACTTGTAGCTAAAGGAATATGTAACACTACTAATAAGCATGTTAATGGAAGTGCCACACATTTGCATATACCTACGTTTACACCAGATTATGAAATAAAAATAACTTGAATCGTATGCCAGGTGAATTAATATTTGAACTGCGGATTTTCTTGAGAAAGTTGCCGCGGCATTTGAAGGATCACAGGTGGGTTGTAGTCAGTAAAAGTCTGAAACTCGTTCTTGCTTCCTACCCTGCTCGGTAGAAGTTGTTTAATGGTTTCTCATTTAAAAAAATAAGGAAACTCAAATATAAACTCAAAATAGGTGGTCCGATTGCTGAAAAGTAAAAGAAAGTCGCATGCGATGACGATTACGATATTTAGGGCATTTTTGACTAAAATGCCCAAAATATCCAACATACCAACAATATACAACAATATACCAATATACCAACAACGAGGAAGAGTACGACCACCCGCCAACTGGTGATCAAATATGCCAAAAGAAATCCAGCAAGCGAGTCTGAGTGCACAGACAAGCTGGAACACAACCGTACCAGAAGACCCGACCCTAGCGAAACTGGCAAGAGGATTGGACAAAGAAAAAATACAAACTCAAAATCATTTTACTTTAGACTAGTTCGCCGGAACTTTGTATCGCCTAACAGTCAACTAAAATTGGCCTCCTTCTGCGAAGCAGTGATGCTAGCAAAGGAGGAGGCCGACCGCATCAGGCAAAGGCGCCCTCGCCGCCGCCGTCGGGATTCCGATCCCGTAGACGGGGGCTCGCGGACGGCGAGCCATGGGTAGCTCGCTGTCCGATCGTCCGGTAATGGACCGAGTCCAAGACGTCGACGGCGCGCACTGTTCCCGCGCGCCTCAAGAAGTTGTCAGTAGCAGGAGGGGCCCAGCTGGGCCGAAGCCTACTGGGGACAGGGTTGTCCGAAAGGGAGCTCGTGCCCCGGTATGAAAGCTAGAAGGAACGGGATGGGGTTTTTAGTCAGTAAGAGTCTGACACTATCTCCCGCTCCGCCCAAGAGCGGGTTTTGTCATAAGATGATTTTCCCCATCGGGAAAAAAAAAAAAAAAATTGGCCAGATCGTTTAAACGCCAACAGTTGATGATATTTAAATCTTCGTTTGGCCATACAATATCATTGATATAGGATTTCTATGATAATAAAAGGTTCTAAAGAAAGTAGGCCAAACAAGGATTGAAATATCATCAAATTTTACCAATTATAACGATCTGGCCAGTTTTTCTTGGCCATATCATCGATATAATGAAGTGATAAATTTGTAACTATAGTCTGTCTAAAAAGTCAAGCGACTTGGGTAATTATTAGGGCAACATGAAATCTGATGTAGTCAACACTGGTTCAATGATCAAGGTTGACTAAAAGATCTTGATCATTGTTTACTAATAGAAGAGCCTTATAGAAAGTATCGGACATAAGTGTTTTTAAATGATTAAATAGATATTATACAAAATTCCCAAGTCGCTTGACTTTTTATCAGGGACCGTACAACCCCGAATATAAGTTAACTCTTTCGAAAGGGTTACAGGTTGAACGCCTATAGCAACGGAAAGGGTTACCTCTTGATAGTGCTAGCCCCTTCATAACCCTAACGTTAGGGTAACCCTTTCAATAAGTTAACTCGTTCAAGAGGTTACCGGTTCTTGTATGATATCCAATTGAAACAATAACCCTTTGAAAGGGTTCGTCGTCCAAAACCCTTTAAAACCCTTTGATAACCATAGGGTTTTAAAGGGTTTTGGAGAGCAGGAATAGATTTTGACCTTGAAAGTTTGGAATCGTATAGAATTGTCCATAAGTGTTTTTTACTCGGTTTGATAGGACAGTGCTTTTTTTTTTAAATTTTAATAACGTCTGAATATTTTTGCTAGGATTTTTGTTGTATTTGTACTAGTTTTGATAAAGATCATTGGGCATATCTGACCCGCTTTGTGAAGCACTTGTAGTGACCTACATATTGTTAATATTATATTAAATTAATTAATTATATAAAATCAAAATAAAATAATTAATTTACATAATGTACATACACTAACAACTAGTATTATATAGAATCAGGAATAAAATAAACAAACAATGTCCTAACATCAACGAACAAACCGACCGAGTCAATTTCGCCTTAGTAGCTAATTTGTTATTAGTTGACCGGCCGTAGCTATACGATACATTTATCGTCCAGCGCCCGGCGGGTCAGTCGCGCTACCTGAACCGCGCGCGCAAGCGAGACAGCGCTATCATAGTGTTGCGCTCGCGCCCGCGCATCGGTCAGCCGGTATGCATGACCGGGCAGTACGTTTTGCCGAGTCTACCGCCTAACGTATGTCTGTTCCGCGATATCTCGCCGCGCATAAGTTTATATTGTATTCCGCTTACTTTCGTCTATCTATCTTTCTACCACTCCTTCTATCTCTTCTTAGTGGAATTCTTGTATGTACGTGAACTGTAACCTGTGACTGTGTCCAATAAACTTTCTTCTTCTTCTTGTGTACTTCGGACTTTTACTCATCTCTTCACACTATCTTCCTCTTCAATCACTCACACACTCATTCTACATTGATGACCCCGACGTGCAGATATTAATCAAAATAGTTTTGAACTAAGGGGAAAATTATAACCTTTAATTGTATATAATTATTTAATTAAATATCAATGAAGGAAAATAAATATAAATGTCTGAAGGCCGTATTTTTGTAACGGACCACCATTCGAAAATGTTATTTTAATAGACAC
Organism: Mythimna lalbum; assembly: GCA_949319445.1. Classification (NCBI taxonomy): domain Eukaryota; kingdom Metazoa; phylum Arthropoda; class Insecta; order Lepidoptera; family Noctuidae; genus Mythimna; species Mythimna lalbum. Next base: position 3,140,421 of record OX439357.1, on the reverse strand, counting down.
CGGTTCCGATTTATGCGTTTTCGCGTTAGAACACCATTCACGAGCACAAAACACGGCTCAACAGCTTTTTTTTATGGTGGTCAAAAATCATCCAATGACAACCCGCGCTCTTGGGCGGAGCAGGAGATAGTGTCGGACTCTGACTAAAAGCCACCCCGTTCTTTCTAGTCTTCATACAGGGATTGAGCTCCCTTTCGGATAACCCTGGACCCAGTAGGCTTTGACCCAGCTGGGCGCCTGCTGTTGCTGACAACTCCTTGAGGCGTGGGGAAACAGTGCGCTATTTCGACGTCTTGGGCTCGGTCCGGACAGTTACCGGGTGGTCGGTCAGTGAGCTATCCATGGCTCACTGTTCGCAAGCCCACGTCTACGGCGGTCGGCCTCTTTCTTTGCTAGCATTACTGCTTCGCAGAAGGAGCCGACCGCCTGTCACTCCTCTTCGCTCTGGACCATGGCCTGAACTAAGGCCCAGCGCGTGAGGTCTCCTCCGCCGATCGCCGATGGCACGGCAATCCGCCCAAGCAAGGCACACCTTGACTGTGTGCTCCACCGTGTCCTCCGGGCGTTCCACACAGTGGCGACACCCGGGCGTCTCTTCCGCCTGAATCCGGTGCAGGGACCTCCCGAACGTGCCATGTCCGGTAAGGACCTGCGTCATGCGGAAGGTAAGCACGCCGTGAGGTCTTTCCAGCCACGCCTCAAAGAGGGGACTTACCGCTATAATTGGCGTGCCCACGGCTTAACAGCTGCGATTGGGTCAGCCATCAACACATACGGCCCGATACGCTTTCCAACGCTACGATTTTAGTCCATCCGCGTTCTAATGCTGAGCTTTCTTTGATAATTCTTTCTTTGAGATCTGTTTGATTTTTCTTTCTGAATTTCAAATTTTGTGTAATCTGTATGGTATTTAACCCTTCAGATACCGTCAATTAGAGACACAATAGTAAGACAATAGATGCGCGGCCACCGGTGGTCGCTTGGGGATTCATGAATTAATGTGAATTTCAACTTTTTTATTTTTTATATTCACCTAGTTATATGTGCATGCTGTGGTCTCCTGTAACTGAAGGAGCACACGTTAAAGGACCCCATGCCTAGTGATTTATACTATGTCTGTGTAACCTTTGTTGGAGATCCAAATAAATAAATAAATAACAAATGCATCTGACATGTCAATAGGGGCCTTGCTGCAGCAACAAGATGTTAAGCAATGGGTATCCTCTTCCTCCTTGAGTCGTATTCCTCATTACTGAGGGTCGTGAAGTTACCGCTGGATTAGCTTCTTAGTAATGGTATCTCGCCATCTGTGACGGTTCTTAGCGTCATGAAGTGCGACGTGCAATTGGGTGTCCAGTGTGGAGCGGACCTGATCTGCCCATCTTATTGGGCTGCGGCCCCTTGGTCGTTTGCCATCAACCATGCCAGTTACGATGAGCAGTTGAAGGTTGTGGCCATTTTTCCTGGCAATGTGGCCAAAGAACTCTAGTACTCTGCGCATGCAGGTAGTCGACAGTCTGATCTTGATGTTCAGTTCGCGTAAGATAGAGCTGTTTGTACGGGAGGCAGTCCAGGGAATTTGAAGCATTTTCCTCCAGCACCACATCTCGAAGGCATCAATGCGGTCGCGGTCAGCCTTTTTTAAAGTCCAAGTCTCAGCCCCGTAGCTAAATATGGAGAAGACTACACTTTTGACCAGTATGGTTTTGGTTTTGCGTGAAATGTTACGATCCCTCCATATGCCTTGCAACTGCGACATTGCACTTTTGGCCATTTGTATGCGCCTCCGGATTTCTTTTTCACAAGAACCTGTATTGCTGATGTTTGCACCGAGATAGATAAAGTTATCAACCACCTCAAGCCCAAGAGTTCCCGTGAGTTGCAGCTTTCTGCTTCGGTCTACTACCATCATCTTGGTTTTGCTGTGATTGATCTTGAGACCCATTTCCAGGCTATTGCGCTCAATTCTATTCTGTATCTCCACCATTTCTGCTTCATTGGCGGCCGGAAGCGTGGTGCCGTCTGCGTACTGGAGGTTAGAGATCTTGGTGCCTCCAACGGTGACTCCTCCATCTCAGTTTTCTGCAATGGGAATCACTGGGTTTCTTTTCCAAGAAGCTGAACTCAGCACAGAAAAAATATAGTTCGTACGACCGTGAGTTGTTGGCAGTGTACGAGGCTTTAAGGTATTTTCGTCACATGGTAGAGGCACGAAACTTCGTGGTCATCACAAACCATCGCCCACTCACGTACGCTTTTACGACAGTACTATACATATATTTTGTTAAATCCAACACAACAAGGACGACAAAGTATAGAAGAGTACTACTGCTCATGTATACTCGGCCGCCGCACTGTAGGGAGCTGCGCCCATATCGCTAGCATAATATCTATCTGTCTTGGGCCAGACATCAGGAAGCAACAGACGCGCCCGCTGCCTTTTTATCGATCTTATGCTTGATTTGGATCAAATTTAATAAAAATTATAAATGGATTAGCATTTTATTCATATTTCCCAAATCAGTTTATGACACTTGAATTTATCTAGATCCCCGTGGCTCACATTAATGAGGCTACTGCCATAGGAAATCAGAGCCTTATATCATTATATACTGCTATATTTCGTTTGTGTCTGCCGTGGGTATGGTTTCCATACTTAGGTGCCCAATGATCTTTAAATCTGTGTTTTACAAAAAACTTTAGACGTCTGCAATGCTTTTTCAGCAAAATATTGGCGAAAAACTAATTTTTCACAGTTTCTATGGCGCGACCCTGGTGTTTTAGCCTTAGTGCTCCTAAAATATAAATACAGGATTATTTTAAATATATTTTTGTATTTTTTTTTTTGTTATAAATTCTATCTGCTATTTTCCTAAATTTCAGGTCTCTGCAATCATCATCTTCCTGCCACTATCCCGTTTTATTTGGGGACGGCGCAACACGTTTTTTTCTTCCATTCTGTCCTGTCGCTCGTCACGCTATCATTAACTCCCTTTTCATTCATATTGTTACGTACGTGGGTAACAAAATGCCGATTTACCAATAAAGAACTTTATTTACCACAAACAATAAGTAATTAGTCCAGTCAACAATAATCCAAAATCACAATTAGCACTAGAGTTCTGTTACACTATCGCCTCGGTCGTTAGATAAAATCACTTTGCACACTTAGGTAGATCGCTCTTGATCGCAGTCGAAATCAAAACAGACTCACTACCGTTCGGGGGCTCGTATTTATACGCGGAGCAAAGAAAATTCTAGATACTGACGTCTTAGGATAGATCCAGAACAATAGAGTCGCGTCGCGGGGCCATAAATCAATTTTATTACTTTGTCCTTCGCGAGTCACTTTCACGCGAATTTCGACTCTATTCTTAATGGCGGAAAGTACCATTTCCCTTATCCACCTATAGATACCTACAGATTACATACCTACTAAATAGTAGGTACAACGAGTACTTATGAAGGAATGTTCCAGATCTTGCCAGGCTAGGTAGGTACTTTGGTTCTAGAGCTTTCGAACAGCAATGCGTTTTAATTATTCGTTGCCACTCTTTATTTTGTCGGAAATATGACGTGTTGAAGTTTAACGGCGTAACAATATCACTTCTCACACAATCCATCCATCTTTTCTTTGACCTCTCTCTCCCTCTCCATCCGTCCACACATGTAAATTCATAACTCTTTTGGCAACATGCGATTCATCTCTCCTCCTTACATGACCATACCAAGAAAAACGATTCCCTTTCAACTTTTCAGTCACTAGCGCCACTTACAAACTTTCCCTAATCTACTCATTTCTCACTTTATCCATTATCGTCGCACCACACATCCATCTTAAGATTCTCATCTCCGCTACATGCAATCTTTTTCATCCGTCTTTTTCACAGCCCAACATTCCGATCCATACATATACGTACAACAGGCCTTATCACGGATTTGTAGATTTTACCCTTCAACTTGGAGGGGCATCCGTGGGTCACAAGTTGTTCCCGTGACCTGTCGCCATTTCATCCATCCTGCGTTGATACGATGAGTTACGTCCCGGTCTACCTCACCATCCCCTTGGACAAGCGACCCGAGGTACCGAAAGTCGGAACAGATCGGTATGGGCGTTCCGGCGAGAGCTAAAGGCACTGGAGTGGAGAGACCGCCGAAATCGCAGCACAAGTACTCCGTTTTGGTTCTACTCAATTTCAGGTCAACACTTTCCAGTCTGTGCCACCACACCTCCGATCTGTTCTGGACCTCTAGGCCACTCTCGGCAACCAGCACAACTTCCACTATTTTTCTGTGTTCCGTGATCGTATGATTATGGACTGTGGAGTCGCTAGGTCCTTGACTGCGTGTTGCGACTTGACGCATACTTACCGAATGCATGCAGTTTAGTACTTTAATTAATAATTGAATGACATAGTAATTGAGTTACATTGTAATTAGATTACTTTGGATGTGCTATGAAATTAATTACAATGTATTTAAATACAAAGTAATTTAATTACAATGTAACCTAATTACATAGTATTTAATTATATTGTAATTATTGCTTTGAATATGAAAGGTCGCATACTTGCACCGCTTGGTTACGATATTGGTACCTGTAAGGACATAGAAATAAGGCTGGGACATCACAGAATCTCTGGTGGTAAGTAGTGATGCAATCTGATAGTGAGGCCCACTAGTTTATGAGCCTATGTCCAACAGAAGACGTCGGACACTATAGCGTGAGGGAGGCCTATGTCCAACAGTGGACAGCAGTAATTATAGCGCCTAAATGGCGATACTTGGGGGAGACTTATGTCCAACAGTGGACATCGGTCATAATAGCGAAAAGAAGTTCTATGTCCAACAGTGGACACAAGTCATTATAGCGAGGGGCAAACTTATGCCCAGCAGTGGGCATCAGTCATTAAAGCGCCTAAATGGTGACACTTCGGAGGAGGCTTATGTCCAACAGTAGACACAGGTCATTATGGCGAGGAGCAGACTTTTGTCCACCAGTGGGCATCAGTCATTATAGTGCCTAAACCGCGACACTTAGGGAAGCTTATGTCCAAAAGTGGGTACAGGTCATTATAGCGAGGTGGAGGCCTATGTCTAACAGTGGACACAGGTCATTATGGCGAGGAGCAGACTTTTGTCCACCAGTGGGCATCAGTCATTATAGCAAGGTGGAGGCCTATGTCCAACAGTGAACATCGGCCATTATAGCGAGGGGCAAACTTATGCCCAGCAGTGGGCATCAGTCATTAAAGCGCTTAAATGGTGACACTTTGGAGGAGGCTTATGTCCAACAGTATACACAGGTTATTATGGCGAGGGGCAGACTTTTGTCCAACAATGGGCATCAGTCATTATAGTGCCTAAATGGTGACACTCGGGGAGGCTTATGTCCAACTGTGGGCACAGGTCATTACAATGAGGTGGAGTCCTGTGTCCAACAGTGGACATCGGTCAATATAGCGAGGGGCAGACTTATGCCCATCCACCAAATAAAACCGAAATATTCGAAAGATTCTTATTTTTTTTCCCAAGTGATTTTTTCCGCAAAATTTCAATGCAACATGTAAATAAAAAACGGAAAAAATGTGTAATTACATTTTATCAGATTACTTGTGTAATCTGTTATAATGTAATTAGATTAACTTGTAATTTAATTACTTTGTATTTAATTACAGTGAGTACTCATTGTAATGAATTACTTAAGTAATCTGTTACAAAGTAATTCAATTACCAATTACAATGTAACTGTAATTTGTAATTGTTAATCTAATTACTTTTTGCCCATCACTGCTTTAAATTAAGGTACGAGCGATAATATTTATAATATTTGTAGTCTGAAAAAAAGGGTTTTTAATAGGGTTTTGACAAAGGGTTGTTTTAAAACCCATTCCGTATTGGTTACACTTTTTTACGAAAACCCTCATCAATGGATAACCTCTTCAAAACCCTTTCGATTTGCTTACCTGTTTATTCAAAAACCCATTCTGAAGGGGTAACCCGTTCAAAACGTGTAGCCATTAAAAAATATAACCCCTTCAGAATGGGTTTTTGAATAAACAGGTAAGCAAATCGAAAGGGTTTTGAAGAGGTTATCCATTGATGAGGGTTTTCGTAAAAAAGTGTAACCAATACGGAATGGGTTTTAAAACAACCCTTTGTCAAAACCCTATTAAAAACCCTTTCAATGGGTAACCAAAATGGTCCCTGCTTTTTATACAGACTATACTATAAATATGAATTTTTCTTAAGATCGCAGCCCACGAGACTTCTAATTACGTCCGCTTGTAAATTAGACCACACACGAGTATCTCACTAACAGATTTTTTCCCATTAAAAATAAATGCAAAGGGTGTTATTGCTAACATCTAAAAGCTTCTTACGTTAGGTTGGGTTGTTTGTCGCCATCCGGTTTATAGGGGATGTTCACACTTCCTGGCTATAAGTTAAACTATACTAGGTTAATTGTAAGACACTGGCATCCTTTTAGGACTATGTTAGTAACATCATAAACAACAACTTTCGTTCTATGACTTTTAAAATTTTATCATATTTTTGTTCATCAGATTTTCATACAAAGACCGAAATATTTAAATTGAACGTTCTAAATATTTTGAAGTCTATGCGAAGCAAGCCATAGTACAATAGCGGAAGGAGTGGGCATCGGGTGGCGGGGGTGCTTGATGCGCTTGCATCGCATCATACAGACGTAGGTAGGTATGGCAAAATACAGAGTTGTAGATAGAACAACGAAATCTTGAAAGTTAGTTATTGGTAAAAGTATTATGTTTTGTAAAAAGTCATAGAATAAAAGTTGTTGTTTATGATGTTAGTAATACAGTCCTGCAAGGTTGTTAGTGTTTTACAAATAACCCTGTATAGCTATTGTACCGAATCATACTTACTAATATCATGAAGGTATTTTGTTTTTGTGTCTGTTACACCTTCATATTCAAACGGCTGAGCGGACTTCAACTGAACCTTCTTCCATCCAAATGGAAGAAGGTTCAGTTGAAGTCAAAAATCAGCTTGAATGACATTATTTTATTCTATTTGACATGGTATGTCTAAATTGATTTTCCAACTAATTTACTATAATAATTTTACCCTTTATAATTTGTTTGTTTTTGACTTTTTATCAGTGTCTTCACGATGTTTTCTTTCACCGTTTCGAGAGCAGTAGTAATGAAATAAAGTAGAGGTTTGAAGTTTTGAACCCGCAATCTACAACTCGTAAGTCGGGATCGTTACTGGCGTTACGCGGGCCCACGGACGGCGAGCCATGGGTAGCTCGCTGTCCGACCGTCCGGTAACCGTCCGGACCGAGCCCAAGACGTCGACGGCGCGCACTGTTCCCGCGCGCCTCACGGAGTTGTCAGCAACAGGAGGGGCCCAGCTGGATGGAAGCCTGCTGGGGCGAGGGTTATCTAGTTAGGTTAGGTAGTCTGACACGATAGTGTCTCTTGGGTGTACTCTTGGGTGGAGATATATGGGCAGGATATCTCCCGCTCCACCCACTTACTGGCCACCACTGCTCTAAAGCTCTCTCTCACTTTTACTTTAATTTTTTTACCAGAGTACATCGTCATCTGACCCCAATGAGTGAGTGCGAGAAAATATTTCACCAGGAGTTTAGGCGTTCACCGTAAAGCGGTATATATTTAGCTCATTTCTTCCGGTCGCCAGCAGGGACCTTTATCTTACGCGTGTGCGAATTTCCCGTTATAACCGGCTTATGATAGCCATTTGTTATTTTTGGGGATTTTCCCGTCGATTTTATCACGTTGAGTGAAAATATTTTCAAGTGGTGCCAATGACATTACCCTTGAATATTTTTGTGGGCTTTACTTTTTTCTGTTTTGAAATATTTGTACAGACTCCTCAAGTTTTAAAATGTTACAACTATTGCAACGTTGAAGTGAAAACAGAATAATTTATCTACTTCTATGTAACTGGCATGATAATAGGGTTTTTTGTAACCTTGTTCGTCCGCTCTAAGTTGACCGAGAGGGAGTGTCAGACTTTTACAAATTTTCCTTACTAATATTATAAAAGCGAAAGTGAGTTTGTTTGTTTGTTACGTCTTCACGCCTAAATGGCAAAACCGATTTTGATGAAACTTGGTATACGGATAGACCATATCCTGGAATAGGACATAGGGTACTTTTTATACCGGAAGTATACTCCGCGCGCTATCACGCGAGCGAAGTCACTGGGAGCAGCTAGTGTTGTATAAAAAGGAAAATATTATCAAAATACACCAGTTCCATTTTCTATTAACCATAATATGACTTATTATCCCCTAAAATCACGTACTAGGTCATTAACAGCCGGTTATCAGGCGCTGCCAATTAATGGCTACGAGCCTACCCTGACGACTTTCCGATATCCGGTATTAGGCACTTTCGTACGCATCCGACACTTGGGGACCCGAAAACATGATAATTTACTTGTAAATGTTTGTAATAAATGATACTGAAGCGGTTTTGTGTCCGAAGTAAGGAGGCCTAATTTAGAGGTTGCTTTTTTTGGTAGAAAAAAACATGTTTTGTTAATGGTGGCCTTGTTAGCATTGAGAAAATTGGCGGTGAAAAGTCTTATAGATTTCTAGAATTTTCTTCTTATAGAAATATACCTGAAATGTCTCATAACAATGTAATATTTGGCTTTTAAAATAAATAGGTTCCACGTGAAAACATTAATTTCTCATCACTACATAGTATAAAACAAAGTCGCTTTTTCTGTCCCTATATCCCATGTACGCTTAAATCTTTAAAACTACGCAACGGATTTTAATGCAGTTTTTTTTTTAATAGAAAGAGTGATTCAAGAGGCTGGTTTATATGTATAATAACATCATCCATTAAATACTGGAGAAATACTGTTACCCGAGCGAAGCCGGGGCGGGTCGCTAGTACAAAATAAAATCACCTAAGTTCTTCTTTGGGGGCTTGCGGACGTTGAGCAATAGGTAGCTCGCCATCTGCCCGTCCATTCCGGACCGAATCCCAATCGTCCGTGGCGCGTAGTGTTCCACACGCACCTCAGAGCCCTCTCGCTCCACCCTCGACTGCCTATCCACGGGAATGTAGGAGACAATCGGAGAAATGCTAACCAATAGGATTGCATAAAATCTCCGCTCGTCTGATTTTGTTCTATCGTATTGGTAATATTTCTGCGGTTCTCCGCTCCGTAATCACGATCCGTTCCTGTGGACAGACAGCCAAGCGTCTCCATTTCCAGCCCAAAAAAAATCCTTATTTTCCTTCCATATTTACCCTAACGAACCACACACAGCAAGGTCGATTGAAATGCATGAAAAATGACCACCATGATTATTTTTTAATGTCGTTGAGATTTCCCATAGGACTTCTGCCGGGGTCGATTATACTCGGTCTCCTGTGAACACATTTGAAAATGTTTCATTATTTAGGTTTAAAGGAAAAATAAGCCTTATTTACAGTAAAACAAGAAAAATAATATCATTTAAAAAGTCCAAATGCGAGCAGATTTTGACACAATTTATTTTATTATGTTTTTAGTATTAGTTGATAGAGCGGCAACAGAAATATAAGTACACCATCTATCAACTGTCTAACTATCACGATACTAAGTGATAGACGAACGGTAGTTTTAGTAATAGCACAAAATAGATAGGTACAGAAGACATTCTCATGTACGTACTTCACTTTTTATACCTACTTTCGGTGGACGCACACTAATGAGCGTATGAGCCGGAATTATTCGACGAGCGGGCCGAGGCGCTCCGAGATATCTTATCCGTGAGCGGTGTCTATGTGTGCGTTGCTCGAGCGTAGGTATAAAAGTGAAGTACGTTTGTGGTAATAGGGTCCCGTATTTACGCTTGGGGCACGTAGCCACAAAACAGATAATTACAGAAGTCAATCTCATGTGTACTTCACTTTTTATACCTACGATAGGCGATCGCACACATAAACGCGCGTTGCGCCGAACTGTACGAGTGCGACCGGGCGATTGAGCCGAGATATCGCGTCAGTGAGCGATGTCCATGTGTGCGTTGCTCGAGCGCGCTTTTTTATGTAGATTGTCTTCTGTACGTATCTATTTTGTGACGGAGTCCTAAAAATAAGCGCGACATAGTACAAGTTCTTAGAATCCACACATACTAAAACAAGCATTCAGTAGTTTCAGTCCACCCTAGTGTGTACTAGTAATTGCGATACTGCGGTATCATTAGGCAGTCTTCCAAGTATTTGTCACTGTACTTACTTTTTATTACTGTCTTTAAATCCGATACAGTTCTGGAACTGTTGAGGACACGCTGAAGTACTCTGACATTAGGGAGAAAGCACTAAAAGACAGATTTTTAGTAGGGTGCTGATGGTGTTATGATGTAACAGTTTTAAGTTCTTTTGTCTGATATCACTGATAAAATGAAACTGTTTTACGTCCGTTGCGTCACAACCTCAGGTTCAGTTGAAAACCAGCGTCAGGCACTAGCTGGCTGGTAGTCACGTTGAACTGGATCTATTTTGACGCAGCTGTGAGGCACACATTTATATTTTCTGCTTCTTTTATAAGGTTCTGTACCTCAAAAAGAAAAAACAGAATCCTTATAGGATCACGTTGTGGTCTGTCGGTCTGTCAAGATCTTTTATCTCGGGAAGGCGAGGAGGTATCGAGTTGAAATTAAAACCATATACTTTTCCTGTCCCTTGAAGTTGTGACGCGGCAAGCTTAAGTGGCAAGGCACATTGCTCGCAGAAGAGAAGGTTAAAGGGGAACGAAAGTTTCTGGAGTGGTGACGGCGTACCTAAAGACGCAACGTTGGAAGGCCTCCCACAAGGTGGACCGATGACCTGGTGAACTTCTCAGGAATCCGATGGATGCGAGAGGACCTGTCATTATGGCGATGCTTGGGGGAGGCCTATGTCCAGCAGTGGACGTCTATCGATTGAAATGATGATGGTGATGAAAGAATTCAAGGCCAATTCTGTTACCGAAAATCGGTTCACTGTTCCTCAATCAATACGTATCCATTCCACAAAATGGTACTAAAACTAATTAGAAAAAGTAATTTCGTACGTACATAAAACTGTTTAATGGTCGCTGAAAGCGCTCAGAGTGTTCCAAGAAGCCTGTGGTAGACAATGAGCCTATATCCGTGGTTGTCTGAGGCAGACCGTGAAATGGGGGGTGGAAGTCATAAGCGGAGGGGTGTTGGGGGAGCAAGGCCAGCCAATTCTAACTGTACTGCCTAAATAAGGTTCTGATTACTGAAGACTTTAACCCTTTAGATACTGTCAATTAGAGACACAATAGTAAGACAATAGATGCGCGGCCACCGGTGGTCGCTTGGGGATTCATGAATTAAAATGCCAAGAAAGAACCCCTTTTTGCTTATCCTAAAATTAGACACAACAATCTTAGTAGCCAGTTAATTGCGAGTCGGACTCGCGCATCGAAGGTTCCACATAAACTTGTTTTTACAAGCTTTTATTTAGTTTCACCTGTCCCGATTTTTGTCTGTAATCGTATCTTGCAAATTAAATTTGACCCACTTCCTGGTTACCGATTGAGCTGAAATTTTGCATGCATGTGTAAATCAGATGACAATGCAAAATTATTATGACATGGAGCTGATCTAATGATGGAGTGGCTACAGAAACTTCATAGTTTAACGACATAACCCCATCGAGTTTGACGCGACGATTCGTCTTGACGCGTATTAATTATGTTTTTTTCCGAACCACTAACAAGTAATTATTTTCTGACGTAACTACAAACTTACAGTTTTCAGACCTTTCGCCAAAAACAAGCAGACAGACAGATATTTTTTTAAAGAAAACCATTTTTTTTTAAATCTGATATAAACTAGTGCTTGACTGCGATCTCATCTGATAGTAAACAGTGATGCAATCGTTGATAGTGAGGCGCACTAGTTTATTAAGAGCCTATTCACTCTAGCCTTAAAGACACTCAAATTATAATCGGTTAGTAAGACCGCAGTTCAACTGCCCAGGGTGTGCCTAAAATTAACACGGTCTATATCCTAGCTGTGTATGCTATAAGCTCTATGCTATACAAGGTGTAACGTTAAATACGCAAAACCTGAAATTAGTTTGATCAGAATAACGAGCAGAATCAATTAAACCAATTTTTAATATAGGTTACATTTTTCAAAAAAATCTTCATTAATCGACCTGTTTATTTATGAATAGGTCAAGCCATCACGTGCGCCTCTACGGGGCGCCGGTGTGGGCGCCGTCGCTAGCAAAGCGACCGGCGTCCATACTGAACGCCTGCCAGAGGGTCATGGCAATACGGATGACGCGGGGTCACCGCACGATCTCCCGCGAAGCGGCGAGCCTTTTGGCTGGCCTACCATCGTGGGATCTGGAGGCAACAGTCCTTGCACACATGCACGATAAGCGCGTGGAGATGCAACGCCGGGGTGAAAGTCCACTACCGCGATAGGTCGAGGTATGGCGGACAGAGCTCCGGCGGGATCTCACGGTGAAATGGCGTCAGCGACTATCGCAACCCAGTGCTGGGCACGCCACAATTATGGCGGTAAGTCCCCTCTTTGAGGCGTGGCTGGAAAGACCTCACGGCGTCCTTACCTTCCGCATGACGCAGGTCCTCACCGGACATGGCAAGTTCGGGAGGTTCCTGCATCGGATTCGAGCGGAAGAGACGCCCGGGTGCCGCCACTGTGCGGAACGCCCGGAGGACACGGTGGAGCACACAGTTGAGGTGTGCCCTGCTTGGGCGGAGCAACGCCGTGCCCTCGTGGGGGCGATCGGCGGCGGAGACCTCTCGCGCCGGGCCTTGGTTCAGGCCATGGTCCGGAGTGAGGAGGAGTGGCAGGCGGTCGCTTCCTTCTGCGAAGCAGTAATGATAGCAAAGGAGGAGGTAGACCGCATCAGGCAACGGCGCCCCCGCCGCCGCCGCCGGGATTCCGATCCCGATTTCCGGCCACCGTAGACGCGGGCTCGCGGACGGCGAGCCATGGGTAGCTCGCTGTCCGATCGTCCGGTAACTGTCCGGACCGAGCCAAGGCGTCGACGGCGCGCACTGTTCCCGCGCGCCTCAAGGAGTTGTCAGCAACAGGAGGGGCCCATCTGGGTCGAAGCCTACCGGGGTCGGGGTTATCCGAAAGGAAACTAGAGCCCCGGTATGAAGGCTAGAAGGAACGGCGCGGGGTTTTTAGTCAGTAAGACTATGACACTGTCTCCCGATCCACCCAAGAGCGGGTTTCGTCAATGATGATTTTCCCCGTCGACAGAAAAAAAAAAGCCATCACGTGCGCAAACCTACTGAAATAGGTAAACAAACACAAATAGTTCTAAACCAATCAAATTTTCTCATACACGGGATAATAAAAGTTCTTATTTCAATGCAGATATGAATTTTAAGCAAACTAAAACTGCTCATAAAACCTTTAATTTTTTTTTTAATGTTTTTTTTCTTACAGCATTAGGTCCATTGTGTTAAAAATCATTTGGGGTGTCTTAGGTTTTGCGCATTTAACGTTATACGTTGTATATCTTATGTTATAAGCTGATTAACGCACCAAATCGCTGTAAGCTCACAACTTACTACCCACATTGTACACACAATACTACAGAAGCGATCGTGTAGAAAATAACAGCACATTCCGTGATTCCTACACGCTCAAATAGGTTTTTATTATCACTTGTATTGTTACTTCTCATGTAGTGTTCAATATCAAGAGTCCATGGCATTTGGTGTCTTATTGAGCAGTATATGTACATGGTCATTTGGGGAGATAGCAATCTTGTTTTTGTAGTGTTGTTTATCTTCATCTGCAATTGGGGCTATGCTCGGAGTTTCATTGCGTGATCGAATCAGGAATGCGGATATGCAGAAGGACCAAGGTTGCCGACATAGCACGAAGAATCGCTAAACTTAAGTGGTAATGGGCAGGGCACATTGCTCGCAGAACAGATGGCCGTTGGGACCGAAAGGTTCTGAAATGGCGGACACGTACCGGAAGACGTAGCGTAGGAAGACCTCCTGCAAGGTGGACCGATAACCTGGTAAGGGTTGCAGGAATCCAATGGATGCGAGACGCACAGGACCGTTCATTGTGGCGACACTTGGGGGAGGCTTATGTCCAACAGTGAACGTATTTCGGCTGAAATGATGATGATGAGACTAATGTAATAGAGGTAATCTCCGAAAGTACTGGTCCGATTGCAAGAATTTTTTCACCGACAGATGTTGTCTGCTACAATCCCATCTCATTGTCTCAAGGCACCATTGTAGTGCTACTTTGGCTCACAGTTAATTGAATATGCCACAGTATGTCTTACTCAGTCCTACTTAAGTTGGGCAGTTTTTTGAGTCACGTCGGCTATCCTGGTTTTGAAATGCAGTAATAGGGAAATATATTACCCTAACTTTTGCCGGCAGCTTCGCCCGCGTACATAAAATATAGCCTGACAATCAGGTATAAAGCAACTTTCTATCGGTAAAAAAAATCGCATTCGAACCAGCCTCCCCTAGCCAAGTCACAATCGTATTACTTGCGTCGAACGCTTCAGCGCAAGCTTTCGTCTAATTCTTTTGTTCTAACCACGTGACTGAGCGTTGAAATGACGTCATTCCTGTACATTTGATGCTTTCTACTAGCGTTAACTATTGCAGATTAGCAACTTGGCTAGGGGTATAGTACTACTTTTAGAGATTACCTCCTACAAAAAAAGTAAAAACAAACTTTACTTCTTTATAATATTAGTGTAGATTTATACTTTACTACAGTAACCAAAACTAAATGCAAATTGGTTTATAAAATTAATTATATCTTAGCTACGTACATTAGCTAAGAAAAACACGATAATAATACAAGACAAGATGTTACGAGTAATTACAACACAATATACATTAATGAGGTACATTGTTTGTGAAGCTCATTATGTGGGTATGTTAGGATAGCGAATGGTTTTGTTCATAGAAAATAAATCATTAAGCTTTAGTACCTACCTACTTCATCTGATTTTATATAGTAAAGTAGTTGAACCGACAGCTGTCTGTATGACTGTCCGTCTGTCAGCTGGCTATATCTCATAAACCGTAAAAAGTAGAGATTTGAAATTTTAACTGAATATGTATTTCTATTGCCGTTTGAAGGTAGACGGAACAGAAAGTAAAGTCCCGTAAACCTCCATTGAAAAGGGAGGTTCCTCCGACCAGACAGGATGTTATAGTCTGGTGGGCTACTGCCCGATAGTTGATATCGGGCTGTCGTATATGTTCTATTCGCGCGGAGAACTTTGATTGCGCGATGCAGGATTTCGTATTTTCTTCGTAGTTCTTATGTGGCGTCATAGATGTCGCTACAGCCGCTTCTGCCATTAAAAACAAGCTTTTAGTGAAAATTATTTTTTCATAGCAAGCTTTTGTAGCTGGGCAGGCGTTTTATACATATATAATTAATACTCGTCAAGACAAATCATACGAGCCTACGAAGTTCCTATAACCACTAGTCACCTTCCAGTTCCATCATCAGATCAGCTCCATGTCATAATAATTTTGCGTTGTCATCTGATTTACACATGGATGCAAAATTAAGCTCAATTGGTAACCGGGAAGTGGGTCGAATTTAATTTGCAAGATTTGATTACAGACATAGACAAACATCGGGACAGGAAAAACTAGTAAGTAAAGGCATTTATTTTCCTTTATCTTCATGATAATCATTATCATTATAGCAGATGGCCATTGGGGCCGAAAGGTTCTGGAGTGGCGACCGCGTACTGGAAGACGCAGCGTCGGAAGGCCTCCTACAAGGTGGACCGATGACCTGGTAAAGGTTGCGGGAATCCGATGGTACGCACAGGATCGATCATTGTGGCGACACTTGGAGGAGGCCTATGTCCAACAGTGAACGTCTGTCGACTGAAATGATGATGTTGATGATAGCCGAAAGACAACAGCTACAGACCGGCTTACCCCCTCCCCCCCAAGCGTCGCCACATAAGATTTTGTGCTTTTCACATTTTCATTTTACATCTTATTATTAAAGATCCCTTAAAAACTTTTCCCAACAGCATACAATACACATTTTCCCTTACCCAACGGTTCAGATACACAGATAAAATCAAACACGCATTTTATTACAACATTTTCTTTTCCTCGTCGTAAGCAAGGCGTTTGATCGACAAGGGAACCTCCCAGACCCTTCAGCCGACTCAATAGAGCGGAGGAATCCATGTTAAAATACTATGTTTATCTATTTCGGGAGGTCTTCCTGTAATCTTGTTCTTATGCCTTTCAGGAACCCATTTTGGAGATCTCTTGACAGGGAACTGGCGATGTAAATTTGAGTGTACCTTAGGGAATTAGGAAGGGTATACAGGTTGAGTATATTGGCAGTTTGTAGACAGTTTAGGGTCTCTGTTTCAATTGATTTTAAGGTGCATTTAAATGAGTCTGTAGCTTTAATAAATGAAAGTTCAAACGATAAAACTAGTACAATTGAATGTCATATTTACGATGCGTTTTTGTTGTTGAGGAATCGTCAAATAACTCAATAAAAGGCCATCCCTGCTCGCTTTATCAAAGAAATTTATTGATGACTAGCTTTGGCTCGCGGCTTTACCCGCGTATATAAAATATAGGCTGTTACTCAGGAATAAAGCAGCTTTTTATCGGTGAAAAAAAAAATTAGCAAGCGGATCAGTACTTTCAGAGATTATACCTCCTACAAACTCTTTAAGAAAGAGAGCTCTAAAGAGCCCTTGGTAAAGCAATGAATACTTTGCCACGCCCTGTTCTGAATATCCTGTTTTGTGGCGTGGGTACGTTTACAAACATGTAAACTAACATACACAAGACACCCAGATCCTAAACTGTTTGTTCCGTTCGAAAATAGAACCCGCCACGTGCAACCACTGTGCCAACTGTGCCTTCATCTTTCATGGAATAGATCTAGTGGGTACCAAAGCAGTTTCCTATAACAGTTCCTGTTCGATTACCCTGCTAGTTGCTACGTAGAAGGTAAATCAAAGAGTGTAATATAACGGCAAAAGAACAAAGATCAACGAAATAAAATACCCGAACAGTGCAGGTCGCGGAGATGTTTCACTTTTTGGAGGTGGTAGCCGCAGCACGCCTCTTCTTCAAAGCGGCAACCGATGGCTTATTAACAATTACTGTCTCCATTTTATCAGCGTCCAGCTTAGGCTCGCCAATAGCATTGAGCTCGGCATGGGTGACGACACGATGCTTACTCTCATCAGGCCCCAAAATGTGAATTTGGCCTTGTTTTGTCCAGAAGTTGGTGACGCCAAACTTTTCACGTGCAGCCATAAATACCTGATGCCGCGACCTTGTCAGGAACTCGGATAAGGTTACACCGGAACCCTTTAATTTGGTTTTTGCATGCCAAATCTTGTCCCGGACGTCCACATCTAGCAGCTTCACTAGAATGGGCCTGCTAGTGCCGGCCAGATTGCCCATTCTATGGCACCTTCGTATGTATATCGGCCTTAGAAAACGCCTCCAGCTTCAACTTTTCACGCACCACCTCGGCAACCACTAGTGATGTTTCCTCTTTGCTCACCTCGCTGACGCCATGGATAAGCAGCATCTTTCTTCGACCTCTCATTTCAAGGGCACCAACGTCACCAGCGAGCGCCTCCATCTGACGCTGAAGACAGCTGAGTGCTTGGAGTATGAAGCTTTTGAACGATGCATACTCTGCTGCAACATCGACCGGGCTGCGGACTGCAGTGCTGGGCGACTTGGACAGTTCTGCCTCAAATTTTGTCATTTTGTCTTGAAATTGAGTCATCAACTCAGACATTGACCCCTTCAGTGAATCCATAGTTCTTGCGAAATTATCAGTGAAAATTTAAGGAAAAACACAAAACTGGCAGGTAGCTATAGTTAAATATGATTAATCATATAAAAAATTGTGTATAAATACTGTTTAAATTAATTAAAATAATAAAATTTCTAGAGAGCAATTTTTTCGTGCGTACTATTACAACTACCCACGCAGAAAAAAAAAGAAACCTTGAACTTTGAAAGAAAAAAGAAGAAACCTAGAAAGAACCCTCTAGGTTGTGAATATCAGTTGCGTAGTCGCTCCTTGTAAGATACTGAAAATCGAGACGTCTCAACTATACTGGGATAAAGCTAGACAAATTGTAATGGTGTCCAATGAAAAATTGTAGAACGTAAAGTAAACTTAAACGAATTATTATTATAGCTAGCCCGTATTGTATCACTTTCTGCTCCATATTTTCGAATGATGTTTCCTCGCTTTCACTTTCCAATTCTTAAGGAAGACTACAAAGTCGTCCCACCATCTCCACAGTGGTTTTCAGCGGCCGCGGATCGCCATGCTCGGGCACCAATCCTGTGTTTACGGGGCCATAACACGAATTTTTAATTTTAAGAAGTTGACATGGTGAGAAATCGACATTTTGAGAAATTGACATTATGTGAAGTTGACACTCTAAGAAGTTGACATTTTTCGGCCGGTTGACATGTGAAGTAGACATTATGAGACAATACCAACCTTCCTAAAACGAATAGTCCATCTAAAAACTAGAAAATAAAATTTTCATCATTACAGCATCTGTAATCTTCTGCAAGCAGCCCCCACCCTCAGATAAGGGTGGTTTATTTTATGGTAATAGGCTTGGGGTCGCAAAACAAACTAAGATAATAGGGTGATAATTTTGTGGGGAACAAAATATGCTCTCATGGCACACCTGAATTTGTTGTGCTTGTTATTATACCTATAAAATAGTTAATTTGGTGACAGTATTGTTAGGTGTCATACAAATTGCTTATAACTCAAAACTAGTTAAGTAGTTATTGTATGGGGTAGAAAAAACAAGCTAAAATCTGTAGCTATTTATTATTATCTTATTTCTTATTGAAAAACGTCGAACGTCGACGTGTTGTCGTGGGTTGTAGTAGTTAGATAGAAGATAAACGTGAAAATCACTGTAGCACTCGACTCCATGACGCCCTCTCCTGTGGCTCGGGGAAATTCGACTTCTGTGGCAATGACAAGGTTTCTTCACTTGTATCAAAAATTACTGATACAAATAATGAATGAAATCAATCATCTACCAATTTTTTTAGGTGGGAAAATCATCCGATGACATCCCCAGTTCTTGGGTGGAGTGGAAGTCAGTGTCAGACTTTTACTGACTAAAAACTTACTCCTGGTCCTGGGTTTCTACTTCACAGCATATTATTAAGTCATTTAAACTTCTACACTAATATAATAAAGAGGTAAAGTTTATTTTTTTTATTTGTAAGAGGTAATCTCTGAAAGTACTGTTCCGATAAATAATTTTTTTTTTGCCGATAGAAAGCTGCTTCATTCCTGAGTGACATAGGCTATATTTTATGTACGCGGGCAAAACTGCGGGCAAAAGCTAGTATGTTATAAATCCGCCATCACAAAGTATTCACGCATGATCGAAGCAAACGCACCTGTGCGTTCAGACGCACCAACCTGATGACATGCCGATATTGCGTTCATCGCAGCGGATTTACATCGCCATGTGCTGTTGGACGCGGAAATTGAAGCTGTTTGTATGCCAGATGAATTATTGGGGATTTTGAACTATTCATAAATCGTGCTTTTGATCAGACTAGCTTTTGCGCGCGACTTCGTTCGCGAGAATGTTTTGAATTTTGATAGAATTCCATACCCAAAGGGAAAAACGGAACCCAATTACTCCGTTACTTCGACTTCGCTGTCCGTCCGTCTGTCTGTAACCTGACTGAATCGCAAGAACAGCGATAGCTAGACAGTTGAATTTTTCACAAGTTATCTATTTCTGTTGCCGCTATAACAAATACTAAAAACAAAATAAAATAAATATTCAAGGGCGGCTCCCATACAACAAACGCGATTTTTATGCTGAATTTTCCTAAGAACAGTAAGGAACCCTTCGTGCACGAGTCCAGCTCGCACTTGACTAGTTTTTTTTAAATATCTAACATTATTTTCTTTACCTATAGAAATTCTTATTTGAAAATTACATTGAATTTTAAAACGTGTTTCAAAGTTTAATGCAACAATGTAAAATTATATCCCAATCTTATAAGATTTCCACTAATAACCTTCAGTTCAATCGTTTGTTCATTCATTCCTGACAGACCGACAGACAGTCTGATATTGTAAAACGGTTTAAATAAAACTGGATTAGATAGGGACGTCAGGATGAAATGAACCTGACCGCACTTGTCAGTCCTCAGGCTGTGAGTGGGCTTGAGGTAGAAAAGATATTATATTGTGCTTTGAAAAAAAGGCGGGGTAGCTTTTGAAGAGGTGTAAATAATTATATTTATATGGACTAGCTTCTGCCAGCGGCTTCGCTCACCGCCTGATTGAAGCGAGACCCGTTCACCCACGTTCGCCGAGATCGCACGCCTTTCGCCCATGCATGGGCATGTTTCCCCTGCTCGCAGGTCCTCCTCCCACCTCCACAGCACCCTCCGCTCCGCTGCAAGTGCCATGGGATACAAGGACGGGTATAACCCCACTGCAAAAATGAAGATTTTCAGATACCCTCCGCTGGTAATCGAGAAACTGCCAGACTGGCCGGCACATTTTAGAGCTGTCACCACCCAGCTGGACCATCCACCAAACTCCCGCTCCTACGGCCCTACGGCGCCCCTACCTCTGGCTGAAAGTAGGTTTTTTCAAAAAACTTTGGACCCCCGTTTGATCCGCTTAGTTAGTTAGCCCATTTACGTCCTACCGCTGGGCGAAGGCCTCCCTCTCCTTTTTCCACATACGTGTGCCTTCGGCCATTGCGGGCCAGTCCCTCCGGTATTTATCAAGCTCATCTCTCCACCTTCGCCTTGGATAATTTTTGATCCCCTTAGGATAATTAATTTTGGAAAAATCTCTTAGTGCTCGTCTATTTGACTGGCCTGTTGGTCTAGTGGTTAGTGACCCTGACTGCTATGCCGGAGGTCGTGGGTTCGATTCCCACTCAGGACAAATGTTTGTGTGATTGAGATTTAGAAATATATAAGTATGTTTATCAGTTGTCTAGTACCCATAAGTTGCGTTGTGTGATAGTTGTGGAATATTATTATTATTATTATTATGTCATTAAAGTAAACCTTGTGCAAAATTTCACGCTCTTAGTCTCAGTAGTTTCAGCAGTGCGTTGATATGTCAGTCAGTCAGTTTATCCTTTTATACAACGTGTAACATTAAATGCGCAAAACCTCAGACACCCTAAATGCTTTTTAATTCAACTGACCTAATTCTGTGAGCAAAACTATCATTAAAAAAAATGTAAGGTTTTATGTGCAGTTTTAGTTTGTTTAAAATTCGTATCCGCATCGAAAAAGAACTTTTATCATCCCGCATATGAGAAATTTGATTGGACTACAACCAGTTGGGTTTGTTTACCTATTTGGGCGGGTTTGCGCAAGTGATGGCTTGACCTATTAATAAATAGAAAGAACAAAAATTAAAATAAAGATTTTTTTTTTAAATGTAAGTAACCAATATTAAAAAGTGTTTAATTGATTTTGCTCGTTATTCTGAACAAACTAATTTCAGGTTTTGCGCATTTAACGTTACACCTTGTAACGTTACTTAGGTAACATATTTTTTTAAGTTTTTACTCGCACTTATGGATTCATCATTTTATGAAGAGGAACTTACATTTATTTTAGAGAAAAATAAATAGAATTTGATGTTTTACGAGTCTAACAGACACGAAGTCAAGAGCATCTGCTAGTATGAGTCGAAGCCTACTGGGACCAGGGTTATCTGAAAAGAAGCTCGAGCCCCAGTATGAAGAGGCTAGAAGGAACGGGGTAGGTTTTTAGTCAATAAGAGTCTGACACTATCTCCCGCTCCACCCAAGAGCGGGGGTTGTGATAAGATGATTTTTGCCCACCGTGAGCATCGGCTAGTTGTGAGTAAAATGTCTTGTTCAAACTTCAAGGCTGAAATCAATAAAGGATTAATTTCAATATACCTACATTGACTGTAAACTTTTCAGGGTCAGGCAGACCCCACGTGGCCGGCTACGTAAGTAAGTAAGGGACCGACCCCGTTACTCAATCATTCATTTTGTACACGACAGACCGACATGTAGGTATAGGTATCAACTACACTTTGATATCAATCAAATCGGTTTCAATTAAACGGGGGAGCGGGGGAGGTCTCAATGGAGCCGAGTTGAAGTAGTGGGGATGTTGAGTGCTTTGAAAATATAGCGGGATTGTTTTTGAAGAGCGTTATTTAAAAGGATTTATAGATTGAATATTTTCTACCTAGAATTTCGTTCTGGTATCGAAAATATGCTTTGCTAGCTGCTCCCAGCGGCTTCGCCCGCGTGATAACAGAAAATTATCCCAAGGGAACATACTTCCGGGATAAAAAGTATCCTGTGTCCTATTCCAGGACATGGTCTATCCGTGTACCAAGTTTCATCAAAATCGGTATTGCCATTTAGGCGTGAAGACGTAACAAATAAACAGACAAACTCACTTTCGCTTTTATAATATTAATAAGGATATTAGACAACCCAACCAACCTGAGCAATAATCAGTAATTCTATTCTCAATAATCTCAATAATCAGTACTTCTAAATTCTAATCGTGCTTATCACACAAACTTTGTTTTGGGTGGGAATCGAACCCACGAGCTCCGGTATAGCATTCAACAGCACTAACCACTAGACCAACCTGTCCGACGTCGTTGCAGTATGCTTGTATGCTATATAATGTTCTTCATATCACAAGTACTACCTTATGAGCCACCGCAGGCGCGGGCTTGTGGATGGCGAGCAATGAGTAGCTTGCCATCTGACCGTACGGTAACCGTCCGGACCGAGCTCATGTCGTCGACGGCGTGTATTATTCCAAGGAGATGTCAGTCAACCGTAGGGGCCCAACAAGGTCGAAACCTACTAGGGCCACGGGTTGTGCGAAAGTGAACCCTGAGGCTTTGGAACAAAGGCAAAGAAGGAACAGTACCCTTAGCCAAGTTGCTAATCTGCAATAATTAATGCTAGTAGAAAGCTTCAAATGTATGGGAATGACGTCATCTCAACGCTCAGTCACGTGGTCAGAACAAAAGAATTAGGTGCGTGGCCAACTCGGAGCGTTTGACGCAAGCGAAACAGTTGTAACTTGGCTAGGAGGGCAGGAGTGAGTTTTTAGTCAGTAAAAGTCTGACACACCCTCAAGCTCCACCCAAGAGCGAGACATGCCATAAGATAATATCCCACTTAAAAAAAAGTGCTACCTTATCAAACACCTTCAACATTCCTAACATAACAGAACCCTGCCGTATACAAACAAACAAACAAACAACATATATCAAACTATCACAGTTAACTCTAACCCATTGGTTCGATTACATTCGCTACGCGCTCCATTTCTCTTCACACTCCTGTAATTGACGGATAATTACAACTTGTACGAGGCAGCAAGTTTCATTGGAGTTTTCATCATCATCATCATTTCAGCCGACAGACGTCCACTGTTGGACATAGGCCTCCCCTTAGTGTCGCCACAATGATCGATCCTGTGCGTCTCGCATCCATCGGTTTCCCGCAACCCTCACCAGGTCATCGGTCCACCTTGTAGGAGGCCTTCCGACGCTGCGTCTTCCAGTACGAGGTCGCCACTCCAGAACCTTTCGGCCCCAACGGCCATCTGTTCTGCGAGCAATGTGCCCTGCCCATTGCCACTTAAGTTTGGCAATTCTTCGGGCTATGTCGGCAACCTTGGTTCTCCTGCGGATATCTTCATTTCTGATTCGATCCCGCAAGGAAACTCCGAGCATAGCCCTTTCCATTGCCCTCTGGGTGACTTTGAGCCTTCTGATGAGGCCCATTATGAGCGACCACGTTTCGGCACCATATGTCATCACTGGCAACACGCACTGGTCATAGACTTTCGTCTTGAGACACTGTGGTATATTGGACGAGAAGATACCGCGCAGTCTCCCGAACGCCGCCCAGCCGAGTCGGATTCGACGATTGACCTCTTTCTCGAAATTAGCTCTACCCAACTGGATTGTCTGTCCGAGATAGACGTAATCGTCCACAACTTCGAGTATAGAGTCTCCGATCTTGATAGGAGTGGGTGCTACATGGTTATTTATCATGACTTTAGTTTTGTCCATGTTCATTTTAAGACCCACTCTTTCGGAAGCTCTACTAAGGTCATTGAGCATTGTGTTGAGCTCCTCCGTAGTCTCGGCCATGACTACTATGTCGTCGGCGAACCGAAGGTGAGTGATGTACTCGCCATTAACATTGATGCCTAGTCCACTCCAGTTCAGAACCTTGAAGACATCCTCCATTGCGGCCGTGATTGGAGTTTTACTTATGAATAACTAGACTCCGTGAAAGACTGACTTTAGGTGGCCAAACGGTAATGGCCTTGACTCATGAGTTGTAGATCGCAGGTTCAAACTCTCCCAGGCGCATTACTTTATTTCATTACCACTGCTCTTTACACGGTGAAGGAAAACATCGTGAAAAAACCGGCATGTTCTAGCGAAAAATTCGAAGACATGTGACATTCACCAACCCGCACTGGGTCCGCGTGGTGGATTACAACCCATTCTCTCTCCTAGAGAGGAGGCCTGAGTCCTAGCAGTGGAAACATTAAAAAGGCTGATGATGATGCAGACCATCTCACATTTATCTTATCAGTCATATGATTTATTTTTGCTATATTAGTGTACATAGAAGAAGTTGGGGGAGGCCTTTGCCCAGCAGTGGGACAGTATAGGCTAAAAGTGTACATAGCGTCGCGCTTGACCACTATCTCACCGGATGGTAAGCGATGATGCGGCTGACGATGGAGCTCGCTTGAAATTACACAAAGTAATGCGCCTGGCTGGGTTCGAACATGCGACCTACAACTCGTAAGTCGATGAAATTACCACTCGGCCACCACAGCTCTCAGGAAAACTTATATACAAATAAAAATATCAAATTGTAAAGAAAAAACTAGGCCAGAGAATGACTCATTGTCATTCTCTTGGTGTCAAAGAATCATCCTGGTACCTACTTATTGAAGCAATACAAGTTACATATTTATAATTCAAGTGGGCCGAAAGTTCATAAAAATATTCCGTTTCTTAAACAGTATGTGGGATTTAAGCCGGGCACATGCCAAAGAAAATGGTCGAAAAAAATGTTCCTATTTTATTAGGAAAAACTAATAAAAGGCTCCTGAGCAAATAGCATATTTTTGTACGAAAATTACTGAAGTTTATACTAGGTTTTGTTATAGTAAATCAATCATAACGTTATTTTTTATTGAGTAGAGAGGCTCTTACAAATATATAGGAAAATCTCTACCTATACCTGGACATAGGCGGAGGTCTTATGGCGACCCAAGAGTCCCTACGAGGGGCGGTTCTATTCGACTCGCATTTAGGAGATCTCCGCAACCATCACTAAGTCACATGTGGAAGGCTTTCTAATATGCGGAACATACCTATATAATTTAAACAAAAAAAAAAAAACGCATTTCTACATGTTCGCCCGATACAATGTTATTATAGTTATCTCAACTCAGGTTCCCAAAATACAGGTTCTACCTAGTATGGGAACCACCATGTAAATATTATGATTAAGCAGCTTTCTATCGGTGATAAAATTTTAGCAATCGGACCAATACTTCCAGAGATTACCTCCTACAGACAAAAATACAAACTACCTCTTTATTATATTAGTGTAGATAATCAATTTAATAAAAAAAATATATAATTCTTGGATAATTCTAATTCTAGGACAAAAAATGTAGTAGTGTAGAGTAGTGTAGTGTAGAGTAGTGTAGGGTAGAGTAGGATACAGTAGGGTAGAGTAGGGTAGAGTAGGGTAGAATAGGGTAGAGTAGGATACAGTAGGGTAGAGTAGGGTAGAGTAGGGTAGAGTAGGGTAGAGTAGGGTAGAGTAGGGTAGAGTAGGGTAGAGTAGGGTAGAGTAGGGAAGAGCGGGAGCGAAGCCGTGCGGGCAAAAGCTAGTATGTTGTATAGTTAGAAATACTGAACACTGCGATGGAACAAAACAATAATAATAGAATATTGATTTCACCTCCTGTTTTTCATGAGATAGGATAAAATAAAATAAAACTGGGCAAGTGCGAGTCGGATTCGTGCACTGAGGGTTCCGTACAACTTACCTATAAAAACAGTTCAATTCCCGAATTGAGTTACGAAGATTTTTCCGAATATCATAAAATTACAGTTTTCAGATTTTTTTCCTGTACTTTTGCTATAAGACCTTACTTTATGCCTTTCAGGACTGTAGATCAACGGGAAGTAGTACCCTAGAAATTTTGATTCCCTTGAGAGGGTCGAAATACACGTTTTTTTTTGCGACATAAACGGCCGTATCTTTTTTGTTTTCGTTAATTAGAAGTTTGATTTTTTCACAGCTTCAAGAAACCGCAGATTTGAGTTGTATAATTTTAACTCGATATTTTTTTCAACTCGATACCGTACCCAAGATAAAGGGCCTTTGACAGAGAGACAGACGGACAATAAAGTGATCCTACAAGGGTTCCGTTTTTTCTATAGAGTTAGGGAACCCTAAAAACAATCCTGCCCAGGAAGTTCCAGGAAATTGAAACCTTACGTAACTGTTACACGCAGATGTGACCACAGACCCATTTTTATTAAAATTTGATCACAAAGTATGCTAAATTGCCAGCCCGTTGTGAAACAAAATCGGACCATTTTTTACGAAGACCAAATTGATTTCTATCTGTTACCATTCATATCAAATACCCATTTCAATTTGAACCTTTGAAAAAGGGAAGTTGGTTTTGCCTATTTCCCATTTTTTTAACCTTTTAGATATTTCTTTTGGCTTATATGAGATCCTACCTACATATTTAGAATAAAGAATCGGCCGCCGTAATCATGGCGGTGGCCCTCTATGAGTAGTGGCTGGAAAGACGCCACGGCGTCCTCACCTACCGCATGACGCAGGTTACACCTGATTTGTGTGGAAGAAACGCCCGCATGTCACCATAGTGCGGACCACTCCGAGGACACGTTAGAGCATACGGTAATCGTCCGGCACCGAGTCCAGGTCGCAAACCGTAGGGGCTCAGCAGAGCCGAAGCCTACTGATGCCATGGGTATGCAAGGCAAAGAAGGAATGGAAGGTGTGGTTTTAGCCGGTAAAAGTCTGACACGCCCTTCCACGAACACAGTGTTGGAAGGCCGTCCACAAGGTAGACCAACGACCTGGTGGGTCGCGGGAATGCGGTGGATGCGACGCTTGAGCCTATGTCCAACAGTGGACGTCTTTCGGCTGAAACGATGATGATGATGCTCTTCCATTACGTCCTAGAATAGGAGAAGTTATTGGATGATTTTCCAACCAGAAACAATGACCGTGAAAGTGTGACGTCACAAGCCTATTAGGGTTTCTTCACACGTACCATAACCATACCACGTGGTCGGGCGTATATTTCGTATTGAAAATAATTAGGACTATTCACACGTACCACATTTTGCAGTCGTTATCGGCCGTGTGTTTGATACCGACCAAATCGCAACCACAACGCAACCACCAGCGACACTGCGAACTAGTGGCCGACCACAACGCAACCAACATCGACACTGCGAACTAGTGGCCGACCACAACGCAACCCCATCTACATTTTGTCGGTACCACAACGCAACTCGAAAAGCTGCAGCAACGCTATTCACACGTAACCACTGCTTGACAGCATTTTGTAGTTGCAACGTGGTGTGGTTGTCGTACGTGTGAAGAAGCCCTTACGGTTGTACCCATCGTGCCCACAACAGTGGATCCTTGCTTGTTCTTATTTCATTATCCAACTGTACGCGCAACACGACACGACACGACACAACACATGCGGCAGTCATCTAACAGGGTCGTAATTCAACCCTCTTGTCACAGCGCTCTGTTGCGGTGACGTAAACACTTGACTGTCAAGCGATCCTGACTGACATCTGATCAAGTCTGCACTTAAACTGCGAGGAAATGCGAACAACAATGGGATAATTGTGTGAGGACATCTGGATGAGGGAAAATGGAAGCTTGCGAGAATGCACCAGTTTGTACTGACTGGTCGAACGGTTGCTCACTTTTCAATGACGATAGAGAAAGCATTTATTTTCGCCGTGGAAAAAAATATTATTGAGAGGCTCGAGCTTGACCACCAACTCACCCGATGGTAAGCGATGATGTGGCCTACGATGGAGCACGCTTACGTAGAAGTAACCTATTCACTCTTGGCTTAAATACACCCAAGTTGTAGCTATCAGGAAACACAGACTCCGACAGGGAATTCCATTTAGCTGTACGCATAATGTGTAGATAGGCAAGATTTTTTTTTTTGGATAAAGTATTCATATCTCTTAAACTATCAAAAATCGCGAAACATAACATGAGGTATTTTTGGAAATCCCTAGGTATGAGGAATCTTTTTTTTTATTGACCTCACTATCTGTTAGATGGTCGTTAAAGACGAAAGTTTCTGGAGTTGGAAGGCTTCCCACAAGGTGTACCGATTATCTGGTGAGGCTTGCAAGAATCCGATGGATGCGAGATGCACATGCGACGAGGCCTATGTCCAACAGTGGACGTCTTTCGGCTGAAATGGTTGTAATGGTCGTTGGTCACCATTTGGTGAACCAAATGGTGACTATGGTCTGTATAAACTATATGGTGTAACTAAATGTATGGATGTACGTACCAATAAAGACTTTTTATTCTCAAGATGGACTAATAAATCGTGACGTCATTCAGCAAATGACCAATTTCCTGCGATATAATTATCATTTACAATATCGAACATGGCTAATGAGTGTTTTGGCCGTAATATTTTATGATAAGACACACAACAGGCCAGTAGATCGGAAACTGTTAATGTTTTTATACTCCATTAGCCTTTATTTTGCTAAACACTTCATGGGGAAATGCAGAAGGGTTATTTATTTATTTAGAAATATAAGTTTCCAGTGCAGGACCAAAGCACTTTTATTTTAAAATCTTAAATACTAAATTAAAAACCTAAAAATGATGATTATTTATTCCAATTTTGGTACGTCTTGTCATAAAAGATATCCAGCTCCCCTAGCCTAGTTAAAACCGTTCGCGCCGAACGCTTCAAATTGACCTTGCCGCCAATTCTTTTGTTCTGACCACGTGACTGAGCGTTGAGACCGCGTCATTCCCGTACATTTGAAGCTTTCTACTAGCGTTAACTATTGCAGATTAGCAACTTGGCTAGGGTACTGATCTATATGGAGAGTAAGAGTTGAGCAGTGTGACTGTTCGAACTGTGGGAGCTACAGCGGCTTGTCTCCTCCGAGGACGAGGCCCCTCCACGCTTCCACTTCCGATGAGGAATCGGCTCGGTACACCCGCTGGACCCACCCGCTCGAGTATAGTTGGATTATCCACCTTATTTGTCAGGTTACGGTGGTAATCGACCACAAACCGGACGTATGTATGTAGTTTTTGTACTTTTTTATGTTGTACACTGGATCTTACCCTCGAATACGATCCCTCCCTTTTACTCAAAGGTTTGCTGAGAGAAAGCTCATTGTTGAGGTAAAAGCTCACCTTTGCATGCGTTTTGTGTACAATAAAGCATGGAGTAGTAATGGCCCTGACTTACGAGTTGTAGGCACTTGTAGGTCGCGGGTTCGAACCCAGACAGGTGCATTACTTTGTGTAATTTATTTCATCACCACTGCTCTCTAAACGGCGAACGAAAACATCATGAGGAAACCGGCATGTCCTAGAACCAAAAATTCGAAGACATGTGACATTCACAAATCCGCACTGAGCTCGCGTGTTGGACTCACCGACATTCCCTCTCCTAGAGAGGAGGCCTGAGGCCTTGCAGTGGCCTGCTGAAACGGCTGATGATGATGATGATGATGATGATGATGACACTAAAGTAGTACAGAAGGTTGGGATAAGACCTTTAAGTAGAGTCTGCCTTAGAATGATTGCTCTTAGTGGTCCTACTGCAAATAAATGTGTATTGATCTCGCTAACGAGTATATATAAGATCACAACCGTTTAACAAACATTTTAAATAAATAGTATTCTAGATAACTAGACTCGAGATAACAATGTAGATTAGTTTTTAGTGCTAGAGTTAAAGTTATCTTAATAGTATCAGTATACAGGTCGATAGTACTTCTGGAGTAAGTTCGATGTGTGGGTAGGTATGATTAGATGCTTTTTTGATGATGTAGATACCTTTTTCCTGCTGGAGCCGGTGTTACCTGTACCTCTAGCCAAGTTGCTAATCTGCAATAGTTAACGCTAGTAGAAAGCTTCAAATGTACGTGCATAACGTGGTCTCAACGCTCAGTCACGTGGTCAGAACAAAACAATTGGCGGCAAGGTCAACTCAAAGCGTTCGACGCAAGTGAAACGGTTGTAACTTGGCTGATGTCCTATTTCTCGGCGGTCATTTTCGCATGGATACTTAAAGCAAACATCCTTATATGGGACAGATGTTCTACAATATAAGCTGTATTATACACCAATATTAAAATATACATAACTAATGCAATTTCATATACTGCCAAGACAGCTCTCAAGTCACCAATAAACTAATAATTACCATCCCCGATTTAAAGTTTTATCATCAAAATAGCTTGGCAGCCCATCGACTCCAGTGCCACTTACAAAGTTCATCCACAGTTAATATTAAATATATGGCGCTGCAATTTAAGAGAGCCATCGAGGGAATCGATTCCCGCTTTGGCGGATGAGCTGGTTGAGCTCTGCTTTATTTTAAGGCATACAGTCCCTTGAACATCTGGCTGGAATTAAATAAAAGAAAGAAAAAAAAAATTTGGCTCGCAAACACTGTAGAAAAAAACATGTTGAAACTTAATATAACAAAAATAAACAAAAAACGCCAAAAAAGTCCAATTCAGCAAAAATGCACACAATCTCGTACTGGCAGTAGTACGAGTATCTGTGCATTTAATTCGAGACCAGCTGTACCCGGATAGAGCCCTGCTGACCTTTAAATAAATTTTCTTTGCGAAATATTTATTGATTTACATAATATGCTATATACATCCTGAAGAACAGTTAACCGGTTAACGGTTTTTTTACTTTCTACACCAATAATATTGTAGAGGTAGTTTGTTTTTATGTTTGTAAGCTTTGCTAAAATGTTTTTATGTTTGTAAGCTTTGCTAAAATGTTTTCACCGACAGAAAGCTGATTTATTTCTGAGTGACATAGGCTGAGTGATATATCTTAAATTCGTGGGCGAAGCTGCGGGCAAAAGCTAGTTTCTAATAAAAATCAAAGCCGTTTGAAAGGAATAGAGAAAACAAGCGATAAAATAAAATGTTTTTTTTTTTGCAAAATTCTTACCAAAAAATCATATATTAATAACGTTGTACCATTGCGGTCATTTCTGCCTGATCACTTAAAAAAAATTGTCGCTTAAATCCAGCGCTGCGGCGACAAACCAAACCCTTTGAAATTTTCGTTTCGAGTGCAAGCAAAAATGTACTTAGCGATGGTCAGGCGGAAGTGTCTTTGATGGAACATGAACCTATATAAGAATAGCACTGCTCGGGAGTTCGAGGCTTAATTTAATTTTATCTTAAAGCTAAGTGTCTGGCCGCTTTGAGTTTTATTTTTATTTCTTTGTCCGGTTTTTCTTTTCAGAAGGCAACAGGATTTTCCTGTCATTAGATCCCTATTTACTCAAAGCTCTTTAAAATAAACAGTCTTTTAAATTCCTGACAGGTCTTCTCTCTGTACAAAAGCTTATAAAATCTGTAAACAAAAACGTCACACCTCTATACTCTGTTCAAAATAACATAAGACATTTATGAAAACCTTTTATTACTGTCCGTTCAACCGATTTTGACTTTTATTACGTTGGTAGCATGGCAAATGGCGGCTGCAGTAAATAATTCAGAAATCAGAAACGTTTATTTTAAATAGACCAATTACAGACACTTTTGAATTGTCAGAATGTCGTTCAGTCAAAAACAAAAAAGTGAAGCAAAATTGCACGTTCCAAACCGTAGATCTCTACAGAGAAGAAAGTGCAAGAAACTCTATGGAGTCTTTTAAATCGTATCACGAGTTACATAAATCTTGGTTACAGATTTCTAAGACATGCCGGTTTCCTTACGATGTTTTCCTTCAGCGTTTTGAGGGCAGTAGTGGTGAAATTGGGCACGCCACATTTATGGCGGTAAGTCCCCTCTTTGAGGCGTGGCTGGAAAGACCTCACGGCGTCCTTACCTTCCGCATGACGCAGGTCCTCACCGGACATGGCAAGTTCGGGAGGTTCCTGCATCGGATTCAAGTGGAAAAGACGCCCGGGTGCCGCCACCGTGCGGAACGCCTGGAGGACACGGTGGAGCACACAGTCGAGGTGTGCCCTGCTTGGGCGTCCGGTAACTATCCGGACCGAGCTAAGACGTCGACGGCGCGCACTGTTCTCGCGCGCCTCAAGGAGTTGCCTACCGGGTTCGGGGTTATCCGAAAGGAAACTAGACCCCGGTATGAAGCCTAGAAGGAACGGCGCGGGATTTTTAGTCAGTAGGAGTCTGACACTATCTCCCGCTCCACCCAAGAGCGGGTTTTGTCATAAGATGATTTTCCCCGTCGACAAAAAAAAGTAGTGGTGAAATAAATTATAAAAAATAAAAAGCCTGGCTGGGTCTGAACCCACGACCTACGAGGCGTAAATCGGAGCCGTTACCACTGGCCCACCACTGCTCTAATTCAACACATTAAGTAGTAATGCAGTCCAGCCCAAAATTCTAGAAGTCTTCAGGAGAATTTCATCTGTAATAAGTAAGGTTCTTTTTTGCTGGCAGTCTGCCCACAGCCTCTAAAAGTAAGCCTTTAAGTTATGTAGTACAACGAAATTGCAAGAAAGAAGGCACATGTTCACAAGAAATATAATGCTGATATTCGAAAAAAGACAGCATAAGATCTTTTTGGTCCGATTTTTTTTCGCAAAGTCGGCGAGATGTCGACCCACAGAGCACAATGCCGCAGATGTCGGACTAAGCGTTCGCAAGCTCTCAAGAAAATAAGGTAAAAAAACTGAGAGAGATAAAGTGATCGTGCGATCTATTGTTGTCTTTTTCTAGGATTCTAATTGATCCAACGCAGGTTCTCAGTGTGACCTTCGTCACTATGAACTGCAGAAAAGTTACTAGGAATTTATCGTATTTTTGCTTTCTATTTTTTATTTTTTTATTTATTCGTGGAATATAAACAAGATAAATACAAACATGTCATGAGCTCTTATATTATTATTAAATTATGTCAATAACAGACGTACGGCTTTTTATATAATTACACACGATTCTAATTTAAACACGACGATAATAAGTACACGATAATAATTATGAAGTCAATGATTACGTAAAAAACAAAAGGGGAAAAAAATATTTACACGCGGGAGGAGTCCTTTGATAATTCTTCACTTAATAAAAAGGCGGACAAACAGAAAGAGCTATATTATGTATGAATAACGTCTCCAATCCATTATACGCACCTATACATTGACCATGACAGCATGAGCATACAGCTTAGGAGTGGAATTCCCTGCCGGAGTCTATGTTTCCTGATAGCTACAATCTTGGGATCTTTAAGCCAAGCCATCTCTGAAAGTACTGGACTGATTGCTATTATTCCTGAGTGACGTAGGCTATATTTTATGTACGCGGGTGAAGCCGCGGGCAAAAGCTAGTCGACAATAAAAATGTCGCGGATGATTTTTCCGTGTTCTATGTGGTAACCGACCGAATGTAGATTATGTAGGTACAGTCAGCGAATTAACGCTGAATTTACAACGCCACATATCAGGCCTCCAAGTGTCTATGCTTGTACATGAGATTCCTTCATAAATTGGTGTAATGAGCTGGGGAATAGGGAGCCCTAAATATTTATTACATTATCCCTTGAGGGTAGGCAAAAACTAGAGGCACGTGTAACGTTCCTTATATCCTTATTGTTTCGTGTGTAGAACGTTAATATAATAGAATTGACTAGTACATGAAAACATGTAACACAACTTATACACAAACTTAAGCTAGAACTGCATGTGCGCCACACACACCGATCTGAGCGCGTCGGTCTCCATACATTTAATATAGAAACTAGACTTGTAGAGCCACACATGATCCACACTAAGCGACGTCGTTTTACGTACAAATCAGGCGTGTCACACGTATGCGTCGTTCTAATGTAGTGTGGGTTCAGGCTTATCACTGACAGACAGACAAACTTAGGATGGCTGGTATAATAATACTACAGGAGGTGGTCTAATGAGGACTCCTCAGAAATGAATCGAATATTACATCGTCTTCTCCTTCTTCTCCGCTAAGAACGGATTTTACGAAACAGGTATCATAAGTTTATGTGTAGTAATTTGCAACCACGCGGGTGAAGCCCTAATTTTCAAAATAGATCCACAATTAACCGAATAATCGATGAACATACATAAACAAAAATACATACAGCCGAATAAACTTTTCCTTTTTGAAATCGGTTAAAAAAATTTCAGTTTCGTTCAATATCATTCACAATTTTTTAAACCGACTTAAACAATTCTTTTACGTGTAGAATGCACATAGAATGCTATTAACCTACATTAGCAGAGTGAGCGTGACATAGGCTTTATTCAAATAGGCATGTTTTTTACCGTCAGTTATCACGTGGCGAAGTCTCCGGCAGAAGCTAGTGCTTATAACTTATTAGTTTTTGACGGCTTCGCCCGCGTTCATAAAATATAGCCTATGTCACTCAGGAATAAAGCAGCTTTCTTATTATTATTATAGTAAGCCCATATTGTCCCACTGCTGGGCAAAGGCCTCCCTCCACTCCTTCCAACGATCACGGTTCCTCGCCTTCTCATTCCAATTCTTAAGGAAGCCATCCAGGACGTCCCGCCATCTCCTTCGTGGTCTGCCTCGGTCCGGCGTTGCTGTGTCCGGGCACCAATCTTGCGTTTAACACGCCCACAGCTCGTTAGGCCCAGTCCCATAAGTTGGCCAGCCTCTTATCTTTCAGCAGCTTTCTATCGGTGAAAAATTTTAGCAATCGGACCAGAACTTTCAGAGATTACCTCCTACAAACATAAAAACAAACTTTACTTCTTTATTATATTATAGTGTAGATTGGTTGGTTTTTAGAAAGCCACACATTGATAAATATTTTTCCAAAACTGTTATTTTTCATCTGCTAACTTTCCACACTGTCATAACGTTGATATTGAAAAGATATATACAATGGTATATATGATGCGCTGATGATGGTATGTCTGAAGACTAACGAGTTAGAATTGATTCATTTAACATATGCGCTTGCTTAATAGTGGGGGCAATCAGACATGCGCTCGATTTGTGTGGATACGACACAAAGAACTTCAAAAGATATTAAAAAAAAAACCGTTTTGTTTTGTTTTTTTTTTTTTTTGGAGGGATATCAAGATTAGAATAGAGTAGAAATACTTTTATTCGGTACAGGCAGCACAACGGTCATAAACACAAAGTAAACAAAAATAAAAGTACAAAGTGCGCCGAGCGTGCCCGCACCGAAAGCGCTGATATTCAGTTGGCACCCCGCAGTGACGCACGGACTAGGGTACCATCTAGGGTAACAGGGTACCAAGGTTATCATTGAATAACTTCTCCCGCTCTTGGTGGCAGATTTTTACTGTTAATCATTAAAAATCTGACTCGCCCTTCCCCCTTCTCCTGTTAGTCTTCCTTCGATGAATGTGGTATGTCTTGAGGGACGCCTTTCGGCTGACGAATTAACAACTCGTTTCTTTAGTTACTCTTGGCGTTCCAGGGCAGCGGTAACTCTTTCCGAAAATCCCGCGGTATTTAACTCCACTTCGCCGTTCTCATCTTCTTTAAATTGAAAAAATATATATCGATGTTGCGGGAAAAATCAAGTTACCTCTAAAACTACTCATTATTTTGAGAACAAAGAAAAGAAAAGAAAGAAAGAAAGAAAAGAAAGAAAGACAACATGTTTATTCCGCCTAAATAGACGCACAAATCATTACAGAAAAAAAAATGCCCGCCAGGTCATGTATACAGGGCTTAAATGTATTAAGTAACAATTTACTCTGTGATTGCACCTACACCATAGACAAAAGAGTTGTGCAGGTTATCTGTTGCAACTACTCTTTGTTGTCAGAACAATCTTGAAAACAACATTATAAAGGCGAATGTTTGCTACTTTTTCATGCTTGAACGAATTTGTAAGAAATTTGGCACAACGTTAACCATGTCCTGGATATTGTAATAGCACATAGGCTACTTTTGGTCTTGGCAGTATGTTCGCTTTAGGCAATTTTCCACTTTTACGCGAGCGAAGCCGCTGGTAGCATCTAGCTTGTATCATAAAAGTTACATATCTAGTTCTACCTTTACAAATAAGACCGTACAATAAAACTTACCTTTAATAATCTATTCTAAACTTACTCGACCGTATCCACACAACTCCTACGCCGTACCTAACCCGTAAACAACTCGTGTGGGTCAATAAAAGCGTAACCCCGGTACAACAGGCCCTCATTGACGGCATTGTCCATTGTAGGGTTATCACACACTAGTCCATTGTAGACCGCCCATATATTGGTACTTATGACCACCATATTGAAGTTTATGAGCATAAATTGAACAGCGAATTTATACGACTGGGGTTATTAAAATATGAATTTATTGGTTTTATTTAATGATATTTTATGCCCTTTGGTGTGTCGTAGGATATTGTGGCATAACATTTAAGTTATATAAAAGCACGCAAATCGATGACAGCTATTTTATTTTATAGTTACAAGCTTCTATTTAGTTTCACCTGTCCCGATGTTTGTCTGTCAACTTGCAAATTCAATTTGATCCACTTCCTGGTTACCGATTGAGGTGAAATTTTGCATACATGTGCAAATCAGATGACAATGCAAAATTATTATGTATCATCGAGTTTGGGCTCGTATGATTCGTCTAGACGTGTATTAATTATAAAGGTATACCAAGTTATAAAAGCTTGCTATGAAAAAAAATATTTTCAATAAAAGCTTGTTTATCATAGTTATTTATTTATCCTAAAATAATTCTTGATTACTTTGTTAAAATTCTTATAGCTACATTAGACCAATACACACGTGTAACACAACTGATTGAACGACTTCGCGTGGCGTTTAACAAGTGTAGCTCTACAAGTCTAGTTTCCATATAACATGTATAGAGACCATCGCGCCCAGATTGGTGTTTATGGCACACGTGTGGGCAGTGTAGTTCTAGCTTTTAACATTTCAATTGTAAGTAATTTTATGATATAATATATATTGTTTGTGTATGATTATGTAACTTAAATGAGTCTTTGGTATTTGATTGAAATAAATCAATAATAAATACAGGTATATAAAGACAGGTTCAGTTGAAAACTAGCGTCAGGCACTTTTTTTTTTTTTTTCTCTCGACGGGGAAAATCATCATTGACGAAACCCGCTCTTGGGTGGAGCGGGAGACAGTGTCAGAGTCTTACTGACTAAAAACCCCGCGCCGTTCCTTCTAGCCTTCATACCGGGGCTCTAGTTTCCTTTCGGATAACCCCGACCCCGGTAGGCTTCGACCCAGATGGGCCCCTCCTGTTGCTGACAACTCCTTGAGGCGCGCGGGAACAGTGCGCGCCGTCGACGCCTTGGCTCGGTCCGGACATTTACCGGACGATCGGACAGTGAGCTACCCATGGCTCGCCGTCCGCGAGCCCGCGTCTACGGTGGCCGGAAATCGGGATCGGAATCCCGGCGGCGGCGGCGGGGGCGCCGTTGCCTGATGCGGTCTGCCTCCTCCTTTGCTAGCATTACTGCTTCGCAGAAGGAGGCGACCGCCTGCCACTCCTCCTCGCTCCGGACCATGGCCTGAACCAAGGCCCGGCGCGAGAGGTCTCCGCCGCCGATCGCCCCCACGAGGACACGGCGTTGCTCCGCCCAAGCAGGGCACACCTCAACTGTGTGCTCCACCGTGTCCTAGCGTCAGGCACTAGTTGTCTGGCAATCATGCTGAACTAATAGGTCCCTATTTTGGTGCAGCCATGAGGCAAAACCACAACTATATTTTTTTTTGCTTCTTGGATTTGTGTTTGGGCCCTGTGTTGGACCAAATAAATTATTTTTCTCTCTTTCTTTTACTGCCAGGACTGGTTTGAGACGGCCTAGGAGAAAAATGTCTGGAAGCACTTAGCCGAGACCTTTGCTCAGCAGTGGGAAAGTACCTAAGGGCTAGGAAAAAAAAATACTTATATGTATTATTTTCAGTTTTTAAACAAATGGCGCCATCTTTTATTCCTTTGATTCCCTCGTCAAAATGCAGACACGTCTCACTTTGAATTTAAATTCTTTTGAGTAGAAAGGTATGCAAAAAGCAGAACCGGCGCCATTTTGAATTCTTGCAATGACGTGGTATGAGTATACCGATTTAAAATCCCACAATATTTTTGTTTACTTCTAAATAAATATTAAATTCGGATTATAATATGTGTAGATAGGTATAATGACACTAATAATTGTAAAGGTGAAAGTTTACATTTCTATAGGTAGGTACTTATGTGTGGTCTGTGAGTGTGTCTGTTTGCTACTCTTTCATGCTCAAACGGCTGGACGCATTGGGATAAAATTTGAGACATAAGTATGTATCTACATGCCCAAGAATAAGACATTGAACATTTTTTATTCCGGGAGTATGTACCCTTTGAGACAATTTCCTGCGAGCGAAGTCGCTGACAGAGACCAGAATGACTATACCATAGAGACCCAGCAAGGTCGAAACGTTTCATCCTTCCCCACTACCAATTAAATTTGACATTTCTTTGGACTATGTCTGTAATTTGAAGGAATAACTTTTATTTTGGTAAATTTTACATTTGAAACTAATTAAATTATAAAATAAACTTAAATAATTAAAAATAATTAAAAATAATATATACACTAAAGGCCTAACTAAATATGACGTCAAAAAACTCCTCCGCATCGCTGTCGACTGGAAGTGTGCTCAAAAGGCTGGCAGCATTGCCACGTTGTATGGCAATGCTTAATCTCTGACCAAAGTAAAAGCCAGCCCTTGGGTCACGCGAAGTGTCAACAAGGCGTTTGGATAATTGTTTAAAAAGTGCGCTGAGCACTAGCACGATGAGCTAGGAAGATGGGATGGCGCAAGAGTATGTCTGTCTGTAATTTTGGTTCTCCTGTCTTGTCCATCTTCATTTCTGATGCGATCACGCAAAGAAACTCCCGAAGTCCCGAGTATACCCCTTACTCAAGGAGCAGCGTCGAAGCCTATTGGGGCCAAGGATCTGTTTCTGAAAGAAAGATTGGGCCCCTGTACTAAAGGCAACGAAGGAACAGGAGTGGGGTTTTAGTCAGTAAAAGTCTGACACTATCACTATATATCTTACTAGCGACCCGCCCGGCTTCGCTCCGGTGCAATATTATACATAGAAACCTTCCTCTTGAATCACTCTATCTATTAAAAAATATCGCATCAAAATCCGTTGCGTAGTTTTAAAGATTTAAGCGTACATAGGGATATAGGGCCAGAAAAAGCGACTTTGTTTTATACTATGTAGTGATGGAATGATTTCCCCACCTAAAAAAAAGAGGCAAGTATGACTATAAAATAAAATAAACTTGGAAATGGATAAGAAAGACCATAAAACCCGTATTACCCAGCTTTTAATGTCAGAATTTAAAGTTATTGCCATACGAATAAGATAAATTAAGTCTGTCTGGTTTTAAATTGAACGTTAATTTAAATGTCAGACGTACTTAGCTAATCTGTGTTTGTATATGATCTCTCTGTCAGTATGGGTATCTAGTATTTATAAACTAGCTTTATCCCGCAGCTTCGCCCATGTGCATAAAATATAGCCTATGTAACCTATTCACTCTTGACTTAAAAACCCCTAAGTTGTAGCTAAGCTATACTCATCTACGTTGTGCTCACATGATAGAAGCAACAAGAAATATGTAACCAAGATTATATGTAACTCATAGTACGATTTAATTCATGAATCCCCAAGCGACCACCGGTGGCCGCGCATCTATTGTCTTACTATTGTGTCTCTAATTGACGGTATCTGAAGGGTTAAAAGAGTGTACATGGAGTTTCTTGCACGTTCTTCTCCATAGAGATCTACGCTTTGGAACGTGAAATTTAGTTTCACCTTTTTTGGTCTAATCGACATTTGACTATTCAAAAGTGCTTGTAAATGGCCTATTTGATATATAATATTAATTTGGTTTGATTTTAGTCAGTATAAATAAATGCAAAAAATAAATAAAATCAAAATCTTATATTTCAGATAAAGTCCGTAGTTTGTTAGTATACACAACTGAAAAACTAGTGTTAGTACCTATAACTACCGGAACCAATTTTATTTTTTAAATTTATTATACGCCGCAGGGACATGCAGGCGAAAGGCGCAGACTTTTATGTCACAATTCTAACTCGAAAACATACGTCTATATTCAAAAAATCCCCGCGTCTTCACGCACATAAGTCAGGGGGTGATCGCCAGAAAGCCAGGCGAATAACACGTGACATAAGAAAGAGATGTCAGTTTCACGGCGCTTAGAACATTCAGGAGCGTTCACTAAGATGTTATTTTGAGCGGGTGAAGTTGTAAGCGGAGAGCGATTTGAGATCGGAGTACAGGTACCGGCACGAATTTAGCGCTCGGAGAAAGAGTGGCGATCGCTTTGCGCATTGTATACATTGGCGAGCCAATCAGTGTACAGGAATTTTACAATTATATTACAGTGATTGACTGGACTCCCGTGTCTCACTTCTTTACCACTAAAGAGGCCCGATATTTGACTTCTGCGCAAGTGAAAGTCAGTGCTCAAAATCCGTGCCGGTATTTGTACCTAGTTCGAGTTTGTTTAAAGTTAAAGTGATCGACAAGTAAATAACATTCGATGCTCCGATTGGCCCGCTCCAAGTTCCTAACCAATCAGAGAGCCAAACGCGGTAAACGTTTCGATCGCGATAACGTATAAATAACTCGCGCTCAAGGCAGAGTACAAAATATTAGTAGTAGCATAACTAAATAGTCACTATTAAATGAAATAGCGAGCTAGCCACCACCAATGTATCTCATTTTTTTCTAGGAAATAAAATATTAATGTATTTTATTTCTTTCTTGCCGGAGTCCGTGTTTCCTGATAGCTACAACTTGCGGGTTTTGAAATCAAGAGTGAATAGGTTACTTCTAGGCAAACGTGCTCCATCGTTAATCACCTCGTCGCTTTCCATAAGGTGAGATAGTGGTCAAGCCCGAGCTAATCAGTACTTAAAAAAACCTTTTACTTTGAAACGTATGAGAAACAATAAAAACTTCTTCATCATCATCATCATATCAGCCAAAAGACGTCCATTGTTGGACATTGGCGTCTCCCAAGCGTTGCAACAACGACCGGTCACGTGCATCACGCATCCATCGGCTAAAAACTTAATTGATTTTAATTTTATTTTTTGATGCAATACAAAACTCATCTAAACCGCGCTCTCCTATCACTCACGCCACACGCAAACACAAACATAAGGCACAGATCACGCTGTGGAACGCACTTACGTCCAAATTGCTCGCAGTTTATGCGCGCCCTTATTCTCACTGACTGTAATTATCACAAGTTCAAATTGTCGCTCTAACGAGAACCGACTCCGATAAATCTTACAGAGTCTTATTGAGTTATAAATCTTCATTTTCAGAGAAAATATTTCGTTTTTCTCTCTCTCCATACTTTGCAGTCCATTAAGTTCCACTTATTTGATAATGGTTCTGCTACGTTTATATGGAACTTAATAAGGTAGAAAATTGCGATTATTTGTCTTATTTAGAAGGTATAACAAAAAGAAAAATTATTGAGATGCTTTGGGTATCCGGCTTTATTGAAGACTAGCTGACCCGGCAAACTTCGTACTGCCTAATATCATGCGAATTTTCCTATGTGTCACTTTTGGCAAAATCACTTTTTTTACGCCACCCTTTTTAACATTTTGAAGCTCCATCAAATGTGTAAAAACTTTCATGTGTATGACGAATTAATCGTCATTAGTTTATGTCAGTTTCAAAATCAATAATGCGTTTCCTAAGAAAATACTACTTTTACATTTAAACTACTTTTACATTTGAGTTACTTTTACATTTAAACTGTTTTTTTTCTACTATCTTACCACTTTTAATTTCAACTGACGATAGCAAAATTAAATCATAAGACTTATACCTACTTATGTTTTTTTTTGTAGCTCAGTAGACGGTTTTTATCGATTTTCTCATAAAGTTGAATTTAACACATAAGTGGTTTTATAGTCGCAACGACGATATAGTTTTTTTATGTAAGCTGTCCAAGGATAACGCCATCTACAGGCATTACCAGAATCAGCTTAGTTCATTTCAAAATGTCATTTTAATTAGAGATGGCGTTTATTCGAATTAAGTTCGTGATTCCAGATTTTCTCACAGTTTAAACCTTTCCTAGACTATCACGAATAATTCAAAACCAAAAGGAACCCAATCGGTCTAGCCGTTCTCGAGTTTTAGCGAGACTAACGAACAGCTATTGATTTTTATATATAGAAGAAGATTTAAAAGAGTGTCCATGGACTTTCTTGCACGTTCTCCTCCTTAAAGATCTTCGCTTTGGAACGTGCAATTTAGCTTCCCTTTTTTTTTGACTAGCCGAAATTTTGACATCTCAAAAGTGCATGTAAATGGTCTGTTTGAAATTAACGTTTCTGATTTCATTTGTCAGCATATTTACATCAATTTTATTACTTTAGACTACCTCGTTGGTCTTGTGTTCGCAAGCGCGACTGCTGAGTGTGGGGTCCTAAGGTTTGGTCCCGGGTCAGGCAAAGAGTGCTATTGAGTTTTTCCATTAGGAATTACTCTGTAGCTGCCCGGAGTTTGGAGCCCGGTGTTCCCTTAGAGGCCCTTTGCGTTCAAGAGCTGCGGTAACTCTTTCAAACAACCTCGAAGGCCTGGCAGGCCCCAACGGGCCCCATCACGCAATACCTACCCTCAGGATTAATTTCCTTAGCAGCCCTAACTATGCCCAAGGGTAAACCTAACATTGACGAGAATAATGTGGTAATAAACACAATAATTATAGCGTACATGCCGAAATATATTATAAAAGCTTAAATATATACAGCTTCAAGCAAAACACGAAAACTTGAATGGAACAAATAATTACGTGAAATACAAGACAAGCCAGCATCCACATACAATGTCATTAAAAATAACTGGCTGAAATGTGAACGCTGTTACCATCACACAAAAATATAATATTTCAAGGGTATTTTTATAGCCACAATTTTTTTAACTTTGTTAAAAATTTGTATAAAATACAATGTCTCAATGATTTAAATGACTTTATTTCAACGATCCAGTTAATGATATAATCAATTTTAATTTACTTTCATTTTGTTTCTCAACTCTAAACTCTATTAAACCATATACTTTCAGTCACAGAAATGCCTTTGTAAATCTAACCATTGTAATTTACATCATTAAATTCTCTATCAATCTTAATCTAAAATGTTCCACGTCTTCAGTTTCCTTTAAGCTTCTCATATTATAACAGCTGTTACGATCGTTTTATGTGTACTTGTTTAATAATTCACAAAGCCTTAATCCTATTCGAAAGGGTTCCAAGCCCTTCACAATTATTGAGTTTACAAACCCCTGATACATAAAACCATGACGACTGCATTCTTAATGTTACCGTTACAGCTACCGTGCGTGCCTTGACATGTTCTATTTCTGTTTCACTGCCTTCAAACGTTAATGTTCGTTTCTCTTTGTTACAGATTCAAAACACATGATCTCAAGATGGAGAAGCAAGTTTGGGTGCTACTTAGTCTCTTCCTTGCCACAGCCA
The DNA here is from genome assembly GCA_949319445.1 of Mythimna lalbum. NCBI lineage: Eukaryota > Metazoa > Arthropoda > Insecta > Lepidoptera > Noctuidae > Mythimna > Mythimna lalbum. The sequence goes on along the minus strand of OX439357.1, from coordinate 3,096,486 downwards.
TCGCCGACTTCACCACCAACTGTCCTCAAGAGTGTAAATGCGTTTGGGCCAGCGGAAACAAACAAGCCGATTGCTCACATTCCCAACTAGAATACATACCGAAAAATTTAAGCTCAGAGATACAAAACCTCGATCTCACAGGAAATGATCTATACGAGGTATCGAGACTAGCATTCCAAGAAGTCGACCTAATAAATTTAAAGAAACTCATCCTTAAGGAATGTAAGATTATTACAATCCATAGAAACGGTCTAAGTGGACTCGCTATCATGATAGAATTAGATCTGTCGAAGAATGACTTGAAGACGTTACACCCTGACACGTTTAAAGAGACTGCAAAAATAAGGTGGATCCTACTAAATGACAATCAATTAGAGAAACTAGAAGACGGGCTCTTCAATAACTTGCCGTTCCTACAAAAAGTAGATTTAAGCAACAATAAAATTCTTACAGTCGGAATGAAGACGTTTTTGAACGTACCTAAAATGACCATTCTTAGACTCGATGGAAATAAATTGGAAAATCTCAAAATTGATACATTAAGTGCACTGACATCGCTGTCTAATTTAGATGTCCACGACAATCCTTGGCGTTGTGATTGCTACCTACAGCCTTTCAGGAACTGGGTGATAAGTAAAAACTTCTACACTTCTCCCATTTCATGTGTAGAGCCTCCAAAAGTTCACGGAAAGCTTTGGAAAGAGCTGGATTCCAGCGATTTCGCTTGCAAACCCAGCATTGTGTATCCTTCTGTTAGCACTACCTTGCGAACATCAGATAACAATGTCACATTATGCTGCCAGGTCAACGGCAACCCTTTGCCAGACGTAAACTGGGTGCTTAACGCACAAATCATTGATGGTCATAGATATCAAGGAGAACTCAAATATATCATCACACAGAAAAATCTTGAAAACTCCAAATGGGTTAATTTAACTATACTTGATCTAGGAAGCACTGATAACGGAGAGTACTTATGCGTTGCCAAAAACCCTGGTGGTCTTATAGAGAGGAGTTTGACTTTGGTAGTGGCTCATTATCCCCCTGAAAAAGGGGTGGTTCCACAAGGCATGGACAATAATATGTTACCAGTGCTCATAGGCGTCTCTTCTACTGCAGCCATTTTGTTGATAATTCTGGTCATTCTCTGCTACTGCTGCTGCAGACGTCGAGGTTCTGATAAGAAGAAATCTGACAATTCTAATGGGGAAGCGTTAATCGAAGGTTCAGTCATTCCTGAGATGGAGAAGAGTTTGATCACTGCAGTGAACCCAGTGACGAAGCCGCCGAGGAGATATGATGTCCCTCCATCGATCACCAGTGGAGCGACGGAGATGTCTGAACTGAACAAAACATTGCTGGACAATGATTCTGTTTTTGGTAAGTGTTTACTTTTAATTTGTTTTTATTAACTGAAATGAAAGATGCAAACTTAAAGAAACTACTAAATGACAAATCTGATTACAGGTTATCTTTATGCTCGCTTATTTCCACACTCATTAAAATAACTAGTTTTAAACTCTCAAATTAAAGCATTGCTTACAAAGTGTTCACGAATTCTTTTCATTAAAATTTTTGCTGTAACTTTCTAATTTAAAATACGTATAACGTAAGAGGTGTACTTGCATTAAAAGTACAAACACTACTCATAGATAGTTCCAATCACGTATTAGATGATAAGCTTTGGATCCAATAAGTCTATATCTCCTCGGTTGCTATCACTTTCTGATAACGAAGCTAGTAGAGCTTTACTATTTGCTTTGACTAATACAGAATGTTATCAGAGAGCTTAGGTTTAATCAAAGAGATGATTGACCCCTTCGGAAATAGTTCAACGGCCGTTCATCAGTGCATATCCTTTTATACATTTTCCTAATAATTTTATTTTGTTTCAGCACACAACGAAGACGAAAAACGCTCGCTAGATTTCGACCCACCATCAAAACGATCACAGGACGCCCTCAACGTGGAATACGGCCGCACCGATGGTCGGGCTTACCCTCCCGACCTCCTCTCGTTTCCTCCCAGAGCTGCCCAGATCTCGCCGGCAGCTAGCAACGCCTCCACCGTGCCCGATACCACCAGGCTACCACCGCAGCTTAACCCGATCAGTCCAATACACTCTCCGATATATGGCATGACCAACCAAAACCTCTTCAGAACTTTGCCGTACTCTCGCTCGCAGTCTCCGTTCACTGCGCCTATTACTCCACCTGTTGTCACTCCTAGGCAAGGGTATGTAACTATACCAAGAAGGCCTAGAGTGCCTAGCTGGTCTAGTACAGCGAGCACCAACATCTTGCCAAGCTCCGAAGCACAGGAACCCTTGTATGATAATCTGGGACTGAGGACAACAGCAGATGGCAGCTCAGTGCTATCGCTAAACAAAACAGGCCTAGAACCTCCATTTTCGCCGATGAGGAACAGACCCTTACCAGCTACACCAACGGCCTATCCGAACCAACATCCAGTTTACTACGCGCCCATTGAAGAACAAGAGCCAGCGCCATCTCCCGTTCCGCCACCAATGAATAGGAACAGTATCAGCTCTCAGTTGTCACACCAGCTATCCACTCCAGGCCCACAGGAACCAGTAAACCCGAGAATGAGCTGGACAGCAAAGAATACTTCAACTCCACAACCGGAGCCCAGGAAAGTTCTGTTCAGTGACAAAAGCGATTCGCAATCCCAAGTATCAGACACTAGTACCCTAAGTCGAAGAGGTAAGCCAGAGACTGGATCCCTTAGAAGAATTCCAAGGGTAGACAGCAAAGAGGAGCCAACTTCTCCATCCAAAGACGATGGAAAGAAGAACGAGAGTGTATTGAACCAATCAGGTACAGGGACTTTGGGCAGGAGTGGAAAGATCCCTCCGCGACCACCGCCAAAACCGAAGAAAAAGCCGAGTACAGAAGTGAACCCCAACGAGCCACTGTTTGAGGACGAAGGAGAGGATGGTACGGAAGTGTAATAGTTTAGACTAAAGGTTTACCAAAGTGCCAATGAGCTTTTAGTGAGGAGAGACCTACGTCACGATATCAGTGAAAAAGACGTGTTTTTACGATTAATTTTCCGCGGTGCTCCTGTAAATAGACATTTATGCTAGATTTTTTACTTGTCGCGTAAAATTATGGACCATTTTTAATATAACCATTGTAAACGCAATTGGACGTCGCGTTCACTTGATTTTAAGTATTTATTATTTGTGGTACTCTTTGGTTAAGACATGGATGGTAAATAAATTATGGTTTTTTTGTAGCGACGATTGTTTCACCAATTTCCAAGACTGATTACTCTAAATTGACACGCTTTTGAGGTATGTGAACTGTTTCAAGCAGATTTGTTTCTGCTTAAATTCGACTGAGTTTAAAGTTTTATTATTTTTAGCTTTGTTTTGCTCGACTTTCATTGTGCTCGAATTTTCAATGCGACACTGCCGTATATCATTTAAATGGAACTGTAGGAAAGATTACCGAAATTTTAGTTTTTAACTTAATTTCTTACAAGCTAGAACATGAAAATTCCTTACTTACATCATTCCAAAACTTTTATTTTTATCATTTGCTTGAAACTGTTCATATATTCCATTTTATTTGACATTCCTAGAAGCATTCTCAGTAGCATCACCCTACATCGCTAGAAAGATTTTCATATACTTTATGACAGACTGAGACAAATAATTCGCTTTCCCTCTATTGATTAAGTCAATAGTTTTGTGTTATAAGCGTTATGTGTTTGTGAAGTTCTTTGTTTCGCTCGATATGTTGCACATTTTTTATGTTTTTGTTATCAACCTTCTCTAGGTTATTGAATTGTTTTCTGTGAAGTATTTTACTATCAGTCTTAGGTGCTACAGGCGCCTCAATTTCAACTACACTTAGCAAGGTAATGTTATTTTTTGTCCTGGGGTTACTCGAAAACTGTGTCTCTCCTTTAAACAACGTTTATATTACGCTAGCTAACTAAACAACTAGCTTGTTCATTTTGAAATTGTACCGTCTGTATGCACTCTGGCATCTGGTTCAAAAATAAATATACAAACGAGGTCACAAAATAGGAGTATGCTATATTTTTTTTTTTTTGGTAGTTTTTTTGATAGAATGTGCAACGTATTTCGAGTCACCGGTCACTCTGTGTACTAAAATATTTAACTTCGTGTATTTCTAAGTTAACAACATTTTAGTTTTTAGTCCGAGGCTGTTTTTGCTAACATTTTATTTTCATATACATCTCAAATAAAGATTTAATATCTTTGGTGCAAAACACCAGCCATTTTTAAAATGTATCGCCTGATATGGGATTGAAATGACCACGGTAACAATTTTATTATTGAGATTTAAGGAATTCCTTAGAAAGCCAAAGCAGGCAACAGAATAATTAGTGCGTAAACTGTTTTATTTTTAGTCACATATCTTCGAAAGATTATCAGTATAATGTCAAATAACTGTATTATGACATTTAATATTTTAACTGTGAAAAGACACTTCAAGAATTACCTTATATTGAAGCAAAAGACTATTCCATGATTTTTAACCACATGTACCAAAGGGACAACAGTAAACAATGCCCGGTTGTCGATGAACAATTCCCAGTTGTCGATGAACAATGCCCAGCCGTCGATGGACAATACCCAGTTGCCAATGAACAATGCCCAACTGTCATTGAACAATGCCTCGTTGTCATTGAATGATTGTTATAGCTGTCACTTTGGTCCATGTAATTAAACTATCATTGTTTACATGTAAACATACTACCATGTTTTCATATTTAAGGCGTCAATTACACAAAATACTGTCACAAAAATTTTAAAGGGTAATTTTGTGTATACGTTTAGTTTTTTTGCTATAATGTATGGGCAGACATCGCAAATGGAAATGAAAAGTTCATTTAAATAATCGATTATACTGTGTCAATTTTATGACGATTGATATGAGACAGGTTTATTGTAGAACTATCAAAGCATAAATCGAAAGTTGAGAATTTTGATTCTTAGAACGTTGACAATATTGTAATCAACGTTATTTTTATGTTTTTCTAAAAAGAGCGTCTTCTACGTCATGTATCATATCAGATACATTAAAATGAATATGGTAAAATCTCAAATCTCAATCTCTGTTGAAATCCATAATATATATACATAGGTGGAATCCATAGATTCACCTGGTTTCCAATATGTTGTTTGCCCTGTAATTTCTAGAAATGTATGTTTTAAATCAAGCATCCGTTACAATGAGAAATAGTTCCTAAAACTTTTTAAACCATGTGTTAGCTTATTTCGGTAGCTATAAATATCAAGTTATGTTTTTAGGAATCGCTTATGTTCTGGTGCATATTTTTATACTTATACATTTTATTATGTGTCTATTTATTTTACTTTTTAAATTGTATACAACTATGCTTTTCACTTGAAAATGCTTGGAATTGTGAATAGCTTTAATTTTTTTTCTACTATTTAGATAATGTGAAAAGAAAATACATATTTTCTGTAACGCATATTTTTTTTTAATGCGTTACACGTTTTTATGAGTGAGTGAGATATGATACACATACAAAATAATCTTTTTTTTAATCCACTTTTAGACAGAAGATTGAGACAAAATATTTGTAAACTATAATAATTTAGTACCACTATATATTACATTTTTTCTATGACAATCAATGCAAAAATAATTTATTTTACTCTTATCAAGCATTTTTCCAAGTGAGAGGTTTATCTTAATTAAGTTGAACAAGTACATGACAAAGTTGTATTTACATGAAATGTTGTAATTCTTTAGTATTTTGTATTAATGCATTTAGAAAATGGGCGTGTACGAAAATAAACATAATGTACTGTAAATTAATGTATTGTGCTTGTATAAAAAAAGATACATTCTTGGCCGCTTAAAAATGATTTTAAAAACCTTGATTCATTAATAAAAATCAATGTAACTAAGCGCCCTTTGTACAAATCAAATGATTCACAAATTTTCTTGTCTATGCGTTTACTGGATCGTTTCTGTTAACGTTTCATTTTTACCGTTATTTTTAAATCCTTACGGCCTGTTTCCACTTATTTTATTTTGTAAATTGTACTACGTACGATATTTTTACGATGTTTACTGTAGAAATCCAGTTTTTTTATAGTTTTAAGTCCAATGTAAATAGATACATTATTAAAAGTGATTAAAGCTATATTTCATAATTACTGGTTTAATTTTGAAAAATCTTTGGTCTTTTCTGTTGAACTGTGGGCTAAAGGAGCCACTTATTGGGTCTCATTGAACGCAAGGCGACATCGCGGCCGACCAAGGCGAAGATGGAGAGATGAGCTCTACAACTTCCGGAGGGACTGGCCTGCAATGGCCTAGGACAGACGTATGTGGGAAAGGGAGAGGGAGGCCTTCGCCCAGCAGTGGGATATAATAGGCTAACTACTATTACTACTTTGGAAAGCAGCCCACAGAGCGGACCGATGACTTGGTGAGAATCGCGGCAATCCAATGTATGGGAGACGCATAGGTCCATTCATTGTGTGACTCTTGGGGGAGGTCTATGTCAGATTGTGGACGTCTTTCAGTTGTAATGATGATGATAATGACTGGTAGGTACTACTCTATCCTTTCTATAGAACTCCAGATTTTCCAAAATTCATCCCATACGGGGTTTTTTTTTTGGTGAGTAAAAATCATAGCGGGAGCGGGAGCGAGCGGGAGATAGTGTCAGACTCTTCCTGACTAAAAAATCCACCCCGTTCCTTTGTGCTTTCATACCGGAGCTGAGCTACCTTTCGGAACTAACCCTGAACTCAGTAGGCTTCGACCCAGCTGGGCCCATGCTGTTGCTGACAACTCCGCGAGCCGCACGGGGACAGTGCGCGCCGTCGACGACACCCGGACGCCCTACGGGGTTGAATCGGGAGTCCAAAGATTGTATAGAAAACACGCGGGCGAAGCCGCTGGCAGATGCTAGTCATTATAATATTAGTATAGATGGTGTCTCTACTCGTTTCCGTGCTCTGCGGTTCTTTCTATAAACATTTATTTTGACGAATGATGAGGTCGGTTCTTCGCGTGGGGCTTAATTACTATGTAAATACAAGTATACCGCACACTCTGCTTACGTCTTCAGGGAACACCTACATGCGTTATCTCGTACATTTATGAAGAGCCAAAGTTCACGCAAAATAGAAAATTTGCAGAGATCTTTACTGGATTAGTTTTACATAAATTTATATTTTGAATTCATTAGAAACCTAGATAATATCCATAAGATATCTGTGTTCCTAAATTATCTAGAGAAAGATTTATAAGAGAGAACGCCTGAAACCTCTGATAGTAGTCGGTAATTCCGTGATTTACTCGAATATTTCACAAAACTTATTCTAGGAAATACCTGTTTTTTTTTTAAACCCTTAAAAGTTAAAAATTGTCGTCATTTAGAATTGTAATTTTGCAAGGCTTTATAGTTTTACTTTTTTGACTTTTTAATTTTTTGAGTAAATTATGAAGTGTCAAAGTTCATGCAAAAAAACAGATTTACAGATGTTTTACTGGATTAGTGTTACACAAATTTAGAAATTGATTTCAATAGAAGCCTAGATAATCCACAAGATTCTGTGTTTCCAAAATATCTAATGAAAAATGTGCAATAACCTCATAATCGGTTATGAGCGGTTGTATAAAAACAGTGAAAATGTGTGTCGAGATGCATCACCTTAACAATGAGTTTTCTCCTAGTAAACTTTTGAGTCACAGAGAGAGATCACATTCGAGGGTAGGATCCAGGATCCAGTATACAATATGTATTTGACGCAAGTATGCAATAAGGAAAATATGCGTCACATCCGTGCAAAACCGCCGAATGCTCAGCATAAAGGTAAAACTACATTGGGCCCACGTGGGCCATTTAAGTACCGATCTGGGTGCGTCGATCTCTATACATTTTATATGGCAACTAGACTTGTAGAGCTACATTAGACCAAAGCCACGCGACGCTCCGCTCGTACTTACAACTCGGGCGTCGCCCACGTGTATTGAGAGCAGTGGAGATGAAATAAATCACACAAAGTAATGCGCCTGGCTGGGTTTGAACATGGTTTGAACCCTTAAATATTTATTTTATTCTGTTACTAGCTTCTGCCAGCGACTTCGTACGCGGATCCTGTTGCTTATGCCAGCGACATTCAGTGTTATAAACGTAAGAGTAGACAAAAATAAACAGAAAGCTCAGAACTGCTAAGCTATCGGGAGTTACACGTGTTATTGTGAGTTAACCATAAAAGATAGACGTATGCTGTCGTGGGACATTTTTTATATAATTTTGAGGAGAACATTTCCGTCATACATGTTTTCTGTGTAGCTTTAACCATTAAGGCTGCAAACGCGACGGAAGCTTAAAAAATGGAGTAATTTCTCCCGTTTTCCCAACATTTCCCTTCACTGCTCTGCTCCTATTGATCGTAGCGTGATGAAAAGTATACTATAACCTGCCCAGGAGTATGAAGAATGATTGTACCAAGTTACGTTAAAATCCATCGCGTAGTTTTTGTTTCTATAAAGAACATACAGACAGACAGACAGACAGACAGACAGACAGACAGACAGACAAAAATTTTACTGTTTGCATTTTTAGCATCAGTATCGATCACTAATCACCCCCTGATAGTTATTTTGGAAATATATTTCATGTACAGAATTGACCTCTCTACAGATTTATTATAAGTATAGATTATAAGTTGTTGTAGCGGCAACAGGAATACATTATCTGTGAAAATTTCTACTGTGCTATCACGGTTCATGAGAGCTTCGTTACAGACGAACAGACAGACAGACAGGCAGACGGACGGACAGCAGAGTTTTAGTAATAGGGTCCCGTTTTACCCTTTGGGTACAGAACCCTAAAAACCTTAAACTGACGAGGGGTCAACTCACTGTCAAAAGATATTGACCCCATTAAACCACCAGAAGCCAGCGCTTAACAAACAATTAATTTCTCTTTATCATTGAAATAGTTCCCGAGCTGTTTCCTATTTCAATTGTACTCGCATAGCAGTCGCCACAATGCAGGGGTTTAATACTAAACCGTTTCCCGCAAAACTAATAGAAACGTTGGCAACAGACTAGCCATCAGTATAAACGTAGTTTTTATATTTATAAACAGAACTGCTACGTGAGTTTTCCGTTTCAATTTAACAATATTGGTATCTGCATTTTATAACAACGAGTCTTCAGTAGTATACATTTAGAGCATACGTTTCTACGATATACTATAAGCCATTTCTAGCCATATTCAGCAATTACTAGCAATATCTAGCCATGGTAAGCGAAAAATAACGAAAGATTTAATAGAAAGGGAGCTTATATCTATTTAAGTATAGCTTTTATCTATTTAAGTCTAGCTATCTCTAGCCATTTCTAACCATCTCTAACTATGTCTAACCAAGTATAGCTATCTCTATTTAAGTTTGGCTATCCCTATCTATGTCTAACTATCTCTAGCCATATTCTCAGCCATCTTTAACAATGTCTAGCAATCTCTAGCCATATCTAGTCATCTTTAAATCTATATTGCTTTATCTTTTCCTACTCTCACTCACACAGTCATTCACATTAATGCCTTGATCACACGTACCGAGTAAAAGGGCGAGACAGTAAAATGTTGCTCGGCAGAGACAGTGATGTTATCGAATTGTGGAGATAAGCCATCGGCCGAGCACTCGGCGCTTTGTTTATACGTACCGAGTATTCGGCCGAGAGCACTGTCTCGCCCGTTTACTCGGTACGAGTGATCAGGGCATAAGGATGTTTTTAATATCGTGCGGATTTGATCACGCATACTGGTTTGCTCCGCATGCAGAAAATTTCAAAATGCAACAAAAACACGGCCCGCGTGCTTATTCTGCGTATGTATTACAATAAATACTTGTATGAAATGGACATTTGCGGTGGGGTTACAAGTGCGGAGCAATTTCGCATGCGTGATGAAATCCGCACAATATACAAAAACACCAAATACGTATTCAAAACTTGATTTTTTCAACTACTCTACTTCTTCCTGCCCTTATCCCGTTTTATTTGGGGTCGGCGCAACACGTTTTTTTCTTCCATTCTGTCCTGTCACTCGTCTCGCTATTATCAACTCCCTTTTCTTTCATATCACTTCTCACACAAGCCATCCATCTTTTCTTTGGCCTCTCCCCCCCCCCTCCATCCATCCACATTTTCAACTACAAAAAAACCAAAATGTCTACTCTAGTAGTTTTTTGTGCCAGACAAACCAAGCCCTTGAACTATGTTAAGCTCCACACTTAATTACCCGACCTATCCAAAAGCTCTCACCCCAATATTACCCTAATAACTTACCCTAAGACTGATACACACATTAGCCTTTTTACTTCACCAGTCTTAAACCTAGATAGATCCGATTTTTCAGCACTAGAGTCGCCAGTTTAACTAGCGCGGATCAGCTGGGATAGCGGGTGCCGTCCATTAGTGCTAGTCCCAGTCCCATGTTAAATCTTTCGTGATTTCGACCCGGTAACTGATTTCTGGCTATAAAATAGTGCTGAGAGGGCTAGGCTATTTTCTTCTTTGTTTATTTAATCTTCATGCAATACAAAATACATAGGCGGACTTAATGCCTTAGGCATTCTCTGCCAGTCAACCTAGGGTGGTGTAGAGACAATATGGTAGATGCATAAAAAGAAAAGGCATATATTTATAATACACATACATATTTAATATAATATTTAGACTAGGTACGTATATATTAATATAAAGTAAGGGCAGAAGATTGTTTAATTTAGGTTTCAGAATTAGTTTAGGGTTCTAAAAAACAAAACTTGCCCATGAAAACCGTTCAATTCCCGAATTGAGTTACGAAGATTTTTCCAAATCTCAAAAATAGTTTAATTTTTTTGACGTAACTACAAATTTACAGTTTTCAAATTTTTTTCCTATACTTGCTATGGGACCTTGCTTCACGCCAAATTCCCAAAACCCTATGAATTTTGATTACTTGGAGAGTGTCAAATTGCACGTTCTTTTTTAAATTTTTTTTTTTCTTATCTATTCTGCGTCACGGCAATCTGTTGTACAAAACAATAAGCCACTAGTTTGTCCGATATATTATTTATCTGCCTATGGTTTTTAGCTTGGAGGGACACTGCTCAGTTGGGTGTCTCATTCCATCCTGGTAAATCTACTTTGTAGAGTTGGAACACTGTGTCTTTTCAATCTTCTGTATTGAAGGCTTTGATCTCCACTCAATCTGAGAGCAAGCTCATTTTTATGTTCAGACAGCCTTTTTTGATAGGCGTTGCTGTATTTTGTTATCTCCTGTTTGACGGTTGGTAGTTTTAAGTCAAGGTATATAAGTTTATTACTGATGTAAAATGGGATGTTAAAAATGGCTCTCAGTGTTTTTGTTTGAAATCTTTCCAGAATCTCTAAGTTACTGTTGCTGGCTGTACCCCAGAGCTGGATACCGTATGTCCATATAGGTTTTAGGATGGCTTTGTATACTGTCAATTTACTGTGTGTGGTCATTTGTGAGTGGCGTCCTATTAACCAGTACATGCTGCGTAATTTCAAATCTAATTGTTTTCGCTTTGTCCATATATGTTTCTGCCACGTCAGCCTTCTGTCTAAATGCATGCCCAGGTATTTGGCATTGTCATCTTGCGGGAGTTCTTCATTGTGAAGTGTCACTGGTGGACACGTATCTCTCCTGAGAGTAAAGGTTACGTGTGTTGATTTGCTCTGATTGGCGTGGATTCTCCAAATTTCAAGCCATTCTTCTATTTTGTTGAGATGATGCTGAAGGTTTTCTGATGCAGTTACAGGGTTTGCGTGTGAGGATAAAAGTGCTGTGTCATCTGCATACGTTGCTGCCGTAGTCTTATCTGTTGTTGGTAGGTCAGCAGTAAATATGGTGTATAGAATCGGACCGAGTATGCTTCCCTGTGGTACTCCTGATTTAATTTCGTACAAGATGGAAAGTTCGTCGTGAAATTTTACTTCAAAGCATCGTTCACTGAGATAGGACTTGATAATATGGAGAAATGAGTGAGGGAGCAACTTCTTGACTTTATATAACAAACCCTCATGCCATACTTTATCAAAGGCCTGGCTGATATCTAAAAAGACTGCAGAGCAATACTTTTTTTCCTCCAGTGATCTACTTATAACATCTACGATGCGGTGAACTTGCTCAATCGTTCCGTGATTTTCTCGAAACCCAAATTGATGGTCGGGAATGATGTCATCGAGGTATGGCCTCATTCTATTTAGTATGATCTTCTCGAATAGTTTGCCAATTAGTGGTAAAAGGCTTATAGGTCGGTATGAGGTAACTTCATTAGGTGGTTTATTGGGTTTGGGCAACATTATCACTTGTGCTATCTTCCATTGTCCTGGAAAGTGGTTAAGTCTAAGACAAGCATTGATAATGTTGACAACTGCTACCACCCCCTTTTTTGGCAAATTTTTCAAAAGAATGCTATCTATACTATCGTATCCCGGTGATTTTCCATCCTTGAGGAGTTTTATTTCCCTGGCTACTTCGGAAGGGGTCGTGTATTTTACCGGAAGGCACATCTGTTCTGCACTTTCCAGATATTTTTTTATATCAGCGGTATGTTCAGGTTTCAACTCGGGAAATGGCTGAAATACTTTGCTTAAGTGTTCAGCAAAGATTGCAGCCTTCTCTTTGTCTGATCTTGCCCACTCTCCACCGTTTTTCTTAATGGGGGGGATCTGGTTATTAGGACGTTTGATCTTTTGTGTTGCCTTCCATAGTGAGTAATTTGTGTCTGTACTTGGAGTTAAGTTAGAGAGAAATGCTTGGAGATTGTCGTTGGTAAAACTTTTGATGAGTTCTTTTAGTTCGTTTGACGATCTGTTGAACACTGTTTTGTCTGCGGGGTATCTAGTTCTGTGCCATTGCTTTCTTAGATTGCGACGTTCCATTATTTTGTCTTTGATAGATTTAGGATATTCGTTGAGTGTTAGGGGTAACTTTTTTCTCATTTTTGTGGAGATTGAAGCCGCTTCGTGTATCATTTTATTGAGGCTCTCAATAGCAATTTCTATATCTTCAGCTGTTTTCAATGGGTTTGTCAATTTAAGCTTTTTTAAATGGCTGTAACTTTTTTTTCGTTAACTCGGAAGTTTAATTTTTTTCACAGCTTCAAGAGACCGCAGACCTGAGTATATGGTTTTAATTTCAACTCGATACCTCCACGCGATCCTAAGGTAAGGGTCTTGACAGACACATAGATAAATAAACGGACCAAAAAGTGATCCTATAAGGGTTCTGTTTTTTCCTATGGTATGGACCAATAAAAAAAAAAACAATAAGACAATAATTAGTCTACCGGTAACGTTATACGTCGGTGTAAAACTAACCATTAGTGTCCCACTGCTGGGCAAAGGCCTTCCCCAAGTCTTTCCAAAATTTCTTCTCATGAGCCGTCTCTAACCAGTCATCGTGGTAGGCGTCCAAAACATCCCGCCACCTCTTTCTAGGCCGGCCTCGTGTAATTATAAAGCACTAGCTTTTAGTATACTTACTCTACCCTACTATACCCTACTCTACCCTACTAAACTTCACATAAACCATCTACTAAATAGTCCGAACGAAGCCTAAAAATTTGGTTTGGATAGGTGAGCCCGTTCTTGAGTTATAAAATAACAACGAAAAATGGCATTGATTTTTATATATATAGATTAAAAATTCAAAAAAAAAACAACAAACAAAACAAATCAAAATCTCCAATTGAGTATAAAAATAATAAATGCTAGTGTCAATTGTAAACAAACAAAGTATGTCAGTTAAATATTCGTTCAGCTTAAAATATGCTTTGTCATGTAATATGTACCAAAAGTAAAAAACGGGAGATCTCATTGGATGATTTTCCCACCTATAAAAATAAGTGCAAAAAATACTAGATTCTAATTTACAGGCTAGAGGCTAGGTAAACTAAATACAACAGCCAATCAACCTTTGCTGAAACGTTGATAGGATAGTCGGCGTACAAAGCCACAAATTAAAAAAAAAACATCCCCTTCAAAAATTTTCACCTGCGTTCCACTATTTCACCCCGTCCGTTTCAGGTCGAGAGGGGTTGAAATTTTTATCGTTCGATTCGTAAAACCGCCCGTGATGTATTCTATTTAGGGATGTCAAACGGATCTGGAAACTGATACGGATTTAGGAATAATATTATTCCTAAATCCGTATCCGTATGGATTGATGTGTTGGTCTAGTGGTTAGTGGCCCTGACTGCTATGCCGGAGGTCGTGGGTTCGATTCCCACCCAGGACAAATGGTTATGTGATGAGCATGATCATTTGTTCTGTGTCTGGTTGTAATTTATCTATAATATGTATGTATTTAGAAATATATAATTATGTTTATCAGTTGACTAGTGCCGATAACACAAGCTTTGCTTAGCTTGGGACTAGACGGCGTTGTGTGGACGCACACACTCACACACACACGTGTTTGAGCCGGAACTGTTCGACGAGCGGGCCGAGGCGCTCCGAGATATCGTGTCCGTGAGCGGTGCCTATGTGTGCGTTGGTCGAGTGCGCTTTGTATGAAGATTGACTCTGTACCTATATATTTTATTAATAGAATCGCTTCTATTATCTGAGTGATTAAGTAATAAAAATATAAAAAACAATTAAAACTAGAAATTGAATTAAGCCATTGTCTGTTATGAGATGACCAGTCTCAACTGTGTGCGCCCGTTCACGAGTATGACACATGCATTAGCCCCACTCAGCTCAACCATTTTGAATGACCCAATAACACGTGCCACCAACAGCGTGATATTTGAGTGTACATGACAAACTCTCAACTGTCAAGCTCGTAATGTCAATAAGTCTCACTCAAGTCTGCTTATGTTTTATCCGAAACTATCCGAAACTTTATACATCGGTTTCGGTTACGCTGCTCCACAACATCCCTGGTCGTGTGACCGGCAGGCGGCCATTACTATCTGAGCGACACTTTACGACTAGCATAACATCGAGTATTCGTCGCACATCAATATTTCATTTTTAAAACTACCTGTGATTTGTTGGCGTAACAAAAAATCATATTAATATTGGGTTGGGAGATTTATTTGTTTTTGTGTAATAAATTATTCAAATAACTGTCGCTAACGGGTTCACCTGGATATTTACACAAAATAGATGGTACAGAAGACAATCTCATGTATGTACTTCACTTTTTATTATACCTACGCTCGGTGGACGCACACTAATGAGCGTTTGAACCGGAACTGTTCGACGAGCAGGCCGAGGCGCTCCGAGATATCGTGTCCGTGAGCGGTGTCCATGTGTGCGTTGCTCGAGCGCGCATTGTATGTAGATTGACTTCTGTGTGGTATTTAGTTACTGCTTCGCTTTTGGTCGTAGCATGATGATAGCCTTCTACTATAAATGGGCCATTCAAAGATACTGATGAGCCACTAAAAGATTTTTGAAGACTTGAAGACACTTAAATTATAATCGGACGAGAAGACTGCAGTAGGCAAATTGCTTTAGTCCTTCGAAATCCGCGGTGTTGCATATGGGCCTTAGATTTTTAGGGTCCCGTAGCCAAAGGGCGATCCCCGACTCGATGGATCGATCTCATCACCAGGGCTACGCAGTCGACAGCGGTACAGTGTGCGCGTAATGCCAACAACCGCCAGAAATGGAGAGACATCGCTCGACATGCCGCGGCCTTGGAGGCAAACGGCGGCACGCCGCAGGCCTGTTCATCAACAGCCACGACCACTCTGACAAGAGTGCCCGACTAAGACTAAGAAGAAGAAGCCAAAGGGCAATGGAAAGGGCTCGGAGTTTCCTTGCGTGATCGAGTCAGAAATAAAGATATCCGCAGGAGAACCAAGGTTGCCGACAAAGCACGAAGAATCGCCAAACTCAAATTGCAATGGGCAGGGCACATTGGTAGCAGAATACATGGCCATTGAGGCCAAAAGGTTCTGGAGTGGCGATCGCGTACCGGAAGACACAGCGTGAAAGGCCTCCTAAAAGATGGACCGATGACCAGGTAAAGGTTGCGGGAATCCGATGGATGCGGGACGCACAGGATCGATCATTGTGGCGACACTTGGGGGAGGCCTATGTCCGACAGTGGACGTCTATCGGCTGAAATGATGATGATGATGTAGCCAAAGGGTGCTAGAAGTACACTGCGCACACGTGTGCCACACACGCCGATCTGGACGCACCGGTCTCCATAGGTAGGTTCAACGAGGCAATCCGGTGTAAATCATCTACGAAATACCATAACAAGAAGTTGGTTACAAAAATCTTAAAAGATATCCTCAGATTATCCATATCCTAGGTTGCAATTTATGCATTGTATTTGTACCCTTATTCAGGGGTGCAGCGTGCTGTAAACAACTAGAAATGTCTCTGTCACTCAACGGAAATGAAATATCGTGTATTTTCGAACGTCTTCGGACTTCACAGCAAGAACATTCCATGATGCAGGAAAATTTTAGCTCGTTTCGCCATAAACCCGAGAAGTACTTATGTAAATTATCTATATCTACACTAATAATAATTATAAAAATGTAGTTTGTTTTTTTTTTTTTGTTTGTATGAGGTAATCTCTGAAAGTACAGGTCTGGTTCCGAAATTTTTTTCACCGATAGAAAGCTGTTTTATTCCTTAGTGCATACTCGAATATAGTGGCTATACGTGATATGGAGATTCGAATGACGTTATTGCAACGCACGCTATTTCGAAAAAAAATTAGAGTGGTACGCC
Organism: Mythimna lalbum; assembly: GCA_949319445.1. Lineage (NCBI taxonomy): Eukaryota > Metazoa > Arthropoda > Insecta > Lepidoptera > Noctuidae > Mythimna > Mythimna lalbum. The sequence goes on along the minus strand of OX439357.1, from coordinate 3,079,714 downwards.
AGTTCGAAAACACATTAACTCGATAACCGCTATATCGAATGACGTTGTCGCGAACACGCTGATTCGAAAAACTGTTTGAATGGTACGCTAGTACAAAAGTCTTGGTATCGAAATTCACTGTTGCGAATAGCATAATCCAATCTGAATTTGTCTCACAAACGTAATAAGTAAAACATTTCGCTTCATCATGTCAACAATTTCATAAAATTTTGACATCTTCGTTAACAGAACTGAACCCTCAAACGCCACATCGCTTTTCAACGCTCAAATCTCAATCCGAACCAGTTGGTTCATAAATCATAGAATGAACCACTCATAGTCGAGCTATTTGCGGGCCATGTTTATCCTAAAGGTAGCTCGAGCCCTGGTATGAAGGCACGATGGAACGGGGTGGCTTTTTAGTAAGTAAGAGTCTGACACTATCTCCCGTTCCGCTCATGAGCGAGGGTTGTCATTGGATGATTTTTGCCCACCATAAAAAAGCCCTTTCATGGAAACTATTTGTCAAAATACTGAAAACTTAAAAAAAAGTTAGCTGCAGCGATACATTGGCATCGTGTCGTCTAACAGAACTACCCTTCAGATACCGTCAATTAGAGACACAATAGTAAGACAATAGATGCGCGGCCACCGGTGGTCGCTTGGGGATTCATGAATTAAAACATGCAGCGCTAAGATAGCTTACGCGTTTCGTTCAACATAGTGTAATGTTCAAGGTGTACAGTCGACATTACACCTGAGTCGACTGAAGCGAGTGTTCGTACGTGTAATCTAGTGCGTAGTATATAATATATCGATGGGTAGATATTAGTAAAGTATTGCTCGTATATAAACTTTAATTCATTAAGTAAAGTAAGTTTTAATGCGATGTAAGTATTGATACGATGTAAAAATTTGTAGCTACACGTGGCCTTGCAAAATTCGACCAATGGGCGACGGAATCAGCGGTGGTATTCTCTAAGAAAACAGACTTGGCCGCAGCGATGAGTCGAGAGCGCAGTACGTAGATTTAACAACCCAACGTTTAGGAAGCATTGGATTGTTAATCCAATCTACCTATTTGGATTTCCTTGTTGCGGCCAGCGCTACGCTCAAGGCTGTTTTCTTTAGAGAATAGCACCGCAGGTCTTGAGCTAAGCTAAGAAAATTGGGCTAATAAGGCACACTAACCTGCATTCTTCCGTCGAAGTGAAGACTTGATCATGGCTTGATGGAACCGTGCACTCGAACTGTCTCTACGCACCTTACATTCACCACAATGTTCATAACAATAGCTGGGTTTTAACACTCAACAGTTCAAAAATCAAAATATAACAAGAAAATATTAACCTCTAGAGTCTGTCTAGAAAGTCAACCGACTTGGGCAATTATTAGATTAAAATGAAATCTGATGTAGTCAACACTGGTTCAATAATCAAGGTTGATTAAGAGATCTTGATCATTGTTTACTAATAGAAGAACCTTATAAAAAGTATCGAATATAAATATTTTTTAAATGATTAAATATTATACAAAATTTCCAAGGCGTTTTGACTTTTAGGCAGACTAACGCGTGCCACACATCACAAAGGTTTTGAACAAGACTGAAGAGTGGTCTTTCATAGCAGTTTCTCGAATGACGATGACAGAGACAAAACATCAGGCAGCGTGCGCGTGTGAACAGGATAGATATAGGTGGGATGATTATGACTTTTGCAAGGCATGGAACTTCTACCCTACAATCGGAATTATAAAAGTTATGAAACCCAAGAAACGGCTTGTAAGGCCAGTAACACAAATTAAATAGGAACAGAAAATAATCTCATGTACCTATGTACTTCTCTTTTTATACCTACGCTCGGTGGACGCACAATGATGAGCCTTTGAGCCGGAACTTTTCGACGAGCGGGCCGAAGACGCAACCGAGATAATTATATTGTCTGTGAGCGGTGTCAATGTGTGCGTTGCTCGAGCGCTCTTTGTATGTAGATTGACTTCTGTACTTATATATTTTGTGACCATGGTAGGCCAGCATTGCATTGTCGGTCGATCAGTGTACATTTCTCTTCACACACTTTGCCATTTTTTCGAGTCATCAAATGAGCATGAATTTTTTAAAAGATGGCGCCCTGTCTATTTCAATCTCCTACAATATACTCGTAATCAGTTTTAATGAGGAAGGCTAGATAATCTATACATATAATAAAAGTGTAGAAAAGTGGTTTTTGTACATGAAAAAAAATCCAAAAAAAATTGCTAGGTTGTTAAAGAACAACCACTAGAACCCATTTCAAGTATTTTTAGAATTTTTGTCTGTTTATTTGTACGGGCATCGCGTAAAATGTGCAAAAGCAATGTAGATAACTTTTATACACAAGAATTGAGCGTAACTTGAAGTAACATTTAGTTTTTGTTTTATTGCAATCGGTTCAGTCTATCAAAAGATATTTGAATTTAAAGTTTTCCAGAAGTAAAATTTAGGGTTATGTGCACTTGGTCTCATTACTTCACGTAACTTTTATACAAAACAATAAATTGTGCGTAAATTCATACCTTGTAATAAAAAATAAAAAAAATTGAACATAAAATAGTCTTTCTGAAGTAAAATATTGAAACAGCGCCATCTATCAAACTTAGACTGGACTATACCTACTAAACTCTCAATCTCGCTTGTGCCGCGTTCCGATGCGGACGTGTTATTTACGTTATAATTATACCGATTAGCGCAGCGCAAGCTGTCGCTAGTAAGTGCTCGTCATGACTGAAAATCTTGTGGCGAACGAGCTGTTGGCGTTCCTGCAGCAAAAGCTGGATGTTATGGACGAGGTGTCCGCAGTCCAGATCTGCGCAACGAACTTCAGCGAGGAGGACATAGCTGCTGCGAAGCTGTTGCTGTTCAGCGTGCTGAATAAGCGCGACCAGATGCCATCCCGCCGGCGTGACGGGACTAAGAAAAGCCTGCAAGACATTATTACGCTGTTCAAGGAGACCGACCCGGACGACGTGCCCACGTTTGTGGCGAAGGAGCTGCACAAGCTTCCTCCAGTCACCTTCGACCACGTCGATGTCACTAGCCTTTTGAAGGACATTGTTTTTTTGAAGGCCAGGCTTGCGGATGTACAAGCGAAGTTAGATGCATCCCAGAAAACCGTCGCCGATTTACGCCAAGAGTTCAGTGAATTTCGCAACACAGCGGCGGTTACTAGGTCATCAGCCGATGCGTCTAATGTAAGCATGCGTCATGGAGCTAGCCTCGATTTACTGTCGCAAAACTCCGTGTCAGCAGTTTCGGCGCCAGTAAGTCCGTCGTTTGCTGAGATTGCAGAGTGCTCACCCCGGGCGCCCCGCAACTCCGTGCCGATCACCGCGGCTCCTCCATGTGCCGCCGACCGACCCCTTCGCCCCGCCCCGCTACCTGTACACGTAGCCCCAGTGAATCCGCATCATCGGGATTTCGCTAACGTCACCGCGAGCGCCTCTGCCGCTCATATATCGAAGCCTTTGCCTGATAAGGCGATGAATAAGGCTAGTAACGAAGATGGCTTTGTTACAGTGCAAAAGAAGAAGCGCCGAAAGCAAGCCAACCGAAACCTCTGCGGCAAAGCACCAGTTACTCCTAGTGCGAGTGTGCGTGCCGCTCAGCCGAACACGCCGGTGTATATCTCCCGCCTGCATTACACCACAAAGGTGGAGGACATCGTCGAGTATGTGCGTCAAAAGTTGAAGTACACACTGAGGGTGCAGTTGCTGGAGTCGCACCGTAACGTCAACTTCAAGGCGTTCGTGGTGCGAGTCCCGAACACTTTTCTGCCCCTCGTGTTGAAGGAAGACTTTTGGCCGCAGGGCGTGGTGTTCCGTCGCTTCCGCGGACAGGTACCACAGAACAGCACGAAGTAAACGTAGTGCGATGTGAAGTGTTACTAACATAGATTTAAATCTTATTTACTAACGACAACTTGTATTTACTCTATATGTATGTTAGTCTGTAAGGTATATATCTATGGGCCAAGATGCCTGAAAATAAATGATTTATTATTATTATTATTATTATTATTAAACAGTATTGAATATAGATATTCGATAGATGGCGCTGGCGTGTGACGTCATTTTCTGAATCGCGGTGTGAAGATTGACCTTCGCCCATGTCTGCTAGCATCTTTGTTTTGAGATTTGTAGGTGTCTTTGCAGTTTAGAAGCGGCAGCAGCCCTTTCAAAGGTTTTGACTTGATAACATCGTTAATCGTTCGTTTATTTATTTTACTAGATTACTATTACTAGATAAAAAGGTTTGGTTTGGATTCGGTCTAAATATTGAAGTGCGACGTAAATTGTATGTTGCAATTGGAGTCAAGTAGATTTATTTACTTTCTTAGTTTGATATTTTGTTGGTCTTCAACTTCATTCTCATTTTGAAAGTTTGTGTTGTTGTGAATGGTTGAATTATTTGGTTCAATATTTTATTAGTTTGGTTCAGTTTTCTTTTATAATGCCTTCTAGAAAAAAAACAAACCGCAGCGTAGCCGAGATGCGAAAAGGGTGAGACTAAGTAGGTTCCAAAAATCAGAAGAAGATCGTGAAGTGAGGCTAACAGCAATTCGAGCAAGGCAAGTCAGAACTCTTGCGTCAGTTGAGACTCATCTCGACTTAGTATACAGCGTTCTCTTACGGCAGTTTATCTATCGGCTAACCGAGAGCGTCACGCCCTCTCCTCAGGGCCAGACATTAACCGTTGTGGAGGTGGACTTTTTTTTGCGATGGGGAAAATCATCTTATGACAAAACCCGTTCTTGGATGGAGCGGGAGATAGTGTCAGACTCTTACTGACTAAAAACCCCATCCCGTTCCTTCTAGCTTTAATACCGAGGCACAAACTTTTTTTCGGACAACCCTGTCCCCAGTAGGCTTCGACCCCGCTGGGCCCCTCCTGCTGCTGACAACTCCTTGAGGCGCGCGGGAACAGTGCGCGCCGTCGACGTCTTGGACTCGGTCCATTACCGGACGATCGGACAAGCTCGCTGTCCGCGACCCCGCGTCTACAGTGGCCGCAAATCGGGATCGGAATCCCGGCGGCGGCGGCGAGGGTGCCGTAGCCTGATGCGGTCGGCCTCCTCCTTTACTAGCATTACTGCTTCGCAGAAGGAGGTGACCCCTGCCATTCCTCCTCGCTCCGGATCATGGCCTCGACCAGGGCCCGGCGCGAGAGGTCTCCGCCGCCGATCGCCCCCACGAGGGTACGGCGATGCTCCGCCCAGGCAGGGCACACCTCGACTGTGTGCTCCACCGTGTTCACCGGGCGTTGCGCACAAAGGCGACACCCGGCCGTTTCTTCCGACTTGATCTGAAACAGGTACCTTCTGAACGTACCATGTCCGGTGAGGACCTGCGTCATGCGGTAGGTAAGGACGCCGTGAGGTCTTTCCAGCCACGCCTCAAAGAGGGGACCGCCGCCATAATCGTGGCGTGCCCAGCACTGGGTTGCAATAGTCGTTGACGCCATTTCACTATGAGATCCTGCCGGAGCTCTGTCCGCCATGCCCTGACATGTTGTGGCAGTGGACTTTTACTCCGGCGTTGCATCTCCACGCGCATGTCGTGCATGTGTGCAAGGACTGTTGCCTCCAGATCCCACAGTGGTAGGCCAGACAGAAGGCTCGCCGCTTCGCGGGAGATCGTGCGGTAACCCCGCACCATCCGTATTGCGTGGAGGTGGACCTAAGAATTGGTTGCTTCTCCCATGGTCAAGTATACGTAGCTCTTTCACGCGTAAAGAACCCCAATAATCTTTTTGTGTATGCTCCAGACGGTTCCACAGCTAATGTTGTTTATAAAGAAGCACCAGAATAAATAAATTATATCTGTATCGGTATCCTCCAACAGCGCTTCGCACTAAAAAATACATTGTTAAGTTCCGACATCCACGCGAACGAAGTCGCGGGCACAGCTAGTCCTTACTAATATTATAAAAGCGAAAGTGAGTTTGTTTGTTTGTTACGTCTTCACGCCTAAATGGCAAAACCGATTTTGATGAAACTTGGTACATCTATCCATTTCCTGGAATAGGACATAGGATACTTTTTTTTATCCCGGAAGTATGTTCCCTTGGAATAATTTTCTGCTATCACGCGGGCGAAGCCGCTGGGAGCAGCTAGTATTATGATAATAATTTGGTTAATACATATTAGTAAACAACTAGGTATTAGTTGTTCCAGCTCAAGAATTGTTTGATAAACTTCTATAGTTACCAAGTTCACTGAACGAACCTAATAACATTGTTACTCAGAAGATACTTACTTACTTTGACGGTACTTCATCATTATGAAGATACATAGATACTTAATGCCCCCGCATACGCGCCACAAAAAAAGCTAGAAGCCGCCGCAAAAAACACACGCGTGACAGCTTGAGGCCGAAGAAGCTTGAAGCGGTTTCAAGCGTTTTTTTGTGACGTCATAACATGGCAATCGATCCTATTCTCATTTGGAACGCATAGTACTTACTACCACAAAATATTGATGTACAGAAGTCAATCTTCATACAAAGCGCGCTTGAACAACGCACACATAGACACCGTTCACAGACACCACGATATCACAGAGCGCCTCGGTCCGCTCGTCGAACAGCCCCCCTAGCCAAGTTACAACCGTGGTTACAACCGTTTCGCTTGCGTCGAACGTTTCGAGTTGACCTTGCCGCCAATTCTTTTGTTCTGACCACGTGACTGATCGTCGAGACGACGTCGTTCCCGTACATTTAAAGCTTTCTACAAGCGTTAACTATGGGGTACAGTTCCGGCTCAAACGCTCATTAGCGTGCGTCCACCGAGCGTAGGTATAAAAAGTGAAGTACATACAGGAGATTGTCTTCTGTACCTATTATCTATTTTGTGGTTATGGTCATTTATTCAAAAACCAGAAACTTACATCTGAATTAAATAACTAATTTATAAATTAAACAATTTCAATTCAATAATAAAAATTACAATATTAATAATATAAATACGAAATAATCAAGAGATTAAAATCGCTAAAAGGGCTCACCACGAAGGAGACGATGCAAGGCCTTAAATGTCTAAGTGGGACTATACTGGATATAATAAACAGATAATAATAATGGCTGAAGTGTTGTTGCTAGTGATATGATGTATATGTAATGAAATGACATTTCATTAATTCAAATTTGCCGCGCTTCGCGCGTTGAAGTTATCAATGGAATTTATGTTCTGTGGAACGGGGTGACGTGTGATTGAATGGCAGATGATGTTTAGATTATTTTGCATATTTTATTGTTAAAAATTCTATTGTAAAGAGATAAAATAAAGGGATATAATTGAGGAGGCGATATTAGTAAACTTTAAATGTCGTTTCTTTGATTTTCAGGTAAGTTATAGGTGTTATGGTCATAGTTAAACGTTGTAATATAGTAGAGACGTATTAAATAAACAAATCTTTGATTTTCAGAGAAACAATTTGTGGTTTATTTGGAAAATCCTCAATAACATATCTTATAAAACGACATTTTCGTCAACTAGAAAAAGATGGACCGGTTACAATTTGAGTTCACGATGATAGGCTCAAATGATGGCAAATCTAATATATTGGCCATAACCTCAATAACTACAGAGGAAGGAAAATGTTATATTTTACCTGATGAACAGAAGCCAGTGATTCATCATAAATATATTGTCAAAATGAAGTTTCTCAAAAATAAAAAATAGCATAAAGAAAAGGCATCAATGCAGAAAAATATGGATAAAAATGGATGAAGATCTTAAGAAAACATATATAGATGAGGAAGGTAATATGCAATTTTTAGATCAATATTTAGAAGAAATGAACACAAAACAACCAATAGACAAAAACGACAATTTGCAAAATATCTTGGAAAAATTAATAGAAACAACTACAAAGAAAGAAAAACAACATAACCTAAAACATATTTCAGAAAAATTTATTATTGAAAAATTCACAAGCAAGAAGAAAAATTCACAAGCAATGCAGTGGATTGAGAATTTTGAAAAAGAGTGTGAGCGCTTTAATATATCAAAAGATGAAACAAAAATAGATATATTGAGGTTATTTTTAGAAAAATCTTGTTTGGATTGGTATAGCTCGATGGCCATAAAACTTACAATAAAGGCTGAATGGAAAGAATGGAAACACAAATTTTTAGAAACTTTTAAAAACAGAAGATGGGACATAGTCACATATGCTCTAGCATTCATATGATGATTATGCTATAAAAAAAGAGAGGCTTATACTAGATATAAACAAATCGATAGACTCCAAAACAATGATAGATCTTATTGCAACGGGTTTACCAGGTTTTATCTTAAATAAGTTAAACAGGGATCAACTCAATGATACTACTGATTTGTTCAATGAGATAAGAAAATATGAAGGTATGATGTACAAGAAAAACTCAACCACAATAAAAAGTGGTACATCCCTTAATAAAAATAAATATAATGAGAAGAAGCCATGTAAGACTTGTGAATCTTTGGAAAAAGGAATTCGATATCATCCGGAGGAGACATGCTGGTTCAAGAAAAATAAGAATGAATCTGAAAAGGTTTTTAAACCCCGAAATGTAAACAACAACTCCATTATTGAAGAAGATATAAATACTGAGAAAAAAAAACAAGTAAGTACACCATTAATCAAAATCAAGCTCTTATTAGAAAATAAACTAGAAGTGAGCGGCATTTATGCTTCAGGTTCATAGATTTCTTTAATAAATTCTAAGCTGATTAAAGTAAAAGAAAAAAAGGACAATGTGAATATATCATATCGTCCCTTAGCTTACAACACCGCTCAAGTTGAAAATTGGCGGTTTTCATATTTGAATGTCTTTAGATGGAGATGCTCATTGCACGTCTAACCATTGGTCATATGATATAGATTTCAGCCAATCCGAAGTTGTAATTCGAAAAGTAGTGACAGCGCGCATGTCGGCCGGCCTATCAACGCCGCACAGTTTTTTTCGTCTCCTGTAAAGTTGGTAAAATTGACTTATGCGGTGTTGTTAGCTAAGGGACGATATATGAAAACGGTTAATGGTGTGAAAAAAACAGATGGCTGTATTACGATAAAAATAAAAATATTCGATTTAGAAGAAGAGATGGAAGTATATATAGTGGATAATGAAGATTTCGAAGATTTTATAATCGGATTAGATATGATAAAGAAATTCAAACTAACCCAAAATGAGGACTTGCAGATAGAACAAAAGAAAACAACAAATAAAATAGATGAAATGTCTAAAGATAACAGATATGAAGAAAAGAATAAAAAAACATTTGCAATAAATTTTAATGAACACATAGAAACAGAAGAATTTGTAAGTATCACAGACCATTTAGATAATAAAAAAAAATGAGATAGAGAAAATTATAAAGCAATATAAAACAATTTTTGCTAAAGACAAGTATGATATAGGATCAGTTAGAGATTATGAAGCCCACATAGATTTACAAGTAAATAGATACTGTAGTAAAAGACCATACAGATGTACAATAGAGGATAAATTAGAAATTGAAGAGCAAATATCCAAGCTACTAAAGAATAATTTAATAGAAGAATCCTACAGTCCTTTCGCTGCTTCAGTGACATTGGCATTTAAAAAAGGTGAAAATAAAAAGTCCCGCTTATGTGTAGATTTCAGGGAACTAAACAAAATTGTTGTTCCACAAGCTCAACCTTTCCCATTAATAGATGATTTGATTATCAAAACTAGAAACTGTAAGTATTTTACTACATTGGATATAAACTCAGCATTTTGGGCAATACCCCTACGGGTGGAAGATAGAAATAAAACAGGATTCGTCACACAAGATGGCCATTACCAGTGGACCTGCCTTCCTTTTGGCTGGAAAACATCACCAGCAATTTTCCAGAGAATTTTAAGCAATATTCTAAGAAAGCACAAGCTCACAGGATACTCCGTTAACTATATTGATGATATTTTGATATACTCGACCACCTTTGAAGAACATATAAGACACATAAGAAATGTATTAGAGGCAATAATACAAGAAGGCTTTAGATTGAAGCTTCAAAAATGTACCTTTGCTTCAGACTCAGTAAAGTACCTCGGCCATGTAATTCAGAACAATTCAGTAAGACCACTTAAAGACAATTTGATCTCAATAAGACATTTTCCAACTCCTAAGACACAAAAAAACATTAGAAATTTTTTGGGAAAAATCAACTTTTACCATGAATACATACCAAGAAGCGCAATTATTTTAGAAAAAATGAAAAGTTTGTGTGGTCAGAGAAGTGTGAAGAATCATTTAATTAAATAAAAAAATATTTATGTTCCCAACCCGTGTTGGAAATATTCGACAAAGACTTACCAATAAAAATCTTTACAGATGCATCTTTAGAAGGTATCGGGGCAATATTAAAACAAACACAACTAGACGGTAAAGACAAACCGGTGGCATATTTTTCAAAAAAGCTAAATGAATCTAAAAAACGAAAAAAGGCTATATATTTGGAATGTTTTGCTATGAAAGAAGCAGTTAAATATTGGCAACACTGGCTAATTGGGAAAAAATTCACTATTTACTCAGACCACAAACCTCTAGAGAACATGAATATTAAATGCAGAACAGATGAAGAATTGGGTGACCTCACATATTACCTATCTCAGTATGACTTTACTGTAAAATATATACCTGGTAAAGAAAATGTAGAAGCAGACTGTTTGAGCAGAAACCCTGTATTAGAATCAGAAGATAACCAAGAGGAACTATTGAAAATAGTTAATTTAATACAAATAAAAGATATAGTTGAAGACCAAGAAAAAAATGAAATAATAAAAGAAAAGAAACAAAATCTACTACACAAAAATAATATATATTATAAAAAAATAAAGAAACAGGAAAAGATTATACTTTCAGAAGAGTTTAGTAAAAAATTTATAAAAAAGGTGGATGAAGATTTATGCCATGTTGGAATCAGACAATTACAGAAAAAAATAAGTCCAATATATACAGCTAAAAACTTAACAAAAAATATCATAAATATTTGTAAAACATGCAAAACATGCATAAAAAATCAAGATGTCAAGGGAAATTTGGATTAATGTCACAACTAGGACCAGCAACAAAACCATTTGAGATAATGTCAATGGATACTATAGGTGGCTTTGGAGGATCTAGGTCAACAAAAAAATACTTACACCTTTTAGTAGACCACTACACAAGATATGCGTTTATTGCGACTTCCAAAACACAGAATGCGAGTGACTTTATAAAACTAACTAAGAAAGTACTAGAGACAGATGAGATTGGAATAATTCTAACAGACCAATATCCTGGCATCAATTCAAAAGAATTTAAACAATATTTACAGGAGAATAATATTAAACTAATTTTTACAGCTGTGAATACACCATTTTCGAACGGCTTGAACGAACGATTGAACCAAACAATAGTAAATAAAATTAGATGTAAAATAAATGAGAAAAACAACAAGAACACATGGACAACAATAACAAGAGAAAGTATACAGAAATATAATGATACAGACCACTCTGTTACAGGATTTGCACCAAAATATTGACTGGATGGTACAAATGTCAGTATTTTACCAAATTAAATTAAGACAATAGAAAAGGAAGACAAGTGGATGGCTGATAGAACATTAGCATTAGAGAATACAATAAAATCCCATAAGTACAACAAGAAAATATTTGGTAGAAATAGGAAAATGCAAGAGTTCGAGATAGGAGACAGTGTATATGTCGAAAATGGAAATAGACTGAATAGAAAAAAATTAGACGAATTAAAAATAGGCCCTTTCAAGATAATAGAAAAAATATCAAACTCCATTTATAAGATTGACACTGGCAACAGAAAAACAGAATCAACTTTATTCTATATAACAAAATTACAACCTGTCACAGCAGTAGATGAAGTAGAAGAAAACGAATATAAAGATAACTTGTAAGTGCATTGTGTAGATTATAGCCTATTGCTAGGAAATGGCCTGCAAGCACTGCCCTGTGCTTTAATTATTTACAATTTTTGCTCTTAGGGGGGGAGATGTAATGAAATGACATTTCATTAATTCAAATTTGCCGCGCTTCGCGCGTTGTAGTTGTCAATGGAATTTATGTTCTGTGGAACGGGGTGACGTGTGATTGAATGGCAGATGATGTTTAGATTATTTTGCATATTTTATTGTTAAAAATTCTATTGTAAAGAGATAAATTAAAGGGATATAATTGAGGAGGCGATATTAGTAAACTTTAAATGTCGTTTCTTTGATTTTCAGGTAAGTTATAGGTGTATTGGTCATAGTTAAACGTTGTAATATAGTAAAGACGTATTAAATAAACAAATTTTTGATTTTCAGAGAAACAATTTGTGGTTTATTTGGAAAATCCTCAATAACATATCTTATATATATTTGACACCTGTCAGTCGCCAACCAGCGTTTGATCGAAGCAGTTGTGTGGTGCGTGTCATGGTTTCAGTGAGACAGAAAATACTCCAATAAGCAATACATCTTATAAAACCGATTTTATAAAAAAAAAATAACCGACTTCACTAAAAAATTGAATTCAATTTGAGGAGTTCTCTCGATTTTGCTAAGATTCCATCATCAGATCCCAACTTAGTGACTGTGGGACCATTTGGAAAGTATACCCTTTCTAACAAAAAAAGAGTTTTTCAAATCAGTTAGCAAGCGACGAAGTTATGTGCGAACAAACATAAAAAAATACTTACAAACATCCGAATTGAGAACCTCCGCTTTTTTTAGAAGTCGGTTAAAAAAATTTTACTAACGCTTCATCTTTTTTCAACTGACACTTTATGCGATGAACTAAAAAGGTTCCTTATACTGAGTTTAAGAAACAATACCCTAAAAATGCCAGCCAAATACAACCGTAGCCTCACTTTTATAGTTTTGACCTCCAGATATTTTCGTAACGAAAACAAGAACTGAATTATTAAGCACGGAACATCAAAATTACCGACTTAAAAGTTCCTTGAGTCCTTTGTTATTTTATTGGTCGATATTCCAGTCAGAAATAAAAGTTCAACAGTTTTTATTGGCTATACGGAGCCCAAACAATGGGCATTACTGTGAGAGAATATTTCAAAATGGCGCGTTCGATTTTTGAATGAAACCGTTATGTTTTTTGTTGAGGTGTTAAAAATATTGCCTGTCAGTCTGTTCGGCAAGTAAATTGAATAGCAATATGTATGTTATGCATCGTCCTATGTATGTATTTGTCGATAGGTGTTAATCCTGCTTCAATATATCAGAAACTTTGGGCTACTCTACAATACCGTCAATTAGAGACACAATAGAAAGACAATGACAGCGCGAACGCCGGCGTTTGCTTGTGGTTTAATGAATTAACTACCTTCAGACCTCCGTTTCATCCCCTTAGGGGGTAAATTTTGGAAAACAGGCGAGCACCAGGAAAGTGCTCGCCAATAAAAAACGAAACTCTTAAAGGATCACTTTGTAGTCCGTCTGTCTTTGTCTGCTTGTCTGTTACGATCACTTAACTCAGGAAATCATGGAGATATAGAGTTGAAATAGAAACCATATTATACTCAGGTCTGTCGAATTGGTCGAATTCTTGAAGCTGTAAAAAAAATCAAACTAGTAATTTAAAGAAAAAAATACTTCAGTTTATGTGGCATAAAACGTATATTTCGATGCTCTCAAGGAAATCAAAATGACGTCATATGACCCTAAAAAAGTGAGAAAAGGGTGAAAGAGTAAAGTATATTAATAAACGCGGGCGACGCCGCGGGTAAAAACTAGTTATAGACAAATTACACCCAGACATAGAACAAATGATCATGCTCATCACATAAACATTTGTCCTGGGTGGGAATTAAACCCACAACCTCTGGCTTACCAGTCAGGGCCACTAACCACTAGTTCAACAGGCCAGTCAAAAGAAACACTGCTATTACTACTAAATCCACCTCATTACCTTCTTATTTGTTTATCTTGAGGGCTTAGGAAACTTGTTAAGCACGAACTTCTTCAACAAGTTTTCTATGAAATAAATCTCTGTTCCATAGTTTTCACAGTTTAAGCCCTAGTTCCTCAAGTCTTGCTGTCTGGCTTCGTTTATACTTTGTTCAGTAGGATGTAATTGGATTTCTGTCACCCGCTTGTTTGCTAGCCCGTTAACTTTCGGCATTCCGATTAAATACAAAACAAGACTTAAATCCTTTGTCAGTTTTCATATTTCTCGTCTTACGAATTAGGGAGATTTAGTTACTGAGCTGTTCATATTGACGAATAAATGCTGTTACACGTTTAACTGGCTTTTGCTTGATATCGTGAATTACACCAATCAGCGCTGTAGACTCGTCGCATGCATGAGACCCCGGCATTAAAGCGATTATCACACTGCCACGCATCACGTTGCATGCTACGCGCGTACTTGCAGGAGTGCAGCCCCCTTAGCCAAGTTACAACCGTTTTGCTTGCGTCGAACGCTTTGAGTTGACGTTGCCGCCAATTCTTTTGTTCTGACCACGTGACTGAGCGTTGAGGCGACGTCGTTCCCGTACATTTGAAGCTTTCTACTAGCGTTAACTATTGCAGATTACCAACTTGGCACAGAAGTGTGTTAATCGCCTAAGCAGGAACTTGGTATTATGAAGAAAAGGAAAAGAAGGTTTTGGGGCGAAGCTGCTATTTGTGTAAAAAATAATTCTTTGGCTGATTAACTTAAACTTCACAGCATCTCAAAGTAGCACAGTTTCTGTAAGGTCGGCCATGGAAGAAAACATTAATATGCCAGATCAGCATACTTATCGGTAGGTATATCCTCGATTTGTGGCTCAGATAGAGAACAAATACATCCTGTTTTCTTCTGGAATCAACATAAAATGAGCAGTTTCTTGTCATATCACCTGTTTTTATTACCGCCATAAAATAGTGACTTTGTTGATAAAATATTTAGGTGAGCCGCTAGCGGTGGCTACTTTCTTTGTCTGTGATATTGAGGGTTTTTTTATTGTAGGTACCACTAAAGACTCTTCCGC
Organism: Mythimna lalbum; assembly: GCA_949319445.1. Taxonomy (NCBI): domain Eukaryota; kingdom Metazoa; phylum Arthropoda; class Insecta; order Lepidoptera; family Noctuidae; genus Mythimna; species Mythimna lalbum. Next base: position 3,064,704 of record OX439357.1, on the reverse strand, counting down.
CTGACCACCGCTAAGTTCATTTTTGCTTGCACTCAAAATAAAAACTTTAAAGAATTTTGTTTGGCGTAGCGTCGCAGAATTCAAGCGAAATTTTTATTAAGTGATGAGGCAGAAATGACCACGATGATACGTCAATAACTACAGTGAAAATTCCGTCTTCTAATAATAGGATTTTGAGCATGGAATAAAAAAAAATAGTAGCTTTAAACGCACAGGATCTTTTTATCTTACTAAATACGAGTTATTTTGAGTTAAAAGCGTTTCAGACCAGACCCTATTTAAATTTTAAATTCTGACGGATTTTCAGGTTAAACTAGACTTTGGGATATCATAATCATCAAGAAAGATGTCCACTGTTGGACATAAGCTTCCCTCCGCCAATGTCAAGTTTCCATGATGGCTGGTCCTGCGCGATCAGGTCATCGGTGCACATTGTGGGAAGCTTTTCAACGCTGCTTCTTCCAGTATGCAGTCATTTCGTCCTTATTTGTGTTATTAAATCTCCGGAGGACACGGTAGCGCACACAGTCGAGGTGTGCCCTGCTTGGGCGGAGCATCGCCGTGCCCTCGTGGGGGCGATCGGCGGCGGAGACCTCTCGCGCCGGGCCCTGGTCGAGGCCATGGTCCGGAGCGAGGAGGAATGGCAGGGGTCACCTCCTTCTGCGAAGCAGTAATGCTAGTAAAGGAGGAGGCCGACCGCAGCATCATCTTTCAGCCGTTCGAGTGAGTAACAAACATACACTCGCTCATATAAATAACCATTAGATATAATATTAGTGTAATGTGATAACTTCATATGCTATTTTTGATACAGTTTAATACAGGTTCAGATTTAAGTATTTAATTATGGTGGTGGTGGACAATGCCCAGCTGTCGATGAACATTGCCCCGCTGTCGTCAAAGTATCGGCTTCCTAAACAGTCCCTATATTCTGATTTTTAATTAGCTGGAGTGAACAATGCCCAGCTGTTTATGAAAGATGCCCCACTGTTGTTTAAGTATAGACTTCTTAAAATTTAAATAGTAATTTTTAATTACCTAGTTTAAACTGACAGCAGTGGACAATGCCCAACTGTCAATGAACAATGCCTCGATGTCATTAAGCCTTTGTTATAACTGTCACTTTGGTCTATCAATTAAAAAAAAATGCTATATCTAAATCTAAACAATTCTCAAAACCTCAAGCCATTTAAACGAAAAAAATAAAGCACCAAAACCTATAAGGCTGCGTCTACATTCAACATGTCTGCTCCGACATTCTAAGCCTAGGGCATTTTATTTCACGCTGCATCAGACAAGGTTTTCAGCTCAGAATAATCCCAGACTAGAAATCTAGAATTTTCTGTGCTCGTGTACTTATATGGATGAATCTTTAAAATATTCCCGTATGCATTATTTACAAGGGCCTTTTTGACTGTGAGCTTTATTTGCATTGTTTTGGGCATCTAGTGTATTCTAGGTGTTATTTATTCAAAGTGATCTAGCTCTTACTAGTGCGTGATTTATTTTGATGTTGGATTTGAATGTTTATTATTGGCCCTGACTGCTATGCCGGAGGTCGTGAGGTTAGATTTCCACCCAGGATAAATGTTTATGTGATGAGCATGATCATTTGTTCTGTGCCTGGGTGTAATTTATCTATAATATGCATGTATTTAGAAATATAAAAGTGTGTTTATCAGTTGTCTAGTACCCATAACACAAGCTTTGCTTAGCTTGGGACTAGACGGCTTTGTGTGATAGTTGTGGAATATTATTATATATAAGTAATAACTCTCACCTAAATCTAAAATATGGCGTCAAAAAATTCCTCCGCATCGCTGTCGACTGGAAGTGTGTCCAAAAGACTGGCAGCATTGCCACGTTGTATGGCAATGCTTAATCTCTGACCAAAGTAAAAGCCAGCCCTTGGGTCACGCGAAGTGTCAACAAGGCGTTTGGATAATTGTTTAAAAAGTGCCCCCACACGGCTCAAAAATATAACTGCCGATGAGGTTGTTATATTTCTGCTGCTTGAGGTTCTCCGCAGCCGCAGCAGCAGCACCAGCCTCACTTATTTTCATTTTTTCATTAACTTTCTGCCGGTCATTCAATGATATGATATAGACATGCGTTTAAGAACCTATAAGTCCCGTTATCATCGTCATTCATCATTTCAGCCGAAGGATGTCCATTGTTGGACATAGATGTCCTCCGAGTGTCGCCACAAGGCACGGTCCTGTGCGTCTCGCTTCCATCCCGCAACTCTCACCAGGTCATCGGTCCACCTTGTGATAGGTCTTCCAACGCTGTGTCTTCCAGTGCGTGGTCGTCACTCCATAACCATTCGTCCCCATCGACCATCTGTTCTGCGTGCAATGTGCCCTGTCTATTGCCACTTAAGTTTGGCGATTCTTCGAGCTATGTCGGTAACCCTGGTTTTTCTGCGGATATCTTCATTTCATTTGTGAGCACGCAAGGAAACTCCAAGCATAGCCTTTTCCATTGCCTTTTCGGTGACTTTAACCCTTTTGACGAGGCCCATTGTGAGCGACCACGTTTCGGAGCCAAATGTCATTACTGACAATACGCACCGGTTGTAGACTTTCGTCTTGAGACACTGTGGCATGTTGGATGAGAAGATACCGCGTAACGAAGAACAGGCTCTTAATAAACTAGTGCGCCTCACCATCAACGATTGCATCACTGCTTACCATCATGTGGTATATCAGTCAAGCACTAGTTTATAGGTATTACTAAAAAAAAACCGTTTGAAATTACTGAAATACGCTGAATTTATGCTGAAAACTATAATGGAATCCAATCTGAAAATCCAATCTAAAATAAACCATAAGTTCAAAACACATAACACATTCAATAATGAAAACTTCCGAACAAGTGAAAACAAAAATATTTTTTCTCTCGAACTCCCCTTTAAAGGCAGAGTTCCGTTGCCGCCCACGAGCGCTCACGGCTAAGTACAAACGTAGCTTCGTTTATATGAAAACTAGTCTTTGCCAGCGTCTTCGAGGGACCGTAAAACGTATTCTATCTCCATTGTTATTATCATCATCTTTTTGCCTTTGTCCGGTGTTATGCGGAATCGGTGCAACACTTCTTTTTCTTTCAATCTTTCTTGTCAACCGTCACTCTGTCACTAACTTTCTTTTCTATAATAAAACGTGTGGTATAGCATTCTCAGGCTTATAATGTTCCCACTGCTGGATCGGGCCGTAATGGCGCCGGCGCGCGGCGGATTGGAGGAAGTTAGAGGACAGACTATTTACCATACACTGATTTGAATAAAACAGGGCGACCTTCACAAAGCCGAGTGATTGAAGCTCGACGGGATGGACAATCAATTCAATTGTCTAGGATCATGCAAATAAATTAATCAAAAAAGAACAGATGGAGATTTACAAAAAAAAAACCATTTCGACGTACGAATGTGTGTACGAACCCCTCAGCTAAAGTGTAGAATCTCTCCCACGCAGCAATGGAATGGTGTCTTTACTCCCTGCAAAACTTTTACATAATTAAGTTTTAATTTCTAGTTAGAAACTAGGAATAATTTATTGGGAAGTCGTAAAGTTTTTCTTTTTTAGGGATCCGTAACTCAGTTGGCAAAAACGAAAGCTTAAATCTAGATAGAACTACATCAGACAGGAACACACGTGTAACACGCCTGATTTGTACGTAGAACGACGTCGCGTGGCGTGGATCAAGTGTAGCTCTACAAGTCTAGTTAAATAATAAAAAATTAACTATTAATTAGTTTTTTTTTTTTGTTAATGATTTGATAATTTTCATAGTATTTATTAGTTTATTATTTTAGCGTATTTATGTATTTTATTATTATAAATAACTTATTTTATATTTTTCCGTTTGTAGTATCTGTTATTTGTTTATTGTGCAAACCTACCACAGTGTTGTCTTTTTTAACCCAAAGGTTGACTGGTAGATAATGCCTTGTTGCATTAAGTCCGCCTATGTACCACTACTGTACATGAAGTTTAAATAAATAAATAAAAATAGGAGTGGGTTTTTAGTCAGTAAAGTCTGCGTATCTCCCGCTCCGCTCAAGGGCGCGGAGATGTCATTGGATGATTCTTTCCACATACAAAAAAATACCATTACTTTAATGAAACTTGATATTATTAATGAAACATTCTATCCCACCGTACATAAACTAGTTTGAAGCATGATAAAACTTTCATTTTTGACTAAAATAATATTTTTAGCTCGAAGCACTTTCTTCTGTAACACACTAAACTAACGTATTCTATTTTATGCTAGTCTGAAATGGAGAAAAAATAATTTCCGCCCGGCATTTCTTATCCTATAAAAGCTTGTGATATTCAGTGACGTAAATAGGGCGGTGTCAGCGTGGTGCTAGTGGCGTCTTGGCACAGGGCGGATACCCTGACGGAGTTTTGTATAATTCTTTTCATTAAAAGGAGTTTACTGTTTCTCATTCTCTCTTGCCCTGTACCATGGCTTGAACCAGGATAACTGCATTATGCTGAACTTACGGCTGTTTTGCTCGGACGTGGCGCATATATTTTTATTTTGTCATGGAAAAGGTTTGAAATACGTTAATCTTAAGTTTGCGTCTTTACCAACAAATAAAATGTTTTTCTTTCTTTTCTTTTCTCCGACCGAACTGCCCGATAGATAATTTTGGGCGGTTAAAGTTAAAATTTAAAGTTCTCCACAGTTAAAGTTCTCCGCGCGATTTGAGCGTTTACGAGCGATTAGTTCTTATGTGACGCCATAGATGTCGCTACACTACCATCGATCTCCACGAGCCAGATCCGAAACAGGTATCTCCTGAAACACTCATATCCAGTTAGGACCAACCAGATTTAAACTTGCCCAGCTGGGTCTTTTTTAGGGGCGCAGTTACAGAAACTAGCACCCGGTGCAGAAAAGGTTAGTTACGGCACTGGTGATGTTCACCTTCATTTTTTATAACTTTTAGAAACTACATTACTATAATATCGTATTAGGTAAACCTTGACTTTTAGGGAAATTTTATTCAAAGAGTGATCTTAAAATAAATCATCAAAATTTCAGACGAAGGACGAAATGTCGAATTACCTTAATTTTAAAACTTTACCCAAATATTGTTCGCTTTATAGCGGCTCTTAAGAGCCACGGGGATTTTCTCGAAAAAGAAACTCGTAGTCCTAGAACGCAAAGGACAACTGAAGGACACAGGTGTGGTTTTAGTCAGTAAAAGTCCTCCTCCTCCCTCTAGAGCGGGAGAAGTCATTAAATGAACCCATTTGTATCCGTGGTTCTGTTGAAAACCAGCGTCAGATAACTACCTCGTAGTTGTCTGACGCTGGTCTGTAATTTTCGCTTAACTGGACCTTTTTCGCGTAAACGTGAGACATGCAATGTTAGTTTTTTTTTTGTTTTTGTTATCTGAAGTTTCAACATGTTTTTTCTACACCGTTTGTAAAGTATCTATGTATGTGCGCCAAATAAAATATTTTTCTTTCTTTCTTTTACTTTTCTAGCTTAAAAAAAAACTAAAGTTATCTATTTACTAAGGTAGGCGCCAAATAAACGTGGAATAAAGGTCATTGACCCTTATACATTTATTGACATTCTTAATTTGAAAAACGGAATTAAAGACATAAAGCTGTCTTGAATCGACATCTGTCGTGAGTCGTGGTCCCTTTACCTTTTCTGATAAATTCATTGATGGGTTTTCAGGTACCTTCAATATATTGGAGATATTAGGAAAGAGTCAATGTACTTCATTTTAAGTTTATCTGGCGCCTTGTTAAGTACCTAGGTAAAGGATACCTATCAGGAAATCATCAATCCATGTTAATTTTAATGCATTTAATTAGGTTTCAGTTTGATATTTTTTATTTTTATTTTAATGTATTGTTTGTGTTACGATGTCTTTTTAATTCTGCATTGGGTATAATTGACCTGAATAAAAACTATATTACTACTACTATTCCATTTATTTATTTTATACACCGCTAAATTTTGATATTTTTTTTCAACAGTCGGCGTTGCGTACTAACTACCTACAGGTCATTGGACTCGCTCAGCTGATGTTATCTTAAAGAAATTAAATTATTTTCGTACATGCGTAAATTAATACGAGTTTTAAAAAAAGGTACTTTATTTTTTAATTTTATGGTTACATATCCAAAGTACATGGGATATGTAACCATAAAATATGGTACATGGCATACCGGATCGAACCTCCACGGGATTAAAATGATCAAAATTTAGCGGTGTAAACATAACTGTTACATTTTTTAATATTTCTTTAATATCTATAAAATAGTGGTCCACCGGGATTGGGAACAACCTTCCCTACCCTCTCTTGGTGATTGTAAAATCACTATGGTATAAAACTGGTCATTAAGACGCCTCTCTTCCTTCAATAACACAAAACTCATCAGCAGTTTTATACCTATGGAATAGCTGGTTCTACTGCCAAGGTTTAAAGGCCTCTCGAAGTAATAAATAGGCCATTTTAAAAACCTCTCTGATCCCAAACGGCTTTCTCGATTGCCGTTAGAACAAAGAGTCGATAGTAAAAGGAGTAATTTAATCTATCTAGCCTTTTTCCAACTGCGGCGAGAGTGGGGCGAGTTTCAGTCAAACCGTATGCAGCGTATTTTACATAGAGCCTATTTGAGCTATAAAGTACATTACTTGGATAACAAGATGCCTCTTGGCAAGGCTGTGGTCAGATTATTTTTTATTGATATAAACTAGTCCTTGATAATGAATCCCACCTGATGGTAAGCAGTGATGCAGTCGGTGATGGCGAGGCGTACTAGTTTAGATCCTTGAAGACACCCAAAATTATAATCGGACGGGAAGATCGCAGCAGGCAAATTGTTCCAGTTCGTCGATTTCTTCAAACTTTTCGCTACTTCTTTCGCTCGCGCCTGACAATTGCCTCTATGAGGAAGCAGCATTGCTGCACCCATGTAGTGCAGACCTACACCATATGCTTTACCATATCCTCCGGGTGATCCGCATAATGGTGACACCGGCGCGTGTTTTCCCGCCGAATCCGACGTAAGAACGTACCGAAACAACCGTGTTCAATGAGGACCTGCGTCAGGTGCTAAGTGAGGATGCCGTCGGCCTCATAGAGGAAACTAGTCGCCTCGATTGTGGCGTGCCTAAACATTCAAATTGCCCATACTTTATCACCATAAAACTACGTTGGGCTCGCGTACGGCGAGCCATGGGCTAGCTCGCTGTCCGACCGTCCGGTAATTGTCCGGACCGAGCCCAAGACGTCGAAGGCGCGCATTGTTCCCGCGCGCATCCAGGAGTTGTAAGCAACCGGAGGGGCCCAGCTGGGTCGAAGCCTACTGGGGCGAGGGTTATCCGAAAGGAAGCTCTAGCTCCGGTATGAAAAGGCTAGAAGGAACGGGGTGGGTTTTTAGTCAGTAAGAGTCTGACACTATGTCCCGCTCCACCCAAGAGCGAGGCTTGTCATTGGATTGTTTGATGATATTTCCCACCGAAAAAAAAAATCATAAAACTAGGTTAGCACTTTATTTGCTGCCAACTCTGTGTCACAAAAGGTAGCGAGCATTTCTCTTAAAACCCCATGGGACAGGAGGACGTTTAGAAACCTTCACGGCGACTCCACGGGGACCTGCAGCGACTCATGAATGTCAATCAATTGCAAATGGCTTGTTTGCATTTGGAACGAACTGTTTTGTTGTGTCAGAATAAAAGGTCGGTGTTTTATGTTGAAAATTCTATATGTAATACAATTCGTAGAAGAAATGTGTCAAGCTAGAACGACATTAGACCGACGCACACGTGTAACACGCCAGATTTGTATGTAGAACGACGTCGTGTGGCGTGGATCAAGTGTAGCTCGACTGCTCGACAAGTCTATTTTCCATATAAACTGTATGAGACTGACGCGCCCAGATTGGCGCAGTGTGTGCAGTGCAGTTTTAGCTTTAAACTTTCTTGAATATTTATTGTACAACAGTGTCTTGTCTGTCTATCACCTTTTTATATTTCTTGACGCAAGGGTGAGATTTGATAACTTTTTTTTATGGTGGGGATAATCATCTAATGACAACCCCAGCTCTTGGGCGGAGCAGGAGATAGTGTCAGACTCTTACTGACTAAAAATCCACCCCCTTCCTTCAAGCCTTCATACCGGGGCTCGAGCTATCTTTCGAAACTAACCTTGGTCCCAGTTGGCTTCGACCCAGCTGGGTGCTTTTGCTAACAACTCCTTGAGGCGCGTGGGTACAGTGCGCGCCGTCGACAACTTTTTTTTTTTTCTTTTTTTTTTCTCTCGACGGGGAAAATCATCGTTGACGAAACCCGCTCTTGGGTGGAGCGGGAGACAGTGTCAGAGTCTTACTGACTAAAAACCCCGCGCCGTTCCTTCTAGCCTTCATACCGGGGCTCTAGTTTCCTTTCGGATAACCTCGACCCCGGTAGGCTTCGACCCAGATGGGCCCCTCCTGTTGCTGAAAACTCCTTGAGGCGCCCGGGAACAGTGCGCGCCGTCGACGCCTTGGCTCGGTCCGGACAGTTACCGGACGATCGGACAGCGAGCTACCCATGGCTCGCCGTCCGCGAGCCCGCGTCTACGGTGGCCGGAAATCGGGATCGGAATCCCGGCGGCGGCGGCGGGGGCGCCGTTGCCTGATGCGGTCTGCCTCCTCCTTTGCTAGCATAACTGCTTCGCAGAAGGAGGCGACCGCCTGCCACTCCTCCTCGTTCCGGACCATGGCCTGAACCAAGGCCCGGCGCGAGAGGTCTCCGCCGCCGATCGCCCCCACGAGGACACGGCGTTGCTCCGCCCAAGCAGGGCACACCTCAACTGTGTGCTCCACCGTGTCCTCCGGGCGTTCCGCACAGTGGCGGCACCCGGGCGTCTCTTCCGCTCGAATCCGATGCAGGAACCTCCCGAACTTGCCGTCGACGACTTGGGCTCGGTCGGGACAGTTAGTGGACGGTCGGACAGCGAGCTACCCAATGCTCGTCGACCGTAAGCCCGCGCCTACGGTGGCCGGAAATCGGGATCGGAATCCAGTAAGCAGCAGCGGCAGCTAGTAAGGTTTATCTACACTAATATAATAAAGAGGTAACGTTTGCTTTTTTTTTTGTTTGTAGGAGGTAATCTCTGGAAGTACTGGTCTGATTGCTAAGTAGTTTCACTGATAGAAAGCTGCTTTATTCCTGAATGACATAGGCTTATTTAATAAACGCGGGCGAAGCTGCGAGCAAAAGCTAGTCTTTATTAAAGTCCTATAAAATTATATTATACAGGCACGAACCTCGACACAAATATCCCCAAATAACAAGTGCAAACAGTTCGAATCGATTAGATTTTTCCCATTGTTCCTCTACGTGACCCTGAGGTCCGAAATCAGCGAAACAATTGTGTAAATAGTTTGGCAGAGGTCTAATACACGTGTATTTCTCCAGGGACCGACGGTGCATCGCTATCGAACGAAGCGATACTAGTGATGCCACATTGTCGACGGAATTATCGATAGTTGTCGATAGTGACTGTCACTGACTTAACAAAACTGATTTGAAGAGTATCACATATTATCTCGTATTAGTATCTTTGATGGTAAGTATCTAAGACACAAGTGATTACTCAAAAATTAAAAAAAAAAATCAGTAATTACAAGTTTTTCCTATAACGACAAAATATTATTGTTATCAATTTTTTTACGTGGGTAATCAAATATATTATCCCAATTTGGGTGAAAGAAGAAGGAGTAACAGATTTTTACTGAATAAAATTCACGTATTCCTGCAATCACCCTTTTGCTAGGGCCATGGTAACTCTTTCAAACAATCTGCAGCCCTGGTATACGAAAACTAAGTAATATGAATTCTGGTCAAACCGTTTTGAAGAAGTTCGATAGGAAGTACTATGACACGAAATTTTTAAATATTTGATTAAGGTCTTTTTTCATAGTATGAGTAGAATGACAGTATGACGAAAATATGCGTGTTTAAGATGAGGGAAAAGGATAGGTGTGTAGCTTCATTATATGAAATCCGACAGCTGTCACCAGGACCATACTATAGCAATTATAGTGTTGCCTATCGGCCTGATAGCCGTCCTAATCTCATCTGACAATATTCTTTTAGTGACTCCAATTAATGACTATTTAATTTTTAACGATTATATTATTTAGGTGTCTTCAAGACTAGATCGAATAGGCTCTTAATAAACTAGTGCGCCTCACCATCAACGATTGCATCACTGCTTACCATCTGGTGGGATCGCAGTCCAGTACTTGTTTATATCAGATAAAAGAAGTGCCAGTTCGTAACTCTCTAAAAATACAGATTAAATTGGTTTTACAATATCGTAACGTAAAGTTTTTATCGATATGAAGGTAGACATCACTATTATCCTCTTGTCTGCACTGCGACGATTTCTTCTCAAGCATTCAGGTAATAGACTAATGTTTATAGGAACAAAGGAACAATCGAGAACAAGCTAGACATTGCATTGTGAAACGATACATCTCCGTAGGAATGCCTTTGTAGCGAAATTGGTATATCAATAAACTACAGAGAAACAAGGTATTTCTCTTTGACCCATTTAGAGTCGCTGAATATACATACCAGCTCTTAATGGACAGTGGCATAAGGTATTTTAAAATGAGCCTGTCAATGTAGAAAATATTTGAATTTTGGTATATTATGCTTTAATATAGCTCATACATAATATACATCATCATTTCAGCCAAAAGAAGTCCTATGTAGGACAAAGGCCTCCCCCAGGCGTCGCCACAACGTCCGGTCTCGTACGTCTCGCGTCTATCATATTCCCGCGACCCTCACCAAGTCACTGTTCCCGCGCGCCTCAAGGAGTTGTCAGCAGCAGGAGGGGCCCAGCTGGGTCGAAGCCTACTGGGGACAGGGTTGTCCAAAAGGGAGCTCGTGCCCCGGTATGAAGGCTAGAAGGAACGGCGCGGGGTTTTTAGTCAGTAAGAGTCTGACACTGTCTCCCGCTCCACCCAAGAGCGGGTTTCGTCAAAGATGATTTTCCCCGTCGACAAAAAAAAAAAAATCGTTCCACCTTGTAGGAGACCTTTCAACGCTGCGTCTTCATGCAGTCGTCACTCCAGAACCTTTCAACCATCTGAGTAGGTACATAATAAGATACCTAATCTCCCTTCTTTCAGTCCATCCAAAGGTTGTCTGTAAGAGATCGCCATGTGCGATAAGACCGCCCATTGTACACTTTTGTCTTTAAATGTTTGTCCTATATATTTGTTTATGTGGTGTACAATAAAGAATATGATAATTTTACTCTTGTTCAGTTTTAATTTTCTCTCTGAAGAATTTTCTTAATTTCAATTCTTGGCAGGAGACGGTGCCAAGAGTTGAACGTAACTTCGGAAATGCATTTAACTTGTTAGCATTAAAATTTTGGTGCGAACTTACTGAGTTTTATTAGTATGATAACTTCTTTGACTTTTATTTTTTTAAATAGTGAAAAATACCACTTGGGACTTGTCAGGTAACAAATAATCTTTTTTGATTATTTATTGATCAAACTTGAACTTGTTTCTTTTTATTGTTGATAGGTGAGATAGCACCTGAATTGTACACATTTCCTAGGAATTTTATACAATGTCGGATTACATACATTTCCGTTAGCATACCTATATAGTTAGTTAGCCCATTCATGTCCCACTGCTGGGCGAAAGCCTCCCTCTCCCTTTTCCACACACGTCTGTCTTCGGCCATTGCGGGCCAGTCCCTCCGGTATTTATCAAGCTCATCTCTCCACCTCCGCCTTGGTCGGCCGCGATGTCGCCTTGCGTTTAATGGGACCCAATAAGTGGCTCTTTTAGTCCACAGTTCATCCGACATGCGACAAACATGTCCGGCCCAATCCCACTTTAGAGTGGCAGCTTTTCGGGTAACATCTCCGATCTTAGTTTTGGCGCGCAGCTCTGTGTTCCTTACGCGGTCGGAAATTTGAACACCCAGGATACTGCGCTCCATGGCTCGCTGACAAACCTCGAGCTTGGACCTCTGCTGAAGCGTTAAAGACCAGGTTTGCGCTCCGTACGTAGAGATGGGTTTCTACCCGGTAAATAACGGGTAAATACCCAAAATACCCAAATGCAGGGTTTTTACCCGGGTAAATACCCAAATGGTGGGTATTTACTTTTTGGTCATTTTTTTTGTTTTTTTATACATTTTTAGCAACAAAAAATGTTCATCAAATATGTTTTATGCATGAAATATAAGTACATGGTGTCGGCAAAGAATAGTTTTCTACTCTACAAATCATGTAAAAATTGCACGTCCGTATTTTTTTAATATTTTACGTCTGTATTTTATTTGGGACACTTACTCAGATATACAAAATTAAGTAGCAACATGTAGAACACTTAAGATAAAATAAAAAATTTAAAACATAAAAGAATTAAAAAAAAATTAAAAAACATTGTATAAGTTATTTATTGTTACAAACTTGAAAATCAGTTGAAATTTTACATTTATGCAAAAGTTACAGTTAAACTTCATTTTACAAAAATAATAATCAGGCGTTGTAACGTAAAAATATACGAAAGGAGCCCAATTTATAACATGAAGGTGTTCAAAACATGTAAACGATCTAAAATTCAACAAAACCTGGTGGATGGTTTTGGGTATTTACCGGGTAAAAAGCCTGTTTATACCCAAATTGGGTATTTACCCGGTAAATACCCGATGGGTTTTTACCCACCGCCAATCTCTATCCGTACGTAACTTACGTACGGAGCATACCTATATATAACAGATATTTTATTTCGTTTAAAAACTCCATTCGTTTGACATTTTAGACAGACAATAGCTTGTATCTGACACAAGACACACGTTTGCGCCCTGCCTATAAATAACACAATCATTATAGCCTGACACATTCTTCTTTCAGCTTCAAAACCCCTAATTTACTCGTTTAATACAACTGTTCAGTTCCAACCAGCACCAGCAATTATCTTCGAACACCCTTCAAAGTTGTCCTAGGAATTATTTATCAAAGATTTCACGTCCAATTGTTTCACAGACTACAAATTACAGACTAGCCTTTACAGTCTATGAAAAGACTAAGTCAACACCTTTACTGTCGCCAGTGTCCCCGCACACGGGCCACAAAAAAACGCCGCTTCAAGCTTCTTTTTGTGGCGGCCTTTTTTTGTGGCTCGTGTGCGGCGATGCCACAGCAAAAAAACGCTTGAAGACGCTTCAGGCTTCTCCGGCCACAAGCTGTCGAGCGCTTTAGCTGTTTTTTGCAGCGACTTCTATTTTTTTTTTGTGGCCGCTTTTAGCCTTTTTTTGTGGCGGCGTTTTTTTGAGGCCCGTGTGCCGGGACACTTGGTTAATATTTTAAGAGATCAAAGGACTTTGACGATACAGTTAAGTGGCATGTCGTTATTGGAGGGATTTATAGATTGTCATTGCTTATAGGCCGGGAGCTAGTGGACGCTTTTAAAGCTAGAACTACATTAGACCGACAGACACGTGTAACATGCCTGATTTGTACGTAGAATGACGTCGCGTGGCGTGGATCAAGTGTAGCTATACAAGTCTAGTTTCCATATAAAATTATATATTATGGAGATCGTCGCGTCCAGATCGGCGTGTATAGCACACGTGTGCGCAGTGTATTTAGGTTCTAGCTGGGCCACGTGGGCCACATACGTCGATCTGGGCGCGTCGGTCTCCATACGTTTTATATAGAGCTACATAAGATCCACTCCATGCGACGCCACGGAATGCACCGCTACGTACAGATCAGGTGTGGTCTGATCAGTGTAGTTAAAGCTAGAACTAAATTAGATCGACAAACACGTGTAACACGCCTGATTTATACGTAGAACGATGTCGCGTGGCGTAGATCAAGTGTAGCTCTAAAAGTCTAATTTCTATATAAAATGTATGGAGATCGACATGCCCAGATCGGCGTGTGCGGCTCACGTGTGCACAGTGCAATTTATTTTCATATTTAAATTATTTAAATTAAATTTCAACGTAAACAGTTTTTATCCCTCAAAGCAAAGTGAAGCCAATATCTATGCAATGAAAAATCCATTTAAAAGAACACGTATCTTTTATATATTCAGCCAGCACTGCGTTAAGGTTTTCATACAAAGATCAGTGTCTAGCTAGCGGTCCGTCCCGACGGGTCAATATGCATAATAAATTGTTGAACCCATCGATACTAGTACGGTCTGCGCGTAAATCTATACGGGGTTGCAACAGATTGTTCAGTTTTTTAACCCCCAACGCTAAAAGAGGGGTGTCCTAAATTAGTCCGATATGTAGTGGTGTGTTTGTCTGTGTCGCAGAAAAGATGAAAGAGGTTAGAATGGACTTGTGGGCGGGGCAAGTGTGCCTCATTATATGAGCATGCTCATAGTTGACACAACCAATAGCAAACTTGCGATCTAAGTGTGCGTGGTGTGTTAGTGTGGTCGCGTTCGTATTGGTTTATTGCCTATAGTGAAGTTAAAGGGTGGGAGACAAGCAGTGACACGAGCGAGCTGAGTGGGGCTGATGCACGCGTCATGCTCGTGAACGGGTGCCGTCAGATGAGACTGGTCATCGTTTTTTGACTTTGACACTCGTAGTACAAATCGGAAAGTTTTTCCTTTCTAACCTCTTTCATCTTTTCTGTGGTCTGTGTCACACAGTGTCCTCCAGGTGGTTCACGTAATGATGACCCCCGGGTGTTTCTTCCGCAAGAATCTGATGCAGAAACCTCCAGAACTTACCATGTCCGGTGAGGACCAACGTCATACAGAAGGTGAGTACACCGTGACATCTTTCCAGCCATTTCGCAAAGAGGTTACTTACATTACATGGAGAAATGGTCACGATTTTTTTCGTTTCAGAACCAAGAAATTGTAGTTATTCTTTTGTTTCTGACTGTACCTGTATGAATAAATAATAGAGTGTAACCTCGATAACTAGCGCTAAACAATGCGCTGCTATTGTCCCTTAGTTCCTTAGGCTAGGAGCTAGCGTCCCAGTAGGCGTCTTTAGGGGTAATTATGAGAGTGACAAAAGACAATTTATGAGAGAGATAAGAAGTGGAGTGACGAGGATTTATAAAGTGAGAAATATGCACATTAGATAGAAGTTTGAAAGGAAATTATTCTGAAAACTCTTACTTATTTTCAACTTTAAACCATGTGAAGAGGAGGAATGAAAAGCATGTAGTAACAACATGCGTGAAAAATGGCAGTGTTCATAAGCAGACATAATTAATAGAAAGAATTATAAATATAACAATATGCCACAATTATAATAATAGAAGTACACTGCGCCCATAAGTAAGCGACCATGTTATATTTATGTCATACTTAATTAGTTTAAAAAAATGGTTTTCTTGCTTATTTTCATAGTTGGAAACAATTCGCTTTCTTTTTACATTTTCCATTACTAACACATTTCACACAGTGATACAGAGATGAGCGGATTTGGAGACCTAGATTCTGATTAAACTTGCTTTCTCCATGATTCGTAATTTTTTTCTTCATATTTTGTGTTCACCCTACCTCACTGATTCGATTTGACAGCTATGACGTAACAACATGGCGCTAAATAGATCCTATACTTATTTAAATCACATAGTTTTTTTAACCATATTTCTGCAAAATAAATTATTTACGAATGATGTCTGCTTAAGTACCTATATAGATAGGTCGACGTATCGACGTATCGACGTATCAACGAATCGACGAATCGACGTATCGACGCTATCGTCGTATACGACGATAGCGTCGTTGTGACTATAAGATCTCTTATGTGTAAAATTTAACATTATGAGAAAATCGTTAAAACAGTCAAGTGAAAGAAATATAATGAAACCAACTACAATAAAAAATATAGGTATCAGCGATATAATTTCCTACTTTTAATTATGCTATTGTTAGTTGAGAAGGAGCATGATAGTAAAAAAAACAGTAAGTTAAAAAGTTTAAGTACATTTGTAAAAGAAGTAAATTTTTATTTTTTATTAAAGAAAAAAAATGTTAAAGTAATATTTTATTAGGAAGATTAAATCGTCGTATACACACACATGAGAGTTTTTGCGGTCGATAAAGCTTCATAATGTCAAAAGGGCTTAAGGTGCATCATGACTCACATTTTCACTGTTTTTCATACAACCGCTCATAACTGATTATGACGTTATTACCTACACATTTTTCATTAGATATTTTGGAAACACAGTATCTTGTGGATATTATCTAGGTTTCTAATGAAACCAATTTCTAAATTTGTGTAAAACTAAACCAGTAAAAACCTCTGAAAATTTCCTATTTTGTATGAACTTTGACACTTCATAATTTGCCTAAAAATTAAAAAAGTCAAAAAAGTAATCCTCTAGAGACCTTGCAAATTTTATTAAGATTCTAAATAACGACAACTTTTTCCAAAAACTTTTAAGGGTTTAAAAAAAACAGCTATTTCCTGGAGCAAGTTTTGTGAAATTTTCGAGTAAATCTCGGAATTACCGAATACTAACAGTTTCCAGGCGTTCCCTTTTTTTTTTGCGTTGCCTTTTCGTCAAACTTCGCGTTGGATTGCATTAAATGAAGTATCAAGCTTTTAAACCATTTTCGATGTTTACGATAGGCGAGTGGAGAAAGACCCTCTTAAGAAAAGTGATTTTGCCAAAAGTGACATATAAGAGGACGACGCTATATTGTTCGGCTGACATTTTAGAATACTTAATTACTTATTAAAACAATTTGTTCACATACCTTTAACTCATTAAATCTTCAAGTCTATTATAAAGTCGTAAAATATGAGTTTCAAAATTAGCATGAACTTCAATTTAATAGTCAATTAAAATTTATAGCCGTTTAAAAACGTATAAATTCGACTGATGAACATAAAATCTTTTATAAATAGTACTGAGTACAAAAAACAGACCCCCTCGCTATATATTATGCAGCATCTGTTTGGGAGCATGGCAGTGTCTCCGGCCAAGTTTGGAGATATAGTTTGTGGTATAGTTGTACTGTTGATTAATGTCAGCAAAACTTATCGCTTGCCAACACTGCATACACGAAAAGTTTCTAAAGGAGTGCTTTATAACGTACTAGCATTTGCCCGCCGCTTCGCTCGCGTACATAATATATATGTTTATGTCACTCAGGAATAAAGCAGCTTTCTAAGGGTGTTAAAATTTTTGTAATCGGACCAGTACTTACTGAGATTACCTCCTACAGATAAAAAGCATATAAACAAAAAAAAACTCACTCTCTGAAGTTAAGTCTATTGGGTATAGATGAAAACTAATTAAGTGAAAAAATTATTCACATTTTTATTAGTGTCACTTGAAAAAATAAATCCACTGAAAATGTGTTAAAATAATAGAAAAAAAAATTACAAAAACTTGGCGCATTTCTAAATCGTAATCAAAAAGACAATAATTCATTACAATTTAAGATTAACGTCATACAAATAAGATTAATTCTTCAACAAATTGTAAATATTTAATATTGTTGGTCATAAATCTGGGATGGGGTGACATAATAACTTATAATAATATGTAACGCGTAACTGTGACACACCGGGGTGTAGAACGGGGCACCCAAAGTATGAAGGGGGCACCCTTACGTTTTAATTGGTCATTTTTCCAATATAAACGTAGTATAGCTTGGAAATAAGCATTATCAAAAAAAAAAACTTTTTACAAAAAAAATATAACCGACTTCAATGATAAAAAACACTGAAAAGTATCAAATAACTTTAATTTTGGAAGTCGGTGTTTCTATAATAGTTTAGTCTCTTCGTTATTTAACACCGACTTCCAAAATTAAAGTTATTTGATACTTTTCAGTGTTTTTTATCATTGAAGTCGGTTATATTTTTTTTGTAAAAAGTTTTTTTTATTTTACACTTTTTAGTTATGGTACCACCACTAAAAAGTACCCCTCAGTCAAAGTTAAATACCTTATAGTCAGAGCGCATCTCATAACGGTTCTAATAATCCCAAACACGGTTAGATTACATTAATTTACCTTTCGGCTTCATCATCAGATCAGTTCGATATATCCTCTCCCCCTCTTCTTTCAAACAGTCATTAGACTAGATGCTGGAGAGGGAAAGGATATATCGAACTGATCTGATGATGAAGCCGAAAGGTAAATCTTTCAATCAGTCATTAGACTAGATGCTGATAATCCCGGCTGTAGCATCAGGCCAGATTTATGTCAACATTGCAATGAACTTAAAATTTAGTTCTGTTTAAAATGAGCCCAAACACGACTACGGTGCTGCAATTTCAAGGTTTGTACTTTTCCTGATGCTCCTGGCTTCAGCATCAGGTCTCTATGTACTTCGGTGTTCTTTATTAGCAGTACGTTTATCCACACATCGAGCCGTTTTCAATGAGCCTAAACTCGATATATCTGCTGTTTGTTGTCGAGGACTTAGGTACTCTGCAGACTATCCTGACTGCAGCATCAGGTCATGACTTGATGATCATGAGACCAAATGTGGCAAATGCCCTATCAAACATCAAAACAATTTACTAAAACAGTCCTTGCCTGTTCGAGTAACTTCTTACTGTTAAGGAGTTGTATCTTCCATCATCAGCCCAGCTACCTGAGATGGTGACGACCATACGCAAATACACAAGATACTTCATAAAATATGCGAAAATCAATAAGTGAGCCTATAAAATTTGAAGTTTGCCCTCGATTTCTCCAAGATCCCATCATCAGATCCTAATTTGGTGATAATGGGACCACCTCAGAACTATCTACTTTCGAACAAAAAAGAATTTTGAAAATCTGTCCATATTTGGGGGAGTATTCGACGAACAAACATACAAAAAAAAAAAAAAAAAAAAACATACAAACAGCCGAACGTAGTACCTCCTCCTTTTTGGGAAGTCGGTAAAAATATAACAAAAAATATAAATAATCGTATATGATATAACAATTATAAATATATATAACTGTCTCTCTCACCATGATGCCATTTTTTATGGTGGCCATACTGGTTGTTTGTTTTATGATAGCAGCGTCTAACGGCGTCAAAGAAATCCTACGCATCGCTGTCGACTGGAAGTGTGCCCAAACGACTGGCGGCATTGCCACGTTGTATGGCAATGCTTAATCCCTGACCGAGGTAGAAGCCAGCCTTTGGGTCACGTGAAGTGTTAATTACCTATGTATTACTAGTAAAGGCAAAGAGAATAAAACCACTTGCTGATAGACCGATTTTGTCTAGGCACACGATTCACCGTTGCGGGTCGGGGGACGGGGGAAAATATAGCGGCTGTGATTGGCTGATGCAACAAACCCAGTAAAAATAGTGATGAACAAGTAAATTTTGCAGCAATAATATCGATATCGATAAAATCGACATCGATTAGTTCTGTTTTTTTTTAAACATAGACGATTTTCCCCACCATTTTATTGAACAGGTACTCAGTTTTAGGGTTCCGTAGTCAACTAGGAACCCTTCCCACCAAATTCGTAAATTATTTTTTGGGGTTTACCTAAATTATTTTTTGATAATGTTAATATTTTCAGAAATAATTGCTTCAAAAGTTAAAAAAAAATGTGTCCCTCTCTAACTTTTGAACCATAAGTTTAGAAAATATGAAAAACCAACAGGCCAGTCAAAATTGATTGTATAGTCATTGGTTTTGTCAGTAAAAGTCGGGTTTGCATGGCATGTTCTTATGGTTTCGGTGGAGCCTTTCGCTCCATCCAGAACGCGAGAAACTATTCTACGATTTCTCACTCTCAAAAAAAAAAAAAACTGAGGCTTGTCAAATTCATCAATATAAATGTTTTTCTACAAGTAACAACAAGAAATCTAAAATGTTAACATTAAAAGGTCGGTAACTTAATTTTTTATTCACCATTGGAAATCATCGATAGATAGTCACATCACTTCATCACTCAGTAGAAAGTACTTCTGGATAGAAAGGGATAGACTTATCTAATATTCTAGTGAAAGTAAAGGACTTTTTCAAAAGACATCAACGCGGTATCACTTTTTTAGTAACCAACCAATTTAGCTTGAGCTCTCTAATTACAAATAATGTAAATCTATACTAATATTATAAAGAGGTAAAATTTGTAAGTTTGTAAGTTTGTAAGTTTGTATGTAGGGGGTAATCTCTGGAACTAATAATCCAATTCTAAATTTTTTTTTACTGGCAGAAAGCTACATTATTCCTGAGTGCTATAGGCTATAAATTGTTTCTATAGCATGTATATTAACCGAGCTATCACAAATTTTGTCTAGCAAGTCGGAAAAAAATACCTCATAAAATAGAATTATTTGCGTGCGCTGCCTAAACAGTTGCTTAAAATTAAAAACAATGTATGGCTACCTGGTTCGTCTTAATTATTTCTACAAAAAAGTCCGCGGTACCATATCTCTATCTTTTATATTTCATCTTTTATACTTCTTTTATTGCATTAAAAATATTTTTTTTCGGCATACTTACGTTTGGTTGATTATTTGAGCAACAAAATATTAATTCTTATGACAATAAATTATTTCAGTATCACAAGAACATTATACAGATAAGATTTGCCATTTACAGCATAGCAATTGGTCATACAGTTTCGAAGATAATATAAAATTACTAAAACGCAAAATGCCCCTAGCGTAACTTTCATTGTGCAGACGTTTTACCTATTTTTTTTTTATGGTGGGCAAAAATCATCTTATGACAACCCCCGCCCTTGGGTGGAGCGAGAGATAGTGTCAGACTCTTACTGACTAAAAACCCACCCCGTTCCTTTTAGCCTTCAAACCAGGGCACGAGTTCCCTTTCGGATAACCCTGGACCCGGTAGGCTTCAACCCAGCTGGGCCTCTGCTGTTACTGACAACTTCTTGAGGCGCGCGGGAACAGTGCGCGCCGTTGACGTCTTGGGCTCGGTCCATTACCGGACGATCGGACAGCAAGCTACCCATGGCTCGCCGTCCGCGAGCCCGTGTCTACGGTGGCCGGAAATCGGGATCGGAATCCCGGCGGCGGCGGCGAAGGCGCCGTTGCCTGATGCGGTCTGCCTCCGCCTTTGCTAGCATTACTGATTCGCAGAAGGAGGCGACCGCCTGCCATTCCTCCTCGCTAAGGACCATGGCCTCAACCAGAGCCCGCCGCGAGAGGTGTCCGCCGCCGATCGCCCCCACGAGGGCACGGCGATGCTCTGCCCAGGCAGGGCACACCTCGATTGTGTGCTCCACCGTGTCCTCCGGGCGTTCCGCACAGTGGCGACACTCGGGCGTCTCTTCCGCTTTAATTCGGTGCAGGAACCTCCCGAACTTGCCATGTTTTCTGAATCGCGGTGTTAAGACTTTCTGTGGATTGATGACCCTCTCGAATTATTATGCCCACGTTGTCGTTAGTTGGAGTTCTTCTGTCAGTTGCTTATTGGTTTCGGTTGTTTCGTTCGTATGGTTGTTGTTGTTGATAGATACCTCATAATCGAAAATATCGTAATTTCGTTGTACGTTTTTGTATGTTCGTAGTTTCGTACTTCGTTCTATCGTAATAATCGATACGAGTTATTCGATATTACGATTGTTTTGTTTTGTAAAGGTGGACGGTGTTCGAGTCGCTCTCCTTTTGTTCATAATTGTTTTCAAGTCTGTGCGTAGTTTGTTGAGAGCATGTCTAAAAGGAAATCTCAACTGTCCCGGCAGACATCACAGACAAGAGCCGCTTGAGTACGCCGTACGGAAGAATCTGCCCCTGAAAATGAGCAGCGCCTCTCGAGAAATAGAGAATATATTTCGCAAGCACGCGCTAGAGAATCTAGCTCCGAGCGCTCACAGCGCCTCACTAGCCAAAATGTGAGGACATCGCGGGCCCGTGCTCGAGGAACTAGCGCTGAACGTGCGCACCGTCTATCTGAGTTAAGGCAGCATGTCTCTGAGACAAGGGATAGGGAGACTAGCGCTAAACGCTCGCGGCGGCTTGGTAGGCAAAATGTCATAACATCGCAGGCCCGTGCTCGGGAATCTAGCGCTGAACGTGCGCATCGTCTATCTCATTTAAGGCAGCATGTCTCTGAGACAAGGGATAGGGAGACTAGCGCTGAGCGCTCGCAGCGGCTCGCTAGGCAAAATGCCATAACATCACAGGCCCGTGCTCAGGAATCTAGCGCTGAACGTGCGCATCGTCTAATCGAGTGTAATCTTATTTTAAAACAAGAAATTTTCCGCGGACGAAGTCGCGGGCAGAAGCTAGTAAAATATAAACATATTTTACTTACTGATGAAAACTTCTGCCATATTTTTTATAATTAGATGTTCTAGATGATTTCCCGCACTATTTAATTGCACAGGAACTTAGTTTTGCTTCGGTTTTATGCAATAAATGTTTTTAAGGTACCAACATTAAAGAATGTGCACGAATCCAACAACTGGTCAGTATTAAAAAATGCACTGATGTCGGCGTCTAATATAAGTGCAAAATCACATATGTGTCGTGAGCTGGATTCACCCGTATGAGCGGTCAAGTGGTTATATAGTCATTGAGTAAAGGTGAAGGAAAACATCGTGAGGAAACCGGCATGTCCTAGAACCAAATAATTCGAAGACATGTGACATCCACCAACCCGCACTGGGCCCGCGTGGTGGATTACAGCCAACGGGCTGTCAGTGACTCAGGCCCTCTCCTAGGGAGGAGGCCTGAGTCAACAGTTAGAAGGCCGACATAACATTAGAACATTAGAACATTATAAGGCCGACTATGCTCTGCTATGGTTTTTTTTTACGTTGGGCAAAAATCATCCAATGACAAACCCCTCTCTTGGGTGGAGCGAGAGATAGTGTCAGACTCTTACTGACTAAAAACCTACCCTGTTCCTTCCAGCGTCTTCATATCGGGATCGAGCTTCCTTTCGGATAACCCAGGCCCCAGTAAGCTTCGACCAAGCTGGGCCCCTCCTGTATGCTATGCTATGGTGGTAGCAAAGATTTTTCTCACATAACCAGGGCCCTGTTAATCAGGTTTACATCATCATCATATCAGCCGAAGGACGTCCACTGCTGGACATAGGCCTCCCCCAAAATCAAATCAGGTTTTACAGTACATAATATTTATAAAACGTTTAAAAGAACTACTCATCACAAAGACGCAGCTACTAACAAACCAACAATTTAAACCACCAAACAATACATACACTTAAAACCTCATCAAGCTCGTCAAAATGTCAGTCAGTATATCACGTAACGGTGCCGTTAATAAGGAGTTTGCCCATAAATCATTGTGGGCATAATTATATGTTAAATCACTTTTATTCACACAGTAAATCAGTGCGGCACTTTTTTATTTAACAGTACTGTCTGTATTCATGGTCGTATTTTTTTTAGGTTGATTATTGAAAGAAAGAAAGAAAAGTATTTATTTTGGCGCACAAAACATTGTAGACAACTAAAAACTTAAGACAAACACAAAACAAACGAAAAAAAAAACAAAAAACAAAATAAAAAAAAAAACAAAAAAAACAACATAAAAAAAAACAAAAAAGTAACATTGTATGTCTCACGTTTGCGAAACTAGAAAAGTAACTAAACTACTTTCAAAATAAGGTCCAGTTCAATTGCCAGACAACTACGAGATAGTTGTCTGACGCTGGTTTTCAACTGAACCTTATTAGGAGTGAACGGATAAAAAAAGAATTTATTTATTAAAAAAAGAAATTATGCTATCATCATTTCAGCCGAAAAACGTCCACTGTTGGACATAGGCCCAAGCGTCGCCACAATGACAGGTCCTGTGAACCTGACCAGGACCATCGGATTCTGACTTCCCTGACCAGGTAATAGGTCCACCTGTGGGAGGCCTTCCAACGCTGCGTCTTCCGTTACACAATCATCATCATCATCATTTCAGCCGATAGACGTCCACTGTTGGACATAGGCCTCCTCCAAGTGACGACACAATGAACTTTTGCGTGATCGAATCAGAAATGAAGATATCCGCAGGAGAACCAAGGTTGCCGACATAGCACGAAGAATCGCCAAACTTAAGTGTGACAATGACCTGCAGAACGGATGGCCCTAGGGGCCGAAAGATTCGGTCGCCACGACCGCGTACCGGAAGACGCAGCATCAAAAGGCCTCCTACAAGGTGGACCAATAACCTGGTGAAGGTTGCGGAAATCCGATGGATGCGGGACGCACAGGTCGCCACTCCAGAATCTTTCGGCCGGAACGGCCATCTGTTCTGCGTGCAATAATATGTCATTTAAGTTTGGCAATTCTTCGTGCTTCGTGAAAAATGCGGGAGTTTAAATTGTAAAGTGAGGGTAGTATACTCGAACTCTTAGCTTTTATTTTAAACTAGCTTCTGCCCGCGACTTCGTTCGCGGAAAATTTCTTGTTTTAAAATAAGATTACACTCGATTAGACGATGCGCACGTTTAGCGCTAGATTCCTGAGCACGGGCCTGTGATGTTATGGCATTTTGCCTAGCGAGCCGCTGCGAGCGCTCAGCGCTAGTCTCCCTATCCCTTGTCTCAGAGACATGCTGCCTTAAATGAGATAGACGCTGCGCACGTTCAGCGCTAGATTCCCGAGCACGGGCCTGCGATGTTATGACATTTTGCCTACCAAGCCGCCGCGAGCGTTTAGCGCTAGTCTCCCTATCCCTTGTCTCAGAGACATGCTGCCTTAACTCAGATAGACGGTGCGCACGTTCAGCGCTAGTTCCTCGAGCACGGGCCCGCGATGTCCTCACATTTTGGCTAGCGAGGCGCTGTGAGCGCTCGGAGCTAGATTCTCTAGCGCGTGCTTGCGAAATATATTCTCTATTTCTCGAGAGGCGCTGCTCATTTTCAGGGGCAGATTCTTCCGTACGGCGTACTCGAGCGGCTCTTGTCTGTGATGTCTGCCGGGACAGTTGAGATTTCCTTTTAGACAGGCTCTCAACAAACTACGCACAGACTTGAAAACAATTATGAACAAAAGGAGAGCGACTCGAACACCGTCCGCCTTTACAAAACCAAACAATCGTAATATCGAATAACTCGTATCGATTATTACGATAGAACGAAGTACTAAACTACGAACATACAAAAACGTACAACGAAATTACGATATTTTCGATTATGAGGTATCTATCAACAACAACAACCATACGAACGAAACAACCGAAACCAATAAGCAACTGACAGAAGAACTCCAACTAACGACAACGTGGGCATAATAATTCGAGAGGGTCATCAATCCACAGAAAGTCTTAACACCGCGATTCAGAAAAATTACGTAATTGCAGAACGCCATCTATGGGCAAAAAGGTGAAACGTTGGGCACGCCACAATTATGGCGGTAAGTCCCCTCTTTGAGGCGTGGCTGGAAAGGCCTCACGGCGTCCTTACCTTCCGCATGACACAGGTCCTCACCGAACATGGCAAGTTCGGGAGGTTCCTGCACCGAATTAAAGCGGAAGAGACGCCCGAGTGTCGCCACTGTGCGGAACGCCCGGAGGACACGGTGGAGCACACAGTCGAGGTGTGCCCTGCCTGGGCAGAGCATCGCCGTGCCCACGTGGGGGCGATCGGCGGCGGACACCTCTCGCGGCGGGCTCTAGCGGTCGCCTCCTTCTGCGAAGCAGTAATGCTAGCAAAGGCGGAGGCAGACCGCATCAGGCAACGGCGCCCCCGCCGCCGCCGCCGGGATTCCGATCCCGATTTCCGGCCACCGTAGACGCGGGCTCGCGGACGGCGAGCCATGGGTAGCTTGCTGTCCGATCGTCCGGTAATGGACCGAGCCCAAGACGTCAACGGCGCGCACTGTTCCCGCGCGCCTCAAGAAGTTGTCAGCAACAGCAGAGGCCCAGCTGGGTCGAAGCCTACCGGGTCCAGGGTTATCCGAAAGGGAACTCGTGCCCTGGTTTGAAGGCTAGAAGGAACGGGGTGGGTTTTTTGGTCAGTAAGAGTCTGACACTATCTCTCGCTCCACCCAAGGGCGGGGGTTGTCATAAGATGATTTTTGCCCACCATAAAAAAAAAATAGGTAAAACGTCTGCACAATGAAAGTTACGCTAGGGGCATTTTGCGTTTTAGTAATTTTATATTATCTTCGAAACTGTATGACCAATTGCTATGCTGTAAATGGCAAATCGTATCTGTATAATGTTCTTGTGATACTGAAATAATTTATTGTCATAAGAATTAATATTTTGTTGCTCAAATAATCAACCAAACGTAAGTATGCCGAAAAAAAATATTTTTAATGCAATAAAAGAAGTATAAAAGATGAAATATAAAAGATAGAGATATGGTACCGCGGACTTTTTTGTAGAAATAATTAAGACGAACAAGGTAGCCATACATTGTTTTTAATTTTAAGCAACTGTTTAGGCAGCGCACGCAAATAATTCTATTTTATGAGGTATTTTTTTCCGACTTGCTAGACAAAAGTTGTGATAGCTCGGTTAATATACATGCTATAGAAACAATTTATAGCCTATAGCACTCAGGAATAATGTAGCTTTCTGCCAGTAAAAAAATTTTTAGAATTGGATTATTAGTTCCAGAGATTACCCCCTACATACAAACTTACAAACTTACAAACTTACAAATTTTACCTCTTTATAATATTAGTATAGATAATCTAACCCCGTCTATTTTAACTTCCTACAATAACAATTATATAAACCCAAAGAAACTATCAGCTAACTATATATCCTTCTATCTATTCCAAATCATGAATAAGTCACGGATACTCGGGAATATCACGGAACTATCCAAATTTCCGAGAATTTTACGAGAATCGAGAGCTTTTGTGGTATCGCCATTGTTGTTGGTGATCAAATTAGGTTAAATCAATCGTTTGTTACTTTGTTATGATTGAAAATCGAGCGGCCAGTAAGGATGTTTGAACTTTCTTGTTGAGCTGGGTTTACATGGCACTTTGAAGTTTTTGTTATATTTTTATCTATAGGAATCGACCAATTGGAACCGTGCACTAACTTTGGACGTTTTATAAGTACCCATGTATGCATATCTATATATATAAAAATCAATGCCACTTTTGGTTGTTATTTTATAACTCAAGAACGGGCTCAAATTTGTAGCCTTTGTTTGGACTATTTAGTAGATGGTTTATGTGAAGTTTGGTAGTGTATAGTAGGGTAGAGTAGTGTAGAGTAGAGTAGTGTAGAGAAGTGTAGGGTAGAGTAGGGAAGGCGTGCGGGCACAAGCTAGTATGGAATAAAATATTTTAAATTATGTTGACAAATTAAAGTTTTTGCTAATACCTATGCAATATTTCAAGAAGTAATTTAATTCCTGATACTAGAATTACTTATCATTAATTCGGAATTTTGAGAATAGTAATTATATACTTATATCTAAACATTAGGATTGTTGAAATTTCGTAAATTATAAAAATAAATGATAAATCGGAGTAATTTTGAATCTTCCGTAATTATGCTTATCATTATTTTTAAATTCGTATTTGTGATATATGAGTAAAGTTCTTCGTTTAATGTATTTTTTTACCATGTATAGGCTCGCGTTTGACCACTATTTCACCTGATGGAAAGCGATGATGTGACCGACGATGGAGTACGCTTGCTTAGAAGAAACCTATCTAGGTTATAGTTATCAGGAAACACAGACTCCGGCAGGGAATTCCAATCCTTAGGTAAAAATAATAATTTGTAGTGTACCCCTACAATAGGGAACACTTAAGTAAATAAAAAAATAAATATATACCCTCTATTTCTCTAACGAGGCATGTGCTTAAAAATAAATTAGGTAACCGTTTGGCTAAAATCAAAAACTTATGATGCGACGTGAAAATGAACGTTATGATGAAAGTGAAAAACTTATCGAAATTTAAAATCACAAAGTTACACTACATGCACTCTAGTTACATAGCCTTACACACCCCTCCACCTTCACTACATACTCACTACGTCACTACACACAACACACTACTATAGGTTAGGATTTACTTATATTACCTATACTGTATAAGATATGGAACTACTGAAATTCTTATGTTTCTGGAGGTGGGCGTTGACAGCTGCGCTTCAGTTTCAAACTATTGCAGTTATCATCTTGTATGTATAAATAAATGGTTAAAGGTGTTTTTTTTAGTTCCAAATAAAGATTTTTATTATTACTTGCCTACATTGATGTCTGCATCGGCATGTAAGCCTGTTGAACAATTATCGTGGCCCAATATTCCAAGTTAGATCTCTGTTACGTCAAACAAAGAGTAATTGCTTCAATAGGGCTAATAAACAAAAAATGTGGCGGCTACTAGAAAGTGTAGGGCTCTTGAGTAACCACTGAGTCATGGCACAAAATAGACAGGTACAGAAGTCAATCTCATGTATGTACTTCACTTTTTATACCTACGCAAATCGCGCTAGGGTTTGCGCGTTGCGCTGAATTGTACGAGTGCGACCGGGGAATTGAGCCAAGATATCCGTGAGCGGTGTCTATGTGTGCGTTGCTCAAGCGCGCTTTGGATGTAGATTGACTTCTGTATCTATATATTTAGTGGTCATGGTATTTTTTTGGATGGAGCAGAGGTGGCCGAGTGGTAACGGCCCCGATTTACGAGTTGCTCTCAAAACAGTGAAGGGATGTGAGTAAACCGGCATGTCCTAGAACCAAAAATTCGAAGACATGTGACATTCACCAACGCGCACTGGACCCGCGTGGTGGATTACAGCCCATTCCCTTTCCTAGAGAGGAGTCCTGAGTCCCAGAACTGAGAACTTTAAAAGGCTGATTATGCTATGCATATGCCATGATCAGTAGCAGTACCTATTGTATATTTACAAATTAACTATTTAAAAACAAAAACTTCACATACTTGACTGGCCTGTTGGTCTAGTCGTTAGTGGCCCTGACTGCTATGCCGCAGGTCGTGGGTTCGATTCCCACCAAGGACAAATGTTTATGTGATGAGCATGATCATTTGTTCTGTGTCTGGGTGTAACTTATCTATTATATGTATGTATTTAGAAATATATAAGTATGTTTATTAGTTGTTTGTGTGCGGCGGTCCCGCCACAAAAAAAAAAAACGCTTGAAGCCACTTCAAGCTTCTCTGGCCACAAGGAACGACGGAAGCTTATAGCGTTTTTTAGAGGCCTATGTGCGGGGACAGTTAGACTAGATTCGGCAACTGAACTAGTAAGAACTAGAACCTGGGTAAGTTTGTACGGAACACTCGGTGCGCGAGTCCGACCCGCACTTGACCGTTTTTTTCCTTCAGTGGCAGCCGTAACAATATTCTTTAAAGTTTAAAATACTTATAAGTTCTATTTTAACCGAGACTGGTATACATCTGTCAGCCACTAATTAAAGGTATCATTAACCGTTTGGTTTATCTGCAGTTAACATGGTGTTCATTAGTTAGGTTAAATATAACTGTGAAATGAGTTTGTTGGTTTAAATCTTTAATGGTAATTGGTTAAGTTTTGTAAGTGGTCGTTATTTGTATAGGTTTCTTGGGTAACTTCGAGAAAGAGATCAATCGACGAATCCGACTCGGCTGGGCAGCGTTCGGGAAGCTGCGCGGTATCTTCTCGTCCAACATACCACAGGGTCTCAAGACGAAAGTCTATAACCAGTGCGTGTTGCCAGTGATGACATATGGCTCCAAAACGTGGTCGCTTACAATGAGCCTTATCAGAAGACTTAAAGTCACCCAAAATGCTATGCTCGGAGTTTCATTGCGTGATAGAATTAGGATATCCGCAGAAGAACCAAGGTTACCGACGTAGCACTAAGAATCGCCAAACTTAAGTGGCAGTGGGCACATTGCTCGCAGAACAGATGGCCGTTGGGACCGAAACGTTTTGGAATGGCGACCACGTACCGAAAGACGTAGCGCTAGAAGGCCTCCTACAAGGTGGGCCGATGACCTGATAATTGCGCGAATCCGATGGATGCGAGACGTACAGGACCGTTCATTGCGGCGACACTTGAGGGAGGCCTATGTCCAACAATGGACGTCTTTCGGCTGATATGATGATGATGATGAGGCGATTATCATCCTGCCACGCACCACGCAGCGTAGCGCGTGAATGCGTGGTTTAACGTTCAGCGTGAGAGATCACTTCCACTGATCGCCCGGCGCTTCGGCGGTGCTCTGCCCAAGTGGGGTACACATTTACCATATGCTCCACCGTGTCCTCTGGGCGGTTCACAAAATGGTGAATCCCGGGCGTTTCTTCCACATGAATTCGGTGCTGGAACCTCCTGAACTTATCATGTTCGGTGAGTACTCGCATCATGTGGAAGGAGGTGAGGATGCCGTGAGGTCTCTCCAGCCACTCCTCAAAGAGGGGACTAATCGTCTTATTATGGCGTGCCATTTTCACCTCAAACACACCCATTTCCATTTTTCTAAGCATTTTTTTGTTTGCACACTTTTCTCCGAACTCGTAGGCTAACAAAGAAAAACTCTATATGACGGGAATAAATATATTTGACATAATTACGAAACTCCGGGAATTTTGGACAAAACAGCCTCCTGTTTTTCTACTCGGCTCTAGTTTATAAAGCAAAGTTGTTGTTTTTGTTTCCTCCAATTTCTATGCATTAAACTGTTAGGAAAATAATAATTTTGGTGTTTTCACATAGGTAGGTCTGTATTAAAACGGCGAAGGAAAACATTGTGAGGAAACCGGCGTGTCCTAGAACCAAAAATTCGATGACATTTTACATCCACCAACCCACACTGGGCTCGCGTGGTGGATACGGCCCATTTCCTCTCCTAGAGAGGAGGCCTGAGTCCCAGCAGTGGGAACATTTAAAGGCTGATTATGTATGTATTTAATGCTTGCACCATCCCCTAAATCAAACCCAAAGAGGGGTTTAAAGTTAAACTTAAAACATAGACAACTAATTCCATTACCGGTCACTTCCGTGGGGTAAACAGTTTGGGGGTCTTTATCAGTTATAATCTACAGTTAGTTAGAGAGAGGAGCTCTTTGGTAACAATAACCCTACGGATTGAATTTTAAGGTTAAGCAACGATTACCGAGGTCAGTTCGTAGATGGGTGACCCTAAGGAAAAAGCGCCAGGGCAGGCAGCGAAATTCAAAGTTTATTATGTTTTTGCATTAGCCGGTCGGTGTCAAGTTTTTTGTTGATTACAATATAATTAGAGCAGTAGTGGCCGAGTGGTAATGGCCCCGACTTACGAGTCGGGGCCATTACCATTACCGGTCACGGGTTCGAACCCAGCCAGGCGCATTACTTTGTGTAATTTATTTCATCACCACTGCTCTCAAAACGGTGAAGGAAAACATCGTGAGGAAACCGGCATGTCTTAGAACCAAAACTTCGACGACATGTGACATTCACCAACCCGTACTGGGCCTGCGTGGTGGATTATGGCCCATTCCCTCTCCTAGAAAGGAGGCCTGAGTCCCAGCAGTGGGAACATTAAAAGGCTGATGATGACAATATAATTGTGGCTGTGACATGTATTTATATTTACGAAATTGTAGCGGGGAAGGGCTTTAAGACGACGAGCAATGGGCAGCTCGCATAGATATAAGATTTCTATGGTAGCTCATCATCCGGCCGTCTGGTAACCATCCAGACCAAAGTTAACACGGCGACGGTGCGTAGCCCTTCAAGGTGTTGTTAGCAAAACCGCACGGCAGATACCCGCTAGAGCCACAGGGAATTAATGAAAAAACCCGTGGTCCTAGAACGCAAAAGGCAACTGAAGGAACATAGGTGGGTTTTAGCAAAACTTTGACACGGTTTCTCACTTCAACCTAGAGCAGGAGAAGTGATTAGATGATTCACACCTCTTAAAAAGTATTGCCTAAAGGTATATCAGGCTACTTGGTTATTGAAATAATTACTAGTGTTCAGCTAAGCAGCTGAGTTAGATCTGATACTAGCCTCTCTAGCAAAGTTACAATTCTCTCTCGTCGATCGTTTCGGCCACGCCTCCGATGCCTTTGTTCTAACGTTATCTCAAATTCTCAACGTCCAGTCACGTGGTCAGAACGAGGCAATCGACGAAAGAGAATCGAAACGAAACGGTCGTAGCTCGGCTATACCTGCAGTCTTGCCTAGGAGTATTGTGCTATCCACCGACTAGGTTGTTGAGTAAAATATTAGAATTTAGACGCATCTGGAAACCGAAGCTAAAGCTAGGAACATTGATCTAAGTTAGAGAATTAAGATTATATAATAGTTAAGTAAAAATCGATAAGTCAACGTTAAACTATGGTTAAAGGGATGACGCCAGGTTAATCTGAGATTAGCTGCGGATTTAGGTTACCGTTGCCTCGTTATAGTTGGGTGCCGCTTTACACAAAGTAACGTTCAAGAAATGTTTAAGAACCGCGGAAGAGGTTTCGGCCTCGTATAACTTAGGCCAAAAAGAGGCTGAATGTTTAGCTTGACTTAAACTAGCGTCTTTGAGCGGGCGGTTGTGATAGATACTTTAAAACTGACTGACTCGCTCGTTTGTGTATGTTATAATCTTTACGTAATTGTCGGTTAAAGCCCGACGCACCAACCTGCTCTGCTAGAGCGGTCGGCGGTGGCGATATCACGCGCCGGGGCTTGGTACAGGCACAAAATAGATAAGTACAGAAGACAATCTCTTGTATGTACTTCATTTTTTATACCTACGCTCGGTGGACGCACACTAATGAGCGTTGGAGCCGGAACTGTTAGACGAGCGGGCCGAGACGCTACCGCTACCGAGATATCGCATCCGTGAGCGGTGTCTATGTGTGCGTTGCTCGAGCGCGCTTTGTATGTAGATTGACTTCTGTACCCATGGTCCGGAGCAAGCCTGAGTCATCGAAGATTCCTAGCGCACCACAAAAAGACGTCAGAAAGGCCGTAGGGGCCCAGCAGGGCCAAAGCCTACTGAGGCCATGGATTTGCTTTCGAAAGGAAAACCCAGGGTCCTGGAACGCAAGACAAAGAATCATCGGAGTGGGTTTTAGTCAGTAAAAGTCTGACAAGCCTACGCGCTTCGCCCTAGATCGAGAGATGTCATTGGATGATTTCCTTACTAAAAAAAAACCCCCCTGCTCCGCTACAATAGAATCACTTGCCACTTTTCTTTTTTAGCGACATCTATTGCGTCACATAAAACTAATCCTGCATTGCGCAATTAAAGTATTCAGTAACAGTCCGAAATCATATATTTGGCAGTTGCCTAACAGACACAACATCCGTCTAGTCGGGGTTCCTCCCTTTTCAACAGAAGGGACTTTAGTCTCTGTTCCGCATACTTCCAAACACTGTTCTTCTCCGCTCCACCCCGCTTAGCTCGCTCAGCTCCACTTCAATTTAAATTCACCTTTAGTTTCTTTAACACTCAACTGAACTTGTAATTTTAGTTGACACCTCTCGAGGTGCTTAGATAAGTAGAGACGAGTGTAATCCTAGTGTGTAAATCTGACACGGTCTCGCGAGGCACTTTCAAAGGAGATTTGACATTCTGAGGGTACTTTTCATGCCTCACTTGAAATCTGGGCATATGAGACGATCTTTTCTGTGTCTTCAACGGTGGTAAACATGTCTAGTATGTAAGTTAAAGAATTGCCAAACTTAAATGGCAGTGGGCAGGCAACATTGCTCGCAGAACAGATGGCCGTTGGGGCCGAAAGGTTCTGGAGTGGCAGCTGCGTACCGGAAGACGCAGCGTTGGAGGGCCTCCAACAAGGTGGACTGATGACCGGTGAAGGTTGCGGGAAACCGATGGATGCGAGACGCACAGGATCGTTCGTTGTGGCGACGCTTGGGGGAGGCCTACGTCCAACAGTGGACGTATATCGGCTGAAATGATGATGATGATGTCAGTCAGCAAAATCGTGGCTTTATTAGAAATACTAAATCCGTTTAGCAGTAACAAACATAAATACAGACCAACACACACACACGAAACTTTGGCTTTTGTAATATTAGTGTGATTACTAATTCAAATTTCGTAATTAAGTGTTGATCGGAACGAACAATAATAGCACAAAATATATATAGTAGGTACAGAAGTCAATCTACATACAAAACGCGCTCGAGCAACGCACACATAGACACCGCTCACGGACACGATATCTCGGAGCGCCTCGGCCCACTCGTCGAACAGTTCAACCAATCCCCGCTCTTGGGTGGAGCGGGAGATAGGGTCAGTCTCTTACTGACAAAAAACCCACCCCGTTCCTTCTAGTTCGGGGGGTTCCTGTACCGGATTCAAGCGGAAGAGACGCCCGGGTGTCGCCACTGTGCGGAACGCCCGGCGGACATAGTGGAGCATACAGTTGAGGTGTGTCCTGCTTGGGCGTAGCATCGCCGTGTTCTCGTGGCGATCGGCGGCGGAGACCTCTCGCGCCGGGCCTTGGTTGAGGCCATGGTCCGGAGCGAGGAGGAGTGGCAGGCGGTGGTCAGGAGGCACCAGGAGGAGCATTACGCAGAAGGATCTGCGAAGCACTAATGCTAGCAAAGGAGGAAGCCGACCGCATCAGGCGACGGCGCTCTCGCCGCGGCCGCCGGGATTCCGATCCCGATTTCCGAACAGTTCCGGCTCAAACGCTCATTAGTGTGCGTCCACCGAGCGTAGGTATAAAAAGTGAAGTACATACATGAGATTGTCTTCTGTACCTATCTATTTTGTGATAATATGCTATCCATGACTATGTAATTACCTATTAGACTAAAATAACATAGACTAATATATAATGTAGTGCCTAATATATTTAAATTAGGTACAGTACTTACAGGATGTTAAGTTTGTGTATACCGGTCCTGGGGAATTGAGTGGAGTTTTAACATAATTTGCGTATGGTATACCATATACAAGGTTTTGCCTGCGGCTTGGCCCGCGCACATAAAATATAGCCTATGTCACTCAGGAATAAAGGTGGGACGAATAAATGCTTTCTATTAGTGAAGACAATGAGACAGAGAGCGCCGGCGTTCGCTTGGGGTTTAATATGCATAGGACCTCATACCTTAAAGTACAGGTTAATCCTGTACAGACCACCCTCCTCATAGATTTGGAGCTTGTTATGCTGTTCCACGCGCGCCTCAAAGACATGTTAGCGAAATAGAGGGGGCCTAACGGGGCCCATACCTACCAGAACTTTTTTAGGTGGGAAATCGTCTAATGACTTCTCTCGACCTAGGACGGAGAGGGAGGGCGTGTCAGAATTTTACTGACGATTTTTTTTTTCGATGTGCAAAATCATCCTATGACAATCCCCGCTCTTGGATGGAGTGGGAGATTGTTAGACTCTTACTGACTAAAAACCCCACCCCGTTCCTTCTAGCCTTCATACCGGGGCTCGAGTTCCTTTCGGATAACCCTGGCCCCAGTAGGCAGACTTTTACTGACTAGTGACTAATACCTAGCTACCTATCTCTATATTCCTTCTTGGCTTTCGTTCCAGAACCCAGAATTTTCTTTTTGTGCGCCTATATTGTTTCCACCCTTTGTTCACCACCCTAGGTTGACTGGTAGAGGACTAGAGAATGCATAAGGCATTAAGTCCACCTCGCGCCGTCGACGACTTGGGCTCAGTCCGGACGGCTACCCTTTCATCTGCCACGGCTTCGGGGCCGTTCCTAAGAGCTACAACTGTTGAAACACAGGTAGGTTTCAATCAGAAAAGGTCTGACACTCCCTCTCACTGCACCCAGAGAGAGGAGTCATTTGATAATTTCCTACCAAGAAAAAAAGTCGCGATACGCCAGACATGCAAATACTCCGTAAAGACCAGCTCTTGTTACGGTAATCCGTTCGGGGTCACAATCGTCTCCATATTGGTAAAACAATGGTGTACCGTTATTGATTTAGCCATACTTAGCGATTCTAGACCAGACTTGTGACCTAATGGTGTACCTAATGTAGTCGGAGCTGAGCTAGGCTGGCCGTGGGTGTTGGTGCTTGAATTCTAAGTGTGGCATGCCTTTAGTACTGGTTTTATAGATGTCTGGCGTCAGTTTAAAGCGGGAATGGTCAATGGTTAGTCATGTCTCTGAATGCTTACGGATATCCTTCCTGCGAATTCCAATAGAAGGATTTCTACCGATTTTATTAGGAGAAGTATGCGTCAGAGTTGCATAAATTAATTCCATCTAGGTAACCACCTTATACACAACTAGCATTTGCCCGCGGCTTCGCCTACGTACATAAAATATAGCCTATGTGACTCAGAAATAAAACAGCTTTCTATCGGTGAAAAAAATTTAGCAATCGGACCAGTACTTTTAGAGATTACCTCCTACAAACAAAAAAACAAAATTTACCTCTTTTTTATATTAATATAAGATATGTTATTGAGGATTTTCCAAATAAACCACAAATTGTTTCTCTGAAAATCAAAGGTTTTGTTTATTTAATACGTTCTTTACTATATTACAACGTTTAACTATGACCATTACACCTATAACTTACCTGAAAATCAAAGAAACGACATTTAAAGTTTACTAATATTGCCTCCTCAATTATATCCCTTTATTTTATCTCTTTACAATAGAATTTTTAACAATAAAATATGCAAAATAATCTAAATATCATCTGGCATTCAATCACACGTCACCCCGTTCCACAGAACATAAATTCCATTGACAACTTCAACGCGCGAAGCGCGGCAAATTTGAATTAATGAAATGTCATTTCATTACATTAATAAGTGTAGAAGTGTAGATATTAGAGCAGTGGTTGCCGAGTGGTAACAGTTCCGACTTACGAGTTGTAGGTCGCGTGTGCAAACCCAGCCAGGCGCATTACTATGTCTAATTTCTTACATCACTACTGCTCTCAAAACGGTGAAGGAAAACATCGTGAGGAAACCGGCATGTCCTAGAACCAAAAATTCGAAGACATGTGACATCCACCAAACCGCACTGAGCCCGCGTGTTGGATTACGGCCCTTTCCCTCTCCTAGAGAAAGGAGGCCTGAGTCCCAGCAGTTGGAGTACCACCTCAGCTTTGGCTGGGCATCAGACACCCAGCTCTGGTTTTCAGTTGGCAACCTGCAGTGACACACAGACCAGGGTAAATCAAATAAATAATACTTAAACTAAATACCTATTTAACAAGATAATAATTTAGATAATAATAATCCTTACTAATATTATAAAAGCGAAAGTGAGTTTGTTTGTTACGTCTTCACGCCCAAATGGCAAAACCGATTTTGATGAATTTTGGTACAGCGATAGTTGGAACCCTGGAGACGGACAAAGGCAATTTTTTTTTTAAAGTGCGAAAAAGGTGAGAAAGAGGGAAGTCAAGTACAAATATTATCATTAAATTAAAGTATATTACCTAATAAACGCGGGCGAAGCCGCGGGTAAAAGCTAGTTAAGTAATAATTTTGATAATAATTTTACTATAATAATGTATTTGGTTATTGATCCATGTGGCGACACTTGGGGGAGGCCTATGTCCAATAGTGGACGTATATCGGCTGAAATGATGATGTAAATAACAACGAACTTTAACAAAATAAATTATTTGCCACTTTCGCCATTGGTTTGGCCATTAACCAAATTATATATACCAACATTATATAAATTAGCCATTCTACAACTTTTGAAAGATGCAAAATATTAAAAAAAAAACCCTCCAGCCGTGTAATTTACGTTCATGGCGGTCCTTAATTCAAATATTATGACAAACATTCACGGCGGCCGGTGTCGTGTGAAGATGTAATTTGAACAGCAGTCAACACTTAGCTACCTGAACAATTAAATTCATGGTACTTATGATTTGGGTCTTTTAGAAGCGCGATCTATTAATACTAAGCACTTTAAGCCAACCCGAGTTACATTTCTATACCAACCGCTCGTACATCTATCTCTAAAGGTTTTTTTTTTTTAATAATGTATAGGCTCACGTTTGACCGCTATCTCACCTGATGGTAAGCGATGATGTGGCCGACGATGGAACACGCTTGCCTAGAAGCAATCTATTCACTCTTGACTTAAAGACCCCTAGGTTCTAGGTTATAGCTATCAGGAAACACAGACTCCGGAAGGGAATTCCACTCCTTAGCTGTACGCATAATGGATGTACTCCCAAAACGCTTTGTACGTACCAACGTACGGGAGGGATGTCCACCATGTACCGGTGACGTCGTACGTCTTGTG
Organism: Mythimna lalbum; assembly: GCA_949319445.1. Taxonomy (NCBI): domain Eukaryota; kingdom Metazoa; phylum Arthropoda; class Insecta; order Lepidoptera; family Noctuidae; genus Mythimna; species Mythimna lalbum. Next base: position 3,026,624 of record OX439357.1, on the reverse strand, counting down.
GTCCGATGATGGAACGGACTTGGTGGAAATAAAATGTGTAACTCCAGTGCACACTCCCCGAAATGTAAACGGACAGGCAAGCAACTCGGCGTCTATGCTCAAGACTTTGGAGTTTTGACTTCACAAGTGCATCATTGCCTATGATCTTCTTGGCACGCCTTTCAATCGACTCTAGTGCATCAAGCTGGTATTTGACTGACTCATCCTAAAGATGAGAGCAGTACTCCATACACGATCGAACTTGCGCTTAATAGAGGTTGCGCTCTAGAAGTTTTGGAAACACAGATCATCATCATCATTTCAGCCGAAAGATGCAGATGCAGTCCACTGTTGGACATAGGCCTCCCCCAAGTGTCGCCACAATTAACGGTCCTGTGCGTCTCGCATCCATCGGATTCCCGCATCCTTTACCAGACCCAGACATGCACTACAGTGGTCGTGTCACTTATATAAAAAAACTAGCGACCCGCCCCGGCTTCGCTCGGGTGCAATGTTGATACTAAATACACTACAGAAAAACTGTACACATATAAACCTTCCTCTTGAATCACTCTATCTATTAAAAAAAACCGCATCAAAATCCGTTGCGTAGTTTTAAAGATTTAAGCGTACATAGGGATATAGAGACAGAAAAAGCGACTTTGTTTTATACTATGTAGTGATTAATGGCAGATTAGTGGTAAAAATCTAGCCCGCTGTTCTTCTGGCCCTATTGTAAGGGTTGCAGGCCACATAGCCACAGCTAATTAGCAGCTAGCCCGGTAGCCCCTACCGTCCAAGCCACGGTGTCCTGCAATTTGCATAGTACCAAAGTAATGACGGAAATACGCAAACAAATGGGGAAGAACCAAATGCCAGTAGATTTAGAGCGCTAAATGGTTTTAGATAAGGATTTTATATACATACTGGGTCTGGTAGACGTAAAGATTGACCACATGATTATTTGGTAAGTCAATATAGGTAATCACCCAACGGTAACTGTCCCATCTTACGAGTTGTAGGTCGCGGGTTCAAACCCAGCCAGGCGTACTAATGTGTGTATTTCATTACCACTGCTCTCAAAACGGTGAATGAAAACATCGTGTGGGAACCGACATGTCCTAGAACCAAAAAATTCAAAGACACGTTTTTTTTTTGTTGCTTGACCGCTATCTCACCTGATGGAAAGCGACGATGCGTTCCACGATGGAACGCGTTGACCTAGAAGAAACCTATTCACTCTCGACTTAAAGATTTCCGGGTTGTAGCTATCAGGAAACACAGACTCCGGCAAGTAATTCCACTCTTTAGCTGCACGCACAGTGAATGTATTCCCAATGTGACATTCACCAACCCGCACCTTTTTTTTTTTTAATGGGGAAAATCATCATATGACAAATCCCGCTCTTGGGTGGAGCGGGAGATAGTGGTCTGACACGTCTTACTGACTAAAAACCCCATCACGTTCCTTCTAGCCTTCATACCGGGGCACGAGCTCCCTTTCGAATAATCCTGGCCTCAATGCCAATAGGCTTTGACCCAGCTGGGCCCCTCTTGCTGCTGACAACTCCTTGAGGCGCGCGGGAACAATGCGCGCAATCGACGTCTTGGGTTCGGTCCATTATCGGACGATCGGATAGTGAGCTACCCATGGCTCGCCGTCCGCGATCCCGCGTCTACTACCGTACGCGGGCCCAGTGCGGGCTCATCATCCCGCACTGGGCCCGCGTGGTGGATTACGGCCCATTTCCTCTCCTAGAAAGGAGAGTGGAAACATTATAAGGCCAATCATGCTATGCTATATTGAGTATTGACTTCAAACCTGTACCTACGAAAATATCTTACACATTTTAGTACCAAAATGAAATCACGAAAAAACTAATTTTGATTTACAACCCGCCTCAAAGTAAAAGTGTTCTTAAAATCTCAACACGTAACGACATATCATTCTATAAAAAAAAACTTCTAAAATTTAGTACACGCGTAAAAATTTACGATATTAAAGTATCCCAGTTTGAGGGCGGCTTTGACGTGTAAAATTGTGTAATAAAGTAAGATTTTCAATTTGACATGATTTTATTAGTAGTATGTGGGAAGAGAGTGGCATAACGTGTTTTATTCTGTCGTGAAAAAATGTGTTTCATGTAACCTAAGGCGATATGAAAGTTATGGGTGTTGTATACCCTTAAGATCGACACTCAACCAATGATACGTCTATTGAAGAATTTTGATCATTAATGTTTTTTTAATGTTCTGGGTGTCTGCCATACCCAGAACTTGTGTCAGGATTTTACTGACTTAAGGTGGTGCATCATGACTCACATTTTCACTGTTTTTCATACAAACGCTCATAACTGATTATGACGTTATTACACATTTTTGATTAGATATTTTGGAAACACAGTATCTTGTGGATATTGTCTAGGTTTCTAAAGAAGCCAATTTCTAAATTTGTGTAAAACTAATCCAGTAAAAACCTCTGAAAATGTCCTATTTTGTATGAACTTTGACACTTCATAATTTGCCTAAAAATTAAAAAAGTCAAAAAAGTAATCCTCTAGAGACCTTGCAAATTTTATTAAGATTCTAAATGATGACAACTTTTTCCAAAAACTTTTAAGGGTTTAAAAAAAACAGCTATTTCCTGGAGCAAGTTTTGTGAAATTTTCGAGTAAATCTCGGAATTACCGAATACTAACAGAGTTTCCAGGCGTTATCTCTCTTTTTTTGCGTTGCCTTTTCGTCAAACATCGCGCTGGATTGCATTAAATGAAGTAACAAGCTTTTAAACCATTTTCGATGTTTACGATAAGCGAGTGGAGAAGGACCCTCTTAAGATCGACACTCAACCAATGATACGTCTATTGAAGAATTTTGATCATTAATGTTTTTTTAATGTTCTGGGTGTCTGCCATACCCAGAACTTGTGTCAGGATTTTACTGACTTAAGGCGATTAACACACAGCCACACTGAAAAAAAAAGAATTGTTGAATGTACTAAAGTAGCGTACGTTGAGTAATGAACTGCCGCAGTCAACCCTTCTCATAGTTAATTTTACTATAACAAGAGTGAATTTAACAAAATCCGCTTTGTTGATTTACATAATCAACCAGTTCTATTTGGTAAAATCAACAATTTCGTGTGTAGGACCATATTAACCCGCGGATTTGATAAAATTTACGCGGAATTTAGTAAAATCAATAATTCCTTTTTTTTCAGTTCAGACCACGCGGCGTAGCGCGTGAACGCGTTTTAACGTTGCCTAAAAGTATCTCCGTTTATATAGAACACACGCACAGTCTAGCACACAGAAAATGCGTCCACGCGCGTTCATTTGGATCATGCGTCTATAAGGAGCGGAGAAACAGCGCACACGCGCGTGGGAGCAAGGTATTTACTGAGTCTCGCAGTGCCGTGCGTGATTTTGGATGGGCTTGAATGAAATGGTTCAGAGCCGCTTTAAATCCATAAAACGCAACTACGCGCGTGAGTGCATGAAAATCCCGCACGATAATGCAGATCTGTACTCCCGCAAGTAAGCACGTAGGTGGGTGGCACGCAACATGATGCGTGGCAGTGTGATAATCGCCTTATACCACACGTTTGTTCTTCAGTTGCTCTTTACGTAGAACTAGAATTACGGGTTTCCTTTTTTAGAAAATGTCCGCGGCCCGCGGCTTTGAAGCGCGCATAAGAAACTACGCGCCGTCGACTGCGGTTTGGTCATTATCGGAAGGTTGGAAGGCGAGCTATCCATTACTTGTCGTCCGCAAGCCCTCGCCTACGGTGGCCAAGAATTGCCCTGCCCTCTACACTCAAGGCGTTTTTGGTAGCGGCGTTTGGGGCGTGATGATGTCCGTTCCCTCACGTTTGCGGCCATCTCCTTCGCTAGCATTACTTTTTCTCAGAAGGAGGCAACCACGTCCCATTTCCTCTTGTTCCGGACCATGGCTTGAAGGAAGACACGACGTATGATTTGTAATTTTGGGTCACAAGTGTTCTAGTTTTCAATGACAATGATCAGCGGATTATGTATTGTTACTCTTATCGCCTCTTATTCTCTGGCAATCAACTCCTAAGCCGTAAAGTAACACAACTTACTTTTAAACTTTAAATCGAGCACATTTTAGAAGATGCTGTTATAATATTTAACTTACTCGAGAAAAGACCAATTAAAAGTTGTCTCGCTTGAATCAGTGTGATTACCGCCACAGTACAGGATTAGGTCAGTGCTGTAAATCTGTGCTAACTGCTAAGTTCCATTCAATCGTGTCAGTAATTATGCTATCATTGACTTCCTTTTCGTTCACATCACACAATTCATCCATCTTTGATCAAGACATGGCCCGAAACAATGAACTATTTGCAGACTGAAAAACTCCTAGAGTAAAAATATCAACCTCACACTCAAACGCCAACACCCCCACGATCTTAAGATTTTTTTTTGTTATATATAATAAATGTACTTTTTGTATTTTTAATTTTATGGTTAAAACATGCTTGAATAGCATGTTTTTTTTTGTTTTCTCTCACTTTTTGTTTATAAATGAATAAGAAAGGGTCACTTCGACTTCGATAATTAAGTGACACATACAGGTTTCTACCTAGCTCAGAAGTCAGGACTTTAAATACAGTGTAAAATAATTGTTTGTGTCAACAAACTATTTGATTTCATTTGAAACTGTTTGATCTTTTCTTTGGCTTACTTCTCCCTGTTCATCCATCCACATGTATATTAATAACTCTTTTAGTAACATGCATTGCATGTTAAACAATTAATTTCCGTCACTTTTCAGTCACTGACGCCAATTTAAACTCTAATGTGACTTAAGACTCTCACTGATACTACGAATAAATTAATTCCTATCATCCATCTGTCACAGAATTCATTCATCTTTTCTTCAGTCGTTTTCTCAATCTCAATCCATCAGCACAAACTCTCAAAACCACACACGTCCCATCCCTCTTCACCACACGTCCATACCTAATCTTTCAAATGCCATTGATTTACTGTTTACAGTATACTGGGACATGGCCATGTTAAGACGTATAGTCCCTTGAACATCTGATCGGAGTTAAAAGCACATATACTCGTACTACCGCCAGCGCCCTCATGGAACCCCGCTGACCTTTAAAACCATTTTCTTTGCGAAATATTGATTGATTTACATAATGCTATGTACATTCTGAATAACACTTTTAGTGTCAACGTATTTCTAAAGATCAAAACCGTTGAAAGGAGTAGGAACCAGTGAAAAAATTTCATGTTGCAATTATTATTTTTTGGCTAAAGTAATAATAATAATAATTGAGTCATACGAAAAAAACCATAATGCTATATGGGTACCGTAAAACGGGGTGAAAAGAAACTCAGGGGTGAATAGAAACAAAACTTTGGTTTGGTTTTTCACTTTGATACCATATTATCGGCTTCTTACAAAGCGTCGACTTTATCATAGCCATTCGTTAATAAATGTAAATAGTAATGTTGCGAAAAACATTTAAATATCGAGAAAATACTCTTTGATGTTTTGTTTCTATTCACCCTAGAGTTCAATTCACCCCATTTTACCCGGTATGAATCTATTAAATACTAGCTTTTGCCCGCGGCCTCGCTCCCGTCAACTGACTACTATATTCTACTCTACCCTACTCTACAGTATATTAATTTTACATACCTTTAATAATAATAATAATTTATTTTGCAGATAATAAAATCCATTATTGTTAGATTTGTTTAAACCATAACCGGTCAACTTCAAAATTTCAGATTGCCTCAACCATATTTAATCATAGACAACATTACGATTAGCTGTCAGTTGCAATTTGTTTTACGAAGTTATATGTCATGATCCAAGGGAACGGGATAAAAATCCTATCCTACGTCCATTTCCTGGTTCTAAGCTACCTATCCACCAATTTTCAGCCAAATTGGTTCAGCCGTTCTTGAGTTATAAATAGTGGAACTAACACGACTTTCCATTTCTATTATTTTTAACCGACTTTGAAAAGGAGAAGGTTCTATGTTCGGCTGAATGTATGTTTTTTTTTTTTTGTTGTATGTTCACCGATATTTCGGTCAATTGTGGACCGATTTTGAAAATTTTTTTTTTTATTGAAAGGTTATGCTTCCAAATTGGTCCCATAGAAATATTGTTATGATCTGATCATGAACTTCGAAGATATGGAACAGAACTCCTCATAGAATCATAGCAGAATTGTCGTAACAAGTAAAATTGCTTTGTTTATACGTGTAGTCGATGACTGACTGAAAGAAAAGGGGGAGGGGAAAGGGGGAGGGGGTAAATTCATGTAATATAACCGTATTTGGGATTATAAGAATCGTTATGAGATGCACTCTGGCTATAAGGTAATTTATGTTTAGCTGAAGGGTAGGTACTTTTTAGTGGTGCTACCATAACTAAAAAGTGAAAAATAAAAAACTTTTTACAAAAAAAAATAAACCGACTTCAAAAAGTACAAAATAACTTTAATTTCGGAAGTCGGTGTTAAATAACGAAGAGACAAGATTAAGTATCTATTATAGAAACACCGACTTCCGAAATTAAAGTTATTTTGTACTTTTTGAAGTCGGTTTTTTTTTTTTTGTAAAAAGTTTTTTAATCTATGAACCGAGTCGCCACCGAGGTTTAGGCTTCCGAAAGTCACAGTTACATGGCAAGAAATGGGAGCAGGGGCCTTAATGCTTTCGAATGGAATACACTTGACGGTATATTTCAATAAGTTTAAAATATTCATCTTTGAATATTATGTTATATGTTGAGACTAAGTTAATATAGCTGAATAATTCTGGATTAAGTTCAGACTTAATATCTAGTCTAGGGTCCAAGTTTATATAGGGAGGTAGTTTAACCTAGTTCAATAAGGTACTGCGAGGTTCCCAGAGGAATATCTGGTCGATATTACAGGTAGCTGATAGTCTGAAAGTCTGACACGAAGGTTATAAATTGAGTAAGTAGATTACTTGATTGATGAAGGTACTAGGTAACGAAGGTTGGTGCAGTGGTTGAGAGATTGGCTGATACACTGAGTGTCACGGATTTGATACCTGCACAAAAAAATAAATTAGGACATGGTCTGAGTGTGGGTGGTTTTTTTTTTTTTTTTTTCTCGACCGGTAAAATCATCATTGACGAAACCCGCTCTTGGGTGGAGCGAGAGACAGTGTCAGAGTCTTACTGACTACAAACCCCGCGCCGCTCCTTCTAGCCTTCATACCTGGGGCTCTAGTTTCCTTTCGGATAACCCCGACCCCGGTAGGCTTCGACCCAGATAGGCCCCTCCTGTTGCTGACAACTCCTTGAGGCACGCGAGAACAGTGCGCGCCGTCGATGCCTTGGCTCGGTCCGGACAGTTACTGGACGATCGGACAGCGAGCTACCCATGGCTCGCTGTCCACGAGCCCGCGTCTACGGTGGCTGGAAATCGGGGCTGGAACCCCGGCGGCGGCGGCGATGAGGCCGCCTGGAGCGGTCGGCCTACTCCTTTGCTAGCATTACTGCTTCGCAGAAGGAGGCGACCGCCTGCCACTCCTCCTCGCTGCGGACCATGGCCTGAACCAAGGCCCGGCGCGAGAGGTCTCCGCCGCCGATCGCCCCCACGAGGGCACGGCGTTGCTCCGCCCAAGCAGAGCACACTTCTACTGTGAGCTCCACCGTGTCCTCCGGGCGTTCCGCACAGTGGCGGCACCCGGGCGTCTCTTCCGCTCGAATCCGATGCAGGAACCTCCCGAACTTGCCATGTCCGGTGAAGACCTGCGTCATGCGGAAGGTAAGGACGCCGTGAGGTCTTTCCAGCCACTGAGTGTGGGTGGGTGTATGAGAGTTTTCCTAGTGAGGGGAAACGTTTAAAAAACCAATTATGCCTTATTTTTTTAAGACAAATGTGCTGTTTATTTCAATAGTAATATGCAGTAGAAGACAGGAGAGTTGAGGAGATGTAGTGGAAACGGTGTGTGTGATTAAATATAACTAGAAAATATAGTTACTAAAAATATACAGGGTTATTTCTAAAACACTAACAACCTTGCAGAACTGTATTACTAACATCGTAAACAACAACTTTTGTTCTATGACTTTTTACAAAACATAATTCATTTACTAAAAACGAACCTTCAAGATTTCGATGTTCTATCTAACACATTACAACTCTGTTCTTCGCTATACCTACCTACGTCTGTATGACGCGACGCAAGCGCATCAAGCACCTCCGCGGGCCCGCTATTGTATTATCGCTTGCTTCGCATTGACTTTGTAATATTTAGAACGTTCAATTTAAATATTTTTATGAAAATCTTTAGTTCATTAGATTTTCATAAAAATATTTAAATTCAGAACGTAAAGTATAGACGCACAAACTCCTATAGCATACCCATCCATAGACACAACAAAACGTTCCTTCGAAACGCTTATTAAGCGTCCAATGTGAAGTTTGTATTCAGCACACGTTTGCGACTGAGTCGCACTAATTGTCTGCTGTTAATAAATTAGTTGTCAACACGCTGTTAATTTGTAGTCCGACTGTACCCACCGGCAGTTTGTCCGGCTGTGTCACACGAGGACTTGATGAAATTTCCTGTTCGTTTTCTAGTTCAGGGAAACGGTATTGCGTTGCAAACAGGAATACGCGAAATTTGGCGACCGCGTAGGGTTTTTTTTTTCAAAAATCATCTTATGACAACCCCGCTCTTGGGTGGAGCGAGAGATAGTGTCAGACTCTTACTGACTAAAAACCCCACGCCGTTCTTCATAGCCTTCATACCGGGGCTCAAGTTTCCTTTCGAATAACCTCGGCCCCGGTGGGCTTCGACCCAGCTGAGCCCCTCCTGTTGCTGACAACTCCTTGAGACGCGCGGGAACAGTGCGCGCCGTCGACGTCTTGGCTCGGTCCGGACAATTACCGGACGTTCGGACAGCGAGCTACCAATGGCTCGCCGTCCGCGAGCCCGCGGCGACCGCATGGGGTGACATTTGTCTGTACTAGCCTGACAATACAGAAAAACTATTCGGAAGAGATTTTTAAATGTTAAGTGTAAGAATATTTACACGTACACTATTATACTTATACACATATTTCCATGCATGCTTTAACTTTTTTTTTTACTCTATTTTTTTTATTGTCAATAAAATTGTGTTAAATTTAATTATGATAAAATATTCAATTATGTATGTAAATTTTACAATGCATGTATTTAATTAATATTATTATCAATCATTTTTTAAATTATAATTATTAAACATATTCTATACTAGCTTTTACCCGCGGCTTCGCCCGCGTTTATTAGCCTATGTCCGTCTCCATGGTCCCAACTATCTCTGTAGCAAAATTCATCACAGGTTCTTTCTATAATTCTTCATAGGTTTTGCGGTGTAAAGACGTAACCATCTAGCAAAATTAAATTGTATCAAAATCATTACTTTTTTTACTTTTAGTAGGTACTGTATTAATACTGAATGTTGTAGGAGATAGGCGCCGTTTTAATTTATTTTTTTGTGATAAATTTAAAAATATAATTTGTACATGAACATATTAGGTGAATAAAGACATAGATAATAATATTATATTCTACAATTTTTACACAACGCCGTCAGATCTAATCTAAGCAGAACTTGAACTAAAAGAACATAGAAGTTTTCCGCTACTGAACTAACTCCCTCACGCTCCACTCTAGAGTGACCCATGAGATGATTACTTTTACTCACCTCAAAAAAAAAGGTTGGTAACTTAACTCGTTCGTAATTTTTTTTCAACACACATTTGCAGCAAAATACCTTTACAAATTCACCCTGCATACCTTTTTATTATTTTTTCGATGGGTAAAAAAATCATCCGGTTGACATCATTACTGACTACAAAACCCACCCCGTTCCCTCGTTGCCTTTCATACCGGGGCCGAGCCTCGCTTTCGGAAACAGACCCTTGGCCCCAATAGGCTTCGACCCTGCTCCGTCGACGACTTGGGTTCGGTCCGGTCGGACAGCGAGCTACCCATTGCCCGAAGTCCGCTAGCCCACGCTTCCGGTGGCCGGAAATCGGGATCGGAATCCGGCGGTGGCTAGGTCGTGAGCGCCGTTGCCTAATGGGGGTGGCCTCCACCTTTGCTAGCATTACTCCTTTGCAGAAGGAGGCGATCGCCTGCCACTCCTCCTCGCTCCGGACCATGGCCTGTACCAAGGCCCAGCGCGAGAGATCGTTGCCGCCGATCGCCCCCACGAGGTCACGGCGATGCTCTGTCCAAGCGGAGCACACGTCTACCGTGTGCTCCATCATGTCCTCCGGACGTTCCACACAATGTGCGACACCCGGGCGTCACTCTGCACGAATTCGGTGCAGGTACCTCCCGAACTTACCGTGTCCGGTGAGAACCTGCGTCATGCGGAAGGTGAGGACGCCGTGAGGTCTTTCCAGCCACGCATCAAAGAGGTCCCGCCATAATTATGGCGTGCCCATCCTGCATACCTACTCCTTCCGGCATAACAGACGTAATGCAACATTATAATCTCCATATATTTATTTCCAATGCAAACATTTACCTTTCACTACATTAAAACTTACACCAATAACAAATTCGTTTTTTCTTCCGCGTACTATTTCCGTCACGGAAGGGTACAAGAAATAAAAAGTTATTTTACTGCCGTAATGCGGGTAGGTGGAGATGCGTTTGAATTTAATTCGGCTAGTGTAAATGATCTGTTTGTTTGGTGCAACGAATGTGGGGGTATTTTTAGATTTTATGTTTTCAAGGCAAAGATTAAGTAGGTCGTAGAGGAGATAATTCTCTGAGTCTCTATACCCTATTCGCGTTAAGATTAGACATTTAATTCATGAATCCCCAAGCGACCACCGGTGGCCGCGCATCTATTGTCTTACTATTGTGTCTCTAATTGACGGTACGGTAACTTCCGTTTCGTAGGCAGAAGGATGGCATTAAATGCAAAAAAAGTGGTTACAATACCAACTATTTACTGCAGCCGCCATTTGTCATGTCACCACACCGTAATAAAAGTCAAAATCGGTTGAACGGACAGTAATAAAAGGTTTTCATAAGTGGCTAATGTTATTTTGAACAGAGTATAACTCTACACTAATGTCTTTTGTACTTTTTTTTTTGTTTGTAGGAGGTACTTAATCTCTGAAAGTACTGATCCAATTGCTAAAATTTATTTCTGAGTGACTTAAGAATATTTCAAGTACTCGGGCGAAGCTGCGGGCAAAAAGTAGTATTTAAATACGTTGTTTGATTTGATTCTTTATTGAAAAATAATGACAAAAAGCAGGCTTAGTGCTTAGTTTTGGTCTAGCACTAGCCAATCAACTAGGTTTTGTTTAGTGGTCAACCCCATTTTTAAGGTCCAGACCTTACTTTCGTTTATCTCTATTGTGTCAACAGGAGATAATAACATCATAACTAAAAGCTCACGGCCAACCAATGTCCAGTGTCGTATCTACACCATAATCTATGGCCAAGTTGATGATGCGCCACTCAAGCTCCTCGGCAGCAATAAACGCAGAAGCGATTCTTTGATCATTACGACGACGAGCAGACAGCGGTCGGCTCTTATTTGATTCTGACATAATATCTGAACGGTCATACTTTTGATGTGGTGGCTGTACTTTATATAGACTATGATTAAAGGAAATAGGAATAACTGTTTGTTTGTTTTGGTTAAAGTACTTACCTGAGTTTTTTGGTGTTAATGCTATTTTTGTTTTGGAGTTCTTCAAAGCACTCAAAAGTCAAAATATTTTATTTCACATAGGCCTACATGGGCACTTATAAAACGTCAGAAGCTAGTGCACGGTTCCTGTGTCGTTTCCTATGGAGAAGAACCGGCAAGAAACTCAATAGTTACTCTTTAAAAAAAAAAGTGTTTGATGTTACAATATTTATAGATATCACGTAATGAACGAACGAACGGACACAAAAAAAAATCATAATTAAAAGAAGTAAATCTTAATACTGTTACGCCGTTTATTTATTTATTTATTTATTAAAACTTCATGCAACATAAAAGTACAAAGGCGGACTTAATGCCTTAGGCATTCTCTACCAGTCTACCTAGGGTGGTAAAGAGAAAAACGTGGTAGGTGCATAAAAAAATAAAATTAACATAAAAGTAGACTATGAAAAAAAAGGACTCAAAAAACAAATACAAAATAAACATACATATATAATTTAATATAAAATATATTATTATCTATACTAATATTATAAAGAGGTAAAATTTGTAAGTTTGTAAGTTTGTAAGTTTGTATGTAGGGGGTAATCTCTGGAACTAATAATCCAATTCTAAAAATTTTTTTACTGGCAGAAAGCTACATTATTCCTGAGTGCTATAGGCTATAAATTGTTTCTATAGCATGTATATTAACCGAGCTATCACAACTTTTGTCTAGCAAGTCGGAAAAAAATACCTCATAAAATAGAATTATTTGCGTGCGCTGCCTAAACAGTTGCTTAAAATTAAAAACAATGTATGGCTACCTTGTTCGTCTTAATTATTTCTACAAAAAAGTCCGCGGTACCATATCTCTATCTTTTATATTTCATCTTTTATACTTCTTTTATTGCATTAAAAATATTTTTTTTCGGCATACTTACGTTTGGTTGATTATTTGAGCAACAAAATATTAATTCTTATGACAATAAATTATTTCAGTATCACAAGAACATTATACAGATACGATTTGCCATTTACAGCATAGCAATTGGTCATACAGTTTCGAAGATAATATAAAATTACTAAAACGCAAAATGCCCCTAGCGTAACTTTCATTGTGCAGACGTTTTACCTATTTTTTTTTTATGGTGGGCAAAAATCATCTTATGACAACCCCCGCCCTTGGGTGGAGCGAGAGATAGTGTCAGACTCTTACTGACCAAAAAACCCACCCCGTTCCTTCTAGCCTTCAAACCAGGGCACGAGTTCCCTTTCGGATAACCCTGGACCCGGTAGGCTTCGACCCAGCTGGGCCTCTGCTGTTGCTGACAACTTCTTGAGGCGCGCGGGAACAGTGCGCGCCGTTGACGTCTTGGGCTCGGTCCATTACCGGACGATCGGACAGCAAGCTACCCATGGCTCGCCGTCCGCGAGCCCGCGTCTACGGTGGCCGGAAATCGGGATCGGAATCCCGGCGGCGGCGGCGGGGGCGCCGTTGCCTGATGCGGTCTGCCTCCGCCTTTGCTAGCATTACTGCTTCGCAGAAGGAGGCGACCGCTAGAGCCCGCCGCGAGAGGTGTCCGCCGCCGATCGCCCCCACGTGGGCACGGCGATGCTCTGCCCAGGCAGGGCACACCTCGACTGTGTGCTCCACCGTGTCCTCCGGGCGTTCCGCACAGTGGCGACACTCGGGCGTCTCTTCCGCTTTAATTCGGTGCAGGAACCTCCCGAACTTGCCATGTTCGGTGAGGACCTGTGTCATGCGGAAGGTAAGGACGCCGTGAGGCCTTTCCAGCCACGCCTCAAAGAGGGGACTTACCGCCATAATTGTGGCGTGCCCAACGTTTCACCTTTTTGCCCATAGATGGCGTTCTGCAATTACGTAATTTTTCTGAATCGCGGTGTTAAGACTTTCTGTGGATTGATGACCCTCTCGAATTATTATGCCCACGTTGTCGTTAGTTGGAGTTCTTCTGTCAGTTGCTTATTGGTTTCGGTTGTTTCGTTCGTATGGTTGTTGTTGTTGATAGATACCTCATAATCGAAAATATCGTAATTTCGTTGTACGTTTTTGTATGTTCGTAGTTTAGTACTTCGTTCTATCGTAATAATCGATACGAGTTATTCGATATTACGATTGTTTGGTTTTGTAAAGGCGGACGGTGTTCGAGTCGCTCTCCTTTTGTTCATAATTGTTTTCAAGTCTGTGCGTAGTTTGTTGAGAGCCTGTCTAAAAGGAAATCTCAACTGTCCCGGCAGACATCACAGACAAGAGCCGCTCGAGTACGCCGTACGGAAGAATCTGCCCCTGAAAATGAGCAGCGCCTCTCGAGAAATAGAGAATATATTTCGCAAGCACGCGCTAGAGAATCTAGCTCCGAGCGCTCACAGCGCCTCGCTAGCCAAAATGTGAGGACATCGCGGGCCCGTGCTCGAGGAACTAGCGCTGAACGTGCGCACCGTCTATCTGAGTTAAGGCAGCATGTCTCTGAGACAAGGGATAGGGAGACTAGCGCTAAACGCTCGCGGCGGCTTGGTAGGCAAAATGTCATAACATCGCAGGCCCGTGCTCGGGAATCTAGCGCTGAACGTGCGCAGCGTCTATCTCATTTAAGGCAGCATGTCTCTGAGACAAGGGATAGGGAGACTAGCGCTGAGCGCTCGCAGCGGCTCGCTAGGCAAAATGCCATAACATCACAGGCCCGTGCTCAGGAATCTAGCGCTAAACGTGCGCATCGTCTAATCGAGTGTAATCTTATTTTAAAACAAGAAATTTTCCGCGAACGAAGTCGCGGGCAGAAGCTAGTATATATATATATGTAATGAAATGACATTTCATAAAGTGCGTTGAAGTTGTCAATGGAATTTATATTCTGTGGAACGGGGTGACGTGTGATTGAATGACAGATGATGTTTAGATTATTTTGCATATTCTATTGTTAAAAATTCTATTGTACAAAGATAAAATAAAGGGATATAATTGAGGAAGCGATACTAGTAAACTTTAAATGTCGTTTCTTTGATTTTCAGGTAAGTTATGGTAGTAATGGTCATAGTTAAACGTTGTAATATTGTAAAGACGTATTAAATAAACAAATCTTTGATTTTCAGAGAAACAATTTGTGGTTTATTTGGAAAATCCTCAATAACATACCTTATAAAACGACATTTTCGTCAACTAGAAAAAGATGGACCGGTTACAATTTGAGTTCACGATGATAACCTCAAATGATGGCAAATCTAACATATTGGCCATAACCTCAATAACTACAGAGGAAGGAAAATGTTATATTTTACCTGATGAACAGAAGCCAGTGATTCATCATACATATATTATCAAAATGAACAGTTTCAAAAAAATAAAAAATAGCATAAAGAAAAGGCATCAATGCAGAAAAATATGGATAAAAATGGATGAAGATCTTAAGAAAACATATATGGATGAGGAAGGTAATATGCAATTTTTAGATCAATATTTAGAAGAAATGAACACAAAACAACCAATAGACAAAAACGACAATTTGCAAAATATCTTGGAAAAATTAATAGAAACAACTACAAAGAAAGAAAAACAACATAACCTAAAACATATTTCAGAGAAATTTATTATTGAAAAATTCACAAGCAAGAACCCTAACGCAATGCAGTGGATTGAGAAATTTGAAAAAGAGTGTGAGCGCTTTAATATATCAGAAGATGAAACAAAAATAGATATATTGAGGTTATTTTTAGAAAAATCTTGTTTGGATTGGTATAGCTCGATGGCCATAAAACTTACAATAAAGGCTGAATGGAAAGAATGGAAACACAAATTTCAAGAAACCTTTAAAAACAGAGGATGGGACATAGTCACATATGCTCTAGCATTCAGGTATAAAGAAGGACTACTAATTGATTATGCTATAAAAAAAGAGAGGCTTATACTAGATATAAACAAATCGATAGACTCCAAAACAATGATAGATCTTATTGCAACGGGTTTACCAGGTTTTATCTTAAATAAGTTAAACAGGGATGAACTCAATGATACTACTGATTTGTTCAATGAGATAAGAAAATATGAAGGTATGATGTACAAGAAAAACTCAACCACAATAAAGAGTGGTACATCCCTTAATAAAAATAAATATAAGGAGAAGAAGCCATGTAAGACTTGTGAATCTTTGGAAAAAGGAATTCGATATCATCCGGAGGAGACATGCTGGTTCAAGAAAAATAAGAGTGGTACATCCCTTAATAAAAATAAATATAAGGAGAAGAAGCCATGGAAGACTTGTGAATCTTTGGAAAAAGGAATTCGATACCATCCAGAGGAGACATGCTGGTTCAAGAAAAATAAGAATGAATCTGAAAAGGTTTTTAAACCCAGAAATGTAAATAACAACTCCATTATTGAAGTAGATATAAATACTGAGAAAAAAAACGAGTAAGTACACCATTAATCAAAATCAAGCTCTTATTAGAAAATAAACTAGAAGTGAGCGGCATTTATGATTCAGGTTCACAGATTTCTTTAATAAATTCAAAGCTGATTAAAGTGAAAGAAAAAAAGGACAATGTGAATATAGCATATATGAAAACGGTTAATGGTGTGAAAAAAACAGATGGCTGTATTACAATAAAAATAAAAATATTCGATTTAGAAGAAGAGATGGAAGTATATATAGTGGATAATGAAGATTTCGAAGATTTCATAATCGGATTAGATATGATAAAGAAATTCAAACTAACCCAAAATGAGGACTTGCAGATAGAACAAAAGAAAACAACAAATAAAATAGATGAAATGTCAAAAGATAACAGATATGAAGAAAAGAATAAAAAAACATTTGCAATAAATTTTAATGAACACATACAAACAGAAGAATTTGTAAGTATCACAGACCATTTAGATAATAAAAAAAAATTGAGATAGAGAAAATTATAAAGCAATATAAAACAATTTTTGCTAAAGACAAGTATGATATAGGATCAGTTAGAGATTATGAAGCCCACATAGATTTACAAGTAAATAGATACTGTAGTAAAAGACCATACAGATGTACAATAGAGGATAAATTAGAAATTGAAGAGCAAATATCCAAGCTACTAAAGAATAATTTAATAGAAGAATCCTACAGTCCTTTCGCTGCTCCAGTGACATTGGCATTTAAAAAAGGAGAAAATAAAAAGTCCCGCTTATGTGTAGATTTCAGGGAACTAAACAAAATTGTTGTTCCACAAGCACAACCTTTCCCATTAATAGATGATTTGATTATCAAAACTAGAAACTGTAAGTATTTTACTACATTGGATATAAACTCAGCATTTTGGGCAATACCGCTACGGGTAGAAGATAGAAATAAAACAGGATTCGTCACACAAGATGGCCATTACCAGTGGACCTGCCTTCCATTTGGCTTGAAAACATCACCAGCAATTTTCCAGAGAATTTTAAGCAATATTCTAAGAAAGCACAAGCTCACAGGATACTCCGTTAACTATATCGATGATATTTTGATATATTCGACCACCTTTGAAGAACATATAAGACACATAAGAAATGTATTAGAGGCAATAATACAAGAAGGCTTTAGATTGAAGCTTCAAAAATGTACCTTTGCCTCAGACTCAGTAAAGTACCTCGGCCATGTAATTCAGAACAATTCAGTAAGACCACTTAAAGACAATTTGATCTCGATAAAACATTTTCCAACTCCTAAGACACAAAAAAACATTAGACAATTTTTGGGAAAAATCAACTTTTACCATGAATACATACCAAGAAGCGCAATTATTTTAGACCCATTACATAATTTATTAAGAAAAAATGAAAAGTTTGTGTGGTCAGAGAAGTGTGAAGAATCATTTAATCAAATAAAAAAATATTTATGTTCCCAACCAGTGTTGGAAATATTCGACAAAGACTTACCAATAAAAATCTTTACAGATGCATCTTTAGAAGGTATCGGGGCAATATTAAAACAAACACAACCAGACGGTAAAGACAAACCGGTGGCATATTTTTCAAAAAAGCTAAATGAAACTCAAAAACGAAAAAAGGCTATATATTTGGAATGTTTAGCTATGAAAGAAGCAGTTAAATATTGGCAACACTGGCTAATTGGAAAAAAATTCACTATTTACTCAGACCACAAACCTCTAGAGAACATGAATATTAAATGCAGAACAGATGAAGAATTGGGTGACCTCACATATTACCTATCTCAATATGACTTTACTGTCAAATATATACCTGGTAAAGAAAATGTAGAAGCAGACTGTTTGAGCAGAAACCCTGTATTAGAATCAGAAGATAACCAAGAGGAACTATTGAAAATAGTTAATTTAATACAAATAAAAGATATAGTTGAAGACCAAAAAAAAAATGAAATAATAAAAGAAAAGAAACAAAATTTACTACACAAAAATAATATCTATTATAAAAAAATAAAGAAACAGGAAAAGATTATACTTTCAAAAGAGTTTAGTAAAAAATTTATAAAAAAGGTGCATGAAGATTTATGCCATGTTGGAATCAGACAATTACAGAAAAAAATAAGTCCAATATATACAGCAAAAAACCTAACAAAAAATATCATAAATATTTGTAAAACATGCGAAACATGCATAAAAAATAAATCAAGATGTCAAGGGAAATTTGGATTAATGTCACAACTAGGACCAGCAACAAAACCATTTGAGATGATGTCAATGGATACTATAGGTGGCTTTGGAGGATCTAGGTCAACAAAAAAATACTTACACCTTTTAGTAGACCACTACACAAGATATGCGTTTATTGCGACTTCCAAAACACAGAATGCGAGTGACTTTATAAAACTAACTAAGAAAGTACTAGAGACAGATGAGATAGGAATAATTCTAACAGACCAATATCCTGGCATCAATTCAAAAGAATTTAAACAATATTTACAGGAGAATAATATTAAACTAATTTTTACAGCTGTAAATACACCATTTTCGAACGGCTTGAACGAACGATTGAACCAAACAATAGTAAATAAAATTAGATGTAAAATAAATGAAAAAAACAACAAGAAAACATGGACAACAATAGCAAGAGAAAGTATACAGAAATATAATGAAACAGATCACTCTGTTACAGGATTTGCACCAAAATATTTACTGGATGGTACAAATGTCAGTATTTTACCAAATGAAATTAAGACAATAGAAAAGGAAGACAAGTGGATGGCTGATAGAAAATTAGCACTAGAGAATACAATAAAATCCCATAATTACAACAAGAAAATATTTGATAGAAATAGGAAGATGCAAGAGTTCGAGATGGGAGACAGTGTATATGTCGAAAATGGAAATAGACTGAATAGAAAAAAATTAGACGAATTAAAAATAGGCCCTTTCAAGATAATAGAAAAAATATCAAACTCCATTTATAAGATTGACACTGGCAACAGAAAAACAGAATCAACTTTATTCCATATAACAAAATTACAACCTGTCACAGCAGTAGATGAAGTAGAAGAAAACGAATATAAAGATAACTTGTAAGTGTATTGTGTAGATTATAGCCTATTGCTAGAAAATGGCCTGCACGCACTGCCCTGTGCTTTAATTATTTACAATTACTGCTCTTAGGGGGGGAGATGTAATGAAATGACATTTCATAAAGTGCGTTGAAGTTGTCAATGGAATTTATATTCTGTGGAACGGGGTGACGTGTGATTGAATGACAGATGATGTTTAGATTATTTTGCATATTCTATTGTTAAAAATTCTACAAAGATAAAATAAAGGGATATAATTGAGGAAGCGATACTAGTAAACTTTAAATGTCGTTTCTTTGATTTTCAGGTAAGTTATGGTAGTAATGGTCATAGTTAAACGTTGTAATATTGTAAAGACGTATTAAATAAACAAATCTTTGATTTTCAGAGAAACAATTTGTGGTTTATTTGGAAAATCCTCAATAACATACCTTATATATATATATACTAGCTTCTGCCCGCGACTTCGTTCGCGGAAAATTTCTTGTTTTAAAATAAGATTACACTCGATTAGACGATGCGCACGTTTAGCGCTAGATTCCTGAGCACGGGCCTGTGATGTTATGGCATTTTGCCTAGCGAGCCGCTGCGAGCGCTCAGCGCTAGTCTCCCTATCCCTTGTCTCAGAGACATGCTGCCTTAAATGAGATAGACGCTGCGCACGTTCAGCGCTAGATTCCCGAGCACGGGCCTGCGATGTTATGACATTTTGCCTACCAAGCCGCCGCGAGCGTTTAGCGCTAGTCTCCCTATCCCTTGTCTCAGAGACATGCTGCCTTAACTCAGATAGACGGTGCGCACGTTCAGCGCTAGTTCCTCGAGCACGGGCCCGCGATGTCCTCACATTTTGGCTAGCGAGGCGCTGTGAGCGCTCGGAGCTAGATTCTCTAGCGCGTGCTTGCGAAATATATTCTCTATTTCTCGAGAGGCGCTGCTCATTTTCAGGGGCAGATTCTTCCGTACGGCGTACTCGAGCGGCTCTTGTCTGTGATGTCTGCCGGGACAGTTGAGATTTCCTTTTAGACAGGCTCTCAACAAACTACGCACAGACTTGAAAACAATTATGAACAAAAGGAGAGCGACTCGAACACCGTCCGCCTTTACAAAACCAAACAATCGTAATATCGAATAACTCGTATCGATTATTACGATAGAACGAAGTACTAAACTACGAACATACAAAAACGTACAACGAAATTACGATATTTTCGATTATGAGGTATCTATCAACAACAACAACCATACGAACGAAACAACCGAAACCAATAAGCAACTGACAGAAGAACTCCAACTAACGACAACGTGGGCATAATAATTCGAGAGGGTCATCAATCCACAGAAAGTCTTAACACCGCGATTCAGAAAAATTACGTAATTGCAGAACGCCATCTATGGGCAAAAAGGTGAAACGTTGGGCACGCCACAATTATGGCGGTAAGTCCCCTCTTTGAGGCGTGGCTGGAAAGGCCTCACGGCGTCCTTACCTTCCGCATGACACAGGTCCTCACCGAACATGGCAAGTTCGGGAGGTTCCTGCACCGAATTAAAGCGGAAGAGACGCCCGAGTGTCGCCACTGTGCGGAACGCCCGGAGGACACGGTGGAGCACACAGTCGAGGTGTGCCCTGCCTGGGCAGAGCATCGCCGTGCCCACGTGGGGGCGATCGGCGGCGGACACCTCTCGCGGCGGGCTCTAGCGGTCGCCTCCTTCTGCGAAGCAGTAATGCTAGCAAAGGCGGAGGCAGACCGCATCAGGCAACGGCGCCCCCGCCGCCGCCGCCGGGATTCCGATCCCGATTTCCGGCCACCGTAGACGCGGGCTCGCGGACGGCGAGCCATGGGTAGCTTGCTGTCCGATCGTCCGGTAATGGACCGAGCCCAAGACGTCAACGGCGCGCACTGTTCCCGCGCGCCTCAAGAAGTTGTCAGCAACAGCAGAGGCCCAGCTGGGTCGAAGCCTACCGGGTCCAGGGTTATCCGAAAGGGAACTCGTGCCCTGGTTTGAAGGCTAGAAGGAACGGGGTGGGTTTTTTGGTCAGTAAGAGTCTGACACTATCTCTCGCTCCACCCAAGGGCGGGGGTTGTCATAAGATGATTTTTGCCCACCATAAAAAAAAAATAGGTAAAACGTCTGCACAATGAAAGTTACGCTAGGGGCATTTTGCGTTTTAGTAATTTTATATTATCTTCGAAACTGTATGACCAATTGCTATGCTGTAAATGGCAAATCGTATCTGTATAATGTTCTTGTGATACTGAAATAATTTATTGTCATAAGAATTAATATTTTGTTGCTCAAATAATCAACCAAACGTAAGTATGCCGAAAAAAAATATTTTTAATGCAATAAAAGAAGTATAAAAGATGAAATATAAAAGATAGAGATATGGTACCGCGGACTTTTTTGTAGAAATAATTAAGACGAACAAGGTAGCCATACATTGTTTTTAATTTTAAGCAACTGTTTAGGCAGCGCACGCAAATAATTCTATTTTATGAGGTATTTTTTTCCGACTTGCTAGACAAAAGTTGTGATAGCTCGGTTAATATACATGCTATAGAAACAATTTATAGCCTATAGCACTCAGGAATAATGTAGCTTTCTGCCAGTAAAAAAATTTTTAGAATTGGATTATTAGTTCCAGAGATTACCCCCTACATACAAACTTACAAACTTACAAACTTACAAATTTTACCTCTTTATAATATTAGTATAGATATATATATAAAGTACAAGAAAGAGGTTAAATTTCAACACGTCATATCTCCGACAAATTAAAGAGTAGCAACGAATAATTAAAACGCATTACTGTTCGAAAGCTCTAGAACCAAAGTACCTACCTAGCCTGGCAAGATCTGGAACATTCCGTCATAAGTACCTGTTGTACCTACTATTTAGTAGGTACGTAATCTGTAGGTATCTGTAGGTGGATAAGGGAAATGGTACTTTCCGACATTCACAATAGAGTCGAAATTCGCGTGAGTGACTCGCGAAGGACAAAGCAATAAAATTGATTTATGGCCCCGCGACGCGACTCTATTGTTCTGGAACTATCCTGAGACGTCAGTATCTAGAATTTTCTTTGCTCTGCGTATAAATACGAGCCCCCGAACGGAAGTGAGTCAGTTTTGATTTCGACTGCGAACGAGAGCGATCTACCTAAGTGTGCGAAGTGATTTTATCTAACGACCGAGGCGATAGTATAACGGAACTCTAGTGCTAACTGTGATTTGGATTATTGTTGACTGGACAAATTATTTATTGTTTGTGGTAAATAAAGTTCTTTATTGGTAAATCGGCATTTAGTTACCCACGTACGTAACAATACGAAGTAATCTGAGAGTTCGATAGATGATGATGACAAAAAAACTTTTACACGTCAATTCTTTTTTTGTCCGTTCAAACTAGATGAAGCCGTCCGTCCTCACATTCACTTTACAAAACAGGCTAAAAAAAGCAAGAAAAATATAAATAATTACAACTATCAATAAAATGTTAACAAAATAAATCCCTACTAATATTATAATCCCTACTATATTAATATTATAAATGCGAAACTCTGTCTGTCTGTCTGTTACGCTTTCACGCAAAAACTACTGAACGGATTTAGATCAAATTTGGTAGGTAGGTAGAAGAGACACTGGAATAACACATAGGCTACCTACGAGTATAATTCCACTACTGAGCACGGGTCTCTGCCCGCGCGATATAAACTGTAGTCCACGCGGGCGAAGCCGCAGGTGGAAAGCTAGTTATCAATAAATTTAAAGTACTTGAAGTCTTAAAAATTTACTGAGAGATGAAATGTTTTTGGGTAGTTTTATTAAATCTATCTATACTATAGAAATAACAACAATTTGCTTGCTTTATTATATTATTCAATTCATGATTATTTGTATTACAGATCTAAATCAAATTAATGACAACTGTTCTATGTCCTGTTATCATTTAACACAGGCAGGCGTGTTTGAACCCGCGACGCACAATTCGTGAGTCGAAGCCGCTGCCACAAGGCCGCTGTTCTAATTCTCACTCGTTAATTATAATTAATTATGGTTCACCATCAGCCTGTCACTTCCCCTTCATTTTCACCCTTTCTTACAACATTTTGTGGTAAAAGTGTGATAAAAGTGCCAAGCCTACTTAATTCCTATTTACTTAAATCTATAGGATAAAAGATTTAGCTCGCCGTCCGACCGTCCGCCGGTAACCGTCCGGACTAGAGATTTGCCGTTGCTGGCAATATAGCCGTGAAGTAGGAATATTGGTAGCAATATTGCCCGAAGTGGAAATATTGCCGGCAACGGCACATCTGCAGTCCGGACCGAGCTCAAGACGACGACTGTGCGTATTGTTTCACGCGCGCCTCAAGAAGTTGTCAGCAAAGCGTAGGGGCCTAGCAGCGTCGAAGCCTACTGGAGCCAAGGATCTGTTTCTTCTTCAGATTCGGCCCCGGAACGAAAGGCAACGAAGGAGCAGGAATGAGTATTTAGTCAGTAAATGTCTGGCACTATCTCCCACTCCGCCAAAAAACGGGATATGTCATTGTATGATTTTCCCGCATAAAAAAAATCGGTTGGCTTGTTTTTCGCCCAAAGAATTAGGATTGCCATTCAACGTGGTGGTAATACTGCCAGTCTTGGACACATTTCCCGATGACAGCGATGTAGAGGAGTACTTTGACGCCTGAGCGTATTTTGTCATTTTGTAGTAGGTATAAATAGTTTAGTTAGTATGTAAGTGTTTTTTATATACATATGTTTTATGCAACCTAAATAAAAAAAAAAATAAGATAAAGGATAAACAATTTATAAACATCACACCATAAACACGGGCGTCGGTTGACTCGCCAAACGGTTGAGAGGTCGATTTGCATTTGACAAATTTTTCAACGTCCCCTACCCTTGAATTAATGATTTTGCGTGACGACCCCCGCCGAATAATTGAGCAGAAAATATACATTTTTGCTGGTTTTATACAGGTTCGTTTGTAAGCGACTAGCGGGTTTGCAACTTGGTAATTCGTTACACAAGATGTTAGGGAAGTATGTGATTAGATTTTGTCAATCGAAGAACGAACAACTTTTTTCATTTGTATAAACTAGTGCTTGACTGCGATCCCACCTGATGGGAAGCAGTGATACAATCTCTGAAGGTGAAGCGCACTAGTTTATTAAGAGCCTATTAATTCTAGCCTTGAAGACACCCAAATTATAATGGTAACTTTCTTCAATGACGTGCTGCGTATCGTGGGTTCAATTCCCGCAAAGAATCAAATACCTGTATGGTGTATAGAAAAATATGAACTCAATTTCTGTTGCATCCTGTATAGACTGATAGTATTTTATTATAGAGACTAACTTAATTTGGCTACGCTAGAGAGTACTCTACCTAGGAGTGACATCTTAGAAGGGAAAAATGTCCTGTGTTTGTTGAAGTTTTCAAGAAAATGATAGGTCATACTACGCCTCTTCTCATACTGATATCAGAACGCTTTCTCATTGCCTGATGTGATGATGATTCCAAACTCAAACAAGACAGTCAGACAGAATGTAACTTTTCAATTACCATAAGATATCTTATGATGATACTGATGCCACTTGACTCCTCATGATGAAAGCAAAAAGAACGAAAAAGAGTTTATTTGCGTCAAACATGGCCCATACCACAAAAAATAAAAATAACAATAGCATCAACTACGAATATAGGTAATATGGGAAGATTGAAAGGGAGAGGGAGGCCAAACAAAAGATGGATGTATTGCGTGGAGAGCGTTAAGAAAGAAAAGGAAATTAGTGATAGCATGACGAGTGACAGGGTGGAATAGAAGAAAAAAACGTGCTGCGCCGTCTCAAATAAGATGGGACAAGGGCAGGAAGAAAAAGATATTGGGAAGATATAAAAGCATCACATCCAATCAAAACGGCCAGCAAATTGCTGGGGCCCGTGTGAGCCCCAGCATTTTGCTAGCCGTTTACTCACAAGACGGAGTCACAGCGCTGTTTTTCAACGCCAGCCGTCCTTGATACTCGTAGTAAGGCGTTGATCGGCTAGCAAGGATGTACTTAAATCATTAATTCATGAATCCCCAAGCGACCACCGGTGGCCGCGCATCTATTGTCTTACTATTGTGTCTCTAATTGACGGTATCTGAAGGGTTAAACTTAAACTTAAATCATGTAATTTGCATGCCTAACCTTGGCCGAAAACCTTCGAGCATAGAACAGACATGTGAGAGCATTAACGACATGATAAATTATAGCTGTTGGTGGTCCAGCTTTGAGGTCGTCGCGTTTTCGGTCCTATTCCGTCCTCCTTTTATCTTCAAAGACTTGCACGTGCTGTTGCACACGATTTCCAACCATAACCATACCATAAAACACACATTTAACCATAATATTAATCAGTTATGAATTGAAAAAGTCTTATTTTGTTCTAATATTTTAGAAACTGGAACATAACGCTTGAGATGTTGTGACATAATGTATATCGCAGCATAATGCTGATATGTCAGCACTTTTTGGCCTCGCACAGGTTTTTTTTAGTCCCCAATAAATGTATTTTTCTTTTTATCTTTTATATAACCTATGGGTTGTTACGACAAACGTACTTTAAAATGGACGGTCGAGTTAAGGTGCCATTCGAACCTCAGCTGCAGGCTGCGGATGTAGTCTCTGAAGGTAGCACACGCATGACACGAAGCCGTTACCTGCATCCGCAGCCGGGAGTGATAACAAGGCTGGCTGCACATGCCAGCTGCAGGTCTATCTACGATTCAATCCAATATGAACGCTATCGGCTCCGAGTAGCGATTATTTTGGTACTTGTCTATACAGGTTGGAGTTACGTAAAGCTACGTGTGCAACGACTGCCGCATTCGGAATGATTTTCACAAAAATCGATACAACTACATAGAAAACCAGTCGCTGCAGCCGGATTCGTGCTGCCGCCGAATGTGCTGCCTATCCGCAGCCTGCCACCGGTTAGAATAGCCCCTTTAGTACGCTGTGCTAGCGTTGAGACCTCGCCCTTACATCAGTAACAAATGGATGACGGGATTTACGTTCTGTTAACAATATTTTATGTTTATCGTTTTAATATTAAAGGGAAATTTGTTTGCCATAACTTCCTGTAACAGGTTTTATAATAATCGTTATTTTTGAATCAAAAATTGAATATTAATTTTATAATTAACTTCTATTATTAAAAAATATAGAAAGTAAGCTATGATTATACTATGGAGAAAGTAAACAAGATGGCATTAGCGGTTCAAAATACTTCTACTACTACTGGACAATTACGACAACTACGTACTTGTTCGGAAAATTCTACTACTGTTTTACATAAGCCTCCCCAAGTGTCGCCACAATGACCGGTCCTGTGCGTCTCGCATCCATCTGATTCCCGCGACCCTCATCAGGACATCGAATAATAATAAAAAAAATAGGCAAGTGCGAGCCGGACTCGCGCACTGAGAGTTCCGTGCAAACTATAATTCCCGAATGAAGTCTCAAAGAATTTTACCGAACTGCAAAAAATGTTTTTTTTTGTTACCAACAACAAATTTTCTGTTTTCAGATTTATTCCTATACCTACCTGTGCTATAAGACCTTGATTTGTGCCTAATTTCAGGATTCTGGGTCAACGGGAAGTACCCTATGAATTTAGATTTTTGAGAGTATCAAAATATGCGTTTTTTTGCGACATAAACGGCCGTATCTTTTTTATTCGTTAACTTAGAAGTTTGATATTTCACAGCTTGAAAGGACCGCAAACCTGAGTATTTGCTAATGAATTAGGTCTTTACAGACAAATAGATAGACAACAAAGTGGAGGTTCACTAAACGGGACCCTTATAGGCATAAGGATTCCGTTTTTTCCATTTGGGACTATGGAATCCTATTTTTTAGATTTTTTTTATTTTTATTAGATTCGTTTATTCATTGTAAAACATAGGTAGGTACATTACAAGTTCTTCAAAGCACTTATGTTACTTTTTATCCGGGAAGTATGCACCCTTGGGATAATTAGCTACTATATCTAGGCGTAGTCGCTAGCAACAGCTAGTATTATATAGATGAGACCAGATAAGGTCAGTACATCTGGCACGCTTTGTCCAATCTGAACTCAAACCACTATATTAGCATTTACAATCTGGCATTTCTGGCGTGCTGGCCGTCTGGCAGTCTGGCGGCCTGGCTACTAGCGTCTGAAAACAATAAGCCCGGTATGCAGGTGTTCCGGTAATTTAGCACAAGATCTGGCATCTTGCCAGTGTTCCAGATGTTGTTACTCACCATCACTTCATTAATTTATGCTGAATTTAATTAGGTTTGTTAAGTTGAACCCCTTGTTTGGAACGCTGATGAAACAAAGAAAACATGTCTTTTTTTTGTCGACGGGGTAAATCATCTTATGACAAAACCCGCTCTTGGGTGAAGCGGGAGATAGTGTCAGACTCTTACTGACTAAAAACCCCACGCCGTTCCTTCTAGCCTTCATACCGGGGCACGAGCTCCCTTTCGGACAACCCTGTCCCCAGTAGGCTTCGACCCAGCTGGGCCCCTCCTGCTGCTGACAACTGTTTGAGGCGCGCGGGAACAATGCGCGCCGTCGACGTCTTGGACTCGGTCCATTACCGGACGATCGGACAGCGAGCTACCCATGGCTCGCCGTCCGCGAGCCCGCGTCTACGGTGGCCGGAAATCGGTGGCTGATGCGGTCGGCCTCCTCCTTTGCAAGCATTACTGCTTCGCAGAAGGAGGCGACCGCCTGCCATTCCTCCTCGCTCCGGACCATGGCCTCGACCAGGGCCCGGCGCAAGAGGTCTCCGCCGCCAATCCACTAGGGCACGGCGACGCTCCGCCCAGGCAGGGCACACCTCGACGATGTGCTCCACCGTGTCCTCCGAGCGTTGCGCACAGTGGCGACACCCGGGCGTCTCTTCCGCTTGAACCTCCCGAACTTGCCATGTCCGGTGAGGACCTGCGTCATACGGAAGGTAAGGACTCCGTGAGGTCTTTCCAGCCTCGTCTCAAAGAGGGGACTTACCGGCAAGAAAACATGTCTAACATGACTGGCCTGTTGGTCTAGTGGTTAGTGGCCCTGACTGCTATGCCGGAGGTCGTGGGTTCGATTCCCACTCAGGACAAATGTTTATGTGATGAGCATGATCATTTGTTCTGTGTCTGGGTGTAATTTATCTATAGTATGTATGTATTTAGAAATATATAAGTATGTTTATCAGTTGTCTAGTACCCATAACACAAGCTCTGCTTAGCTTGGGACTAGACGGCGTTGTGTGATAGTTGTGGAAATTATTAAATTATTATTAAATTATGGTGATGTGTAACATGCACATAACATGGTTAATAAGGTGTGGAGATACTGACTAAGACCCACTCCTAGCACCTTCGTTGCCATCATTTCAGGTTTAGCTTCTGAAAGGAAGACCCGGCCTTCCTTTCAGAAGCTAATCCATGGCCCCAGTAGCAGCGCGTGGACTTGGGATTGGTCCGGACGGTTACCAAGACCACGCTTACAGTGTCCGAAAATCGGAATCCCGGGGCCTTGTACGCGAGGGCCGTATGTTGTGTGGAGTTCGAAAATTCGAAGACCACCAGCCCGCACTATCCCCGCGTGATAGACTACGGCTCATTTTCTCTCCTATAGAGACCTGAATCTCAGCATAGGCGTGTTATAAAGTAACTTCTGTTTACATCGCCAATTACACATTTGTTACTCAGCAAATATAAAATAGCAAAAAAAGATTTTTTATAACAAAAAATATACGAACACGATTTTTAACCACATACCTAGTATTTATAGAAAAATAAGTTTTGTTAATTAGATTTTATATTGTAAGCCAAAGACGATGGATGACGTGTAAAGTATATCCAAAGAGCTATAATAGGTTAATTAAAAAAACAAACATATACCAGACCGCTATAAATCTTATTTATTGGGCGCATTTTTCAATATTCAACATTAGATGCTGCAACCCATCATCATCATCATCATCAACCTTTTTAATGGTCCCACTGTTGGGACTCAGGCCTCCTCTCTAGGAGAGGGAATGGACCGTAATCCACCACGCGGGCCCAGTGCGGGTTGGTGAATGTCACATGTCTTCAAACTTATGGTTCTAGGACATGCCGGTTTCCTCACGATGTTTTCCTTCACCGTTTTGAGAGCAGTGGTGTTGAAATAAATTACACAAAGTAATGCGCCTGGCTGGGTGTGAACCCGCGACCTACAACTCGTAAGTCGGGGCCGTTACCACTCGGCCACCACGGCTCAACCAATCACCTTTGTGTAATTAATGCTAAAAATCTTTCTAAGTGTCTGACTCACACACAGGCTTCCGTACGACCTTGTAAGTCTTGTACGTAATTTGTACACCATAGGAAACGAGTCTTGAAGATTTTCTCGCTTTTTCCAGATCTCCACAAAATCATTTCGCATAAATTGTTACACTGCATTCAGTTAAATAAAGTCACATTAATTAGTGACTATCATAAACTTTAAAGGAAGCACCGAATTTTGCTCCAACGAAATTGTAAACTAGATTATTTCAGGGGAAAATTAACTTTGCCATGGGCAAAGTGTAATACCGTTTCATCGACATGGGTTGCGATCATTTTACCTCAGGGGCGTAGGTATCGGCGTAGGTGTCATCGTATTCTTTATAGTTAACCTAACTTTTAATGACATAAACTAGTGCTTGACTGCGATCGCACCTAATCACCATCAGGTGGGATCGCAGTGAAACAGTAGCAGTAATGCAATCATTGATGGTGGACCGCACTATCTTTACTAATATTATAAAAGCGAAAGTGAGTTTGTTTGTTTGTTACGTCTTCACGTCTAAATGGTAAAACCGATTTTGATGAAATTTGGCACACGGATAGACCATGTCCTGGAATAGGACATAGGATACTTTTTATCCCGGAAGTATGTTCCCTTGGGATAATTTTCACTATTCACCATCAAGTGGGATCGCAGTGAAACAGTAGCAGTAATGCAATCATTGATGGTGGAGCGCACTATCTTTACTAATATTATAAAAGCGAAAGTGAGTTTGTTTGTTTGTTACGTCTTCACGCCTAAATGGCAAAACCGATTTTGATGAAATTTGGCACACGGATAGACCATGTCCTGGAATAGGACATAGGATACTTTTTATCCCGGAAGTATGTTTCCTTGGGATAATTTTCACTATCGCGCGGGCGAGGCCGCTGGGAGCAGCTAGTATATTATAATATATATGTCGTGGCCAAATCTTAAAATTGATCTTCATGATATGGCCAAGTAAATTGATGATATTTTAATTGCTAAAAATATTGCAACACTGTTTTTCCGTATTGCCAACATTACGGCAAAGGAACCTCTTAAGTGAAACGCACTGTACAGTTTTAGTTTGTTTAAAATTCGTATCTGCATTGAAATAAGAACTTTTATTATCCCGCATATGAGAAAATTATACGGGACTACAGCCATTTGTGTTTGTTTACCTATTTGGGCGGGTTTGCGTACGTGATGGCTTGACCTATTAGTATTAATAGTCAAGACAGGATTTTTAAAGATTTTATTGAAAAATTTAACCCATATTAAAAAGTTGTTTAATTGATTCTGCTCCTTATTCTGACCAAACTATTTTCAGGTTTTGCGCATTTAACGTTACACGTTGTAAAGAGTAGAGGCTTTGACCTGCAAAGAGTCAATAACCGACTAATATTAATATGATTTAGCGACGAGAAACTTTCTGGAGACTTAGCAGAGAGTAATAACATCATAATGGGTTTATGATTCCACTATAGGTACTACTGACATATTGGTATATAAGTAACAGTTTCTTACTAAGCAGTGATAGACCAGGTACATTTTTCATACAAATAAATTGTACACATGTCATTAAGGAATAAATGCTGAATTGAAACGGTTTTCGCTTTATCTGGGAAATGTATACATTGTTAAAAAACGTAACTATATGCTGTACATACAATTAAGACAAGAACACATATTAAATTTTTTCGCTGCGGAAAAGAGGGGTGTTTTTAACACACCCCTCCTTTTACAAAACACCCCTCTTTTCCGTCGTGGGTTAAAAATAAAGTTTATATGCTGTGAAAATGGATAATAAAATCAATTACCAGCTGACCAGACCAGAGAATTGGTAAAGAATATCTTTTTGTATAAGCTCGCCTAGTACTACACACGGAGTTTGAATACATTAATAAATTATTATTATTATTGCTACAGAATGAGTGCCCATTTCTTCATACTTTTCCTTATTAGAAAAATAATCATTTGATACACAATAAATGCCTACCCGAAAAATAAACATACTTTGAAAAATATATTAACAAATAAATTTCAACCAAGGCTATCAAACACAATTTAATAAATTACGATGAAAAGAAACCAAACAAATTCCTCTTTTTTTTAATTAACCTTATGACAAAAATAAACACGTCAAATATTATTAGGCCGCCCCAATTCCACTGAATTCAATTCCAAATGAAAAGAGGTACATAAGATTTATTGGCGCCCAATTGGGACTTACATTCTCATAGTTCTTATTTCTTTGGAATAAGGTTTATTTTGTTGTCAAATGTTAGGTAAAGTTAGCGAATGGTTAACGCGATCTATCAAATGTTGACTTGGATAAATCTACGACACCGTATGTTACTAATCTGTGTCCCGGGCTGGGCGCCAGTAAGCGGATCGCGCCATTTTTTAGACGAATTTTGTGAATTGGCGCCCCGATTCGGGTATTGCATGTGAATCGATTTTGTTGCTATTGTAGTTTTGGAAATATGTGGGATAGAATATGTTAAAAAAGGGTGTAATATCAAGCACAAAATTCTAATAATTTTATTATTAAAATTAATTTCCAATGTAATACGTTCAAAATTATAAATTTACTAGCTTTTGCATGCGGCTTCACTCACGTTAAATTCAGGGTAACACGGTTCCCCTGGAAAGTAGGGGGTTAGAAAGAGACAAAAAGTAGCCTATGTCATTCTCCATCACTTCAACTATCTGTACTTAAAAAATCACGTCAATTCGTCACTCCGTTTTGCCGTGAAAGACGGACAAGCAGACACACTCACTTTTCCATTTATAATATTAGAATGGATGATACAATTTTGTTAGTAACAGTCTGTTTCAGAGCAAATCATATATTTCTTAACTTACTATATTTTTTTAAGAATATTGTACGAGCTACGCTGTACATTGAACATTGTGCTAGTTTATATGTCATACTCATGAATGCACATATTGTTTACCTGAGCATTTACATAGCATGTAAGTCGAATTATTACTCGTATGTAATCTTCTTCTTCTTTTCGTGTCGATGCTCTCAAACTATACTTTTTCTGACCAATATTTGGCAACCTGTACGGCTCTATTGTTGGCCTCGTATAGATCCTGAAAACTGCGGGTGGTAATCCTCCACACTGGCACTGTGCTAGAGATGGGTCGAGGGAGCCCCATTTGGGCAGATTGATTTTACAGCGGCCAACCTGGGTTCGCAGTCGGTTTAGAGATTATGTAATTATATCAAGTAGTAATAAATCCATCAAGCGAAATGTTCGTCTACTCATTAACATAACACTCTTTAAGGAGGATACATAACAGGAACATAATATTTCACTGTTGGACATTACAACCCCAACAAATATGATATTATAACTTATTATTATTATTTTTTGAAGAAAAGGGGCTATGCATCTCCCATAGTGTAGGAGCTGATGTAGTCACTGCGACCTAAAAGATCTATTGTGATTTATTGTGTGTCTTGTTAGAGTAACTGTTTTAGCCGGGAGGCTTCCAGGAAGTCTAGAATACTCCTAGCTTTGAGAGTTTTAATCTCCTCCGGGCGAATAATGTGTCGACCCAGATGGATACTCCGTTTGTGGATAAGGGGCCCACATTCACACAACAGGTGCTTAGGCGTCTCCCTCTCCTGATTACAGTACCTGCAAACATCAGTGTCACTCAGTTTCATGTGAAATTGGTGCCTGTTTAATTTGCAGTGGCCGGTTAAGGCGCGGGCTATCGCACTAATGTTCGTCCTGCTAAGCTCAAGAAGCTCGGCAGTTCGTTTTTGTGAGTAGCCTTCTATAAGAGATTTGGCGTGTAGCAGTCCTTGTTGTAACAACCAGTGCTTTTTTGAATCGCCAAATAGGTTGGTTGGTTGGTAGGGAGGCATGGCCTATATTATATATTATAACTTACTCTGAAAATTAAGTTAGAGCAAACTTAGAAAGCGATATTAAGTGCAAAACTAGTCTATCTACATACCCAAGTCATTTGACTTTGTAGATTCAACAAAGTCAAATGACTTGGGTAGTTGTTAGGGCAAGATGAAATCTGATGTAGTCAACACTGGTTCAATAATCAAGGTTGATTAAGAGATCTTGATCATTGTTTACTAATAGAAGAACATTCTAAAAAGTATCAAACATAAGTATTTTTTAAATGATGAAATATTATACAAAATTCCCAAGTCATTTGACGGTTTAGACAGACTATATGCAAGCAAGTTGCACTCAACAAATCGCAAATAAAATATGAATTCCAAAATGCACATCTCAACAACGAAATAACCAAACTGCTACAAGTAACTAAGTTACACAAGAGCCATCGCTTGGGGCTAAGTTATGTCGTAAGTTGTAACTTGCGACAACTTGTTTTAAGTCGAGCAACTTTATGTGTCCAGGTGTAGCACGAGTGGCCGACTTTCGTTGTTTGCTTTGGTATTTAAGGATACTTTAAGTTTCGTTGGGTTGGTAGTGTTGGTACTGGTGTATGCTGTGTGGTTTTAGAGGCTTCTTCTTTCAATGGAAATTGTAGACTATGTAGACATACTAATAAGTATTGTAGGAGCATAAAGTAAAGAACAGGTATATTATAGCGCTGGGTCAAAGCCTAATGGGGCCAGGGTTAGCTCCGAAAGGTAGCTCAGTCCCGGTATGATAGGCAAGAATGGACGGGGTGGGTTTTCAGTCTGACACTATCTCTAAATCCGCCCAAGGGCGGGGGATGTCATTTGTATGATTTTTACTCACCAAAAAAAGATGGTATATTATTATAGCTAGCTTCCGCAAGCGGCTTCGCTCGTGTAATGCAGAAAATATATAGCCTATAGTACTCAGGAATAGTACAGATACATATTATTTGATGAATTAATTTTCAGAGATAGACCGGGAGGAAAGTTGGACTAAAAAGAAGATGATGATTATAATGATCACTAGAAGATGTGCCTCACCATCAACAATTGCATCTCTGCTTACCATCAGGTGGAATCAAAATCAAAGATTAGTTATTTTTTTTTTTAGCCTGTTCTGTCGCACTCCTGGGCAAAGGCCTCCTTCCACTCCTTCCATCTTTCGCGCGCCCAGGCTTCTTCTTGCCAATTCTGGTGGAATCTATCCAATTCGTTGCGCCATCTCCTTTGAGGTTTCTGGGCACCAACTTTGTGCTACTTTGGCTCACAGTTTGTCTGGTATGCGGCAGACGTGTCCTGCCCAGTCCCATTTCAGCCTGGCAGCCTTTTGAGCCACATCAACTATTTTGGTTTTGGAGCTTGGAGTTTTGGAGTTTGGAAGGATAGGTTTATGTTATTAAAAAATATGTACCTTGAAAGAATTTATTTTACACTATGTAAGTATGTATCAACGTCTAGTCAGCTATCAAAGCTGTGTGTCTAAACTTGTATGCCTGTTAAAACCTATGTCGTTTTAATATGCCAATAACTTCTTATGACAATGAGCTCTACAGTATCCAGAATGTATTTGCCATCTATCTACAGCTAAGCCTTCCGTTTCAAAACATCTGTAGACAAGAATAGGGGTTTCATTGTATTTCTTAAAGGCTTTGGTTTTCACGTTACCTATATCTGCAAATTGACCACTTTAGACGCCTTGTAAAAAAATTGAAGTACTGTAAATTTATTGTATCGCCACTCAGACCTGGTTTCGAAACCCCAATCTGAAACTTAAGCTGATAATCCTTTAACAAAACCTGGTCCTTCGAGCCGGATAACACTACAACATTTAAAAAATAATACCCTCACATAAACTAATTATAGCATTACAAAACAAATCACCTCACACGCTCACCTCCGTGCAATTTAAGGGGATTACATCGGACGTTTACGACGCTATAAATTTGTGCATCCCCTTGCACAGAGGGGGATGAAAGGCATCCCCCTTCTAGAGTGCATTACCTGCATTTCCCTTGTGCCTACCCACGCAACCCCATTGCCAATTTTATTTATATTTTAGAGGGTGAAATTGCGGGTAGGCATGGACACTATGGACGTTTGTTACTGCCGATGAGGGTAGTTAAAAGTGATATTTAAAATTTAAAAGTGCTGTAAATTGCTTTATAGGGTTTGTTTATCCATGCGTTGTTTTTGAATGGCTTGAAACAGTTGAGAATCCACATATATTTTGATGGCAATACTAAAATTTCTTAAGTTTTATATAATTCTTGATAGACACATGACTGGCCTATTGGTCTAGTAGTTAGTAGCCCTGACTGCTATGCCGGAGGTCGTGGGTTCGATTCTCACCCAGGACAAATATTTGTGTGAAGAGCATGATCATTTTTTCTGTGTCTAGGTGTAATTTATCTATAAATAGCTTTCCGCCCGCGGCTTCGCACGCGTGGACTACAGTTTATATCGCGCGAGCAGAGACCCGTGCACAGCAGTGGAATTATAGGTAGCCTATGTGTTATTCCAGTGTCTCTTCTACCTACCTACCAAATTTGATGCAAAAAAAAACGTGCGTACGTAAATTCATCAGTGTTTCTCTACTATATTATGCATGTATTATACATATAAACCTTCCTTAAGAATCACTCTATCTATTAAAAAAAACCACATCAAAATCCGTTGCGTAGTTTAAAAGATCTAAGCATACATAGGGACAGAAAGACGGCGGATAGCGACTTTGTTTTATACTATGTAGTGATATATATGTATTTAGAAATATATAAGTATATGTATCAGTTGTCTATCTAGTTCTCATAACACAAGTTCTGCTTAGCTTGGGTCTAGACGGCGTTGTGTAATAGTTGTGGAACACTATATATTATTATATATTACATTTTTGATAGGCTGAAAACTTGGCAGATCATTTCAAAGGTCATTACCATGACCATTCTGTCAACAGTGTACCAACAAACAAGAAAAAAATATTTTCCGATATTTAACAGTAATCCTTTCCAAAGACAGTCCCCAAGTCCTTGTTAAGATGCTGACAAAAAGTCACTAGCTATTCGAGGGTATCCCAAAACTTTACTAGGGCCCAAACATGCTCATACTTCCCAAGTTCTAACAATTTTCATAAAAGTTGTGGGTGTCAACAGACACACAATATTCGGTCGACATTTTCAATAAGATGAAACAATTTGTTATTTCCTCTTTGTGATTGTGTCACCAAGCCTGTGTGTAAACGGTGTTGGTGCAATCCCATGTTTACGGGGCGGGTTACATGGGGACAACATATACTTATCTTTTGTGAAAAGATCTTTTTCTTGTCTCGTCTTTTTCATTGTCATTATTATTTTTTATTTTATTTTATTATAATAGGAAAACAAACAGTTCATATATTAACAACTAACAAAACAACAAATTATGCAACTATTAATTCATGAATCCCCAAGCGACACCCGGTGGCCGCGCATCTATTGTCTTACTATTGTGTCTCTAATTGACGGTATCTGAAGGGTTAACCAATGGCAAGTTTCACATTTATGAATATTATCATTAATCAATGATTTGTTTCACATTTATGAATACTTCATCTATGAAGAGCATGCTTGAGACAGAAAAAATTATAAATGACTAGCTTTCCGCCCGCGGCTTCGCCCGCGTGGACTACAGTTTATATCGCGCGGGCAGAGACCCGTGCTCAGCAGTGCAATATTATAGGTAGCCTATGTGTTATTCCAGTGTCTCTTCTAACTACCTACCAAATTTGATCTAAATCCGTTCAGTAGTTTTTGCGTGAAAGCGTAACAGACAGACAGAGTTACTTTCGCATTTATAATATTATATATATATATAATTATATATAAATATATGTAGGGATGATAGTATGCACTTTAACGATACGACACAATCACAATAATAGGTCTTGCAGGACAAAGTAAAAACAGTAAAAAAAAAACTAAAAATTTTGACTTTAAATTACTATCTTGTAAAGTTTACTCAATGTCACTTAGTAATTTTTGCTTTTCTAGCGTTTCTAAGCAGATTTCATATAAGGATTTCGGATTTAATTGACCGTTGGATAACCTAATTTAATCGTTCTATTTATAATAAGCGCTTTCAATATTGACCGTCTGTCTGCGGTCCCCCTGGCGACCCATTTGTAATATATTTTGTTACTTATCTCTACAAAAATGGTTTGAAATACAATGTGGAAACGACGTATCAGATCTAAATATTTGCAAAAAAATCACGAATATATACGAGTCGTAAAAGATGACAGTATGTATGTTTGCTTTCCTCCTTCATACTCAAACGGCTGAACGAGTTTAGACGAAATTTGGCACACAGCTAGACCATGAATTTGCTTTTAATACAGTATGTTTTCTTGGATATTTTTTCTACAAGCTAGTACCTATCTAAGTTAAAAATTTCATTTAAAACAAACCAAGTATAGTAGGGTTTTAGATGTACTACTCATAGCGCAAGCTCTGTTTAATTTAGGAATAGATGGCTTTGTATGAGTAATTTTAAAAAAACCGGCTTCCCACCTAGTATGTTGTCTTCCTAAGACCACAATGTGTACCCAACCATGAAGTACTACACATAGCACAAGCTCTGCTTAGTTTGGGCACAAAATAGATAAGTACAGAAGTCAATCTCATGTATGTAGTTCACTTTCTATACCTACGCAAAGCGATCAGCGCGTAGCGCCGAACTGTACGAGTGCGACCGGGCGATTGAGTAGATATATCGTTTCCGTGAGCGGTGTCTATGTGTGCGTTGCTCGAGTGCGCTTTATATGTAGATTGTCTTCTGTACCTATCTATTTAGTTGTTTGGGGCTAGATGGCGTTGTGTATTAAAAATCACCTTACCAAAATCGTCTTCCCACCTTCCACCCAATCATCATCGCCCCACAATGCAGTTTCCATTGCGGCTGTAATAGCCACGAGCCATTAGCCACCGTGTACCCAAGCGAGTCATTAGACGCCACAGAGGGATAATATCAATAGATTGGCTACAGTACACACCTGTGTGCTAATTGGAGGTATACCGCTCTGTGGTCTGATGGAATAATGCCGTGGCTTGATCTCAGAATTGATCACTTCATGGTATGGCCAATAAAACTGGCCACATCGTTTAAACGTCAACATTTGATCATATATGTCAATCCTCTTAGAATTTGTGCCAAGTTTAACCTAATAAGATTCTCCCAAACAATATCTAACACCCTTTAAATCGTTGTATAGGAGCAGTTTTGCAAAACGAATAATGAAATCATTTGCGGACGTTTCATTGACGGATAGTGATTATCTATGTCCTGGTAACCTGCAAGGCTCAGTACAGACTACCTTCTGTGATACTCTTACTGCTTGCAATTTGTTGCAGTACAATTCGCATCGTAATGTAAATGATAGGATTCTTGACCTCGTGTTGTCTAATAATGAAGTCACTGTCTCCTGCAGTCAGAGTCCTTAGTAGATGAGGACCTGCACCATAAGGCACTTTGTATATCTGCGGAGTTTGTTCAGCTTCATCAGCTACATGCCCAGCCTCGAGTCAAGTTCTTGTACACTCTAGCGGATTATGACGCCATAACTGAAGAAATGATGGCAAGAGACTGGTCATTAGACTTAAATAATAGGTCTTTCGAGGAAGCTGTCTGTTTCTTCTACGATGTCATCAACGTGCTTCACATTAAGTATATTCCTACTAAAACTTTTGTTCCGTGTAGCAAGTATCCTCCTTGGTATAAAAGTCCTCTCATTAAGGTGGTTAAGGAAAAAGCTAAATTTCATGCTAAATTTAAAAGATATGGAAATCTTTCAGATCATCTATCTTTTATTACTTTACGTAAGCGTGCTAAAGATATGGAGAAGAAAATGTTTGATGAATATATTGCAAACATTGAATTAGCCATTATTAAGAATCCCAGGGCTTTTTGGCGATATGTTAAGTCTAAGCAGCAAACGAATTGTTACCCTTCTGTTCTTAAATTGGGAGAAATTTCATCCAACAACGGGGAGGTGATTTGTAATATGTTTGGTGACTATTTCTCTTCTAACTTTCAGGAACGGAACGAAGTCAATGACTCTTCGACTCCTTATGGGATCGATGAACTCGAGTGTCAGTCTGCGGGTTGTCCATCAGATGTGTGTACTATTGACATAAGGGAGGAGGAAGTATTTAGGTTGCTGAAACAATTGGATCTGAATAAATCCGTAACATTTCTCCAGTCTTTATATCGAAATGTGCCAAGTGTCTATCGGTTCCGCTGACAATACTGTATAAACGGTCAATCGAATTAGGAGTGGTGCCTATCATCTGGAAGTCAGCGTATATAACGCCGATTCATAAAAAAGGACCCAAGGACAGTATAGATAACTACAGAACAATTTCAAAACTTTGTGTGTTCGCTAAAGTCTTGGAGAAGATTGTACATAAACAACTGTCCTCATCACTCAAATTAACTTTTTCTGAACACCAACATGGATTTTTAAAAGGCCGCTCTACTACATCCAATCTTGCTGTCTGTAGTGACTATTTGACGGAGCACATGCTCAGCATGGGCTCAGGTCGACGTTGTATACACTGACTACAGTAAATGTTTTGATCGTATCGATCATGCGCTTCTTTTGCGTAAATTACTACTGGCTGGAGTAAGGGGTACTTTATTCAGATGGTTCTCGTCATACGGGGAAAACAGGTGTCAGACGGTGGTTCTGAATGTGTTTACGTCAAGAGTGATGTATATCCCATCAGGAGTTCCCCAGGGATCCTTATTAGGGCCTCTCTTATTTAATATTTTTGTAAACGACATTGCTTCTTGTTTCTTCCATTCGAAAATTTTGCTTCATGCGGATGATATGAAGATTCTGGGTCAAGTATCGAGTATTGAGGATGCATACCTTTTACAAGAGGATTTGGACCGGTTTCTCGTTTATTGTGCTAGTAATAAGTTAGATTTAAATATCTCTAAATGCTATGTATGTACTTTTTCTCGCAAACCAAACCCTATTAAATATGATTCAAACACTTCTATAGCCAGAGTCGGCGTCATAAAAGATCTTGGTGTAACTTTTGACTCTAAGCTTTTGTTTGATGAGCATATAATAAAATAGTTAATAAAGCTTCTAGAGCCCTGGGTTTCATTTTTAGGATTTCTACTGATTTTAAGAATATCAAGACAATGAAAATTCTTTACTGTGCGTTTGTCCGTAGCCACCTTGAGTATGCTTCTCAAATTTTGATCCCAATTATAATATTTATATTAATTGCCTTGAAAGCATACAGAAGAGATTTTTAAGATATGCTCAATATCGCTCAAATACCTTTCTTCCTAATTATGTGAGTCGGTGTAGAAAGTTTCATATTCTGCCCCTACAGGAACGAAGAAAAATTGCAGATGTCGCTTTCTTATTTGGTGTTATGAATGGAGCTACTGACGTCCCTGAGCTGGTAGGCAAGGTTGGACTGCGGGTACCTAACTCATGTGTGCTTCGTCGCAAATCGCGTCTCCTTCATATACCTGTAGTTTCAACAAACTATCGCAAGAACTCGTGTATAATAAGATCTTGTCGTACTTTTAATACGGTGTGTCAGGATGTCGACCTTGATTTGTTCGCTACCAATATTAAAAAGGTAAAGAAAACTTTAGCCGATCGATTTTTTGTAATAAATTAAACATTTTTTTTTGTATTGTATAAGCTCTATCGCGTTAACCTTACGTTGTTGCCGTCATAATTTACCTAAGTCTCACTTACATTAGTATATAGGAAAACTTGTAAATGGCCGTTTTTTACCTATTCTAAGTTTTACTGTACCAAGTAGCTGTAAGTTTTCCTAAAAGTAATAAAATAAAATAAATTTCTATTTACTTGTCTTACTATTTGATGCATTTTTTGTCCTAGAACCAAAAATTCGAAGACGTGACATTCACCAACCCGCAGTGGGCCTGCGTGGTGGATTACGGCCTTTTCCCTCTCTTAGAGAGGAGGCCTGAGTCCGGATATCTATGCCTGAGTCCTAGCAGTGGAAACATTAAAAAAGCTGATGATGTTGCCTATTTGCCAACTTTCAAGAATATGGGACTAAAGAATAAAATTTGGTATAAACACAAATTTCTCCCTTTTTCACCCCCGTAAGTTGAACTTTCAAAAAACCCTGCTTATTGCTCGTTTACATCATAAAAGGAAGTCTTGTGCAAAAATCTCGTTCTAGGTCTAGTTGGTTCGGCTGTGCGTTGATATGTCAATCAGTAAGTTTTTACTCTGAAAGATAATTTTTGAGGTCGCAAATCATATTTTAAGCAACAAAGTACCTAACACTGACCTGTAAAAAGAAGGAAAGAATGAAAGCTTTTACCAATTTAACTTAATCATTATTTCGATAAAATATTTTAAAATGGTTGGAGTGACCCAATATTGTCAAGTAAAATGACAATATTGGGTCACTCCAACCATCAACAAACGCAAATCAAATCTTCCTCCCCAAATCTAATCGTCTTTTGTTCCAAAATTCTCTCAAATACAAAAGGCATCTTGTAATACCGGCCACTGATACATCATGCTCCCCCATATCCTCTTTTAATGATCATCTCTCAATCCGTTAAGATATGTCTGTTACATTCAATTTTCCACCTTACTCTTCAGGTTTAGGGTTGAAAACTGTGTGGGTTGAATATGTTGTTTGGGTTACAGATTAGTAGATTGAGGGTAGATTTGACAGATGTACGGTCATGATAAGGATTGGGCATACGATCGGTTTAAGTAAGACGGTTGAGTTGCCATTTTTAATGGAAACAATTGCTTAGGCCGATGCAATAAAACCGAAACATAACATAAGCGTCATTGAGGGTTTCATTTTTCTTTTTTTTTGGAAGTGACAAATTGTATAATGACTTCTTCCGCTCTAGGGAGCAGTGGTTTGTTCCTTCTGTTGAGCTCTTTGTGTTTAGAGGGTGGTGCATCACGACACACATTTTCACTGTTTTTCATACAACCGCTCATAACTGATTATGACGTTATTACACATTTTTCATTAGATATTTCGGAAACACAGCATCTTGTGGATATTACCTAGGCTTCTATAGAAATCAATTTCTAAATTTGTGTAAAACTAATCCAGTTAAGACTTCTGAAAAACTCCTATTTTGTATGAACTTCATAATTTGCCATAAAATTAAAAAAGTCAAAAAAGTAAAACTATAGAAGCCTTGCCTATGGACGTCCGTTCCTTCATACGTGCGTCCTCGTCCTTCGCTAGCTTTACTGCTTTGGAGAAGACGGCCCCATTCTTCCCAGTACCTACCAGGGAGGCCGTCGCCGCCGCCGATTGCCCGCATCATGAGGACACGGTGGTGTTCCACCCAAGGGTAATTAGTAGTTACAGTCATGATTATGACGTAGGTACCAAGAAGATGGATTTTAATTCATTAAAAAACGCGAACGCTGCCGTTCGCTCTCTCATTGTCTTTCTATTTTGTCTCCAATTACGGTATACGAAAGGTTATAGCACAAATAGATAAGTACAGAAGACAATCTACATACAAAGCGCGCTCGAGCAACGCACACATAGACACCGCTCACGGACATCTCGGCTCAAT
This sequence comes from Mythimna lalbum, assembly GCA_949319445.1. Taxonomy (NCBI): domain Eukaryota; kingdom Metazoa; phylum Arthropoda; class Insecta; order Lepidoptera; family Noctuidae; genus Mythimna; species Mythimna lalbum. The sequence continues at coordinate 2,983,617 of OX439357.1, read as the reverse complement.
CGCCCAGTCGCACTCCTACAGTTCGGCGCAACGCCCAAGCGCGATCGATTAGCGTAGGTATAAAAAGTGAAGTACATACATGATATTGACTTCTGTACCTATCAATTTTGTGGTTACAGGCTTGTTCCTGTGCTAAAAATCTAACCAGGACCATGTCAGCCAACCCTTCGTTCTAAGGCAACTCGAAGAAATTGTCGACCACCGGTCGAGGTTATTCTACGGAGCGTTTTTCTTCCAAATCGAAAACATAGCTATTTCTACCCTAACTATAAAGGTAGCAGGTTGTTACATCGATTTCCTCAAGTTTTCAGTACGCTTGAGATTTCTTTTCAAGTTAATTTTCTACTCCGATGGTGTTTGGTTTCACCTGAGTTTGTTCGAAATGTTGTTCTTAGGGTGAACAGGGAATAAAACTATTGAATTTTCGTTTGCAATGAACTAATTGCTAAACAAATGAAAAATGGTTACCGACAGTCTTTTTTTTTTACTCAACTTATTTATCTTTTTCTTGTTAATATTTTTAGCTTGGATACTAAGTCCCTTAAGACATGTTTTCATATGAACAGTTAATTTGTTTGCCATTAGATTTTTTTTATGGTGGGGAAAATCATCCAATGACAACCCTCGCTCTTAGGTGGAGCGGGAGATAGTGTCAGACTCTTACTGACTAAAAACCCACCCCGTTCCTTCTGGCCTTCATATCGGGGCTCAAGCCCCCTTTCGGATTACCCTGGCCCCAGTAGGCTTCGACCCGGCTGGGCCCCTGCTGTTGCTGACAACTCCTTGAAGCGCGCGGGAACAGTGAACTTTCTAGCATGCATTATAATCAGCCTTATAACATTCCCACTGCGAAGAGGAGGCCTGAGTCACATCAGGCCTCCTCCCTAGGAGAAGGAATGAGACGTAATCCACCACGCGGGTCAAGTGCGGGTTGATGGATGTCACGGTCGGTCAGGTCACTACTTTTTAGGTAAGTACAAGTGTAATGAACCGTCAATTTCGACTAAGAAGCCAATGGAAGCCTTTCAAGGCTGATGACATTCCCAAGAATTCGCGTAAAGCCATGCAACTGCTTATCGTTCTTCGAAATTTAATAGAACTTGATCCTTTCATTCGATCTTTACTTTAGTAATTGTTCATTTTGAAATATAATCTATTTATCGACCCTTTTTACGAAGGACATCAAGGTTTTCTGTTTCATAATTAAAAAGTATTTATACGTATGTACACACACAACATACACGAACCCCGCCCACATACACCCCCCACTTATACATCTTTATAAATATATATAGGTAACTAGAAATTGTAAAACCAAAAATTATTGAAATATTGTTAAGTTATGGAAGAACGAAGTCACCTAGTACAGGCATTATTAACCTAAAAGGAGGCTCCAATCACAATCTATTGTTAAAAAATATTTGGTTTCTAAAATAAACATTTTGTATTTTTTTGTTTTTGTACGTGTAGCGACATCTATGGCGCCAAATAGGAACTAAAAAGTACGGAATTTATTCTAATTGCTCAATTAGTCTTTCCGTGCGATTTGAACATATACTATTCAAATTCAAAATCATTTATTTCAAATAGACCAAATGTAGGCACTTTTGAATAGTCAAATGTCGGTCAGTCCAAGAAAAGTGAAGCTAAATTGCACGTTCCAAACCGTTGATCTCTATGGAGAAGAACGTGCAAGAAACTCCATGGACAGTCTTTTAAATCATATTATGTGTTACATATAATGTTTGTTTACATTATTTCATGTTGCTTCTATTATGTGAGCACAATGTGGATAATAAAATTAAAATAAAAAATATACTAAAAGATAAAAACTGAATTAAGCTACTGGCAGTTAAGAGATGACCAGTCTCAACTGACGGCACCCGTTCACGAGCATGACGCGTGCATCAGCCCCACTCAGCTCAACCATTTTCAAGGGAACCGAATGACCCAATACACGCGCCACCAGCAGCGAGACGTTTAAGTGAGCATGACAAACTCCTAACTGCCATGCTCGTAATGTCAAAAACAAAGAGAATAAAAAGTCGTAACCCAATAAAAATGCTTCATGGTACCTCACATTCACAAATAGGAAAAAAAAAGTGCTTCTACATTAAACAATGCTATGGTTTTCAAAAACAAAAGAAATAAATGATCACAAGTTTAAACTATATTTTCAAATTACAAAAAAAATAAAAATAATTATAGTTTCCAAACTAATCAATACACCCTAGTGTGGTAGTGGAGCCGTATTACCACTTGACATGTGAATGTGAGAAGACTGTAGATTCCACGAATTCTTAGATTACTTTCTTTTATTTAGATCAATTACTTTTCTTGTGCTTTTAGGTAAAATATTGACTGGTCTACACTGTCATTACATATCTATTAATATTGTTATACAGAAATCCAATATCAAAACAATATAAAAAAAAAATCTGACGGCACGGTGAGTGCAGTGGTTGAGATATTGGCTGCTGCACTGCAAGTTCAACGGTCACGAAAGAAATATTTGTTTTTTTTTTTTCTACTACTCGGGTCTGGAAGTTTTGCCTAGATGTGTGTTCACATGATTGAAAATGCACACAACACACACGATACAGGATTAATTCCTAATGTAACGTTTATTAAAAAATATAGAAAACAAATTGAGCATCTTCAAGTACCTACCTTAAATTTACCTTTCATTTCAAAACAAATTCACTAATAATAAATTCTGCCGTCGTACCTAAGTAAAAAGGGCACAACACAACTAACTTTTTTTTTCGAAAACGCGTTAATTAAATATACGGAGTCAGAAGAAAAAAACTGTTTCTGAATTATGTCATCATTTCAGCCGAAAAAAGCCCACTGTTAGACATAGGCCTCCCCCAAGTGTCGCCATAATGATCGGTCCAGAGCGTCTCGCGTTCATCGGATTCCCGCGACCGAATATGTAATTCAAAAGTCGAAAAATGTTACTTGTGCCCTTTTTACTTGCGATGGCAGAATTTATTATTAGTGAATTTGTTTTGAAATGATGCGATGGCAGAATTATACAAGTTCGCATGATGCAACAAAAACCTGCAAAAAACACCATTGTTAATATTGATACTAATATAGGGTAGTAACACAAAGCAGGGGTCAGCTATTGTGGTGGAGAAGCACGTTACCACTAAGGAGAGACAGCCACAGAAGTCAATCTACATACAAAGTGCGCTGCAGCAACGCATACATAGACATCACTCACGGACACGACGATTATATCTCGGACCAGTTGAGATCAGTGCGAGCGCGAGTGCCGACCATTGGAGACGTGTCTGTGAGCTTTTTATGCAAAAATAGAGCAAAAAAAAAAGTTTTAACTGCGACGTATTAATAAAGGGCAAGTGACGTATACCCGTGCGCAGGACATCAGGGGCATTACTTGCTCAACTGTCGGCGGGTGCACACGTGTCTGCAGCATTTCGTAAAACTATTGTATGTGCTTTTATTTAACGACGGTTGTTTAAATTCAATTAATTCATTAAACCCCTCATTGTCTTTCTATTGTGTCTCTAATTACGGTGTTCGAGTGGTTAAATGGTGATTTGTTGTTTTTTATTTACTGCTACCATTTGTTTTAGATAGGTAACTTGGTATTTGCTAGTATTTCGATAGTTTGTTTTAATGTAAGAAAAAATAGTTAGGAATGCTGAGACTTTTTGAACATGTAAAATTTTTACAATGTATTTTTATTAGGTATTTATAAGTATAAAGCTGTGTAAGATTTGTGTTTAATAATCTAATTATAATCAATTATGATAGGAACTGCTCGGTGAGCCGGCTGCTGCCGCACCCTGAAGCACGCGAGTCACGCGACAGAACGGCATCCCTAGCGCGACCGCCCTGCGTAAGAATGAAAAGTGAAGTACATATATAAAATTGACTTCTGTACCTATCTGTTTTGCAACGTTACGTAGCAGAACATGACGGAGCAGAACTTCCTTGTTAGCGTCATGTTATGTTATCTGCTTATCATGTTTACAGAGATTTTTGGGGAATTTATCTCTCATATTAGAACTCTCTCAGTTCTGCATGTTAGTAAAGAGTATACATGTGACAGGATAGAAAGCAAGAAGGGAGGCCAAAGAGAAGATGGATGAATTGTGTGAGAAATGATATGAAAGAAAAGATGATAAGGTAGTGAAAGCGTGACCGGTAACAGAACAGAATTAAAGAATAAAACGTTTGTACTGTTCACAAATAACACAAGACAAGGGCAGGAAGAGTATGATTAGAACAATCTCAGGTAGATGCTAAAAAAAAAATTTACAGATGTAGCTGTTGGAATAGTGAGAATATCCACCCGTTCTATACTACATTCATATTTTGTTACGTTGCAACACTGCTTCTCTTCCGTCCCGGCTGTCAAACGATTTACCACAAAAAGTTATGTCTGATTTTAGAAATATTTTCTTATAAAGAAATAAAGTCTTTTTCAAGGCAATCCATTGTTTTAAAAGTAACCACAGCTAGGTCGGTGTATTTACTATGCTTACTTCCACAGTATGAGACACAGATCTGCAGCTGATATAGGGTCAATTTTCATATTGCAAAAGAGAGCAATCCGGGCTATTCATGTAAATTATGAACACCATACTCGCTCACTCTAGTGTTAAATCACATGGAAATAATGCTACGAAGTCGTGAGCGCTGGTCAACAGGCACTGGGTTATGGAGGTCTGATAGGCAGTTGCTCCATTTAAAATACTAAGCTGCATCCGATTAGAATAAAACTCGACCACAAGACGATCATAAGTAAGAAAATATGGCTTTTTGATGTTTTTGAAGATGCTCGTAGGTAGTTTTTACTCATTTTTAGTTGGTTCATAAAATGACAAAGAAAATTAAATGAAAAACCCACCCTGATTTCCAGCCACCGTAGGTGTGGGCTTGTGGACGGCGAGCAATGGGTAGATCGCTGTCCTAAAAAAAATTGTAGGTGTTTCTTCGCGTTCCAAGGCCACGGCAGCTCTTTCAAACGTTCTTTTCCTGTCTCGATACTCGCGAAGTTTCCTGTTTCCTCACGGTTGCGACCATCTCCTGCGCTAGCATTACTGTTTCGCAGAAGATAGCGACTGTATCCCATTCTCTCTCGCTCCGGACCATGCCCTGAACCAGGGCTCAGCGCGAAAAATCGCATCCACGAGGGCACAGCGGTGGTCCATCCAAGCGAGGCATACCACTCCACCGTATCCTCAGAGCGGTCCGCATGGAGGATAATGATGACTCAGGCGATTTTTTCGTCTAAATCCGAACCATGACTTCCCAAACTTGCCATGTCCGGTGAGGACCTGCATCATACGGAGTGTAAGGACGCCGAGGCACCACTCCAGCCACTCCTCAAACAGAGGACTTATCGCTGCGATTAACTTTTCGTCCCCATTGACCGTCTGTTCTGCGAGTAATGTGCCCTGCCCACTACCACTTAAGTTTGGCGATTCTTCGGACTATGTACCGAGGTTTTTTTTTAAATTGATATAAACTAGAGCTTGACTGTGATCCCACCTGATGGTAAGCAGTGATGCAATCGTTGATGGTGAGGCGCGCTAGTTTATTAAGAGCCTATTCACTCTTGCCTTGAAGACACCTAAATTATAATCGGAAATATAAAAATATTAGCGCATGTATCAACATTTCTGTGTACTGTATCTACTTTTTATATAAAAAAATACCCTTTGAGCGGTGCATCGCGTCAGCAGACACCACACTGTCAACATCTGATAAAGATGGATTATTTAACGAGCACAATGGTTGCCAAAAACCTAAACAAAACATCACAATCGAATCCCAACCTTAACCTTTACAGAAGACAGTTTAGTTTAGCATGGAAGGGATTTTCAGGATCATAAATCCACAGGTGCCTTTCATGCCTCATGCAAGCTTCAGATAGATTAGTTTTGGTGTAAAAATATCTAAAAACACTGAATGTATGTGAGCAAGATTGATTAAGGCACCATTGTGGGCTTCAGGAAAATTTAATTGTCTGGATAAATAGCTCAGGCCAGTATTTCCATGAAGGGGTAAACCGACCTTTGCCTTGATCACTCGTACCGAGTAAACGGGCGAGACAGTGCTCTCGGCCGAGTACTCGGTACGTGTAAACACAGCGCCGAGTGCTCGGCCTGCTACTTATCTCTACAACTGGGCATTTGTCTTGATCACACGTACCGACTAAAAGGGCGAGACAGTAAAATGTTGCTCGGCCGAGACAGTGATGTAAGCGAGTAGTAGAGGTAAGCAGTCGACCGAGTGCTCGGTGTTTTGTTTATACGTACCGAGTACTCGGCCGAGAACACTGTCTAGCGCGATTACTCGGTACGTGTGATCAAGGCATGAGGGTGCTTGTCCACCAGAGATGTGCTGTGCTATGTTGTTAGGGATACGTTTGTTATCCATTGGCACACCTATACGTAGATCAGCACTGGTGGAAACGGATTCAATTAAGATATGATTTTTATTGGAAGCATGCGTGCAATGGATGCGTGCCATGGATGCGTTCTAGGACTGCGGCTTTCCTTTTTAGAAAATCTCGCGGTCCTAGCTACAGCGAAGCGAGAGGCAGTGTCAGACTTTTACTGGCTAAACTAGTTCGTTCAGTTAACCTTCACGTTCCAGGGTCATAGTGACTCTTTCTAAATAATTCAGCAGTCCAATGTGTATATGTATAGCCTCGTCTAGTAAAAAGCACCTGCGTTTCACAAAGTTATATCAAACTGCCCAATAGTTCTATAAATCAGGGAGCATGGTAGTGGTCCTGAGTTAACTGCCCCGACTTGGAGTCGTACGTCACGGGTTCAAACTTAGGCAGGTGCAATACTTTGGGTCGCCGCACCAGGGACTACCGGCCACAACCACGAATCACCGCCATGGGCATATTTCCTGTAGGTTTTATACATATTAATTAATAATAATAATAATATTCCACAACTATCACACAACGTCATCTAGTCTCAAACTATGCAAAGCTTGTGTTATAAGGTCTACCGATAAACATACTCTATATTTTTCTAAATATATACAGTACTAGCTGATCCCAGCGGCAAAGCAAAAAATTATCCCAAGGGAACATACTTCCGGGATAAAAAGTATCCTATGTCCTATTCCAGGACATGGTCTATCCGTGTACCAAGTTTCATCGAAATCGGTTTTGCCATTTAGGCGTGAAGACGTAACAAACAAACAAACTCACTTTCGCTTTTATAATATTAGTAAGGATTATACTAGTGGCTGTCGCGTGCTTTAACTTCCTTTGTGGCCGCTTCTAGCTAGTCGTGGCGGCGTTTGTGGCTGTGGCCTGTGGCCCATACACGGCGTCACTTTGTGTTACATATTTCATCACCAATGCTCTAAAAACGGTGAAGGAAAACATCGTGAGGAAACCGGCATGTCCTATAACCCCATTCTGCCCCTGATAGTTAAAAAGACGTATCTAACAATAAGTAAAAACGGATAAAAAAAGGTTTTAATGAATGAAACGGAAAATCGGGCCTATTTTCCTTGTGTTAAAACCGCACTGGAGACTGTTAGCAAAATATTAAAAATACAGGCAGATGCGCTTTTTTTCCTAATTCCGGCAATGTTTAAAACTAAAATCTGGAAAAAAATTTAGATGCGTCTTTTTTACTATCGGGGGCAGCAGTGGTCCTTCGTGGTCGATTACGACCCATTCCTTCTGGAGCTCTGAGTCCCAGCAGTGGGAGCATTATAAGGCTGATTATGCTATGCTTTGCCCAGTCATTATGACTTTTCACACATCAGCAACAAACACACGCTTCACACAGCAATATACCAAATCAAGTGAGCCATATAACTGTCAATGACATGCCACCATTGGTTTTGACATCTGCATGTCATAATTTAAAGTTACATATCCGCGTCTGTACCGAATGGCCTCTCATCCACTTGGCTATGCTACAGTGGACATTCCGCGTAATTATTGGCTTAAATTGTATCATTACGGTGTAGGTTTCATTGGATCAGAGATGTGCGAGGTAGCTAAGCGGCACAGAATATATAGGTACAGAAGTCAATCTACATATAAAGCGCCCTCGAGCAACGCACACATAGACACCGTTCACGGACACGATATCTCGGTAGCGTCTCGGCCCGCTCTTCGAACAATTCCAGCTCAAACGCTCATTAGAGTGCGTCCACCGAGCGTAGGTATAAAAAGTGAAGTACATGCATGAGATTGTCTTCTGTACCTATGTATTTTGTGCTATCACTCTCTCTCTCTCTATTGTCCCTCACACAATGTTCTTCTAAATTACCTACGACACCTTTTTTTTTTTTTTTTGTTTTCGAGGGGAAACCTTCAAAAGGCGCCCGGACTTTGGGGAAAAGTCCGGGGAGTGTGGGATTTTTACCTCACTAAAACCACCCCTGTGATCACCATCAGCACGTAGAAGGAGCCCCGTTACCTCTTAAAAGACCATTCCGGAACCCCCTCTGTGCAACGCCTGTTAGGGCACATCCCTGAGGAGACTGCGCAGTGATCTCCCCTGAGCCTCTTTGTGCACGGCAGCACGTGATCACTGTGCCACCGTCTTCCTTGGAATCACTCGATGGGCGGGCAGGGTCCCCACTCTGCACGCCCGTGTTTCCAAAGTCCCGTCTGCATTGGATGATGCAAGCGGGGTTTCGGCGTGTTAGGCGTCGGGGCGGTTGTCTCGCCGACGCCTTCTTCTTCGAGCGGTATCAGCTCTCTCCCGGTCTCGCTCAGCCACCTCCTTCTGGACCATTACAGTCTCACAAAATGAGGCAACTTCTTTCCAGTTTTCTGGCCCAGCCAGCATAGCCCTCACTACCGCTGGTAGAGACAGATCCTGCCCAATCCTGGCGACCAGGACTCGTCGCTCAGTGACCCACGCTGGACATTCTTCCAGCGTGTGCTGTGCAGAATCCATCGCGCTTCCACAATGGTGGCAATTGGCCGTGGCCTCTCGCCCAATCCTATTCAGGTACTCACCGAAGCAACCGTGCCCGGTCAGCACCTGAGTGAGTCTGTAAGAGATGCGCTCCTTTCTTTTCAGCCAGGCTTCGAAGTGCGGTAGGACGGCTTCGACAACGCGCTTGCGCGAGAATTGCGGCTGCTGTAGCCGCTCGCTCCACCTCTCGAGAGCGTGTCGCCGTTCCTGCCGTCTCAGCCTTACTGCAACGATCCCCGGCACGCTTTTGCCACTTTGGCGTATATCGCCAATCCGGTTGTAGACCCTCGCGTCCATATCTGCCAGTAGTATAGTGGTGGAAAGCGTGCTAGGAGAGTTGCCGCCTCGAAGGATACCGTTCGGTATCCACGTGCAATCCGAATGGCCATTCTCCGCTGCAGACTATTAATTTTTGTCCTGCAGCGACGGACACCTGACAGTCTGTTTGACCACACAGGTGCCCCATAAAGGACCATTGATCGCACGACACCCACGTAGAGGCGGCGAACTTCTTCCCGAGGGCCCCCGAGGTTGGGCAGCAACCTTTGCAAGGCACCCACTGCTCTTCCAACGCGGGGGATACCTACGACACCTACCTATATAGTTTATTTAGTCTCCGTGAGTGTGACCGTGGGCCCTAACAGAATACCATCACCGCGGGCCCTAACAGAATACCAGCGCTGCGTTATTTATCTCTATAGATCAGATATCTTAGCATATGCTGAGTTAGGTGCCTTTTTGACCTTACACAAATTTTAAAGTTATCTTTTGTTTTCATATTTTGTATGGTATTTTCTGTATTGTATCGTATTCTACTGCTTTTTAATTTAAATGTATGTGTGAGGTTCGAATAAACGTTTTTCTTTCTTTCTTTCTAAATATATTAGGCATAAAATGCACAGTCCTAATTTTTTATCAAAATTCTAATATTATATAAATTCCCTTGTAAGCTAATACTTAATAATTGTATTATCTCCGTTGTTAGTTATAACAGCTTAATTGTATATCTTTAAGTTACTCAGCGCAATATTCATAATTAATTTTATTGGAACAGAGAAGTTTGATGTTGTCTTGTTATTATCATATTTGACGTAATCTAATTAAAATATAGATCAACACTAATTTATCAGTGGATACATTTTTGAAATACATCAATAAATAATTGGGAAAATTATTAAAGCTAAGTGCTTTTGCTAAGTGTTATCATTTGACTAGATGAGATCGTTGCTCCACAAATCACTCAAATGCACAAATATTCCTAAGACGTACGTACCTACGTGAATTCTTGTGCTGTCCTTAGGTATCTGTCATGATGAACCGCCTTTTATGTTCTCACTGCTGGGATTTAGGCCTCCTCTCTAGGAGAAGGAATGGGCTGTCATCCACTACGCGGGCCCAGTGCGGATTGGTGAATGTCACATGTCTTCAAATTTTTGGTTCTAGGAAATGCCGGTTTCCTCACCGATTTCGCGTTTTCGTTCGCTAGGCGAGCTCCAAAGTTTGTAGCTAGGTTTAGAAGAATCCGCTATGCGTCCTCGCACCACTCAGCTACACATCGCTCCACAGATTTACAGCTCCTGCTCGCATCACATAAGCTCCTCGCACAGCTTTAGGCCCGGTATCCACCAAAGCGGAGAGGAGAGGAGACGAGAGGAGATGTGTTTGAATAAACCAATCCGATTTCGTTATTTCCACATCTCTTCTCCGCTTAGCTTTGGTGGAAATGGGTCAAGCGGAGAGGAGAGGAGATGTCTCATTTTCTATAGAATTTTGTGCAGTGAGCGAGCAAGCGGCCCGGCAGAGCGGAGAAGTGTCTAGTCGGGCGGCCGAGCTGCGCACGTGCTCGCGCACCCCTCACCCCGCTGCCTTCTCCGCGCGCCTCGCACGTCCCGAAACGTCATTTGATTGACTGGCTTTGAATGCAAGCGTGTGTCTCCTCTCCGCAACGCATCTCTTCTCCGCTTTGGTGGAAATAACCTGCCAGCTTTGCGGCACATCTCCTCTCGTCTCCTCTCCTCTCCGCTTTGGTGGATACCGGGCCTTAAACGGAAACAGTCACACATTTTCACAGCGCCGCTACACTTCCTCGCACCGCTTAGCTAGCACCTCGCTCATTTCTAGTAAACAGCACCCTGACGGCGCGATCATATTAACATCACGTTGTTTGCTTGTATTTAACTGTAATTATTGTGATTTAAACTTACAGGCGTCCCGCAAAAGGCTTTGTGGTCATAAAATTAATAGCTTCAGAAGTATTGGGAAGTGAACCGCTTTTTTTGTTTAACTTTATTAAGTTAATTAACCATACTTTATGTCAACAATTGACTTGCTTGTAGGTGACGCTGACTGCTATTCCGAAAGTCGTCGGTTCGATTCCCGCCCAATACAAATGTTTGTGTGATGAACACTATGATTTGTCCAGTGTCCAGGCTATACACTTCTCACTGAATACCCTGAACTCCCTTACTGAAGCCCTGAAAAACCTGAGAGGCCAAATCTCCTGGGCGGAGCATCGCCGTGCCCTCGTGGGGGCGATCGGCGGCGGAGACCTCTCGCGCCGGGCCCTGGTCGAGGCCATGGTCCGGAGCGAGGAGGAATGGCAGGCGGTCGCCTCCTTCTGCGAAGCAGTAATGCTTGCAAAGGAGGAGGCCGACCGCATCAGGCAACGGCGCCCTCGCCGCCGTCGCCGGGATTCCGATCCCGATTTCCGGCCACCGTAGACGCGGGCTCGCGGACGGCGAGCCATGGGTAGCTCGCTGTCCGATCGTCTGGTAATGGACCGAGTCCAAGACGTCGACGGCGCGCACTGTTCCCGCGCGCCTCAAGGAGTTGTCAGCAGCAGGAGGGGCCCAGCTGGGTCGAAGCCTACTGGGGACAGGGTTGTCCGAAAAGGAGCTCGTGCCCCGGTATGAAGGCTAGAAGGAACGGCGCGGGGTTTTTAGTCAGTAAGAGTCTGACACTATCTCCCGCTCCACCCAATAGCGGGTCTTGTCATAAGATGATTTTCCCCGTCGACAAAAAAAAATAAAAAAAATAGGCCAAATCTGTTTTTGAAGAAACGTGGGCTGGCTGGAGTAAGCCCACATAAGGTTATGGCCGCCATGGCTCACGTACAACGGTCCGTATAAAACTAAGTGCGGAAACCATACTCAGGCATAGACATAACCGAGTATTCCGTATTCCGGTAACATATAGGTACATCAGAAGAAGAAACTCAAACCAAAATAGGGGTTTCCAGGGTCAAAATAACTACATTTTATTTAGTCCTTATTTTAGATTTATTGGACAAGTATTTTTTCTTTTTTCGACTAAACAAAAAATAACAAAGATATAGCCGTTACGTGTGACGTCACCCCATGCGAAAAAATGCAGCACGGCGCGGCGTGACGTTACACGTAACTTTAATGGGCTATATCTTTGTCATTTTTGGTTTAATTTACAAATAAAAAAATACGTGTCCCTTATTTTTGAATAGTCTAAAAACGGACTGCTTACATTTTTTACGGCAACTAGCCTATTGTAGCAGTCTAGGCCCAAGGTCTTTGGACTTCTCGAACGTAAAAAATTTTAGGTTTAACTATTTAGACTTTACACTTACAACATCCTAAAATTCAACTACCTATGCATTTGAATCTCCTTTACTAATAGCTCGTTTATTTAGACATTAGTGCAGCGTTGCAGTTAAATTCCGTCCGAACTTTGAATGTCCGGTTGCGCTACGATTGTCCGGCTACCGTGCGACTGTCCGATAATGAGCGCTTAGCTTTAACTGTGCCGTAACGGTCTGTGAACTTAGTCGGGTGATGCGGGTCATCCGGCCCAGTGTGCTGGGGTAGACCGTACAGGGAGAATGGACTGACTATTGTATAATTTATTTTATTACTTTTAGAAAAACTTACAGCTACTTGGTACAGTAAAACTTAAAATAGGTAAAAAACGGCCATTTACAAGTTTAGCGAAATAGCAAACCCAAACTAATATTATGTAGAAGCACATAAAGCGTAACGTCTACTTTGCACGGACGCGCAGCTTCATAGACGCGTATCCGTCATTATAAGCTTAGTATACGCCTGCGTGAAGCTTGAAAACTATGAAACTCAGTCGACGTAGCGGCAACCTTACGCCCCTAGTGTCGTTATAATGACGAATTCCTACGCGTCTATGAAGCTACGCGTCCATCGATAGTAGGCCTAACTGCAGTGCTATTCTGCATATTCTTTGTAAACAAAACCAAAGACTAGCATGCCTGTAGCGGTCACAAAAGTATGCTGGCAACTGGCATGCCAGCGAGCAATAACAAATTCTGATTGGTGGATGTCACTATAGCATGGCTAATGGCTAGCATGCCTGTAACTTGCATACTTTAGTGCAAATTACAGGCATGTGTCTAAGGCTTATGGCCTAAGGTAAAGAGAATATCAAATGATAAATAAATATATATGAAATGAGGTAGGTACTAAAACCGCAGTAGTCAAGTTTAGATGTTACTTGTTTAGAGTCTTTTGTCGCATAATCGCTGTCTCCCACTTTTCTACTCATAAAGTACGTGGAGTTAGTTGTCATTGAGCGAAGAAGTTGACATTGTGAGAAGTTGACCATATGCGATGTTGTCATTGTGAGAAATCGAAATTTTGAGAAATTGACATTATGAGAGGTTGACATTCTAAGAAGTTGTTGTTATGAGAGATTGACATTCTATGAAATTGATATTGTGAGGAGTGCACATTTTGCTACCTGTTGACATTTTGAGATAATACTGTATTTATTTCACACCTGGACGGGAGGTTCTGTCCATTCTCCACGTGTATGGTTAGATCGGAATTGACGTTTAATCACGTTTATGCTTGGCTGTAAAGGAAATGGTAATGGAATTCGGTGGATAGTGGTCCCGTGCACATTGATGGGGATCTGGAATTGAGGAGGCTTTTGTAGATAAATACTTGTTATGTTAAGTTTAACAACTGTCCCCGCAAACGGGCCTCAAAAAAACTCATGAAGCGACCACAAAAAAAAAAACTAGAAGCGGCCTCAAAAAACAGCTGAAGCGCGACACCTCTTGTGTATACCGTGTCTTGTGTCTGGTGACGCTTGAAGCCGATTCAAGCGTTTTTTTGTGGCGGCACTGCCGCACACGAGCCAAAAAAAAGGCCGCCTCAAAATGAAGACTGAAGTGGCGTTTTTTTGAAGCCCGTGTGGGGACAGTTAGTTTTAATTTTAAAGACTATAGCCAAAACTTTTCTATGAAGTAAGATGGTGGTTATATTCATAAATGTAAGTATTTTAGATAAGACTAGCTTCTACCAGCGCGGTTTCGGCTCGTGTGAAGGTAGGACAAAACTTTGAGCCCTTGTTTCATCTACTTAGAGGGCATTAATTATTATCTTACGGCGTAAATATAATAAACTCATTGGAAGTTATATGTTTGAGCCGTTTGGGGTTGAAACACTCCGAGCGCTTATCGAGTTGTTAAGGATATCAGCAAACGTTTCGCGTGACCAGAGGACTGGGCTTTTCTTCCGTCAACGAATCAGCATTGAAACAGCATTTTCCCATTGACATCGATGTGGACGAATTTTTTGATGCCCTTTGAGTTTTTCCCGTTTTCTGCCTTTTTTACTCGTTTGGACATATAATTATTTTAAGTTTGTATAGGTATACCTATTAATTTATAATATTTAATAGTTAAGATGTATGTATTAAAAAAAATATTCCAACGTTTCTGAAAAAGAATCTAAGTTAAAACCAAAATAATAAAACTTAGAGGGTGCATTTTTGGAAAATCCTGTCTTAGTGCACATAAAAAGTCTGACACTAGGGGGTGTTAACGCTGCCCACTCTAGAGATGGAGCGTGAGGAGGGCTTTGCGCTCTATCTCCAGAGTGGGATGGATTGGGAGAAAGTGTCACAAGAGCAATAGTTGATATCTGACATTTTTTTTTTTTTTCGATGGGCAAAATCATATCCAAAGATTTTATATATTCTACTAGAGTAGATCATATCTGACTGACTTAATACCAAAGATTTTATATATCCTAGTACTAGATTGACTACGACAACCTCAAAAGCGTACCTGACAAGGAACGTCAGAAAGAGTCCTGTCATCTCGTTCTACTAGTGTGTCCATACACTAGCTACATACTACGGGACAATTTTGCTCATGTCTATTTTAAATATCTTTAAAAGTTTGTTAAAGATATTTAAAATAGACATGCAAGTTCAAAAACAGTTAATATGTATAATATGCTTACCAAAAGGGAACTGTGAGTTTTCTCTGTAATAACTAGGAAATAGCTGATGTCCGTATATATTATAATAGCAATATCCTCATATGCGAGTATGAAATACCTACACTGATAAAAAAATGCCTAATGTATGTGATCACTTCTGAACAGCTGCACCTATCAGAATAAGGTTTGTCTGAAAGAAAAAACTAGTTAGTTTATAATAAAACTAATGTTATTCTTTAATTTTTACTTTATTAAAAATAGACTGATGCGTAACATCAAATTGTACATTTTTTATTACGTTAATTCATGAATCCCCAAGCGACCACCGGTGGCCGCGCATCTATTGTCTTACTATTGTGTCTCTAATTGACGGTATCTGAAGGGTTAAATTGCAGTTATTAACTAACAAATAAACAAACAACGAATGAACTTACAAAAGAGTATATAGATGGAATAGAATTAGGTTTTAGTGTTGATTTAACTTTACATCTTCAGACTTAATGTGGCGGCTACAAATAAAACTGTTGCTGAAAAAAAAAATTTTAAATGGCACAACTTCAAAGCCACTGTTGCCGATGGTTCTCGTTTCTTGGAAATCTACAACAAAACATAAAAAATAATATATTACTAGTAGTTAACGGTTAAGCCACAAACGTGCAGCATTGCGTGCGGCATTTATTAGGGACCTACCTAAGGACTAAACTTAACCCTTCAGATACCGTCAATTAGAGACACAATAGTAAGACAATAGATGCGCGGCCACCGGTGGTCGCTTGGGGATTCATGAATTAATATAAAACTTGAACAGTAGACAATCAAATTTTATAAAATTTAGCACCCAGTCCGTCTTCTGAGTCGTTTATGATGCCCCTTCTCTATGTATTTTTACAGGCAGTTAATATGTTTTAATTCCCGCATGAAATTCAAAACGATGTTTGTTGTCACCCTACATAAATATTTTGTAAACAAAACAGAAAACTTACCAAAAAAAATGAAATTCTGCAACCAGGATACCCGAAACTTTACACAGCAACGTTTTGAATATCTTGCACACTTTATACTTTACTAAACATTGTTATAAAAACTTGTAACAATTAAAAATACAACTTTAGCCCTATGAAGCATCAGCAATATTGTTTAATGATGTCAAATTCTGTCAAATTGAAACCTCCTAAATGTTGCCTTTCATAATTTGAAAATTACTACGGATAGCTACTAAATCTAAATGAAATCATCATTAAAATACAAGAAGAATGCGTATAAAATTTCAAGAAGCAATATTTGAAATAAAATATTTAGTTGCAATTCATTTTATATTGCATAAACCTATCAAAATGCATGAACACGGACTATTTAACGATAACTGGAACAATCTAAAAACTACCATCTGTTTCTTATTTTTTTCTGGCAGTATGTGAGAAAGGGACACAGAGGATTTATCTTAGTGTCCTGCTCCAGGCCATTTTTCCCTTTTGCGTGTCAATAACACACATGAACTTAATGCTAATGAGAATAAAGAACACTTTAGACAGTTTAATATTTCTTCGTAGTCAATCTAGTCTACTCTAGTAGGATATATAAAATCTTTGCTTAATACTCGTACTTATTATTTTGTGAAAACCGTAAAACCCAGATCTAGCCACGAAAATAATCGTTCCTTCCTACCTATCCCACTCCAGTTAAACGACAAGCACAGAAATATCTGGAGGCTATCATTAAACCAAAACGGAAAACATTAGGCATGTACCCGAAAGACTTATTGCAAAACCGTAAAACGCAAATGTGCACACCCCCTAAAGGTACTTTATGAAATCTGGGGGAATAACGATAATAATTCAAAATTTATCAGCGAGCAATACCCGACGTGGGTTTTTTAAGTTATTGCTGTAGAATTGATATGAACGGCCACGATACGCAATTTTGGCCTTTTTAATCATTCATGATTGATAGTGTAAATAACAGCTTCCGTTAATTTAAATACGAGTCTTTATTTTTATGAGAAGCCTTGTTCTGTATAAATTAAATTATCTTTATTACTGAAGTGGGTTATGTTTTCTCGAATTGGTGTGATTGAATTGCGTTGACGGTTATTATCGTGTTATTTGTTTTCTTTTGCATTTCGTAAGATGTAGTTTTATAATTTTCCTAGCATATCTACTGTAAAAACTAATTTACCGATTTGCTTTTAGGATAAACCTACTCTGAAATTTTATAAAGTTTTCATCGTCCGAAGAATAAATTTTGCTGTCAACGTAGCCGTGGATAGAATCTGGTTGAGGTTGACGGGTTGACATAGACATGTGGAGATCAAGGTTCTTGTATACCCCAAAGATTTTATATATCCTACGAAACCCTACGGACTAGAAATATTGAAAGATTTTGGTTGATTCAAAAAGATATAAATTGCAGAATGTAAAACAGCGCCATCTGTTGATTAACTGTGACACTACACACGTACTTCACTTCGTCAATTACTTCTACACAAATGTCAATAGATGTCGATGCATTGGAAAATAGTTTGACGTAATTTAATTTGTGTAAAAGTTTACAGTTTGAAATATCAATAAACACAATCTAATTTTGCATTTAGATAGTGTTTATTATAAATTATTAAGGTAACTAAAAAAAACCGATAAAACCGAAAACATTTTAAACCCCATAGCGTCGCGTACCTACATAAAAAAAAGTTATACACAAACAACATGGTGGATCAGCTGTTTTCATTTTTCTCAAATCTGAATTTGTTTTCATAAAACGAAGCCTTGTTATGGTCTCATAGCCATGTGTGAATTAAAATGGGCTCAATCGCATCGGTGCTGCAATGGCATTGTCAGACGTGCGGCCAGATCAATCCAACAGAAAGTGTGAAATGTTTAAAATGTGGTACAAAGCGAGTATCAAGTCATGACAGTGGAGTATTTAGAGAAAATTGTAGAGATTCGTCGCCGGAATATACATCGCGTACTGGAAAAAGCGAAGGAACTACACCTGGCTCTGAAGCCATCGTCATACCGACTCAAAGTAGCTTTAACAGGTGTGTTTTTTTTTCTTAAAACCATCGCCGTCTTTCAGTCTCTGTCAGCAAATTATCGATTTTTCGTGACCCGTATTTTAGGTTATATTTCTATTGTATTTCATTGTTGTGCGCAGTAGAAGCGACTTCATTAACTAAATTAGATGTTAACGTGCAGTTTTGGGTATTTGTGTGTCAGTAATTGTGTTAAAAATGTGATTCTATGGGTCTGTTGTTCGTGATGTATATAGGTATGTATTGTAGGGCAGTTTTCGACTAATGGATTGCTCATTTCGTTAAAGTCGTACTTTGAATAGTATTCTCAGGGATTTTAGAATAGATTTTAAGTGAAAAACATAGAAGTAGAGTGTTGTATGTAAGTATATGATCCAAAAAATCGTAATTAATAATTTGGTGTTATGTTTGATAGGATCAATTATTAAAGTGTTATTGAAACTCTATCTTATATTGAATGTCTATTTTAATCCATAATTACTGTGGACCTTACTTGCAATCATGCTGAATACAATTTCTTGTTGGAATGAGAATCAAAGAAACCTTTGTTTGAACCATCTTCTTAACATTACCTCAATATTATGCCATTAAATATTTGGTTTCCTAATTATTGTAGATAAAACTGTAACAAATTATAGCAAAAACCTATGTCATACATCAAAATCTATAAACATCAAAATCTTCATCAGAAATAATATGACTATTTATGTTGTGTTTATATTTTAATTTAAAATAATTAAAGCTATCTTTCAATCTTTTCTTTTTCATAAATAAAATTCACATATTATTTCTAATTTGAAACTGTTAGAAATTCTAAGCTAAAGCCTGACAAATCTAAGAACTACCATTTGACAGTTCTACACTTAGTACATTTTAATTTTAATTTGTTGATTAACAATTGTATATGTTGTGATAATATAAAACTACCTTCATAATTTAATGGTTTTATCGAAAAGATAATAGGAATAGTGCAAGTTATGCATATACAAACTTATTTATAGATAAAAGTGTGAAACATCAAACATTACTTCTTAAATTTGTTGTGATATAGATTATAATGTCATTAGCTTCTGCTACTGGCTTTACCTTAGGAAAAGTAAGAAATTATAAGTTTGTCTATGTCCTGCAGTGATAAAGTAGCCTTCTACTGATGAAAGAAATTTTAAAATCAAGCCAGTAGTTTTTAAATTTATTTATCACACTAATACAAAATCTTAAAATACAGGTACCTATAGTTTACTTCATAGACTTTTCTCAAGCTTGAAAAAATTTTAATTAAAACTAAACTATGTAGCCACACAATGCCATATGGAAATTATGTTATGTTGGTAACACAAACATAATTTATGACCTGCAATTAGTATTGTGTGACCAGAGATAATGAAAGGAAATGTCTAATTATTTGATATGCGATATGTAGGGTAATTTATTCAGTGGCATTGTTACAAAGATACATCTATTATTGTAACTGTTATATTATGTTACCATTTCTGGTATGATAATCTACATAGCTTGGATCTATTTTACATTTGCCAATGAGAGTCAAGTTTAAATCTATATATGTAAAAATCAATACCATTTTTTGTTGTTATTTTATAACTCAAGAACGGTCTCGCCTATCCAAACCAAATTTTTAGGCTTTGTTCGGACTATTTAGTAGATGGTTTATGTGAAGTTTGGTAAGGTAAAGTAGGGTAGATTAGGGTAGAGTAGTGTAGAGTAGGGTATAGTAGAGTAGAGTTGGGTACAGTAGGGTGGAGTAGGGAAGAGCAGGAGCGAAGCCTCGTGGGCAAAAGCTAGTTATTTAGTATTTTCTGTTTATCATCATCATCAGCCTTTTTAATGTTCCCACTGCTGGGACTCAGGCCTCCTCTCTAGGATAGTGAATGGGCCGTAATCCAACAAGCAGGCCCAGTGTGGGTTGGTGAATGTGACATGTCTTCGAATTTTGGTTCTAGGCCATACCAGTTTCCTCATGATGTTTTTTCTCACCATTTGAAAGCAATGATGATGAAAGAAATTACACATGGATTAGGTTTGAACCCGCGTCCTATAAGTCGGGGCCGTTACCACTTTTTTTTCATTAGGTGGGAAATCATGCACAGAACCAATCGTGGTTACGCTTGGGGGACGCCTATGTCCAACAGTGGACGTCTTTCGGCTGATATGATGATGTGGGAAATCATCTAATGTCATCTCTCGTTCTTAGGCAGGGCAGGAGGGCGTGACAGACTTTTACTGACTAAAACCTACTCCTGTTCCTTCTTTGCCTTCGTTTCGACCACCCCTGCTCGTCATGTCGACGGGGCGCACTGTTCCCGCGCGCCTCAAGGAGTTGTCAGCAGCAGGAGGGGCCCAGCTGGGTCGAAGCCTACTGGGGTCAGGGTTATCCGAAAGGAAACTCGAGCCCCGGTATGAAGAGGCTAGAAGGAACAGGGTGGGTTTTTAGTCAGTAAGAGTCTGACACTATCTCCCGCTCCACCCAAGAGCGGGGGTTACCATAAGATGATTTTTGCCGATGATGATGATGTTAAATATTTCAAGCCCGATGATAATATTGTTACAGCGGATGGTCGTGCGTGGGCTCCGCCCCGGAGGCGTCGCGCGCGTGGCGGTGCGCGTGCGGTCTACGCAACGTGTCCGCCGCGTGGCGCTGCGCTGCCTGCGACGCGCTTGCGCCACACGCGCCTGTCTACAGGTAATTGAGTTGGAGATAGTCACTCTTTAAAAAGGTTAAGCAACGAACCACCGTTATGTCCGTAGGAGCTAGTGACCACTTAGTATTACATGGGCCGCCTGCTTATTTGTCAATCCATTTTGACATCCGTGATCTTTGACAGTCATTACAGGAAGTCTGACCATCAGTCTATCCAACGAGCTGATTATCGTGTTGCTTAACTTACTGGGTTGTGGAAGTCTGATAGGTAGTCGCTTCATAAAACCTAGGGTATACACATGTAAAAACAATTGAATGTATGTGTAAAAAATAAATAAATAAAAAATCTTCGTAACCTTGTACCTCAATATTTAGGTAATCTGGAGGTTACCTAGATAGCGAGTAAGGCACCTAAATAACACAGGCATAATATATCTTAAAACAAAAGGGGCCTATTACACCACTCTTTATTCAGACAGTCTTAGTCTATGTCGCACCGTGTCGCGTAGTGTAAGGGCGCTTGTACACGCTAAGAAATTTTACCGTGTTTGCGGCAGATAGGACCAATTTATCATGTACACGATAAGAATTTGGTCGGATCTAGGCACGAAAAATTAATCGTGGCACCCCTTCACCCACCCCGCCTCCCTAATGCACCATAGCAACTTCACGAGTCGTGTCTAGCGCAGACAAGATTTTTTTTCTTGGACAGCGCCAAACCAGTGTACCAAGTTCGTGTGTAGAAACGACATAAATTCTTACATAGGCCCGGCGACTTTTCTTAACGTGTACAAGCGGCCTAATAAGGGTCAGACTGTCTTACTCGGAATGAAAAACAAGACTAGTCTGAATATCGTGTGCTGAATAACGCGTAGTGTAATAGGCTCTTTAGTGAGTACCGTATCTCTTTTTTACGCGCGTATCTTGCTTGGCGGTGATGTCACATTTCAGTTTGTGCATCCTTTTTATATTATTTTTATATCTTCTCACACAACTTCGCCTAGCCTGAATCTTACCTCATGATCAGAACAATGGCCCATTGCTTCATGCAAATACACAACAAATAAGTGTTTTTCAATATGAGTTTTGAGTTTTGGTGATCTCTATGTCACTGGTATATTCGTCTTTTCGTGTCGATGCTCTCAAACTATACTTTTTCTGACCAATATTTGGCAGAAAATGGATGTGGATGGATGGAGGGGAGAGGGAGGCCAAAGAAAAGATGAATGGATTGTGTGAGAAGTGATATGAAATAAAAGGGAGTTAGTAATAGCGTAACGAGTGACAGGACAGAATGGAAGAAAAAAACGTGTTGCGCCGACCCCAAATAAAACGAGACAAGGGCAGGAAGATGATGATAATGATGATGATTTGGCAACCTGTACGGCTCTATGGTTGGCTTCGTATAGATCCTGAAAACTGCAGGTTGTAATGCAGGATGGGCAGCGTAGCAGGTGGCGCATGTCCTGTGGAGAGGCTCCACACTGGCACTGTGCTAGAGATTGGTCGAGGAAGCCCCATTTGGCTAGATTGCTTTTACAGCGGCCAACTTAGGTACATTGCCTGTATTTAATCATCAGGCGACACCGGTTCATGAACCCCAATACAAGTTACAATAAATTGAGAATGATAGATAGTCATCATCTTCCTGCACTTGTCCCGTTTTATTGGGGTCGGCGCAACACGTTTTTTTCTTCCATTCTGTAATGTCACTCGTCATGCTATCACTAACTCCCTTATCTTTCATATCACTTCTCACACAATCCATCCATCTTTTCTTTGGCCTCCCTCACCCCCTGATAGATAGATAGTGTGGGGCCATAATTACCGTACTTGACATTCGAATTGATTGATGATTACGGTGGTTTTCAGGTACTAGAGCTTTTTATTATATGATGTAGGTTACAGAGGCCGTCAGTAATGTGGCTTGTCTAGATCTTGCTATTTTTAGGGTTCTGTACCTCAAAAGGAACAAACAGAACCTTTGTAGGATCAGTTTGTTGTCCGTTTGTCAATCTGTCTGTCTGTCTGTCTGTCTGTCAAGACCCTTTACCTCGGGAACGCGTGGAGGTATCGAGTTGAAATTAAAACCATGTACTCAAGTCTGCGGTCCCTTGAAGCTGTGATCAAAGTTCTGAGTTAACAAAAAAGTCTTTAGGGAGGTAGCTAGGTACGTTAAAACCATGTACTCAAGTCTGCGGTCCCTTGAAGCTGTGATCAAAGTTCTGAGTTAACAAAAAAGTCCTTAGGGAGGTAGCTAGGTACTTTTTATCCGAGACAAATGCGCGATTCCTCGGGCCGCGGTGGCGAAAATACGTCAATAAAGCTATAAGTATAAAGTACTAGCTTTAGCCCGCAGCTTCGCCCGTGCGCATAAAATATAGCATATGTCACTCAGGAATAAAGCAGCTTTCTATCGGTGCAAAAATTGTAGCAATCGGACCAGTACTTCCAGTGATTACGTTCTACAAACAAAAAAATAAACATTACCTCTTTATTATATTAGTGTAGCTATAAGAGAAAAAAAATGGACATGTTTCCTTTACAAAGTCAATCTAACAATGCTGTTGTGGTTTTCCAGGCTGTCTGATGATGAGGATCAAGCTTCAGGGATGACGGACAAAGAAAAGTCTGCTAAAGGTATGTATTTGAAAGCTTACAAAACTCATGACACAGAGGCACTTAGACTTGCGACTTTTACATCACATAAGACGTTTTATAGCTGGCCTATATTGTCCCACTGCTGGGCAAAGGCCTCCCTCCACTCCTCCCAACGATCACGGTTCCTCGCTTTCTCATTCCAATTCTTAAGGAAGCCATCCAGGTCGTCCCGCCATCTCCTTCGAGGTCTGCCTCGGCCCCGCGTTGTCCGGGCACCAATCCGGCGTTTTACGCGCCCACAGCTCGTTGGACATGCGGCAGACATGTCCTGCCCAGTCCCATTTAAGTTGGGCAGCCTTTTGAGCCACATCAACGATTGGCCTTTTGGAGAGTGGTGTTTCGAACATGATCTGTTAATTTAACACACATAAGACGTACTAAACCAAATTCAAAAACCCTTGCATCAAAATTGATTATAATTCTTCTGTCTTTCTACTTAAATGCCACTATTTTCTTTTCCAGACAACACTATGATAAGGTCCAACACTCTAGCAGTCCCATCATCGTATAAGCCTACAACGAGTTACTCTGATGGCCGACGTCTAAACCTCGACCTCCAGTCCCTCCGTCTGTCCCCCACGCAGCTAACTGACCACGCACACGGGGTCACCAGGTCCCTCTCCCACGGCTCGGTCATCAACTCCCAACAAAAGTGGTGGAAAGTCGATGAGACTGGACGAGGGACTATTAACAGACCTACGAGTTTAATGGTCTCTGAAAGATACGGTCAGAGTAACCCTCGAGAATCGTTCCTTAGGAGTCTGCACACGGTGACCAGGAGACCTAAAAAGTGTAATGAGAGCAAGTCTAATTGGGAGCTCAATTATGTCAAGGAGTACCAGAGGGAACAGAGTAGAGGTCTCCATTTGAAGAAGTGGTCCTGTAGCAAGTGTACGCTAGAAAATTCTGGCATCAGGACACACTGTGAAGCCTGCCTTTCGCCTAGAGTGTCTCCTTTAGCGAGGATTCCTAACGCCAGAGGCCTGAGTGTGACCACTTTGGGAAGGCATGAAACGGCCGCTGGGAGAGGAGATGGCGCGACATCACTTCCTACGTCAGGAGGCGTCATGATCACGGTCCCTGATTGGCCGACGGGAAGCACAACCTTAGGAGCGGCTTTCAGAAGGTCTATAAGCGCGCAGAACTCTCCAGAAATCCGCCCGACGTACCGACGGTCTTTCTCGGAGCAAACAAATGCCGAACGCCCGGTTGGTAAGGTGATATCCAGTCGAAGAAGTCTGAACGACTATCAGAAGTCTTTGGCTAGTTACTGCAACAGCTTACCGAAAGCGGACGGGCGGAAAGACCCGAAGATTGACGAAAACAGCGTTGAGCTGATCGACAAGGAGTGCAGTTGGGACACGAACGCTGAAGGTGTGATATACGCACTGCCGAACAAGGGGAAATATAAGGACCTGAACCTCCAGTTACAAGTGAATAATAACGGCACCCGTTATTCGTATGTTTCGGTGCAAGATACGAAAACAGTGATGAGTAATTCGCAGAATGAGGCTTTGTACTCTAACGATATAAGTGATGGGGACTATGCTCGGATAGACGAGTTGTTAGGTGCTGAGAACTGCATTTCCCCAGTGAATGACGTAGCTTCGAATATAAGGACGTCGCATATAGGGCCTCAGAGGGAGACTAAAGTGTTTAATATGCTGCCGTCTGTGGGGAAAGTTTCCCATAATCCGAGGGAGCAGTGTAAAGTGCCTTCGACGCAGCAACAAGCCACGTGAGTCTTTACTCTATTTATCTTGTTGTGTGTGTATGTCTTGTATCTTGTGAGTGTGTTGTAATGTGTTGTGTGTGTTTATGCTGTGATGTGTGTGTGTTTTGAATAGTTCTGTATAGAATAGAATAGACTTTATTGTACACCAAAATAGTAAAAAATCCACAGCAACTTAAATGGGTACAATGGCAGTCTTATCGCTGATAGCGATATCTTCCAGACAATCTTGGGATGGAATATAAGAACTTAAACTGAAAAAGGTGTAGTCTGCGGTGTACTTACTGCAAGCAATATTAACCAACAAAATTAATTAAGGGATATAAAATAATAATATCTAATAAAACATGAGTACATATATAAATATATACAGTGTATATTGATATAAAGTTTGCGGTTCTGTGAGAAGACAGAAAAAAAAGTATTAATGTATTTACAAGCTTTTATTTAGTTTCACCTGTCCCGATGTTTGCTATTACAGCTGTAATCAAATCTTGCAAATTAAATTTGACCCACTCCCGGCTACCGATTGAGCTGAAATTTTGCATGCATGTGTAAATCAGATGACAATGCAAAATTATTATGACATAGAGCTGATCCGATGATGCAAGCGGAAGGTGGCTATAAGAGCTTGGTAGCTAAACAACACAACACCACCTGTTTGGGCTCGTATGATTCGTTTTGATGAGTATTAATTATATAGGTATTATTATACCGTGCTATAAAAGCATGCTATGAAAAAAAAATCACCTTAAACTTGTTTAATATGAATGGCTATTTTGCTTTGCTAAATACATAGGAGCAAGTGGTACCCGAGTGGTAACGGCCCCGACTTTCGAGCTGTAGGTCCCGGGTTCAATCAAACCCAGCCAGGCGCACTGCTTTGTATAATCTATTTCATTAACACTGCTCTCAAAACGGTGAAGGAAAACATCGTGAGGAAACCGGCATGTCCTAGAACCAAAAATTCGAAGACATGTGACATACACCAACCTGCATTGGGCTAGCGTACTGGAATACAGCCCATTCCCTCTCATAAAAAGGTGGCCTGAGTCCCAGCAGTGGGAACATTAAAAGGCTGACTATACTATGCTATGAAATAAATAAATAAAGCACGATTCTATTCCTATCTTTTTTTTTGTAGATATGAATAGACAGGGACAAAACTAAAGCAGGTGTGTAATTAGGTTAAGATATATTCTATGGTCTTGAGTAGCTATGGCGTTTTGTGTGGTGTGCATTTATGAATGTAACATGCGATGCTTTCAATTGATATTATAATCCCCTAGTAACGTGTAAAGTCACGCATACGACCTCATTTAAAAAGTTACGTAATACTGAGTTTGTTTTCTATAGAATATTTATAGCTAGGAAGTATAATTTAAGATGCCTGCCCCCCTAACCAAGTTAAGCTTTGGTTTCCTAGGATAGCGGTGCCGTCATATAGCGGCCGTTTTCCGGCACAACGACTATTTTCCTCTTCTGATGATAGTTCATCCTCCAAGTAAATTACTAAAGCTAAATCAAGGTCGTCCTTTTTCTATCTTGGATACTTTTCGTATGACGTTTGTGACGTTTGTTTTGAAAAAATGACTGACGATGTGTTAAAACGGCCGCTATATGACGGCACCGCTTTCCTAGGAAACCAAAGTTTTACAACCGTTTCGCTTGCGTCGAACGCTTCAAGTTGACCTTGGCTCCAATTCTTTTGTTCTGACCACGTGACTGAGCGTTGAGCTGACGGCATTCCCGTACATTTGAAGCTTTCTACTAATGTTAACTATTGCTGATTAGCAACTTGGCTAGGGTTACAGGACTGCGTGGTTGATGATGATGCCATCTAGCTAATTTCGCCCACATCGACCGCATTCTTTGACCTCTCATAGTGGTTGTGAGCTCAGATCTGCTGCACTTTTATGCGTCTCGAAACAGTTATATCCTCCTGAACCGAAATAGGCAACTGAAGAAACATCGGTGAGGTTTCGCCAGAAACGAGAGTGTCATCTCTCTTAATTCCAGCCACCGTAGACACAAAATAGATAGGTACAGAAGACAATCTCATGTATGTATTTCACTTTTTATACCTACGCTCGGTGGACGCACACTAATGAGCGTTTGAGCCGGAACTGTTCGACGAGCGAGCCAAGGCGCTCCGAGATATCGTGTTCGTGAGCGGTGTCTACGTGTGCGTTGCTCAAGCACGCTTTGTATGTAGATTCTGTACCTATATTTTTTGTGCCGTAGGCCTGGGCTTGTGTGATGTCTTGTACGAGCCCAAACTCGATGGGATTGTATCGTTTAACTACCAAGTTCCTATATCCACCTTCCGGTTCCATCATCAGATCAGCTTCTTGTCATAATAATTTTGCATTGTAATCTGATTTACACGTGCATGCAAAATTTCACCTCAATCGGTAACCGGAAAGTGGGTCGAATTTAATTTACAAGATTTGATTACAGACAAACATCGGGACAGGTAAAGGAAACTAAATAAAAGCTTTTAAAAAGAGGGCTTTGTGTTTTATCTGACCTGCATCTTATCTTATATTTAAAAAAAAAACTCTAATCGTATGATTTAACCCTTCAGATACCGTCAATTAGAGACACAATAGTAAGACAATAGATGCGCGGCCACCGGTGGTCGCTTGGGGATTCATGAATTAAACACAGATTAATCTGCTTATTAGCATTCTGATAATTTTTATTGATATTGCGGTAATCT
Source organism: Mythimna lalbum (assembly GCA_949319445.1). Lineage (NCBI taxonomy): Eukaryota > Metazoa > Arthropoda > Insecta > Lepidoptera > Noctuidae > Mythimna > Mythimna lalbum. The sequence continues at coordinate 2,955,640 of OX439357.1, read as the reverse complement.
GAAAAATCTGAACGATGACACGCCGTTTCGTTCATAAATTGTATAATAACGTGTGACCCAAAAGTTAGTAGTATAGGAAGTTGTTTCTAGGTCTGTCTTTTGTAACTTTTGACCTTCAGTAAAAGCTGATTCACGGCCTATTTTTTAATAATTGATTGTATGGCTTCAATAGTTCAATGTAATGTCCGCACACACACACACAATTGCGGGAGCCGAAAGTTAGTGAACAACTCTCGATGGGACATAATATATCGCGTATTCATGTAAAACCAGGGTAATTATTTATTTTTTCTATTTTTGAACCACTACTTTCAACCTAAGCATCGCAACGTCGCGAGACGCATCGCAACGTCGCGAAATGCATCGCAACGTAGCGAGGCGCATCGCAACGTAGCGAGACGCATCGCAACGTAGCGAGACGCATCGCAACGTAGCGAGACGCATCGCAACGTAGCGAGACGCATCGCAACGTAGCGAGACGCATCGCAACGTAGCGAGACGCATCGCAACGTAGCGAGACGCATCGCCGTTCTACGCCGTAGTGCAACGTATTCTCTTAACTTATACTTTATTTTTTTAATTATTATTATATTTATTTATTAACGTTACTTATCGTGATTCAGCGATTTTTTGGTGGTTATGTCTTCCAAGTTGCAAGGGGCTTTCAACCATAGAGTAATAGAAAACCGATTTCTTCGACAGAACATGATCCATAGCGTGTTGTCCACAGTCGCGAGAGCCGCATGTGGCAGTGCAACGAGTGCTGGTTCGCGTACAACGCGTGGTGGGCGCGCTGCTGTGACGTGTGCCGCAGCGGCCGGCCGCCGCACGCCGCCGTCACGCTCGCCACCAGGGACGTTGTTGATGCGCCTCATAACAGGTGACACCATTTTATTTTATCTAGCCTTTAGGCGCTCGCCCACGGTGACTTTGTAGCGATGCTGTAGCGCGTTTGCATCGATACAGTCGCGATGCTGTAGCGCGTTCGCATCGATTTAGTCGCGATGCTGTACCGCGTTCGCATCGATACAGTCGCGATGTTGTAGCGCTTTGGCATTTTATTTAGAGCGCTTTTTCACGTTAAGAGGGTCCGTTTCCACTCGTCTATCGTCAACATCGAGTATGGTACAAAAGCGTGTTGCTTCATCTAACGCAATCCAACGCGATGTTTGATGGAGCTATGCTAAAAAAGAGAGATAATGCCTGAAAACTCTGTTGTAAGGGCATACAAAAATCATATACATACACATTAAAATGCCATGAGATGTTATACTAAAGCCAATGGGATGAATATACCACAGAATCTAACTAAGTGGCTGCATCTTTCTTCCTTTCTAGTAAAGAAGGTTTTTAACCGACTAATTATACTGCTTGCATTTTTCTGCAAGTTAAACTCAGCCCTAAGTGTGTTTATTTGTTTTTATTTTTAGTGCCGGTAGGCAGGGCACATTGCTCGTTAGACAGATGGTCGATAAGGCCGAAAGGTTCTGAAGCGGCGACCGCTTACTGGAAGACGCACAAAGTGGACCGATGACCTTGTGAGGGTTGTGGGTATCGCATGGGACAGGTCGTTGTGGCGATACTTGGGGGAAGCCTGTGTCCAGCTGTGGACGTCTTTTGACTGAAGTGATGATGATAGGACTCTTATTCTATCGACTTTTTTTATAATGGATAGGCTCACGTTTGATCACTATCTCACCTGATGGTAAGCGATGATGTGGCCGACGATGGAACACGCTTGCCTAGAAGCAGTCTATTCAATCTTGACTTAAAGACCCCTAGGTTATAGCTATCAGGAAATACAGACTCCGACAGGGAATTACACTCCTTAGCAGTACGCATAATGAATGTATTCCCAAAACGCTTTGTACGTATGGGTGGGATGTACACCATGTATCGGTGGCGCAACGCCGTACATCTTGTGGTCCGATGACGGAACGGACTTGGCGGAATTGCGTTAGTGAATAACACTTTCTAATCTTTAATTTTTATTTCCACAGTACACGTCCAGCCATACCGACCTCAGAAGCGTCTAGTAGTACCAAGGTGGAGTTAAGCAGAGAACCGAAGAAGCTGACCGTGCCCATAGCGTCCTTGGATCACGATTTGAATAGTGATGAACTGCTGTTTGCTGTGGGTAAGTTACTGTGTTAGTTAGTCTCACTAATATTATAAAGGGTGATTCTTTGAAACCGAGAGATTGTCTCATTCATCTAGCCTAAAGAGGTAAAATGGTTTTTTATGTTTGTAGGAGGTAATCTCTGAAAGTACTGGTCTGATTGCTAAAATTTTTTTAGCTGCTTTATTCCTGAGTGAATGTAGGCTATATTTTATGTATGCGGCAGAAGCCGCGGGCAAAACCTAGTCCGTAATAAAACTATGCTGGCTCTTTGTTAAAGTGGGGGCTCCAGATTAGCACCAAAAATACATATTTAAGTTTTTTGTAGCAATTTTAGGGCCATTGTCAAGTTCTGTATTGATTAGAGTATGATTTTCGACAGTAAAGTTGCCAAAAATTAAAAAGCCCGTTTTGCCATTTGTATTTTGACTACCTAGGGACTTGTCCGGTGTAGTGTAGCTACTACTAAAATAGCTACTACTAGACCAGAACCTTATTTATTCGGTCTTTGCAATACTTGACGGAAATCCCACCGCGGAAGATCGGTCGCGTACTGTGCTGCGTATCTTCCGCGACGGAATATCTGTCAAGTGTGGCAAAGGCCTTATTTTATTGTTTCCTTCAGTTTCGTTCCATGTTATATTCTAGGGTTTTTCTCAAATGACAAAATGGGCCTTTTTTATCGAGTTTGACACATATTAATAAATACAAGTAATAACTGTTCCGTTCAAAGGTAATTTCTAATATAAGTAAAGGAAAAAGCTTTGAACTACGATTGGTTTTCCTGTTCTCATGATGTTTTCCTTCCCTGTAAGTCATTCGTTATAAAATAGAATGGTTTTGATCGGTCAATGCTCTACTTACATTTCATTGATAAATTCAATTAACTTTGAAATGTTAAATGAGTAGTGTATCAGTGCTATTTCATATCCGTACCTTAAAAAACACCAAAATAATGCTGCGTGGTAACAATACTTAGAAGCCAAAACACACTAAGTGACTCTCATCACTATTTATAATTAAAAAAAAACGAGTGCGCGTCTCCTTTTCAAGGATATTTCACGCCAACTGATCGACACTTTACGAGACCAGAGGGCTAGCTCGTTCTTCGCCCAAAGAATTAGCATTGTCATTCAACGTGGCAATGCTGCCAGTCTTCTTGCGACAGCGATGTGGAGGAGTACTTTGACGCCTGAGCGTGCTTTGTCTTTTTGTATTATATTTATGTACATAGTTAGGTTTTAGTATAAATAGTTTATTTAGTATTTAAGTTTCTTTTTAATTTGAATTCTAAAAAAAAAACTTGAAAGAAAGAAACAAAAATTAGTTGTTGTTTGTCGTTTTGATATTTTTTTTTCTATTTATTTATTTATTGAACTGAACAATTTAATGGTCCTTGTAAATTGTTTATTTGAAATAAATAGTTTGATCATCATCATCATCATCATCTTCCTGCCCTTGTCCCGTTTTATTTGGGGTCGGCGCAACACGTTTTTTTCTTCCATTCTGTCCTGTCACTCGTGACGCTATCACTAACTCCCTTTTCTTTCATATCACTTCTCACACAATCCATCCATCTTTTCTTTGGCCTCCCTCTCCCCCGCCGTCCATCCACATGTAAACTCATAACTTTTTTAGCAACATGCGTTTCGTCCCTCCTTTTCACATGACCATACCAAGACAAACGGTTTCCTTTCAACTTTTCAGTCACTGGCGCCACTTTCAAACTTCCCCAATATACTCATTTCTCACTTTATCCATTCTTGTCACACCACACATCCATCTTAACATTCTCATCTCTGCTACATGTAATCTTTTTTCATCCATCTTTTTCACAGCCCAACATTCTGATCCATACAGTACGACAGGCCTTATTACGGACTTGTAGATTTTACCCTTTAACTTGAGGGGCATCCGTGGGTCACAAATGGTTCCCGTGACCTGTCGCCATTTCATCCATCCTGCGTTGATCCGATGTGTTACATCCCGGTCTACCTCACCATCTCCTTGGACGAGCGACCCTAGGTACCTAAAGTCGGAACAGATCGGTATGGGCGTTCCGGCGAGAGATAAAGGCACAGGATTTGAGAGACCGCTGAAATCGCAGAACAAGTACTCTGTTTTGGTTCTGCTCAATTTCAGGCCAACACTCTCCAGTCTGTGCCCCCACACCTCCAATCTGTTCTGGACCTCTAGGCCACTCTCGGCAACCAGAACAATGTCATTGATATTGAAGTAAAATGAATGGTGATATAAAAATCATGTTGTAAGTTATATTCATAACCAAAAATGAGAGCAATATTCCGAAAGGGTAAGAAAAAGTATATTACACTAACTTTTAATTGTGGTATCGCTACAATGGGCCATTCTACAGAAAATGTGTTTTATTTTTCCTTTAAATAGTCTTTTTTCCCCTTTTATTACTTTCTGAAAAGAAACTCACGAGACGTATGTCCTAATTTCATTGTTTTTTTTTTGGTAGAAATTATAAAAATACTAGCTGCTCCCAGCGGCTTCGCCCGCGTAATAGCAAAAAATTATCCCAAGGGAACATATTTCCGAGATAAAAAGTATCCTTTGTCCTATTCCAGGACATGGTCTATCCGTGTCTCAAATTTCATCAAAATCGGTTTTGCCATTTATGCGTGAAGACGTAACAAACAAACAAACTCACTTTCGCTATTATAATATTAGAATCCTTACTAATATAATATTAGTAAGGATTTTTCTTAACGTATTATTTTTTCGGATAAATTTTATTGCGAGATCCATGATATTGCGTTGAATCGCGTCTTCAGCAATCGTCGAGCTTCATTGACTCAACATTATTCTGGTGGTTGTCACTGTTGATTCTGGCTTGCAAAAACAAGCATTTTCACACTTCCTGCTTTATATTACAGTGTCCTTAAATAATTTCCAGACTCAACGCCCGCGCCGAGTCCAGCAGTAATAACGTGGTCGTGTACACGCTGTACTCTGGTCAACGAGTCCAGCGCCGCCGCCTGCGCCGCCTGTGCGGGCTCCAGACCACAGCCGCACAACTTTTGGTAAGTAAATATATCTAGATTAGACTGTACTCCATTCGAAATACGATTAGCCACTATACAAGCCTTTTTACTGTTCGTTCAACCAATATTATTCTCTATTTCGTAGTCATAAGAATGGCATTAAAAGCAAAAAGTGGTAACAATACCAACTATTTACTGCAGCCGCCATTTATCATGACACAAATCTAATAAAAGTCAAAATCAGTTGAACGGGCAGTAAAAAACGGTTTGTTTAAATGTCTAATCTTATTGTGAATGGAGATTAGACTAGATTTAGCAGTCATCATCGTGTAAAGTATTAGTATACAGATCAAGTCGGCAAGATTAGAAGGCGACCTTGACATAGCTAGAAAAATGACAAGGTTTTTTCAGCCGAAAGAAGTTACTAAAAAAAGAAGAAGAAGAAAAAGTCTGCTATTACAATAGTGTCAGAATGGTCTATCATTGACTCATAATTGTCGATTTTGACTTTATAATGGCGTCATAATGACTTTCCAATGGTCAACCACTGACACTTCATTGAAGAAGTGGCTTAAATTGGTAATCTCGTACATAATGACAAATGAATATCTGACGTATGCGGTAATTTGTAAAACTTTTGACAGTTGTTTTGATCAGTGACCTACCATTACAACGTTATTGGTTTTAATTAGATCGATATTGTCATTCTACAACCACTCTATTACGAGACCATTGACCGATCAATGATCGATCATTATGATTTAGCAGATTACGAACTTTTAGCAAAATGACAATGGAATCGTCTTGGAATGACGATAAAAATAGCAAATTTGGGTCCCTGGTCCAGTGCTTCTTGCACTCGGAGATAATTATTATTTTGTTACATTTTTAGAAAACTAAACACTGGGTCGTCTTGAATAATTTCTCACAAAAAGTTTTACAGGCTTTATGGTAGTTTTTTTTCCTCCTGTAAATTAACCTCTTTTCCATTTATACGGTTTTCACTGTCAATGTTCTTTTTATTTCAGGTCGTGTAGTTCTTGCACGCTACAGAACCCCCTGTCGGCGAACCTGTGCCTCGCGTGCAAGACGCCGCCGGTGCCCAAGCACGGGCTCACCGTGCCGGTGACCGACGCTAACCATGGTGCCGGTGAGTATTGCTAACTGCTATAATTTGCCTGCTGGCGCCTCACCATCAACGATTGCATCACTATTTACCATGAGGTGGGATCGCAGTAAAGCAATAGTTTATATCAGATATAAAAAAAGACGTGTGGCACTCGGAGACTGCCGCGGTAAAGCTATTGCATAGCATTTTTTATTTATGAATATTAGGTGATCATTATTTGTGATTGAAGTTGACAAGTTGCCATGACAACCATTTAGTGGGGGGTGTTAGGTTTTTTTCGTTACGGAATTTCTGGATTCGGTCTCCACGCTCAAGGCCCGCGATAGAAGTGTGGGTGTGAATTGAAAAATCCTGCCTTAGTGTTCGTCTACGTAGTGAAAAGAAATCTTGTGCAAAATTTCACCGTCCTAGTCCCAGTAGTTCCGGCTGTGTGTTAATATGTCAGTCAGTCAGTTTCTCCTTTTATATGTAACTAGCTTTTACCCGCGGCTTCGCCTGCGTTTAATAATATACTTTACTCTTTCTAGCCCTTTTCTCAAATTTACTTATGTCCGTCTCCAGGATCCAAACTGTCTCTGTACCAAAATTCATCAAAATCGGTTTTGCCATTTAGGCGTGAAGACGTAACAAACAAACAAATAAACAAACTCACTTTCGCTTTTATAATATTACTAGCTTTCCGCCCGCGGCTTCGCCCGCGTGGACTACAGTTTATATCGCGCGGGCAGAGACTCGTGGTCAGCAGTGGAATTATAGGTAGCCTATGTGTTATTCCAGTGTCTCTTCTACCTACCTACCAAATTTGATCTAAATCCGTTCAGTAGTTTTTGCGTGAAAGCGTAACAGACAGATAGACAGAGTTACTTTCGCATTTATAATATTAGTAGGGAAGTAGGGATATGCGGCGTATTATTGTCCATGGACGTATAGCTTCATAGACGATTCGTCATTATACGCTTGGTGTACGCCTGCGTGAAGCTTACATACAAAACTATGGCCTACTTTCCACGGACGCGTAGCTTCATAGACGCGAAACGATGGCACGACGCTGCCGCTTCATCGACAGAGTTTCATAGATTTGTGTGTAAGCTTCACGCAGGCGTACACCAAACGTGAGGAATCGAGGGAACTCCTCAAATATTTTGGGCAAATTAAAGCTGTTCTAAACGATTTTTTTTTGTGTTTTTTTTTGTAGTAAAATCTGTTGTGTCTTTTTATAAATATAACTATTTGTGTTGTGTGTACAGCGGGCCGCAGCCCGTCGCCCCGGCGCAGCTCCCGCAACACGCCGGCGCTGCCCCGCCGCGGCTCGCGCCACAAGACGCCGCCGCCGGAACCCAAATATGTTAATCTTAGGTATGTCACATGTTATTTCTTGCTAGCTTCTACCTTTGGCTTCAACCGCGTGTACTCCAGCATGATACTTCGCCTCACTATCAACGACTGCATCACTACTTACCATTAGGTTGAATCGCAGTCAAGCACTAGTTTATATCAATTAAAAAAATATATATGTAATGAAATGACATTTCATAAAGTGCGTTGAAGTTGTCAATGGAATTTATATTCTGTGGAACGGGGTGACGTGTGATTGAATGACAGATGATGTTTAGATTATTTTGCATATTCTATTGTTAAAAATTCTATTGTACAAAGATAAAATAAAGGGATATAATTGAGGAAGCGATACTAGTAAACTTTAAATGTCGTTTCTTTGATTTTCAGGTAAGTTATAGTAGTAATGGTCATAGTTAAACGTTGTAATATTGTAAAGACGTATTAAATAAACAAATCTTTGATTTTCAGAGAAACAATTTGTGGTTTATTTGGAAAATCCTCAATAACTTAACCTTATAAAACGACATTTTCGTCAACTAGAAAAAGATGGACCGGTTACAATTTGAGTTCACGATGATAACCTCAAATGATGGCAAATCTAACATATTGGCCATAACCTCAATAACTACAGAGGAAGGAAAATGTTATATTTTACCTGATGAACAGAAGCCAGTGATTCATCATAAAAATATTGTCAAAATGAACAGTTTCACAAAAATAAAAAATAGCATAAAGAAAAGGCATCAATGCAGAAAAATATGGATAAAAATGGATGAAGATCTTAAGAAAACATATATAGATGAGGAAGGTAATATGCAATTTTTAGATCAATATTTAGAAGAAATGAACACAAAACAACCAATAGACAAAAACGACAATTTGCAAAATATCTTGGAAAAATTAATAGAAACAACTACAAAGAAAGAAAAACAACATAACCTAAAACATATTTCAGAGAAATTTATTATTGAAAAATTCACAAGCAAGAACCCTAACGCAATGCAGTGGATTGAGAAATTTGAAAAAGAGTGTGAGCGCTTTAATATATCAGAAGATGAAACAAAAATAGATATATTGAGGTTATTTTTAGAAAAATCTTGTTTGGATTGGTATAGCTCGATGGCCATAAAACTTACAATAAAGGCTGAATGGAAAGAATGGAAACACAAATTTCAAGAAACCTTTAAAAACAGAGGATGGGACATAGTCACATATGCTCTAGCATTCAGGTATAAAGAAGGACTACTAATTGATTATGCTATAAAAAAAGAGAGGCTTATACTAGATATAAACAAATCGATAGACTCCAAAACAATGATAGATCTTATTGCAACGGGTTTACCAGGTTTTATCTTAAATAAGTTAAACAGGGATGAACTCAATGATACTACTGATTTGTTCAATGAGATAAGAAAATATGAAGGTATGATGTACAAGAAAAACTCAACCACAATAAAGAGTGGTACATCCCTTAATAAAAATAAATATAAGGAGAAGAAGCCATGTAAGACTTGTGAATCTTTAGAAAAAGGAATTCGATATCATCCGGAGGAGACATGCTGGTTCAAGAAAAATAAGAGTGGTACATCCCTTAATAAAAATAAATATAAGGAGAAGAAGCCATGTAAGACTTGTGAATCTTTGGAAAAAGGAATTCGATACCATCCAGAGGAGACATGCTGGTTCAAGAAAAATAAGAATGAATCTGAAAAGGTTTTTAAACCCAGAAATGTAAATAACAACTCCATTATTGAAGTAGATATAAATACTGAGAAAAAAAACGAGTAAGTACACCATTAATCAAAATCAAGCTCTTATTAGAAAATAAACTAGAAGTGAGCGGCATTTATGATTCAGGTTCACAGATTTCTTTAATAAATTCAAAGCTGATTAAAGTGAAAGAAAAAAAGGACAATGTGAATATAGCATATATGAAAACGGTTAATGGTGTGAAAAAAACAGATGGCTGTATTACAATAAAAATAAAAATATTCGATTTAGAAGAAGAGATGGAAGTATATATAGTGGATAATGAAGATTTCGAAGATTTCATAATCGGATTAGATATGATAAAGAAATTCGAACTAACCCAAAATGAGGACTTGCAGATAGAACAAAAGAAAACAACAAATAAAATAGATGAAATGTCTAAAGATAACAGATATGAAGAAAAGAATAAAAAAACATTTGCAATAAATTTTAATGAACACATACAAACAGAAGAATTTGTAAGTATCACAGACCATTTAGATAATAAAAAAAAATTGAGATAGAGAAAATTATAAAGCAATATAAAACAATTTTTGCTAAAGACAAGTATGATATAGGACCAGTTAGAGATTATGAAGCCCACATAGATTTACAAGTAAATAGATACTGTAGTAAAAGACCATACAGATGTACAATAGAGGATAAATTAGAAATTGAAGAGCAAATATCCAAGCTACTAAAGAATAATTTAATAGAAGAATCCTACAGTCCTTTCGCTGCTCCAGTGACATTGGCATTTAAAAAAGGAGAAAATAAAAAGTCCCGCTTATGTGTAGATTTCAGGGAACTAAACAAAATTGTTGTTCCACAAGCTCAACCTTTCCCATTAATAGATGATTTGATTATCAAAACTAGAAACTGTAAGTATTTTACTACATTGGATATAAACTCAGCATTTTGGGCAATACCGCTACGGGTGGAAGATAGAAATAAAACAGGATTCGTCACACAAGATGGCCATTACCAGTGGACCTGCCTTCCATTTGGCTTGAAAACATCACCAGCAATTTTCCAGAGAATTTTAAGCAATATTCTAAGAAAGCACAAGCTCACAGGATACTCCGTTAACTATATCGATGATATTTTGATATATTCGACCACCTTTGAAGAACATATAAGACACATAAGAAATGTATTAGAGGCAATAATACAAGAAGGCTTTAGATTGAAGCTTCAAAAATGTACCTTTGCCTCAGACTCAGTAAAGTACCTCGGCCATGTAATTCAGAACAATTCAGTAAGACCACTTAAAGACAATTTGATCTCGATAAAACATTTTCCAACTCCTAAGACACAAAAAAACATTAGACAATTTTTGGGAAAAATCAACTTTTACCATGAATACATACCAAGAAGCGCAATTATTTTAGACCCATTACATAATTTATTAAGAAAAAATGAAAAGTTTGTGTGGTCAGAGAAGTGTGAAGAATCATTTAATCAAATAAAAAAATATTTATGTTCCCAACCAGTGTTGGAAATATTCGACAAAGACTTACCAATAAAAATCTTTACAGATGCATCTTTAGAAGGTATCGGGGCAATATTAAAACAAACACAACTAGACGGTAAAGACAAACCGGTGGCATATTTTTCAAAAAAGCTAAATGAAACTCAAAAACGAAAAAAGGCTATATATTTGGAATGTTTAGCTATGAAAGAAGCAGTTAAATATTGGCAACACTGGCTAATTGGAAAAAAAATCACTATTTACTCAGACCACAAACCTCTAGAGAACATGAATATTAAATGCAGAACAGATGAAGAATTGGGTGACCTCACATTTTACCTATCTCAATATGACTTTACTGTCAAATATATACCTGGTAAAGAAAATGTAGAAGCAGACTGTTTGAGCAGAAACCCTGTATTAGAATCAGAAGATAACCAAGAGGAACTATTGAAAATAGTTAATTTAATACAAATAAAAGATATAGTTGAAGACCAAGAAAAAAATGAAATAATAAAAGAAAAGAAACAAAATTTACTACACAAAAATAATATCTATTATAAAAAAATAAAGAAACAGGAAAAGATTATACTTTCAGAAGAGTTTAGTAAAAAATTTATAAAAAAGGTGCATGAAGATTTATGCCATGTTGGAATCAGACAATTACAGAAAAAAATAAGTCCAATATATACAGCAAAAAACCTAACAAAAAATATCATAAATATTTGTAAAACATGCGAAACATGCATAAAAAATAAATCAAGATGTCAAGGGAAATTTGGATTAATGTCACAACTAGGACCAGCAACAAAACCATTTGAGATAATGTCAATGGATACTATAGGTGGCTTTGGAGGATCTAGGTCAACAAAAAAATACTTACACCTTTTAGTAGACCACTACACAAGATATGCGTTTATTGCGACTTCCAAAACACAGAATGCGAGTGACTTTATAAAACTAACTAAGAAAGTACTAGAGACAGATGAGATAGGAATAATTCTAACAGACCAATATCCTGGCATCAATTCAAAAGAATTTAAACAATATTTACAGGAGAATAATATTAAACTAATTTTTACAGCTGTAAATACACCATTTTCGAACGGCTTGAACGAACGATTGAACCAAACAATAGTAAATAAAATTAGATGTAAAATAAATGAAAAAAACAACAAGAAAACATGGACAACAATAGCAAGAGAAAGTATACAGAAATATAATGAAACAGATCACTCTGTTACAGGATTTGCACCAAAATATTTACTGGATGGTACAAATGTCAGTATTTTACCAAATGAAATTAAGACAATAGAAAAGGAAGACAAGTGGATGGCTGATAGAAAATTAGCACTAGAGAATACAATAAAATCCCATAATTACAACAAGAAAATATTTGATAGAAATAGGAAGATGCAAGAGTTCGAGATAGGAGACAGTGTATATGTCGAAAATGGAAATAGACTGAATAGAAAAAAATTAGACGAATTAAAAATAGGCCCTTTCAAGATAATAGAAAAAATATCAAACTCCATTTATAAGATTGACACTGGCAACAGAAAAACAGAATCAACTTTATTCCATATAACAAAATTACAACCTATCACAGCAGTAGATGAAGTAGAAGAAAACGAATATAAAGATAACTTGTAAGTGCATTGTGTAGATTATAGCCTATTGCTAGAAAATGGCCTGCACGCACTGCCCTGTGCTTTAATTATTTACAATTACTGCTCTTAGGGGGGGAGATGTAATGAAATGACATTTCATAAAGTGCGTTGAAGTTGTCAATGGAATTTATATTCTGTGGAACGGGGTGACGTGTGATTGAATGACAGATGATGTTTAGATTATTTTGCATATTCTATTGTTAAAAATTCTATTGTACAAAGATAAAATAAAGGGATATAATTGAGGAAGCGATACTAGTAAACTTTAAATGTCGTTTCTTTGATTTTCAGGTAAGTTATAGTAGTAATGGTCATAGTTAAACGTTGTAATATTGTAAAGACGTATTAAATAAACAAATCTTTGATTTTCAGAGAAACAATTTGTGGTTTATTTGGAAAATCCTCAATAACTTAACCTTATATATATTTATGTCTATGTCACTGAGTGATAAAGTTACAATATACTAAACTCAAAAACTACTAAACCATAGTTTTTGAGTTTATTTGTTACAAACAGAAATCGAATTCAATCAATACGAAATCAAGATTAAATTGTTTATTTTCTCCTTTCAGGCCGGAAACGACGGAATGGCCGTGTTCAGAGTGCACGTACATGAACAGCGGGGCGGCGCTGTCGTGTGAGATGTGTCAGTCGCCCAAGACGAGGCTACTGCCCGCCGCGCCCGACCAGCCGACATTAGACGATGAGGACTCGCGTGAGTATTCCAATGAATTGTCAATAATGTTTTAATTATGACCCGCTGGTCAATAATGTGACTATTATTTTCTCACAGTAGGTGTAAAAAGTAGAGTATCCTCCTCTGGGCTAAAGGTGTCTTTGCCTTGGGCTAGCTTGAATCCCTTGCTGCATTCAGGATTCTTGTATTAACTCCCTCGCTTTGCTCGTGAGTTAAATCCCGAATCCTTCATTGCGCCCGAGATTCAATATGACGCCCGTGACATAAGACACAACTTTAGCCCCTCGGTGCATAATCTACTATTAAATTACAGACGAGCTAAAATGTACCATTTTAATTTAAAAAAAAACTTGTCGTTTTACCTTGAGTTAGTCATGATAATGATCCTAATGAGTATAGGTGTGTAAATAATTGTATGTCGTTACCTTAAATATAGTTTTTGTTACCATCTTATCTTATCTTGTTAAGGGGCCGAGAAACAGCTCGGACACTTCGACCCATGTGGATCTTTTGTGGTCCCCTAGATAGCTTACTCCTCCCCACCCTCGCTGAAAATCTCCTTCATAATTTTCACAACGAGATGCGGGGATAAGAGCCTGTAATCCTCTGGTCTTGGATATCCTATCCCTAGAAGACTCATTCGCTTGTTAGCCAAAGCATCGCATGTGCACAGCAGGTGCTCCATGCGTTCTGTATGTTCCTCACACAACCTGCACATGGAAGTCGCGGCTAGACCCATTTTCATGAGCATGTCGTTGGTTCCAAAGTGCCCTGTAAAGGCACCCATCAGGTAGCGGATTTGCCCCCTGCTCATATTCCAGATACATTCCCGTGCCTTGAACGTAGAGCCCAGGAATTTCTTGGAGTGTCCCAGACCCGTAATAGACAGCCAGTGTCTTCTTTGGCTATGATCTGCGAACTCCCTGAATGCGGCCTTCACGAGGCACGTCGAGATGCCTACACATGGTTCTGGTCCCACAAAGTCATTTGCGGAGCCCTCTCTTGCCAGTTCATCCGCCATTTCATTACCATGGATTCCCTTATGCCCTGGGACCCACATCAACTTTACCCGGTTACGTTTGTTACCATACTATACGATGCGCGGTATCTTCTCGTCCAATATACCACAGTGTCTCAAGACGAAAGTCTATGACCAGTGCGTGTTGCCAGTGATGATATATGGTGCCGAAACGTGGTCGCTCACAATGGGCCTCATCAGAAGGCTCAAAGTCACCCAGAGGGCAATGGAAAGGGCTATGCTCGGAGTTTCCTTGCGGGATCGAATCAGAAATGAAGATATCCGCAGGAGAACCAAGGTTGCCGACATAGCCCGAAGAATCGCCAAACTTAAGTGGCAATGGGCAGGGCACATTGCTCGCAGAACAGATGGCCGTTGGGGCCGAAAGGTTCTGGAGTGGCGACCTCGTACTGGAAGACGCAGCGTCGGAAGGCCTCCTGCAAGGTGGACCGATGACCTGGTGAAGGTTGCGGGAAACCGATGGATGCGAGACGCGCAGGATCGATCATTGTGGCGACACTTAGGGGAGGCCTATGTCCAACAGTGGAAGTCTGTCGGCTGAAATGATGACTATACGATGGATACGAGATGCACTATACCGTTCGGTATGACGATACTTACTTCGGTATGACGGTATGCTTGTGTCTAACAGTGGATGTGTGAGTGGTCTTTCGGATGAAGTGAAATTTAAACTTTCAATTTTTTTTATTTTATGGCTTACAGTAGAACGTTCATTAACCTTATGGTTATGTTATTCATGCTAACAATGGTTTTCATACTTATTAAAAAACATTTTTTCTCTACAGCGGAAGGTTCAGACGGCGAGAGACAAGAGAGTACGCCCATGGAGATACTGCGGTTAAGTGAAGAAAGCCATGCGTGGACGCAGTGGCAAGAAGTACTGGCACAGTGCGCTTCGGTTAGTTTTAAAGCGATATCGTCTTTTTTTTAGAGTTTATTAATTATAATTTATCTTCAAAAAAACTTTGTACAATATTATATACAGGGTTATTTGTAAAACACTGGCAACCTCTCAGGACTATGTTACTAACATCATAAATTACATCTTTTATTGTATGACTTTTTACAAAACATAAACTATTTACCAAAAACAAACCTTCAGTTTTTTGTTGTTCTATGTAATACATTTCACCTACCTACGACTGTAAGATACGACGCAAGCGCATCAAGCATCCCTGCTGCTCGATCTGAGCTCCCTTCCGTTATTGTACTCTCGCTTGCTTCGCATAGAATTTGTAATATATTGAACGTTCAATTTAAATATTTTTATTTTCTAAAAATCTGATGAACTAAATTATGAAAAAAAAGTGGTTGTTTATGATGTTAGTCACATAATCTTGAGAGGTTGCCAGTGTTTTACATATAACCTTGTATAGATAAACTAAATTAGAAATAAAAATGCTAAAATTATTGAAATGCTGTTCGCAGTGACTCGATTTCCATGTACTTTTTCTCTCTTCAGACGGGCGAACCATACGTAGACTCATCATTCCCCGCATCTGCGCGTTCACTGTACTACAGCGGCGGTGCGGAGCCCGGCGCGGCCACGCGCTGGCTGCGGCCGCACCAGATCCACGTCGAGACCGACCACCGCCTGCCCTGGGTGGTGTTCCGCGACCCCCGACCTTCTGACATATCGCAAGGTAACTGCGCGTTCACTGTACTACAGCGGCGGTGCGGAGCCCGGCGCGGCCACGCGCTGGCTGCGGCCGCACCAGATCCACGTCGAGACCGACCACCGCCTGCCCTGGGTGGTGTTCCGCGACCCCCGACCTTCTGACATATCGCAAGGTAACTGCGCGTTCACTGTACTACAGCGGCGGTGCGGAGCCCGGCGCGGCCACGCGCTGGCTGCGGCCGCACCAGATCCACGTCGAGACCGACCACCGCCTGCCCTGGGTGGTGTTCCGCGACCCCCGACCTTCTGACATATCGCAAGGTAACTGCGCGTTCACTGTACTACAGCGGCGGTGCGGAGCCCGGCGCGGCCACGCGCTGGCTGCGGCCGCACCAGATCCACGTCGAGACCGACCACCGCCTGCCCTGGGTGGTGTTCCGCGACCCCCGACCTTCTGACATATCGCAAGGTAACTGCGCGTTCACTGTACTACAGCGGCGGTGCGGAGCCCGGCGCGGCCACGCGCTGGCTGCGGCCGCACCAGATCCACGTCGAGACCGACCACCGCCTGCCCTGGGTGGTGTTCCGCGACCCCCGACCTTCTGACATATCGCAAGGTAACTGCGCGTTCACTGTACTACAGCGGCGGTGCGGAGCCCGGCGCGGCCACGCGCTGGCTGCGGCCGCACCAGATCCACGTCGAGACCGACCACCGCCTGCCCTGGGTGGTGTTCCGCGACCCCCGACCTTCTGACATATCGCAAGGTAACTGCGCGTTCACTGTACTACAGCGGCGGTGCGGAGCCCGGCGCGGCCACGCGCTGGCTGCGGCCGCACCAGATCCACGTCGAGACCGACCACCGCCTGCCCTGGGTGGTGTTCCGCGACCCCCGACCTTCTGACATATCGCAAGGTAACTGCGCGTTCACTGTACTACAGCGGCGGTGCGGAGCCCGGCGCGGCCACGCGCTGGCTGCGGCCGCACCAGATCCACGTCGAGACCGACCACCGCCTGCCCTGGGTGGTGTTCCGCGACCCCCGACCTTCTGACATATCGCAAGGTAACTGCGCGTTCACTGTACTACAGCGGCGGTGCGGAGCCCGGCGCGGCCACGCGCTGGCTGCGGCCGCACCAGATCCACGTCGAGACCGACCACCGCCTGCCCTGGGTGGTGTTCCGCGACCCCCGACCTTCTGACATATCGCAAGGTAACTGCGCGTTCACTGTACTACAGCGGCGGTGCGGAGCCCGGCGCGGCCACGCGCTGGCTGCGGCCGCACCAGATCCACGTCGAGACCGACCACCGCCTGCCCTGGGTGGTGTTCCGCGACCCCCGACCTTCTGACATATCGCAAGGTAACTGCGCGTTCACTGTACTACAGCGGCGGTGCGGAGCCCGGCGCGGCCACGCGCTGGCTGCGGCCGCACCAGATCCACGTCGAGACCGACCACCGCCTGCCCTGGGTGGTGTTCCGCGACCCCCGACCTTCTGACATATCGCAAGGTAACTGCGCGTTCACTGTACTACAGCGGCGGTGCGGAGCCCGGCGCGGCCACGCGCTGGCTGCGGCCGCACCAGATCCACGTCGAGACCGACCACCGCCTGCCCTGGGTGGTGTTCCGCGACCCCCGACCTTCTGACATATCGCAAGGTAACTGCGCGTTCACTGTACTACAGCGGCGGTGCGGAGCCCGGCGCGGCCACGCGCTGGCTGCGGCCGCACCAGATCCACGTCGAGACCGACCACCGCCTGCCCTGGGTGGTGTTCCGCGACCCCCGACCTTCTGACATATCGCAAGGTAACTGCGCGTTCACTGTACTACAGCGGCGGTGCGGAGCCCGGCGCGGCCACGCGCTGGCTGCGGCCGCACCAGATCCACGTCGAGACCGACCACCGCCTGCCCTGGGTGGTGTTCCGCGACCCCCGACCTTCTGACATATCGCAAGGTAACTGCGCGTTCACTGTACTACAGCGGCGGTGCGGAGCCCGGCGCGGCCACGCGCTGGCTGCGGCCGCACCAGATCCACGTCGAGACCGACCACCGCCTGCCCTGGGTGGTGTTCCGCGACCCCCGACCTTCTGACATATCGCAAGGTAACTGCGCGTTCACTGTACTACAGCGGCGGTGCGGAGCCCGGCGCGGCCACGCGCTGGCTGCGGCCGCACCAGATCCACGTCGAGACCGACCACCGCCTGCCCTGGGTGGTGTTCCGCGACCCCCGACCTTCTGACATATCGCAAGGTAACTGCGCGTTCACTGTACTACAGCGGCGGTGCGGAGCCCGGCGCGGCCACGCGCTGGCTGCGGCCGCACCAGATCCACGTCGAGACCGACCACCGCCTGCCCTGGGTGGTGTTCCGCGACCCCCGACCTTCTGACATATCGCAAGGTAACTGCGCGTTCACTGTACTACAGCGGCGGTGCGGAGCCCGGCGCGGCCACGCGCTGGCTGCGGCCGCACCAGATCCACGTCGAGACCGACCACCGCCTGCCCTGGGTGGTGTTCCGCGACCCCCGACCTTCTGACATATCGCAAGGTAACTGCGCGTTCACTGTACTACAGCGGCGGTGCGGAGCCCGGCGCGGCCACGCGCTGGCTGCGGCCGCACCAGATCCACGTCGAGACCGACCACCGCCTGCCCTGGGTGGTGTTCCGCGACCCCCGACCTTCTGACATATCGCAAGGTAACTGCGCGTTCACTGTACTACAGCGGCGGTGCGGAGCCCGGCGCGGCCACGCGCTGGCTGCGGCCGCACCAGATCCACGTCGAGACCGACCACCGCCTGCCCTGGGTGGTGTTCCGCGACCCCCGACCTTCTGACATATCGCAAGGTAACTGCGCGTTCACTGTACTACAGCGGCGGTGCGGAGCCCGGCGCGGCCACGCGCTGGCTGCGGCCGCACCAGATCCACGTCGAGACCGACCACCGCCTGCCCTGGGTGGTGTTCCGCGACCCCCGACCTTCTGACATATCGCAAGGTAACTGCGCGTTCACTGTACTACAGCGGCGGTGCGGAGCCCGGCGCGGCCACGCGCTGGCTGCGGCCGCACCAGATCCACGTCGAGACCGACCACCGCCTGCCCTGGGTGGTGTTCCGCGACCCCCGACCTTCTGACATATCGCAAGGTAACTGCGCGTTCACTGTACTACAGCGGCGGTGCGGAGCCCGGCGCGGCCACGCGCTGGCTGCGGCCGCACCAGATCCACGTCGAGACCGACCACCGCCTGCCCTGGGTGGTGTTCCGCGACCCCCGACCTTCTGACATATCGCAAGGTAACTGCGCGTTCACTGTACTACAGCGGCGGTGCGGAGCCCGGCGCGGCCACGCGCTGGCTGCGGCCGCACCAGATCCACGTCGAGACCGACCACCGCCTGCCCTGGGTGGTGTTCCGCGACCCCCGACCTTCTGACATATCGCAAGGTAACTGCGCGTTCACTGTACTACAGCGGCGGTGCGGAGCCCGGCGCGGCCACGCGCTGGCTGCGGCCGCACCAGATCCACGTCGAGACCGACCACCGCCTGCCCTGGGTGGTGTTCCGCGACCCCCGACCTTCTGACATATCGCAAGGTAACTGCGCGTTCACTGTACTACAGCGGCGGTGCGGAGCCCGGCGCGGCCACGCGCTGGCTGCGGCCGCACCAGATCCACGTCGAGACCGACCACCGCCTGCCCTGGGTGGTGTTCCGCGACCCCCGACCTTCTGACATATCGCAAGGTAACTGCGCGTTCACTGTACTACAGCGGCGGTGCGGAGCCCGGCGCGGCCACGCGCTGGCTGCGGCCGCACCAGATCCACGTCGAGACCGACCACCGCCTGCCCTGGGTGGTGTTCCGCGACCCCCGACCTTCTGACATATCGCAAGGTAACTGCGCGTTCACTGTACTACAGCGGCGGTGCGGAGCCCGGCGCGGCCACGCGCTGGCTGCGGCCGCACCAGATCCACGTCGAGACCGACCACCGCCTGCCCTGGGTGGTGTTCCGCGACCCCCGACCTTCTGACATATCGCAAGGTAACTGCGCGTTCACTGTACTACAGCGGCGGTGCGGAGCCCGGCGCGGCCACGCGCTGGCTGCGGCCGCACCAGATCCACGT
Source organism: Mythimna lalbum (assembly GCA_949319445.1). NCBI lineage: Eukaryota > Metazoa > Arthropoda > Insecta > Lepidoptera > Noctuidae > Mythimna > Mythimna lalbum. The sequence goes on along the minus strand of OX439357.1, from coordinate 2,935,697 downwards.
CGAGACCGACCACCGCCTGCCCTGGGTGGTGTTCCGCGACCCCCGACCTTCTGACATATCGCAAGGTAACTGCGCGTTCACTGTACTACAGCGGCGGTGCGGAGCCCGGCGCGGCCACGCGCTGGCTGCGGCCGCACCAGATCCACGTCGAGACCGACCACCGCCTGCCCTGGGTGGTGTTCCGCGACCCCCGACCTTCTGACATATCGCAAGGTAACTGCGCGTTCACTGTACTACAGCGGCGGTGCGGAGCCCGGCGCGGCCACGCGCTGGCTGCGGCCGCACCAGATCCACGTCGAGACCGACCACCGCCTGCCCTGGGTGGTGTTCCGCGACCCCCGACCTTCTGACATATCGCAAGGTAACTGCGCGTTCACTGTACTACAGCGGCGGTGCGGAGCCCGGCGCGGCCACGCGCTGGCTGCGGCCGCACCAGATCCACGTCGAGACCGACCACCGCCTGCCCTGGGTGGTGTTCCGCGACCCCCGACCTTCTGACATATCGCAAGGTAACTGCGCGTTCACTGTACTACAGCGGCGGTGCGGAGCCCGGCGCGGCCACGCGCTGGCTGCGGCCGCACCAGATCCACGTCGAGACCGACCACCGCCTGCCCTGGGTGGTGTTCCGCGACCCCCGACCTTCTGACATATCGCAAGGTAACTGCGCGTTCACTGTACTACAGCGGCGGTGCGGAGCCCGGCGCGGCCACGCGCTGGCTGCGGCCGCACCAGATCCACGTCGAGACCGACCACCGCCTGCCCTGGGTGGTGTTCCGCGACCCCCGACCTTCTGACATATCGCAAGGTAACTGCGCGTTCACTGTACTACAGCGGCGGTGCGGAGCCCGGCGCGGCCACGCGCTGGCTGCGGCCGCACCAGATCCACGTCGAGACCGACCACCGCCTGCCCTGGGTGGTGTTCCGCGACCCCCGACCTTCTGACATATCGCAAGGTAACTGCGCGTTCACTGTACTACAGCGGCGGTGCGGAGCCCGGCGCGGCCACGCGCTGGCTGCGGCCGCACCAGATCCACGTCGAGACCGACCACCGCCTGCCCTGGGTGGTGTTCCGCGACCCCCGACCTTCTGACATATCGCAAGGTAACTGCGCGTTCACTGTACTACAGCGGCGGTGCGGAGCCCGGCGCGGCCACGCGCTGGCTGCGGCCGCACCAGATCCACGTCGAGACCGACCACCGCCTGCCCTGGGTGGTGTTCCGCGACCCCCGACCTTCTGACATATCGCAAGGTAACTGCGCGTTCACTGTACTACAGCGGCGGTGCGGAGCCCGGCGCGGCCACGCGCTGGCTGCGGCCGCACCAGATCCACGTCGAGACCGACCACCGCCTGCCCTGGGTGGTGTTCCGCGACCCCCGACCTTCTGACATATCGCAAGGTAACTGCGCGTTCACTGTACTACAGCGGCGGTGCGGAGCCCGGCGCGGCCACGCGCTGGCTGCGGCCGCACCAGATCCACGTCGAGACCGACCACCGCCTGCCCTGGGTGGTGTTCCGCGACCCCCGACCTTCTGACATATCGCAAGGTAACTGCGCGTTCACTGTACTACAGCGGCGGTGCGGAGCCCGGCGCGGCCACGCGCTGGCTGCGGCCGCACCAGATCCACGTCGAGACCGACCACCGCCTGCCCTGGGTGGTGTTCCGCGACCCCCGACCTTCTGACATATCGCAAGGTAACTGCGCGTTCACTGTACTACAGCGGCGGTGCGGAGCCCGGCGCGGCCACGCGCTGGCTGCGGCCGCACCAGATCCACGTCGAGACCGACCACCGCCTGCCCTGGGTGGTGTTCCGCGACCCCCGACCTTCTGACATATCGCAAGGTAACTGCGCGTTCACTGTACTACAGCGGCGGTGCGGAGCCCGGCGCGGCCACGCGCTGGCTGCGGCCGCACCAGATCCACGTCGAGACCGACCACCGCCTGCCCTGGGTGGTGTTCCGCGACCCCCGACCTTCTGACATATCGCAAGGTAACTGCGCGTTCACTGTACTACAGCGGCGGTGCGGAGCCCGGCGCGGCCACGCGCTGGCTGCGGCCGCACCAGATCCACGTCGAGACCGACCACCGCCTGCCCTGGGTGGTGTTCCGCGACCCCCGACCTTCTGACATATCGCAAGGTAACTGCGCGTTCACTGTACTACAGCGGCGGTGCGGAGCCCGGCGCGGCCACGCGCTGGCTGCGGCCGCACCAGATCCACGTCGAGACCGACCACCGCCTGCCCTGGGTGGTGTTCCGCGACCCCCGACCTTCTGACATATCGCAAGGTAACTGCGCGTTCACTGTACTACAGCGGCGGTGCGGAGCCCGGCGCGGCCACGCGCTGGCTGCGGCCGCACCAGATCCACGTCGAGACCGACCACCGCCTGCCCTGGGTGGTGTTCCGCGACCCCCGACCTTCTGACATATCGCAAGGTAACTCACAGCTGTCAAATTATTAATACAAAAAAAAAACTAATTCTATCTACACGATACGATGGATGCGAGACACACAGGTTCAGTCGTTGTGGTGGCACTTGTGGAGGCCTACGTCCAACAGTGGACGTCTTTTGGCTGAAGTGATGATGATGCTAATGATGATCCAATATAGGTCTCAACTGTTATATGTAATTTCCTTCCCTCCCCCAGGTGTCCTCGGCAACTGCTGGCTCCTGTCCGCGTTGGCAGTGCTAGCAGAGCGTTCGTCTCTGGTGCGAGGAGTTGTAGTGCGTGGAGAGCCTAGCGTAGGAGCCTACCAGCTCCGACTGTGCAAGGACGGGCGCTGGCTCACCGTCACCGTGGACGACCTGCTGCCCGCCAACAAGAAAGGACACCTAGTTTATTCACAAGTAAGGGAAACCACGAAATAAAAACATAACCATTATCCTCCTGATGCTCATCACTGTTTCTTTTTCCTTTATTTCTTCTTCTTCTTCGTTGCCGAGGACGGGGAGTGTCGACACTCTCCTCGTCTTTAGGCCCCAGCATACGGTTTTTTTCTTTATTTATTGAAATAAAAACCCACATTATGTGTCGTAGATGCGTTTACGCGGTGTGTTACGTTGATGATTGAATGCGATCGCGAAACGAAGCGGTTTGAACACAAAACACAGCATTTTAAGCACAAATACTTCGTCCCGCTCATGACGGAGCGAGGAGGAATTTCAGACTCTTACTGACTAAAACCTATTCGTGTTCTTTCAATTGCCCTTTATTATTTATCAATTGCTTACTATACTTACAGTATGCACCAAAGCGTATAGCAGATAAAAAAATCGTAAGAACTAAAAAATTACAGGGCTGAGGTGACTTTCGGACAATCCCGCAACCCACCATAACCACGATAACCAGTTTCCACATCAGTGTCACTATAGCTTTGTTTTTAAGGCGGTGCGGTAGTGAAGCGATCCAATGCGATTCGATTTGTCTTTGTTCTACGTGCGTGCGAACTCGCCGCTTTAGCCGCCATTTATAAAACAAGTTACCGCACCGCAAGAGTTCGCGCGAAAATATCAAACCATCTGCTTGCGACCGATTCGCTTCCGTCAAAGGCTATGGGCACCGCATCCACGTGCGGTAGGTCACGTAGGCCACCACAATTGAGTATCAATTATTTGTTTCATTCGCGCCGCGTCGCTTCGGAATCGCGATCGCGTAAAATCGCTTACATAGAATACCACGTGATGCTTCTGATATTAGAGTATTCTAATTGATTAATGATGTGTTTGTTTTCAGGCAAAAAGAAAACAGTTATGGGTGCCGCTAATAGAAAAAGCCGTCGCTAAACTACATGGATGTTACGAGGCGTTAGTTTCAGGGAGAGCTATAGAAGGTAGGTTATTCCTTGAAGCCTATTTAGAGCGTAGACACTATGTTTTTCAAACTATGGTCATCATTATCATTCTGCCCTTGTTCCGTGGGTGTGTTTCCACTGAAACGGACCTAGGCGAAGTGGAGGGGAGAAGACTGTGAATTGGCCAATCACGGTGTAAGTGGTACTGATGTTTGCCGGTACTGTAACCAGGAGAGGGAGTCGCCTAAGCACCTTTTGTGTGAATGCGGGCCCCTTTATCCACATACGAAGTATCCATCTGGGCCGACACATTATTCGCCCGAAGGAGATTAAAACTCTTAAAGCTAGGAGTATTCTAGACTTCCTGGGAGCCTCCGGGCTAAAAGAGTTACTGTAACAAGGTAGCGAGTCATAATAAATATTTTAGGCCGCAGTGACTACATCCCCTACACTACGGGAGATGCCTAGCCCCTTATCTTCAAAATAAATAAAATAAATTGGTGCTAAGCGCATTTTCAAATAAGATAGGTTACCATCAGGTGGAATTGCAGTCGAGCACTAGTTTACATCAGATATTAAAAAAAAAGAATATGCGTCCTCTAGCCGGATAGAATGGAGTGAAGTCCAAGCGGAGACCACAAAGTGGAAGGCAGCTCAAATCGACTCTGCCCCACTCCGCTTCATTAGCGTCGTATTAACAATAGCCACTTTTCATTGCTCTTCTTCGCTCCACGCCGACCAGCTCCGCGTCAGTGGAAACGCACCCTTAAAAGGGGATGGCGTAAAATTATTTTTCTTCCGTTTTGTCCTGTCAACCGTCTTGTTATGACTCCCTTTTCTTTCATATTTTTATCACACAATTCATATCTTCCTCTCCCTCTCCAGCCATCCACATGTATACTCATATTTTAGTAACATGTGTTTTTCAAACTAGTTCAGAAAACATTGCCTCACTTGACTCATCATGCAAACAATACATAATGTATCAGACAGTGTAAACAGAGTCCATAAAATTATAAAAAAAAGTTATAGTAGGTTTAACCCTTCAGATACCGTCAATTAGAGACACAATAGTAAGACAATAGACGCGCGGCCACCGGTGGTCGCTTAGGGATTCGATGGATGAATTATTGTACGCCCTGAAGTATTACTTTTAGCGACTAAAGTTTGAGGTTATAAGGGAGCTCTTATGGTAAAGCAAGAGAGAATATCAGACTTACTGATTAAAACCTACCTCAGGCGAGGTCATCACGACTGTAATTTTAATTTATGTCTGTTATTTTCCCCAGGTTTATGCACACTAACAGGCGCGCCGTGCGAGTCAGTGTCCCTGCAAGCGGGCGGCGCGGGAGGCGCGGGCGGCGGCGCGCCGCTGGAGCAGCTGGACCGCGACCTGGTGTGGGCGCAGCTGCTGTCCTCGCGCCAGGCCTGCTTCCTCATGGGGGCCAGCTGCGGGGGAGGGAACATGAAGGTATAGCTCTCGTACTCATTGTATCACCTAAAAATATTTAGCTTTTTACACTGGCAAACTCCTAGGAATATGTTACTAACATTATAAACATCTATATTTGTTCCAAGACTTCAAATTTATCATATTTTAGTTCATCTGATTTTCATACATAAAAAATCGTACGTTCTAAATATTGCGAAGTTTATGCGAAGCAAGCGATAGTACAATAGCGGAGGGGAGTAGAATCGGGTAGCGGGGGTGCTTGATGCGCTTGCGTCGCGTCATACAGACGTAGGTAGGTATAATACAATACAGAGTTGAAATGTGTTAGAACAACGAAATCTTGGAGGTTTGTTTTTAAATGAATTATGTTTTGTAATAATTCATAGAACAAAAGTTGTTGTATATTATGTTAGTAATACAGTCCTGCAAGGTTGTTAGTTTTACAAATAACCCTGTAGACATCACACAAGTGCTACAACACTAACTCCCTTTTCTTTCATATCACTTCTCACACAAACCATCCATATTTACTTTGGCCTCCCTCTTTCTCTCCGCCCATCTACATGTATACTCAGAAAAAATAAAAAGTCAAGCGCAGTTAAAGTAGGCACTTGCTTGCCACAATTCGGTGAACGATAAACCGTCTAAAATAACCAAGTTTTTGCGGTTCTTGGTGAATTTTGTGTAATGCTGAGTTTTTCCTTAGGTGGATGAAGAAGAATACCAACGACTTGGCCTTCGCCCCCGCCACGCGTACTCCGTGCTAGACGTGGTGGAAGTCTGTACCAGCGGAAACAGCACAGCTTCAGTGAACGCGGGCGGATCCAGTAGCGCAGGTGTGTAGTGTAGCTAGAACAAGTTGACTTTTCGCTAATGACTCTACCACGTGCAGAACAAGGTGTAAAATCCCTCAAATCTCCGTAGAAAAGGGGAACCTTCGGCCAGACGGGTGTTGTCTGGTCCGGACGATTGTACGGTAGTTCATTTCGGATTAAAAATAAAATTGTTTATTTGCACCTTCAAGTTAACACGTTTTACAAATAACAGTAAATTAGGTTACAAGGTATATTAATTGTGATATTTAAGTGTTACAGCTAATACCTAAGCTAAGATAACTTAATATCTTGTAGTTATAAGCATCAGCGCCCACCCTCATAGTCACAAGTAGATTTAAGGATGTTTTACGCTACACCGTGTCTCGACCGGGCCGTGCCCCGGCTGGGGCACGGTCTAACATTAATGATATACTTTTGTATGAAGTAATTTATGCCTGACCGTGGCTCGGCCGTGCCCTTACCGTGCGCCGTCGGGACTCGGCCGGGGCACGGCGTTGTAATGTCGGTGGATATTGTCTCCCGGCTCCGGCACGGTCCGGCCCCGACACGTCGTAACATGAACGTAGGCGCCCGGGCACCCGCAGAGCAGTCAACGTCAAATCTTAGTGAGGTCTGCAGCTCATCAGCAAAATGGACGATGAAAAATTATTAGAATGTGTACGCAAGTACCCTGTGATTTACGACATGAGCCATCCTAAGTATTTAGATAACAAATACAAAAATATTATTTACTTCGTCATCGATGGCAATTGCAATAGCTGCCAATTCAAATTGTGAAAATTGCATAATTACTTAAGCGTCAAGTCTATCGACAGATGAAATCACTAGCTGACAAAAACAGATATAGTCGTGCAAACACGTACGTGCGTACACCCAAACAGCCCGGTGTAACATGAATCACTGTCCCGGCCGGCGCACGGTGGACGTGTCCCGGCCGAGGCCCGGCCCGGTCGCGACACGGTGTACCGTGAATCATCCTTAAAATATCCTCATATTCACAACCAATGGATGCAAAATTAAAACTAAGAGAAAAAAATAAAATAAAAAATAAGTAGATAACGGCATGTTTGGACTGTGTGTGGGGTGAGTGTGAGTGTATGTGTATTTATGTAAGTAGCTTCCTCTCGCTCAAGCGGTTAAGTAGATTTGGGTGGAAACTAGCACGGGGGAAGGCCATGTGCATATCACATTGGATACTTTGTACCCCCACTATTTCCAGTTTCATACATCCGAAACCGCTGGCAGAAGGATTGTTGTATATATATGTTTTAATCGCACGAGAGGACATATACAACTGTCAGAGAACTCTGATACCGCGATGCAAGATAGTTGCTATGTGACGATATAAATTTCGCAACATTATTCTCTACCGGAGATCAGATATCGACCGGTGCGTGCCGGACCAGGGGAAGGTTTGTTCCAGTGCATCAGAACTGGGAACTGCTACTAGATTTTATGGATATGGATGTTAATTTGTGTTTCAAAGGCTTAATATGCGGCTTAATAGCATATCGTGTAATTTTTGGTACAATCGTTTTGTAAGCATAGGCGAACAAATGCAGGGTCGGTATTTATAACCTTGTCTCTGCGAGTTTCATAGCGTTTACCTTTTGGGCCGTAACAGTGAGAAACTAGAGTGCTTCAGTGTTTACGTACGCACGGGTGCATACTTTTACTGCGTACTTAGCCAGTTTTTCTGTTGAGACTATCTGCCATGTGTTTCTTTGTTTAGCTAAGAGCTATCAAACGATATATTCATGAATGATTATTGCGTGGTGCAGGCAACATCGCGGCGTCAGCGCCGACGCGGCTGCTGCGGCTGCGCAACCCCTGGGGCCACTACACGTGGCGCGGCGCGTGGGCGGCGGGCTGCGCGCGCTGGACGGCGGCGGCGCGCGACGCGCTGCGCGCCAGCAAGCCCGCGCCGCACATCGACCGCGACCAGGGCGTCTTTTGGATCAGCTTCGATGACGTGCTAAAGTGAGTACCTCTGGTGTGTGGACTACACACTTTTTTTTACAAATAGGTTAGGTATTCATTTTTCAACCGACTTCAAAAAGAAGGAGGTTCTTCTATGTTCAGCTAAATGTATTTTTTTTGTTCCTTTTGGCAAAAGACGCGTACGTACTTTGAGTTGGGCTTACTTCAACTGATCAGTGTGATCACAGCTTTCTAGTTTACTATGATATAATTGATCAAAGAGCTTGGTAAGTTGAATTGGCAAGAGTGATAATGATGAGTCACTATTTCCTTAACGTGAATGCATTTTAGTAAGAAATTTTTTACGGTTACTTACCCAAAGCGTAAAACGAGACCTTATTACTAAGACTCCGCTGCCTGTTAGTCTAACTGTCGGTCTGTCACCAGGCAGCACGAACCGTGATAAGTAGGCAGTTGAAATATTCATAGATGGTGTATTTCTGTTGCCGCTATAACAACAAATACTAAAAACAAAATAAAATAAGTATTTAAGTTGGGCTCACATACAACAAACTTGATTTTTTTGCTATGGACGGAAATAAAAAGCAACAAACGCAAAGAGCGTCCCCCCCCCTAAAATAAAGTGGCATATGTTAGAGAAGAATGATTGTGCGAAGAAGTTCAGAGAGCGAGTGGTTGACAAAATGATTGAGATGGGTGACATGAATGATCGAAGTATAAATGAAAGCTGGAATGAGATGGCAGAGTGTATAAGACATGCAGCGAAAGATATTTTGGGAGAAACGAGAGGAAAGGGCACAATAGATAGGGATACATGGTGGTGGTCGATAGAAATTCAGAATGTGTTGAAAGAGAAGAAAAGAAAATTTAAGGAATGGCAGCATGTAGAAGCGGGAAATAGTAGTCTGAAAGCTGAAAAGAAGAGTGAGTATGATCTTTTGAAGAAGAAAGCTAAGAAAGCCGTGGCATTAGCTAAAGCAAAAGCCCAGGAAAAACTGTACGACACACTGGACAGTCCTGCAGGCCAAAAAGACCTCTATAGACTTGCAAAAACAAGAGAGAGAATGACGAGGGATGTTTGTCAGGTAAGATGTGTAAGGAATGAAGCTGGAATGGTCTTATCAGATGATGAAAAAATTAAAGAGAGGTGGAAGGACTATTTTGAAAGACTGATGAATGAGGAAAATAAATGGAATGGAATTTTAGAGAGTAAACCAGTGAATGTAGGGTTAGTGAGAACGGTTAGTATGGATGAAGTCAGAATAGCAGTGAATGGAATGAAGAATGGGAAAGCCATTGGTCCAGATGGAATACCAGTTGAAGTGTGGAAGTTATTGCGAGTGGATGGTTGGATGTGGTTAGCTTTGTTCTTCAATAAGTTGTTGCAGGAAGAGGCCATACCTGATGATTGGTGCAGCAGTTCCTTGGTGCCCATCTTTAAAAACAAAGGTGATGTGCTTGAGTGCAACAATTATAGAGGAATAAAGCTAATGTCACATACTATGAAAGCCTGGGAGAAAGTTATTGAAAGGCGACTGAGAGAAGAGAGTGAAATTTCGCAGAACCAATTCGGTTTTATGCCGGGTCGGGGTACGACGGATGCCATTTTTGCTATACGCCAACTATGTGAGAAATACAGAAGTGCGCATAAAAACTTGCACATGGTATTCGTCGACCTCGAAAAGGCATACGACCGGGTACCTCGTAAGGTTCTGTGGTGGGCCCTTAAGGAGAAAGGTGTGCCTGGGAAGTATGTGCAGTTGGTCCGAGCGATGTACAGCCGATGTAATACCCGGGTCCGGTCTACAGTTGGCACCACGGACTGCTTCAATGTGGCTGTCGGCTTACATCAGGGGTCGGCTCTCAGCCCTTACCTCTTCCTGATGATAATGGACGCTCTGACGTCGGACATCCAGGAAGAGGCTCCTTGGTGTATGTTGTTTGCCGATGACATTGTTCTGGTTGCCGAGAGTGGCCTAGAGGTCCAGAACAGATTGGAGGTGTGGGAGCACAGACTGGAGAGTGTTGGCCTGAAATTGAGCAGAACCAAAACAGAGTACTTGTTCTGCGATTTCGGCGGTCTCTCCAATCCTGTGCCTTTATCTCTCGCCGGAACGCCCATGCCGATCTGTTCCGACTTTAGGTACCTAGGGTCGCTCGTCCAAGGAGATGGTGAGGTAGACCGGGATGTAACACATCGGATCAACGCAGGATGGATGAAATGGCGACAGGTCACGGGAACCATTTGTGACCCACGGATGCCCCTCAAGTTAAAGGGTAAAATCTACAAGTCCGTAATAAGGCCTGTCGTACTGTATGGATCAGAATGTTGGGCTGTGAAAAAGATGGATGAAAAAAGATTACATGTAGCAGAGATGAGAATGTTAAGATGGATGTGTGGTGTGACAAGAATGGATAAAGTGAGAAATGAGTATATTAGGGGAAGTTTGAAAGTGGCGCCAGTGACTGAAAAGTTGAAAGGAAACCGTTTGTCTTGGTATGGTCATGAAACGCATGTTGCTAAAAAAGTTATGAGTTTACATGTGGATGGACGGCGGGGGAGAGGGAGGCCAAAGAAAAGATGGATGGATGGTGTGAGAAGTGATATGAAAGAAAAGGGAGTTAGTGATAGCGTGACGAGTGACAGGACAGAATGGAAGAAAAAAACGTGTTGCGCCGACCCCAAATAAAACGGGACAAGGGCAGGAAGATGATGATGACGGTACGGAGTCCGACTCGCGCTTGCCTAGTTTTTTTTTTTATTTGGTTCACTTACTAATAAACTTGTCTTGTTTCCTACAGGTACTTCGACTGTATAGACATTTGTAAGGTCCGGGTAGGCTGGCACGAGGTGCGGCTCGCTGGCATCCTCCCGCCCATGTCCTCCACGCGACACCTCACGTGCCTCCTCCTCACTGCCAGCCAACCCACCGAAGTTGACTTCACTCTCTTCCAAGAGGGACAGAGGTAAGTAGCCTGAAGAATTCATGTCATCATCATCTGCCTGCTCTTATCCTGTTTTATTTGGGGTCAGCGCATCACGTTTTTTTCTTCCATTCGGTCCTCTCAATCATGCTATCACTAATTCCCTTTTCTTTCATATCACTTCTCACACAATCAATCCATCTTTTCTTTGACCTCCCTCTCCCCCTCCATCCATCCACCTGTAAACTCCTAATTCTTTAGCAACATGCGTTTCATCCCTCCTCTTCACATTATCATACCAAGACAAACGATTCTCTTTCAACTTTTCAGTCACTGGCGCCATTTTCAAACTTGAAGACTACATAATTCTTCGAACCAATTCTTACATGTGACTGTTAGGGCTATATTTCACCGAGACACCATGGTGGCGCCACCAGTCGCCCCTACCAGCAAAATGTATACAGCTCTATAGAGAGCTACTCACCTAGTGTCCGTTTGGTTGCACAACCAATTTGGTGGCGCGACCAGCTTAGACGTGTGGAGACTGTGGTGTCTGTATAGTGTCTGCTTTGGTAGCTTAGGGCTATATTTTACTGGAACACCATGGCGGCGCAACTGGTCGCGGCACCATGTTGTCCCGGTGAAATATACCCCTTAAAGTTCGCTTTCACACAGCTGCTATTTAAGCAAGGCTTTTATTATTATTGTTTTTAATAAAATAAACTAGTGCTTGACTGCGATCCCACCTGATGGTAAGCAGTGATGCAATCGTTGATGATGAGGCGCACTAGTTCATGAGGAGCCTATTCACGCTTCTCGCCTTGAAGACACTCAAATTAGAATCGAACGGGAAGACCGCAGTAGGCAAATTGTTCCAATCCTTCGATGTATGCAGTATAAACGTCGAGGCGAAACGCTTTTATTAATTCATCTGGTTTATTTGATATTTTCTTTAGATTAAAAAAAATATATTTAGGTATTGTTTCACCGCCACAGTCCCGTGAACATGACTAACTAAAATGCTAATAAATCTTATAAGAAAGTATTGCTTTTTTTTCATTTCTGTTGATAGGAATGAATTATGTTCATTCCGATGTACTTACGACTTACACATACTAGCCGATATCTGAAATCAATGAAGAAATTGAAATCGCCGAGTTGTCCGTTTGCGCCGAGAGCACATTTTTTATTTTAAAACTAAGACAGCATTTTTTTTTTCAAATAAACAAATGTTTAATATACTTACTATGAGTCTTATTTTAAAAAAATAATAAAAATAAAAATTAAAAATAAATTATGTACCAGAAACACATGATTTGCATTTTCTTCTTGACATGAAAACTATTGTTATTATATTCTAGTTTTTTAAGAATTTCTAATCGTTTTGTCTTCCAAAAAGGAGACCTTAAAAAATTGTTTTCGTGGATTCTCTATTGGGACTAATAAATTATTATTTTTTTTGAAAATAGTATTTGACTTTATTTAAATAATTTTTAGCAAGACCTTGTCACAATAAGAAAAAAAAATGCCACTGAAATATTATCAGTGTGGAGTGGGATCCATTACTGTGTTGTCAATCCTATCAGAGAACTTTTTATTATTATTGAAGGGTCTCATTTGACCACTTTCTCACTTGATGGTAAGCGATGATGTGGCCAATGATAGAGCACGCTTGCTTAGAAGTAACCTATTCACTCTTGACTTAAAGAACCTTAGGTTGTAGCTATCAGGAAACACATACCCCGGCAGGAATTGCTCGCCTTAGCTACACGCATAATGAATGTGTTCCTAAAACGCTTTGTGATGCGTGGGACGTCCACATGTACCGGTGGCGCTACGGCGTTGAGCCACCGGTACCGTCTTGTGGTCCGATGATGGAACGGACTTAGTAGAATTTATAATATCAAACCGACTCGATTTGTATACTAGTAGTGCACGTGATGATTTCCAAAACGCTTTGTACTGTTACGCCGTTAAACTTCAACACGTCATATCTCCGACAAAATAAAGAGTGGCAACGAATAATTAAAACGCATTGCTGGTCGAAAGCTCTAGAACCAAAGTACCTACCTAGCCTGGCAAGATCTGGAACAATCCCTCATAAGTACTCGTTGTACCTACTATTTAGTAGGTATGTAATCTGTAGGTATCTGTAGGTGGATAAGGGAAATGGTACTTTCCGCCATTAACAATAGAGTCGAAATTCGTGTGAAAGTGACTCGCGAAGGACAAAGTAATAAAATTGATTTATGGCCCCGCGACGCGACTATTGTTCTGGATCTATCCTGAGACGTCAGTATCTAGAATTTTCTTTGCTCCGCGTATAAATACGAGCCCCCGAACGGAAGTGAGTCAGTTTTGATTTCGACTGCGAACGAGAGCGATCTACCTAAGAGCGCGAAGAGATTTTATCTAACGACCGAGGCGATAGTGTAACGGAACTCTAGTGCTTATTGTGATTTGGATTATTGTTGACTGGACTAATTACTTATTGTTTGTGGTAAATAAAGTTCTTTATTGGTAAATCGGCATTTAGAATTCACGTCTTGATAGTAATAGCGCTACCCCACCGATTTTACACAGGTCTGATCGTGTGTGAACTGTGCGGAGTACTGCAGTAACATATCGCACACCCAGAACAACACAAGAAGCACATCTTCATCTTTACATGCAATGTGCAGGACATTCGCAATAACTGTCACATAACATGAGATAACGGTTTTTCGTCGATTCTGAAAAATGAGCTATTTAGACTTAGTGCAGTGTTGTTCTGGGTGTGCGATATGGTCTGGCGCTGCAAAAAAGAAGGCGTGTGTAGAGGCTAATTGGTGATCCAGATTTGGGTAAAACAGATCTACAAAGCCTTTCGGTATTTTACAGGATGTATTTGTAAAGCCGGTGCAGGAATTACATGACTTGATTCCGCCATCACCTTTCTAGCATTGAACAGCCCGACTTATGGCGTGTCCACCCTTACGTTGTTGACTCTCTCTATTTGCCTTTAGCTATCTTCCCGTCCGATTATAATTTAGGTGTTTTCAAGGCTAGAGTGAATAGGTTCTGAATAGACTAATGCACTTTACCTTCAACGATTGCATCACGGCTTACCATCAGGTGGGTTTCAAGCACTAGTTTATTTCATTTAAAAAAGATCAAACGCCGATCACAATAACGATTGTACCGACGTAAAGACGTAGGTACTAATTTTGCTTACAAGTTACAAATGCCCTAATTTGTGTTACAGGAACTCAGCAAAGAGCCAACGGTCACAGTTGGACCTCTGTGTGGTCGTGTTCCGCACGAAGTCAGGACCCAGTGCGCAAGTTGGGAAACTGGTCGCACATAGTAAAAGACAAGTACGACTTATATTAATACAAAATAACTCAAGTAAACTTGAATTGCGTGGGCTAGTCTGGAGTATCCCCTGTAATAAGTTGCATTTTGTCTCAATGCTGAATAGTTCCCTTACTCCGGATATCTGGCAAACTTTAACTCACAAACGCCGCATGTATATGATATCGAGTCAGTTAATAATCGAGAAGTTTTGAACCGTTTCACCTGGATATTTATTATGTTCTAATGTTTCCAGGTCAGAGGCTTTGTAGGTTGCCACAAGATGCTAGAGAAGGGTTTCTACTTGGTAGTGTGCCTGGCTTTCAACCACTGGCACACGGGGCTGGAGCTGGCGGCGCGCAGCTCGTGGCCGCGCCACGTGCTGGCGGCGCACTCGTCCAAGCCGCTGGCGGTGGAGCGGCCGGCGCTGCACGCGCACATCCTGGCCGACGCCATCATCGGCCTCACGCTGGCGCGCGGCCAGCGCCACGAGGGCCGGCAGGGCATGACGGCCTACTACCTCACCAAGGTAGGTCCTTCTCATTTACACCACATGAAGGGTAATTTTCTCATTTAGGTTTTTGAGGCGGAAGAAGTCATTGAAAAAAGAAGTATTTTGTACAGAACAACACTGTCTATCTGACCTCCACGACCCAGATGCCAAAATTTTCCTATGCTCAAAGTTAACTCATAAACTTTTGGTTCTAGGGTTGGGCCGGCTTAGTAGTGATGGTAGAAAACCGTCACACGGACAAGTGGATCCACGTGAAGTGTGATTGCCAGGAGAGCTACAACGTCGTGTCCACTAGAGGGGAGCTGAAGACTATCGACTCCGTGCCACCATTACATAGGTGAGCACAAATATAGATGTTGAATGAAGTCTTTTGATGGGTTAACTGTATTATTGGAGCTTTTGACAATGCAATTGAAAAGGTTTTACGAAAGTAAGTCACGCTTTTTCCAGGCAAGTGATAATCGTGCTGACGCAACTGGAGGGCTCGGGCGGGTTCAGCATCGCGCACCGCCTCACGCACCGCCTGGCCGCGGGCGCGCGCCTGCAGGACTGGGCGCCGCACGCGGACGGCGAGCCGCGCCACCGCCCGCCCCTCGCGCGCCGCCTGTGCGGCCTGCACCAGCCGCGCCTCATCACATAGGGGACACGCCTTCACTAGGGTACCAAGCCTCCTACACTTCAGGTCAGGACACTTCACTCATCATCAGCCTTTTTAATGTTCCCACTGCTGGGATGAGGCCTCCTCTCTAAGAGAGGGAATGGGCCGTAATCGACCACTCGGTCTGGTGGATGTCACATGTCTTCTAATTTTTTGGTTATAGAACATGCCGGTTTCCTCACGAGATTTTCCTTCGCCATTTTTGAGAGCAGTGGTGATGAAATAAATTACATAAAGTAATGCGCCTGGCTGGGTTCGAACTCGTTAGTCGGGGCCATTACCAGTCGGCCACCACTGCTCTCCAATCAAATCTCAGCCTAAATACAAGCTCAGCAGCATAACATAATCAGTCAGCCTTATAATGTTCCCGCTGCTAGAAGTCACGCTTCCTTTCTAGCAGAGGGAATTGGTTATCCGCCACGCGGCTGCTCAGCAAGCTATTGTAAAAAAATACGATACTTTTCACCTGTCATAAAGGTTTAAAATAACATTTCACTAGTCCAAAATGTAAGAAATACAGTATTCGTCGCCGCAAAAAGTATTTTACTACCGTTTTTTAGAACCAAAACAATTCGTTTTTGTTAATGATAATATCTACTATAATATCGACTATCGGTCAAAAATAGTTATGATAAAAAGTCGGGTTACTGGTTGGTAGGTACAGTTGTTCCATCCTCACCTATAAGCTAATTATATATAATTTTATAATAGTTCAAACCACCATTGTTTGAACGAAAATTAATGTAAAAAATTGTCAGACGAACGTAATTTGTTTTGAAGATTGTGATAATTTTTCACAATAATTTTCGTACGAGAAATCGGTGATAAGTTTCACAATTATGTTAATTTCATATCCCTTGCAATTTAAAATTGTATAAATAATAAATTTTGGACTACACTAATACTATTGTGAAATACGCTTTTAAAAGTCGAATTTAATGAAAATTGACTATAATCTTGACTATAGATATGATTATAGCTAAAGACAAACTAAGCCCATGCTATATGACATTTATACTCTGTTCAAAATAACATTAGACATTTACGAAAACCTTTTATTACTGTCCGTTCAACCGATTTTGACTTTTATTACGTTGGTGGTATGACAAATGGCGGTTGCAGTAAATAGTTGGTATTGTAACCACTTTTTGGCTTTTAATGCCATCCTTATGCCTACGAAATAGAAGTTAAAATCGGTTGAACAGACAGTAAATAAGGTTGCTTTAAATGTCTAATCTTAATGCGAGTAGGGTATAGACTCTTGAATTTGCTTGAAAACAGTTGACTTAGAAACATACTTGGTATAGGCTATACTGTTCCACGCGTCCAGCGAAAGTTGCCTCATTATCATTTGAAAGCCGAAAAACGTCCACTGCTGGACATAGGCCTCCCTCAATTGTCACCACAAAGAACGGTCCAGTGCGTCACGCATCCATCGCATTCCCGTGACTCTAACCGGGTCATCGGTCCACCTGTTGGAAGACCTTCAACGCTGTTTTCCGGTGCTCGGTCGCCATTTCAGAACCTTTCAGCCCCATCGATCTGCGAGCTTAAGTTCGAGAAACTTAAGTGACAATGGATAGGACACATTGTCCTATCCATTGTCATTTAAGTTTGGCGATAGGCTAGTTGCCATAAAAAAAAAAATTGTCCGTCTTTTAGATTATTCAAAAATAAGGGACACGTATTTTTTATTTGTAAATTAAACCAAAAGTCACAAAGATATAGCCCATTGAAGTTACGTGTAACGTCACGCCGTGCTGCATTTTTTCGCACGGGATGAGGTCATACGTAACTTAATGGGCTCTTTGTTATTTTTAGTTCAATCGAAGAAAGAAAAATACATTTCTAATATTTTTTTTATAATCACTAAATAAAATGTAGTTATTTTGACCCTGGAAACTATGAGCGCTATGTGGGCGACCTTGGTTCTCCTGCGGTTATCTTCATACCCGATACGATCACGCAAGGAAACTCCGAGAGCCTTTTGGGTGACTTAAAAGTCGTCTGTTTTCAAGCAAATATTAGTCTAGATGTCTTAATACGGAGCATATATAGCATACGTGAACACAGTTTGCCTCTAGCTTTACTGATATAGTCAAACTTCTATGACGACAAATATAGTGAGTGGACTCAGTGAGATAAACAATTACAAAATGTAAGCACAATATTGACTCTTATACTGTTAGTGATAAGTGATAAAGTTGAAAATCTGTAATAAATTTGGGATTAAACATTTATTGTACCAAATGTAACTTACATGTTAATTTTATTCTTTACTTCAAAAGCAAAATTGTACATAACCGAATCTTAATCATATAACAGCGATAATAATGCCAAAATCTTAAAAAAAAGGAAGCTATAGACGAAATGTCTCTACTTACTTTTTCTTACAATTCGATTGTTTTTTTTTTTATGCTAGCAAACAGCTAATAGATCCCGTGCCTCACTGAGACGCCATGGCGGCATGACCAATAGTAGCCTAGTGATGTACACACCATAGAACTGCATGCATTTTCTTCGCTCCGCGAACTGGTAGCACTGCCATGGCGTCTTAGTGAGTCACGGGCCTTTATGCTCAAAGGATCTCTGGGAGTAAAGAGAGGACGCGTCAGACTTTTACTGACTATGCGTTCCAAGGCCGTGGTAATTCTTTCCAAAATTCCCGCAGCCCTGGCAGGCATCGACCTTAGAGCCGTGTACGAACAAATTTGTTGCGTTGCATGTTACGCAACAACTTGGTTCGCACGTGCGTACCACTGACGAACATCGAACATTCTGATCATCAAACTTTTTTGCGGAGATCCTATTGGTATGTTCTGTATGGACGATGTTCTTCATGAATCAATGTGAACATCAAAAAACCATTTCGCTACTTCACAATCGACCACTTCCAACGACGCTGCACGACTGTTGTGCGCGAACTCGATTCGAACTATGTTCTCGTTCGTGTTGGAATATGCCGTGTTCTTCGTGAATCAATGCGAACATCAAAAAACTTTTTCGCTACTTCACAATCGACCACTTCCAACGACGCCGCACGACTTTTGTGCGCGAACACGATTCGAACTATGTTCGCGTTCGTGTTGGAATATGCCGTCCATATAGAACAAACTAAATGTTTAAGTATGATCTTTGTGTATGCTATGTTCGTGTTCATACGTGCGTACACGGCTTAGCAGGAACATTCAGTAACTGTGTTTTTTCTTTTACTTTTGGTTTATTTTTGTGTAATTTTCCCTGGTTTATTTTGTTTGTTTGTCTCTGTTAAAGCCAGCGTCAAAATGCCATAGATAACAGAGACTAGAGAGTACTTGCAACAGATAACCTAGACAACTGTGTTGTCTATGGTGTATGGTGCAATAAAGTTAAGCATACAATAACAATACACACTTGCCTGGTGGGGAAACTGTTGATTTTTTTTTGGTATATACTTTTTTCTGTAAAAAGATATGCGTCTAATCAGGCAGAATAAACATGTTTTCTTTCTTTCTTTCCTTCTAACTCGGGCCCTGATGCGTTACGCCATCTAGTGTGATACTCAGTAACATTTGGTACAATGTATGGCCAAAGAACGAGCATAGGTAGGTACTAGGCCTATAACGCTAAAGACACGTAAAATAGCTATTAATATTTTTTCTACTACACTAATATACTCATAGATATTACACGTCCGGCCGAAGAAAAGTATACAGTAAGCATTTTTATTAAATCATTTTTCAGCCGGTCTAAGGATTTTGCCGCGAAATATGCGAATAGGACGCACCGAGTGTTATTTTGACAAATATTAGAATAAGGATTATTTGTAACGGATATTGTTTGTAATTTTAAAAATACGTCGATTTTGTAATAAGTTTATGTAAGGCGATCGTTTTTATTTTTTAACAAATTATTTCGACTAGCTCGTTTGCGAAACATTTGGTTTATTATTTTTTTTTTGTAAAAATTTCGAATGGATATCAAAAAGAAAAAAAAGTGGGCGATACCAAATTTAGAGAGGAAGCAGGTCAAGTTCCCCGCTAGTATCATCCTCATTTTCACCGAATTTAAAAAAAATCGGCTTGTTCTTATTGTATTTCCTCGATGGGAGTTAATTCAAGATCAGAAACCCTACCACGAGCTCTTAACGCGATCCATTTGACAGCCTAAACTGAGGGATGGAGCTTTACAGGATGTAAGAGACATTTTGATGACATAATTTTATTTTCGTTTTCTGAAAAAAAGTCTTGTGGAAGGTCGTTCACTTTCGTTTATTGAGCAAGCCCTTAAAGTTTGTGGAGGGCTGTCCCTTACACCTGCATAGGTTGTATAAATCTATGCGTCTGTCTCACTCGCACGCCTGACATTTTAACACGTCATGGTAAGATCCCCTGTTCTCTGTAATGCCATCTGCATCATTGAGAGGCATTTTGGTATTTGGAGTCCTGAGATAGAGGGCAGAGTCCTACATTCTTGCAATCTTTAGTGCAGATGAACTGCTTTTCACACACACACAGTTCTATATGTCCTTCATCATCATCATCATTTCAGTCGAAACACGTCCACTGTTAGACATAGGCCTCCCCCAAGCGTCGCCACAACGACCGATCCTGCGCGTCTCGCATCCACCGCAATCCCGCGACTCTCACCAGATCGTCGGTCCACCTTGTGGGATGCCTTCCAACACTGCGTTTTTCGTTGCGCAGTTACCATTCTAGAACCTTCCAGCCCCGTCGACCATCCGTGTATCCTGTCCACTTTAGTTCGGCGATTCTTCGGGTTACGTCGGCGACCTTGGTTCTCTTGCGGATATCTTTATTCCTGTACCCCTTGCCAAGTTGCTAATCTCCAATAGTTAACGCTGGTAGAAAGCTTTAAATGTACGGGAATGACGTCATCTCAACTCATTCACGTGGTTAGAACAAAAGAATTGTGAAATTCGACGCACGCGAAACGGTTGTAACTTGGCTAGAGGGCTGTTGCGATTACGCAAGGAAACTCCGAGCATAGCCCTTTGGGTGACTAAGCCTTCTGATGAGCTATTTTATTATTATTATTATTATTGTTATTTGACCTTACATAAAAGAAAATGAATCCCGGGGTCTGTCTCAATTATCACAAAACAGCCATGATCTCCTTGCGTCGTATACCTCAATGCTGAAGGTCGTGATCTCCCTGCTTCATCACTTTAACTTTTATGATCTTTCTCCATCTGTTTCTGTCTCTGGCGATGTGAAGGGCATTGTACATCGTAGAGTCAAGAGCGGTGCGGATCTGGTCGGACCAGCGTATGGGGCTGTGCCCGCGAGGCCTTTTCCCATCCATTTTACTGGTCACAATGAGCCTTTCTAGGTTGCCACCGTCTTTCCTTGCAATGTGACCGAAGTATTGTAGAACCT
This sequence comes from Mythimna lalbum, assembly GCA_949319445.1. NCBI lineage: Eukaryota > Metazoa > Arthropoda > Insecta > Lepidoptera > Noctuidae > Mythimna > Mythimna lalbum. The sequence continues at coordinate 2,914,869 of OX439357.1, read as the reverse complement.
TGAGTTTTTTTCTGTAACGGTAAGGATATATCACGTAGAATGTAAATTTTAAGGCATTATCATTATTGTATAAAAATGTCTTGTAAAAAAAGAACAATGTTTTTTTTAATCATTAATGATAAATAGCGATCGTTGTACGTAGTTGTTATTTATATTGTAACTCGATGAAATCACGTTTCTCAGTATGCGAATCTCACAAAGTGCGTACTCCGTAGTTTCAAAGCCCAAACCATAGACTTACGACTGATACTAGATTTTTACAATGTTTACTTTCCTAATGTTCATAATTTTTTACTAAAAATTCTCGGGAAAATGTTGAAGTGTTTGGTTAGAAATGAAACCTCTTTGATATAAAGTTGAATACAATAAATATAATTTAGATGGTAAATTAAAATCGTTAAATTAGACGGTTATACGTTATTTATAAAAGCTTGTATGTTTTCTAATTAGAAATCTTTAGTGAAACATAATAAAATTGTCTTCGCATTAGATTTATTCATTTAGCTAGGATATATAAATTTACTTTGCTGTGGGACCTCGTTTACATTCCCTGACAGTGAAATTAAAAATTAGGTTTTATTTTAAAATTTATTTCAACAATCCAATAAAGTCCCATTACGTTGACAATAGGCTAGTTGCCGTAAAAAATGTAATTAGCCCGTCTTTTAGATTATTCAAAAATAAGGGACACGTATGTTTTTATTTGTAAATTAAACCAAAAATAACAAAGATATAGCCCATTAAAGTTACGTGTAACGTCACGCCGTGCTGCATTTTATCTTTGTTATTTTTTGTTTAATCAAAAAAAATAAAAAATACGTGTCCAATATTTGTTTTATAATCTAAAATACGGACTAAATAAAATGTAGTTATTTTGACCCTGGAAACTACCCTATTTGGCAGCGCAGCCATTGTCTAATCCACCTTTCAATGGATAAAATCCACAAACCCATGAATTATTGCTACACAATACTGTGTCAGAATTCGAAATTAGTCTTCGCTAAGCGTACTGAAGTGAGACAAAAAAGTCACGATTTTGTACGTAACATAAAGATATCGTGTAAATATTTAAAACTGCTTTACTAACTAGACGTAGGTTTGTATTCTGAATTTTTAAACGACCCTACAGTGCGTTTCACTTAAGAAGTTCCTTTGCCGTAATGTTGGCAACACGGAAAAACAGTGTTGCAATATTTTTAGCTATTAAATTACTTAATATTAGCGAGATTAACTGATATTTCGTTACTTTTAACAATTGCCTTTTTTTGAATAAAGTATAGGACGCTGGGCTCCATTCCGATTGTCCTGCGATTCTTTCAAATACCGAAAACGCCACGCCACAATATCGTACCTCTCTATTAACAACTTCCTTTTAGACCTGCTTTTTTTTAATAAAATCCCATTCCCTCATAATTCTCCAAAAAAGTGTTGCAACTACCGTTAAATCGATTACTTTTCGCATTTCGGGGAACAATTTTGGTAGAGTAGGCAACTCTTTCCTTTTTTCCTTTCTTTTTTCATTTCTTTTTTGTGTAGACAGCCAGGGGAGCCAACATTACGCCGAAGGAACTTTTTAAGTGAAACGCACTGTACTTTTATTTGCACTCAAGTGTAACAAAAGACAAATCAATATAATTATGTATTTTAACATTGGAAGTACTAATTTCATTCCATAATACTCATTATTTATTATTATTTTTTAATTAAATGTTGTTTTTTTATAATTAAAGAAATCTAGTGATGCTAATTCTTGCCATTACTTTGCTTTACAACGATATTATTAATGTTTTTTTATTATTATTATTATTATTAGTAATTAATATTTAATTTTTGACTGTTCATAGTTTAAGTGGCCTATGAGCAAGATTTGTGCAATATTAAGAAGGATGTTATCTCACATTGAATTTTTATATTAGTGAGGATAATTTACACTTGCTGGCACAAAAACTACACACCGATGCGTGTGGTGTTTTGTTTATAGTTAGCAGATGATAATTAAAACTTAATAATTATGGTAGATTTGTTGTAGGGTGATGTTGTATAGCCTTCCTCCATAAGTGGACTATCCAACACTAAAGTAATTTTAAGAACCAGGATTTCATACAAACAAACAAAATCTTCAGTCACACTTAATAGTTGAAAACGTCAAAATGAGAAAAAATAATAAAAAGATCCATTTTACGATATTTTCAAAATACGTTCTCATAAGAATTGAAACACAATCAACTGCTAACTATTAACGAACACGCTAACTATAAATATAACATAGAAGTAGTTAAGTTTTGGATCGCATAGTGTTTTGATATTAATAATAATAATAATACCGTGCGTCACAGGTTCTACACGGCTGTATATTTTTACACTTGTGCATCATAAATAATAATAATAATATGTATTAATTCACACGTTAAAGAAATCTCCATAAACATGTAACTGATTTTTTTTACTTAGGTTTTCTTAAATCTTGAAATTTTTGTATAACAATTTAAAGGATTATAGTGTTTTTTTTTGTAATATTTACTTGTAAGATAGTGCCATATTGTGATGTTACATTTTTTTTTTCGTAAATACCTGAATTTTTAAAATCCAGTTCCTTGAGGAACTTTTGACAAAACACCACATTAGTTGTAAGAAGTTTTTTTTTTTTTGTAAAAAGGTGATTTCAAACCTTTATACCAGTGAGAAAATTAAGACTTATTTTGTCATAATTTCTTTTTAAAAAATCGGGCAAAAACTGCTTAGAATGAATCGGACTCACACACCTTTATTTTGTTTTTTTGGTTCACACAAGCTTTCCTTGTATTAAAAAAAAATCACAAAATACACACAAACATCGTCATAAGCAAAAAAAAAATCGTTTCAATGACCTTTCGCATTATTTCGTGAGTCCTATTGTACAATTTAATTTTCACAATAAAATAATAAAGTTTTGTATGGTGTGTCGATCAGTGTGCACTGCAGTGTAAGAAAACTTTTGATAACTTTTTATTTAACGATGTATAATTGTAATTTGAGTAGCATAAAAGACGCTTATTTTTCATGTTAGTCTTACGTGGATGCATGTTAAACTATTTATGATAAGGTTAAGTAAATAAAATTATTTAAATTTGATTTTATTGGTTTTTTTTGAATGAGCTAACCTTTAAATAAGTCACCCAAAGGGCAATGGAAAGGGCTATGCTCGGGGTTACCTTGCGTGATCGAATCAAAAATGAAGACATCCGCAGGAGAACTAAGGTTGCCGACATAGCGCAAAGAATTGCCAAACTTAAGTGGCAATGGGCAGGGCACATTGCTCGCAGAACAGATGGCCGTTGGGGCCGAAAGGTTCTGGAGTGGCGACCGCGTACCGGAAGACGCAACTTTGGAAGGCCTCCAACAAGGTGGTCTGATGACCTAGTGAAGATTGCGGGAAGCCGATGGATGCGAGACGCGCAGGAGCGTTCGTTGTGGCGACGCTTGGGGGGGGCCTATGTCCAGCAGTGGACGTGTATCGGCTGAAATGATGAACCTTTAAATAACTTTGGAGGTAAGCGAAACAGGAGAGTAATGACCCGCCAATCTATGAAAAACCAGACCAGAAGGGTATTTAGGTGTTGTCGGGTGTGCAAATAGAAGCCCAATAGATGATTCGTGGCTGCTCTGAGCTCAAATCGCGCGGAGAATTTTAATTGCGTGGTGCAGAATTAGTTCTTATTGGACGCCATAGATGTCGCTACAAATATTAAGACGGCCCTTCCTTTAAGCTTGCTGTTTCATCAGACGCAGTCTAATGCAATGTTTGTAAAGAGGCCACGTGAAAGAAGAGAGAGACGCCTGAACGTAATTTCGTCATCCGCCCGAGTATTTCATAAAACCTGTTCCAAGAAATATGTGTTTTTTTTTAATCGGGAACTCGCCCATTGAAGTTCCGTACTAACTTGCCTATGAAAACAGTTCAATTCCCAAATTGAGTTACTAAGATTTCTCCGAATCGCAAAGGATCTCGACAGACAGATACACGGACAACAAGGTGATCCTGTAACGGTTCCGTTTTTTCCATTTGAGGTACCGGAACCATTAAAACCTTAAAAGTTTCGGCGACGACAAACTCTCGTGTCGGGCCTTGGTACAGGCCATGGTCCGAAGCGAGGAGCGGCAGGCGGTCGCCTCCTGCGAAGCAGTAAAACTGGCAAAGGAGGCGGCCGCACGCGCGAGGCAACGGACCTCACGCCCCAGCCACTGGGACTCTAATCCCGATTTCTGACCACCGAAGCCGCAGGCTTGCGGACGAAGAGCAAAGGGTAACTCGCCGTCCGACCGTCCGATCCGAGCCCAAATCGTCGACGGCGCTTAATATTCCACACGTACCTCAAGGAGATGTCAGCTACCGTAGGAATCTAGCAGGATCGAAGCCTATTTAGAAGTTGGGTGATAAACACACGTATCTACAGAAGAATTATGTGTAATATATACAACAAGAGTTTCTTCAAACATTATTTCTAAAGGAAGTAAGGAACCCTAAAAACATTCATGATAAACTCTCTCGGTAACACTCACTGACAATTTAGGTACCTATATATAAATTATTCTCAATGTCGTGTCGTCTGTAACAGTAACCTAGGCATTTCGGTGCCTAGGTCCACAATAATTTAGCGACAAATATCTACTAAAATTAATGATCTAGTAGATAATTATTTACAAACCCACCCCTAACCTCTGTCATAAATATGAACTTCAACTAAAATATTAACCAGATGGATTTATGCATGGAACCCTCGTCACTAGGACGGACTCGCGGACAGCTTACACTGTGTTTTCGAATTAATTTCAGATATTGACATTTTTGGTACACATTTATAAGATCAACATCTATCTATATATATAAAAATCAATGCCACTTTTCGTTGTTATTTTATAACTCAAGAACGGGCTCACCTATCCAAACCAATTTTTTAGGTTTAGTTCTGATTATTTAGTAGATGGTTTATGTAAAGTTTGGTAGAGTAGAGTAGGGAAGAGCGGGAGCGAAGCCGTGCGGGCGAAAGCTAGTAATAGATAAAACTAGGTTTGCTGTGACATTTCACTTTTTTTTTTGGGGAAATCATAAAATATTTTCTTCCGTTTTGGATAGAGCAGCCCTCCCGCTCTGCAACATTATTTTTAGTTTATGCGAATCCTGAATATAGTTTGTTCAGAATCAGTAACTGAATGGATTCCAATAGTTTTTTCACCACGTTATATACATATTTTCCAAAAAAAATTAAATGGTCACAAGTTTGACACCATCGACACTAAGTACAACACAGGTCACGTCAAATCATAGCGGGCATTAGGTGCCAGCAAACAACTTGGTGCAAGTGCAAAACAACTCCTCAGTCGCATGAATGGTCCAGTTACTATGTATTTTGCTCACGACTCTGTGATTTTTCATGATACAGTAATGAAATTTTGTACATAGATTCTTTACATAAAAACATTAAAAACGTGTTTCGGGTTTTGCATATACTAAAACTAATGTCTTATATATCTAACTTTTACTGGCTATTATTCACCTGTGTTCCTTCAGTTACCCTTTGCGTCCCAGGACCTTGGGTGACCAGAGGAGCACCAGTGGGCGCTTCGGCCCCACTGTCACAATCAATTTAAATGCGAGAGGTGTCGTCCGTCGTGGCGGTGTCCGTGGAAGCGCGAGTGTCCGCGTGCGCCGGACAGCCAGTGTCGCCGCCCGCATCTCCGCTCTCCGCTGCCGATGACGTATATGAAGCACGCCGCCTGCGCGTGCAGACCGCGTCATTGGTCTGTTGGGTTCGATTCCCTACAATCTATATCCAGGAAGTAGTCTATCCATGTACTAATTTGCATCGAAATCCGTTCAGCCGTTCGAGCGTGAAGAAGTATACACTCAAAAACTTTCACTTTTATAATATTAGTGTTATCTCGAATATACGAAATACCGAGTTCACTGTTCATAAAGTACCTCCAAAAATATGAGCAACGAAACGGTTTGCTTCAAGATTGTTCTATCTAACACATTTCAACTCTGTATTTTGCTATACCTACCTACGTCTGTATGACACGAAGGAAGCGCATCAAGTATCCCCACCGCCCGATTCCCTCCACACGAGTTCACTGTTCATAAAATCCCAACTAAAAATGGACTCAATCCTACCCAAAAATGGGCTTACCAAGAACAAAGTCTCACATTTAATTAACCTGGATGCATATTTCTACGATTTCTTTCGTAAACTATAATCTCAGTGCAAAACCTTACAATTTCCTGACACAATTAATGTCTGTACCTACCAACGAAATGAGCATAGAACAAGATATGACGAGATGTTCCTATCTGCGGCGTTACTGGATGTGCTACAGCAGAAACTTATTTTTTTTTTTCTTCATCTTACATCTATCTTTACAGGTTTTTTTTTTAATCCCCAATGCGAGACTTAAGAGATTTAAGAGACTCCTTTTCCACTCGCCTATCGTCAACATCGAGTTTGGTTTGTAAGCTTGTTACTTCAACTAACGCAATCCAACGCGATGTTTGACGAAAAGGCAACGCAAAAAAAAGAGAGATAACGCCTGAAAACTCTGTTTTATTCCGAGTTTTACTCGAATATTTCACATAGCTTGTTCCAGAAAATTGCTGTTTTTTTAAACCCTTAAAATTTGCAACGCTTCTATAGTTTTATTTTAAGGCAAATTATGAAGTGTCAAAGTTAAAAAAACCGTTTGGCGAACAAATTGATTGTGCGTACAGGTACAGGTATTTGCCGAAGCTGAATTATTACCAATAAGCTCCAATCTGGCGATCATTAAGTCAAGAATGAATAGGTTACGTCTTGCCGTCTTGGCAAGTGTGCTCCATCGTCGTTTATCATCAGTCATTAGCCAAGTTAATAAACTGCAATCGTTAACACTAGTACAAAACTTCAAATGTACTGGAATGACGTCATCTCAACGCTCAGTCATGTGGTCAGAACAAAAGAAGTGGGCGTGGCCAAATCGAGGCGTTCGACGCAAGAAAAACAGTTGTATCTTGGCTACGGAGGCAGGTGAGATAGTGAGTGATATACATATAAGGTATGTTATTGAGGATTTTCCAAATAAACCACAAATTGTTTCTCTGAAAATCAAAGATTTGTTTATTTAATACGTCTTTACTATATTACAACGTTTAACTATGACCATTACACCTATAACTTACCTGAAAATCAAAGAAACGACATTTAAAGTTTACTAGTATCGCTTCCTCAATTATATCCCTTTATTTTATCTTTTTACAATAGAATTTTTAACAATAGAATATGCAAAATAATCTAAACATCATCTGTCATTCAATCACACGTCACCCCGTTCCACAGAATATAAATTCCATTGACAACTTCAACGCGCTTTATGAAATGTCATTTCATTACATACATAGAAAAAAAATGTCACGATAACATCCTGTCTAATATACAGCCTCTTCCACAATCCCTACATCTTTGTCCCTGAAATAAAACGAAAAAGGGACCGGAGATGATCCTGTGATGGCTTGCCCGGCTCGCCTTCCGCCTTCTAACCACGCTTGCATGCATAGACGACATCTCTTAGACTATAAACGTTATTATAGTAGGTGTGTTGTGATGTTAAATGACCCAAGATTTGTCGAGACCGCATTAGGGCTAAGTGTAGGTCGAATTAGGTCCTCTATTTGTGATTTTTTCTAATTGGTTATGTAGTTGACCTAATAAAAAAAAAACAGCTAAGTGCGAATCAGACTCGCGTACGAACGATTCTGTAGCATTATATCTACTTACAACTTTATTTACACAATCTATTTTCATCATCATCATCATCATATCAGCCGAAAGACGTCCACTGCTGGACATAGGCCTCCTCCAAGCGTCGCCACAACACCGGTCCAGTCAATTAATCAATTCAATCTATTCTGTTTAAAATCAAAATAACTTTCGTTTTAACAGAATACTTTTTAGGGTCCCGTGCTTGAAGGGTAAAAACGGGACTCTTTATTACTAAGACTTCACTGTCCGTCTGTCTATGACCAAGCTGTATGTCATGAACCGTAACAGCTAGACAGTTGACATTTTCACAAATGATGTTCTGTTACCGTTACAAAAATAAATATTTAAATGGTGTCAATCAAGCCCAATAGTTACCTAAAACCATAGATCGCTCCATGGTACTACCGGGATGCGGACGGCGAGCCATGGGTAGCTCGCTGTCCGACCATCCGGTAACTGTCCGGACCGAGTTCAAGACGTCGACGGCGCGCACTGTTCCCGCGCGCCTCAAGGAGTTGTCAGCAACAGGAGGGGCCCAGCTGGGTCGAAGCCTATTTGGGGTCAGGGTTATCCGAAAGGAAACTCGAGGCCCCGGTATGAAGAGGCTAGAAGGAACGGGGTGGGTTTTTAGTCACTACGAGACACTATCTCCCGCTCCACCCAAGAGCGGGGATTGTCATAAGATGATTTTTGCCTACCGTAAAAAAAAAAAACGGTACTACCGGGACTGTCCTGATAGCCGTGGTATACCTCTCCACTCCTCAAGCACCTCAGGATAAGATTATAATAATAATAATCTTATCGGAGATCAGTGCGACTTTGAAACTTCCTCGAATATGGTAATCATTAAGTCATCAAATCAACAGAATAAAGGCGCGGGCCCACCGCGGCGCATGCTGTGCACGGACACTTTTTAGCTGCGTATATTAATTTTTATCTAAGTTTCCACTGGAGGAGATACACGAAGATCCACGTCTATGTGACTGCCCTGTTGGTCTAGTGGTTAGTGACCCTGACTGCTATGCCGGAGGTCGTGGGTTCGATTCCCACCCAGGACAAATGTTTGTGTGATGAGCATAATTTGTTCTGTGCCTGGGTGTAATTTATCTATAATATGTATGTATTTAGAAATATATAAGTATGTTTATCAGTTGTCTAGTACCACAAGCTCTGCTTAGCTTGGGACGGCGTTGTGTGATAGTTGTGGAATATATATATATGTATAGCGTGGCACGGCGTACGGAGAGGCTACGCACGTGCCACTGCAATTAACAGACACGGGCATCACTGTGAGAGGTGGAACGGGCGCGGAAGCGATTCTATGCCATTATGTCATTCTATTAGATAAGATAAATTGGTGAAACATGAAACGCGTCCGTTCCACAAGGTGTATGACTGATGGGCACGCCACGATTATGGCGGTAAGTCCCCTCTTTGAGGCGTGGCTGGAAAGACCTCACGGCTTGCTTACCTTCCGCATGACGCAGGTCCTCACAGGACATGGCACGTTCGGGAGGTACCTGTATCGGATTAAAGCGGAAGAGACGCCCGGGTGTGGCCACTGTGCGGAACGCCTGGAGGACACGGTGGACCACACAGTCGAAGTGTGTCCTGCCTGGGCGGAGCATCGCCGTGCCCTCGTGGGGGCGATCGGCGGCGGAGACCTCTCGCGCCGGGTCCTGGTCAATGCCATGGTCCGGAGCGAGGAGGAATGGCAGGCGGTCGCCTCCTTCTGCGAAGCAGTAATGCTAGTAAAGGAGGAGGCCGACCGCTTCAGGCTACGGCGCCCTCGCCGGCGCCGCCGGGATTCCGATCCCGATTTCCACGCTTCCACACGAGCACGATTTCCACAGGCCCCCGTAGACGCGGGCTCGCGGACGGCGGGCCATGGGTAGCTCGCTGTCCGAACATCCGGTAATGGACCGAGCCCAAGACGTCGACGGCGCGCACTGTTCCCGCGCGCCTCAAGGAGTTGTCAGCAGCAGGAGGGGCCTAGCTGGGTCGAAGCCTACTGGGGATAGGGTTGTCCGAAAGGAATATCGTGCCCCGTTATGAACGGGATGGGGTTTTTAGTCAGTAAGAGTCTGACACTATCTCCCGCTCCACCCAAGAGCGGGTTTTGTCATAAGATGATTTTAACCATCGAAAAAAAAAAAATTCTATTAGATACGATATATACGAGAAACATGAAACGCGACTGTTCCACAAAGTGTATGATTGAAAACTGCGTTGTGATAAGCGAGCTGTACCATCGCGGTCATTTCTGCCTGACCACTAAATAAAAACTCACTTGTATCTTGCAGCGCGGCGCCAAACAAAACCCTTTGAAAATTTCGTTTCGAGTGCAAGCAAAAAATTAACTTAGCGGTGTCCAGGCGGAAGTGTCTTTGATGGTACATATAGTCGTGTGTCATATTCGTGTACTCCATAAGAAACGTCGGTCGCCAGCGTTGAGCTATGTAACCGCCTATTCGAGCAAACCACGCATATATCAATGATGTCAATTCAGACGTAGTCTATGCGTGGGTTGCAGTGGACACAAACACATACATTTTCTTATAAAGCGAAGCTTATACACGTGCGTAGCCTCTCTGCAGGGCCCGATCTAAGGGGGCGCAAGCCAGGCATTTGCCCAGAGCGGCAAAAATGAGGGGCGGCAATTCAATGACAACCCCCACTCTTGGGTGGAGCGGGAGATAGTGTCAGACTCTTACTGACTAAAAACCCACCCTTTTCCTTCTAGCCTTTATACCGGGGCTCGAGTTCCTTTCGGATAACCCTGGCCCCAGTAGTCAGGACAGTGGTTATTTATGTGAAACAGTCACTCCCTTTAATAGTTAATTTATTTCATTACCACTGTTCTCAAAACGGTGAAGGAAAACATCGTGAGGAAACCGGCATGTCCTAGAACCAAAATAACCCTGGCCCCGGTAGGCTTCGCAGCTGGGCCCCTCCTGTTGCTGACAACTCCTTCAGGCGCGCGGGAACAGTGCGCGCCGTCGATGACTTGGGCTCGGTCCGGACAGTTACCGGACGGTCGGACTGCGAGTTACTCATGGCTCGCCATCCGCGAGCCCGCGTCTACGGTGGCCGGAAATCGGGATCGGAATCCCGGCGGCGGCAGCGAGAGCTTCGTTGCCTGATGCGGTCGGTCTCCTCCTTTGCTGCTTCGCAGAAGGAGGTGACCACCTGCCACTCCTTCTCACTCCGGACCATGGCCTGAACCAAGGCCCGGCGCGAGAGGTCTCCGCCGCCGATCGCCGCCACGATTCCAACCTCCTTCAGGTTGGATAGTGGAAATATTTCAGACTTAAAACTCATGACTTATATGGCTTTGTGCATGTAAAGGGTGGCGAAAATTATATTTGCCTGGAGCGGCTAAATAGCTAGATCGAACCCTACCTACATCTCCGTGCGCCGCGGTAGGCCCCCGTCTTTACGAAAAATATAAAATATCAAACATGGCGTGGTCTTCTCATGCCCCATGCGTGGTGACCACTGCTCGATAGGTATATTAGCCATCGTGTTTACTAATACAGCTATAAAAATGTTCAATAAACAGCAAAATACGACTATCAATATATTAGCGAAATATCTTTACAACCGCTGATAGTGATCCGCAGGAAATTAGTTTAATTTTAGATAATACTAGCTTTGCCCGCGCGGCTTCGCTCCCGCTCTTCCCTACTCCACCCTACTATACCCAACTCTACCCTACTCTACCCTACTCTACCCTACTCTACCCGGTTCCAAAAAATTTTTAACCGTGCCGACTTCATTTTAAATTAATTAATTTTATATTGACACCTCTTTTGAGGAAAATTATTGACAGTTTATTGACCTTCTGATCCCCTCTTTACGAGGATCAGAACATTTGTTTTTAAAATCCTATTTTGATTGTTAAGGTATTTTAATTATTTATTAATTGTTTATTGACACCTCTTTTGAGGAATTATTTTGACAAATTTTTATTGACATTCTGATCTCCCCTTTACAGGGATCAGAAATAGTAGCTTATTTATTTGATTTTTAAAACTTTACCTCCACTGCCATGTTCCTCTCCAGGACCCCGGCCAAGAAAGCCTCCACAGGACCTCATGTCTCTCCATCGAACGCGGCTCTCTCCGTCACCTTTGAGGGGGAAGTTTCCCCTCCCAGTGCTTCAACTCAGGCCTCTAGTGTGAGGCGAAGCATTGGCGAGTGGGAAAACGGGAAAATGGCGGATTCTCAGCCTCTCCCGTCAGCCGCCGCGAACCCATCAAAGAAAGCTGCCTCGACCGTGACGGCTTCCCAAAAGGTTGCAAAGCGCGCCATTTCCCAGCCGGACAGCAAGACTGTGGCGCGCCGAACTTCCATTGAGGCACAGGGAGCGTCACCTGGGTCGAGCCAGCTGCAGCCAAGCAAACCCACCGATCGGGTGACCGAGGCTCGTAACTGCCTTCTGCGCGCGAAGTCGCACCTTGGCGATTCGCGCAATTTGAGGGCAGACTTGAAAGCCGGGATCACCCAATCGGTGGAACGGCTGTACCAACTTGTAAAGGAGGGGGCGGCGGCTGCTGCACAAGTGAAGGGGGCTGAGCTGGCAAGGGAGGAAGTCGCAAAGGCCACATTTCCGCCAGAGGCACCCAAAAGCCTCCCGGAGGTTAGCTCGCTGCTCGCTTCACTAGCGGAGCATAGCGCGCTGGTGAAGGAGAGCAGCGAGAAGATGGAGAAGCTTCAGCGGGCGATGGAGAGGCAGGGGGAACTACTAGAGAAGACGGCCACCTACGCGAGTGTAGTGGCAGGGCCACCGAAAAGGCAGACCCCAGGAAGGACCGCGCTGCACTCCATAGTGGTGACATCCAAAGATGAGGGTGACTCAGGGGAGGAGGTCATCAGAAAAATACGGGAGGCAGTTAAAGCCAAAGAGGGAGGAGTAGAGATAGAAAGCGTTAGGAAGGCCAAAGACCGGAAAATTATCATGGGCTGTAGGTCGCCGGAAGAAAGAGCCAAAGTTAAGGAAAGGATACGAAAGTCAGGAGACCACCTCGTTGTCGAGGATGTGAAGAATAAGGACCCACTGTTGATATTCCGAGGCGTCCTCCGCATACACTCCGACGAGGAATTGCTGGAGGCGCTGCGGAACCAAAACAGGGAGGTCTTTCGCGGCCTCGACAGCGGGGAGGATCGAATGATGATTAAGTACAGAAGGAACGCAAGGAACCCCCAAACAATCAGTGTGGTTGTCAGCACGTCCCCTGCTGTCTGGAACAGGATGCTCGAAAAGGGAAAAGCGCGAATTGATCTCCAAACCGTCTTCGTCGAAGACCTGTCACCACTGGTGCAGTGCACTAGGTGTTTGGGATACGGGCATAGTCGGCGGCTCTGTAAAGAACCGGCCGACTCATGCAGCCACTGTGGGGGCCAACACTTACGAGCAGAATGTGCCCAGTGGCTAAAGGCGGAAACACCCAAGTGCCCCAACTGCGTCAAGGCGAAGATGGAGAGAACCGACCACAACGCGTTTAACCCTGAGTGTCCTGTTCGAGTCAGGTGGGACAGGCTGGCACGAGCGTCCGTCGCCTACTGCTAAGGTGGTCCCAGTGAATACGATGCCGCACAAGATACTCCAGGTGAATCTCCAAAGGTCGAGACTAGCGACCCAAGAGCTTATGATAGAGGCCGAGCAGCGCAAAGCCACCGTAGCGCTGATCCAGGAGCCTTACGTGGGCAGTGCGAAGAGGATGAGCAGGACTAGAGGGGTCCGAATCTTCCAGCGCACCGGTCAAGGAGAAGGGACTGTCAAAGCGGCCATAGCGGTGTTTGATCCAAACATCACCGTCAGACAGTACCCAGAACTCACCACGGACAACATCGTCGTGGTGGGGATCCAAACCGGTGCCTGGAGACTAGCTCTGGTCTCGTTCTACTTTGAGCCAGATCAGCCCATAGGGCCATACCTGGACAGCCTAAGAAAGGTGGAAAGCGAGACCGGCCCACATAAGCTCATCATGGGAGGAGATGCCAACGCCTGGAGTATCTGGTGGGGCAGCAAAGAGACAAATAGCAGAGGCGACGAGATGCTGGGAGCTCTCGACCAGCTTGGACTACAGGTACTCAACAGAGGGGAAACTCCAACCTTCGACGTAGTTCGTGGTGACAGACGTTACACGAGCTGCGTCGATGTCACAGCCTGCACAGCGGATATGCTGACGGTGACCGATGGCTGGCGGGTCGTCGATGACCTGACGGGATCGGACCACAACGGCATTGAGTTCAGCGTACACCTCGAGAAGTCTTTGGGTATCACGGTCAACCGGACTACCAGGATCTACGACACCCGAAAAGCGAATTGGGCGCAGTTTCGTAAGAAACTGCGTCAAATTATGCTAGGGAATAATATAACCGAAAGCCTGTTCGATGAAATCGACAGCGCGGACGAAATAGACCTGGTAGTCGAGGGACTTACGACGGCAGTGCAAGACGCCTGTACATCCGTGATACCCAAAAAGAAGGGTAAGGAGACGCTAGCCGTGCCGTGGTGGTCTGATGAACTCGCCAGTTTGAAGAGGAAAGTGGTCACCAAGAAGCGGAGGATTCGCTGTGCAGCGCCAGTCCGGAGACCAAAGGTTGTTGAGGAGTACCTGAAACAGAAAGAAGAGTACGAGAGTGCAATAGTCCAAGCTAAGATCGAGAGCTGGAAGGGGTTCTGCGAAAAGCAGGATCGCGAGGGCCTATGGGAAGGCATATACCGGGTGATCCGTAGGACGGAGAAGAGAAAGGAGGATCTGCCGATGGTGAGGGACGGCAGGACCCTAGACCCAGAGGCCTCGGCGAGGTATCTAGCACAGGTGTTCTACCCGGAAGACCGTTCGGAGGGGGATAACGAGGAGCACAAAAGGGTGCAGCAACGAGCGGAAGAGGTGAACGGGGGGAACGAAGTTGAACCTTTGGACCCTCCCTTCACACTCGACGAGCTGGAGTGAGCTGTCTCCTCGTTCAACCCTAAAAAAGCCCCCGGTTCCGACGGTCTGACGGCGGACATATGGGGCTACACGATCCGTCAAGACCCAGACTTAGTTCTGCGCTTGGTAAACAAGTGCCTGGCGCATGGATACTTTCCACGGTCCTGGAAAGAGGCAACTGTCGTCGTGCTCCGCAAGCCCGCAAAAGATGACTACACCACCCCAAAATCTTACAGGCCAATTGGACTTCTGCCTGTTCTCGGCAAGGTCTTCGAGAAGATGCTCGTGGCCCGACTCAAGTTTTACCTACTACCCAGGATGAGTACTCGCCAGTACGGCTTCATGCCCCAGCGAAGCACCGAAGACTCCCTCTATACGCTAATGGGGCACATTCGTGGCAGACTCAACGCAAAGAGGCTTGTCACGATTGTGTCCCTGGATATTGAGGGGGCCTTCGATAGCGCTTGGTGGCCAGCCATACGAGTCCGTCTGGCTGAGGAAAAGTGTCCTGTGAACTTGAGGCGGGTCATAGACAGTTACTTGTCCGAGAGGGTGGTGAAGATCAGGTATGCGGGTGTGGAGCACAAATCCAGGACCGAGAAAGAATGCGTCCAGGTGTCTATAGGTGGTCCCATATTTTGGAACCTTGTGCTGGATCCTCTTATAAAGGCTCTGGAGGAAATGGAGGTCTACTGCCAGGCGTTTGCTGACGATATCGTCCTTGTGTTCGATGGGGAGACGGCTCTTGAAGTCCAAAGAGATGCCAATGTCGCCCTCGAGTACGTGCGAGCATGGAGTGTCACGAACAAGCTTCGGTTTGCGCCGCATAAGACAAAAGCAATGCTGGTCACGCGCAAACTGAAGCATGACACCCCATGTCTCAGAATGGGCGGGGTAGACATTGGCATGTCCAAGGAAATCAAACTGCTTGGTCTTACCATCGATCACAAGTTGACTTTTAACACCCACGTCGCAAACGTCTGTGCCCGAGCCGTCGGCATTTACAAACGGCTGTCGCGGGCCGCTAGAGTCAGTTGGGGTCTCCATCCAGAGGTTATCCGCTGCATATATACGGCTGCAGTGGAGCCTATCGTACTGTACGCGGCGAGCGCGTGGTCGCCGGCCGCCAACAAAGTCGGGTTGCAAAAGAAGCTGAACGCCGTCCAGAGGAGCTTCGCGCAGAAGTTGTGCCGAGCCTACCGCACGGTCTCCCTACACTCAGCACTGGTGCTGGCTGGGATACTCCCTCTTGATCTCCGAATCCGAGAGGCAGCCGCCCTTTACGAGGCCAAGAGAGGGGTACCTCATCCAGCGCTGGGAGACCGGGAGATCGAGCGTATCGTCACTAAAGATGCCACATCCGGCTGAGCAGAGGGCTATTGCACTGCGACGCCTGGTAGACGAGGAACAATTTAATGAGCACCGCAATTACGCGGTGCGTATCTTCACAGACGGCAGCAAGATTGAGGGCAAAGTCGGAGCTGCACTGTCGGTGTGGACCGATGATGTGGAGGTAAAGGCCCTCAAGCTTGCTTTGCCGTCTTACAGCACCGTCTACCAGGCTGAGCTTCTCGCCCTCTGCAAAGCGACGAAAGAAGTCCTCCGAAGGACGGGGACGGCGTTCGCTATCTACAGCGACTACATGGCAGCTCTCCAAACAGTCGTGACCCCCAAGCCCTCCACGCCCTCGCAGTGGAAGCAAGGGACGCCATCCGCCGCAGTAACGCCCAGAATAAGAGCACGCGAAGGACGGGGACGGCGTTCGCTATCTACAGCGACTCCATGGCAGCTCTCCAAACAGTCGTGAACCCCGAAGCCCTCCACGCCCTCGCAGTGGAAGCAAGGGACGCCATCCGCCGCAGTAACGCCCAGAATAAGAGCGTCTCCCTGTTCTGGGTGAAAGCTCATGCGGGGCTGGAGGGCAACGAGAGAGCCGACTTGCTTGCGAAGGAGGCTGCCCTGAAGTCGAAGCGGCAACCCGACTACGACAAGTGCCCGGTTTCATTCGTCAAGCGTATGATCCGAATGGAGACGCTGGACGAATGGAACCGGAGGTATTGCGCAGGAGAAACGGCGGCCACGACGAAGATGTTCTTCCCCTGTGCGATCGCTGCGTACAGGACGGTACGAAGGATGGAGATGACAAAGGAGCTGACCCAAGCCCTAACGGGACACGGCGGGTTCTCCGAGTATCTGACTCGCTTCAAGTGCAAGGAGAACCCGGCGTGTGCCTGTGACCCCGACAAGCAGGAGACAGTCCTCCACCTCCTGGCGGATTGCCCGGTACATGCCTTCCTAAGAAACGATCTGGAAATGAAAATTGGGGAGAAAATTACGAAAGAAAATCTCAGTGTTATTATTATAAATAAAAAACAAAGGAAAGAATTGATTGCATATATTACAAAAATTGTAGCGTTAGTTAACAAACGAAATAAAGCCTGACGAAATAAAAATGGGAAACAAATGTCAAGTCTGCTGAACATTTATATTTATACTAAATTGAAATCTTAATAAATGGAATTTGTAAAAGTAAGCAAATTGGGAACTAGAATAGATATTTATAACTCCGAATTGAAGTAAACTATAATTATTTAATTTATATAAGGAATTTTGAATTAGTTCTTAATTATCATTTTAAGGCATTTTAACGACTGGATTTGAAAAATCATGAAATTTTATATTTTATCTATTTATTAATAT
Source organism: Mythimna lalbum (assembly GCA_949319445.1). Lineage (NCBI taxonomy): Eukaryota > Metazoa > Arthropoda > Insecta > Lepidoptera > Noctuidae > Mythimna > Mythimna lalbum. The sequence continues at coordinate 2,897,456 of OX439357.1, read as the reverse complement.
AATATATTATTAAAACAAAAATCGGCAAAAAACTTAACTACAATATATATATATATATATATAAAAAAGCCTATAGTTTATGAAATCCCTGCGCAACCTGACGGCAGGGGAGCCTTTCGCATGGCAGGATTGGTTTTTAGCCGGTAGGAGTCCGGCACTACCCAGACTGCCTTTTCTGCAAGGCAGTCTGGGTGTCCATGATGGATTTCCCACTCCTGCCACACCTAAAAAAAAAAAAAACCCTACTACTCTACCCTACTCTACCTTACCCTACCCTACTCTACCCTACTCTACCCTACTCTAACCTACTCTACCCTAGTCTACCCTACTCTACCCTACTCTACCCTACTCTACCCTACTTTACCCTACTCTACCCTACACTACCCTAATTTTTATTCCATAAGAACGTTCTCCTCACAATGACAATCACAACAAAAAAAAAAAACAGCCAAATCGGTCAAGCTGTTTTCATGCCAAGTCGTGACAACGGAAAACGGGGGTCATTTTTATATATATAGATTGGACGACCACTCTCCCCTTTTGGGGGGTCGGCTATGCAACCTTAATTTTAGTGCGAAACCCGAAACACGTGTCTAGTATTTTTATGTAAAGAATCTATATTCTAAATTTCATAACTGTATCATGAAAAATCACAAAGTTATAAGCTTGTTATGTCAGCAAAAATACATGGTTACCGGGCCATTTCTTTTTTATTGTTTTAAACTACCGCCTGATGGTAAGCAGGATTGCAATCTCTGATGGTTAGGCGCACTAGTTCAATCAACCATAACCATCCATCCATGGCCATCTAGGCGAATGAGGGTTTAATAATAATAATAATAATTGCACTTGCAATTGTTTTGCACTTGCATCTAGTTGTTTGATGGTGATGACCTGATGCCTACAATGACCTGCCGTGACTTGTATTGTCGGTGGTGTCCAACTTGCGACCTTTTTAAATATTTTTGGGAAAAAATATAATATGGTGTAAAAACTATAGGAATCTATTCAGGTTTCGCATAAATTAAAAATAATGTTGTAGGCATAGCTTTAAAGCTATATTAGAAAATCAAAACTTTCCTGAACAAATTTCAAAAGAACAACGTACAAATCAACAGAGTTTAAAATAAAGATGGTCATTTGATCTAAAGTTCAGCTGACCAAAGTCTGGAATATCAATGTTTAAATTATTTATTACACTATTGACCAAATCGTTTAAAGGTCAAAATGCAGTAGAGATTGTAGGTATGATTAGTTATTTTGAACTGGCTGAAATAGGTTAGGTTGGAATGGTGACCAACCGCGCTGCGAGCCGAGCGAGCGAAGCGAGCGGTGCCGCGGCAGCGCAGCGGCCGGCGAGTGCTACTTCTCAAAATAAAACAGATCAATTTTTTTTCGATATTTTAAGGAGTAGGCATGTCAAACTTAGGGATATAAATCTTCGGGATTTGTGATTATGTAATTTGATTAGTAATGATTTGATATTTTAAAATTACATCTAGCAACTTTTGATCAGTCGTTCATTTGATGTCACGTATATAGGGGATTCTAAAATTTTTCAAAATAAAACATTTGGTCATTTACATTTTGTTATTTCGTTTACATTTTGTTCTTTTGAAATTTGCTCGAGAAAGTTTTGATTTTTTTATATGTCAGGCCTCCTCTCTAGGAGTGGGAAGGGGCCGTAATCCACCACGCGGGCCCAGTGCGGGTTGGTTTGGGGCGGGCGGGATTGTAGAACATTTTTTTTCTAGATCTAGTTTTGATTCTAGATTTAGAACTAGCCGGTTTATTTCCTCACGATGTTTTCCTTAACCGTTTTGAGAGCAGTGGTGATGAAATAAATTACACAAAGTAATGCTGACTTGGTTCGAAACCGCGAACTACAACTCGTAAGTCGGGGCCATTACCACTCGGCCACCACTGCTCTCAAGCGCCATGCCACGCCTTCGGTGGCTGGAAATCTTGTATGATGACCATACTGCTAAGAATTATTACAATTGTTGATATTTGTCACTTCTTATGTCACACCCACAACACGCAACTTTTTTTATCATTTTCGTGGGCGTTATTTGTAGATAATAATGAATTATGACATAAGCAAAATAGTCATGGTTCCCCGTGACAGTTCTTCAACAGTAACAGTTGCAACAGTTTTTTTAGACAATTTCGTACTTATTGGGTTTGAGCATGCCCTCGATATGTCGCACCCTTAGAATTATAGTGACCTATTCCAAAATTGTAAATTTTTGGGAAACGTTAAATAAAGTTTTATACACGTAAGTTTTTTTTGTAAATGAAGGTTATTACAATGAAATTTCATAAAACTTATACAAATAATAGTTGAATTTGTTTCTTAACTAAGTTTTCTACATGTATTATAAGAACATAAATTAATCGATTTTGATCAAAAAATCATGATATTTTTAATTAGGTCCATATAATTCTAAAGGTGCGATGTATTTTAATTTGTCAGTCTCTATTGTATCATATAAGACACTTCCGCTTGACCACAACTAAGTTAATTTTTGCTTGCACTCAAAACTAAAATTTATAAAGGGTTTGGTTTGGCGCCCCGCCGCAGGATTCAAGCGAAATTTTTTTTAAGTGATCAGGCAGAAATGACCGCGTAGGTAGCACGCCTTAGACATCTTCTGTAACATTGTAGGTACAGTGCTTGTAAATAAATAAATATGCTTGGTCAGCCGTTAGAGTTATTCAGTAACAAACATTTATATACACATTGCTTATATATCAGACTAGCTGCACCCAGCGGCTTCGCCCGCGTGATAGCAAAAAATTATCCCAAAGGAACATACTTCCGGGATTAAAAGTATCCTATGTCCTATTCTAGGACATGGTCTATCCGTGTACCAAGTTTCATCCGAATCGCTTTTGCCATTGAGGCGTGAAGACGTAACAAACAAACTCACTTTCGATTTTATAATATTAGTTAGGATTGTAGTGATTTAATTTTCAATTGAGATATAAGGTGATAAGCCACCCGTGTGATTCACGTGCAACAAAAATATTTTTCACAAATCTTTATCTAAAGCCAATAAAAAATAAATCATATATATTTGGAATGAGACACTCCTTCGTCATATTTGCGGCTGACTCCTTACCTATCTATTTATATACATTTAGTACATAAAACATTTAACTATTTCAACATGTATAAGCTAGTTATTTGTTCGCTGCTAATATCTCTTAGTGTGTTGTGCTATAGTGATGACTCCATTTTAGATGGCACTGAATTGGAATTAACATTTCTGGTAAGAAGAAACTCAATAAATAAAAACCATTAATTTAAAAAACACGACTGCCATGTCAAAGAAATGAATTGAAAAGCAAAAACAAGATCCGCTTAATCTGTATAAATAAAAAAAAAAATAAGTAGTCACTCGATATTCACTCACTAATTAAACACGATGTCTAAAGAAAGAAACAAAAGAAAGAAAACATGTTTATTTGGCACACAATGAAAAAACAACAATTAAAAAAAATTAAAGCTTAAATAATATAAAAAAAAAACTTTTTATAAATAGAAGAAAAATAAAAAAAAAACAACAGCAACAATGTGTCTCACGGTAGTGCCAAATAGGTTCAGTTCAGCATGTCTCGTAAACTACTTGATCAAATCTTCATCGCAGTCGCGAGACCTATAAAATACATTCTTATATAAAAAGTCCCCTGACTGCGATCGAACACTCCTTTTTTGGGGCAGTCGTGTAAAAACGGGCAAGTTCCTTTTTTGATTGCACATAAGTGGGTTGCGGATGATGGGCAATATGTAGCTTGCCGTCTAGCCGCCTGATAAGGATCAAGCTAGAATCAACTGCGCGTGTTCCACTCGTGCATTAAAAAAATGTCTGCTAAAACTGAAGGAGCCCAAAAATCTAAAGATTTAGTGTTGGATAGCCCATTTATCGTGGAAGGATATATATAGGCTATTTAACACAACGCTACAATTAAATGGTTCGGAACTTTTCTATATCTGAGTCCAAAAGCCGTTTTTATCCGCTAGAAGACAAGGTAAAGTGAATTTAGACATTGGCATATGAATTCAAAACATCATTAAACCTATTTACTTCTACCTCCATGATGCCTTTATCATACAAAGGAATCTCCTTGGTGTACTTTTTGTATTCGTGCTCTTTTGATTCTCTCGCTAACGCTCAGGATTCTAATTTTCGAATCTTTCGCTGCTTGGTCATTAAAATTGATCACGCGGTTAAAAAGCAACTTTGCACTCTTGTATAACAATTATAACAAATACTTGACTATTAATTGTAATTCTTTATGCTTGTCTCAGGTTCATCGTCATGGCGACAGGACTCCAGTAATATCAACGTTGAGTCAAAGCAACGATCCTGACGCTCTCATAGAGGCTTCAGCTAAATATGGCTACGGTCAGCTTACGGATGTAGGTATCATCATCATCATTATTTCAACCGGTGTATTATAGATTCAATAGGTGTATAAATAATATTTATTTTGCAAAAAGGTTTGACAAGACAATTCTTTCGTCAATTTAAACTAGATGAGGCCGGTGTTTCCTATCTGACTACCCAGAGAAGAACCATGCAGATTGAAGTTTGTGATGGGTTTTTGAAGAAAGAACCACGCTGTTCTAAGTGGATTTGTCCAGTCAGTGCAAACATTTGTCAGTATGCGTGTAGCCTATATGAAGTGACATAGGCTATATTTTATGTACGCGGTCGAAACCACGGGCAAAATCTAGTTGAATATATTCTAGCTATCTATGATGCATTTTCTCACACCATCTCCGTTTCCAGGTTGGAAAACGCCGCGGCTACGCCCTAGGCCAGTTCATCCGCCGTCGCTATGATGAGCTCCTGTCTCCTAACTTCAACAAGTCGGAGATCTACATCAGGTCCACTGACTCTACCAGGGCTAAGATGACAGTTCTGTCAGCAATGGCAGCCGTCTACCCTGTGGACCAGAACTGCTGGAGTGACTACGTCAATTGGACCCCTGTTCCTTACACTACTGTGCCTGCGAAGTATGATTTTGTAAGTAATTAATATTGAATTAAATGTGAGGTGACTAGGGAATGCAATCTCGTTCTAACTCGCGAGATCTCGCGATATTGTCATTCATAATCTCGCGAGATCTCGCTTGAGTCCCAATCTCGCGAGATTTGCATTGCCGTTGACGTGTCCAATTCATAAAATCAGCTAAGTTTAAGCTCTTTTACGGTCATACCGATTCCGATGAAAGTTACCAGGATAGCTCCTGGATTAACCGACAGGCTTGTATAATAGAGGAAGTAGCTAAGGTAGGCGCCAGATCACCGTGGAATAACGGTCATTGACCCTCGTCACTGACCTCTACTATTTATCATAGAGAAATCAATGACCCTCGTACATTTGTTGACATGACATTCTTAATTTAAAAAAACGGATATAAAGACATAAAGCTGTCTTGATTCGACATGTATCGTGATCTAGTAATGAAAAGCAATGAATTGCAAAGCATAGCATAGTAGGCCTTACAATAATCCCACTGTTGCGAGTCAGGCCTCCTTTCTAGGAGAGAGAATGGGCTATAATCCACCACTTGGGCCCAGTGCGGTTTGGTGGATGTCACATGTCTTCGAATTTTTGGTTCTAGGACAGTTTCCTCACGATGTCTTCCTTCACCGTTTCGGGTACCTACGCGAGATACGGAAAAGGTCAATGTACTTTATTCAACGGTTATCAGGCGCCTTCTATAGTTTTGTGCATGGGCAAGGCCATTGCTAGTCATCATTCATTCATCTAGTCTATATACTTTAATAAATCTGTAGAAGTGAAAATTCTGTTCATTGAAAATATCAAAAGATGTAATTGCTATTAAAACATTTTTTTTGTCTGTATGTCTGTCAGTTTGTTCAGGCATCACGCAAAAACTACCGGTTCGATTACGATGAAAATTAGTATAATTATTCTTTAATATCCTGGGCACCTTACTGGGTACTTTTTTATCCCGGAAAAGTATATACAATAAAAAACAAACTTAATTTTGCGGTTCGATCCCTAGACTCATTACTATACCAACCGAAAATAATAAGTTTGTCGTAGGTTACGTCACCCGCAGTTAAGTTCACTAAAATAACCCGAAAGGGGAACCGTGTTACCCCGAATTTAACGCGAGCGAAGCCGCGGGCAAAAGCAAATGGAAAATATATCTATCTATCTAGTGGTTTCGATGCGATTAACACTACAATTACAATAAAAGATAAGATACAGTCGCTATTTCAATTAATACCACATTTATTATATCAACAGTATTCATTTGAATGAACGTTATTGGCAATTTGTTTTATTAATGATAACAATTTAGTACCTACTGAGTAAAATTTATTGATTTGGGTATTAGGGGTCATCCATAAATTACATTACATGAATTTCATGATTTTTTGCCCCGTTCCCCGTCCTTGTCACAGCTGGTCATGTTTTTGAGGCTTCTTTTTCACAGCCTAACATTCTCAACCATACAGTATGATAATTTACGAACTTGTAAATTTTACCCTTAAACTTGGGGGGCATCCATGGGTCACAAGTTTTTCCATGACCAAACTGATACACTTTCAATTATTCTGTTACAGAACCTGGCTGTTGTAAACTGTCCAAACTTCTTGACCAGTTACACTTCACTGGATGACGTCACAGATCCTGTCCCATCATTAGCTCAGTATTCTAATGCTTTGAGCCAGTGGTCCGAAGTGGTAGGCTTCGACATCTCCTCGCAGCTGATGTATGCTTACACCTTGAACGATATTTATACAGCCCAGGTAAATATATTGCCCTATACTATAGGTACAACCCTAGCGCTTTAACATGGCACCACACTCGAAAGCAGTTGCCACATTGAATATTTGTTTGTATTGTCTGGTTTAAAGCATTGTAAATTCGTAGGTAAAGCAGAGTCTGTCTAAAAAGCCAAACGACTTATTATTATTTTTCTCAGTCGTGGGTGAAGCGGGAGATAGTGTCAGACTCTTACTGACCTGAAAACCCCACCCTGTTCCTTCTAGCCTTCATACCAGGGCTCGAGTTCCTTTCGGATAACCCTGGCCCCAGTAAGCTTCGACCCAGCTGGGCCCCTCCTGTTGCTGTCAACCCCTTGAGGCGCGCGGGAACAGTGCGCTTCGTCGACGTCTTGGGTTCGGTCTGGACAGTTACCGGACGGTCGGACAGCGAGCTACCCGTGGATCGCCGTCCGCGAGCCCGCGTCTACGGTGTCCGGGAATCGGGATCGGAATCCCGGCAGCGGCGGCGAGAGCACCGTTGCCTGATGCGGTCGGTCTCCTCCTTTGCTAGCATTACTGCTTCGCAGAAGGAGGCGACCGCCTGCCACTCCTCGCTCCGGACCATGGCCAGAACCAAGGCCCGGCGCGAGAGGTCTCCGCCGCCATTCATGCTGACAGTAATTTCAGTCAGTAAAAGTCCAATAGTACGCCTGACGGATTTTGGCGAGCCTGAAAGGATCTCTCATTGCCGCATTTCTCTCTTTCTCTCTCTCACGTCGTTCATGGCAAACGGTGTGAGAGAGAAAGAGAAATGCGCAGAGCCATGTTTACGCTCGCCAAGATCTGTCGAACGTACTGTACCGGAAAATGCAGCATTGGAAGGCCTCCACAAGGTAGACCGATGATCTGGTGACTAAGAAATGCGATGGATGCGAGGCGTATACGATCGTTTGTTGTGGCATCACTTTAGGAAGACCTATGTTCAGCAGTGGACGACATTCGGCTTGAATAATTATAATGATTATAGGGTTCTTTAACAGAAAAAAGATTTTCTAAACTGGTTAACTTTGTTTATTCACAGATGAGTTTAGGAATCCCCCTGGATCCCAAGCTTCAAGAGATTTACCCTGAAATTGAAAAAATAGCCGGCGTCGCCATTGATTATATGTTTGGGAAGAAAGAGCGCGCCACTTTGCTAGCTGGTAAGTTTTTAAAATTACTTCAATTGCTACAGGATGGTGCGGGTGACACTGCTGCTGTGGTGTGTGTAATTTACGAGTGTGTATGCAGAATAAAATAGTTTTCTTTCTTTCTTTCTGTCGGATTCACGCGGGCTTTCGGACGGCGAGCAATGGGTAGCTCGCTGTCTGATAACTGTCCGGTCTGAGCCCAAGTCGGCCACAGCGCGCACTGTTTCCGCACGCCTCAAGGAGTTGTCAGCAACAACACTCCCTTCCGCTATTGTACTATCGCTTCCTCCGCCTTAGACGCCTTAGACGCCTCCGCCTATTGTATGAAAATCTGATGAACTAAACAATCAATCAATCAATTCAAAATCAATCAATCAACAAAAAAAAACAAAAACAATCAATCAAACAACAACAATCAATTTTTAAAAGTCCATAGAACAATAGTTGTTGTTTTAAGTAACACTAGCGACCCGCCCCGGCTTCGCTCGGGTAACAGTATTTCTCCACTATTTAATGGATGTTATTATACATATAAACCTTCCTCTTGAATCACTCTATCTATTAAAAAAAAACCGCATCAAAATCCGTTGCGTAGTTTTAAAGCTTTAAACGTACATATGGAAAAGGGACAGAAAAAGCGACTTTGTTTTATACTATGTAGTGATAGTCCTGAGAGGTTGCCAGTGTTTTACAAATACCCTGAATATAGGTTAGAATAAACTTATTGTACACCAAAATAGTAACAAAACTTAAGTTTATGGGTAATTACTGTTGAAAACTAAACTAACAATGGTGAAGAAATTCTGAAAAACACTCAAAAACGACAAAAACTCAGTTTCACTCAATCTGATGCAGTCAACGAGCCATCAGCTTTTATTTTTGTTTAATCACAGATTTCATGCCACTGCAGGTTTTTGTCGCGTTTTTTTATTTTAATTTAATTTCGATGCTATTTATTTACTTAAATAGTTTCATAATATTCCTATACAGAGTGGATTTTTGAGACGGGTCAGTAAAGGGAGAGACCATCAATTGCTTTTTAAGATATCTTGAACTGTATTCAGATTTTCTATACATGGAAAAAAATTATGTTAGCTAAGGTAAACATAAAAACTAAAAAATGCATCTTGTTGATCTTTTAGCTCAGTAACCTCAGTACTAGACAAAATTTAGATTTTTTACTATTTATTTGTGCAATTTATTTCATTACCACTGTTCTCAATACCGTGAACAAAAACATCGTGGCCTGTTGAAAGAAGAACCAAAACTTCAAAGACATGTGACATTCACCAATTCGCTTTGCGCCCGCGTGGAGGATTATGGCCCATTCCCTCTCCTAGAGAGGAGGCCTTTTTTTTTGGTGGCAAAAATCATCCAATGACAACCCCCGCTCTTGAGTGCAGTGGAAGATAGTGTCAGACTCTTACTGACTAAAAATCCACCCTGTTCCTTCTAGTCTCTTCATACCGGGGCTTGAGTTCCTTTCAGATAACCCTGGCCCCAGTAGGCTTCGACCCAACTGGGCCCCTCCTGTTGCTGACAACTTCTTGGGGGCTGTCCGCGCGCCCGCGTAGAGAGGAGGCCTGAGTCCCAATAGTGGGAACATTAAAAGTCTGATTATGCTATGCTAATATTGCTCAGGACCGGTTGATATATGAATCAAATGTCTCCAGACATTCGAATATCTTCGCAAGTCCCTCTGTAAATGAGACGTTACTTTAAACCTACTTTTTGCATCCCTTATCAACTGTTCCTTTCCAGGTGTTCTTCTAAACCAGTTCCTCACCGTAGCAGACCAGGTGATCGCCGGAGAAGACGTACCTCGAGTCCAGCTGTACTCTGCCCACGATATTAACGTGTTCACCTTTCAAGTGGTCACCCAGATCACTCCCAGGCAAGGAGTTCCGAAGTACGGTTCTGCGTATGCCTTGGAACTGAGGAAGGTGGTTGCAACTGGGGAATATATTGTTGTGGTAAGTGTTTGGTGAAGAATCCGGCATCTCATAGAACAAAAAGTTCGAAGATATGTGACATTCACCAACCTGCACTGGGCCAGCGTGGTGGATTACGGTCCATTCCCTCTCCTAGAGAGGAGGCCTGAATCTTCGAATTTTTGGTTCCAAGACATGCCGGTTTCCTCAACGTGTTTTCTTTCACCGTTTTGAGAGCAGTAATGATAAAATAAATTTCACAAAGTATGCGTCTGGCTGGGTTTGACCGCACGACCTACAAATCATAAATCGGAGTCATTACCACTCGGCCACCACTGCTCTCACACTTAGATTGCAAGTTTGCTATTGGTAGTTGAAGTATGAGCATTGCCCTACTTTGTGGCACGGCTGCCCGTCCCACAAAGCCTAACCTGTTTCATCTGTTCTGTGGTGTCTCCTAATCAAACTAATCCTAATTTTTCCTCAGCCCGTGTACCTCAACACACCAAGCGAAGACGTGGTCACCTACCTGCAGGTCGCTGGTTGTGGCCAACGCTGCAGCGTCGAGAGCTTCCGTTCAATCACCGCACCTTTCAGTCTGGGAGAAGCCGAATGGAGGACGAAATGTGGCTTCTCCGAAGACATGGATATCGACGTATCTTCCATTGATTAAGGACGGAAAATGATGGACTGGATTTTTTATATGGATTTCTGATGACAGATTAATTTTTTTATAAGAATATTATGTTTTAATATATTTTTTAAAACCCACATTATCTCTTGGTTTTTGTTTAAAGATGAGAACGTGGTTATATTTCCGCTAGATGGTGTTAAAAGCAATATTTTTTTTCCAAACTGACAAAAAAAATCCCCTCTGGGGGGTACCTGAATCCATGGTATTCGTTTGTGCGTCGACATCAGAGACACCCTGTAGATGGTAGGGAGGCCAAAGAAAAATGGATGGATTATGTGAAAGAACGAGGAGTGAGAGAGACAGCAAAAAGACAGAATGAAAAAAAAAACATGTTGAGTCGACCCCAAATAACACGAGACTAGAGCAGAAGAAGACGAGATGTGTGAAATACAGATTATATTATACTTTACCGTGTAAAATCGTGTAGGAAAGCAAATATCAAAAATAAAATCTTCAAAGAATTCTGTCTAACAAACCAGCGAGCGATTTATAAGATCCAACAGAAAATTTCTTTCACTCAAAACAGATTGAATGAAAACTTAGCCCCTGAGACTTGGCTTTCTAAGTACGTGACAAACATACAAACAGGTAAGAATTTTATGTTTAAAGTAAAGGTATCAAAGTCAAATTATGTTGTAACTTAGTAGATACCTCTAGATCAACGATGATATGAAATTTTCGGATCTGGATACGGTTATAGGAAAATTATTAGTTTTACATAATGAAATTATTAGTTTTAAACAGGAAGTTATTATTTATTTATTTATTTAATACTTAAATTATTAGTTTTAAATAGGAAATTATTAGTTTTACATATGAAATTATTTGTTTTAGATATGAAATTATTTGTGTATTCCCAGTTTTCGGTAAGGAATATTACTATAGTAAAGTAAATTTTATGTTATATTCTTTTTAATGCATTTAATTAACTCTTCAATCGTAATAATTAGAGACACAATAGAAAGACAATGGGTGCGCGAACGCCGGCGTTCGCTTGGGCAAAAGTTATTAAAAGCTTGGTTTTAAAACCATTTAAGTTTTATTTATTTCGGATAATCCGGCTAGTTTATAACATCCCTACATAGGCTGAAAACTTGTGTTTTTAAAGTTAAGTCAAAGTTAAAGTCAAAGGTCAAAGTTTTTATTTCACATAGGCACTTATAAAACTACACAAGCTAGTGCACAAGTAGTAAGTAGGTAGGTATTGTAGGTAGGTACATATATTTTTTGAGTCCTAAAGCATACTTTGTTTGCTTTGTTTGTTGCTTTGTTTTCGGAGTCGAGAAGATTCTAAATTATAAGTGACTTGTTTAATGGAAGCCTTTTTGGAGGTGTGAAATCATCAAATAACTTCTCCTGCTCTGGGGTGGAGCGAGAGGGACTTGTACTGACTAAAACCTGCCTGTGTTCCTTTCTGTCACCAACAAACTATAACCTAGATTAATCTAGGTCGTAGGTATTACCAGTGACCTATTTATTCATTTATCAAAACCATTTTATTCATTTTTTTTTCGTGAGGAAACCGGCATGTCCTAGAACCAAAAATTCGAAGACATGTGACATTCACCAACCTGCACTGGGCCCGCATGATGAGTTACAGCCCATTCCCTCTCCTAGAGAGTAGGCCTGACTCCTAGCAGTGGGAACATTAAAAAGGCTGATGATGATGATGATTTATTCATTTGCAAAGGTATTTGCTCTTTCCATCTGGTATTTCTAGCAAAGTTCAAGAGAAAATGTTACATTATACTTTGTAATATTCATTCAATGCATTTTTCAATATGTCTGCATGTTATTACGAGACGACGATCCCATAGGAAATTACAGCAGTAGGTACCTTGGAAGAGTTCAATATTACTTAAAGTGCTTATTTTTACTGACGTTACTGAAGTGAACTGCTCAAGCTGGTTTGTACCTACTTGAACTGATAGCACTTATGCTAATTTTATAAACCAGCTTTTGCCAGCAAATTGACTAGTAATCAATTTAAGCTTAAGAAGGTACTTTAAGGGTATTCAACACCAACGGCGCCCTCGCCGCCGCCGCCGGGATTCCGATCCCGATTTCTGGCCACCGTAAACGCGGGCTCGCGGAAGGCGAGCCATGGGTAGCTCGCTGTCCGACCGTCCGGTAACTGTCCGGACCGAGCCCAAGACGTCGACGGCGCGCTCTGTTCCCGCGCGCCTCAAGGAGTTGTCAGCAACAGGAGGGGCCCAGCTGGGTTGAAGCCTAATGGGGCCAGGGTTATACGAAAGGAAACTCGAGCTCCGGTACGAGTATGAAGAGGCTAGAAGGAATGGGGTGGGTTTTTAGTCAGTAAGAGTCTGACACTATCTCCCGCTCCACCCAAGAGCGGGGGTTGTCATAAGAAGATTTTTGCCCACCGTAACCAAACTTTACCTCTTTATTATATTATTATTAAGTGTAGATTAGTTTTTGCCAGCGGACTTGCCTCCAGTATAATGCTACTTAGTTACCTACTAACCTAATTTGTGTGCAGCGGGCACTCGCGAGTTAAAACCCAGCCAGACGAATTACTTTGTGTAATTTATTTCATCACCACTGCTCTCAAAACGGTGAAGGAAAACATCGTGAGGAAACCGGCATCTCCTACAAAAATTTGAAGACATGTGACATCCACCAATCCGCACTCGGCTCGCGTGGTGGATTACGGCCCACTCCCTCTCCTAGAGAGGAGGCCTGGGTCCCTGCAGTGGGAAAATTAAAAGGCTGATTTTGCTATGCTATATCGATTTAATCAATACTTATTTATTAAAACTTCAAGCAACACACGTGCAGTCGTGCACAATGGCTTAGATCCTTTCTATCAGTCAACCAAGAGTGGTTAATTTCTTTGTGTGGTAGGAAAAAATAAAATGACTTCTTCCGCTCAAGGGTGGAGTGAGAAGGCGTGTCAGACTTTTACAGACTTGTATGCTCTGCGGTGTCCTTCGGGAGGTTAAAGGGTGTGTGAGTCATCATTTTTGACATAGGCCTGCCCCAAGTGTCACCACAATGAACGATCCTGTGCGTCTCGCATCCATCGGAGTCCCGCAACCTTCACCAGGTCATCGGTCGACCTTGTTGAGGTTGAGGAAGCCTTCCAACACTGCGGCTTCCGGTACGTGGTCGCCAGTCCAGAACCTTTCCGTCCCAACTGCCATCTATTCTGTGAGCAATGTACCCTGCCCATAACCACTTAAGTTTAGCGATTCTTCGTGCTGTGTTTACCTTGCCTTATCTTATTTGGCCTGCGGATATCTTCATTTTTCAGTCGATCACGCAAGGAAACCCCGAGCATAGCCCTTTCCATTGCCGTTTGGGTGACTTTAAGCCTTCTGATGGGGCCAGTTGTGAGCGACCACGTTTCGGAGCCACGTCATCACCGACAACACGCACTGTTTATAGACTTTCGTCTTGAGACACTATGGTATGTTGGACGAGAAAATACCGCGTAGCTAGAAATTATACTGTGAGTATGTGTAATCTAAAATAAAAAATAAATTTGACTGGCCTGTTGGTCTAGTGGTTAGTGACCCTGACTGCTATGCCGGAGGTCGTGGGTTCGTTTCCCACTCAGGACAAATGTTTATGTGATGAGCATAATCATTTGTTCTGTGTCTGGGTGTAATTTATCTATAATATGTATGTATTTAGAAATAAGTATGTTTATCAGTTGTCTAGTACCCATAACACAAGCTCTGCTTAGCTTGGGACTAGACGGCGTTGTGTGATAGTTGTGGAATATTATTATTATTAATCAATTTAATTTATTAAACCCCAAGCGAACGCCGACGTTCGCGCACCCATTGTCTTTCTGTCCGGTAACTGTCTGGACCGAGCCAAGGCGTCGACGGCGCGCACTGTTCCCGCGCGCCTCAAGGAGTTGTCAACAACAGGAGGGGCCCATCTGGGTCGAAGCCTACCGGGGTCGGGGTTATCCGAAAGGAAACTAGAGCCCCGGTATGAAGGCTAGAAGGAACGGCGCGGGGTTTTTAGTCAGTAAAACTCTGACACTGTCTCCCGCTCCACCCAAGACCGGGTTTCGTCAATGATGATTTTCCCCGTCGACAGAAAAAAAAACCCATTGTCTTTCTATTGTGTCTCTAATTATCACGATTGAAGAGTTAAGCTCAAAAAGGTACCTAAGTTTCGTGTGATAACGTGGAATCTTTTTGGAAACCTAAATCGTGCTATAAATAAAATAACAGATAGACTTTGTCTTACACGTGAAAGTTCCAAAGTAAGAAGTAACGAAATCTAAACCGACTTTGACGAAGAAAGCTTTTTTCCCAAAAACTGTTCTGACTGTAAAGCTACGCTGTCTCGAGTAATCTGTTACTTGTTGCGCAATACTCAGGAGTTGATTTTGAAATGGACAGTTTAAAAAAAAGCTCAACATTTTTTTTTTAATAATGTTTAGGCTTACATCTGACCACTATCTCACCTTTTGGTAAGCGACGATGTGGCCGACGATGGAACACGCTTGCCTAGAAGCAATCCATTCAATCTTGGATTAAAAACCCCTAGGTTATAGCTATCAGGAAACACAGACTCCGGCAGGGAATTCCACTCATTAGCTGTACCTACGCATAATGAATGTGTTTCCAAAACGCTTTGTGCGTATGGGTGGAATGTCTACCATGTACCGATGGCGCAACGCCGTAAGTCAAGTGGTCCGATGATGGAACGGACTTGGCGGAATTAAGTTGTGCAATTTCGACGCACACTTCCCGAAATGTAACCGGTAGAAAACCGACAGGCTAGCAACTCGGCGTTGATGCTCGAGACTGAAGCTTCGACTCGACGAGTGTATACCTAATCGGTATACACTCGTCGAGTCGAAGCTTCAGCCTTTGCAATGGAAAAAAAGATGTTGGTGCATCTTTTTTTTTATCCAAATAGATTTCAAAATATCTTAAAAAGCAATAGATGTGGTCTCTCCATTTACTGACCCGTCTCAAAAATCCACTCTGTATAGGAATATTATGAAACTATTTAAGTAAATAAATAGCATCGAAATTAAATTAAAACAAAAAAACGCGACAAAAGCCGATAGTGGCATGAAATCTGTGATTAAACAAAAATAAAAGCTGATGGCTCGTTGACTGCATCAGATTGACCGAAATTGAGTTTTTGTCGTTTTTGAGTGTTTTTCGGGATTTCTCCACCATTATATGATTGGCTTTGTAAGTTTAGTTTCAACTGTAATTATGTATAGTACTAACTTTAGCCCGCGGTTTTTACCGCGTTACATAAAATAGTCTATGTTACTCAGGAATAAATTAGTTTTATATCGGTGAAAAAATTTTTGCAATCGGACCAGTACTTTCAGAGATTATCTCCTACAATCAAAAAAACAAAAATACAAACTTTACCTCTTTATAATATTAGTATAGATTCCTGTAGAAGACAGAATACGGTTGAGATTAAATCAAATACGAGTTTTCTTCCAGCAAACCTTATGAGTGGTGAAATCGTGTGAAAGTGAATTCAGGTAAAATCGTGTGGAAGGGAGGTAGTGTCAGACTCTTACTGACTAAAAAACATACCCCATTTCTTGCCTTCTATACCGGGGCCGAGCCTCCCTTTCGGAACAAGACCCTCGGCCCCAATAGGCCGGAGATTACTGGGGGCAAAGGCTAGACCTTTCCGAAAGCATGGTCGAAACCCTGCTGGGCCTTTACAGTTGCTGACAACTCCTTGAGGAAGCCTTTAAAGCTCCATCCCTCTAACAGTTCAATTTAGGGCGTCAAATAGATCGTGTTAAGAGCTCATGGTGGCTTGTGGCCAAAGATGTCAGAAAATCGATTTCGAGGGTAGGGACACATCTAAAGACGTAGTAAGTATCATGAAGCCAATTATGATTTTAGGTTATTATTGGGTCTGTTTGACATAAATGAGCATGGCAGAGATTTTATCATGCTCATTCAAATATCTCATTGATGGTGGAAAGTGCCAATACAAAGACAAAAACAATTAGGAAATAATGATGTCAAAAATGTATTTTTTTATGTCAAGGCCCATGGTGACCATGAACGGACATGGTTCATTATTTCCAGAGATTTCCATTTCTTTATCATTATTGTATACAGTGTCGGTGTAAGGGCCACTGACACCCCGGGCGAAAATGTTGTGGCGCCCAGGCCCAATCGTAAGCGTAAGGGCAGTGTGGTCGAGGAGCGACTCTAACGATATCGTGTGTGACCGCAAACCCACAAAAAATCCATTAAAAAAAATCTCAATAAAAAATATGCACATGCACAGTGCGTAGAACACAGTTTTGAGGGTTTGCACCAGGAGAGGCAGGAGACTCCACCTCCAGACCTTGGCGCCCCTCTGAATTGGTCGCCCTGGGCTGTCGCCCCACCGTGCCCCCTCCTAACGCCGGCACTGATTGTATAAACCTTATTGCCCATTAGTTCATAAAGTTGACTGGATCATGATTCACCTAACCAAAACTTCCCAAATAGACTTAAAACTGCATCACTAAGCATACGAATGAAGGACTGCTGTGTTTGTGTGTGTAATGATAAAAACATGACTTTTCATCAAAAATTACATTTTATTAATTACAATTTAATTGAATTTTTTACAAGGTTTCCATGTAATATTTACTTAAGGGGAGCCCCCCTTTTTTCTACTCCCCTAACGTCCACGTAGTTTAGAGGCTTGTTGATTCATCTAACGCAATCCAACGCGATGTTTGATTAAGAGGCAATGTGAAAAAAGAGAGATAACGCCCGAAAACTGTGTTGGCATTCCATCATTTATTTCACAAACCTTGTTACGTGTTTTTTGAAACCTTTAAAAGTTTTTGAGAAAAATTCTCAATCTTCATCATTCAAAGCAAGCGTATGGCTTCTATAGATGTACTTTTGTATGTTTTTAATATATGAAGACATCATGGAGGGCCAAGGTTCACTTAAAATAGGTAGCAGATTTCCAGACGTCTTTGCTTGAATAGTTTTTTTTTATTTCTATAGAAAGAAGCCTTGTCACAAAATATCTGTGTATCCAAAATAAAAGGAGAAAGATATGTAATCACCATCACAACTTGAGGCGTGGCTGGAAAGACCTCACGGCGTCCTTACCTTCCGCATGACGCAGGTCCTCACCGGACATGGCAAGTTCGGGAGGTTCCTGCATCGGATTCGAGCGGAAGAGACGCCCGGGTGCCGCCACTGTGCGGAACGCCCGGAGGACACGGTGGAGCACACAGTTGAGGTGTGCCCTGCTTGGGCGGAGCAACGCCGTGTCCTCGTGGGGGCGATCGGCGGCGGAGACCTCTCGCGCCGGGCCTTGGTTCAGGCCATGGTCCGGAGCGAGGAGGAGTGGCAGGCGGTCGCCTCCTTCTGCGAAGCAGTAATGCTAGCAAAGGAGGAGGCAGACCGCATCAGGCAACGGAGCCCCCGCCACCGCCGCCGGGATTCCGATCCCGATTTCCGGCCACCGTAGACGCGGGCTCGCGGACGGCGAGCCATGGGTAGCTCGCTGTCCGATCGTCCGGTAACTGTCCGGACCGAGCCAAGGCGTCGACGGCGCGCACTGTTCCCGCGCGCCTCAAGGAGTTGTCAGCAACAGGAGGGGCCCATCGGGGTCGAAGCCTACCGGGGTCGGGGTTATCCGAAAGGAAACTAGAGCGGGTTTCGTCAATGATGATTTTCCCCGTCGACAGAAAAAAAAAAGCATCACAATCACGTAAAAGCGTATGGATGAAAATGTACCTCGGATTGGCCGCTCTTTTAAAGAGAAAGTGGCATAGTAGCCACTGAAATTAAAATTTTCATAAATTTTTGGAGATATGCGGAACAGAGTGTAAAGTTCCGCAAACCTCAATTGAAAAAGGAGGATCCTCCGACCAGACGGGTGTAATAGTCTGGTGGGCAACTGCCCGATAGTTGATGTCGGGCTGTCGTATATGTTCAAATCGCGCGGAGAACTTTGATTGCGTGATGCAGGATTTCGTAGTTCTTATGTGGCGTCATAGATGTCGCTACAAGTTATTTGCAGGTCAGCGGCAAAAATATTTATTTATTTACTTTATTGTACACCTAGATAAACATCTTACACACAACCTTACGATGGCTACAACCTGGGATCCTTAAGTAAAGAGTGAATAAGTTACTTCTAGTTTTTTTTTTGTTAGTCTTTCACGAAATACAAAATCATTTATTTCAAACTAGCTGCTCCCAGCGGCTTCGCAGAAAATTATCCCAAGGGAACATACTTCCGGGATAAAAAGTATCCTATGTCCTATTCCAGCACATGGTCTATCCGTGTACCAAGTTTCATCAAAATCGGTTTTGCCACGTAGGCGTGAAGACGTAACAAACAAACAAACAAACTCACTTTCGCTTTTATAATATTAGTAAGGATAGACCAAATGCAGGCACTTTTGAATAGTCAAATCTCGGTTAGTCCAAGAAAAGTGAAGCTAAATTGCACGTTCCAAAGCGTAGATCTCTATGGAGAAGAACGTGCAAGAAACTCCACACTCACACTCAGGCAGGACACTCTTTTAAATCATATTATGTTTTACATATTTCTTGTTGCTTCTCTTATGTGAGCACAATGAAGATGATAAAAAATAAAAAAATTAAAAGATAGAAACTGAATTAAAAACCCACCCCGTTCCTTCGTTGCCTTTCATACCAGGGTCGAACCTTCCTTTCTGAAATAGGCTCTTGGTCCCAGTAGACTTTAACCCTGCTGGGCCGCTACGGTAGCTGACAACTCCTTAAGGCGTGCGGGAAAAGTGCGTGCCGTATACAACTTAGGCTTGGTCTGGACCGTTACCGGACGGTCGGACAGCGAGCTACCCATTGCTCGCCGTCCACAAACCCGCACCTACCGTGTCCTCGAGGCGGTCCACAGGATCAGCTGGACAGGACTTCAGGAATCTCCCAAACTGACCATGTCCAGAAAACTTGCGTCATTCGGAAGGTGAGGACGCCGAAAGGTCCATCCAGCCACTCCTCAAAGCTTACCGCCATAATTATGGCGTGCCCAAAATTAGTGCTTGACTGCGATCCTACCTGATGGTAAGCAGTGATGCAATCGTTGATGGTGAAGCGCACTAGTTTTTAAAAGACTATTCACTCTAGCCTTGAAGATACCTAAACTACTATTACTTCTATACAACCTTCATGTACAATAAGACTGTATTTCCGTAACAAACCCCACATGGCTGTTAGCAGAAATAAGTGTTCCTAGTGTAGATGTAGAATCTTAAAGCGATGCACTGAAGTCTCCGAGTAGTTTGTAATATTAAACTGGGGTATCACTGTGACCATTCAGTTTGTCTTGCCGCCTGGCTGAGGTTATGTAAGAGGGAGCCAAGAATATTATGCATCTCAATATTATGCATGGGAAAATTGCAATAATATTATAAAAGCGAAACTTATAATATTCACAAAAAGGAAAAAGAAAAAAAAAGAAAGGAAAAAACCGGCTAAGAGCGTGTGAAAATAATGAAGCAAAAAAAAATGTGTTGCCACATTTTTTTTTACTTTTGGAGCTATTATTTTCGAAAATATTTAAAATGATCAAATAATGATTGTAGCAAACCCCTATTCATTTCTAAATACCTATCCAACGATATATCACACGCTAGGGTTGAAACTCAAAAAAAAATTTTTACGTGTAGGGGAGGTACCCTAATAAAAAAAAAAAAATCCACTTTTTTCGGCGTGATTGATATACAGATTATCTGCGGAGGAGCGGTTCCTAGTTGACTACAGAACCTTAAAAACTAAAGAAAAGAAAGGAAAACAAGGAAGGAAAAGAAATAAATAAAAGAAAAGAAGGAAAGGAAAAGAAAAGGTTTGCTGGCAAAAACTTATTGTTAAGTTCGTCTTTACATGAACTGTCAAATTGCTGTATTATTGTTAAATTTGTGTTCAATAAAGAAAAAGAAAAAGTTTTGGCACGCCGCGCCGTTTGAAAGCCCACGGCCACCGTGGTCGTGTCCTTCGGGCGGTTCACATACGGGCGTTTTTCTTTGTGTAATTTATTTCTTCACCACAGCTCTCAAAACAGTCAAGGAAAAGATCATGAGGAAATCGGCATGTCCTAGAAACTAAAATTTCGAAACATCCACCAACACGCACTGGGCCCGCGTAGTGGATTACGGCCCAATCCCACTCCAAGGGAGAAGGCCTGAGTCCTAGCACCGGGAATACGCCTGATTATGCTGTTATTATAGGGAAGGAAGATGATGGTGCTAGGTACAGATGCAAGCCCTAATCTAGATTGTTATCAAAACTAAGCACTTTGTATAATATACTAAGTGTTTAATTCCGAAAAATTTCAACATTGACAATACAATAGACCTGCACCTATTATAGATTTAAGAAGTTAAACATCCTGCTGGAATAGTTTTGGTTACTTCTTATCTTAGTATTATCTATTATCATATGAGCTAGTTTTTGTTACGAGGTTTTAAGTACATACTTATTATATCTGATGTTCATCATCATCATCATCATCAGCCGGCAGCAGGAGGACATGGTGGAGCACACAGTTGATGTGTGCCCTACTTGGTCGGAGCATTGCCGTGCTCTCGTGGGGGCGATCGGCGGCGGAGACCTCTCGCTCCGGGCCTTGGTTCAGGCTATGGCGAAGTTTACTGGGGCCAGGGTTATCCGAAAGGGAGCTCGAGGCCCGGTATGAAGGCTAGAAGGAACGGGGTGGGTTTTTAGTCAGTAAGAGTCTGACACTATCTCCCGCTCCGCCCAAGAGCGGGGGTTGTCATTGGATGATTTGCCCACCATAAAAAAAATTATCATCAGGTTTGGAAAAATATACCTATATTAATTATGGATTCAGGAACCACATTATGAACTATTGACTTTTTCGTGCGATTAATACTTTTGTCAAAAAAACTATTTAGCAATTTCACAACTTTTTCCTACTCCTTCGAAATTACTTGGATCTTTAGTAGTAGTTAATATTTCAGAAGGCTCTTTCATAGTACATCTTCTTCCCCCGCTATTAAGCTTAGAAGCAGTGGAAACGGACACATTGTTTCATAGCATAACTGCAAAACAGTTGCATAGCACATCTCTAGTGGAAAAGCATCCTAAGGAGGTTGTTTCTCGTTCTAGAAACAACTAATTTAACTATCGGAAATATACTACTCCTTGTAATAAGACTAGAATCTATTCATTATAATAATATTTTGATCAGGTATCAAAATATTAGTAAAACTATTCAAAACAAGACAATTAGTTTTATTTCACAGGATACCACTCCATTATCTTCTGATAATAATAGAATAGCTCATTTTCCCACACGTAATAACATTGAGCCTGTGTTTCCTGAAGCAGGGGTGGCCGATGAGTTCCCCCTTTCTCGCTCAAGCGACTGACATTTTAATTCATTAAACCCCAAGCGAACGCTGGCGTTCGCGCACCCATTGTCTTTCTAATTATCACGATAAGAATAAGAATAAGAATAAGAAATTTTATTTGCAGAAACATGTGTATGCAGACAGAATTATAATAATACATGCATGCAAGATCTTAAATAAAGAAGGCTCAAGACATGTTTGCCATTTCTAATGGCGTGCAAATATCTTGAATTCTATAATATTATTATTATGAATTAATTAATTATTTTTTCAAATTTACATTTATATATTAATAACAGTCATTTTTAAACAATTTTCATTATATTCAATTACATATTTACATTATCAAATTACATATTTTACGATTGAAGAGTTAATATGCCATGGTATGGCCATAAACTTGACTACTTTTGGTCTAGTGGTTAGTGGTCCTGACTGCTATGCCGGAGGTCGAGGGTTCGATTCCCACCCAGGACAAATGTTTATGTGATGAGCATGATCATTTGTTCTGTGTCTGGATGTAATTTATCTATATTATGTATGCATTTAGAAATATATAAGTATTATTAAGTATGTTTATCAGTTGTCTAGTACCCGTAACACAAGCTCTGCTTAGCTTGGGTCTAGACCGCGTTGTGTGTTAGTTGTGGAATATATTATTATTTTCTTTTCCTTTAAGTTCTTTCATTATTATTTGTCGTTTGTGTGTTTCTTGTAGTGCAGCGTTAGAAGGCCTCCAACAAGGTGGCCCGATGACCTGGTCAGGGTCGCGGGAATCCGATCGATGCGTGTCACAAAGGACTGGTCGTTGTGGCGACGCTTGTGGCGACCTATGTCCAACAGTGGACGTCTTTCGGCTGATATGACGATGATGATGTTGCGGTTTCTTGTATTAGTTTAGATAATAGCAGCAATGTTTCCTGGTCCCCTCTGTCACAGTCCTGTCCACCGGGACAGCGTCAGATGTCTGATGTCCAGTAACATTACCCTCATTGTAAGTACAGTTGCAGTAAGGTTTTATGGCGCGATCTGAATAAGTTTTTGTATTAGTACTCGTTTGTAGGGTAGTTTAGTTAGGAGGAATAGTGGAGTAGGGTAGTTTGCAGCAATTCGACGGATTTTTAACGATAACAAGAAGAGGTGTGCCTGTGTAAAAATAGCTGAGCGTGTCATACTAAGACAAATACGTAGCTGTACAAATTATGTTTCAAAAATATTGCAACATATTTAAAATAAGCATAGAAATAAAAGCAAATTATATAAAGCATATTTGAGTAACAGAAATTACAAAACTTTAAAATGAGCAAATAAGTAGTAAGTTTAAGAAAATATTGTAATAGGATTGCACTTGAAACTAATACATACCTATATACTTCTTCTTTTTCTTCTTCCTGCCCTTATTATATTACTTGGGGTCGCGGTCAGCACACGTTTTTTTCTTCCATCCTGTCCTGTCACCCGTCAAACTATCACTAACTCCCTTTTCTTTCATATCACTCCTCACACAATCCATCCATTTTTTCTTCAGCCCTTCAGCCCTTCTCTCTCTACATAATACTGTAAGAGCAAAAGATAAATAAAAATCACGTGAAACCATTACTATATGACTGGCCTGTTGGTGTAGTGGTTAGTGACCCTGACTGCTATGCCGGAGGTCGTGGGTTCGATTCCCACCCAGGACAAATGTTTGTGTGATGAGCATAATCATTTGTTCCGTGTCTGGGTGTAATTTATCTATAATATGTATGTATTTAGAAATATATAAGTATGTTTATCAGTTGTCTAGTACTCATAACACAAGCTCTGCTTAGCTTGGGACTAGACGGCGTTGTGTGTAGTTGTGGAATATTATTATTTATTATTATTATTAAATTACTTTCCGAAAATGATACGATTAAATAAATTTACAAAATGATCTGGTGAAGGTTGCGGGAAACCGATGGATGCGAGACGCGCAGGATAGATCATTGTGGCGACACTTAGGGGAGGCCTATGTCCAACAGTGGACGTCTGCCGGCTGAAATGATGATGATGATGATAATGATGATGGCAAAATGGGAGCCTCACCCAGCAATATTGCCGAGAAATTACATAATGTATGTTTTTTTTGACATTGCTTTTACAATGTTTCTTTAATTAGGTACTTAGCACACACCATTAGTCATTTAGGGTTTAATTTATTTAGCTTTGATTTAATCACTACATAGTATAAAACAAAGTCGCTTTTTCTGTCCCTATATCCCTATGTACGCTTAAATCTTTAAAACTACGCAACGGATTTTGATGCGGTTTTTTTTAATAGATAGAGTGATTTAAGAGGAAGGTTTATATGTATAATATTGCACCCGAGTGAAGCCGGGGCGGGTGGCTAGTGAAAATTAAAGTACCAAGAGAAAAACCAAGAATTTCAAAGATTTGTAACACACATAGGTACTAAGCTCGGACCGATAGTTACCAATAACACAAGGATATTTATATAAACGTGCTATCATAATAAAACGATATCCATGTCAGAGCTCCGGATATTACTAGATATCTGAAGTTTATGATCGCCATATTACTTGAGTTAACAAAAGACAACTGCTAGTATTTATTGTGTCGATAGGCGTTAATGAAAGCTAATATATCTTGTTGACGGATTAATTAGTTTAGGACTTAGTTTTGTGGCTGTCCTTTGGGATATCTAAATACGAGAACAAATCAATCGTAACTTGATCGATTATAAAAAGTCGTACTTTTATTGCAAAAACCAATTGCCTGCATTTTTACCTAATTAAACCCGTGTATGAAATGTGAAGCCGCGGGCGAAAGCTAGTCCATTATAAAGAAAAGAGTACAATTTGTCTCGCCAACCTCGTTTGGGCCTACTGCGTCGCTGGTTTTGATGTTTGGGACTAAACCTGTGGCTATACCTATTGTCCCCCTTCTCTTCTGATATGTGGCAGATATGGCTCACCCAGATCCATTTACCCTAGGACCTAACCTAACTTTTAGTACTTATTATATTACATTATTATTATTATAGTTAGCCCATGCTGGGCAAAAGCCTCCACTCCTTCCAATGATCACGGCTCCTCGGTTTCTCATTCCAATTCGAAAAGGAAGCTATCCACAGAACCCCTAGCCAAGTGGATATATAAGCTGTAATCGTTAACGCTAGTAGAAAACTTCAAATATACGGGAATGACGTCATCTCAACGCTCAGTCACGTGGTCAGAATAAAAGACTCGAGGCGTTCGGCGCAAGAGAAATTGTAATTTGGCTAGGGGGCTGGTCGTCCCGCCACTTCCTTCGTGGTCTTTTAGTACTTACTTAGTTATGACATTATAATTATCTCCCGCGGTTTATACGCGTCTTTGACTGCTCTACTCCCATGGGTTGTAGTGTAATGGTATATAGCCAACAGCCTTCTTCAATAAATGGCCTATATTTATTAACCCTTCAGATACCGTCAATTAGAGACACAATAGTAAGACAATAGATGCGCGGCCACCGGTAGTCGCTTGGGGATTCATGAATTAAAAGAGAAAGTAACTGATTAACATGCCAACGCACAGCTGAAATTACTATACAAGGCGCCAGATACACTTAAAAGACATTGGCCTTTTCCTAATATGTATCTCCAATATATTATTACTAGCTTTTGCCCGCGGCTTCACCCACGTACATAATCCCGGGATAAAAAGTATGTGTTATTCTGGGATATGGTCTACTCGTGTAGTTTCATCGAGATCCGTTCAGTAGTTTTTTCGTGAAAGAGTAACAAACATCCATACATCCATCCATACATACAAACTTTCGCATTTATAATATTAGTAGGATTATTTTCATTTTTTAACCATCAATAAACTGTTTTTCAAAAAAGGTAAAGGACAGTTTTAAAAATAATATCATTTAATTAGTACTACTCAACATCTTCCTGCCCTATCGGCGGCGGAGACCTCTCGCGCCGGGCCCTGGTCGAGGCCATGGTCCAGAGCGAGGAGGAACGGCAGGCGGTCGCCTCCTTCTGCGAAGCAGTAATGCTTGCAAAGGAGGAGGCCGACCGCATCAGGCAACGGCGCCCTCGCCGCCGTCGCCGGGATTCCGATCCCGATTTCTGGCCACCGTAGACGCGGACTCGCGGACGGCGAGCCATGGGTAGCTTGCTGTCCGATCGTCCGGTAATGGACCGAGTCCAAGACGTCGACGGCGCGCACTGTCCCGTTTTATTTGTGGTCGGCGCAACCCGTTTTTGTCTTCCATTCTATCCTGTCACCCATCATGCTACCACTAACTTCCTTTTCTTTCATATCACTCTTCATACAATCCATATATCTTTTCTTTGGCCTCCCTCTCCTTCTCCACTCATCCGCGTGTATGTATACTCATAACTCTTTTAGCAACAATTAGTACTACTAGAGAATAAAAACAGAAAAATAGAGAAATAAAACCAATTAAATTAAATTAACCAAAAAAAAAGTTTTAAGTCTTTAATTCCATTTTTGAAATTAAGAATGTCAATAAATGTAGGAGCGTCAATGACCGTTATTCCACGTTTATTTTGCGCCTACCTTATGACTAGGAGCGTATAATGCGCAAAACTTTATTTTATGACTTAGGCGAGCACTAAGAGAGGGTATCCCAAAATTCGCCCCGGAGATAAAATAGTCCAAAGTTTGTATGACTTAGGACATTTTTATCTCTTCAGAGAAACTTACTTTTACGGGGGCAAGGCCATTGGTAAACGCTAGTCAACACTGAAAGACTTTTTCATTGTGAACGAGTAGAT
The DNA here is from genome assembly GCA_949319445.1 of Mythimna lalbum. NCBI lineage: Eukaryota > Metazoa > Arthropoda > Insecta > Lepidoptera > Noctuidae > Mythimna > Mythimna lalbum. The sequence continues at coordinate 2,870,760 of OX439357.1, read as the reverse complement.
TAGCACGTTCAAACAAATAAACAAAAAACTCAGCTTTATAATATTAATAAAGAAGAAATCGATACAAAAACTATTTCATGAGCAGGTGAATCGTCCCTCAAAAAGCTACGCTTCAACTAAATTACGATGAAATTAATTATATCCGAAATTTTTTATCGTTTCCACATCTATCAAGCTAAAAACAACTTTATACTTACCACATTCAATTGAAATTACAATACCAGAACTGAAATTTTCGGACCAAAACTGCCAGTGTGTTGTGAACTTTATTTTTCAGCAGAAAGAATTCCAAATGGCTTGTCAGTAAAGGTATTTCGTTGACAAAATTTTCCTTTATAACACTGTAATTTGATTTATTTCATGCTTGCTGCGATTTCCGATATAATATTAACTGTTACACTAGGTATATTGGTTTTAAAAAGTAGGACAATTCAGTGTCGCAAGCCGGGTGCTATATGAATACATTGAAAGTTACTTTGAAATTTTACAAATTGAAATCTTCGTACATTTGGTAATTAGGTGTGAAAAATTTGTTAAACGGTCATTATTGCTCAATATTGTTTCGTAAATATACATGATACTTAACGAAATAAAATCGTTCTGATGATTGTACCGGAATTTTGTTCGAGAATCTTTATGTTAGGTACACACAATCAGCTTTACTGTCAAGTTTGTAGCCGACTGACGTCATGCATATTTGAGCGCTCATACACACAGTAGATTTGTCATGCGTACTAGAGGCGTTTATCATGGCGTGTTAAATCGTTATTCATGCAAGCGAGAAATGCAAGGATGGAGCTATACCACAAAATATATAGGTACAGAAGTCAATCTACATACAAAGCGCGCTCGTGCAACGCACACATAGACACCGCTTACGGACACGATATCTCGGAGCGCCTCGGCCCGCTCGTCGAACAGTTCTGGCTCAAACGCTCATTAGTGTGCGTCCACCGAGAGTATGTATAAAAAATGAAGTACATACATGAGATTTTCTTCTGTCCTATCTATTTTGTGGGTATACATTCTAAGTAGCTCCATCCCTTTAACAGTTCACTTTAAGTCATAAAATGAATCGCGTTTTAAGGGCTCGTGGTGGCACTGCAGATAGCCATTGACCGTCACCGTTACCGGACGTGTTTCAAGCGCGCTGCAATTTGATAGTAAACTTGATCGTGTGTGGCAGGCATTACACTCTTGTACCAAGTTAAGATCCTTTATATTTTGCTTTCACAACCCAGTAACGGGGCAAAAAGATAGTCCTTGGTAAGACATAGACTTTCAGGCTTCTAACTATTGCCAAATTCGTGGTTCTCACTTAAATTCTTCGTTACTTAGGTCATCATTATCATCATAAAGAAGGCCACTGCAGGACGTTTTTTTTTTTTGTCGACGGGGAGAATCATCTTTGACGAAACCCGCTCTTGGGTGGAGCGGGAGACAGTGTCAGACTCTTACTGACTAAAAACCCCGCGCCGTTCCTTCTAGCCTTCATACCGGGGCACGAGCTCCCTTTCGGACAACCCTGTCCCCAGTAGGCTTCGACCCAGCTGGGCCCCTGCTGCTGCTGACACAGGAACAGTGCGCGCCGTCGACGTCTTGGACTCGGTCCATTACCGGACGATCAGACAGCGAGCTACCCATGGCTCGCCGTCCGCGAGTCCGCGTCTACGGTGGCCGGAAATCGGGATCGGAATCCCGGCGGCGGCGGCGAGGGCGCCGTTGCCTGATGCGGTCGGCGCCACTGCTGGACGTAGGACGGGAGGAGGCCCATGAGTGTTGACAGTCTCCACAGCGAATGTATGCATCTCGCGTCGCGTCAATTCACTTCCCGCACCTTTGCAACGCTGCGTCACAGTTAGATCACCGCGAGATCTATCCAGACGGCGCGCACTGTTTCCACGCGCCTCAAGGAGTTGTCAGCAGCAGCAGGGGCCCAGCTGGGTCGAAGCCTACTGGGGACAGGGTTGTCCGAAAGGGAGCTCGTGCCCCGGTATGAAGGCTAGAAAGAACGGGATGGGGTTTTTAGTCAGTAAGAGTCTGACACTATTTCCCGCTCCGCCCAAGAGCGGGTTTTGTCATAAGATGATTTTCCCCATCGCAAAAAAAACCAGTCCATGATATTGAGTTCTTTTTTTCAAATCTCTCAAAAACAGCTTAATTTTTATTTGCAGGATTTACTGAATACAAAAAAAAAATCTTTTAAATTAAGGATAGTTTTGAAAATATTTTACGGTGAATCTGTGGTTCTTCATAATCTTTTTTGTGTATTTCAGTGCGGTGTATTTTTAGAAATTTTAACAACTTTAAGAGAATACAATGCGTTAAAATTTCGCAAAACGTCACGACAATAGTAAGTAGGTACACTTTTTACTTAGAAGTGACGTCATAATTATGACCCCTTGACTTCTGAGCGTGAATGCGTTTTGTTATTTTTTCTTATTGATTTCATTAGACAAAAAAAACGCGTGCAATATTTTTTAATAATGTCGTTCTAGTAATAATAATGTTTGTCTAGTGGTTAGTGGCCCTGACTGCTATGCCAGAGGTCGTGGGTTCGATTTCCTACCAGGACAAATGTTTGTGTGATAAGCATGGTTATTCGTTCTGTATCTGGATGTAATTTATCTATCAACACATATCCACACTAATATAATAAAGAAGTAGAGTTTGTATTTTTGTTTGTAGGAGGTAATATCTGAAAATACTGGTGTTCAAGTGTTCAAATTTTTTCACCGATAGAAAGCTGCTTTTTTCCTGAGTGACAAAGGCTATATTTTATATACGCGGGCGAAGCTGCGGGCAAAAGCTAGTCTATAATATGTATGTATTTAGAAACATATAAGTATGTTTATCAGTTATCTAGTACTCATAACACAAGTTCAGCTTAGCTCAAGACGACACCGTTGTGTGATAGTTGTGGAATATTTCATAAGTAAACTGGTAATTTTAGACACCCGCAGACAAGCAATTACTTGTCGTCTTCAATTAACAATGCTAGATTGGGTAAAACGTGATTTCTTTACGCAAATCTATAGGTACGACTGCTTACTACGTCACGCTAGTTATTTGCGTTATCTACGGTAGCATTGCAATGGTGGCAAATAATCAGTAATGAAATGTGGCAAACTAGATCAAAGATCAATGGATGAACTTGCCACATCTTTATTTGTAGAACAGTAACTATTCATCTATCTAGCCTTTCAATTATATTGAGGTCGGCTTCCAGTCTATGTCAGCAATGGCAGGGGCCCAGCTGGGTCGAAGCCTACTGGGGCCAGGGTTAGCTCGGAAAGGTAGCTCAGCCCCGGTATGAAAGGCAAGAAGGAACGGGGTGGGTTTTTTAGTGAGTAAGAGTCTGACACTATCTCCCGTTCCGTCCATGAGCAGCATTTGGACGATGTTACTCACCAGAAAAAAAAAATGATAGGCTTGCGTTTGACCACCATCTCACCTGATGGTAAGCGATGATGTGGTCGACCATGGAGCACGCTTTCCTAGAAGTAGCCTATTCACTCTCGACTTAAAGACCCCTAAGTTGTAGCTATCAGGAAACACAGACTCCGGCAGGGAATTCCACTCCTTGGCTGCACGCACAACAATAATAATTCTAGTATTAATGCGTACGGAAAACTGATGGGCCTTTTTAATGTGGAAAAATCATCCAATGACACCCCCCGCTCTTGGGTGGAGCGACCGTCTAGGGTGTGTCAGACTTTTACTGACCTAAAACCAACTCCTGTTCCTTCTTTGCCTTCATCCCAGATCCCCGGGTTTCACTTTCATACTGACCGTGGCCCCAGTAGGCTTCGACCCTTCTGGTTCAAACTGATGGGGCTACCTTGGCGTTGCAGTGCATCAGGGATGCATGTACTATCTATACAACGTGTAACGTTAAATGCGCAAAACCTCAGACACCCCAAATGATTTTTAATTCGATTGACCTATTTCATCATCATCTTCCTGCCCTTATCCCGTTTTATATGGGGTCGGCGCAACATGTTTTTTTCTTCCATTCTGTCCTGTCACTCGTCACGCTATCACTAACTCCCTTTTCATTCATATCACTTCTCACACCATCCATCCATCTTTTCTTTGGCCTCCCTCTCCCTCTCCATCCACCATCCATAACTCTTTTAACAACATGCGTTTCATCTCTCCTCTTTACATGACCATACCAAGACAAACGATTTCCTTTCAACTTTTCAGTCACTGGCGCCACTTTCAAACTTTACCTAAGGGTGGATTTATACTAGCGCAGAGTCGAAGCGCATCGAAGCGTTTATCCAAAACTGAACATAACAAATTCAACCTTAACTCCACAGCGTAACGCACACATTACTTCGGAGATTTTAAAAAGACGCGCGCATTCGTCGGAATTCGCGCGTCTGCGCGCGAACAACGCTGATTAGTGCGCACGCATTCTCGTGTATCCACGCGCCCACTAGCGAACCAACGCGTCATCAGTCGGAAATTGGCCTGCGTCGGTGTTAATCACTATGGACTCGGACGAAAACTTAATTTACTTCTTTCTTCGTTTTCTTCTTCTTCAACTTCAGATATAAGTAATATCATAGCAAAATCAATGTCAACCATTTTACACACGTTTCAGCTACGAGAGTCAACTGGCAAGTGATTCAATAGCTCTGCTGTTGATGCCCATTACTACACGTGAAAGTTTCATTCGTGCGGCTTCGCTTAAGTTGTAAAAAATTTGACGCTTCGATGTGCTTCGACTCTGCGCTAGTATAAATCGACCCTAATATACTCATTTCTCACTTTATCCATTCTTGTCACATCACACATCCATCTCAACATTCTCATCTCCGCAACATGCAATCTTTTTTCATTTCATTTCATTTCGATTGACCTAATTATGTGAGAAAAAAAACATAAAAAAAAATAAAGGTTTTATGAGCAGTTTTAGTTTGTTTAAAATTCATATCTGCATTGAAATATCATCTGGCTTGACCTATTCATAAATAGAAAGGTCGAAGTTTTTAATGAAGATATTTTTGAAAAATGTAACCTATACCTGTACCTGTACCTATAAAAATAGGTTTAATTGATTCTGTTCGTTATTCTGATCAAACTAATTTCAGGTTTTGCGCATTTAACGTTACACCTTGTCACACACACACAACCCACACACACACAAAACACACACACACACACACACACACACACACACACACACACACACACACACACACACACATCACATCACATATACTCATATGGAATGCAATAAAGTATTGAGCTTTGGGCTCAGTAAAGAGGCTTTCGAAGAGGTTGGTGATCTAAAGGTTAAGACCAACCTGCAAAGCCTCATGCACAGGCGTGGGGTACCCAGCCTTCTGCGGAATGTATTTTGGAGTGTGCGCAGGAATTACGTCCACCATCACCTTCCTACCATCGGACAGTCCGACGTACAACGAGTGTGTACATTGTTGACACTTCTACGGTCCGGACTGAGCGTTTCGCCTCGTCTTTTTTACCGCCTATTTCAAAGGACTGGAACAATTAGTTTGCTGCGGCACGCTGCGGTCTTCCCATCCGATTATAATAAGTGTCTTCAAGGCTAGAATGAATAGACTCTTAATAGACTAGAGCGCTTCACCATCAACGATTGCATCACTCTTTATTATAAGGTAGGAACGCAGTCAAGCACGTCTATATAATTAAAAAAAATATTACAGATCGACTTCACAAGTTTTCCTTAACCTTGAAAATCAACTTGAGCCGTTTTTATTTCCTCTCTCATTATTTATCATCATCATTTTAGCCGGCAGACGTCCACTGTTGGACATAGGCCTCCCCCAAGTGCCGCCACAATGATCGATCCTGTGCGTCCCGCATCCATCGGATACTCGCAACCTTCACCAGGTCATCGGACCACCTTGTCAGACAGCTATTTTTCGACGCTGCGCCTTCCAGTACGCGGTTGCCACTCCACAACCTTTCGGCCCAAACGGCCATCGGTTCTGCGAGCAATGTGCCCTGTCCATTGCCACTTAAGTTTGGTGATTCTTCGTGCTATGTCGGCAACTTTGGTTCTCCTGCGGATATCTTCATTTCTGATTCGATCACGCAAGGAAACTCCGAGCATAGCCCTTTCCCTTTCTTTAGACTTTCAGCCTTCTGATGAGGCCCATTGTGAGCGACAAAGTTCATTCATTCAATCTCATTATTATATACTAGCTTTCCGCTCGCGGCTTCGCCCGCATGGACTACAGTTTATATCGCGCGAGCAGAGACCCGTGCTCAGCAGTGGAATTATAGGTAAGTAGCCTATGTGTTATTCCAGTGTCTCTTCTACCTACCTACCAAATTTGATCTAAATCCGTTCAGTAGTTTTTGCGTGAAAGCGTAACAGACAGACAGACAGAGTTACTTTCGCATTAATAATATTATAAGTAGGGATTCTTTATTGTACACCACATAATTCAAAAAAGTACAGGACAAACATTATTAAAAGTAAATGTACAATGGGCGGTCTTATCGCACAGGGCAATTTCTTCCAGACAACCTTTGGATGGACTAAAAGAAAGGAGAAAGATTTAGGGCTGTCAGTGTACAATATCCACAATAATACTGATGAGAAATAATAACACAAATACATACATACATCACAAAATATACTAATAAATATCAAATATGTAGGCTCATCCTAGGTATTCATCTGTAGCAACATTTATGGCGTCACATAAGAACTAATCCTGCAGTTCTCCGCGCGATTTAAACATATAGAACAGCCCAAAATCACTTGCCGGGCAGTTGCCCACCAGACATACCACTCGTCTGGTCGGAGGATCCTCTGTTCCGTAAACACCATTTCAACCGTAAGATAGTATAGTATCGGACCTATAGGCCTCCCCCAAATGTCACCACAACGACCTGTCCTGTGCATCTTGCTTCTATCGGATTCCCGCAACCTTCATCAGGTCATCGGTCCACCTTGAGGAAGGCCAACCAATCCTAGGTATTAGATCAAACTAAGTAATAACAACCATAATAATCTAGCAAATCAATTACATTCAGAACAAATAATTTCAATTACCTAGGTTATTGATTTAATTGATTTTGACGCAATTTTATTGAATTTAATACTTATTTTTTAAGTGTTGCTGAGTAAATTTATTAGAAGGAAAATATTTAAAATAAAACTAGTAACTACTTGCGGCTAATCCCGCGTTTAAGAAGAAAATTGTCCCATAAGAACATACTCCCAGGATAAAAAGTATCCTATGTGCTATTCTAGGACATAGTCTATCCTTGTGGTTTTCATTCAAATCTGTACAGTAGTTCGAGAGTGAAAAAGAAACAAACATACTTACATGCAACCCGTCGTGTACCACCTTAAAGAAATATTAGCAAAACTGAATGGGCCCAGTAGACCCGATGTTTGCTAGGGCTACGGGAACATTTGAAAGAGTGACCTAGAACTCAAAGGGCAACTGTTCGACACAGGTGGGTTTTAGTGGGTCGGGTTTCGTCAATGATGATTTTCCCCGTCGACAGAAAAAAGAAAAAAAAACCCCCTCGTTCCAAGCGTGAAATGTTATTTGATGATTTCCCACCTGAAAATAAACCCTGGAACCAAAAGGGCAACAGAAGACTGGGTTTCAGTCTGTAAAAATCTGACCCGCTCCACCTTAGACCGGAAAAAAAGATACCTATTTTTAAAACTAACTTAAAATATTTCCTTAAATAAAAGGAAAAACTGACTGTCTGACATATCAACGCATAGCCGAAACTACTGAACCTAGGACCGTGAAATTTTGTACAAGGTTCTTTTTCTGACGTACGCCGGCACTATGAGAGGACTTCCCAAAATGCACTCCATGAGGGGATAGAACAGGGGTCCAAAGTTTGCATAGAGAAACTTTCACGTAGGCGAAGCCAGTGGCAGAAGCTAATCTAAACATATAAAAGAAGAAACTGACTGACTGTCATATCAACACACAGCCATAATACTGATACTAGGACGGTATGCAGGCACGAAGGAACGTGGTGGGTTTCTAGTCAGTAAGAGTCTGACACTATCTCCCGCTCCGCCCAAGAGCGGGGGTTGTCATTGGATGATTTTCCCCACCATAAAAAAATAAATAAAAAAAAACCACTAAAGGGAGAAACGGGGGTACAAAGTTTGTTAAAATAAACCAACTTTTACACGAACGAAGCAGGCTACAGAAGCTAGTATAACCTAAAAGAAATCGGTTCAATCTTGTTACTATCCCGCCTTAATCTACCAAGTTTAAATAACCGGAAATATATCAAAATAATGATTAATTTATTTACGCAAGAGCCCGCCAAGGTAGCTAATAATTAAGATCTGAGATATTGGCGCAGTCACGGTAATAATATCATACAGTATTCCAACTTCATACAAACGAACGAAACGCGAGCTATACCTACGCGCCTTGGTTGTAGCATGGGCTCGGCATGGAGACAGTCGCGACCGTCGCAACTGTGCCGCAGTGACGAACGGACACGACGGTTTTTTTAACAATTATCGCGCGATTATTGTTAGTTTGTATATTTCAAAGTAAACATGTGGTATTTTATTATCAATAATAGTGGTTTATATTTGTATGAATAATACTAGAAAAAGCATTTTATTTAAATCTACCAATCAAAAAACAACACGCAATTTTATTGAACACTTCCTATTTAATCCACAAAGTATTTTGTTAATATAAAAAAGTAAGTATATTTACAATCACAAAACTAATGGAAAAACAAAGTAGGCAAATGTAATTAGAATGCTGGAGGCGGGCCTATCGCATGTTTACGTACCGCGCGGCTGTAGGCATTTATTTCAAAGATACGGCCGAGTTACAATACTGTATGATACTATTACCGTGGCGCAGTTCTCCCGTTAATTAAAAACTCAAAGTTGAAAGCTGACTCCGCAAAATAAAAACCTATTTGCATAAAAAACGGTTTTAGTTTGAAAATTAATTTAATTTTAGCGTATTGGACGGTTTTAGATGTGAAAGTGGATCTTGGTGTTTTTTTTAGAATCAATCGCTGTGAATGAAAAGGTTGGAATATTTGATTGGTAGTTCCATAACTTATTTTGGTGTTATTTTCTAGTTTTTATTGATTTAACTGAGTGAGTAACGTGAGCTGTGGTCGAGTAGTAACGGTCCGGACATACGAGTTGTGCGTCGCGGGTTCGAACCCAGCCAGGCGCATTAATTATTACTTATTATTACGAATTTTGCGTTACTTTAGTCCATTTGGCCTAAAAATGATACAAACAATTAAATTATTTGCCTATCAAATTGAAAGCGACAATTTATTCACAATCAATTCTTTATCAATTGCAAGTTACAACTTTTTAAAAGTATTATTCTAAGGATAGAATAGAATAGAATAGCATTTATTTAGAGCAAGCAACACAATATACCACAACATAAAATAATAATAAAAACAAAAAAAAAAAAAGAATACAGAAATACAATACAGTTGCATTGAATGTGCCTTAACCGAAAGGGTTCAAACTAGTGTCGATCAAGGTACGATTTAGATTTAGATTTTTTCTTTTTTTAACTACACTAGTATATACTAGTGTTTGACAGCGATCCCACCAGAGGGTAAGCAGTGATGCAATTGATGATGGTGTATCGTACTACTGTATGGTGTCTATTTAACGCGATCTCCGTAGATAATTACATAGTACCATAGTTACCCTGGCACTATGTCCTAGAATATATCGAGCCTTTTTAGGAAGAACATCGTAAGCGACAGTGAGCGGTTTTGCAGTACTAGTAGATTTTCTCTTCCATAATTATAAAGTATTTACGAAAATATGTAGTAACAACAATTCTATTAGATCGGTAGTTATATGAAGTTATATTTTTTAATTTTTTTTTATTATCATGAATTAATACTTTTTAATTATGGAAGAGAAAATCTACTAGTACTGCAAAAACGCTCACTGTCGCTTACGATGTTCTTCCTAAAAAGGCTCGATATGTGAATATGTGTTATATCCTGAAAATAGAAACATTTTCTGAAGGATATGAAGTCGTCCGTAAGAAAAAAAAAATAGTATCTATACCAATTATAAGTTTATAACTTAAGAAGATCTTTTTCCACTCGCCTATCGTCTAAATCGAGCATTGTTTGAAAGCTTGTTGCTTCATCTAACGCAATCTAATCGCGATGTTTGATGAAAAGGCAATGCAAAAATGAGAGATAACGCCTGAAAACTCTTTAGCATTCGGTAATTCCGTGATTTACTTGAGTGTTTCACAAAACTTGTTCCAGGAAATACGTGTTTTTTTAAGTTTCTCAGAAATATTGTCGTCATTCAGAATCTCGATGAAATGTGCAAGGCTTCGATGGGTGTATTTTTTTATATATTTTAAATATATGAGTACATTATGGAGGGCCAAAGTTCACGTAAAATAGCAGATTGACATAGGTCTTTACGCTTGGGCGGAGCACCGCCGTGCCCTCGTGGGGGCGATTGGCGGCGGAGACCTCTCGCGCCGGACTTTGGTTCAGGCTCATGGTCCGGAGCGAGGAAGAGTAGCAGGTGGTCGCCTCCTAGCAAAGGAGGAAAGGAGGAGGCCGACCGCATCAGGCAACGGCGCCTTTGCCGCCGCCAAAGGGATTCCGATCCCGATTTCCGGCCACCGTAGACGCGGGCTCGCGGACAGCGAGCCATGTGTAGCTCGTTGTCCGACCGTCCGGTAACTGTCCGGACCGAGCTCAAGACGTCAACGGCGCGCGCTGTTCCCGTGCGCTTCAAAGAGTTGTCAGCGACAGGAGGGGCCCTAGGATCGAAGCCTACTGGTGCCAGGGTTATCCGAAAGGAACTCGAGCCCCGGTATGAAGGCTACAAGAAACGGAGTGGGGTTATTAGTCAGTAAGAGTCTGAAACTATCTCCCGCTCCACCCAAGAGCGGGGGTTGTCATAAGATGATTTTTGCCCACCGACAAAAAAAAACACAAGTCTTTACTAGTAGTTTTACACATGTTTTGATTTCAGTGGAAACCTAGATAATATCCACAAGATAGCTTTGTATCCAAAATGTCTAGAGATAGATGTGTAATATCATCATAATCACGTAAGAATGGTTGTTTGAAAATGTACATTGACTAGAACGCGCTTAACAAACGACATCCAAATTTTTGTTACTTAAGTTAGTTAAGGTGAATGCTCCAACCAGCCCGCGAAATTCAAATTCTCTTACGTTTTTTGCAATTTGCAGACCAGTGACATGTTGCAACTTTATCAAAATATGATTCGCGGCAATAACAAGTATAATTTTAAATACAAGAATGATCAAAACATTCGCTCCATCAGCTTTCACATAGAAAAGCTGCATGTAAGTTAGATTTCGGGGATTTTAACAATTTACACCTTTTCTATGTGGAGCGAATGTTTTGATCATTTTTGTATTTAAAATTTTACTTGTTATTGCCGCGAATCATTTTTGGTAAAGTTACAACATGTCACTCGCCTGCAAATTGCAAAAAACGTAAGAAAATTTGAATTTCGCGGGCTGGTTGGAGCATTCACCTTAACAAACCTCATCCAATTTTTTGTTACTTAAGTTGGTTAAGTATAACCGACTATCGTTACGAATGTTACCTACATAAGTACATTTTTTTTGCCAGAAGTGTCAACAATATCATCTCATCTGCTGTCACTTAACAAGACATCTTTATATTATGTTTGACCGCGTTACTCAGTTCTTCATTGCAAAAACCTAGTTTATTTCTGAACATTTCTTGTATTTTTTTGCAGTTGCAAGAAGTTTGCAACGGTAAATAAAAGCAGTGATTTCAGATAGTATCAATTAAATACGGACGAATATTCGAGAAATAAAACGTTTAGTATCTGGAAGTGAAGCAAACTAATGAGAAACAGAATAATCAATCAATATTACTCCAAATGTTTGATCTTGAAGTGTTTGAAAAAGATATAATGTTTTTACAAGTGAATTTTCTAATTCTGTCGTTAGGCAAATAAATATTGTAGATTTTTTTTGGGTCGCGGGGCTCTTTGGGACCGCGGTCCCGGTGACCACGGTCCCAACTTCCAACTTTATTGTTTTTGGAGTAGTATTTTGGGACCACAAGGAAAAAAAACAGAACCGCAACGCTTTTATTTGTGGTCCCAAAATACAACAAAAAAAATATAAGTGGAAGTTGGGACCGCAGTCCCGGTCCAAAGAGGAAGACCCTTTTTGTTTTGAGGGGTGATTCGTCAAATTACTTCTTCCACTCCAAATAGAGCGAGAGGGTGTATCTTTGTGACTTTAAAAATAAATAAATACTACTACTATTGATAGAATGCTAGTACTGGTGGAAGAATTTAAAAAAAATTGTCCAGTACTTTTTAAGTTAAATCATTACAAACAAATAAAAATATAAATCATTCCTCTTTATAATATAAGTATAATGTACTTGTAACATAATAAAAGCACATCCTGAAAGAATATGTTCAGAATCACCTACTTGAATTGATTTCAGCTATTTTTTATAAATAGGTTTCTTCCATGTTTTCTTTTTATTATTTGTTTAATTCTTGATTGCGTCAATACTGTGTTTGTGTGTGCCTATGTAGATACCAATATCGACGTGCTACTAATGTAATCGCTGATCTAATGTAACTTCATCATATGGCCAACTAAAACTGGCCATATCATTTAAACGTTAACATTTGATGATATGTCAATCCTCGACTTCAATAATAATAAAAGGTCTAAAGAAAGTAGGCCAAACGAAGATTGAAATATCATCAAATTTAAGTTCTAGCCACGAAATATAGGTGCCATATCATTTGCCTAACGAAACGCATGTTACTAAAAGAGTTATGAGTATACGTGTGGATGGGTGGAGAGGGAGAGGGAGGCCAAAGAAAAGATGGATGTACCTATTGTGTGAAGAGTGATATGAAAGAAAAGGAAGTTAGTTAGTAACAGCATGACGGGTGACAGGATAGAATGGAAGAACAAAACGTGTTGCGCCGACCCCAAATAAAACGGGACAAGGGCAGGAAGATGATGATGATGATGATCATTTGCCTAACATTAAGATTAAGATTTTATTTTATTTCTTTAATTGTGGTTCATAAATCTAGGTATGTTAATTTCTTGTTTTAATATATTTATTATTGCATGATTACTACTTTTTATGCCCTAGAGGCAAAACATAGCGCGCTCAATGTATTAAATAAGAACTTGTAGTGTACCTACCTATGTTTTACAATGAATAAACGAATCTGAATCTGAATCTGAATCTAAGTGTTTAAAAAAACCTACCTGAGAGCTTTTAAGTAAAATTTTAGTGTTTAAATTATGATCTTAGTTTGCTAATTGAGGTGAGTGTCATTATTCTAGTTATACATCACATCACTAATTTTTAATTAGTACAAATACTTAAAGGGCTTAATACAAAATGTCTTGTTATTATTTAAACTCTAAATAAATAATATTCATAATCAGAAAAGTTATTAGCGTTTGTTTCTATCCCATAATGCCAATCAATTTATGGAAATCTATATATATAAAAATCAATGCCACTTTTCGTTGTTATTTTATAACTCAAGAACGGGCTCACCTATCCAAACCAAATTTTTAGGCTTTGTTCGGACTATTTAGTAGATGGTTTATGTGAAGTTTGGTAGGGTAGAGTAGGGTAGAGTAGGATATATGTAGTAGGGTAGAGTAGGGAAGAGCGGGAGCGAAGCCGTGCGAGCAAAAGCTAGTATTATATATATGTAATAGCCTGCTATTGATTATTAATGAATAAAATATGAAGATCAAAATGGAAAAAGCACTGCGCGTAATATTATATTCTAGTAGCAATGGTTATGAATTTTATTACGAATTTAACAATTTAAAAAAATCGTGCGTAGTTTGGATATTTCGCTTTTTTTACTTTTCACAATGCCAATATGATCAGTAACTGGTACTTACGGATAATATTTTTTTGAATTAAATAAAACAAATAAGGGTCTATGTTTTAGTTAAAGAGTTTAAGTAGTTTTAATTGGTCGAGTGTTTTAATTTTTCATTTTATAACTTTTCTTGATTTTAAATGTCGCATCAAATACTGAGATAGGTACCTTTTTGGCTTCTCATAGATTTTTATTTTAGGGTTTTTTTTTACAATCTATTTTGTAGTTTCTCCGGTCCCCAAGATACAGTCACCGCCTAGTTCGGGCCGTTGTAATAATTCTGCTAAATTATAACTCCTGTTACCGATAGCATAGTCGGTCTTTTAATGTTCCCACTGCTGAGACTCAGACCTCCTCTCTAGGAGACAGAATGGCCCGTAATCCACCATGCGAGCCCAGTGCGGGTTGTTGCATGTCACATGTCTTTGAATTTTTGGTTCTAGGACATGCCAGCTTCCTAACGTTGTTTTCCTTCACCGTTTTGAGAGCAGTGGTGGTGAAATAAATTACACAAAGTAATGCGCCTGGCAGGAACTCGTAAGTCGGGGCCGTTAACACTCGGCCACCACTGCTGTTACCGATAAGCAGCTATGTTATACCTATGTTTAAGAAAATACTTGTAACAAAGTAAAATAAAGTTGTTATTAGTTTTCATAAGTTGTTTAGGGCAACAATAAACATATTTTTCTTTCTTTCTACGACCATTTCGTGCCGAACCTAAATGTATAAAATACGAGCAAGACAAAGCCGATTGGCTTATCCTTGCTAATAGTATAAAAGCGAAAGAGAGTTTGATTGTTTGTTACGTCTTCACGCCTAAATAGCAAAACCGATTTTGATGAATTTTGGTACAGAGATAGTTGCAACCCTGGAGACGGATATAGGTTAATTTTTATTTTTTTTATTGAGAAAATGGGGAGAAAGAGGGCAGAAAAGGGGAGAGGAATTAAAGTATATTAATAAACGCGGGCGAAGCCGCGGGTAAAAGCTAGTATACCATATTTACCGAAGCCGGTATAATGATAGGTTAGGACTAAATCAACATTACCCACTGTATCGTGGGCGCGTATACCAACAGAAGCCTCAAATACACATCAGCCTGTTCCGGTACAACTATCTTCAGGCCAGGCAAATATTGTATCTGTAACTTAGTTTAATATGAACTATATAATTACATTTATACTTACGTATGACCCCAAGGGCTGTTTTCACCTTGCACAGAGGATAAGCATTGCCGTATAGCGTGGAAATGACGCCAGTCTTTTGAGCGTATTACCCGTCAATAGCGATGCGGAGAAGTTTTTTGATGTGACATTTTAGATTGTTTAAAAGTTAGTTTTAAGTAGGATTTTGTGTTGTTTTAGCGTAATAAAGTTAGTGGTTTTAATGAACTGCAATTTAAGGTTTAAGAATAACTTGATTTTTCATAAATAATTGCATATATAATTTACTTACTGAGAAATATTATCTAAAATTAATTCATTAAACCCACCCAATAACCCAGCCAAATGTCAGCAGGCAAATTGTTCCAGTCCTTCGATGTACGCGGTATGTAATTACACAAAGCAATGCGCCTGGCTGGGTTTGAACCCTAGACCAACAACTCGTAACCGTCGTAAGTCTGGACCGTTACCACTCGGCCACCACTTCTCTTTTATTTTATTTACATGCGGTCTTGTGAATAATTAAAAAAAAAACAATAAAAAATAATGTTATTTATTTATCTATGCCATTATATAATCCAGACGAAATGATTCTATCTAATACGGGTCACGATTGTTGCAGTAAATATGTTCCGTATTAGAATTCAATATTGGTTTTATTTTATGTATTTCTTTATAATTTCTTAGTCAATACATGCGATTAAGAAATTGTTTCAATGTTGAAGTAATTAAATGGCTTTCTACACTTCTGGACTAAACTTGTTTTTTCTTTCCAGTTTTATTTAAAGTAATTTTCTAAGAGGCGGGTTTTTAATTTTTTTTTTTTAATGTAATATGACTAGTTAACATTTTTATAGTTTGACTAAATGTAGATTTTTTGTTTTATTAATTATAGTTATTTAAAGACAATGTAATTATTAAGTACTAGCTTTGCCCGCGCGGCTTCGCTCCCGCTCTTCCCTACTCCACCCTACTATACCCAACTCTACAGTACTCTACCCTACTCTACCCTACTCTACCCTACCCTACCCTACCCTACTCTACCCTACCCTACCCTACCCTACCCTACCCTACTCTTATTTTTTTTCCATAAGAACCTTGTCCTCACGATAACAATCATAACAAAAAAAAAACAGCCAAATCGGTCAAGCCGTTTTCATGCCAAGTCGTGACAACGGAAAACGGGGGTCATTTTTATATATATACACTGGACAGCAAATAAACCGAGCCACCCGCTACCTAGGCACTCTAATTCGATTTTCTCAAAAACTAAAAAACCTACAATTATCAAACTTGTACCTACAGAAAGTGCGTTTCATGGTGATTAAAATGAAAGGAAACTCATTGGGTTTAATCAATATTTCAGTGTTTATTAAGGATTTTACAAAGAAGAGTCGTTTTCCAGTCGTGACAATCGTTAGTAATGATAAAGTGAAAAAAAAATTAAAGCCAAAAACAAAGATAAAATCAAAAAAAAGTTTTTGATCAATATTCCGTATTCCCTCCCCTTGCTCGGATAACTGCCAGTATCCTTGTATTCATCGATCTTACGAGCCTGACGATAAAATCTTGAGGAATTGTATTCCACTCCTCTTCAATTGCGATTCGCAGCTCTGGAAGCCTTGTTGGAGCAGGTACCCGGGCTCGAACCCGACGTTTCAGCTCATCCCATAAGTGTTCTATCGGATTCAAGTCCGGGCTTCTAGCTGGCCAGTCCATCGTACGAATGCTGACGTCGCGTAGATACTGGGTCACCACATGAGCAACATGAGGCCGTGCATTATCATGCATCAATTGCATATCCTGTCCGATATATCCTGCGTAAGGTACCACATGGTCTGCGAGGATTTCAGTAATGTAGCGATGAGAAGTCAGTCCACGTGTACGGCCCGTCGGTTCGATGAAAACTAACGCTGTATGTGCTGTTAACGAGATGCCGCCCCAGACCATTACAGATCCTCCTCCATAAGCAACAGTTTCCTCGATGCAACACTGAGAATAACGTTCTCCAGGGCGACGATATACTCTCTGACGTCGATCACTTCCATGTAGACTCACCCTGGTCTCATCAGTGAAGAGTACATTACTCCACTGCTCTAATGTCCAATCCCTATGCTCTCGAGCAAATTCAAGTCGTGCTCGACGGTGTGCTACCGTTAATGCTGGGCCTGTTGCAGCTCTTTTTGGGGTCAGGTTCCGTTCAGCAAGTCTCCTTCTGACGGTATCTGAACTTATGACCACTTGGCGTTCGTCACGCAGACTTTGTTGGACTTGAACTGCGTTGAGGTGGCGATTTCGCAGAACAGTAAGGTGGATATAACGATCATCTGCTGCTGATGTAGCCCTAGGTCTGCCCGTACCTGGACGGCGATCGAATGCTCCAGTCTCTAGGTATCGTGTGTAAACTCGTTGCACCGAAGATCTGCTGATTCGAAGCCTTCGAGCGACTTCACGTTGCGCAATGCCTGCTTGAATTAATGCTACAGCTTGAGCTGCTTCCCGAGGTGTTGTATCCATTATTAATCGAAAAAAGTAGCAAAAACACACGCGTTTGAGCAAACGATGGACAAAAACTAAAGAAATGATAATAAATATCCGACTACCCTCATTGTAGAGAAAAAGAACGCCAATTTCAAACTCTGGTGAAAACAGAGCAAATCGTTAGCATTGTGTTTGTTGCTTGATTACAATGTGAGTTGACGGTACTTTCGAATTAATTTGTAGTCATTTTAATCACCACGAAATGCACTTTTTGTAGGTATAACTTTGATAGTTGTAAGTTTTATACTTTTTGAGAAAATCGAATCAGAGTTCCTAGGTAGTGGGTGGCTCGGTTTATTTGCTGACCAGTGTAGATTTAAGTTTAAGTTTTATTTTTAATAGATTATATATATATTTTAGATTTTATCATAAATGTATGATTAGGTTTAAATATACTTGTTAGCTGTATCGCATTAGGTTTTTAGATCTGTAAAGATGATAAAAGAGATGTAAAAAGGATAAATAATTTAAAAAATGTGAATCTCAAATAAAAGTTATTTTTTCTATCTTGATTTTTTCTCTATTTATTTAGAGGTGCAGTAAAAAAACTATATTGAGCTATGGAATTGTCTGAAACCGCGGTCTTGCAACAAAAAAAAAATACAGGTGAGGTTTAGTAAATAAAAGTCTAACACTCTCCCTCGCTGCACTCAAGGCGAAAACGGTTAATTGAGCTTCCCAACAGAATAAAAAGGGTCATACCATCCACTACAAAGTAAATCAAACATCGACAAATAATGTCACTAAGCCGGAACCGAGTTGCAACGGCAAGCGTACGCCACAGTAATTTGAACCACAAAAACTGACACATAGTGAGAATAAGCGCGGAAATCGATTAGCAAACATGACGGTCCAAATTATGGCGCTATGTACACAATTCGGTTCAGCAGACGACAAGGTCGCTGACCTCAGTTTTTGCTGTTGAAGCAAGAGTTGGTTACAGGAGCTGATGGTCGGCACACGAGTTTCGTCAGGTAGCCTTGAATGAGTAGACGGGCGGGCGAAACGCTGCGGTTTGAACGCTATAACAAAATTTGTGTAAAGAAAATGTTTTTTTTCTTGCTGTAATACGTGTTTTTATTTCATACTAGCTTTTACCCGCGGCTTCGCTCGCGTTTATTAATATACTTTACTCTTTCTCCCCCTTTTCTCAATTAAAAAAAAATAGCCTATGTCCGTCTCCAGGATCCCAACTATCTCTGTACCAAAATTCATCAAAATCGGTTTTGCCATTTAGGCGTGAAGACGTAACAAACAAACTCACTTTGGCTTTATTAGTAAGGATTAGTTGCCCGGCTGACATCGTACCTCCTGACAGTCAATGAATGAAGTTTATCTTTCCTATAGTCAACCGATTGCGATGAAACAAAGCCTACGTAATATATCAAGTTACACAGAATTTTAATGTATTTATAAAATTTATTTACATACATTTCGCGCGCACAACTAAGAACTCCTACCGACTTATTATATTTATTATTATTATATTATATAATAAATAATCTCGTGTCACATTTTTTTTATCAAACTCCTTCAAAATGACTTTGACAAAAAAATAAAAAAAAAATTTTTGTATAAGCGTATTAAAATTATACCCCGTTTATCTTTCCTTTGTCAAATGGCTGAGAAAGAGTTCGGCAAACTGAAATCAAGAAATGTTTTCCTTGGACAAAAAAAAACTTTTTTGACCTGGGAAATCATCAAATTAATTCTCCCGCTCTAAGTCGACCAAAAGGGAATGTTAGGATTTCACTGTCTAGTTTAAAAACCCACCCATAAAAAAAAACCACCCACCTAAATAATCCACCTTACAGTTCAGGGTTAGTTTCGAAAGATAGCTCTGCCTTGGTACGAAAGGCAACGAAGGAACAGGAGTGGGTTTTTAGTCAGTAAAAGTATGACACTATTTCCCGCTCCGCCCAAGAGCGGGGGATGTCATTAAATGATTTTCCAACCTGAAAAAAAAATCACCTTACAGTTGTAAACATCGGTAAGCGCACTAGACCGCATTTTAAAATCTCGTCAGCTAAAAACTTGAAAAAAGTGAAACTGTTTTTAGGGTTCCGCACCCAAAGGGTAAAAACGGGACCCTATTACTAAGACTCCATTCTCCGTCTGTCTGTCACCAAGCATCTCATGAACCGTGATAACTAGACGGTTGAAATTTTGTTGCCACTAAAACTACGAATAGTAACTTGCTCTTGTTCCATTTTTATCTTTTAATTTGGCTTGGTGGTTTGGAGATAAAGCCTGGTTATACATTATTTTTACTACTAAAAGTTTAAGTTTTATTAAGCATTGAAAACTTTTTATGACCTGGAAAAATATACAGTTCGCATAGTGTTTGCATTTCTACCCTAAATGTACAGTTTCAATAGGTGTTTTCACCAAGGGCTAATTCATCCCCTAAAATAGGACACAAAAACGACACAGCGAAAAAATCAAAAATATTTTCGAACAAAGTTGGCAGTTTTAAAACCGCAGCGTTTAAAACGCCGGTCTGTTTAAAATTGCACTGATAATACAAGATTTCACGGCGCTGTCTCCACTTTAGGCGTCGATGAGAATAGTATGGATACGACTTCAAGTCATTCATATATTTTAGTATTGGAAATATAAGAGCTTAAATGGTTGACCTACATTTTCTATTTTCTTAGTGAGGTTTTTAGGTAACTGCAGTTGAATTTACGGAAACAAAATTGACTGTCTGGCATACATTTTTCTTTTTTATTTAGTCTTCTTGCAACTAAAGGTATAAAGATGGACTTAATGGCTTAGGCATTCTCTACCAGTCAACCAAGGCTGGTGGAGAGACATCTGGTGGGTGCATATAAAAATACCATGTAAATATTACATAAAGGTAAAGTTTGTTTTTTTGTTTGTTTGTAGGAAGTACTGGGCCGATTGCTAAAATTTTTCACCGATAGAAGGCTGCTTTATTCTTGAGTGACATAGGTTAGTTTTATATACGCAGGTGAAGCCGCGGGTAAAAGCTAGTAATATTATAAAGAGGTAAAGTTTGTTTTCTTGTTTTTATGTTTTTTATTTGTTTGTAGGAGGTAATCTCTGGAAGTACTGGTCCAATAGCGAAATTTTATTTCACCAATAGAAAGTTGCTTTATTCCTGTTTGACATAGGCTTTATTTTATTTAAGTGGGCAAAGCCGCAGGCAAAGTATTATATAAAAACAAAGTCACAAAAGTTATAAATCATAATTCAAATAAATATACATATAACAAACATATTTGACATTTTCCTCGAATGATCAAGCAAGGGCTATCTAAAGTGCTGTCATATTTCCCCAGTAAAGTTTACGTGTTGATTACATATTTTGATGTATTGGTTGTCTGTTAGGACCAATCTCCAACCCCCGTAAAGCGAGGAAAGTGATTCCCACCTAAAAAAACAATTGTCATAAAACTATTGTTCATAGTACACCATAACTCAAGAAATGTAAAAATCCATGTGAAATTCCTACTAAGACTACATGGTAGACAATTAAAAAACAATTCTGGAATCTTAAGAATCCAGTAATGCCTTTGTCTGACCATGTAATACTAACAGTAATTCCATATTGTGTTAAGTAATGTCCTGAAAAGTCAATAAAAGAATTGCTTTAAACTGTTATGCACAACATGACGTCATAGTTACTACAAAGGCTATTCAACAACTCAAAATCAGTAAAATGCCAGCAACAGATCCATACAATTCTCCAGTGTCTATAGTTATGGCTAGCGAAGAGAATCGTTTTTCAAACAATATAAATAATAGTAGTTTTAACTGACTCAAACAGTTGATCGCGCGCAGCCGCCGCACAATCACCTCAGTGCAGTGATACAATCGAGTTATGCTTCATTAGACACGTAAAAATGATAGCAACACAGCTAACACTAATTTCTCTTATAGTATATAGTAGCAACGCGCTTAGTATAGGAACTGTGAGTGAACAAAATAATGTGACGAAACGTGAAGCGCACTTAGGTGACCTATTCCCGGATTGGGTGCCCTTTAAAAATAAACATGGTGAGGAATTAGGAGATTTCGTACAAGTGAAAAATAAACCCAAAAAGCGATTAGCACCACCAATGAACTTTATCCTTAGAGCTGTGGCTGAACCACAGGCGGACGACTATTATGAAAAAGAAGGTGGTGGTGGAAGTGACAGTGAAGACTATTATGAAAAGAAAGACTGGTCTGACACAAACAGACCTGTAGTAAACAATAAAGAAGTTAAACCAGTTAACCACACTGAAATATCTGAAATAGATGGCGTTGTTAATATTATAACTAAACCACCAGAAAATCCTGTTGTAGAAGCTCTTAGAAGAGCAAAAGAAAAGGCTGAAAAAAGTAGTCAAGAGGCTGAAAAAAGTAGTCAAGACGCAGAAGAAAGTGAAGAAGGCAACGACACCGAAAAGAAGACGCTACCCGAAATTAAAGAAGTGGTGCCTGAGGTTACAAAACCAACAGAAGTACAAGCTAGCAGAAAAAAAGCACGTAAATATGAAGAAGAAGCTGATTATGAAGATGATTCTGCTACTCAAGAAAAACGGACCCCAGACCCATCGAATGAAGCAGATGCAGAGAAAATTGAAAGCGAAGCAAAAAAGGTAAGAATTTTGAACACTGTTGATGAGCTGAAACAACGCCATGCTAAAGAACAAGTAGCAATATCAGAAAAAGCTAAAGAAGAGGAAATGTACCAAGAGGAACGTGAAAGAGAAAAGATTCAAGCACAGTTATCTATAGACCCTGACCACGACAAATATGACGATAAACCACGAAATGTAAAAAAGAAGTATAATAATGACTACGATGAGTATGATGACAAAGAAGAAGAAAAATATAAACCCAAAGTTCATGTTGAGACAACTAAAGCACCCACAACTAAATTACCAAAACGAACAACTACAGCTAAAAAGAAGCTAATAAAAGACAAGAAAGTGGAATCTGGAAAACTGTCTGTCTTCAAAAACCCTCAGCTTTACATGGTATATGATTATGACACTGATGAATCTACTACTACTACTACTACCCCCACTACCACCACAACTACGAAACCTGCACTTGCAAACGCTGTCGAATCAACAACGAAATTCTCAGCGAAATACTCCTTGTTGAATGGAGATAATCCTGACAGAATATCACTAGTGCCAGAAGATGAGGGCAAAGAAGGAGAGCCTGCTCTATTCTTCCCCAAAAAGAGAAGGAATAAGAAGAATAAGGCTAAACCTATTTCAAAACATGATTTTAGCAAACCAATTGCATCTGAAGTAAGATTAGCTGACACAACGGGTACAGATGCAACAGGATCTGACTCAATCAAGGTTGATACTACAATAGAAACAGGACCTTCGGCAAGCGATTTAGTTCCTACGCATACTGAACCAGTAACAGATGCTATCCCATCATCGACACAGCATCACAAGGAACCAGAGAAGAAGGCGGAGAACTATCATCGAGAGAAGGGTAAGTGATATTTTTATTTAATAAACGCGTTTATAGATAGATAAGATACTATCTGAAGTGTCTTTCGGAATGTGATACTTATTTTTGAATTTAAACCATATCCTTTTTATATTCTATTTAGGATATTAGTTTTTCAAGTTAAACATCTCTAAGTTTTACTTAGAATGAACTAATATTGTTGGCGTGATTTTAATAATTATGTCGCGTTGAACTCTCCCACAATACTTCAGATTGAACAATATCGGAATATGAGTTTCCTCGTAATGTTTTTCTTCGTCTAAGTTTACATTAAAACAAGACTGTCATGATTGTTCATTCATATTGTAGCTGTACTCATTCATTCAATTGTAGTTAGCTGATCAAATTGATGTGCTATTGATTTTTCATCAGTTTTACGTGTAAAAATTCAAATTATTTCTTACAATAGTAATTTTTTAGAAGAGCGTCATGAAGTTTTCAATCTACTTTTTTACTCCATAAGCAGTAGCGAATAAATAAATTAGTTTGAAAACATCATCACGAAAAGGTGAAGAAGCAAATAAATTACTGAGGAATATTAAATAAATTAGGGGGCACGGCAGTGCTTCCACCATGGCAAGCAAAAAAGTGACACGGCCGTAACATTCTTTTCTCGAGTTTAGGCGCAAATAACGCCTCCTATTCCTTTGATCCGACCACTTGACTTAATGTTGAAATGATATCATTTCCATTTATTTGAAGTTTTCTACTAGCGTTAACGTGTGTAGATTATCAACTTGGCTAATCCTTCAGTATTGGTTAATAGCAGAGAATGTGTAAATAAACGCAGAGTATCCATTTTACGACCTAAAGTGAACTATTAAAGGCTATATAAAGTGTACCAGTCCATCTCTTTTCTCGATCGCACATCTATCTTTTCAACACGGTATTGTAAAGCTTCAAGAAAGACTTATATTTTACTTAAAAATAAATATGTAAAAAAGATTACAACGCATTGAATTAATTTGCGATTCAAAAGTATCGATTTTATGACATAGGTACTCGTACCAATGTTTCTAAAAGATAATTTATCCATGCGTATACTGTATATTTTTACATATTTACACCCCCGAAAAATATTCATGCAATAAATATGGCGCAATATCCGCCAAAAACTTAAATTAACCTATAAAATATTATGATATTGCAATTCGCATAGTGGTCAGATATCGCGGGCCGTTGGAAAAAGTTTCGCGTAAAAAGTTTACTTACATGATTTGACCTTTCGTTCAATTTACATCTACGAAAATATACGTACAGGAAAATTTCACCTTTCACAAAGTTGCGGTTATAGGAATAAACCACTCACATCACCTACAAAATTCTTTTTGCATCTCGAGGTAAAATATTCTCGACAATATTGAACTTTATGCTTTTGGAATTAAGGACTACAATTATCGAAATTGACGGAAAATAGTCGTATAATAGTTACTAATACCCTAATTTCTTTGACAAGATTTTCGTTTCAGTGATAGGGAGGCTGTGAGATACAATATTTTGATTGTTATCCGACTTTTATTGATAAAAGTTATATTTCGCAAATAATGAGGTTTCTTTTTTTTTCCTTAAAGTAATGAATCTGTTCCCCCACGCAATGTCATGGATATTATTGATTGGGTATCATAGGCTGACGTCTAGTTAATATTTCTTACCGATGTTCTGTTTTTTTTTTTTGTGATTGGTTATTAGAAAAGATTTGTTTTGTTTTTCTTTAATTGACATAAACTAGTGGTTGATTGCGATCCCACCTGATGGTAAGTAGTAATGCAATCGTTGATAGTGAGGCCACAAAATAGATAGGTACAGAAGACAATCTCATGTATGTACTTCACTTTTTATCCTACGTTCGGTGGACGCACACTAATGAGAATTGAGCCGGAACTGTTCGACGAGTGGGTCGAGACGATACCGCTACCGAGATATCGTGTCCGTGAGCGGTGTCTGTGTGTGCGTTGCTCGAGCGCGCTTTGTATGTAGATTGATTTCTGTACTTATGTATTTTGTGATGAGGCGCACTAGTTTATTAAGAGCCTATTCTATTTAGCCTTGAAGATACCTAAATTAAAATCGTACGGTGTTTAGAAATGTAAATAGGTAAATACGCAATCATTGATCACACGCGTAGTTTCCTACTACGAAACGAATCTATTAATCACTTTAGTCGAAAGATGTGCACTGATGGTTGAGCCTATAACCTACAGTGCACGTCTTTTGGCTGAAACGATGATGAAGAAGACCAGCAAATTGTAATATGTTCACAAGTCAATTATTTATTGACCGCTATGCCTTCGTGGGGGCTTAGTGGGAGCGATCTCTCGCCATGGTCCACAGCGAGGAAGAGTGGCAGGTGGTCGCCTCTTTCTGCGAAGCAGTAATGCTAGCAAAGGAGGCGGCTCGCGCGAGGCAGTGGCCGTTGCACTCTGTCCGGGATTCTGATCCTGAGTTCCGGCTCGCGGACGGCGAGCAATGGGTAGCTCGCCGTCCGACCGTCCGGCAACCGTCTGGACCGAGCTTAGGTCGTCGACGACGCATGTTTTTCCACGCGCGCCTCAAGGAGTTCTCAGCAACCGTAGGGGCCCAGCAGGGTCAAAACCTACTGGGGCCATGGGTGATGCGAAAGAGATCACAATGGCAAAGTAGAAACATGAGTGGACTTTTAATCAATAAAAATCTGACACTATCTCCCGCTCCACGAGGATGTCATTAGATGATTTTCTCACCTAAAAAAAGTCAATTATTCATTGGGCACACCATAATCATGACTCAGTTTGAGGACCGGCTGGAGAGGAACATCACGGCGTCAATGGCCATTTTCTGGCCTATTTTCCCATTTTTTTATAGCCCATTTTCTGAAAAGGAATCAGAATCAAGAGGAAACCCTTGGTCTTAGAACGCCGTAACAGTTGATCTTATGCCTTGATCACAAGTAACGAGTAAAAGGGCGAGACAGCAAAATGTTACTCGGCCGCGACAGTGATGTAAGCGAGTTGTAGAGATAAGTGGTAGGCCGAGCACTCGGCGCTGTGTTTACACGTACCGAGTACTCGGCCGAGAGCACTGTCCCGCTTACTAGGTACGTATGATCAAGGCATTATAAAATTGTTTCGCAGCCTCAAGACTTTTGCCAGAAGTGGAGTCTATTTTAATCCACTTTCTCTTTTTAATATTGCTGTTATTACCGAAATCCCATAGACAAACGGTATTTCTTATATTCTTACCACACCATGCTCTTGTTTCTAATGGGTCAATTAGCGTTTAAATACTATTGGCGTTAAATTGAAACATAAAAGTTACGGTTGCGTAGCAGTTACACATAGTTCATAGATCATTATCTATGGCAAAGTATCTTGGTTCTTTCATCATGGTTTTTCGAAATATAATGTCAGTGTTTTACTTTCACACTGAATTAGATTCTTGTTTTTGTTGTCAATACAACCCAATAAAGCAAAGAAAAAAAACCTTTTTTTTATAAAAAAAATAACCGACCTCACTAAAAAATTGAATCGAATTTGAGGAGTTTCCTCGATTTCGCCAAGATTCCATCATCAGATCCCAACTTAGTGACTATGGGACCATTTGAGAAGTATACCCTTTCCAACAAAAAAATATTTTTTCAAATTAGCAAACGACGAAGTTATGAGCTAACAAATAAAAAGCCAAAGCTTTAAACCAGTGTGGTGCCCAGGATGTTAAAGAATAATTATACCAAGTTTCATCGTAATCGAACCGGTAGTTTTTGTGTGATGCCTGTATAAACAAACAGACAGTGGGACAGACAGATTTTTTTTTAATTACATTTTTGAGTTCGGTGTCGGTCTAGTAACACCCCCTGCCATTTATTGTTTTGATATTTTCAATGTGCAGAATTTTCACTTCTACAGATTTATTATAAGTATAGATAATGCGCCTGCCAGGGTTTGAACCCGCGACCTACAACTTGTAAGTCTAATATATGGCCAGTATAGCCACGGTATTATGCTAAGTATTCGGCCTTAAAGAAAATTATCTCTACAGAATGTTCATAATTTGTAAGTTAGTCCTGTTTGCGACATTTCCTGTAAAAAGTTTGTTTTTCTTTATTTTTTTCCATCTCCTTCCATCTATAATCTGACTGTAGTAAGTGCAACTGTTAAGCAAACCTTTGAGAAATATTGATACGCACGATTAACTGTAGATAAACACGGATTTACCAAATAGAGTTCAGGAAATTTCTCAGGAAGGTCATCGCTCTGAAGAGTAAGATATTTCCTCTTATTAGCCTATTAGATACATTGTGTATTGACATTTACTGATATATCGATAATTCAAGCTTACTTTTTTCTAGTTTTGGTAACTAGGTACTGGGGTAGATTAAACTAGTGATTTATTGTTATTTAAGAAGCTTAAGAATTACAGACCCATCTCACTTCTGAGCCATGTCTATAAGCTATAAGCTGTTTTCCAGAGTCATCACGAACCGTCTTTCACGCAGGTTCAACGACTTCCAACCTCCCGAACAAGCCGGATTCCGAAAAGGCTTTAGTACCGTAGACCACATACATACGCTGCGGCAGATTATACAGAAGACTGAGGAGTATAATCAGCCTCTCTGCTTAGCGTTTGTGGACTACGAGAAAGCCTTTGATTCGATCGAGACCTGGGCTGTACTGCAGTCTCTCCAACGGTGCCAGATTGACTATCGGTACATCGAAGTGCTGAAGTGTTTATACAAAAACGCCACCATGTCAGTCCGACTCCAAGACCAAACATCGAAACCTATCCTTTTGCAGCGAGGTGTGAGGCAGGGAGACGTTATTTCTCCTAAACTCTTCACGGCTGCAATGGAGGATGTCTTCAAGGTTCTGGAATGGAGAGGACTAAGCATTAATATCAATGGCGAGTACATCACTCACCTTCGGTTTGCCGACGACATAGTAGTCATGGCTGAGACAACGGAAGAACTCAGTACAATGCTCGGTGACCTCAGTAGAGCTTCCGAAAGAGTGGGTCTTAAAATGAACATGGACAAAACCAAAGTTATGGTTAACATCCATGTAGCACCCACTCCTATTAAGATCGGAGACTCTACACTCGAAGTTGTGGACGATTACGTTTACCTGGGACAGACGGTCCAGTTGGGTAGGTCTAACTTCGAGAAAGAGGTCAATCGTCGAATCCGACTCGGCTGGGCAGCGTTTGGGAAGTTGCGCGGTGTCTTCTCGTCTAATATACCACAGTGTCTCAAGACGAAAGTCTATGACCAGTGCGTGTTGCCAGTGATGACTTATGGCTCCGAAACGTGGTCGCTTACAATGGGCCTTATAAGAAGACTCAAAGTCACCCAAAGGGCGATGGAAAGGGCTATGCTCGGAGTTTCCCTGCGTGATCGCATCAGAAATGAAGATATCCGCAGGAGAACCAAGGTTGCCGACGTGGCTCGAAGAGTCGCCAAACTTAAGTGGCAATGGGCAGGGCACATTGCACGCAGAACAGATGGTCGATGGGGACGAAAGGTTCTGGAGTGGCGACCACGTACCGGAAGACGCAGCGTTGGAAGGCCTCCAACAAGGTGGACCGACGACCTGGTCAGGGCCGCGCGGGAATCCGATGGATGCGTGACGCACAGGACCGGTCGTTGTGGCGACGCTTGGGGGAGGCCTATGTCCAGCAGTGGACGTCTTTCGGCTGATATGATTATTATTATTATTATTAGACTACTTTCAACCAGCGGCCTTGCTCGAGTCAATCTAGAGTAATATTGTCTTAAGAGATAAAAAGTGCGTCGATCCTTTGCAATTTACCTTCACTTTTTTTTACTGACCGACATTTTGACAATTCATAAGTGCCTGATAATTGTACAATTTTTAATAAACGTTTCTTATTTCTAAATGCTGTTCCAGGACATGTTCTGGAACACCTATTCTGCCCCCGTTAATAAAAAAGACGCATCTAAATTTTTTCCAGATTTTAGTTTTAAACTTTGCCGGATTCAGGAAAAAAAAGTGCATCTGCCTGTATTTTTAATACTTTGCTAACACTCTCCAGTGCGGTTTTAACACAACACACAACAATTCCCGTTTCATTCATTAAAATCTTTTTTACCCGTTTTTACTTATTGTTAGATAAGTCTTTTTAACTATCAGGAGCGGTATTGGAGTACCTAGACCGTGGTCTAGGAAAAAAAAGATCTTTATTTGAGAAAGTCAATAGGAAATATACATGAAAAAAATATTTGTTACTAGGTTTTACCTGCAGCTTCACATGCGCACATAAAAAATAATATATGTCACTCAGGAATAAAGCAACTTACCATCGGTGGAAAATTTTTTGCAAAAGGACCAGTACTTTCAAAGATTTCCTCCTACAAATAAAAATACATAAAAACAAAAACAAACTTTGCCTCTTTAAGTGTATATCTAATCAGACCATGATCTAGGTACTCGTGTGTTAACTTTTGACTGTTAGTGGCCCCTGACTGCTATGCCAGAGGTCATGGGTTCGATTCCCACCCAGGACAACATTTGTGCGATGAGCACTATCATATGTTCTGTGTCTGGGTGTAATTTATCTATAATATATATGTATTTAGAAATATATAAGTATGTTTACCAGTTGTCTAGTACTCATAACACAAGCTCTGCTTAGCTTGAGACTAGCCGGCGATGTCTGATAGTGGTAGAATATTATATTATTATTAACTTTCATCGCAATCCGTTGAACCTAAACGGTTCTAGCTTTTTATAATATTTGTTAAGAGATTAGATACAGAAAAAATAGTTTTCATTGCTGAACCGTTTAGTAAAGAAAACCAACAAAGTAAAAAAAACAATTACCTAAATCAAGATTCTATTAAATATCTTTACTTTTTAGGTCTTAACAAATAAAACAAGTGTTGATTGTTTGAAGTTTAATCTAAAAACAAACTTTTATTTTTTTCCAATCAGTGAAGCATTTGACGCAGTGTTCAAGGTAATATTCGCTGCCCACTGGACCGTAGAATTGCATCTTCTGACAAAATAAACTAGTTTATATCTGAAAAATACGATCTCCCGAACAGTTTGCTGATTTTGCTAGTAAATATTGGAGAATTTAAAAAAAAAGATAAGTTGTTTTCTATACATGGTGTGTTAAGAAATGATACAGTCTATTATAATGAACTTTCTTTGAGAAAGTCATAGTCAATAGGATATATACATGAAAAAATTTTGGTTATTAGTTTTTACCAGCGGCTTCACCCGCGAACATAAAATGAACAGGAATAAAGCAGCTTTAAAAGACATTTTAGAAAGAACGTACCTACTTTACTTGCCATAAACGAAAAACAAAATTTACTTCTTTATAATATTGTGTAGATCTAACGAACTCATCAATAAATATACAAAATAATAGAATACAGTATTGTTAAAAAAATTCTTACTAAAATTAGTAGAAGAGTAACCGAGATACAACAATCCTTACTAATATTATAAAAGCGAAAGCGAGTTTTTGTTACGTCTTCACGCCTAAATTGCTAAACCGATTTTGATGAAACTTGTTACACGGATAGATCATGTCCTGGAATAGGATATAGGATACTTTTTATTCCGGAATTATGTTCCCTTGGGATAATTTTCTGCTATCACGCGGGCGAAGCTGCTGGGAGCAGCTAGTCAAATACAAATATATATCTGTCTCTCTCGCCACGATACCGTTTCTATTCGTATTTTTATATTTGTTTACCTGAGCTAAAAAAAAACTACTGTAGTACCTAAATAAAAAAAAGCATGCGTATTCTATTAATGGAGGTCTAATAAGTGTCCGTTCACACAGACCGACTCGGAGAGCATCGGCGCGCATTTTTCTACACCAAGCCCGTTCAAGCATTCTTAGAGACAAAAGCAGTGCTCGTGCAAAAATAAACCTTACTAAAGATTACTAAAAACTCTGTTTTCAACGTGATGAAAACCTGCTCTCCTCTCCGAGCCGATCTGTGTGAACGGACCTTAAAGGCAGTAGCTCTTTGGAAAACACTGGTATTCAGAAGGTTTCTGTTAGGGTCAACTCACACCAAAAGAGCATCGAAGCGCAACGCAGTTTTAGTGTCATATGAATTTTAACTTTATTTTCATTACAATAATACTTATTATCGCATGAGAAACTCGAACGAGTCGCGTGGATGCCCGCGGCGCCGCTGGAATTCCATCCGCAGGACTCGTTCGAATTTCTCATGCGATAATAAGTATTATTGTAATGAAAATAAAGTTAAAATTCATATGACACTAAAACTGCGTTGCGCTTCGACGCTCTTTTGGTGTGAGTTGACCCTTAGAGTCGAAACCAAAAACCAACCCCAAGCTAGTTTGCAAAGGTTAAAGAGATGACATTTGAAAACATTCTAACATAAACTTTAAGTTTAAGCAAAATAAGTCATTCATAAAATCCCCTATTCAGCGAGTTTAATTAAGTTTACAAGCATACCGTAATCAACTGAAAATATTTAGTTACAAACAAAGCTATATTACTCAAACAATACAAACTCAATCTAATAATAGACGTAACCAATCAAATAATATCATAATAAAAATATGCTGAATAAAAATTTGTAACACCGAGACTTACAAAAGAAATAAATATTGAACAACTGGTCACGTTGTTCAATATTTATTTGTTATTATTATTGTGATACAATTTTGTGTTACAGCTATTATATTGAACATAATAAGCTGGATTTTTTAGTCTACTAGTGATAATTTGAGCTAGTTTTTTTTTTCTGGTTGACCTGAAAAGTGTACGGCACAACGCGGCATAGACGGTTTGAGGTAGAGCGAGAGGGCATGTCAAACTACACTAAAACTAGAGCTGTTCCTTCATTCGCTCTTAGCTTTTGAGGACCACTGTTTAACTGTTCAGAAAATCAGCTAATGACTTCTCCCTCTCTAGGGTAGAGCGTGTGGGCATGTCAAACTACACTAAAACTACAGCTGTTTCTTCATTCGCTCTGTTCTTTTGAGGACTACTGTTTAACTGTTCAGAAAATCATCTAATGACTTCTCCCTCTCTGAGGTAGAGCGGGAGGGCATGTCAAACTACACTAAAACTACAGCTGTTCCTTCATTTGCTCTTTGCTTTTGAGGACCACAGGTTAACTGTTTAGAAATTGCCGATGGTCCAAGCGGGCATCGACCCTGCGGTTTTACTGACATCCGCACGCCTTAGAGTGACGACTACACGCCGTCGACGACTCAGGCTCGGTACTCCGGCCGACCGGACGACGAGCTACCTATTGCTCGCCGTCTACGAGCCCGCGACTAAGGAGGCAGAACGTACGAAAGTATGTTCCACGTGAGAATCGAACCCGCTTTACAAAGCGGAGAAGCTGATCGCTCAATCATGCTAATCGTGAAACCGGCAAGTCCTAGAACCAAAAGACATGTAACATATATTATATCATTAAACCCGCGTAAGTAGAGGATTACGGCCCATTCCCTTTCCTAGAGAAGAGGCTTGAGTCTCAAGGCTGATTACGTCAGGAGTGGCAGGCGGTGGGCTCCTTCTGCGAAGCAGTAATGCTAGCAAAGGAGAAAGCCAACCGCATCAGGCAACGGCGCGCTTGCCGCCGCCGCCGGGATTCCGATCCCAATTTTCGGCCACCGTTGACGCGGTTACGCGGACGGCGAGCCATGGGTAGCTCGCTGTCTGACCGTCCGGTAACGTTGACCAAGACCAAGACGTCGACGGCACACACTGTTCCCGCGCGCCTCAAGGAGTTGTCAGCAACAAGAGGGGCCCAGCTGGGTCGAAGCCTACTGGGGCCAGGGTTATCCGAAAGGAACTCGAGGCTTGGTATGAAGGCTAGAAGGAACGGGGTGGGTTTTTAGTCAGTAAGAGCCTGACTCGCGATCTCGCGCTCCACCCAAGAGAAGGGATTGTCATTGGATGATTTTTGCACACCGAAAAAAAAGGCTGATTAAGGCCATGAACAGTATCGTGATCAATCCTATACATTTCGAAACTAAGACTAAT
This sequence comes from Mythimna lalbum, assembly GCA_949319445.1. Lineage (NCBI taxonomy): Eukaryota > Metazoa > Arthropoda > Insecta > Lepidoptera > Noctuidae > Mythimna > Mythimna lalbum. The sequence continues at coordinate 2,837,664 of OX439357.1, read as the reverse complement.
CATTATTTGTTACTAATAGGTAACTAGTTGACCGATTGAACTGTAGTTAAACTATTACATAGGTCACTCGGTCAAGTGGTCATTTGTGGCCCCACTTTTTCGCCTTAAACTAGGTAACAAAAAAAAGTGGAGCTACAATCGAAATGTTTGATTGAAACCGAATTGATCAATTGTATTAGTTAAAGGCGTTTCAAACATTGTCTTCTATATACACAGACAAACAATTACTTTTACTTCTTTATTTTTTTATTAGCGGGCGGAAAATCATCCAATGACATCCACCGCTCTTGGGCGGAGCGGGAGATATTGTCAGACTTTTACTGACTAAAAACCCACTCCTGTTCCTTCGTTGCTTTTCGTATCGGGCCTTAGCTATCTTTCGAATTAACCCTGGTCCCAGTACCTCTTTGTATCAGTAAATTATTTCCGTTTGTTCATTTTCTTTGGAGACTTATGTCTAACAGTGTACTTCTTTTGACTGAAATGGTGATGATGATGATTCATTTTCTTCACATTTTTTAGAGTGAACACAATAAGCAATTTAAAGAAAACAGGTTTTCTTTTAAAGGGAAATTATCTAATGACATCTCCCGCCCTTGAGCGGAGCGTGAGGGCGTGTCAGACTTTTATTGACTAAAATCCACTCCTGGTCCTTTTTGCCTTCAATGCAGAGTCCCGGGGTTCACTTTCGCACAATCCATGACCCGAGGTTGTCTGTGAATTCTGACACTCCTCTCGTTTCGGCCAGAACAAAAGGAATCATTTGATGACTTCCCACCAATAAAAAATGTTTTAACCAACTACTATATAACTGATGATATTTTTGGGATATCTAGGTCATTTATAGTGAACATTAAAAGGCTGACTATGCTATGCTATGCTATACATATAATAAATCTGTAGAAGTTTTTCGTTGTGTGCGCATCACGTAAAGTGTACGAAATTGATGTAGATAGCTTTTATACATTAAAATTGTGTGTAACTTGATATATTACTTGGCTTTGTTTCACTTTGTTGACTTAATCGAAAGATATAGTCTGTCTAAAAAGTCAACTGACTTGGGTAGTTATTAGAGACTAAGAGATCTTGATCATTGTTTACTAATAGAAGAACCTTATAAAAGTATCGAATATAAATATTTTTTAATTTAAATTTTATACAAAGTATAACACAATAACAACAGAACACAATATAATAACAGATGTTGATCGTAATATTGATTATTTAATGATAATAAATCAATAAGCGGAGTAGAATACTTATTTAGAATCAGATTTCTCTTAAGATTTATGTTATTACTTTATACTTATTTATGACACTACATATTATATCTTTGCAAATGTTTACTACTTTTGTAACAAGAATTTCATTAAAGAGACTAAAATCTAAAAGTCTTGTATATTCATCATGTATATTCTAAAAGAAAATCTTTTTCAAATTTATTGGTAAAAAGTCTATTAATGTTAAATCATTTAAAAAATACTTATATTCGATACTTTTTATAAGGTTCTTCTATTAGTAAACAATGATCAAGATCTCTTAATCAACCTTGATTATTGAACCAGTGTTGACTACATCAGATTTCATGTTGCCCTAATAATTGCCCAAGTCGTTTGACTTTTTAGAAGTTTGCCGGGTCAGCTAGTAAATAAATAAAAAACGATATTATGGCCGTGACCGGCCGCCATTGAATATTGACTTAATGGGTTGATAAAGATCTCCACAAATCTTTGAAATTCGCTATTGAACAAGCTTTTATTTAGTTTCACCGGTCACGATGTTTGACTGTCATCAAATCTTGTAAATTAAGGACCCACTTCTCGGTTACCGATTGAGCTGAAATTTTGCATGCATGTACAATCAGATGACAATGCAAAATTATTATGACATGGAGCAGATCTGATGATGGAACTGGAAGGTGGCTATAAGAACTTGGTAGTTAAACGACACAACCCCATCGAGTTGGGGCTCGTATGATTTGTCTTGACGAGTATTAATTATATATTATAAGTATTATACCGTGTTATAAAAGCTTGCTATCAAAAAATATTTTCATTAAAAATTTGTTGTGTTTGTGGATTTCCAGAGGTCTAAAAAAGTTCAAATTTAGCCTTAATGGATTGATATTGATCTCCGCAGATCTTTGAAATTCAATAAAATTTAAAATAGCAAATTTAACACTCTAAAAACTAGTTTATTTTGTTTACTATTTCACAAAGTATTTACAAAGAATACCGGTCGTCTTTTCACTGTATTGTGAAGTGTGACAGCCATACGAACACCTTCACACCCTTTTCAACTACGATTGTATCGTGACGAGTAGTTTTTTTATTATCAATGGATAAAGCCCACTATTTGGCTGAGCATACAAATCGAGTTAAGTATTTGGAAACGTATCATTTGATACAGATCTTGAAACAAAAATTCATAAGCAATAAGAAAAAAATATTACCTTCTTTTTAACCGACTTTTTTTTTATTTGTTATAAACTAGTGCTTGACTGCGATCCCTCCTGATGGTAAGCAGTGATGCAATCTCTGATGGTTAGGCGCACTACTTTATTAAAAGCCTATTCACTCTAGCCTTGCCTCTTGTCTTGCTTTAGCCCAAATTATAATCGGAAGGGAAGACCGCAGCTGGCAAATTGTTCCAGTCCGTCGACATACGCGGTATAAACGACGAGGCGAAACGCTTAGTCCGGACCGTAGAGGTTTCAACAACGTAAGGGTGGATATTCGCCGTACGGCGGGACTTCAAAAACAGAGGAGGCAGGAGGTTCATTTTTTTGGACTAAATATAGCACAGATACATTTTCAGGCCAAGTAATGCCCTGCTAGGGCTACGAGAATGTTTGAAAGAATACCGTGGCCCTAGAGTAGAAAGGAAAATGAAGAGCACAGGTGGTTAGTCAGTAAAAGCTTGGCACCCGAGAGCGGGAGAAGTCATTTGATGATTACAAATCTCAAAAAAAAGTTTAGTTTTTGTAACGTACAAAGTATTCATACGAAAACGTGGATACAAAGTCCTTTAATCCACGTTTTCGTATGATTACAGTTACTTTGTTTACCATTAGAATACAGATATAACACATTCTAATATGTTTATAGTATTAGACAGTAAATATATCGAGTCAGGCTTTTTTTTTTATTTCAAATCCGCGTCTAGGTTTGCGGACGATGAGCAATGGCTAGCTCGCCGTCCACTCGTACTAAACTCGAGTCATAGACAGCACGTAGTGTTTCACGCGCTCCTCAAAGAGATGTCAGCAAACCGAAGGGGCCCAGTAGGGCCGACGCCTGCTGCATGGGCGAGAGGAAAAGTATGAAAGAGATACTCGTGGTTCTAGAACACAAAAGGTAACTGAAGGAACATAGTTGTGTCATTCTGACACGCCCTCCTACTTCTCCGTGTCCTCCCTATAGGGGGTGAATTTTGAATAATCCTCTCTTAGTGCTTTTTTTTGCGATGGGGGAAATCATCGTATGACAAAACCCGCTCTTGGGTGGAGCGGGAGATAGTGTCAGACTCTTACTGACTAAAAACCCCGCGCCGTTCCTTCTAGCCTTCATACCGGGGCACGAGCTCCCTTTCGGACAACCTTGTTCCCAGTAGGCTTCGACCCAGCTGGGATCAGCAGATCCTGCTGCTGACAACTCCTTGAGGCGCGCGGGAACAGTGCGCGCCGTCGACGTCTTGGACTCGGTCCATTATCGGACGATCGGACAGCGAACTACCCATGGCTCGCCGTCCGCGAGCCCGCGTCTACGGTCGCCAACGCCTTAAAAGCAAGTCTTGATCAAAATATCACGCTCCTAGACCCAGTAGTTTCGGCTGTGCGTTGTTATGTCAGTCAGTCAGTTTCACCTTTTGTACATATAAAAGACTAGCTTTTGCCCGCAGCTTAGCTAAATAAAATATAGCCTATGTCACTTAGGAATAAAGCAGTTATCAATCGGTGAAAAAATGATGCAAAGAGCTATTGAAGGAATACAGGTGGGCTAAGTAACACTTTGATACTTTCTCTTCTCTCGCTCTATCCAGAGTAAAAGAAGTTATTTCATGGTATACCACTTTACAAAAAAAAAATGCCTTTAACCATAATCAGAAACACAGACTGACAATCAGTTTTGAATAGGGATATCGTGTTACTCAGTAACTGGGTTATGAAGGTCAAAGAGACTCCATATAAAATACAGATATCCAGCTGTATTTAGTTTGAAAGTGACCGTTGCCCTGGTATCCAAAGGGTAACTGAACGAAAATAGGTGGGTTTTAGCCTCACTCTCTCTCACTCCACCCAGAGCGGTAGAAGTTATACGTATTTGATGATTTCACACCACAAAAGAAATGATATTGAACTGCATTCGGTTTTGTTAAGGTAAAATATCCTCCAATGACTATCGCCCTAGGGCGGAGCGAAACGGTGGAGCCTATGTCCTTCAGTTGCCATTTTTTGCGTTCATCATCATCTTTCTGCCATCGTCCCGTGTTATTTGAGGTCGGCACAATTTTTTTTTCTCATCCCGTCAAAATCAAAATCATTTACTTCAAATAGACCATTTTGAATAGTAAATTGCACGTTCCAAAGCGTAGATCTCTATGGAGAATAACTTGCAAGAAACTCCATGGACACTCTTTGAGGTCATATTATAAGTTACATATAATCTTCGTCACACTATCATATCACTCTCCACACATTCCATCCATCATCTCTTTGGCCTTTGTCTCCCTCTCCATCCATACATATTACTCATAAGATACAAACATTATGGATCTGTTGAATAGGGACTCAGGCCTCCTCTTTAGGAGAGGGAATGGGCCGTAATCCACCACGCGGGCCCAGTGCGGGTTGTTGGATATCACATGTCTTCGAATTTTTGGTTCTAGGACATGCCAGTTTCCTCACTATATTTTCCATCACGGTTTTGAGAGCTTTGGGGATGAAATAAATTACACAAAGTAATACGCCTGGCTAGGTCTGAACCCGAACCCTACAACTCGTAACTCTGGGCCGTTACCTATCGGACCATTTGTTGTCTGTGAAATAAATATTTTTTTTTTTCAAATGGGCAAAAATCATCCAATGATAACCCCCGCTCTTGGGTGGAGCGGGAGATAGTGTCAGACTCTTACTGACTAAAAACCAACCCCGTTCCTTCTAGCCTCTTCATACCAGGGCTCGAGTTTCCTTTCGGATAACCCTGGCAAATAAATAATAATTATTATAACCCTTTTAGTAACAAGCGCATCATGAAGAGGAGGGCTCTTCAGATATCAAGCCAAACGATTTCCCTTCAACTTTTCAGTCTAGAACCAGATTGCTTTTCTACTACATCCGGTAAGACTAAAAAACTTAGCCATTGTTTGTTTTCTCTGCAATCGTTTAAAATACGTATATTATTGTTTATTTGTTCCAAAATCAATTTGGCTCACTCCGCAATTTTAATTACCATTAAATTAACTAAGGATGTCGCCAACACATTGCAAATGGTTCACCTTTAAATCGAAATCGTTGCGATATTAGTTGATTGATTTTTATGCTAGCCAATAATGAATGGCGTATAACGAATTAGCTATTTATCTTGTCAATATTATCTGTTAGGAAAGAGGTGCAGTTTCTAAACCGATTTGTTAATTTAAAAATGCATACAGGTGCTTTGAGTTTTTAAATTAAATTAAATGAAGTAAATGTTGCTTAAAAACTGGATTTTTTGTTGATTATACCGCACCCTTGTTCCGCACGAGTGGTGGTTTCGAAATAACGCCAGGTAACTGATATTTAGTTGTCTGGTATTTTGCTGAACAGGACTTATTTTGCGCAACCGTAAAAGACACAATGTTGTTTTTTTTTGTTTTTTTTTTTACTGCAAGCTTTCATTTAAGTTGCAATGTATGTTTATTTAGGTCAAATCTTGCAAATGAATTTTACAAAAGATACTCTTAACTGTTTTAACTGAAATATTTTCAACAAATTGGACACATACACAGTTACAGTTTCAATGACAATGCAAGGTTAAATATACCAAGATTTTCAATTAGATGTACTTAAGAGACAGTAATAATAATGGTTTAATGACAGCTGGGCATTGTTCATCGATAGTTGGGCATTTTGCATCGAAAGCTGGGCATTGTCCACTGCTGTCACTTTGGTCCATCTACGCGGACTTCTGAAGAAGGTTGACTGGTTATTATTTGTACGGGTATCAATTGAAAGGATTTGTTGAGTAAAATTACGAAAAAAATAATTACGTCACAGTAATTACCATATGGCGGAATTATTTTAAAGTATGTTTTATTTATTTGAAAAATAAAGTTTCTTGGGAAGGAATACGGTAGTAGTAGCTTTAGTCAGTAAAAGTCTGACATTCACTCTCGCTTTACCCAGAGCTACCGATAGCTGTTATTTAAAGATTAACCCTAAAAAAAGGAAATTGTTTTGACCGACGAGTAGTGAGTGACATTAGTTGTAAGAACTATTCTCGATCAAGTGTTTAATGTGCACAAAAACCCTCGCAATTAATTAGCTTAGTTGGAGGGGCTTACAGAAATGCGCAATGAGACCAAAAGTGCTACGTTGGAATCTTAGAAAAAAAACATTGATTAAACTATCTCCAAATTTTAGAGGGTTTTTTTTTGTGGGAAAATCATCCAATGACATCTTCTGGGACGGAGCGGAATATAGTGTCAGACTTTTCATAATCATCATCATTTCAGCCGAAAGACGTCTACTGTTGGACATAGGCCTCCCCAAGTGTCGCCACAATGAACGGTCCTGTGCGTCTCGCATCCATCGGATTCCCGCAACCCTGTCAGACTTTCACTGACTAAAAACCCACTCCTGTTAATTCGTCGCCTTTCGTACCGGGGTCGAACCTTTCTTTCAGAAACAGGTCCTTGGCCCCAGTAGGCTTCGATCCGGCTGGATCTACGGTTTGCTGACAACTCCTTAGGGATGATGTAACCCGCGAAATTCTTGGCAAAGGTTTTTTATGTTTTACACGTCAATCTCTGAACGTTGTATGTTGATTAAAATACAACATGTCTCGACATGAATTTGGTGATGCTGTTTTACTCATATATTATATTTTTAACCGACTTCTAAAAAAGGAGGAGGTTCTCAATTCGGATGTTTGTATTTTTTTTTGTTTGTTCGCGCATAACTTCGTCGCTTGCCAACCGATTTGTAAAATTATTGTTTTGTTGAAAAGGGCATTCTATTCCCAAATGATCCCATAGTCACCAAGTTGGGATCTGATGATGGAATCTTGGCATCCAGGATAAATTTGAAATCCAGGGAACTCCTCAAACTCAATTAAATTTTTTAGTGAAGTAAAGTAATTTTTTTAAACTTTTTATCAGACTGTACTTAACAGAGTGTGTCCGAAACATCAGTGAAAAAAAATACAGAATAAAAAATGTGTCGATTCGGACACTGTGTCCAAATAATACTATGTTCGAATCGTCACTTAGTCGAATTGGCAGGCAAAATAATGTGGCTTTACAGAAAAAAAAAAGATTACGATGTCGCTGCTTTACGACTTTCGGATTTTTTCTTTTACTTGTGCATTTCTTCTTGCCAAACATGATTCTAAATCAACGGGAACTTCCTTATAGGTATTGATTCTCTTATGGGCGTTTTTTTTTTTTTTTGTCGACGGGTAAAATCATCTTTGACGAAACCCGCTCTTGGGTGGAGCGGGAGACAGTGTCAGACTCTTACTGACTAAAAACCCCGCGCCGTTCCTTCTAGCCTTCATAACGGGGCACGAGCTCCCTTTCGGACAACCCTGTCCCCAGTAGGCTTCGACCCAGCTGGGCCCCTCCTGCTGCTGACAACTCCTTGAGGCGCGCAGGAACAGTGCGCGCCGTCGACGTCTTAGACTCGGTCCATTACCAGACGATCGGACAGCGAGCTACCCATAGCTCGCCGTCCGCGAGCCTGCGTCTACGGTGGCCGGAAATCGGGATCGGAATCCCGGCGACGGCGGCGAGGGCGCCAAAAATATGCACCGTAAACGAAGCATAAAAGGCCTTGTCTTTAAATTGCGTTGACATAGAAGATTGGTTTTTCTCTGTTTATGGGGTGGCAGTGTTGATAGATATTTACTTATACTAGCTTTTATCCACGACGCACAGTGTTTCCGAGGGCGGACAAAAACTAAATTTTTAAAGTTGAAGGTAGATGAAAAACCATTACCGTATTTAAAAATAGAATATATATCTGATAAGAATAATAAAAATTGAGGGTAATTTTCTAATAAAAATTCAGAGAGATGACTTGTCAAAGTACGCTGTCGACAACTACGATTTCAAGCAGTGAAAACTCAGCGTAATTCAAACAAATACTGTTTTGATATTTATTGTTATTATCATAATCAATATTATGTATTCTCAAGTTCAAGGTATAGACTTTTAGATGCAATATTGATTTACTTGAAATATGAACATAATATATGTATATTGACAGTTTGAATTAACGATTAAAAATACTACTAAAATAAAAATTCACAAGTCTATTAGTAAGTGTTTTCCGCAACTTTCCATAATAATTTATTAACCCAAATAATCTTTGATCTTTATATTATCATATTGAAATAACAAATCTTGCTACTACTTGCTACTCCAGTTGTTATTATTAATTGTTTCTTGTAGGACGCATGATTGATTTTTCTCGTCGCGATCTTGCGGATTTGTTATTTTAAGTTCCTGGCAAGAATTGGAGTCGAAAGGGTTTAAATTTGCAAGAGGTAATAGTTTTGAAGACTAATTGCCCTCGGAACAAGCAAAATGCAACTCGAAGTAAGGTGTCAGGAATTTTTAATAAAATTAAAGTGAAATACTTCGAGCCGGTCGGAGAAAAGATTTATTTTATAAAAAAACATTCAGTTTGGCGTGACCAAAAGGAGACATTTGAGACCAATGGAGTACTTCCCGGACCAGGTCGTCCAACGTCTTCTTTTGACGTAGTTTGTGACAGATCTAAACGACGAAAAGTCGCTCAATTAGGAGAAACTGCCAGCAGCAGGGAATTATCATTTGCTGCAGCTATGTGCTATCGTAAAACGATAAAGCATTTTTCATTAGAAAAGTTTATACCGCTTCACCTATCGTACTTAAGTCATGCGCATCTTCCTTTGATAGTGACAATTAGTGTTTATCACCTGGTAAGGCACTTTGTGTTTTGTTAGATGCACAATTATCAGTTTATCAATATAAAGTTATAAGACAGGCTGATAAAAAGAGATTTCGATCATATAAACAAGTTTTGGAAGCCAAGAAATTATGTTATCCCAGTAAACGTGCAATTTCAGTGTCTGAAAAACACGTTCAGGTTACTTTGCAGAGTTTGCTAGACCACACTTGCACCCGCCTCGCACTTTCATGCAACGAAGTGCTGTTGTCAGTACCTGATATTACTCGTTTAAAATCACACATTAAATGGGGTATTGATGGTACATCTGGATTCACAGAGTACAAACAAAGGTTTGAAAATATTTCAACAACAGATGGCAGTATGCTCGTAACTTGTATGGTTCCTGTAAGATTAGTCGGTAACACTTCAACTCAAACTAATGTTATATTTTGTTACGTGATATTTCTATCATATAAAACTTAATAGTTTAGAATCTGACACAATTTTTCTTTTTTTTTAATCGGTTCAAATCGAGTAAAGCCGCGGGACACAGCTAGTACATGGTAATTTATGGTGATTCTGTTAAATATATTTTTTTTCTATACAATACTGATGATAGGTAGTAAATTCACATCATAAATAATTTTGTCCGTGCCTTACTATGGCGCGGAAACACTGTGCGACGTCGCCCGCGTTCATAAAAAATATCACTATGTCACTCAGGAATAAAGCAGCTATCTATCGGAGTAAAAATTTTACCATTCGGACCAGTACTTTCAGAGATTAACCTCAAATAAACCAAAAAAATATTTTTTTCTCTGTATAATATAAGTATAGATTAATTTCAGTTTCATGTCTTGCGTGATCGAATCAATTATGAAGATATCCGCAGGAGAACCAAATATACCTACCGACATAGCACGAAGAATCGCCAAACTAAAGTGACAATGGGCAAGGCACATTGCTCGCAGAACAGATGGCCGTTGAGGCCGAAAGGTTCTGGAGTGACAACCGCTTACCGGAAGACGCAGCGTTGGATGGCCTCCTACAAGGTAGACCGATGACCTGGTAAAGGTTGCGGGAGCCCGATGGATGCGAGACACACAGGACTGTCTATTGTGGCGACACTTGGGGGAGGCCTATGTCCAACAGTGGACGTGTTTCGGCTGAAATGATGATAATGCCTTTACAAGGTTTTTGAGAAAAATGTTTTGACAGTCGGGTCACAAAGTGATCCTATAAGGATTTTTAGGCATCTGAGGTAAGAAACTCTAAAAAAGTGAAAATTATATTAAAATTTTATTTTTTTACCGTCTTCTTTGAAGTTAAAAATAATGTTTTTCTCTCAAATCCTATGCAAACATTTCTTTTTTGCCAAGGGTTGTTTATTTTAAACTTGCTGCTCCCAGCGGCTTAGCCCGCATGATAGAAGAAAATTATCCCAAGGGAACATATTTCCGGGATAAAAATTATCCTATGTCCTACGCCACGGTAACACTTTTCAAAAGTGCATGTGGCTTTAGAGGGCATCAGCCTTACTGGGCCTGTGCAGTTGGCATATATTTAAGGCACACGTAAAACACTACACGTCATCGATTACTCGGACTCGGTCTTTATCGGACAGCCGGACGGCGAGCTATCCATTGCTCTTCATCCGCAGGCCTGCGCCTAAAGTGGCCAGGAATCGCCAGCGGCTGGCTGTGATAGACATTTTCTCTCAGATAAATATTGATTTAGTAGCCCAGGAAATCATAACATTTCACACAAATTGTATGGGAAAAAATGTTATGTATGTGAAAAAATCCTAGTTTACTTAAACTTGAATTGTGTTTAATATAATAGTAAAATCTTCTATGAAAAAAAACACCTATTTTCACACAACATTTTTACAATCATAACAAACATAATCGTCCATTTCTAAACAGTTTTCATTCCCACGTAGAAAGAATAAAAAAATACAATAAAATAATTAAGTAAACAAAACGATATAATATAACTTGTTCTGAACATGTTGTTGATATCATATCGTTAAGTGCAGATTTCAGAACGGCCCCACTAAGAACCAAGCTAAACAAACAATTAGGTATAGTTATTAAATTAATTGTTATTTAGGTTTAGTTTTCGATAAGTTGTGTAACTGTTTTCATTATTTTCTTAATTATTTTTGAGGGTTCCGTAACCAAAAGGTAATACGGGACCCTATTACTAAGACTCCGCTGTCAGTCTGTCTGTCACCCGGTTGTATCTCAAAAATCAAGATAGTGTGACAGTTGAAACCTTCATGGCAAAATTTTGATTATTTTATAAATAACTAGCTTTTGCCCGCGGCTTCGCCCGCGTACATAAAATATATTTTATGTACGCGATTATGAAGTACCCGTGTTCACTTCCCACCTTCCGGCTCTATTATCAGATCAGTTCGATAGTACCTTATAATAATAATAATAATCCTTTATTTTCCGGCAACTATTTATAGCCAAAGTGCATCTCATGATAATTCTAATAAGCCCAAACACGGCTAGGATACATTGATTAATTACGGAGTTCCGATGCCTGTCTTCCGGCTCTATCATCATCATCAGATCAGTTTGATAGTACCTTATAGCCAAAGTGCATCTTATGATAATTCTAATAAGCCCAAACATGGCTAGGATACATTGATTAATTACGGAGTTCCTATGCCTATCTTCCGGCTCTATCATAATCATCAGATCAGTTCGATAGTACCTTATAGCCAAAGTGCATCTTATGATAATTCTAATAAGCCCAAACACGGCTAGGATACATTGATTAATTACGGAGTTCCGATGCCTATCTTCCGGCTCTATCATCATCATCATATCAGTTCGATAGTACCTTATAGCCAAAGTACATCTCATGACAATTCTAATAATCGCAAACACGGCTAGGATACATTGATTAATTACGCAGGTCCGGTGCCTATTTTCCGGCTCCATCATTATCAGATCAGTTCGATAGTATCTTATAGCCAAAGTGCATCTCATGACAAATTCTAATAATCCCAAACACGGCTAGGGTACATTGATTAATTACTGTTTAATTCCGGTGCTTTCTAACTATTCAGAATGATTCATTTATTTGTATTGTCATAGTCGCTTAACTATTTTCATTATTATACCTGTTTGAGTATGAAGTTCGGTAGGCTATTTCTGGTATTCTTCATCAGTTCTTCATTGAGGACTTAAGTCCTCAAAAAAAAAAGTGAAAATATCGATATAACTATATGGTTGACTATATTTGAGGAGTTCCCCCGATTCCTCATTGATCCTACCATCAGAACTGGATTTTGAAAAAATGGGACCAATCTGGAAGTACATCATGTGAGGAGATGAGATGTGTTTGTTACCAAATAGTTTACAAAAACTACCATTGACAATGTTTAAAAAAATACTGTTTAATCTGTTATTAATTAAAAAATATTATACTGTAAAAGAATATTTAGAAGACAAGTCAATAGAACCTGTAATGTGCAAGTTAGATTAATTGACGACACTGACTGAATATATTTGCACGCCATGTAATGGCAGGATATGCTAAAACAAATTTACTGTAACACCTTATATATGTACCATATTCTAGCAAATAAATGTTTTTGATGTTTTTGATTTGATTTGGAGGAAAAAAATTGCAAATCGGTCCATAGACGACGGAGTTCTGAGGTAACAAACATAAAAATACAAGCGATTTGAGATCCACCTCCTTTTTTTGTAAGTCGGTTAAAAACATTACTGATGTTCCAATCTTTTGGAACACTAAAATCTTTCGGAAGAGTCTGTTCCGTAAAGAGTTTTACACGCCAACTACGTAACATGAACATGTATAGAGTTGTCTCATGCCTCGATAGATGGCGTTGGGATCGAGTTAGATCGCGCTATGGTTTCGTTACAACGGAACCCTTAATACTTCGAGAGACAGACATATTAATAAGATAGGATTGGAATTAGATTGCAATTTTTGAAAAGATTGAACCCTTTCTGGTTCAATCTTAAGTATAAGTAAATGTTAGTGGGTAGGATCTGCCTAAAAAGAAAAGCCAGACGACTATTATTTTATTTAACACTAGCTTCTGCCCGCGACTTCGTACGCGATTCCTGTTGCTTCTTTGCCAGCGACAACGGGGTCGTCAAAATCGAAGATCTAAAACGTCTGATGTCGAATTCTAAGTGCCCAGGGACGGGAAAACAACGTGGTGTGCGAAACGATTCGAGAAGTTCCAGATCTCTCCCGTCCACTTACGCGTGTGACAGTGTGTGCACACCTCAGATATGGTGCCAATGTCTCCGTGATCGATGTAATTAATAAATGGGTTATAGGAAAACGCACTGCTGTCTCTATTAACAAAAAGTGTTCCCATAGCGTTATCTAACTCGACGCCAACGCCATCTAGTTAGAAAACGGAAACTACATACTATTTACCCAAGTATTATAAAATCTTAGCCTTGTGCTTATTTGCGGTTGGTACAACAATCGGGTCTAGAGATCGAACCGCAAAATTAAGTTTGTTTTTTTTTGTATTATATACTTTTCTGGGATAAAAAATACCCAGTGTGGTGGCCAGGATATTAAAGAATAATTATACCAAGTCCATCGTAATCGGACCGGTAGTTTTTGCGTGATGCCTGAACAAACAGACAGACAGACAGACCGACAAAATTTTTTAATCATATTTTTGGGTTCGGTGTCGGTCTAGTAACACCCCCTGCCATTTATTTTTTTGATATTTTCAATAAACAGAATTTTCACTTCTACAGATTTATTATAAGTATAGATTAGGGTTTTTTTTCCTTGTTATTAAGAATAAATTTCCTAATAATTTATTACAATCTAGCCTAACAGACTAATAAGTAATTTAAATCTTACTTATTTTTATCTGGTTTTGTTTAAACTAATAATTAGGGTAAAATGAAATCTGATGTAGTCAACACTGGTTCAATAATCAAGGTTGACTAAAAGATCTTGATCATTGTTTACTAATAGAAGAACCTTTTAAAAAGTATCGAGTATGTTTTTTTTATGATTAAATATTATACAAAATTCCCAAGTCTTTGACTTTTTAGAAAGCTGCTTTATGCCACTTAGGAATAAAGCAGCTTTCTATCGGTAAAAAAAAAATTGCAATCGGGTCAGTACTTTCAGAGATTACCTCCTACAAACAAAAAAAAAAAAAAAACAAACTACATCTTTATGAGTGTAAATTACTAATTACACTAAAAATAAATCTTTTTACAAGCTTTTATTTTGTTTCACCTGTCCCGATGTTTGTCTGTCATCAAATCTTGTAAATTAAATTTGACCCACTTCCCGGTTACCGATTGAGCTGAAATATTGTACGCATATGTAAATCAGATGACAGTGCAAAATTATTATAACATGGAGCTGATCTGATGATGGAACCGGAAGGTGACTATAAGAACTTGGTAGTTAAACGACACAACACCATCGAATTTGGGCTCGTATGATTCGTCTTGACGAGTATTAATTATAAAGGTATATACAGAGTTATAAAAGCTTGCTATGACAAAAATGTTTTTCATTCAAAGCTTGTTTCTGATGACGGTATCAATATTGGTTATTAACATGTTGATAACGGCACTTATTTTTATATTATTTCCATTCTAACGGAGCGTTTAAGACCTTGTTATATTCATTATATTTATTACATTACAAGGGGCTTATTAGACCCCGTAAAGTTTAAATAATTAAGTATTTTTGGCTAAATTACTCGTAATTAATTTATATATACCCCGTTAATTATACGTTAATTATTATATACCCCGGATTAGGGTAGATACATCTCTACATTCTGTTTTATTAGAGCAAAGAAGACTGATTTTCTTAGCAAACCGTATGGGCTCAGCAGGGTCGAGCCTACTTGGGCCATGGGTTCGCTTCTGAAAGGAAAAACGCAGTCCTGGACTGCAAGGCCAAGAAGGAACTAGGAGTGGGTTTCAGTCAGTAAAAGTCTGACACGCCCTCGCGTCCGCCTAATGATACTTTTAATAAAAACTTGTCCTGGATACTTTTTATGTCGACATTATGTTCCTTTGGGTCAATTTTCTTCTTTCATACGGGCAAAGCCGCTGGCAGCCACTAGTTAAAAAAAACATCAGATTTTGGTACAACCTAATCATGTCAGGGTCGAAAAAAGTAGGATTTGCATTAAGTATGCATTTTTAAATGTCCTGTGCGTCCCGCATCCATGAAATTCCCGCAACCTTCACCAGGTCATCGGTCCACCTTGTAGGAGGCCTTCCGACGCTGCGTCTTCCAGTACGCGGTCGCCACTCCAGAACCTTTCGGCCCCAACGGCCATCCGTTCTGCGAGCAATATGCCCTGCCCATTGCCACTTAAGTTTGGCGATTCTTCGTGCTATGTCGGCAACCTTGGTTCTCCTGTGGATTGGTTCTTATAGATTTGCATTATGCATTTTTAAATATCCTGTGCTGCCCGATTCCATCAGATTCCCGCAACCTTCATCAGGTCATCGGTCCACCTTGTAGGAGACCCTCCAACGCTGCGTCCAGTACGCGTTCGCCACTCCAGAACCTTTCGGCCCCAATGGCCATCCGTTCTGCGAGCAATGTGCCCTGCCCATTGCCACTTAAGTTTGGCGATTCTTTGTGCTATGTCGGGAACCTTGATTCTCCTGGAATTGCATTATGCATTTTTAAATGTAAAGGGCAGTCTTAAAATGTCACCACATTATAATATATTACATCCTTCCTTATATCATACTAGATGTAGGTGTATTTACTTTGCGATCCGATATAATTGTGGAAGGAAGTAGGTGAACATTGTTTTGGAAGCTCTCCCGTTTATGTATGCGTAAGTGGGGGATAAACAACATGGCGTCAAAACGAAAGATGTTGCTGAATAAAATACCCTTTTTGAGGCTTCATAGCAGCAGGAATTCTCTTATTAATACATAGCTTTTGCCCACAGATTAGTGTTACTTTAGATTTTAATAGTCAATTCAGATTTATAATACTAGTTAGGAATGATGAAAAACGATCT
Organism: Mythimna lalbum; assembly: GCA_949319445.1. Lineage (NCBI taxonomy): Eukaryota > Metazoa > Arthropoda > Insecta > Lepidoptera > Noctuidae > Mythimna > Mythimna lalbum. Next base: position 2,821,495 of record OX439357.1, on the reverse strand, counting down.
ATATTAACTTTTAGCTATACGTATCTATCACACTATAATATCACTCTAATGTTATAAAGCCGTTTGTATGTATGTTTCTTACAGCTTTACTTTTAAACGTCTCAACGAATTTGGATGAAATTTAGCACACGGATAGACCATGTCCTGGAATAGCATATAAAATTGTATCCCAGAAGTATGTTCCTTGGGTTAAATTTCCATTTTGATGTAGGCGAAACTGTTGGCTAGTAAAAAAATAAATAAAAAAGTCTACTTGTTAGATATTTCCATAATATATGTATATAACAATAAATCAATAAATTAAAATTGGAGTCATATTTTAGGAATTGATCCTATAACTATTAAAATATGGTAGTTTCCAGGCTCAAAATAACTACATTTTATTTAGTCCGTGTTTTAGATTATAAAAAAATATTGGACACGTATTTTTTCTTTTTTCGATTAAACAAAAAAAAAATACAAAGCCAAAGCCATTAAAGTTACGTGTGAACCCGCCTCAAAACTGTAATGGGCTATATCTGTGTCATTTTTAGTTTAATTTACAAATAAAAAAATACGTGTCCCTTATTTTTGAATAATCTAAGACACGGTCCAATTATATTTTTTACAGCAACTAGCCTATTGTTTTACATATTTGTATTCTCATCTCCTGAAATATTCAGCTTCATCATGTTCACTTCTGCCGTAAGACATTAGCAAAGCAGTCAACAAGGCTCCCTCCTAAAATTGTGTAATTTCATTAAATAACACTCTGTATAAAGGTTTAAGTAATTTTTGATAAAATTACTTAAGGATTACGTATTTCGATTAACTCATACTTGTTAAGTTCACAATACATAGAAAATAAAGTCTTTGTAATGAACAATGAAATAAATAAGCACCCACATCTGTTGCGCAAGTCGTCACGCCCCTGCCCACGACCACAAAAGTTCGGTTAGCTCGATGACAAAATCAATTGGTGTCAGTACCGCAAGTGAAAAGAAATGTAGGAAGAAATTATAATAGATTTGTCAATTGTGTTTAACCACATTAAGCAAGTGCAAGACTGGGGTTTGACCCCGGATGCGGAAGTTTACAATCGAGATATGCGCAATATTTTACAAGCTTCAATCTAATTTGTCGTTATAGACTGGTTTATTCTTATACGTTAGTTTGGTAAGTAAGAAAGTAAAATTTATTTGCATAGATTGTAGGTACAATGATTAGGAGTAACAATAATTAGGTGAGCCTTGTACAATCTACCTTATATTAGGCATGCAAATGTTAATGAGGTCGTTAACAATATAATTTACATAAAATCAATCAAATAAAAAAAATAAAACATCATTAAGTATGTCAACAAATACCTAATAAACAAAAATAATATTTTTTTATTTTTTTATTATTTGTTCAATAATCATTAGTAAAGAAAAAAAATTATTAGGTATGTCAAGTATAAAAAAAAACAAAACAAAATTGAATTATTTGATGTCAAAGTAAAAATTAAATCATAAGGCTATGTCAAGGAATTTAAATGTATGAATATAAAAAAAAGTATTAGGTAAGTATGTCAAATAAAAAGATTAAATCAAGTATGTCAAAGATACAATTAAATCATTAGGTATGATAATATTAATTCATAAAAAGTCAGTTACAGAACGTCGGTAACATAAGATTTCATTTCTCAAGTGGGGAAAGTATGTTTTTTTTCTGTGGGTAAAATATATCTAAATGACATCCCTCGCCCTTTAGTCGGAGTGGGAGATAGTCTCAGACTGTTACTGATTAAAAAACCCACCCAGTTCCTTCTTGCCTTTCATACCGGGGCCGCGTCTCACTCGGAAACAACCCTCCCTTCCGGAAAACAAACCCTGGCCCCAGTAGGCATGGGAAAAGTAACTTCAGATTTTTCCATTTCAATTTTCGCCCCCTCTTATGGCGGGTGGCGAGGAGGGGGCGCTTTTACCAACACCGCACCGGATTTGTGGTGGATTACGATCCTTTTTTTTTATGAGAAATTATCAAATGACTTCGAGGCAATCCTGTTAGGGCTGGGGCTGTAGGCACCTGTCCTGCTAGGCCCCGTCCAGATTGCTGACATCTCCATGAGGTACGCGTTGAACACAACTCGCAAGCGACTCGAACTTCCTTACCGGATGAACAGACAAAAATTTAAAATATTTTTATTTCACATAGGCCTTTATTGGCACTTATAAAACGTCAGAAGCTAGTCCACGGTTCCAAATGGTCGTTTCCTATTAAGAAAAACCGGCATGAAACTCTACGGTATCTCATTAAAAAAAATTTTTTTTTTTGTTGTACGTTGGACAAAAATCGTCCAATGACAACCCCCGCTCTTGGGTGGAGCGGGAAATAGTGTCAGACTCTTACTGACTAAAAACCCACCCCGTTCTTTCTAGCCTCTTCATACTAGGGCTCGAGTTTCCTTTCGGATAACCCTGGCCCCAGTAGGCTTCGACTTAGCTGGGCCCATGCTGTTGTTTTTACAATACTTCCATAAGTACTACAATATTATAGGTATATGAGGACATACACTGCCCTCACTGACAGACCATTGTACCCAAAAATCCAATAAAAAAGTGGGTCATAATAGAAAGTAATCTTTGAATCCATGGAGTCCCGTTTATTCATTTCTTCGTAAGTGTGTTGAAAAAAGTCGTTTGATACACGTGCAAATTTGTCACTGCAGCCCTCGGTTCCATAGCACTTGTTGTGTGTTGTGTACTCACCTACAACTCATGTGAATTCCGCCTCGGTCGCCATGACAAACTTTCTGCATTTCTATCAAAATGTAATATTCCTCGCGTTACATAATATTTTAGAAGTAATAGAGGCCGATAATATTAAAGGATATTGGTAATGCCAACTTCCCACCTGACACCCTTTGTAGAGCCGGACTTTGTTGATCACGTTGCCATGGCAACTTAACAATGTGAGGAGTCTCAAATAGCCCATATATCGCATATACGAGTATCACAATGGGCAAACGTTATATAGAATTCTTGAGAATATTTGCTGAAATCTATTTTGGTTGTACGTCCTTATAGGATATTGGTCGATTGAGTTTCGAATATTGAGTCACTCATTCGAATTCGGAATCCAATTCGAGACTCATTGGACCGGTTGTTGTGACGACACTTGGGGGAGGGCTATGTCCAGCAGTTGACGTCTTTCGGCTGAAATGATGATGTTTGTTTGTAATCAAATCTTGTAAATTAAATTTGACCCACTTCCCGGTTACCGGTTAAGCTGAAATTTTGCATGCGCGTGTAAATCAGATTACAATGCAAAATTATTACGACATGGAGCTAAGCTAATGATGGAACCGGAAGGTGGCTATAGGCAGTTCGTAGTTAAACGACACAACCCCATCGAGTTTGGGCTCGTATGATTGGTCTTCACGAGTATTAATTACATGTAGGTTAGTTATAATTTAAATATAAGTATTTAAGAACACGAAGCTGAGCCACGTCCCCACAATATTTACTCGTATTTAGAAACGTAAACTTATACCCAAGTACTTACTTCGAGTTATTTTTCAATATTTTCTGAATATATCTTTACCTGGAAAATTTTCTTGTCCGTCGAACATTCGATCGTATTATGGTACAAAAGGCATCTTGAGCATCAAAATCTTCCTGCTATTCAATAACGTGTTTAGACTGGCAAAGTTGCCAATTTGGAAAACACCCCAAACGAAAGGAAATTCAACCAATCTCTGCCCAATTCTATTATATCTCTTTATGATGATTTAATTGAATACAGCCTACTGAAAATTAAACACGGTTTTGTTAATTTAATATTGGTTTATCAATAGAATCGTTTCAAATGTTTATGTGATGAGCATGATCATTTGTTCTGTGTCTGGGTGTAATTTATCTATAATATGTATGTATTTAGAATTATATAAGTATGTTTATCAGTTGTTTAGTACCCATAACACAAGCTCTGCTTAGCTTGGGACTAGACGGCGTTGTGTGATAGTTGTGGAATATTATTATTATTTCTTTATTTATCACAGGACCCTGAGGTCCTGGGCCTTTGGGAGGCATACAAGGGGCCAAAGCCAACTCGCAGAGGTCCTTTAGGTTATTCTAATGAAACTTGATATGATTATTATTTTCATCTGTTTATTAATCTCAGGACCCCGAGATCCTGGGCCTTTGAGAGGCGTACAAGGGGCCGAAGCTAACTCGCAGAGGCCCTTTTGGTTACTATAATGAAACTTGATATGATTATTATTTTCATCTGTTTATTAATCTCAGGACCCTGAGGTCCTGGGCCTTTGAGAGGCGTACAAGGGGCCGAAGCCAACTCGCAGAGGCCCTTTTGGTTACTATAATGGAACGTGATACCAACCGACGATTATCCCTGTGCGCGCTATACTAGTGCACCCAAGGACAAACCCCGGTTTGAAAAACTATTGCGACATAATATGAAAAACAAAATAATAGGGCTATGATTTTTGGAGTCTTAAGTGGACTGGTAATATGGAGCTATGTTAAGACTATGGCCCCTGCCTGAACAATGTCATTAATATCTATCGATAAAAGGCAGGGGGTGACTTGCACACTCAATAAATGGGCCCCCTAAAACGGCCGCTAGCACGAAGTGACGTAGCAACAAGAGGGCAACATATCCTGAGGCGCTTGAGGAGTGGAGAGGCATACCACGGCTATCAGGACAATCCCGGAAGTACGGTCAAGATCCCTACCAGCACCTTACTGGATTATACATTCTTCTCCCGAGCACGAGCTCTTGCGAATCTCCACTCAAGCCAGCCAATAAAGGCAAGAGAGAGGTGGGAGCTGTTCCTCGTCAGTGTTCACTACGGCCGGCCAATGAAGGCAAGCCGGAGATGAAGAAGAATTCTCCCGGGAGATCGGGTCCGTGGGGTCGCTAATACCCAACAGTTCGCCACAAAACTGCCCTGCGGATTGTATCTCTCTTAGTCTGGCCCCTCACCCTAGGCATGTTACGGCAAAGAAAATTCTACCGATACAGACCTAGGGTATTTTGGAGCACACAAGCCCCACCACGACGTCAACGTGGAGATACGACGATGGGGAGATTATTATTATTATTAAACGTTTCTAAATGTGAGTTACTTTGACGATACATATTTATTGGTTTCCTATGGTTTTAAGTACACCTTGGTGCCTAAGCTATTTGGAAATTCACTTACCAAGTCACTTTTTCAGAGTATGCATAGCACAGTCGGCCTTATAATGTTCCCACTGTTGGGACTCAGGCCTCCTCTCTAGGAGAGCGAATGGGCTGTAATCCACCACGCGGGCCCAGTGCGGGTTGGTGGATGTCACATGTCTATGAATTTTTGGTTCTAGGACATGCCGGTTTCCTCACGATGTTTTCTTTCACCGTTTTGAGAGCAGTGGTGATGAATTAAATTACACAATGTAATGCTGCTTGGCTGGGTTTGAACCCGCGACCTACAACTCGTAAATCGGGGCCGTTACCACTCGGCCACCATTACTTTAGAATAAAGAAATAATAATATTCCACAACTATGTGCGACATTGGGGCATATCGCTAGTTCTAATTCATACTGTATTTAAGTTAGAATATTATATTATACTAGCGACTCGCCCCGGCTTCACTCGGGTAACAGTTTTTCTTCACTATTTAAAGGATCTTATTTTACATAATAAACCTTCCTCTTGAATCATTCTATCTATTAAAAAAAACCGCATCAAAATCCGTTGCGTAGTTTTAAAGATTTAAGCGTACATAGGGACATAGGCACAGAAAAAGCGACTTTGTTTTATACTATGTAGTGATATTGATATTGTAACATAAATACACGTATTTAAATCAAATTTCAATTTATTTCATTATTTGACGATATCAAATTGTTACAATTAATATTTTGACATTTTATTGACATTAAATTTCTTATAATAAATACTCTGTAGGAGTCGCGACCGAAGTGGTATGGACTGCTATGCTATTAAATACTGCAACCAACAGTTTCACAGGTTTATTATAAGTTCACTTCACTGCCGTTAGTCCCGAACAACTATAAAACCGACCGCGAAATGATCCGGCTCGAAGGACCAAAATGTAGGAGTCGCGACCAAAGTGGTATGGACTGCTATGCTATTAAATTAAATACTTTAATAAATTTAATGATTTATTTATAAACGATACAATTATGCTGTATGTTACGCTAAATGAAATGATATGCTAATGAGTACGAAAGCACCCGGTTGCTGTCCGAATTATGTACTGATGGCGCGCTGCACTTAGCGCGGCGTAATTGTGTAGCTAGATCAGCAAAATGTGTTCGATTGTGATGATTGTATCGAACATACTCAATGCGTCTTCCGATACTATTGCCACTCATGTTGCGTCCAACAGTAAACGTCTCTCGGCTGATATTGATGATAATGATGATGTTGAAATACTCAATAATAAGTAATGAATATAATAATGAAATCTATTCTAAATATGCACATATTTTTATTCTACAATACCTATAATTATGCTAAATTATACCTACCTAGCAAGTAATAAAAAAAATTGTATGACTTAAGAATCGAATCAGTGAAACCAACTGAATCTGTTACCCCCTGTATTCTGGAAAATAACTCATTCATTCATTCATAGAATACAGATTCCGGGATTATATCAAATCCACCCAATATTAATTGAATCTAAGAAATCTTAATGTCTCACGTAGGTACGATATTCCATTGTTTTATTCATGACTAGCTGTTGCTGGCGGGTTCGCCTACGTGATTGTAGAATATTATACCAAGGGAACATACTCCCGGGACAAAAAGTGTCAAGTATTCCAGGACATGGTCTTCCTGTGTGCCAAGTTTCATTCAAATCCGTCAATGTCTTCAAGGCTAGACTGAATAGACTCTTAATAAACTAGTGCACCTCACTAAACCAGCTGAAATGTTCCATCTCTATAATCATCATTTTAGTCAATAGACGTCCACTGTCGGACGTAGACCTCCCCCATGTGTCGCCATAACGAACGATCATGTGCGTCTCGAATCTATAAGATACCCGCGACCCTCACCAGATCATCGGTCTACCTTGGGGAGGCCTTCTAATGCTGCGTCCACCAGTACGAGGTCGGCAGTTCAGAACCTTTTTGGCCCCATCGACTATCTGCCCACCTAGCCAAGTTACAACCGTTTCTCTTGCGTCGAGCCTCTCGAGTTGGCCACGCCCATGATTCTTTTGTTCTGGCCACGTGGCTGGGCGTTGAGATGACGTCATTCCCATTTGAAGTTTTCTACTAGCGTTAACGATTGCAGATTATCAGCTTGACTAGGGGTTCTGTTCTCCGATTAATGTGCCTAGTGGGCAAAATGTTTGAATGGAATATCTAAATCCTTGTCCTAGTCGACCTTCAATACGTAAGCTAGTTTATGCTTGCAAGCTCTGTACCAATGCAGCAATTATTATGTATGAGGTTCTCTCATCCAGTAATCCTGGTCGTACAATGGTTTCCCTGATTGTTATCTCATGTTTTCGATAGTTTGATAATGTGTGAACCCTGTAAAATGTTCGGCAGCAGACATCTTGACAAACTGAGGATCTGCGAGCAATATATATAGCCAAGCTTAACTAAAAAGTTAAGAGGATCCTTTTCCACTCGCCTATCGTCAACATCGAGCATAATTTAAAAGCTTGTTGCTTCATCTAACGCAATGAAGAGCCAACGCGAAAATAAAGTGATAACGCCTGAAAATTCAGTTGGCATTCGGTAATTCCGTGATTTACTCGAATATTTAGTCATTCAAGTATTGATTTTTGCAAGGCTTCTATTGTTTTATTTTTTTGACATTCTTAATTTTTGAGTACATTATGAAGGGTCAAAGTTATAAACTTTACAAAATAGCAAATTTTCAGAGGTATTTAATGCATTAGGCTTACACAAATGTATAAATTAATTTCAATAAAAGGCTAGATAATATCCACAAGATCTATGTTTCCAAAATATCTAATGAGCTGTGCCAAAAAACAGTGATTTTTTGAGCTCTACTCCTCGGCAACTGCTATGTCAATATATCAATATGTGTGTTGAAAAAAATATATGTTTTAGATTCATGTATTGTACAGCATTATTTACATAAATGATTTTTTACACCACCTGCTCGAAAATGTCAAATTATATGTCAAGCAACCTTAACCTAAAGTGACTCATTAGTGGCCGGGGGCACAGCCGGTCAATAATGTTTTCATTATGACCCGCTGGTCAATAATGTTTTCATTATGACCCGCTAGTCAATAATGTGACTATTATTTTCTCACAGTAGGTGTAAAAAGTAGAGTATCCTCCTCTGGGCTAAAGGTGTCTTTGCCTTGGGCTAGCTTGAATCCCTCGCTGCATTCAGGATTCTTGTATTGACTCCCTCGCTTTGCTCGTGAGTTAAATCCCGAATCCTTCATTGCGCTCGAGATTCAATATGACGCCCGTGACACAAGACACAACTTTAGCCCCTCGGTGCATAATCTACTATTGTCGTATGACAAATAATAAAAAAAAAAATTAACAACATGACATTTTGTCACTTGTTTTACGAGTACCTACCTACTCCTTTGATCTTTAGAATCATGTTTACACAAAAAAAATGTTGGATAAGTGTTCTTCAGAATGTACATAGCATATGTAAACCAATCAATATTTCACAAAGAAAATGGTTTTAATGGCCAGCGGGGCTCTATGCGGTGCAGGCGGCAATACGAGTATATGTACATTTAACTCCGGCCAGATGTATAAGCGACTATATGCCTTAAGGCGATTCTTCGGGCTATGTCGGTAACTTTGCAACCAAGAGAGTCCTCATCAAATTTTTTCCATGGTCATAGAATCCAAAATACGTACGATGTATTTCCGCCACAACTAAAATGATAAGGAAAAATCATGTTTCACTACAAATCTCGAGAGAACATCCCATTTTCCGGGCATTAGTGGAAGATATCACAATTAGGGTTGCCAACCATCTACAATAATATTATAAAGAGGTAGTTCGTTTTATTGTTTATGGTAATCTCCTTAAGTACTTATCCGACGGTAAATTTTTTTCAGCCATAGAAAGACAGGCTATATTTTAAGTACGCGGGCACAACCGTGGGCAAATGACAGTACTCTATAATAACGTATCTTACTTTATTTTTGATAAATATACTCAAGAAAATATAATTTTGCATAAAAACAAAGTATTATGAAAATACTCAATATTTTCAATCTCTATGTCATGCGTAAAATGAAACGCTATAATATGAATAACTAGCTGCTCCCAGCAGCTTCGCCAGCGTGATAGCAGAAAATTATCCCAAGGGAACATACTTCCGGGATAAAAATTATCCTATGTCCTATTCCAGGACATGGTCTATCTGGGTACCAAGTTTCATCAAAATCGGTTTTGCCATTTAGGCATGAAGACGTAACAAACAAACAAACTCACTTTCGCTTTTATAATATTAGTAAGGATTACTGAACTATTATCGATGCGATATTTATGAAAATATACGTTAGTGTGTGCTCAAAGCATAAAATAATATTGTGTTCAAGTGTCTGTGTGTCTCACTGTCTGTCAAGACCATTTATCGTGAACGCGTGGTGGGACCAAGTTGAAATTAAAATCATATACTCAGGTTTTCGTTCCCTTGAACCTGTGAAAAAAGTCAAAACTTATCAATTAACGATAAAAAAAGAAACGGTCATTTATTTCGCAAAAAAACGTATATTTCGACACTCTTAAAGGAATCAAAGTTCTTAGGGTACTTACCGTTGACCTAGAATTCCGAAATTTGACATGAAACAAGGTCTTATAGCACAACTATAGAAAAAAAACTGAAAACTGGTAGTTAAGCCACAATTTTTTTTTGCGATTCAGAACAATCTACGAGACACAATTCGGGAATTGAAGTTTGCACGGAACCCTCATTGCGCGAGTCCGACTCGCACTTCCCCGGTTTTTTTTTCCTTTAAAAAAATTGTGATACGTTATTATTCTTCTAAATCAATTGAAAACCCTAATCACAGACAGATCCACTATAATAATGTATTGTGTATCGTTCAACGTACTGTAAAGAATTGTGAAAACGCTTCAATGGTTGATACGTTGTCCGTAGATAGTTTTATTGGACGTAAGTACCACTTGAAGTTACAGCTAGCTACATTGATTTCATGAAGGTTCGATGCTCTTTGTTACCCGACTACGGCAAAGCCAAAGGAGGGTTATGATTTTTAACAGGCTATGTGTGTATGTGAGTGTGTTCATCCGTTCCCTCGTAGGTGGTATGACAAATGGCGGCTGCAGTAGTCATAGTCATAGTAGTTTATTGGTAAGGGATTCTTACAAGTCAGTAAATAGTATCGTAACCCATTTATTTATTTATTTATTTAATGCTTTATGCAAACAAAGTACAGAGGCGGACTTAATGCCTTAGGCATTTTCTGCCAGTCAACCTTTGGGTGATGCAGAGAAAAGTAGTGCCATTCTGTCCTTTTAATGCCATTCTATATTATACACCGCTTAATTTTGATCGTTTTAATCCCGTGGAGGGTCGTTTCGGTACATGGACCACTATCGATTTGTAACGATAAAATTGAAACATAAAGTACCTTTTTTAAACACTTATTAACTTACGCATGAACGAAATTAATTTCTTTAAGAAAACGTCAGCTGAGCGAGTCCAATGACCTGTAGGTAGTTAGTACGCAACGCCGACTACTACCTACAGATCGTTGGACTCGCTATATGACTACAAAATAGAAGTTAAAATCAGTTGAACAGACAGTAAAAAAGGTTTCTTTGAATGTCTAATCTTAACGCGAATAAGATCTCTTTTAAATTATAAACAGTACCGAATAAAATCATGTTCTTAAACAAACCCTCCCGCTCCACCCAACAGCGGGAGATGCCACTTAGATGTTTTTCCCACCTAAAAAAACCCGGTAAAAAATAAAAATATTTTTTTTAATAACTTCAATATTTTAGCCACTGCACCCAACTGGTAATGCTCAGCTGCTCAGCTCATCCGATCGCAAGCTCACTCTACCGTGACCGTAAACCGTAAACAATCCCATTGAAAATCGAAAGTGTACCGAGAAAGTGAAATGATGGGAAAATCAATTGGATTCTAGAGTGGTTTAGCGAATTCGACTATGCCGTTGTACAGGCTGTTGCCGAATTCTCATTTAATATAATAAGCCTTTTTAATGTTCCCTCTGTTGGGACTCAGGCCTCCTCTCTAGGAGAGGGAATGGGTCGTAATGTACAGTACGGGCTTTTTTTTTTTTTTTTTTTTCTCTCGACGGGGAAAATCATCATTGACGAAACCCGCTCTTGGGTGGAGCGGGAGACAGTGTCAGAGTCTTACTGACTAAAAACCCCGCGCCGTTCCTTCTAGCCTTCATACCGAGGCTCTAGTTTCCTTTCGGATAACCCCAACCCCGGTAGGCTTCAACCCAGATGGGCCCCTCCTGTTGCTGACAACTCCTTGAGGCGCGCGGGAACAGTGCGCGCCGTCGACGCCTTGGCTCGGTCCGGACAGTTACCGGACGATCGGACAGCGAGCTACCCATGGCTTGCCGTCCGCGAGCCCGTGTCTACGGTACAGTACGGGCTAGTGTATGTAACATGTCTTGGAATTTTTGGTTCTAGGACATGCCGGTTTCCTCGCGAAGTTTTCCTTCCTCGTTTTGAGAGCAGTGGTGATGAAATAAATTACACATGGTAATGCGCCTGGCTGGGTTTAAACCCGCGACCTACAACTCGTAAGTCGGGGCCATTACCACTTGGCCACCACTGCTCACTAATTTATTAAGAGCCTATTCGCTCTAGCTTTGAAGACACCTAAATTCGTTCGTTCGTTCGTTACCCCTGGAGGTGAGGCGTGCTCAAACGCTACCAACATTTAAAAAAATGGTGAAGGAACATTACCTTTCTCTTTGATATATATTTTTTTTTTTCATCTTCTCCTGGTTCAACTATATATTTGATATTTATTAGTTTATTTATTTTTTTGTGTTGTATGTATGTATTTGTATTAATGTATCTTATTAGTATTATTTCTGATGTTTGTACACCGACAACCCTAAATCTATCTCCCTTCTTTCAGTCCATCCAAAGGTTGTCTGTAAGAGATCGCCATGTGCGATAAGACCGCCCATTGTACACTTTTTTCTTAAAATGTTTGTCCTTTATATTTGTTTATGTGGTGTACAATAAAGAATATAATATAATATATATATATATATATATAAATTATAATCGGACGGGAGGACCGCAACAGGCAAATTGTTCCAGTCCTCTGATGTGCGCGGTATAAATGACGAGGCGAAACACTAAGTCCGGACCGGAGATTTCAACAACGTAAGGGTGGATACTCGCCGTACGTCGGATCGACCTTTAGTTTCTATAAAATACCTCATGACTATTCATCATCATCATCATCTTCCTGCCCTTATCCCGTTTTATTTGGGGTTGGTGCAACACGTTTTTTTTCTTCTATTCTGTCCTGTCACTCGTGATGCTATAATTAACTCCCTTTTCTTTCATACCACTTCTCACACAATCCATCCATCTGTTCCCCCTCCATCCATCCACATGTAAACTCATAACTTTTTTAGCAACATGCGATTCGTCACTCTTTTTCACATGACCATACAGTACGCGTCAAATAACTTTGCCGCTCTGAAGTTAGGCTTTCCTTACAACGGCGCAGGTACTATCGAGTGGTATAGGTGCGAGCGGAACACAAGCTGGTATCGGACGTATACGAGCGACTGAGATAGAAACGTAACACTGAGGTTCGCGCATGCGCAGTGCTGTCTTTTTCGTAAAATTGACTAATGCGCAGTGAATGTAGCCAACTTCAGAGCGGCAAAGTTATTTGACGCGTACTGTACCAAGACAAACGATTCCCTTTCAACTTTTCAGTCACTGGCGCCACTTTTAGGCTCATGAGTACCTTATTTAGGGTAAAAATACGGTTGCTGTTTCAATGATAGCATAGCATTATATCAGTGAATGAATTTTCGAAATAGTTTCAGTATTTAAAGAAATATATAAACCTTTTACAAATAAAAAAATCTTCCGCTCTAAATTGCAAAGCAGGTTAGTAAATATTATATTTACACTTGTATCCTTGAAAGGGTAAATAGTACAAATATAATCCTATCCTGCTACTTCGCATATAGGGATCAGGATGTTGGGCTGTGAAAAAGATCGCATCTAGCGGAGATGGAAATGTTGAGATGTGTGTGTGGTGTGACGAGAATGGATAAAGTGAGAAATGAGTATATTAGAAGAACTACATAGGTATATTAGATAAATGGCGCCAGTGACTGAAAAGTTGAAAGGGAATCGTTTGTCTTGGTCATGTAAAGAGGAGGGATGAAAAGCATGTTGCTAAAAGAGTTCTGAGTATACATGTAGATGGATGGAGAGGGAGAGGGAGGCCAAATAAAAGATGGATGGATTGTGTGAGGAGTGATATGAAAGAAAAGGAAGTTAGTGATAGTGTGATGGACGACAGGATAAAATGGAATGAAAAAACCTGTTGCGCTGAAGACAAGTAATGGGGGAAAAAGGGCAGGAAGAATAAAAAAGTTCCTACTTCGCATGTCACTTTTTCCAGTTATTATTGTCGTAAGGATTTTGATCCAGATTCTGATCAGCAACTAAGAATGTTTCAATAGGAATGCGCATTACACGACCCGTGCATCGAACCTAGGACCACATTCAGTAATGACTACGTCCAACAAGGCATTTTAATAAAGTGTTACTTTCTAATGAGATATATTATTATTATTCTAGTTGTTATGTAGGACATCTATGCACTAAAAACTATAGACTTTTTGTCTATAGAAAACTAAAACTTCAAAAATTCTGATATCCAAGATTTTTGATTGATTAGAATATTATTAAACCTGATATCAATTATGGGGCAGTTGCCGAGACCAGATACAACACCTATCTAGTCGGCGAGGTCGAGACTTTTCACCCAATTTCTTCACCTCTTATTCGTAAAATCATGCGATTTCTCGTGGTTTTACGAACGATAAATTTTTAAACATTCTGTAGATATTATAACCGTATGGCTATGGTGTTCAATAACCATAGCGTTGAGATGTCATGGTGGTTCTGACGTCACTGTCATGGCGGCCTATAAATAGACGTATCGACCTATCATGAGATTATACCTACTGTCAACAAAAAAGGAAGGTGCGAAAATCGATTTGCGTGTTCAAAAATCGATTACCAATCTGTTTAAATAGAAGATATTATTATGTATTGTTTCTTTTTAATGGTATTGCGTAATCCTTATCCTTACTAATATTATAAAAGCGAAAGTGAGTTTGTTTGTTTGTTACGTCTTCACGCCTAAATGGCAGAACCGATTTTGGTGAATTTTGGTACAGAGATAGTTGGGACCCTGGTGACGGACATAGGCTAATTTAAAAAAAAAGTAAGCAGGAGTATATTAATAAAAGCGGCGGCGAAGCCGCGGGTAAAAGCTAGTTATGTCATATTTATTAGTTTATCACCTGTATTTAGGATAGAAATTTTACACTTGCTTTTGCGTATTTTCTACAACAACTTTCAGTTTATATTTGCTGCAGTAACTGGGCTTTCAATCTCAAAAAAAAATCGTCAAATTTAAGTGGCAGTGGGCAGGGCACATTGCTCGCAGAACATATGGTCGATGAGGACGAAAGGAAGGAAGGCCTCCTACAAGGTTGACCGATGACCTGGTGAGGGTCGCTGGAATCCGATGGATGCGAGACCCACAGGAGCGGTGGCGATGGCGACACTTGGGGGAGGCCTAAGTCCAACAGTGGAAATGATGATGACTTTGTAGAAGTATTTTGTGTAGGTACTTAAATATACAAGAAAATCTTAACAGGAGGAAAAGTTTCAATCTTTTCCAAACAGGAACGTATAGAGGAACATTGAAAATAAATAAACATTTCACAATTTTTTGCTTTCCTTTTAAAATCCGGGTAAAAGCAAGTTGATTATAAAATTAAATGCCAGTTTTCACTATTTCAATTTAAGATAAAACTTGGCAATTCCTTGAATGCTACTCGTCTGAAATACACTGTAAAGAACTTAAACAGAAGGTCTAGTCATCTTTTTTTTTGTTTTATTGGTCGCCGAAAAACAGTTTGGTGTGACATTTACTGATTTCTAATGTCACTCAAATATTCATAGCAATATGTTATGGGTTCACAGAAAAAAATTGTGGAAAAAAATATGATCCTATTTTATGGTTATATTTATTGAAAAATACCAATTAAAGAAACAAATATGCTTTTCAAAATGTTCAGTGTTTTAAGGTGCATGCCTGTCTTTATTACAATTATGATGGTCGATCTACGACCATCCGACAAGAATAGATCCTGTCGCTTTCAATTTTGTTATTATTTTCACTGTTAATATTCTATTTTCGTATATTTATTGATAAACTGCCCCTAGCCAAGTTTCGCTTGCGTCGAACGCTTCACGCACCGAATTATTTTGTTCTGACCACGTGACTAAGCGTTGCGATGACGTCATTCCTATACAGTAGAAGCTTTCTACTAGCGTTAACTATTGCAGATTAGCTGGGGTACTGGTTATACTGGGTTATTTGAACATAGAGGATTGAAAAGCGGTGGCGTTGTGGGGTATCACGGCACGATAGCGTCATGCCGTTTGCTGTCACGGCATTCGAGTCGGTTTCACTGCCAAAGGCGCGCCAATAGATATTTTTAAATTATTCCAGTTAGCCTTCTGTTCTATTCTGGACTATGGCAGGCGCCACATTGCAATTGGATTGCGTCGCCGTGGCCCTGTCACCGTGGCGACTGTCCGTTGTACATTTAATTTATATCTCACGTCATAAAGTTACCCGGATTGAAAAATACCCGGTTATCCGACTATTTGAGATAAGCGGATTTGAGGCCTTTAGATAACTTTAAGACGTTCTGTAGGTACTCGGGTACTTAGTAATTCCATGCATGGCATTTTCTTTTTTCAATATGACTATGGCAATTCGACGTTAAAAATATCGTATGTTGTAGTTTTTTTTTTATGTTGATCCAGGCTGTCTGTCTTTTTTTTAGAAATTTAATAACATTTTAGTTTGATTGAATTAGAGTATAATACCAATTAGCCAGATATAGCCTGCCAGAGTCTGTGTTTCCTGATAGCTACAACTTGGGGGTCTTTAAATCAAGAGTGAATAGGTTAGTCTAGGCAAGAGTGCTCCATCGTCGACCACATTATCGCTTACTATCAGGTGAGATGGTGGTCAAACGCGAGCCTATCAATAATGAAAAAAAATTGCCAGGGTCAGAATTCAAGAATGTAATGGGAGCCTTTGCTTCGCAGTTCTGTCCTATATAGAAAAAAAAATATGTAAAATCAATTCTCCAAAATATACAAAATAAAAATATAAAAATCGGTCAAGCCGTTTTGGAGGAGAGCACATTATTAAAGTTGTCAAAAATAAAAACCTCGTTTTGACATTTATGTCAAAAAAAATACTCGCATCATATTATATAAAGCGCGAAAAAAATTTTTTTATTTTTTTAAAACACTTTATGACATTATTATTTTCTTGCTTCTTTCAGTTTCGCTCCAAGTTACTTGGTAGGGTTTTTCTGAAATGTCAAAACGGGCCTTTTTTAACGAGTTTACTAACAATCTAAATTTTGTGAACCTTCGCTTGTTGCCCTACTTATCTTGCTCAATTTGTCATCTCTCATAGCATAAAAATAGCATTTGTAGGAAAATGTTTCAAGTTTCAAGGCACACCTTTACCTTTGTGTGATCTAAATAAAAAATTACATTTATATTAATGTCACTGTGCTACATAAAAACCTTTTTATAAAAAAAAAATAACCGACTTCACTAAAAAATTGAATTGAATTTGAGAAGTTCTTTCGATTTCGCCAAGATTCCATCATCAGATCCCAACTTGGTGATTATGGGACCATTTTCTCCAACATTTCCTCCAACAAAAAAAATATTTTTCAAATCGGTTGGCAAGCAACGAAGTTATGCGCGAACAAACATAAAAAAAAAAACATACAAACATCCGAATTGAGAACCTCCTCCTTTTTTAGAAGTCAGTTAAAAAAAACATACAAACATCCGAATTGAGAACCTCCTCCTTTTTTAGAAGTCGGTTAAAAAGGACGAGAACTCTTTTATATGTAGCGAAATTACTATAAACTAGCTGTGAGAGGTGTCAGATAGATTAATACAAAGCCTTCAATTTCCTGAAATCCTTTAATTACGTGATAGTACTATTTCTAGTTTTACATAAATATCACAACAACTGTTAGGTCTAACGTTCCAATTCACAATGGCCGCCGTCGCTATTTTTCTACCGTCAGAATCAGCAATAATATTATGACTTAAAATATATTTTTTTTTTAAATGTAGGTAACGCTAACAGACGGCCATTCTGCAATAGGAATGTCCCCATTCCTAAATTAATCTCGGCCATTCTTTAATACAGGGTATGACCTCATACCAAATAAAACAAAGATGTAGAAAATAAAATAAAAAATACATCCAGTAAGTACCACTTAGTTAATGAATAATCAGTTTGATCTACATCTTTTCACTTAATAACTAGTATCAGTATCTTTATTTCGATTATCAACTTAACCCAAAACAGTAATTAATTCCGTAGACTAGGTGTGTTCTACATTAATATATCACTCATTATTAGTTTTTAACTTCATTTACAGATTATCCGATAGCCCGTCAACCGGTAACAATAGAACCACATAATTACAAATTAGTACGAAGCTCCCGTTTAGCCATCCGAAAGCCACGGTCTGCTCGTCTTCTTGGATCATCAGAATTACAAGGCCACCCGAGAGCCATTAGCTTGCAATCTGCCAAACGTGAATCAATCATCTGCCGTCTAGCCACCCGAGAGCCACGGTCTGTTAGCACCTTGTCCTTTCCCTTGTCCTCATCAGCGCTCTCTCATCCTCTCAGTATGATTAACCGGACACTGCCGACTCTCCGGTGTCGACACTAATCTATGCTGCAAATGACATGGAAGTTGGGTTAGGGGCTACCGGCCACTATCACTATAACTCCACTACGGTATCTTTATAAATAGGTATACTTATATACCGGTATATTCATACATACATAACAATAACTTATTTTGAACTAATCGTCCTGTGAATCAGAATCACTATTGTCACTTTGATCGCTAACTAGTGGCGATAAACTCAAGTTGATCCACGGTTTTAATTGATCAGCCGAGAAAATATTTTTGTATTGCCTTTGAGGAAGACCCTTAATGCTAGATACTTCATAACGGTCTTTCCCTAGTACTGCTGTTACTTTAAACGGACCTTTGAACTTAGCGGCTAACTTCTTACTCTTGCCTCTGTCTGGATTATTATTTGGGATCATGACAAGATCACCCTCTCGAAACGTTTTAGTTGGAGCCCTTCTTTTGTCAAAATGTTCTTTCATCTTTTTCTGTCCTTCTATAATTTTTTCTTCCACAGCTTTCCTCATTTCATCTCTGTCGGTATCTGAAATCTGTGCATTGGTCTCTAGAGCTCCTTTAAGAATTCCTTCCGCTTGACATATAGTTCTTTGCCCAAAAACCACTTCAGCTGGCGATTTGCCGGTGCTTTTATTGGTGGTATTATTGAGACTCCATTGTAATTTTGCAACATTTGTGTCCCAGTCCCTCTCATCCAAACCATGGTTCATAGCGGCTAGTGAATTTAATATTGTTCGATTGTAGCGTTCAATCTGCCCATTTGCTCGAGGCGTTGCCACAGCATTTAGAATATGTTTGGCTCCAATTGACGTCACAAAAGTTTTAAACTCACCAGACGTAAAGCTTGTGCCTTGGTCTGAAATAATTATTTTTGGGCATCCAAATGTTGCAAAAATGTCTTCGAGTGTTTTAATTGTCGTCTTAGACCTAGTATTCTTTACAGCTCTAACAAAAATGAATTTGCTGAACCCGTCAATGACTCCGAGGATATAAGTATTTCCTTTTTTACTTTTTATAAATGGGCCCAAATGGTCCATGTGTATGGTGTGAAATATTGCGTTTACCTTGGGAATTGGATTTAAGTACCCCGACTTTTCCCCGACAATTCTTTATTATATGCACAGTTAATGCAAGCATTTACGTACTTTTTGACGAAGCGTTTCATTTTTGGGAACCAATAGTCGGCTCCAATCTTGTCAACTGTTTTATCAGTTGAGAAATGTCCCGCTTCGTCATGATTAAGCTGACAAATTCTCCATCGTGCTGAGTTAGGTACCACCCATTTCAGTTTGGATCCTACACGCCTATATATTTTACCATCGCGTAATACGTAATTATTGGAAATATCTTTAATATCCTCCTCGTTAGTTTCTAAAATAGTTTTGATATGCTTTATCCTCGGATCTGTCATTTGTACAGTATGAAGCCAGTCATTAGTCGAGATATTAAAGACTTCTAACTCCTCTGCGATATCTGGTTGTGAGATAGGGTTTCGGCTCAAAGCATCGACATGTTGCATATTATGACCTGGTCGATACTCGATAGTAAAGTTATATTCTTGCAGCATTAGCCACCACCTTGCAATTTTGGGTATTAAATCTCTCTTTACTAAGGTTGTGCGTAAGGCATTGCAGTCTGTTATAACTTTAAATTCTAGACCAATCAAATAAACCCTAAATTTCTTCAACGTATGAACCACTGCTATTGTTTCCAGTTCATAGGAGTGCCAAAATGATTCTTCAGGCGTTGTTTGACGACTAAAGTAAGCAACCGGTCTAAAGGGGCATTCATCATTAAGCCTCTGAAGCAAGATGCCCCCGATTCCTAGTTTACTGGCATCGCAATGAACTTCAGTGGCATAATCTGGATTGTACAAGGCCAGTACAGGTCTGACTACCAATCTCGATTTTATTTCGTTATATGCACTGTCTTGTTTGTCACCCCAATGCCAGGGAACGTCGGCTTTGGTCAGTTGCGTCAAAGGTCTTACAATGGAAGCGAAGTTGAAGACAAAACGCCGAAAATAACTAGCCAAGCCAATAAACTGACGGACTTGATGTACATTTGACGGTTTCGGGAATTCAGATACCGCCCTTATTTTAGTGCTGCCCGGTTTAAGACCTGCTTCAGAAATCTCATACCCAAGATAATTGATTTCCGATTGGAAAAAGAAACATTTTTCCAAATTAAGGGTCAGTTTGGCATTACGTAAAAGGCTCAAGATAGCCTCAAGCTTGCCGAATGCCTCGTCAAATGAGCTACCTGTAGAAAGTAGATCATCTAAATAAGGAATAGCCAGTTCGAACCTTTGTGCTCCCAATGCTTTGTTAATCATACTTTGGAATACTGCTGGGGCATTCACAAGACCAAATGGCATCCTCATATACTCGTAGTGGCCGTCAGGAGTCACGAAAGCTGTCACGTGACGCGACTCCTCAGCCACTGGGATCTGATGGTAGCCCGATGCCAGATCTAAACTTGTGAAGTATGATTTGCCACTAAGACGATCGAGCTGATCGTCAATGACAGGCATCGGATAGCTGTCTTTTACCGTCTTTTTATTCAATGCCCGATAATCTACGCAAAGTCTGTATTCATCGTTCTTTTTACGCACTAACACTATAGGGCTGGCATACGCTGATTGTGATTCTCTAATAATATTATTAGCCAACATGTCACCTATCATTTCTCGTACCTTTGCGCGCTCACTAAATGGGAGTCTATAAGGCCTATACATCACAGGTGTGTTATCGCTGAGACGAAGTGTCATTTCCGTTATATGAGTCAATCCAAGCTCTTGCATATTAAATGCAAAACAGTCCCTAAACTTATTCAGGAGGTCTATTAACTGGTTCTTTTCAGTATTAGTTACTTTAGGGCCAATATTTAACATATCTAGAGTTATAGGTTTTTTCATAGACTTGTGTTTATCACAAGTGTCAGGCAATTGAGTATTAATGTGAATGGTATTAACATCTAAGGTTTCTCGCTTTGATATAAATGGTCCATGATTGTTTAATTTTATTGCTCGCGATAATAATTTTGATTTACAGAGAGAGATTGGATTTTGAGACATATTTATGACTATACATCGACTATGCCCATTATGAAATTGGTAGACACCTTGTAATAACATATATTCATTACCTGGTTTCATGCATGCATTGCCTGGGATAAATAACGGCCCTGAAAACTTATTTTGTGTATGTACCTCTATATCTTGCAACCCACTAATTAAGATGTTGTTAGTGTTATAAACATCCATTTTTTCTATGTCGGAATCATCACAATAAAGGATTAGTTTGGTGCTAGTCTTATGAACGGTAACCGTCGGCAACTCTGTTAAAGACTGGCCAATAAGAACGTCTGTCTTAAGTAAATGATCTGGGACAATGAATGCTTCTATATCTGCTTGAACCGCATCTACGATAACGGTGACGTATATCCTAGCAATTGGTATGACACTTCCAAGACCAAATCCACTAAGAACAGGAAGTTTCACATTATCCGAAACTACATTCAGATCCTTAAAAACCGATTCTCGAATTAATGTACATTGACTTCCAAAGTCTACGAACGCTGAAGCGGGTATGTCATTCACGGAAATTGTCTTAAAATACTTACTATTCGATTTTTCATTTGAAGTTATTTGTAGAACGTTTTGAGCAGAGGTATTATTTGTGTTTTCTTGTGTTTGTTCAGATCTTTGTCGAGAGCCTATTAGCTCACAATTTTGTGTCATATGACCTAGCCGTGAGCACTTATCACACCTTTTTAATGGTTTGCTACAATTACGCGCTGTATGTCCAGTATCACCGCAATTATAACACTGAAAAGATCTAAATCTTGACCGGGTATTTAACTTATTCGAAGTATTATTACGATTAGTGTCCGAATTCTTTATTTGTTGAGTTTCTTGTCTAGGCAATAAAGTATCTCTCTTTGAGACTGGATTTCCTCGCTTTGATATTCGGCGTAAATATTTTAGCAAATCCGATGTTCTTATAAAACTAGCTCCTTGAGCATTTAGTCTTATCCCATTATCAAAAATACCACTAATTATACAATCAACGGCATTTCTCCCCTTAATCCCACACATTTTTACCAATCTAGCCTTCTCATGGAAATAATCTTCCAGCGTTTCTTCTCTCCTACTTCTTCTGCTAAGCATTTCCATCAGGCGATCGGCGTAGTTACGATCATCTGGGAACGTTTTCAAAATCTTTCTTTGCCACTCCTTCCAGCTTAAATCAATGGTGGTTCTTCCTTGATACCATTTTTTTGCATGACCAGATAGCTTTGGCATAGCATAATAAATAATTTGCTTCTCTGTCCATCCATATATTTTTGCGGTCTCGTTCACCTTACGAATCCAGTCTATTGCCGTCTGTGAATGTGCATCTGGATCGAATTCTGAGATTACGTTATGTGATCCTTCAAAACCACTGCCTTTAATTATTCTTGAAAACGTTTTCAGGAAGTGATTATTTTGACGGCCATAGGATCGTCTTTGTTTTCGGTGAGAACGAGATCGTTTTCGTTTTATGGATGGCGAATCATCGAACCGATCAGATGAATCCCTTCTTCGCTTGTGTCGGTTGTTGTGTACAGAACCAGTGATGCTGGAATCATCACTATCATTACTCAACGAAAAAGATTTACGACTATAACGCTTATGGCGTCGGGACGGCTCAGTCTTGCGTCTATATCGTAAATGGTAATTGGAATAACTACTTTTCGAACTTGTACTACTACTCCTATAACGTCGCCGCCGGTACGACAAAGGTGACGACGAGTGAGATATCGTTCGACGACGAGATCTACTTCGGTATGTATCACGTCTTCGTTGTCTTTGATTTGTTCTAGTTTCAGAACGTTTCCTCTTCCTAGGTTCCTGTATACGTTCAGGATTTCGAGATGACCTACTACGTCTACTCGGTTCTAAAGGCGGAGTATAATTAGAATAATCACTAGAAGGCATTATGTAGAACTATATTTGATGGTGGAGACTATGTTTGCCCATCGATAAACAAATTAACACAAACAACGGTAATGAAGGTAGTTTTTTTTTACCATAGTGGAGTATAAATGTGGTTTACGTTAGTGTCGAGTGGTAGGTATTAGTAAGGGAAAAGAAAAACATAAAAAAATCTTATTAGTATTTTTGCTGTATCCACAGTTCGCACAGCTTACGGTAGCTGTTTCGCTCTCATGCTGCTTACCACCTGTCTTTATTGTATTATTTAGTCATAACACAATAGTGATGTAGGTACTTCAAGATAAAGCCTAAATTAAAAGCAGTAGAAGCAACGCAACGAATAGAAACTTTCGATTTAATTTTGTTGATAGGTACCAATAATAACAATATATACTTTATAAGTATATACTTATATACACATACCCATAAAACTGCATTATAGATTAAGCAAATTTTGGCTAAATAATCATCGATTAGCAGTATAAAAATGAAATATAACACTTTAATAAATAGTTAGATACCTATCAAAAAAATTAAAGTAGGTATAACTTCAGCCAACAGCAATAGTTTCATGGTTGGGTATTGAGTCGTTAATGAGACTCAAGCATTTGAATGACTGTAAGGTATATTAAGTACGCCTAGATAGTAGGTGATCACATGATTTAATGATATATGACAAATTTAGACCCATTCTGCCAGGTATCATCACCTCTAAATAATAATCTGTTGTATTGTAAAGTAGGTAGGTAGGGGGATAAGCCGATCAGTTAATATGGTACCCTATATTGTTTTCATAGATATACAGGTTAATTATTTCTCATAACTTGTTAATAACCTGGTTATCCCAGGTTCCTGTCATTTCATGCAGTTAAAAATATTAAATAAAAATACGATCAAATTATTGTAGGTTGGTATATAAACAATGAAACAACATTGATGCGTACCACAATATCCTAAAAGTCAATAAACATCGATTGGGGTAACAAGTTAATTTTTCCAACGGGTGAACCAGGGCGAACGAACTAACACAGTTGTCACTCGGGTGACCTACATTTATTCCCGCCAACAAATCCACCCGCATCTCGCACCTAAGCAACGTCGGTAGGTACGTGTTCATTTAATTACCTTTTATGTGTAAACAAGCCACATATAAACATGTAATTAGTGTTTTTTTTTTTTTTTTTAAATATCCCGAATATTTCGTTACAACCAAAATCAAATAGTTACCTATTATCGGTAAAAGTAAGTAGATTAAATAACATACATACCTGAGAATTTTCTCCAACACTTTTAGTTCTTACCACTTCTGACTGTGAGAGGTGTCAGATAGATTAATACAAAGCCTTCAATTTCCTGAAATCCTTTAATTACGTGATAGTACTATTTCTAGTTTTACATAAATATCACAACAACTGTTAGGTCTAACGTTCCAATTCACAATGGCCGCCGTCGCTATTTTTCTACCGTCAGAATCAGCAATAATATTATGACTTAAAATATATTTTTTTTTTAAATGTAGGTAACGCTAACATAGCTAACCCGGCGAGCTTTGTACCGCTTATACGTATAGCATAGCATAGCATAGTCGGCCTTATAATGTTCCCACTGCTGGGACTCAGGCCTCCTCTCCAGGAGAGGGAATGGGCCGTAATCTACCACGCGGGCCCAGTGCGGTTTGACGGATGTCACATGTCTTCGAATTATTTGGTTCTAGGACATGCTGGTTTCTTTACGACGTTTTCCTTCACCGTATTATACGTATAGATGTAGGTAATTTAATTATTTAGCTTAAAAACGGTTTCCGAATAGTTGGGATACGAATAAAGTTATGTTCGCTCATTTTTGGGCTACATTTGTATAAGACTCTTAAGAGGGCCCTTCCTAATTCGTCTATCATCAATTTGACATGGTTAAAAAGCTTGTTGCTTCATCCAACGCAATGTTTGATAAAGCCGCTCGTCGACGTCCGATAATCGGTGACCGATTTTTTGTAGGAGAAAAATTGAACAATAGTGCAACGCACACGCCCTACAAAAAGTCGGTCAGAAATACAAAACAATGTTACAAATATACAAAATCGGTCCGATTATCTGTCCTACAAAAAGTCTGACGTGGGCCAGCAGCGTAAAACGGTAACGTGAAAAAAGAGAGATAGCGCTTAAGCGCTCGGCTGGCATTCGTTACGGGGTCTAATAAGCCCCGTACTACAAGAATGGAAATAATACAAAAATTGGTACCTCTGTCAACATATCAATATAACAACTATTTTCGCAGGTGGCGGCAGAGAGCATCACTCAGAACACGACGAAGAACACAGCGAAGAAGGAAAGAAAGCTTACGAGGTGAGGAAACTACTATTTACTTAAAATTATAACATTTTTAAAATCTTCGTCTTTTCAGGTTAATTAAAAAAAAAACAATTTAAAGGATTTTGCAAAATTGATTACATTATTTGAAATTACAAATGCATTAAAAAGGCAATAGGGTAGAACCGGGTTAGATGCCACACTTTTTGAAATTACTTCATATCTCTCAGTATACTTATTAGGTATACTGAGAGAAAACATTTTATTTGTATAACTGGCAGGTAAGCACTTCACACTACACGTAAAAATTTATATAAAAAAAAAATATATATATATAGAGTATTAGCGTGTGTTGTATTCATTTAATTCCGGCCACATGCTCATGGGACTATAAACCTTTCGGCCAAGAAACTGGACAACTATCCCGCATATATATTTTGTTCACTAAGGTGCAAGGTGCCTTCACTTCATGAAATCGCATAATGGCATGCAACACAGTAAACTTGGTGACAAATGGACAGTTTCTCTATAGCTATGTAAATTAGGATGCAAATTGTTCTCGAAACTAGAATTGAGAGTTTAGGACTCTTGAGCATCTATCCCGGTTTCACCCAATGCAGTTGGGCTGAGATTACTTCCACAGTATATTGTGCCTGAAACCCATTTCCCGGAACGAACAATATTGTAAAATTTAATTATGGATACTCCAAGGTAGCCCACGAAATTCAAATTTTCTTCATTGATTAAAATAATTATGTTTTTTTAATACACTTACTCGAAAACACGCTCTTATCCCTGCCGTTTTTAGGCATGCAATTGACTGTTTTTCGTACTAGTGCGGAAAAATACGCGAGCTCGCCCCCACCAAAATTTATTGTATTTATTCCGCCACGGTCGTACATCCACTACAAAGTACTCTATCCCGTCTCCTCTTTTGTCACATATTGTGATTAAAGAGCTTAACGAGATGGAGTACCCAGTCGCAAACACACGACCTTGGTGAATAGAACGAAAACACTCATCGGACGCTGATCAATCCGACGCTGGCGGTTAATGGAATAAAAAACTTGAGAAAATTTGAATATTGCGAGCCATCTTGCACATTTAGCTTATAAGAATTAAGTACTATCACAATCTCCATACAGAAATAAGTTTACTAGGGCCTCGATGTTCACATGTTTTTGAATTCGTACGAAGGGCAAGACGAGGTGGGGTGCAAAGAACACGTACAACCCTAACAAGAAATTGATCAAAGCAAAGCCCTGGTATTATCTTTATGTGGACGTAAGTCATGTGTTTAATGGTCATGTTCTAACCATGTACACAGAGATATATGTTAACACACATGTAGGCAAATATAACCTGATTTTTGTCACCATCCAAATTTTTTCTAGGCTTCAGAGGTTTTTTTGTTTTTACCACCATATTTTGCAGATTATAGTTAAAAAAAAAAACTGCAAAACATTCACGTTTGTTGTATTAGAGCCCCCTTAAATATTTATATTATTTCGTTTTTAGTATCTGTTTTCAACTGTCATGCTTTGTGAGATACAGCTTGGTGATAGACAAATGGACAGTGAAGTGATAGCAATAGGGTCCTGTTTTTACCCTAAATATTGCATTTCCAATAGATATATTCTATTGTTTTACCATTGTTAAGTATTTGAAGACATTTCAATTCTTCAAATATTCACGATATGGTCGATTCAATAAAAGCAATTTTCGTCCACCAAATTCTCCCTGTATGTTTTTTTCTTTTTTTTCAAATTATTATAACCATTAAAGGATTAAATTGTTTAAATTAGCTATAGCCTAAAGTTGTCATTTTCGAACGTTAAACTCGAAAGAAAGACAGCAATTTTTTTTTCTGTTTTGAAATTGGCCCTTATCTTTTCCTGTGGTTTCATCCACATCTTTGATTACTGCTCCGCTCTAGTTGGTCATAGCGTGATGTTATGTAGCCTATAGCGTTCTTCGATAAATGGGCTATCCAACACTAAAATAATTTTTCTATTCGAAACAGCAGTCTTTGAGTTTAACTCGTTCAAAAAAACTCTTCATCTTTATAAAAAAAAAAAAAATAAGTGTAGATAGTATATAGAGGTACAGATTTATCATATAGCTAATGCTTGGATTGGAAAAAAAAATGTTTGGTGATATCAAAAAGGAAGTATTTGTATTAACAGAATTGTATTTGTTTTAACAGAATTGACACGATGTTATATGTTTTGATTTCACTAATTTATTAGTTCACGTTTGTTTTTAGTTGAAAGATTCGATTAAATATTAGGTATATTATATAAAAGCACATGTCATTTAGGTATTTATAAAAAACGATTCAAATACGGTCGAGATTGATAGAACGCATATATTATTTTTTTTTTTAAACAGCCTGGCTGTGTGTATATATTCTTACTTCATTATAACATAAGTAGTACATATCAATATGTACTAAGTATGTTAAATTAAAAAATAATTTAAATAAGAACTTTTTTGTTCACAAAAATAGTAACCGAAATTCCACACAAACTTAAATCTGGGTACAACGGCGATCTTATCGCTGACAGCGATATCGTTAGTACTAATATTTCGAGTACGAGTTGAATTATCGTTCTTCCGTACAAAATGTATGTGTGTGTGTGGATGAAGTTCTTTGCGATTCCTGCCATTTCTGATAGTCATACGAGTACCTTTAATGATTTTTGAAGTCTTTTGATCCCTACATGTAATAACTAGTGGTGGCTATATAACGTATAGCGCCAAAATATAACACGCTATTTGTAGCGTATAGCGTTTGTTATATTGGTTCTGCCTTTGCGCTATAATATAACGCCTCGCTCAACAAAACGCGAACAGCAGGGCCAAAGCAGGATAGCAATATAGCGTATATTGTGTCCGTTTAGCGCGTTGCCGAATAAAATGATAACGTCACAGCGTTCAGTTGATTGCTAAGTTTTATTATAACGTGTTATACTGATAGCGTATAAAATAGCGCGCTATAAAAATATATTCAACAGTCTATAGCGCGTCTAGATTTTATAGCGGAATTGAACATCACTAGAAATAACATCGGCAGCCAAAATTGTTTTATGGTGATTTTATAAATTCAAAGAAGATAAATAATTACGAAATTCTATAATGACGCACGCTTTCGCCCATTCAGCTCTATTGTTATCATTCAGTAGATACTAAAATGTTATTAGTAAATATCTATTGTTAGTTAAGAATGTTTTCATTCGGTTCTAAAAATATTGTTTTCAAAACATTTCAGTACTACTGACAATACCTATCTTGCTGTATCTATTCAGTCGTCATAGTTTTAAATTTACTGTTAATTTTATCAAGAAATTAGATCGTAATACCTACCGCGACGCGCATATAGCCGACGAAAAATTCCACCACGGAGGGAGGGATCTAGAATAGATGCGGGACGCGTAGGATCGTGCATTGTGGCGACATTTGGTCGAGGCCTATGTCCAACAGTGGACGTCTATCGGCTGATATAATGAGTATGGGGGAATAGTTAAGCTATGACATAAAATGCTTTTTCGAAATTTAATCGCTCAATAAGGTAAAACAAATAAGTAATCAATGTTTAATTATGACAAAAACGGTAAATGATATAATTAACCAGTAAGTACCTTACAAATAGTCAAGAGACGATATAATATCATGATTCCAAAATAATACTTATGTCACACGTACCACACAGAGGAGGCGAAAAAGAAAACAAAATATGTTTGTATGTAGACAACCGCGCAATAGATGTAGTTTTCTCAATCCATCAAAAACTTAAACCCGAGAATGTTTAAGTCAAGAATGAATAGGTTGCTTCTGGGTAAGCGCGCTCCAACGTCGACCGCATCGACGCTTTCTATCAGAAGAGATAGCGATCGATTGCGCTGGACCCTATCAACAATAAAAAAGAAATAAAAAAAGCAGTACCAGTGTGGAGCCACTTCACGGGACATGCATCAGATTCTATGCTGCCCGTCCTGCATAATTCCACCTGCGTTTCCAAGACTATATCTAGAACTACATTAGACCGACGTACATGTGTAACACGCCGATTTGTACGTAGAACGACATCGCGTGGCGTGGATCTAGAGTAGCTCTACAAGTCTAGTTTCCATATAAAATGTATGGAGACCGACGCTGCGTGTGTGGAACACGTGTGCGCAGTGTAGTTCTAGGTTTATACAAGACCAATAAAAGAGGTGACTGCTAAAAACTTCACTCGCTAGCGAGTTCCTATTCGACAAGTTTTGTATCTGATGACTCATACTACCGACTTTGTATTACATCTAATAGTAATGTCTAAGACAAAATTGATTAGAAACTTTAGTCTATACTAGCTTTTGCCCGCGGCTTCACCCGCGTACATAATCCCAGGAAAATAAGTATCCTATGTGTTATTCTGGGATATGGTCTACTCGTGAACCAAGTTTCATCGAGATCCGTTCAGTAGTTTTTGCGTGAAAAAGTAACAAACATCCATACAATCATACATCCATCCATACATACAAACTTTCGCATTTATAATATTAGTAGGATATACTTTGGTATATTTTTCATCAATATACTAAAATAAATTGCCAGCGAAATTTTGTTCGGGACTTCGCCAAGATTCTTTTAAACACACTAAAAACGGTCCGGTGTATTTATCAGTATTAATTTTATATTCTTGCTAGCGACAGATGAAGAGATAAATCAGTTACTTACCTAACGGCATTAAAAATGTAAACTTTGCAATATCTTGGAGCCCTTGACATTTATTAAAAAATTGCTAGTAGATATTATTTCAAACTGTCAATTAAAGAATAATGACATTTCTTTTAAGAGTAAATGTGCGTACTAATACAAAACCCAAAGATGACTTTTAAATCGCTTTTTTTTCTGTCGACGGGGAAAATCATCATTGACGAAACCTGCTCTTGGGTGGAGCGGGAGACAGTGTCAGAGTCTTACTGACTAAAAACCCCGCGCCGTTCCTTCTAGCCTTCATACCGGGGCTCTAGTTTCCTTTCGGATAACCCCGACCCCGGTAGGCTTCGACCCAGACGGGCCCCTCCTACTTTTAAATCGCTTGGCGCACTATTTTGGTTCATGTAACATTAAAGTAAGATCATGAGAACTAGATTATCCTTACATTGCTTATACTTCTAAGGTCCGGGCTAAGCGTTTCACCTCTCTGCCGCGCCTTTTATACCGCGGTCTACCCGTTCGATTATACTTTAGGTAATTATATAATATAATATAATAATATATAATATTCCACAACTATCACACAACGCCACCTAGTCCCATGCTAAGCAGAGCTTGTGTTACGGGTACTAGATAACTGATAAACATACTTGTATATTTCTAAATACATACATTTTATAGATAAATTACACCCAGACACAGAACAAATGATAATGCTCATCACATAAACATTTGTCCTGGGTGGGAATCGAACCCACGACCTCCGGCATAGCAGTCAGGGCCACTAACCACTAGACCAACAGGCCAGTCGAATTACCGTCCAAGGTTCTTCTTATAATATTTCTATATTATAGTATCAATCTATATATATAAAAATCAATGCCACTTTTCGTTGTTATTTTATAACTCAAGAACGGGCTCACCTATCCAAACCAAATTTTTAGGCTTTGTTCGGACT
Source organism: Mythimna lalbum (assembly GCA_949319445.1). Classification (NCBI taxonomy): domain Eukaryota; kingdom Metazoa; phylum Arthropoda; class Insecta; order Lepidoptera; family Noctuidae; genus Mythimna; species Mythimna lalbum. The sequence goes on along the minus strand of OX439357.1, from coordinate 2,790,525 downwards.
ATTTAGTAGATGGTTTATGTGAAGTTTGGTAGGGTAGAGTAGGGTAAGGTAGAGTAGGATAGGGTAGGGTAGGGTAGGGAATAGTAGAGCGTAGTAAGAGCGGTAGCGAAGCTGCGCGGGCAAAAGCTAGTAGATATTATATAAGGACAGTGTAGAGCAGACATAGACAATATTGTACTCACAATAAAGTTTTGTATTATGATTATTTACACGTATAGAAGAATTATCTATATTATATTAATAAATTACACAACATTATTTTAGTTTATGCGAAATCTAAATATAATTTGTTCAAAATAAGAAACTGAATCCATGCAAATATTTTTTCCCAAAAATAATAAAAGATCACAAGTTGGATACCGCCGACATCTAGTACAACACAGGTCACGGCAGGTCATAACGCTTATAACTTTGTGATTTTTCATGATACAGAACAGTTATGAAATTTTGTACATAGAAATACTAGACACTGTTTTGGGTTTCGCTTATACTAAAATTAGTCTTGTATAGGCGGTTTAATAGATAGGTATATAGATACCTTGGGTCGACGAGATTTTGAGGGCAAAAAGTTATTACAAATTCATAAGTTAAACAAGAGAAGGTTATTTCAGTTTTTTCCGTGTTTGAGTTGAGGGTGAAGTTTGTGTGTTGGGGCTGATGATTTTGCAGTTCCTTCGTTTTTTTGACGTTGGCAGATTATTATCAATGATGTACCAAGCCGAGAACCTTTTTACTTTTCGTGTTAAGTTTCAAATATCCACTTATAGAATAAGATTTTTGATACAAAACTTTTCCCCTTTTCACCGCCTTATAGGTTGAATTTCTTAAAATCCCATCTTAGTGCTCGCTTACGTTATACTCGTTATAGAAAGCCTTATGTCAAGTTCCACATTCTTAGTCCCAGTAGTTTTGACTGTGCGTTGATATGTCAGTCAGTCGGTTTCTCTTTTATACTGATAACCCAGTATAAAAAGAGAAATCGACTGATTGTAAAACATTAACAACCTTGCAGGACTGTATTACTAACATCATAAACAACAACTTTTGTTCTAGGATTTTTTACAAAACACAGTTCATTTACTAAAAACAAACCTTCAAGATTTCGTTGTTCTATCTAACACATTTCAACTCTATATTTTGCTATACCTACCTACGTATGTATGACGCGACGCAAGCGCAAATTTTTTAAAGTCATAGAACAGAAGTTGTTGTTTATGATGTTAGGAACATAGTCCCGAGAGGTTGCCAGTGTTTTACAAATAACCCTGTATTGTATATATATAAATTAGGAAGATAGAGATTAGAAGGATAGCAAAATTAGGTTTATAATAAAAATCATGATTTTACTAACTTTCAAGATATGTTTACGTTTGCGTATAAGTAGGGTTACTTTTTTGGTGTACAATAAAGTTTATTTCATTCTATTCTGTTTTCTATTACGAAAAATATACAGATAAAAAAACTATTGACACCTGTAGGTATGTATGTCGGACTGTATTTTCAATAACAAAGTGCGTAGCAAAACTACACATTACAGACTTTTTTTTGTCTACCTACGTGTGTATTGCTAACGATGTACGCTGATTCTGATGATTTTCAGTCCAATTTCCTAACAAATTTTAGGATCAAGCACATCTGTGCCAGGTCCTAAAACAGATGTGGGCGTATCAGCCATAGAATGACTTTAGTGTAGATACTCTATAGTCATTCTATGGCTGATACGGCTGGTCTATCACCAAGATCGATGTACAATTGGTTACTTAACGCCCTCACAACATTGTTTAAAAGTAGACGTAACTTACCTACCTGTACACCAAATAGTTAATTGACTGTACTCTAGAATGTCTTCACCTTGTAGAAAGACTTACGCTGCAAGTAGGAATACTTGCAGCGCAAACTCTTCTGTCTTCTTGTGTCTTGTTACTTGCAGCGCAAAACTGTATTCTTCTTCTATCCTGTGCAACTCAATGACTCCAAAAAAAAACTAACAAATTCTTTAAATTCCAGGGCGTACATGAGGAAACCAAATCAGCGAAGGGTTATCATGATAAGGAGAACCACCTGGGCAAGTACGACGACCACGGAGACCTCGATGAGCATCATGAACGCGAATCGGGCCACTACGGCGACCACCACCACGAGGAACACGGCAAGAAGCATGCGAAAGTATGTTTTTACCACTTTTAATTGAAATATATGGTATTCAAGTAGACCGGCCATGATGAAGAACTATGGAACGCCCTTTACGTACGTTGGATATATCCGACAAACGCTCTCGCGTTTATTCACATTTTATTTATTTATTTATTAAACTTTTTGCACTCATAAAAACTGTAGAAAAGCGAGGCATTTTCTACTAGGCATTTTCGACCTTAGGGTAGTACAGAAACATATATATCATGGTAAGTGCTACTTAATAGTAAACAAAAAAAAAATTGAAAATTAAAACCAAAACATATAGGGCATTGGATATTAAAGCTAGTTCATGTAGAAAGCAGACAGTTTGTATCAATCAGCAGGCGTGAAGAAACGGGAACCGACGCGGAACAATTTAGATCCTTACTATAACATGTCTTACCGTTGTTCTAATGTATGAGATGAAGAGAGATAGAAAAATATACGATAAAAAGCACTAGTTCTTTCTCAAAACAGGATCCTGATGCCATTGACACGTTGTAGTATTCAGATCTGTGATTGTCAGCGCCTGACTACTTTCTTTGTGATTGCACCGATTTATATTATTGTGAGTGACTGTTTCCATGGTCTAGTTACACTGAGTTCGATTGCTAGATTGAACAATGGTAAGGGTAAAAAGGCCAGACACGTGCCCGATTTAAGTCAAAAGGCTTTGTCCCTATTCTATACATAGGCAAATTACTGTACATGTGTGATCTTTTGCTTTGCTCTTCCGTCTTGTCTATTCTTATTTTCCCTTTGGCAAGGCAAAAATCCACTTACAGACCAACTGTTCTGTAGATTTAATTTTTACCAACCTATGTAGATGTGATGTAAATTAACAAAAATCTTGTTTTAGTATGAGGAATCGGGCAAACATTCGAAGGGGCACAGTACGAAAGGCAGCCACGACATCCACAAGAAAGAGGAATTTGAAAAGAAAGTGGAATTCTTTGAAGAAGAGGGTGACTCCGGCGAGGAGGAGAAACATGGTGGCTTCAACGAAGAGCATGGTCATTCGAAGGTAAGTGTCTTTAAAGATTCACCATCACTGCTTACCAACCGGTGGGATCGCAGTCCAGCACTAGTTTATATCAAGTAAAAAAACAGTCTCGCTGCATCCGTATTGGCCGTCCAATATCGTGCTGAGTTGACGGTATCGTCTCCGTTGGTGAAAATAACTGGATGAGTCTAACCATTATGTCAAATAGAAGAATGGGGAAGGCCACACCCGGCTGATTCCGGTCTGGCTATCATGCGAAACCAAGAAATGGTAGTCCGGAGTCGCGTATCAAGGCCAATTGCTTAAAGGGTGCTTCAGGGTGGCCTACTACCACCGTAGCTCACCGTCCGGCTGTTTGGTAACTGACTGGACCGAAGTCGAGTCGTCGACGGCGCGTAGGACATGTTTTCATGTACAGTCAGACAAACAGATGAGCATGCAAGCCACCACAATAAATCAAACTATGTTGTGTCTCTTTGAGTAAATAAATCGTTTACAGCGTTCAAAAAGATACAGTAGGTAAGTGTTTTTACCACATATATTTATTATTATTTACTTGTTAAAACTTTAGGCATCATTAAACACTGTACAAAGGCGAACTTAATGCCGTTAGCATTTTCTACCAGTCGAGCTTAGGGTGGTGTAGAAACATAATATAGTAGGTGCAACTTAAAGGTAAATAAACCAATACAGGATTAAAAGAATAATGTTGCAAACACTTAGATAGTTTTATGATTGTGTTACCTAAGTTTTGTTACCTAAATTTTTACATTAACACCTATCAAGTAAAAAAAAAATTGCTTACTAACGCAAATGGTAAAAAAAAAATTACAAAAATCGCACACCAATCTATTTTACCTACTGTACCTACAACTTTTCACGAAAGCCGAGGAAATATCAATTAAAGCCCTTAATTAATTAATTAAGTATTTAATTAGCTTTCCTTGTTAACTTGTAAATTAGCGTGTGCTGATAGTTTCGGCCTACCAAGGTTTCATTTTGTAATTTCAAGTAGATTACGATTTTCTTTGGTTGACAAAGAACCTAATATTATATAGGCCGAGTTGAAATACACTGGGGTGAAATTAAGTAAAATGATATTTATTTATTTACAATTTACTTTTACAACATTACAGTCTAAACTAATGCGTTGTACAGAAACTAAGAAATAAATGAAGAGAAAAATAAGAAAACATATACACTACACTAAAATATAATAAAATATCCCATAAAACCAAATAATACAAGGTTTACTTGCTATTTTCATCCATCCTCTCACAAAATCTTAGACATTCACAACACATCTATCCATCTCCCAGCAAACAAGTCACACTTTAGATATGATGAGATATGCAGGCTCTTAAGAGGGTCCTTCTCCACTCGCTTATAAGGCACTAAGCAAATTATGAAGTGTCAAAGTTCATACAAAATAGGACATTTTTAGAGGTTTTTACTGGATTAGTTTTACACAAATTTAGAAATTGGTTTCTTTAGAAACCTAGATAATATCCACAAGATACTGTGTTTCCAAAATATCGAATGAAAAAATGTGTAATAACGTCATAATCAGTTATGAGCGGTTATATGAGAAACAGTGAAAATGTGAGTCGTGATGCACCACCTTAAGTAAAGTTTCAGCTGTTACTAGCGGTTGCACGCGCGTCTTTGGTTGCGAATGATTTAATTTGAACCAGTCATTTCTGAGACTAGCGCGTTCAAACCAAAAAACATACAAATTATTCATCTTTATCATCATCATCAGCCTTTTTTAATGTTCCCACTGCTGAGAGGAGGCTGGAGTCCCTCCAGCCTCCTCTCTAGGAGAGGGAATAGGCCGTAATTCATTACGTGGGCCCGGTGCGGTCTTCGAATTTTTGGTTCTAGGACATGCCGGTTTCCTCACGATGTTTTCCTTCACCGTTTTGAGAACAGTGGTAATGAAATAAATTAACTATTAAAGGGAGTGACTGTTTCACATAAATAATCACTGTCCTGCCTTCTGGGGCCAGGGTTATCCAAAAGGAACTCGAGCCCCGGTATGAAGGCTAGAAGGACCGGGGTGGGGTTTTTAGTCAGTAAGAGTCTAAGACCACTGTCCTCCAAACTAGGAATTATTCCTGTTTCTAGATGTATATAACTATAGAATCTTATGTTAATATGAAAGTAGTTAGTAATTTCCAATTTCATCATTTCTCCCCCTTTCTTGTCGATACCGGCGGCTCTTTTTTATACCAATTTTTCCATTACATGTAACAGCAAATTTTTGCAGCTATTTTTAATACAAACGTGGTTTATACTTATGAGGATTTTCACCCCCTGAAAGATTGCCGTATATTAAAAAACACCCCGTATATTCGTATCATAAAATCACGGGGTCTTATGTAAATATATTGGCTCATGTAATTTGGTGTTGAAGCCCTTAATTTGCTTATGTCTGGGGGTAGATGATAAGTTAAGTAACTCTTTATGCAAAGTATGTGAGTCTCATATAACGTATAGCTACGTTTTGCTATACTTGGTTTTATAGTACCGACCAGGGCCGGATCGTGAACTTGTGGGGCCCTGGGCTAACAATACTTGGGGGCCCAGAATGATATTTAAATAAACAAATTTGCTATGAGCGCGCATTCGTGAAGACTCGAAAGGAGTCTAATTGGGTTTTTTTTTTTTTTTTATCGACGGGGAAAATCATCTTTGACGAAACCCGCTCTTGGGTGGAGCAGGAGACAGTGTCAGACTCTTACTGACTAAAAACCCCGCGCCGTTCCTTCAAGCCTTCATAACTTAAAACTAAAAATAACGTACACAAATCCTCGATCTGTACGAAGGGTGTATCCCCAATACAAACGGGACTATTTGTGTAAACAGTTTACCAGACAACCCAGATACAGAAATTTTCCCAGAAGCGGATATTTAATCACAGTCAGGAAGAAAAGGGGACATAACAAATATTACTCAGAGCCCACGGCAAAGGAATCTTTCTACGCTATTTCGTTTTTCTTATTACGTTAGTTTAAGCCCAGGAATTTACTGGATCAAACAAGTAAAGGGAAACCCCCTTAATCAATAATAAAAATGTCTTTCATGTATGTATGTGTAGTATCTACACAATACATTCATGTATAATGTACATCCCCCCTTTTCAACGGAGGTATTGACTTCACACTTCGTTCTGCATAATCTCTATTTTAGATTCTTTTATATTCAAATGTTTGTTTTTTAACGTCAAAGTGCCATCACACCAGGGGCCCAGGGTTACAAGGGCCCCAAAGTGTGCAATAATTCGTAACATGTTATATCCATATTCTTAAATTCTTGATAAGAGGCCGATAGTTTATTAGTATGTACTATTAAAGACACTTCCACCTGACCACCGCTAACTTCATTTTTGCTTGCCCTCGAAACGAAAGTTTCAAAGGGTTTGGTTTGGCGCCGCGTCGCAGGATTCAAGCGGATTCAAATTTTTTTTAAAGTGATGGCAGAAATGACCACGATTGTACCTAATGACTATATTTGATAATGTTTCAATAGCTCGCTCCGCTCGGTTTAGAATTTTCTACATAAGATAACAAAAAAAATAACAGAATACTGTATTTAATACAGTATCGAGCTCATTTTTAATCGGGACTTGTCAACCTATTCCGTTATCCAGTCTCAAAAAAATCGTTTAAAAATGTTTGATACAGGGTCTATCGAGTTAGCTACGCCATCGCATTACACATTTAATAGTTTCCACTTTATATTGAAAGCTTGTCTTAATTTTAAATTTGCTCACATTATAAATCATTCGTCTCGCTTCGTCGCGTTTAAGTGAAAATCATTGGCTTGTAAATGAAACCACGTGTTTCCTAATTTTCAAATTAGATCGGATGAATCGTGAAGTTTCTATTTCAAAACTGTCTTTTTTTTACGGTGGGCACAAATCTTCTATGACAACCCCCGCTCTTGGGTGGAGCGGGAGATAGTGTCAGACTCTTACTGACTAGAAACCCACCCCGTTCCTTCTAGCCTCTTCGTACCGGGGCTCGAGTTTCGTTTCGGATAACCCTGGGCCCAGTAGGCTTCGACCCTGCTGGGCCACGCCTGTTGCTGACAACTCCTTGAGGCGCGCGGGAACTATGCGCGCCGATTTCATAACTGTCTGGTCTTAATTCATGTCCAGGTAGGAAATAATTCTATAAACTTTTTTTTCATCATAATCATCATAATTTAAGTCAAAAGACGTCCACTCTTGGACATAGGACATGTGTCCCTACACGGTCCTGTTTTTTTATTATAATTTTTTGGTTAAAATCATCTTATGACTGCTCGCGCTTTTGGGCGGAGCATCAAGGCGTGTCAGACTTTTACTGACTAAAATTCCACTCTTATGTTATTTCTTTGGCTTGCGTTCTAGGGGCCCGGGTTATCCTTCCTCTTTATTCAGAAGCGAAATCATGGTCCCAGAAGGCTTCGACCCTGTAGGGTTCCTACAGTTTTTTTGGCATCTATTTGAGGCGCGCGTGGAGAACACCACGCGCCGTCGTCGACTAGGGCTCGGTCCGGACGGTCGGACGGCGAGCTACTCATTGCTCTCTATAACAAACGGTTCTGTGCGTCTCGCTCACCAGGTCATCGGTCCACCTTGTGGCAGGCCTTCCAACTTTGAACTTTGTCTTAGTTCTTCTTAATCTGTCACAGACTAGTTTGAAAACTTTTGTGTTGCGTGTTTTTTTATTTGTCTCGGTTTTCATGACCGGTTTTTTTTTTTGCGCCAAGGTTGGATGTACCGTTAAAGGAAAGTGACAATACCGCTTATAATAAAATTATTAATCGCTTTTTTTGCCAGCTATTGCAATGTTTGACCTTTCAAAAGTAATTTGCATAAATTCGTGGAAAATTAACTGTCACGATTGATTTTATTACGAGCGATTTTCACTTTGCAAGAAATTCAAGGTGTAATAGTAGATCTTTGTTATTGTTTTGTAGTCATTACTCGGTAATTGAATAGACGCAACAATGTTTCATCAATGGATTATTTAGTTAATTGCTTCTTTAGTGTAGCGATTGCCAACGCAACTGACCTTATGCAGAAGCATGAGGTCTATTTTTTGAGGTGGGTAATCATTCAATGATTTCTTCCACTCTAAGGTTTTTTTTATGGTGGGAATAGCTTCTAATGACAACCCCCGCTCTTGGGCGGAGCAGAAGATAGGGTCAGACTCATACTGATTAAAAACCCAGCCCGTTCCTTCAAGCCTTCATACCGGGGCTCGAGCTATCTTTCGAAACTAACCTTGGCCCCAGTAGGCTTCGACCCAGCTGGGCCCTTGCTGTTGCTGACAACTCCTTGAGGAGCGTGGGAACAGTGCGCACCGTCGACGACTTGGGCTCGGTCCGGACAGTTACCGGACGATCGGACAGCGAGCTACCCATTGCTCGCTGTCCGTAAGACCGCGCCTAAGGTGGGATCGGAATCCCGGTGGCGGTGGTCCTCCTCCTTTGCTAGCATTACTGCTTCGCAGAAGGAGGCTCGCGCCTGCCACTCCTCCTCGCTCCGGACCATGGCCTGAACCAAGGCCAGAACCACTCTAAGGTGGAGCGTAAGTACATGTCAGATTTTTATTAACCAAAAACCGGATCCGGGAAAAAGCGCTCCAAAACCAAAATAGTTGATGTGGCACAAAAGGCTGCCAAACTGTAATGGGACTGGGCAGGACACGTCTGCCGCATGCTCGACAAACTGTGGGCCAAAGTAGCACAAAGTTGGTGCCCTGAAACCGTGCGTCGGGGTCGCGGCAGACCATTTTCAGTCCTTAGCCACTTCTGGCCAATCAAGGTAGGAGTCCAAATCGTCACGCCATCTCCTTCATCATCTTCCTGCCCTTGTCCTGTTTTATTTGGGGTCGACGCAACACGGTTTTCATAATCACTTCTCACACAATTCATCCATCTTTTCTTTGGCCTCCCTCTCCCCTCCATCTATCCACATGTAAATTCATAACGCTTTTAGCAACATGCGTTTCATTTCTTTCCTCTTCACAATGACCATACTATATATATTGTCTTGACAAACGATTTCCTTTCAACTTTTCAGTCACTGGCGCCACTTTCAAACTTCTCCTAATATACTCATTTCTTACTTTATCAATTATCGTCACACCACACATCCATCTTAACATTCTCATCTCCGCTACATGCAATCTTTTTTCATCCGCCATTTGCACAGCCCAACATTCTGATCCATACAGTACGACCGGCCTTATTACGGACTTGTAGATTTTACCCTTCAACTTGAGGGGCATCCGTGGGTCACAAGTTGTTCCCGTGACCTGTCGCCATTTCATCTATCCTGCATTGATCCGATGTGTTATGTCCCAGTCTACCTTACTATCCGTGACGCCATGTCCTTCAAAGTTGGTTAATAATAATCCATTAGTGTTTAGTCCAGTACTGTCATATAAAATGAATGCCTAACCTTCTATAATTCCCCTAACTATAACTAGAGAAGTAACTACAAGTTAATGTCAGTAAAACTACAGTTAGTAAGTTACATTCCTTGCTTACCGTAATCCTGCAACATGCAGTTAACTTTACGGCTCTAACTAATTAAATCCGTTGTTTGTTAACATAATTACGCTTTATGTTTTAAGTTAATTAACTCTACATTAAGTTAACTTTGTGTTAATGGACTAGTTTTATGGTGAAAAGAGTTTTTAGTTAAGTAAATCTATATTTACTTTTGACATACCACGGGGGGGGGGGGGTTCTTGTGGTGTATGTATGTGTGTGTGGTGTATTTATTACAGTGTGCACTAAAGAGTATATCAATCAATCAAGTTTTAAATGAATTACTAGTTGCTCTTCGCCCGAAAATTCTTTTAAGGGAACATACTGCCGGGATCAAAAATTAAACTTTGTATAGCATAATCAGCCTTTTAGTGTTCCCACTGCTGGGGCTCAGGCCTCCTCTCCAGGAGAGGTAATCCAACACGCTGGCCCAGTACGGGTTGGTGGATGTTACATGTCTTTGAATTTTTGGTTCTAGGACATGCCGGTTTCTTCACGATTGTTTTTCTTTTACCGTTTTTGAGAACAGTAGTGATGAAATTAATTATACAAAGCAATGCGTCTGGCTGGGTTTGAACCCGCGACCTACAGCTCGTAAGTCAGGGCCATTACCAGTCGGCTACCACTGCTCCACTGCTTAAAAAGTATTCTATATGCTATTCCAAGCCATGCTCTACCCGTGATAGTGCTGATTGCAATCGAGAGTACAATTTTTTTGTTCGATTCATGCCACTTCGCTATGCGGTCTCGTTCTTGTTCTATCGCTTACATTCCCACCTTTTTTTTTTATGTGATATAAACTAGTACCGATCGCGACCCCACCTGATGGTAAGCAGTGATGCAATCGTTGGTGGTGAAGCGCACTAGTTTATTAAGAGCCTATTCACTCTAGCCTTGAAGACGCTTAAATTGTAATCGGACGGGAAGACCGCAGCTGGCAAATTGTTCCAGTCCCTCGAAGTACGCGGTATAAACGACGAAGCGAAACGCTTAGTAAACCTCAGCGTCATCATCATCATTTCATCCGATATACGTCCACTGTTGGACATAGGCTTCCCCCAAGCGTCGCCACACCGTACTTATGCGTCTTGCATCCATCGGTTTCCCGCAACCTTCACCAGGTCATCGGTCAACCTTGCAGGAGGCCCTCTGCCGCTGCGTCTTCCGGTACGCGGTCGCCACACCAGAACCTAACGGCCCAAACCAACGGCCACCAACGGCCAGGTGGCCGTTGGGGCTGAAAGGTTCTGGTGTGGTTGGAGTGGTGTGGTTGGTTGGAAGTTGGTGTGGTGTGGTTATCATGCTGAGGTCAGCATGATAACTAATATTTCAATGCTCTAGTAACCTTAAGACGTGGTTCAAGACAGATCTCAAACTTTTAATCTTACAAGACAAGTTAATAAAAGTTTTAACTAAGCTCGGCGGGTTATATTCGTATAGAATAGAAATGTCGTAACCAACTCATTGCTTTAGATAACTTTCTCAGGGTTCATTTTAGATTATTTTTTATGAAAATGACAAATTTTTAGTGTCCGACCGAAACTGGTTTTTAACCAAAACCGAATTTCGGCCACAGTCTCAGTTTCGGCCTAAACTGAAACTTCTTTACAAGGATCAAGTTTTGAAGGAAATTTTGATCGCCATAACAAACGGCATTCCCGCGACTCTCACCAGGTCATCGGTCCACCTTGTGGCAGGACTTCCAACTTTGATCTTTGTCTTAGTTCTTCTTAATTTTTCACAGACTAGTTTGAAAACTTTTGTGTTGCGGGTTTTTTTTAGCGACCTAATGCGCCAAGGTTTTTTAACCCAAACCGAAACTGAATTTCGGTAACAGTCTCAGTTTCAACTGAAACCGAAACTTCCTAACAATGATCATGTTTTGAGGAAAAAATAAAGAAAACGTTATTTTAATCAGTCCGTCCTTACAAGACTTGTTTTTTAATGCATTTTGAATATAGGTATTTATAAAATGTATATTCGTTGACTATCATGAATTTTACTGCCTTCAATTTTAGTATGGGAGTAAAGGAATTCAAACACAAGCCACTCACGACATAATTAGGCACATGGACATAGCAAGTTGTCTTCATTACTTGGAAGGAATTTATCGCGCTGAACATGACCGATCACAGCGTGAGAAGTACCAAGTGCAGTTTCGGCTTCGGTTGTAGTTTCGGCAGGTTTGCCACCGAAACAACCGAAACTTGATTTATGCCGAAACCGAACATTCGTTCGGACACTACAACTTTTGTTTAGATTGGGCCCTTCCTGTTGCTGGCAACTCCTTGAGGCGCGCGGGAACAGTGCGCACTGTCGACGTCTTGGGCTCGGTTCGGACAGTTACCGGACGGTCGGACAGAAAGCTACCCATGTATCGCCGTCCGCGAGCCTGCGTCTACGGTGGTGCCTGAATTAGATTAGATTTTTCTTTATTCATGTTTTTAAACTATTTTCTTTTCTACAGGGAGGACATTTCAAGAACGGCAACCTCCAAGCGGGCCACGAGCAACACGCCAAGGGCGAGTCCGGCCATTTCGCTAAAGGAGGGCACTTGCACATGCACAAGGTAAATTTCTCTTTAATCTAAATATAGCAAGAAAGAAAGAAAGAAAGAAAAAAATGTTTTTTGCGTCAAACATGGCGCATATCTTAAAAAAAACAATAATGACTTATAACTAGCAAGTATATATATATATGCGTCACATCCGCGTAAAACGGCCAGCGGCAGCGCTCAGCATAATGCTGGGGCTCGTGCAGGACAGAGCCAGATTTTGAGCACCAGGTTCGTCCCGAATGGTTTTCAGTTAATGCCTTGTAAAGTTAACAGATGTTATTATTTTTAAACTAATATAATAATATAATATAATAATAATATAATATTCCACAACTATCACACAACGCCGTATAGTCCCAAGCTAAGCAGAGCTTGTGTTATGGGTACTAGACAACTGATAAATATACTTATATATTTCTAAATACATACATATTATAGATAAATTACACCCAGACACAGAACAAATGATCATGCTCATCACATAAACATTTGTCCTGGGTGGGAATGGAACCCACGACCTTCGGCATCCCATTGGAACTTTACCTGTTTCGACAGATTTGAGCTTAGAACACTATCAAAGTTCGTTTTTTACTCCTAATGTAACTAAAACCTCCATAGTTAATTTAAACACAGACTTATGGAATTTAAACCCACAACAAACCAATTAGTTTTTTCAACAAAGCACCTAAACAAACAGACTTATAAATAAAACTGTCATTTAAACAGAGTCCTTTAAATAAAACCACCAGACGAACAAAGTCCTATAAATAGAACCCTAAAACGAATAGAGATCTTATAATAAAATCCCCAAATCGACGGGTGCAAAGTAAAAAAAGTGATCTGCAACTTTGCGATTTTCTGATAATTGCAGTAACTTAACAAATATTTAATATTCTAAGACATGAGAACCCTTTCAAGTGTCAAAAACGAAAAAATAGTAGTTTTCTTTTTAATAATATTTTTGAAAAAAAAAAATGCCTACTAAATAACTGCTTATTGTTACTAATTCAATAAAGATGATAGAAAATCACAAAATTGCAGATAACTTCTTTTACTTTGCACCCGTCGAAATGATCAGAGTTTGGAGGTATGCGGAACAGACCTCCGTTGAAAAAGGAGGATCCTCCGACCAGACAGGTGTTATAGTCTGGTGGGCGACGGCCCTATAGCTGATGTCGGGCTGTCGTATATGTTCAAATCGCGCGGAGAGCTTTGATTGCGCGATGCAGGATTTCGTATTTTCGTCATAGTTCTTATGTGGCGTCATAGATGTCGCTACAAGATTTTTATAAATAATACCCCAAAAATTAGTCTTATAAACAAAAACCAAAATTTTCCTTTCCAGGGACACAAAGCAGCCATGGGCCATGACGGTCACGCACAGCACGGCAACGACCACCACCAGAAAGCGGGCAAAGACGGCGGCAAGAAGTGGATCTATCATCATGGGACACCAGCGAAGACCTCTCACCTTGTCCTGATCGACAGGAGAGCTGAGCAGTTGTACCATGGACCACAGTACTACGGATAAACCCGGCTGTTTGAGAGTAAATAGCTGCAAATTTTAGGAAAATTTCGAGCATTAACTTTTCTGGCTCTAGTGTACCGTTTTCGGTACACTTCGGTGCTCGCTAATTTAAACCTTATTTTTACGTAATAAGGTTTAAGTTAGCCTGAGAGGTTAATAGGTCTTTTTTTTCTTTTTTGACAGTTTGTAAAATAATCAACATAAAAAAGAGTTTTGTCAATTTTCTCATAGCATTTAGACGCCTTTGCTAGACTGAGATGAGATGAGATTTAACAGCTAACCATAAAATACCCATTTAAAATGAGGAATCAACGAGGTGGTCAACTTGCCGTGAAAAAAATAATTGTGGTCAAACCCGCTGAATTAAACTAACTACACCAAACAGATATAGATTTTTTTGTACCATGGATTTGCAGCTATTCACTAATATGTTCGGTCAGCGACAAAAGTCCATTAACACTCTCCCATTTTTGCCAAAAAATAATTCGGTAATTTGAATTTTAGAATTAAACAAAATAGCATGAACTTGTTGTTCTTAAACGTTTTAATTCTGTAACAATTATAAATGTTTAAAAAACTAAAAATAGTTAGTTTTTAAATTTTTTATTCTGTTCCAATTTCATTATAAATTTTTGCTCAATTATAAATATTTAAAAAACTAAAAACAGTTCTCTTAATATTAATAATTTTGTTCAGTTTTCTAAATATTAATAAAAAAATGTGTTAGTCGACTTTTGTCGCTATTGAACAAACAGGGCGAGGTTTTTAACAAAAATATTTATATTATAAGTATGAAGATTTTGTTATTAGAAATCTAGCTTGAGTTTTATAAGTGCTTTAAAAAAGGGGGGCTTTCTGAATGATTATAAATGGTGTATTTGAAATGAAATGAAAAAAAAAATGATGGAAAATCTACTTTTAGATGTTGACATTAGGGTATAATTGAGCCCCCAGCTTCTTTTCAATTTTTACTTATTAGTTTCATAAGAGCAAATAAATCTCATCCTGCTTACATTTAAAAAAGAAAATGTTCAGCAAGATATTATTAAGTACTCATATGTATTTTTGGATAAATACGGGTTTTTATTTTGAGTAACAAAAACATAAGTATTGAAATTTATTGGATAAAATTATTTCAAAGGCTGCTGTGCACTTTTTTAATAATTGTTAATGATTTGTGATTATACGTACAGGAAGTTAAAGGATTACTTGCGTTAAATGATCCGTTTTGTTGGGATTCATATTTGTGTCTACTTTATTATCTGATGATCAATTGTCCCCAACACGTACCCGATCAAAAACCAGTTGTTTATTTATTCATTGGTGATTTTGCTGACGGTGAAAATCCTCATTTAGGGTTGCTCTAATAGTTTCGTACATAACATTCAATAGTTCTTTAGTCCACCTTTCTAATACCGTAAATTTGAGACAATAGAAAGATAATGAGAGCGTTTTCGTTCGCTTGGGGTTTAATAAATTAAAGATCGCCAATGAATTAAAAATCACCTTGTATGGAAGATTTTAGTCATAGCATTTTTTTTTGTATTGTGACAACAAATAGTTTATATTTTGCACGCTTTTGTTTTCAGAGTGATTATAGTCTATTGAAATCTTGATAATTATCTAAACAAAGCTATACCTACCTATTCAAAGAATATTAGTGTGTTGAAATCAACATAATTACTGGTATTCCGCAATTTGGCATCTAAAACCAATGTAATTCCAGATTTTCGAACTGAGATTTTGAAATTATTCAAACTCTACTTCAACATGACTACTTGGAAATTATTATTTTCTTTTTTATCTTAGTAAAAAAAAAAAAATTATATACTCGTAAATTGAAATGTGGTTTAGCAAGTACGTACTTAATTTCAAATTGTTAATTCAAAAAAGGAAAATAAGGGGAAGAGGGTGTGTTTCTCTAAAATAAAAAGTTCGTGGTGTATGACTGGGACATATTTTTTTTATGTGTTTGATCTAAAATGATTGACAAAGTATAGGAATCTATAAAAATATTACTTGGTTTATTTTTGTACTTTTTATTTTATTTTTTCTTAGAGAGCAAAAAGTGAGTTTATTATCAGACATCTATGTATTTTTTTATAATACGAAAAATATATACCGCACCTATTTTATTTATTTGCAATAATATTTACCAAAATATTTATAATTCATTAGATATTTTGTTTCTTAATTAAGTTAATTTTACTTAATCGTACAAAAACCTTTGAAATGTTGAACCTTTTTTATTTGTTCAATATATCGTAAGTTTTTGAATAATTAATTTTTATTAAGAAACTGAAAAAATCTTTGGTATTTTATTTTTACAATCTTATTTTTGTTTTATTAAAAACATTTTAGTTGATTAAAATCCGACTTTTTAGCATACTTTTATTTTAATACATTTACAATTACTATTAATGTGTTTCTTAAGTTAGTAGGTATAAGTATTTTGTAATTAATATTATTGTAAATACTCTCGCTGTGATTTATGACGTGTTTTGTAAATATTTTTTTCTGAAATAAATGTATTTTTTTTTATTTTGTTTTTAATTTTTGAATAAAAACCACAGGAACCTACAACTAGTACTTAAAGAAAAAATGGCTTCCGAATATCGCGTAATATTAATAAAAATTGTTTATTTATTAGGTATATTCTTTATTGTACACCACACAAACAAATATAGGTACAGGACAAACATTAAAAAAAAAAATTACACTGGGCGGTCTTATCGCACATGGCGATCTCTAACAGACAACCTTAGGATGGACTGAAAGAAGGGAGATAGATTTAGGGTTGCCAATGTACAAACATCAGAAATAATACTATTATGATACATTAATGAGATACATAAAATTTATTTAAAAAACTACATTGGTCCAATGGTTAATAACAACTTATCAATTAAAGAGTTAATGACTCTTAAAATACTCAAAAAGCTAATAATGCGGAATTTTAAAAAATCATAAGACACGGAAAATATCATATTGACCGCATTCTGGATACTCCCTAATTAGTGTAAGCTATAAGGCTGCCACCAGACGGACTGCATCGCAGCAACCACACGCAGTCGACGTTTTCAACTGCATGCAGTAATCTGCCTTTGCGCAGTTGACACCACGTATCAAGCCCAGGAGCTCAGTGTAAGATTTGATCTTTATGAGCCTCAAAATAAAGATGATAATGGAAATGTGCATTCGACGCGACTTGACTAAACAACCGCACGCAGTCTCTATATTCAACTGCATGCAGTTGTACGTTCGACTTCGTGCAGTCATGATACCAACTGCACGCGGTCGGCTGCAGTCGAGAGAAGTTAATATCAACTGTATGCAGTCGTGCCTTCAACTTCACGCGGTCGGCTACAGTTGTGTAGTGTCGCCGCATGTTGTCCACCGCCGACTGCATGCACCTACTACATTACGTTTGTCATCATCATCATTTCAGTCGATAGACGTCCACTGGTGGTCATGGGCCTCCCCCAAGTGTCGCCACAATGAACGATCCTGTGCGTCCCTAATCCATCGGATTCCCGCAACCTTTACAAGGTCATCGCTCCACCTTGTAGGAGGCCTTCCAACATTTGTATGTACATATAAATAAAATTGAAGTCTGTTTGTATTAACAGTTTTTTTTTTACCAAATACATTTGAAAATATATTCGACACTCGTAACAAATATGCAAATTTTAAATTTTTTGTTGGTCTGTCTTGTGGTCACTTTATCTGTCTGTCTGTGTATAAGGCTGTTTTTTTCCGGTTAATCTCCGCAACACCTGGATTAATTTAAAGGATTTAAATATAGGAATTTTACTGGTAGGATTGCTGCATATTTTTATTTTAGAAAAAAAAGAAGTCGTGTGCCGCGCAAAACAAATGGCATTGTGCTGATTTACAAGTTTATCGTGAACGAAGTCACAGGCACCAACTAGTATAAAAATAATAAAAACGCCGTTTAAAAAGAAATAATAAGCACAATAAAATATGCCTAATTCCTGAATAAAAATGATGAATTGTTAAGAAATTCGTATTCTTATAAAGTTTTTGTGGCACCTGCGGAACAGACAAAGACAGATGGACATTTTATATCTTTTTACTCAAGGATATAAATAATTTTCACAATTTACAGGGTAATCTGCCTCTGAAGTGATGTGGCTGCCTGTTTAGAGGCAAAGAAAGGAATATATCTTAGCTAGCTTCAGCCAGCGGCTTCGCTCGCGTGATGTACGTCGCGGACGGCGAGTAATGTGTAGCTCGCCGTCCGACCGTCCGGAAATCGTCCGGACCAAGCTCAGGTCGTAGACTGCGTGTAGTGTTCCACGCGCGCCTCAATTAGTTGTCAGAAACCGCAGGGGCCCAGCAGGGTCGAAGCCATGGCCATGGGTGATGCGAAAGGATCCCCCGGGCCCTGGAACAGTGGCAAAGCAGGAACAGGAGTGATTTTTTAGTCAGTAAAAGTCTGACACTATCTTTTAAATTTGATTGGATTATATCTATTTGTGTTTGTTTACCTATTTCAGCGGGTATGCGCACGTGATGGCTTGACCCATTCATAAATAGACAGGTCGAAGTTTTAAAGAAGATTGTTTTGAAAAATGTAACCTATATTAAAAAGTGGTTTAATTGATTCTGTTCGTTATTCTGATCAAACTAATTTCAGGTTTTGCACATTTAACGTTACACCTATTTAAATAGTAACGATATACAGTTACTATTTAAATTGCATAAATGAACATCGAGTGCATTACTCTCTTTGAAAGTCACGAGAATAATGATCACTGATACATTTTTGATATTCAATGAAATATTCATGAATACATTACTGCATCATTTGTGCTCTCGCCATGCACAGTTGAAACAATGGATGGATTTCATTTTCTGTTCATTTTGTTGCATGTAATGCGGCGTAAATTCAACATGAGTAACTTTGGGCAATAAGCGCTCCCACAGTTGGGATAATTTCTCTTTATGGAACACAATACTACGCGCTGAAACTAGATTGGAGGTCATACCCGGAAAATTACTGTTCTTAAGTGGGACTTTTTTTCAGTTGGTAAATCATCTCCGCTTTAGGGTGAACCCGGAGGGCGAGTCAGACTTTTATTGACTAAAACCACATCTATGGTCACTTATAGTTTCCTTTTCAGAAGTTTTCCCATGGCTTTAGCAGTTTTGTTATTATTATATCGGCCTTGCAGGGCTCCGACGATTTCGCTGACATTCCTTTCGCACCGTCGAAGATTTGGGCTCGGTCTGGACGATTACCGGGCGGTCGGACGGCGAGCCTCCCATTGCTCGCTGTCTGCAAGCTCGCTCCTATGGTGGCCGGAAATCTCCACGCTCCGGCCTATGGCCTGTAGCAATGCCCGCCGCGAGAGATCGCTGCTGCCGAGCGCCCCCACGAGGACACGGCGGTGCTCTACCCAGGCGGGGCGCACCTCTACCGTATGCTCCACCGTGTCCTCCGGGCTGAGCACCTGGGTTGTTAAGTACATGACGCAGGTCTTCACCGTACCGACATGGCGGTCGATACGGAGATACGTCATCAGGAGGCGGTGATGCCTCTCCAGCCACTTCTCAAAAAGGGTACTTACCGCCATAATTATGGCGTGCCTTAATCCATCTACCCTGTGTTTTCTTCAAAATTCTTGCCACTGGGTAAATGTTTTGAGCCAAAACAGAGGCGACACCAACAGAGAACTAGTTCTGAAGAACAAATAATGAAAATGTCTCGACGCTGAACAGTTTTGAAACCCAAGGAGTGCCAGTCTCCTTCAAATGCAATTCATTAAATCAACAAATAGATGCTGTACTTCTATCCGAACGCAAAATAGCTATTCAATATCAAATGGCACTCAATTTCGAAAGAAAATGTACTTGAGAAATAATGGCGGTATCAAGTAACGATAACAACAGCCTGCCGAGTAGGCTGCAGTGTCTTTTTATATTTACATTTCTAGCAGTTTTTTATAGACTTCAAAAAGTCAGTTTGCCTTCTCAATTCATCGGAATCTTTCTTTTTAGGGTACTGTACCTTAAAAAACGGAACCCTTATAGGATCACTTTGTTGGTCTGTCTGTCGTCTGTTAAGATCCGTTATCTCGAGACCGCGTAGAGGTAGCGAGTTGGAATTAAAACTATACACATACTCATGACGGTAATCCCTTAAAGCTGTGAAAAAATCAACTTCAGAGTTATCGAAAAAATAGATACGGCCGTGTATGTCGCAAAAAAAATTGTATTTCGACAATCTCAATTTTTGCTATTCGGAAAAATCTTCGAGACTCCATTCGGGAATTGTAGTTTGTAAGGAACCCTCAGTGCGCGAGTCCGACTCGCTCTTGCCCAGTTTTTTGTAGAATGTTCCAGTAAGCTTCAAGCAAGTGTTATTAATAGTTAGGATATTCTTACATAATAATTGTTTAATAATAAAAAAATATTTCAACGTCGCATTAGAAAATATAATAGAGTTAGAACTTTGTTTTCTTATTTTCGCGCAAATGAAAATCAGTCATGATTTAGAGTGTAGAACAAACCCTATTTGTTTTTTTAAATATTTACACTAATATAATAAAGAAGTAAAGTTTGTTTTTTTGTTTCCTGAGGTAATCTCGGGAAATACTGGTCCGATTGCTAAAAATTTTTCACCGATAGAAAGCTGCTGTATTCCTGAATGACGTAGGCTATATTATGTACGCGGGCAAAGTTGCGAGCCAAAGCATGGAATTTTCTGTTCTGTGGGCAAAAGCTAGTGTTTTATATACGGGGATATAAATAAAAAAAATGGCTACCACTACGTGTATTTTCATGCCTACATACTAGATCCGATTACTGTACCAACCGCAAATAATAAGTTGGTCGTAGGTTACGTCACCCGCTGTGGAGTTCACTAAGGGGCGCTGCACATGGCTAAGATACTATAATATTTGGGTAAATAATATGTAGTTTCCGTTTTCTAAACGTTTCGTAAATGGCGTTGGCGTCGAGTTAGATCACGCTATGGGAACACTTTTTTGGAATAAAGAAAGGAGCGCGTTTTCCTATAACCCATTTATTAATTATATCGAACACGGAGACATTGGCACCATGTCTAAGGTGTGTGCACACTGTCACGCGCGTAAGTGACAGGGAGAGATCTGGAACGTCTCGAATCTTCTCGCGCATCACGTTGTTTTCCAGTCCCCGGCTCTTAGAATTCGACATCAGACGTTTCAGATCTTTGATTTTGACGACCCCGTTGTCGCTGGCATAAGCAACAGGATCCGCGTACGAAGTCGCTGGCAGAAGCTAGTGCCTACATATGTCTTGTTGCAAATGTAGCAATAATACTTAGATAACAAAAAAAACAAGTCACAGAAACGATTAAAAAAATATTAAAAATACAAGAACAAAAATCACACGAGTACAGTCACGAGCCCAAGACGTCGACGGCGCGCACTGTTCCCGCGCGCCTCAAGGAGTTCTCAGCAACAGGAGGGGCCCAGCTGAGTCGAAGCCTACTGGGGCCGGGGTTATCTGAAAGGAAACTCGAGCCCCGGTATGAAGGCTAGAAGGAACGGGGTGGGGTTTTTAGTCAGTAAGAGTCTGACACTATCTCCCGCTCCACCCAAGAGCGGGTTTTGTCATAGATGATTTTCACCGTCGATAAAAAAAAAGTGCCGACCGCCGATGCGCAAAGTATTGTCATTCGTTTTTTAGTGTGTAAAAGCGTTAAAAACACAGATTTTTTTCTGCGTTCGCGACTTGTACAAGAACAAAAATCACACGAGTACTATCACAAGCACAGCTAAGCTAACTAATAAGCGACACTGGAAAGTTTATGAGTCCTCGGTTCGCCATAGTCTGACTAATGGCACACTAAAGAAAAAAGTTATAAACAGCGAGCGTATTGGAAAAAGTTAAAAATACTGGCGCTGTGGTACAGTGGTACTGTGGTACAGTCGAGCACCGATGTGCGTAGGATTCATATAATGTTTGTTACAACGGCCGTAATACGAAGGTAAGGTTAGCAGAAAAAGCGTTTTTTTTTAGGTGGGAAAATCATGTAATGACCTCTTGCCCTTGGGCGGAGTGGGAGGGCGTGTCAGACTTTTACTGACAAAAAACCCTTCTAAAAAATTCTTTGCCATTGTTCCAGGGTCCTGGGGATCTTTTTCGCATGACCCATGGCCCCAGTTGGAGTTCGACCCTGCTGGGCTCCTAAGGTTGCTGACAACTCCTTGAGGCGCGCGTGGAACGCTACACGCCGTCGACGAAGCAGAAAAAGCTTGCGATTCATCTAGTTTCAGATTCATGTTACATGGTATTCGTTGGTGTTTTTCGTTTGCTTTCTCCTATTTTTTTTTAATCTGTACTTTTTTAAAATATAAACTGTTTAAAATCGTTATTCTAACCAACACCGGTGATATTTTTAGAAAAAAAAAATTACAAAAAAAAAAATGATTAAAAAGTCATCGGGGTAGATAAAATCATTATTCTAATCAACCCCGATGGCATCATTCATTTTAAAAATAATTCATTATTTTTTTCCCTAAAAATGTTAGAATGACGATTTTATACAGTTTTTAAAAAAAAAACGTAAAAAAAATGTTAGATGACAATGCAAAATTATTATGACATGGAGCTGATCCGATGATGGAACTGGAAGGTGGTTATTATAGGAATTTGGTAGTTGAACGACACAATCCCATAGAGTTTGGGCTCGTATGATTTGTATTGACAAGTATTAATTATATAGATATACCCAGCTATAAAAGCTTGCTATGAAAAAGCGATTTTCATTAAAAACTTGTTTATTATTCGCAAAGATCTAACAAGTCGCAGGAATTCTCTATTTAAAACCTTAGCAAACTTATACGGCTAAGAAAAACTAAGTGCCACCTTCCTTCCAGGATGAGAATACAATTACCGACTTTAAACTTATAACGACTTCAAAGAATCAATACAGATTCTTATCAAACTGCAATTACGTACATTAAGGCTCACTGTCCATGGACGCGTAGCTTTATAGACGCGTATTCGTCATTATACGCTTGGTGTACGCCGGCGTGAAGCTTACATACAAAACCTATGGCCTAATATCCACAGACGCGTAGATTTATAGACGTATATTTGTCATTATACGCTTGTTGTACGCTTGCGTGAAGTATTCATACAAAACTATGGCTTACTATCCACGGACGCGCACCTTTATAGACACGTATTCGTCATCATACGCTTGGTGTACGCCTTCGTGAAGCATACATTCAAAACTTGAACTACTTTCCACGGACGCAAGGATTTATAGACGCGTATTCGTCATTATACGCTTGGTGTACGCCTGCGTGAAGCTTATATACAAAACTATGATCTACTGTTCACAAACGCGTCGATTCATACGACGCATAATCGACATTATTCGCTTGGTGTAAGTCAACGCGAAGCATACATTCAAAACTATGACTTACCGTCCATAGACGCGTAGATTCATAGACGCGTATTTGTGAAGCTTACATACAAAACTATGAAACTCTGTCGACGAAGCGGTAGCGTCAAACCGTCTTATTCGCGACTATGGGGCTACGCGTCCGTGGACAGTAGGCCATATTTTTGTATGTAAGCTTCACGGTGGCGTACAACAAGCGTATACTGACGAATACGCGCCTATGAAGCTACGCATCCGTGGACAGTAGACCTAATATAAAAGTAGCAGAAAACTTTGAATTTGCCTTATTTTACATTCATAAGCTTGAAGTGAATAATCCCGGATTCTAATCAGCATACTTTTTTAAGATACTTTGCAAAGTGATGTTTGTTCTATCATCATTTAGTCGCCATCTTTAATTTTGTCACTTATTTTTTTAAACAATTATGATGGTTTCGCATGAACTGACAATTATGTTGTGTTGTTATGTTGTTGTTGCTGTTGCAATAAAACACTGTCATTTGTCACGCAATCCATTCAATTAGTTTTTTGTATTTTAAATAAGTGTTATTACGATTTCAAATGATAATAATTTGTTTTGCTATCGCTATTAAATGCAATACGCGGCGCCAGCGTTTCCCAGTGTGTATGCTAGCAGAAGTCTTGTATTGTTTTATGTGGGAGACATACGGACACCATGTGTGACTAACAGAAATAAGCTTTTCTTTTTTTTATTTGGATAGTCATCCAATGACTTCTGCTGTAGGGTGGAACTGGTGTCAGATTTTTATTTGCCCTCTACATTCTAGGATCACGGGTTTCCATTTCAGAAACTCCCCGTAGCCCTCGCGGGCATCGCCCCTGCCCGGCCCCTACGGTTTTGCTGACTTAATTATCTTTAAGGCTGATGGTTATCAGGATCAGACGGAGAGCTAACCATCGCTCGTCGTCTGCAAGCCCGCGGCCGCTGTTGCCAAAGTTTAACCTGGAAGTTTTGACACCCGTGGGGTCTCCTGTTGCTGGATAAGAGGATTTCCGTTTCCCCACTCATGCGGCCGTCTCCTTGCCTAACATTACTGCTTCACAGAAAGAAGCGACCGCATCTTGCACACTCTCGTTCTCGTCGACGTCTCAAACTAAAATAACTCACTTACATAATCAGCCAATGCTCCTGATAATCGTCTCGATGACTAAACCCTGTCGCATTACCAATTTATCTTCTTTATTCACTGCAGTGCGTCTATGGAGCTCTCTTCCACACTCCTGACAGCCCTTCTCTGGATGTCTTCAAGAGGAAAATTAAGGAGCATTTTCTGTCACAATGACATAGTACTTTACCTAATATGGACATAAATATATGATATATTAGGTATGTTTATGTATTATTTTATTCATATTATTTGTAATTTTAAAATTGTGTACTGGATCCCTCTATTGAGATCTCTCTATCACTCATTGGGGAGTCTCGGATCTCTATAATGTTTTTACACAGTTTGACCAGAGCATGTTTGTGTATAATTTATCGAATTAAAAATTGAGTGCCAACAGTTGGAACATTATAAGGCCAATGATATTTATATCATCATCATCAGCAGCCCTTTTTTAATGTACCCACTGCTGAGACTCAGGCCTCCTCTCTAGGAGAGGGAATGGGCCGTAATCTACCACGCGGGCCCAGTGCATGTTGGTGGATGTCACATTTCTTCGAATTGACATTAATGACATTTATATATACGTATGTAATGTCGCAAGTGCTCTGTTGATACTGTTCCTACGAGATGCAAGCAAAACTTACCAAACAAACTTTTATGTTTAAACTTGTCTTAGTGACTTCAAGATTACACTCTTGGGCCATAGCAGTTTGCAAGATTTTAAGAATGCAGCTAAATGGTTTAAAAATAAAGAAACAGAATCGCTTTGGGACTTAATTTTAAACCAAAGAGCACAATAAAAAATAGACGACCAAGCTTCCCTACTTAATATTATAAATGCGAAAGTAACTCTGTCTGTCTGTTTATCTGTTACGCTTTCATGCAAAAACTACTGAACGGATTTAGATCAAATTTGGTAGGTAGGTAGAAAAGACGCTGGAATAACACATAGGCTACCTATAATTCCACTGCTGAGCACGGGTCTCTGCCCGCGCGATATAAACTGTAGTCTACGCGGGCGAAGCCGCGGGCGGAAAGCTAGTAAGAAATAATTCTGCAAAGCCGTTACAGAAAGTTACCTGTTGGAGGTGACTATTGTAGATTACAGAGGTATGAGAAGCAGAGTGTCCCACAGAGGATCTGCCGACCAGACGGGTATTACGTCTACGCCGGGCAACTGCCCGATAGTTGATTTACAGCTGACGAACAATTGCCACCACATTAGCAGTAGAATTTGGAATAGTAATGAAACAGGCTCTTTTAAACACTAAGAAAATATTTGTGGAATTAATCTGATAAATATTTTTGTGTCCATTTTGTCAAGGTCGTATATCTACGACCAAATAATTCATATTGTTAGCTCTTCTGTCACCTATGGGAATTGAAGAGTTAAACGAGATGGAGTATTTGGTGTTAAATATACGACCCTGGCGCCATAGATACGATAATCAGACGTAAGCGGTTAGGCTTCAGACACACCAGGGGACGAAATGCCCCCTATCATGACGCGCAACGCTAGATGTACGTGATGCTAGAACGTTGTCCAGTGTCCCTCAGCTTGCCCCTAACATTTTACAACGCATTCACGTGACTCGGTACTTGTTATTGAACACTTTGACAGCGTTATATGTGATGTTGGGAGACATTGTGTCCCCTAGTGTATCTGAGGTTTGAAAAGGTTAAAATGATCTTAGAATGTTGGTAATAATCCATTTTAGCATCAACCATTTTTTTAAACCATCAAATAACTCCTTCCGCTCTGTGTGAAGCGAGAGGGAGTGTTATACTTTTACTGGCCAAAACTTACTTGTGTCCTTCAGTTGCCAGGACCACGGCAAAGTATTTCGTACAATATAAAACTGAAAATATTAACCACATCTAAATTTAAACAATTAAGTCATTCATGCCCCCTCCTACAATACGAAGTCCAAGCTTTTGCTTTGAAAAAGTAACTTTAATTTCCTTGTTAACTTTTAACTGAGAATTTCCCAAAGGGTTCAAACTCTGCGAGTTATTCTTGATATCGGTGTGTGACTCACAAAGCTGGCCAGAGTGGCTCATTATTGTGGTTCCCTGCCCACAAAATCTGATGTAATGAATTCAGTGAAACGTCACGGTGGTGATATTTCTTTTTTGTAATAGAGTAGCTTTTATGAATGATATAACCTAGACATCATCATCATCATTTCAGTAATTGTAGGTATACAATTCCTAGGTTTCACACATTTCCGGTAACACATACATACATATGTCATCATCACCATCATCATTTCATCCGACATACATCCACTGTTGGACATAGACCTCTCCCAAGTGTCGCCACAGTGAACGATCCTGTGCGTCTCGCATCCATCGATTTCCCTCAACCTTCACCAGTTCATCGGTCCACCTTGTAGAAGGCCTTCCAACGTTGCGTCATGCGGCGATAAATTAAAAAAAAATATAATAACATAAAATACTTCTAACAATATACCTGATAGAACACAAAAGTGTTTCATTACATTCCGCCCTCACATATCGGTGGAGGCGTCGGGCGATAATTTGAATAACTATGTTTATATTGTAAGAAGCACTTTTACAAATAACATAACATATAGAGCTTCTCAAGATATAAACATAGTAATTTAACCACAGAAGCCTTTCATTAGTTTTCCGCCCTCACATATTGATGGCGGCAGGTTCTGTTCGGATTGGATCGCATCTACGAAGCTGGCAGTTTGAGGAAAACGACTGGTATAACTCCAAAAGAGATTCATCTCAAAGGCAAAGCAAGATACACACACACACACACAACTTGCTAAGTCTTCTTCTGGCTTCTGGTTATACCTTATCCCATTTATTTGGAGTCGGCCCTCCTTGTCTATATCTTCCATTGTGCACGATTTTGTGCCATGTCGATGTCGAAATGGCCTTCTTTCAGGTCTCTTTGGACCGTCGTCAACCGAATGGAAGGTGGTCCTCCACGCGTGCGCATGGGCAAGCTTCACCATATGATCTTCTGGGCGTTTATTTACGTGAGGAAAAAAGAAGCTAAGTGCTAAGTATTATATATACTATTTTTTTATAATTATATAAAACAGTACTTGACTGTTACCCCACCTGATAGCATATGAAAGCAGAGAAATATGTAATTAATGATGTTCAAGAGGAGATCACTAATCATTGACCATATTTTAAAAAGTTGGTAACATTTGTGCTTGCCTTACGGGCACGGGCAAAGCATTCCACAGTTGCACTGCTTTACGCTGCGCAAACGGAGCCTCTTTTTATTCCAGTTACCGACACTGAACAAGATTTGATCGTTATGAGTATGTGTTAAGGGTAAACAGCTGGACACAACAAATTTTTACGGTTTCATACTGGTTCTGTAGAAATCAAATATTCATCGGTAGCTTGTATCTGACACAACAAACAACAAGAGATATGTAAACAAACATTATATGTAACACATAATATGATTTAAAAGAGTGTCCATGAAGTTCCTTGCACGTTCTTTTCCATAGAGATCTACGCTTTGGAACGTGCAAATTAGCTTCACTTTTCTTGGACTGACCGACATTTATATATATTCAAAAGTGTCAAAATTTTGATTTTAATTTCAAATACATACGTTTGCGCCCTGCCGACAATGCGGCATATCATAAAAATTAGTGGAGTGTCTTGGGCTCTCTAGCCTTAAGTTTTCCGATGACCTAAGATAACTTTGTTTTGCAATATCATACGTTCTCATAAATTGCAATAACCGTTCAATTCGAAGAACCTAATATAGCTTTCTTATTGAATCATATTTACAAGTGCAGTTTGTCTCAACTTAAAATTGCTATACTTATGTTCCATTAGAGATAGCTGTGTTATTACGCACTTGTTGAAGAGAAAAGATAAAAGAGTGGATATGAAGTTTTTTTACAAGAGGATGCTCTAGTCTGTAGCCCTCGAAATTCATTAAATCGCTGAGTCAAGATATTTTGCCGGCAAGTGATGATCAAATTTTTTTAAATATAGTTTTACTGGCACGTTCTCCAATAAAGATTTACCATCCCTGTTTAAAACCAACCCGCACTGGGCCCGCGTGGTGGATTATGGCCCATCCTCTCCTAGAGAGGAGGCCCGAGTCCCAGCAGTGGGAACATTAAAAATGCTGAAGATGATGATCCCTGTTTTATGTAAATATCAGCCGCGTTTCGTAACTACTATCGTAAAATAATAATAATAATATTTTTGTTTTTTTTTTTATATTTGTTTTAAGAAATATTTAAAAATATCAAAAATATGTATAATAGAAGAATAAAGGAAATAATATTTTTATTTTCAGACCATATAATATTTTCCACACTTCGCGTGACCCAAAGGCTGGCTTTTACTTCGGTCAAAGGATAAGCATTGCCATTCAGCGTGGCAATGCCGCCAGCCTTTTGGGTACATTACCAGTCGACCAGAAAAATCAAGAAATCAAAATCAAGAATCAAAGCATTTATTTCTATCTTCGTACCGCCTATCAGTCAATGAATATAGTACCTCTTACCTTTCGATATAGTCAACCGATTGCGATGAAACAAAGCCTGAGTAATAAATGAAGTTACAATTAATTGGTATAAAAGTTATCTACATCGATATCATACATTTTACGAGATGCGCGCACAACTAAAAACTTGTCAAGATTTATTATACGTGTAGTGTAGATAAACCATTTACAGACACTTTTGAAATGTGACAAATAAAACCTTTTTATAAAAAAAAAAACCGAATTCACTAAAAAATGAATTGAATTTGAGGAGTTCCCTCGATTTCGCCAAGATTCCATCATCAGACCCCAACTTGGTGTCTATGGGACCATTTGTATACCCTTTCCACAAGAAAATAATTTTTCAAATCGGTTGGCAAGCGACGAAGTTATTTTTTTTTTTAATCTCATTTTATTTGCGGGGTTTTTTCTATACAGAACATGTCACCCCGATGATTTAATACAAATATTTTAAATACATGTTTATTAGTCTACCCGCAACCTTATACCACTAATAATAATACGATAAAGTATTCTTGCCTCATCTGCTAAAGGTGAGGCTAGAATACTATTATAGAAGCCCACATTAAAACTGTTGGCAAAAGCTTGACGTCTTTGGACCCCAACACGAACACACTCCGACAGGATATGATGCACATCTTCTATAGTGCCACAGACAACACAATTGGGAGAATCGACTTTGCGCATCATAAATCCAAAGCTGTTGAGTGGTATGTGGCCGGATCGGAGTCTCAAAGCCGTCACAACCTCCTGTCTATTTAATTTCCCGTCGCTGAACCAAAGCATCCGTGGAAGAGATGGCTGAATCGTCTTGTACCAAATGCCTTTCGTTAGAGATCTTTTATCAAAATACTCAGACCACGTTTCGATACATCTGTCTCTAACCAAAGGTAAAAGCTCAGTGTACCAAGGATAACACGGATAAATTTCCCCGTCTGACCCAGCTTCATTTGCCAAACGATCAACCACCTCGTTACCTTCTAGTCCAACATGGGAGGGGACCCATTGTAATACAACAGTTCTATGCTTGGCAATCAAATCCGTAATGGTTCTTAATATAGAATAAGCCAGTGGAAGCCCCCTAACAGGTGAAGTACTCGTACATCTCATCAGGTGGAGAAGAGCACTTTTCGAATCAGTAAGGATGACGAAACGGTCACCGTCTAATGACTCGATGTAGGCCAGAGCTTCAGCGATAGCAATTAGCTCTAAGTGCATTATTGAGACTTTTGATAAAATTTGGAATTTGAAATGGGCACCTAGTTGTGAATCGAAAAAGGCCGCGCCACTGAAATTTTCACGTCTAGAACCGTCCGTGTACACACAGTAAAAATCGGAATATAATGCATTTAGAGACTTGCAACATAATGATCTTAAATTATGGACATTATAACAATGTTTTGGTTTATCTACCGAATCTAAATTGGGTTTTACAATACCTGATAAGTCCATATTGCTGACCCAAGTAGTCATGGAGAACATGTCTATTTGCTTGCTACAGTACATTTGTTCCTGTTTAAGAACACCGTGAGACAAAACTAACAGAGGCTTTTTCTTTTTTCTCCAATAAGCGTTATTACAACAAAGACCGTGTAGTTTATCTAGTATGCTTATTATAGGAAAATCAAAGCATTTGGATTTTAAGTAAAATTTATCAGCTAAGTATCGGCGGCGAATAAAAAGAGGGGGCACTAATAGTTCGGATTCCATCACATGTATCGGGGTGCTTTTGATAAATCCACCTACTAAACGCAAACAAATGTTTTGTAATCTATCCAATTTAGTTAAATGTGTGTCGGCGCTATTGTCTATTAAAAAGCTACCAAAGTCTATACGACTACGAATAAGGGAGATATATAGCCGTCTTAGATGGTTGGGGTGAATACCCCACCCAGGTCCCACCAAAACCTTAAAAACATTAATTAATTTAAGTACTCGTTCCCGAACTTCATTAATATGTTTCTTCCATCGAAGACCTCTGTCCAGCCACATACCTAAATACTTGACATGGTCAACTAATTCTAACATCGTATCGTTTAAACGCACTTCTATAACTGGTCTCCGGTAACCTCTACTAAAAAAACAGATTTTACTTTTAGCGGGAGAAATATCCAAACCGACAAACGTTAACATGTTGTTGATTAAATCAAGAC
Source organism: Mythimna lalbum (assembly GCA_949319445.1). Taxonomy (NCBI): domain Eukaryota; kingdom Metazoa; phylum Arthropoda; class Insecta; order Lepidoptera; family Noctuidae; genus Mythimna; species Mythimna lalbum. The sequence continues at coordinate 2,759,484 of OX439357.1, read as the reverse complement.
TAGACTGGATTTTGGTTTGCCCTTCACTAACAGAAGAACACTGTACATATATAGCGAAGTCATCCGCGTACTGGCATATGCAAATGTCGTTCTGCAGACGTTTACAAATCTCTGACGTTATTATATTAAATAACAGTGGAGATATCGGGTCACCCTGTGCCAATCCACATCCAGAATGTCTACTAATAAAATTATTGCCAGATTTTATTTTGAGAACTCTTCTATGAAGAAAATTCCACAAATATTTACATATGAGTGAACCTACTTTGAGGTTATCTAAAACATTGATCAAAACAGTATTATTTACGTTATTGTACGCATTATTTATATCTACAAAACAACCGATAGTCGAAGAACCCTCGGAAAAACTAGTTTGTATTGTGGAGATTAAGCAACTCAGACCATCCAGACACGACCTACTTCTACGGAAGCCAACTGTGTTCACAGAGAATGTGTTGCCTCTCTCCAGAAACCATTCCAGTCTTCGAAGTAAAATATAATGGAAAATTTTGCATATGCATGATAATAAGGATATAGGTCGAAGTGAAGAAACATTACTAGGGTCACGACCAGGTTTTGGAATAGGGACGATACATATGTCGCGCCACTGAGAAGGTACAAAACTACGCTTAAAAAAGTTATTAAATAATGTTAGTAATACAGATTTACCTTCATTGGGTAAATTCTTAATCATAGAATAAGATATATCATCGCATCCAGGAGATGTATCCTTAGACTTGATACATTTATCCAGCTCCTGTATGGAGAACTCACATTCTAGTATAGGGTTATTGTGGTGAACCTTAGGGGTCGAAGGGGAGACATAATCCGGTGTTAAAGAATTTAACAGATTTGTGGCACTTTGAATGTCAACATAATGTTTAGGCGAGCGATAACCTTTCAACCATCTCATTTTACGCCACATGTCACTAGACGTTGTTTCATGATCTACAGAGGAACAAAAATTTTGCCAATTCACTCCTTTAGCTTTACGAATTAAACGTTGTGAGTTACTTATCTGAATTTTAAGATTATTTAAGTTTTGGGGCGAGGGATTTCGCCTAAATTTAGATAGTGCGAGCCTACGTTGAGCCACAGCATGTGACAGCTCTGCAGTCCAGTACGGCTTTGGGGTGAAATTTGAAGAAGGGTTTTGTTTAAATTTTATCATCGGGATGAATTTGTTTGCTGCTTCATTCAAAATATCTAAAAATAGATCGTAAGCTTTTTGGAGGTCATTCGGTAAACGCAAATTAAAAAATTTTTGTGCAAGATGTTTTTTAAATGAAGTCCAATCTGCTTTTTCAAAATTTCTTTTAATAACAGGAGGGATGTATGAAGTACATAATGTTGACAGTTTAATAATTAAGTGATCGCTGCCCAGGTTTTCATTTAAAACGGTCCAATTAAAATTTAAAGCAATATCTGTGGAAACCAAAGATATATCCGGAGATGACTGTTGTAAATTATTGCCAACTAAGCGAACTCGCGTGTGCGTCCCATCGTTCAAAGAAATAAAGTTACTGTCTAAAAGGGAGTCGCGGATAAGCCTGCCTCTGAGATCAGTTTTATAAGACCAACTAACGTCATGGGCATTAAAATCACCAAGAATTAAAGTTTTGGAAGGCCATAAAGATAACAAACTATCCCAATCCTGTTGAGTGATTACGATTCTAGATGGACAATAGACAGAAACAATATTTTCAAACGGATCGCAGTTAAACAATCGCACGCACACTACCTCAATGCCGTTATTATTTAACTGAACGCGCCGCAGCTGCGCTTTAATAGATTTGTGTACTATGATAGCTACACCGCCGTATGAGTCATCCCGGTCCGCACGATAAACAACATAATCGCTAACTTTAAAATTACTTTCTGATTCTAGCCAAGTCTCACTTAAGGCAGCAATATGTACTTTTTCTTGGCATAAAAGTTGTTGAAACGATGCTAACTTGGGTCTGATACTTTGGGCATTCCACTGCAAGATATTTAATTTAATTGGTTTATTAGCCATCACACCTAATAAAAAAGTTAAACAATGTTTTTATCCACGGCCACTCGGAAAGTAAACTCACTGACGTTAAGGTTAACCATTCTAAGCACAATTGGAAGACACATCTTATCTTAAAAATTAAGTTAGTCTTCTTGAGGTAGATAACTTCTTTTATTCTAGACCACAGCTCCTTAAAAGATGGACGTTCATCCGCGGTATCCTCTCCATCACTGGGTACTTGGTTATATTCAGGCGTATCTGAGTTCCAAAACATCCAGTCATCTTTGGGTGTTTTTTTTTTTGCTTTCGGAGACTGTACTAATTTTGGTTTTGGAATTTCACCATCCTTTCTAACCGTGATAGGAGTCTGTTCGTTATGAACTGTGGCCGTAGTCCGGATTATTTCAGCATAACTGGAACGATGAGAGGCTTCTGGATCCGGTTTCCTAGTATGTGTAGGCTCGTCTAAAAAATGAGGTATCTCTGAGAACCGGTTTTCTGAGGCTACTGAGGCTTGAAAAGCAACACCCACTTCGGTGGAAACTTGGTTTTCGGGTAGTACGTAACATTCTAGGGCTTTCCTGTATGTACATCCAAACTCAGCCATAATCTCCCTCAACCTCCTTTCCTTCTTATAAACCGGACAAGACTTGCTCAGAGATATGTGATTCCCTTTACAGTTGACACATGAAAACGATAAAGTCTCGCAATTTTCATGCCGGCCACCACACTTCGGACAAACCACGCTCTTCGAGGGGCACATTTTCCGATTGTGGCCTAACCTCCAACATTGGGAACATTGTGACACTTGGTGTACATATGGTAAAACTTTGATGCTTATGTCACATACGCGGACCGACGCAGGCAAATGATCACCGTCAAAACAAAGTCTAAGGGTTTCGCTGGGGCACCAACCTCCTTTATCTCTGTCACGACGGTCTAGTCTCTTGAAAGATAAAAGCTTTGCAGGAGCTGGACATGAGAGGTTTTTGAGGATCTCGTCATCCGTAAAGTCTAGGTCTACATCTTTGATAAGGCCATAACAGACAGACAATTGCATAGCCCTCTGAAACCTCCATCCCTTTTCTATTAGTTTCTCGCATGTTAATAAGTTCTGAGCAGCCGATTCGCAGTCAAATTCAAAGCGTATTTTGAAAGGACTTAAATATTTAATATGGCGAATTTTAGTAATATTATTTTCTTTCAAAATTCGAGCCATTGCGAATTGTTTCGGCAATCGTTCCTTAGAGGAAGCATAGACTTCGAACTTATCATCTATTACCGACTGTTTACTGCCGAGACACACCTTCTTTGTACTCCCTTTAACTTTTGTCCAACCCTCTTCTTCTTCAGCACTATCCTCTCTTACCCTCTTTTCTGGTCTTGACTGTATCCGTACCTCTTCATTTTTATTGTCAACCTCCATGTCTGAAGAATCGTTCAATAGGCTCTGCACGTCATTCATATATAAAGGAGTCTGACAGCGCGAGGAAGCGCTAACTTTATCAGTCATCTCATGCGGCTCGATCGCGTAAGGCACACGGAGCCGGGCGGTCCGGCGCACACCTGCAGCGCGTGCGCAGTATTTAGCGCAGTGGGGATAAAAAGTAACTCCGCGACAATAAAAACGACCAGCCCGCACGAGTGCCGGTACGGGAATGGACGAAGTTATGGGTGAACAAACATTAAAAAAAAATACAAACATCCTAATTGAAAACCTCCGCCTTTTTTAGAAGTTGGTTAAAAAATGAATTTATCAAATCGGTTGGCAAGTGACAAAGTTATGCGCGAACAAACATTAAAAAAAATACAAACATCCGAATTGAGAACCTCCGCCTTTTTTAGAAGTCGGTTAAAAAAATTATGCTAGTTGCTCATTCCAAAGTGCTAATACAATGTACAATGTACAAGAAACTCTTTCAGTCATATCGTATTGTTACGTAACATGTTCATCATGTATTTTATACCTTTTTACCTTAAAAGCCCTTTCAGCCGAAGCCCATCAAGTATTTAAAATAATACATTTTATTTAGATCCCCCTCACAGAGCTGTCTCACACATTTGCCTAATAACTTTACATACAAAATAATGGATACTTAACTAAACCAATTTGCCTTTGTTTTGCAACAGAGGAAATCATTTTCCGTGCGTGTGTGTTCGTATATTTTCAATACTCGTATTTTTGTTGGATTTTTCTAAAGTGGATTATGAGTAAATGAGCACTGTTTTTTATTTCTATTTTTATGCTTAAATGTGTGAGCACTGGGGTTGTGCCTTTTTTCTATACTAATATGATAAAGAGGGAACAGTTTGGTTTTTTGTTTGTAGGAGGTAATCTCTGAAAGTACTGGTCTGATTGCTAAAATTTTTTCTAACAAAATGCTGCTTTATTTCTGAGTGACATAGGCTTTATTTTATGTACGCTGGAAAAAGCTAGTTTAAAAATAAATTATATCGTTATCTTTTTTCTACATTATGAAGGTAAAATAATGGACTATATGAATTTTATGATGCAACATGTATTCGCTATTTTAAGTTTCATAAGACAATGTAAAATTGCTCGCTCTTTCTTCCAAAACTATTTTTCCAAAAAGTTCCTGGAGAAATTTTTCAACCACTTGGAACAGACAACCACTTAAAACTATACATATTAGACGACCCCCTCGAGCATTACAACCTTTTTTTTTCGGTACCTAGGTAAAAATTATCCAAATGATATCCCCCGCCCTTGGGCAGAGTGGGAGATAGTGTCAGACTTACTGACTAAAAAACTCATCCCGTTCCTTCTGCTGTTCATACCGGGGCCGAGCCTCCCTTTCGGAACTATTTTTATCTGATATAAACTAGTACTTGACTGCGATCCCACCCCAGTGATGCAATCGTTGATGGTGAGGCGCACTAGTTTATTAGAACTAGACCCTGGCCCCGGTAGGCTTCGATCCAGCTGGGTCCCTACATTACAACCTTGAAGTTATTATATCACAACCTATATTACGAACGACATCCCACACTAATTCAGCCACCATTACTTGTTTACATATACTGACATTCTAAGACACTTACGCCTACGACTTTAGAAGCTGTTAGCCAACTGCTAAATATAACTTGTCACTAAATGACTAAGCGGAGCTAAGCAAACTTTCGTGGCAGTGGGCAGGGCACATTGCTCGCAAAACAGACGCAGGGCACATTGCTCGCAGATCAGATGGTCGATGGGGACGAAAGGTTCTGAAGTGGCGACTACATACTGGAAGACGTTTCGTTGTTAGGCCTCCTACAAGGTGGGCCGATGACCTGGTGAGAGTCGCGGGAATCTGATAGAGGCGAGACGCACAGGATCTGTCGTTATGGCGACTCTTGGGGGAGGCTGAAATGTTAAAGATGAAGCGAAGCTAGGTAGACTGGAGTGGAAAAAAGCAGTGAAGAGTAGCAAGTGCTTCATGCTGGGCTCTAAAATTTTGCTGTAACCTCCTTCAGGCACACGTGGAACGCTACGCGCCATCGACGACTTCAGCTCGGTCCGGACGGCCGGACGGCGAGCTACCGTCTGCCATTTCATTTCCATAGGTATAATTCAGCGCTATGACCACGTCGACTCTTTTAAACCATTCCGCAGCCCAAAACAAAATGGTATTTTTATAAAAAAAACCTTTGCAAATACTGCTGATATCGAGTGCCAAGATAGGGTTGCGTATAGGTCAGCATTCAGTCTCAGTTGCGTGGGAGGTCAGCCCACACACCGCAAAGCTATTGGTCATAATACCCGTATGACGTCCAGGAGGGCGGTCCCGCTAAAATTGGAAGACAATTGATTTTTTTATACTTTTTTTGCGGGTACTTGAAAAATTAATGCTTTTAATTTATAAGTGAGTTAAATATTCAATGCATCGGTACCATAATGAATTGATAACTGGTAACTTTGGAGGTTTGAAATTAATAAATTGTTTTTAAACTGGATTGGCCGACGACTGCCTGTTGGTCTAGTGGTTAGTGGCCCGGATTGCTATGCCGGAGGTCGTGGGTTCGATTCCCACCCAGGACAAATGTTTATGTGATGCGCATGATCATTTATTCTGTGTCTGGGTGTAATTGATCTATATTATGTATGTATTTAGAAATATAAGTATGTTTATCAGTTGTCTAGTACCCATAACACAAGCTCTGCTTAGCTTGGGACTTGAAGGCGTTGTGTGATAGATGAGGAATATTATAATTATTATTATTACTGGGCTGTGAGTTGGGAGGCTTCGCACGTGTATTACTTTTTTTTAAATACCTTACTTTGTATCTCACTGCTGGGTAAAAGCGTCCCCTTTTTCCTTCCAAACTTCTCTGTCTAGCGAACTCATCTCCCGCGAACATGATCAGATCGTCACTCCACTTTCGCCGCGACCTGGACGGCACAAAATACAGATGACAATCTACATACAGAGAACGATCGAGCAACGCACACATAGACACCGCTCAATCGCCCGGTCGCACTCGTACAGTTAGGCGCAACGTGCTGACCCTAGCACGATCGCCTAGCGTAGGTATAAAAACTGAAGTACATGAGATTGATTTCTGTACCTATCTATTTTGTGTCGACAGTGTCGACCTCCTTCAGGCACCCAGTGAGTGACAATCCTCGCCCACCTGTCCGGATGTTTTCATGCTACGTGGCCAGCCCACTCCCAATTCAGCCTAGATATTTTTCCCCTAACATCTGCTATTTGAGTTATGGAGCGTAGCGTGATGTTTCTAAAGCGATCTATAATAGCATAATAGGTGTTTTTAAAAGTGTGTTACAAATCTTTGAAATTATTGGTTTTTCTCTATATAATATGCATGTATTATATACTTAAACTTTGCTAATAAATTACTACACCTACAACTTAGAGGTCTTTAGGTCAAGATTTTTTTTTTAAGAGCAGCGGTGGCCCAGTTGTGAGGCCCCGACTTGCGAGTCGTCAGCTCAAACCCAGCCAGGTGCATTATTTTGTGTAATGTATTTTGTCACCTTTACTCTCAAGACTTTGAAGGAAAACATCGTAAGGAAACCGGTATGTCACACGGGCGAAGCCTGAGGCAAAAGCTAGTTTCAAATAAATCTAAATAAATACAGAACCCATAAGTTTATCAATCTAAAATCATTTAATTAAAAACAAGTACTTTTCTAAGAGCTCCTACAGAATACAGCTGTGTCAGTGCAAGCCCGTGACGTCATTGAGTGTGACGTCATCTCGCTCGACCCACGCGGCGCTCGCTATTGGCTGATGTTATCTACCTTATACCGAGACTTTGAACGGAGAATATTGTGGTTTATACTCGGCTTTCTGATGAGGTTCCGTATCCGATTTTAATTAAAATTTATATTTTTGTTGAGAGAAGCGAAAAATCGAAAGTAAGGATGAGGCCTTTGCCCAGCAGTGGAATTATAAGGGCTAGTAATAATAATAATATTTAAGGTGTTTTCACAATTTTTTTTATAAATAATTCAGCGACATCTATAACGCCACAAAGGAACTAAAATTCAAAATCCTGCATCGGAGCAGTAAAGTTTTCCGCGTGATTAGAACATATACAATTGTCAGTAATCAACTATCAGGCAGTTGCCCAGATAAGACAAAACATCTGTCTACTTGGAATATTTCCCTTTTAAAAGTATTACGACTTTACGCCCTGTTCCGCATACCTCTGAAATAATATTGCAGATTTCACTTAAAGGATAACGCTTGGGCTTGAGAAAAGTAGGGATGGGAAGCATTTGCCCCGAAGTAGGACAGGATAAAATAGCAAAATATTGACTGGAATTAGAATGATGACAATTTGGAGAAGGATGTGTATAGTGTAACCGAAATAGTTTGTCTCATGGCTGCCTCAAAGTAGACCCAGTTCAGCATAAAGATAACTAGAATCTGACGCTGGTTTTATTACTAGACCAGTACCCCTAGCCAAGTTGCTAATCTGCGATAGTTAACGCTATTAGAAAGCTTCAAATGTACGGGAACGACGTCTCAACGCTCAGTCACGTGGTCAGAACAAAAGAATTGGCGGCAAGGTCAACTCGAAGCGTTCGACGTAAGCGAAACGGTTGTAACTTGGCTAGGGGGGCTGAGATAGTGACGCAACGGACGATAAACAGTTATTATTATTATCATTAAAATAAGGTTTTAATGAAATGTGAAGTTTGATAAATAGGTATATGTAAGACAATGTATTTAAGTATGTGTTTGTCTGTAATGTGAAAATAAATAAATAATAGACGAACAAAACAAAAAACACGGTATATTAAAGATTAATCCCTCGAACGAGTTATTTACGGAACCCTAAAATGTTGGATTTAAGTATTTGTACAAAGAAACGCTGATATCATTGGCTATAGTGTCGATATGATAGGCTCTATGGAAATGTCATGTCGGCCTCAAGAGTTCCAATAATATTGGCACAAAGTACTATCTACACAAATCTGACACAGTTTGGTTTATTTTAGAAAATTCATGAAAATATTTAAAAGATAAATGAGATAATCGAGAATTTATGGATTACAGGATTACGATTTTTGAATTTGTTTGTGTTATAAAACAATTTGGCTTTGTTCTGCTGACGTTAATATTCAAACAAATAGGTATTATGCTTTTCAGTGCAGACGGGCCATACAAGGCTCGAGTTCGACTGACCTGTTGGTCTAGTGGTTAGTGACCAGACTACTATGCCGGAGGTCGTGGGTTCGACAGCTCCCACCCAGGAAAAATGTACTGTAGAGTAGGGTAGACTACGAGCAGAGTAGGGTAAAGTAGGGTAGGTAGAGTAGAGTAGGATAAAGTTAGGTAGGGATAATAGTCAGTTGACGGAAGCGAAGCCACTGGCAAAAGCTAGTATTAAATAAAATATAACAACGTATGTTGCTAAAAGAGTTATGAGTTTACATGTGGATGGATGGAGAGGGAGAGGGAGGCCAAAGAAAAGATGGATGGATTGCGTGAGAAGTGATATGAATGAAAAGGGAGTTAGTGATAGCGTGACGAGCGACAGGATAGAATGGAAGAAAAAATCGTGTTGCGCCGACCCCAAATAAAGCGGGATAAGGGCAAGAAGATGATGATGAAAAGTCAACAGTAGTTGATGATTTTTCGCTGGTAATGGTAACATTGTCATTAACCCTTCAGATACCGTCAATTAGAAACACAATAGTAAGACAATAGATGCGCGGCCACCGGTGGTCGCTTGGGGATTCATGAATTAAATCATTTTTAAATTATGACGGCAACAAAAGCTAAAACTGTGACAGTTTAAAAAAAAAAGTAGTTTTAGTAGTCATCCAGATCCTTGGGCGGAGCGAGAGATAGTGTGAGACTTTTACCGACTAAAAATCCCGCCCCGTTCCTTCGATGCCTTTCATACCGGGGCCGAGCATTACTTTCAGAAGCAGACCTTTGGCCCCAGTAGGCTTCGACACTGCTGGGCCCCTACGGTCAGCGAGCTACCCATTGCTCCGGTCCGCAAGCCTGCGTGTGAAATTAGCTGGATTATGAACCTAACAGTAGTGATAATAACAGCAAATATTGATGTTAAATTAAACTAATACTCCGTTCGTCCTGCGCTTAATCTCTCCCCGGACGTGTCGGATTGCCGTCCCATCAGACTATGAGAACAAAAGAACAGAGAGTGCACCTGTGTTTACGCACACATTGGTGCACTATAAAAGTGCGTAGAGGCTATGTAACATATTATATAACTTGTTATAAAACACGTCCACAATATGTAACCTTGTTATTCAACATTGCAACATAAAGAAAGAAAGAAAAGAAAGAAAGAAAGAAAACACGTTTATTCCGCCCAAACAAACGCACAGAACATCATAAATACAGAAACAACCCTGTCAGGCCATGTGTGCATTACGCCTTATAACCATAGACAAAAAAAATTTACTAAGTTGTTTTGACCACTATAATCTGTGGTTCACACACCAGCCCACACCAGCCTCAACAGAGACAAACATTATAAACCATACTTAACCTATAAATTACCAAAAATATAAAAAAAAACATAATAATTATACCAAAACAATCTAAGAATCTAAGTTGTGCGTCGCATCTAAGCAAGAATAGGCCGTTACTCAGCATATACCGTGACGCTGGGCAAATCCAGCCATCTACGGTGCTGGTTTTCAGCAACCACCGTTCGAGTGACAACTTTGGCGTCCCCTCGGAGAGTAAACACAAAAACAGAAGCAGGTTAGTACCTAATACACATACTATTTACATTAATATTTCAATTTACTATTTACATTAATTTATATCATCATACCTATATTATTACATTTCTATTTAATAAAACAACAACAATACTGTACATTACACTGTAAACAATACTGTACACATTAGAATAAGAATGCAATATAACAATGTTATATAACCATTGTCGTTTGTTGTTCTTCAGTGCTATCCATATAACATTGTTGTACATATCAAGAACATGTTATTATAACATGTTTTATAACATTTAGTGTCCACATTGTTATATAGCAATGTTGTATAACATGTTATGTTATATAGTCTATATGCACCTTAATATCTCTTGCGTGCTTAACTTTTCTCCCCTGAGATTGGCCACTGTAATTCATTCATTTTATCAACGAATAGTTTAAAATTGAACAATATCTATTAGGTTATTGGGACACAAGTTTTAAAGGGCGAATTGATTTTATTTCGATTTTAGGAATGCATACCCTTTTTTTTTCTATTTGACCCTAAGAACTGATATAGTAAATATTATTGGTATCGGATGACGATAACCCGTGCCGACTTGATGTCAAACTTTTAAATTCAAATTCAAATTCATTTATTATTTGTGAACACAGGGTACAATGATCTTATAATTATATAGGTAGTGTGTGGTCCTACCCATGTCCCGCCGAAAGGCATACAAAATAGTGCTGATGTGATCACAGTTAAATTAGTCGTGATACAAAAAAATACAATGTCAGCAAATAAAAATTGTCAAAACTTAAACAAAAAAAATAAAAAGTAAAATAATGTCAGCAATTTACATATGTCAAAATAATTTAAATAATCCTAATGTCATAAAAAAATAGAATGTCAGCAAAAAAAAAATATATCAAAATTTGCTAATTGTAATAAATATTTCAATTACATTTGCATTATAATAAAATTAAATTAAATGATAACACAATTATAATTCCAGAATTCACATTAAATAAATTTGTCATTCAGAAATTCGTCTAATGTGTAATAGCATTTTTTAACAGAAAGTTTGTATGAAAGTATGTATAGAGCAGTGGTGGCCGAGTAGTAACGGCCCCGACTTACGAGTTGTAGGTCGCGGGTTCAAACCCAGCCAGGCGCATTACTTTGTGTAATTTATTTCATCACCACTGATCTCAAAACGGTGAAGGAAAACGACGCGTGGAAACCGGCATGTCCTAGAATCAAAAATTTGAAGTCATGTGACATCCACCAACCCACACTGGACCCGCGTGTTGGATTACCCGCACTGGGCCCTCTCTTAGAGAGGAGGCCTGAGTCTCAATAGAACAAAAACTTTATACTTAGGACATTTTAGAATTTAATTTTTGTTCACACGATTAATTGACATTTAAAAAATACTTAACTACATTTACAGTAACTAAATAGCAATATACAGTGAATTAAAAAATAAATAAATAATAAAAACCTACGCTAATTGAAACTAAAACTTGGCGTCAAAAAACTCTTCCACATCGCTGTCGACTGGTAATGTGCCCAAAAGACGAAAAGATGATTTCATAGCAGCCAGACATTTTTGTTTCTCAATATTCCTAAGGCGTGCATTTTCTTCGAATCTTTGGTTTATTTAAATTTAAATCCATTATGCTGTAATGCCATGACAGAATGTCGAATTGAAATCCAGTCGGAAGGGTAATAATAGATACATGTAATGATGACAAAATTTTGGATCTGAAAAGTGGTCGTGACCATTGACATTGACCATTTTTTCGATCAGTAAACTTAAGGTCATCCAAAGGGCAATGGAAAAGGCTATGCCCGGAGTTTCTCACTTGTTCAAATTGGGAATGAAGATATACCTACGCAAGAGCAGTGGACATTGCTCGCAGAACGATGGAGGTCGATGGTGCCGAAGGGTTCTGGACGACTGTGTACTAGAAGGTGCAGCGTCTATAGGCCTTCCACAAAGTGGACCGATACCCTGGTGTGGTGAGGACGTCTAAAGCACCGGCCACACAGAACAGACGCAAGGCACGGACCTGTCGCAGTCGCGAAAAGATATGTATGGTATGTTTTACGTCGCGACGGCTGTATACATTTTATATGCAAATAGATTAAACGGGCGCCGCGACTGCGACGGGTCCGTGCCTTGCGTCTGTTCTGTGTGGCCGGTGCTTTACGGTGGACGTCTTTCGACTGAAATTAAGATGATGTTATATCGATGCGCCATCTCTCACACCAATTTGTGTACTTTAATTCTTTAAAACCCAAGCGAACGCCGACGCTCTCTCAGTGTCTTTCTATTCTGTCTCTAATTACGGTATTTAAAAGGTTTAATTTTGTAAAGATATCGTATAAAAATAGAAACATTCTCATTATTTATTCCTTAGAACGAAGAATAAGAAAATTGCTTTACGAATCCGAAATCACGGAAAGCTTTGATGGGCAAGCCGAAGGGGGCTTGATGCGTCTTAGTGGTCGATTTCCCATGGGCCCCATAAGTTTGAACGGAACTATTCCAAAGGATACGCTTAAAATTGCGGTGAGATTTTTTTCAAATGTCCCAAATACCCACTCTTTGAGAGCTGGGTGATTAAGGCAAATCAATGTAGGTCTATTTATATACTTAGCTTACTCGGCCTTATAATGTTCCCACTGTTGGGACTGAGGCTTCCTCTCTTGGAGAGGGAATGGGCCTTAATCCATCACGCGGGCCCAGTGCGGGTTGGTAGATGCCACATGTCTTCGATTTTTTTGGTTCTAGGACATGCCGGTTTCCTCACGTTGTTTTCCTTCACCGTTTTGAGAGCAGTGGTGATGAAATAAATTACACAAAGTAATGCGCCTGGCTGGGTTCGAACCCACGACCAACAACTCGTAAGTCGGGCCCGTTACCACTCAGCCACCACTGCTTCATTTCGTAATTTATATACTATCTCAATATAATTATTAAAGTAAATACAGACATTTAAAGATTTTATTAGTAGGCAAATACTAGTAACGATAATTTGGTCCGATAAATGTTGATAGATTGATTAGTATTAATATGTCTGTTAACTTTAAAATAACTCAAAAACATTTAGTGCTAGCTTTTGTTCATGGCTTTGCTCCCGTCAACTGACTACTATATTCTAATCTACCCTACTATACCTGATTCTAACCCACTCTACCCTACTATACCCCAACTCTACAGTATATTAATTTATTATACCATTAAACACATCAACCGGTCAACATCAAAATTTGCAACCATACTTAACCATAGACAACTTTACATTTAGCTATCAGTTGTGTTTTGTTTGTTTTGTTTTCATCACGTTCTACGGAAACTGAATATAAAGTACCCTATGTCCGTTTCTTGGTTTTAATCTACCTCCCCACCAATTTTCATTCAAATCGGTTCAGCCATTCTTGAGTTATAAATATGTAGTGTAACTAGAGTCTGTCTAAAAAGTCAACCGACTTGGGTAATTATCAGGGCAACATGAAATCTGATGTAGTTTACACTGGTTCAATAATCAAGGTTGATCAAAAGATCTTGATCAATGTTTACTAATAGAAAAGCCTTATTAAAAATATCGAATATAAGTATTTTTTTTAAAGATTAAATATTGTACAAAATGCTCAAGTTGTTTTGTCTTTTTAGACAGACTATAACACGACCTTCTTTTATATAATGTACTAGCTTTTGCCCGCAAGGCTTCGCCCCCGCTCTTCCCTACTCTACCATACTATACCTACTCTACTCTATTATACCCTACTCTACCCTACTCTACCCTACTCTACCCTACTCTACCCTACTCTACTCTACCCTACTCTACCCTACTCTACCCTACTCTACCCTACTCTACCCTACTCTACCCTACTATACCCTACTCTACCCTACCAAACTTCACATAAACCATCTACTAAATACTCCGAACAATACCTAAAAATTTGGTTTTGATAGGTGAGCCCGTTCTTGATTTATAAAATAACAGCGAAAAGTGGCATTGATTTTTATATATATAGATGTATATGTATATAGACTAGCGGCCCGTCCAGGCTTCGCACGGGCAATAAGTATAGCCTACTTTACTTAGGGTGAATAAAGCTTTCCAATGGTAAAAGATTTTTTGTAATCGGCACAGTAGTTTTTGAGTTTATTAATTACACACACATGCAAAAAGACTATTTTCCCTCTTTATAATATTAGTGTAGATTAAGTGAAAAGGACGAAAATAAACCAGGAACGGATATAACGTTTCACACCTCGAAGGCATCTCATATCAACTTACGATGGTTTTGGCGAATATTTGCAATCACAATCTATTATTAGGTTACTATAAGTGCCGATCGGATCAAAAAAAGGGCAGAAGGCATGTTCTTAACTGTGAAAATGTATTTTTTGCTATCATTCAGGATCTTTTTGATAGTTAAAGGTTTTTATGACTGAAATATTGAAAGTATTTGTTAAAACTAGTCATAAAAGATATGATTTTATTTGTAAATAGATTATTTTTAAGTGTGCATATAATAACGCGTGGGAGACTTTTAATGACTAAAGCCCGCCTATGTTCCTTAATTCATGAATCCCCAAGCGACCACCGGTGGCCGCGCATCTATTGTCTTACTATTGTGTCTCTAATTGACGGTATCTGAAGGGTTAATTCATGAATCCCCAAGCGACCACCGGTGGCCGCGCATCTATTGTCTTACTATTGTGTCTCTAATTGACGGTATCTGAAGGGTTAATTCATGAATCCCCAAGCGACCACCGGTGGCCGCGCATCTATTGTCTTACTATTGTGTCTCTAATTGACGGTATCTGAAGGGTTAATTCATGAATCCCCAAGCGACCACCGGTGGCCGCGCATCTATTGTCTTACTATTGTGTCTCTAATTGACGGTATCTGAAGGGTTAATTCATGAATCCCCAAGCGACCACCGGTGGCCGCGCATCTATTGTCTTACTATTGTGTCTCTAATTGACGGTATCTGAAGGGTTAAAAGTTGCCTTTACAGCAGCCACAAAAGTTCACTAGTTTTACAGTTGTTTTCTTCACAAGTGTATTGAAAAATGTCGTATGATACACGTGATATTTAATTTAATTAATGATTACCGTTCTGGGCTTTTTTTTATCTGATATAAACTAGTACTTGACTGCAATCCCACCTGATGGTAAGCGGTGATGCAATCGTTGATGGTGAGGCGCACTAGTTTATTAAGAGCCTATTCACTCTAGCCTTGAAGACGCTCAGATTGTAATCGGACGGGAAGACCGCAGCAGGCAAATTATTCCAGTCCTTCGATGTACGCGGTATAAATGACGAAGCGAAACGCTTAGTCCGGACCGTGGAGGTTTCAACAACGTAAGGGTGGATACTCGCCGTACGTCGGTTTGTCCGGTGGTAGAAATGGGATGGCGGAATCAAGTCATGCAATTCCTGCGCGCACTCTCCAAAATATAACCTGTAAAACACCGAAAGGCTGGCTACCCTACGCCTGTGCTCAAGGCTTTGAAGATTGGACTTAACCATATCTGGATCACCAATCAGTCTCTTCGCACGCCTTTCCACCGAGTCCAAAGCTGCCAGGTGGCACTTTGCAGCACCAGCCCATATGTGGCTGCAGTACTCCACACACGATCGGACCTGTGCTTTGTATAACATTAAAAGCTGTCCCGGTGCTCTCTTAAGACCCTCGCCATTGCTCGGGTCTAAATACCGCCTCGACGGTAACCACTAACGTTACACACTTATATCATAATGTACTATTCTATTGTACTATTTTGTTGTTATTTTTATATGTTGTATTTGTATTGATTTTTGTTTATCTAATACCCATAACACAGGCTCTGCTTAGTTTGAGACTAGACAGCGTTGTGTGATATTTGTCGAATATTATTATTTGAATAAAACTCAGATTGTGTAAGGTGTAAGTACCGTTTTAAAAATAGAGACTTGATTTAAAGTTAAAATATGATTATTATTTATTTACTGTAAGTAATTTAATCTTCTTAATAAGAAAAAATGATCGCAGATTTGCTTATAAGTTACGCCTGCTAACGGTGAGATTAACTTGCTTACGTTTAAACTGTAATATTAGTAGAAAAACGAAAAGATTAAAAAGCTCAGTTTAAGCATCCTACGCTTAGCTTTTATAGCATATAGCTAGACTAGAGCCGGCATTGTGGGCTGTAGTATCGTTCGAAAGAGTTACCACGGTAAAAAAGAAAATACTAACCAAAACTTTTTACAAAAAAAAAAAAAAATACAACTGACTTCAAAGTAAAAAAAAAAATACTGGGCAAGTGCGAGTTGGACTCGCGCACTGAAACTTTCGTACAAACCTATGTAAACAGTTCAGTTCCTGAATAGAATTTGAAATTTTTTCCGAATCGAAGAAAAAGTTTTTTTGTGGCGTAACTACAAATTTTCAGTTTTCAGATTTTTTTCTATAGGTACTTATGCTATGAGACCTTGTTTCATGTCACAATTTCAGGATCGTAGATCAACGGGGAGCTCTATTAATTTAGATTCCCTTGAGATTGTCGAAATGTGCCACAAAATTCATGGCGCTTAAGACATTTTGGTCGCGAAAAAAGTATCCTCTAAAAGCTATCGTAGCGCTGCATATTTTAATAGTTCTACTAGACGACATAATGCCAACGCAACGCAGCGAACTTTTGTTTTAACTTTTCAGTATTTTAACAAATAGTTTCCATGAAAGGGCTTGTCTACCACTAGAATACAAGTCGATGTCGTAACTTATTATACTGCGGGACAATACAATTTACAAGAAGCAGTAATATTGATATAAATGGATAAATATTAAAGTACTCGTACTTACGCCATACTGTCCTGAGCTTGAACCTGGATTATTTTGATATGCTCAATTACAACATAAACACAAAAAGTTGCAACAGCCAATATCGTCACAATGAGGCTAAGAGGTCACCATTTCACCAGCAACGTCACTATGACGCTGTGATAAGAGTTAGAACAATAAGCGATACCAAAGCCACTAGCCAGTGTTACATAATCTTTTTGCACTAGCTCGAAATAGATACAGTGTACTTCAGTGTGTGTGAGCCATCGATATATATGTACTACGCACTAAAATATGCTTTACGTACATTCACTTTAGTCAACTTAAGTGTAATGTCGAAAAAAAGGTGTACCTTTTTTTTGCGGTGGGCAAAAATCATCTTATGACAACCCCCGCTCTTGACTGACTAAAAACCCACCCCGTTCCTTCTAGCCTCTTCATACTGGGGCTCGAACTTCCTTTCGAATAACCCTGGCCCCAAAAGGCTTCGACCCAGCTGGGCCCCTCCTGCTACTGACAACTCATTGAGGCGCGCGGGAACGGTCAGGCAGCGAGCTACTCATGGCTCGCCGTCCGCGAGCCCGCGTCTACGGTGGCTGGAAAATTTTGGTCGCGAAAAAAGTATCCTCTAAAAGCTATCTTAGCGCTGCATATTTTAATAGTTCTGTTAGACGACATAATGCCAATGTAGCGCTGCAGCGAACTTTTGTTTTAACTTTTCAGTATTTTGACAAATAGTTTCCATGAAAGGGCTTGTCTACCACTAGAATATAAGTCGATCGTGAGAGCGCATCGCGTAGTACACCAGAATTAAAATAGATGGCAGGATTTTGTTTATGTGTTTCGTAATGATTTCAAAAGTTGATTTATCAATTTATTGATAACTAGCGACCTGCCCCGGCTTCGCTCGGGTAACAGTATTTCTCCACTATTTAATACAAATAAACCTTCCTCTTGAATCACTCTATCTATTAAAAAAAGCGCATCAAAATCCGTTGCGTAGTTTTAAAGATTTAAGCGTACATAGGGATATAGGGACAGAAAAAGCGAATTTGTTTTATACTATATGTAGTGAAGTGTTAAATTCGGCTCTACTTTTTATTGGCTATCGTTTTGTTTAGCAGGCAGCAACTGGTGACATGCATATGTTTCTAAAACTATAGATTTTGTTAACAGATTTACATTTTTAGGTCAACAAAAAATGTAAATGGGCCCAGCAGGGTCGAAGCCTACTGAGGTCAAGTATCTGCTTTTGAAAGGAAAATTCGGTCCCGGTACGAAAGGCAGAAGGAATAGAAGTAAGTTTTTAGTCAGTAAAAGTCTGACACTATCTCGCGCTCCGCCAAAAGGCGTGGAGATGTCATTGGATGATTTTCCCACGTTCATCGGACATTTCCCACGTTACGAGATTGTCTAGAAGGAATGTTCCAACTATAAACTAAAATAAACAACAAAATAATAACAACAAAAACTCAAACTAACAACAACAACTTAATCAACCACAACCGCTTAAACAACAACAAAACAACTTAAATCAGCAGTTTGATTTTTAGCGTCTCTAGTCACTGTCTCCTGTGTGTTTTTTCCTCAGCATAGCCGACCTTATAATGTTCCCACTGTTGGGAATCATACCTCCTCTTTAGGAGCGGGAATGGGCCGTAATCCACCTACGGGCCCAGTGCTGGTTGGTGGATGTCATATGTCTTCGAATTTTCGGTTCTAGGACATGCCGGTTTCCTCACGAAGTTTTCCTTCACCGTTTTGAGAGCAGTGGTGATAAAATAAATTACACAAAGCAATGCGCCTACAACTCGTAAATCGGGGCCGTTGCCACTCGGCCACCACTCGTCCTGTCTGTTTTTCCTTACTCTATGGTTTTCAGAGAAGATTAAAGTTAAGACGCAACAGTTTGTAATCAAGACGCACTGGTTATAAATATGAGTTAAACTTCTCCTCATACTATTGCGAGTTGGAAATTGCAAATGTATATTAAAACCAGCTAAACTAATTTAAACTGTGCATTACTGTGTCTCACTTTTTTTTTTCTGTCGACGGGGAAAATCATCATTGACGAAACCCGCTCTTAGGTGGAGCGGGAGACAGTGTCAGAGTCTTACTGACTAAAAACCCCGCGCCGTTCCTTCTAGCCTTCATACCGGGGCTCTAGTTTCCTTTCGGATAACCCCGACCCCGGTAGGCTTCGCTTGGTGATGAACTATTAAAGATGTCGTAGAGATGCTGTAGATAAAAAAAAAGCTGCCATTTAACTTTATATTCAGTACATGCGAAACCCGAATCACGTGTCCAGTATTTTAATGTAAAAAATTTCATTGCTGTATCATCAAAAATCACAAAGTTATAAGCTTGTTAAATCAGCAAAAATACATAGTCACCGGGCTATCCAGGCGTCTGAGAGGTTATTTTGATCATGCACCCAGTTGTTTGTTGGCTCCTAATGCCCGCTATTCCTGCCGTGACCTGTGTTGTACTTAGTGTCGGTGGTGTCCAACTTGTGATCATTTTGAATATTTTTGAGAAAAAATATAGCATGGTGTAAAAACTATTGGAATCCATTCAGAGCTTGTGTTATGGGGACTAGATAACTGATAAACATACTTTATATATTTCTTAATACATACATAAATTACACCCAGACACAGAACAAATAATAATAGTCGTACATCGTCCATTAACACAAACATTTGTCCTGGGTGGGAATCAAACCCACGACCAACGACATAGCAGTCACGGCCACTAACCACTAGACCAACAGGCCAGTTGAAGTAATTTCCCGGAAATATTTTTTTTTCCTATCTTTCTTCTACGAGGTCAAAAAAAAAACAAATAAGTTGCGGTCGCCACCACTAGGCCAGCATCACTTTAAAGCGTCATTTAAAAAACTGATACCAAGAAAGTTACCAAGTTGAGTGAAGTTGAAAATAATATTTTTTCCAGATAACTTACTTCTTATCGTCACGCATCGCTGGGTTCGCGGAGTGAGCACGAATTCAAGTGATACCAACACTCGGCATGAGCTACTGGGGCGTGACTTCAATGTGGAAGGTTTTACTTGTGATGGCACTAGTTGGAGAAAAATAGATCTAGCTTTGGTATAGATAGTAAATTCATTTTTTGTAAGTGTATTGAAAAACGTCGTTTGATACACGTACAAAGTCACTGCAGCCCTCGGCTCCATAACAAATTACGCAGCGTATTTCATCAGCGAAATTCGCTTCGAACGTAATGACAAACTTTCTGCACTTGTATCAAAATATACTATTACCTAATATTGGTATATTTTTTCAAGAATAGAAAGTTGCTTTATTTCTGACTCTGAGTGACATAGGCTATATTTTATGGACGCGGGCGACGCCGCGGGCTACAGCTAGTATTTATATATTTCACTAGCACTTTGCCCGCGACTTCGTTTGCTATATGCCACCGCGGACTTTTCTATAGACCTATATAATATACACAATTCCACCATACATTATTTTGTTATACATATATTATCTCAACGAATTTAGGTTGCGTTTTCGTTGAAAGCTCCCAGACGGCTTATTTTTACCCGACACCTTCAACAAATATCGTTAATGTACACAGAAATAAATATAAAAACTTAACAAATTATATACTTAAACCTTCCTCGAGAATCTCGCTATCGAGTGGTGACAATCGCTTTAACCCTTCAGATACCGTCAATTAGAGACACAATAGTAAGACAATAGATGCGCGGCCACCGGTGGTCGCTTGGGGATTCATGAATTAAATTGGTCATGTTCGTAACAAACGTCTTAAACAATATGTTTAGTACTAGGTATGTCTATGTAAGTTCTTTAACCCTTCAGATACCGTCAATTAGAGACACAATAGTAAGACAATAGGTGCGCGGCCACCGGGTGTCGCTTGGGGATTCATGAATTAAAATCGGTGCAGTAGTTTTTGAGTTTATCGCGAACAGACCGACTTTGTTTTATAATATGTACTAGCTTTTGCCCGCGCGGCTTCGCTCCCGCTCTTCCCTACTCTATCCTACTCTACCCTACTCTATCCTACTCTACCCTACTCCACCCTACTCTACCCTACTCTACTCTACCCTACTCTACCCTACTCTACCCTACTCTACCCTACTCTACCCTACTCTACCCTACTCTACCCTACTCTACCCTACTCTACCCTACTCTACCCTACTCTACCCTACTCTACCCTACTCTACCCTACTCTACCCTACTCTACCCTACTCTACCCTACTCTACCCTACTCTACCCTACTCTACCCTACTCTACCCTACTCTACCCTACTCTACCCTACTCTACCCTACTCTACCCTACTCTACCCTACTCTACCCTACTCTACCCTACTCTACCCTACTCTACCCTACTCTACCCTACTCTACCCTACTCTACCCTACTCTACCCTACTCTACCCTACTCTACCCTACTCTACCCTACTCTACCCTACTCTACCCTACTCTACCCTACTCTACCCTACTCTACCCTACTCTACCCTACTCTACCCTACTCTACCCTACTCTACCCTACTCTACCCTACTCTACCCTACTCTACCCTACTCTACCCTACTCTACTCTACTCTACCGTATCCTATGTCCGTCACCTGGCTCTAAGCTACCTACCCACCAATTTTCAGCCATTTCTGTACAGCCATTCTTGAGTTATAAGTGTTGTAACAAACACGACTTTCTTTTATATATATAGATTGATTTATTTTAAGCACTTTCTATTAAATGATCAGAAACATTTACTTCAATCATTAGGTACATCAGAAGATCAGCATATCATAAGTTAAGAACGTACTCAAAACATTCCGGTTACCAAGCAACTCTCTTGATTAAGAGTAACTTTTCAAATCTAAGAGCCTTGTTATCTATGCCAAAACTATTTACAATTGAAACATTTCAAGAGTACCTAATGTTTTTGAGAAATAAGCGTGTAAGGCTAAGCCATAGAGCACACTGGTAACTTTGTCACCGTGACTTTTGACAAAAAAGCCACCGTGCCTATGAATCCAACATGTACAGTGCGTTTCATTTAACCCTTCAGATACCGTCAATTAGAGACACAATAGTAAGACAATAGATGCGCGGCCACCGGTGGTCGCTTGGGGATTCATGAATTAAGAGGTTCCTTTGCCGTAATGTTGGCAATACGGAAAAACAGTGTTGCAATATTTTTAGCAATTAAATTACTTAATATTAGGGAGATTAACTGATACTTCGTTATTTTTAACAATTGCCTTTTTTTTTTTTTTTTTAACTATTTTTGAATAAAGTATAGGACGCTGGGCTCCATTCCGATTGTCCTGCAATTCTTTCAAATACCAAAAACGCCACGTCATGATATCGTACCTCTCTATTAACAATTTCGTTTTAGACCTGTTTTTTTTTTAAATAAAATCGCAGATAAACCATCAGCTCGATGTTGACAATAGGCGAGTAGAAAAGGACCCTCTTAAGAGGAACTGTTAGAAGAATTACGTGACTCTGAAACGCGAAGGGCAACAGGGACACAGGTGGGTTGGTCACGCCATAATTATGGGGTCGCGGCATCCTCACCTTTTGTATGACGCAGGTCTTTAACGAACATGGTAAGTTCCGCACCTGGTTCGTGAGGATGGAGAACACGGTATTAGGTGTGCCCCGCTTGCGTGCTACACCACTTTGTCCTAGTGTGGGCGAACGACGTCTCACGCCATGCCCTGGTATAGGTCATGGTCTGAAGCAAGGAGGGACAGACGCCTCTTTTTATGAAACGGTAGAAAAAGGCGGTCCACCGTAGGTGCGGGCTTGCGGATGGCGAGCAATGGGTAGCTCGCTGTCCGACCGTCCGGTAACTGTCGGGACCGAGCCCAAGTTGTCAACGGCGCGAACTGTTCCCGCGCGCCTCAAGGATTTGTCAGCAGCAGTAGGGTCGTAGCCTACTGGGGCCAGGGTTATCCGAAAGGGAAGCTCGGCCCAGTACGAATGGCAAGAAGGTTTTTAGTCAGTTAGAGTCTGACACTATCTCCCGCTCCACCCAAGGGTAGAGAATATCATTTGGATGATTTTTACCCACCAAAAAAAAAGCGAAGGAGGTAGCTGACCTAATAATACTTCAACCAATCCGGGAATCGAAACTAGGACGTTAAACTCAACATTAGCGCTACAGGTATCAAATTAAACTATTGTGTGAAATTGCACACTTCATCCCCGTTTGATACACCCACGATTTTAAGAGAAAGCTCAGAGTTTCTTTGCGTGATCGAATCAAAAATGAAGATATCTGCAGGAGAACCAAGGTTGCCGACATAGCACGAAGAATTGCCAATCTTAAGTGGCAGTGGACAGGGCACATTGCTCGCAGAACAGGTGGCCGTTGGGGCCGAAAGGTTCTGGGGTGGTGACCGCGTACCGGAAGATGCAGCGTTGGAAGGCCTCCTACAAGGTGGATTGATGGCCTGGTGAAGGTTGCGGGGATCCGATGGATGCGGGACACGTAGGATCGTTCATTGGTGCGACACTTGGGGGAGGCCTATGTGCAACAATGCGTTTTCCTGTTCGAGGTCGCCACTCCAGAACCTTTCGGTCTCAACGGCCCCCATCTGTTCTGCGAGCAATGTGCCCTGCCCATTGCCACTTAAGTTTGGCGAATCTTCGCGCTATGTCGGCAACCTTGGTTCTCCTGCATGTATATGCAAAACCTGAAGCACGTGTCTTGTATTTTTATGTAAAGAATCTGTGTACAAAATTTCATAACTGTATCATGAAAAATCACAAAGTTAAAAATACATGTTGACCTGGACATTCAGGCGACTGAGGGTTTGTTTTGCACTTGCACCCAGCTGTTTTCTGGCGTCTAATGCCCGCTATGACCTACCGTTACCTGTGTTGTCTGTCGGTGACGTCTATCTTGTGACCTTTTAAAATATTTTTGAGAAAAAATATAACATGGTGTAAAAACTATTGGAATCCAAAAAATTAAAAATAATATTGTCTAGATATTTTTATTTATTTACCAGCGACTTCGTACGCGGATCCTGTTGCTTATGCCAGCGACAACGGGGTTGTCAAAATCAAAGATCTGAAACGTCTGATATCGAATTCTAAGAGCCGGGGGACTGGATTCAGTATTCACGCGCGATGGCTTATTAGCGTATTTCATGTAGGTATAACTTTGGTGTTTCTATACCGATTTCTATGATTCTTTTTTTATTGAATAGATAATATTGTTAACTTTTTTTAAATTAGGGATGAGTGAGAGTGTTATAAACGTAAGAGTAACCAAAAATAAACAGAAAGCTCCGAACTGCTAAGCTATCAACATTTCCCTTCACTGCTCTGCTCCTATTGATCGTAGCGTGATGAAAAGTATACTATAACCTGCCCAGGTGTATGAAAAATGATTGTGCCAAGTTTCGTTAAAATCCATCGCGTAGTTTTTGTTTCTATAAAGAACATACAGACAGACAGACAGACAGACAGACAGACAGACAAAAATTTTACTGTTTGCATTTTAGGCATCAGTATCGATCACTAATCACCCCCTGATAGTTATTTTGGAAATATATATCATGTACAGAATTGACCTCTCTACAGATTTATTATAAGTATAGATTATCTTCCTTACAACAATCATTACAGGTAAATACCTAATGCGATGGTGCGGTCTTAAAATTAACTTAAATACAATTATGTATAAATAAAACATAATCTAGTTCTTACCTACATCAGACATACGTCTATGATAGTACATAGAAAAAAAAACACAATACTTAAAATATACAAATATTACATATAGCCTACTCTAATCAACCCTATAACATAAAATAAATAATTGCATTTTTGCGAATTCACTCGAATATTTACGTGTAGCTCGTTAATAATCCGAATTGCACGGGCCAATGGCGTTTTGGCGAGAGGATAATGTTAGGAACCCTTCGTGCTCGGGTCTGACTCGCACTTGTGTTAATAAAATATCTAGAATCTGTTTTTCTAGTCCAGTAGGTGGGACATAACGCCTACGATTTACCCGATTGTTCTCTATTTATTTTTTTGTTTGGTATATGCACTTAACCATTCTTAAGTTTAGAAAGTTTTAATTTCTTGATCATTTGAATGCAAATGTAATGTATTTTAGAGTTTTTGAAGTATTACCCCAATCGTGAAGAAATACTAAATGAAACAAGTTTTTAATGAAATTATTTTTTCATGGCAAGATTTTATAGCTCGTTATCCCTACTAATATTATAAATGCGAAAGTAACTCTGTCTGTCTGTCTGTTACGCTTTCACGCAAAAACTACTGAACGGATTTAGATCAAATTTGGTAGGTAGGTAGAAGAGACACTGGAATAACACATAGGCTACCTATTATTCCACTGCTGAGCACGGGTCTCTGCCCGCGCGATATAAACTGTAGTCCACGCGGGCGAAGCCGCGGGCGGAAAGCTAGTACCTATATAATTAATACTCGTCAAGACGAATCATACGAGCCCAAACTTGATGGGGTTGTGTCGTTTAACTACCAAGTTCCTATAGCCACCTTCCGGTTCCATCATCAGATCAGCTCCTTGTCATAATTTTGCATTGTCATCTGATTTACACATGCATGCAAAACAGCTCAATCGGTAGCCGGGAAGTGGGTCAAATTTAGTTTACAAGATTTGATGACATACAAACATCGGGACAGGTGAAACTAAATAAACGCTTGTAAAAAAGTTTGTAACCATATTTATATGTGCATAAAAAACTTAAATATTAACTAACCTAAACAAAATACTAACTAAATTGTACTAAAACCTAATGATGTATACATAAATACAAAGAACACACAAAGATCGAAGTACTCCTCCATATCGCTATAATTCGGAAATGTGCCCAGAAGACTGGCAGCATTACCATTAATTCAATTGTAACAAATCTGTTAATATTTCATACCACAGTAATAATATTTAATAGTTTTAACCGTACCGGAAGACGCAGCGTTGGAAGGCCTCCAACAAGGTGGACCGACGACCTGGTCAGGGTCGCGGGAATCCGATGGATGCGTGACGCACAGGACCGGTCGTTGTGGCGACGCTTGGGGGAGGCCTATGTCCAGCAGTGGACGTCTTTCGGCTGATATGATGATGATGATGATGAGTTTTAAAATTCTCCATCTATCAAAATACACATATTATCTAACACAAAAAACCACTATTTTGAACATGTGTCGCATAGATAGAATTTTTTTACAACTGGACTTAGATAATAATTTAAATCCAGTACAAAGTCTTTTACCATCTTAAATTCAATTATCGGAATCTCACCTTGGTTCACACTCGTGAGATTCCGATAGAACACCAGGTATTAGCCTGAGAATAAATGCCCAAAAAAACCATAATAATAATTTGTCAAAGCTGTCGTTACGCGGTTGGATCAAGGGCCTGATACAGAAGGCAGTACTCCTCAATACGGCACGCATTGTGAGGAGGTTCCTATCTTTGGAGCCCTAACCACCGGTAGCTTGGACCCTGCTCCCGACACCGGCGGAAACTATGGTTTTATATTTTTAAATGTTTTTTTTTATTTGTAATTTTGTTAAAAAATATTTAAAAATATAATTCTATATGTGTACAAAATAAATAAAGAGAATAATAATTTATTACACCAGAAAAATACATAATAAACAATTTATATTAACACGAGGCAGTAATGTGCTTAATTTTACAATGCATCCATCTTGTCTTTATCTTTGGCTAATTAAACATATCAAATGACGAATACGCGTAACCAAACAGCTAACTAACTACCCTTTGTAAAGCCGCCACATCTCTTTGACCACTACCTTCGCACCGCGTATAATCCCGCCCGCCTCCACTCATTGGTTCGTCCGCGCTTATAAAAGCCCTCGACAAAAGTTTGGCGCACAGTCTGAAGCGAGCGGGCTTAAGGCACGCCGCATTAGTCCGCGTGTGCGTTTACCCTTACGAAGACTTCGAGATTTTCAGGTAAGTTTTTAAATTAGTTTTTTCAGGACGGATTTTTTTAAAGTATATTCGGATTGTGTATTTCGTCTGCTGAAGTATTTTTTGAGTAGGCTTGGTTAGTTGAAAACTTCTACGTGTAAAAAATTTTTTTAAATAATATATTACAGGATAAAAGTTCAGATTTGCCTTTGAGATTTTTAAAGGATAATATTACGTTGTATTTAAATAAAACTGGGCTTATTTTATTCCGTTAAACAGAAGTTCGTTCGGTTTGTTACCCGTCTATTTCTATAGACGATTTATACCTATCTATCTGAAATATTGACACATGTTAGTATACTTAGTATGTATATAAAATAAGAAAAAAATTGAAGTTATACATACATTTAAAATGGAGAAAGATAAGTTCTAAGAATTTTTTAGGAAATAATTTTATATGGGTTGGGGATTTTTTTTTTTTTGTTTATTTTAAGTTGAAATAATAATTCAGAATGCTGATAATAAATCATTTTAGATAGTTAATAAGTGCACTGTCCTTTTGACTGTCAAGTGAACACCAGTGGTTCACTTTAGGAAAGGTCTCTGCATTTAATTGAACTCACAATTTCTCAATTTTTTGGAAATTTTCCGAACAGACGAAATTTCTGCACAAACTAAATAATTGCTATTTAAATTACTGAAAATAAAAATCAGGCCACGTTAAAAAGGGAAAAATATTATTATTTGAGTTTTTTCAGGATAATGATACGACCATTTAAAAAAAAATCTAACTTTTCCGACGGAAATATGACACAATGGAATAAACATATCTAATTACTGACAGGCTTATTTTTCCTGTTTCACGTTAAATAAAATTCGACTTCTCAAAATATATCAAGAAGAAATATTTTAATTCCATTTACAAGTTTAAAACACCTACTTACATTAAAGTTTATGATATTTAGCACTATTTAAACTTAAAACCAAAAGCTGTGAATTAAAATTACGCAAACTTAGTTTTGCACTCAGAATATTCAAGCACTTAGACACATACGTGAATGATTTTATTATCTCGAACAAAACTAACAAGTCTACTACTGAATAACAATAACAAAGGGCAAATTGTGTTATTCTTAACACAAAACTTAACACTTTTATGTGACTGGAATATTGATATGATTGATTTATTCATAAAATTTACATTGTGTGCGAATATTATAACTAGGAACACAAGCAACAAAATCAAATAAGAAAGTTGCTTAAAATTATAACATTAGAATAGAATAGAATAGAATAAACTTTATTGTACACCAAAAAGTAACACAGCTACAATACAAAACAAATACAATAAAAAAAAAACAAAATACAAATATTCTTTTTTATTGTATCTAACAATAAAAAGAATAACATAAAATAATAATGTCAAAGAGATTTGAATTATGCACCATTAAGAAGCTCTTTTTCCACTCGCCTATCGTCAACATCGAGTATGGTTTAAAAGCTGGTTACTTCATCTAACGCAATCCAACGCGATGTTTGTCGAAAAAGCAACGCAAAAAAAAAATTACGCCTGAAACTCTGTTAGTATTCGGTAATTCCGAGATTTACTTGAATATTTCACAAAACTTGTTCCAGGAAATAGCTGTTTTTTTTTAACCCTTCAAAGTTTTTGAAAAGTGTTGTCGTCATTTAGAATCTTAATAAAATTTGGCAAGGCTTCTATAGATTTACTTTTTTAAATTTTTAGGCAAATTATGAAGGGTCAAAGTTCATACAAAATAGGAGATTTTCAAAGGTCTTTATTGGATTAGTTTCACATATTTAGAAATTGATTTCAATAGAAGCCTAGATAATATCCACAAGATACTGTGTTTCCAAAATATCGAATGAAAAATGTGTAATAACGTCATAATCGGTTATGAGCGGTTGTATGAAAAACAGTGAAAATGTGTGTTGAGATTCATCCTCTTATTAAAACCTCACCACATGAAAAATAGTGACAACAAAATGTCAAAAAGATTAGAATTAATATTAATAATGTCAATAAATAAGTAATGACAATGTCATTAAATTAAAAAATAATACATTACGTTCCGAATAAGACATATTCTTATTATCGATTGCCATGTTGTCACGTCATGACTGACCAGGAGGGGCCCATCTGGGTCGAAGCCTACCGGGGTCGGGGTTATCCGAAAGGAAACTAGAGCCCCGGTATGAAGGCTACAAGGAACGGCGCGGGGTTTTTAGTCAGTAAGACTCTGACACTGTCTCCCGCTCCACCCAAGAGCGGGTTTCGTCAATGATGATTTTCCCCGTCGACAGACGAGATAGTCATGACTGACTGTCAAAACGCTAGAAATTGGGAAAAATTGAAGAACTCAGAGTTAAGTAAAATTGAAGAACAGGATTCTCATTAATTCATGAATCCCCAAGCGACACCCGGTGGCCGCGCATCTATTGTCTTACTATTGTGTCTCTAATTGACGGTATCTGAAGGGTTAATTGTTTTTCTTGATGAATAAAATTCTGAACAGTTCGTAAATAAATTAAATTAAAAACAATCTTGTTTTGCTCACCCTATTAATTCTTTAACTCGATTTGACAGTATAACATGACGTCACAACTTGTCAATCGATGCCATTCTCATTTTAAACGTATGTAGAAGAGAATACGTAGACCGGAAGACGTAGCGTTGGAAGGCTCCTACAAGGTGGGCCAATGACGTGGTAAGGGTTGCGGGAATCCGATGGATGCGAGACGCACAGGACCGTTCATTGTGGCGACACTTGGGGGAGGCCTATATCCAACAGTGGACAGTGGAAATGATGATGATGATAATTATGTAGAAGAGAATAGAATTAATTTTATATCAGACACAAAAAGTTCCATTCGGTGTCATCATCATCATCATTATCATTTCAGCCAGCAGACGTCCACTGTTGGACATAGGCCTCCCCTGAGTGTCGCCACAATGATCGATCCTGGGCGTCCCGCATCCATCGAATCCTCGCCGTTCGGTGTCAGTAAGTTAATAAATTGAGAATCTAGTGTTAGTACCAATTACCCTTTACACAACATATTTTACAATTTATTGAAGTGCTAGATCTTTCCGCTACAGGTCTTATGACGCTCCAATACCTCAATTAAAAATGTAAGTGGTTATCATAATTTAAGCTCTGTAATTTTACTTAGGTAGTGTTTTTATTCTAATAATAGGCAAATTATTTATTTATTAGACACTAGCGACGTAGCGACCCGCCCCGGCTTCGCTCGGGTGTTTCTCCACTATTTAATGGATGTTATTATATATATAAGCCTTCCTCTTGAATCACTCTATCTATTAAAAAAAACTGCATCAAAATCCGTTGCGTAGTTTTAAAGATTTAAGCGTACATAGGGATATAGGGACAGAGAAAGCGACTTTGTTTTATACTATGTAGTGATACACACAGGTATCATTATCAGAGTACGGAATTAGAGTTATCCATGTAATTGCTGATTTCTAATGAAAAATCCCATGTCGCTAACCTTATTACAAAAAAATAATAATTGAAACGTCAGAGCAGCGGTGGCCGAGAGAATGGCTCCGACTTACGAGTTGTAGGTTTCGGGTTCAAACTTAGCCAGGCGCATTACTTTGTGTAATGTATTTCATCACCACTGCTCTCAAAACGGTGAAGGAAAACATCGTGAGGAAACCGGCATGCCCTAGAATCAATCATTTGAAGATATGTGACATTCGCTAACCACACTGGATCCGCGTAGATTACGGCCCTTTCCATCACCTATAGGCCTGAGTCCCAGCAGTGGGAACACAAAAAAGGCTGATGATGATGATGATGATTACAAGAAACCTCAGAGATAAAAACACAAAACAAACATTACTATTTTTCTTTGAAAAAGATCGCTCTACGTCAACTGAGGTGAAGTTAACAAAATACACTCCTTCCTCGTCATAAATGCAGGAAGATATTTTTTTGCTACATTTCAGATAGGGTCTTAAAGAAAATCAGCTCTTTAAAATTAATCGCTGTATAATCAATATAAATACCTACTTCAATAATTCCGATCTCTGATCATTACAAACCGATAAGTATCATTTACACACACAAAAGCATATTAAAAAATCAAATTTAACAGGTTTTTTTTTATCCTAATATATTAGGACAAAAAATTACCCGTTTTCAAAATAACTAAAATAGATTTATCCTTCCTTTAGGATATGTATATGCTATTAAGTGTGTACAAATACACATCCTTACAACCCTTAAAGTTTCAAGTTTTCAGGATGTGTAAACACATACAAATACACTTAATAGCATATACATATCCTGATAGCTTGAAACTTTCAGGGCTTGCTAAATAGACGAAACTGAACAACCCTCTACAAGTTCATTTTTTTCGGAAACGAAAAAAAAACTTGTCGAGGGTTAAGGCTACAGTCTTGTCAAAATTCACTCGCGGCAAATTATTAGCGCATCTTTGTATGCTTTTTTTAAACAAAATAATGAAACAACTCACGCCACACACACACGCCCACACACGCCAATCTGGGCGCATCGGTCTCCATACATTCTATATGGAAACTAGACTTGTAGAGCTACATTTGATCCTCGCCACGTGACGTCGTTCTACACTCAGGCGTGTTACACGTGTCTAATGTAGTTCTAGTTTTAGTAATTCTAGGCAAGCATGTTCCATCGTTGGCCATATCTTTTCCAACAGGTATTTTTTTTCGGTGAGAAATTCAGCAAATGACATCCCCCGCTCTATGACAGATATAACGGTCAAATACGAGCCTATCCAAATAATAAAAAATATATATTTACTAGTCCTAAGTGATAAAGTAAGCATAACACTGAAACCATGTTTGTAGAAGCTAAAGGAAAAATAGATTAATTATTTACAGTTTACACACAAAGGTACGAAAGCGGACTTAATGCCTTAGGTATTCTCTACCAGTCAACCACGAGTGGTTGAGAGATTACATGGTAGACGCGTCGATGAATCTGTTGGAAGTGAAAAGTACTTTAAAACTATAAACACAATAAAAACCGCGATACCATGGCGATGGAACTGGTCGCGCCGCCATGGTGTCCCGGTGAAATACAGCCCTTAAGAGGGTCCTTTTCCACTCGCCTATCGTCAACATCGAAAATGGTTTAAAAGCTTTTTACTTCATCTAACGCAATTCGCGATGATTGACGATAAGGCAACGCAATAACGAGAGATAACGCCTGAAAACTCTGTTAGTATTCGGTAATTTCGAGATTTACTCGAATATTTCACAAAACTTGCTCCAGGAAATAGCTGTTTTTTTTAACCCTCAAAAGTTTTTGAAAAAAGTTGTCATTTAGAATCTTAATAAAATTTGCAAGGCTTTATAGCTTTAATTTTTAAATTTTTAGGCAAATTATGAAATGTAAAAGTTCATACAAAATAGGAGATTTTCAGAGGTTTTTACTGGATTAGTTTTACACAAATTTAGAAATTGATTTCAATAGAAGCCTAGATAATATCCACAAGATACTGTGTTTCCAAAATATCTAATGAAAAATAGGTAATTACATCATAATCGGTTATGAGCGGTTGTATGAAAAACAGTGAAAATGTGTGTCGAGATGCATCACTTTAAAGTCCGTGTCTTTGCCACTAGGCTACCACAGCTCTGGGGCCAGGGTTATCAGAAAAGGGACCGCGAGCCCCGGTATGAAAGCTAGAAGGAACGGGGTGGATTTTTAGTGTGTAAGAGTCTGACAATATCTCCCACTCCGCCCAAGAGCTAGGGTTGTCATTTGATGATTTTCCACACCATAATAAAGGCTACTACAGCTCTATTGACTTTGTTTAATTACAATAAATCCTACATACGCGTTAGATCTCAAAAACATGGTTTTCACTGACAGCTACATTAAATAACTGGCACTTTCATAAAAATACAATTACTTTTTTCACTTTTTTCCTTGTCTTTTGATTTCATAGGACCTTAAACTTTTCAACACTCTTTATTTTAAACAAACGATAAAAAGTATAATTCATAAAACTAACAGAAGCTACTAAAGTTTTTGTGGTAGGTATTAAAAAATAAGTATTTTAAGTCCTTGACAAATATTGGGACGAACAATTTTCGATCGAGCGCGGTGTCGCGAAAGGGATCATAGAAAAACATTTGTACATCGTAATTTATAAGACAACCTTTTAAAAATTTTAACGCAAATAATTTTTTGAGTTTAAGTAAATTTCGTATCGAAAATATTTGTTTAATTTTTTTTACCTTAAGTAGCTTTTTCTAAAAGTTGTGTGAAAGGGCGGAGTCATGGACACAAGCATATACTTGTTTAAAAGATGATCACACAATGTTGATGTATCTAAGTTAAGTCCGGAGCGAGGAGGAATGGGAGTCACCTCCTTCTGCGAAGCAGTAATGCTAGCAAAGGAGGAGGCAGACCGCATCCGGCAACGGCGCCCTCGCCGCCGCCGCCGGGATTCCGATCCCGATTTCCGGCCACCGTAGACGCAGGCTCGCGGACGGCGAGCCATGGGTAGCTCACTGTCCGATCGTCCGGTAATGGACCGAGCCCAAGACGTTGACGGTGCGCACTGTTCCCGCGCGCCTCAAGGAGTTGTCAGCAACAGCAGAGGCCCAGCTGGGTCGAAGCCTACCGGGGCCAGGGTTATCCGAAAGGAAACTCGTGTCTTGGTTTGAAGGCTAGAAGGAACAGGGGTGGGTTTTTAATCAGTAAGAGTCTGACACTATCTCCTGCTCCACCCAAGGGCGCGGGTTGTCATAAGATGATTTTTGCCCACCGTAAAAAAAAAACAATGTATCTAAGTTTAAGTTTCTATATAATTGTTATTTCATTGTGTGGCAAGTAAACGTGTTTTCTTTCCTTAGTATTTAAACTAGTTATTTCAGCAGAAATGATCCTGTTCTTTTACTATATCTGTAACTGTACTTTCAGTGTTATATAATGATTTTCTAGGAACCATAATAATAATGAATTAGTACATTATGATATAAGTGTGAAATGTTAGTGATTACCGTTGAGGCGGTA
This sequence comes from Mythimna lalbum, assembly GCA_949319445.1. Classification (NCBI taxonomy): domain Eukaryota; kingdom Metazoa; phylum Arthropoda; class Insecta; order Lepidoptera; family Noctuidae; genus Mythimna; species Mythimna lalbum. Next base: position 2,725,470 of record OX439357.1, on the reverse strand, counting down.
TTTAGACACGAGCCATGGCGAGGGTCTTAAGAGAGCCGAGAATGGTAATCATTAATTACTCACGTGTATTATACGACGTTTTTCAATACACTTGTGAATAAAATAACTGTAAAACTAGTAAACTTTTGTGGCGGTAAAAAAACTGTTTTCATATGTTTTTCTTTTGTTCGTGGGGGACAACCCATCCTGATACGATAAATGTCATAAAATTATGGCGGTGGAGAGGTTGAACAATAAGGTTTTAACCACATTATAGCACTAGTGCGTAATGGCAATCAAAATGTCACAGTTTGGTAACAAGTGCCATTATATACCTAAGTGCAGTGCAATAAGAGCCACTTTATGAGCAAGTGTATTGAAAAATATATTAACAAACATGTTACACGTGTTGAACGTTTACATGCATACAACGTACAGCTAAGGAGTGGAATTCCCAGTTGGAATCTGTGTTTCCTGATAGCTACACCCTGGGGATCTTTAAGTCAAGAGTGAATAGGTTACTTTTAAGCAAGCGTGCTCTATCGTAGACCACATCGTTGCTTTCCATCAGGTAAGATAATGGTCAAGCGCTAGCCTATCAATTGTAAAAAAAATATAAAAAAAAAACAGTTATAAAAAAAACTGTGTTCAGGGCCTTTTTTGATGGGAAATTATCTAACGAGATCTCCCGCCCCAGGGCGGTGCGAGAGGCCGTGTCAGACTTTTACTGACTAAAACCCACTTCTTTCCTTCTTTGCCTTGCGTTTCCGGGGTTCCCTTTCGAACAACTCATAGGTCCTAAGGGACCAGTCGCCGCTATCAACAAAATGTATACAGCTCTATAGAGAGTTACTCACCTGGTGTCCGTTTGGTAGCGCAACCAATTTGATGGCGCGACCAGCTCGGACGTGTTGCGACTCTGGTGTCTGTATGGTGTCTAGTTTGGTAGCTTAGGACTATATTTCACCAAGACACCATGGCGGCGCGACCAGTCGCCGCTACCAACAAAATGTATACAGCTCTATAGAGAGTTACTCACCTGGTGTCCGTTTGGTTGCGCAACCAATTTGATGGCGCGACCAGCTCGGACGTGTTGCGACTCTGGTGTCTGTATGGTGTCTAGTTTGGTAGCTTAGGACTATATTTCACCAAGACACCATGGCGGCGCGACCAGTCGCCGCTACCAACAAAATGTATACAGCTCTATAGAGAGTTACTCACCTGGTGTCCGTTTGGTTGCGCAACCAATTTGATGGCGCGACCAGCTCGGACGTGTTGCGACTCTGGTGTCTGTATGGTGTCTAGTTTGGTAGCTTAGGACTATATTTCACCAAGACACCATGGCGGCACCATGGCGACCAGTCGCCGCTACCAACAAAATGTATACAGCTCTATAGAGAGTTACTCACCTGGTGTCCGTTTGGTTGCGCAACCAATTTGATGGCGCGACCAGCTCGGACGTGTTGCGACTCTGGTGTCTGTATGGTGTCTAGTTTGGTAGCTTAGGACTATATTTCACCAAGACACCATGGCGGCACCATGGCGACCAGTCGCCGCTACCAACAAAATGTTTACAGCTCTATAGAGAGTTACTCACCTGGTGTCCGTTTGGTTGCGCAACCAATTTGATGGCGCGACCAGCTCGGACGTGTTGCGACTCTGGTGTCTTTCTGGTGTCTAGTTTGGTAGCTTAGGACTATATTTCACCAAGACACCATGGCGGCACCATGGCGACCAGTCGCCGCTACCAACAAAATGTATACAGCTCTATAGAGAGTTACTCACCTGGTGTCCGTTTGGTTGCGCAACCAATTTGATGGCGCGACCAGCTCGGACGTGTTGCGACTCTGGTGTCTGTATGGTGTCTAGTTTGGTAGCTTAGGACTATATTTCACCAAGACACCATGGCGGCACCATGGCGACCAGTCGCCGCTACCAACAAAATGTTTACAGCTCTATAGAGAGTTACTCACCTGGTGTCCGTTTGGTTGCGCAACCAATTTGATGGCGCGACCAGCTCGGACGTGTTGCGACTCTGGTGTCTGTATGGTGTCTAGTTTGGTAGCTTAGGACTATATTTCACCAAGACACCATGGCGGCACCATGGCGACCAGTCGCCGCTACCAACAAAATGTATACAGCTCTATAGAGAGTTACTCACCTGGTGTCCGTTTGGTTGCGCAACCAATTTGATGGCGTGACCAGCTCGGATGTGTTGCGACTCTGGTGTCTTTCTGGTGTCTAGTTTGGTAGCTTAGGACTATATTTCACCAAGACACCATGGCGGCACCATGGCGACCAGTCGCCGCTACCAACAAAATGTATACAGCTCTATAGAGAGTTACTCACCTGGTGTTCGTTTGGTTGCGCAACCAATTTGATGGCGCGACCAGCTCGGACGTGTTGCGACTCTGGTGTCTGTATGGTGTCTAGTTTGGTAGCTTAGGACTATATTTCACCAAGACACCATGGCGGCACCATGGCGACCAGTCGCCGCTACCAACAAAATGTTTACAGCTCTATAGAGAGTTACTCACCTGGTGTCCGTTTGGTTGCGCAACCAATTTGATGGCGCGACCAGCTCGGACGTGTTGCGACTCTGGTGTCTGTATGGTGTCTAGTTTGGTAGCTTAGGACTATATTTCACCAAGACACCATGGCGGCACCATGGCGACCAGTCGCCGCTACCAACAAAATGTATACAGCTCTATAGAGAGTTACTCACCTGGTGTCCGTTTGGTTGCGCAACCAATTTGATGGCGTGACCAGCTCGGATGTGTGGCGACTCTGGTGTCTGTATGGTGTCTAGTTTGGTAGCTTAGGACTATATTTCACCAAGACACCATGGCGGCGCGACCAGTCGCCGCTACCAACAAAATGTATACAGCTCTATAGAGAGTTACTCACCTGGTGTCCGTTTGGTTGCGCAACCAATGTGGTTGCGCCACCAGCTCGGACGTGTGGCGACTCTGGTGTCTGTATGGTGTAGTTTGGTAGCTTAGGACTATATTTCACCAAGACACCATGGCGGCGCGACCAGTCGCCGCTACCAACAAAATGTATACAGCTCTATAGAGAGTTACTCACCTGGTGTCCGTTTGGTTGCGCAACCAATGTGGTGGCGCCACCAGCTCGGGCGTGTGGCGACTCTGGTGTCTGTATGGTGTAGTTTGGTAGCTTAGGACTATATTTCACCAAGACACCATGGCGGCGGAACTGGTCTCGCCGCCATGGTGTCCCGATGAAATATAGCAATAAGAGTATGAGAATAAAAGACGAGTAACATTTTTGATGCAATTTAAACAAAGTTGTTTTTGTACACTGTTGAGTCGCGGCCACGGTTTCAAAACTCGTACGATTTTTTTTAATAAAAAGCAATAAAACTTTATGATTAGTTACATTTGTGGAGTCATTTCGGGGAACAAAGAAATAAAAACCAATCTGTTCTTGGCTTACAGATTATAAACTGCTCTTGTTTTTTTACTAGCTTTTACTTGTGACTTTTCTTGCGTGGTAGCCGAAAATTATTGCAAAAACTCTCGCTCGTCTTTTTTGCAGACACTTGATCAGTACAAAAAAACCGGCCAAGAGAGAGTCGGACTTGCAAATGAAAAAAATGTTAGTCGTAACGTGATGTTATATTTATGACAAACTAGCTTTTGCCCGCGCGGCTTCGCTCCCGCTCTTCCCTACTCCACCCTACTATACCCTACTCTACCCTACTCTACCCTACACTACCCTACTCTACCCTACTCTACCCTACTCTACCCTACACTACCCTAATTTTATTTTTTTTCCATAAGAACCTTATCCTCACAATAACAATCACAACAAAAAAAAATCAGCCAAATCGGTCAAGCCGTTTTCATGCCATGTCGTGACAACGGAAAACGGGGCTCATTTTTATAATATAGAAGAAGAAGATATAGCTTCCTCGACCCTATAGTCTATCTCGATAAATTGACTATCCAACGCTAAAAGGACCGGTAAGTCCCCTCTTTGAGGCGTGGCTGGAAAGACCTCACGGCATTCTTACCTTCCGTAAATTTTGCATGCATATGTAAATCAAATGACAATGCAAAATTATTATGACATGGAGCTGATCTGATGATGGAACTGAAAGGTTGATATAGGAACTTGGTAGTTAAACAACACAACCCCATCGAGTTTGGGCTCGTATGATTTGTCTTGACTAGTATTAATTATATAGGTATACGGAGCTATAAAAGCTTGCTATGAAAAAAATATTTTCATTAAAAGCTGATTCTTAATAACATCACAGTAAACGCTTTCTTATGAAATCATCTTAACTATTAAAACCATTATAAACAATAAATAATATTATAAAGAGGTGTTTGTTTGTATCTCTGGAAGTACTGATCTGATTGCTAAAATGTTTTCACCGATGAAAGCCGCTTTATTCAGTGAAATCAGTCGAAAGGTTAAGTTTACAAAACACTGACATTTCTACTTATACATACACCCCTATTTTTTAGTGAATACAAAAAAAAATGGGGCTCTATCTGCAGCTGTTTTTGATCATATTTGTGTAGTCCAAAATTAACAAAAAAAAACCCCCAAAATTGTCCAGAAGCAATTGTAATAATTGGTAAATTTATAATTGACTCAATGATTCATAATTGACTCAATGATTTATTGTATAATATTATAATTGACTCAATGATTCATTGTAATAATTGGTAAATTTATAATTGACTCAATTTTCATACTCTATCGTTGACCACATCGTTGCTTACCATTAGGCGAGATGGTGGTCAAAACGCAAGCAAAAAACATGTAGTGAGGTATCCGTACATGCCATTGAAATCACTTCAAACTCCAAGAGATGATTTAATTTTAACGACAAAGTTGATTTGTAAAAAAAATGCTTTCTATTTCTGCTTCGAAATAAAATAGGAGTCAGAACACAAGATTGATTGAAATTAGGTTTATTAAAGCTTTTAGAGTTATTTGTGGTAGCAGAAATCTTTGTCTATGCCTTGTCTGTCTCCAAGCTGCGTTGCTGTGTTCCAGTTTTTTAATTTTTTTTTTTGTTGGCCTACCATCAATTGTTTTACACCATAAATTTTTTACATACTTATCTACCATAATCAGTTTGAAGATGTGCCACCAAAAACACCTACATTTGTTAAGGTTTAAGAATTATCAAGTGAAGAATTTAAGAAGTTCTCTTAAAAATAATAATAAATAGGCTAGTTGCGTTTTAGATTATTCAAAAATAAGGGATACGTATTTTTTTATTTATAAATTAAATAAAAAATGATAAAGATATGTATAGCCCATTAAAGTTACGTGTGCTGCGGCCGTGCTGCATTTTTCACACGTCCCACGTAAATTTAATGGGCTATATCTTTGTTATTTTTTTATTTATCGAAAAAATAAAAAAAATACGTTTCCAATATTTTTTATAATCTAAAATACGGACTAAATAAAATGTAGTTATTTTTACCCTGGAAACTACCCTATTATTCAGAAAAACACAGGAAAGATAATATCTAGCAACTTTATACTAATAAGACTAAGTTTCTAAGAAAACAGATTTTCTTTGAAAATGTATATTTTAAACCTAGACTATGTAGTTATAAAATGAAAGATAAAAAGTATTTTCTTGGTATTGAAAGATAAACATGATTTTGAGATTTGCCGTTGTTGGAATCCGATCTTTGAAATAAACAATTTAGAACCTTCAAGGGAAGAAAGGGCATAACTGTAAACATAGCACAATAGCATTAGTTATCAGCCTTCTAATTTTCTCGCTGCTGGGAATCCAGGCATCCTCTCTCTTTTTTATGGTGGGAAAAATCATCCAATGACAACCCTCGGTCTTGGACGGAGCGGGAGGTAGTGTCAGACTCTTACTGACTAAAAACCCACCCGTTCCTTTTAGCCTTCATATCGGGGCTCGAGCTCCCTTTCGGATAACCCTGGCCCCAGTAGGCTTCGACCCAGCTGGGCCCCTGCTGTTGCTGACAACTCCTTGAGGCGCGGGAGGCCTCCTCTCTAGGAGAGGGAATGGCCCGTAATCCACCACGCGAGCCTAGTACGGGTTGGTGGATGTCACATGTCTTCGAATTTTAGGTTCTATTACATGCCAGTTTACTCACGATGTGTTCTTTTACCGATTCGAGGTGATGAAATAAATTACACAAAGTAATTCGCCTGGCTGGGTTTGACCCGCGATCGGTGACTAGTAAATCGGGGCCGTTACCACTCGGCCACCAATGATCTTGTTTGTGGCATTCAATCTTTGAAATAAACAATTCCGACCCTTTAAGGGTAGAAAGGTCATAACTGCAAACATACTTTTGGTAATTAGGAAAATGCAAAAAGTTTTGCGAACCAAATGATTGAGAGCTTTAAAGAAATGTTAGAGATATTTTTTGTTGTTTAATTTTAAATATTCTGCGGGAATGGTCGAAAGAGTTTCTTACCACGGCTCTGGAACGCACAGGGCAACTGAAAGAACTTACACAGTATACATCTGAAGCGCCCTCTCGCCCAACCCAACAGCGAAGAAGTTATTTGATGAATTCTCACAAAAAAAAAACTATTCTAAATATACAAATGGAAAAAGCTTGAAAAACTGACGGTATTGTTGGCGCAGTAGTTGAGCGAATGGCTGCTGCGCTACATGTCTCGGGTTCGATTCCCCCCAACTGAAATTTGGAAAAAATTTCAGTCTTCGAGTCTGGGGAAAAGTTAGGTAGATTGACATAGAATCAAGTGAAACACATACCTTCTAAAAGAAACATGAACGTACAGCTAAGGAGTGGAATTCCTTACCGAAGTCTGTGTTTTCTGATAGCTACAACCTAGGGGTCTTTAAATAGCAGGGACCCAGCTGGGTCGAAGCCTGCTGGAGCCAAGGTCATCCGAAAGGGAGCTCGTTCCTTCTAGCCTTCATACCGGGTGGTATAAAGAACGGGGTGGGCTGACACTATCTCCCGCTCCGACCAAGAGCGGGGGTTGTCATTGGATGATTTTCCCCACCATAAAAAAGGGATCTTTAGGTGAATAGTTTATATCTAGCGTGCTCCATAGTCGACCACATCATCGCTAACCATCAGGTGAGATAATAGGAGGGGCCCAGCTGGGTCGAAGCCAACTGGGGCAAGGGTTATCTGAAAAGAAGCTCGAGCCCCGGTATGATGAGGCTAGAAGGAACGGGGGTGGGTTTTTAGTCAGTAAGAGTCTGACACTATCTCCCGCTCCACCCAAGAGCGGGGGTGGTCATATGATGATTTTATCCCACCACGTCAAACGCGAGTCTATTACTAATAAAAAAACATTCGGTTTTCCCATTATAAAGAATAGTGTTGTAATTCTTATCGGTAACTTGACTGCAACATAATGAATAGTATCTTTATCTAATCATTTTTCCGAGATACAGCACACAAATGATTGATCGGCTGATTATGTGCTCATGATACATTTTTGATGGGTTTAAAAATTCTGGTGACGGTTAAAAGTTTCAGAGGTATGCAGAACAGGGTGTAATAATAATAATAATAATCATTTATTTAGCAGAATATAAAGAATTTTTGTAAAACCTTGACCTTTTGATAGGCTTGCGTTTGACCACTATCTCAACTGACAGCTAGCGATAATGTAATTGACGATAAATTACGCTCGCCTAGAAGTAACCTATTCACTGTTGAACATATAAGCTGGGGAAGGTTGTAGCTATCAGGTAACACAAACACCGATAGGAAATTCTATACTCTAGCTGTACACTCTGTGCACTCTGAGTGCGTTCATATAAAAAAAAACTTATTTTGTTTCGATATTGAGATAGATTCATGGTAGCACAAGTTTAAACCTTAGTGGATTTTGGTTGCTATTTAATCCGTTTGTGTAAATGATAAATAAATTTTAAAAAATCTTGTGAAATAAAATTCACGTACAGCTAAAACTTGGTATGACTTTTCGAAAAATTATTTTATATGGAATGTGGAAACTCCATCGACACAATAACTGCAAAAAAAAATTATTTCAAGGTCAAAGTCATAGTCGAAAAAACTTCAATTTTTTTTTTATTTGAAATAATAGGCTTTGGGCACTTATAAAACGTCAGAAGCTAGTGCACCGTTCCAATTTGGTCGTTTCCTATGGAGAAGAACCGGCAAGAACTACAGTAAATATCATAAAATTACATTAGACAAAAATTGTAGATCATGCAATTACTCGTATATGAAAAACTTTTCTGAATTCCAAAGTGATGTTTACAAGACAAACCTTACGGTTTTCAATTCGGTTCCATCATAGAGCAAACCGATTTCCGTTCACCGTTTGTAATTTTTGATTCCGGGTTTCACTTGTTATTTTCACAATAAAGAGTCCTTTTCCTGTTCAAAGGAATGTCAAATGAGAAAGAAAGCAATACTTAAAATAACAGCTTTCTTTCATCATAGTAAGTTGGTTTTTGATGCTTGAGTGTGTTGTTATTTGGTCAATACTCATCAAACAACTTCGTATTTTTTTTTGGTAGGAAATCATAACAGTTATCTCCTGCTTTATGTGGAGCCAACCTGTACTGGGCCCTCGTGGTAGATTACGGCTCATTCCCTCTCCTAGAGAGTAGGGCTGACTCCCAGCAGCGGGAACGTTAAAAAGGCTGATTATGCTTTCTGCTTATGTGGAGCGAGAGAAAGTGAAAGTTTTTTACTAACTAACAATCACTTATGTGCCCTCCATTGCCCCAAGCGTTTCAGGATCGCGATAACTCTTCTAAACAGTCCTGCAGTCCTAGCAGGCCTCCGTCCTAACGGGCTCCGTCATTTCTTCTGACATTTTTTTGAGGCGCGCGTGGATCACAAAGCGCCGTTGTCTCGGGCCTGGTCCCTATCGGACTGTGAGCTGTCCATTGCTCGCCGTTTTGCTTTTGGTTTCACCCACGTCTTTGTTTAATGCTCTGCTCCCGTGGACCTTCCTCAATAAATGGGCTATCTAACACTAAAATAATTTTTAACTCTTCAGTTTTGTAATATTAGTTTAGATACTCTTTACTTTTTGCCTAGAAACAAACTGAAAAGTTCATAAGCATATTATTATGCTCAATCAACCTTATAACGTGCCCACTGCTGGGTATCAGGCCTTCTTTCTATAAGAAGGAATGGTACTGTCCATTCCCTCTTCTAGAAGTAGCCTGAGTCTTTATCCGCCACACGGGCACTGTGTGGGTTAGTGGATGTCACATCTGCCCCCGTTAGTAAAAAAGACGCATCTAAAATTTTTTCCAGATTTGAGTTATATACATTGCCGGAATCAGGAGCATCCGCCTGTATTTTTTATTTTTACTTACCTTCTCCAGTGTGGTTTTAACACAAGGAGAAAAGGCCCGATTTCCCGTTTCATTCATTAAAACATTTTTTATCCGTTTTCGTTTTTGTTAGATACGTCTTTTTAACTGTCAGGGGCAGACATGTCTTCAAATGTTCGATTCCAGGGCATGCCGGTTTCCTCACGATAATTTTCATTCACCGTTTTGAGAGCAGTGGCGACGAAAATAAATTACACAAAGTAAAACGCCCACCTCAGTTTGAACACACGTGACCACTAAAAAGTTTACGTCCTTTTAATTCGATCTCCTTTGATCCGGAACTCCGTCACCTCTATATCCGAAAAGACCCCGTCACCTTTCAATCCGATTTTAATTATAGGCTAAAGTTCGTTAGTATGTTAATTTAAAGTCATTTAGCCTTAAATCACATCTTAACTTTTCTACTTGATTCCATAGAAAACAGTGATTTATAACGTCTAATTTGGAAAGGATTAGTTTATTTAATCTATTAAATAACAGGGATTTAATTTAGTTTTGGGCTGTTTTCGGAGAATTTTATTTAGCAGATTAAGCCAGCGAGGAATTAGGAAACTTATCAAGGAAGCGGATTACAGAGAAAAAAGTCTATCTGTATCCAGATTATGATCTCACCTGCTTAGCTAATGAAGCGTTATAAAGGAGATCGGGCGGGTGTGGCCCAAATGGTGTCGGAGTATGACGTTTATTTTATTTGAAAGTTATTTAACTAAGCTTAGTTTAGTGCAAAAGTATCTGCATATTTTGTCTAATTAATTAAATTGTCATGTTGGCGCAAAAAAAAACCACGCATCTTAGTCATCATAGATGTTAGGCAACATCAAACATGCCATAATGGATTAAAATAAAGAGATTTAATTACTAAATAGTTAAAAATACATGAGTATATAAATATACAATAACTTCTTTTTCCCAGGACAGATTTTTAGAACTCGTACAAAAAAGAAAACTTAGTTAATGAACTTTCAAACAATATAAGTGTCATGCTCCGACGCCACTTGGGCCAGAGCCTATACCAAAATGTCCGATCTCCTTTACAAACAAACCTAAATACCACCATCCTTTTTTATAATACTATACCCTATTCGCGTTAAGATTAGACATTTAAAGAAACCTTTTTTACTGTCGGTTCAAACGATTTTAACATCTATTTCATAAGCATAAGGATGGCATTAAAAGCAAATAAGTGGTTACAATACCAAGTATTTACTGCAGCCACCATTTGTCATGCCACCAACGTAATAAAAGTCAAAATCGGTTGAACGGACAGTAATAAAAGGTTTTCATAAATGTCTAATGTTATTTTTAACAGAGTATAGTTTGAAGGTAAGCGGAACAGAGAGTAAAGTCCCGCAAACCTTCATTGAAAAGGGAGGATCCTCCGACTAGACAGATGTATTTGTCTGATCTGGGCAACTACCCGATATAATTATGATTTCGGGCTTTTGTATGTATGCAAATCGCTCAGAGAACTCTAATTGTGCAATTTTTTATGTGACGTCATAGATGTCGCTACAGTGGTACAGTACTCGGTAAATTTTTGAGACGGGGCAGTTAGGACTTGTCCTTACAGCCCATCTCAAAAATCTACCCTTCCCAAATCGACTCCTTTTTTAAAAAGTGGGAACTCATACAATGATTTCTCCCGCTTTAGAGTAGTACGAAAGAGGCGTGTCAGACTTTTACTAACTAAAACACACCGGTTTACTTCAGTTGTCCTTAGCGTTCTAGGACCGCGGTATCTCTGGGCCGATCGGGCACCGGTCCTACTGGGTTGCTGACATATTGATTTGAGTTACAATTCAACCCTTAAGAATTAAAAATGTTACAAAAAACAATAAAATATCTTTTATAGTGCGGCATACAAAAAAAATCAAAACACTAATTTTCGTGCCGATTGTATATATATTTATCAAAATCTGTAAATAATAATATAGCAATTGCTCAAAAATTTGATATGAATCTCCAAAGATCAAAAAAATCAAAGAAAAAAAAACTTTTTACAAAAAAAATATAACCGACTTCAATGATAAAAAACACTGAAAAGTATCAAATAACTTTAATTTTGGAAGTCGGTGTTTCTTTAATAGTTTAGTCTCTTCGTTATTTAACACCGACTTCCAAAATTAAAGTTATTTGATACTTTTCAGTGTTTTTTATCATTGAAGTCGGTTATATTTTTTTTGTAAAAAGTTTTTTTTATTTTACACTTTTTAGTTACGGTACCACCACTAAAAAGTACCCCTCAGTCAAACTTAAATACCTTATAGTCAGAGCGCATCTCATAACGGTTCTAATAATCCCAAACACGGTTAGATTACATTAATTTACCTTTCGGCTTCATCATCAGATCAGTTCGATATATCCTCTCCCCCTCTTCTTTCAAACAGTCATTAAACTAGATGCTGGAGAGGGAAAGGATATATCGAACTGATCTGATGATGAAGCCGAAAGGTAAATCTTTCAATCAGTCATTATTATTAGACTAGATGCTGATAATCCCCGCTGTAGCATCAGGCCAGATTTATGTCAACATTGCAATGAACTTAAAATTTAGTCCTGTTTAAAATGAGCCCAAACACGACTACGGTGCTGTAATTTCAAGGTTTGTACTTTTCCTGATGCTCCTGGCTTCAGCATCAGGTCTCTATGTACTTCGGTGTTCTTTATTAGCAGTACGTTTATCCACACATCGAGCCGTTTTCAATGAGCCTAAACTCGATATATCTGCTGTTTGTTGTCGAGGACTTAGGTACTCTGCAGACTATCCTGACTGCAGCATCAGGTCATGACTTGATGATCATGAGACCAAATGTGGCAAATGCCCTATCAAACATCAAAACAATTTACTAAAACAGTCCTTGCCTGTTCGAGTAACTTCTTACTGTTAAGGAGTTGTACCTTCCATCATCAGCCCAGCTACCTGAGATGGTGACGACCATACGCAAATACACAAGATACTTCATAAAATATGCGAAAATCAATAAGTGAGCCTATAAAATTTGAAGGTTGCCCTCGATTTCTCCAAGATCCCATCATCAGATCCTAATTTGGTGATAATGGGACCACCTCAGAGCTATCTACTTTCGAACAAAAAAATAATTTTGAAAATCCGTCCACATTTGGGGGAGTATTCGACGAACAAACATACAAAAAAAAAAAAAAAAAAAAAACATACAAACAGCCGAACGTAGTACCTCCTCCTTTTTGGGAAGTCGGTAAAAAATCCACCCTACACAGAAAGCAAAGAAGGAATTTTACAAGACTAGCTTGCTACGAAGATTCCAATTCGTAGCACATGTACTACGTAGCAGTGCTACGCCGTAGCTCGTAGTCGCTCTACTACGCACGATGTCTTTCATATATTTTGACATTCATTCTATACCGTTTACATTTTTAAAATTACATATAACTGCGATCCCACCTGACGGTAAGCAGCGATGCAATCGTTGATGGTGAAGCGCGCTAGTTTATTAAAAGCCTGTTCAAACTAGCCTTGAAGACCATCCTTGAAGGCAGTCGTTCCATGTAAATCACGGCTATTTAGCATCCGGTTAGAGTAAAAGCTATGGATATGATAACTAAGGTATATAAATTACAAACGTTCGGTACCCCTGACCTCGCTAGCTCAACAACAAAATCTTGGACAGATTATAAAGATAGTTCCCGACGTTCAATTTTTTTTTTCGTTGTCAAAAAGCATCCAATGACAACCCCCGCTCTTGGGTGGACCGGGAGATAGTGTCAGACTCTTACTGACTAAAAACCCGCCCCGTTCCTTCTAGCCTTCATACCGGGCACGAGTTTTCGGATAACCCTGGCCCCAGTAGGCTTCGACCCAGCTGGGCCCCTCTGTTCCCCACGTTCAATGAGAATTCTGATTGTTAGTGTTCGCCCAGACTGGAAGTGCGGGTGTAACGCGGGCGCGGCTGTCTCAAACATAAGAACTTCATTTGGGTGTCCACAGCGGGCACGCGGGCGCGGGTTGCTCGACGCGGGACGAGCGCGGGCATTTCTCGCCATAGCTTCTAATCTTCATACAAGTGGCCAGTGAGTGCGCGGGAGGTGAGCGAGAATCCTATCCCACCGCTCCGCGCTGCCAGTCATCATCATCATCATCATCATCATCATCATCATCATCATCATTTCAGCCGTCCACTGTTGGACATAGGCCTTCCCCAAGCGTCGCCACAACGAACGTTCCTGTGCGTCTCGCATCCATCGGTTTCCCGCAACCTTCACCAGGTCATCAGACCACCTTGTTGGAGGCCTTCCAACGTTGCGTCTTCCGGTACGCGCCGCCACTCCAGAACCTTTCGGCCCCAACGGCCATCTGTTCTGCGAGCAATGTGCCCTGCCCATTGCCACTTAAGTTGGGCAATTCTTTGTGTTATGTCGGCAACTTTAGTTCTCCTGCGGATGTCTTCATTTTTGATTCGATCACGCAAGGAAACCCCGAAATTCCATTGTCCTTTGGGTGACTTTAAGTCTTCTGATGAGGCCCATTGTGAGCGACCACGTTTCGAAGCCATATGTCATCATTGGCAACACGCACTGATCATAGACTTTCGTCTTGAGACACTGTGGTATGTTGGACGAGAAAACACCGCGTAGCTTCCCGAACGCTGCCCAGCCGCCAGTGCCGCCAGCGGTGCCAGTGCAACCAAGCAACACGCGCGTGTTGCCGCATCCAACCCACCCCCCGCACCGCGCTGCCAGTGTAACCAAGCAACACGCTCATCGCCGCACCTACACCACCCCTCGCACCGCGCTGCCAGTGTAGCCAAGCAACACGCGCATCGCCGCAACGACCCCACCCCCCGCACCGCGCTGCCAGTGTAGCCAAGCAACACGCGCATCGCCGCACCCACACCACCCCCCGCACCGCGCTGCCAGTGTGGACAAGTACTAATTGTTCAATTGTAAATTATTGATATCAGTTTGAAAACAAACGAGTAATGACAGTTAATCGGCCTTGGATAATTAATTGGATTCATTTAAAATCCATTGCATCTGTTTAAATTGAATTATTTAGTTGGTTAAGCTGATCACAATAGTTCGGATTACTGTTGATTTGTGAGTTGTGTAATGTTGAGTACCTACTTGAACTTTGGTTCGTGGGCTTGAATGTCAAGTTGAGTATAGATGTATCGGATTCAACATATTTGTTTAACCCTTCAGATACCGTCAATTAGAGACACAATAGTAAGACAATAGATGCGCGGCCACCGGTGGTCACTTGGGGATTCATGAATTAATATTAATTTATGAGAGCAGTGGTGGCCGAGTGGTATCGGCTCCGACTTACGAGTTGCAGATCGCGACTTCAAACCCTGCTAGGTGCAATACTTTATGTAATTTATTTCAATATTATTGCTCTCAAAAACGGTGAAGGAGAACATCGTGAGGAAACCGGCATGTCCTAGAACCAAGAAGACATGTGACATTCACCAACCCGCACTGGGCCCGCGTGGTGGATTACGGCCCATTCCCTCTCCTAGAGAGGAGGCCTGAGTCCCAGCAGGGGGAACATTAAAAAAGCTGATGATGATGATTAATTTATTAGGAACAACTACCACATTTATGACAGGCCTCTTGGTCTGGTGGTCAGTCAGTCAGGATCACTAACCACTTGATCAAAAAGCCAGTAAGGAAAAAGAGGCAACAGTAAATAATAACAATTTTAAGCTAACTTACTTTTACATTTGACTGGCCTGTTGGTCTAGTGGTTAGTGGCCTGACTGCTATGCGAGGGGTCATTGGTTCGATTCCCACCCAGGACAAATGTTTGCGTGATGAGCACGGTCATTTGTTTCGTGTGTAATTTATCTATTAATATGTATGTATTTAGAAAAATATGAGTATGTTTATCAGTTGCCTAGTACTCATAACACAGAAAATTTGTATTGGTAGATAATTGTTGGTCTAGTGGTTAGTGGCCCTGACTACAATGCTGGAAGTCGTTGGTTCGATTCTCACCCAGGACAAATGTTTGCGTAATAAGCACGATCATTTGTTTTATGTGTAATTAATCTATAATAAGTATGTATTTAGAAAAAAAATAGTATGCTTATTATCAGTTGTCTATTACCCATAACACAGAAAAGTATAGGTACAATTGCACGAAAACCTTCTAGCGGGAGTCTGAGTCGTGCTTGACCGTTTTTTCAAACATTCTTCCCCACAAAGTTGATTAATAATATCTTGGTATTTCACTTTTCATAAATCTCAGGTAAACTTAGCTATAAATAACTTGTTCCTGAGATTGTTCGGTGTTGTATATTTGTCGGATTGACTTGAGATTATAATTCTGATTTCATTATGATAATCTTTAAGTTACGCCAACAGGGGATAAGTTAAAAGCTTATCCCTTAGTGAGTAAAGTCTAGTTTTAACCTAGCCTAGATCTCGGTTATCTGCACCCTGCTAATAAATTTCAGTAATAAATTCTAGGTAATTGTCCTTCCAGAAAATACAAAGAGAAATTCGAGAAAATTAAAATAAATCTTACGATAATTACTCACACTTATTATAGATGCGAAAGTTGGTGTTTATGTATGTTTATTACTTCTTGACGCTCGAACGACTGAACGGAGGAAATTTCCACATGTATCAAACGACGTTTTTCAATACACTTACGAAGATTAAAAAAGAGGGGTTAATGCGCGACTCGTGCAGGTCACTTAGCGTTTAGCCCGTTAGGAGATATGTAAAAAATTATGGCCGGCAAGTTCGCGCACTTCTTTTTATATGATACTAGCGACGCATCCCAGCTTCGCTCGGGTGCAATATTATACATATAAACCTTCTTCTTGAATCACTCTATCTATTAAAAAAAACCGCATCAAAATCCGTTGCGTAGTTTTAAAGATTTAAGCGCACATAGGGATATAGGGACAGAAAAAGCGACTTTGTTTTATACTATGTAGTGATAAACCAGTGCTTGACTACGATCCGTGCTTACCATCACCTGATGAAGCACTATTTTCTTATCACTATTATAACTTTTCCGAACTATATTACTAAAAGAGTTCTGAGTATACATACGTGTAGATGGATGGAGAGGGAGCGGAAGGCCGAAGAAAAGATAGATGGATTGTGTGAAGAGTGATATGAAAGAAAGAGGAGTTAGATCACTAACTCCCCTTTCCTACCAAGCTATCTCAACTAACTATCAAGTTAGACGGGTGACAGGACAGAATGGAAGAAAAGACGTGTTGCACCGACCCCAAGTAATATGGGATAAGGGCAGGAAGAAGAAAAAAACTTTTCCGAACTAGGGTGAAAAACAATAAACCACGTGCCAAAATAAGTGCAAGTTCTCGAGTATAAGTTTTGTAAATGTATTATTATACAGTTAGATATTATTATTGTTACAAATCATTAAAAAAAGAGTTTGTAAACATATTCCGTTTCAGTATTTCCAATTGATGATCATGAATTTCGTATTCGCAACCCGTTTCCCTGAGATTACATTAACAATATTGAGTGGTTCCGCCCCTGAATATCCATGTTTCTGCTTAAGACATGCAAATTTTAATAAAAAGCACTCGTGAACGAGTTTCGAATAATCATTTGGTATTTGAAGGAAGTGGAGAAAACATACAGGACTGCAAAAAGTGATAGTAAGTCCTTACTGCTGTGCATATTGCATGTTCTTTCTTTTTCGGTGAAAAATCATCTAATGACATCTCAAGGAGATGCCAGCAACCGTAATGGCCCAGCAGGGAAGCTCGAAGCCTACTGGGGCCATGGGTGATGCGAAAGAGATTCCCGAGGCCTTGGGACGAAGGCAAAGAAGCAAGGGGTGGGTTTTAGTCAATAAAAGTCTTACACTCTCGCCCCACCCTAGGGCGGGATAAATAGAGCAATACCTACTGAAATAAACAAATTACCATTTAATAAATATAAAAGATTCTTTGTTGGTTAAAGTAGAACTACATTGCGCACACGAGAGCCACGTACGACGGTCTAGGCGTCGGTCTCCATTCTAAATATGGCAACAAGACTCGCAGACCTACATTAGATCACACGATTGACGTCATCAGAACACTATTCCAGCCGGTTCTCATAAAACAGCATTTTTCGCTAAAAGTGTTCTTGGTATGGCCTCCAAAATATATAATAACATACCAATAGCTATTAAAAATAAAGACTGTCTAGGTTCCTCTAAGAAGTCCTTGTTTAGGTTTCTTCTGGCTAGATGTTACTATTCAGTCGCAGAGTTTGTTGCTGATAAACAGGGGTATGAAGATCCGACATGCTAAATAGTCAATAATGGATTGTGATAATAATATTTGTAATAATAATAATTTAATAATCCATTGACATAATTTTAATAATTAGGTATAATTACTTTATTTGACTTTATTTTGGTGAACGACAATTGGCATACTCTAATTCTATTTCTTTTTTAAAGTTTTTTTTTTATTTGATTGACTTGACTTTTAAGCTATTGTATTTGCATGGCTGTTTGCCTTAACTTTGTACGCCATTCTTTTGCCATTTTTTTTCCATTTTATTTGATGTAATACCTTAATTCACCTATGTTTTACAAAATAAATGATTGATTGATTGACACACGACGCCATGCAACGCGCCGCTACGTACAAATTAGGCATGGTCCACATGTGGGTCGGTCAAGTCTAGTGTATTTCTCGCTTTAAAAGAATTTGTTTGTCGTAAATATACCAATGATCTAATTACCAGTAATTTTGCGTAATCATTTAAAAATACGTAAAATTACTCCACTGGAATTTAGACCTACAGTTTAAGGAGGAGGAACTGAGGATATGTAGTCGATGCTCACCCATCCACTACCCAATCAGCTCGCCATCTGACCGTCTGGTAACCGTCCGGACTGAGCACAAGCCAAGCGTTCCACGCGCGCCTCAAAGAGATGTCAGCAAACCGTAGGGGCCCAGCAGGGTCGAAGCCTACTGGGGCCAAGGATCTGCTTCTAAAAGGACGACTCGGCCCTGCCCCCCTAGCCAAGTTACAACCGTTTCGCTTGCGTCGAACGCTTCGAGTTGACCTTGCCGCCAATTCTTTTGTTCTGACCACGTGACTGAGCGTTGAGACGACGTTATTCCCGTACATTTGAAGCTTTCTATAAGCATTAACTATTGCAGAATAGCAACCTGGCTAGGGATACTGGTTTAAAAAGCAACGAAACAACTAGGAGTAGATTTTAGTCAGTAAAAGTCTGACACGCCCTTCCGCCTTGCCCAAGGGCGGGAGATGTCATTGGATGATTTCCCACCAAAAAAAAAGCACTACCCAACCGAAAATGACCCCTACAGCTGCTATTGTTTAGCTACATTTTATATAACACTAACAACAAGAAAACTTATATATTTGTTAGCTTATAATCCGCGATATACTGGCGGTCTCATTACGCGGAAGTTCTAAAGGGATGTTCACACGAACGGCTTTGTCACGCTGCGACTCGGATGGATGTTTCTGGATGTGTCTTGTAAGAAACTGCACATATTATCTGCTACAGGTTTGAGGCAAGAATATTACTTGGCCGTTTTAGTTAGTTTCTGAAGCCGATGGGAATCGTGTTATATATATGGACTCTTCGCTTCTGATGGTCTACCCGTATCCCAAATGTCATCCAAATGTTTTCAACAATTTCACTCAAACACCTTTATAATATTAGTGTGCTGATGATCAACTTGTGTAAATATATTTTTCATTTAAGTTCACGTCGTCTTACATGGGCTTTGAACCAAAGAATGAATATTTGTTATTTTTGTTTTTATTATTGATCGGCTCGCGTTTGACCACTCTCTCACCTTATGATAAGCGATGTTAATATACTGCCTCCCAAGATACAGATTTTTGCCTAGTTTGGGAGACAATAGGCTATGTTTTATTAAATTAAATGTCCCTGTTCTAGTTACTAAGACTTGATTTATGGTTGTGTTTCAAATAAAATTATTATTATTATCAACATCTTCACATACAAAACGCAGCGTTTTCGCGGTGGTGTGAAGCGCCTTTACATTTTCATCTGCACAATATGAGGTTCTGAGTGAAGTTAATACCGCGGTGGTCTTTTGGTGAAGTAGCGTCATAAGTAACTACTAGTTTATTTATATTACTTTGGTTACAAGAGCGGAGATGAGAATGTTGAGATGTATGTGTGGTGTTTCGAGAATGGATACAGTAAGAAAATAGTTCATAAGTGGAAGTTAAAAGGTGCAACTGAAGTTTAAATAGAAACGTTTATCTTGGTCCTTATGTGAAGAAAATAACTTATTTTTTTATACTTGTTTATTCGATTTTCACAATAAAATATACACATTACATGGTGCTGTTTTAAATCTGCACTTTTAGGAGGTAGTTCTAAAACTAGACTTATATTTTTTTTTGTGCTTTCCAGAATCACTCAAAAAAAGTGTGAGCCTATACGAGGCTTCGTCCATTTGCTCTACGAAACTTACTCGAATTTACCAATCTTCGTAAATAAGTATAAAATCTAATATTGAAAGAGAAGAGAGTTGCTGTGGCCCCGAACTTGGGTCCGTAAAAGCCTGACACTCCCTCTCACTCTATCCAGTACCTATGTTTACAAAGCCTACACCAAAATCATTGGCATCATTAAAAAAAAAAAACAAAATTAATACCTCTAATTAATACTTAAAAAAATACCGGGTTATAAAAAAAAATAACCGACTTTATTAACAAATTTAATTGAATTTGAGTTCCCTCGATTTCGCCAAGATTCCATCATCAGATCCCAACTTGGTGACTATGGGACCATTTGGGAATTATACCCTTTCCAACAAAAAAAAGAATTTTTTAAATCTGTTGGCAAGCGACGAAGTTTTGCGCGAACAAACATTAAAAAAAAAATACAGAGAACCTCCTCCTTTTTTAGAAGTCGGTTAAAAAAGTAATAATTAAACTCATTTTCATGAAATAAATCACCTACGCACTTAATAAAATCATAATCAGAATATATGACAACCCGCGGCGTGAATAATTAAAATGAAAACATTATAGGTATGTCCCACTGCGAATATTAAGAACATTTTCAAGAAAACATTAAACCACGTAGTATCAAGCTACAGAGCTATGCGCCGCCATAGTGGGCAATGTTACAAGTGGCACTGATTGACAGAATGATTTTTACAAAATCATTTATTTCAAATAGACCAAATGCAGGCACTTTAGTATAGTCAAATGTCGGTCAGTCCAAGAAAAGTGAAGCTAAATTGCACGTTCCAAAGCGTAGATCTCTATGGAGAAGAACGTGCAAGGAACTCCTCACTTTTGGGGTTCTGTACCGCAACAGGAAAAAACGGATATAGGATCACTTGACAGATAGAGGTATCGAGTTGAAATTAAAACCATATATACAAGTCTGTGATCCCTTGAACCAGTGATTAAATTAAACTTCTTATTTATCGGAAAAAATAAGATGCGGCCGTTTTAGTCGAAAAAAAAACGTATAATGAAATTTCAACACTGTACTCTCAAGGAAATCAAAATTCATTGGGTACTTCTTGTTAACCCAAAATTCAGAAATTTGGCGTAAAGCAAGGTTTCGTAGCACCGATATAGGAATAAACAAAACTGTTTTGTTGTTACGACACAAGAAAAAGGATTTTTTTTCGCTATTCGGAAAAATCTTCGAGACTTGATTCGGGAATCAAACTATTCACATAGGTATGTTTGTAAAGAACCCTCAACAAGTTTATTTTAAACATTGCCTTACTAGAAATTACTCCTGTATCGTGGGTGCGTTCACAAACATGAGACGAAAAACCAGCGAAGCTATGAAAACTGAAACTTGAGTTGTTCTCTCGTAATATACGAGAGAACAAGTCGATGTCTCCTATGTAATGTGTAAAATTGTATAATAAAAAAAAAGATTATTCCTAGTACATGCAGCATCTGATGTCTGGCATTATAAACCAACATAGGTCAAAAGTGTTTCACAAATTATTTATATTATTAACAATTACAAAATTGGCTCTCCTAAAAAGAAGGAAGTATCGAAATTTTATTGCAAATGGAGCATCTATTTGCTACGTTACTCTATGTTTCAAGCTCATAATGTGTTTAGTTTAAAAGCCTTCTCATTAACTCATTTGGCTTACTGTTAGGGTAATTGACATTTACCTGGGAGTTGTCAATTAAGGGATATTAGCACTAATTGTACTAGTGAGGCGTAGACTTGTTTAATACTAAGTAGTATTGATAAAGCATTGTTGTTCTTTGCCTGGTGGCAATTTTAAACTTTGTGGAACTGCTTTCGAAGTCTTGTCTCTGATATTCACTCACATTTTGTAAAATATAATATGGGGCATTCTGAGTAATTTCCTTTACTCGATTCAACCTTGACTTAAACTCGACGCAACCTTGACTCATCCTTAACTCCACCTCGACTCAACCTTGACTCATTCTTCACTCATACTCGACTCAACCTTGACTCAGCCTTGACTCAACTTTGGCTCAATCTTGACTCAACCTCTTTTCAGCTTCTTTCAAACAAATGAACTCATACCTTATTGTTTGTGACAGATGTTTTTTCATTATGATGGCCTTTACAAGTCGAGTAAAGAAATATTCTCTCAAAACAAGGTTTTAATGAAAATCATTTTTTCATAGCAAGCTTTTATAGCTCAGTATACCGATGGGAATGTGTCGTTTAACTACGAAGTTCCTATAGCCACTTTCCTGTTCCATCATCAGATCAGCTCCATGTCATAATAATTTTTCATTGTCATCTGAATTACACGCGCATACAAAATTTCAGCTCAATCGGTAACCGGGAAGTGGATCAAATTTAATTTACAAGATTTAATTACAGACAAACATTGGGACAGGTGAAACTAAATAAAAGCTTGTAAAAATGTGTAAATGGTTGTCAGTCTCACCCTAATAGTTTCCAAACTCAATAAGGTTTCATAGCTACTGCAAATCAAATTCACAAATTGTCAAAGGAACTAATTACAGCGAGTTTATGTCAAACATGTCCAAACTATTTAATCGAATGTACATAATTGTGTGAAATAATTAGCTTTAACTCCGCAACCGGTATTTAATTACACCTCGGGCTTAGCTTTAATCCATGTATCCCTGCGCGAGCGGTAGTTACATAATATGATAAACCTTAGGCTGTGTGCACATTTGCACGATGTTTGTTTCGTGTTAAGGCCCAAGCGCCCGAAAACTGCCATCTGCCTCGGTAACGGCTTAAAAAAAATATGTTTATTATCAACTATTGATTTTTTTCGTGCGGTTAATAATTTTGTAATTTCTTAACTTTTCCCTACTCCTTTGAAACGGCATAAATCTTTAGAAACATTTTTACACAGAAAAAATTGTGGTTAAATATTCTTCAACGTAAACATAGCATAATATGTAAATCAATCAATATTTCGCAAAGAAATAAAGGTCAGCGGAACTTTTATCCGGGCGCAGCTGGCTGCAATTCAATGCACAGATACTCGTACAGCTGCCTAGGCGGGTACGAGTGTCGTGTCCATTTAATTTCAGCCAGATGTTCACGGGACAATAAGCCTTAAATGTCGAGCAAATTCGATACACATGTATTGCCATGTTTGTCTTTTTTTTTAAGGTTCCGTACCTAAGATGGCAAATACAAAATCCTCATAGAATCACTTTGTCATGCGTGTGTCCGTGTCATCAAGACTATTTAACTCGAGAACGCGTGCAAGTATCGAGTTGAAATTAAAACCTTATACTCAAGACTACGACTGCTTGAAGCTGTGAAAAAATCAAACTGCTAAGTTGACGAAAAAAGATAGATACGGTCTTTAATGTCGCAAAAAATGTGCATGTCGACCCTCTCAAGTGAATCAAAATTCATAGGATAGGTACTTCCCGCTGACCAAGAATCCTGAAATGTGGCATGAAGCAAGGTCTCATAGCACAAGTAAAAAAAAATCTTAATCTAGTTTATATCACAAAAAAAAAAACGGGATGTAAACTGTTTACATAGGCGAGATTATACAAAACCCTAAGTGCTCAAGTCCAATGCACACTTGCCCGGTTTATTATTATTTGAACTAGTAGTTCCTAAGATTAGCGCGTTCAAACAAACAAACAAATCCTATAGCATTATTATTCTATAATATTACAGTATAGATAACTTCTTTATTGGTTCCCTTCCAATCCCACATAAACAACTGACTGCCTGATGACGTAATTATGTAAATAAACATTGTACACAATAAAGTTAGCCCGGTTGTATCTAAATTATGTGTGTTAGAGCCTGAGGGCTGCAGTAATACGAGTAATATTGTGATAAGGAAGACATATGAACAACGCTGAGAGAGTTTACAGTTTTTATATAAGTGACGTTATGGTGGTACTGGAAACAGAAATGGTTTTGGCCATTTGACCATTAAACGGCGCAAATACTTTGACTTTATTGGTAATTACAGTTTTGAGCCGTTTGGGGTCGAAAAGCTTGGTTCATGGGGTCCGAGTGCGCGTCTCCTTTTCAATGATATTTCACGCCGACTGATCAACACTTTACGTAACCAGAGGGCTGACTCGTTCTTCGCCCCAAGAATTAGCATTGCCATTCAACGTGGCAATGCTGCCAGTCTTCTGGGCACATTTCCGGATGATAGCGATGTGGAGGAGTACTTTGACGCCTGAGCGTGCTGGGTCATTTTGTATTATATTTACTACATAGTTAGGTTTTAGTGTAAATAGTTTATATAGTATTTAATTTTTTTTTAAATGTATATATGTATATAAGATATGTTATTGAGGATTTTCCAAATAAACCACAAATTGTTTCTCTGAAAATCAAAGTTTTATTTATTTAATACGTCTTTACTATATTACAACGTTTACGGTTAAAGATATTTATTTCTCAAAAGAATTTCACATTCACTTACAGAGAAAAAAAAAACATATTATGTAGTAAACAATGTGACATACCAGCAGGCGTAGATAAAGAAACAAAAAAAATCAATTTTTGTGCCTATCTTAAAATCAACATTTTAACACTTAATTTCAAAAATAACATAATTAAATCGTTTTATAACTAGTCAAACCAAAAGGCAAACCACTCACAAAAAAAAATTAGTAAATGAGGGTAGGTGCAATTTTATTATTGATGCGTGTTTACTAAGGCCTACGACACAGTGCAGAGCATAAGCGACTAAAGAGTTTCAATACGAAAAACGAAAACAATTCCATTGAATTGTTTTCGTTTAGTTTCGTTATACAACGTGTACCTAACAAAAAGGGGGTATACATACCAAGTGCAAGGCCTCTTGATAAGATAACAAACGATACGGAAAGGGTTTTCTAACCTTATGTTTACATGGTAGGAAGTTGTGATTTATTCCATACATATGATACCAGAAACCGAACATTTCAAACTGAAACCAATACATCACTAGCAAAAAGTCAGCTGATCGGTGTCATTGAACTGTTTATGTCTAAAAACAAACCTCTTACTCCTGGTATTTCTTCAAACAGTGGATAAAGGGTTCCGCATGTTTATTTTTTCTAACATTTTTTTTTAAGAAAAATAGTTTTAAGAAGAAATAAGTTTTTCCTACAAAGACTAAGATTATGTTTGTGTACAACAAACCAAGCCAAAAACTAGAGCGAGTGCGTGCGTTGGCCATCGAAAAACCTGCGCGCTGCGTAGGCCCGTGTTCGTTAGCGCGCAGCGCATATTATTTTTCGTGCGACTCACGCCGCTTTTAGAGGAGACTAATTAGATAAGGGTATTCGTAAGGATATGGAATAATTAGGGAGCTATCTGGTATTTACGTGAAACAATAAGAAATATCTACATACTTTTTTATTGTTTTCGTAGATAGGATAGTAACAAATACTTAATTTACGAAAAATTTAAACGAAGTACCTACCTACGTAAAATCTAAACGAACGTTGTACTCGGCGTTAGACGCTGCGAAAAAGGATTTCATATCTGTTAAAATGAACCCAAATATCATCTCTAAGCAACTTATGTGCCTCCTGGTACAAATAAACTCCCAGTGGGTTCCGTTCTTGAATTTAATTTAATTATAGGACTTCAATAAGTTGTCACTTTTTGCAGGGTCGAGATGAATTTTCTTACGTACCTAATTCTTTTTATGTCGGTTGCTATACATAGGATATGTACTTAGTTAACAAGAAATTAATTATTTAGATGTAGTGTGCGCATTCACGTCGCCGCGTGAATGCGTGTGAGTTTAATTTTACCCCGAGATTATAATCAAATCAACAAATCTTTCGCGTTTATTTCTAAAAAAACTATACGTTTGCGCACAATTAGGTGTTTGCGTAACTTTTTGCCTTTTCTACAAAAACATTACCAGTAGTAGCACAGTTTAGTCTTAATTTATCATTTTAAAATAAATGAAAAACTTGCGAAAGTACTAGGAGTCCATAAGAAACGAGAATTGTTATTGATAATTTTAAAAAACGGTTCACAGATCCCTAAAAAAATTCCTTTGAGAAGCTCAAATGTTATTGAACACGATAAAATAGTTTTGTCCCAGTCGCACGCGCCGCCTGCGTGTTTAATGTGAGAGAGATGGCAATGTTGTCGTCGTCCGTCCGGCTACTCTCTTTGGCGGTACTGGCGGCGTCTTTGTACGCGCCGAAAGTCAAATTTAGGTAAATAAATAAATATAATTTTGCATTAGTGGATGACCAATAATCTTACGATGCAGTCGCATAGCATAATTATCCGTTCCGGTGTTTGTGATTTGGATTTTAAACATTATTTTATTGCAGTTGTGATAATCGTGTGTGATGGCATTTCTATGGTGATGGTGTTAAGTAATAGTGAATATTATGAGATGATGTTGTGTGTCGGAAGAGAGGACGGCCGGTAATGTGCGAGCTGCTCGCGAACTTTATCGTCCTTGATTTATCGCGGGTACCTAGAAGGAGCTGAGCGCCGACAGTTTCTTCGGTGGCGGGCTTCCATCGGATAGTAGGTAGGTACATTCACAGAGTACTTTGTAACATAGGTACTGAAAGGTACATCGTCTGCAACAAACTGGTTCCACGCTTCTGGTTTAGGGGGTCGCCCAAACACTATCGATCCAGAATTTGAGGAGGCCGTACTCGAGCATTTTGAAAATAACCCACGTAGGTACTAGCGCACTCAGCGAGCTGCATTAGCGCTGTATACCTCTAACCATATGCAAGTAGGTATAGCGAGTGTTGCAGAATGAAGGTCAGCACCTCTTCCGTCGCATCCAGGAACTGACACCTGCAGATATTTTGCCTCGCGTGACCTTCTGCTTTTTTGAGGCAAAATTTTAAGTAGGCAGGTACTAGGCAAACAGCGTTTCATTCACACACGCGCCGCGCGTATCGAAATTAGGTAGAATTAGGAAGAGAGGTACTAGGCGATCAGATTTACAGAAGAAGTCTTTATTAGTATTAGCAAGTGACGTGAAATGTTATTGACCCTCGTAGTGTCGTGACACGTTTGTTATGATTTGAATTCGAGAATCATACGATACCAAGGATACCAAGAATTTGGTATCAATTCTTTGAGTAATTTATTTTGAGCTGAAACTTTGTGTAGAGATTCTATACAACCAGTAAACTTCAGGGCTTTTTGATGTATATACCCTTTTTGTTACACGTTGTATATACTTACATATAGGCATCTATTTTGCATAATATATAGACTATAATTTTTCCTTTCTCTAAAACCGGGATTTTTATTGTTATTATTTATTAGCTTTATTATTATTGATACATTACAAATTAAATTACGATTAATTGTTAATTGTTTTTTTTTACTACATTGCAAATTAATTACGATTAATTATCAATCAATTATTATTATTAATGGATTACAAATTAAATTACGATTGATTGTCAATTTATTTTTATTATTACTACATTACAAATTAATTACGATCAATTATTATTATTACAACGTTTAACTTTGACCATTACACCTAAAACTTACCTGAAAATCAAAGAAACGACATTTAAAGTTTACTAATATCGCCTCCTCAATTATATCCCTTTATTTTATCTCCTTACATTAGAATTTTTAACAATAAAATATGCAAAATAATATAAACATCATCTGCCATTCAATCACACGTCACCCCGTTCCACAGAACATAAATTCCATTGACAACTTCAACGCGCGAAGCGCGGCAAATTTGAATTAATGAAATGTCATTTCATTACATGTATTAAAACAAGAAAGCCTGTACCCCTAGCCAAGTTGATAATCTGCAATCGTTATTATGCTAGTAGAACACTTCAAATGTACGTCATCTCTACACTCAGTCACGTGGTCAGAACAAACGACTCCAGGCGTTCGACGCAAGCGAAACGGTTGTAACTTGGCTAGGGGAGCTACTGTCACCCGCTACTATGCTACATCGACAGATTGATAATCACAAATACATTTCGGTGTTGCCAGCAAAATTATTCAATTGCAATAAGTAATCGAATATAAAATAAATTAAATAATATTCTTACTACAAAAAAAAACAGAGTAAATAATCTGATTACGCAACCTTGATTATTATTAGTTAAATAATAATCAAGGTCGCGTAATCAGGTAGCGGTTTTTTTAGGTGGGAAATCATTCAATGACTTTTCCCATCATAGGACCACCATATTCGTAGTTATCTGACGTCACAACATTCCTCTCACTGCACGCAATGCGAACTTCATTTGCATAGACACATTAGTTGTACTAAAACTACACAATAGTTACTAATTGGAACTGCGGCCGTATGCAGATTTATCTAAAAATATTGCTTTGTCCGGACATTTTGTATTTTGATTGTGATTTCAATGACCGCTCTGCGCGATGCGTAGGCACGATTGAAAATACACGATAGATACATTTCGGACTTCAAAACGCATGCAAAAATTTTACGACTATGACGGGCGCATTTTTTGTTACTATCAAGTTAAAATTATTCTTATCGCTTCCAATTTTGTAATGAACCACACTTTGATTGTTATCTCCTGATAATAGAAGCGGTAAACAACAAAATAAAACCTTTAATTTTTTTTAACTACCCTCAATTTTTTTACCGTATAAAGCTGTGGGCATATTATTATAGATTCATTGAAATCTTACATTAAACATTAATTGCCATGTTAAATAAGCTACTTAGCTATATTAGCTTAGTTATATTTTTGACATGCGTGTGTTAAAAATATAAGCCCAGACATTATACCTGTACAGGTATAATGTCAAAATATAAATAGCATATTAATTAAAATGTCAAAAAGTATTATTTAAAAATTCTTAATGTAATAAAAGCACCTGTTTAAGAGCTAAGCAAATGTTTTACATTTGGGTTTATTAATTGGTAACAATCTTATGGCAGATAGTAGTTTATTGTAAATTTTGATTGTCACACAATATAAATTTGTACTATAGAGTTGCAATATCTGAGGATGAAGTAGGAATTTCCCGGAATTTTCTTTTTATTAAGTCTTTCTGAGACGTGAACTCGATATTCAGTGATAAAGATTAGATTGTGGAGCATTACGAAGTTCACAGTGAAAAAAAAACGTCATGACAAAATAAGCATATCTTAGAACATAAAAAAAAATGGAAGACATATGAAATCTACCAATCCGCATTGGCCCACTCCATTGAGTAGGCCCCGAAGCACAATGGGAACTTATCTAAAATTCGATTATGATGAGTAAAGAAAAATGATGTTAAAATCAGAACTAGTGTGAAAACGCAAGTACGCGTAGCTAAAAACAATTGCTTATGCTCTCAGAAATTTTCACAAGTATCAAACGACGTTTTTCAATACACGAAGATTTTGATAAAAGGGGGTTGATGACTCGTTGGGTCGCTTAACGCCCAGCTTGATACGATAAATATAATAAATTATGGTGGAGGTAAGCTCGCGCATTTTTCCGCTTTAGTGCGAAAAGCAGTAGGTATAAAAGCGGGTTTCCGAGTAAGTAGTTACTTTTCACTTTGTCTTTAAACTTAAAACACAAAAAAATCCAACATCTTTATTATTTTATACACATAGCACACTACACCATCACACTTCGCCCACTGAAACAGACACGTGTCTACAAATGTCATAGATACCTGTCATAGCACGCCCGTCATATCAATTGAATAAACGAAAAAAAAATCACCTAGAAATATCGTTCGAACTACGGCAAAGGAATCACGTCTTCAACTTGTGGAAATGTTATCAACGCCTCTACGTTTGTGCTGACTAACATCCCTATTTGTAACCGTAATATCTGGAAGCACGTAACACGTAAAACAAACGTTAACATGATGAACAGAATAAGTGCTTTTTACTTCACAGTAAAGGCTGAACGAAGATTCGGTTTCGGCGGAAAAAAAATTCGGCGAAAAAAAGTGCCGAATATTTGGCTCGACCGAAACTGACGTCTTTGAGCTGTTGGTTGGTTAAGATAGATTCCTAAAAACTGACTGACTCGTTAGTTAGTCTAAATATTTTGTAATTTTTTGTAATAGTTGATTTATTTGGTTATTTAGTATTTTATGAAAGCTAGAGCTAAAGACGGGTACGTAAATAACGATCTCTCATTCATGTGTCTCGCATCCATCGGATTCCCTCACCAGGTCATCGGTCCACATTGTGGGAGGGCTTCCAAAACTATGTTTTCCGATACGTGGTCACCATTCCAGAATCTTTCGGTCGACCAACTATTTTGCGAACAATATGCCCACTGTCACTTAAGTTTGGTGATTCTTCGGGCTATGCCGATAACCTTGGTTGATGGGAACATCTATTGACATTTCCCGCCCCTGGGCGGAGCGGGAGGGCGTGTCAGACTTTTACTGACTAAAAACGCATTCCTGTTCCTTCTTTGCTATTGTTTTAGGGCCCCGGGATCTCTTTTTGCGAAAGAATAGTCCTTGGTCTTCCTGCGAATATATACATAATTAAGTATAAATATTTTTTTTAATTATTATTTTGTAATTATTTTATTATGTCAGTTTAAATTTCAATAGAGGCCGAAACTGGAAGAGAAGCCGAAGATTCGATTACGGTTTCGGCTTCAAATCATGTTTCGACGCGTCACTACTTCACAGCCGTCTTTTTTATAAGCTTGTCTTAAAGTTTCGAATTAGTTACAGGTCTACGTGTAGCCTTTGTGAATTATTTTTGTTTTTATTTGATGAAACACTAAGAGTAATTTTTTTTGAGGTGACAAATCGTCGTACTACTTCCCGTTCTAGGATTGAGCGAATTAGTCAGACTTTAACTGACTAAAATCGACCTGTTGTCTCTTTCGTTTCCAGGCAACTCTATCAATATTCCCGCAGCACTTGAACCGTCTCCAAAGTTAAATTTAATACAAAATATAACCATTAATCGCTCAAGTTATTCTTAGAAAGAAGCAACAATAGACTAGAAAACTTGAACCAAATTAAATGAACACCTACAGATATTCATTTCAAATATAACAATTACAAAGTTGAGCATTGTTTTAAACCCTCGAAGACAAACGGAGTCTCTTACTGGCCACTCAGCTCTCTCGACTTGCCAAAATAGTTTTGTGTCGTCCGATATTCACTGTCCAAAGATATTTGAGAAATATCTCAAGTTTCAACAAGTACTCAAGATGGTACGCCCTATTGTTTCTAACTTTGTTTTAACGTGGATAAATGGAAATGTCAAAATTTATTTTTATTTCGTTTGAGATTCTTTTTTTAAATGATAATTAAGACTTGATGACGTCAACTCGCGATTAGGAAACTCGAGCGTGCTCGCAAGTTGACACCGGTTTTCCCTACTTTTTACTATTACTACTACTTAACCATTACCACCTTTTTTTTACGATGGGCAAAAATCATCTAATGACAAACCTCGCTCTTGGGTGGAGCAGGAGATAGTGTCATACTCTTACTGACTAAAAACCCACCCCGTTCCTTCTAGCCTTCATACCGGGGCTCGAGTTTCCTTTCAGATAACCCTGGCCCCAGTAGGCTTCGACCCAGCTGGGCCCCTCCTGTTGCTGACAACTCCTTGAGGCGCGCGGGAAACCATTACAACCTAATACATATAAAATGGGTACCTAAATTATAAAATATAAGAAGTTTTTGTAGCTTACTGTATATTAATAGGTATATCAGATATTTATGTTTGAGCGAGAAAGGTGGCAACTCGCCAGTGCGTGAATTTTGCAGTCAAATCAAACTAGTGTGGTGAGGCACACTAGTATTATGTTGCAAAAGGGAGGTGAATCAAATTAAAATGATTTATAAAATATTCTATTGAATCCAAAAACGTACGGTTCGAAATTATTTATCCTGCGAAGCATCGTTGCTATACCAGTGGTCGTGGGTTCCATTCCCGCCAAGACAAATGTTTATGCGTTGAGCATGATAATTTGTTTTGTGTCTGGGTATAATTTAATTATAATATCTATATGTATATAGAAATATAAAAGTATGTTTATCAGTTGTTTAGTACCCTAACACAAGCTCTGCTTAGCTTGGGCCTAGATAGCGTTATGTGAAAGTTGTGGAATATTTTTATTATATCTATGTTTTTATATAGGTACTTACGTATCTTCACAAGTGACTTTTTTTATAAGCTTTTATTTAGTCTATGTTTGTCTGTCATCAAATCTTGTAAATTAAATTTGACCCACTTCCCGATTACTGATTGAGCTGAAATGCATGCATATGTAAATCAGATGTCAATGCAAAATTATTAAGACATAGAGCTGAGATGGAACCGGAAGGTGGCTATAGGAACTTGGTAGTTGAATGACACAACCCCATCGAGTTTGGGCTCGCATGATTCGTCTTGACGAGTATTAATTATATAGGTATACCGAGCTATAAAAGCTTGCTTTATAAAAAAAGATTTTCATTTAAAGCTTGTTTCTAAGGCACCCTTTATTTCAAATGATAGTTAATTTTTTTGCTGGACAGTTGGATGTAGGATGTGTACCCATGTAACCATGTATCTCTTTATCCTTACGTATTTGCTCATGCACCCCAGTAGGAGGGTTACAAAGAGGCGATGAGGAAGCCCGCGTCGCTTCCTGGCTGACAGTTCCCATCGAGGAATTCCGATATCCGCTGAGAATTCACTGCCGATTCTATTGCCGTTTTATTTTATAATAGCAATCCGCCCCGGTTTTGCTCAGATAGAATAGGGTAGTTTCCAGGGTCAAAATAACTACATTTTATTTAGCCCGTATTTTAGATTGTAAAAAAAATATTGGACACGTATTTTTTCTTTTTTCGATAAAAAGAAAAATAACAAATATATAGCCCATTAAAATGGTGACGTCACCCCGTGCGAAAAATTGCATCACGGCGTGACGTTACACGTAACTTTAATGGGCTATATCTGTCATATTTGGTTTAATTTACAAATAAAAAAATTACTGTCCCTTATTTTTGAATAATCTAAAAGACGGACTAATTATATTTTTTACGGCAACTAGTCCCATTGCTAACATTTTTTCATCAATAGAAAACTGCTTTATTCCTGAGTGACATAGTCTATATTTTATTTTGCCAGGCGAAGCCGTGGGCAAAAGCCAGTATGTTATATAGATGACAAATCATGATAGTTACCGACGATTCACCAAAATGTACCTTCTTACATCTTCATATAACACCTAAGAGGTCTCACCTTTCGTGTTATATGAAGATGTATCCGCTCAGGCCCAAATGACGCAGGTTTGACTACCCCATTAGGCCTTTTCATATACGGAAAAAGCTTCGGACAACATGATAAAATGTGTTTCCATTTCTGTCACAGTCGAGGCTACTAGGTCCTTAGATAGAGTCCGCGTAGCAATTGAGTTGAGTGCCTATTGAGGAAGAATATCATAAGAGAGAATATTTATGAAAATATATTTTAGAATAATTTAAGGGTTACCACCGGCATATTTCCTATGTTTCATGCATTTTATTTGGATTCACTGTACGCGGTTGACGCCGGTGGCCGCCACTCGCTACAAATCGTTTCAATCCTTCTTGTGGTTCGAACCGGCCACTAAACGCCGTCACACGCCACTCGTGCATTTAAACCTTCTTCGTCAGCAGCATACGGGTTAAAAAAAAGTAGCAGCCACCGGCCACAACTGGCTGTCACGCGCTTCAGTTGGCGTCAGTGGCCGCTTCTAGATTGTCGCGGCAGCGTTTGTGGTTGTTACATGTGGCCCATGTGCGGGGACAGTATAAGCCGACTACGCCGTTCTTGACAATTGGTAACGGACCAGACAAAGGTTTTTTTTTCAAAACGGACATCGCAACTTTTTTCTCTTTTTTTAAACTTTGCCCTACACTTTAGATCTATAGCTATATTCAATCTGTATATTGTTGATGGGCTCTGATCGTACTAACAATTACTCCTGTATCATGGGAGTGTTCACAAACATGTTAACCCACATACAGAAAACAAGAACAACTGTCTGTAAGCCATACAAATTTAGCGTATGGGAATCGAACTCGCGACACACTGCTCATCAGTCAATCACTCAACCACTCGAACCGTGGGGGCCCGCAAGGGCCGCGGGGATGTTCTGAGCGCAAAGAGCAACCAAAGGAGGTGTGGTTTTAGTAACTAAAAGTCTGACACGTACTCCTGCTACCCACAGAGCAAGAGAAGTCATTTGATAATTTCCCATCATAAAAAAACGCCAAACTTAGACCTGTATTTCACCGTGACACCATGGTGGCGTGACCAATTGCCGCTACCAACAAAATGGCTAAAATGTATAGCAAAATAATGTATGCAGAGAGTTATTCACCTGCCCCCCTAGCCAAGTTACAACCGTTTCGCTTGCGTAAAACGCTTCGAGTTGACCTTGCCGCCAATTCTTTTGTTCTGACCACGTGACTGAGCGTCATTCCCGTACATTTAAAGCTTTCTACTAGCGTTAATGATTGCAGATTAGCAACTTGGCTAGGGCGGCTGGTATCCGTTTGGTTCTGCAACCAATTTGGTGGCGCGACCAGCTCGGACGTGTACGATTCTAGTGTCTGTTTGGTGTAGTTTGTTAGCTTAGAGCTATATTTCACTGGAACACCATGGCGGTGCAACTGGTCGCGCCGCCATGCTGTCCCGGTGAAATACAACCCTTAAACTTAGCTTACGTCACGACTCGTGTAGTAACCTCATGAGAGGCAGTTAAGAGGGAAAAGGACGTATGTTGATTGCCACCCCCGTGACAAGAGGCTTATTATGTGCTTAACCTCTTTCAACCCTTGCTTTAACATTGTCCCCTATTGTCCACCCACTCACCCTTAAGTTTTGGATTTTATTTTGGACCTTTAACCGATTTTTCGTATTGTTAATAGTATGATATACCTAAATGTCAGATTTAGGAACAAGTTCATTTGTACAAAGCGCGCTCGAGCAACGCACACATAGACACCGCTCACGGACACGATATCTCGGAGCGCTTCGGCCCGCTCGTTGAACAGTTCCGGCTCAAACGCTCATTATTATGCGTCCACCGAGCGTAGGTATAAAAAGTGGAGTACATACATGAGATTGTCTTCTGTACCTATCTGTTTTGTAGCTCAGCTGTTAGCCGCGTAAAGCTGTTGTCTCATGTACCTTACCTACAATAGTGATAGTGACCCCACGTTGCATGTAGGTATGTAATCAGTGTAGGTACCTACATCACAAAATAAATAGGTACAAAAGACCATCTCATGTATGTACTTCACTTTGACTGACCTGTTGGTCTAGTGGTTAGTAGCCCAGACTGCTATGCCGATGGTCGTGGGTTCGATTCTCACCAGGACAAATGTTTGTGTAATGAGCATAGTCATTTGTTCTGTGTCTGTGTGTAATTTATCTATATATGTATGTATTTAGAAATATATAAGTATGTTTATCAGTTGTCTAATACTCATAACAAAAGCTTTGCTTAGCTTCGGACTAGTCGGCGTTGTGTGATAGTTGTGGAATATTATTATCATATTATCATTATCACTTTTTATACCTACGCTCGGTGGACGCACACTAATGAGCGTTTGAGAGGGAACTGTTCGACGAGCGGGCCGAGGCGCTCCGTGATATCGTGTCCGTGAGCGGTGTCTATGTGTGCGTTGCTCGAGCGCGCTTTATATGTAGATTGGCTTCTGTACCTATATATTTTGTGCCTACATGTTCCAGTTAAAAATAATTAAGTTAAATAATGAGTATAAAAAAAAAGTTTCTTTGGGAAAGTTGTCTGTAATCATGAGTACATTCACGTGTATATTTATCGGTCACTAATTACCAGTCCACCACTTGTCAGTTACACGTGCCAAGAATTTGAGATCCCATACATAAACATTTTATGCATGAAAATTAATTAATCAATCAAAGCTAAAATGCGAATCAATTCCCCACATATTAAGAGAAAACAATACTTCACAATTAAAATTGTATTTATGGTACGAAGTTATAATTGATCAATTGGAAAATATGGTTTAACGCTAATTGTAATTTAATTACAGGGTGTTCTTAATTATTAAATCAAAATTTTATGGAACACATTAAAAGTTCTTATTGTTCCAATTTCAGTTTTATTGTAAGAGAAATTCGATTGTATCTATTTATGTGTATAATTTAGTAAAATTAAGTCAAGTTTCAAACTTGTGATTTATTAGTTAAATAGCTTTTGCCCGCGGCGTCGCTCGCGTATCTAAAATATAGCCTATACGAAGGAATAAAGCAGCTTTCTATCGGTGAAAAAATTTTACCAATCGTACCAGTACTTCCAGAGAACTCAAAAAATAATAATAATAATAAAAAACAAACTTTACCTCTTTATAATATTAGTATAGAAGTATAGATGTCACCTCTTGTTTGTTTTATAAGATTGAAAATCATCAAATGACTTCTCCCGCTCTAGCTAGGAGTAAGGGGCTTGTGAACGATGAGAGATGAGGTAGGTCGCCGTCCGGTCGCCCGGTAAGGACCGAGCCCTTGTCGATGACAGCGAGTGGCACGCGCGCCTCAAAGAGATGTCATAAAACCGGAGGAGCCCAGCAGGGTCGATGCCCGCTATAGCTAAGGGGAATTTCTGGAAAGGAAACCCGTTGTCCTAGAATGCACAGAGCAACTGAAGGACACAGGTGTGGTTTTACTCACCAAAATAAAGCCTCACCCACGGAACGTGTTTTATTGGAAAAAATCTGATTACCAAACTAGACGCTCAAAGAAAACGCTAATAAATTCAATGACTGCCATTGCGAACATTCATAAAGTAATATGTAAAAATCCAATCTTGAAAAAAGCTTGTTTAAAATCAGGACTTATTATCATTAACCTATTCAGAAAAAATAGGCTCTTTCAAACATGATCTTTGGGCTTCTAACATCCAAAGAAGACCACAAATATTTATTACTTATTGACATTCAATAACCAACTTTATCCATACCGATTTAAAGTATAAAATCGTACAAACATCGATGAAGACATCAAACAGTTCTTCTGGTGATTTCGTGAACGATTTTCAATTTTCTTTTGCACTTTAATCTTCTGAAAATAAGGTTTATTATTCTATAACACATACAATGCTCGTCTTTTGTCTGCGCTGAACCTTACAAAGACTGCTTCTAATATGGCACCCATGTTTAACTTTTTAGTACCATTGAGTGATACTGAAATTATATTAATGGCAAAAATACTCGTAAATATCGTAGCTATTACGTGCGAAGGGAAATGAGTACATATTATTATTATTTTGGAGCCAAGAAGACTTTTATTTACTAGGAAGTTTTAGGAGTCTCGACCTTATTATAACGTACTAAACCATGACGGGTGGTGGCCGAGTGGTGCCCGAGTGGTAACTGCCTCGACTTACGAGTTGTCGGTCGCGGGTTCAAACCCAGCCAGGTGCATTACTTTGTGTAATTTATTACATCGCCACTGCCCTCAAAACGGTGAAGGAAAACATCGTGAGGAAACCAGTATGTCCTAGAATCAAAGTCGAGGAGGCCTGAGTCCCAGCAGTGGGAACATTAAAAAGGCTGATGATGATCATCGGGTTTTACTCGAATATTTTACAAAACTTGTTCCAGGAAATAAGGAAAAGATTTTTGAAAAAAATTGTCGTCATTAAGGCTTCTATTTTATATATATATATATATATATATATATTTAATTATGTAGTGTACGAAGTTCATACAAAACAGCGAATTTTCAGAGATCTTTAATCAGCCAAAGAACAGTACCAAAGACGCGGGTGAAACCGCGAAGGCTAGTTGGTGTAACATAAAACGACTATCGCCCAGATTAGTGACCTTTCGTATTTACATTTATAGAAAAAAGCAAAACTTAAAACCACCCCCGCTTGCACCCGAAGGCTTTATTATTATTTACAAGGGGTTGTAACTAAACACAATGGCGCCCTCATTTATGTTCCCTGTTGTAAACGAAATAACACCGTCCGCATTGTTCGCGATCAGAACAATTGATGGTGAGCAGTCCATAGACTGAAGTATTTGTGGTGACCACAGAACTGGGAAACACTGCATTGGCAGAGATAGAGATATATTATTATTATATCTGTATGCATCTCAGGACCTGGAGAAGCGATTGCTCAATGGTTGCTCAAACGAAACCGGCTTACGAGTTGTAGGTCTTGAATTCAAACCACTGCTCTCAAAATGGTGAAAGATAACGTCATATAGAAACCGACATGTCCTAAAATAAAAAAATCAAAGACATGTGATATTCATCAATTTGCACTGGTCCCGTGTGGTGGATTACGGCCCATTCCCTCACAGTTGATCTGATTTTTTTGGTAGCCTGTTCCATGCTGTTATGACTCGATTAGGTAGAAATTGCATCAAGTGCTTCTTTCCTGATGCATTTCTTCTTAGCTTGAGATAGATAGATAGAATTTTTGACAATATCCATGAGTAAACAACTCGCTGCCTCGCTCAGTTCGTATGGAAAGTTTTGTGAATGCCATCTCTAATAACGGCCGCTGAGTTGTTTCCGTGTACTGTGGCGTCTTGGTCTTAAAATGTAAAGAGGTAAGGTCGTTAATTAGGAAAAATTGTACCTTTAAATAGACAATGGTTTTAATGATTCCGGTCGAAGAAAGGGACGTATTTTATGCTTGATCATTGAATCATGATTGATTCTTGAAAAATATAATTACTATCAGACGATTTTTTGGTTTTTAATAATAAATAGATCGAGCATAAGGGTTCCCTATATCTTACAGAATCTAGATACTTCGAAATTTATTTGGCATAGCACATTTAATTTGTGTGACGACACTTGGGCAAGGCCTTCGGTTGAAATGATGAAATGATGATGCATACACTTGGTATAAAATATCATACCAAAATTATATTAAGAAAAAAACCTTAATAAAGAAGACTTGAAATTAAAGAATAAAAATGATTTAATATAAATCTTGTATGGCCGAATGTTTAAGTGTCCTTTACAATGGCATACTTTTAAGATGGTGGAATTTTAAGTTTATGTAATCCGCTGCTATGCAAAATAATATTATGACATAAAAAAATGTGCTATCAAGGGTAGACCCTATTAGTATTGGTAGGTGTATTTAGATGATAACTATTTCTATATCCGTTAACCCTTCAGATACCGTCAATTAGAGACACAATAGTAAGACAATAGATGCGCGGCCACCGGTGGTCGCTTGGGGATTCATGAATTAAGTCTATGCAAAAAAGGAACACAATGCTGCGCGCTAAAGATGTTACCCGAAAAGCTGCTATTCTAAAGTGGGATTGGGCTGTCTGCAGCATGTCGGATGAGCTGGGGCTAAAAGAGCCACTTATTGGGTCCCACTAAACGCAAGGCGACATCGCGGCAGACCAAGGCGAAGGTGGAGAGATGTTTTTATTTATTTTTTTTATCGACGGGGAAAATCATCTTACGACAAAACCCGCTCTTGGGTGGAGCGGGAGATAGTGTCAGACTCTTTCTGACTAAAAACCCCGCGCCGTTCCTTCTAGCCTTCATACCGGGGCTCTAGTTTCCTTTCGGATAACCCCAATCCCGGTAGGCTTCGACCCAGCTGGGCCTCTCTTATTGCTGACAACTCCTTGAGGCGCGCGGGAACAGTGCGCGCCGGTGGAGAGATGAGCTGGATAACTACCGGAGGGGAGAGGCAAGCCTTCGCCCAGCAGTGGGATATGATGGGTTAACTAACTATGAACAAACACGTTACTGTTTAACAGTACTTTCATTTTAGCATAGCGTAGTCGGCCTTATGTTCCCACTGTTGGGACTCAGGCCTCCTCTCTAGGAAAACGAAATAGGCTGTAATCCTGGGCCGTAATCCACCACGCGGGTCCAGTGCGCGATTTTATTTTTGGTGGGCAAAAATCATCCAATATCAACCCCCGCTCTGGGTTCAGTGCGGGTTGGTGAATGTCACATGTCTTCGAATTTTTGGTTCTACGACATGCCGGTTTCCTCGCGATGTTTTCCTTCACCGTTTTGAGAGCAGTGGTGAGCTGACCATGTGTAAGGATTGCCAACTAAACCTGTTAGTTCGGTGTTGTTGTGTAGCCCAAAAGTTTATAGACTGTAAGTACTAGAACAAAATCCAAACTTTATATTCATTCGTGGAAATAATATGAGAGCACGCGTGTATTTTCCAAAGAGTTAATCAGGCGTATTTGTAGTTTCATCTACTTTCATCTACTTAACAAGTTTTGTTTATAGTGAAAGCTGCGAGTTCGAACGTGTCCATTTTGTCACTAGATGGTTTTTTTTCGATGGGGAAAATCATCTTATGACAAAACCCGCTCTTGGGTGGAGCGGGAGATAGTGTCAGACTCTTACTGACTAAAAAAAACCCCATCCCGTTCCTTCTAGCCTTCATACCGGGGCACGAGCTCCCTTTCGGACAACCCTGGCCCCAGTATGCTTCGACCCCTCCTGCTGTTGACAACTCCTAGAGGCGCGCGGGAACAGTGCGCGCCGTCGACGACTTGGGCTCGGTCCATTACCGGACGATCGGACAGCGAGCTACCCATGGCTCGCCGTCCGCAAGCCCGCGGTCACAAGATGGTGCGGGATTGTTTTTTTTTTAAATTGATATACCTAAACTAGTGATTGATTGCGATCCCGCCCGATGGTAAGCAATGATGCAATCTCTGATGGTGAGGAGCACTAGTTTATTAAGGGCCTATTCACTCTAGCTAGAAAAAAACCTAAGCATAGTATAAAAGCTTGATGGTTCTTACAACGCAATCCAAAGCAATATTTGATAAATAGGCAATTCGAAAAAATAGAGATAACATCTGAACGCTCTGTTGGCATTCAGTAAGTCCGTCATATAGGTACTCGAATATTTCATAAAACTTGTTCCGGGAAATACGTGTGCTTTTAAAAGCTTTTATGAGAAAAATTCGTCATCCAGAACTTTGACTAAAAGTGTAGTTATATTTTCCTATTTTTTATTTATTTATGTAGTACATTATGAAGGGCCAAAGTTTATGCAAAGAGGTCTTTACTGGATTACTTTTACACAAATTTAGGCCCGAGGCAACAGCCTTTACGCCTCAGCCGTCGGGATTCCGATCCCAATTTCCGGCCATTGTGAACGCGGACGGCGATCAATGGGTAGCTCGCCGTCCGACCGTCCGGACCATGCCTAAATCGCCGACGGCGCTTAGTGTTTCACATGCGCTTCAAAGAGATGTCAGCAAACTGTAGGGGCACTACAGGGTCGAAGCCTACTGGGGTCATGGGTTTGTTTCTGATCACTGATTTCACGAACTCTCAGATTACTTCCTATTAAGATTTTTTTTTGTGCTTTTGTATACAGTATTGATCTACACTGTTCTTACATAATATCTATAAATATAGGTCGCAGGTTCGAACCCAGCCAGGCGCATTACTTTGTGTAATTTATTTCATCACCACTGCTCTCAAAACGGTGAAGGAAAACATCGTGAGGAAACCGGCATGTCCTAGAACCAAAAATTCGAAGACATGTGACATCCACCAACACGCACTGGGCCCTCGTGGTGGATTACGGCCCATTCCCTCTCCTAGAGAGGAGGCCTGAGTCCCAGCAGTGGGAACATTAAAAAGGCTGATGATGATGATGATGATCTATAAATATAATATTGTTACACCAACCACTTTTTTTTAAGAATAACCATGGAGTTTGTTGGGGGTGGAAATGAGTGGACTGTATATATTATAACGCTGGTATATTGCCGATAATGAATCTCTCAAAATACAAACGATCCCGGACAAACAGTGGTTAATTTAAAGGCGTTCGAGAGGTGTCGTCTGTCGCGGCGGTGTCCGTGAAGCGAGTGTCCGCGGTGCGCCGGACAGCTAATGTCGCCACCCGCGTCCCCGCTCCCCGCTGTCGATGACGTAGGCGCACGCCGCCCGCGCATGCAGACCGCGGCGCCGATGGTTGTTGGGTTCAATTCCCAACAGAGTTTCTTGCCGGTTCTTCTCCATATTAAACGTCCAATTTACCGATGAACCGTGCACTAGCTTCTGACGTTTTATAAGTGCCCTTGTAGTATGTGAAAATATTTTGACTTTTACTAATTATTCTTCGTACAATTTTTCTTTATTAGCTAACCCTACAGACGATTTCCTGTCCGAAGATCAAACAAAAATCACATTGACTAAAGTACTTCCACTTTTATCTAATTTTCCGGGGT
Organism: Mythimna lalbum; assembly: GCA_949319445.1. NCBI lineage: Eukaryota > Metazoa > Arthropoda > Insecta > Lepidoptera > Noctuidae > Mythimna > Mythimna lalbum. Next base: position 2,683,537 of record OX439357.1, on the reverse strand, counting down.
CTTTTTCATTTTCTTTCGCTAAGAACCGTTTTCAAATTATTCCGCCATTCTCAAGTGACGCCGTTATCAAAGGACAATATTATACAATTATTTATTATTGAAGATTTTACGCTGTTGCAAAGTTCAAATATACTTAAATATTACAATAAGACAGCTTATGTACAAAAACGAATTTTTTCAATTTAATTGATAGATTTCCATCCCCCCCATTCGGTGTTCGGCGTGCGATTATATGTAGGTCTCTTCAAGGTTAGAGTGAATAAGCTCCTAATAAACTAGTGCACCTTACTATCAACGATTGCATCACTGCTTACTATCAGGTGGGATCGCAGTCAAGCACGAGTTTATATATATATGACTGGCCTGTTGGTCTAGTGGTAAGTGGCCCTGACTGCTATGCCAGAGGTCTTGAGTTCGATTCCCACCCAGGACAAATGTTTATATGATGAGCATGATCATTTGTTCTGTGTCTGGGTGTAGCTTATCTATATTATGTATGTATTTAGAAATATATAAGTATATATTATATAATATATATTTGCCGCCCGATGATGGAACGGACTTGGCGGAATTAAATTGTGCAATTCCAGTGCATACTCCCCGAAATGTAAACGATAGAAAACCGACAGACAAGCAACTTGGCGGCGATGCTCAAGACTTTGGAGCTTCGACTCTACAAGTGCATCATTGCTGATGGTTCTTTTGGCTCGCCTCTCAATCGAATCCAGTGCATCAAGCTGGTATTTGACAGATCCCAAAGATGAGAACAGTACTCCAGACACGAGTTAATATTAATAAAAACAAAAAATATGACTGTGATATCGTCCAGTATAATTTGTTTACAAGTCATAGTATGACTAAGAAGCAAAGCGATACATAATGTATTAATTCGTTGCCATTCTGTGACGGCTGATTGGAGTTTATGAGTCGCTTTATAGCCCCGGCGACGGCACGTCGGCGGCATAGTGAATGTACTATTAATACTGAGTATTGTAGCTGTATGACCTAGGTGTCCTCCAGTCAAGAGACAGTTCAATAATAATACGGATTACTACCTGAAAAATTCAAAAGATTCATTTTACAGTTTGGAGGTATACGGAACAGAGAGTAAAGTCCCACAAACCTCCTTTGAAAAGGGAGGATCCTCCGACCAGACAAGTGTTATAGTCTGGTGGGCGACTGCCCGATAGTTGATGTCGGGCTGTGGTATATGTTCAAATCGCACGGAGAACTATGATTGCGCGATGCAGGATTTCGTATTTTACTTCGTAGTTCTTTTGTGGCGTCATAGATGACGCTACAACAGTTTACATCATACTTACTTTTTTATGACTGGTTCTGAATCCTATTTCATAGAACCGAACAGAAGGTGGGTTACCATGACTTTCAAACTAAGGTTATTTGTGACTGGCCTGTTAGTCTAGTGGTTAGTGACCCTGCCGGAGGTCGTGAGTTCGATTCCCACCCAGGACAAATGTTTGTGTCATGAGCATAATCATTTGTTCCGTGTCTGGGTGTAATTTTTGTGTATTAAGGTGTGTGTTTTTATTGTGCATTATAAAATAATGCTCAAAAATAAAAATAGGACAGTATTAACCAAATTATAAACGCGATACGAAATTTCACTAATAACCTAAACCCAAATTTCCCCCGTCTAACATGGAAATGCACCAAATAAACCGACCGCGTTGTAATCAACGAAATTATAGAAATTAGAAACATGCTGCCCACCTAAAATTAAACATACATCAATTTGCCCACCGTGCAGCAGTGCGTTTGACAGTTTCGTCCAACAATGTGCGATTTGGTACCACAGTGCATTGTGTTCCAAACGCTTGTCAAACATAGACATTATTTTATAGTTTAGCGTGTCATTCAACGTGGCAAGTTTTTGGATACGTTACTATATAACATTCATTTTAGTATATGCGAAATCCGAAACACGTGTTTAGTATTTTCATGTAAAGAATTTATGAACAAAATTGCTTTACTGTGTCATGAAATATACGCAAAGTTATAAGTTTGTTATGTTACCTGGTTGGCCGCACAAATAATAATATTCCACAACTATCACACAACGCCGTCTAGTCCCAAGCTAAGCAGAGCTTGTGTTATGGGTACTAGAAATCTAATAAACATACTTATATATTTCTAAATACATACATATTATAGATAAATTACACCCAGACACAGAACAAATGACTATGCTCATCAGACAAACATTTAGTCCTGGGTGGGAATCGAAGTCACGACCTCCAGCTTACCAATCACTAGTCAGGGTCACCAATCACTAGACCAACAGGCTTGTCCAGTAAAGAATCTATGGTCGAAATCTCATTACTGTATCATAAAAAATCACAAAGTTATAAGCTTGTTATGTTACCTGGTTGGCCGCACAAATACATGGGCACCGGGCCATCCAGGCGACTGAGGTGTTATTTTGCTCTTGCAACCAGCTGTGCTCTAGAGAAAAAGTCACTTTTTCTCTTCTAAAACAATCTTCGGATTTCACCGATGATTTTATGTCTCAGAAAAAGAAAACTTCATTAGAGTCTACGTTGCTACGAAATACGTAGACATTGCTACGCGCTACGATCTCGTAGACGCATTTTGCTACGAGACTGTACTTTCCAGCAAATTATTTCATTTTCGCTTGAGACTGACCAAATAATTTGTGTTTCTTTAGATATTTATATACGGCAACCAGGCCCGGTTTTGCTTGGCTTGTTAATTTTTTAAAATCCTAATCCAAAAACTCCGAGCATATCCCTTTCTCTTTCTCTTTAAGTGACTTTAAATCTTCTGATGAGGCCCATTGTGAGCGACCACGTTTCTGAGCCATTCGTCATCACTGGCAACACAACTGGTCATAGACTTTTGTCTTGATACACGGTGGTATGTTGAACGAGTTTTCCGATCGGTGCCGCCGAGTCGGATTCGACAATTGATCTCTTTATTTAAACTTATTATATTACTTTGAAGTAATAAGTAATTGTTAGTACTGCTAGGCTGCAATGACAAAGTACAATAATTTTGGCTAATTTTGACTGGCCTATTGGTCTAGTGGTTAGTGGCCCTGACTGCTAAACCGGAGGTCGTGGGTTCGATTCCCACCCAAGACAAAATGTTTATGTGATGAGCATGATCATTTATTTTGTTCTGTGTCTAGGTGTAATTTATCTATAATATGCATGTATTAAGAAATATATAAGTATGTTTATCAGTTGTCTAGTACTCATGACACAAGCTCTGCTTAGCTTGGGACTAGACGGCGTTGTGTGATAGTTGAGGGTGTTGTGGAATATTATTAAAAAAAATGACAAAGTAATCCACTTACAACAAAATGTACTTTTTCAATACACTCAAAACCAACTCTCATCTCTACCGCTCATAAGCACGCAATTTACTATTTTAACACTAGTGCGGAAAAGTGTAGCGCAAGCTCGATCTTGCTTCTAAATGATTGTATTTATCATATCAGGGGCGCTAAGCGACCTCAACTAATCGCGAGTCAACCCCAATTTATAACTTCGTAAGTGTATTGAAAAACGTCGTTTGATACACGTGGAAAATTATCAGCGCAATACTCTATTCATAACACACCTACGGTTTGAACGAGTCTACCTCGGTCGTTATGTCAAAATTTCTCTACTTGTATCAAAATGTAAATTGTTTCTCTGCACTACTTAAGTTTTCATAGACTCTAAAGTTAAAACACTAATTTATTTCTTTCCCCACACTCTACGAGCCCAAGATAGTGTTGCACCAACAAATTCAATCTCCTCTTAACAGAGTACATTTTTCTAAAGACGCACCACATTATACTTTCAAACTAGTCTCAAGATGAAAGATTGAAAGTTTGCACATAAAACTTTATGATACAGGGACAAACGACGCCATGTTTACTGGTGCGAGCTAGAGAAACATGCTAATGCCACTTGGTTCTTGTAAAAAGATTTTTTCAGGGTTCCGTAACGCAAAAGGAAAAATAAGAAACCTTTTTTTTACGGTGGGCAAAAATCATCATATGACAAGCCCGCTCTTGGGTGGAGCGAGAGATAGTGTCAGACTCCTACTGACTAATAACCCATCCCGTTCCTTCTAGCCTCTTTGTACCGAGGCTCTAGTTTCCTTTCGGATAATCCTGGCCCCAGTAGGCTTCGACCCAGCTGGGCTCCTCCTGTTGCTGACAACTCCTTGAGGCAAACAGAACCCTTGTAAGATCACTTTGTTGTCTGTCTGTCTTCTTCTTCTTCCTGCTCTTGTCCCGTTTTATTTGTGGTCGGCGCAACACGTTTTTTTCTTCCATTCTGTCCTGTCACTCGTCACGCTATCACTAACTCCTTTTTCTTTCATATCATTTCTGACACAATTCATCCATCTTTTTTTGGCCTACCTCTCCCCGTCCATTCATCCACATGTCCGTCTGTCTGTCAGTATGCCTGATAAATGATAAATGATCTTTATTTTGTAAATAGGTTTTCAAAAAACACTTTTACACGTCAATAAGTCTGTCTGTGAAGACCGTTTATCTCCGGAACACGTCGAGATCATTCATTCATCATTCATTTCAGCCGACAGACATCCACTGTTGGACATAGGCCTCCCCCAAGCGTCGCCACAATGATCGATCCTGTGCGTCTCATATCCATCGGATTCCCGCAACCTTCACCAGGTCATCGGTCCACCTTGTAGGAGGCGTCGAGATATTATGCTGGAATTAATAACAAATATTCAAGTATGGCTCACATGACCGCTCATTGTGGCGGCACTTGGGGGAGGCCTATGTCGTCCTTCGGCTAACATGATGATGATGATGATGACGAAGTCTGCTACTCGAAGCAGCAGTAAAAAAAAACAAAGGTTTAAGTCAACACAATCTAAAGTTAAGACTGTTTATGCTCCTTTTAGGCTTAAGTTTGACACTAGCAAGAATCTAGATTTTATAGCACAAGTATAGAAAAAAGTCTAAAGTATAGAAAAAAGTGTGAACTGTCACTGTGTTGTAGTGGTTACGTCAACTTATTGCGATTCGGAAATATCGTCTAGACCCGGCTCGGGAATGATCTAATAATATAGTGTTTTTACGGAACCCTTTGTGCGCGAACCCGACTAGTACTGGCACGGTTTTTTAATCTGTTATTCTACAGTACAGTCCTCTGCTCGTATATTCATAAGTAATAAACAACCCTAAGTTGATTTTGTAAAGCAATTCTTGTTAAAGTCGTCGTGAGTAACAGTTACGTGCATATACTAAGAATTAAGACGAAATAATAGAAATAATAATAGCAAATAATAATAGAATTATTAGAAGTTATATAATAGATAAAGTAGTTGGTGATAACGTAACGGGTGGCAGGTCAGAACGGATAAAAAATATTTGTTGTGCGAATAAAACGGGATAACGGCAGAAATATGATGATGGCTAAAAATTTAAATGATAAAGTATATTTATTTTGTAAGTAGGTTTATAAGAACACTTTTACACATCAATTTTTTTTTGTCAGTTTAAACGAGATGAGACCGGTGTTTTCTATCTGACTACCCTGAGAAGAAACACCGAAACAAACTCAGGGGTCAAAATCTCTTTTAAAGTCCATATAGTAAATATGTAATGGTCAAATCACATGAGAACCCTGACGATTTGTCGGAGATGGTCTTTTGAAGAATGAACCATGTCAATTTGAGTGGGCCTGTCCAGTCAGTGTAAGCATTTGTCAGTATTTGCAGAGCTCAACTCAGGACCACTAAGGAGCTCAACGACTTGACGAACAATACCAAAGAAAGGACATTTGGGTAGGCCGCAGAAAATACTTAAATTGTCAGACACACTTACGTTAAAATTACTAAAAGAGAAAAAAAAGTAATCAACATAATCCTCACATTTACAATAATAGAAGGAAATAAATATAGTTTACAAAATATTTAGTAAAGTAAATATTTATGTCAAAAAATAATAATAAAAAATGTAAACATATACATGTAAAAATCTGTCCTGGTTGTTTCTTAATCAAGAGTGAATAGGTTACTTCTAGGCAAGCGTGGTCCATCGTCGACCACATCGTCGCTTTCCATTAGAGAGATAGTCGTAAAACGCGAGCCTATCAATAATAAATAAAAAAAAACACGAATCAGAAATCCAGAGACAACCATAAAAACTAGATATTAAATAAACTCTCACAATAAAGATTCATATAAACAACTCATTTAAAAAGAAACATTAATAATTGTCATTTACTTTTTCAAAGCAATTTGATCAAATTGTGTGATACGTGCGTAAATTCGTCGAGAGACAATCTCATAAAATCTAACGGTTTAATCTCGTTACTAATATCAGTTACTGTTATCGTTTCTGAAAATAACGTTATGAGATGAAACTGTATTTGGTAGATATTGTTGTTTTTATGAGACAGAACCTTAAGCTCAAGGTTCCTCTACGAATAGCAATAGATAGTTCGCCGTACGACCGTCTGGTAACCGTCGATGGGGCCGAAAGGTTCTGTAGTGGCGATCGCACACAGGAAGACGTAGCGTAGGAAAGCCTCCCTCAAGGTGGACCGATGACCTGGTGACTGTTGCGGAAATGCGATGGATGCGAGACGCACAGGACCGTTCTTTGTGGGAAAGCTTGTGTCCAACAGTGGACGTTTTTTAGCAGAAATGATGAAAATATAGATCAACACCTAATATATAGAGAAAACATTTTGAGGCGCGCTGTGTAACGTGCGTGCCGGCGAAATTATTCTTTCGAGCGTTACTTAAAATATGTATTTGAATGATTCTTCCATGTTATTGTTATATTTTCCTATTTATTTTATTTTTTTCATTTCAAACAATGGAAACTTCTCTATTACAGATCTATCTACATGAAAATAACCTTCCTTAGACATACATTTTGTAAGCGGAAAAAATAAAATGCCAGCTAATGCGCGTTTGATTATAATTTGTAGAATCAATTTTGTATTAAGTCATTTTCGGTTCACGAAAGCGAATAAATAAGTTTATTTATTTATTTATTTTTTCTTTATTGTACGACTCATAAACAAAAATACAGGACAAACAAAAGAAATATACCAACTATATTGTTTCACAAAGTAGTCACACAAATATAAATATACTTAAATGTAATGGATACCTAACTGCGTTATGTACTAGACAACAAGATATAAAATCATATACTAGGTCATAATAAAGATAATACATAAGCTTAACCAAACACAATTTCACAGAAGTAAGAAAAAAAAGAAAAGACTAAAGGTCGGTTAGTGAATTAGAAATGAAATTAGGTAGAACCCAAATAGCATTACACAGAAAGGAAATGATTTTTAATATTAGTAAGCACAAAGGAATTGTAATGATCTCTGGCGGTGGAGATTTACTTCCTACACTGAAATGACGCAGCTTTAATTCTCAGACATGTTATGGGACAAAATGTCCCCAAACATGACGGATAACGTTTTAGCTAGAACTACACTGCGCACACTTGTGAGACACAAGCCGATCTGGGTTCTTTTTTACGGTGGGCAAAAATCATGCTATGACAACCCCCGCTCTTGGGTGGAACGGGAGATAGTGTCAGACTCTTACTGTCTAAAAACCCACCCGTTCCTTCTAGCCTTCAAACCAAGGCTCGAGCTTCCTTTCGGATAACCCTGGTCCCAGTAGGCTTCGACCCAGCTGGGCCCCTTTTACGCCGATCTGGGTTCGTCGGTCTCCATACATTTTATATGGAAACTAGACTTGTAGAGCTGCACTTGATCCACGCCACGCGACGTCGTTCTACGTACACCAATAAACTATGCTATAATGACAGCCATGTGGGTGGTGGCGCGCGTAGTGGATTTGAATGTGTAATGTTTTTTATGTATTATTGGGTAATGTTATTTTAATTTTGTTTTGGTAGGTAATTTATATTTGTATGGAATTCGTAATTTATATGGGAATTCATAATTATTATTATTACAAATCAAGCGTGTTACACGTGTGCGTTGGTCTAATGTAGTTTAAGCTTCAATCTACGTGAGACTACAACCTTTTTTCCAAAACTTGCTCGCTAACATTTTACAATGCTTTCATATGACACAGGATATGTTGGACAATTTTACAGCGTTACCCGTCTAGTTGGGGGACATTTTGTCCTCCTATTGTTTCTGAGGCTCATGGTGAAAGCTACGAACTTTAGCGTCGCCATTCTCTGACTTGGTGTTGCAGTAGTCAACACATTTATTTTAGTTTATTTAGTTTTAACTGATTGGGAGCATTTTGTGTGTTGTGGAATATTATATTATAATACTTGTCCAGAAAATGGCATATGCGGAAATCGATGTCGGTTGTTAGCAAAATATTTTTTAGCTTTTTACAAAAACGGAGGTATGGAAAATTAATATTTAATCATAATCGAGTAGGGAAATAAATAAGCTTTATTATAAAGTATTCATCGGTGTTCAAACTTCGAAAGGCCCAGTTTTTACTCTTTTTTTTACATAAAATTTAAACACAGATTAAATTATATATAAAAGACGACGCGACCGCAGTTTGTCATTAGTTCAAGTCTACAGGACTTGAACTAATGACAAACTAGAAATAAATACCTGTTCTGAATTCAGGTATTAGGAACGAAAATAAATCTATGCGGTCGAATCGACCCCGCGCGACCATTCGACGGTTAAAAGGCTATGAGAGCTTAAATCAAACTCGATTGGTCTGAGGTTAAACCTCTGATCAGATCAAATTTATGCCTCGGAGAACACAAATTCGGAAATCCGACAACGGTTCGAATTTCAAATGTCTGTTTAGCCAAACTATTGAATTGAAATGGTCAAGATATGCGTAACATTTGAAATACAGATTCTTGGTATGATTGAAAACTGAAATAAAAATTGTATCGGAGCGTCGGTGAATGAATTGTATTATATAGGTAATTACAGTACTCTTTTGTTATGGATGATTACATCTACCTCGGACAGACAATCCAGTTGGGTAGGTCTAACTTCGAGAAAGAGGTCAACCGTTGAATCTACGCAGTATCTTCTCGTCCAACATACCACAGTGTAGAGATGTGCTGTTGCCAGCAATATTCATACTTCGGGCAATATTGCCGGCAAAATTGCCATCAATATTGCCACTTCTCAGCAATATTGCCGGCAACGCCACATCTCTACCACAATGTCTCAAAACAAAAGTCTATGAACAGTGCGTGTTGCCAGTGATGACGTATGGCTCCGAAACGTGACCGCTCACAATGGGCCTCATCAGAAGACTTAAAGTCATCCAAAGAGCTATGGGAAGGGCTATGCTCGGGGTTTCCTTGCGTGATCGAATCAGAAATAAAGGTATCCGCAGGAGAACCAAGGTTGCCGACATAGCGCGAAAAATTGCCAGACAATAGGCAGGGCACATTGCTCGCAGAACTGATGGCCGTTGGGGCCGAAAGGTTCTAGAGTTGCGACCGCGTACCGGAAGACGCAACGTTGGAAGGCTTTCTACCAGGTGGACCGATGACCTGGTAAAGATAATGTGATCTGAAGGAATGTGGATGCGAGACGCACAGGACCGTTCATTGTGGCGACACTTGAGTGAGGCCTATGTCCAATGATGATGATGAGTCTTTTTTTATTCACACATTTTTTTTAAGTTTCTTACATATTTCAATTTATTTTATAGTACTAATCTATTTTATCTTTAGTCTGTGTTCCGTGAGTATGTCCTTGGCATCACCAGGTTCTTGAAATTTCTTTTGACATTTTTGCTTTTACACAGTTATTTTTGCAAAAACTCTTACGCTGCGGTGGCTTATTTGAAATAAAGAATTTAAAATGGCGCTGTCTCTCAAAGGTTTGCTGGCAAATGCTTGATTTAAGCTCGCCTTTGTACCTACATCCTTACTAATATTATAAAAGCGAAAGTGAGTTTGTTTATTTGTGGTTACGTCTTCACGCCTAAATGGTAAAACCGATTTTGATGAAACTTGGTTTACGGATAGACCATGTCCTGGAATAGGACATAAGGTACTTTTTATCCCGGAAGTATGTTTCCTTGGGATAACTTTCTGCTATCACGCGGGCGAAGCCACTGGGAGCAGCTAGAAAATTATAAAATCATTGTATTAGTCAAAATAATCAATTTTTGTGTCATCATCATCATCATTTCAGCTGAAAGACGTCCATTGTTGGACATAGGCCTCCCCAAAGCGTCGCCACAACGACCGATCCTGTGCGTCTCGCATCCATCGTATTCCCGCGACCCAGACCAGGTCATCGGTCCACCTTGTGGGAGGCCTGCCAACGATCAACGTCTTCCGGTACGCGGCCGCCACTCCAAAACCTTTCGTTCCCATCGACCATCTGTTCTGCTTGCAATGGGCCCTGCTCATTGCCAATTAAGTTTGGCGATTCTTCGAGCTATGTCGGTAACCTTGATTCTCCGGTGGATATCTTCATTTCTGATGAGATCACACAAGAAAACTCCGAGCATAGGTCATTCCATTGCTCTTTGGGTAACTTGAGGTTTTAAGTACAATAAAGAATTATGAATTAAGAAACGGCGACTTTATATGCACATAGAAAAATGCCGCCGCATCGCGTTGCATTCGCGTGAACCACATCGGATCGCTTTTTAATTGCATTCGCGTTTAAATCGTCGTTTACACATTACGGTCTTGTCACGACTCCGGTTTCAGAGGCGAACGGCGCGGCGAGCAGGGCGGCATTGGTAAGCGGGTGCGGGCGCTATGAGCCGCGTCTCGTGGTGAGCTTCAAACTTTTTCGTACTTTTGATCTTACCACTCGCCGCCCCACTCTTAGGTATAGGTACCGGCACGAATCTTGAGCGCTCGGCGTCAGAGTGGGGATCGCTTTGCGCACTCCATACATTGGCGACCTAATCGTCGTCGTTGTTAGATACATGCAGTAAGCGCAGGGAACGAATCACGAGTGACGTCTATGACACTATATCGTGGCGAGCAAATCACTGACACTCCTCGTCCCCGCGTCTCTTTTTATACCACTAAACAGGCCCGATATTTGACTTCTGCGCAAGTGAAGGTCAGCGCTCAAGATACGTACCGGTACCACCGCCCCACGCTTAAGTACTGCTAACAGCGGCAAGGTCGTGAATGGGCGGTTACTTTTACTCCTCGTTACTCTTTCGAACAAACCCGCAGTGCAAACATGATATAGCTCCAATAAAGGAGTCGTAAGGCTTTAGTGCCAGTTTGCAGCAGTACTGCGTTCGAACACTGCTGTAGGTTTAAGTATTTCATTTCAAGAACATTATTCTGAAACGTTATGAAATAAAGCTTTGCCACAAGATATTAAACAAAAAATGCTTGCGAGTTCTTAATTATCCTGGTAGAAAACGTGAAAAACTCAAACTCTAGTCTAATTTTACAAGGTGCAAGTTTTGAATCCGCAAAAAAATCAGCAAGCAATTATGTTAGTGATTCTTAGCTCAAATCAATAAAATGGGTTGGTATTTTTTTTAATATCCTTATCCTTACTAATATTATAAAAGCGAAAGTGAGTTTGTTTATTTGTTTGTTACGTCTTCACGCCTAATGGTAAAATCGATTTTGATGAAACTTGGTACACGGATAGGCCATGTCCTGGAATAGGACATAGAATACTTTTTATCCCGGAAGTATGTTCCCTTGGGATAATTTTTTGCTATCACGCGGGCGAAGCCGCTGGGAGCAGCTAGTTATCCATATATACAGAAATTGGTAAAAGCGGTTCGTAGAGTAAATGGGCGAAACTCCGTACGGCCCCCCTAGCCAAGTTACAACCGTTTCGCTTGAACGAACGCTTCGAGTTGACCTTGCCGCCAATTCTTTTGTTCTGACCACGTGACTGAGCGTTGAGGCGACGTCTTTCCCGTACATTTGAAGCTTTCTACTAGCGTCAACTAGTGCAGATTAGCAACTTGGCTAGGGGTGCAGGTTTTGAATTTACACACACAGCGCGTGTGACATGACGCACAAAAATTGCAACGGGTAATTCTATTTTTTTGAAAACCTTTGTTAAGAGAGTTATTCTGAATAACACTCGAAATAATAATAAAAAAAACTAATATAAAGTATTGGTGTTGTGTGAAACTTCTGGAAAATTATTATTATATCTTTATTCACCAAGTACGTGTATAATAATATTTTTTTCACACCACCTGCTCGAAAATGTCAAATTATATGTCAAGCAACCTTAACCTAAAGTGAGTCATTAGTGGCCGGGGGCACAGCCGGTCAATAATGTTTTCATTATGACCCGCTGGTCAATAATGTGACTATTATTTTCTCACAGTAGGTGTAAAAAGTAGAGTATCCTCTTCTGGGCTAAAGGTGTCTTTGCCTTGGGCTAGCTTGAATCCCTCGCTGCATTCAGGATTCTTGTATTAATTCCCTCGCTTTGCTCGTGAGTTAAATCCCGAATCCTTCATTGCCCTCGAGATTCAATATGACGCCCGTGACATAAGACACAACTTTAGCCCCTTGGTGCATAATCTACTATTATTTTTATTTTAAAAATATATTAAAAACAATATTATTATTGTTGATTTATTGACCAGGAACCGTATTTTATTACGAGTTTTATAAATTAATTGAGAAAATCACTAGCTCGCATACATATCCATTATCTACATTTAAAATCCATTTCTTCACCCACCCAGTTAAAAAACACCACAACTTTTCTCGTCTTCCTTTTCACCCCTCTACAGTGAATACATAAATCATATTGTTTGCGGTTCAACCTCCGCAAACGCACTAATAAAAAGTCGATATCTGAAGCCACTTACTAACAAGAATCTGCTTACTGCCCCCACTTTATTCTCATCCGGGGTGAATATAGACTCACAAACTTAGTGATTGTACGATTTTGAACCTTATTGAATTAAATTACAGTCTTCAAACTGTAGTTTTAAGAGGTTTCTTTTCCACTCGCCTATCGTCAATATCGAGCATGTTTTAAAAGCTTATTGCTTCAACTAACGCAATCCAACGCTATGTTTGACGAAGCCTGAAAACTCTGTTAGCATTCGGTAATTCCGTGATTTACTCGAATATTTCACAAAACTTGTTCCAGGAAATACATGTTTTTTAACTCTTAAAAGTTTTTGTTTACTGGATTAGTTATGCATCATATTTTATAAATTGATTACAATAGAAATCTAGACAATATCCACAAGATACTGTGTTTCCAAAATATGTACCTAATGAAAAATGTGTAATAGCGTCATAATCGCGTAAGAGCGGTTGTATGAAAAACAGTGAAAATGTATGTCGAGTTGCATCCCCTTAACGGAAAAACTACGACTTAGAATATAAGTCAATGCTCTTCCCGCTCTAGATTGGAGTTGCCCTCCCAGTTTAGAGTGTCAGACTTATACTGACTAAAATTACACCTATGTTCCTTCACTTACCAGAAGTCGACCAATGACCTCAGTAGGATGGACATTTCTTTGAGGCGCGCGTGGAATACTGACTACTCGAAATCGGTCCGGACGGTAACCGGACGTCCGGATGGCTAGCTACCAGTGAATTTTTCAGTAGGTGAATTTTGAGGCAAACATTTGATAGTTCTCTATAATAGAATGTCCGATTACCACGCATACTTTAATTCATGAATCCCCAAGCGACCACCGGTGGCCGCGCATCTATTGTCTTACTATTGTGTTTCTAATTGACGGTATCTGAAGGGTTAAGTAGATGGAAAAATCCACAATGCCCTCGAGCGCCAATAGCCTCTAGTCTATTCGTCTGTACAACTTGAATAAACTTAAAAAACGCTTAGTTGTCGTTTCGTACACACGAAATTTCTTTGACCGAAAATGTTGAGATAAAGTTTGTTTTATTTATTTATTTAAAGCTTTATGCACAGAGTTGTACAAAGGTGGACTTAATGCCTTAGGCATTATCTGCCAGTCGACCTTAAGGTGGTGCAGAAACATAACATGGCAGGTGCAACTTAATAAATGAGAAACAAATACAATAGTAAATACATACTTAGATATTTACAATTTTTTTCTGATATGTATATTTTTGTTTTTTTTTTTTTTTGTTTATAGGATGTAATATCGGAAAGTACTGGTCCGATTGCTAAAATTTTTCACCGATAGAAAGCTGCTTTATTCCTGAGTGATATAGGCTATATTTTATGTACGCGGGCAAAGCTGCGGGCAAAAGCTAGTAGTATAACATAGAACAATTAATTTTGAAATCATATTACACCGATCTTTCTTACGTCTACAAGGTTTATAATCGAATAATTAATCTCCGATGCAATCGATTTGTTCATTTGTGGGGAAAATCATCGTGTATGACAAAACCCGCTCTTGGGTGGAGCGGGATATAGTGTCAGACTCTTACTGACTAAAAACCCCATCCCGTTCCTTCTAGCCTTCATACCTGGGCACGAGCTCCCTTTCGGACTACCCTGTCCCCAGTAGGCTTCGACCCAACTGGGCCCCTCCTTCTGCTGACAACTCCTTGAGGTGCGCGGGAACAGTGCGCGCCGTCGACGTCTTGAACTCGGTCCATTACCGGACGATCGGACAGCGAGCTACCCATGGTTCGCCGTCCGCGAGCCCGACCTGATTTAAAACAAATTTTAAAACTACTAAAGGCGTGTATGTCGTTAAGGTTTTTATAATCGGCGCGTTGTGTACCAAGTACCCGTTAAAGTGATGTCAGCAACATTAACAAGATGCGGGATCGTTTGAAACAGTTACCGCGATTCAGATACGCAAGAAAACCATGCGAAGAGGGTAATTGGTGATCCATATTTGGCTACAGACCATGGACACAAAATAGATAGGTACAGAAGTCAATCTCATGTATGCACTTTTTTTCAGTGGGAAAATCATCTAATGACATTCCTCACTCTTGGGTGGAACGGGAGTTAGTGTAAGACTCTGACTGAAAACCCAACCCGTTCCTTCTGGCCTTCATACCGGAGCTCGAGCTCTCTCACGCTGCCCAGCCGAGTTGGATTCGGCATTTATCGGTCGGCGGGTTGGTGAATGTCACATGTCTTCGAATTTTTGGTTCAAGGACATGCCGGTTTCCTGACGATGTTTTCCTTCACCGTTCAAGCAGTGGTAATAATAACTTACACAAAGTAATACGCCTGGAAGGGTTTGAACCCGCGACCTACCACTCGTAAGTCAGAGCCATTACCCAACCACTGCTCTGCTCCAAGCTCCGCTGCAAGCGGATGCATACGCGCTCGCAATGAGCTGAATAGAGTCGAGATATCGTGTCCGTGAGCGGTGTCTATGTGTTCGTTGCTCGCGCTTTGTATGTAGATTGACTTCTGTACCTACCTATTTTATGGTAATGTACCACTGACCACTAACCACACTGTAGGTTGTAATTACAACTACTATCATAAGTTGTTTATCAATATTTTGCCCAATTTTCAAACATGATAAGATAAGTACCTACCTACTGTTATAAATAACTCTATAACAATTATCAAAGGACATAATTTTATTATAAGGGATATATTATATCGTCACTATGAATTTATGATTTACGTTGTACAAATTACTGTTAATCTACATAATTTATGTCTTAATAAGCGGTCATAGTAATTGACAGTAATATTTTATTGTAGGGTAGAGAGATTGTAAATATTTATGACACCGATAATACCACTTCAGATGTTTTTATTAAAACAGTATTTCAAAACTGAATTTTATGGATTGGGTATTTAATGAAAAAGGTTGTGTATAATGTACAAAATGGTCGAATGTGACTTTGTAGAAGTTTTTATTAATATTTTCGTTCGATAAATTTTTATGATTTTTTGCTTCGCGTGAAAGCGTGGGGTCCTGGGCTTATCATTTTAGGCGATAGACTTCCACTGTTGGACATAGGCCTCCCCCAAGAGTCGCCACAATGAACAGTACCCCTAGCTAAGATGCTAATCTGCAATAGTTAACGCTAGAAAATAGCTTCAAATGTACGGGAACGACATCGCCTCTTCGCTCAGTCACGTGGTCAGAACAAAAGAATTGGCGGCAAGGTCAACTCGAAGCGTTCGATGCAAGCGAAACGATTGTAATTTGGCTAGGGAGGGGGGGAACTCAATTCCCAAGTATACCAAGAATTATCTTCAGCCAGCGATTAAGACCGTCTAAAAGTACGTTTCTCCATACAATATCCTTACTAATATCATAAAAGCGAAAGTGAGTTTGTTTGTTTGTTACGTCCTCACGCCTAAATGGCAAAACCGATTTTGATGAAACTTGGTACACGTATAGACCACGTCCTGGAATAGGACATAGGATACTTTATATCTTGGAAGCATGTTCCCTTGGGATAATTTTCTGCTACCACGCGGGCGAAGCCGCTGAGAGCAGCTAGTTATACACTTCTGGACACATCTATTGGCCCACCTTAGAGTTTAGGTTTCGATGGCCCCCACCGAAATATGATTGCTAGATTGAACAAAAACTGTTGATGCAGTTTTAAACCTGATACATTTTACCATCTTTTTCGATCGTATTGTTTTAAATTTGAATTCAGAATACCATACGACATGGCGCTACGCCTAACAAGTCGGATATGCGCCCTGTTAAAGGCAATTGATTTTTGAATAAAAAACATGTTTTATCAAATAAAGGTTTAATTTAATAACGCGCGTTGCCTCCATGGACATCTACCACAGCTCTCATACGATTAGGCATAGAGTTTATCAACCGCTCTATGAAATTTTGAGGGATCATCTCCCATTCCTCTTCTATGGCGGTTTTCATCTCCTGCATCGTCTGGGCAACTGGCTGACGAGCCCTAACACGTCTTTTTAGCTCGTCCCACATGTGCTCAATGGGGTTCATGTCTGGGTTTCTGGCTGGCCAGTCCATAACTGTGATGTTCACATCCCGAAGATATTCCCTGACGATGCCGGCCGCATGGGCTCTTGCATTATCATGCATAAAAAGGAAATTTGGGCCCACATAGTCCGCGTATGGTATCACGTGAGGTTTTAAGCACTCACGACTGTACCTTTCAGCATTTAATGTTGGCAGCCGTGGTCCTGTAGCAACCTCAAGTTGAGTTTTGCCGCTTGCGGATATACCGCCCCAGACAGTCCATGAGCCACCGCCATAAGCAACCCTCTCTTCAAAGCAGCATTGTGCGAAACGCTCTCCCTTACGTCGGTAGACCTTCTTCCTTCCATCATTGCCATGTAACACAATTTTAGACTCATCAGAAAAGAGTACACGGCTCCAATCTTGCTGTGTCCTTTAAATGACTGCGTGCGAAATGAAGGCGCGCTGTTCGGTTGGCTCGCGTTAGTTTGGGCCCATTAGCTGGCTTGTGTGGTACCATATCGCGTTCTTTTAACCTTCTCCGAACAGTTCGAGCGCTCACAGATACTCCGTGGAAGTCGCGAAGTTGGTTTTGTATTTCAATGGAGATGAGGTGACGATTTCTCAAGCTGGTCGTCACGATGAATCAATCCTGCCTTTCAGTGGCGACCCGAGATCGTGGCCTTCCTTGGCGACTAACAAAGCCGCCAGTCTCTAGGTACCTCCGATAAACATTTCGGACCGCAGATCGACTTAAATTAAGTTGAGCACTCACGTTTCTTTGGCTGTGTCTGGCCTGAATAAGTGCCACAGCTTGGGCGGCGACTTCAGGTGAAATATCCATAGATTATTGATAGAACCTCACCTTAATGTTAAGAATAAGTAATATTTGTTGCAAAACCAAAGATATCAATCAAGAATTAAATCCAAGTAAAGCAATAAAACCAAGTTTTCTTAGTATTCGATTGTTTGATATCAACATACAGGCTCCAAATTGTCTTTTGTTTCTTTAAATTCTGTGTTCGAAATTCAAAAAAAGACTATTGAATGAAATTGTGAATGTGCCAGGTTCAAAATTGCTTAAAAACTTTTTGCTCGACCTAATATAAAATTTTAGCTAGGACCAAACGAAACTGAAAATACAAGGTAGGCCAATAGATGTGTCCAGAAGTGTATTATAAATCTGCCTTAACCATTGGTATATCACGGTATGGAATCTTATTATTCTGTTGAAATAACATAATATAACATTATATGTAATGATGCCCTTATTATCAAATTTACCTTCTCCCTTTCCGAATTTTCATATCTATTTTTGCCTCATATTTTTCACCTTAAAATTCTCAGTAACGGCTTACGAATATTTTAAAGTAACTGGTAACCTGATCTTAAGTTTTAGCTTGTCATAATATTTAACAACCCCTTTTTAAGGGTGAGTAACCACTGGAGTGGAGGTGTGCGGAATGTAGCGGAGAAAAATATATTGTGTGATTTTTTTTCTTCACCGATTATCAGAGCAGTGGTGATGAATTAAATTTCAAAAAGTTATGCGCCTGGTTGGGTTTCAACATGCGACCTCGTAAGTTGGCGCCGTTACCACTAGGCCACCACTGTTCTCATCATTTTAAATATTTATCATTTACTAGCTTTTGCCGCTTTTTTAAATATAGCTTATGTCACGCAGGAAAAAAAGCAGCTTTCTATCGGTGAAAACATTTTAGCAATCAGACTAGTACTTTTAGAGATCACCGCCTACAATAAAAAAAAATCAATGAAACACACTTTACCTCTTTATAATATTAGTGTTTTTTTTTACGGTGGGTAAAAATCATCCAATGACAACCCCCGCTCTTGGGTGGAGCGGGAGATAGTGTCAGACTCTTACTGACTAAAAACACCTTAAAACCCACCCCGTTCCGTCTAGCTTCTTTTCAGAAAACTCTGGCCCCAGATAATATTACTGTAGAAGTGTAGATTTAAATGTGGCTAATGTTTCCATTAAAAGCGGAACGGGGAGGAATGAAATTGAGGTGTCTACTCAACACCGTTCTGTCCGTCTCGGGCCTGTTCATATGTTTTATTTGAAAGTCCGCTCAGGGTCACTCCTTACACTGACACTGTTTCCACTGATACGGAGTACAGATATCAAGCACTGCGATTAGCCAATTCACTGTCCACTCTTCTCCACTCCACCCAGCTTCGCGTTAGTGGAAATGCACCTTTACTCTCGCATCTTGTTTCCAGGTTATTGTAACGTAAAAGAGCTCAAAGTTTGCAGTTTTTTTAAACCTTTTAAAAAAGCTAGATCTTCTAAAGGGCTGACCTTTAGGGGTTGATTACAAGTAATTTATACTAAACCATTTTGGATCTTTTAATGTACCTAATAGTGTTTTTTTACCGTATAGTGTTGTGATGGTACTGTTCCCGCGCGCCTCAAGGAATTCCGAAAAGGATTATCCGAAAGGAAGCTCGAGCCTTGGTATGAAGGCTAGAAGGAACGGGGTGGGTTTTTAGTCAGTAAGAGTCTAACACTATCTCCCGCTCCGCCCAAGAGTGACGAATGTCATTAAATGATTTTCCCACTGAAAAAAACCTATCCTGTTGTCTTTTACTGCGTTGTGGAGGTCTTATAGATAATCATATCTGCCGAAGAACGTACATTTTTGGACACAGGCGGTCCTCAATTTTCATCACAACGAACAGTCCTCTGCGTTTCGCGTCCATCGCATTACCGCGATTCTCACCAAGTCATCAGTCCACCATTTTTTTTTTCATCAGGTGACAGAGTGGTCAAGCACGAGCCTAAAAGGCTGGGGTGATGGAGAAATTAATTGTTACATTATTAGATAAGTTTGTAGTAAGTGTGTTGGTATCATCATCATCATATCAGCCGACACACGTCCACTATTGGACATAGGCCTCCCCCAAATGTCGGCACAATGATCGACCCTGTAAGAGGTATACAAGGTGACTTTTATTTCATTAGCAATCTTACAGATTATATGATTATAATGATTAATTTGGTAATTAATCATTATAACCGAAACAACTTTCAATTTGGATGATTACCTTAATGATATTTTAATTGTATTTCAAAATAGCGGCTGCCAAAGGTTTCGCCAGCGTGATAGGAGATAATTATCTCGTTATTATATTATTATTATTTTTATACGTTATTTTTTATCTCAGGACCCTTTTTTTTGGCGGGCAAAAATCATCTAATGTCAACCCCCGCTCGTGGGTGGAGCGGTAGATAGTGTCAGACTCTTACTGACTAAAAACCCACCCCGTTACTTCTAGCCTTCATACCGGGGCTCGAGATGCCTTTCAGATAACCCTGGCCCCAGTAGGCTTCGACCCGGCTGGGCCCCATCTAAGGACCCTGAGGTCCTGAACCTTTGTGAGGCGTACGAGGGAGAAACCAACTCGCAGAGGCCCTTTTAGATGCTTTTAATGGAACATGGTATCAACCGGCGATTATCCATATACGCGCTATGCTAGTGCATCCAAGGACAGCCCTGGTTGGTGGGAAACAAAAACAATAAAGCTATGGTTTTAGGATTCTTTTTAAATGGACTGATTACCAGGAACTGTGTTAAGACTATGAACCCTGTCTGAACAGTGATTTTAATTTCCATCGATAAAAAGGCAGGAGGTGACTTGCACACTCAACAAATGGGCTTAAATGGTAGCTAGCACGAAGTGACGTAGCAACAAGAGGGCAACATATACTGTTGCCCTCTTGTAAAAAAAAAACAAAATCAGCCTCACCATGCAAAATTAAAAACTTGATTGGACAGTTTGTATGGCGAGGCCGATTTTTTTTTCCTTTCCTGAAAAAAAAATCTTGTGGAAGGTTGTTCAGTTTTGTCTACTGAGTTATTCCTTAAAGTTTGTGGAGGGCTGTCCCTTACACCCTGTATGTCAGTCAATCTTTTTATTATTCTATCGGCGGTTGTTTATATCCCAAAATGTCACTCAATTTATGGAAATATTTTACAGACTATATTTATTATGAGTGAACGAATGGCGATCAAAATGGAAAAATACTGCGCGTAGTATTTTCTAGTAGCAATTGTTATGAATGATTAAATCAATTATGAATTCACCAATTATGACAAACTTTCGTGGTCAATTTTGGGATTTCTACTTTATACTTTTGACTGATTCAAACACATGTGACATACACCAAACCGCACTAGGCCCGCGTTGTGGATTACGGTCCATTCCCTCTCCTAGAGATGAGACCTGAGTCCTAGCAGTGGGACCATTAAAAAGGCTGTTTATGCTATACTTTTGACTATATATAAATATGATATGAAGTAACGGGTACGGAAAGAGCCCAATTTTTTATACTAGTTAAAAAATAGTGGTGCATATAAACTCATACCCTTCCTTCTGGCAAAATCCGGTAATAAAATTGTCTGTTTACACACGCGCAAAATAATAATTATCAATATAAATATCACCTACAAGAGTTACCCTGTTATTACGATCAACTTACACCCCAATACTTAATTACCAAATGAATAACGTATGTACATATTTGCTTCATGAATACACGTGGCACTTTTGCTAATTAACAGCCCACATTAATCAAAGCGTCAACAGGTCTCTACGACCCTCTAGGGCCGTGGTTTGGCCTTTTAGCTGCTTGAACTTTTGATAGTTAACCTGTTGCAATATGGCTGTCACTTTACACTCCAGCCCCAAGCCAAGCTGCTAGTTAGAAAGCTTCAATTGTACGGGAATGACGTCGTCTCAACGCAACGCTCAGTCACGTAGTCTGAACAAAAGAATAGGCTAGTTGCCGTAAAAATGTAATTAGTTCGTCTTTTAGATTATTCAAAAATAAAGGACACGTATTTTTTTATTTGTAGTTTAAACCAAAAATGACAAAGATATAGCTCGTTAAAGTTACGTGTAACGACACGCCGCGTGCAGCATTTTTTCGCACGGGGTGACGTCATTCGCACGTAACTTTAATAGGCTATATCTTTGTTATTTTTTTTTTAATCGAAAAAAGAAAAGTTACGTGTCCAATATTTTTTTATAATCTAAAATACGGACTAAATAAAATGTAGTTATTTTGACCCTGGAAGTTACACTATTTGCGGCAAGATCAACTTGAAGCGTTCGACGCAAGCGAAACGGTTGTAACTTGGCTAGGGGGGCAAATGTAGCTACTGAGGCTATACCACGAACTTTTAAGATGGTTCTTCCCACAGAAAGGTTGAAAGAGGTTAGAAAGAAATTACTTTACGAGTAATTGTAACAGAAAATGAGTATAAAGAAATACTTCATCATCATCATCATCATTTCAGCTGAAAGACGTCCACTGTTGGACAAAAAGAAATATTTTTACAAACGTAAAAATCCTTTAAAATCATGCTTTTTAACTCCTTCCCTTCTAGATGGAGTAAAAAAAAGTGACAGACTTTAACAGACTGAAACCCACCTGTGTTTCTTCAGTTTCCTTTTGCGTTTAGGCCGTGATAACTCAATCGAGTTATCCTTCAGCCTGGCAGGGGTAGGTACTCCTCAACTCTAGCGAGAGGTTCTAGTAGTCAACTTAAACTAGACAACTGGTCATAGTTTCTGTTCACGCCATAACGTCTCATGAGAAATCTTACTAAGTGAAGTTACGAGCTCACTCTGTAGTCTGTCTTAAAGTTTATTTACTCTGACAAAATTATTTAAATTTTTAAACAGGTTTGTAGGAAAATCTCGACAAACGAAAGAACAGTCAATTCTCAATTTGACTTGACTTTTAAGTTGGTCTAGTGGTTAGTGGCCCTGACTGCTAACCAGAGGTCGAGAGTTCGATTCCCACCCAGGACACATGTTTGTGTGATGAATATGATCATTAGTTCTGTGTCTGCGTTTAATTTATCTATAATATGTATGTATTTAGAAATATAAAAGTATGTTTATCATTATGTCACAATTTCCTAACGATGTATTCCTTCATTCCTTTGAAAGCAGTGGTAATTAAATAAATTATTCAAAGTAATGCGCCTGGCTAAATTTGAAACCCTCGTAAGTCGGGGCTGTTGTGACTGTCGCCATCACTGGTCAATCTACTGATTTATTTATCTTCAAAATATGGTGGCGGATACATTTGATATTCGAATTTCCGTCTCTGTGTATATTTTGTTGATCCCTTTTGCCTTTGAAGGGGAATTCGGAATAAGTTCATGCATTGAAGCCACAGATATAAAGGGGACCAGATAATGCAGGCAACCGGGAAGTGCGGAGGTGTAGCTAACTGTGATAATAAGAAAGATAAAGGCAAATGTGCCCGGGGAAAAGATTTGTAGTCCAGTAAGGTGCTGGATACGAGACACGCAGGACCGTTTATTGTAGCGACACTTGGGGACAGGCCTATGTCGTGGACGTCTTTCAGCTGAAATGATGATGAAAGATTGCATCACTGCTTACCATTAGGTAGGAGTCAAGTACTAGTTTATATGAGATAAAAAAGGTGCTGGTTAAATAGCCCTGTTGCTACGTCACTTCGTGCTGGCTACCCGATGCATAAAATTGATCAGGCAGGGGTCATAGTTTTTGATAGCAAGTCCACTTAAGGCCATAGCCATATTACTCGTATATATGTATTTGTTTTCCATATGTCGCAATAATTTTCCATCAAACAGGGGTTGTCTGCTTGGATGCACTTGTATAACTCGTGCAGGGATCATCGTCAGTTGGTACCAAGTGCTATAAAAAGTACCTAAAATGCGTTTGCGAGTTGGTTTCGGCCTACTCATACGCTTTTCTGCCATGGGGAATTTCTGAAAAGGGATCCCGTATTCCTAAAACGAAAGGGAAACTAAAAGACACAGATTTGATTGGCCTGTTGGTCTAGTGGTTAGTGGACCTGACTGTTATGCCAGAGGTCGCGGGTTCGATTCCCACCCAAGATAAATGTTTATGTGATAAGCATGACCATTTGTTCTGTGTTTGGGTGTAATTTATCTATAATATGTATGTATTTAGAAATATAAAGTATGTTTATCAGTTGTCTAGTACCCATAACACAATCTCTGCTTAGCTTGGGAATAGACGGCGTTGTGTGATAGTTGTGGAATGTTGTTATTATATTATTACAGATGAGATTTTAGGCAGTGACTAACACGCGTCCACTCCACCGTAGAGCAGGAGAATGACTTTCCACCTAAAAAAACGATTTTGTAAGACAACGACATTATAGCCTGTGGGCAGCGGTACAAATACTTCATTTATTAAGTACTAGCTTTCCGCCCGCGGCTTCGCCCGCGTGGACTACAGTTTATATCGCGCGGGCAGAGACCCGTGCTCAGCAGTGGAATTATAGGTAGCCTATGTGTTATTCCAGTGTCTCTTCTACCTACCTACCAAATTTGATCTAAATCCGTTCAGTAGTTTTTGCGTGAAAGCGTAACAGACAGACAGATAGACAGAGTTACTTTCGCATTTATAATATTAGTAGGGATTCAGAAGTAACAAAATGTGACTAAACTTCAGTCACACGTACTAATAACTAAAAGGTAACTTTAACTAATTAAGAGTCCATTAGCATATTAGTATAAAGGTAATAAACGTAGTTTGAAAAGTGCATCAACGTTCACGCTATTAAATATTTTTGACAATAAAATAATACGTTGTAAGTACTCAGACAAATTAACTTGTTGATATTTTTGCGAAACGTTTTCCCGCGACTCTACCTCCCGTAATTTTTGCTACAGAATCTGTGCAATTTCTCTTATACGAAGTTGCTTTGCTTGCTTGATTAAAATTGCTCCCGCGTCACCCTAGAGCGGGGTAAGTCATAAGATGATTTCCCAACTTACAAAAAAAACCTTTAACCCCGTGATTGATCTGAAATTCCCATTCAAAGTGAAGGGCAAAAACCAAATTACGATGCGATATCGCATCGTAAAAATCTGTGATTTTTTTCCAGAGTATATATATATAATATGTAACACCCGAACTTTTATGTAACTCAAAAAAAAAACCTTTTTATTAAAAAAAATAACCTTGAATTGAATTTGAGGAGTTGCCTCGATTTCGCCAAGATTCCATCATCAGATCCTAACTTGGTGACTATGGGACCATTTGGGAAGTATACCTTTTCCAACAAAAAAAGATTTTTTCAAATCGGTTGGCAAGCGACGAAGTTATGCGCGAACAAACATTAAAAAAAAAAATACAAACATCCGAATTGAGAACCTTGGAAGTCGGTTAAAAATATATGTATTACTTATGACCAGACGGTATGGTTTTAAGCCTGCCCAATTAGAGCGAAGGAAAAAAAAACCCCAAAGGATTGTTAAAAATTAAATCAAAAAAATTATAAACATAACAATAAACAGACAGACGGTAACATTGGATGTAGTTTTTTACTGGAAAGACTAATTTATTAAAAAGGGTAATGTTTTCATACTTTAGGCCTGTTTAGTCCCTGAAGGGGCGAGACGGGTACACTGGACACAATACGTTTATGACGATTAGTTCATTATCTTAAAAGTAAATAGGTTCTTTTTTCTGTTATATAATTACTTGTAGCAGAAGATTATAATGCCTCTTTTCATCGCTTATTATATTGTTATATTTTTTTGATACTTTGCTCCACGCCAGAACCACAAAATAGATTATTAAAGAAGACAGTCTATATACAAAATGCGCTCGAGCAACGCACACATAAACACCGCTCACGGACACGACATCATTCTCGGCTGAATCGCCCGGTCGCACTCGTGCAGTTCGGCGTAAACCGCTGACCAAAGCGCGATCGTAGAGCGTAGGTATAAACTACGCACGTACCTATCTTTTTCGTGCCAGGCCCGTAACAACTACCTATCTGTAGGCCATCCAAATATGTATTTATACCGTGTGGGAACTGAACCTGCGACACGCAGCTCAGCAGTCAATCGCTAACCGTACAAGATTTGATTATGCTGCCCGTTTTCATCGCTTCTATTATTTAATAAATAGAACTTAAAAAAAAAACACTTGGGGGGAATACACGGTATTTTTCATCATCATCATAATTTCAACTGAAAATCGTCCAATGTTGGACACAGTCGTCCCCCAAATATCGTCACAACGAACCGGTCCTTTGTGTCTCGCATCCATTGAATTCCCGCGAAACTCACCAGTTCAACAGTTCAACTTGTGGTAGGTCTTCCAGCACACAATCGCCACTCCAGAACCTCTCAGTCTCATCGACCATCTGTTCTGCGAGCATTGAGAACTGCTCAATGTCACTTAAGTTTAAGCCATTTGGTTCTTTCTTAATTAATCTTGCAAAGAACCTCCGAGCCTTGCCCTGTCCATTGCCCTTTCAGTGTCTTTAAGCCTTCTGATGAGCAGTGCTGTAACCAGAGCCGTGACAGCGGTACCCAGGCACAGGGCCCTGAAATGATGGAACTATAGTCTAAGTTTTGTATTATGATCGGTACTTGTGTTGTTAGTATACATACTATAACTATTCATCATCATCATCAGCCTTTTTAATGTTCCCACTGCTGGGACTCAGGCCTCCTCTCTAGGAGAGGGAATAGGCCGTAATCCACCACGCGGGCCCAGTGCGGGTTGGTGGATGTCACATGTCTTAGAATTTTTGGTTCTAGGACATGCCGGTTTCCTCACGATGTTTTCCTTCACCGTTTTGAGAGCAGTGGCGATGAAATTACACAAAGTAATGCGTCTGTCTGGGTTCGAACCCGCGACCTACAACTCGTAAGTCGGGGCCATGACCACTTGGCCACACTATAACTATTAGTTATCGTGTAACCCATCCTAGGCATATTGTTAAAATTTTCTCTCTCAACTCGATTCGCTAGTTCTTGCTCGATTTTCAAGTTTGCACCGGGCTCGTGTCAGTACATGTGTATTTAGCACTGAAACAGATTCTGCCACTGAAATAAAAAGAAATCCTACTACACTGGCATATCTTACGACGCTATAAATACATACATATCTATGTATACTCTTAACTTTAATCTTCTAAACATATCGCCATAGACAACTGATTGGTCTGAGACAACCTTATTTGCATGTTAATCGCCTAGCGATGACGTCATGTTGGGTTAAAGGGGTAAAAATAGACCACATCTCACTAATATTATTAGACGAATGTTTTATTTGTTTATTTATTTAAACTTCATGTACAATTATAGTGGTACATAGGCGGACTTAATGCAACAAGGCATTCTCTACCAGTCAACCTTTGGGTTAAGAAAGGCAACACTGTGGTAAGTTTACACAATAAACAAATAACAGATACTTCAAAGGGAAAAAAGTTATTTTTAATAATAAAATACATATGCTAAAATTATAAACTAGCTGCTCCCAGCGGTTTTGCTCGCGTGATAGCAGACAATTATCCCAAGGGAACATACTTCTGGGATAAAAAGTATCCTATGTCCTATTCCAGGACATGTTCATTAAAATCGGTTTTGCCATTTAGGCGTAAAGACGTAACAAACAAACAAACTCACTTTCGCTTTTATAATATTAAGTAAGGATAAATACTATGAATAATATAGAATCATTAAGAGAACTATTCTTACGGAGATCGAACTAAGGTTGAGAGAACTTCAAGTAATACATAGTTCCGAATTTTACGTTTGAAGGATAATTTACTGATAGCTTTTTTGACGTCAAGGGGAAGCACATTCCAGGGTTTTATGGTGGAAACAGCGTAAGATTTGGACATAAAGCCAGTACGGTGACAAAGGATATGAAGAATTTTAATGTTATGATCATCATCATCAGCCTTTTTAATGTTCCCATTGCTGGGACTCAGGTTTCCTCTCTTAAGGAGAGATAATGGGCCGTAATCCACCACGCAGGCCCACTGCGGGTTGGTGAATGTAACATGTCTCCGAATTGGTTCTAGGACATGTCAGTTTCCTCACGATGTTCTCCTTCACCGTTTAAGAGCAATAATAATAATAATAGTTTAATTTTATGGTAGATCTAAGAAATTAAAAAAATTATTTACATCAGATAAAAATTTAAAAACTTAAACTATTTATATTAAAACCTAAATAAATACATAATGTAAATAAAATACAAAAACACAAAGTACATTCAGGCTTCGAAGCACTCCTCCACATCGCTGTCATCCGAAAATGTGCCAAGAAGACTGGCAGCAGTGCCACCTTGAATGGCAATGCTAATTCCTTGAGCGAAGGACGAGCCAGCCCTCTGGTTATGTTATGGTGTGTGTGTATAAATTTACAAAATGATATATATGTTTCTACCTCTTCTATTAGTTTGACCTTCTAGTAGGGGATATTAGTGATATCACGCGAAACACCGTAATTATTACAGCTTTTAAAATATGTATTGCGTAATTGATAGATAACGCTCGGTATTGTCACGCGTTGAATAAAGTAGATATGTTTTTTTTTTCTTTCACTGTATCTACTGTAACAACAAATAACACAAAAAAAAATCTTTTTCAATACACTTACTCGAAACCCGCTTTTATCCCTAACGCTTTATGGCACGCAATTTACTGTTTTTCGCACTAGTGCGGAAAAGTGCGTGAGTTCGCCCTCGTCACAGTTGATTGTATTTATCGGAATAGGCTGGGAGCTAAGCGACTCCTACGTGTAAATCGTCAAACACCGTTTCTTTTTTTTTTTCATCCGTAACAAAAAACAAGAGAAAATCGCGTTTGTTGTATGGGAGCCTCATCCAAATATTTATTTTATTCCGTTTGTAGTATTTGTTGATATAGCGGCAACAGAAATCCGTCACCGATCGATCTTCCTCTCCGCCCAAGAGCGAGGGTTGTCATTGGATGATTTTGCCCACCATAAAAAAAAACACCTGAGAAAATTTACTACAACTTTCGCCACCGGTACATGGTCGGCATCCCACCCATACGCCAAGCCGCCAGCCAAGAACTGGAATTCCCTGCCGGAGTCTGTGTTTCCTGATAGCTACACCTTAGGGGTCTTTAAGTCAAGAGTGAATAAGTTACTTCTAGGCAAGCGTGCTCCATCGTCGACCACATCATCGCTTACCATCAGGTGAAATGGTGGTATGACGTGAGCCTAACAATAATAATAAAAAATCTAGCGGTTCATCATAACATACAGCCTGCCCCCTAGCCAAGTTACAACCGTTTCGCTTGCGTCGAACGCTTCGAGTTGACCTTGCCGCCAATTCTTTTGTTCTGAACACTTGACAGCGTTGGGACGACGTCGTTCCCGTACATTTGAAGCTTTCTACTAGCGTTAACTATTTCAGATTAGCAACTTGGCTAGGGTGGTGACAGAAAAACGGTCAGCGGAGCGATAGCAATAGGGTCACGTTTTAACACCCCTACAATAACTGGATCCAACAATTACTTGCACGTTCTTAGTTAATTCAGTAAACACACAGTAACTGTGAGATCCTGCAGCGACTCAAGATAAGACACGACATGTAATTACTGGGACATGAGTGGGGTGAAACTGAATAAAGTCTGTTTCTTCTCTCTCTTAAACCTCTTAATAGGAATTATCTCGTTAGCCTTTCTGTGTGCTTACCGAATCTTGGTTCATATCTCGCTAATATCATATACTGGCACAGTCATTGGTTTATTATTTACTAGCTTCTGCCCGCGGCTTAGCTTGCGTTAAATTCGGAGTAACACGGTTCCCCTGGGTAATGGGGGGTTAGAAAGAGACAAAAAGTGGCCTATGTCACTCTCCATCTCTTCACGTCGCGGGGTTTTTAGTCAGTAAGAGTCTGACACTATCTCCCGCTCCACCCAACTAAAAAATCTTTCAACTACCTCCACTTAAAAAATCACGTCAATTCGTCACTCCGTTTTGCCGTGAAAGACGGACAAACAGACACACACTTTCCCATTTATAATATTAGTATGGATTCGACTGCGCTGGAAGGAGGGTGTTATGCTTTTCGAGTATATGTATGTATCTTTATTTATTGATAGCTTTTACCCCGAACATTTGCCCGTGTACATATATCACTCAGGAACAAAGCAGCATTCTATCGGTGAAAAAATGTTAGCTATCGGACCAGTACTTCCAGAGATCAGCTCTTAAAAACAATACACAAACTTTACCTCTTTATTATATTAGTGTAGATAACTTACTAATATTTGCCTACAATTGACCATTGCAACAGTTCATAACAAGCCTGAAAGTGTGATGGAATTATAATACGAGTATAAACTGAAAAAATATTATCAACTAGCTTTGCCCGCGCGGCTTCGCTCCCGCTCTTCCCTACTCCACCCTACTATACCCAACTCTACCCTACTCTACCCTACTCTACCCTACTCTACCCAACTCTACCCTACTCTACCCTACTCTACCCTACTCTACCCTACTCTACCCTACTCTACCCTACTCTACCCTACTCTACCCTACTCTACCCAACTCTACCCTACTCTACCCTACTCTACCCTACTCTACCCTACTCTACCCTACTCTACCCTACTCTACCCTACTCTACCCTACTCTACCCTACTCTACCCTACTCTACCCTACTCTACCCTACTCTACCCTACTCTACCCTACTCTACCCTACTCTACCCTACTCTACCCTACTCTACCCTACTCTACCCTACTCTACCCTACTCTACCCTACTCTACCCTACTCTACCCTACTCTACCCTACTCTACCCTACTCTACCCTACTCTACCCTACTCTACCCTACTCTACCCTACTCTACCCTACTCTACCCTACTCTACCCTACTCTACCCTACTCTACCCTACTCTACCCTACTCTACCCTACTCTACCCTACTCTACCCTACTCTACCCTACTCTACCCTACTCTACCCTACTCTACCCTACTCTACCCTACTCTACCCGCGTGTGGTGACCATGTATTTCTACGGACTACTAGGTAACATACACAGCTTATAACATTGTGATTTTCCATGATACGGTTTTGAAATTTTGTACAAAGATTCTTTACATAAAAGTACTAGACAGGCGTTTATAATTTCAATATTAAACTTAATTTCTGTACATATTTTTTATGGTGGGTCAAAATCCTCTAAATGACATCCCGCTCTTGGGTGGAGTGGGAGATAGTGTCAGAATATTATTGATTAAAAACCCACACCGTTTCTTCTTGCCTTTTATACCGGGACCGAGCTACCTTTCGCAGCTAACCCTGGCCCCAGTAGGCTTTGACCCAGCTGGGACCTGTTGCTGACAAACTCCTTGAGGCGCGCGAAAACAGTGCGAGCCATTTACGACTTGGGCTCGATCCGGACAGTTATCGGACGGTCGGACAGCTAGCTACCCATTGCTCGCCGTCCGCAAGCTCGCGCCAACGGTGGCCGGAAATCGGGATCGAAATCCCGGCGGCAGCTGGGGTTCTTTACATATTTACTTTTTTGTAACTTGTATTTTTTTCCGTTGTCGTTTTTTAACGCTACATAAACGAACAATGGTCGGTGATACCCTTTGTCCACTAAAACGGTCACTTTATACGTTTTAAATAAACAGTTACGGTTTTTTTTATTTAGAATTCTGTAACAAAATTTTAGCTAGCATTTTGTCAGCGACTTCGTTCGCAAGAATATTAATTTTGTTTCAAGCTTCAAGTACAAATGCCAGAAACTTGGCAAGACCAAAGTTTTTTATATTTCTTTTTTTCAAAGTACCCTATTACGATTACGATTTAGGGGGAGTCAAAGGTTGTATGGGAGAAACTTATTTCTTAGGTGAATAAACTTGTAACTTTACACAAACTCGTATCAAGATTTTTATATTGTTACGTTTAAATTTTAATTCTAACTTCATCATCATCATCATCATTTCAGCCGACAGACGTCCACTGTTGGACATAGGCCTCCCTTAAGTGTCGCCACAATGATCGATCCTGTGCGTCTCGCATCCATCGGTTTCCCGCAACCCTCACCAGGTCATCGGTCCACCTTGTAGGAAGCCTTCCGACGCTGCGTCTTCCAGTACGAGGTCGCCACTCCAGAACCTTTCGGCCCCAACGGCCATCTGTTCTGCGAGCAATGTGCCCTGCCCATTGCCACTTAAGTTTGGCAATTCTTCGGGGTATGTCGGCAACCTTGGTTCTCCTGCGGATATCTTCATTTCTGACTTATCTCAATTCTAACTTATTAATTTTTAATAAAAAATTTAATGTTTTTTTTTTTTTTATCTATATATATAAAAATGACCCCCGTTTTCCGTTGTCACGACTTGGCATGAAAACGGCTTGACCGATTTGGCTGTTTTTTTTTTTGTTGTGATTGTTATTGTGAGGAGAAGGTTCTTATGGAAAAAAAATAAGAGTATTGTAGGGTAGGGTAGGGTAGGGTAGAGTAGAGTAGGGTAGGGTAGAGTAGGGTAGGGTAGAGTAGGGTAGGGTAGGGTAGAGTAGGGTAGAGTAGGGTAGGGTAGGGTAGGGTAGAGTAGGGTAGGGTAGGGTAGAGTAGGGTAGAGTAGGGTAGAGTAGGGTAGAGTAGTGTAGAGTAGTGTAGAGTAGGGTAGGGTAGGGTAGAGTTGGGTATAGTAGGGTGGAGTAGGGAAGAGCGGGAGCGAAGCCGCGCGGGCAAAAGCTAGTTTAATATAAATATTGCTTCTCTTTAACAAAATCTGCACGTGTTAGTTCAAATTGTAGGTGCAGATAGTAATGAAAATAAATAAACAAATAAAAACATGATTTTTCATGCTTAATATAGGCCAAAGCGGAAAAGCAGACAATATATATTATTCATGATAAAAAATATTCATGATAAAATTGAGTCTCAAAGAAAAATCATTTAAAAAAATCTCATTTCCGATGCCAGCAAATTTTCTGATTACATGAAAATGAAACTATATTCCCTTTTTTCTGATGCAGAGTCGCCATTTTCCGATATACAAGCTATTCACCTGGTCTCGACGGAGCGAGATCATAGATAAAACATGCTTCAAGTTGATTTCAGCGATAGTAGCGAAATTGTGGACAATCTGATGTACTGAAACGGTTTAGGGTTATTTAGTTCGTTTAAATCGTTGAGTCAATCTGTATCGACGATTTGTCGTTTGAAAAGTACCAAATGTAAACTGCTGTCAGCTGTTTTGACTTAGTGTATGTAACTGTGACTTTTTGATAAATTCATGACTTTCTCAATTTTAATTTTTTTTTAGGATTTCAGTAAACTACTCTTTTAACCCTTGTAGACTTAGTGTATGTTATGTTTCATTAAGAGGCTCCTTTTCTACTCACCTAACGTCAACATCGAAAATGTTTTAAAATCTTGTTACTACATTTAACGCAATCAAACGCGATGTTTGACGAAGAGGCGACGTAAAAAAGAGAGATAACGCCTGAAAACTCTGTTAGTACTCGATAATTCCGAGATTTACTCGAATATTTCACAAAACTTAATCCAGGAAATAGCTGTTTTTTTTAACCCTTAAAAGTTTTTGAAAAAGTGATCGTCATTAAGAATCTTAATTAAATTTGTAAGGCTTGTATAGCTTTACTTTTTTAATTTTTAGGCAAATTTTGAAGTGTCAAAGTTACAAAATAGGAGATTTTCAGAGGTCTTTACTGGATTATCCTTATCCTGTTAAGGGGCCGAGATACAGCTCGGACACTTCGACCCATGTGGATCTTTTGTGGTCCCCTAGATAGCTTACTCCTCCCCACCCTCGCTGAAAATCTCCTTCATAAGTTTCACAACGAGATGCGGGGATAAGAGCCTGTAATCCTCTGGTCTTGGATATCCTACCCCTAGAAGACTCATTCGCTTGTTAGCCAAAGCATCGCATGTGCACAGCAGGTGCTCCATGCGTTCTGTATGTTCCTCACACAACCTGCACATGGAAGTCGCGGCTAGACCCATTTTCATGAGCATGTCGTTGGTTCCAAAGTGCCCTGTAAAGGCACCCATCAGGTAGCGGATTTGCCCCCTGCTCATATTCCAGATACATTCCCGTGCCTTGAACGTAGAGCCCAGGAATTTCTTGGAGTGTCCCAGACCCGTAATAGACAGCATACTTACTGGATTAGTTTTACACAAATTTAGAAATTGATTTCAACAGAAGCCTAGATAATATCCACAAGATACTATGTTTCAAAAATATCTAAGGTAAAATGTGTAATAACGTCATAATCGGTTATGAGCGGTTGTACGAAAAACAGTGAAAATGTGTGTTAAAATCCTCGGCTGCTCGCCCACGTCCGATAATCAGTGACCGATTTTTTGTGAGAGAAAAATAGAACACACTGATAGCAATAGTGCAGCGCACACGTCCTACAAAAAGTCGGTCAGAAATACAGAACATTGTCACAAATACACAAAATCGGCCCGATTATCTGTCCTACAAAAAGTCTGACGTGGGCAAGCAGCGTAATACTTTTTGAACAGGGGAAAGAAAACCCATGCCTGCACACGCAAATTGTCGTTTACAACGTTCTTCCTAAAAAGGGTCGATATCCAAATGTATATTACATTATTAATGTGCTGATCGCAACATAAATGCGTAAACTGTCAATCGCTCGTCAGCGGCTGTGATTCAATGAATATTCATAAGATAATGGCATCAATTGACTGGCGTTAATTTGTAACACGATTTACCCAACTTACCTTTTAATTAAGCAAATAATTTTACTAAATGCAAAAAAAAGAAAGTAGAAATTAAAAATAAAACCGCCGCGCATTAAATCCGCCTCTGTAGTTTTGTATGCATAAAGCATTTAATAAAAAAATAATACAGTTGTAGTATTTATTTATTATATTTTTAATGTGTGATCTTGAGTGTAGATTAAATAAAAGACGGGTGACGACTAACTTGTGTATTGTTCTTTACCAACGACACGTACAGAGAGCCACAACGACATACTGGCAATGCTTATAAACTACGTACAAAATACAAACTTAGCTTATGCTACAACATGACACATCCTTAGTATACGCTATGCCGTTACACTATTCCCCCCCTTTTTAAAAGGAACACTATTTGACAAAACAACCCGGAAAGAGAGGAAAAAAAAAAAAAAAAAAAAATGTAAACATCACTTAACACAAAATTACAGCTGAAATTAATAAAATACATTTGTTATTAAGTACTCATTCATTTTACAGTGGTTGAAAATTAGGTTGGTTTTACACAAATACACTCACTTATATCACTTATTAGACCTTGACTTTACACATCTTCACTTGGGCAAGTCTCAGTGGTTTGCTTCCGTCTAAAACTTTTACGAGCCGCTTCAAAAGCGGTCGACTGCAGAGATTGCATCTGCTTGGTCAACCAACTTTTCCATGTACCGATACACTGACGGAAAAATAGACATAAACACACTATGCCTATGAGTGCCAAAATCGAAGACCAACCAATGAATGTTATTAACTCTGCGTCATAGCTTTTGACCGTCTGGGGAGCGATAGCGGCTGAGGATTTGACCTCGTCCTTCACTACGTAGTTTCCCATACTCAGGTATGATACGTTATACCAGACAGAAATCAGAAATAATATTAACTTATTACAATACACTTACTTATAAATTGAAACGTACGGGTCTTTTGCTGACTCGGCCGCTGCGAGTTTTATGTAAAGGTGTGGTTTCATTAGCGGGCGCGGAGCGATCCTCGCTAATCGCTGTTTCCGGACCCGGACTTACGTCTATTTCCCTATTATCTAACTTATTGCTATTACTTACCATAGTGCTCGAACACGATTCTTTACACAAATATGCGGGTTTGAGTCGATCAATCGATATGTATGCTGCCCGACCCGAAAAATCTACCAAATACGTCTTATCTTTCCTGTTCAAAACTCTAAAGGGACCATCGTAGGGAGGTTCCAAAGGTTTCCTAACTCTATCATTTCGTACAAATACGTGTGTGCACTTATCTAAATCCGCATACACGAATAATGTGCGAGCGTCCTTATGTCGCATCGGCTTCGGTTTCAAGTTCTTGATAACGTTACGTAATTTCTCTACGTATTGACTATGATCAATAATTTTTGAGTTCGAGTCGCTGCAAAAATCACCAGGTAACCGTAATGGCGTACCGAAAGTTAATTCTGCGGCACTAACACCAGTATCATCTCGAATGGCGGCACGTAAACCTAGCAACACTATTGGTAGCTCGTCTACCCAAGTAGTTGAATTTAACCTTGCCATTAAAGCTGCTTTTAGGGAACGGTGCCAGCGCTCTATCTTTCCGTTTGACTGAGCGTGATAAGGTGTAGTTCTCTTCTTATCAATACCTAAATAACGCATAAGTTCCTTAAAAATACTACTCTCAAATTGTCTGCCCTGGTCGCTTGTCAGCTTTACAGGGCATCCAAAACGTGCAATCCACCCTTCTAATATCACTTTAGCCACAGTCTCTGCTGTGATATCTTTTGTAGGGAACGCTTCGGGCCAACCCGTTTGGCGATCTATTATCGTAACTAAATATCTATAGTCATGTATAGAAGTAGGCAACGGGCCGACGATATCGACATGGATATGAGAAAATCGCTCCGCTAGAGGGAAAAGTCCTAATTCAGTTTTTACATGCCTATACACTTTTGCACGCTGACATTTAACGCATTCTTTTGTCCATTTGGCTACGTCGCTGTTCATTCCGTCCCAGAAAAATCTTTCCTTGACTAATTTTCGCGAAGTACGAATTCCCGGGTGACTTAAGTTATGAACTGATTCAAAAGCTTGCCTCCTAAAACTTAGCGGTATGTACGGGCGGACCTTGTCCGTTGATGTTTCACACGTTACCGGTAGGTCACTTCCAGGTAACGCTACGTCTTTGAATATTAAATTACATTTGTTATTGTTACGTTGATTGCGCATTAAGCCAAGGTTCGCATCGTAAGCTTGAGCTTGGGCGATCGTGGCGTAATCTAATATTGTAGCACAAGTTATTGTCTCTAACCGCGATAATGCATCTGCTACAACGTTCTTATCACCGTCTATATGCCTTATGTCAGTTGAGTACTCACTTATATAGAGGATTTGCCTAACGCGACGCGGTAATTCGTTATCAGAATTGGATTTTTTGAACATGAATGTTAAAGGCTTATGATCCGTATAAATAATCAAAGTTCGTCCTTCTACCATGTTCTGAAAATATTTAATGGCCAAATAAATTGCTAGGAGCTCTCTATCGAAAGTACTGTATTTAGTTTGCGTAATTGACATTTTCTTTGAAAAATAGCCTAAAGGTACCCATTTATTGTTTACGTATTGTTGGAGAACAGCTCCCACGCAGGTGTTCGATGCGTCAGTCATGAGCGCAAATGGAGTATCGGGTTGCGGATACGATAACGTCACTGCGCTTTGTAGCGCCGCCTTACACCGTGAGAATGCCTCGTTTGCACTTTCTGTCCATGCTATTTTTGTTCTATCTTTTTTCTTTGATTTAACTAAGTATTGATTTAAATGACCTTGATATTCTACTGCATGAGGTAAATGTAAACGGTAGAAATTAACCATCCCTAAAAATCGTCTGAGCTGTTCGATAGTTATTGGTTTTGGAAAATTATTTATAGCATCTGTTTTCTCCTTTAGAGGTCGAATGCCTTGCGTGGACACTTCGTATCCTAAAAAATCTATCTTTGTTTTACGAAATTCACACTTTTCTAAATTAATAGTTAACCCAAATTTACTTAAACGACTAAAAACTTCTCGTAAATGCTGCTCATGTTGATCTTTACTTTTACTAAATATTGCAATGTCATCGATGTAACAGTAAACGTAATCTAAACCAGATAGAACAGTATGGTTCATAAACCGTTGAAAAGTTTGCGCAGCGTTCCTTAGCCCGAATGTCATTCGAGGAAATTCAAATAGGCCAAAAGGCGTGATAATGGCAGTCTTTTCCACATCGGCTGGATTTACTGAAATAAAATGATATGCACGGCAAATATCGATACGTGAAAAAATTCTTGCGTCAGCTAGCATGTACGTAAAATCATGTAATCTCGGTATAGGATAACGATCGGCCTTGGTGATTGCATTAAGCGCTCTATAGTCACCGCAAGGGCGTAACTGACCATTTTTCTTTGTGACGATGTGTAAAGGACTTGCCCACGCACTTTTCGACGGTCTACAAATCCCCAACTCTTGCATTATTCTGAATTCTTCCCTTACCTTAGCGTAGCGGTGAGGCGGCAATGGTCTGCATCGTGCGTGTACCGGCGGACCGCTGGTTTCTATGAAATGCGATACCGAATGTTTTGGTGGCTCCTTAAAAGAAATGGGTTTAGTGATACTGGGGAATTCAGCGAGCAAATCATGACAAGGGTGACTTACATCGACGGTTTTGATTGACGACTCGTTACTACTTACAACGGAAGCTAAAACTTTCAGTTTTGTGACTTCATCGATTAATTTACGAGCACTTATATCCACTAAAAGCTTATAGTTCGCTAAAAAATCGGCACCTAAAATGGGCTGACGCACGTCAGCTATTACAAATGTCCACTGTAACGCGCGACGTAAACCTAGATCTAACTTTAAACTTTTGACACCATAAGTCTTTATTTTAGTCCCGTTGGCAGCGAATAGGCAATAGTCTTGACACTCACTATTCTGATTGTTTTTTAACACTAATTTACCGGGCAGCACTGAAATATTAGCACCGGTGTCCACCAAAAAACGTAAGCCACTGTTGCGATCCGTGACTCTAAGGCGGTGACAAGGGGCGATGGTACAAACCTCCGCCGCAGTTGGTACCTGGACTAGTTTTCCGAGGACGATTTCCAAGCACAGGGCTCATTGCATTTCCTTGCCTTTGCTCTGTACCGATGATGATAGAAACACAACCAATCAGGGCTTTCAGGAGTTCTACGTGCCGAAGATCGTGCTCGGTTTCCGGCTCTGGATGCTGATCTCGAACGGTTCCAATTCCGTCGCTGCGGCCTCGATCTAGAGTTCGATCTTTCCAATTGCTCGACCTTAAGGGTAAGTTTCGCTATTTCGGCCATGATGAGGTCTGTTTCCTTGGAAGTGCTTGGCTGCTGCTGGCTTACTTCGCTCACATGGGCTGCGCGCGTGGTCTCAAACACATTATCTGCTACGACGGCCAAGTTATCGAGATCTTTTGAATCCGTGACTGCCAAAACTGCTCGTACCGGAGAAGGCAGATGTCCTTGCCAAAGCATTCTTAAGGTGTCGTCGGGAATTTTCTCTTTGGCTAATTCTCGCATGCGACGCAAAAGCTGCGAAGGCTTTTGGTCTCCTAGGTCCATCTCGCTAATCAACTTTTGTAGTTGTCGGTTTTTCGATTCTTCATAAATAGCGAGAAGTCGAGTCTTCAGTGTCTCGAATTTTTTTCCTTCTGGTGGGTCCATTAGGAGGTCTGTGACCTGTTGGATGGCTTCCTTAGACAGTTTTGACACAACGATGTCGAAACGCGAGTCGTCCGATAATCTTTGCGGCGCCAGCATGGCCTCTATCCGGTAGAACCAGACGCGAGGCGAGTCGATCCAAAATTCGGGGATTTTGGAGGTCAGTGTGATCGCCGCGAGATCCGCTGATGGTTCTGATGATCCTTTCGCCATGATGTACACTATCTACACTATCACTGTCTATCAACTGCCGAAAAAAAAGAATCACGTCGGGGTCACCAATTTAATGTGTGATCTTGAGTGTAGATTAAATAAAAGACGGGTGACGACTAACTTGTGTATTGTTCTTTACCAACGACACGTACAGAGAGCCACAACGACATACTGGCAATGCTTATAAACTACGTACAAAATACAAACTTAGCTTATGCTACAACATGACACATCCTTAGTATACGCTATGCCGTTACATATTATTTACTAGGTTTTGCCAGCGACTTCGCCCGCGTACATAAAATATAGCTTATGTCACTCAGGAATAAAGCAGCTTTCTATCGGTGAAAAAAATTTAGCAATCGGACCAGAACTTTCAGAGATTACTTACTTACTTCCTTAATTACTAAATAGTCTTTCTTATGTTAGATTGTACAAAAATACAGGACAAACATTACTAAAAATAAGTGTAGTAACAGAGAGTAAACGCTTATTTCAGCAAAAGAATTAGGATGCCGCGTTTCAATATCACTTAGCCTCTAAAATTTAATAAATACTATTTCATAAACTTCATAGTCGCTAAACAAACTACTAAAAACTGGCAACATTTCATTATGAAACATATTATGCAAACCGGAACACTCTCCATTGTGTGCTCTGTATTCATTTTAATTTTACATTGTTGACACAACAAAACCTAAACAAGGCAACTTTTCTTTAAAATTTCCACTTTTGACCTAAGTACTGCTATATGTACAGACTTTATATTATACTAGCTTTTGCCAGCGGCTTCGCCCGCGTACATAACACGCCTATGTCACTCAGGAATAAAGCAGCTTTCTTACGGTGAGAAAATTTTAGCAATCGGACTAATATTTCCAGAGATTAACTCCAACAAACAAAAAAAAAACAATCTTTCCCTCTTTATTATATTAGTGTATATTCCACAACTTTCATACAACGCCATCTAGTCTCGAACTAAGCAGAACTTGTCTTATGAGTACTAGACAACTGATAAACAAAATATATATAAGTATAAATATTTTCTAAATACTCGACTCGTCAATTTAAATGACATGGCCGGAATTAGTAGGGAGCTGTGCCCAAGTGAAAATATTCATATACAGAGACAAACGGTACATCGTATTGAAGCTTAAAGGTACGTCTTTATAGTAATTTAAGTTTTATGATCAGAGAATAAACGAGAGTCACTATAAATAAGATTTCAAAAAAACGCCTAATCATTTTGAAAAAAAAAAACACGACACTCATTTAAAAAAAAAGTACTTTAAATACACAAAAACAGGATATATTTTTATGTACTTATATATTTAATATTTTTTATGAATAACAAATAAATTATTCTATTATGATACCAACATACTTTAAAAAACCTATTTTCAAACACCTCGTATAAAAATTTGAAAACCTTTTTGCATTTTAATGAAAAAATTAAAAATTTTAAAAAACCCCCGACGCAAAAAAAAAAACTATAAAAAGTAAAAAAATAAGTTAGTAAATTACTCTTTCAACCTTTTAACGTCATTAAAGGAATCTATAAATATTTAAAAGATGAGTGTCACTAAGTCGGGGGACCGCAATATGAAAATTATTATTTTACTCAAACGAATTAAAAATGACAATTGCGGTCCCCCGACTTAGTGACACTCATCTTTTAAATATTTATAGATTCCTTTAATGACGTTAAAAGGTTGAAAGAGTAATTTACTAACTTATTTTTTTACTTTTTATAGTTTTTTTTTTGCGTCGGGGGTTTTTTAAAATTTTTAATTTTAGTTTTATTTTAAATTTTTTTAATTAATCGAGGAATCCATTATTGTGATATTATCTTTTCTATATTGTAACAATCATGAAGGCCACACTAATACTACTAACTTGCAAACTGGCTAGATGTACTTTTTATTAAGGTTTATCTTTAAACAACTTTGGCATTCATATTCAAAACTTGATTGACAAGACAATTAGAAAATTAATTCCCTCTAAATAATAATAATAATTAATTAATTTTAATAAATTAAATTTCATTCCTATTTTATAATATCTATTCCAGAGTTCCATCAGCTACCTCCCAGTTCTAGCATCGTGTCCTTGTCATCATGAA
The DNA here is from genome assembly GCA_949319445.1 of Mythimna lalbum. NCBI lineage: Eukaryota > Metazoa > Arthropoda > Insecta > Lepidoptera > Noctuidae > Mythimna > Mythimna lalbum. The sequence continues at coordinate 2,642,124 of OX439357.1, read as the reverse complement.
AAATGTTTGGAACTGGTTAAGACAAATCTAATGAGCCAAACTCGACGGGTTTACTAGTAAGAATTCCAGGGTTCCATCAGCTATCTCCTAGTTCTAGCATCAGGTCCTCGTCATCATGAAAAATATTTAAAACTGGTCAAGACGAATCTAATGAGCCCAAACTCGATGGGTTTACTAGTTGGCATCCCAAGGGTCCATCAGCTACCTCCCAGTTCTAACATCAGGTCCTCGTCATCATGAAAAATGTTTGGAACTGGTTAAGACAAATCTAATGAGCCCAAACTCGACGGGTTTACTAGAAAGAATTCCAGGGTTCCATCAGCTATCTCCCAGTTCTAGCATCAGGTCCTCGTCATCATGAAAAGTATTTAAAACTGGTTAAGACGAATCTAATGAGCCCAAACACGACGGGTTTACTAGAAGGCATCCCAAGGTTCCATCAGCTACCTCCCAGTTCTAGCATCAGGTCCTCGTCATCATGAAAAATGTTTGGAACTGGTTAAGACAAATCTAATTAGCCCAAACTCGACGGCTTTACTAGTAAGAATTCCAGGGTTCCATCAGCTATCTCCCAGTTCTAGCATCAGGTCCTCGTCATCATGAAAAATGTATACGAGTATTTCAAACATTAGGTCACACATAAGTATTTATTAGTAAAGTATATATCCGTAAAGCGTTTAAGATCCCAGCCACAGCCAACAAATGTGCTGCTGACCTTGAACGCCTGATCAAATCTTCATGAATTGTATCTAAGAACCATCTCGGTAACGTCAGCTTTCTTATAAAAAAAACCGCATCCAAATCGGTCCATTCGTTTAAGCGCTATGATGCCACAGACAGACACACAGACACACAGTCACACAGACACACAGACACACAGACACAGACACTTATAACACCCCTCTTTTTTGTCGGGGGTTAAAAACAAACTGGTGTACAAAAAGCAATATTTTTATACACATCTAGATAAAAAATAACCTGCCAACAGCGAGTCGACCCACGCACCGAGTTCCGTATGTGAAAATAAATGTTTTTCTAATGTTGTTGCCTTTTTTAAACTAAAGGTTGACTGGTAGAGAATACCTTGTTGCATTTATTTGTGCCACTACTGTATAACACAGAACAGACACACAGACCAGATGACTGAGCGTTGAGCGTTGACGTCGTAACAAGGAATCGGAGACGTGGCCTACTCGAGGCGTTCGACGCAAGAGAATCGAAACGAAACGGTCGTAACTTGGCTAGGGGGCTTAACTGGACCCACGTGGTGTAACGAACTAGTCCCTCACACGGGACCTATGTCCTAGCTTGTAGCGTAAGACGTACATAAATAATAAGGCCGAAAAAATAATAAATTATGAAATACCAGTCATATTTTAGTATTTGTAAGGTAAATTAAATAAATGTAAATGTCAATACTTAGTCTTCGGAGGCCTATCGAGTCAGGAGCGAGCCTAGTGTGACCTTCAGAAGCCAGGAGAAACAGGAATAGGCCAAGTGTAGCCTACCATACTCACTAAAAGTTTTGAGAACATTAAATGTTAATAATGTGATAGTGTGTATGTTTGTTACTTCTACATATTCGAACGGCTGAAAGGGTTTGGGTGAAAATTGGCATACGGGTAGACCATGTCCTGGAATAGCATATAGGATGGTGGCCGGAAATCGGTAACGGAATCCCGGCGGCGGCGGCAAGGGTGCTGTTGCCTGATGCGGTCGGCCTCCTCCTTTGCTAGCATTACTGCTTTATCGGAGTCCCGTTTTCATCTGTTTGGGTGAGGAACCCTAAAAAAAGACAATTATGCTCTGCCGGTCGCCATGACACTTAATATTCTATTAGCAGTTAACCTATAACAGGCTGTTAAGTACAGTTAATGGAGATTAAATGACCGTTTGAAAGCTGTGAAGTCCGCTCAAAGGGATTTAAAGCGATGGCCGCTGACTTTAGTTACGATCGTGGTGAAGAATTGATATTAACAGTCTTATTCTTGTTTGCAAGTATAAGGTTAGGACTAGAAGTTAATAGGTTTTTAGCGTCCTGAACCTAAGTCGACATTCGTACATACTCGGCCTTATAATGTTCCCACTGCTGGGACTCAGGCCTCCTCTCTTAGAGAGGGAATGGGTCGTAATCCACCACGCGAGCCCGGTGCGGGTTGGTGAATGTCACATGTCTTTCGAATTTTTGATTCTAGGACATGCCGGTTTCCTCACGATGTTTTCCTTCAAAGTTTTGAGAGCAGTGGTAATGAAATAAATTACACAAAGTAATGCGTCTGGCAGGGTTTGAACTCGAGTCGGGGCCATTACCACTCGGCCACCACTGCTCTCAAGTAAGTTTATTATTATTTATGAAATATTTGTTACCTAGCCTAGTTTTTGGCGTAACTCGGTCTGAGGTAAACTATAATTTACAATCCCTCAAGAATACCAACATAATCGTAGTGTTATCTCTTTATTTATTCTTTCACTTCGCATCTTTCCTAGGCCAGGAACATAACTTATTCACTTATCTCAATTGGCAGGTCAAGAGGTCCAAATGTTCATCATGAATTCATCTCGGTGTGTCTTGCGAAGTCCTAAGTAGCACTACTTATGTAGATATTCGAGTATCTTTAGAGATCTGTCGTAGTTTCTTATTTCTTTCTAAAAATAAGTACGTTAGTAAGTTAAAAAACAAAATCAAATGTTAGGCACTAAACTAGCTTCTACCATCGTCTTTGCCCACATGTACGCGATCATATTATAACTACCAGCCAGGCAATTTATGATCTACTAGCTTTTACCTGCGGCTTCACCCAGCGTTTATTAATATACTTTATTCTTTCTCCCTCTTTTCTATTTTTTTTTAAATATCATAAAATATTAGCCTATGTCGGTCTCCAAGGTCCCAACTATCTCTGTACCAAAATTCATCAAAATTGGTTTTGCCATTTAGGCGTGAAGACGTAACAAACAAACAAACTCACTTTCGCTTTTATAATATTAGTAAGGATTCCTGGACAAGGTATACCTGTGTGCCAAATTCCATCCAAATCAGTTCAGTTTTAGTAATTTTTAGACTTTTAAGTACCTAGAAAGATCTGCTATGGAATCGATAATGATAATAACATAATTTCAGTACAGTCGGGCCGTAAATAGTTTGGAAATTGGTTTCAAATGATTAAATCCGGGGTTTTGCATAAAAAATTCTTACTAACTCAAAAATGAATATCGGTGGAACATTTGGTGGCTTAATTTGTAGCACTTTAGTTCTATTTCCATTATCGTCCTGTAAGAACTAGACATATTGAGTTACCAATAACTCGGTAAATTTATGCATAATTAATATAAGCATACATGTTACATGAACGCGAAATGCCACGCGCGCTTCAAAGTCAGCAAAATTGAAGGGGGTCTAACAGGACTGATGTCTGCTACGTCTGTGGATACGTTTGACACGTCCTCCCGCGCCACCATAGAGCGAGAGAAGCAAATTACTTGTCTGGATTATTTTCCACCTCAAAAATAGATGCTACATGATTTATGTTACTCTGTATAAGGTCGACTGTGTTATCATAATCGAGTAGACGGATTTATAGTACTAGACTACCATTTTCCATTCATTTTTTATGAAGTTTACTTGACCTTCACGTCAATTCTGTTGTACAAACACCATCACATGGTATTATAACCTTATTCTTTTTGTCGTACACTGTTTTGCTAAAGTTCTACCACGAAGATATCACTATGGTAGAGTTTTTTATATAATAATTTGATTTTTATATCAAAGGAAATCGCTTTTCTGCTATTGCCTTTATTAATTTGCAAACTAGCAAGGTTTATTCTTTATACATCATTATTATAAGTACCTACATACTCGTTTAAGCGAAACCTGAATATAGTTTGTTCAGAATCAGTAACTGAATCGATTCTAATAATTTATACATTTTAATCGAACCCTAAATTATAATCGAACGGAAAGACTGCAGCAGGCAAATTGTTCCAGTTCCTTAGTCCAGACCGTAGAAGTTTTGGGAACGCCACAATTATGGCGGTAAGTCCCCTCTTTCAGGCGTGGCTGGAAAGCCCTCACGGCGTCCTTACCTTCCGTATGACGCAGGTCCTCACCGGACATGGCACTTCGGGAGGTTCCTCATCATCATCATCGGATTCGTGCGGAAGAGACGGCCGGGTATCGCCACTATGCGGAACGCCCGGAGGACACGGTGGAGTACACAGTCGAGGTGTGCCCTGCTTTGGCGGAGCATCGCGCGTTCCCTCGTGGCAGCGGAGACCTCTTGCGCCGGTCCTTGGTTCAAGCCATGGCCGGAAGCGAGGAGGAGTGGCAGGCAGTCGCCTCCTTCTGTGAAGCAGTAATGCTAGCAAAGAAGGAGGCCGACCGCATCAGGCGACGGCACTCTCGCCGCTACCGCCGGGATTCCGATCCCGATTTCCGGCCACCGCAGACGCGGGCTTGCGGACGGCGAGCCATGGGTAGCTCGCTGTCCGACCATCCGGTAACTGTCCAGACCGAGCCCAAGACATCGACGGCGCGCACTGTTTCGCGCGCGCGCTTAAGGAAATGTCAGCAACAGCAGGGACTTAGCCGGGTCGAAGCCTACTGGGGCCAGGGGAATCCGAAAGGGGTCTCGAGCCCCAGTATGAAGGCTAGAAGGAACGGGGTGGGTTTTTAGTCAGTAAGAGTCTGACACTATCTTCCGCTCCACTCAAGAGCGGGGTTTGTCATTGGATGATTTTCGTGTGCGTCAGAATGGCTGGTGGTCTGTGGCGTTGGCCTATGCGAGTTGATTCAAAAATTGCTACATAATTGCTTATATTTGCTACATATTGTAAATAATTGCTACATAGGATATCCATTCAGAAAATAAATATTTTTTTTGACCAGCCATCTTGACGTTTGGTTGGCTGGTCAACCCCTAGTTTAAAGTTGTTAGTGAGTACACTTATTATTAAATGATGACGAAATTGCGGATCAATTGAACTAATGTTTCTTTGAAAAATGACGGGTCATGTGTATCACAGAGTACTTTGTAACTGATGTGTATTGTCTGAGGAGCCATGTATGATAACTTTTTTAATTTTAACACTGCAGTGCTGAAATATTGTCTACTAACTACTTTAAAATGCTACTAAGTCATATCAAATTAAATTCAACCATGATGTTCGTAGTTCTGACGTTGTTCATGTAACTTTTTAAATATTATTATCGAACCTACTAAATTTTTAAACTTACTACTAAATAAGTGTTTAATTTCATTTAGATACGAAATGTGGCTCTTCAATCTTTACGGACATTACTTATTTTACTTAAACGGTTACCGGAGCCTTTGATGTCAACCAGCCTTTAATATTTTATCTGGCACTTTTCCTTCGGATAATTTAAATAATTGCTACATCCTTTATTTAACATATGTTTGCAGTTACAACTAAATTAGATAAATGAAGTAAATATGTAGCAATTATTGACGCAATACATTTTGGGAAAGTCTGCATACTTAACTTTAAACTAGGGGTTGACCAGCCAACCAAACGTCAGGATGGCTGGTCAAAAAAAAAAATTATTTTCTGAATGGATATCCTATGTAGCAATTATTTACAATATGTAGCAAATATAAGCAATTATGTAGCAATTTTTGAATCAACTCGCATAGACCAACGCCACAGACCACCAGCCATTCTGACGCACACTGATTTTCTACACCATAAAAAAAGACCGTAGATGTTTCAACAACTAAAGGAGAATAGGCTTTCGTAATTGATATAAAAAGATATTGTTTTTTAATGGCAAAGAATTCTTATAATAGATAGATAATGTATATAAATAGTGTTTTTAAGAGTAAAACTTAGTCATTTTGTAAATAGAAGCCTTTCACTATATTTCCGCCCTGTCTTATAATATTTTATTATCTCATTCGTCAAGTGTCAGTCACGTATTGATGGAATATGCCAATATAAAATATTATACAGGGTTATTTGTAAAACACTGGCAACCACTCAGGACTATGGTACTTACATCATAAACAACTTTTGTTCTATGACTTTTAAAAATTTATCATATTTTAGTTCATCAGATTTTCATATAAAAATATAAATATTGATGCGAAGCATGCGATAGTACAATAATTGAGAGAGATTTTTTTTTATTGCCAATAGGTTCACGCTTGACTGCTATCTCACATGATGGAAGGGGACGATGCGGTCGAAGATGTAGCACTCTTACCTAGAAGTAACCTATTCACTCTTGACTCAAAGAGACTGGGCGGTAGCCATCAGGAAACAGATTCTTTAAGTATTAAAAGAGTGTAAATAGCTATTAATTATAACGAATATAGGCATGTTGTTGTTGTAGACTTTGATAGGAATCAATGTCTAATGATAATGTCTAATGATACAAAAGTTTAAAAAAATATTCACTTGTAAGAAGTACTTACTGGGGCCAGGGTTATCCGAAAGGAACTCGAACCCCGGTATAAAGGCTAGAAATAACGGGGTGGGGTTTTTAGTTCATAAGAGTTTGACACTATCTCCCGCTCCATTGTCTTTATCTGTCGTAATGCTCAATATCCCACTTTAAAAGTCTATTATACACCTTACCCGAACGCCTACGTCTATCTCGTTACCTCATCAATAGTCTTCCAACAACAATACTGCGAAACAAACAAACAAACTGCCTACAATAGCTCACTGCACATTGTTTCCACCAACTTTTACCAGCAGAAGTAATGCCTGCATTCAAGTGGAACGAAACTACAACCCGATGTTCTAGCTGACTTACATTTGTACTAGATTTCTGTTTCACGCTTTTTATTCGATTTCTTTTTTTCACAAAACCGTAGGGACCCAGCAGGGTGGAAGTCTTCGGGCAAAAGCTAGTAGTAGTGGCCGAATGGTAATGGCCCCAACTTACGAGTTGTAAGTCGCGGTTTCGAACCCAGCTAGGCGCAATACTTTGTGTAATTTATTTCATCACCACTGCTCTCAAAACAGTGAAGGAAAACATTGTGAGGAAACCGGCATGTCCTAGAACTAAAAATTCGAAGACATGTGATATTCACCAACCCGCACTGGGCCCGCGTGGTGGATTACGGCCCATTGCCTCTCCTAGAGATGCCTGAGTCCCAGCAGTAAAAAAAGGCTGTTGATGGTGATGATGATGTAACGGCTGTATCTTTTTTTTTCGTGAACTTACAAGTTTGATTTTTTCACAGCTTAAATGGACCGTAGACATTTGCATATTTGTTTATTTAGTACAGCAAAATAGCCATTAACACTAAATTACGTTTTTTTTTTTTGCCGACGGTGAAAATCACCTTTGACGAAACCCGCTCTTGGGTGGAGCGGGAGACAGTGTCAGACTCTTACTGACTAAAAACCCCGCGCCGTTCCTTCTAGCCTTCATACCGGGGCACGAGCTCCCTTTCGGACAACCCTGTCCCCAGTAGGCTTCGACCCGGCTGGGCCCCTCCTGCTGCTGATAACTCCTTGAGGCGCGTGGGAACAGTGCGCGCCGTCGACGTCTTAGACTCGGTCCATTACCGGACGATCGGACAGCGAGCTACCCATAGCTCGCCGTCCGCGAGCCTGCTTCTACGGTGGCCGGAAATCTGGATCGGAATCCCGGCGAGGGCGCCGTTGCCTGATGCGGTCGGCCTCCTCCTTTGCAAGCATTACTGCTTCGCAGAAGGAGGCGACCGCCTGCCATTCCTCCTCGCTCCGGACCATGGCCTCGACCAGGGCCCGGCGCGAGAGGTCTCCGCCGCCGATCGCCCCCACGAGGGCACGGCGATGCTCCGCCCAGGCAGGGCACACCTCTACGGTGTGCTCCACCGTGTACTCCGGGCGTTGCGCACGGTGGCGACACCTGGGCGTCTCTTCCGCCTGAATCCGATGCAGGAACCTTCCGAACTTGCCATGTCCGGTGAGGACTTGCATCATGCGGAAGGTAAGGACGCCGTGAGGTCTTTCCAGGCACGCCTCAAAGAGGGGACTTACCGCCATAATCGTTCCACGAGCGCGTTGAGCATCCTTAGCCGTTAGCTTACGCGGTATAGGGGAGGAAAATGATACATGAATACAGGGTTATTTGTAAAACACTAACAATCTTGCAAGGCTGTATCACTAACACCATAAACCCCAACTTTTGTTCTATAACTTTTTACAAAACACAATTCATTTACCAAAAACAAACCATCAAGATTTCGTTGTTCTATATATCTAAAACATTTTAACTCTGTATTTTTCTATACCTACCTACGTCTGTATGACGCGACGCAATAGCATCAAGCACTTCAGCCACCCGATCCTCGCTCCTCTCCGCTATTGTACTATCGCTTGTTTCTTATAGACTTCGTAATATTTAAAACGTAAATTTAAATATTTTTATTTTTGTATAAAAATCGAATGTACTAAATCGTCATTATCATCATCTTCCTGCCCTTGTCCCGTTTTGTTTGGGGTCGGCGCAACACGTTTTTTTCTTCCATTCTTTCCTGTCACTCTCACAAAATCCATTAACTAAATATGATAAATTTATAAAAGTCATAGAACAAAAGTTGTTGTTTAAGATGTTAGTAAAATAATCCTGAGAGGTTACCAGGGTTTTTCAAATAACCCTGTATATGATTTCAATTTCAACTTGATACCTCCACGCATTACCGAGATAAAGGCAGGCAGACAGACGGACAACAAAGTGATCCTATAAAGGTTTCTCTTTTTCCTTTTGAGGTACAGAACCCTAAAAAGCAAGATATCATAAATCCCATTTTACGGTAGTTAGAGTAAAACTTTAACGTCTCTCTCCAATATAAGTTGACATCAATAACACTCCATAAATCTCGGTTTTCATTTCAATAAAACTAAACGGTAATATAACTTTAGAACTCATTTCAACGGTTTAAGTACTTTACAGTATTTTAGTAAAATAATGTTAAGAATGATTCTACTTAGAGAATAAAATTCGAAGAAAAATTATAGAATACAATAAACTAAATTTTACTACAATCAATTTTGTTTTAAATCATCTTATTCTCTTTTCCCGCTCTAGAGCGGAGTAAGAGGGCGTGTTAGTCTTGTACAAACTAGAACGATACCTATGTTTCTTCAGTTGCCCTATTGGTTCTAGGACCTTTCGACTTCGGCACTGCTATTCCGCTACGCTTGAGGGAGGCCTATGTCCAACAGTGGACGTCTTTCGGTTGCTTCTGCTCTGTTACTTTATTTTATTTTTTCTTAATTAATTTGATTATTGCTGCTTGGTTGCAAGTTCTTAATTAAAATTAAAAGAGCGTCTATGGAGTTTCTTGCACGTTCTTCTGGAATTGAATGTGCAATTAGCATTATTTTTCATACTGACCAATTTTCATAATAAGCCTGAAACGAGCATCTTTGTGTCTTCGTATTTTTTTACCTACATAAATATCACTATTTACAAAATAAGTTAACTAAACCAGAAGTGAAAAGCCGAAACCAGGCCAAAATGTCACTGAACCAATAAACAGAATCACCCATTACTTAAAAAACATAATATTCTACCATCACAGACTTCTAAGAGACAGTATTCCAATATAAGTTCCGGGAATAGCCCGGCTTGTTTGCAAACCCATACGATTGAATTTTAAATGAACTGTGCATTCCTTTAGAAACGATCTACCAAAATAACTTTCGTTTTGCCAATGGATTATAGACTTTTATACCTTGAAATAAGGGTCGATGAAAGGTCTTGGTTTGACTACATGAAGATACGAAGCAACGGCATGTAAGGCTCATTTACACGACCGGAGATTCTTGCTTGAAGCAGGAAAGTGCATTCACCTCGCTAACTTACGGAATGCATTTGTCTGATACTATTTTTTTTTATGGTGCGAAAAATCATCCAATGACAACCTCCGCTCTTGGGCGGAGCGGGAAATAGTGCCAGACTTTACTGACACAAAACCCACCCCTTTACTTCTAGCTTTCATACTGGAGCTCAACCTCCCTTTCGGATAACCCTGACCCCAGTAGGCTTCAACCAGGCTGGGCCCGTGCTGTTGCTGACAACTCCTTGAGGCGCGCGGGACAGTGCGCGCCGTCGGCGACTTGGGCTCGGTCCGGACAGTTACCGGACGGGTAGCTCGCTGTCTGAGGTGAGGTGGCCGGAAATCGGGATCGGAATCCCGGCGGCGGCGAGAGCGCCGTTACCTGATGCCTGATGATGAAGGCCCGGCGCGAGGAATCTTCGCCGCCAATCGCTCCCACGAGGGCAAAGTATCCTCCGCCCAGTTTGATCCTCATATGATATAAATAAAAAGGGAGTCTGATAGGATGACGGCAAATATGACGGAATTAAGTAAAGAAAAAAATGTGCTGAGCCGATCGCAAGTAACATGGAGGTATAAAGCGAGAACTACATTAGAACGACGCACCCACGGGCGACGCCTGAGTTGTACTACAAAATAGATAGGTACAGAAGTCAATCTACATACAAAGCGAGCTCAAGCAACGCACACATAGACACCGCTCACGGTCATGATATCTCAGTAGCGTCTCGGCCTACTCGTCGAATAGTTCCGGCTCAAACGCTCATTAGTGTGCGTCCACCGAGCGTAGGTATAAAAAGTAAGGTACATACATGAGATTGTCTTCTATACCTATGTATTTTATGAATGTACGTAGAGTGGCGTGGGTCCAATGTAGCTCTGATAATCTAGTTACCATAAATAAAATGTAGGGAGACCTCCGCGCCCAGATCGGAGTACGTGGCCTTTAAACATTGTATAAAAGATTATTTTTATTTTCTTGGGTTAATAAACTTACCACAAATTCTAAGTAAAATGAATAATAGAGAAAGTCATTATTAGTTTTTCAATACAGTTGCTCATAAAGTGACTCATATTGCACTGGACTTAGGTATATAATGGCACTTGTTACAAAACTGTGACATTTTGATTACCATTACGCACTAGTGCTATAATATAGTTAAATCCTTTTTGTTCAACCTCTCCGCTGCCATAATATAAACATAATCAGGACGGGCGCGCGTCGTCCCCCACGAGGAAAAGAAAAAAAATGGGTGCGCACATGAAAAAAGATTTTTACCGCCACAAAAGTTCACTAGTTTTACAATTATTTTCTTCACAAGTGTATTGAAAAACGTCGTATGATACACGTGAGAAATTAATGATTATCGTTGTTGTGGACGGCGAGATTAACCAATAAGAGGCTTTGTTGTGGACGGCGAGATCAACCAATAAGAAGCTTGTAAATAAAACACGCACTGAAAGCATGCACCAAGTGGCGCCGCTCACTAGGAACTAATGGTCGCGGGAGCAGGTCGCGACAGGTTCCGACAGGTTTGGAGCAAGAAATGGACTCGCCCAAACCGCCACAAAGGAGATTGGTCAAGAAAGAAAAAACCAAGAAAATGATAGTTCGCCCGAACCACTACCTCCACCCAGGAGTTTGGAGTATAAATATAGGCCGAAAACTCAGTACGACACAGTTCGTCGGATCAAGCCCTCAAGAATGAAGAAGTAAAGTGCAAGCTCTCTAAATGTAAAAGTGCTATGTAAATACCAGTTGTTATATACTCTATTTTCTTATGTTTTACGTTTAATAAAGTTTATGTCTCTAAGTTTGTGTTTCTAAAGTTTGTGATTATTGTAAAGACTTGTGATTATTGTGAAATCAAGACTGAATAAGTGTAAGGGATAAATAAAAGACCACCAGCGACCTATAATTGAAGTATTTGTTTTATTTGGAACTATATACAGTCCACACCCCACAATCGTTCTCGGCTCTCTTAAGACCCTCGCCATGGCTCGGGTCTAAATGCCGCCTCGACGGTAATCACTAACATTACACACTTATATCATAACTAGCTTTTGCCCGCGGCTTCACCCGCGTACATAATCTCAGGATAAAAAGTATCCTATGTGTTATTCTGGGATATCGTCTACTCGTGTACCGAGTTTCACCGCGATCCGTTCAGTAGTTTTTGCGTGAAAGAGTAACAAACATCCATACATCCATCCATACATACAAACTTTCGCATTTATAATATTAGTAGGATGTACGAGTACTATTACAAAACTACCCTTGTGCTAAGTGTTAGTTTTGCTAATAATTTACTAGTCTTGCAATAATTTGATTATTTGAGGCAAGAAATTCTCTTGTGTAAACGGACTTTATAGACGGTGGTTTCGACTGTGTAACGTTTTGGCTACAAAGTTTGGTAATAAGTGTTAATCCCTTTAAAGCCACTAACGGCAGCATGGCTTATAGGATGCTGGTAATTTGCTGTTTTGCTTGTAAAAGGAATGCTTAAAGCTACTAATGAAATTTGTAACGTTCTGCGAGTTTATTACAAGGTTTTAGCAATTTAACGTTTTTGTTGCTGCAAGTTGTATGTAATTATTTTAGACTAGCTGACCCGGCGAACTTTGTACCGCCTAACAGTGATAGTAATGTAGTATATCTTTCGATACCCTGACCCTATATACAAAAAAAAGGCGAAAAGGCAGGCCGGTCAAACGTTGGAGTGATGACATAGTTGCCACGGCTGGAATAACCTGGAACAGACTGGCATGGGATAGGCACAAATGGAGAGAAATGGAGGAGACTTTCACCGCCAGAGCGGTCCTTACTACAGAAGACAATACTAACAAACTAGGATAAGCAAATATGTACTAACACAACCAAAATTATTAGATATATAAGTCTGTGTAAGGAATTAATAAAGCTATTATTATTATTATTATCTTTCGATACAGTCAACCGATTACGATTAAACAAAGCCTAACTAATACATCAAGTTACACACAATTTTAATGTGTAAAAGCTATCTGCACGATTTCATATATTTTACGTAATGCGTTGCGTATGCACAACTGAAAACTTCTACAGATTTATTATACGCATGTATAGATTGTCATAACTGTAGATACCTAACTGTTAAAAAAATCTAGTAGATAATTCCATTTTTGTAGAAACAAGAGAAGTTTAGGGGTCCTTAGAAATAAAATCAAAAGGTATAATAACCTTCTACATATTTATATGAGATACAACGTATGGTCATGTGAAGAGGAGGGAAAAAACGCATTTTACTAAAAGAGTTATGAGTAGGTATACATGTGGATGAATGGAGAGGGGAAAGGAGGCCAAAGAAAAGATGGATGGATTTTGTAAAGAGTGAAGGGTCGGTCGTTATGGCAACGCTTGGGGGACGCCTATGTCCAACAGTGGACGTCTTTCGGCTGAAATAATGACGATGATGTGAAAGAAAATGAATGTTTAAATTCATTACTTTTCTAAGTTTATCTATTTCATTATTATTCCGTGGCTCGGAAAGCACGTAAAGCCTTTGATCCCGGTTGTCATTCGTAGATCTTTGACAGTCGTTACAGGTAGCTAGTCAGATGCCAGAAAGTCTATCAGGCTATCCAAGAAGAATACTTTACCGTATCATTGTTAGGGGTAAAAGGGTCTTGGTATGGTCACGTGAAGAGGATGGATGAAGCGCATATTACTAAAAGAGTTCTGAATATACGTGTAGATGGATGGAGAGGGAGAGGAAGGCCGAAGAAAAAATGGATGGATTTTGTGAGGAGTGTATAGTATATGAAAGAATAAGGAGTTAGTGATAGTTTGATGGGTGACAGGATAGAATGGAAGAAAAAAACGTGTTTCGCCGACCCCAAGTAATATGGGATAAGGGCAGAAAGAAGAAGGTGTCGGCTAGACTAGTTACCATGTATATAAAATATTTGTATTAAATCATCGGGGTTACATATTCTGTATTGAAACAACCCCGCAAAAAGTAATGCGCCTGGGCTTGAACCAGCGACCTACAACGCGTAAGTTTGGGCCGTTACCACTCGGCCACCTCTGCTCTCTATAAACATACACGTGAAAAGAATTACAGAAACAAATAATATATTTGCGATAATTACTCTGACAGGGTGGAGTGGCGTGAACATAATAGTTTAGGTAGTTTTCCACATTAAGATATTTACTATATATTATTCGTGTTGGTAAATCGTTTTCCTTGTAATAAACAGAGGTAGGCAACTGTTGATGTTATCATGAATCTGTTACGAAGATGGGATGATGCTATCAGTCATGTGCACTGTCGCCAGAAGCAAATACGCACATTTGAACAAAACACAAAAATAAAAGTGTTGTTCATCATCATCATCATCATATCAGCCGAAAGACGTCCACTGCTGGACATTGGCCTCCCCCAAGCATCGCCACAACGACCGGTCAAGTATGTCACGCATTCATCGGATTCCCGCAACCTTCACCAGGTCATCGATCCACCTTGTTGGAGGCCTTCCGACGCTTCGTCTTCCGGTACGTGGTCGCCACTCCAGAACCTTTCGTCCCTTTCGACCATCTGTCCTGCGAGCAATGTGCCCTGCCCATCGCCACTTAAGTTTGGCGATTCTTCGTGCCCTGTCGGCAACTTTGCTTCTCCTGCGGATATCTTCATTTCTAATTCGTTCACGCAGGGAAACTCCGAGCATAGCCCTTTCCATTGCCCTTTGGGTGACTTTGAGCCTTCTGATAAGGCCCATTGTGAGCGACCACGTTTCGGCACCATATGTCATCACTGGCAACACCCATTGGTCATAGACTTTCGTCTTGAGACACTGTGGTATGTTGGACGGGAAGATACCGCGTAGCTGCACTGTCGCCAGAAGTAAATACACATATTTAAACAAAATACAAAAATAAAATGTTGTTATGTAAAGCTAAATACCACTAGGAGTTCTCCTATTTTTTTTCCTCGCTAGCTAAGTACTGTCTTAGCCAAGATGGATGGTTTTACTGTCAGATGTCAGTCATTAGGGTAACCATAGGTACGTATGGTGGTCAAAGGTGATGGACGTTTGAGGGTTTTGTTTTTGCACCGGAACCCTACTAAAATAACCTTAAGTACAAAAATATATATTTTTAAGACTGGCCTGTTGGTCTAGTGGTTAGTGACCCTGACTGCTAAGCGTTCGATTCCCACCCAGGAAAAATGTTTATGTGATGAGCATAATCATTTGTTCTGTGTCTGGGTGTAATTTATCCATAATATGTATGTATTTAGAAAATATAAGTATGTTTATCAGTTGTCTAGTACCCATAACACAAGCTCTGCTTAGCTTGGGACTAGACGGCGTTGTGTGATAGTTGTGGAATTTTATTAAAAAAAAAAAAAACTATTCAGTTTCAATATATTTTTACGGAACATTCTATCGATACTCCGTGCTATTGAGTCTCTTTTGTTTTGTGTATTTTGTCTATCCGATCTTGTGATTTACAAATATTTTAAATATCAAATTATTGTAATTATTAGGTAGACATTCGAATCGAATAAAGGTTATTTTTGGGAGATTTTAATCTCATTATCCCTAAATTAAACAAAATTTAAGAGAAAATTAACCAATAAAAGTTATAAACCCCAAAACTAAAAGGAAAATTTGAAACCATCAAGTTGGCAGTTTATTGTTGTTTATGGAAATTAATTTAGGTTTTTTTCCGCTGCTGTGGTGACCGAGTTGCTCCTTCTACTCTTTAAAACTGACTTAGAATATGAAAGAAAGAAAAAAAATACCACACATACACAACTTAAACAAAAAAACAAATATAATACAAAAATATCATCTTCCTGTCCTTGTCCCATTTTTATTTCGGGTCGGCGCAACACGTTTTTTTCTTCCATTCTGTCCCCCTAACGCTATCATTAACTCCCTTTTCTTTCATATCACTTCTCACACAATCCATCCATCTTTTCTTTGGCATCCATCTCTTCTTTGTATAATACAATAATAATAATAAAAAAAAATAGATCTAAAAAGTCCATCATACGAGGTCAAAAAAGGCACCTCCCTTAACTTGAGCTACAATATTTAAAACAAGAAAGAATTATGAACCTTAATGCCTACAGATGAAGAGCCACTTAGCATAGAAACAAGTTATTTCACCCTCACCGAAATAAACAGAAGTTCGGCATAGTTTGATTCATAAACTTAATACATACTAATCGAGTTGCAAAGTCGTCTGCTGACTAATTGGAACTTAGTCGAGCTGCACAAAAGCCAGTAGGACGGGTAGCGACTGGAAGCGGAGCGAGCCACGTAAGGACATTACTCTAACAACAGTATTAGAAACTAGCACTCAGAATTAAAGCAACTTTCTATCGGTGAAAAAATTTTAAAATCGGACCTGTACCTTACTACTTACAGAGATTACCTCCTACGAACAAAAAAACATAAAAACAAACTTTACCTCTTTAGTGTGGATACAGTTGGTGATTCTTCATAACAAAGATCGATTTTTAGATCAATTCAAAGCAAGTACCGATTCGACCAACCTCTTAAGAGGGTCCTTCTCCACTCGCTTATGGTAAACATCGAAAATGGTTAGCTTGTTACTTCATTTTAATGCAATCCAACGCGATGTTTGACGAAAAGGCAACGCAAAAAAAGAGAGATAACGCCTGGAAACTCTGTTAGTATTCGGTAATTCCGAGATTTACTCGAAAATTTCACAAAACTTGCTCCAGGAAATAGCTGTTTTTTTTAAACCCTTAAAAGTTTTTGGAAACAGTTGTCATCATTTAGAATCTTGATAAAATTTGCAAGGTAGGCAAATTATGAAGTGTCAAAGTTCATACAAAATAGGACATTTTCAGAGGTTTTTACGGGATTAGTTTTACACAAATTTAGAAATTGGTTTCTTTTGAAACCTAGATAATATCCACAAGATACTGTGGTTCCAAAATATCTAATGGAAAATGTGTAATAACGTCATAATGAGTTATGAGCGGTTGTACGAAAAATAGTGAAAATGTGAGTCATGATGCACCACCTTAAGGCCAGGTTCTACTCCTTTTGAACTTTTTTAAACCTTTGCCCAAATTGCCTATATGACCAACTGCCGGGAAAAAATAAAAACTTGATATAAAAAAGTTGGATCGATAAAAAAAACGCGAATCTGACCCTAAATTGCGATTTCAACGATACAAAAAAGCTTGTTTATTAAAAGGGCCTCAAAAGGGCAAAAACAAAAATCTTGAATAGTTATTGTTTTTCTTTAATTCATGAATCCCCAAGCGACCACCGGTGGCCGCGCATCTATTGTCTTACTATTGTGTCTCTAATTGACGGTATCTGAAGGGTTAATATAAAAATAAAACCGCTGTCACGGGCCCGTAAAATCGACATAGACCCGGGCGGAGTTCATACGAAATACTCAGTGACTACAACCGGCTCTTAACCAATCGAAGAGCCAAACGCGGTAAACGTTTTGATCGCAATAATGTACAACAACTCGCACTCAGCATTTAGGTGTTTCTTCTGAAGCACTTTCTTCGAATGATAATCATCATCATTTCAGCCGATAGACGTCCACTGTCGGACATAGGCCTCCCCCAAGCGTCGCCACAACGAACGATCCTTTCTTCGAATATCAGTTCCATAAAGACATCTTTGTAGCTTTTCTGTCTCTACTAATCCTTTCTTTACTCTATAAACCTCTTTCGTTCCGTTCCGCTCTCAGTAGGAGATAAGCCTTACTGGAGGATATGGAGTAACTAAGCAGTTTATGTTCGGACCTCAAGGAGTTCAGCTTAGATTTATAGCATTAGTTGTATTTGAAATGATACGATATTATATTAATCCACCCATACGTTGTTCAAACCTCTGCGGTGAGTTTTAAGCGTTTCGCCTCGTCGTTTATACCGCCCTATTTTTTTTTAACTGATATAAATTAGTGCTTGACTGCGATCCCATCTGATGGTAAGCACTGATGTGACGCGAACTAGTTTATGAGCTTATTCACTCTTGCCTTGAAGACACCCAAACTGTAATCGGAGGGGAAAACCGCAGCAGGTAAATTGTTCCAGTCCTACAATGTGATGAGGCGAAACGATTTTTCTGTCCTAATTAAAAAGTATTATAAGTCCTTGGGATAATTTTCGACTTACACGCGGACGAAGCCGCTAGCTAAAGCTAGATTATAACAAAACATAGCAAGAACACTTTGATACATATTCCATCAACACGTGACTGACACTTGACGTATGAGACCAAAAGTAATATTATAGAAACTCTTGCTATCTAAAATATTGAAGATGCTACAAAAAAAAATGGTTTTATTACGAGTATCATGTCTAAAAAGAAAGAAAACTATTTTATTTGGCTGTATGCCGTAGATACACACCATGTATAGACACTAATAATAAAAAAAGGCACAAGTGCGACCGTGTGTGGAGTACTGCAGCCACTTAAATTGTTTGTATATGTATGGTTTGGCGCTGCAAAACAACGACGAGTTCCAACCCAGCAAAAAGGTCTCGAGATAGACCTTTTTGAGAGAGGACTTTTGGCCGAAAGGTGTCGCGTATCGACGTTTCCGAGGACGGCTACGCGACACCACGCAGCGGAACACGACGCCGATGTTACGTGTTTAATTATAAATATAGTTTATTGTTAGTGATATTTTAATATGTATTAGTTTATTTTATTTATAAGATTGTAATATTATGTATTTATCTATGGGTATGGTTGCCTGACAATAAAGAAATAATAATAATATGTGCTAAAAAATGAATAAAGGAAATAGTAATAAAATGCCATGTTCAGTGCCGCGCGAAGAGCCGAGGTGAGCGCACGCATTGCGAAGAGCTATATCTCTGTATTTTAACTTTTTTACACCTACCTACATTTTATCATATAATCCAAATGTTTACTGATAATGGATAAAGTGACGAATGTTATTTGTGAGTCGAGTGGAAGTGACATTATAGAAGAGGAAATATTAATTGAAAATGAGCAACAAGTTAATTCAGAAATAATGGAGACGAGCTGTAATATTTCAAGTGAAAATAAAAGGGTTCCAGAGAAAAGAAGTCGCGAGGATAGTGAGGAAATTATAGAAGATGATAATGGGTTTATAACCGTTAGAAATGGAAAGAAAAAACCAGCAAGACGATTATCTGGGAACTTGAATAGTAGTATGAGTGGTGAAAGAAACACACAAACAAACGGTAATATTGTGAGCATTACGGGAAAAGACAAAGCATTGCCAAAACAATTCGGTTTAGCAAAGTTATTAAAGTCAGAAAACATCACTAATATAAATAAAATTCAGTACAAAAATGCATACAAGGTGATTTTAGAATTTGAAGACAGGAAAAACGCTGAAAAACTAGTTAATTGTCAAAAGTTTTTAGATTTGGGGTACAGATGCCAATTAGCAGATGAGATCAGTTTATCGTATGGAGTTGTTAAACAGATAGATTTAAATATAGACGTAGAAGAAATTCAGCAAAGCTTAGAAAGTGAATATGAAGTTGTAAGCGTGAGGAGATTAAAACGCCTTGGAATGTCCAGAGAATGGGTGGACAGCGAGTCAGTTCGACTGTGCTTTAAAAGTTCCACTTTACCCTCATATGTATCTATGTATGAGTGTCGGTTTAAAGTGGAACCATATATGTTTCCAGTGACGCAATGCTCTGGTTGCTGGCGATTTGGGCATTTAATAAAGTCATGTCCAACCAAAATAGTACGCTGCCCAAAATGCGGGGAAAATCATAGTAACTGTGAAACTACCAACTATAAATGCATAAATTGTAAGATGTCACATATGGCTTTGGAGAAGTCATGTCCCGTATTTATAAAAGAAAAGGAAATACGAAAGATAATGTGTGAGAAGAATATTACATACAGAAAAGCCCTGTCCACATATTTAGAGGGGAGGAAAACACAAACGGACCATCAAATTGAAAAGGAAATTACACATAATACTCGTAAATCTAACTATTTCAATAATGATAAGATTTCATATCGAGATGTATTAGTTACAAAAACTCGGCCGGAGAAACAGATTCAGATAAGAAATGAACAAAATTCTAATAGTGAAGACAGCGGAGACCAAAGTATGGAAGAGTCCGAAGGTTCACTAATTCTGGGTAAATCTGTGAGGAAACCAAATAAAAAGAAGAAAAAGTCAGGCCATAGTCGTAATCTTACACATGGCGATGAAGAGGAACCACTTCTAGCACGAGAAAGAATTGAGAAAGAGAAAGAGCCTACAAAGCGTATTATGGACTTTAAAAGATTATTTAATAAATTAAAACAGGTATGTTTGTCGGAGTGTAGTTTCGATGTCAAAGTTAAATTATTAGGTAATATTATATTTGAACAATGCTTTAATTTAGTTTGGCGGTGGCTTAAAGAAGGGGATGTGTACAGTAAAATAATTTCTATGTTTAAAGATGGCCTTTTCACGTAAAACTATTAATTTGAATATAATGCAGTGGAACGCACAGAGCTTGAAACCCAAACTGGAAGAATTTAAGTGTTTACTGTTGCAGGAAAAAATACACGTAGCATTAATTAGTGAAACCTGGTTAGGGGAAGATGTTTATGTCAATATTAATCAATACAATATGTTTAGAAGAGATAGAGAGGATTCGTACGGGGGAATTGCTGTTGTAGTTCATAACTCACTAAGTGTGCAGGAAGTCGCGGTAAGTCAAATTAATCCAGGCATCGAAATATTAAGTATTAAGCTAAATAATTGTAATTATATCAAATATATCATTTTAATTTATTGTCCTAGTTCTGTTCATACGACACAAGCCGACTGGGATAGGGTATTCTCTTTGTTTCCAAATAATTGTTTAATAACAGGAGATTTTAACGCTCACCACACAAACTGGTCTCATAAAAATGATAATAGGGGTTTACAAATCTTTGAGTCAGCTTTAGAGTTTGGTTTTACATCTCTGAATACTGGACAGCCTACTAGGGTTAAACTAGTGAATAACATATTGCAATCTTCTTCCCCAGATATTACATTTGCATCTGCGGATATTGCTATTAACTGTGACTGGATCGTTATGAATGAAAACTTAGGTAGTGATCATTTATTTATTAAAGTAAAAGTAAACTACTGTGACGATGTCTACATCCGTAAAAAGCGTAACTACAAATTAGCCAACTGGACTGGTTATAGAGCGTGTCTCCTTGATTGCTTTTCTCTGTCTAATACATATGATGATGTTCAGGTTTTGTACGATTATTTCTCCTGTCAAATAAATAAATCAGCAGATGAGAATATTCCTCTTGTTAAATATTGTAATAAGCCAAATACTAAATTTAAACCAAAAGGGTACTGGAGTCCAGATTTATCTAAATTGGTTGCGGAGCGTCGACTGGCACTTAAGAAATTTAGAGGTAACCCAACACCAACGAACCTTGCAAAACTTGAGGAAAAAACTGCGAAGGCTAAACAAGCTATTCAAAAGGCGAGATCTAATGACTATAAGAAATTCTGTGAAAGCATTGACTACAAAGTTTCAGCTTCAGATATGTGGCGTAGATTACGATGGGTCAGAGGTTACAAGAAATCCAATATCCAATGTCCTCAGGAGCTAAAGAGAGAAATGTTATGTGATCTTACACCAGATTATGTCGCTTCCCCTAAGCCGATTTTTAATTCTACAAATGTGTTGCTTGAGTCTGAATTTACGTTGCAGGAACTAAATAACTGTTTAAAGAAAAAAGATACTGCTCCAGGAGATGACCAAATTACTTACTCCATGATTTCACATCTACCACTTATTGGCAAATTATACTTACTGAAAATTTATAATAGTATACTAAACTCAGGTAATTTCCCACTCCAATGGCGTCAGATTAGAGTTGTCCCCATACCGAAGTCGGGTACTGGCTCAAATAATAACAGTAAACCAAGACCTATTTCGTTAATGTCGTGTACGTGCAAGATATTTCATGCTATGATAGCCAAAAGACTTGAATGGTATATAGAGAAGAATCGGATTTTGTCGCCGAATACGATTGGTTTCAGGAGAGGACAATCCTGCCTTGATTGTCTTACGCGTTTGGTGACTCAAATACAGATAGGCTTTTCAAAGAACGTCCCAACAACGGCTTGTTTTATTGATATCAAAAGTGCCTATAATAATATATTAATAGATAAGCTATTGCAGGTGCTTGATAGTTTGGGTGTTGGTGGGAATATTTGCCAATATTTGTGGAACTTTCTTAGCGAACGTCATCTTAAAGTGACCGATGAGTCCTCAACTGATATGGTCAGATATGCACGAAAAGGCTTAGCTCAAGGTGACCCTATGTCACCGCTGCTTTTTAATATAGCTACCTATAAAGTTTGTCAGGGTATTTCTGAGGTGTATTCATGCCAATACGCTGATGACTTCGTTTTCTATTTTACTTGCCAGGATATATTGGAAGCTCAATACAAAATTCAAAGTGCTTTGGATGTTTTTACTATTTTATTGGACGAATTAGGATTAGAAATATCTACAAGTAAATCCAAATCTTGTGTTTTTAGTAGGGGTTTTAAGCAACGACAAGTACAACTCTCCATAAATAATAGTGTGCTTGACAACGTATATTACTACAAATATTTGGGGGTTTGGTTGGATAAGACATTACGCTGGGGTAAACACATCAACGAAATAGTCGAGAAAATCCAGAGACTTCTCAATCTGCTTAAAATTCTTACTAGTCCTTCTTGGGGTATTCATCAGATTCATCTTCGTAGGCTCTACGTGGCTCTGATTAGAAGTAGGTTAGACTACGGGTGCTTTCTATATGATAATAGCGCTAAGACAAATATTTACAAGTTAGAAAAAGTTCAAAATCAAGCTTTAAGAGTAGTAGGGAGCTTTATAAGAAGCACACCAATACATGTTATGGAGAGCGAGCTCTGTGTGCCTCCACTGCATGTTAGGAGAAGATGGTTAGCATCCAAATATTGTTTAAAATCGTATTCTGTATCTGATAATGTAGTAATAAAATTGTTGTTAGAACTTAGTGCTGTTAGTCATATCAGATATTGGGTAACTAAAAAGCTTCCATTACTTGTTATTATATTTAGGGAGATCAAGGAGGAAAATGTAAGAGCAACTCTTATTCCAGAAATGTTTTCTTTAGACGTTTGGGTTACTAGGATTAACGTCCAAGACATAATAAGGGTTAATTTGGACTCAATTAAAAATCCTAAGAAGACATACGATTTAAACTCAATTAGAGCAGAAACTCTGAGAGAATTAGCAGATAAATATCACGATTATTACAAAATTTATACTGACGGATCTAAGAGTACTAATGGTAATGGAGCTGCCTACTACGATCCTTTGAGTTTGAATAATACAAATACTTATTATAAAATAAATCATCATGTGTCAGTTATGTCCTTGGAGCTTTTTGCAATTTCAGAGGCACTTTCTTATATCCTAACTATCAATAATAGCAGGAAAACATTGATTTGTATAGATAGCAAAAGCGCACTACAGCATATAGCTCGATGCGCCTCTGGGCACAGAGGTGCTTCGATAGCTTATGAAATTCTATCTAAAATACAAGATTTATCTAAAAGAGGGATAGATTTGAAATTGCAGTGGGTTCCTTCACATATAGGTATAAAGGGTAATGAGGAGGCTGACCGTTTAGCAAAATTAGGTATAGACAAAGGTAGAGAAACATATATTGGAACTGATTATGTAGAATTGTTGCCTAAATATAAAAACAAATGTCACGAAGTTTGGAAAGAATATTTCAATGAACGATCGAAAGAAAAGGGAATATGGTATAGGACTATAGTTTCGGAGCCTCCTCATATACCATGGTTTTGTAACACCAGGCTTAGCAGAAAGTTGATAGTGACAGCTCACAGACTTAGATCTGGACACATGCCGCTCAATAAGTTCGCATTTTTAATGAAAAAAACTAATTCACCAAATTGTGAGGATTGTGGCAAAGTAGAAGATGTTATACATCTATTGACGGAATGTGTCAGATTTCAGTCTGCAAGAGAAGAATTGTATAGAGAGCTTGATACAAACATGTACGATGTTGGAATTTTTCATCATATTTTGTCGACACCTAACTCCGAGGCTGCTCATAGCTTAACCCTTCAGATACCGTCAATTAGAGACACAATAGTAAGACAATAGATGCGCGGCCACCGGTGGTCGCTTGGGGATTCATGAATTAATTAAGTTTGTATTGTTACGTTTTACTGTATAAGATGAAATATGTAAGGTAGGGATTGTATAAGGTCCGATGGGACTGGCATGTACATTTGTATAAAAGTCCCTAATTCTAAATAAAGGGAAAAAAAAAAAAAAAAAATGCCATGTTCAAAGCAACCAGCTTTGAACTCAGTGGAAAGGCATGCAAAGAGGCTAATTGGTGATCTAGATTTGGTTAACATCAACAAAGCTTGGACCACAGGGCGTGGGGTAGACCGCCTTTCGGTATTTTCGGTATTACATGATTCAAATTCCACCATCGGACAACTCGTCGTACGGAGATTGTCCATCTTTACGTAGTTGACCCCTCTACGACCCGTCCGCAGCGAGGAGGAATGGCAGGCGGTCGCCTCCTTCTGCGAATCAGTAATGCTAGCAAAGGAGGAGGCAGACCGCATCAGGCAACGGCGCCCTCGCCGCCGCCGCCGGGATTCCGATCCCGATTTCCGGCCACCGTCGACGCGGGCTCGCGGACGGCAAACCATGGGTAGCTCGCTGTCCGATCGTCCGGTAATGGACCGAGTCCAAGACGTCGACGGCGCGCACTGTTCCCCCGCGCCTCAAGAAGTTGTCAGCAACAGCAGAGGCCCAGCTGGGTCGAAGCCTACCGAGGCCAGGGTTATCCGAAAGTCGTGCCTTGGTTTGAAAGCTAGAAGGAACGGGGTGGGTTTTCAATCAGTAAGAGTCTGACACTATCTCCCGCTCCACCCAAGGGCGGGGGTTGTCATAAGATGATTTTCGCCCACCGTAAAAAAAACCCCTCTACGACCCGGACGCGCCTTGTGACGTCAAATAGATGATTGAACTGAAATAAGTCCTACCAACTGTGCCAGACTGTTTAAACTAACTCTTTTCGAACTTTTTACTGCTACGGCTGGGTTTTTTTTTATAAAAATATTATCATAAATACTTTTTAATTAGGAAAGAAAAACCCCTTCCTACAAAAAGCGGGAACTGTCGCTTATGACATTTTTCCCAAAAAGTTTCGATACGTTCGACATTCAAATCTGCCTAAAGATGGTGACCAATATAATAAGGGTTTTTTAGGACAAACCCTAACCCTGTAAATGTTTTTTTATTTAATTTTGCGAAACATTTTCGACACTTAGTTACTAAGTGTTTTGCGTTGGAATTTAATTAAAAGAATAATTTCTATTTACATATGTGAGGGTTGGAGAGGTTTACATAACCCTTTTTTGCTGCAAGTTGGTCAAACTGATTATGAAAAGCTGTTGGTTTTGATAATACAATGTTCTTTTTTGAGCTTTTTATAGATTAACCTTTGTATATTGCATTATCTCTGTATACCGTAAAAATACACAATGTTTTTCCCATTTTTATACATGCTTGTACCGTAACTACATAATTTACTTTATTTTTCTCATTTAATGTACGAGTAGGTATATCTCACCTATTTATTTATTACTTTATTGCACACCATAGCTTATTACAGGATAAACATTTATAAAAAACAAGTGTACAGTAGACAGTTTTATCATCACTACATAGTATAAAACAAAGTCGCTTTTTCTGTCCCTATATCCCTATGTACGCTTAAATCTTTAAAACTACGCAACGGATTTTGATGCGGTTTTTTTTAATAGATAGAATGATTCAAGAGGAAGGTTAATATGTGTAATATTTTGGTTTTGTTAATTCTTCTTGTTATTATTGCACTCAAGCGAAGCCGGGGCGGGTCGCTAGTTATTTATAAATGAAATGAGAAAATGATTGACTGACATAACGGTCGGCTGAAACTTCTTAGACTATGAGCGTGAAAGTTTGCACAAAGCGTCCTTTTATGACGTAGAGCCAAAGAATGCGATCGCTGTGGCCGAAATCGGCTAGATGGCATCATCATCATCAGTTGGTTAGTGGTTGTATGGCTTATAGTTGGTGGTTGGTTATTATTTTTATATTCTCATAACTTTTTTTTTATTATTGAGAGGTTCGCGCTTGACCGCCATCTGTAGGTAACTGTTAAAAAATATCTAGATAAATCCTTATAATTCCATTGTTGTAGAAACAAGAAAGGTTAAGGAGTCCTTACAAATAAAATAAAAAGGGAAGAAAGCAAAGAAGTGATCTAATGAGGAAGGAAGACTCGATACGTTCCACTTAAGTGGAGACCGTATTTAGTTGAATTATCCACTTTACGACAAGACGGGAAAAGACAGAAAATAAAGTTTACTATTTCCTTAGTAAAATAAAAACACTTAATTGTGCAAAAATAAATCTGCTAAAATTACATTTGACATGGCAATGTATCGGTAGCTCAACCTTGGTAAAAAACATTTAATCAATTGTGTTGATTCTTACGAGTAAGTTAAATTGTTATTGTAATCTTATTTTAGGTTACGATGGGACTGACATGCTTTGTGAGATTAAAGTTCCTAAAAATAAAGAAAAAGAATATATAAACAAAGTTTACTCAAAAAATGTGTTACAGATACCAACACGGATCTTGAGCGCTGGCTTCAAGTTGCATAGAAGTAAATTATGGGGCCTATTTAGTGGTATGAAGTGAGACGCGGGGGCGGGAAGCGTCAGTGATTGACTCGCCGCGCCATCGTGTCATAGACGTCACTCGTGTTTCGATTCCTGCGCTTGCTGCATGTATCTAACAACGACGACGATGGGCTCGCCTATGTATGGAATGCGCAAAGCGATCCCCACTCTGACGCCGAACGCTCAAGATCCATAGCGATACCTGTACGACTTTATGCCGTTAGAGTTGACGTTGGAGGTATCGCAATAATGACACTTCTGCCACAAACTTTAGTATGTCATACATTCGGCAGTTCTCTCGAACGCGGTATGTCGGGACAAGTTACTAGCTAATCAATTGGTTTACCAGCTTTTCTTTTCTTCTTTTGTTGACTCTACACAAAGTTACTGCCTGTAAGGATTTCGGCAAGTTTATTTTGATGACCGTGAAAGAAAAACGTCGTAAGTGAATCTTGGGTAAAAGTTTGTAGGAAACATTTGAGGAGGATTTATTTTCCGAATTCTGTGGATGGGGTCCGAGTGCTCACAATCTGTATAAAGACCTATTTAAGCGCCTCGTCGATACTCTGAGTGACTCAACGCCTAGCTTTTATTTTGGACAGAGGATAGTATTGCTGGATTGCCGGCACATTACTAACACACATTCGGAGGATTTTTTTGGACGCTATATTTTAGTTAGTTTAAATTACTTAGGTTTTTTCACTTTTTTGGTTTTAGTTCAGACATACAATCGGTAACATATTAATTCATGAATCCCCAAGCGACCACCGGTGGCCGCGCATCTATTGTCTTACTATTGTGTCTCTAATTGACGGTATCTGAAGGGTTAAGAGGGTCCTTTTCCACTCGCCTATCGTAAACATCGAAAATGGTTTAAAAGCTTATTACTTCATTTAATGCAATCCAACGCGATGTTTGACGAAAAGGCAACGCAAAAAAGAGAGATAACGCCTGAAAACTCTGTTAGTATTCGGTAGTTCTCAGATTTACTCGAAAATTTTACAAAACTTGCTCCAGGAAATAGCTGTTTTTTTTAAACCCTTAAAAGTTTTTGGAAAAAGTTGTCATCATTTAGAATCTTAATAAAATTTAAGGTTTCTATAGTTTTACTTTTTTTACTTTTTTAATTTTTAGGCAAATTATGAAGTGTCAAAGTTCATACAAAATAGGAGATTTTCAGAGGTTTTTACTGGATTAGTTTTACACAAATTTAGAAATTGGTTTGTATAGAAACCTAGATAATATCCACAATATACAGTGTTTCCAAAATATCTAATGAAAAATGTGTAATAACGTCATAATCAGTTATGAACGGTTGTATGAAAAACAGTGAAAATGTGAGTCATGATGCACCACCTTAAAACCACATCCTCAAAGCAATATGGATGTTCAAAATTTACTACTGAATCAATACAAACCTGAGCTCGCTTCGTTTGCTCTTTGACTAAAAATATTTAGATGGCGTTGTAAAAATCTCGATATCTGGTTTTTCCGTAAAATGATAAGTTTAATCACTTACCTCAGTAGTAGTTTCTCTTTAAACCCATTAACTGCCTACGTCGGACAAATCCGACAAACGCGTTAAATCGCGTTTATGCCTCCAGGGTCGCACATCCACGAACAAATACTCCATCTCGTCAACTCTTCTATCACCCAAGGAGAATGAACAGATAAACGAGATGGACTACCCAGTCGCAAACCAAAAAATATAGCCGCATATATATAGTCTGCCATAGCCAGCATTAGTCGCTTAGTCATTCCTTTGTAATTATTCCTAAGATTATATGTAACTATTTTACCAAATTTTTACTCTGAACAAACATATTATTATTATTATACTATTATTATTAAACACACGACCCTCGCGAACAGGACCCAAACACACTAGTCGGAGTTAAAGGGTTAAAAAATTGCAAAAAAATATTCAGTGGCAAATTTATTATTTTGAGAATATAGAAAGAAAGAAAGAAAAAAAAAACGTTTATTCGAACCTCACACATACATTTAAATTAAAAAACAGTAGAATACGATACAATACAGAAAATACCATACAATTTAGTATGAAAACAAAAAATAACTTTAAAATTTGTGTAAGGTCAAAAAGGCTCCTAACTCAGCATATGCTGCGATATCTATAGAGATAAATAACGCAGCGCTGGTATTCTGTCAGGGCCCGCGGTGATGCCACGGTCACACTTACGGAGACTAAATAAACTATATAGGTAGGTATCGGAACAAAATAATAAATACAAACAGACATTGGAAAAATAACAATAATATATGTCATTATTATGTTACGTGTCGTATACAGGGTGTCTAGAATAACTTAGAAACATACTCGTAAGACAATAGCTATACAAATATTATGACTGTGTCTGTGAAGCAGAGTTTGGACTCGTTAACAAATGCCAACAAACTTATGTTAGCAAAGTTTGGAGTAAGATGCAAATGCTAACAAGCTTATACTAACTCACATTTGTAACACAAGATATGACGTAAATAAGTCGCTTGATTTTTATGTTATATCATAATAATAATCACCGTAGACGTAGGCTTGCGACGAGGAGCTATGGGTAACTCGCCGTCCGGCCTTCCGGTAACCATCTAGACCGAGCTCAACTTCCCGATGGCGCGTAGTGTACCACGGGCGCCTCAAAGACATGTCAGCAAAACCAAAGGGTGTTGCCCAGCAGGGTGGTAGTCTTCGGGGAAAAGCTAGTATTGTACTCGTAGCAGTGATGGCCGAGTGGTAATGGCCCCGACTTTCGAGTTGTAGGTCGCGGGTTCTAACCTAGCCAGGCGCAATACTTTGTGTAATTTATTTCATCACCACTGCTCTCAAAACAGTGAAGGAAAACATCGTGAGGAAACCGGCATGTCCTAGAACCAAAAATTCGAAGACATGTGACATACACCAACACGCACTGGGCCCGCGTGGTGGATTACGGCCCATTCCCTCTCCTAGAGTGGAGGCCTGAGTCCCAACAATGGGAACATTATAAGGCCGACAAAACAAAGCTAAAATGGTTACAATCGACTCAGTTACTGATTATGGTCAAACTATATTCAGATTTCAAATAAACTAAAAATAAGGTTGTTTAATGATGTACATGTAGATTAACCCAATCTCTCTCTTGTTCCAGCATGCTGTACACATCTCTACCAGTGTGCTTCCTCGTGATCGGAGCAGCGCTCTGCGCTCCCGAGAGGATGCAGAACGACCCCGACCCCCATGAGGCCACCACACATGAAGGGAACGACCCCCACAGCGACCACGTGGTGCCCCTAGCGAAGAGATCTCCTCATTACGACTTTGGCCTGGGCAAGAGAGCTTATAGCTACGTTTCAGAATACAAACGACTTCCTGTCTACAACTTTGGACTGGGCAAGAGGTGAGGTTTAGTTTATAATCATATCTTTATTTGTGTAGCAAACCGTCATTATAGATCGCGGGTTTGCGAACGGCGAGCAATGGGTAGCTCGCCGTCCGACTGTCCGGTAACCGTCCGGACCAAGTACAAGTCGTCGACAACGCGTAGTATTCCACACACGCTTCGCGGAGATGTCAGCAAAGCGTAGGAGTTCAGTAGAGTCAAAAGAGCCATGAGTTTGCTTCAGAAAGGAAAATCCGGCCTTGGTATGAAAGGCAAAGAAGGAACAGGAGTGGGTTTTTAGTCACGACGACGACATTGTCGTTATTTTGTGAGTGTGTATGTTTGTTACTTCTGTGGAGAAGTATTATAATTATTGTAAGTATAAGTGTGGCCTAATAACGGCTGAACGAATTTGGAAGATATTTGGCATATTGGGAGACCATGTCCTGGAAGGGCACGTAGGATACATTGTATCCTGGAGATGTATCCTTAGGAGTAATTTTCTTTCTACTGTCCTTTAGTAGCAGCTAGCTTAATAAAAAGTGACCAGAAAATCTCAAAAATATTACGACCACGTAAAACGGTGAAGGAAAACATCGTGAAGAAACCGGCATGTCTTAGAACTAAAAATTCGAAGACATATTACATTCACCAACCCGCACTGGGCCCGCGTGGTGGATTACGGCCCATTCCCTCTCCTAGAGAGGAGGCCTAAGTCCTAGCAGTGGGAACATTAAATAAAAGCTGGTTATGCTAATAAGACTACGTAATAACTAACATGATGTCTCTTTCTAGGTCCAGGCCTTACTCCTTCGGCCTTGGCAAGCGCTCGGTAGACGAGGATCAGTCCAACGAAGACCAGCAGATGCCCAACGACCTCGACCAGGCTGCCTTAGCTGAGTTCTTCGACCAGTATGATGACGCAGGTAAGCCAAACACCCATTGGTCACTTCATCATCATCATTTCAGCCGATATACGTCGACTGTTGGATATAGGCCTCCCCAAGTGTCGCCTCAATGAACGATCCTGAGCGTCTCGCATCCATCGCAACCTTTACCAAGAAGTTTCTTTTAAAATAAACAGCACCTTTGTACTTTTAAATATTTGTGTGTACATAAATAAATAAATAAATGTTACCTCTGCAAATAATGGCCGCCTTTTCTCTGTTTCTCTGTAACTGATTTTTGATCGATGTTTTTCTGTGTGACCGATTTTCTAAGACGCCTGCGTATAATGTTACTGTCGCCATCTTTTTATGGTCCGATTTTTTACGACCTTTTACGTTCTCCCTTATGATCCCTTAGAGATTTGTGTAGAAAAAATAATGGTACCCTTTTAAACAATGAAGGATGTAGAGAGGTGTAGGCTAGCAAGTTGAAAAAATATACTGAACAAAATAAACGTGAACAGTGGTGGCATTACTTTCTGTCATTTATTGCATCACCACTGCTCTCAAAGCAGTGAAATATCGTGAGAAAAACAGGCATGTTTTAAAACCAAAAATTCGAAAACATGTGACATCAACAATGCAAACAGAACCCGCGCGGCGTACCTACTACAACCCATTCCCTCTCTTAGAGTCAAGCAAGTCGAACAAAATAAATATGGGTAAAGGAAAATTGAAAGAAGTCCATTCTTATCCTACAGAGCTTTAGCACCAGCCGTGAGGTAACTGCGTTACTGGTTAACTGCTAACGTTGCCTTCATCACCATCATCATCATTTGAGCTGATAGACGTTCACAGTTGGACGTAGGTAGGCCTTTCCCGAAATGTCACTTCGACGACTGTTCTTGTTCGGCTTGCTGTATTGGATTCCCGTAACCATCACCAAGTCATCCGCCCACCTTGTGTGAAGTCTACCAAAACGTGGTCACCACTCCAGAAGCTATTGACCATCTGTTCTGCGAGTAATATGCCCTTCACACTACCACTTCGGTTTGGCGTGTAACTGTATTTGTTACTAAATTTTTCCCGCGGCTTCACCCGCGAACATAAAATATAGTCTATGTCACTCAGGAATAAAGTAGCTTTCTATTGGTGAAAAAATTTTAGCAATCGGACCAGTACTTCCAAAAATTACCTCCTACAAACAAAAAACTAACTTTACTTTATAATATTACTCTAGATTACTTTAAATATTTTATTTATTGTATCATTTCTCCTCTTCACAGGTTATGAAACAAAACGCGCTCGGCCCTACAGCTTCGGCCTCGGCAAACGCTTTGCTGACGACGAAACCTCCGAAGAAAAACGAGCCCGGGCTTACGACTTTGGCCTGGGCAAACGTCTACCTCTATACAACTTCGGACTGGGCAAACGGGCAAGGAGCTACAACTTCGGACTGGGCAAGCGGCTAGCGAGCAAATTCAACTTCGGTTTAGGCAAGAGGGAGAGGGATATGCATCGGTTCAGCTTCGGCCTGGGCAAACGGTCGGCCGATGATGCATCACCCGAAGACAGCGACAATTATTTTGACGTTTAAATACTTTTGTTAATTTATGTTTAAGTGACACCCGGTACTGAGAATTTGCGTGGGACTCGTTTCTAAATATTAAAAGAATTATTATTGACTAGTCATGAGTTGTGTTCTACTACTATTTTTAATATAAATTATTTTTAATATTATGTCTTATGTCTACCTCAACTTCAAGAAGATTTTCATGTGAAAAATCCAGCCAGTTTTCACAAGGAAATCTGAAAGAAAACTATTTGCCATATTTTTATTATTTCTCTAAATAATATTTTATTTATATTTCCACGTAAGTTTTCATAAAAAAACAGTTAATTAATAATGATAAGATTTTTGACTGCATAATTCACATAAATTAGGCATTTCGAATATTAACATGTATTAGAACGCGTGATTTGAAAAGAGAATGTATTTTTATGTAGTTCTTTGAATATTTTATTTATCTATTTATTTGTAACATTTCTTTTATTTTGTTGGTTACAAACCATTTTTATTTACAAAATTTGTAAATTATTGTTAAAAATAATATGTAGTTATTCGTGTAAAAGATTAAAATCATTGTAAATCATAGTCAGTGTGGAGTTACGATCGCGAAGTAAGTAATAGTATAAGCTTGAACTTGCATTTATGTTGTTAAATAAATAATGAAGCGAAAAAAGTGGTTTAATTTCCTCGAGGACCAGACATTTAAACATAATGATTTAATTTGAATAAATTATATTGAATCATAAATTTCAGCGACACGTGTATTCTGTCATTTATAATGGTAATTTACAAAGCTGAATCATTACAAAATACTCTTCAATTAATATTACAAATAGGTATACATTTTTATGAGTTCTACTTTCAAATATTAAAATGAGACTACAGGTTTTTCCTTTTCTTCATTACTAACTGTGATTTCAAATGTTGTGATCATTCAAAATTTATACGAATATTTTTCTTTTATGGAGTTATATTCTTAAAAATAACTTATTTCGTCAATTAAAATATATAGATTATCTTACTAATGCATCGTAGCTCTACAAACGGTAGATAATTAAATTATAAATAAGTAATTAAACATAAATGTAAGACTTCATAATGTTGTTTTGAATATAACCATAAAGGATTAGATATACAAATTAAAATCAAATTATACAAATAATAGAGAAATTGCATCTGCGATTGTTTATTTATTTATCCCTTATACAAAACTGGCTTTTGCCCGCGGCTTCGCCCGCATACATAAAATATAGCCTATGGAATATAACAGCTTTCTATCGTTGAAAAAATTTTCGCAATCGGACCAGGGGGTCTACTCGCTTTCCCCGAAAAACGAAGTTTCGATTGAAATTTCGCGTGTTTTCTACCACGGTTCCTTTCGTTCCCGAAACTTCGCACGAACGAAAATTGTTTGACGTACCGAAACTCTAAACCTACTCTAAATAGTTATGTTTTAAAAAAAAAAATAATTATGACAAAGGATTGTTTGCAATTTTAACGTCA
This sequence comes from Mythimna lalbum, assembly GCA_949319445.1. Lineage (NCBI taxonomy): Eukaryota > Metazoa > Arthropoda > Insecta > Lepidoptera > Noctuidae > Mythimna > Mythimna lalbum. The sequence goes on along the minus strand of OX439357.1, from coordinate 2,608,224 downwards.
AATGAATATCGTTGGTTTACGAAAGTTTCGTTTCGTAGAAAACGAGTAGACCGGTGTACTTTCAGAGATTATTTCTTATAAACAAAACCAACTAGGTAAAGTTTGTTTTTTCTTTATAATATTAGTAAAGATAACTGATTAAGCACCTACTTGAATTGGTTGGTTGGCTTGAGCTAAAAGTTATTTTAATTAAAACTTAACAAAAAGTTAGAGATATCAATTGAAGAAACATAACTTTGGATGAATCAAGTTATTAAAATAAGTAATAAAGTGTGAAGATAATTCTCTTTTAGAATTACCTCGGTAATAATAGACAATCACAGGCCCTACCACGAGCTCTTAATGCGATCTATTTTACGACCTCAACTGAACTTTTAAGACGTACGGCGTTGCGCCACCGGTACATGGTTGATATCCCGCCCATACGTACAAAGCGTTTTGGGAATACATTCATTATGCGTACAGCTAAGGAGTGGAATTCCCTGCCGGAGTCTGTGTTTCCTGGTAGCTATAATCTTGGTGTGTTTAAGTCAAGAGTGAATAAATTGCTTCTAGGCAAGCGTGTTCCATCGTCGGCCACATCGTCGCTTACCATCTGGTAAGATAGTGGTCAAACGTGAGCCTATACATTATAAAAAAAAAAATTGTACATCTGGCCGTAGTTAAATGCACACAAACTCGTACTGAGTGGTTTATGAGATACAGACCGCTAGTAGACACATAGTCAGACAGACAGACGGATGGACGGTCAGCGAAGGCAAGGGTCCTGTTGGCACCCGAATACAGAACCCTAAAAATAATAAACAATCAACAGCCCACGTGAATAAATGAAAAGTGAAAATGCAAAATGGCCGCCAGCTTATTGGTCAATAACTCTTTATCAGGAGCGCACAGACCTCAACATATGCTCGTAATATCGTGACCCTACATGGTTCAGTCATATATGTTAAGTGTGACATAATAGTAATAAAACTAATGACTATGAATATGGCAGTTGGAGGTTAGGTTTTACGAGGCTCTTTAATTGCCGTGCGGATGGAAAAGATTGCTTGTAGCGGAGCTGAGAGTGTTGAGAAGGGTGTGTGTTGTGATGAGAATAGACAATTGAGAAATGAGTATATAAGGTGTAAGGGCAGCTCCCAGTAGACAACACTGAACCAACTTCCACAATTTTTTTCAGGAAACGAAAAAAAATCGGCCTTTTTATAGAAACTGTCCAAACAAGTTTATCATTTTGTATGTGAGGCTGATATTTTTTTTCGTTTCCTGAAAAAAAAAAATCTTGTGGAAGATTGTTCAGTTTCGTCTACTGAGCTAGTTTGCGGAGGGCTGTCCCTTACAACTTGTATACCTAAGGCCCCTCGCCCACGACGACTTTTTATAGCGATGCTGTCGCACTTATCGTAAGCGCGCGACAACATCGCTACAAAAAGCAAAGCCGCACTATTTTTATCGCAGGGCGTAAATCGACCGCCTAAAATGGCAGTTCGGATATGTCACAAGTGACTAAGTCCGCTAGCCCCAAAGTTGGGTAGTATCCGACTTTGGCCGCGAGGCAAACATCGTGCGGTAAAAATCATCATCGTCATGCATCTTTAGTCACCCGTATAAACTCCACATCAGTTGCATTTGCAAGTGCTATAGGAAAAATGCCAACGCGCTATAGTACCGCGACTGTATCGATGCGAACGCGCTTCATAATCGCTACAAAAAGTCGCCATGGCGTCGAGTCTGTGTTTGCTATATGCATTTAGCTAAGTCTTTGTATACGCGGTGAGTGCGGGTGAGCGAAAATAAAAGTAACTGCTAGTAGCTAGTACTCACAGTTTACTGCACTGGTCCATACACAATACACATATAACACAGAAGGAGTAAATGGACAGAAGAGACACACACAGAAGAGTCACAGCACAAAACAATAGAACAACATCAACCACACAACAACCACACCAAGAACACCACACCACATCAACAATAAAAGTTGGCGCAACAATTAATATTCGCAAGTTATAATTCCGATCCATGCGCGGGCGCAGGCGGTAGGCGGCGAGGTCTATGTCCGACTGACTACCCACACGTCTCAAAAAGTTGAGGTTGAGCGGGGACGCTCAACCGCCGCGCACGCTGGCCCGCGGGCTGGGGTGTACCGACAAATAAACTATATGGTAAGGATGAACCCTACATGCACAATGAATGTGTTTCCAAAAGGTTAAGGGTATATGGGTGGGATGTCCATCACGTACAGGTGGCACAACATCGTAGGTACGCCGTGTGGTCGGATGATAGAAACTGACAGGATAGCAACTCTACGTCGATGCTCAAGACTTTGAAACTTGGACTCGACGAGTGCATCCTTACCAATAATTCTCTGCTCGTTTCTCAATTGACTCTAGCGTATCAAGTTGGCATCTTGAGGCGCTAGAGTTAGATCTTTCCCAAAGATGAGAGCAGTACTCCATATCCAGGATATAATAAGCAGGTACAAGACATAACAGTAAAATTATACATCTGGCATCGGTACCCCTAGCCAAGTTGCTAAACTGCAATAGTTGACGCTAGTAGAAAGCTTCAAATGTACGGGAACAACGTCATCTCGCTCAATCACGTGGTCAGAACAAAAGAATCGGGCGCGTGGCCAACTCGAAGCGTTCGACGCAAGCGAAACGGTTGTAACTTGGCTAGGGGGGCAGAACAGATACATTAACAGTGTTGCTGTTACACAGACCGCAAAAAATAGCAATACCTATTTGAGTGCGAAAGCCGTAATCTCATCGATTTCGTCGTTGAAAGGTTTTCGAAGTAACAAAATTCGTTGATACAATTTTGCGCACTCAAGTAGGTATTCCGGCTCCGAAATGTAATCGCTCACAATGGGCCTCATCAGAAGACTTAAAGTCATCCAAAGACCAATGAAAAGGGCTATCTATGCTAAGATTAATCCTTGCGTGATCGCATCAGCAATGGAGTAATCCACAGAAGAACCAAGGCTACCGTCATAGCCCATAGAATCGCCACACTTAAGTAGCAGTAGGCAGGGCACAATATTGCTTGCAGAAAATATGATCGTTGGGGACGAAAGTGACCGCGTAGGTACCAGAAGACGCAGCGTTGGAAGGCCTCCTACCAGGTGGACCGATGACCTCGTGAGGATTGTGGGAATCAAATAATTCCAAAACCCCTAGAACCGTTCTTTGTGGCGACACTTGGTGGAGGCCTATGTCCAAAGTGGACATCTTTCGGCTGAAATGATAATAATGACGATGAAGTAGGGCTGTTGAACATGGGGTTCTAAGTTCGATTCCTGGATCGGGTACAAAGCGCTTTTCTGTTTTTAACTGATTGAGTGTGACAACCCCGCACCTCAGAAAGCTGGTAAAGCCGATGGTCCTGCGACTGATCCCTACCAGATCTTGTCGGATTGCCGTCCCATCGGACTACGAGAGCACTTGAGCACTATAATATCTCCTGCGTAACTGGCTAATCTCCGTTGAGATTGGCCACCGAGATTGAAATTTGGTCGGGAGGATTATTATTATTATTACAAGAGGCCGGGTTCTGAATAGAGTGTACGTAGAGTAGAGTGGAGTAGGGTAGAGTAGGGTAGAGTAGGGTATAGTATGGTGGAGTAGGGAAGAGCGGGAGCCGCGCGGGCAAAAGCTAGTAGGCTAATATACATTCAGTCAAAAAAGTATCGGGAATGGATGATTTGTTTATGGTTCCAAATTCAAATTTTTGTTTTTTTGTAGTTGTTAGATTGGCACAACTGTTTTCCATTTTGGCGCGGAGTTTGAATTGCATCTGTTATTTATATTAAATACAGTGCTGGTTTTAGTAATATCATATATAGTGTGTATTGCGAATTTCATAATGGACAAAAATATCGAACAAAGAGTTTGTCTTAAATTTTGCATCGCCAATGGAATTTCGTGTTCGGATTCACTGAAAATGTTACAGAAGGCTTACGGTGAATCGACTTTATCAAAAACTCGTGCTTATGAGTGGTTCAAAGCGTTCAAAAGCGGTCGAGATGTGATGGAAGATTTGCCTCGCTCTGGTAGGCCGTCAACGTCTGCAACTGAAGTTAACATCGCAAAAGTGAAGGAAATAGTGACTGAAAATCCCCATTCAACTCTGAGAGAGATAGCCGCCGAACTTTCTGTATCTCACGAGTCGATCCGTACCATTTTAAGTAATCATTTGGGTATGAAAATGTTGCTGCTCGGCTAGTCCCAAAAGATCTGAATTTTCTCCAAAAACTCAATCGCATGAAAGTCGCTGAGGACATGCTAGAACGAGTCAGTTCGGACCCAACATTCATGAAACGCTGGTGACGAGACGTGGGTTTACGAGTTTGACATGCAAACTAGTCAACAAGCTTCGGAGTGGCGCCTTCCAACTGATCCGAAACCGAAAAAACCACGCCAAAGTCGATCAAAAGTCAAAGTCATGTTGACTGTTTTCTTTGACTATCGCGGTGTTGTGCACTCTGAATTCTTACTGGAAGGTCTAACGGTAAATAAAGAATATTATTTGAGCGTTATGCGGCGTTTAAGAGAGCAAATTCGACGAAAAAGGCCAGATTTGTGGAAAGAAAATTCTTGGATTTTGCACCACGACAATGCGCCTTCGCACAAGGCTATCATTGTGAACGAATTTTTGACCAAACACTCAACAAATACCATCCAGCAACCACCATATTCACCAGATATGGCTCCTGCTGACTTTTTTCTTTTTCCTAAACTCAAATTACCACTTCGTGGCACCCGTTTTCAATCGATAGAAGACATAAAGGAGAATTCGCGGCGAGAACTGAACTCAATTCAGGAAGCAGCGTTTAAAAAATGTTTTGATGAAGGATTATTCGTTGGCGAAAGTGTATCGTTTCTAAAGGAGCATACTTTGAAGGTGATAAAATAAATTTGGATGAATAACAGACATTTTGTGTATTATTGATCTTTTCCCGGTACTTTCTTGACAGAGTAGTATAAGAAAACTGGGCAGTTCTGGAAATATTACATATGTACGTACGGGTTGAATTGACGACCTCCTTTTTTTTGAAGTCGGTTGAAAAAAAAACTATTTTACTTCTTTTTTTTTTGTAGGTGGGAAAATCATCTAATGTCATCCCTCGCTCTTGGGCGGAGCTATACGGTGTGTCAGATTTTTGCTGACTAAAAACCCACTCCTGTTCCTTCGTTGCCTTTCATACCAGGGCCCTTACGGTATATCTATTTTACCTGTATATACAAATTTCCCAGTAATAAATCAGTTTGATAAGACTATTATAATTAAAAGTAATCGCAACTGAACGTCAAACTTACCCCTCCCATTAATATGAAGGGTCAAGCACAATTAATTCAAATAAGTTTTTAGAGTTAATTTTCAGGCAAGTATTTAGACATTATGCAAAACAAAGTACAACAATTATTTATAATTAGGGTCATCACATTTTGGTACTAAAGGCTTCATTAACTCAAGGTACACCCTTTATCCTAATCTGACTAATATAATAAATTTTAGTCTGTCTGTTCATTTGAGACAAGACTGAACAAGTAAGTTACTAGAAGACAAGTGCACTCGACAGTCGACCACGTCATTGCTTACCATCAAGTGAGATAGCACAGTACAAATTCCTTTTTTTACTATTTGTGTAAGTTTGAAAATGAAAGGTATACTGTAGGCTTTTTTTTTCGATGGGGTAAATTATCATATGACAACCCCGCTCTTGGGTGGAGCGGAAGATAGTGTCAGACTCTTACTGACTAAAAACCCCACCCGTTCCTTCTAGCCTTCATACCGGGGCTCGAGTTTCTTTTCAGATAACCTGTAGGCTCCAGTAGGCTTCGACCCAGCTGGGCCCTGGGACCTGTTGCTGACAACTCCTTGAGGAGTCCTTCTATACTGTAGGCTGAGAAATTACGCATTAAAGCCGATCCTAATCACATCGACTAATGTTCACGTAACTGCTGAGGAGTTATTATAGGCAATAGCAGATCAGTAGTAGGCAAGCGCGAGCCTATATACTTTATACATTCATACATATAAATATAATTGAAGTGACGGTTTGTAATATTCTAAATAAGTACTTTTTTTTCTAAATTCATGTATGTAAGTATTATTTATATTTAATACAGATATCAAAAATATTTTTTTCAGTCTGTCTGTCGTTCTGTCTATCTGTTTATTCCGACTAACCGTTAAAATGGCTAAAGAGATTTTGACGATATATTTACTGGTAGATAACTGATGTTATAAGGAGTGACGTCTTTGGTTTTAAAAAGAATTTGGATCCCGCGCAAAAAATAACTAATTTTAAATTGTAACCAAAAAGCCTGCTTACACTATTCTTAAGATAGGATACAGCATTTTTGTAAAGTAGTCATCAAATAAATTTTTCTGCTATGCGGGGAGGAAGAAGTGTCAAGACTCACTGACTAAAATCCACCTGTGTTTCTTCCCCCAAGACGTCGACGGCGCGCACTGTTCCCGCGCGCCTCAAGGAGTTGTCAGCGACAGGAGGGGCCCAGATGGGTCGAAGCCTACTAAGGCCAGAGTTTACTCTGGCCTTAGTAGGAACTCGAGCCCCGGTATGAAGGCTAGAAGGAACGGGGTAGGGTTTTTAGTCAGTAAGAGTTTGACACTATCTCCCACTCCACCCAAGAGCGGGGGTTGTAAAAAAAAAACCTGTGTTTCTTCCTTCAGTTGTCCTTAATGTCTTTGGAGAAATCCCGGTAACTCCTTAAAACAATCCCCCAAAGTACATAGCGTAGCTACTTTTCATCCCACTAGTACGTTTTGGGGTTTAATTTTCAACATTCCAACAGGCGAAACCTCTGGTAAAAGCTAGTATGCCTAAAACCGGCAGGTATTTTTTATTACTCGAAAAAAATATTTTTAAAGTTGTGTGTGGGAAAAGACAAATGGCCCTTTTAATACAAATTAGCCACGGGTTTTGCCTAGGATCATAAATTAACGGATACAGAAACTTAACCTTTTTGCAACAACAGAGACACTTGATATATACAATAGTACATTGTTACACTAGGGGTGAAAGTTACTTATTTCGTCCCGAGAAGGAATTCGAGGGACTAAATAATTCGGGACGAAATAAGCAACTTTCACCCCGAGGTAAGCACTGTGCTTTTCATTACGAATACAAGAAGATAGACCTAGTTTTTTTTTTAAATAATTTGACAACTGTTAGTTGAAAGTAAAACTCCCTAGGGATGAAAAGTGTGATACTTTTCAGCCCGCTCCTCAGGCAACTTCAGACCTTCTTTCAGAGTATGAGTAATGTAACTTGTTAGTGTTTAAATAATCTAGGTAGAAATAAATCAATTAATATTTTTTCGCTATTTCGAGCCTTTTAACCCCTCGGCACCCAAAGGGCAATGGAAAGGGCTAAGCTTGGAGTTTCTTTGCGTGATCGAGTCAGGAATCAGGATATACGCAGAGAAACCAAGGTTACCGATACAGCACCAAGAATCGCCAAACTTAAGTGGCAATGGGCAGGGCACATTGCTCGCAGAACAGATGACCGTTGGGGCCGAAAGGTTCTGGAATCGCGATCACGTACCGGAAGACGTAGAGTTAGAAGGCAACTACAAGGTGGTCCAATGACCTGGTAAGGGTTGCGGGAATCTGATGGCTGCGAGACGCACAGGACCTTTCATTGTGGCGGCACTTGGGGGAGGCCTATTTCCAACAGTTGACGTCTTTCGGCTGAAATGATGATGATGATGAACGCCTGGAGCGGCAGGGGGTTAATGACCTGGAAAATTGCCGTTTTTACGTAAATCACCACATACACAAATCACAATCGGCGCTCGAGGGGTGTTTAAATACATCAATTGGACATCACCGACACTAAATACAACACAGGTCAAGGCAGGTCATAGCGGGCATTAGGTGCAAGCGCACAGATGGGTGCGACAGTAAAACAACCCCTCAGTTGCCCGGGTAGCCTGGTAACCAAGTGTTTGTGCAGACAACCAGGTAACAAGCTTACAACTTTGTGATTTCTCATGATACAGTTATGAAATGTAAATAGATTCTTTACATAAAAATATTAGACACGTATTTCGATTTTCGCTGGTACTAAAACTAAGGTTGCATAGCTCCCTTTAATAGTTCAGTTCAGGTTATTAAATGGATCGCGTTAAGGAGCTCGTGGTAAGGGCCTCTGGTCCAATATAGACTTCAATTTGTGGGTTGTAACGTTGTGACGTCACCCCGTGCGAAAAAAATGCAGCACGCCGTGACGTTACACATCACTCTAATGGGCTATATCTTTGTCAATTTTGGCTTAATTTACTAATAAAAAAAACGGACTAATTACATTTTTTACGGCAACTAGCCTATTCTTTTCAGACCGTGGGTGTTCTCCCACACTATTTTGCCCATTGACCTTTTCTAAGCTAAAGATCCAGTGCTCCATACATTCCAAGCGAATTCTGCAACCATGCGAAGCGACGATTCTCAAAGGTATCAAGATGTGTTGTCGTTTAGCACATAAAAGCTTTGAGCTCGTAACTGTTACAAATGTGTTGTGCATTCGCATGATAAACGTGACACTTTTACTACTCAGCTGACGTGCTGTTTCATATATTTCACATTCTAATGGACGGTACTGTTTTTAGGTTTTTGTGTAGTGAAAACACAGAAATAAAAATGAATTTTATGCATAAAAATCATGCGTAGGAGTGACGAAAATGTTGCAGGATTTTTCAAGAGTTAAATGCTTTGAATGCAAAGTGCAAGTGAAAGTAACTGCTCCCCATGTTAAGATTGTTTTTCTTGCGTCCAACGCCTCGAGTAGGCTACGCCTCCGAGTCCTTTGTTCTGACCACTTGACTATAACAATGAAATCGGAGGCGTGGCCAACACATGGCGTTCGACGCAACTCAAAGGGCTAGATGTCAATGGGAAAAGTGCCCAGAACGCTGGTAGCATTGTCAAGCTGGATGGCAATGCTGATTCGTTGACCGCAGAAAAACCCAGCCCTATGGTCACGCGAAGAGTCAACTAACCATTTGTTTGATATCCCTAACAACTCGATGAGCGCTCGGACCCCATGCCTACTGTTTCAACCCCAAACGGCTCAAACACATTTTCATACCATTTTCAAATTCTTAAACTCATCTTATTTTATAAGTAATACTTTCATTCCATTTAATTTCTCATAGAGGTCATACAGGTACACGTAATCATTTACATTTTTGGCATTTCAACCAAATATTAGTCACGCGTTGGAGAGGTATCCGCTGTAATCCAGGATTATCAGATTACATCCTGAATAAAATATACCTTGTACTGACTAGACTTAGGACGCCACCTTTATGCTTACCTTCGTGAAAAACGGATGCTTTTACCGTTGATTCTGAGAAAATAAGACTACTTTTCAACGGTAAAAGGTAGGTAAATAAGCTCTCAAGATACCAGTAGTTAGGTGCAGTAGTTTACTTACAAGCAATGTTATTTGAGTTTTAAAGTGGCGCCAGTGACTGAAAAGTTGAAAGGGAATCGTCTAGGTATGGTCATGAGAAGAGGAGGGATGTAACGCATGTTGCAAAAAGTTTTAAATTTTTTAACCTTAATTTATTCCAATTTTTACTCTGGTCATGGTAACTTTTAAATTATAATGTACATGCAAGTGGATCGATCATCGTGGTGACACTTGGGCTCCCCCAAGTGTCTATATCCAACAGTGGACGTATGTCGTCTGAAATTATGTTTTTTTTTTTTTATGCAATTGTAAAGCAAAACTATTATTTCCGATTATAATTTGGGTGTCTTCAAGGCTACAGTGCCAAGGCTCTTAATAAGCTAGTGCATCACTGTTTACCATCAGGTGGGATCGCAGTCAAGCACTAGTTTAGGTATTTTTTTAAAATACTCTAGCTATATGTACATCAAAGCGTTATTAATTTCAGTTCTGTAAAGATGCTATTATTTTTATAATAAAGTGGGTGTAATTAATTCGTATGGGCAGGAACCTTACTTGACATGGACATGGTAGAATGATGAACAATAGAATGCGCCGAATCAAACAAGCTTTGTTGCACGTTCGTTGCGAATATTAAACTGCCCGACTGGTTCATATTACAAGCGTTGGGTTCTGTATGTAAGCTTCGATGAAGGCTTTCGCACTGAAGTAGGTATTCCGTTGTGAACACAGATCTGGACGGTGTATCGATATTGGTATATCGATATCGGAGATATTGGAGGACATGTAGCGACATCTATGACGCCACATAAGAACTATGAAGAAAATACGAAATCCTGCATCGTGCAAATAAAGTTCTCCGCGCGATTTCAATATGGCAGCCCGAAATCAACTATCGGGCGATTGCCCACCAGACCATAACACCTGTCTGGCCGGAGGATCCTCCCTTTTCAAAGGAGGTATGTGGGACTTTACTCTCTGTCCCACTTACCTCCAAAGACATAATAGAGGAGGTAGATGTGTTACGATCCAGCCAGGCCACTCGAATTAGACCGAAAACACTAGAGGCATTTTGGTATTGGATCAGCTATGTTTGCTGAAGCGCGTACAGATGGCTTTGCAACTATCTGGCGCAAAACGACCGGTTGCTTCATCAGTCGGCTGCGTGGAAGTTGCCACAGTATCCTGAGTGCTATAGCTAATAGACACGATTGTCCACATATGTGGAAATTAGTACAGCGGACAAAGTCGCTGCTTACTATTACATATTGGTTTTTACTTGTTTATAAGATACTAGCTTATGCTCCTGACTTCACCCGCGTACATAAAATATAGCCTGTCACTCAGGAATTAAACAGCTTTCAATTGGTTTTAAAAAAATTAGCTAACGGACCAGTGTTTCCAGTGATTACTACCTACAAATAAAAAAAAATACAAAAATATACATATAAGAAAAAAATTGTTTATATCTAAGTATGTATTTACTTTATTATATCAGTGAAGATTTGATGTATTTGATTAAAAAAATATATTTTTGCTTTGTTTGTAACAAAATAGTTGAGGTATACTGACAAGATCCAGTGTACCTCAACTATTTTGTTTAGAAATTACAATTAATTGCCTCATTCATCCAGCAGGACCCTCGGTTCTATTACGATCGGAATACATACGCGTGCGGCCAGCTCCTTTGCTAGCACTACTGCTTCGCAGTGACCGCCTGCCACTCCTCGCTCCAGACCATGGCCTGTACCAAGGCCCGGCGCGAGAGATCGCTGCCGCCGAGTGCTCCCACGAGGCCACGCCGGTGCTCTGCCCAAGCGGGGCATACCTCTACCGTGTGCTCCACCATGTCCTCCAGACGGTCCACACAATGGTGACCCCCGGGCGATTCTTCTACCACCCATGTATGTTATGGTCAAGTAAAAAAAAAACACTTAACTAATTAAAAATAGATATTAAAAAAAAACAACTTACAAAATAAAAGCTCTAAAGAACTAAAAAAGCCATCTTAAGTACAGTGTCGATAAACTCCTCCGCATCGCTGTCGACTGGTAATGTAGCCAAAAGACTGGCGGCATTGCCACGATGTATGACAATGCTTATCCTTTGTCCGAAGTAAAAGCCAACCTTTGGGTCGTGTCAACAAGGTTTGCGAGGTGTCAACAAGGCATTTTGAAAGTTCTTTAAATAATTTCTGGTCACTTAAATCCCAGTTATATCCTGCGGAACCCTACATTTTCAGCCAATTGACATTCGTTCCGCGTTCCATTTTAAAACTACTACCCATAGAGACGCGTCAAACAGACCTTCATACTAGATATTTTGGAAACAATTTTAATTTTATTTTCAACTCAATAGGTATTGAGTTATAAAGAGTAGTGTAATAGTGAGTGATAAAAGCTGCAGGGAATAGCTCATCATCACTACACGAATGCACGAAGAAGGCGCCCATCAAAGAGAAGTGGCGGCGTGTTGTGAAGCTTGCCACCAACACATGAAGTGATGACCACGACCACTCTGTCAAGAGCGATTCCGACACAGAAGAAAAAGAGAAGAGATTGAGTTGCATTTGTAAAAGTATCAAAGCTACAGATTCAATTTATGAGTAACAATCGCACCTATATCATCATAATTTCAGCCGAAAGACGTCCACTGTTGGACATAGGCCTTCCCCAAGCGTCGCCACAACGACCGATCCTGTGCGTCTCGCATCCACCGCATTCTCGCTACTCTCACCAGGTTTAGTAAATATGGATTACTAATTTATGCAAACTTAATTTGTGCAAAATTAACTTTATGCAAACAACAAGACTGGTTATGTATGTTGGGTTTTCGGTGGTAATTTTGGATTGCGTGATCCGATTTTAATAATATGTTTTTTATTTGAAAGAAGATACGTTCAGGATAGTAAAATATATAAACTAAGTTAAAAAGTGCTTGCATATACGGTTAAAATACAAACTTAATTCAGAAACTTAATTTTGTACATCTTTTTCAAAAACAGTTCAAAAAGTTCATCAAGTTCAAAATAATTTTTCTAGAAAGTCTTTATAAAGTTCTACTTTTGAGATCTTTTTCATATTTTTTAAACTTATGGTTCAAGTAATCTTTGAAAGTACTGGTCCGATTGCTGAAATTAATTTAACGATAGACAGCTGCTATATTCCTGAGTGACATAGGCTATCTTTATGTACGCGGTTGAAGCCGCGGACAATAGCTAGTGTACATTGAAGTGTAAAAGTGTTCTTAAAAACCTATTTGCTAAACATTTTAAAAGTCTAAAAGTCTCCCACTCCACACTAAACCGACAGAAGTTATTGGATAATTTTCAACCACAAAAAAATAGGTAAAAAATTTCCAAAAGACGAAATCTTTCTAAACAGTTCGCTGAAAATATTTCTCTCTCTTTAATAATAATTAATTAACGTTTAATAATAAAAGTTGTGGCTGCGGAAGACGCAGATACAATGAGCGCTCGGCAATTAGGGACCGGCTTCGAATCAAATGAAAATAAAAAAATTAAAATAAAAGTCAGGTTCAATTGACTTTGTTTTGAAACTTCACTTTTAATTAGTTTTTCACTTTTTTCTTTTGTCGGGCTTTTTTTGCGTGTAGGTGTTTTTATTTGGCTTTCATCAAAGGTTGAGTACCTACCTACTTCTTGAGTGCTGAGTGCTCAGCCAATAATAATACATTAAATAAAATCAGGGTATCATACATAGGTTACAGACAGTTGTATACAAACTGTATTCTGCATATTCTCTACTTATCCTTTTTCTAACTGTGTCGGTTTGGTGTCCTTGGAGTTTCTTGTGGCTTCTTCTTCATGAAGATATATGATTTTGTATGCGTAATAGGGTAGAGATAACAAGATGTTCCCATTACACCCCCATCTCTTTCTCGCACTAATATTTGAAATGCTAATTGCTGCTTCATTTCTTTTTAGAGTTCCGTACCTCAAAAGGAAAAGATGGAACCCTTATAGTATCACTTTGTTCTCCGTCTATCTGTCAAGACCTTGAAAACGCGTGGAGGCACCGAGTTTAAATCAAAACAAGGTCTGGGGTCCGTTAAAGCTGTGAAAAAACCAAACTACTGAGTTAACGAAAAAACAAGATACGACCCTAACTCCGTGGCCCTAAATTCCTTTGTAAAAGAGAGGCGTAACTGACCCTATTTCGGGCGGGGCCGTGCGGTTCCTAACCAGCACCGGACCGGTTCTAACAAGCTGTGCCTTAGCGACTACTGCGTCGAAAGGTCCGAGTACTTAATTAGAGAATGTAGATTTAAGTCGTCTGTTTAGCGAAGAACTGTTAGGCTTCGTAACCGTTTGGCTTTTAGAAAAACATGATTAGGGCGGAGTTAGGTGGCGTAGTTGGGTTTTATAGATAAATCTTGAAAGGTTTTTTTTGTTTCAAACTAGCTTCTGCCTATGTAAGAGTGTTTTATTACTCTATACTACTAGCGACCCGCCCCGGCTTTTTTTATTATATTGGTGGGTAAAAATCATCCGAATGACAGCCCTTGGGCGGAGCAGGAGATAGAGTCAGACTTTTACTGACTAAAAAACCCATCTGGTTCCTTCCTGCCTTTCACACTGGGGCTGAGCTACTTTTCGGAACTAACCCTGGCCCCAGTAGGCTTCGATCCAGCTGGGCCTTGCTGGCAACTGCTTAAAGCGCGCGGGAACAGCGCGCGCCGTCGAAAACTGGGGCTCGATCCGGAAAGTTACCGGACGGTCGGATAGCTCGCCGTCCGCAAGCCCGCGCCTACGGTGGTGGATTGTACGGAAAGACCGCAGCAGGCAAATTGTTCCAGACGAGGCAGAACGCTTAGTCCGGACCGTAGAGGTTTCTACAATGTAAAAATGGATATTCGCCGCACGTCGGCGAATTCATTTTGCTAGCGAGCGACACAGAATCTTCGAAAAAACAAATGACAGTCTCGCAAATTAAAAAGTAACGTGCTCGCAAAGAGTTCCATTTTCGAATTCTACCATTCTTTCAGTGTTAGTGCCCGGACCCAGAGTCTTTCAGCACAAAATAGATAGGTACAGAAGACAATCTCATGTATATACTTCGACGGCGCGAACTGTTCCCGCGCGCCTCAAGGAGTTGTCAGCAGCAAGAGCTGGGTCGAAGCCTACTGGGGACAGGGTTGTCCGAAAGGGAGCTCGTGCCCCGGTATGAAGGCTAGAAGGAACGGCGCGGGGTTTTTAGTCAGTAAGAGTCTGACACTATCTTCCGCTCCACCCAAGAGCGGGTTTTATCAAAGATGATTTTCCCCGTCGACAAAAAAATAATGTATGTACTTCACTTTTTATACCTACGCCGCTGATTTATTGACTGGTCGTGCGGCTACTAGTTTGTCAGTATATCGTGCGATCAGCTATCTCTGTAGATATTATTCTAATTGTTTTTGTCCCACCCACAAGTAACTAGTTAGCAAAATTATAAATCAACAAAATAATTTGCACAAATGTTATATTGTTATTTTTAGCTAATTTTATGTTTTTAACAGTGGTCTAAAATAATATTTTATAAACTAAACTTTAAAAGGCGATTTATTAGCCTGAGAAAGTGTGTAAACTCAAGTAACTCACTCACTCAGTAGTATCTTAGGGTAAGTGCATTTTTGTTAACTTCTATGTTTAATAAAGATATTTGAAAATGAATGAAATATACCTACGCTCGGTGGACACACACTAATGAGCGTTTGGACCGGAACTGTTCGTCGAGACGCTACTGAGATTCTATATCGTGTCCGTCAACGGTGTCTATGTGTGCGTTGCTCGAGCGCGCTTTGTATGTAGATTGATTTCTGTACCTATACATTTTGTGCTTTCAGTATGCCCCACGTATCAGAACATATCTACATATTTTTCCAATCAACCACTCGTAAAAACCTTGCTGAGTAGGAAAATTAAATTCAATCAGTTTTATTTACTCGTTGGAAATGTTAACAGATTGTAGGATCACAAAAAACATGGACCCAATCCTGCATACTAAGCGACTTTATTATGCTTCAGTGAGGTTTTATGTTGCAAGGACGAAATTTGTACATTCTCATTGGTCCTTACTAACTACAAATTGTAAAAATAAGCTAGTAGCACGGTAAATTATTCATATAATCCCACAACACTGAGAGAATCAATAAAGCCTTTTTAAATACATATACTTAAAAACCCGCTTAGTGCTTGCTAGGCACGCAATTTACTGTTATACGCACTAGTGCGGAAAAGTGAGCTAGGTCGTCCCAATTTATTTTATTTATCGTATCAGGCTGGGCGCTAAACAAAAAGTGTATTGAAAAAAAATCCGTTTGATACACGTGAAAATTTGTCATTGCTACGCTCGTTTCCTAAAGACCCTCGCCTGCGGTTCGGTGGGCGTTGAGATGACGTCATTCCCGTACATTTGAAGTTTTCTACTAGCGTTAGCGTTCTGTGCATCATGCTGCCAGCAACAGCAGGGGCCCAAGAAGGAACGGGGTGGGTGTTTAGTCAGTAAGAGTCTGACACTATCTCCCGCTCTGCCCAAGAGCGGGGGTTGTTATTGGATGATATATCCCCATCATAAAAAAGAGGGGTACAGATCTTTTTAAAGATATTTCAATCTTCGTTTGGCCTACTTTCTTTAGACATTTTATTATCATTGAAATCCTATATTGACGACATGCCCAAATGAGGATTGACATATCATCAAATGTTTACATTTAAGGATACAAGGTACAATCCTGTTGTACATTTAACGATCAGCCAAGTTACAATCGTTTCGCTTGCGTCGAACGCTTAGAGTTGACCTTGCCGCCAATTCTTTTGTTCTGACCACGTGACTGAGCGTTGAGACGACGTCGTATCCGTACATTTGAAGCTTTCCAAACAAAAAAAAAAAAACTTTACTTACCTCTTTATATTTGTGTAGATCAAGTTAAAAAATCCTCTTCACGTTCAAGGAAATTATTTTAATATAGCAAAGAGTTCTGTCTAATAAAAAAGAACTTGCAAGTCAAAGTGCAAGGGACAGTGGGAATAAAAAGAGGAAACTAAGTTCAGGTAGCTCTCACTAATTCTATTAGCTAGTGTCGGACATCCATAGAGCTCGGAATGCCGTGTCGGCAGCGACCAGACAGCACTACATTAGACCGACGCACACCTGTAACACGCCCTGATTTGTACGTAGAACGACATCGCGTGGCGTGCAGCAAGTGTAGCTCTACAAGTCTAGTTTCCATATAAAATGTATGGAGACCGTCGCGCCCAGATATATAGCACACGTGTGCACAGTGTAGTTCTAGCTTTAACCACTTGGAAGAACCAACAATATTCAGACCACGCCCCCATTCTTCGTCTCAGGTAGTTTTGATGTTGTTTTCGAAAAAGATTTATTTGTAGTGCCGAAAAATCATCAAACTGAGGATAGGGCATTGCTCGCAGAACAGAGGGATAATAGGATGGGGTGTAAGTTCTGGGGTGATGACCGCATACGGGAAGACGCAGCATTTGTAACATGGAAATATTTTAAAATCAATATTTTTTTTAAAGAGAAGCCATGTAGTTTCTTGCCGGTTCTTCTCAATAGAAAACGACCAATCGGAACTGAGCACTAGCTTTGACGTTTTATTTGTGCCCATGTAGGCCTATGTGAAATGAAATTGTTTTGAGTTTGAGATTAGAAGGCCTCAAACAAGGACTTGGTGAGGGTCGCGGGAATCCGATGGATGCGAGACGCACAGGACCGGTCGATGTGGCGACATTTGGGAGAGCTCTGAGTCTACCAGTGGACATCTTCCCATTGAAATTATGGATATAAAATATTCTACAAAAATGTAGGTACACAGGCAAATACCTATTTATTGAAAAAAAGACAAAAAGAAAGCAAGAAAATAGATTTATTTGGCACAACACAAGGCACACAACTGCAGGCCTAGCCAAGTTGCGACCTTTACGTTTCGAATCTCTACAGTCGGTAACGCCTCCGATTCCTTTGCTTTGACCACGTGACTTAACGTTGAGATGATGTCATTCCCACATATTTGAAGTTTTTTACTACCGTTAACGATTTTAGATTATCAACTTGGCTAAGCCTTTCCATACAAACCAAGCGTTGGTGTGTATAGAAAGTCTTCACACTGCCGTCTCAAGCAGCGGCCGCCGACGCGTGTCGTTGGTCTGTGAGCCGCTCACTACGAACAAATTGCACATAATTGTTACATTCTACGACTATTTCTAGTAGTTTTGTGAGTTAGTTGAATTGGCTGTGATTTTGTTACTAAGAAATTAGATACAATTTAGAGTTATCTCTTACCTAGTTAGTTCTTTAATAGTCTCTCACTTTATTTTGAGCAATGCAATTCGATTTCTAGTGGATTGTGATGTAAAATTAGTGCAACTTTGTATCACAACTGCCAAAACTAGGTACTGGACATGGACAATAAATGTACATATAATCATTAAAAGGTACTCAGTGAAAGGTGTGATAGAAATTGTTTGTATAACTTGACTTAATGTCCTATGTACCCTAGATGGGCCAGAGGGAATACACAGTAAGTAATACCTCGCAAACGGACTTGAGTTTCGCGCTTCACCTCGCTCCACGTCGCATAATTTTTTTGCTCGCCGCCTCTGCTAAAACCACAGGCCAAAACCATAAAGCAAATAAAAAAAAGGTTCGACGCCAGTAGGCCTAGCCAAGTTACGACCGTTTTCGATTCTCTTTCGTCAATCGTCTCGAGTCAGCAACGTCTCCAATTCCTTTGTTCTGACCACGTGAAAGCGTTGAGATGATGTCATTCCCATACATTTGAATTTTTCTACTAGCCTAGCCTAACGATTCTAAATTACCAACTTGGCTATATTATTTTAAGTTCTTACAGTCTATCCTAAGGGTGTCTGGTAGATATCGCTGTCAGCGATAAGACCGCCTATGTAATCCATAGATTTAAGTTTGTGCATAAATTGTGTTACTTTTTTTGGTGTACAATAAAGTTTATTCCATTCTATTTTATTCTTAAGTACCAGGTAGAGTCATGAATAGTCAGAACTAGGTGGATTTTGAGGCAATATTGACTTGGCCTTTTTTTCAACATGGAAATCATCCACTTCTTCCGCTCTGAGTAGAGCGCGAGGGCGTACCTGACTTTACTGACTAAAACCACACCTGTGTCCTGCAGTTGCCGTTTGCGTTCTAGAACTACAGATTTCCTTTCAGAAATTCCCGGCGGTCCAAGCTAGCAGGCTTCGGCCCTGCTGGGCCTCTACGGTTTACTGACATCTCTTTGATGAGCGCTAATTACGCGCTGTTGTCGACTGGACACGGTCCGTTTAATTACCGGACTGCCGGACAGCGAGCTACCCATTGCTCACCGTCCACGAGGTCGGAATCACGGCGGCTGGGGCGTGATGATGTTCGTTCCCTCATGCGAGCGGTCTCGTCTCTTGCTAGCATTACTGCTTCACAGAAAGAGGGGACCGCCTGCCGCCTGCAGGGCCCAGTGAGAGGTCGCTGCCACCGATCAACCCCACGAGGTCAAGGCGGTGCTCTGCGCAGCGGAGACCACCTTTACCGTATGCTCCACCGTGTCCTTCAGGAATTTGCCTACGAGTATGGTTCCATTCATCTTTAATTTTAAATACTTAACTTCTAAATTCCTGGTGAACGCTCGCTATATTTAATTTTACCAAATCATAAACTGTCTACAAATTATGCAAGGTAACGTGCAGAGCCAGACAAAATATATTTGCTTGTGTTCACGAATGCTCAAACAATTGATTTGTTGGGCACACAATGTTTACGCGAAGTTGTATACCTACGCCTTTGAAATGCGAATATAAAATAGGGATCAATGTATATCAAAAGGGGTATTTGCCTAAAACATTAGCATTGCCATTTAACGTGGCAATGCTGCCAGTCTTCTGGACACGTTTCGGATGACAGCGTGCACCGATGTGTATGGAGTACTTCAACACCCGAGCGAATATACAACCTATAACGTTAACTGCGCAAAACCTCAGACACCCCAAATGATTTTTAATTCGATTGACCTAATTATGTAAGCAAAAAAACGTTTAAAAAATTAATTAAAGGTTTTATGTGCAGTTTTAGTTTGTTTAAAATAAATATCTGCATTGAAATAAGAACTTTTATTAACCCGTGTATGAGGAAATTTGATTGGACTACAACAATTTGCGTTTGTTTACCTATTTCGGCAGGTTTGCGCACGTGATGGTTTGACCTATTCATAAATAGACAGGGTGACATTTTTAATGAAGATTTTTTTGAAAAATGTAACCTATATTAAAAAGTGGTTTAATTGATCCTGCTCGTTACTCTGATCAAACTAATTTCAGGTCTTGCGCATTTAACTTTACACCTTGTAAAGGGTGTTTAGCTACGTCCATCTTTCGTCGGCTCTACAATATTATCTGAATAAGGCCCCATTTTTTTATATTAATTAAGAAATAGTGGTATACACTTCTATTAACCCTTCAGATACCGTCAATTAGAGACACAATAGTAAGACAATAGATGCGCGGCCACCGGTGGTCGCTTGGGGATTCATGAATTAATCAATAGGGTTAAGTTTTATAAACACAAAACCAACAATTAATCATTTATTTATCAACAAAAAAACTAGCGTAACATAACAATACTTTATAATATGTAAATGTACAATAACAACCAACTACTTCTAACAACGATCCGAAACTCTAATAGAATAGATTAAAAGACAACATAGTTCCTCTCGATGTTAATTGTAAAACGCCTCTACTAGTTAAAGTTCCAAGTCAAAACGAAACTTTACATTTATAAGTACCGTCTGACCTTGTCATTCTCATTGCCTACAGACTGTCCGCAGACGCGCAGCTTCATAGACGCGTATTCGTCATTATACGCTTGGTGTACGCCTGCGTGAAGCTTACATACAAAATTATGCAAATCTGTTGTATCGTCGACAGAGTTTTATAGTTTTGTATGTGCGCAGCAAGCAGGCATATTCCAAGACGCGTCTAGGAAGCTAGGCCGTATAGAGCAAATTTATAACGTCGACGGCAGCCGGTCGACGCATTGACGATTACCAACAACGCTTTGACGACTGTCTCCAAAGCGTTGTCGGCAGCCACGGTTGCTTTAAGGTTGCCGTCGACACTTTACAATTGCCATCAACGAGTGTATAACTGCCGCTGACGAATTGATGACGGCCCCGATAGGTGGCGACGGCTAGTGGTGATGAAAGTGCCGTTCGTCTCTATAATGATGAATGATGCAAAAAATTCCAAGCTTTCCCAAGCAAAAATATAATCCAAAAATTTGAGACACCTATTTTTGGCTTCCGAAGGCAGTACAGTGACTAAAGTCAGTCAAAATCAGTCTCATCTAATAAGGCCTAGCAGTGAGTTTCATCAGAAGGCTTAAAGTAACCCAAAGGGCATAGGAAAGAGCTATGCTCGGAGTTTGCTTGCGTGATCGAATCAGAAATGAAGATATCCGCAGGAGAACTAAGGTTAACGACATAGTACGAAGAAACGCCAAACTTAGGTGGACAGGGCACATTGCTCGCAGAACAGATAGCCGTTGGGGCTGAAAGATTCTGGGGTGGCGACCGCGTAAGTAAAACGCAGCGTTGGAAGTCCTTCTACAAGGTGGACCGAAGACCTGGTAAAGGTTGAGGGAATCCGATAAATGCGAGACGCACAGGATCGTTCATTGTGGCGGCACTTGGGGGGAGCGATGCTTTGTCCAACAGTAGACGTCTATCAGCTGAAATGATGATAATGATGATGAGGCCTAGCAGTATAATCAGTCAGAATCAATATCACCTAGTCAGGCCTAATAATCAAGTGCACAGAAAAGCGCGACGCCTCTCTTGATCCAGTGCACCTGCGGCTTGTGCGTGGGCAGCTCGATGGTCATGACGTAGTTGGTGGAGTGGCCCGTGGTGGACAGCGTGCCGGCGCGCAGCAGCGTCTTGTATGTGGGGCACTCGTACAGGTTCTGCTGCAGCTTGTGGTTCTGTTCCGGCTTCATGTACAGGATCGCCATTTCTGGGAGAGGGGTAATGTCGTTTGGATAGTGTTTTAAAAGTAATTTAACTACTGTACTTCACAATCAACGATTGTATCGCTGTTTACCATCAGGTTTGTTTCAGAGGAAAGAAATGTTTATTTGGTACACAATGAATAAACTTTTCAGTAAGTATAATAGATTGCTGATTAATATTATAGTCAGTAATCAATTACGCTAAAAACAATTAGTAAACTACTTTTCGAAAATAAATTACATAAAAACAATTTTTTCTCTTGACTTCTGGGACAGATTTTGGAGCGCTTCAGTTTACTGATTAGTGTTGGCATAAGGAACAAAGTGCACTATGTGTGCATTCTGGGCAGCACTTGGTCCAACTCTCATACAAAGATTGGCAATGTACTTTATATTGAAAACTTAAAGAAATAAAATGAAAACAACAACACCAAAGCGTGTCAAGACTGCGCCGAGGTGGGGGAGCATCCAATAACTTCACCCGCTCTCGGGTGGAGCAGAATTGTCAAAGTCTTACCTACTAAAACCCAATCCTATGGTCCTTCCTTTCAGGACCCGGAGTTTACTTTCACATAACCCATGTGCCATCACGTGGAATCGCTGTCAAAAACTAGACTATATCAATTAAAAAAAATGCTTTTTGACATTTCTTTGAAGCATGCGTGGAACACCACTAGGCGTCATCAACTTTAGCTCGGCCCCAACCGGACGGGCGGACGGAGAGCTACCCAATGCTCGACGTCTGCAAGCCCGAGCCTAAGGTGGCGGGACAGGTTCAAGCAGTTACCGTCAGAACATTATACTCACGGACATGCAGCTCTTTGGGCTTGCTCTCTTCGAGCGACAGGTCGCCCATGTTCCAGCGCGCGCCCTCCAGGTACAATCCGCGCACACAGCACCCATCTTCTGGCTTCTTGTGAGGAGGTTGTGCTAGCGCCTAAAAGGTATAGAATGGAGATACATCGTTTAGAAGTATGCGGAACTAGGTGTAAAGTCCCGCAAACCTCTGTTTAAAATTCGCCGGCCAGGAATTTGGATTCGCCGACCAGATACATGTAGGTATGTTTTTGTCTGGGCAGTTGCCTAGATCGAACAAAAACATCCAGTTGCCTGATAGATGATTTCGGGCTGTTGTATATGTTCAAATCGCGCGGAGAACTCTAAAGGATTTCATAGTTTGGCCGAGATGGAAATGCATAACTTTCTTAAAAGAAGAAATACTCAATCCTCAAAAAGCAAATATCGACTTTTCTATAAAAGTTTCATCATGAGCTGATTAAAATACAATTTACAATTACAATTTTTTAGTTCCTAATAACTACTCACCGTTCTATTGCACCCTGTATTGTGCCTGAATCGGCTAACCAATTCATACAGAGACTAGGCGCTCAAATTTGTTTTACGTTAACGCGATCGACAAGTTTATGACGTTCGGCGCTATGATTGGCCCGCTCCAAGCTCTTAACCAATCAGAGAGCCAAACACGGTACCTAAACTATTCGATCACGTTTACGTTAACATAAATTGAACTACCACCTTTCCACCTTTACGTTGTTGAAACCTCTACGGTCCGAACTAAGCATTTCGCCTCGTCGCTTATACCGCGAACATCGAAGGACTGGAACAATTTGTCTGCTGCGGTCTTCCCGTCCGATAATAATTAAGGTGTCTTCAAGGCTAGAGTGAATAGGCTCGTAAAAAACTAGTGCGCCTCGCTATCAAGCACTAATTTATACCAATAAAGAAAAGCTATGGATTCAATGAAAAAGGTACCTCAAACGCGTAAGCGATAGTATCGATAGCGATGACATGCTTCCTGGCGTAGTTCTGCAGCGCTCCGGTGAGGAAGGCCTGCGGAAAGTAGAAGCCAGAGATCCAGAACACCTTGGGGATGCCGTGCGCCTCCCACTCCTGCATGAACTGCACGCGGAGACACAGGTCTTTCACCCAGGCCGCTGGTGGGGACAGAAAATGTATGGTAATGCATAGTATTATAGTCCAAAACAAAATATCGATCTTCGAATTTTTGGCGTTGTTTTAAAGATCAAAACATGTCGAGATATTAAACATTAACTTGTAAATAATATTTATATTTCTCTAATATATAATTTGTTTCCATATATCGTCTCTGGAGTGGCGACCACGTACCGGAAGACGCAGCGTTGGAAGGCCTCCAACAAGGTGGACCGACGACCTGGTCAGGGTCGCGGGAACCTGATGGATGCGTGACGCACAAGACCGGTCGTTGTGGCGACGTTTGGGGGAGGCCTATGTCCAGCAGTGGACGTCTTTCGGCTGATATGATGATGATGATGATATTGTCTTTTGTCTTACAGATGGTGTAAAAAGTTGAGTAGCCAACGCCTCCCTCGCTATGCTCGGGAGTTAATTATATAAATCCCTCACTGGCGTTCAGGATTAAAACTTGGTAACCTTCGCTTCATTTCGAATTCAACATGCCGTCCGCAACTTAATCTACTATTATTATTTAGGATTACTACGAATTTCTCTAATAAACTCACCAAGCGGCTTTAACGATGGGTAGGCCTTAGAGCTCCACATTTCAGGCACCACATTCCTAGACAGGCTACCTCCCATATTCTCCAGCGCTTCGGACATCACCACCAAACCTTTCATGGCTTTCAGAAGATCACTGCAACGTTGAATACCTCATAAGGAAGCTCACCGAATTCAAAACCGTAGATAATAAATAGCTCATTATTATCTGCGATTTTGACTACGGAGACCTACCTACTACTCGTATTAGTTAAGAGTCATACAAGACTTTTATTTATTGTGATAACTTCTTGCTATGTCGGTAACTTTGGTTCCTCTGCGGATATCCTCATTCCTGACTCGATCACGCAAAGAAACTCCGAGCATAGCCCTTTCCATTGCCCTTTGGGTGACTTTAAGCACGAGGTGGGCTGATGACCTGGTAAGGGTTGCGGGAATCCGATGGATGCGAGACGCACAGGACCGTTCATTGTGGCGGCACTTGCAATTTGAGCGTCTTCAAGGCTATAGTGAATAGACTTTTAATAAACTAGTGCGCCTCACCATCAACGATTGGATCACTGCTTGCCATCAGGTGGGATCGCAGTCAAGTACTAGTTTATATCAGATAAAAAAAAACTTGGGGAGGCCTATGTCCAACAGTGAACGTCCTTTTTTTTGTTTTTAGCGGTGGGTAAATCATCTAATGACACCCCCGCTCTAGGGCGGAGCGGGAGATAGTGTTAGACTTTTACGGACTAACAACCCACTCCAGTTCCTTCGTTGCTTTGCGTACGTCTTTCGGCTAAAATGATGATTATGATGATGATGATGATAACTTCTTTCGCTCTGGAGCGGAGTGAGAACGCCATATCAGACCTTTACAGCCCACTCACGATCTTGCCACAGTGAGCGGTAACTAAGCGCGGAGCGGCGAGCGGTGAAAGCAAAAGTATGAAAATGTTTGAAACACGCCACGAGACGCCGCTCATAGCGTCGCACGCCTGCTTACCGCTCGCCGCGCCGCTAAGATCGAAGTCGTGAACAGGCCGTTACGGATTTGACTTGAATTCCGTATATAAATGAAAGCTTACTTCAAAGATATTTTGATGACGGCCAGTAGTTTGTTGTAACGGTTGGCCTCTTGTATGAGCACCGTGTTTAGCGACTCCTTGTACGATACTGGATAACTGTAAACATAAAAAGTGTAATCAATTTGTCTATTTATTAAGTTGCACCTGCCATGTTATGTTTCTGCACCACCCTAAGATCAACTGGCAGATAATGCCTAAGGCATTAAGTCCGCCATTGTAGATGTTTTTGTGCATGAAACTTTAATAAATAAATAAAGAAGAACTCCTAGATATAGGTATATTACTATGAATCTTACGTGGCCATGATATGATCGATGTCCAGCGGATCGGGCAGCACCTTCATGATGTCTATGGCGGCCTGCTCGATGATGACCTCCACGGACACGCCGCCGGCCGCCACCATCTCCTTGGGCTGCAGGTCGCGGAGTGTGACTGTAGGGAGAGACTTACATTAAAACTAACAACACAGGCCAGATTCACATGAATCTTGCTTGCTTCTAGGCAAGCGTGTTCCATCGTCGGCCACATCATCGCTTACCATCAGGTGAGATAGTGGTCAAACGTGAGCCTATACATTATTAAAAAAAAAACTTTAATAGGGTAGTTTCCAGGATTAAAATAACTACTTGTTATTTAGTCCGTATTTTAAGATTATAAAAAAATATTGGACACGTATTTTTTCTTTTTTCGATTAAACAAAAAATTACAAAGATATAGCCCATTAAAGTTACGTGTGACGTCACCCCGTGGGAAAAAATACAGCACGGCGTGACGTTACGATTAATGTAGATATTTACTTCATTATATATATATATATTTCCACTGTAACAAATACAAAAAATCTCGTTGAATTTGGATGATAGCTCACTTGTGTCATGTATTAAACTTGTAGTTGTTGTACAGTGCGTTTCACTTAAGAAGTTACATCGGCGTAATGTTGGCTCCCCTGTCTGTCTACACAAAAAGAAGGGAAAAAAGGAAAGAGTTGCCTACTCTACCAAAATTGTTCCCCGAAATGTGAAACGAAATCGATTTTAACGGTAGCTGCAACACTTTTTGGAAAATTATGAGAGGAATGGGATTTTATTTAAAAAAAGTAGGTCTCAAAGGAAGTTGTTAATAGAGAGGAACGATACTGTGGCGTGGCGTTTTCGTTATTTAAAAGAATTGTAAGACAATCGGAATGGAGCCTAGCGCCCTATACTTTATACAAAAATAGTAACAATAAAAAAGGCAATTGTTAAAGTAACGAAGTATCAGTTAATCTCCCTCATCATCATCTTCCTGCCCTTATCCCGTTTTATTTGGGGTCGGCGCAACATGTTTTTTTCTTCCATTCTGTCCTGTCACCCGTCACGCTATCACCAACTCCTTTTTCATTCATATCACTTCTCACACAATCCATCCATCTTTTCTTTGGCCTCCCTCTCCCTCTCCATCCATCCACATGTAAATTCATAACTCTTTTAACAACATGCGTTTCATCTCTCCTCTTTACATGACCATACCAAGACAAACGATTTCCTTTCACCTTTTCAGTCACTGGCGCCACTTTCAAACTTCCCCTAATATACTCATTTCTCACTTTATCCATTCTCGTCACACCACACATCCATCTCAACATTCTCATCTCCGCAACATGCAATCTTTTTTCATCCGTCTTTTTCACAGCCCAACATTCTGATCCATACAGTATGACAGGCCTTATCACGGATTTGTAGATTTTACCCTTCAACTTGAGGGGCATCCGTGGATCACAAGTTGTTCCCGTGACCTGTCGCCATTTCATCCATCCTGCGTTGATCCGATGAGTTACGTCCCGGTCTACCTCACCATCCCCTTGGACGAGCGACCCGAGATACCGAAAGTCGGAACAGATCGGTATGGGCGTTCCGGCGAGAGCTAAAGGCACTGGAGTGGAGAGACCGCCGAAATCGCAGAACAAGTACTCCGTTTTGGTTCTACTCAATTTCAGGCCAACACTTTCCAGTCTGTGCCACCACACCTCCAATCTGTTCTGGA
Organism: Mythimna lalbum; assembly: GCA_949319445.1. Lineage (NCBI taxonomy): Eukaryota > Metazoa > Arthropoda > Insecta > Lepidoptera > Noctuidae > Mythimna > Mythimna lalbum. The sequence goes on along the minus strand of OX439357.1, from coordinate 2,581,129 downwards.
CCTCTAGGCCACTCTCGGCAACCAGCACAATGTCATCGGCAAACAACATACACCAGGGAGCCTCTTCCTGAATGTCCGACGTCAGAGCGTCCATTATCATCAGGAAGAGGTAAGGGCTGAGAGCCGACCCTTGGTGTAAGCCGACAGCCACATTGAAGCTGCCAGTAGTGCCCACTGTAGACCGGACTTGGGTACTGCACCGACTGTACATCGCTCTGATCAACTGCACATACTTCCCAGGCACACCTTTCTCCTTAAGGGCCCACCACAGAACCTCACGAGGTACCCGGTCGTATGCCTTTTCGAGGTCAACGAATACCATGTGCAAGTTTTTATGCGCACCTCTGTATTTTTCGCACAGCTGGCGTATAGCAAAAATGGCATCCGTTGTACCCCGACCTGGCATAAAACCGAATTGGTTCTGTGAAATTTCACTCTCTTCTCTCAGTCGCCTTTCAATAACTTTCTCCCAGGCTTTCATAGTATGTGACATTAGCTTTATTCCTCTATAATTGTTGCACTCAAGCACATCACCTTTGTTTTTAAAAATGGGCACCAGGGAACTGTTACACCACTCATCGGGTATGGCTTCTTCCGTTAATTCAGTTAATCTCCCTCATATCAAGTAATTTAATTGCTAAAAATATGGCAACATTATTTTCAATACTACCAACATGACAGCAAAGTAACTTCTTAAGTGAAACGCACTGTAATTAATTGTTAAGTATTTTTTGTCACCTCTGTAAGTGACGAATTCACTATGCCTACAACTTTTTGTGTCTTTTGTTAGTTTATGTCTTAATGAGTAAGTCTTTGAGTTGCCTACTTAATAAATCCATACTAATATTATAAATGGGAAAGTGTGTGTGTCCGTGTTTTAAAATAATTGACGTGATTTTTTAAGTGGAGATGGTTGAAGGGATGGAGAGTGACATAGGCATACTTTTTGTCTCTTTCTACCCCCCCCCCCGCACTTCCCTAAAATGGGTGAATTTAACGCGAGCGAAGCCGCGGGCAAAAGCTAGTAAATAAATAAATTAGTCCGGATTACTAACAGATGCAAGAGTTGGTCTCCGTCATGGCGTAGCTGATGTTAGCGTTGTGATGCAGCCCGAAGAGCGCGGGGTCGTCGAACAGAGGCAGAGTGCGGATGTACTTCGTGTAGTCCTCTATATTAGCGTACGGTGATTGCTGGAACAAATAATATTCATTTTACTTTGGCCTTTATTATAGGACACTAATAAACTCGTTAAAAATAAAAGGCCCGTTTTCACATTTGAGAAAGATCCTAAAATGTAACTTGGAATGAAACAATACAATAATAATTAGGGGTCCGGTGTATCGCGGACGGCGAGCCATGGGTAGTTTGCTGTCCAACAGTCCGGTAACTGTCCGGACCGAGCCCCAGATGTCGACAGCGCGCACTGCTCCCGCGCGCCTCAAGGAGTTGTCAGCAACAGCATGATGGCCCAGCTGGGTCGAAGCCTACTGGAGCCAGGGTTATCCGAAAGGAACTCGGGGCCAGGGTTATCCGAAAGGAACTCGAGCTCCGGTATGAAGGCTAGAAGGAACGGGGTGGGTTTTTAGTCAGTAAGAGTCTGACACTATCTTCCGCTCCACCCAAGAGCGGGGGTTGTCATTGGATGATTTTTGCCCACCGAAAAAAAAAGTGGTCCGGTGTAGTAGCTATTTTAGTAGTAGCTACATTACACCACCTGCAGTGGTAGCCGAGTGGTAACGGCCCCGACTTACGAGTTGTAGGTGAAGCGCTCGGACAGCACGGACATGTTGTAGTAGTCGCTGAGCAGGCACAGCAGGCAGCGCCGGTCCACTAACCTGGCGGTAAGCGCCGCTCTCGTCGTAGGTGAAGCGCTCGGACAGCACGGACATGTTGTAGTAGTCGCTGAGCAGACACAGCAGGCAGCGCCGGTCCACTAACCTGGCGGTAAGCGCCGCTCTCGTCGTAGGTGAAGCGCTCGGACAGCACGGACAAGTTGTAGTAGTCGCTGAGCAGGCACAGCAGGCAGCGCCGGTCCACTAACCTGGCGGTAAGCGCCGCTCTCGTCGTAAGTGAAGCGCTCGGACAGCACGGACATGCTGTAGTAGTCGCTGAGCAGGCACAGCAGGCAGCGCCGGTCCACTAACCTGGCGGTAAGCGCCGCTCTCGTCGTAAGTGAAGCGCTCGGACAGCACGGACATGCTGTAGTAGTCGCTGAGCAGGCACAGCAGGCAGCGCCGGTCCCAGTCGTCCGTCACGCGCCCGCCGTAGTTGATGTGGCCTGCCGTGTATGTTAACATCTGGAAATATGGGACAGGTAAGCTTTGCCTAAGTCGAAAGTTTTCTCACAACAACGTATATACTGCCGGGATAAGAAATGTGACACCATGCAGATTTTGTCCATTCCATTACATTTGACTGGACTGTTGGTCTAGTGGTTAGTGACACTGACTGCTAAGCCGGAGGTCGTTGTTTCGATTGCCTCCCAGGACAAATGTTTGTGTGATGAGCATGATCATTTGTTCTGTGTCTGGGTGTAATTTTTCTATATATGTATGTATTTAGAAATATTTATCAGTTGTCTAGTACTCATAACACAAGCTCTGCTTAGCTTGATACTAAACGGCGTTGTGTGATAATTGTGGAATATTATATTATATACTAGCTTTTGCCCGCGCTTACTCCACCCTACTATACCCAACTCTACCCTACTCTACCCAACTCTACCCAACTCTACCCTACTCTACCCTACTCTACCCTACTCTACTCTACTCTACCCTACTCTACCCTACACTACCCTAATTTTTTTTTTCCATTAGAACCTTATCCTCACAATAACAATCACAACAAAAAAAAACAGCCAAATCGGTCAAGCCGTTTTCATGCTATGTCGTGACAACGAAAAACGGGCTTCATTTTTATATATATATAGATTATTATATTCTATTGAGCCGCCATCAATCCAAACACAAGCATGCAAGATTTTTCGAACGAAACTCCTTCTTATTTATATTCTTATTTATACGTAAGTACAGCTGTGACATCAGTTAACTGTTGGGATGTTAAAGCCGAGTGGTTGAGTGGAGTAGAGGCAGTCAGTCACCTTCAGAAAGACTCACCCTGAGAGGCACCTCGTTGTACTCGTTGAGGAACATATGCAGCTGTGAGATGCAGATGCGCAGGTCCCCGTCAGTGAACTCGTAGGGGATGTTGAAGCCGAGGGGGCCGAACTTGCGACGTTCTAGCACGACGCCGTGGAACAAGCACAGAGCGAACAGTAACCACTGGAACGAGCATACAGGAAAACCGTAGAAATGTCAATGTTTTTATCCCTAAAAACGCATTCTGCACGCACTCGACTGAATGCTGACTTTAAAAGTGCGTTGTGCTAATTGTACTTAAGTGATTTAATTAGCGATAATGCGACAGATATTGGCAACTTTTAAGGCCTATAATAAGCAATCAATATAAAAACTAATTAACTGCATTAATCAGTAAGCAGTCTTCAATCTACTACTCTGGTTATTGCTTATTCTAGGCCGTCAAAGTCAAAATTGCCAATAACCATCGACTTATATTCTAGTGATAGACAAACACGTTCATGGAAACTATTTGTCAAAATACTGAAAAGTTAAAAAAAGGTTTGCTTTGTTAGACTATGTCGTCTAACAGAACTATTAAAACATACAGCCCTAAAATGGCTTCTAGAGGATACTTTTTTCGCGACCAAAATGTCTTAAGCGCCACGAATTTCGTTGCACTTATGAGTTTCAAACAACATAGTGTAATATTCAAGGTGTACAGACTACATTACACCTGAGTCGATTGAAGCTAGTGTTCGGCACACGTGCGTAGTAGTAATTTGTACTACTTGTTCTGTAACGGTAGCCTACATGACCAACCACACGTGGGTGCGGTGCGGCTTCGAGTGAAGAAAGGCGGACGTGATTATTTGGTTTGATACTTTCGCGCCGAACTATTGCAGTGCCGTGGATGCTTATAAATAAATTGCAGATGAAGCGACAACTTCGCGTGCACGTAGGACAGAGTCATCACGTTACGTTTAATTCGCGATCTCCCACATGATGCGAGACGCAGATGTGACGATGAAAAGAAGATGATGATGATTATTGTACTTGGAGGAGGCTTTTGTCCAACAATGGACGTCTTTCGGCTGAAATGATGATAATGATGAATATCGTTTCAAGACTAAAAAAAAACAGTTTTACCTTAAAATTAGGCACTTTGGCATCTGTTGAGTTGAAAAACTCCAGAAAATCTGGTACTTGATTTATATAGGCCTTCAATAAGTTAGCTTTTATTCCTCTAGGGGGCTCCACAGTCATCTTGTAACCTAGAAATCACATTAACATTATAAAGGCAAGCAGATGTATGTATGTACGTGTCTATGTTTCTTATTCCATTACATTCAAACGGCTACACTGATGGATTTTGGACTGTGCGGTTTTTTTAAGAGTTGTGTGAGAAAGTGCAGAGAACGCAGGTGTGTTGTAGTCATTTTAGATACAGGGTTATTTCTAAAACACTGGCAACCTCTCAGGACTATGTTACTAACATCATAAACAGAAACTTTTTTTCTGTGAATTTTTAAAAATGAATCATATTTTAGTTCACCAGATTGTCATACAAAAATAAAAAATATTTAAATTGAACGTTCTACATATTACGAAGTCTATGGGAAGTACAATGGCGGACGGGAGCGGGATCGCGCTGCGGAGTTGCTTGATGTACTTACGTCGAGTCATTCAGACGTAGGTAGGTATAGCAAAATACAGAGTTGAAATGTGTTACGTAACAACGAAATGGAATGTTTGTTTTTGGTAAATGTGTTATGTTTTGTAAAAAGACATGAACAAAAGTTGTTGTTTATGATGTTAGTAATACAGTCCTAAAAGGTTGTTAGTGTTCTACAAATAACCCTTTATAAGCTGTATAGTTCCATCTCTCTTGCTCGCGTAGACGCTTGACATTTTAACGTCATAGTTGGACCCAGGTCTTCAAAGTCGTTGCATTTCAGTGTGAGCTGAACCTAAAGATTTTCAAGTCTCTGCGTATTTACCGTTCTGCAGGAGTGCTACTGGGAAGTGCGGCGAGGGAGTGGACGTGAGCCACAGGCGAAAGTCCTTGTGCACCAGCTCCGGCTGAATGTGTTCCACGTTTAGCTCCAGGACTGGCATCCAAGATGGAGACAGATGGCAGTTCTGAAACAACAACTCTTTTTCGTAGAAGACAAAGTCCAAATTTGATTGCAAAACCGCCTTAGAAGAGTGGTTTCATTACTACGTGCGTTTTAAAATGAAGCACCATTACAGTTATTCCTTCATATCAAAAATACCTATTATATTATACAACATGTCCCAAAATTCAACGATAAGCAACACCGTAGGATAGACCTGTCCATGACTACTCAGGGAAAAATATAAAAAAAATTCAGCTTTTAAGGAGGTGAAATGGAGGAAATTCGTTTGTATGCAAAATTGCATCCATTGTTTATATAAATTTGAGACCTATCATAATTAGGAACCTAAGTAAATCAAAAAGGTTTTAATTATTTGCTTTTCATAACTCCTCGTATAAATTATTTAGGTAGTGTTGGGTTGTTGAGGATCTTATTCCTTGGGTTATTATATTAATTTGAAACCTGCCATAATTTGTAATCAAAATAAATAATAAGAATCGCTATTATGAGTTTAAAGCTACGTTTAAAATTCTAGGCAAGCTTGTTCCATCGTCGACCACATCGCCGCTTACCATCAGGTGAGATGGTGGTCAAACGCAAGCCTATCAATAATTAACCCTTCAGATACCGTCAATTAGAGACACAATAGTAAGACAATAGATGCGCGGCCACCGGGTGTCGCTTGGGGATTCATGAATTAAAAAAAAGATTAAAGTTTGTATAAAAACATTCACGCAAACTAAGTTTCTGGCTAGTCTTTCATACCACTCTTCACACAGTCCTCATGTTATCATGTTAATCGTCATGTTTATTATTATAGGATTTAATAGGTCTTTTCAACTCTTACTGCAGCAGCAGGGACCCAGCCGGGTCGAAGTCTACTGGGGCCAGGGTTAGCTCCGAAAGGGAGGCTCGGCCCTGGTACGAAAGACAAGAAGGGGACGGGGTGGGTTCTATAGCCGTGTTGGCCGAGTGGCAATGGCCCCGACTTAGGAGTTGTAGGTCGTGGGTTCGAACCTAGCCAGGCGCATGACTTGTGTTATTTATTTCACCACTGCTCTCAAAACGGTGAATGAAAACATCGTGAGGAAACCGGCATGTCCTAGAACCAAAAATTCTAAGACGCCAACACTGGGCCTGCGTGGTGGATTACGGCCAATTCCCTCTCCTAGAGAGGAGGCCTGAGTCCCAGCAGTGGGAACATTAAAAAGGCTGATGATGATGAAGAGTCTGACACTATTTCCCGCTTCGTCCAAGGGCGGGGGATGTCATTTGGATGATAAATACCCTCCAAAAAAAAACTCTAAGTTACTTACTTTCATGAATTCTTTCTAAATATATATATTCTATCTACTCCGATCTCTGGTGACAACAGTAAATACCTGGAAGAACACCCAGTTGCCGAAGTCACTGCCAGTCTTCATCATTGCTTCAGCGTACGGTCCCTGACCCTGCCCTAAGGAGATGCTTTCGAACCGCTTGCCCATCTTCATCTTATCCGCGAATTTTAGCAGGTCTAGAAATTATACGTGGTTGAATACCTATTTAGCAGGGATGAACATAACGGACTAGTAGCGACATCTAGTTTACTTAATTTAAATCGTCATAGTACCTTAAAGGCATATTATTAGTATAATTTATCATCAGTGTCTTTAGACAGTTATCACACTGCCACGCACCCCGCAGCATAGTGCGTGAATGTGTGTCTTAACGTTGCTTGTAAGTATCTCCATTTGTATAGAAAACACGCACAGCCCAACACAGCGAAATTACATCCAAACACACAAACACGCGCGTGAGTGCGGGGCGACACGCAAGGAGTGGCACACTGAGTCTCATAGTGCCGTACGGGATTTTGTATGAAATGAGTGCGTGCCTAGGTGAATTTACAAAACGCTCCTACGGGCGTAAGTGGGTAAAAAACCCGCACGGTGGTCAGGTCTAGTGATGGGGAAAAAGAACATTCTCCAAACGAGAATATTCTCGGAACGAGAATGTTCTAGAATGTTCTCGTAAGTGGAGAACTTACGAGAACTTATGAGAACTTAAAATTTGTATGTGCTCCTTCCAATTTTAACATGAAACAGATAATTATGATGATTTTAATTATTATTTTAAATATTATTATAATCGTTTTGAGTGTTTAGGAAGCTCCGCGGACAAATACAACGATGGGTTCGTGGAAACTGTCCATTTGGTCGGTTCTAAATTCTTTAAAACTCGAACAAATGAGAGGAAGAGGCTCACGGATCGAACCCTTCAGCTTATGAAAGAGTGGCGTGAGATGATTCTGTAGTCTCCAGACGATGCGTGCACATATCGGCAGAGTCCATGAAACGCGATCTCCGTCACTTTAGCAACGAAAAATTAAAGACACGATTGAGCGAAATAAGGGCTCCAAAGTGTTTGCAAGAGATCTGTCTATTGGGCAGAGCTAGCTCACGAAACTGAAGACCGACAAGGGCAGAGTCATATCCTCCAAATTGGAGCTTCTAGGAGAGATCAAGGCATTTTATAGACTGTTATACTCGACACTATACCGAAGATATCCCGGCCGTCAGCCTGTACGACATTAAAAGATGGCTCTGAAACAGTTGGCGTCAGGTGAAGACAGCAGGGCTCCTGAAGGCTGGTGGAAAACCGGTCCTAAACGCCTTTCAGTAGTTGTTTGATTCCGTTTCGAGGAAAAAACGCCACAGGAAAGGAGCAGAGGTATGGTGGTAGTCTTCTTTTAGAAGGGTGACATACCCTGCATAAGAATTACAGGCCCATCTCACTTCTGAGCCATGTCTACGAGCTGCTTTCCAGGGTTATCACGACTGTCTCGCGCCCAATTTCGACGACTTCCAGGCTCCCGAACAAGCCGGAAGCCAAAAAAGCTTCAGCGCCGTGGACGGAAGACTTAGGAGTATAATCAGCCTACAAAAACGCTTTGATACGATCGAGACTTGGGCTGTACTGCAGTCTCTCCAACAGTGCCAGATTGACTATGGGTACATTGAAATGCTGAAGTGTTTCTTCCAGTTTATTCAAAAACGTCACCATGTCAGTCCGACTTCAGGAACAGCCATCGAAACAAAAAAGCCAAAAAGGCAAGGAAACGCCATTTCTCCGAAACTATTCACGGCCACAATAGAGGATGTCGTCAAGGTTCTGGAATGGGCTAGGCATTAATGTCAATGGCGAGTACATCACTCACCTTCGATATCCCGACGACATAGTAGAAATGGCTGAGACTACGGAGGAGCTCAGTACAATGCTAGGTGACCTCAGAAGAGCTTCTGAAAGAGTGAGACTTAAAATGAACATAGAAAACCCAAAGTCATGGTAAAAATCCACGTAGCACTCACTCCTATCAAGATCGGAGACTCTACACTCGAATTTATGGACGACTACGTTTATCTAGGGCAGACAGTCCAGTTGGGTAGGTCTAATTTTGAGAAAGAGGTCTATCGTCGAATCCGACTCGGCTAGGCAGCGTTCAGGGAGCTGCGCGGTGTGTTTTCGTCCAATATATCACAGTGTCTCAAGACGAAAGTCTATGAGCAGTTCGTGTTGCCAGTGATGATATATGGCTCCGAAACGTGGTCGCTTACAACGGGCCCCTCAGAAGGTTTAAAGTCACTCAAAGGGCAATGGAAATGGCTAATGCTTGGAGTTTCCTTGCGTGATCACATCGAAAATGAAGACACCCGTAGCAGAACCAAGGTTACAGACATAGTCCAAAGAATCGCTAAACTTAAGTGAAGACGCAGCGTTGGAAGGCCTCCCCTAAGGTGGACCGATGACCTGGTGAGGGTCGCGGAAAACCGATGGTTGCGTGACGCACAGGACCAGTCATTATGACGACACTTGGGGGAGGTCTATGTCCAATAGTGGACGCCTGTCGGCTGAAATGACGCTGATGAAGAAAATTAATATCCATATTTATTACAACAATCTATTATAAAATAATAATCAAAAAATACATAGCATGCGCACGCGGTTACTGCCAGGGACGATTTTGGTTACCCATTGAAAGGGTTTTTAATAGGGTTTTGACAAAGGGTTGTTTTAAAACCCATTCCGTATTGGTTACACTTTTTTACGAAAACCCTCATCAATGGATAACCTCTTCAAAACCCTTTCGATTTGCTTACCTGTTTATTCAAAAACCCATTCTGAAGGGGTTATATTTTTTAATGGCTACACGTTTTGAACGGGTTACCCCTTCAGAATGGGTTTTTGAATAAACAGGTAAGCAAATCGAAAGGGTTTTGAAGAGGTTATCCATTGATGAGGGTTTTCGTAAAAAAGTGTAACCAATACGGAATGGGTTTTAAAACAACCCTTTGTCAAAACCCTATTAAAAACCCTTTTTTTCAGACTACAAATATTATAAATATTATCGCTCGTACCTTAATTTAAAGCAGTGATGGGCAAAAAGTAATTAGATTAACAATTACAAATTACAGTTACATTGTAATTGGTAATTGAATTACTTTGTAACAGATTACTTAAGTAATTCATTACAATGAGTACTCACTGTAATTAAATACAAAGTAATTAAATTACAAGTTAATCTAATTACATTATAACAGATTACACAAGTAATCTGATAAAATGTAATTACACATTTTTTCCGTTTTTTATTTACATGTTGCATTGAAATTTTGCGGAAAAAATCACTTGGGAAAAAAAATAAGAATCTTTCGAATATTTCGGTTTTATTTGGTGGATGGGCATAAGTCTGCCCCTCGCTATATTGACCGATGTCCACTGTTGGACACAGGACTCCACCTCATTGTAATGACCTGTGCCCACAGTTGGACATAAGCCTCCCCGAGTGTCACCATTTAGGCACTATAATGACTGATGCCCATTGTTGGACAAAAGTCTGCCCCTCGCCATAATAACCTGTGTATACTGTTGGACATAAGCCTCCTCCAAAGTGTCACCATTTAAGCGCTTTAATGACTGATGCCCACTGCTGGGCATAAGTTTGCCCCTCGCTATAATGGCCGATGTTCACTGTTGGACATAGGCCTCCACCTCGCTATAATGACTGATGCCCACTGGTGGACAAAAGTCTGCTCCTCGCCATAATGACCTGTGTCCACAGTTGAACATAAAGCTCTCCCAGTGTCGCCATTTAGGCGCTATAATGACTGATGCCCACTGCTGGGCATAAGTTTACCCCTCGCTATAATGGCCGATGTCCACTGTTAGACATAGGCCTCCACCTCGCTATAATGACCTGTACCCACTTTTGGACATAAGCTTCCCTAAGTGTCGCGGTTTAGGCACTATAATGACTGATGCCCACTGGTGGACAAAAGTCTGCTCCTCGCCATAATGACCTGTGTCTACTGTTGGACATAAGCCTCCTCCGAAGTGTCACCATTTAGGCGCTTTAATGACTGATGCCCACTGCTGGGCATAAGTTTGCCCCTCGCTATAATGGCCGATGTTTACTGTTGGACATAGGCCTCCACCTCGCTATAATGACTGATGCCCACTGTTGGACATAAGTCTGCCCCTCGCAATAATGACTTGTGTCCACTGTTGGACATAGAACTTCTTTTCGCTATTATGACCGATGTCCACTGTTGGACATAAGTCTCCCCCAAGTATCGCCATTTAGGCGCTATAATTACTGCTGTCCACTGTTGGACATAGGCCTCCCTCACGCTATAGTGTCCGACGTCTTCTGTTGGACATAGGCTCATAAACTAGTGGGCCTCACTATCAGATTGCATCACTACTTACCACCAGAGATTCTGTGATGTCCCAGCCTTATTTCTATGTCCTTACAGGTACCAATATCGTAACCAAGCGGTGCAAGTATGCGACCTTTCATATTCAAAGCAATAATTACAATATAATTAAATACTATGTAATTAGGTTACATTGTAATTAAATTACTTTGTATTTAAATACATTGTAATTAATTTCATAGCACATCCAAAGTAATCTAATTACAATGTAACTCAATTACTATGTAATTCAATTATTAATTAAAGTACTAAACTGCATGCATTCGGTAAGTATGCGTCAAGTCGCAACACGCAGTCAAGGACCTAGCGACTCCACAGTCCATAATCATACGATCACGGAACACAGAAAAATAGTGGAAGTTGTGCTGGTTGCCGAGAGTGGCCTAGAGGTCCAGAACAGATCGGAGGTGTGGTGGCACAGACTGGAAAGTGTTGACCTGAAATTGAGTAGAACCAAAACGGAGTACTTGGGTGGCGAATCAACGCAGGATGGATGAAATGGCGACAGGTCACGTGAACAACTTGTGACCCACGGATGTCCCTCCAAGTTGAAGGGTAAAATCTACAAATCCGTGATAAGGCCTGTTGTACGTATATGTATGGATCGGAATGTTGGGCTGTGAAAAAGACGGATGAAAAAGATTGCATGTAGCGGAGATGAGAATCTTAAGATGGATGTGTGGTGCGACGAGAATGGATAAAGTGAGAAATGAGTAGATTAGGGAAAGTTTGTAAGTGGCGCTAGTGACTGAAAAGTTGAAAGGGAATCGTTTTTCTTGGTATGGTCATGTAAGGAGGAGAGATGAATCGCATGTTGCCAAAAGAGTTATGAATTTACATGTGTGGACGGATGGAGAGGGAGAGAGAGGTCAAAGAAAAGATGGATGGATTGTGTGAGAAGTGATATTGTTACGCCGTTAAACTTCAACACGTCATATTTCCGACAAAATAAAGAGTGTCAACGAATAATTAAAACGCATTGCTGTTCGAAAGCTCTAGAACCAAAGTACCTACCTAGCCTGGCAAGATCTGGAACATTCCTTCATAAGTACTCGTTGTACCTACTATTTAGTAGGTATGTAATCTGTAGGTATCTATAGGTGGATAAGGGAAATGGTACTTTCCGCCATTAAGAATAGAGTCGAAATTCGCGTGAAAGTGACTCGCGAAGGACAAAGTAATAAAATTGATTTATGGCCCCGCGACGCGACTCTATTGTTCTGGATCTATCCTAAGACGTCAGTATCTAGAATTTTCTTTGCTCCGCGTATAAATACGAGCCCCCGAACGGTAGTGAGTCTGTTTTGATTTCGACTGCGATCAAGAGCGATCTACCTAAGTGTGCAAAGTGATTTTATCTAACGACCGAGGCGATAGTGTAACAGAACTCTAGTGCTAATTGTGATTTTGGATTATTGTTGACTGGACTAATTACTTATTGTTTGTGGTAAATAAAGTTCTTTATTGGTAAATCGGCATTTTGTTACCCACGTACGTAACAATATGAATGAAAAGGGAGTTAATGATAGCGTGACGAGCGACAGGACAGAATGGAAGAAAAAAACGTGTTGCGCCGTCCCCAAATAAAACGGGATAGTGGCAGGAAGATGATGATTGCAGAGACCTGAAATTTAGGAAAATAGCAGATAGAATTTATAAAAAAAAATACAAAAATATATTTAAAATAATCCTGTATTTATATTTTAGGAGCACTAAGGCTAAAACACCAGGGTCGCGCCATAGAAACTGTGAAAAATTAGTTTTTCGCCAATATTTTGCTGAAAAAGCATTGCAGACGTCTAAAGTTTTTTGTAAAACACAGATTTAAAGATCATTGGGCACCTAAGTATGGAAACCATACCCACGGCAGACACAAACGAAATATAGCAGTATATAATGATATAAGGCTCTGATTTGCTATGGCAGTAGCCTCATTAATGTGAGCCACGGGGATCTAGATAAATTCAAGTGTCATAAACTGATTTGGGAAATATGAATAAAATGCTAATCCATTTATAATTTTTATTAAATTTGATCCAAATCAAGCATAAGATCGATAAAAAGGCAGCGGGCGCGTCTGTTGCTTCCTGATGTCTGGCCCAAGACAGATAGATATTATGCTAGCGATATGGGCGCAGCTCCCTACAGAGCGGCGGCCGAGTATACATGAGCAGTAGTACTCTTCTATACTTTGTCGTCCTTGTTGTGTTGGATTTAACAAAATATATGTATAGTACTGTCGTAAAAGCGTACGTGAGTGGGCGATGGTTTGTGATGACCACGAAGTTTCGTGCCTCTACCATGTGACGAAAATACCTTAAAGCCTCGTACACTGCCAACAACTCACGGTCGTACGAACTATATTTTTTCTGTGCTGAGTTCAGCTTCTTGGAAAAGAAACCCAGTGATTCCCATTGCAGAAAACTGAGATGGAGGAGTCACCGTTGGAGGCACCAAGATCTCTAACCTCCAGTACGCAGACGGCACCACGCTTCCGGCCGCCAATGAAGCAGAAATGGTGGAGATACTGAATAAAATTGAGCGCAATAGCCTGGAAATGGGTCTCAAGATCAATCACAGCAAAACCAAGATGATGGTAGTAGACCGAAGCAGAAAGCTGCAACTCACGGGAACTCTTGGGCTTGAGGTGGTTGATAACTTTATCTATCTCGGTGCAAACATCAGCAATACAGGTTCTTGTGAAAAAGAAATCCGGAGGCGCATACAAATGGCCAAAAGTGCAATGTCGCAGTTGCAAGGCATATGGAGGGATCGGCAAAACCAAAACCATACTGGTCAAAAGTGTAGTCTTCTCCATATTTAGCTACGGGGCTGAGACTTGGACTTTAAAAAAGGCTGACCGCGACCGCATTGATGCCTTCGAGATGTGGTGCTGGAGGAAAATGCTTCAAATTCCCTGGACTGCCTCCCGTACAAACAGCTCTATCTTACGCGAACTGAACATCAAGATCAGACTGTCGACTACCTGCATGCGCAGAGTACTAGAGTTCTTTGGCCACATTGCCAGGAAAAATGGCCACAACCTTCAACTGCTCATCGTAACTGGCATGGTTGATGGCAAACGACCAAGGGGCCGCAGCCCAATAAGATGGGCAGATCAGGTCCGCTCCACACTGGACACCCAATTGCACGTCGCACTTCATGACGCTAAGAACCGTCACAGATGGCGAGATACCATTACTAAGAAGCTAATCCAGCGGTAACTTCACGACCCTCAGTAATGAGGAATACGACTCAAGGAGGAGGAGGATACCCATTGCTTAACATCTTGTTGCTGCAGCAAGGCCCCTATTGACATGTCAGATGCATTTGTTATTTATTTATTTATTTGGATCTCCAACAAAGGTTACACAGACATAGTATAAATCACTAGGCATGGGGTCCTTTAACGTGTGCTCCTTCAGTTACAGGAGACCACAGCATGCACATATAACTAGGTGAATATAAAAAATAAAAAAGTTGAAATTCATATTAAATACCATACAGATTACACAAAATTTGAAATTCAGAAAGAAAAATCAAACAGATCTCAAAGAAAGAATTATCAAAGAAAGCTCAGCATTAAAACGCGGATGGACTAAAATCGTAGCGTTGGAAAGCGTATCGGGCCGTATGTGTTGATGGCTGACCCAATCGCAGCTGTTAAGCCGTGGGCACGCCAATTATAGCGGTAAGTCCCCTCTTTGAGGCGTGGCTGGAAAGACCTCACGGCGTGCTTACCTTCCGCATGACGCAGGTCCTTACCGGACATGGCACGTTCGGGAGGTCCCTGCACCGGATTCAGGCGGAAGAGACGCCCGGGTGTCGCCACTGTGTGGAACGCCCGGAGGACACGGTGGAGCACACAGTCAAGGTGTGCCTTGCTTGGGCGGATTGCCGTGCCATCGGCGATCGGCGGAGGAGACCTCACGCGCTGGGCCTTAGTTCAGGCCATGGTCCAGAGCGAAGAGGAGTGACAGGCGGTCGGCTCCTTCTGCGAAGCAGTAATGCTAGCAAAGAAAGAGGCCGACCGCCGTAGACGTGGGCTTGCGAACAGTGAGCCATGGATAGCTCACTGACCGACCACCCGGTAACTGTCCGGACCGAGCCCAAGACGTCGAAATAGCGCACTGTTTCCCCACGCCTCAAGGAGTTGTCAGCAACAGCAGGCGCCCAGCTGGGTCAAAGCCTACTGGGTCCAGGGTTATCCGAAAGGGAGCTCAATCCCTGTATGAAGACTAGAAAGAACGGGGTGGCTTTTAGTCAGAGTCCGACACTATCTCCTGCTCCGCCCAAGAGCGCGGGTTGTCATTGGATGATTTTTGACCACCATAAAAAAAAAGCTGTTAAGCCGTGTTTTGTGCTCGTGAATGGTGTTCTAACGCGAAAACGCATAAATCGGAACCGGTGTCTATTAAAATAACATTTTCGAATGGTGGTCCGTTACAAAAATACGGCCTTCAGACATTTATATTTATTTTCCTTCATTGATATTTAATTAAATAATTATATACAATTAAAGGTTATAATTTTCCCCTTAGTTCAAAACTATTTTGATTAATATCTGCACGTCGGGGTCACCAATGTAGAATGAGTGTGTGAGTGATTGAAGAGGAAGATAGTGTGAAGAGATGAGTAAAAGTCCGAAGTACACAAGAAGAAGAAGAAAGTTTATTGGACACAGTCACAGGTTACAGTTCACGTACATACAAGAATTCCACTAAGAAGAGATAGAAGGAGTGGTAGAAAGATAGATAGACGAAAGTAAGCGGAATACAATATAAACTTATGCGCGGCGAGATATCGCGGAACAGACATACGTTAGGCGATAGACTCGGCAAAACGTACTGCCCGGTCGCGGGCGCGAGCGCAACACTAAGATAGCGCTGTCTCGCTTGCGCGCGCGGTTCAGGTAGCGCGACTGACCCGCCGGGCGCTGGACGATAAATGTATCGTATAGCTACGGCCGGTCAACTAATAACAAATTAGCTACTAAGGCGAAATTGACTCGGTCGGTTTGTTCGTTGATGTTAGGACATTGTTTGTTTATTTTATTCCTGATTCTATATAATACTAGTTGTTAGTGTATGTACATTATGTAAATTAATTATTTTATTTTGATTTTATATAATTAATTAATTTAATATAATATTAACAATATGTAGGTCACTACAAGTGCTTCACAAAGCGGGTCAGATATGCCCAATGATCTTTATCAAAACTAGTACAAATACAACAAAAATCCTAGCAAAAATATTCAGACGTTATTAAAATTTAAAAAGAAAGCACTGTCCTATCAAACCGAGTAAAAAACACTTATGGACAATTCTATACGATTCCAAACTTTCAAGGTCAAAATCTATTCCTGCTCTCCAAAACCCTTTAAAACCCTATGGTTATCAAAGGGTTTTAAAGGGTTTTGGACGACGAACCCTTTCAAAGGGTTATTGTTTCAATTGGATATCATACAAGAACCGGTAACCTCTTGAACGAGTTAACTTATTGAAAGGGTTACCCTAACGTTAGGGTTATGAAGGGGCTAGCACTATCAAGAGGTAACCCTTTCCGTTGCTATAGGCGTTCAACCTGTAACCCTTTCGAAAGAGTTAACTTATATTCGGGGTTGTACGGTCCCTGGTTACTGCTCCACCCAGCCCGCTACCCGCCCTGTTGCACTTCGCTGTGGTTACTACTGAATGAGCGGTCGAAGTGCATTCATAAAATATCACGCATTTCATTTATCATTCAAATTTTAAAAAGTGATCAAATTAAGTTTAGGTTTTGTAACTCAGTTTTTAACCCTTCAGATACCGTCAATTAGAGACACAATAGTAAGACAATAGATGCGCGGCCACCGGGTGTCGCTTGGGGATTCATGAATTAAGTTCTCGTAAATTCTCGGCTCGGAGAACATTCTCGAGAACATTTCCGCAAAGTTCTCGCTAGGAGAATGTTCTCGGGAATTTCCCATCGCTATGCAGGTCTGCACTCCCGCAAGTACACGCGTAGATGCGTTGACACGCAACATGCAGCGTGATGCGTGGCTGTGTGATAATCGCCTTAGCAGGGATGAACATAACAGACTAGTAGCGACATCTAGTTTACTTAGTTTAAATCATCATAGTACCTTAAACCCATATTATAATTTTTCATCAGTGTCTTTAGTTCTACCGCTTGAGAAGAAATATTTAACAGGGATAGGTTAGGTAGGACACTATACAAGTAGCGACATCTAGTTTACGTAGTTGAAATGATCACAGTACGTTAAGGGCCTAGTTTTTCAAAGTGTCGTGTTGTTCAGTCTGTTTTATCATAGTTCTTCTACTTAACAATAGATGGAGATAAATTCAAAAATAAAAAAATTGAAACATTTTGGTTTCACCATCCTTTTCTATATTATAAAAATGAAACCCGTTTTCCGTTTTCACGACATGGCATGAAAACGGCTTGACCGATTTGGCTGTTTTTTTTTTGTTGTGATTGTTATTGTGAGGAAAAGGTTCTTATGGAAAAAAAATAAAAATTAGGGTAGCGTAGGGTAGAGTCACGAAGCAAGTACAAAGAGGAGATGTTGTAAGAAGATTTCCCTAAGTAAAAAAGCGTGACATTTTGCGGGGTGAGGGGTGTTAGACTCCGCCCATTTTTTTATTTGCCATCTGCCGGTCAATAGCAAAACTACTTGCTCGTTCTGTTGATTTTATTTTGTAGTTACGTAACTATCTCACACTAGATGTCATTAAGTGCAGGATGCAACAGGGTCGCACTCAGAATTACCAGGGATATTTGTTTTTTAAATTGTGTAAGTGTAAACCATCCGATACGTATATTTTTCATTGAAATAGTTATACTATTATTTGATGAATGACGAATGAAGATCATTCGAAATTCATCAAAAACCTTTTTATTGTAACATTTTTTTAAATTCTATTTTTATTAGGTTTTACTTTTTTAAAGGCTTATTTTTATAGAAAGAATGATCAAGATTGATTAAAAAGCTAGTTTAAAAAATTACTTTAAATTCCGAAACCATTCAATAATAGTAAATTATGTGACTAGGGGATAAAGCAGTGTCTTAAAGTCGCGGGCGGCATGTTGAATTCCGAACGAAACGAAGGTTGCTGATTTTAATCCCGAACGTCAGTGAGGGATTTTTATAATTAACTCCCGAGCATTGAGAGGGAGATTACAAAGAAACCAGAGTGAAGTGAGGAATTCAAGCCGCCCAAAGACAAAGACAGCGTTATCCCCGTGTTGCATACTCTACTTTTTACACCAAATGTGAGGTACCTAATTAAAAAACAATTTGATCGACCAAATCATATATTAAAGAAATATAAGTATTATACTCGTATTTACAAGTTCATAAGCCGTGGGACATTCGGTAAAATAATTGGCTTCTAAATACTGCCCTGTATTTTTGCTATTTGACGATAGATGGCGACCTGTTTGCAAAATTATATAAAAACTACAAAAATAATATTTTGGCGATTAAAGGACCTTTAGGAATGAATGTTGATCAAATTTCAGTACGTATAATTATTAAAATATATTAATACTGAGCTCTACGTGCCTAAATATATTTAGTTCCCATGACACAAAGTGTCGCCATCTAATGTCGAGTAGAATTATATTTGGAAATGCTGACTTTAAGAGATTGTTCTAGAAGTATTTTAATAAATTATGCCTAAAATTACTTACAAATGAAATGTGATGGCATCCATAGCATCAGAACGTCTATCCAAGTAGTTTTTACAACATAAAATATAACATTTAATTTTTATGTTTTTCTATCGCGAATATAATGCCAAATAAGTAGGTTTACGAAGTTGTGCACAGGACGAACGCCAACAATACACTGATTTAAGCCACGCCCACCGTGATGACGTCAGGACTCAGTTGAGAGTCACAGTGCACAGTTGTTTAGGCCACCTCCTCTTCTATACTTACTCCGTGGGTAGAGTAGAGTAGGGTAGGGTAGGGTAGGGTAGGGTAGGGTAGAGTAGAGTAGGGTAGAGTAGTGTAGAGTAGGGTAGGGTAGAGTAGTGTAGAGTAAGGTAGAGTAGTGTAGAGTAGGGTAGGGTAGAGTAGGGTAGAGTTGGGTATAGTAGGGTGGAGTAGGGAAGAGCGGGAGCGAAGCCGCGCGGGCAAAAGCTAGTGCTAAAATAAAAATCACGAAATCGCTGATGTTTAATATGGAAGAAGATTTTCTCTTAGATTTTGTAGCTGCTATCTCTTCGGTGGATGAACAACCAGCAGTCGTGGTGACGTCTGTTCACGAAAAACTTAAAAACTGCTGAACAGTTTTGATGCGGTTTTCACCAATATTCATTAGTTTTAGTACTGCGAAACCCAAAACATGTGTCTAGTATTCTTATGTAAAGAATCTATGTATAAAATTCTATAACTGTATCACAAAGTTATAAGCTTATGTCAGCAAAAATACAAAATACGACTGACTGTTTTACACTTGTACCCAGATGTTTGATGGCGTCTAATACCCGCTATGACCTGCCGTGACTTGTGTTGTGCTTATTGTCGGTGGTAGAAGAATCTATGTATAAAATTCCATAACTGTATCACGAAAAATCACAAAGTTATAAGCCATGTCGGCAAAAATACAAAGTACCTACGACTGACTATTTTAGACTTGTACCCAGATGTTTGATGGCTCCTAATACCCGCTATGACCTGCCGTGACTTGTGTTGTACTTAGTCTTGTTGCACTTGTGACGTTTTTAAATATTTTTGGGACCTACTATTAATACTATGGTGTAAAAAACTATTGGAATCCATTCAGTTACTGCTTCTGAACAAACTATATTCAGGTTTCGCATAAACTAAAAATAATGCTGTATAGAGTGATTAATGAAAACTTAGGTTCATTTATGATATACTAGCGACCCGCTCCGGCTTCGCTCGGGTGCAATATTATACATATAAACCTTCCTCTTGAATCACCCTATCTATTAAAAAAACCGCATCAAAATCCATTGCGTAGTTTTAAAGATTTAAGCGCACATAGGGATATAGGGACAGAAAAAGCGACTTTGTTTTATACTATGTAGTGACTAGTGATGTACATTATAGTAGAGAAAAGACAAGAATTTCAAAGATTTCTGACATATTAGTACTATTATTTATAGTTTTAATATCATTTTTGTTCACATGTTTGGAAACTCAATAGCAGACGGACGGCAATGCACCACCGGTGCACGGTGGACATCCCACCTACACGCACAAAACGTTTCCGAAACACATTCATTGTGCGTGCAGCTAAGGAATGGAATTACTTGCCGGAGTTTGTTTCCTGATAGCTACAACCCGGGAATCTTTAAGTCGAGAGTGAATAGGTTTCTTTTAGGTAAGCGCGTTCCATCGTCGACCGCATCGTCGCTTTCTTTCAGGTGAGATAGCGGGCAAGCGCAAACCTATCAATAATAAAAAAAGTAGTTAACATACCAGCAGCAGGATCCGTCCCAGTCGACAGCACGAAGATGATGGGAGCCAGCGGGTCGGACTCCGCGTAGAGCGCGGCCAGGTCCGCCGGCTGCGGCTCCACGAACCGAGCTCCCAGACCCGCCACCACGTAGTCCTGCAACGTGAAGCTAACTGATGATGAAGGGTCGGTGCATACGGGCCACCGGCCACCACTACAAAACGCCAACACTGGTATATCCTTACTAATATTATAAAAGCGAAAGTGACTTTGTTTGTTACGTCTTCACGCCTAAATGGCAAAACCGATTTTGATGAAACTTTGTACACAGATAGACCATGTCCTGGAATAACACATAGGATACTTTTACTTTTCTATTTAAATAGGAGACTTTTTATCCCGGAAGTATGTTCCTTTGGGATCATTTTCTATTATCACGCGGGCGAAGCCGCTGGGAGCAGCTAGTTACCTATATTTTATATGGATTCGCCGCACACGGTTGACGCCGGTGGCCGCCACACTCTACAAATCGCTGCAGCTTCTTGTGGCCTACACTGGCCGCTACACGCCGTCACATGCCAACCACGCATTTAAATCTTCGTTTAGAGTCCATTATAATAATGCGCGCATGGATAAAAAAAAAGTAGGACCCACCAGGCATAAGTAACTGTCGCGCACTTCAGCTACCTTTGTAGCCGCTTCTAGCTCCTCGTGGCGGCGTTTGTGGCTGTGACATATAGCCCGTGTGCGGCGACCCTAATGCCTTGATCACACGTACCGAGCAAATGGGCGAGACAGTGCTCTCGGCCGAGTACTCGGTACGTAGCGCCGAGTGCTCGAGACACAGTAGAGAGACATTAGCTCCCGTTCTACGTACTAGGCTGAGTGTCCACCGTCCCGTTTCCCCGCACTGTCTCGCTTGCTCACTCGGCAGGTGTTTATTTTTAATAATTTACGAGTACATTATCAAAGGTCAAAATTCATGCAAAATTGCAGAATTTCAGAGAACTATGTATAACAGTCGGGGAAACTATTTTTGAAGCCGCTGGCAGTTAGCAAATATCTTTTTCTCTTTCTCTATCAAATCCATCCAAAGGTTATCTGTAAAAAATTGCTTTTAGCGATATGACCGCCCATTGTGACACCCGATTAATTTTAGGTTCCTAAGGTAATTTTTATTTTTGGTGTACATAACAATAAAGAAAATCACACGCACATTTGTCCAGGGTGGGTATCGAACCCACGACCTCTAGCTTAGCATTCAGGGCTACTAACCACCGGACCAACAGGCCAGTCTAACTAGTATAATGATATGGTCTAACCTGAAACCCTGGAATCATCTTGTCAGGCCGGAGGCACTTGAGGATGAGCAGCTTCTGAAAGGAGTCGTACTGAGCGTCCAACGGCTTCGGCAACGGTAACCTGAACAACAAAATGTTAAGGTACATTACAGCCCGTGCATGAGCTGGCCCACGGTTAGCGGGAGCTAAGCGCGGGGCCGCTCGCCGTCAAAATGATAATATGGTTTTTTATATATTGAATCAAACATTTTATTTGTTTTCCTTTTTGCGCAAAGTTAAGTTAAGGCTAGAGTGAATAGGCTTTTAATAAACTAGTGCTTGACTACGATCCCGCCTGATGGTAAGCAGTGATGCAATCTCTGATGGATATGCGCACTAGTTTATTAAAAGCCTATTCACTTTAGCCTTGAAGACACCCAAACTATAATCGGACGGGAAGGCCGCAGCAGGAAAATTATTCCAGTCCTTCGACGTACGCGGTATATGACTTTTTTGCATTGTTAATTTAGTGTTGTTTTATTTTATATTTGTATGAGGTAATCTCTAAAAACTGCTTTAAGCCTGAGTGACATAGGGATTACATTACATACATTATGTACGCGGGCGAAGCCGCGGGCAAAAGCTAGTGTTATATCCTTACTAAATTATAAAAGCGAAAGTGACTTTGTTTGTTACGTCTTCACGCCTAAATGGCAAAACCGATTTTGATGAAACTTGGTACACGGATAGACCATGTCCTGAAATAGGACATAGGATACTTTTTATCCCGGAAGTATGTACCCTTGGGATAATTTTCTGCTATCACGCGGGCGAAGCCGCTGGGAGCAGCTAGTAAATATATAACTTGATTCGCTCTTTGAAGATGGCTTGCAAGCTCATAGCACAGCGTACTTACTTATGCGGCGTGTGCGAGTCATAGTAGGTCTTGAAGAACTTGATGTTGGCCAGGAAGTCGTCGAGGATGGTCGCCATGGTGCTGACGGTGGCCAGCTGCTGCAGCTCCAGCCACGTCCGCGGAGACACCCACTTCGGGTCAGGGTTCTCTTGCTCCTGTAGTCCGTAATATGTTGCTTTATTTACAATACTTTACTAATAAACACATATAGGATGAGTGGTGGAGTGAGTGGGATGTTTTAAATGTAAGTAGGTTTTAACATTATTAATTTCATTATTATATTAATGGAAAATGGAAATTAGTGACCGATAATTGTACTCATGATTACAGACAACTTTTCCAAAAAAAAAACAAATTATCCTCTCATAACGGTAAAAGAAAACATAGTGAGGAAACCGGCGTATACAGAATAAAAATGCGAAGATATGCGGCATCCACCAACTCGCACCGGGCTTGCGTGATGGATTTACGGCCCATTCCCTCTCCTAGAGAGAGGAGGAGAGGAGGAACTCAGTAAGAAAAGGACTTCTTACTGAGTTCCAGCAGTGGGAACATTAAAAGGCTGATTTATTTATTTATTTAATCTTCATGCAACACAAACTACATAGGCGGACTTAATGCATTAGGCATTCTCTACCAATCATCTTGAAGAGTGTGAAGAGACAATATAGTAAGATAGATTATGCTATATGGTATAATAACTCACAGTATCCAGCTTCGCCCCGCTCAGTAAGAAGTTAAACTCGGCTCCTCTGATAACGCCTTTATCCATTAGGATTCTGGCGCAAAGCAGGAAGGCGAACAGCAGCTTGTGTCGCTCGAACAGACTGCGGCACACGTTCTGGTAGAGGAGGAACGTGAAGTGAACGATTATCACGTCCACACGCTCTATTATATCCTCTGGAAATAACATGACAATAGGCTAGTTGCCGTAAAAAATTTAAATAGTCCGTCTTTTAGATTTTTCAAAAATAAGGGACACGTGTTTTTTCTTTTCTCGGTTAAACAAAAAATAACAAAGATATAGCCCATTAAAGTTACGTGTAACGTCACGCCGTGCTGCATTATTTCGCACGGGGTGACGTCACACGTCAATGAAAGGGCAAATCGGGCCTTTTTTCCTTGTGTCAAAACCGCACTGGAGAAAGTTAGCAAAATATAAAAAATACAGGCAGATGCGCCATTATGTCCTGATTCCGACAATGTATATAATTAAACTCTAGAAAAAATGTTGGATGCGTCTTTTTTACTAACGTTGGGCAGTTTCTACAGTCTACACGTTTGAATAATAACATACTAACCATTGGGCTCTGTCTCGGCCATGGCCCTCACGAAGAGCTTGGCGAACCACTCCAGCGAGTACTGGTACATGGGATCCACGTTGGCCATGTCGGACAGGCAGAAGAACAGGATGGAGCCGCGCTCCGCGACGGGCACGTAGCCGCTGCGGGCTTCGTCGATCTCGATCGACGTGCGCTCTATGTCTTCTACTTTTATCTAGAAGACCAAAATTTTATTGTGATAAAACTAGTCTCTGCCAGCGGTTTCGTTCGCAAGTTTATGTATGAGGCCTAAAGTACCTGCATAATCTATATAACGGAGAATCGATATCAGTGGGTCGCGACATCGGAAATAACACTCACAAAAACCTTTGATAACACTTTTAATTACTCGTAACACACACTCAGTACAAAATAATCAAGGATGCCTGAGATATGGCTTGATTAAGAATTTAGGAACGCGGGAAGTTCAGCGTGGAGTAACCAATGTCTTCCCTGACCGCCGGACCGATTCAAAGTGTCCTCCAAATCCACGGACACCCGACACGTGGCCCTATTGCCGGTTAGCCAATTTACCGGTCAACGTCAGTACCTGTCAATGTCGAATAATCGATTATACCTCCGGATCGACATTTGACTCGACTATTCGCTCAGTGTTGCTATTACTCCACGCTAACCATCCCCAAGTTAATACTTGACGTTCCCAAACGTAAGCTGTTCAATCTAACTACATAGTTCCTCCAGTGAAAGATAGGTGGCGCTGATGCAGACCGACTGATATGCGTCAACGCTTCGACATATATATATATAAAAATCAATGCCACTTTTCGTTGTTATTTTATAACTCAAGAACCTCAACCTGGTGAAGGTTGCGGGAAACCGATGGATGCGAGACGCGCAGGATCGATCATTGTGGCGGCACTTAGGGGAGGCCTATGTCCAACAGTGGACGTCTGTCGGCTGAAATGATGATGATGAACTCAAGAACGGGCTCACCTATCCAAACCAAATTTTTAGGCTTTGTTCGAACTATTTAGTAGATGGTTTATGTGAAGTTTGGTAGGGTAGAGTAGGTTTTTTTTTTTTTTTTTTTTTTTTTTTTTTTTTTTTTTTTTTTTTTTCCTACCTCCAACATTATCGGAGTTTATTCCTAGCGATTCTAAATTACTAAGCCTAATTCTCTATATCACTCCAGTTCTCGCTTTTGTCCTTCTCGTACTTTCATGCCGCATACTTTGTCTTTCTGCATTCATCATCTTTCATTCCTAGTTCTGGGTGGGATTCCCATTCTGAGTCTACTCTGTCTATCTACTATGTTTCCATATTTGTTCTTTCTTTATTTAAGTGTAGGGGGAAATAACTCGAATTCTTTATTTTATTTCTTTTACAGTTTTTCTTAGTCTAGTCATGTTTCTATACATTTATAATCTTAATAATATCTTCTCTATTTCTACTTATTCTAGTGCTTACTTTAATAACATTTTATTCTTATTTCTATGCTTTATATATATATTACTAAATATACTACAAGCATATTTGCTTAAGCTGTTTTATTTCTGCTTATTACTTTCTGTGCAATCTTTGTGCAGTAGTTTAGAAATTTTTCCCTATATTTACCTCGCATCACTTCCCCTACAGTTTCCTGGTCTAATTTTATTTGCAACGCCTGTTCTATTTCATGCCTTTCTACAGCGTGTACAGGGCATTCCAGAAGCAAATGTGGCACGCTTTCTTCCTCGATTGGGTCGCAGATGCACGATGGACTCTCCTTGCACTTGAAGCGATTCAGGTACTCGGAGAATCCACCGTGCCCTGTCATTACCTGTGTCCTAATGTTTGTGATGGTTATCTTTTTGATAGTTCTGTACGCTGCCACTGCATCTGGGAAAAAGATCTTGGTGATTTTTGCGGTTTGGCCGGACTTGTATCTCCGATTCCATTCGTCAAGCGTTGCCATACGTATATGGCGCTTGACGAATGAAATCGGGCACAGATCATAGTCCGGTTTTTTCTTTAGGTTCATGGCGGCCTCTTTTGCCAGCTGATCCGCTCTTTCGTTGCCTTCTAACCCCGCGTGGGCCTTTATCCAGAACAGGGATATTACCTTGTTCTGGAGAGTTGCAGCTGTAATGTTCTCTCTGGCCTCCACCGCACAGAGGAGTATTTGATCTAAAAAACCGATCAAAAGTCGAAAACTTAAATTTTATTATATTGCTTTACAACTACTGTATCGTGAAAGCCTAATAGCTATTACGTCACTAAAGGGCCAGCTTGGCCACACACCGCCTCTCCATAAACCATAGCAGCAGTCGGAACCCAGTCGTTGCGTGAATCGTATGTCTTTGTTTTCGGCACTACAGTTAAAACGTGATCTTTAAATTGCATTTAGTCTATGTTTGGTGAAATTGTGTGATAATCATTATGGATATTTTGGAACAAGGTATGTAGTTACTTTATAGAAGCATGTTTATTTTGATATTACATTTAATTTAAGTGACATATTATGCCTTAAATGCACACCATAAAACATTCATTTTTTTTTTAGTAAACTCTATAATTAAAGGTGTTTTTGTTTATGAGTTAAGCCTAGTTAACTTATGATTCTGGATTTAACTTATAGTTTCATTATCCTAGATAAGGTTTTTAAAAGAAAATGTCCCGCATTTACATGCCATTTTTTTATTTATTTTTTTTGCGTAATTAGTCGAAATTAGCTTTTATAAAACAATGTTTTATTTTTATTTCTCTATTCCAGAATCACCAATGACGTCGATGGAGATGACTAGAAAATCACTCTATGAAGTCATAAAACAATGTTCGGACAGAAAAATAGACCAAAAGTTTGAGTTTTTAGAAAATCGTCTTAAAATAATCACGAAATGCCCTGAAAACAAACAAGGTTTATTGAGAGCTGCCGTAAAATCATTTAAGTACCAATATAAACAAAAATGGGCAGCTGCTAATAACAAGGAAGGACGCTTCTTGACAAAAAATGAACACTGGCTCAATACTTTTATCACACTGCCTGCGTGGACAACAAAAACGGCCGGCAGACCAACAAAAGAATTCAAGGAATTGAGCGATCAAGCAAAGAGGCGTAAAACAAAGGATTTGAGGGAACAAATACCCTGTGAACAGTTAACCTATGCAGCCCAAATGAGTCAACGTGCTGCAGGACATGGTGACGCGGCTAAAGTTATGAAAGATATGACTTTAACACCAACAAGAGCCAAAAAGTACAGAACACGTTATAGTTCAACTCAAAACGAGGTAAAAAAGCATACACCATCACAAGCATTAGCAATTTTCGTGGAAGCTGATTTGACAAGAAAACAATACGAAGTTATTCACACTGCGAACAAAAACATTTATCCGTGTTATTCACTTGTTAAAAAGGCAAAGAAAGACTGTTATCCGCGTGAAGAGTCGATGAGAGTTACAGAAACATGTGCTGAAATAAACTTGCACGATCTTTTAGATCATACATCTGCACGGTTATGTATGTACTTAGATGAAGTACTCGAAAGTTTAAATGAAGAAGAAATAAGTTCTTTAGAGCTATTATCAAAATGGGGTTGTGATGGTTCCCAACAACAACAATTTAAGCAAAAATTTGGTAACAGTACAGACAGTGATTCATCAATATTTCAGAGTTCATTTGTGCCCTTACGATTGATTAGCAATATTGGTGACCAAAATAAGATTATTTGGCAAAACCCAGTACCTTCTTCTGCAAGATACTGCCGACCCATACGAATCCGTTTTGTTCACGAAACAAAGGACATCACAAATGACGAAATCTCCAACATAGAGAATCAAATAAAAAATCTGAAAAAAAGTGAAATAACGAGAACAAATGGTGTTATATTAATAATAAAGCACACATTAGCCTTTACTATGATTGATGCAAAGGTTTGCAATGCTGCAACAAATACGTCATCTACCATGAGGTGCTATATATGTGGGCAAACATCAAAGGACTTCAACAACTTGATTAAAAAAAACATAGAGAATCCCGATACTCTTAAATTTGGGTTGTCGACACTACATGCCAGAATTCGATTTTTTGAATCACTCCTTCATTTATCGCATAAAATACCTATAAGAAAATGGCAGGCAAGAACTCAAGAACATAAAAATATAGTGGCAGATAGAAAAAAGAAAATTCAAGAAGCTTTTAGAGAGGAAATGGGGCTGCTAGTGGATATTCCGAAGGCAGGGTTTGGGAACACTAATGACGGGAACACATCAAGGAGATTTTTCTCAAATCCCGAAATGTCTTCTCGCATTACAGGGGTTGACATTAATTTAATAAATAAATGCAGTGTCATATTAGAGACCCTGTCAAGTGGTTTAAAAATTAATACGCAGAAATTTGAAAACTTTGCTGAACAAACTGCAAAGCTTTATGTAGATTTGTATGGGTGGCACCCCATGTCAACTATAATGCACAAAATTTTAAGACATGGGGCCACGGTAATTGATCACGCTATTCTGCCTATTGGCCAGTTGTCGGAAGAGGCGGCTGAGGCCAGAAACAAACACTTCCGCATATATAGACAGAATTTTTCCAGAAAGTTTTCGCGTGAAGACTGTAACAAAGACGTGTTAAACAGACTTCTGTTAACTTCGGATCCTTTTTTGAGCAGTACCAGGCAAAGGCAACGGAAACAAAGTAAGCCATTTTCCATTGAGGCATTAGGACTCTTACTCCTGGAGACATCGCACACCTCATCTACAGAGTCTGACAATGAGGAGGACAATGGATCTAGTGAAAGTGAATCTGAATAGAAAATTTTTGTGTAAAAACTTTTTATGTAAAATTGTACCTGTGTATGGTGTTTTAAATATAAAATTATCATTTTAAACTACTTTTTATTATATATCCAATCGATAATTAACACAAAATAATTTTGATCGACTTTTTATGTCAAATACTCCTCTGTGCACCGCCAGGGGATGAAGGCAACTAGGGTTTTTCACTGTCAATAGAGCCGCCATGGAGTCGCTAAAGATCCCGAAGGTAGGCGCCGTGTTTTTCCTAATTTCCCGCGTTGCCCGGCATATCGCGAGTAGCTCAGCCTGGTAAACCGTACAGTATACTGGTAACGCCAACTTGAGGGCGCGCGTCTCGGCCTCTCTGTTCCATATGGACAGTGCCGCACCAACACGCCCCCCAATTTTACTTCCATCAGTATATATTTTAACCTGATGGTCGGAGTTGGCGTCAACATCCTCCCGGTTCACCAGGCTTACGATTTTCAAGTCGCTTCGCTCCGCGGGATGCGGGGATTCCAAAGCAGAAGTCATGCGTTCCACCTCCTTGTCTCCCAATATGGCCAGTGGTTCTCCTTTCTTGGCTTTGTACAGCGATGCCGCCTCATGGATTCTAAGATCCAGGGGGAGTATCCCGGCTAGTAGGAGTACCGAATTTAGTGAGACAGTTCGGTACGCCTTGCACATCTTCTGCGCTATTCCCCGCTGCACGACGCCTAGCTGTTTGATCGTTCCCAGTTTGTTAGCGGCATCCGCCCATGCACTGGCAGCGTACAGAATTATTGGTTCCACCGCAGCCACATATATAGTTTTTACTACCTCCGGATTTAGACCCCAATTTACTTTTGCAGCCCTGCACAGCTGCTTGTGAACACCAATAGCCCTGCGGCATACGTCGGTAACGTGCTCGTTAAACGTGAGCCCGTCGTCGATGGTGACACCCAGTACTTTAATTTTCCTGGACATAGCGATATCGACCCCGCCCATGCTCAGACGTGGGGTGTCGTACTTTAACTTTTTTGTTATAACCATCGCACTGGTCTTGTGTGGTGCGAAGTTTAACTTGTTTTCCACGCCCCACGCCCGAACATGTTCGAGGGCGACATTCGCCTGTCTCTCAATTTCCAAAGCCGTGTCACCATCGAAGACCAGGATCACGTCATCAGCGAAAGCCTGAGCGTATATGCCTCTACTCTCGAGGTCTTTGAGGAGGGGATCCAGTATAAGATTCCAGAGAATGGGGCCTCCAATGGAGCCCTGCACGCAACCCTTCTCCGTGCTTCTCAGATGCTCAGCATCGGCGTACCTTACTCGTACTTTCCTGTCACGCAGATAGCTGTCGATGACCTTTCTCAGGTTAACCGGACACTTTTCCTCTGCCAGTCGGACTCTTATGGCTGGCCACCAGGCATTGTCGAAGGCTCCCTCTATATCCAGCGATATTAATGTTATTATTTTCTTTTGTTTCAGCTTAAAGCGTATTTTTTGCATAAGGGTATAGAGGGAGTCTTCGGTACTCCTTTGTGGCATGAATCCGTACTGGCGAGTACTCATCCTCGGTGCTATGTAAAACCTGAGTCGGGCCACCAACATCTTCTCGTAGATTTTTCCGAGTACCGGTAACAAGCCGATTGGACGGTACGCCTTAGGTGTAGGTAGGGTAGAGTAGGTTATGGTAGGGTAGAGTAGGGTAGAGTAGGGTAGAGTAGGGTAGAGTAGGGTAGAGTAGGGTAGAGTAGGGTAGAGTAGGGTATGGTAGGGTAGAGTAGGGTAGAGTAGTGTAGAGTAGAGTAGGGTAGTGTAGAGTAGTGTAGGGTAGAGTAGGGTGTAGTAGGGTAGAGTAGAGTGTAGTAGGGTAGAGTAGGGAAGAGCGGGAGCGAAGCCGTGCGGGCAAAAGCTAGTATTATTTATAAGTTTATGTTACACACTGAGGCCTGTGCCTGACCCCTAATTATTATTTTATTGTTTCTTTTAGTTTCCTTTCAAGTTACTTTCTAGGGTTTTTCTCAAATGTCAAAACGGGCTTTTTATTTTTTAACGAGTTTAATATCATTTGCCTACGCACAGCCCGCGGGACCATGCTCCCCCCCCCCTCCCCCGCGCCGCCCCTCACGGCCGCGCCTCTCGGCCACTAGCCCTCGCGCGCCCGACACCTACGCACACTCCGCGCCCGTTACAATTATACGCGATAAATACTCAAGGAATGTAACCTTAATTGTAATAAACCAGTTTTATTGAAATATCATACAGTCCACTTTATTCCGCAAGGATCCAGACCCAACACATTTGTTTGAAAAAACGACGCGTTGAATTCGCGTGAACCGCAACAGGGGGTCTACTCTATCTCCGAAAAACGAAGTTTCGATTGAAATTTCGCGTGTTTCCTAACCACCTTTCGTTCCCGAAATTTCGCGCAAACTTAAATTGTTTGACGTACCAAATCTCTAAACCTACTTTAATTAGTTATGTTTCGAAAAAAAATATAATTATGACAGAGGATTGTTTGCAATTTTAACGTCAAATGAATATCGTTCGTTTACGAAAGTTTCGTTTCGGATAAAGCGAGTAGACCCCCAGATCACACTACGCAATCGCGTTCGTGTGTATTGTCGTTAGTACTCACAATGATCTCAGCGCTTTTGATCTTGATGGCCTCCAGCGTGAGTATGAGCGGCAGGTCGTCGACGGGCGAGCCCTCACTGTTGGACAGGCCGTACAGGATGTCGGCCTGCATCTCGGCCAGCTGCGCCGCCATCTGCGCGCGCGACACGATGAGCTGGCCGCGCAGCTCCTCCAGGTCGGGCCGCTCTTGCGCCACCACCGTTGATAGCAGTTGCTCGGCTAGACCACTGAGAATAAAAGCATTTTCTGCACATGGCTGAACTGTTTTAGAACTCTAAAGAGAATGTAAGGATCCTAGTAGGTATGTTCGAAAGAATTTCCGCGTGGTGATTATGGCAGACCCCTTTTCCCCCAAAAGAAATCGGACAAATTTAAAACAAGATTATAAGTCACTAGCTTTTGCCCATAGCTTCGCCGGGCGTATATAAAATATAGATTATGTCGCTCAGGAATAAAGCAGCTTTCTATAGGTGAAAAAAATTTAGCAATCGGACCAGTACTTCCAGAGATGACCTCCTACAAACATAAAAAAAAAACAAAGTTTACCTCTTTATTATATTAGTGCAGATATCACATTTTGTTAAAAAAATATTCAGAACCGTTACAATTTTCACTTTAATCCCTACTAATATTATAAATGCGAAAGTAACTCTGTCTGTCTGTTACGCAAAAACTATTGAACGGATTTAGATAAAATTTGGTAGATAGGTAGAAGAGACACTGGAATAACACATAGGCTACCTATAATTCCACTTGTGCGGTGAACCCGCACATTCGTATAATTAAGTAGGTTATGCAACTTCAGCGTTTACACACGCGCGACCATTTAGTATAGTAGTTGCTAAGTAAAAATAAATCAGTGATTTTTCTACACTCAACACGGGCGGTTTTATTATCATCCCCGGTTTCTATCATTTTACCATAAGTGTGCAGACTATCGTCGTACATTTTTTTGGTCCTTCGAGCCGGATCTGATATCACGCGTAGTAACAGTCCATTGAGTATAGATCAAGGTGCGCGGGTGGTTCGGAATCAGAACCCCAGACTTGATAATATTCGTTGAGTATTTCGCGACAGTTCCGTAAGGTTCAATTAGTCTATTTAGTGAACGCGTAGTGAATCGTTCGTAGAACACATTGGTGGAACGCCGAGTGTCTTCATCTACATTACCACTGCATCCCGCATCTGCAGATCGGTGTTGGTATTCAACTCATCGGTGACCAAGTAAGATCGTTCCTTTTATTTAATCGCAATGACAGTATCAAGCGCCCGTCAGTCTGAAATATTAGAAGGGCTCAATAGGATAAAGGTCAACTTTGGTAAGGATCCATTATCGAGGAAAACTCCGGATTATATCCAAAAAAGAATAGAATCGTTGGACAACCTCTGGGGAGAATTTGAACAAAACCACCTGAAACTTTCCGAGTTTCCGGACAAGGAACCACAATATTTCTCCGCAGATTTATATCAACAGGGTAAGATCCTCTACCAGTCTACCCGTAATTTGCTTACTGCATTTGGCTCTGATGAGAAAGGAAGTCAAGCCAACACGGAAGCCAATGAACTATTGGCTCAACAAAGAACCAATTTTAGGGCCTTCAACAGGTTGGTGAGGAGCATCAATGTGAACGAAATAACAGAAAAATGGGAACTTGAAGACGAGCTTAGGGCTATACAAACCAAGTGGAACACTATCGACACGCTGCATCTGCGTATCGATCATTTACTTCAAGGCAGCGACTTAGTGCAGGTTTGAGCGTAACTACAAGGACATCAAGCGTTCGCTTAACAAGAAAATATCATCCATGGTACATGTACAGCTACGCCGAAACTCGATATTCCTACCTTTGCGGGGAAATACACGCAGTGGCCAACATTTTGTGATCTGTTTACAGAAGCGATTCACGATAACAGCACCATTACCAAGGCTCAGAAGATGCAACACTTAAAAGGTAAGCTTAAGGGAGAAGCTGAACGCCTTATTCAGCATCTTCATATTTCGGCTGAAAACTACGACACAGCTTGGGAAATTCTAACTCACAGATACAACAATGCTCAAGTTCTCTTTACAAATCAAATAGAGGTATTTTTAAATCAGCCTTCTATTTCCAAGCAAACAGCTTATGAGCTGAAGCGGCTATACGACACCACCACGGAGTGTATCCACGCTATACATAACCTTGGTGTGAATACAAATACATGGGATCCTTTGTTAGTGCATCTTCTCAGTAAGAAACTGGACCAGGAGACCTACTGTGACTACAAAGAGGCGCGTACATCACCACGAGAGCTACCATCCCTGTCAGAATTTATGACGTTCCTCGAAAACAAATTCACAGCCCTGGAACCCCTACACCGTCGAGAGAGAGAAATAACGAAGCCTGCTGCTAAACGGGATTCAAATCTACAGAACAACAACAAGCCTGTTAATTACGGGAACCACTATAAGAAGCAATATCAAGCCGCCGCTACACAAGGACCAAACTGTCCGATTTGTAACACGCGTCACTTTATATTCACTTGTAGGAAATTTCTGAAAATGACTCCGGAGGATCGGTTGGCCTGGGTAACAGAGAGTCAATACTGTAAAAATTGCCTTAACTATCATCCAGCCCAAGAGTGCATTAGTCCCAAACGTTGTAAAAAATGTAACGCTAGCCATAACACTTTACTTCACGAGAAATGCGTACCACAACATCAAATCACCGCAACGACGAGCTCTACTGCGCAGCCTTCCCCGGCTCAGCATAACGTTAACCACGTCGCTGCTGACAATGAAGAAATCTTGTTAACCACGTTGTCATTAACAGTTTTATCAAACAATGGTACATACGTTACGTTAAGAGCGCTCCTAGATCAGGGGTCCCAAATTTCACTGATTTCGGAAAATGCGACACAAATGTTAGGGTTACAACGGCGGCAATATCATGCTTCCATTTCAGGGGTAGGACCGGTCTCTAAGCAGAGCAAAGGTATCGTAACATTAGATTGTAAGTCTATTTACGGAGACTACACCTTGCAAACTCAGGCGTTAGTTGTGTCCAAGGTTATAAACAGTCTCCCTAACTCATCATTTCGCAAACAGTCCTGGTTACACCTGCAACATCTTCAGTTAGCCGACCCGGAATACAACGTGTCGAGACCTATTGATCTTCTTCTGGACGCCAGTGTATACTCAGAAATTATATTAAGCGGCCTTATAAAGGGCCCGGCACAAGCTCCAATAGCTCAACAAACCAAAATGGGTTGGATCTTATCAGGCAATGTAAAGAAATTCAACTGTCATGTCGCCATTAATAACCTTGAAGAGATAGCCAAGTTTTGGGAGTTGGAAGATATTCAAGACTCATCAACATCAAACGTGACTATTGGTGATCAATTTTGTGAAGACTTTTACAAAAGCACCACGAGACGCTTAGACAACGGCAAATATGTAGTTGGAATACCCATGAAGCCAGGTTTTGAACAGCAACTCGGATCATCGAAGTCCAAGGCTATAGCGCAATTTAAACAATTAGAGTCCAAACTGTCTAAAAATAAATTATTTTCAGGCCTATACAAAGAATTTATAAACGAATACCAGGAATTAGGTCATATGCGACAAGTCGAAAAAAACACGGATCAGGCGTATTATCTACCACATCATGGAGTATGGAAACTTGATTCGACGACGACGAAGTTAAGAGTAGTTTTTAATGCCTCATCTAAGACTACATCGGGTAACAGCCTCAACGATTTGATGTACAGTGGTCCAAACTTGCAACAAGACTTGTTAGCGCTTATTATAAATTGGAGACAGTACCAATACGTAATCACTGCGGACATTGAAAAAATGTTCCGCCAGATACTCATCAGAGAGCGCGATCAGCCTCTGCAAGCCATAGTGTGGAGAGATTCAATAGATGATCAATTGAATCAGTATAATTTAACCACTGTAACATATGGGACCAAGGCAGCACCATTCTTGGCTATGCGGACGCTGAAACAACTTGCGGCGGATGACGCTGAAAAATATCCCTTAGCAGCAGTAGCTGTACAAAACTCCTTTTATATGGATGATCTGCTGAGTGGACACAATTCCGCTGATCAAGCCAAGGAGTTGCAAAGGCAACTGATCAAAATGTTCCAGGGTGCTGGTATGAATTTGCGGAAATGGTCAAGTAACAAGCCTGAACTCTTGCAACATTTAGCGACCGACCAATTGAACAGTCCTTACGAATTTAAGGGTCTCGAATCCAGAAAGACTCTTGGATTAAAATGGAATCCATCATCTGACTCATTCACGTTTCAAAAAAATATAATTCCTGAGGAAAAAGCAGCGTTTACCAAGCGTCAGTTATTGTCAGAAATATCCAAGATTTTCGATCCACTTGGTTGGTTATCACCGCTTACAATCAGAGCGAAGCTACTGTTTCAACAAACGTGGGCCATGGAAACAAGCTGGGATCAAGAATTACCAAAGGACATGCAAGAAAATTGGCTTAAACTAAAAGAAGACTTCAACTGCATCGATACATTCCGCATACCGAGATTTTTAGGTAACACAGAAATAAATAGTCAATTACACGCATTTTGCGATGCTTCCGACAAAGCTTACGCTTGCGTTATTTACCTCGTCACCAAGAACAATAAGGGCGAGTACACATCGACCATTGTTGCTGCGAAAACAAAGTTGGCGCCAGTTGCAAAGAAAACATCTCTGCCTAGACTTGAACTCTGCGGTGCGCTACTTCTATCCCAACTGGTAAAAAAGGTCGTTGATTCATTACCAAATGTAGGTACGACTCTTCATGCGTGGACAGATTCACTGATAGTTCTGGGATGGCTACATGGAGATATATCTAGATGGAAATCATTTGTAGCTAACAGAGTGAAGCAGATAACCAACATAATACCGGCAGAATTCTGGAGTCATGTCAGCTCGGAAGAAAACGCAGCAGACTGTGCAACACGAGGAATAACTTTTCTTCAGTTATCAAACCATTCATTGTGGTGGGAAGGGCCAGAATGGCTAAAAGGTCACGAGAGAAAAGATGAGACTAAAATAATGTACCAGCCTCCCATCATAGAAATAAAACCAGCTTGTGTGAACACAGCCTTAGTACAAAATAATGTAACATTCATTAGTGACCTACTGCAAAACTGTAGTTCATTGACACGAATTGTGCGGATTATTTGCTGGGTATCACGTTTCACCAAGCGAATTTGCGATAAACATATTTCAACACATAAAGGTTTCCTATCGTCAACAGAAATAAATAACGCATACAATTTAATTATTAAAGAAGTGCAATCACTGGAATTTCATCAGGAATTGCAAGATATTAAATGTAAACAACACGTGAGTTCAAAAAGCAAGATTCGCAGTTTAAATCCATTTCTAGATGAAAACGGTCTATTAAGAGTTGGTGGACGGTTAAATCACGCCAGTATAAGCTCACCGGCGAAACACCCCATCATTCTACCAAGCCATAGTCGACTCACAGATCTTGTTATTAGTCAAGCTCACATAACTACTTTACACGGTGGCCCCCGACTAACCCTTTCTTACATACGGGATAGGTACTGGATTATCAGCGGAGTCAAGACTGTAAAACGCCAGCTGAGACTTTGTGTTAAGTGTCGTCGATTTAACAACGAAGTACAACAGCAAATTATGGCAGACCTACCACGAGCGAGAGTTACTCCGTCAAGGCCATTTACGCATACTGGTGTCGACTTCACGGGACACGTAGAGCTGAAAGCCAACAAAGGACGCGGGATCAAAACGACGAAAGGATATGTAGCAGTCTTTGTCTGCCTGTCAACGAAAGCGGTCCATCTGGAACTCGTTTCGGATTTGAGTACGGCTGCCTTTCTTGCGGCATTTCGTCGGTTCTGCTCCCGGCGTGGATCACCAGGTCACATGTACAGTGACAATGGTACAAACTTCGTGGGAGCTAGTCGACTCATGAAGAAGGAGTATAAAGAGATCGTCCAGAATATTAACCCGGACTTCTTTAATAAAATCAGTGAGATGAACATCCACTGGCACTTTAATGCTCCTGCCTGGCCTAATGCAGGTGGGCTTTGGGAAGCGGCAGTGAAGAGCCTGAAATACCACTTGAAAAGGGTCATAGGTGATCAACGTCTTACGTACGAAGAGTTTTTGACGTTACTTTGCCAAATAGAAGCGTGTCTGAATTCCAGGCCACTATGCCAACTAACTGAAACCTCTGACGACGATTGCTTGACGCCGGGACATTTCCTGACTGGGGCACCAATTTTGTCAAGACCTCAGACTGAACCGGAGTCTGTAACGTTAACGGCGCGTTGGCAACTTGTTCAAGCTTTAACCAAAAACATCTGGCAACGGTGGTCATCGGAATATCTTCAACAGCTTCAAACGAGAACCAAATGGCAAAAAGCACGAAGTAATCTTGAAGTTGATGATGTCGTCCTCATCAGAGAAGAAAACTTACCTCCGGGCAAGTGGGCAATGGGTCGAGTAAAGCAGCTTCATCCAGGAAAGGATGGGTATGTGAGAGTCGTTACCGTCAAGACGAGCAACAATACCATACAGCGTCCAGTCAACAAGCTTGTATACTTACCCGTAAATGAGGAGAGACCCCCGTCCGAATCCGCGACTCAGTGCGTGGATGAGCCCTCCCCATCGCCATCAGTTCAACCGGAAGTGAAACGGGGCTCCCCGCGACCACGAAAACAGAAACCTTTACAAGTCTTTTTCATGTCCGTTTTTCTAATGCTTTTGTTTGTTTCACCCAGTGATCAAACTCAGCAACTCAAATCGACGTCATATAATGTTACGCAAAATTTTACTAACCAAGGACTATATTTCGACAAGATGTCCGACCTCCAAGTTATCAAGGACGATTGGAAACTCATTGTGTTTTACAACATGTCCACGTTCTATCACGGAGTGTCGAACATAAAGAAGTACATAACCCACTTGAAACTAACCGCCGATTGCATGGGCTCGCAATACGATAGTGTCATCTTACAACTAGAACATGAACTAAAGGAACTTGAGCATTATCAAACACTTCTAGAAAAACCTAATGCAAGGAGGCAAAGACGTGGATTAATAAACGGAGTTGGGTCCTTGGCAAATACACTGTTTGGAGTATTGGATGACAGTTTTGCTCAACAATACAAGCAGGACATAGAAAAGATTACCACCCATGAAAATCATCTCCAAATGTTACTCAAGAATCAAACAATTGTCTTGGAATCAGAATATAACATTCTGCGACGCAGCGAGGAGACAATGAACAAACAGTTCCATTTTATAAAGGAACATCTTAGAAACGTCACTGTTGAAATCAATCGAGTACGTCTGGACAACAGAAATGCTTTATATGTGACCTCCTCCGCATTAGCCGCGAGTGTCATACTAGCAAATCTAATGCGCATTCAGCATACACTTATTGATACCGTGACAGACATCAGCCACGGTCGTATTGACCCTCACCTTTTGTCTCCTGATCAGCTGGCTCGTCAGATCAATATCATCTCCGGACAACTACAGGGCAATTTAATGACTCCGATTGAGTCAACAAACCTTTCCGACATGTACAAAATTATGAAGGCGTCAGCAACGTTATATGAAGGCTACCTAATTATAGAGATAAAGATTCCCCTGGTGAGCAACGAGATCTTCGAGTTAGATAGGATTATACCTACCCCTCAGAAAAAGGGGCCGAACCACTATCGCACAGTTCCCAGCTCACCATTTATTGCCTACAACATCCAAAAGGACCTTGCTCTTCTGTTATCAGATAGTGACCTGCAGGCGTGCATACATGTCGTAAAGAGCAATAAGTTACTGTGCACCTATGACAAACCTGTTTACAATCTAAAAATAAAACAATCGTTATGTGATATTCAAGATGTAAGTGCTATCAGGAGCGTTTGTAAACAAGAAATATCCACGTGCCATAATTATTGGGTCAAATTACATAATGTAAACTCCTGGTTCTACACCTGTTGTGAGTCATGTGAACTCCGTATTTCCTGTATTGCTGACACAATAACTACTGTTATACGAGGCAGTGGTATCATTAACGTAGGTCAGGGATGCACATTGAAATCGGACACTTATAGTATTCATGCACACAACAACTTTCTACGTCACTTGGATATTCAATCAAACATCGAAGTCCCAGAGGTGTCCATTCTAAACTCACTTATCAACACGACCTTGCCTATCGAGTTTGATGCAACAGAAAACCACACTCATATGTGGAACCGGCTGGAAGAGCAGATCAAAAATATTAAGGAGCAATCTTCCACTGAGTTAACCGTTCACGGCATACATCATTACTCCGTCGCATATATTATCTTGGCGTTAGTTGTCATCTTGGGTAGCATATGCATCTACCTTGCTATAAGAGGAAAGTGCCAAGACGCTCTCAACAAGCAGCGGCACGAGGTGGTGGAGGAACGAGTTCAGCAGGGCGAGCGCGCCCCGGGGGCGGAGGCGCGAGCCGGGCAAGCAGGGTCTACGGAGTGTGTGAGTGCAACTGTGCCAGTGTTCAGTGAGTTTAGTGATATAAGTAAATCCACTCAAAGTGTTGATAAGGGAACCTCTACCATGGTCTATCAATGAATGTGTGTACTGGAATAACCAGACAATTTAGTGTTACAGACTTTACTACTTAGATTAGTTATCTACCTAATGAAATCATCTTGTATCACCGTTCAACTGAAAATTATATCATTTAATCTAAGTCATTATATTTCATGTGTTTAGTTGCACCACTTATCATATAGGCTTAAACAAGTCTCCTGTCTTCTCCTTTAGAGTTGGCAGTATGTACGGTGAACCCGCACATTCGTATAATTAAGTAGGTTATGCAACTTCAGCGTTTACACACGCGCGACCATTTAGTATAGTAGTTGCTAAGTAAAAATAAATCAGTGATTTTTCTACACTCAACACGGGCGGTTTTATTATCATCCCCGGTTTCTATCATTTTACCATAAGTGTGCAGACTATCGTCGTACACCACTGCTGAGCACGGGTCTCAGCTCGCGCGATATAAACTGTAGTCCACGCGAGCGAAGTCGCGGGCGGAAAGCTAGTTTACGAATAAGTGAAGTATTCATTCTTCAAACTGACTAGAGCACGTCCTTATACTGTCTATACTGTCTGAAGGGTTTACTTTAACTCATGCTTCTCAATATGGCTTTCAATTTTACTATTATCTAATTGGTAAAGGGTGAGACTAAGTTGACTGAAACCGATGAGTCACTATTTTCTTACGTATTTCGTAACACTATTAACTGACTGTCTTTACCTGGGCACCAGAGCGAAGTTGACAATCATGACTTTGACAGAGGTCTCCGGCTTGTACTTAGGGTTCGGTAACTTGGTGGTGATGTACAGCTTGAAACCCGCCATGTACGGGATGAGGGAGTCGCCCAACTTAAGCACCAGCTGACCGGCTTGGCGGAAATATTGACGCTGAAACAAAGAATATATAAGAATTTTTAGGGTGTTTTGGTAAGTAAAAGTCTGACACACCCTTCTAGTCTATATATAATAGCAGAAGAAGTAAAAAAAATGCCACCTTAAAAAATAATTTTAAAACGCGTCAGTAAAATGCATTCAAGTAGACAATATTTTTAAGTATCACCAGTATTACTTGTATGATATTACTTACCTTAAGGACCGGGTCCAAAGCCGGGTCCAGTTCTATCCCCACGTTTTCCAACAGGATCGGTTTACCGAACCTGAGCGCAGATTCAAAGTTCCTCAGCAGATCTCTGTCGTTTGGCTTGCACACCACCAAGCCTTCTAGTTTGCCCTGAAATATGAATCAAATCATCAATATTGTTTGCTGAAGAGACCATTCATTGCATACTCATACGTTTTTTAGACTGAGGGTTCCGTGGGTGGGGTAAGGTAGTTCGAAAGCTCTTTCGATCCACCTGCTCTAGCAGTTTCCCTTTGTGTTCCTAGGCAGCGGTAACTCTACCACGGACCTGAACGAAAAGTGTAACAGGGGCAAAGGCCTACTCTCCAGACATTCTTCTTCCGCGCCCGTCTCGAACCAGTACCCGTAATGCGCCTCTAAATCATTTCTTCACCTCTCTCTGGGCCTTGCTAAATGACGCATTTCATCTGCAGGAACCAGGAACCTACAGCGTGAAGACTGCAGTCATCATCATTTCAGCCGAAAGACGTCCACTGCTGGACATAGGCCAACAGTTCCCCCAAGTGTTGCCACAACGACTACTCCTTTGAGTCTCGCATCCATCAGATTCCTGCGACCCTCATCAGATCATCGGTCCACCTTGTGAGAGGCTTCCCAACATCATCAGCTGCACATAATTACCATGGCTCTGATCCATTTGTTGGCTTGCGTCTGCGGGTCGATGATGAGCGGCCATCTTCGCGAGTTGAACATCAGCACCGCTGACTCCACGGACATCGGGTCTCGGGGTAGCCCGTACATCTGCCATGTTCTAAGAAAAAAGATGTCGAGGTTAAGCAAATAACACCGGCTAAAATAAAATTATGGTGCATCCACACTGCAGTTACTTTTTGTGCAGGTGTTTTTTTCGGTGGGCAAAAATCATCCAATGACAACCCTCGCATCTTGGCTGGAGCGGGAGATAGTGTCAGACTCTTACTGACTAAAAACCTACCCCGTTCCTTCTAGCCTTCATACCGGGGCTCGAGTTCCTTTCGGATAACCCTGGCCCCAGTAGGCTTCGACCCAGCTGGGCCCCTCCTATTGCTGACAACTCCTTGAAGCGCGCGGAAACAGTGCGCGCCGTCGACGTCTTGGGCTCGGTCCGGACAGCTACAGGACAGTCTACGGTGGCCGGAAATCGGGATCGGAATCACGGCGGCGGCGGCCGCTTCGCAGAAGGAGGCGACCACCTGCCACTCCTCCTCGCTCCAGACCATGGCCTGAACCAAGGCCCAGCGCGAGATGACTCCGCCGCCGAACGCCTCCACGAGGGCACGGCGATGCTTCGCCCAAGCAGGGCACAATTCGACTGTGTGCTCCACCGTGTCCTCCGGGCATTCCGCACAGTGGCGACACCCGGGCGTCTCTTCCGCTTGAATCCTCCGGTGCTGGAACCTTCCGAACGTGCCATGTCCGGTGAGGACCTGCGTCATGCAGAAGGTAAGGACGCCCTGAGGTCTTTCCAGCCACGCCTCAAAGAGGGGACTTACTGCCATAATTGTGGCGTGTCCTTGTGGAGGTGTTGCTCCACAAAAAGTAACTGCAGTGTGGATGCACCATAAGAACATTTGTAACATTTTATGGACAACTGCTAAATGATGCTTCACAGGGAACAAACAGCAAAGCTTTCTATGAGGTGGTCTGAGGCTGCAAACGGAGCAGGTCTCGCATAACGTTTAAAGATCTGCACTGCCGATAGGACCGGGAAATTCCCGAAAAAGAAACCCCCGAAGCGGCATTCTTAAGTAGCAGAAGTCATTAGATGGTTCCCACCTCCCAAAAAAAAACCGTCGAGCGTATCATCATAACACTTGTTTTTCAATATTATAAATAGGCATGCATTTGACCGCAAATAAGGATGCCAAAATACTCTGAAACAGTTACCTGACTTGCACGGCGTCTCCTAACGTGGACAGTGGCGTTGCATGCGGCGTGTGTGGAACCTTCACCTCCTGGGGACATCAGACAACAAAAAGATTGTTATTTCTATTTAACAATAGCTGATTCAGAATCCAGAATCTTAAATTTTTCGTCTCATGATCGGAAAGACCAGTATTGAGACATGTGGTGTCGGACTCATCATGAACATTTTACCCGAAAGAAGTCCACTGTTGAACATAAGCGTCCTTCAAATGTCCTGTGCATCTCACATCCATCGGACTCACCAGAACATCGCTTTAATTTATGATGTGAAGACCTACCAAAGCTGCGTCTTCTAGTACACCGTCGCCACTGCAGAACCTTTGCATGGAATGTCGAATTTTTTTTTGGAACTTACGACTTCCTTGGAGAAAGTTCTACTACTTTTTTTGTACCCTTGGTTTTTATACAGGTGTCCCTCAGTGACCCCCCCCCCCTCAAGGGGGGTATGTGTGGAGAAACTTACTTTCAAGCGGGCGAAGCCGTTGGCAAGAGCTGTTCTAGATTGATAAAAATTAAATGCTTCTTCGGTGAGCAAATCATTCGAATTGCTCACTTCGGTTCATCAATTCATTTGCATTGAGTTTTGTTTAAAAGAATACCAGTTCAAAGAAGGTTTCTGTTTCAGGGATATAAAGAAATCCCTCCCGGAAGATTCAGGACGAATTATACGTTTTTTTTTTCTTTAAGATTGAAAAACTTGTTTTTTTCGAAAGGATACTTAATTAAAACATTAATCACCTGGTACTTAATCACTTACTTCTAAATGAGATATCCAGCTAGCAAGTAGATCTCTTCTGAATTGATCTGTAAAAGGCGTTATGTATCCCACAGCACCTGACAACAAAATAAAAAATATTTAAAAAATGCATCGGCATCGAACTGCTAGAATGTCGGTTTTCTATGTGTTGCATTTCGGATATTAAGCGTTGGAATTGTATAACCTGTTTACATTATATGTTAGTATCCCTTATTACTATGTTAGTTCAGACATGGTTCAGACGCTCAATAATATTAAACTGTTATAAACTCTTTCCATAAAATAACATTGGTAATTCTTATAATCATTCATTAAAAATTTCAAATAAATAAAATATCATTGATTACAACTTAAAAATGTCAAAGAATTAAACGGCATGGAAACAACAAATAAAAATGTCATACAATAATAATAAAATGTCAGTAAATTAAATGTCATGGAATAAAGATAAAAATGTCATTAAAATAAATGTCGTGGAATAAAGATACAACGTCGTTTACGTCAAGACAATATTAACGTCATCAGTACTATACACGGGTTCCTTCATCGAACTGATACTGAAGAAGCACGTCG
The DNA here is from genome assembly GCA_949319445.1 of Mythimna lalbum. Lineage (NCBI taxonomy): Eukaryota > Metazoa > Arthropoda > Insecta > Lepidoptera > Noctuidae > Mythimna > Mythimna lalbum. The sequence goes on along the minus strand of OX439357.1, from coordinate 2,536,911 downwards.
ATGCGCTACCGATACATGGTGAATATCTCACCCATACGAACTAAACGTTTTAGGAAAACATTCATTGTACGCATAGGAACATGTTTCCTGATAGCATTGTTTTATTGTTTTTCACAGGCTCGTAAGAATACTCAAGGCAGATGCCTTCCTGGCTGGAATAAGATACGAGTATTGTCACCCACACGAGTATTGTCTGCAGTATGCCATGGTGTGTACCTGCTAAGACGTTGTTAATTTTATCACTTTATTATGTTATTTAATTTGGATACATTGCGTAAAGAGCGATATGAAAGAAAAGGAAGTTAGTGATAGCATGACGAGTGACAGGGTAGAATGAAGAAAAAAACGAGTTGCGCCGACCCCAAACAAGATGGGACAAGGGCAGGAAGAAGATGTAATTTATCAATAATTTTATTAATGTTATTAAAAATCTGTTATTCAATAATTGATCTAAACATTGGATTAGATTTAATTGATTTATTATGCTATAACAGTTTAATTCAATTTAATCCATATGAAACCGGTTCGGGGCACGTCAGGATGGTTTCAAAGTAATATAGGACGGGTATATTTTATGTTATAATGTTTAATGGTACACACACACACAAGACAAGGTACATTTAACTCACATGCACTCAGCAGTATATCCCCGATCAAGTTCACAATGGCGACGTCCAAATCCGCGATGGTTTTGATCCATCTAACTCGTTCACTGGACAAGCCGTTCAGTAACCTGTAGCGAGATTTAAAACTTAAATATTATAAAAAATAAATAATTAATTCAGAAAGAAAGGAAGAATTCATTCTTACATATTATAAAACAAAGCCCTCCGTCGCATCTGTTTGGTTGTATGAACGCAATAAAATCAATAACTACTGAACGGATTTTCATGCAGTTTTCACCAATAGGCAGAATAATTTATGAGCAAGATTTAGGTGTATATATACTTGAGTATTATAGCAGAAATCAGCCGAAAATTAAAAAGTAACATTCGTGCGAATCTAGGCCGGTCGCTAATTACGTTTAAATTATTCTTCAGTAAGAAGAAGTAATAAACAAGAATATTCGACATCTGCCGGGATTTCGTGATATGCCTAGGAATTTTGTGACATCACTGATATCCTCATTTCCTTGCAACATATAATACAGAGTTAGAACCATGAGACTGTAGGGAGGTGCGGAAGTGAAAAGCATATATATGAAATAAGCAAGAACATTGAAACAAAAAATAACATGCTCTGTCTCGTTCAGTGACAGCAGTGTCACTGAGAGGCCGACTCGAGTAAATTTTTATGTTTTTAGAATAATTCCGGCAATTAAAGTAATAGTGCTAGTGTATGTATGAGAAATAGAATGCAATAGTCAAGTTTATAGTGTATTTCAGTGGTCATAATTATTTATGGAAAAGTTTACGTAATATATATTTGTTCGGTCTAAGCAACCGAACACTTGCTAACGCAGCAATTTACTACAATTGTACTTTAACATCAGTGCATTACGAGACACCAAACGGACCGGGTGCATTCATCTAACATAACCTTTTAACATAACATTTTAACATAACATTTGTAGAACTTTAATAAACTATCCAAAACCAATCAGTGCTTTTATATCATATACGACCTCGCACCCCGCACAATATTGAAGTTGAATAGTGCTGTCTCATGTGCGGCCACGCGGTGGCTATATCTATAGGAATTTAATCTAAAAAATTGATAGCTGACCCGGCAACCGTTTTTCAGGCAAAATTGGGGTAGGTTTAAAGTATATTTTACATACTTTTTACACTGAGATCAGCTGAGCAGATAACTCAGCTCCAAAACAGCATCATTCAGCCTCAGTCCATTCTCTACATGTATGAAGTGACCTGTTAGCGCGGTCCATCCTCGCGAGGCACTGGTTGATGTCCTCCTCCATGCGCTTCCGTTCCTCCTCCTTCTCTACGAGGTACGCGTTGAGCTTGGCAATGCCCTCCAGCAAGGCTTGCATCTTCGCCTTCGCGGCTGCCAGCATGGCTGATCAAGACATATAAAAGTTATAATCGAAACTAAATTACAAAGATGAAAGATAAGAGATAGACTTTACTCTGTTCAAAATAACATAAGACTTGCTTTTAATGCCATCCTTATGCCTACGAAATAGATGTTAAAATCGGTTGAACAGACAGTAAAAAAGGTTTCTTTAAATGTCTAATCTTAACGCGAATAAGGTATAGATATAACGGAGATTCGATATCTGTGGGTCGCGACATCGGAAATAACACTCACAAAAACCTTTGATAGCACTTTTAATTACTCGTAACACACACTCAGTACAAAATAATCCAGGATGCCTGAGATATGGCTTGATTAAGAATTTAGGAACGCGGGAAGTTTAGCGTGGAGTAACGAATGTCTACCCGGACCGCCGAACCTATTCAAAGTGCCCTCCAAATCAACTGACACCCGACACGTGGCCCTACCCCCATTGCCGGTTAGCCAATTTACCTGTCAACGTCAGTACCTGTCAATGTCGAATAATCGATTATACCTCCGGATCGACATTTGACTCGACTATTCGCTCAGTGTTGCTATTACTCCACGCTAACCATCCCCAAGTTAATACTTGACGTTCCCAAACGTAGGCTGTTCAATATAACTACATAGTTCCTCCAGTGAAAGATAGGTGGCGCTGATGCAGACCGGCTGATATGCGTCAACGCTTCGACAGATATATGTTTTTTTTTTATCTTCAAGTGATTTCAAAACCTATTCACGGAGTTTTAATTATTAATGAGTTTCTTCCTATTTCTTTCTATATATATAATCTATCAGCCTATATGTAGCGTTAAGAGTATACGGGCCCGTCACCATGACCACGGCGCGGCAGGCACGGCGCCACGAACGAAGTGCGGTGGTGGCGCCGCGCCGTGGTGCTGGGGCCGAGCCCTACCTTCCACGATCTGCAGGTCCCTGGTAGCTCTTGCTAGTGCTTCCTTCTTGGGCGCGACGGCCTTGTTGACGTGATAGAACTTGTACATGGCATGCACCCACATGCACAGAGATTGGCAGGCTTTTGATACCTGGCACATACGAGAAATTAAATACAAGTATAGGATGTAATATACATGAGACATCCATCAATCCGCACTGGGCCCGTGTGGTGGATTACGGCTCATTCCCTCTCCTAGAGAGGAGGCCTGAGTCCCAACAGTAAGAACATGAACATACCGACATCCACCAATCCGCACTGGGCTCGAATAGTAGCATACAGCTCATTACCTCTCATAGATAGGGCGCCTGAGTCCCAACAGTGGGAACAATGTAAGGTTAATTATGTACCACTGCAGGTTTACGCAAGGCTGACCTTGGAATTAGGTACATGACCCGACTTTTGTGTCTTCTATAACCATTCTACTCTATTAGTCGACACGTCATGTCCTTTAAAGATTTATCAACTTTCACTCAGGGGCCTTACTTTGAAGTTTTGAAATGTCATTGATATTTTAACACGTCATGGTCTGCTTCTGAAGGGGAGGCTCGGCCCCGGTATGAAAGGCAACGAAGGAACGGGCTCACCCCGTTCCTTCGTTGTTTTTTATTCAGTAAAAGTTTGACACTATCTCCCGCTGCGGCCAAGGGTGGGGGATGTCATCTGGATGTTTTTTTTACCCACAGAAAAAAAAATACGTCATTGTAAGTGCCCAAGATATGGTAAGATGTAATTATTAAGTTTTTTATTAATACCATATTTTCTGTTCTAGTTTAAAGCCGCACTTATCCCCCCCACTTAACCCCCCCCCCCACTAATTAATTACCTTCACAATCTTAACAGGATCATAATCCGGGTTAACAATGAACCTCTTGAGCTTTTTGATCATATCTTCTGTGATGGACTCTTTATCAAACTTGAGGAGCGAGTCCAAGAAAGCCGTGGGGTCTGACAGCATGAGGGACCCTGGCTTCCAATAGTTCAGGATTTTCTCACCATAATTTGCGCCTTGCTCCTGCGAAAAAGAATGATACTTACGTTGTTTTATGAAGTGCATACTGATTCTGCCAATCCCGTTTCATCATAGGACCAGCAGGCGTACAGCGATGCGATGCGCCACCGGTACATGATAGGCAATCCTTATATCCATATTTTCTTTGGCTTCCTTCTCCCTCTCCATCATCCATCCATTTATACTCATAACTCTTTTACTAACCAACTCATGGGGATCTAACTAACTTACAAAATGAAAAACTTGATTGGACAGTTTGTATAGAGAAGCTGATTTTTTTTTTCATTTCCTGAAAAAAAATCTTTTGAAAGGTCGTTCAGTTTTGTCTGCTGAGCAAGCCCTTAAAGTTTGTGGAGGGCTGTCCCTCACACCTTGTATACCTCCATCTTTTTCAGGGGTGGTGGCGCGACTACTTGCGCCGCCATGGTGTCCCGGTGAAATATAGTTCTAAGCTACCAGACTAGACACTATACAGACACCATAGTCGCCATACGTCCGAGCTGGTCGCGCCACCAAATTGGTTGCGCACCCAAACTGACACCAAGTGAGTAACGCTCTATAGAGCGTTATACTTTTTTTTGATAACGCTCTATTAGAGCGTTATACATTTTGTTGGTAACGCTCGATAGAGCTTTATACATTTTGTTGGTAACGCTCTATAGAGCTTCATACATTTTGTTGGTAACGCTCTATAGAGCGTTATAAATTTTGTTGGTAACGCTCTATAGAGCTTTATACATTTTGTTGGTAACACTCTATAGAGCGTTATACATTTTGTTGATAACGCTCTATAGAGCTTTATACATTTTGTTGGTAACGCTCTATAGAACTTTATACATTTTGGTGGTAAGCGACTGGTTACGCCGCCATGGTGTCCCGGTGAAATATGGCCCTTATAAGAATACCTTGGGGGAGGCCTATGTCCAACAGTGGACGTCTTTCGGCTGACATGATGATGATGATGATGAAGATTACCTTGACGGGCTTGATGTCGAACACGACGCACAAGGACTCGATGACGAGCACGACGCCGCCGGGGGGCTTCTTCATCGCCTTCACCTCCACAATGTCGTTACGATTCAGCTCCTGGAGCGCTTTCTCAGCGGCTCGCAGCGCTGGCAGCGCTTCCTCTACAAGTTTTATAAAAAAGGATTTAAACTCAAAGACATTACACATTCACTCATTCATTCATTTGACATTTTTTGAGAGATTCTATTTTTAAATGTAAACTTAGAAAAAAAACATTAAAACATTTTGATTAGGTATTTTAGGATTAGGATTTTTCCGAATACAAAATAAATATTTTTTCAGGGTTCTAGGTTAACGGAAAGTACTCTATGAATTTTAATTCCCCTGAGTGTCGAAATATAAGTTTTTACGACAAATAGACCGTATCTTTTTTTCATTAACACACAACTTTGATTTTTCCACAGCTTCAAGGGACCACAGACCTGAGTATATGGTTTTAATATCAACTCGATACCTCCACGCGTTTTCGAGATAAAGAGTCTTGACAGACAGACAGACAGACAGACATACAGAGTGAGTACTTGACTTTCAAATTTCTATTTATGTTCTAAACACTCTCGATACAGATGTCGCTACCACTCTTTTTATAATTAAAAACGGTGTACTATGGCGCCACATAAGAACTACGAAGAAATCCTGCATCGCGCAAGTAAAGTTCTCCGCGCGATTTGAATTTATACGACAGCCAAAAAATCAACTATCGGGCAGTCGCCCACCAGACCATAACACCTGTCTGGTCGGAGGATCCTCCCTATTCAACGGAGATTTGCGGGACTTTACTCTCTGTTTCGCATACTAATTGCATATTCCAAAGCGTAGATCTTAATGGAGAAGAATGTGCAAAAAACTCTACTGCGTAGGTATAATTTGTAGAGGTAGGGGTGACTGACCCAAGTCTTTCATAGCGTCGTCTGCCATAGCCGCGTTGATGGCGGCCATCTTTTCCGCCATTACAGTCTCCTTCTCCACTTTCTCGCGAGCTTCCTCGGCTATCGCCTGTGGAACAAATAAAAACAGGATTAACGTTTCAAAATGAATAGAAAGTGTAATTACTACATTACAGGTCCATTCAGGAGGACTCTGGTAAGAGCAGTGGTGGCCGAGTGGTACCGGCCCCGATTTGCGAGTGGAAGGTCGCGGGATCAAACCTAGCCAGGCGCATTACTTTGTGTAATTTCATCACCACTGCTTTCAAAACGGTGAAGGAAAACATTCTGAGGAAATCAGCATGTCCTAGAACAAAATATTCGAAGACATGTGATATTTAACAACCCGCAATGGCCCCGCGTTGTGGATTACGGCCCATTCCCTTTCCTAGAAAGGAGGTCTGAGTCCCTGCAGTAGGAACATTAAAAGGCTGATATTTGTTTTAATTTTATTAGCTGTGGTTATTACTCAATCACTTATATTTTGGGATCATTAAATTTGGTCGGATTCGCGATATAATCGCTTTGAACGCAATTAGGGACGTAGGGCAAATACCATAAAAAGGAATTAGAAGAAATCTAAATGCCTTACAGCTAATCAGAAGTAGATTCTATATTTAGAACCTAACCTATATTATCAGTTTCGTCTATCACATTCACACCCCCTTTTAATTTTTTCGACGCCCATCTATTTAATACGCGATGTGTCCTCCAGCGCCACGCAACAAATGTATAACGTATCTATAGTAAAACGTTTTTGTTTTTATTGAATATAAAACAAACAAAAACTCATTATGTGTGAAAAAGTAAAAAAAAATGGCTTATAACAGGGCAATTTTCCATAAAAACAAAATAAAAGGTCTTCTAAAAGTCGTAAATTTATTTTATACTATTATTACTTCTAATCAAGTAGTGGCAGTTCAAAATCAGAAAGATATATCTTAATCTCACTTGACGCAAAGCGATGATGTTGTAGACGATGGAGAGATTGCCTAGAAGTAACCTATTCATTCTTGACTTAAAGATCAGAGAAAGAGAGAGAGAAAGAGAGAGAGAGAGAGAGAGAGAGAGAGAGAAAGAGAGAGGTTGAAGCTATCGGAAAACACAGATTCCGGCAAGGAATTCCACTCCATAGCGTATTACGCACAATTAATGTGTTCTCAAAACGTTTTGTGCGTATATTGATCATAATTCGGTACTATAAGGGTACCAACCGTGTCAGTAGCTATCTGTGCGATGACCTTCCTGGTCTCCTCGGCAGCTGCCTCCATCAGCGGCTTTAGTTCCGCCAGCTCGATCTGAAGCTCTTTCACTTCTATCTCAGTCTGGTTCAACTTGAATAACCCTGAAAAGTTAGTGCTGTGCTTTACTAGTGTTCAATAATATAAAAATTAATCGCAAAATGTGTTGGTAAGCGCATAACTGAACAACGCCTGGACCGATTTCACTAATTCTTTTTTTGATGTGATTGTTATTGTGAGGAACAGGTTCTTATGGAAAAATTAGGGTAGTGTAGGGTAGAGTAGTGTAGAGTAGGGTAGAGTAGGGTAGAGTACGGTAGAGTAGGGTGGAGTAGGGTGGAGTAGGGTAGAGTGGGGTAGAGTAGAGTAGGGTAGAGTAGGGTATAGTAGGGTGGAATAGGGAAGAGCGGAAGCGAAAGCTAGTGTTCAATAAAGAAAGAGATAAAAAAATAAACCAGACATTTTAGGGCCTTTTCTAAAGCTAAGTCTTTGTCTACCGACGCGCGACGGCTACAGTAATCATCATCAACATCATTATCATCATATCATAGTTGCACCTGCCATGGTATGTTTCTGCACCACCCTAAGGTCGACTGGCAGATAATGCCTAAGGCATTAAGTCCGCCTTTGTACAACTTTGTGCATAAAGATTTAAATAAATAAATAAATAAATCAGCCGAAAGACGTCCACTGTTGGACGTAGCCCTCCCCCAAGCGTCGCCACCATGTCATAACCTTCCAAATCGATCAAGGCTGTATTAATACACATTTTTAACGAAGTTTTTATGGAATAACACAGAATAATAAGCAAAGCTAACCACAAATATATATTACCGAATTTAGGCCATAGTTAAATTAGAGGTTTCGGCAAACTACTCGTAACTTTAGTCGAGTCATAAACTAAAAGATGGCGTTTTGAAACAAGACGGGGACTGTCCCACTATTAGGTAAAGGCCTCCTCAGGTCCCTCCTGTAGTGTGCAGCTCGCCTAACCTTATATTTGTAACTAATAATAATAATCCACAACTATCACACAACGCCATCTAGTCTCAAGCTAAGTAGAGCTTGTGTTATGAGTACTAGACAACTGATGAACATACTTATATATTTCTAAATACATACATATTATAGATAAATTACACCCAAACACTACAAATGATCTTGCACTCACACAAACATTAATAGTAGCATAGCATAGCAGTCAGGGCCACTAAATACTAGACCAACAAGCCAGTCTGACAACTGCACAAACTAAATTGTGTCATTATAATACGAATCGTCGAATTGAACAGTTATCTTTTATTTTGCTTACATAACTTCAATACATGGCGATCCTTAGGTACCTCGCCCACAGCGACTTTTTGTAGCGATGCTGTTGCGCGTACGCATCGATATAGTCGCGATGCTGTAGCGCGTGTGCATTTTTTCTATAGCGCTTACAAATGAGACTAACACGCGTTAGTAACGCCGTCGCGCGCTTACAAAATATCTCTACAAAAAAAACGTCGAGATCAAGGGGCTTTAGCCAACAATTATTAACTATAAAGATAAAAAATTATGACGATTAGAAGTTTTTGAAGACGAACAAAAAGAAAAAAGTAAAGATTAAAAAAAAAACATAGAAAAACCCTCAAAGATTGATTTGATATAAGCGCGAAAACAATATAAGAAAACAGAACTACATACAGATAATGGTTGTGAATATTTGAATCAAGAATTTACATCATTTCTGGAGAAAAAGGGAATAATGCATAAAAGTACTGCCCCGTAAACCCCACAACAGAACGGGAGAGCAGAGAGAAAGATGCGTTCTATCATGGAAACTGCAAGAACAATGATATATGGAAAGGACATTCCCTTAAACATGTGGGCAGAAGCTGTCAACTGTTCAATACTCGTATATTTGTTGAATAGAAATACATCAAGAAAACAGAAAAAGGTGCTACCGGATGCCGGGAGTATGCTGAAGCCTTATGATGAGAAGATTACTGTATTTTTGTTAAAGTTTACCTGTTTTGAGTGCGTTGGACTCTGTGAGGATGGCCTTCTGCTTCTTGCGGAACATCTCGGCGTAGGCGCCCAACATCTCCATGTACGACATGGGCGTGACGTAGTTGATGCGGTTAAGTTGCTCCTTGAAGCGCTCGCTCGCTACCACCACGGATTGGTGGACATGGCAGCATACGGACTGGAGGTAAAGACCGGTTAATAAACCTGTAGCAATATTGTCGGAATATTGTTCTAATTATATCTAGCCCATACTGCCCCACTGCTGGGCAAAGGCCTCCCTCCACTTCTTCCAATGTTCCCGGTTTTGAGCCACTTCTTTCCAAAGTCAAAGAATCAAGGTCAAGAAGTCAGAATGTAAAAATTAATAAAATAATAAAAAACATTCGTAATAACACGTTTCAAGTTTTTATTTCCATTTATTGTGGTGATGAAATACGCGAACTTTGAGAGAAGTGAAAACATCAATTCAAGAAAAAGAAGAACACGAACGCGAGGCTATGCGGCTCGAATGGAACAAATTGATACTGTATTGCGGTGCTCTACGGCTTTACGTGACCAAACGCACGTGGGTGCGGTTCAGCGATTAACGAAGCAAAGCGGTCGCGATTAATTGATTTGATATTTTCGCGCAACTCTTGCGGTGCGGTGACTTGTTTTATATAAATGGCGACTGAAGCGATGACTTTACGCGCTAGGATAAAGCCCCCGCGTCGCGTTGTATTCGCGTCAACCACAACGAATCGCTGAAGTTCTTAGATTATCATCTTCATCAAGTCCCATCAGTTACACAAAAAAAAAAAAAAATATCGTGGCGTACAAATTGGTAGGAAATTTTTTGATATGTTTAGTATACATAAACCCAGTGGTTTAGGTAATTCAGGCCTAACTTTACACCTCATTTATGGAGTGTATCACAGGTAAATAGTACTTACGACCATAGCATCGAGAACTTCATCGGAAGCCACGGTGAGCTCCCCCATGGACTCAAAGAAGTGGTGTGCTACTGACTCCAGTGCGGTTTTGGGCCACTCGCTGAACCAGTCGATAGTGCAGCAGTTTACGAGTGACGGGAACTGGCGCAGGCGCGCACGGAATACCTGTGGATGGACACAAGGGATCGCAGAACTGAGTTTTAAAGTTTTAATTTCAAATCGATACCTCTACGCGTACCCGAGATAAAGGGTCTTGACAGACAGATAGACGGAATCCCAAGAAGCGATATGGCACTATAGGGAACACAAACTTAATTCTTAATTGTCAGTCCCTCACCTCTCCAATAGGGCTCATAATGACCACAATGTGCATGTTACTCCGCACTCGGCGCTGGTAGCATGCAAACAGGTTGGTCTTAGTGGCTTGAAGATTCATCTCCATGACAGCATGTCGCACCGACTGGTAGATCTTGTCCAAATCTTCGGGTTCGTAAATGTTAGGGACGTCGCCCGAACTTAAAATGTTGTTTAAGTCTTCGAGGAAGGATTCCATTTTTATCTAAAATGCGAATGCAAAAAGGTTTATTGGCGAAAAAATACCAAGAAAGCAAGTGCAAGTCGGACTTGCACACGAAGGGTTCCGTGTTACAATATTAAAATGTAGCAAGAAAAAAAACACCGATTAAATAACATTTCTTGTAAAGAATGCTGTTTTGTTATATCCCTTTATTTTTTTATTTTATTACTTGTCGTTATAGCGGCAATAGAAATATACATTCTGTGAAAATTTTGACTCTCCGTGTTTTAAGCCGAACGCTGCGATACGCAGGCGCCCGTGCGGTCCCATACAAAAGTGCTATATCCGGGAGAAAAGTATATGATCCATTGAAATAAACAGAATCATAAAAATATATCAACGTTTAAAAGACTAATTGTCTATGCGACATCTTGTGCAATATTGAGTTACACGACATTATTTTTAGGATTTGCGATACAATTATACTAATTCCTCCTCCTCCTTAGTCGTTCACTCTTGACGGAGTGGTCGTGGTTGACGATGTTGCATTTTCATTGGCGAGTAAGGCTTCCGCGATGCGTCTCCACTTGTCCCGATTCACGTCGTCTTGAGAACTCTGGACTATGGAAGTTTGTGTTGCAGCTCTGATAAAGTCTGTCCAACGCGTAGGCGAGCGACCACGTGACCGCTTCCCTTCCACTTGTCCCTGGACAACGAGTCGCTCCATGGAGTGTTCGTTGCGAACAACGTGACCAAAATATTTGAGGATTCGTACTTGCACAGTCGACGATAACCTCTGTTTGATGTTTAGCTCGTCCAGAATTGAAACGTTAGTCCTAAACGCCGTCCAAGGGATCCGCAGCAGTCGCCGCCAGCACCACATTTCGAATGCATCGATTTTGCGTCGGTCTTTGAGACGAACCGTCCACGTTTCTGCGCCATCAATAAATATTGGGAAGACTAAGCTTCTCATGAGGCGAACTTTTGTGGCTTTAGTGATGTTACGGTTGGACCAGATTCTTTTCAGCCTGTCAACAGCAGATCGTGTGATAGCAAATCTCCTTCGAATCTCATCTTCACATCCTCCAGTGTTCGTGACGGTGGAACCAAGGTATACATACGATTGAACAACTTCACAGTTGCCAATCATAGTGATATCTGGAAGATTCAGTGCTGCTCGATCCACTATCATCATCTTGGTCTTGTCTCTGTTGAGCGTAAGACCGAAGGAGAGGCTTGTTGTCTCTAGAAGCTTCAGCAGGAGCTCCATATCTTCCTTTGATTGAGTTAGAAGAGTATTATCATAGGCATACCTCAAGTTAGACACCTTCCTACCTCCAACTGAGATCCTTCTGTCCCATTGTTCCAACACGATTCTCATGATATACTCTGTATAAATGTTGAACAGGAGTGGAGACAATATGCAACCCTGTCGAACGGCGGCGCAATTATACTAATTATAGTTCCTAAAAAATTATACAAATGTGTATTCAGTGGCAAGCGTCAAGAGTTGACAAAGAAATATGTATATTCCCAATAATTTGAACCTACATAATTAGATACACTATAAAAAGATCATACAATACCAAATTGAAAAATTCAATATAAGTGACGGGACATACTTTGTTTGAGTGACAGTGCCCAAAGCTATTCTAAAGTTTTAAAAATAAACAAAGTCATATTTTTATTAAAACTTTATTACGAAAATACAAAAGTAAGTGCAAACCAAAGATTTTATATATCCTACTAAAGTAGACTAGATTGACTACGAAGAAATATAAAACTGTCTAAAGTGTTCTTTATTCTCTTTAGCATTAAGTTCATGTGTGTTATTGACACGCAAAAGGGAAAAATGGCCTGGAGCAGGACACTAAGATAAATCCTCTGTGTCCCTTTCTCACATACTACCAGAAAAAAATAAGAAACAGATGGTAGTTTTTAGATTGTTCCAGTTATTGTTAAATAGTCCGTGTTCATGCATTTTGATAGGTTTATGCAACATAAAATGAATTGCAACTAAATATTTTATTTCAAATATTGCTTCTTGAAATTTTATACGCATTCTTCTTGTATTTAATGATGATTTCATTTAGATATAATAGGTATTCGTAGTAATTTTCAAATTATGAAAGGCAATATTTAGGAGGTTTCAGTTTGACATCAATAAACAATATGGCTGATGCTTCATAGGGCTAAAGTTGTATTTTTAATTGTTACAAGTTTTTATCTCATGTTTAGTAAAGTATTTCAAGATGTTCAAAATGTTGCTGTGTAAAGTTTCGCAATAGTGATGAGTATCCTGGTTGTGGAATTTCATTCTATTTGGTAAGTTTTCTGTTTTGTTTACAAAATATTTATGTAGGGTGACAACAAACATCGTTTTGAATTTCATGCGAGAATTAAAACATATTAACTGCCTGTAAAAATACATAGAGAAGGGGCATCATAAACGACTCAGAAGACGGACTGGGTGCTAAATTTTATAAAATTTGATTGTCTACTATTATTCATTACTACGTCTATATATTATTATAAGCAAATTTCTAAATATCTGAGGCTCAATTTTTTTTTTAAATAAAGCAATCGCGTCCCAATTTTACTAATTTTATTTTTTCTGTTGATCGGGCGCCTTTGGCCGCTCGGCGATCGTCGGCTGCTCTCATAACACAACGGAAAGCGGCGAGCAGCGGCGGCTAGAGGTGCGGCATGCGGGACGTGTCTTCGGCCCAATTCAGTATACAGTAATCTGTGACCAGTTCTTAAAACGACGCGCGTGCGCTCCAAAATCTTCTCCACATCGATATAGTACATTCGAGAATTATATTCATTTTAAATATAATAGTCTACTGTCTTTAAGTTTAGTCCTTAGGTAAGTCCCTAATAAATGCCGCACGCAATGCTGCACGTATGTGGCTTAACCGTTAACTACTAGTAATATATTATATTTTATGTTTTGTTGTAGATTTCCAAGAAACGAGAACCATCGGAAACAGTGGCTTTGAAGTTGTGCCATTTAAAAATTTTTTTTTCAGCAACAGTTTTATTTGTAGTCGCCTCATTAAGTCTGAAGATGTAAAGTTAAATCAACACTAAAACCTAATTCTATTCCATCTGTATACCCTTTTGTAAGTTCATCCGTTGTTAAAAATCCGTTCAGTAGTTTTTGAGTTGATGGCAAACAGATATAGACAAACGAACATAGTGGGGGACTTTTTTTGATGTGGTAAAATCTCCAATAATTTATCCTGCTCTGGAGGTAGGTAGAGCGCCTTACGCTCCATCTTAGAGCGGGACAAGTTATTTGAGGTTTATACTGAATAAATCTACCCGTGTCCTTCAGTTGCCCTTTGTGTTCCAGGACCATGTTTTCCCTTTCGGAAATTCCCTGTGGCGCTAACGGGCATCGGCAATAATTAGTAGTAGTAGTTAGTATAAATAAATTTATAAACCAGTCGAGGATCATTTATTTAATGTATTATTTATTGTTTATTTGTTAGTTAATAAGTGCAATTTAACGTAATAAAAATGTACAATTTGATGTCACGCATCAGTCTATTTTTAATAAAGTAAAAATAAAAGAATAACATTAGTTTTATTATAAACTAACTAGTTTTTTCTTTCAGACAAACCTTATTCTGATAGGTGTAGCTGTTCTGAAGTGATCTTCTTACGTAGGTACACACACATTAGGCATTTTTTTATCAGTGTAGGTATTTCATACTCGCATAAGAGGATATTGCTATGATAATATATACGGGCATCAGCTATTTCCTAGTAATTACATAGAAAACTCACAGTTCCCTTTTGGTAAGCATATTATACATATTAACTGTTTTTCAACTTGCATGTCTATTTTAATGTATCAAAAATATCTTTAACTAACTTTTGAGCAAAATTGTCCCGCAGTATGTAGCTAGTGTATGGACACATACCAAAATTGTCCCGCAGTATCTAGTAGAACGAGATGACAGGACTCTTTCTGACTTTCCTTTTCGGGTACGCTTTTGAGGTTGTCGTAGTCAATCTAGTACTAGGATATATAAAATCTTTGGTGCAAACAATAAGTGACGCTGTTCTGTGTATAATACTTAAAACAGTAAAAACTGTGTGTGCAATGTGTTACTTGTATCTTTCTACCCGATTCGTGTAAATAATAACCGTTGTTATTACATACATTCGTCAAAAACTTAGTGACGGAGTTCCAGTGTGTGCGCAACTTTAATTTGAAGCCGTGCCTGAGCTTATGGTGTCGCAAACTCGCAACGTACCATAACACCGTGATACCTGCCGTAAACGCTTTATTGAACACAGCGCCATCTGTTGATGCCCAGGGGAAGTATAATATACTTCCCCTGGGCATCAACAGATGGCGGATATATTATATCGATCGACGCGGTAACGAGATCATTATCCTTACAAATATTATAAAAGCGAAAGTGAGTTTGTTTGTTTGTTACGTCTTCACGCCTAAATGGCAAAACCAATTTTGATGAAACTTGGTACATGGATAGACCATGTCCTGGAATACGACATAGGATACTTTTTATCCCGGAAGTATGTTCCCTTGGGATCATTTTCTGCTATCACGCGGGCGAAGCCGCTAGTTCACCATAGTGAAGTGTGGTGGCTACAGCAAATTTCTTACTTCAACTGATGTAGCTAAACGCAACAATTGCCGATCTCGTTACCATAGGCAATGCGTTGGTATTAAAAAGACGGGCACTATATCAACTTCTTGGCAATGCCCGGAATGCGAGAAAAACGTTGTGCGGGATAACCGGTCCGAAACGCCAGTTAGAGGACGTGCAGATGCGCTGCTGGAAGATCTCATAGAAACGAGCCCGACAAATACCACCACTTCGGATGACACGCTCACCCAAGATATCAGGGCTGAGGTCAACAAATTCAAAGACGAGTTTAATTAAAACAGTGCGCAGTGAGTTTCTGTTACTGCGAGAGCAGAGCTGAGAACATCGTTACAGTCCGCTAATGACCGTATGAGTGGTTTGGAAGAGAGAGTTGCTGCTTTGGAGAACCAAAAAGAGGTTCAGCCGGTGTCGTCAGATGACCATAAAATAATTGATCAATTGAGGAGCGACATCAACGACCGTGATCAGGAGCTACAGGCCTCTGATATTTAGATCTCAAACCTGCCTGAGACGAGTGGCGTCAAAGATAGGCGTCAAAATCGAGGCTCGTGACATCGTAAGTGCCGAGCGTATTGGAGGCAGGCGCATAAACGCAACGCAGCCAGCGCCGGTGGTGACCCGCCCGCGGTTTCTCGTCATTTAACTTGCGCGCCGCGACCTTCATGACGAGATACTGGAAGCTGCATGAATACATCGTGGAATGACTTCTGCTGATCTCAGCATGTTCGGCGCACCAGCGCGATTCTATACCAGGAGGATTCTATACGAGCGCCTCACGAAGAAAAATCGTGAGTTATTTCGAATGACGCGGGAAGCTGGGGGTAGACCATTCGTGTGGTGCAAGCGGGGCCGTATTCTTGCTCGGTGTTCTGGGGAGCCCGCTTCCCAGATACGGTACGAGGCTGACATACAGCTTTTTTTTTGGTACCCGCATCTGTTCCGGTTGGTGACAGGCAAAGGAGATCCTAAACTTGTGTTCTTTTTTATTTCTGTGTTTTTATATTATTTTCTCTTTTTGGAGTAAAAATCATTTGGGAATAATGAAGAATTTCCGAAAAATCTTTGCTCATCACTCATTAAGACTCATTGCTGGAATTATGTTCCTTTGGTATTATTTCCTACTTTAACTCAGGCGAAGCTGACTAATATCTGTGAATATATTCCAAGTCACCTGTGCATCAGAGAACAAGAACACGATGCCTCTGTTGTCGGCGCCGGCCTTCAGCATGGTCTGCTTAAGGTCTTCACGCCACTCTGACAGCCCGTACGCCTTCGTGATCTCGATCTGGAAGCACGCCAGCTCAGTCATGTGAGCCGCGAGTCGCGAGAGGGATTGACGACCTGGTAAAACATTATATTTTTTCCACTTGTATGCAATATTTGTTCTAGAATATATTCGGGAGCATTGGAAGGAATGGAGGGAGGCCTTTGCTCAGCAGTGGAACAGTATGCGCTAGATATAATAATAATAATAATATCTCGACTTAGCACATGAGGTTATCGATATGTGGATTCAGCTGTCATTGTGCCGGTTGTCGTGACCGCCGATGGTCTTATAGCCAAAAGCTTCGACGACCATCTGTCGAAGCTGTCGTTGCCCGTTTTGATCAAGGGCCTGATTCCGAAAGCAGTACTCCTCGATACGGCTCGCATCGTGATGAGGTTCCTGTCTCTGGAGCCTTAACCGCCGGTAGCTTGGACCCTGCTCCTGACACCGGCGGATAGCTATGTTTTATATTTTTAAACGTTTTTATAACATTTAGTAAAAAAATATACATAAAAATGTATTATAATAATAATCCTAGTTACCTGTGCGTCAGAGAATAAGAAGACGATGCTTCCTGTAGTCGGTGCTTTATTTACATATTTATTAAAAATCCATGCAACACAAAAGTACAAAGGCGGACTAATGCCTGAGGCATTCTCTACCAGTCAACTTAGGGTGGTGAAGAGCGAGAAACACGGCAGGTGCATAAAAAAAGAGATCCTTCATTTTACAGGAACAACAGCTATCTTCTCCTCCCGACGGAAGCATTGCCACTCTGTAACTTCACCCAATTGGTATTGATTGGCCCTTTTTTTGTTGTTGGTACTTGGTACTTACCAGAGCCCCCCATTCCTAACAGCAGCGCATTGGCCATAGGCTGTCTCATGATGCGCGTCACCCTGCATAGATGCGACACGGCGTCTTCGAACAGCACCAGGTCTATAGGAGCTGTTGTCGACAGGTTGTAGTCTTCAAGGTAGTGGCTCAGCACGTCATACAACTAAATAAAAAACAACAACAATAGAAAGCCAACAGTAAAAGTTGAAAACACCGAGTTGCTAACCGGTTGGTTTTCTATCGGTTTCATTTCGGGGAATGTATATCAGAATTGTATAACCCGCAAAAAAAATCGTTTTACAGCGAACGTACTTCGTAAATGGAATTCAGAATGCTCAAAAGCCGAATCCGTATTCTTTTGGGCATTCTGTCACAACGGAGCGTAGCCGAACTGGTCGTCTGTGCGACAGATATCACTATCGTTTTAGGAAAGAGATTTTCTAAACCAAAACCCGGTTCTTTCGGTCGACAATGGAGAAAACTAGCTTAGGAAGGAGTAACCTATTTACTCATGACTCAAAGATCCCTAGGTTGCAGCTATCCACTCCTACACCCTAAGACGCTTAATTTCCCACGTAAATCTTAGATATACAGGAATAGTATACATATTGTTGTATACGTATTGTTACATACGTACCTCCTCTTTATCGTTGATCTCGATGTACTTTCTGTCATCAGCGCCGATGTCCATAAAGTCTCCGAACAACATCAGCCTATCACTTAACAGATCCGTCGGATCCTTTTTAAATTCTGAACGAATCTTCTTTTCCACTAAACTGAAAGTTTTATTTTATTAGCTTATTTATTCACCCTGGTGATATCTTTTGTTCCATAGATACTTATCTATGGAATATGACTTTACAGCGAGTTTTATCAGAAGCTCTGCACAGCAGGTTTTGGTATACTTTATTTAAATGTTGCAGCATTATGCTGAGCTATCTCAACATTTTTGGATTATTATGGATGTTTTTTTTTTTTATAATAGCTCGTTTTTTTTTTCGTATATTTTATGAGCGTTCGTATGCATTGCAAAATACTAGGTAATAATTACATTAATTACATAAAAAAATTGGTGTAAATTTATGAAAATCTAACTAAAAATTATGCACATCTTTCCACGTATTTTAAGAGCGTCCAAAGAGATGTGCCGTTGCTGGCAATATGTTGCAAATTATCTTGTATAATTTGGCTGTTCCGTCTCACAACAGTTTTACGATGGCTGATACAACCGCGATTTCGGGCGAAAGCGCCGAAGGTAGTACAGACAGACGGTAGTGAAATTAGTAAGATTTTTGACTGTCGACTTATGCGAACTGACAGTGTGTGACCGCTTGACGATTCCAGTCAGCGCCGATAGATGTCGGCCGGAAAGTCCAAGGCCTTAAGGCCAAATAAGCACACATTAATAGGTAGTTGGGCGGTGGCCTGTCGACCGGCATCTCGTGTCAGTGGAGCCTTCAGTTTTATATTTTTCAACTAGTTAAATTTTTTTTTCGACGAAATGGACAACAAACCTCAATATGTGTCTACTTTCATAGAACTATAATATGAGTTTTCCATGTTTATGAAAGGTGAAAGACGATTCTTATCACAATAAGCGCTTAAAAGATGACGCTTATAAAAAAATGTTTACTTGTTATCAAACCACAGTTACCTTCAGCCACAATTGATACCGTGAAAAGAAAAATTAATAACCTTAAAAGCACATTTAGATTAGAACCTATCCTAAAAAGAGCCCTACAGTGGTGCTGCGTTGTGAATGACTACCGCCTGTGTGTGGACGCTCACACCGGTATCACACCATTGGCATTGCCGACGCGCGGTGCTACGATGGGAAACTGCAGACTCGCAACTGCTAGTGTGTAGTCGTAGACACCGATCCAGGTCATTGCCGGCAGGCAATAATCGCTTTATTGTGTAGACGTTATTAGCCTAGGACGGCAGGCCGCCAAATAGAACCAGAAACTGCAGGCGGACTGACAATCTGTGGGGCCCTTAGCAATACATATGGCGATTTATTTTTATAATATAGATAATACATGGATAATTTATAATTATTATAAAAAGTATTGTTTATAAATAAGGAGGATCAACCATATACGTACGTCGTAAACCATTTGCGATCAGTATCGTTCACGAGCCGATCTTGGTACACTCTCATATGTTCGTGGTACCACAGCCTGATGACCTGGTCTTCGTCCTATAGTAAAGCTTACGTTTATTAACAACGACAGGTAAAATATTGAAAATATTATACTGAGAATACTAGCTTCTGCCAGCGTCTTTTTCTGGTGGTGAGGCACCATCAGAGATTGCATCACTGCTTACCATCAGGTGGGATCGCAGTCAAGCACTAGTTTATATTAATAAAAAAAAATTGATTCACCTCAATGTTTTTGGCATCCATCATCAGAATCCCCTGGAACACTTTGCTGAGATCCCTCAAATTGAAAGTGTAGTGAGACTTAGTCGGCGTAGGAAGCAGTTCCTCCACTAAGGCGTTGAAGATCTCTATGGAAGCCTTGAGGAAGGGGTGCTGACGAATAAGCGGCGACACTTGTGGACTCATGTTGTCGCACCATGATTTGAGGATCGTAGAAAAAATGGCGTACTGGAATGGAATATAAAAACCGCATTCATTAGTATTTTAAATGTTGATCAAGTTAATAATGTTAGTCTGGCCTAATGGGGCTTCCTCGACCCATATCTAATACCACGGAATAAAGAAAAGTACAGGAAGTGACTCTTAGATATCGCGCGTTTGTCAACATCAGGCGAGATTAGCCTATTACATATTGTGCAGGTGAATATGGCATCTATTTCAAAGGCACTAGCGTTCTGAATAGAATAAATTGGTTACAGCGCCATCTAGCGCTGAGTAGCCGAACTCGTTGTAAATCGGTTAAAACTTCTTTATTGTTTGTGTCATGTCAAATAATAACAACTTTCTTACGTTGTAATAAGACCTAATTTATGAAAGCAATGAGAATATGATTTGTAAAAGTTAGGTTTGTAATTCGTAGCTTCGTAGCCAATCATATTACTGTTTTTTATGTGTGTAATGTACAATTTGATACGCAAATGTGTGAGTTTGGCGACGCTGGTTCCCGTGCTTAGCCACGTTAGGGGCACTTCTACCTATATTTTCTGTTCTGTGTCTAATACAGTACCAGTGTGGAGCCGCTGCACTGGACAAACGTCACCTGCTATGCTGGCCATGCTGCACTTTTCAGGATTTATACTAGGCCAATAACAGAGCTGTACAAGTTGCTATAAACTGGTAATAAAAAAAAAATTGCGAGTCCATCGACATGAAAAGAAGTAGAAGATAAAGTCAATAGTACGGAAGCTTGAGAACAAGTAAACGAGTGGAAGTGGTGCTGACGTCATGCCGCTTTGACAGAATCTGGCGTTCGCGCGAGCTGATCACATAAATGTGGCATCCGCACAGACGTAGCCTTCTTTACTCTGTCAGCAGCCATGTGAACAACTGGACTAGGGGCTGTCTCACTCCTAGAATAGTAAATTTTTTGCTCGTTGCGATAGCGTTTCTGGGACATAGTTGTTTGAGAAACAAGGGATTGAAAAGAAAGAAAGAAAAAAAAAAATTTCTTGAAATGACGCAATAATAATCGATAGATAGGGAAGAAATGCGTCACATCCGCGCAAAACAGCCGAACGCTCAGTATAAAGCTGCAACCTCAAGCATAATGTGATGATTATAATCTTCGAGTTACTCTTTTAGAAATTTAAGGAAATATACGGATATGTTGCTGAGGTGTTAGTAGTGCCACTTCACCATGTAGATAAGGTGACGTGCAGGAGTTGTGCGGGACTTGGTTTTCTTTTAACGTTCAAAAGTGCTGATTCTCAGCCAAGTCTGAATAAATGACTTTTAATTACCATTTTTTGATTCTGAAAAGTTCGTACCTTGCTAGCATACTCCATCTCGGTGAAGGAGATGTAATGAAAGTGCCTCATGAGGCGCATAGTGACGCGGTTCCTTCCACCACCGGGAGGGCCCATTGCCGCCACTATACCCACGTCAACCAACGTCTTGAACTCACCGATATTGTCGCGGTCGTACCAACCTGGAGGGAAATAAGACTTACAAGAACCTCACTTTTTCATTTTGCGTCTCCGAACAAAAAAAAACGTATTATCACACGGGACATCCACTGACAGAACTGTAGGATTAAGACTTCGTTTTGGATACTATCCAGCAGCAAAGTTTGCATTCTTTATGAAGATAGTTGATTCGCTGAATGCAGAGAATGTTATCACAAAATGCGGAGAACGACTCTGATTAAGGGAGGTGCATTATTTGCTGATGAATTGTATCTGGAACAGGTGTGAGATGAGAGTGTTACTTTTGAGCGAATTAGACCTTAGACTTAATGTGAGATTAATTTAGTCAATTAGTTTATCTGACCCTTTTTTTCAGAAGATGAATATCTGGCTAGCTAAAAGGCATAACATATATTTAAAAAAAGCTAAAGGACCACCACACATGCTTATTATGCCAGTTTGCACGTTCCGAGTCAGGGCTGCCAAGCCAGTCAAGAGTTCGTCGTGCTGCGGACAAGCCGCATTTGTGTTATCAATTGATCATTGTACAATACAATTTCCTAACTCAAACAGAACAGAACTATAATTATGTATCTCATGTCTTGTGGCAAGCTCCAGTCCCAACATAATTCTGGTTCTATACCAAAATGTCGTACCTGAAAAATCCATGAACTGTCTGAGCAGTTCTATGGGCGGCTGCGCGCCGAATACTTCTAACGCAGGCATGTTGAGGTCATCGATAAAGAACACCTGTCTCTTAGTGGGTGGAGGACCGAACACGCCGCGACGCCGACGCTCCAACTTATTGTCTATCACATCCTAAAACATAGTACTAGTAGTACTCTAAGTAGTATCGTTTGCGTTTTGGTGAACGTATTATCAAAATAAAAGTAAACCAGCAGTACATTGAAAATGGGATTAGAAGGGACAGACGCAATTCTATTTGAAAACAGAGAACCATCAGGAAAACGAAATACGAACTCTAAAAAAACCAAAAGTATAAAGATCTGGCCCAAAGATTTTATACAAAGAATAATGTTATATTTTTGAGAACTAAGGTCAATTACAAAGTGTTAGTTTAGATTACCTGAGTCTGATTAGCAGAAGTCCTGGCAGAGAAGACGAGGAATTCGCAGATGAACTTCTTGTGTAGTCCTCTCGACAGCTTGGAGGTGATCGTGACTGTTTTGCCGGTCCCCGTCGGCCCCACGCACAATACGTGGTTGTAGTTGATCACTTTGTACCCGAGGATCGCTGCGCTGCGCACGTTGTCCATCGTTGGCACTTCGATGTCTGCGTTAAGAGCGTTTATTGTTTTTTTCTTTCTTTACTGGTTTTGCACTGACGACATTAATATCATACCAGCTTAACGTCACTTGGCAACTTGTAAAAACTAACCCCTAAGTTCCTTTTATCCGTTAGACTCAAATTTTATGTGTTCCGATCCAGCGGGACTACTCGAGCTTACGACTGAAAAACCTTAAAACCGTACCTCTCGAATCATAAAAGATAAATATAGGTTAAAGGTACTAAGAGATCTTTATCCGAACAGGAGACATTCAGCAGGAAAAAATTGTCTAACCAGCAGGGCCCTTTGTAAATTGAGTTCAAAGTAAGAAAAGCTTTGAAAAGAACATCACCTACCACCATCCGACTTCTTATAACCCCAATAACATTTCCCGCCTGGACGAGAATTGCAGTAGTCTATAAGGTAAGCAATAAATTGGTTGCGTGCCCAGGTAGGCTAAATGGGGTTTTATGGACCTAAAAATACGAAAAATTGTGTGAAGCAGAAAAAGAAAGAGAACAGGCAAAAAGGCAGTTCTCTTTAGAAGAATACTTAGAGAAAAAACAAACTTGGGACACGCTAAAACAAAGAAAATGGACAATTTGATCGGAGAAATTATAGCTTTACAAAATCTTCCATTCCATTTTGTCACTTTGCCAAATTATCAATTAAGAGGGCGACAGTTTTTTACTGACCATGTATGCAATGAAATAAATAAATAAAATAAAAATGGTCATTTTACCATACCATCATTACCATACCATCTGTGATGAATCCACATTTCTTATAGAAATCGCTTCAAGCAATAAAACCACGTTCTGTATTTTCTTGAGTATGTGCAGCAGTGCAATAATGGATAATTATTATATTCTACTTTCATAAAATATTACAAGACGTTTCTTAAAGGTCTTGTTCCTAAGTTTTAAATGTAAAAGACTTATATTCTTGAACTTGCTGAGAAATTTAATTGTTGATTGTTGGGCGCAAAATGATAACTTGAGTAACCCCGCTGGAGAGCATTTTGTCTTTTAATTTCTCAAAAAACCGTTTTTTTTTCTCAATCGAATTTGCTTTTTTTATGTTTGAAACCATGTTTATAATTCCAAGATTGTGAATAAGAACTGACCCGCATAGCGCCACTCCGGATCAACAACATACGGCTCCAAGTTTGCCATCCAGTTGTACCAAAAAGGGTTCGCCGGCTCGCCATCTTCTGTTGGATCAGTGAACCCACCGTCGTTGAGTCTAATACAAATAGGACATCTAAATTATAACCACTGTTTTTCCAGAATCAGTTTTATCTCTTATTAGATAATTATCTTGAGATTTAAGAAAAAAAAACCTGTTAGAAATATTTTTTTTAGAGTCATCATCTCATACATATTGTATCCTTGGTATCTCTGTTAGGTAACACAATCGAGAGTTTTGTATAGGAAATTGTTGAACGTCTCATCAAATTGAAGCTACTCCTGGAAAATTAGCTTGATAGTAATCAAGTGGAAAAAATGTACTAGGGAACCCGGACTACTCCTAAGACTTTTTTTTTCAAAATATTTTAAGCGATAGGCTCGGATGACGGCTAAATGTATAACTTTGAAGTAATAGAAATAACATTTTTTTCTAGAAACATGCTGGACTTACACCACTACAAATACGCGGTTGCACGCAGCACCACAATGATACGATACGAATTTGAGATAATGATGTTCATAATAGAAACCATAAACAAAAAAACAAAAACTTATCTCATTCTAAGGTAGGCGATTATTTTAAGAGGGTGTTTAGAAACATTGGAAGCGTATTGGGCTGACTTTCAGCATAATATCGAGATACTATTAGTTACTTTTTTCTACTGCCTATCCGAAGAAGATCTATGAAACCGGTGAACGGTTGTACTTACGTGTAATCGTAAACACTTCCTGCGGCAGGAAACAGCGGCTTGAGTCCGGCTTCGGCCGTGGCTTTTCTGATGAAGTCGGAAAACACGGCGCGACTGTTGAGGTCGCAGGTTGCACCCACCGACCAGATTACTGACCACACCACCCATAGAGGCGCCAAGCGAGCTGTTTTGCAGTACAAAAATATAGTTTCACAATATTTTCTACCTATATTGAAATTTATTTTTCATTACTCATACCCTGAAAGTAGGTCTGAAGTTGCCTGAGGAGCGGGCTGAAAAATACAACACTTTTCATCCCTAGGGAGTTTTACTTTCACCTAACAACTGTCATATTATTTAAAAAAAAAACTAGGTCTATCTTCTTGTATTCGTAATGAAAAGCACAATGCTTACCTCGGGGTTAAAGTTACTTATTTAGTCCCTTGAATTAGCGACCTCGCTACGCTCGGCCGCCAACTTCTTCTCGGGACGAAATAAGTAACTTTCACCCCTAGTGTAACAATGTACTATTTCATTACTCATACTCTGAAAGTAGGTCTGAAGTTGCCTGAGGAGCGGGCTGAAAAGTATCACACTTTTCATCCCTAGGGAGTTTTACTTTCACCTAACAGCTGTCAAATTATTAAAAAAAAAACTAGGTCTATCTTCTTGTATTCGTAATGAAAAGCACAATGCTTACCTCGGGGTTAAAGTTACTTATTTAGTCCCTCGAATTAGCGACCTCGCTACGCTCGGCCGCCAGCTCCTTCTCGGGACGAAATAAGTAACTTTCACCCCTAGTGTAACAATGTGCTATTACACTGTTTTAGTTTGATATGCTGTGGAAGCGTGTTTTTTTAGTTTTTTTTTTTTATCTATATTTATTTTTCACTATTTAGTGAATAGTTATTTAGTCGGATTATTGTGTTGTCATCGGTCTTTGATTGGTGTGCAAAGTTTAAAGAAAACCTGATCGCCCAAAGTTGGGCAAAATCGAGCTCAAAGGCAGTGATAGATAGATAGATAGATAAAGCATTTATTTATATATAAGCGGTGGTTAAATGATTCCGTTTTGTCAACCTTAGGAATGTGAAATAAAGACGCTGCCATTATACGAGTAAAGTTGTTACAACTAATGTGCCTCCCACAGTTCTCATCATGCTCAGCTATCACCATTGGACCTAACTGGCCTAACTGAAGTCCGGAATTGTAAAAAAGTATCAGTCACGTTCCACATCATCAACTTAGACCAGCCGATGCTTTTAGACAGTATTGATGTTATTTTTTTTTATTAATTTAAACCAGTACTTGACTGCGATCCCACCTGATTCAGCTGTGATGTAATCTCTGACGGTAAGGCGCACTAGTTTATGAGCCTATTCACTCTTGCCTTGAAGACACTCGAATTATAATCGGATGGGAAGACCGCAGCAGGCCGATTGATTCAGTCCTTCGACGTACGCGGTATAAACGATGAGGCAAAACGCTTAATCCGGATCGTAGAGGTTTTAACAACGTATGGGTGGATACTCGTCGTACTTCGGCTACTTACACTACTTACTGCAAGTAATTTAAAACACGCAAATGAATGACTTCTTGGATAAACTCACGCATTAAAGCCAAAAAAACTGCAGCTGGTGGAGGTCTATCGTCCTTCCCAGTGAGAGGCCTAAGGCGGTAATCGAGTAGCTCCAGGAACTTGAGTACCAATGCGCAGTCTATGGACCATACAATCTCCGTCATTCTTGTACGCAGAACTTCCAGGGCAGGGTATACATAAGTCTCTATGAGAGTCGGCAGCATCTTGCGAATGGGATCCGCGATCTGTAAATGCAGTTAAAGTTATATCCTATTTTTAACCGACTTCTAAAAAAGGAGGAGGTTCTCAATTCGGATGTTTGTATGTTTTTTTTTTAATGTTTGTTCGCGCATAACTTCGTCGCTTGCCAACCGATTTGAAAAATTAAAAAGGGTATACCTACTTCCCAAATGGTCCCATAGTCACGAAGTTGGGATCTGATGATGGAATCTTGGCGAAATCGAGGGAACTCCTCAAATTCAATTAACTTTTTTTAGTGAAGTCGGTTATTTTTTTTATAAAAAGGTTTTTTCAGAATTTCAACAGTTTTTTAACCATTCAGATACCGTCAATTAGAGACACAACAGTAAGACAATAGATGCGCGGCCACCGGTGGTCGCTTGGGGATTCATGAATTAAAGACAAAACTAAGCGAATATCAAATATACGGCGGACTTTGGATAATCGGTAGTAATATACAGTCCGTCTTTTCACTGACGGCGACACCTATCAGACAAGCTTTAAGTCCTCCAGGTCTTTTAATTAAATAAATAAATAAGGTTTTTAATGTTCTTTAAGTTTCTAAGTTCTAAATTGACATTTGATAGGCGTTGTAATTTTAAAATTTCAGTTTAAAGTTATTTCTATTTATTGTCAACATGTTTAAACATCTTTTGTTCTTATACAATCTCTTTAAACAGATTAAAGATTCATCATGTTATTTAGGATCGGCGCAACACGCTATAATTACGTATTAAAGATTATAATTACTATTACATTTTCTCTTTTAATTTAGATAGATAGATAAATCCTTTATTGTACACCAAAAATAAAAAAATACACACTCATAAAAAAAATACATACTCTTTTCCTTAATCCCAGTTTTGGTGTTATAAGTCATAACCCTATTGAGTGATTGTAAATGATAAATTATCTTTATTTTGTAAATAGGTTATCAAAAAACATTTTTACACGTCAATAATTGTGAAAGTAGGTATAATGTTTGAAAAGAGGTAAATAAGATATTCGTTAAGTAAAGCCGCTTATTTAATAACGGATACCTTATGAAGCCCATAGGAAGTCGAAATTTTGGATTTGTAAGGTACATAATAGTATCAAGCTCCTAATGCTGTTGTATGATATAAAAGACTAGTATTTTATAAAGGGGCTCGCTGGCTGGACGTTTGTCTAAATAACGAATATCTTCTAAAGTATAGCTCGCAGACATTCAAAATTTTGGATTTGTAAGGTTACATAATAGTTGCTAACTCCGAGAGCAGCAGAAAGTATAATAACAATAAAAATAATCATAAGGGGCTCGTTAGCACACACTTCATAGAAACGTCTGTCTAGACATCTCTAAAGAGCGCGGACACCAATACGTGCCGGGCGACAGCAGGCGGAAGCAGAGGTCGCGGGGAGAGGCGCTCGCCGCGGGCGCAGCCCGGCCGGCGCGCTGGTGATTCGACCTTACTACCGAGCGCACTGCTATATCCGGAATATGTACGCCCTGATGCTGGCCTGAGGACTCTACTTGCAGGTCAGCATATTTGGCCCTTCAGGCCTGTCATTAGAGCCAGGCACGGCAGTCTGTCTCGAACTCCTCTACAGAGCGGTTGCCTAAAAATTTTAGTGAAAATAAGTTGTGTAACGTTTTAATGGAGTAAATCCTTAAACTTAATTAAATAGTATTTAAAAAAAAAAGTTTTTTCGGGAAAACCGTATAACAGCACGCATCCTTATTTCCAATTTATTATTGTTTTTTCGCAGTGCCGCTTTATTCCCAAGTTTATTTTATTACATGACTATACAGTCCACTAAAGTTTACTTGAGTTTTATATAACTGTCCTACCACCACCTGTAGGGCTTTAGCGCATCTGTTTATGGTCCTTCGAGCCGGATTTTCAAATACAACATCTATCGAGTCTGACATTATTCGAGTTGGAGGCAGATTAGACAATTCCTGCTACGACTATAATGTCAGACACCCTATTATTATATGCAACAAACAAAGTTGCAGCAAATATAGTTTCGCTAAACTTATTTGAACACATCATTTACGCCTTGTCCACAGCTACTCTTAGCCACAATTAGACATGAGTACTGGCCTTTGGGAGGGTAGAAACTTAGCCAAATCGACTGTCCACAAGTGCTAACGGTTCAACGGTAGAATAGTTCAACCCATCATGGGTAATCTGCCTAAGGAACGAGTCCAGTTAGAGTTCCCATTTTTAGACACAGGTACGAACCATGCCGGGCCCATCTTTCTAGCCGACCGCAAAGGTAGAGGGTGTAGATTGATAAAGAGTTACATATGCGTCTTTGTTTCTCTAGCCACCAGAGCGGTTCACCTGGAGCTTGTCTCAGACTTAACCAAACATGCCTTTATTGCAGCTCTGAACAGGTTCATTGCTCGTCGTGGTAAGCCTAGAACTATCTACTCGGACAACGGTACTACCTTTGTTGGCACCTGTAATGAAATAGCTGACGTATTAAAACAAGATTATTCTTCAGAGATAACAGGTATCAATTTTAGTTTCATACGCCCCACATTTTGGGGGCTTATGGGAATCGGCTGTCAAATTGATTAAACATCACCTTAAGCGCTTACTAGGTTTGGCCCATCTGACGTATGAAGAGATGTCAACGTGTTTGATACAGGTTGAGGCTATTCTAAATTCTCGTCCCTAAACTCCTCTTTCCACTGATCCAGCAGACCTATACCCGTTAAATCCGGCCCACTTCCTGATTGGGAGATCTCTCACGTCTCTGCCGCATCCGCGAATCACCAACCAAAACATAACCAGCCTCCGACATTACCGGCGAATCTGTGCCACGTCATTAAATCAAAAATTTTCGAGGTACAAAATATATTTTATTTATTATCTTTAGGTACAAAATAATGTTTTTAAATTAATCTCTTTGGGGCCTGCTAGATAGACTCACACAATTGAAGCTATCAAGAAACACAGACTCCGGCAGGGAGTTCCTTCTTACACACAATAAATGTGCCCCCAAAACGCTTTGAACGTATAGGTGGGATGTCCACCATGTACCGGTGGGTCCAATTAACGAAAGGACTTGGCCGAATTAAATTGTGCAATTCCAATGCACACTCCCCGAAATTTCAATGATAGAAAACTGACCGGCAAGCAAATCGTCGTCGATGCTCAAGACTGAAGTTTTGACTCGACAGGTGCATCATTGCCAAAATGGTGTTTTAAGTATTATTGTACAAACTCTTTGGTGACAATAATTGATAGAAGAAGAAATATTAATAAAGTTGTCAGTTGTGAATAAAAATACTAAAGGTGTCAAGTGAGATATAATATTGAACTATCTTGGACTTTCGATTACTTGGTAACTACACCACTGCATGCACCTGTTTAAGAACTTTTTGACATCTAATATTTGTTTAACTTTTTTTATACACTTTGTGTCGATATAGGAAGGGTTTAGTTGTTTCTGATTAATTGACTATTTTTATTGTCAGGGTGTAGCTCACCGGTGGCAAATTACTCTTGATCCAGGCATGCACAAGCGGTGGCAGACCAACCACTTGAGCGTCTAGGTACACCATACCACATCGTGAGACAGTAGCTGGGGAAGCCACTACCAAGTCTGCCACTTCGAATATCATGCGCTGGCGTTCAGTCAGCTTCATTATCTCGCCACTTGATAAACATAGCTTCTTATTGTCATCTAATACCTGAAATTTTTTAAAGACCATGTTTATAAATTTTGGATAACCAAGTTGCGCCATAAAGTACAGTTCCCAGTATTTACATATTTTATAAGTATAATAATGTCCTAAATTGTTGTCGAAGTTGTTGTTGTTGATTGTTGAGCCGGAGGAGACACCCTGGGCATCAAGGCTTGGGGAAGGCGAGCAATAGGTAGCACGCCATTCAGTAAGAACCAGGCCTGGATCCACGGCACGTTGTGTTCCAGGGGAGCGAGAGTCTCAAACACACGGTTGCATGGCTTACGGAGCCCACTTGGGCCGAGAGAGTCACCGCGGCTCTGGGTCTTTGCCACTTAGGGGCAACTGAAGGAAAACGGGTGGGTTGTAGTCAGTAAAAGTTTGATACTATCTCGTTCTAAACAGATCAAAAGAAGTTAAATCCTTACTAATATTATAAAAGCGAAAGTGAGTTTGTTTGTTTGTTACGTCTTCACGCCTAAATGGCAAAACCAATTTTGATGAATTTTAAACAGATAGTTGGTACAGAGATAGTTGGGACCTTGGATACAGACATAGGATAATTTATTTATTTTTAAAGTGAGAAAAGGGGGAGAAAGAGGGAAGAAAAGGGAAGAGAAATTAAAGTATTTTAATAAATGCGAGCGAAGCCGCGGGTAAAAGCTAGTATTTGATAAAGTGCCGACTCAAAAAAAAGGTGTAGTGAGGGATATGGAATAAAATTCAGTACTCTGGTATAGACAGAAGAAGAAAGAAAAACAGTTTATTTATGAGAAAATGTATGTAAAATAGATGAGCAGACAAGAACGGCGTATGCTGTTGAGACAATATTGAAATCAATCCCTTCAAAAATTAGACGCCGACAGCATTCAAAAGAAACCAGTGACTGTCTACTACTTACTACTTCCGTAAACAGTAACCATGGAGTTTCTTGCCGGTTCTTCTCCATAGGAAACGACCACAAGGAACCGTGCACAAGCTTCTGACGTTATACAACGTATAACGTTAAATGCGCAAAACCTGAAAATAGTTTGTTCAGAATAACGAGCAGAATCAATTAAACCACTTTTTAATATAGGTTACATTTTTGAAAAAAATCTTTATTTGAAATGTCGTACTGTCTAATTATGAATAAGTGGAGTTATCACGTGCGCAAACCCGCCGACATAGGTAAACAAACACAAATGGTTGTAGTCCAATCAATTTTTCTCATACAAGGGATAATAAAAGTTCTTATTTCAATACAAATAAGTATTAATTTTAAACATACTAAGGCTAAGCGCGCACCGCGATAAGGCTAAGCGCGCACCGCGATAAAAAATCGTTGCGATTTTTTTAATCTATACTTATAATAAATCTGTAGAGAGGTCAATTCTGTACATGAAATATATTTCCAAAATAACTATCAGGGGGTGATTAGTGATCGATACTGATGCCAAAAATGCAAACAGTAAAATTTTTGTCTGTCTGTCTGTCTGTCTGTCTGTCTGTATGTTCTTTATAGAAACAAAAACTACGCGATGGATTTTAACGAAACTTGGTACAATCATTCCTCATACTCCTGGGCAGGTTATGATATACTTTTCATCACGCTAGGATCAATAGGAGCAGAGCAGTGAAGGGAAATGTTGGGGAAACGAGAAAAATTACTCCATTTTTAAGCTTCCGTCGCGTTTGCAGCCTTAATGGTTAAAGCTACACAGAAATAATGTATAACGGAAATGTTCTCCTTAAAATTATATAAAAAATATCCCAAGACATCATATGTCTATTTTTTATGGTTGACTCACAATAACACATGTAACTCCCGATAGCTTAGCAGTTCGGAGCTTTCTGTTTATTTTTGTCAATGGCACCAAGGTGTGTGCACACTGTCACGCGCGTTAGTGGAAGGGAGAGATCTGGAACGTCTCGAATCGTGTCACGCATCACGTTGTTTTCCAGGCTCTTAGAATTCGACACCAGACGTTTCAGATCTTTGATTTTGACGACTCCGTTGTCGCTGGCATAAGCAACAGGATCCGCGTACGAAGTCGCTGGCAGAAGCTAGTGCGAAATAAAATCGCAAACTACAATATTTCATACACGCACGATTTATTTTCGCAATGCGCGGATTGTAGTGTATTTCTGTGGTTCACAGATTTGCGATATTTTTCGCAACGATTTTTTATCGTAGTGCGCGCTCGCCCTAAAACTGCACATAAAACCTTACATTTTTTTTTAATGATTTTTTTTCTCACTGTGTTAGGTCAATTAAATTAAAAATCATTTGGGGTGTCTGAGGTTTTGCGCATTTAACGTTACACGTTGTATAAGTGCCTATGTGAAATAAAAATATTTGAATTTTGATTTCTTTTTTTTTTTGCCTGTAGAAGCATATAGCTTCTACAGGCAAAAAAAAAAACGTAACGTAATACTATAAAATAAAAACTAACGGTATTCATATTTTCAATCCAGACGGCGTCGACGGGACCGTCGAACACATACCAACGCTTATCCATGTCCTCGACAGCAATGCCAGCGCGGACCAAACTCGACAGAATACCGTCAGTCCTAATAAAAATGTACAAAGACATTATAATGGGTTATTGTAAATTCGTCATAGTGTCGATTTGCCTAAGAAAAGAGTATGTTAACTCGGTCACACATTTATTACCTAATGGCTTCAGGTCCCCCTCCCCTCCCTGCGTCGTATTCCTCAATGCTCCGACGTTACTACGTTGGTCCGACCAGATCAGCACCACTCTTGACTCTACGATGTACATGCCCTTCATATCGCCAGAGACAGAAGCAGATGGAAGAAGATCATTGAGGTTAAAGTGGTGGTCACGACCCTCAACAATGGTTTCAGGTATTGTATTATTATTACGGCCCACTTTGTATTCCTACAAGGTGGGCCAATGACCTAGTAAGGGTTGCGGGAATCCGATGGATGCGAGACGCACAGGACCGTTAATTATGGCGACACTTGGGGGAGGCCTACGTCCAACAGTGGACGTCTTTCGGCTGAAATGATGATGATGATGGTTTCAGTGTCCCGCACAGGGTATGCCGCAACACACTGATGTACCCTGGAGATACGGCGTGCCACGGAAAAATGGATTAATCCCTGAGGACCCCGTCTCTAAGAACCCCGCCGTACCGGAAGACGATAAATTATAATAGCATTTAAAATATCCTTTTATTTTTTTCATTTTAACCGAAATCGAACCATTCAATCGCAATTTTCGATGCCACAGACGAAAGAACGACACCGACTTCTTTATTACACAAAAAACCCTTCTGTAAAAGTCTGCGTATAAAAATATGATTTCAGTAGAACATTACCATTCATGTGTGAGCATATCAAACTCTCCATACAACTGTCCCATGGTGATGGACTTGGGGTTCACTACGAAAGTGTGGACAGGAGTGAAGGGGAACCCGTCCGGGGCTAGCTTCCCTTTGATAGCCGTCAGCGCATCTCGGAGAGTTTCGTAACACTAAGAGGGGAAGAGGTAAAAACGACTGTCAAAGATGATAAAACAGCTGAGAAAAATATTGGGAAGCCTTTTTGTTACTAGTTATTGTATATGGCACCTATATGCCTTTTTCTAAATTCAATATTTTTAGCTCTAGAAAACAAATATGAAAGATTTTTTTAAATACAAAGTGTAAGGGATAGCCCTCCGCAAACTTTAAGGGCTTGCTCAGTAGACGAAACTGAAAAACCTTCGACAAGATTTTTTTTCAAGAAACGAAAAAAAAAACGGCCTCGCCATACAAATTGTCCAATTAAGTTTATAATTTTGTATGGTGAGGCTGATTTTAGCAAGCCCTTAAAGTTTGCGGAGGGCTGTCCCTTATACCTTATAATAATATATTCATCAACAACGAAGTTACAGAAGCATCAAAGCTGCTTTAACAAAGAAAAGTCCGATACGTCATCCAAGCTATCACAACGAGAGCGACAGATATATCTGTTTAAAATTATTACATTTTGTTTGCTTTCCAGATTTTGAGTATTTTCGGACAAACAAAAGAAAAATTACGATATATGGAATACCTTTGTTTTCCCCGCTCCGGCTGGCCCAACCAACATAAGTCCATGTCTTACCACTGTGGTCTCGTATAATTGTATCACTTTGAAAATAAATGCTGCGAACAATACAACTAAAATGTGAGGTCAAGAAATTATATATTTTTTCTCAAAGAAAATGATGAGTCATGTTCTGCTTATTAAAAAAAAACCTAATTTTAGCATGCCACGCAACCCAGTAGGGTCGATTCCTGTAGATCTAGCCAAGCTACGACCGTTTCGTTTCGAATCTCTTTTTAGTCGATAATGCCTCCGATTTCTTTGTTCTGGCAACGTGACAAGTAAAACCAACTTATTTCCATTTTAATTTATCAGGTTAAATGCCCAGTAAAGCCCAGAAATAAAAACTGTGCCAAATGTGCAAAAATAAATGTTAAAATAAGATTTGCGGTGTGCTAAGACCTTAGCTTAGCTTCGGCCAATCATATGAACAGCCATGAAGAACCTCTCCTGGTCGACACCAGCCCACCGCTAACTTGTTAGGTTGGCCTCCAACCTATCGCGTTCATCGTGAAATATTTGAGTTCGTTTATGGCAGGATAAGAGAAGCGAAGCGCTATACGATGCTACCCATACCCAAATCGACCACGGTAAGTGTGGCACAACAATTAGCGTGGTAACCAGAAGCGCCAGTTTTAAATAGGAACCGGCAGTTCATCACAGGAGAAGGGAAAGTAGTCTCAAGAACGAACGTCCCAACAAGAATCATATCGGCCGCGCGTGTACTCTGCTATCGCGCCATATGTACTGGATTCGACCAGGAAGGAGAAGACAAGCCAGCTGAGGCTCATTGTTGGTCCTCATTGTACTGGAACCGCTATAGAGTGGTTCCCGAAGATTGGGCCGGCAACAGAAACACCTTCTTAGTCAGAGGCAACCGAGGACTCTATGATTGGACCCCATTTTCGACATCAATAGAGAACTGAAATGATGCGGTGACGGAGTTCCTCAATAAGTTCAAGAGCTAGACTTTTGAATGACCCGTTCCCACTATATATATATATATATATATAAGCTGAAATCACGTCGGGGTCACCAATTTAGAGGTTGCTGGTAGAGGTTCTTTGGAAATGAAAGTCGAGTGGTATATGATCAAATGGCATGGGGCATCATCCCGACTCACTGGGATAGCAACACCTCGACTAACTGGGGCATCACCGCAGACAGTTCCGACTCACCGAGAACTATGCGGCATCGGTTCCGACTCACTGGAACCAACCTACCAATGGCCTGTCAAGCATCAAGAACCATCGATCTCCGATCTCCGGAGGTGAGTGATGTAGCGACATCTATGACGCCACATAAGAACTACGAACAAAATACGAAATCCTGCATCGCGCAATCAAAGTTCTCCGCGCGATTAGAACGTATAGAACAGCCCGAAATCATCTATCGGGCAGTAGCCCACCAGACCATAACACCTGTCTGGTCGGAGGATTCTCCCTTTTCAACGGAGTTATGTGGGACTTTACTCTCTGTTTCACATACCCCCAAACATTTATCGACGACTACTCAAAAAAAATTATGTGTATTTCCTCCGAAACAAGTCAGATACTCTGGAAAAATTTAAAGAATTTAGGTAGGAAATCGAGAAACAGCTGAACGCTCATATAAAAGTTCTTTAATCAGACAATGGCTTGGAGAATGTCAATAAAAGTTTCTCTGATTATTTAAAAAGTGCTGGCATCATACACCAAACGACCACACCATACACGCCACAACAAAACGGCACGGCAGAACGTGCGAACAGGACGCTTATTGAAAGAGAGAATATGCTTCTAAATGCAAACTTACCGAAACTTACTGGGCCCATACCCTAATAAATTAAAATGGAAAGAAGTTTGGTTTACTTTATTAAATATCTTTAATACACTGGTTTTTACAACAGAACAAAATACTGTCTTTCAATGGCATAAGTTAAAAGACAGTTCTACAGAAAATAATAAAACAGCAAAGTGTAAGCTGGCTTAAGAAGGCGCTAAACCAAGTTTATATTTAACAATTCAAATGCATAAGAGTTTTCAACTAGCGTTAAAGATTGTAGATTTATCAACCTGGCGAAACCCTCTGCTGGAGCTGCGAAAACGTTTCAAAAATGGCCGTTGCCTTAGAACACAAAGGGTAACTGATGGACACAGATGGGTTTCAGTCAGTAAAAATCTAACACTCGTTCTACTCTAGAGCAGAAAATGTTTTTTGATAATTTCCCACATCAAAAAGCAATGGCTTTGGTTTGATCACATACTTAAGGATGATTTGGCAGATGATGCTGTTCTGGAACTACAGAGGCGTAGTGCAGTATCACATGTCTGAGTAACATGTTGGCTAGACGCTTTTTTTACTGCCCTAAACAAGTTGAATCTCTGTTCAAGGTTTTCTGTCAGTCGTTCTACACCAGTCAACTGCAAAGTGCTGCAAACTGCTAAAATCAACCACAAAGTTGCGCACGAGACATTTTCAGCTGTGATTTTTATACAAAAAAAAGATATGTTATTTCTATTCAGGACACTAATGTACGGGCCTAACACCCGATCAGCATGTATAAACAAGTAAAAGTAATAACATAACTTACAATATAAATCGTCATATCCTTTCTTGATGAGCATGTTCCTGATGGAAGTCTCCATTATGCCATAGTCCACGACAGGCACCTCCACGCGTGGGAACAGATCCGATATTATACCTGCATACCGAAGCAAATTTGTAATATCAATTTTATAATAAACCAGTCCGTGACATAGGGTATTCTCTTTCGCAGAAGGAAATACTACAAATGAGAAAGACGTATGTTTGGATATTTAGATATTTGATTATAATTCACTTCTGCGACTTCGCCTAAATTGTCTCACCGAAATAAACCACAGAGGATAAAAAAAGAAGGGCTACGAGAATGTTTGAAGGGGTTACCACCGACCACAGTTGCATTCTTATAGGTAAGTTATTCGATTATATCGTATCTCTAAAAAAGGGACCAAAATTGTATACAAAAAAGTAAAAAAAATTGAAATATATGAAATAAATGTTTTCCTGTGGCTAAACCTGGGGATTTCGAGCAAGCTCCACCTTTGACCACATTATCATCGGTTTCCATCAGGTGAGATGGTGGTCAAGGGCGAGCTTCACTTAACTTACCATTAAACAGTAGCAAGTCATTGGCTAGGAACTTGGGCACATTAACATCTCTCAATGCTCGCAGTACGATCTGCCGTTCATCTCCGTCCGGCATCTGTCGGATCAGATTACCGGCGACCGTGATCACCGTCTTCACGGCACGCATGCCGAAGTCATAGTGGTCCTTGGTAAAATAGAACAGCTTTACTAAAAGAATTGAAGTTTTACAGATTTCCAAATCTACACTAATATAATAAAGAGGTAAAGTTTGTGTTTGTTTGTAGGTGGTAATCTCTGGAAGTACTGGCCCGATTACTAAAATGTTGATGACCACATACGTGAGCTTCGTGTAAGCTATTGTTCATCTTTTAATTAAAGACCACGATTTGAAAAGTGTAAATGCCAAATTCTAGAAATATGTTGCCATATTTTTAGTAAAAGTGATGTCTCGAAATTCGATTTTTCATACCGGATTTTTAACAAAAGAACCTTTATGGAAAATAGGAGTAAGATACTGTGGTGTTTGTTCATAGTAGAGTCTAATATAAATTAAAAACAAAATAATTAAAAATATTACCATATTTTTTAACACTCGGCCTTTTAACCTAGAATAAGAATTCACGAAGCGGTTTTCACCCATATCCGCCGCGGTTGCGGGCCCTTATAGAAAATCCATACAGCGGGGAATATAATGAGTATTATATTCACATGCCATAACCTTCGAAGACAACAAGCTCGTTTAGCCAAGTCAAACCTAATCACGAAGATTAGTAGCACTGATTTCAAAATTACTCTGGATGAGGGAGAAATGGTTTTTATGAGGGAACAGGCCCTAGCTATATGGGACAAGGAAGTTGCAGCACTTGGGTTCAGATATGATGCTGTCTCGGATGAGGATACTGCTTGGATTGGGACGATAGGTCCTTTCATGGACTTCTTCTCTGGTTTCGTATTACAGTTGAATGAGTTGAGATTGGGTCACCAAAACTTTCCCATTAGGTAGGAAGGAGACCGGCGATTTGTAAATCGCATTCCCTATATCTAAGTATGGATTGAACGGAGCACACCATGTTCTTCTTGAAGGTAGTTCCTTTCCACCAGAAAAGAGGTCGAGCATGGTTCAATCTCTAGGTCTTATGACCTCTATGATTTGCATGCTGAGGTCAGAAGATAAGTACAGGAACAAATATGAAGCAGCAGTAAAAAGGGCGATGGCTCACATACCGTGTATAGATGACATTATATCAGTGACGCGCTTCCAACATCGCACTGTAGACACTGCACAATTGTGTAGTCTATTGGCGGAAATCCTACTGATAACTACTGCGCGCCAAGCGACTCGCGTGTTTTTCTCCATCAACTTTTTATACAATGCCTATAACAAAGTTCCCAATGTGGACAAGGATAAATTTCTAGATTTCTTCAGTTTGAGGGGGTCAGGGGGATATTACATGTACAAGATTCTCTGTGGTATGAACACAAAAGAGGAGCACCCATTTACAATGAAAACTCAGATGACCCCTGAAATGGCTTCTCAGGTTGTTTTTCACTGTATATTTGGGACATATAAGGAAGACTTGGGAATTTTGTCTCAAATAACTCCCGTAAAAAGGTGGCTGACTAGAGAGGAAATGGGGGATAAATTCAGGAACCCAAATTCAAAGGGATTAACAGTTCCAATTCATCGTATTCCTTTTAATAAGTACTCTAAAATGAGCTGTGCTAACCAATCAGGACTACTAACCGGGGTCCATGCAGTGGTAAGAACCCATGTATTTGGTAAAGACTTTTTCCACCACCTGGAGAAGAGTCGTCACAACAATCTATACCACAAATAATCTCGGTACTCTCCAACACTTATACGGAGCTTCAAGAAATGTTAAAGAAGAACGAGGGGAAAATCAACATGGGGACCGCAGAGTGGAGAGACTGGGCAACACTAGAATTAGGAAGGCATGGAGACCCTCTAGAAGATGTTTCTGTCGAGGGGAGTAGACCAATGTTTATGAGCAAGCCCATTTGATGCTATCTTTTCTTTTCTTACACATGTAGGTATTACTTTTTACCTGGCAACTCTTTGTATTGAGATCTTTATTAACTATCATAGAGTGAGATGTTCAGGTTATATTTTGTACCAAAGTAATAAGTATTGAAAAAAAAAAACATCTTACTGCACGTATTAATATATTGAACTGGACATACCGCCCACCAAAACATTAGTTTTCAATCTATAATTTTATTGATAATACAATGCAAATCTAACAATGAATGGATTGTAACGATTTAAAAACTGCCCACCATAGCTCACTGATCTTTACGTTCTTTAGGGAGTGGTATCAATTTGTATAGAGGCCTTTTTAACTCATTGACATTCATAACTAGCTGCTGCCAGCGGCTTCGCCCGCGTGATAGCAGAAATGTATCCCAAGCGAACATCCTTCCGGGATAAAAAGTATCCTATGTCCTATTCCAGGACATGGGATACTTTTTACGAATCCGTGTACGAAGTTTCATAACTCGCTTTCGCTTTTATAATATTAGTAAGGATTATTTTTACGAATATGTTTCGGTTTTTTTGGTCAGTATCGGTTGCGGTACCTCACTATTTATGAAATGGAAAAAACATGTAACATTCGAATTGTCAAATCGTAGTCTTTAATTAAAAAATGAACCATAAACACGAAGTCTTTTTAGCAAGGCCCACGGGGATGTTCTGAAATGGAAACTCGTAGTCCTAGAACGCAAAGGTCAACTGAAGGACGAAGGTGTTGTTTTAGTCAGTAAGTCAGATATCTCCCGCTCCACCATAGATCGGGATATGTCACTGGATGATTTTCCAACCTTAAAAAACGTTCTTTTAGCGAGTCTAACACATTTTCTATCAACATTTTTTTTCCGAATTGCTGCATGATCAAAATATGTCGAATAGGATAAGCTTTTCGTGAATACGCGCGTAGTATTAATACATTTGCTTTTCAACTTTATTTGATAAAACTTAGGGAAGGTTCATCATCATCATCATCATCATCATCATCATCATCATCATCATCATCATGCATCAATCAAAATACAAGTAGCGCGTGGCGCGCGCGACGTTGCCGCTCTTACGTCGACCGGCAATGCGTTGACGGAAACGGAATAGACGCTGTACGCTCGACGCACTAACGTATCATCGGTTGAGTGTGAATGGTCAAGTGTTTTTCTATACATTTGTCTGTTCTGGCGTTACGCGACCGATAATACGCGACGCATGTTCCGTCAGATATGAACCTTCCCTAAGGCAACGAGAGATAACGAGAGAGACAAATAAAGAAATGAAATTATTGTGCTGATCCCTGCCTTAGTCAGCAGCTAGTTATTAACTGAACAATTACCACGTGCTGAATAAACCAGCACTTTTATTTCGAGATTTTCGGAGATTATATTACAAAATAGACCAGCTAACCTGAGCAGACAACTGTTCCGAGCTCAGCCTGAAGGTGGTCGTTATCTTGCCAGCCAAGATTTTTGCTTCAGAGAAGCCAAAAGAGAAGAGAGAGATCTCAGCGATGAGGGCGTAGTCGGGCACCATCATAGCGATAGGACGGAACAATGCTTTGAGGTTGTCTGGCAGCTCTGTACGTCCTGCAAACAGAAGCTCGAAGATCTTTTACGTTTTAAGGAGAAGCTTTTAAAGAAGAAATAAAAGAAGATTTTAATTAAACAGCATTTCCTTTCACAATGATATAACACTTATTAAACGTATAATATAAATAAGTATATTTGTATTCATATATACAACATAAGTATATTTGTATTCATATATGTAACTCTTTGATTATATACTTGTCTAGATGCTACATTGACCCTACTAAACGGCCCAAAAAAGTCTACTAAAACTGGTAGACTCACTTCTCCCTTACGTCAGTGTCATTTGAAAGACCTAAGGATAACGTGCTCATGAAAAGTAATTAATTATGCCGGTTTGTGCTATCAGACTGTGCCGCAATAAGCTCGTTGCCCTAAAAATGTAATTAGTCCGTCTTTTAGATTGTTCAAAAATAAGGGACACGTATTTTTTTATTTGTAAATTAAACCAAAAATGATAAAGATATAGCCCATTAAAGTTACGTGTAACGTCACGCCGTGCTGCATTTTTTCGCACGGGGTGACGTCACACGTAACTTTAATGGGCTATATCTTTGTTATTTTTTGTTTAATCTAAAAAAGAAAAAATACGTGTCCAATATTTTGTTATTATCTAAAATACGGACTCAATAAAATGTAGTTTTTTTGACCATGGAAACTACCCAATTATGTGGGAAAATCGTATAATAATACCAAGATCACCTTTTATCGGTAAATTTTGTTATTTACTCACTATTGTATTAAGAAACACGATTTATTAATTCGTTTTTTGTAGGTTATTCTGATTATCCAGT
The DNA here is from genome assembly GCA_949319445.1 of Mythimna lalbum. Lineage (NCBI taxonomy): Eukaryota > Metazoa > Arthropoda > Insecta > Lepidoptera > Noctuidae > Mythimna > Mythimna lalbum. The sequence goes on along the minus strand of OX439357.1, from coordinate 2,495,174 downwards.
ATTGTCAGTTTATTACTAGGGAGATTTGGCGAAACTATGGGAGACATAATACAAATATTACGTCATCTTTCGATCAGCAGAACATTATTATTTAAAAATATACACTATTTATTTGATCAATAAATGATAACTTATCTTTACCTACAAAATAAATGAAACCCATGACGTCTTGTACTAAATAGTGTTTTTGCTAGTTCTTTCTAATATTTTGGGTTTCAGATATCCTACGGATCCCATACTAGCAAATTGCTAGAGAAACATTATACTGCAGACGCGAAATGAAGCCCAGTGGAAACCCCACAAGACTTCAGTCGTTTGTTCCAAACATTTTACTGATGCTGATTTATATTTTACTAATTATAATTATTTATTTCATTCAACCTATTTTATTAAAACTTTCGTCATAATAAATAATGGAGAAAAGCAAAGTTAATCATTTGGAGCAGGCATCCCTAAACAGGCACACCTTGACAGAATGACGACAATAGGTACGCGAGCGGTACTCACACATATCCCACAATTGGAGACAGTTTTAGTGCATCGTTTGTTTGTATTGCTCTATCTAGATAAGTATATTATCAAAGATGTAACTATACTTTTATAATTAAATAATATAAATTGTTTGTAAAATTCTTGTACATATTATATTTTATTATACAATTAATAAAAATAAGAAAGCTGATGTACAGTCACGAGTAATAACATAGAAACATCATTAATATTCAAATTCATGAAAACAACATCAAATTGCAAAAATAAGCGAAGATCAATGATTATGTAAATGTCTGATTTTGTCAAAATAAAAAAACACACTGCCATCTAGAAGTGGCCGGATAAGCTTCGATGTTTGGGGCTGGATGGCAGTGGTCCTGGAGAATTGGCCAAGACCAGCACCCCTATAGCCAAGTTGATAATCTGCAATCGTTAACGCTAGTCGAAAACTAATCGAATGTATGGGAATAATATCATCTCAACGTCCAGAACAAACGAATAGAAAAATCGTAGCCAAGTTCACATCGTTCGAAATCGTTTCTACAATGTCGAATGCTACATCCTTTGTTATACAAACGTTACATTGTAGAACGAGCGGCCGACTCAGGCGCATCAACATAGCTTGACAAACTTATCGTACAATTGCTGACACCGAGGCGTTACCGATTGGAGAACGGAATTCGTCACGAACCGGTTGTAACTTGGCTAGGGTAGTAGTAGTCGTATGAATACATTTTTATTTATTTATTTAAACTTCATGTACAATAGTGGTACATAGGCGGACTTAATGCAACAAGGCATTCTCTACCAGTCAAACTTTAGGTTAAAAAGACAACGCTGTGGTAGACTTGCACAATAAACAAATAACAAATACTTTAAAAGAAAAAAAAGAAAAATAATATCTGTAGGATGTGTAAAAGGAACGTATGAATGATGTGTAAAATGAAGCGTAAGAGTGTGTGATTCAAAAAAAAGAACGGTATGAAAGAGATAGAAAAATGATGGCGACTTATGACTGAAGAGCGACAGAAGACAGGAGAGAAGGTGAAGATGTAAAATAAGAAAAGGTGGAAAATAAAGTCAAGCAACTGCATCTTCGACAGTTTTATTTCTTCTTCCACACTGCTGCAATCCCATAATACTATATTTTTGGGGGCTCGTCCGGGATTGCTAATAAAACGCGGAAAGTCGAAGAGAAGAAGAGAAAAAAAACAGTTGAATGTGGCGACGGCTAGGCTTGGAATCTGAAACGACGACTGAAAACGCGAAGACGAAAGGCGTAATAACAATAAGACGAAAGACGGATCAGACGATATCACGATGACGGAGACCAAAGATTTATTTTGTACCATGTATGAAGTTACGAAATTTATTGGCGAAGACCTTACATACACCGCTGAAAAATGGGCTCAGGATCTTGACGAGAACGCGGAGATTTTTGGATGGTCACCTCAACAACGACTTATCATCGCCCGTAGGTCGTTGACAGGAACCGCTGAGCTGTGGTTGAAAATAGAGAAGGTCCATAAAACTTATGAGGAATTAAAGGCAGCTGTCCTTAAAGAATTTCCTGATGTTGTAAACACAGCAAACAAATGCATGAACTTATGGCGGCGCGTAAGAAGCGGAAAGATGAATCATGTTTACAGTACATGTTAATAATAAAAGAGATGGGTAAGCGTGCCAAGTTTCCGGACTATGTAGCTATTCAATACATTGTAGACGGCATTACTGACTTCGAAATAAACAAGATGATGTTGTACGGCGCGGTGACCTACCCAGTGCTGAAAGAGAAACTGATAGTCTACGAGAACATTAAGAAAAAAGCGGTAAAGCAGAATGTTGAACGACAAGTAAGGCGGTCTGCAGAGTCAGGCAGAGAATCCATATCGGGATCCCCTCAACATTGTTTTAATTGTGGGGATAACGATCATAAAGCAAAAGCGTGCTGTAATCAACCGATCATAAAGCAAAAGCGGGTTGTCGATGCAATGAATTCGGCCATATTAGTTCAAGATGCACCAATCCGAGCGCAGCTGGACATTCAACAACCGCCAAGACGTCGGTAAAGCAGTCGGAAAAGGAGTCGAAGGAACACTCGGCTATGTTCGGGGAATCAGCGAAGTCGGCAGCCATTGAAAGTGCTACGTCGGGCTGTCATGTCAAAGATGTTAAGATGGAGATGAACGACGTCACGCAAGACGTAAAAAACAAAGCGATAAAATTAGTAAAATTAGGCGAGAAAATAATAAGTGCGTTAATAGATACGGGCAGTGATGTCAACCTAATTTCGGAGGACTTGTGGAGAAAATTAGACGTACCGTGTCACATCGATAATGTGGTATTGTCGGGACTAGGATTTTCTAAAGTAAGGCCGTACGGAAAAATATTTGTTTGTTTACAGATTGATGAACAATGCTATTCTGATGTAATATTTCATGTAGTACCTGAAGGGTCAATGCCCTATAAGTTAATAATAGGTCAAGAGTTCTTACAAAATGTTGTGATGGTAGTTCGTGAGGGTGCTGTATGGTTGTGTGCACAAGATGACGAATGGTTGTCGCGTGTAAATTGTTGTGTGAATGCCGTTGATGTTGCAGATCACATTTCTGACACAGATATAAAGAAGGATGTTTTGCGGCTCGTAGAAAACTACAAGCCTCTTCAGACGAAGGAGCTCCGATTAAGATGAAGATACTGTTAAAAGACGACGTGCCAATCTCTCAGCGTCCCCGGAGGATATCACACATGGAACAACAAATAGTCGAAGAACAGGTAGACGAGTGGTTACAAAAGGGAATAGTTCAGACGGAAATACACTCAGATGCGTCTAGTCAAGCCTTAGCTGCAATACTTTTACAATTACATCCAGACGGTGAGTTACATCCGGTGCATTATATGAGCCATAAGACGACTAAGGCGGAAAGCCGATACTCAAGTTATGAACTGGAAGCACTTGCAGTTGTTGAAGCTGTTAGGAAGTTTAGACATTATTTATATGGAACTAAAATGAGGTGTAAAGAAGACGTGGAGGTATATAATCTCTTGCAACAAGAAGTTATTGAAGATTTTAATGAAAGTAGAGAGAACTTAAGGTTGAAAGCCAAGCAGCAAATTCATCAAATTCAAGAGGAGAATAAGAAAACATTTAATGCAAAAAAGAAAAAAATTTCAACATATGAACCAGGTCTTAAACTTAAACCTAAGTTTCTGGGACCCCACAAGGTTACTAAAGTTAAAAGAAATGATAGGTACTTCTGAGGGGCCAAAGAAGACCTCCAGCTCAGCAGACAACATGAAGAAATGGCCAGGTAAAGATGAATGAATAGGAATGTGAAATGATTTGTGTGTGATAGCTGTGTAAATAAGACTACTCAGTATCCTCATGAATACTAAGTTAGGATTAATCTTTTAGGCGGTTATGTTAAACATTGTTTTGCGAGTACATTATAATTTTGTTTTGGTCGCAGGAAAATGTATTGTGTTATGTTTAACATCAAAATGATGTGCTATAAGGTGTTGTCTTGTAAAATGTTTAGTATGTAGTTTTTTCAAGAAGTTAAGTTTCAGTTATGTTAAGAATATAACATACGTACCCCTAAGTGTTAGTTAAGTAAGATGTAAGAGGGATGCAAGGTAGATAACGTCATGATGTGTATGTAGAAGTGGGATCAGATGTGATTAATATCTGAGGACAGATATGAAGCAGGACGGCCGAATGTAGGATGTGTAAAAGGAACGTATGAATGATGTGTGAAATGAAGCGTAAGAATGTGTGATTCAAAAAAAAGAACGGTATGAAAGAGACAGAAAAAAGATGGCGACTTATGACTGAAGAGCGACAGACGACAGGAGAGAAGGTGAAGATGTAAAATAAGAAAAGGTGGAAAATAAAGTCAAGCAACTGCATCTTCGACAGTTTTATTTCTTCTTCCACACTGCTGCAATCCCATAATACTACATATAAAATAAAAAATATATATATGCTAAAATAATAAACTAATAAATACTATGAAAAATATCAAATCATTAAGAGAACTTAATAATCTACGCGTATATCGCGCATTGCATAATTTTTTGTTTTTCGCGTTGCGTATTTTTTGCAATTACTGCTTGGGGACTGTACACAGGCGAACTTAATAATTTTATTTAGCTTTATAATTTTACAATTGTACTTTTTATAAATTAATTATTAAGTCAATGATACTATCCTATATTGTGTTCTCTCTATAACTCAACCATTGAACTAAACTTTGAAATTAAATTTCTGAATACATTCTTTCTCGCCTATGTTAACTTTATTATCAAAGTTTATTATAACTCGTTTTGATGTAAAATAAAGAATTAAATCTTTGTCACGTACCCGCGTATCCTGGGTTCATAGTTATAAAGACTGAGCAGGATGCCTTGAGCGGCAGGTCGACACCTTCAAACATGAACCTGTCTTGTTTGGCTATCTGCGCTTTCTGGATCGTCACCACCTTAAGCAGACGTAATTAATTACTTGTGGCTAACACTGATCTTAGTTTTTTTATTAAGGTGAAAGTTACTAGCCATGTTCTCGCGAAACTCAAAATTTTCAGTTTGTTGTGTTTATAGTGTATAAGAGCATTAAGGAGTATTTGCTACAAACAGACTTTTTACTTAATTGAACTTTATGTCAAATTATTGCCTGAATATTCACCTAATTCTGACTGTTCTTGTAGTATACTACAAGAACAGTCAGAATTAGGTGAATACTTGAATAGTTTGTAGCTTTAGTGCTGAAGTATAGCATTATATTTTAAACACTATCATCATCATCATCATATCGGCCGAACGACGCCCGCCCATTGCTGGACATAGGACTCCCCCAAGCGTCGCCACAACGTCCGGTCATGTGTGTCACGCATCCATCGGATTCCCGCGACCCTGACCAAGTCATCGGTCCACCTTGTTGGAGGCCATCCAACGCTGCGTCTTCCGGTACGTGGTCGCCACTCCAGTAAAAAGCAAAAGATAATATTAAAGTATAGTTAAAGATAATATTTGGGAGAGCAAGAACATGGCCTTTCATTAGATTCAAAATCAAATCAAATTCTTATTTTTATTTTAACTCACTAAATTAATTAGTTTTGTTCACATATTGGACTTAAGCAATCATACCTGCTGTGCCACCACAGAAAGCACTTCAATGTCAATCCGATTGAACTCGTCGAAGCACGCCCATGCACCGGACCTTGACAACAATAATTATATCAACTCCTAAAAGTATCTAAAGTGCGATTATTTGAATCTGAACTCATGAAAATGGTACTAACAAATTCGAAAATATCGAAGAAAATTGCACGAGTGATAATCCTCACGCATCTCTACCACCCCGGGGCGAGCGCAGTCAGAATTCGACTACCACTGACCGACCCAGTCAGTCCAACTGTGACTTACACAGTTACAGTTCAGTGTTCTCTGGGCTACCTCTTGCCAAGACCGTGCTTGCGCATTTCGCCGTCGTTCACGTGGTCAGATTTTGATGCAAATGTATTGATGCGGGTCCCATCACACTCGTTTCCTCTAGAGAAGCTCACCGAACACGGTGCGCCACAATTAGGGCCTTTGACTGTCACAGCCTGTACTGCATGCCATATCCGATGGTAGGCGGAGACTGTGCTATATTATCTTTTCACTACTCTTAGTTGAATGGTAGAAAATGACAAAAGAAATGTAGTCCGCCATTTTTTTGTGTGTTAGAAAACGAAGTTTTATAGTTACGTCTGATGCTTTAACGCTGACTGTGTTGTTACTTACGCTGCCAGTCCCTTGAAGAATTTGCCCATGGCCATGTAGTCGAGCTGATCAGAACAATTGAACACGACGCATTGCACTGCAACCGCCTTCGCTAGATCCTATACGCCGTTTAAAAAAATCATCACTTTCCTGCTCTTGACGAAAATTATGGGGTCGGTTCAATAGATTAGGATCATAAATCGACAGAAATCAATTTGCCGAAAAATCTGCCTTCTAGCCTTTTTACTCAACAATAGACCACGTACTTTTCATAGAAAAATAATAATTTTTAGAAAAACTTCTGGTGTTTTTCCTGGAAAAATATCAAATGAAAATATGATCTGCTAACCTCTGGTAGCAGATCATTTTTCCATTTGATATTTTTCTTGCTTTAGGTGCACAAAACCGAGAACTATAGTTTTTAATTACTTTTAAAAATAGCTGAACTGACGATCGAACAAGGTCAACTGGAAACCATGGCATGCTATTAAAAAACAGCGGACAAGTTCAGAAGGCAATACAAGTTATAGCGTTGATTTTGCATAAAGGTTAAAAAGGCACCTACTGCCTTACTTACCTTACCTTGCTTTGCCTTTGTGGACCGCAATCATGGTGCCAGATTTTGGTAGAGGCTCAGCATCGCTACTTCCGCTGCAGTCAATGTAGAATTTTCTGATTTGAAGCATCTTGACTTCAGAGGTGAAATACCGAAGCGTATTGATCGTTTCGTGATGCAGCATTTAAAACGTATCGATGAAAAAATAAAAGAGCGTAGTAATGAAACCGATGGTTTTTCACAAAACACAAAATATAAAGTAAAATTCTTCAAACAAGGACAGAGGTCCTTATTGGTAGAGCCCAAGTTAAGGAATAGAACTAAGTGGACCAGCCAGCATTCACATGATATTGAGCATATCGAATTCACTATTGGTGAAAATGTTTCACATTATAATAATAACTGGAATGTTAAAGAAGAATGGGAAGGCTTGACTAAAAACACTAAACGAGAAGGTCAAGAACCACTTAAAAAAAGACGCAAGACACATCAAACATGTCTCGATTTTTGTCACGAATGGGAAATAATTAAAGACATCAAAACAGCTCATACACCAATTTTACCTAACGGCAACATCTCGGGGTCTATGCAATTTGCAGTCTACAAATTAAACTTAATATCAACTTGTGCATTTGACTCGATTTTCCAGTTCATTCTCTGCGAGTTATTAATAAATAAAAATATTACAAAGGACTTATTTCGTTGAATTGTCCAATCATGAAACTGGATCAAAATGTCATCAAGGGAAAAAGATTTAAAAAATTTGGAACGTGCAAAAATATTGATACCCATTACCATGTTCAAAAAATCCAAGATAACCTACCCAAAAGCAGTTAGATGCAGAATGTTACGTTGCTCATTTAGCACAATTTATTTTTGAAAAAGAGCTCAGCTATTCCTGCCGCGTTGATTGTATCGGATACTCAAATTAAAGGATATATAAGCGTCAATATTAACATGATTCTTTGCCATCGTCTCCATCTAATGCAGGGAACAATAGATGAAGGTATGGCAACAAATAGTTTTTTTTTTTTTTCTCGACGGGGAAAATCATCTTTGACGAAACCCGCTCTTGGGTGGAGCAGAAGACAGTGTCAGACTCTTACTGACTAAAAACCCCGCGCCGTTCCTTCTAGCCTTCATACCGGGGCACGAGCTCCCTTTCGGACAACCCTGTCCCCAGTAGGCTTCGACCCAGCTGGGCCCCTCCTGCTGCTGACAACTTCTTGAGGCGCGCGGGAACAGTGCGCGCCGTCGACGTCTTAGACTCGGTCCATTACCGGACCATCGGACAGCGAGCTACCCATAGTTCGCCGTCCGCGAGCCTGCGTCTACGGTGGCCGGAAATCGGGATCGGAATCCCGGCGACGGCGGCGAGGGCGCCGTTGCCTGATGCGGTCGGCCTCCTCCTTTGCAAGCATTACTGCTTCGCAGAAGGAGGCGACCGCCTGCCATTCCTCCTCGCTCCGGACCATGGCCTCAACCAGGGCCCGGCGTGAGAGGTCTCCGCCGCCGATCGCCCCCACGAGGGCACGGCGATGCTCCGCCCAGGCAGGGCACACCTCGACGGTGTGCTCCACCGTGTCCTCCGGGCGTTGCGCACAGTGGCGACACCCGGGCGTCTCTTCCGCCTGAATCCGATGCAGGAACCTCCCGAACTTGCCATGTCCGGTGAGGACCTGCGTCATGCGGAAGGTAAGGACGCCGTGAGGTCTTTCCAGCCACGCCTCAAAGAGGGGACTTACCGCCATAATCGTGGCGTGCCCAGCAACAAATAGATCATGTTATGATTGCGAAAATGAATTGTTATGCACAAACAATTTTAGACCACACCTAATCATCGACACGTCTGTAGTTACTAATCCTGGCTATGCAAACTGGTCAGACAGCTAACGAATTCAATTCATAGGAGCTAAGGCTGTAACAGTAGGTGAAAATCATACGTAATAGCTGGTGTAATAAATTATAACATTGAACGAAAGCACTACGTAATGACGGATACGATTTTTTTTGCATGCTCTAACTCTTCAATCGTGATAATTAGAGACACAATAGAAAGACAATGGGTACGCGAACGCCGGCGTTCGCTTGCGGTTTAATGAACTAATTGACAGAACTGTTACCAAAACTAATTAGGAACTATAGAACCCGCCTTGTGTATCTCAAGCACTTTTAATAGTCTGCTTCTGGAAAAAGATATTTGCTACCAGAAGTGAGCAGATTATATTTTCATTTAATATTTTATCCAGGAAAAAAATACTAAAACTTTTTCTAAAAAGTATCGAGATCTCCAGAGCTATGCGGTATGCGAGTAGAACTCTCGTTTTTTTATGTTCCGATGGAAAATGATATACTAAGTTCACGGTTATGGCAAAATTTATAAAATTTGTATGAATTCATTATTCTGCTGTGTGCCTCAACAAGTAGTATCATATAAATGTATTTTCTTTTAGTTTTACCTTGGTGGTCTCAGTCTTGCCAGTACCTGCGGGCCCGGCGGGCGCTCCCCCGAACTTGAGATGCATCGCACACATCAGCGTCAAGTAACAGCGATCCGTAAGAGGTGTGATCACCAGACGGCCGCTGGAATTTATTTAATGTTTTCATTGCTATATTGTGTTCCAACTGCCTTGTTGGTCTCGTGGTAGCAAACGCGTTAGCTAAGCGTAGATTCTTAGGTGCAATTTCCGAGACAGATGAAAGTACTATCGGGCTTTTCCATTGTATAATGACTCTATAGCAGCCCAGAGACTAAAAGTGTTGGTGTAACACCCACGTGCCTCGGAAAGCACGTAAAGCTATTCGGGTCGTGGCGAATTGCCGTCCCATCGGACTATGTGAATAAAGGAACAGAGATTGCGCTTAGGTTTGCGCAAACACATGTGGATTATAATACTCGTATATTGCAGGAGATATTAAAAACATAAAATTTGTAACAGAAAAACTAATCGACCACATCAAAATTGATGTTTAATTGTTAAAACGGAAGAATGAGAACTACTCGCTTCACAGTCTTGCTTGTAAGTACTAGACCATGAACAGAGCACTGGAACAGAAAATTGCCTGACATGGATTTACACTAAAAAAGAATATGAGCTAACCTGTTACCGAGATACTCGTTCTGGTACGTAAAGACGGAGTTAAGCGCCTTAACGTCGCAGGTGTTCAGACTGAACTGGCGGTAGAACCTGCTAGTGTCCAGATGGGTCTCGTCCTGGAAGATCTCCGGAGCTTCGTCAGGTTCCAGTGGCCACATTGGTTTCACGTTCTGATAGTACCTGGAAGTTTACGTTTGATTCTTGTACAAACGCCATTACCTTCAAACTTATTAAGAAAAACCCAGTTAAAATCTGCACCCCACGTTACCATCTTTGTTTTTAAAAGTTTAGAAGCAAGAAATCTATTAAGAACCCAAGAATTATAGATCAAGAATCAATATTTGACGAAGATCCATAAATGGTTCTAGGAACAAAAAATTTTAGACTTAGACATCAGCTTTTATTAATCGAACTTGACAAAACCAATATAATGATGAGACTACAATAGCCTTCATTCTATAGTGTAAAACATAGAAAACCAAAGGAAGAAAAAAATTAAATAAACTTAACACTCTTTTTTTATTTTCAATATTATTGCTTTCTATGCGATGGGTTTTTCGGTAATATTTCGAATATATTACAGTATATTCAAAAACATTAAATGATTTCGACTGAAACGTTTCAGCTCGTTTGAGAAATGTGGCTGATTTAGTCGCAGTAAAAGCGCAATATCACACAGCTTGTATGTCTAAGTTCTTGTGTGAGTTCTTTTATAACAAAAGAACTCACACAAGAAGACACAGAAGGATCACAGGACAAAGAAACCGAATGTTAATTTTCTGTTAATGAAATAAAAGAGATTTTCAGGAAATCTCCCAGACTACACAACTACTAAGAAAAAAACAATGGATTTCATTTTCAGAACGATAACAGGTGCCATTTAATTAAAAGAGATTAGATAATTTTATACAAAAATGATTCTGCAAGTAAGAAACTCAGCAAAGACTGGCACGAAAAAATATTAAAAAGTAAGATGACGAACGAACTAGAATTGTTCAAAAGGCTACTGAAATTGTTATAGAAGTTATACATTCTATAGTATACGATATGAATTCCTATAAAATTCCAGATTTAAACGAAGGCAGTCTTTTTAAGTTTCCTGAAACTTTGCAAGCTTTTTTTTAAATATTGTGTGTAATAGTAAAAAAGAAAAGATAACAAATAATGTTCGTAAAATGGATAAAAAGTGGCCACAATGTCTCATCGCATCATCACGTCTGTAAGGCTAAGTTCTCATATTAAAAAAACTTTGCGCTTTGAAGCATCGACTCATACGTTTTGTCCAGATCCATATTTTCATTTTATTTATGACAATACGGATCATACTACATGCACAATTGATGGGAATACTGCATTTCATACAATAGGTGGAATAATGGTTGTTACGCCCCGGAGTCTAATGTTAAGCCAGATTTAGAGAGGGCAAGTAACTGACGCCGAAATCGAGACAAGTAGTAGTACCTAGTGTAAATAAATATGGAGTCAGTACAGCGCTGTCGCGTCAGTGCTGTACTGACTTCAATATTCCGGCTTGAATATTTTAAAGTCAGTCGACTCCCCCCGCCACCAGCGCCATCGCTACTGACTTGGTTTAAACAGTCATGTTGCTGACATGACCGTTTAGACTGACGCTGTGTTGCAAGGTGACATGACACGCTCTGCGTGAATTTCTTACGAAAATGGCATTTAAATTAAATGAGGAAGAAAATTTAAAATTGGTCCAATTATGTGGCGAAAATAATAATTAATTAATAACAAACAAAATAAAAAACAAGGGCAATTATTAATTAATTAATAATTGCTATTATATTCGATTCTAAAACTATCGAAACAAAGAAATGCGTACAACACATTACAAAACATTGCTCAGCAAACGATAGAAGGCCTAATGGAAATCAAAAATAAAATTAAAGCTTGTGGCTTGAGCAACATACTATTTAGAACTAGTTAAAATTGCTAGATATAAACTTTTTAGACAGGTATATCTTTTTCCTACATCTCCGTCAAACCATCTCAAGATTAAAACAGATTCCATCTTCTGAAGAGATATGCGAAATTGAATTAATGAAATTGAAAAGTTTCTAAAACAAGAATTCCGATGGATTGAAAACAGTTCAGATAAAAGATACTTTAGATGTTACGGACAACTATGAAAGGGTCTAGCCGTACTTCTATAGCAGAACTGCCTGAACCTGCTGATGAAATAAAAAAAGTGAAGGTGAAAGAAGCTCTCATTTGACTTCTTCTAAATATAAAAACGGGTGGTCCTTACCAAAACATACAAGGGCAGAAATTTTACGAGAAGAATTGTGGAAAGTTGCGAAGAAACCATGTTCTTGGATTGTTAGGTCAGTTACTATAAAAGCATATTATGATTTTTTAAAACTCTATGGTAACTGTAAGAAATGCAAAGCGAAGAAGGAAATTTTCATAATTTGGCCTACAGAAAAAGTGGTTACATGTAGATGTACTACGAGTATAAGCGATGTCGATAACAAATACAATCTTAAACTTAAAAACGATACGAGAAGACTTTAAAACGTTCGGCACTGAAATCAGAATGTTTTAAAACTATTTTTTACGCTTTGTCAAATATATTATTTTTTTGATTAAACTATAATAAAAAAAAGTTAATCTACACGAGATTCCAAATAATTTAAAACTTAATAATAAATAGGGTAAAGCAGTAGCGGCGTCTTCGCGCCGACGAAGTCCACGAGTTACAAGAAAACTGGCAAAAAGCAGTTATCGCCGTGAAGATCCGCCGTCCTCGTGGCCTCGGGGAGCTCTATACGAGTTCCTAAATTGTAATTATAGCTCTACTCGAACTTTCCTGAATAGTGAAACAAGCATAAGCATTGTAAACAAAAACATAAAAGGCTTTGCCTTTGGGCATGGGTCGGGAGTCCTGCGGCGGTGTGTCGGCTTGTTGCGGCTCCTGCCGGATGCACCGCCTTTATGGTGTACGATTCTTGTCATCCACCAACGCGGTACACTTGGCAGCCCGCAACAAGCACGACGAGCTCGCTTCATCAGTGACCACCGCGCCCAACGAAAGGTAATTGATCCGACGGGACCCAATCGCTGAGTAAAGTATCTTCCTCATCCCTACAATTAAGCGTGGCGGAGGCTATAAAATTTTGCCGTAATGCTAACGACTTAAAGATTTAGGCGCTTATAGAAAGTAAGGCTACAGAAAAGTTTATATTGCTAATCAATAATATGTTCGATATATTTAATTTACGTAATCTGTATGTCTATGGTTTTAAGAAGCCTTTAATTCATGAATCCCCAAGCGACCACCGGTGGCCGCGCATCTATTGTCTTACTATTGTGTCTCTAATTGACGGTATCTGAAGGGTTAAATCAGCGCAACACAACTCCAATTTTTAATATTTCAATATGGCTTGTGATCGTGATTACATTTCAAATTGAAACTCGAAAATGGCGTTCTAATAAAAATAGCCTCCGTAAACCCGGTTTCTTTGGGTCCCTTTGGGTTTGAGCCTAATCCAAGAAAAAGTTATCATTTACTTGCCATTTAATAAATAATCCGACTGCAAAGCAGTATGTAGCAGCATATAAAAAACTTGTGGTACAGTAAGAGTTAAAAGATTTCGGATCAGGAAATTGTACTGCATTGGAGCAATATCTATCCTGAACTGATCATCCGCAGTAGACCGCATAAACAAAACATCTACCGATTCAGGATTATTTCAAGATAATTTGATAGAAGATAACACAGAAAAACAAGAAATTGGTGAACTTTTACAAAATATTATCCGATTTGGTGCTCAAGCGATAGCACATATTGCTGGTTACATTTCCCGAATATATTAATAAAGAAAATTAATTGCGTCGATAGCTAAAGACAAAGGTGGACTTGTGTATAATATATAATAATAATAATATAATATTCCACAACTATCACACAACGTCACCTAATCCCAAGCAAAGCAGAGCTATCCATCGAGCGATATGATAAAAACTTTTTAAATGGCGGAAGTTACCATTCGATCAATAGATGGAAACTGGTTTAATAATAGCAATATTAACGTTATATTTATGTATGGGTATACCATCTGCTTAAAATTAATATCAAACAAACAAAAAGGCATCTCATTTAACAAGTATGTTATATTTCAAGACCAGTAATCCAATGATATCCGGATAATTTTTTTTTTATTTATTGTGAGATAATTTTGAAAATATTAATATATTAACTGTGCCTTTTCAGTACCTATATTTATGAAAAATAAAATTGTATGTTCATAATAACATAATGTTATCAGATGAACTTAACGTCAGTCAAACTCAAGACTCAAGTACGAGTACTTACGGCGAGCCATGGGTAGCTCGCTGTCCGATCGTCCAGTAATGGACCGAGTCCAAGACGTCGACGGCGCGCACTGTTCCCGCGCGCCTCAAGGAGATATCAGCAGCAGGAGGGGCCCACCTGGGTCGAAGCCTACTGGGGACAGGGTTGTCCGAAAGGGAGCTCGTGCCCCGGTATGAAGGCTAGAAGGAACGGCGCGGGGTTTTTAGTCAGTAAGAGTCTGATACTATCTCCCGCTCCTGCCAAGAGCGGGTTTTTTTTCAAAGATGATATTCCCGGTGGACAAAAAAAAAGACTCAAGTACTTTCATGCGTAAAACTGCATCACAAAGCTTGAGTGAACGGAGTGAACCTGTTGACAATCAGACTCAAAATGACGCCGCTTCTGATCTTATAAATCAAACTGTTATGGATGTGACCGTTAATACTGCTCTTCCGTCCGTTTCTGTGCTTCTTTTTGAAATAACTAACGTACCTGTCATTCCGAAAACCACTATTTTTAAGCGACGAAATAAAATGACGCCCACCCTGCGATTTTAAGACACTGCTTTGTCCCCTAGTCACATAATCTACCATTTTTTTTCTCACCGCAGCTGACAGATCCACTGAAAGTCGGAGAGGTTGCGGACGTTCTCATCGACGAGCGAGCGTGTGACGTCACGCGCGTGTACTTCCACCACGATGAGCGCGCACAGAACCTCTCGCTGGAAGAACGTTAAATCGCCCTTCACCAGCGCTCGCAAGCTGTCCAGCTGAAACGAAACTTGCTTATGATTGCGACTCAGTTATTTAATTCCATATAAACTAATATTGAGTTGTAAATTGTAATTTCAAAATCGCGGTCTGTAAGGTGCTTCCTCCAACAAAATCAAAATTGGTAGAAAACCAAACGAGATATAACAGTTGGGCGATTCTTTGAAACCGAGAGAGTGTCTCATTCATCTGACCTAGTTTTCGTACCTACCTATAGTTCATTTTTTAATTAAAGACTATGATTTGAGAAGTGCAAATGCCAAATTCTAGAAATATGTTACCAGCTTTTTAGTAAAAGTGATGTCTCCAAATCGATTTTACATACCGGTTTTTTAACAATAGAACCTTTATGGAAAATAGAACTAAGATACGGTAGTGTTTATTTATAGTAGTCTAATATGAATTGAAAATTTAAATACTTAAAAATATTATCATATTTTTTAACATTCAGCCTTTTACTTTGGCTAAGAACTCACGAAGCGGTTTTCACCCATGTCCACCGCGGTTGCGGGCCTGCTACTTCTGTAGAATTCTAGAGATATGTATATGAAATATTAATAAAAAAATAAACAAGTAAAATGTAAAATAAACAATCATCTAAAAATATTAATGCACATTTCACGGCGCGTTTTACGGCCTTGGTATGCACGGTTGTTTGCGGCTCCCATTGCAATGGCGAAGAACTACTAGAATGAGAATCGCTCGAGCTGCGATCGCCCGCAGCCTGGTGGGTATCGCCGACACGCATTGAGGTTGGTTAGCGCCCGCACTTGCCTTCAGCGGGTAGAGAAATCCGATGCACTCAGAGCAAAGCCTTCTGTTTTTAATTCTTCTGTGAAATACATAAGTATAACGCAACAGCTCGTTTCTGGTGTGTATCTATGGCGGTTCGGAGCTCAACTGATAATTAACCGCCCGTCTAGCAATTTTCACCCACCAACCTTTCTTCTTTATTTAGCGGGTAAAAATCATCCAGATCACATCCCTCGCGCTCGGGCGGAGCGAGAGATAGTTTCAGACTTTTACCGACTAAAAAACCCACCCCATTCCTTCGTTGCCTTTCATACCGGGGCCGAGCTTTCCTTTCAGAAGCAGACCTTTGGCTCCAGTAGGCTACGAACCTACTAGGCATCTACGGTTCCAGATAACTCCTCATATTGTTGAAGATTTTCCAAATTCTTCTACATTTTTATATGCAAGATGGAAGTAGAAGCTCAGCCATCTACTTCATCACGAAGATGCGGGGAAGATTGTTCGTCTCCTAGGAAAAGACGTAAAAGTCAACCCTTTACTGTAACAGAGAAGCTTATGATCACCAATGTGTACAAATATGTACAAGCAGAGAAAAATAAAGAAGAGCCGCTTGGCATACCAACCAAAAAAGAATGTGTGGAAAAGGCTGCAGAAATCCTCGGCATATCAAACTCATCTATATACAGAATATTGAAGGCGAATAAAGAAAATGTACCCACGAAACCCGGGGCCTAAATTAAATTTTAAAGATAAATTGGACTATAAAATATTTTGTCTTTTATTTTGCTAAGTATTATATTTTCAGGACACACTGTAAACAAGCACTGGGTTAACCAGATCATAAAATCATCCCGTCAAGCTTTCATGGAAGGTTTGACAAGAGGGTTGAAAGGCCCAACAAGCAAGGGGAGACGGCTAGTGATGTCTCATATTGGAAGTAAAGATGGTTTTGTAGATGATGGGTTGCTGATATTTGAAGCAAAAATAGGGCTGGATGACTATTACAAAAAGATGAACTCGGAGCGATACGAAGCGTGGTTGAAAGGGATTCTCGCAAAATTAAAAGAAAACTCGGTGTTAGTCATGGATAACGCACCATATCATTCGAGAAAAGTAGAACTTTTACCAAGTTCAAATTGGCGTAAGGGCCAAATTTAAGACTGGCTGAAAGGAAAAAATGTTCCATTCGATGATGCCATGTTGAAATCTGAGCTCTTAGAAATCGTCCGAAAAGAAAGGAAGACTTATGAAAAATACGTGGTTGACGACATGGCTGCTAAACTGGGTATCACAATATTACGCTTGCCGCCTTACCATTGTGAGCTGAACCCGATAGAATAAGTATGGGCTCAAGTAAAGGGATACTTAGCGAGACACAATAAAACTTTTAAATTCAACGAAGTCCAACGTTTAGTTGCAGAAGGACTTCGTCAAGTATCCCCTCAGCGATGGAGTGACTGCATCTCAAATGTCATTAAAGTGGAAGACAAAATGTGCCGCTTGGGTCATGTCGCTGAAAATATAATTGAAAATTTTATTATTGAAGTCGGTGGCGATTCTGATGAAACACCTAGTTCAGACTGTTCTGATTCTGAATAAATCTACTCTTTGCATAGTCTAGCGACGGTGTTGATTTCTAAAACTTTTGAAGTTCTCCCATTTCTTCGGAAAGGCACAAAATGACTCATGACTCATGACATGGACAGATCATATTAAGCACCAACGGAACGAAGTAAATTATCGATTCAAAAACGTTTTGTGGAAGCTTGGCAAGCAGTCAACTTTATCCCAAAGCAATAAACTTAGAGTCTATAGCTTAGATATAAAACCGATTTGGACCTATGGGACTCAACTATGGACGCCAGCCAGCAAATTCAACATATTTTGCCTTCAAAGAGCCCAAAACAATATCCTAAGAACCATAAGTGGTGCCTGGTTCACACGTTACACTGAAATACATGAGTACCTAAATATAAAGACTGTCATTGAAGAAGCCAATATACATAGATAACTATGCTGAACGATTAAAGCTCCGTCCCAACCTATTGACAAGCATACTTTTAATACGAAACCCATTCAATCGACTGAAAAGGACAAATGTGCTGTATGACTAAGGAGAGTTAAGGTAGTGTAAGGTAAAGTAGAGCCGCACGAAAATAGTGAACGAAGAGGACTTAGGTATGTTTTTACAATTATTTATTATTAGTTTTCAAACCGAAGTCATTATTAATAGTAGATACCTATTAATAAAGTTGTAATAATGTGTCGGCAAAAATATCAGGTTGAGTAGTTTTATATTTTTGTCGGGATTACCACCAAATCAAAAAAAAAATACACAGCTTTAGCTAGTCTTTAAAAAAATCAATTTTTATTAAGCTTAAATTATTTGCATCTATCAAATTATTTTCATGAAATACAAAAGCTGACCATAATTAGTTGCATTTTAAAATTAAATTGTTTTTACGAATATTTTTCGGTTTTTTTGGTCAGACTTCAACTACCTTAAACTCGTTGATAATTTATTTTGTTAACAATTTATTGATAGTTGCAATTATCTATATTTTTCTTGATTTTTTTTTTTATATAGCCTCTTTTTCGTTTTGTAATGTGAATGTGAGAACACTGTATACCTTACAAACCTTTAGATTACTTCCTATTTAAATTACTTTTTTATTCGAATTACTTTTTTATTTTTTGCTTTTGTGTACAGTAGGTATTGATATACACTGTTCTTACATACTATCATATTGTAACACCTACTTACCACTTTTTTTTAAAAGAGTAACCATGGAGTTTCTTGCCGGTTGCCATAGGAAACGACCAATATGGAACCGTGCACTAGCTTCTGACGTTTTATAAGTGCCCATGTAGGCCTATGTGAAATAAAATATTTTGACTTTGACTTTGATTTTGACTTTGAGTATCGGTTGCGGTACCTCACTATTTATGAAATGGAAAAAAACATGCAACGTTCGAATTGTCAAATCGTAGTCTTTAATTAAAAAATGAACTTTATGTATTTTGCGTTGTAAGCCACTGGGTGCAAATGATTGCCTTAGATACATTTGTGATCGGGAAAAACTAATCTATACTTATAATAAATCTGCAGAAATTAAAATTCTGTATATTGAAAATATCAAAAAAAATTATGGCAGATGAATGTTACTAAACCGACACCGAACCCAAAAATGTGATAAAAAAAAAATTGTCTGTCTGTCTGTTCAGGCATCACGCAAAAACTACCGGTTCGATGACGATGAAACTTGGTATAATTATTCTTTAATATCTAGGCACCACACTGGGTACTTAAAATAAATCTGGTGTCCAAAGAGCGGGAGACGCAACCAAAGGGAGCGGGGTGCGCGCGGCCATAGCGCCACTGTAGCCGGCATTAGAAAGCTAGTGAGCTTTACGAACGATTGCGCACAGACGTGTTTTGCATCTCCCAACCCTTCACCCTTACGATAACCAAGTATTTTATTGTATACGTCCACATCTCCTACAACGGCTACGCAGCGTCTCCGCCGTTACAATCGTGTTGAGCAGATGCGCCAGAACTTCTGGAGTCGATGGTCCAAGGAATATGTTTCTGAACTTCAGAAAAGAACAAAATGGCAGACCAGCAGAGACACTATTGCTCCAGACACCCCTTGTGCTCGTGAAGGATGATAACCTGCCTCCTCTCAAATGTATATAATAAAATGTGTATAGAATGTATTTTTGTAATAGTTTTACTCTAATTTAAAATTTTACTGTCGCATTGAAACTGAACTGTAAAGTGATAGCCTGAAACACAGGTTTAAATTAACCTAGTTCGGGTAGTCCACTAACAAACATTGTATATCCGAACCACGATTATTTGCACTTTTAATAATATTTTAGTTTTAGTATATTTTTAGGCACTGAACTGTATGAAAAAGCTTATTACTGTTGGCTTTACGATCATTTTTTGTAAACGTTATTTGAATAAATTATTATTATAATTTTTAATCCATTTATTTATTCTATATACATATCTGTTATATTTTTAAATATTGGTTAAAAAAACACATAAAAACATTTAAATGATAAATAAATGATAAATGATATTTATTTTTGCAAATAGGTTTAAAAAACAACACACAAAAACACTTACACTTACTTTTTTTTTTAATATAAAAATAGTAGCCCACCGGCATCGGGAACAAGGTCCAAGCTACCGGTGGTCAGGGCTCCTGAGAGAGGAATCTCCTAACGATGCGCGCCGTGTCCAAGAGTACTTCTTTCTGGATCAGACCCTTGATCCAGCTGCCTAACGAGAGCCTCCTTAGATGTTGTTCGAGGCTCTTAGTTACTAAGCTATTGGTCGTTACGATTATCGGCACAATGATTGCTCTATCCACTTCCCACATGTCGACAACCTCGCGAGCTAAGTCGAGATACTTAGTTTGCTTATCTTTCTCAGCTTTCCCGAGGTTCTCGTCATGAGGGACCGCTATATCAACAATCATTGTGCGACGCTCTAGTCGATCTATCACCACTATGTCAGGCTTATTGGCAACAATAGCCCTGTCAGTGATGATAGATCGATCCCAATATAATGTGATACTGCCATTGTCGAGAACTGGGTCGGGCACATACCTATAATACGGTACTTCTGATTCCACAAGATTGTATTTAAGAGCAAGTTGCTGGTGAATAATCTTGGCTACGAGGTTGTGTCTATGCAAATAGTCTCCATTAGCCAGACGAGAACACGCAGAAATAATGTGTCGGATTGATTCCACGGGCCGGTGGCATGCCCGACAGATGTCAACCGTACCGTCCTTCACAATGTATTTCCGGTAGTTGTTCGTCATCATAACTTCGTCCATAATTGCAAAGACAAAACCTTCGGTTTCCCCGAAGAGGTCAACGAAACGCAGCCAAGATACGGACGCTAATAGGTCTATATCGGGCCCATGTAAGGCCTGGTAAAAGCGTCCGTGAAGCTCCTTGCTCTGCCATACTTCCTTGCGGTCATTAGTATCCAGTGCTATAGGTTTGCGCCAGTTCTCCTTGACCAAGGAGAACGGGATGAGGCCCTTGTCCACCGCTACCACATCTCGGTGCATACCCACGTCGGTGGCTAGAAAATATTCCCTGAGACTGCATACCTCGCGGTTGTGCAGGGTCTTAGCATTTAAGAAGCCACGACCCCCACACTTCCGCGGGATATACAGTCTCATCACCGATGATCGTAGTTTACAAATAAAAATATCAAATTGTAAAGAAAAAACTAGGCCAAATGAATGAGACCTTCTCTCGGTTTCAAAGAAACACCCAGTTACAAACTAATATAATTATGTCTCCCTCGCAAAGAGGTCGTTTTCTATGGCGACCGTACGAGTGTGATGAACTTTGACGTCATAGACCATATCTGACTTCTTCTTCTTATTAGTATCCACACAGACTTAAAATCTTTTAAAAATTTTGATTTTGATATAAAAGACAAAAGATAGAAAGAAAGCTTCTCAGTTTCTTATTATTGGTCACCTGCATCAAGTTTTCCTCAAAGAAGAGGTCCATGCGGTACTCATCGATGGCGTTCTCGACGCCCGCGGTCCAGGCGGTCTGCGACCCTGCAATCACAACCTGGCCCGGCCAACGGAGTACCCACTCCGCGCGAGGAATCTGCCACAACTCGACGAGGCCGTCAATCAAGGTCAGTCGAACTGGAGTTACAAAACAACGCCTTTCATTTAGGAAATATTAGCTACAATTTCATGAAGAAGAGGCGTGAAATGACTTTGCAGTCTTCAGATGATGCGTGCACGTACCGGCAGCTCAATAAACGGATCTCGAAATCTCTGAAACGCGACCTTCGCAGATTTAATACCGAGAGGATTAAAGACGCGATTGAGCGGAATAAGGGCTCCAAGGTGTTTGCGCGAGATCTGTCTATTGGGCAGAGCCAGCTCACGAAATTGAAGACCGACGATGGCAGAGTCGTATCCGCCAAATCGGAGCTTCTGGGAGAGATCGAGGCTTTTTATGGACAGTTATACACGTCAATCTCCAAACCCGCTGCAAATCTAGCAAACGACCCAAGAGCTAGATTGACTCGACACTACACTGAAGATATCCCGGACGTCAGCCTGTATGAGATTCGGATGGCTCTGAAACAGTTGAAAAACAACAAGGCGTCGGGTGAGGACGGAATTACGGCTGAGCTCCTGAAGGCGGGTGGAAAACCGGTCCTAAAGGCCCTTCAGAAGTTATTCGATTCCGTCATACTCGAGGGAAAAACGCCACAGGCATGGAGCGGAGGTGTGGTGGTACTCTTCTTTAAGAAGGGCGACAAGACCCTGCTCAAGAATTATAGACCCATCTCACTTCTGAGCCATGTCTACAAGCTGTTTTCCAGAGTCATCACGAATCGTCTCGCGCGCAGGTTCGATGATTTCCAGCCTCCCGAACAAGCCGGATTCCGAAAAGGCTTCAGCACCATAGACCACATACATACGCTACGGCAGGTTATACAGAAGACCGAGGAGTATAATCTGCCTCTCTGTCTAGCGTTTGTGGACTATGAGAAAGCCTTTGATTCGATCGAGACATGGGCTGTGCTACAGTCTCTCCAACGGTGCCAGATAGACTATCGGTACATCGAGGTGCTGAAGTGTTTGTACAAAAACGCCACTATGTCAGTCCGACTTCAGGACCAGACCTCGAAACCTATCCTCCTGCAGCGGGGCGTGAGGCAGGGAGACGTCATTTCTCCGAAACTGTTCACGGCCGCAATGGAGGATGTCTTCAAGGTTCTGAACTGGAGTGGACTAGGCATCAATGTTAATGGCGAGTACATCACTCACCTTCGGTTTGCCGATGACATAGTAGTCATGGCCGAGACTACGGAGGAGCTCAGCACAATGCTCAATGACCTCAGTAGAGCTTCCGAAAGAGTGGGTCTTAAAATGAACATGGACAAAACTAAAGTCATGATAAACAACCATGTAGCACCCACTCCTATCAAAATCGGAGACTCTATACTCGAAGTAGTGGACGATTACGTCTACCTCGGACAGACAATCCAGTTGGGTAGAGCTAATTTCGAGAAAGAGGTCAACCGTCGAATCCGACTCGGCTGGGCGGCGTTCGGGAGACTGCGCGGTATCTTCTCGTCCAATATACCACAGTGTCTCAAGACGAAAGTCTATGACCAGTGCGTGTTGCCAGTGATGACATATGGTGCCGAAACGTGGTCGCTCACAATGGACCTCATCAGAAGGCTCAAAGTCACCCAGAGGGCAATGGAAAGGGCTATGCTCGGAGTTTCCTTGCGGGATCGAATCAGAAATGAAGATATCCGCAGGAGAACCAAGGTTGCCGACATAGCCCGAAGAATCGCCAAACTTAAGTGGCAATGGGCAGGGCACATTGCTCGCAGAACAGATGGCCGTTGGGGCCGAAAGGTTCTGGAGTGGCGACCTCGTACTGGAAGACGCAGCGTCGGAAAGCCTCCTGCAAGGTGGACCGATGACCTGGTGAAGGTTGCGGGAAACCGATGGATGCGAGACGCGCAGGATCGATCATTGTGGCGACACTTGGGGGAGGCCTATGTCCAACAGTGGACGTCTGTCGGCTGAAATGATGATGATGAGCTACAATTTTACATTGGTATTGAGCGGAAAGAAGCCCTGAACTCCTAACTGTAGAAAATGATCAAATAACTCATCCCGCTCTTGGTGGAGTGAGAATGATTGTCAGACTTCAACTGACTAAAACCCGTACCGGTTTCTTTAGTTGCACTTTGCGTTCCAGCACCGCAATAACTCTTTCGAATGTTCCCGCTGTCGCAGGTATCGACCCTAAAGAAACCCTTCAATCATGGTGACTTATCTATGAGGCGCGTGTGGAACATAACGCAACATCGACACGTTCTTGATTCTTAACAGAAAGTGGAATATCTCGTCGACAGCAATAACTGTCACTGACGTTAGGTAAGCAGTTGCTCCAGTACGTAAAGATTCAGAAGCATCCGATTAGACAAGAAACTCGATAATCGGGAAAAGGCTAGACAGATGTCTCTTTCACGAGTTTGATGTAAGAGATTATTTTTGCCCAGGAACTACAGATACTCACTTGAATTCCTCATAGTGTCTTCGAGTAAAAGCAGCCACTGTTCCACGTTATTGCTAGGGTAGAACTTGTACCTGAGCTCCACAACCTCGCCTTCGCTAGAATGCATGTGAGTGATTTGTAGATCCGGTTGGAAAGTCACCTAAAACCACAATATGTCATCAATTATTCCACTTTATACTTTAATACGGCATAAGAGACATAACGCACGGTCTTGAACAGTCAGACTCACTTTAGCAATATTCTCGAAGCACTTTCTCAAATGAGGCTGCACCGCTCTAGGATTGCGGGACTGCGACAAGATCTCTAATAGCTCGTCATCACTGAGGAAGAAGAACCTCGGGAACCGCAGCCTCTTCAGTTCCATGTACTCGTTAAGGCCCCGGGAAACCACCGCTAGTAGATGAAGGGCTTCCTGAATACTGTCCAGCAAACGGCTGTCTGGACATATTACCATTATCTGCAAATTCAAAAGAAGGCTTTGAAGGAGGAGCTAAAAATCTGGCAGCATATGGGAGTAAATATCACAGCATCTCCAGCAAATGCCTACAAAATAGCAAGGGTGCTGCCAAATATTAGAACACTGTCAATTACTGCGCACGTCCCCAGCAACTACTAGCAGTGTCAGACTATTTTTCCTCACCTTACATCGATTAAAGTCATATCTTCGCAACAATAGCGGATTGGTTATACATATCCAACAAGACGTTGCGGCAAAAATTTACGCTAAGTAGCTGAAGTGCTGGACATTTTTAGCTGGCAACGTAAAAAAAAAACTGTCTTTACTTAACCTTTTATTTTTCCATTGTTACTTTCATAAACCCATACTTGAACGTGTAAAAATAAATTTATAATAAGATGTCATGTTTATTTCTAACAACAGCGTTTTCTACCGGTTGCATTTCGGGGAGTGTGCGTCGGAATTGCATAACCTGATTCCGCCTAGCCCGTTCCATCATCGGACTACCAGACGTACGGCGATGCGCCACCGGTACATGGTGGACATCCCGCCTACACGCACAAAACGTTTTGGAAACACATTCATTGTGCGTGCAGCTAAGGAATGGAATTCCTTGCCGGAGTCTGTGTTTCCTGATAGCTACAACCTGGGAATCTTTAAATCGAGAGTGAATAGGTTTCTTCTAGGTAAGCGCGTTCCATCGTCGACCGCATCGTCGCTTTCCATCAGGTGAGATAGCGGTCAAGCGCAAACCTATCAATAATAATAATAAAAAAAAAAACAAGCACGATGGCTAAAAGTAAGTTATTTTTCTCTCTGTACGTACCTTGCGTTTTAATGGACGTAAGCATAACAAAGTTCAAGAATTTGTTTGCGTTGTCAAGATAGACAACAATATAGGACATATTTCGAACAAGGAAGCATTGTTAGGGTTACCATTACTTCTTAAGGATACAAGGTGACAAGGAAACCGGTCAGAAATAAAAACTTAGTCAACAGCAACGTCCACCTCACCACATATACTTAGAACTGTTCGCGCTACCACAAGGAAGTAATTGAAGTTCTGATTCTTTTCTAGGCAGAAACTGCACCTTAATTACCGAAATGCCTAAAAGAAGATCATTTTGACTTTGTGAATGGTTCATTAAAAAACCTTCCTTAGTCAACGGACCTTAGGACAGGCGACGGCAGCTGACATGATTCGTCTCCAGATCCTTTCCATAGTGCCATATTTTTTGGTTTCCATGGGCAGCTGACGCGATATGTCTTCAGAAGTGAAGATCGGCTCCAGGTACATCCATTCTCTGTTAAATAGGACATGGTTTATTTGTTTGCGAGATCGACAAATTTATGATACAAAAACCAGAAACTTCAACACATTTATCGTACTTTATTCAATCCTTTTTACCTTCTTTTTTTTTAATTCAGGTGTTGTATATTAAGAACTTTAAAATTGTCGGAACACAGTTCAAAATCCAATAAATGGGTATGTTCGTTCTTCCCTTCTGAAAGACTGAGTAGTGGTGAAGAGCTGATGAGGTTTGTCTTAGTGCTATGCCTCACTGGAATGTCATGGCTGCCAGATAATGACGTCAAGAAATGTATGGTTGACTGCGTGACCAACAGCGACCAGGTGATGTACACACCACAGAGCTACATGATCATGATCTTAGCGGAACGAACCGGCGGCACCGCCGTGGTGCCCCAGTGAGGTATAACCCTAAGACAAACCTCAAAACACCAGATCTTCACCACTTATGCTTTTTAGCTTTATTCGGTTTAAACGTTGAAACGACTCTGTTGTGTTGAAGCCAGCGTTAATACATGATTTAAAAGAGTGTCCATAGAGGATTCTTGTACATTTTTTGCCATAGAGTCTACGCTAAGTGCAATTAGTATAATATTTCTAACTGACTGACCTTTTGACAATAAAAAGTGCCTGTAAATAGTTTATTTGAAATAAATGCTTTGATTTTCTTGTTATCAGTATGTACTACATTTGCAGTGATTCCTACTTACTTCTGGCATTCTATCCACTCATCTACCACCTTCTGTGTAAGGCGAAGCTTATCGTCCCACTCCTGAATTCGAAGCTCGAACGCTGCCTTGAATGGACTGAAGCCTAGCTGCTGAGTGCCTAGTAGATGTTCATCAAGTAGCTGCAAGGTTTCGTCAGCTATCTTCATGATATAGGTACCTAGGATAACATAATGGGTTTCATCACCTGGTTTGCTGCTGTACCTACTATGAAGTTGAATGAAATTTAACACATTTGTAGATTATGTCCTAGAATAACACAAAGGATACCTTTATCCCGGGTATTTGTTCTCTTGGGATATTCTTTTGCTCTTGAAGCCGCTGCCAGAAGCTCGTTTATCAAATTATTAATATTCAAATAAACAGATAATACCTTCTTCCATATATACTTATATAACCTTCGGCAAAAATCTATCTCAACTATGTTAAAAACACATAATCCATTTTGTGGTAAGTAATTAAGTGTCACACAGATAGACACGAAAACAGACATATTTTTATAATTTTTTATACATAAACTATACAAAACTGAAACTTACAAAGTGAGATTAACGCCCTATTTCTGATTAATGCATTTGAAGTCGGGGAATCCTTTAACTTTAAGTAACTCCGTGCACAGAAAGGCCGATACCCGCTAGGGCCACGAATAATTCATGACAGCTTTTTCGATGATATCTCACTTCAACAATAGAAACTATAAGTAACCCCAGGTTCGTGTCTCGCTTACCGGTATTCTTGTAAGGGTTCATCTCCAAGACCTTATTGGCCCACTCTCCCTGCATCTTATCCAGCGACTGCTCAATAACGTACTCCTTGCTGGCAAGCTCGCCGATCTCAGAGATCAGCTCTCCGTGCTTAGCCAGCCCTTGCTTAATACACATTTGGAAAGTCTGCTTCTCATTCATTGTAACGGTTATACCTGATGGCAATAGAGTAGAAAGTTACGTCTTTAAACAATTTATACTATCTGGCTACTAGTCTTTTCTTAATTTTGTTGAGTCCACCTCTTCTAAGTAACTTCTGCCTACCTGACATTAATACTGTTATATAATCTATAAATTATATTTATTTTACAAATAGGTTATTGAAAAAAAAAAATTATCCGTTATTTTGAACTATATAAGACCAGTGTTTCCAAGCTAACTACACTGAGAAAAAAACACCGAAATAAATACAGGGTCAGTCAATAATAAAGTCGGTACAGAAATTATATGAGAACCATGCATGGTGTCTGAGATGGTCTCAAAAAGAAAACTGCACTGCAATAGTTAGTCAATTTTACTCATTTTTATGGGTAACTAGCGACCAAAAATAATTACCACCGAATAATTTTAACAAATAAAAAATAGACCCGTAGGTAGTGTTACGTCCTCCTTTTTTGAAGTCTTGTATGGAACATGTACCCCCTTGTATGGAATCGGATATTGCCATATGATCCTTGTTAAAACAAACACCTGTATAGGACGATGGTTCTAAAATATATGATATACTAGCTTTTGCCCGCGCGGCTTCGCTCCCGCTCTTCCCTACTCTACCGTACTCTACCCTACTCTATTCTACTCTACCCTACTTCTACCCTACCAAACTTCACATAAACCATCTACTAAATAGTCTGAACAAAGCCTAAAAATTTGGTTTGGATAGGTGAGCCCGTTCTTGAGTTATAAAATAACCACGAAAAGTGGCATTGATTTTTATATATATATAGATAGATGTACAAGATGTTATGTTATTTTACCAGCTTTTTCCATGAACTCGTTCCAATGCCGCTCTTTCATGCCAGGGTTCCTCACTGCTTGTATTATTGGTATCAGTGGTCTGAACTCATCGATGGCATCCTGTATTAAGTTTAAAGATTTTAAAGCTTGTCCAGAAAGAGTGAATTGTTTCGCGCGAATTCATTAGCGCGTTAGCGAGATACTAGATACTACATTGCGTCCACAAGCATCGCTCGAATTCAAAACACTAGCGTAAATCGATATTAAACTAACAGCCTTTTTCGCAAAGCTACTAAACTAAGCCTTACATCGAAAAAGGGGTACACATGGACGTAAAAACGTCCATGGATACAGTAGTAGAAGAAAACAAGAGCATAATTTTCGTGTCATAATTTGGCGTTCCACCCTTCCAAAATTTGAAGTTTTTTCACCCTTAAAAAAATTAAAATACGCCTAAAATAATACACAATAATGTGGAACTAGTGTTAATAACATTCAACATTCGTTTCATTATTTCCAGATTCTCTTAAAATAGAACTAGTGATTATAAAAAAACTCTGCAGTTCCATCATGGAACTGTTAATGGTACTAGTGACGACGAACCTACCTGATCAGTTAAAGCGATTTGCTTGACTGCAGCAGCCTTGTGTAAATTAGGGTGCTTTTAAACTGTGCAAGTCGCTTGAGCATATTGAGGCACGTGCGCAGGTCGTATGCATCGTGAATTTTACCTTTAGGGTGCTTGTACACGGTGCATGTAGCTTGCGCATGTTGAGGCACTTGCGCGGGTTATATGCATCGTAAACATATCGTTTAAGAACATGTGCGGGTCTAGTGACTCGAGCATGTACCAAAGCGAGCCACCCGCGCAACTAATCCGCGTGCTCTGCGACGCGCGCGGGTCACTCGCGCATGTCACTTGAGCAGGTTCGGACGTGCGCAAGCGCGACGCTACAGACCGATAAGGAAGCGGTTTAATTTAATTGTTTTTCTAATATGTGAATTGTTTCTTCTATAATTGTTTAGTTTTTGTTTTAATGTGACCAATAATAAGTAAATTAGATAAGTGGAATGACGAAATGACTTGTCGTTTCGTACTTCTGTACAAAACCTACGATTGTCTGTGGAATATGGAATCGTCAAACTACAAAAATAAACAATCAAGAGAGAACGCTTTAGAAGCAATCGAGAAAGAGATGGGCATTGACGGTTTCGGAAAAAATGAAATAAAAAATAAAATACGAATACGTCTTCGATCTACTTACAATTTAGAAAAGTTAAAAATCGAGAAATCTCAAAAATCAGGCGCTGGAGCCACAGAAATATATAAACCTTCATTGAAATGGTTTTACATGCTACAAGAAGTAATGGTCAAAGTTGCGGATGTGAAAAAAAAACCACAGGAATTAGTAAGTAACGTGTTTATAATTATATTTTATTATTACTAATATTTTTTCACAATACACAAATTTAAAAAGAAAAACCTGACAGACGGTTATATTTATTCAAAAAGTAATAGAAATTTCTTTTTAAATTTAAAAATGTAAATGGCAACACGTTGGATATTTATTTATTTATTAAGTATTCAAGGAAGGAAGGAATTTATTTAAAAATAATTATTTATACATTATTTATACAAAACTTCTGTTGCATATGCGTGTAACGTAATTTGTTTTGTGCAGTGAAATTGTGTTTAAATAATTTACCTGTACCTATATCACCGTGTGTCTCAGTTTAGTAACTTGAAGGAACGGAACAGTATATATTTTAAGTAATCATAATATCTTGCCATGCTACCCTCCCTTGTGTGACAAAATATTCCTTATAAGTATTTCTTACGTCTTCCCCGGTTTGCGAAATAACAGAATAATGTAAATTCCCTCGTGCCTCCGTTGTGTCCCCTTCATCATATGTACCTGGAGGCATATATGTTGCTTCAACATTTCTTAGCCAGTTATGTAGTGCACACATAGTTCGAATCAACCGTTCCGCCACTTCAACAGAACATGCTATCATGTTTTCGTAAATGCGAAATTTACTTCTTAAAATCCCGAACGTACTTTCAACTATTCGCCGTGCTCTGGAGAGACGATAATTGAATATTTTTTCAGCATAAGTTAAGTTCCTTGGCAAACGTGAATAGGGCTTTAGTAAATATGATTTTAAAGGAAAAGCATCATCTCCTATTATGAATCCATTGTCAGGTAATACATTTTCTTCTAGAGCATTATAGAGAGCACTGCTTCGAAATATGCCTCCATCTGATGCTGAACCGTTGCAACCAACATTTATGTACGTAAAATTGTAGTCATGATCAACTAATGCAAAAAGCACGATGCTATTTTTTTTTTTAAAATTAAAGTACAGTGAGCCGCAATGTTGAGGCGCCATAATATCTACGTGCTTTCCATCTATAGCACCACAGCAATTCGGAAAATTCCATCTCTTCTCAAATCCGTTCTGAATTACTTTCCACTCTTCCAATGTTGTAGGAGTCTGAAACATCAAAAATAACGTGCATAATATTTATTTTACATTATTTTTTCAGGGTTTGCAACAAATAGATGCAGAAATACAAAATACTGAAAATACTGTTACTTCCAATAACACAGGTATGGGACCTGTTTCACAAAGAACACAAACGAGAAACATATCAACAACACAGAGCTCTGCTTCTTGGGAAAAGAAACTTCGAACAAAATTTGATGTTATGAATAAAACAATGTCAAATATTAGAGATATTTTGGCCAGCGATCAAACAGATGAAACTGATAGTGATGAATGTGTTGCTTTTGGAACATATGTGGGGTTGCAACTAAAAAAACTATCTTCTGAAAACCGTATATACACTCAATCTAGTATTCAAAATATCTTATCTGACGCATTACTAAGTGAAATACGGAAAACATCCAGAAGCAGAACTCGTCTAAGTGCTGAGACATCAACAACAATTACAGACAGCGATTATTCTGTGAGTGACGTTTATTTAGCAGAATCTCCTATGGTTGGTGAAAATGATCCAATATTAACTGAAAGTGTTAATAATGATGATGCAATTGTAATCACTATTCCTGAACAAAAAAATCATGATCAATCCGATGTCTCACAAAGTGATATTTTAACGCAAGCTATTAATCAAACTATACCTGAGTGCGCTTTAAATGAGTATGAAGAATAATGAACCATTCACGAGCTGTTATTTAGTCCCTGTATTAATTTTTCGTAAAATGATCACAACAAATGTTTAGTTTTTTTGAAATAAAAGCATTATCTATATTAAATATTGTTTATTTTATGACTTACCTTTATAGAAGTCTTTAGTTTTTCATAAATGGCATCACATACTTCCGGAATGAGTTTAGATATTGCGGATTTTGATACACGGAAAAACTTCTCCAGAAAAGTATAACTGCAGCCAGTTGTTAAATACGTTATAGTAATTTGCAATTTCAATGAAGGAGGAAGAGCCAGTCTCATATTAGTATCTTTTTTAGTAATGAGTCCACTGACTTTACTCAAAAGTAATTCGAAAGTCTCGGGTGACATTCGAAAACTAGTTTTAAATTCCTTCTGATCTTCAGCTCTAATTTCTTCCAATACATTTAAACTTGGGGAGGGTCTGTATGTATGCTTTTGCGGTTGCACAACGACACGCTTGGCTTATGCTTTGCTTGGTAGTATAGATGCAGGCCTACCCTATCACCTCCTTCAGAGGTGGTAGGGTGGCGGGGTCTTGAGGGAGAGCGCTACAGTCGTGTAGATCCTCAAGGCAAGTCAGGCGGATCCACCTTCTCGAGGTTGCCACCCCGTTTTTGGTCTAATTCCATCAGAAATAGACGTAACCGAAACTGCCTGGCGACCCACGGAGTGGGGGCTATCCACTCAAACCCATCCCAACTTCCACAATACCCAACTCTCCTACCTGCATCCCTCCTCTCCCATGTTTCACCATCACTTCCCACCAACTCCTAATCCTATCTCTATCCAAATTCCCCTCCTAATTGCAACCCTCCTGTGACTGGGTGGTTGCGAGCTCAGCCGTCACTAAAATAAGCTGACGACGAGTAGGAGAAATTGGTCACCTGCGCTAGGACCTGCGCAGTTGAGCGCCGTAAGCGGGGATGAAGGAGTCCTGGGGGGCTGAGCTGAAAGTGAGCAACACTCCCCCTTTGGTCTGGATTTCAAGCGAAACGGTAGCCTTACTCTCTAGCCAAGGGTAGGGAAATGGCCATGGTGTCCCGTCAGAGGGCCACAGGCGAGGTGCGTAAGGTCCGCGGAGGTCGTTTTCGGACGGCTGAAGCGGTGGGTAAAGGTCATGCTGACGGTGTAAGTGAGGGTTGATCAGTTCGTTGGGGGCAGGCCTTTCGGTCTCCGACGCCAGCCCGATCGAGCACCCGATGTCGCACTGTAAGCCAGCCTTGCGCACCTATATCCCTCTGGTAGTCCTAACGTAGTATGCTCTTTAAGCAGGGCGACGTTCCCAGGTGCGGGCTCCAAGGAGGGTGGGAGCCAGAGGGATGAAATTCTAAGTAATTTAAAATATGGAACATTTAAGGCCATCTGCTTCTACAAACTTCACAGGAGCGGAGCCAGCGGAAGCTGGCGGAGCTCCTAAGCGAGGTGCGTGCACTTCGCTCGCCCCTGGAGAACCTGCGGCGCAAGTCGCAGGCCCCAGCGCGGGTGTCGGTCCAGCTGTGGCGTATACCGCGGCCAAGACCAAACCTACGTCCCACATTAAACGAAGGTCTACGGCGCTGCATGGGACCAGTACCGGACCTTCCAACACGAAGGCGACGGCATCGGCAAAGGCTAAGGCCACCGCCGAAGTGCGCCCTCCAAAGCAACATCCTCCCCCTCCTCCTGTGGGTTCACAACCTGCAGCCACGGAGGTGGCTAACGCCGTCAATTCAGGGACAGGCGGCAGCACTGAGGATGTTTTCTCGAGTTCCTGGCAAGTGCAAAACAAGGGTAAGGGTAAAAAACCAATTCCACAAACCCGCAACACTTGCAAGGACCCTTCTGGACCACCAGCTCCACCCAGCCAGGGTAAAAGGAGGGAAAGGCCGGCGCGCAAGGAGCGCTGTCAGGAACGCAGAAAGGCCGGCAAAATGAAGGCCTCTCAGGTTAAGCAGGCGGCTGTCACTGCCCTGAACAAGGGTAAGATCAGTTTCTCCACAGGGGGACCGGCCCAGACAGCCAACACGACGCAGCGGCCCGCTGGGGATGATCAGGTCGTGGCTAAGCGTGCTCTGAACGAGACTATATCACCTCGTGGCGAGCACAAGCGGCTGCGGCTTGACCAGTCCGAGCGGGTTGCTTCAAGAAGCTACGCCCAAGCAGCCAGCTCCACCCTGAGCGTCGCCATAGTCGACGACCACACGGGGATTATCAACCAGGGAGTATCGGACCAGGTTGTCGCTGCTATCCAGAAGAGGATCATCAGCGAATCCTGGAACCCAATGCAGGACCGGCCCGCGCCGGTCTTTAACGCAAAGCCACTGTACGCCGGGGGTGTACTCAAACTGTGGTGTGGCAACGACCACACCCTAGCGTGGCTCAAGCAGGCAGTCTCGGAACTGGCTCTCCCGGCTAGCACTTCGCTAGTCGTCCGCAGCCAGGCGGAACTCCAAAAGCGGGTACGTATAGGTATCGCAATTCCTGACGACCATGGGGTGTACGAGGACTCGAGGAACATCGGGCGAGGCCTCTGCTACCAGAACCCATGGGTCGACGTGAAAAGGTGGGTGCTTATACACGCCGACAAGCAGGAGAAATGCTGGTTCATGGTGCTAGACATCCCCGAGGACCAGGTTCCGATCCTGATGGAAGCCGAACGCCGACTCGCGATGGGGGTGGGGACGGTGTATGTGAAGTTCCAGGGTCAGAACGGAAAGTTTGTAGACGTCCCTCGGGGTTGGGACCGTGACTCGAATAAGCTACAGGAGGTGGTGGAGTCCCTTCCTCCACCAAGCAACCCGGAAGCACCAGTGGTGGACCCTGCTGCAGAAGCAGTGCCAGCCGCCACCGCAGCCATCGCGGAGGCCGTTCCTCCGGTGGGGGAGGAGCCCGACGACGTCACGTTGTCTCCAGCTTCGACCCCCGGGGGGACGGACTTCGATGAGGGCGACCTGTTTGCCGGGCTGCGACTGGAGGGTGGGGACGAGGTGTCCGCCAGCAATGGCGTCCCTCTCCACCAGTAACATTGTGCAGGTGAACCTCCACCACAGTCAGACTGCGACGGCCCAATTACGCAAGTGGCTGGAGGTTCAACACGCGGCCATCGCCCTAATCCAGGAGCCGTGGGTTAGGGGCGGCCACATTTGCGGACTCTCCAATCTTGGTGGTAAGATCCTTGTTACTATGGATCATGAGAATCCTAGATCGTGCATCTTCATAACAGGTAACATTAAAGCACAGCTTCTAAATGATTTCTGTTGCAGAGATGTCTCTGCAGCAAGGCTGACCATACAGCGTGATGACATTGACATGGCGATCGTCCTTGCCTCGGTGTACATGCCAGAGGCAGAGGAACCGCCACCCCACAACCTGATCCGTCTAGTTGCCTACTGTGAGGGCAACGGGGACGAGATGGTGATCGGGACGGATGCGAACGCACACCATCCACTGTGGGGAATGGACACGCAAAATGCCCCTTGCATTTTGCGTGTCCATTCCCCACAGTAAAGTAAGGCTTTGGTAGAATACTTATTTACTACTAACCTATCCCTACTAAACACAGGTACAGAACCAACTTTTGTAACCAGACGCAGTCGCACAATCATAGATCTCACTCTGGCAACAGAAAGAGTGGCGGAACTAATCACTGGATGGCATGTCTCCAGGGAGGCCTCCTGCTCGGACCACAGATGGATCCGCTTCGTCATCCAGGTTTGTGTATCACCCGCACTACCGAGACGCAATCCGCGCAACACGGATAAAGCCGTGTACAAACGCAGCTTAGACTCTAAGCTTGTACCACCATGCGATTCGAGGGCACTTGTGGACCCGACGCACATCGACGTGCAAGTGGACCTACTCACCGAATCATTGATTAAAAGCTATCATACTGCCTGCCCAGAGACCCTGCCCCGTATTACACCGGGCAAACAGACGTGGTGGGGTGCGGATCTGGAGCGTAAACGCAGTAAGGTAAGGAAAGCTCTAAATAGGGCCATGAACACATGTGAGGAGGTGGATTGGGACGCTTACTACGCGGCCAAATCCAGCTACAAAAAATGCATCAGATATAGGCGTACCACAGGGTGGCGAAAATTCTGCGGCAGCATAGAATCCTGCCAACAAGCGAACAGGGTGAGGAAAGTACTAGCACAACAGGATGTTCCTGGGCCTACTGTACTCCGCAAACCTGACCAGACACTTACCACGTCGCCTGAGGAGGCAAGACGCACCTTAGTCGAAGCTCACTTCCCAGACTGCGTTTTTGTACAGGTAACAGACTGGTCTGACGTAACCCAAACACCAACTGATGATGATTGGCTGTATGCACACAAGGTGATTACGCTGGAGAAACTTCAATGGGCCATTCACAGCTTCCATCCCTTCAAGGCACCAGGTCCGGACGGTGTTTTTCCTGCTCTACTACAGTGGGGTGGGACACCCCTGGCCACTCGGCTATTGCCCCTAATGAGAGCGTGCCTGGCCTTTAGATACGTTCCCAAAGGATGGAGGGAAGTGAAAGTGATATTCATCCCTAAGCCAGGTAAGAGTGATTATACTAACGCTAAGTCCTATCGACCCATAAGTCTGACCTCATTCCTACTAAAGGCGATGGAGAGGTTATGTGAAAGGGAACTTCGAGACGGCGCCTTAAAAGCAATACCACTACATGGTAATCAACATGCTTATAGTGCAGGTAAGTCGACAGAGTCTGCTCTTCATCTGGTTGTGAGCCAGATAGAGGATGCAATCCATCAGAAGGATACTTGCCTGGGCACTTTTATAGACATCGAAGGGGCCTTCGACAGAACGAACTTCTCCAGCATAGGTGCCGCCCTCTCCAAACACGGGGTGGAGCAGGTACTGATTGACTGGATCACGAACATGCTAAGCAAACGTACAGTTCGCATTGAAGAGGAACAACAGTTGGCCTTAATAGCCAGCGGCTGCCCGCAGGGAGGGGTCCTCTCACCGCTGCTGTGGAATCTGGTAGTCAACGAACTGATTACCATACTCAACGCGAACCGTTACTATACAGTAGGGTATGCGGACGACCTAGCAATTCTCGTACCTGGGAAGGTGACCGGCACGATCTGCAACCTTATGCAACAAGCACTCCGTATCGTGGAACGCTGGTGCAGGGAACACGATCTGTCAGTGAACCCCTCTAAAACTGAGCTAGTCATGTTCACGCAGAAAAGAGTACTAGGCCGCTTCAACCTGCCTAAACTATTCGATACGGAACTCCAGTTAGCAAACGAAGTCAGGTACCTGGGAGTCACCCTAGACAGTAAGCTGAATTGGGGTGCCCATCTGGACAGCAAACTAAGCAAGGCGTGTATCACCTTCTGGCAATGCAGGAGAATGATAGGTAAGAGGTGGGGCCTATCCCCCAAGATCATACTCTGGCTATACAGTGCCGTAATTCGGCCTATGATTACTTATGGTGCCGTGGTGTGGTGGCCACGCACCAAGCTAGCCACTGCAGTAAACAAGCTACAACAAACGCAGAGGCTTGCCTGCATGGCAACTACGGGATGCATGAGGACTACTCCAACTGCAGCGCTCGAGGCCATGCTGGGACTCCCTCCACTTCACCTGTTCATACAACAGGAAGCGACGATGGCGGCAGTACGTCTCAAAACACTGAATCTATGGGGTAAGAGATCAACTCAACACACCGCTCTGCTAGAGGAATTCAATATTGAGTTTCCCATTACCAAAGCAGCAAACGACCGGATTCCTAAGCAATTTATCTTTGATAAGAAATACAAGATCCAACTGTATGAGGATGACCGCTGCGAGGGGCTGTGCCCCGCTGAGCTGCGGATCTTCACGGATGGATCCAAAACAGGTAATGGCACGGGTGCGGGAGTCTTCTCAGAGGATTTCAACATTCATATAGCCACTCCATTGGGGGTTCATAACACGGTGTTCCAGGCTGAATGCGTGGGCATTTCCCTGGCAGCTCTAGCCGTTCTGACCAGGATAGTTAAGGATCACTCTATACGCATTCTTTCAGACAGCATGGCTGTCCTGCAAGCACTGAATAGTCACACAGCCACTTCTGGGCTAATATACGAGTGTCACCAACGGCTAAACGAGGTGGGTAAACACAACCAAGTAACCATTCAATGGATCAAAGGACACAGCGATTCCCGAGGCAATGATGCAGCGGATGAACTCGCCAGAAGGGGTTCGAGTATGGCAGCAGTGGGCCCTGAACCCATTGTGCCACTTCCCTTCGGTTATCTACGCAATCTGGTAAGGAACCGTACCAGTGATATACACCACAAACTATGGAGAGAAAACGGTGAGTGCAGGCAGGCCAAGGAGGCACTTCCCTCGATCGATGGCCGATTTACGAAACAGGTCCTACGACTGACAAAACTACAGTTGCGCAAAGTCACGGCCGCTACAACCGGCCACGGGACCTTTAACAAGCACCTTTCTGTCATAGGAGTTACGGATAGTCCTCTCTGCAGAGCCTGCATGGAGGAGGAAGAGACAGCAGCTCATCTGCTCCTAAGCTGCCCTGTGGTCGCTGAATACAGGGCAAAGCACTTCGGTAACCCAGGTAACCTTCGTGAAGTGGTTAGCAACACCAAGGCGCTGCTGGCCTTTCTTGAGGAGCTGGGGTGGATCGAGTGACCCAATTGTCCCACCCATACGCAAAATACGCGCTTTAGACGTGGAGTTGCGGAAAACAGCCCGTTTTACCTATTACCTATTACCTACATTTAAACTTTCATTTCTTCGTGCTATCCAGTTACGCATCCATAACTTTTTGCTTCGTAATCGTATTAATTCGTCTTCTAGCATATTTAATAATTCTGGTAATATTACATTTTTAACAAATGATTTTAAAAGAATTTTCGTTCGTCGAGACATTTTGACGCGATTCAACTCATAAAGCTACCGTGCGAATAGCATGCACATGTAGCTCTTGACCACTACTGCTTGCGCAAGTTATTATTTGCTCCAGTTATATGCACCATGTTTAAGTACAAGCGAGTAACTCGAACAAATAGCTTGCGCATATTACTCACGCGTGTAACCCGCATCTTTACTTGCTCCAGCTACATGCACCGTGTACAAGCACCCTTAAAAACATGTGCGGGTCAAGCGACTTGAGCATGTATCAAAACGCGCGCAACTAACCCGCGTACTCTGTGGTCGCTTGCGCATGTTACTTGTGTTAAAGAGGGTTTAATTCTGATACGTATTAATAGGTACCTCTGTAGTCTTTTGTAAGTGCCTACTGAAAAGTAAAACTGGAGGTATTGAATGTCCATGTCAAAATGTCAGAAAATAAATAATTAAGGAAAATAAACAGACAAAGTTGTTGGCTTAAAATAAACTCTGTTTGATTTTATTTATTTCGTCTTCCAGTAAATTTAATTATTCTGGTAAAATTACATTGATACATTTCAAACAAATGATTTTACAAGAATTTTCGTTCGACGGGACATTTTGACGCCATTCAACTCGTTAAGCTACCCCGCGAATAGCATGCATATGCAGCTCTTGACCACGAGCAAATAACTCGTGCTTGCGCAAGTAGACCGGGTCTTTACTTGCTCCAGTTATTTGCATTATGTACAAGTACAAGCGAGTAACTTGAACAAGCAGCTTGCGCATATTACTCACGCGTGTAATCCGCATCTTTACTTGATCCAGCTACATGCACCGTGTAGAAGCACCCTTATACACACTCGTCTACCTGAACAAGCGACTCTTAAATAGTCAATTGAATTTTCTAAAAAGATACAGGTATTACATGTGATGCTGTCCTTACCCTTATGGTATTAGCAACATGCTGCACTTTGGGCATGTCTGCGAAGGTGCGCACGCACTTTATGATCGTCTTATAGTACTCGTTGACGAGTGGTTCAATAGTATCCGCGTCAACATACATCAGCGGGTTGTCTAGCCAAATCTCACGGGCCTTTAGGAAATCTGCATCACAAGAAGTTGACATAAAAATATACAGGAGTATTTTCAGCACAATCGAAAACTTGTTCTCATAGCTTCACTCTGAGGCTGTATTTTACGCGCAGGGCGTTGTATTTTATATGTTTGACATTATTTAATCACTTGACATTATATATAATCATTTTGTTGACAAAGTATAATGTAACATTATGTAATTGACTTGTAAGTATCCCTTACCAATAAACTACTATGACTACTATGACTATGACTATATGATTAAATTAGGATTCGCCACCGTACGGAACTGTAATCATTAAAATCATCAATACGAATACAATTGCTCTCAGTTTAGTTAACCCCATCGAATGAACTTGTTTGTCATCATAAAAATTGCAAAATTTCGTCTATTGCTAATGTCTGCAGCTGGCTACTAACTCGTACCTACAGATGTACGAGAGTACTCGAATAGTTTAAACGAATAATTTGAACCTAAGTGCCTACGAATTTATGTTCAAAACAGTCGAGTAAGTTAAATTTCCTTTTCTTATTCAGCCAGTTTTCAACCCAACAGCATATAGCATAGTCGGCCTTACAATGTTCTCACTGTTGGGACTTAGGAGAGGGAACGGGCCATAATCCACCAAGCGGACTCAGTGCGGGCTGGTGGATGTCACATGTCTTCGAGTTTTTGATTCTAGGACATGCCGGTTTCCTCACGATGTTTTCCTTCACCGTTTTGATGATGAAATAAATTACACAAACTAATGCGCCGGGCTGGGTTTGAACCTGCGACCTACAACTCGTAAGTCGGAGCCGTTACCAATAGACCACCACTGCTCTTGAATCCATATTTTATAGTAATTTAATTTGAAACTTAATTCAATAAAAAAAACTCCTAACTTGAAGATCATGCGTTAGGACGAATGTGAACCATATCGATGGTCACGCGCTGACGGAGTTTGAAAGAGAAGGATAAATTACGGCTAATCAGACAATTTTAAGCGACCTTGGAATCAATACTCGTTGTTAATCGGATCTGGACTAAATGACCAGTGTACATTTATTATTGCTGGCAATATTGCCACCAATATTCATATATCAGGCAATAGTCCCGGCACTATTCCCACCAATATTCCCATTTCACAACAATATTGCCGGCAACGGCAAATCTCTACCCACACATGAAATAACTTGTGATGACTAAGCCGCATTAATGGAAGCGATTGTGAAATCATTTACTAAATTTAATTGAACATGATATATGTGGTTATATGCAGCGTAGATCAATTACTTTCAAAAGAAAAAGACAATGAAGTAACCTTTAGCGGTGACCTATAGGTTCCTATAGGACTTAAATTATTTGAATGGGGTTATCTGCGTAGACCAATTAATTACAACAGCAGGGGCCGAGCTGGGTCAAAGCCTTCTGGGGCCAGGGTTTTCCGAAAGGGAGTTCGAGCCCCGGTATGAAGGCTAGCAGGAACGGGGTGTGTTTTTAGTCAGTAGTAGTCTGACACTATCTCCCGCTCCGCCCAAGAGCGGCGGTTGTCATTGGATGATTTTTGCCCACCATAAAAAAAGACTTATTATTTACCATTAAGTGCTCAACTAGCTAGTTTGCTTTCATAAGAATAATAATGAAGTAACCTGAAGCGGTGACCCATAGGTTCCTATAGGGTTCAAACTCCTTGACAAGCCTGTTGAGGTCCGAGAATGGGACAACGGGCTGTCCGAACAGTTTCTGACGTTGATTGAGAATCCGGCCCCAGTCTTGTGCATCTCTCATCGCTTTCCATGCCTTCTTTATGTCATTGGCGATCTCGTGGACCTTAAGAGAAAACGGAAAGCGAGGGATAAGGTCCGGAAGGAAGAATCTAGATCACTCTTACTTTGAAATTGACGCGAATTAACGATCCAGTTCAATCACTTAAAACCTTTTCGCAATGTTAGCTGTCATAAACGAGACCACTGAGCGGGGGTGCTGATTTTTTTTCTTTATTATTATTTATAGGCTCGCGTTTGACCACCATCTCAGCTGATCGATGATATGGTCGACGATGGAGCACGCTTGCCTAGAAGTAACCTACTCACTCTTGACTTTAAAGACCCCCCCCCCCCAAGTTGTAGCTATCAGGAGACATAGACTCCGGCAGGGAATTACACTCCGTGGCTGTACACACAATAAATGTCTTCCCAAAACGTTCAAATAGCAACTTCTAATTAGTACTTTGATGCCTTTATGAAAAATCCATTTTCGATGGCACCAGTATTCCTCTTCATTAAACCTCTTAACGGAAATCATGGCAAACATTAGTACTCAAACGTCTGTAGGGTTCCAGATTGTCAACAATGATTACGATGGCCTAACTATAGAACCTTTAATACCTTTGAGAAGTCGTTTTGTAGCGTGAGAGTCATGCACTGTGCGGTGAACATGTCAATCTTATCGAATAAAGTCTGTTCGTCTTGTTGGTGCAGCTTCCAGAACTTCTCCTGTTCTTCTTCTAAAAAGAGAATGGTCTCATCCACCTGTCACAGAATATAGCTGTCAATAAAAACTATAAAATACCATCTTCGATATTCAATACTAAACGACTTGTGCTGCAATCATAAAAACGATTAACACTCTTCTGTGTTGCTGGATGGATGGATTGTGTGAGAAGTGATATGAAAGAAAAGGGAGTTAGTGATAGCGTGACGAGTGACAGGACCCCAAATAAAACGGACAAGGGCAGGAAGATGATGATGATGACTCTACTATGTCGCTCATAGATATCTGTTAATACATGCAAAACAACACGTTCTTTTGTTCAAGTAGGTCTATACATTCCTTGTCTAGTTAATCAGCGCCGCAAGCAAAAATTTTTGAAAGCAGAATCACTCAACAATTCATAGATGTGTACATCAAATACGTCATTCAAATTACATTGTATTTAGTATTTTTACGAAGTTTTAAATACACTCACTTAAAAATCTCCTAAAAATAAACTTATAGCTTTAGTCGATATTTGAGTCAGTGATGATGGATTGAAAGCTATCGTATGAGCTAGATAAATTTGGCATAGCAATAATTGATCTTCTTACAATTGATCTTTTTTTATTAATAGAGTCGTACTTGACCACTACCACACCTGATAGAACACACTAGCCTAGAAGTAACCTATACACTCTAGACTAAAAGGCCCTCACATTGCAGCAATTAGGAAACAAACTCCGGTAGGGGATTGCAAATAAAAACAAAGCTATTTCAAACAGTTCACTGTATTACGGGTATCTACCTAAACAGAGATTAGGAAAAGGTCAATTTACTTTATTTGGCATCTACCAATATGTTTAATATAGACTGACACCAAAAAAGAGTAAAAACCGTATCTACATAAAAATGCTAGTCGTAACAAGCCATACCTGTTTCGCTATTTGCTGAGGCCATCCAATAGCCTCCCACAGGGCTCTGAAGTCATCGTTTTCTAAGGGCACGAAGAACGCATCTAGAACTTCGTAGTCCTGTTAATTTTGTTAAATATCTTTATAATCCTGTTTACATAACTTCACTACACACGCCAGACATTATTTTGGCTCAGAAATAAAAACATGTAGGACCAATTAGGTCTCATTTATACGTTTGCAATATGAAAATCAAAGTCTAGTGGTTACACTTTTAGGAACCAACCAACCGGTGCTGCAGATGAATTTGTGTTATGAAAGACCTTTACAAGTAGAAACTCAAAAGTTTGCTAGAAAAACTCATACATAAATATAAACTACTTATATATATATATATATATATATGTATATATATATATTATATATTTTTTATAAATATATATATACAAATATACATATATAGTACATGAAGTGTCTGTATTTCCATTTACTATTTTTT
This sequence comes from Mythimna lalbum, assembly GCA_949319445.1. Taxonomy (NCBI): domain Eukaryota; kingdom Metazoa; phylum Arthropoda; class Insecta; order Lepidoptera; family Noctuidae; genus Mythimna; species Mythimna lalbum. Next base: position 2,452,114 of record OX439357.1, on the reverse strand, counting down.
GTGTGCAATAAAGAATTAAAGAACTACTTGTTAACAGCTCTATTATAAAAAAAGAAAAACTAGAATCCGAATACGAAAAACAACGCTGAAATGTACCTGTACCTATGAACAAGATTTTCATGATGCTAAAATAAACAAAATAGAAATACAAGAACAGAACAAAAAGAAAGACCGTAGTCATTCGTCTAAACTACGGCTTTTCTCTTTGTTCTGTTCTATGTTCAGCGGCCGATTAATAACCGACTAATACCTCATATGCCAAGGTCCGATAAATAGATTAGGAGCTATGAGGGAACAGATAAACATACTCATACATACATATATAGCCTGTCAAAATCATAACCCTCCTTTGGCTTTGCCGTAGTCGGGTCAAGAGCTTTAAAATATATATTAAATACTCTATTAAAAAAAACAAAGCTAAGTGCAAAGAGGACCTCATTGTTGTATAAATAATTTTTATCCCGGAAGTACGTTCCCTTGGGATAATTTTCCGCTATCACGCGGACGAAGCCACTGGAAGCAGCTAGTATAATTATAAATGTAAAAATCATATGCTGATGAGGGGGAACTGGGGGGAGATTTATAATATAAAACATCAAAAACTGGCTATTGTTTTATATTTGCAAAGACGTACCGAGTGGACCTTCTTCATAATATCATCCTGCGTCTTGAGCGCAAAAGGTATCGATTCCATCCACTCTCTGATCTCGAAGATATGTTCTATAGTATTGGGCTTTTCCCCTAACTTTCGCATGATATTTTTGTAGGCCATTATGACGTCATCCACCACCATTCGCACTTCCTCTGCCCACATTAGCAGCAACGCTTTGATTATGTCCGACCTCTTGTTAACGAGAAGTTGCTGAAATAGCATAACATTTTGTATGAAAGCTGTGGAGCCTGCCTCTATTCCTTCATGTCTCGGAAAGCACGATAACTGTCATTAGAAGATTTTTGACAGTCGTTCTGATGTATTATATATAATTCTACTGTATTTAAATTCTACTGATGTGTGAGGTACGAATAAACGCTCGTTCGTTTTCTTTCTTCTTTCTTTCTTTACAAAATTATTCGTGCTCATCTAAATCCAGTTACCAGTGTAACGGGATTCAGCTGAGCACCGTTATTTTTGGAGGCATGGTTGATGGTTTGGCCTCAGTAGCCAAACTCAATTTAGCAAAAGGTGAGAAAGATATGAACATTTAAATGACACAAAACGGAAAAACACAAATAAAAAATAACCTTCAAGGAGTCAACGTTAATAGAAAAAGGTCCAATATTGATATATTGAGGTAACCTCCATATCAGATCCTGCTTCTCATCATAGTGTATCTGAACTTCATCTTTGGTTTCTGAAGCGGAATGCTTCTCGTTACGATAGTTTCTGCAACAGCAAAAATATAGACGATGCAGAGTTCTATAGAACTGCACACTAATTGCGAACTAGTTTTCGCAATACATATTCATGCAAAATGTCAGATTTTTTTAATTTTGTCAGACAACACCTTTGTTCACCCTTCTTCACTTCATGCATTAGTTTTTCACACCTGTTCAAAGTTGAAAAGCAAGGAATACAATACATCATTATCATCATTTCAATCGAGAGACGTGCACTATTGGACATATGCCTCCCATTAGTGTCATCACAACGACCGGTTCTCTGCGTCTCGCATCCATCAGATTACCGCGACAGATCATCGGTTCGCCTTGTGGTAGTTCTTCCAACTCAACGTCGTCATTCCAAAACCTTTTGGCCCTATAGAGCATCTTTTCTGTAGAGTAGTCCTTGCCACTTTTTGTACCACATCCACGATTTGCGGTTTGGAGCGCAGTATAATGTTTCGATTTAACACATAGTATGCTGCACTCCTTGGCATATTGGAAAACCTTGAGTTTGGACTATTGGGTATAAGTCAAAGACCAAGTCTGCATCGTAGGTCAAAATGAAGAGAAGACACATGTCCAGTTTACGCTTCAGTGACATGGGTAAAGTGGAAAAAAAACCTGTAATGCTAAACAAATATGGTTACTCACTCTACATATTCCTCTATATCCAGCACGTATATTTCCTTGTAACATTCATATTGCCTCATGTAAGCAATTAACGGGATTATGGCTTTTCTGTACGCTTTAAGCAACCGTTCCCGGTAATCCACCACATTTGGTTCCATCAAACCTGAAGATATTGTTGAGTTTAAAGCATATAATTTTATACCAAAACAATATAATTATGAATATAGACTGGTCAATGGGAAATTAATAACTGGCTTCAAAAAAGACTTTATAAGTCACAACCATTACAAGATAGAAAAGTAAAAAAAAAACTAAATGAAAAATAATTACAAGTTAAAGCAGGCAAAATAATAACATCTTAATTTTAAAGGATTTTTATCTCATAGAGTATGAAGTGATTCGGTTTTTATTTTAAATAAAATTAAATACACAATATTTTAAGAAAGATTGTTACAAAAAGGTCACACAATTTATATGACTGATTCGAAAGATCAAGCTCAAAGAGTATTGTGCTGAATGAAATATTTGAAACGACTAACTAAATGTTTAGTCAGTTTGCAGCCTAGAGTATACAAATAGTAAACTTCAAATTCTATTTATTCTGCAGTTTATCATAACTGTCACTCCTCTTGCACTACCTCAGGAACAGTCCTAAGTGGTAGATTTGTCATAACAAGTTTTCTTAAGATTATTTTATTTTCTAACGGTTTCGATGAGACTCACCAATGGATGTAAGGAACAGCTCTTTATCGAAGACTAGGCCTGTCATGATCATAGGGTGCACTTGAGCAATGAAGTGGCAGCGGTACAACATCTCGCGAAACAGCCGTTGGATCACAATCTGGAATGCGACTAACGAGTTTTTAATAAATTTGTGTCACAATAACTGAAATATGGGCCAATATTACCCGACCAGTATATAACTCTAATTAAGAATACCAAAAAGACTAAACCTCGGTTAATCGTGCATGAGATGAATTTTGAATCGTTTTATGTAACTCTAATTAAGAATTCCAAAAAGTCTTAACCTCGGTAAATTGTGCATGAGATGAATTTTGAATCGTATAAAACGATTGATTTGACAATATTACACGAATAATGAAGATATCATTTTACGAGCAATACAGATGGACAGAATGTTATTTGAAATGAAATAAAAGTTTTAAAAATTACCAAAGAAAACCCTACCTTTTTCTTCTACAAAACATAAAAAGATAAGAAACAAAAGAAAGACGCTAAAATCAACTAGGTACAGAAAAAACACTTGAAGTAGCATATTCAATAAACAAGAAGAGAGATTTAAAAGGGCTTATGTTAAAAGCATTGATCCCTTCCTTTTATGTAGGGTTTGATAATTCAATGTAAGTTAAAAACAATAAAGTTTATTTATGGCTAGTAGTAAAACTTTAGGAGAAGAAGAATTTGGTAAGATTTTGATTGTGTTCTTTAATAAAACACAACAAAAATCCCCCAAAAATACCTTTCCCTTTCCTTTTCCTTTCCTTTTTACCTTTTCCTTTTTTTTGCCTTTGATAAAATTATAATAATACCTATACCTACTCCATAGAATATTGTTTGTTGTGTTTTTATAAGAATAGAATAGAATAGAATAAACTTTATTGTACACCAAAATGTAACACAGCTTATACATAAAATTAAATTTACCAAGCCTGTACCAAGGCCCGGCGCGTGAGATCACCGATCTAAGCGGATATAATTTTTTGACAAAACCTACCTCAAATTGCGCAGGATCCGTGGTATAGTAAGGTCCGTTTTCCGACATCATAAGGCTGAAGTAGAAGAGAGTAACGGTGGGAGAGCGAAAAGGAGAGTTGATCAGGTCTGAAGAGTCCCACTCCCAGTCATCTTCACACCAGTAAGTGCACAGACATGGCGTCTCACACATGTTCACGAACATAGCCATCGACTGTTCTATGCAGAACCGGAGAGCGTACTGACGAGAACGAGAAGTTATAATAATCATTTAGTATTTGACGATCCACGGCTCAAAAGGTTGATTCTTTAGTCTAAAATCACAGACAATAGTAGTTCTGAGGTGGTCCCATTGTCACCAAATTAGGATATGATGATGAAATCTTGGAGAAATTGAGGGCAACCCTCAAATTTTATAGGCTCACTTATTGATTTGCGCATATTTTATTAAGTATCTTGTGTATTTGCGTATGGTCGTAACCATCTCAGGCAGCTGGGCTGATGATGGAAGGTACAACTCCTTAACAGTAAGAAGTTAGTCGAACAGGCAAGGACTGTTTTAGTAAATTGTTTTGATGTTTGGTACTGTTTTAGTAAATTGTTTTGATGATCAAGTCATGACCTGATGCTGCAGTCAGGATAGTCTGCAGAGTACCTAAGTCCTCGACAACTAACAGCAGATATATTGATTTTAGGCTCATTGAAAAGGGCTCGATGTGTGGATAAACGTACTGCTAATAAAGAACACCGAAGTACATAGAGACCTGATGCTGAAGCCAGGAGCATCACAAAAAGTAAAAACCTTGAAATTACAGCACCGTAGTCGTGTTTGGGCTCATTTTAAACAGGACTAAATTTTAAGTTCAATGCAATGTTGACATAAGTCTGACCTGATGCTGCAGCCGGGATTATCAGCATCTAGTCTAATGACTGATTGAAAGAAGAGGATATATCGAGCTGGATCTAACCGTGTTTGGGATTATTAGAACCGTTATGAGATGCGCTCTGACTATAAGGTATTTAAGTTTGACTCAGGGGTACTTTTTAGTGGTGGTACCATAACTAAAAAGTGTGAAATAAAAAAAACTTAAATAAAGTTAAATAACGAAGAGACTAAACTATTATAGAAACACCGACTTCCAAAATTAAAGTTATTTGGTACTTTTCAGTGTTTTTTTAACATTGAAGTCGGTTATATTTTTTTTGTAAAAAGTTTTTTTATAGTTATTTTTATTGAACTCAAAAAGTAAAATATAGACCGGTTTACATAATATCTATTAATACGGTAATAAGGAAATATTGTAGGAACATGTAAAATATAGGTAACAAAACATAACTACATTCATTATACTAGCGCCATCTGTTCTTACTGTGTAATTACTTTGACACATTAAATACAGTCTGTCGAAAAACAACTGAAGTTTTATTAAGTTATGGGCCCAGAGAAAGTGCAGTGGCTATGTGCAATGAAGGAGGAATTACAATCTTTTAGTGACTGACACCTAGGAGCTTGTGGACAGACCCAAGGATGGTACAGTGGTTAAAAACAGGTGGGTGTTCAAACAGAAGTATAATAGTGATGGTGAAAAAAATATGTCAGATTGTCATTGTTCAGAAACTCCTATGGAAGTTAATTTAAAGTTGGAAAAAGATGTCAATAATGATTGTGATAATAAATATCCTTACCAACAGTTGATTGGGAGTCTCATGTATCTGGGTTGTTCTTCAAAATAGGCTAAAAACGTCATCCGGCGAATTATTTTAATGTGCTAAAATTTTAGCACACAATTGATTAGCTTTTTATTTATATTTATCATTATTTTAAATGTTACCCAGTATAAAAAATACGTCTTTTGTTTTTTTTATTAAAAATTTTTCAAAAATGTCGCTAAACGTCATTTTAGTCCTATTCCGATGGCGTCTCTTAGCACAACATTTGTTTACAAATGATTTATTAACTACTTAAACATTCTAAATATGTTATAAATAAAAGTTTAATAAATTAACCTTCGTTTAAAATACGCATCTTTAGCGTTCGAAAATGCGTTGTTCAGTAATAAAATTTAACAACGTTACTGCGACAAATGACGTTTTTCTTGTAACAATAATTTGAAAAGGTTTTTTATTTTAAACGAAGGTTAATTTATTAAACTTTTATTTATACACCTTCCCGGGTGTGTGGAAGGGCGCTTCAGTCGACGGAAACCTTTTGGTGAATAAGCACGTGCGCGTCTGAGAACTGTAAGTAAATTTTGATAGTTATTCACATTTTGTCATAAAAATATCATTTGTGTTTCAACCTAAATTCCTTAAATGTACACATGTAATATTTTCATTTGTTTTTTATTCAATAGCTAGTGAGTGGCAAATGATTTCATTTCGTAAAATTATAACGTAGGTTTTATGCTCACAGACAAGTCCATACAGGTTTTTTTCTCAATTGGTCATTCTATGCTATATCATTGTCGGCAACTTGTCGTTGCCAAGAATGACACTAAGTTTCGCATTTACATGTTGACTTTTATGATGACATGTTACTAAGAATGATTTTCATCGGTGCAGATTTTTTTTTTTGGTGTTAATTTAAGGAACTTATGTTTTTTCCCGACTGCAAAAACTGTAATGGTACCAAATTATAACTAAATTTGATTAAAACCCTATATTTTATGCTTGGGTTATTTTCTCTATTTTCTATTTCCTTAAATTTCGTCAAAAAAATATAACATACAGTTACTATAATTTATAACATTAGTATAGATTTCTACCCATTATACAATATTTTGTCAGAATAACATGTAAAACATGAAATAATTGCGCTGTACCTAGGGATTAGGGTATGCTTTTTAACCGTTAAAAAAGAAGATTAAATGTTTTAATGATACTTTAATGTTTACTTATAGAAAAAAAATGCCACAAACTAAAGAGCAGCGATTAGCAAAACAACGCTTATGTAAAAGAAGACGCTATAACGAAATTAAAAATGATCCGGAGCTGCTTGCCATTGAAAAAGAAAAACGAAGAAAACAATATCTTAAAAGAAAAGAGGAGAAAAAGATTATCCAGATTAAAGATAAAACTCCTAGGTCTCAAAGAGAACAAAGGAGGAGATTGAAAGAAAATTCTAGAAATTACCGACAGAAAATAAAAGAAAATCTTAATAAAAAAGTTACATTAGAAACTGTTCAGGTTCAAGCAGCCCCGATTGCAAATGTTTCTAATGAGGCTGAGAAAAATCTAAAAGAAGAGAATTTTACTGTTTGTATTTTTGGCATCAGTATCGATCACTAATCACCCCCTGATAGTTATTTTGGAAATATATTTCATGTACAGAATTGACCTCTCTACAGATTTATTATAAATATAGATATAGATATAAATGAGAGGGTGTTAAATATAGGTAACAAAATATAACTACATTCATTATACTAGCGCCATCTGTTCTTACTGTGTGTGTGTGTGTGTGTGTAAAAACAACTGAAGTTTTATTAGAACAACCAATTTTTTAAAGTGTAATCATGGAGTTTCTTGCCAACATCTCTTTTTGGTCAGCCTTTCAAAACGGTTGTAGGAAAGGGTACAAATGAGCTGCTCTTAATCGATATACCCATTAGCCAACAAGATCTGCGCTCCCAAAAGGACATGTCGACTCGTTGGATGGACAATAAGTTGTACAATAAGTCATATGTGGTTCATGAGTCTAGCCCTACTTCAGCGATGTTAGCTAGCTTACCTGCATTCGAAACCTGACGAGCTGCATGAATCGGGAAAGTTTACTAACTCCATAAAACTCCCAATTCTTCTCGTATATATTGAACCATCTGTGGAAAAACACTTTGATATGATAGGATCGGATCATTCAAACACATAAAAACGAACTATATTCAACAATATTAAAATGAGCAAATACCCTTTTCCGACGTCTCGAAACGACATCCTTATAGCGTGCGCAGTTTGATTCAGCCAAGAAATATTTAAATATTTTAACATCTGCCAACATCAACAAAAATATAGTTAGAATAATTGTAGAGATTATAAAGTTTTGTCACATTTTTTTAATATAATTTCAAAATTATGACCAATTCTACTTGGTAGATTAAATAACCCACCTGTGATAGGACTGCAAAGGTGCCTACATTACCGGCCGCAATGCCTTGCTGAACAGCGATATAAGATTTCAAGCTTCCACTGAATTTGTTTGAGGGTCGGGAACGGACCCCTTAGAACTGCATTTTTCGATACGGGTAAAAATCAGGGCCCATGTTTTTTTTTAGTTGGGAGTGGATTGGATGACCAACTTCTCCCGCTTTAGTGTGGAGCGAGAAGGCGTGCCAGACTATTACTGAATTTAGTTAATCCACACCAGTCCTTTAGTTCTAAGACCACGCTTCCCTTTTAGAAATAGCCCGTGGCATCCCTGGTGGTAGCCCTGTGAGATCTCTGTAACACTACGCGCCATCGTTGACTCGGGCTCGGTCCTTACCGAACGGCCCGACGCCTCGACGCCGATGCGTTTTCTGTGGCGGCGGCAGGGGCGTGAGGATGTCCATACCTTCACGACTGCAGCTAGAACTCGTATATGAATTTAACGTACCATTGAAGTGCAATGTTGTTGCGCAGCATCGAATTCCGCCAAACTTGCATTCCTGCCAAAGTTCGCCGTGAAGAACAACATCGATTCAACCTGCAATTAACATGTGCATTTTGTCAGATGTGTTTAGTACCGCAACTCTTGTATTTTTCGTAGACGCTGAGACTCTGGTTCACATTTCAACAGACATCGACGATCCATTGTTTTCCTAAAGTAACTAAATCGTTTTTATTTTTGATAGAATTACTGGAGTGTAATATTAAAGATGTATCTTGTATCTTTTGTTGCATGAAGATTAAATAAATATCATTAATGAATACTAAATTTAAACATCCGTCAAAAGATATAGCTTGTTTCTTAGACCCGTATCATGTCATGAAATTGGTCAGAAATCAGTGGCAATCTAATAAACAATTCTTGGATGTAAACGGCTGAACTAAATACACTGCAAAACAGCGAATAGCGTAGGCCTGCCTACTTGAGCACTTACAAAACGTCAGAAGCTAGTGCACTTTGGCCGATATTGCGGACCCAGCGCATGACTGTGATGTCTTTAAGCCAACGGATGGCTGATTTTGAAGAGCACTAATCACCTGGAGCAGACTTGAGCGGCCTCCACAACGATTTCACCGCCTTTAAGGAGCATGTTTCGAGTGTCCTCAACGCCTTGCAGCGGCAGATATTAGAGCTGAGCAGGATGATGTAATTGAGATGAGTCACAGAAAAGGTTTCATCTACTTATTGGTGTTCCTGAGACTCCAGGTGAAAAAGTCCCTGAAGCTGTGGCAACCATCTTACAAACGAAGGTTTGGTTAACAGATTTGAGATCATCTTCACTGACCGTTTGCCACAGATTGGGTACCGCTTCAGAGGGACGTGCTAGACCAATCTTAGTGCGCGCCGTGCGCGGACAACACAGTCAGAGACGTGATCTGGAAAACTAAGACCAAATTGAAGGGATCTTCATACGTGGTCTCTGAGTTCCTCATACGACAGCGGCAGTCCGCATTTTTATCAGCTTGCAAGCTCTTCGGCCTGACGAACGTATGGACCATGAAGGGCAACATCAACATCAAACTTCCGGACGACGCCGTGTCTTCAGTCAAGAGGAGTTCGTCGTGCTGGGAGCAGAGCATGGCAGACTACTGGATCGGGAGGGTCCTCCGGTGTCGATCATAGATCTGGCAAGATTTTGAGCGGAGAATGCAAGGTATCCAACAAGAAGGCACAGCTCAGTCCCGTGCTATCGTAGAAGTGCAACGGTATCACGATAAAATTATTAGTAGAAACGACTGCCCCTTGGAAATGGTGGAGAGAGCACAAATTAGTGTACCCGACGTTGTATAAAATAGCAACCACAGGGCTCAACGCATGACTTCATCAGTTCCTTGCGAAAGAATATTCTCTGCTGCAGGGAATATCCTTAATGAAAGGCGGACCCGGTTACGAGTTGGCAAATTGCAGCAACTCCTTTTTTTAAATCAACATTTGTAAATATGTATACTTAAATAAATAATAAGTAAATGTAGATATAGAATAGGTAATCAGTGATCATATAAATAGTTATGTAGGTTAGGTAGATAATGCCTAAGGCATTAAGTCCGCCTTTATACAATTCTTGTGCATAAAGCTTTAAATAAATAAATAATATATGTATATAGTGATGTACATAAAATGAATTGAACACTTAAATGCTCCAGTTACAGAATTATATAGTTAACTGACATTCGTAAGCCTGTAATAAAGTATGAAGGAAAGTGTTCAGTTAGGAATTTTCTACATAACAATCAATATCTCCTATCTGTCCAATCTTTTAAATTATGTTTGGGTTGGGATCTCAAAAATTCAAATTAATTCATATATGTATTCAAATTAAGTTGAGTGCCAGCATTTTCCTAGTAGTTTTAGCAGTAACTGAACAACAAAAATATAAATACTCTTTTATTTTCTATACGATTTTCGGCTTTAAAGAGGTCTAAATAAAGAAGATATTCAACTTAGATTTAAATACGTATTTATCGTCCGTACAAAAATAACAGGCTGTTATTTCTTAACAGATATTTGAATCTGTTATTTTTATGTAACAGTAACAGTCATAACAGATATCGTGTTTAACTTCTTACATCTCACCTCTAATCAATAGGACTTCAATCTACCACTTATTTTTGAACCAGATAATACTCAAGATAATAATTCAACTCAGGATGCAAATATTTTACCCGAAAAGGAAACTAATAATAGCGACTATCAAATTATTTGAGTGTTTTGTTACAGGAAACAGAAAAATACGTTCAAAAATAATTCCACTTCATAAAACTGACACACATGTTAGCGATTCTTACGATAATGTTACATACACTGATTATTGTCTGTATTAGCAAGACTAAATGTATTTTTTTCACTGGCAACTAGAACGAACTGCGACTTGACAGCGCGGCGCTTTTGACAGTTACAAGAGATTATAAAAAGGCGCGTCGCACTGTCCCGTCCCTTTTATTACGTCCAGTTTTCGGAGTAAACAACATCTCGCAGGAAATAAGACCGCCCATTGTACACTTTTTTCTTAAAATGTTTGTCCTATATATTTGTTTATGTGGTGTAAATAAATAAATAAATGCTAGTATATAAGTTATTGCTTCCAACTGTTATTGATTGATGATATTTGTAATATTTGTGTGTACTGTCAAGGCAAAAGTACAAAGGGTGTGTTACCCGTATTGGTCGTATTATTTAAATAACCTGCTAACAAACCCCGTAGGTTCACCAAATAACTTTCTTAGTCAATCTTTCTCTAAAGGTAACACAACATATAGATAATACATATCAATTTAAATCTACTGTACTACTCAACATTGAAGAAGATCAAGAGGAGTATGAATTTTTTTTAAATAAATTGAAAAAAAATCTGGTCCAAAAATCCAAAAATATCATATCATACAGACCGTAGAATTAGTTTTAATAATAAAATATCCTCTTTTAAAACCTAGTCAGTAAGAGTGTTCTCACTAGAAGTCATTATTAATTCAAAAACAGTCAAATCACCTCACAATATCTTGTTATTAATTACTATCCATACTGTCCTCACAATATTAATAAATGAGTTTAAAACCGCGAGAGCATTGAAAATTGTGAAGAGTTTCCTCATTCAACTGACATTTAGCACACTCAATCCAAGTAGTGGACACGTGAACATGGATTATGAAAGAAAACTATATTAATTTCGGGGATGTAGCGACCGTATAACTTCATCGAATGCTATGTAAGCACTATTCATAAAAAATTTACAGGCGACGTCGGCGAGGGCCAGTCGTCCAGAGTAAGCCTCACATGGGCCAGTAATACCATGTCGCGAATAGACTGTATGATATAACCAAGTGTAATTGTGAAGTATGGTGTAATAAAATAAAACATCAAGTGAATTCTCAATCCGTATGTCATTTACCATACCTGCATACACAAGACATACACCAATATCTATATTGGTGACCCCGATGTAAGCAGGAAAGGGTAGCGTTACATATAGCATCCGAAAGTAAACTAAATAATTTAAAAAAATAGCATTAGCAAAAATAAAACAGGCGCTGAACGAGGAACAGCAGGCCACGAGCATCTCACGAGCACGCATACCAGATTTTTGGCGTGACGAACCCAAGCTGTGGTTCATACATGCAGAAGCGCCGACGACAGGCATCCGACGAAACCAGATCGTAGTGTCAAACTTGGCGAGGAGGTATTGTGGCAGGTTACGGACATATTGTTGGACCCAACAGCATCAGGAAAATACGAAGCGCTGAAAACGCGACTATGCAACATTTACTCAGTCTGAAGCCCGTCAAGTACAAAGAACTTGGAGACCAAAACCAACTGTTGAGGAAAATGAAGAACCTGGCGCAAATGAAACATTAACAGTCCTATGGAAGTGTTTTTCCTACCACAGTGAGTAGTGTGTTAGCAACCACAGAATCACGAAACATCGAGATCTGTAGCTTCAGTAGCGGACAAAATCATGGAAACTATCAAGACATAGGATGAACGATCTAGCGACGTAGCTCCTCTCTAATAGTCTTGTCCGAGCGTATAGAGAGTAAACATATCATGTTTACAAACGTAGAACTCGTAGAAAAATTTACTGACGAGGTTGAAAAGAGACCTGGCAATTGACGTGAACGGTGTGCGCCGCGTATCTTAAAAGACATATTGTCGTCGTTTAATTTAAGGTGTATGACGTTTGAGGAGTCTGTCTTGAAACGGCCATAGTCATTGCACAGCCTTCCTTTTTAAATTGATTGATTTAGGGATTTTTATCTACATGGATACGCCAACCCCATCGTACCTTCTTAGTGCTAATTAAATTAATTTAACTTAAACACCCGTAAGCCATATCAATTAATTATTATTTGAATAAAAATAGAATGGAAACTAGATCTTTTTAAAGGATGGGTAACCATAAAACAACTTCTCCCGCTATGGGTGGAGTTTTACTGGCTAAAACTCACTCGTCTTCTTTCAGGTATCATTTGAACTCCAGGGCCACAATGCCTCTTTTAAACAATCCTATAGCCCTGACAGGCATCAGCCCCGGCGGAGTACGTCAAACAATCATACCTTTAGGCACTCATCGACGACGAGATGTATGCAGGCAACCGATTCTGTGAGCACATATAGCGAGTACCATTGATTGTACTCGAGGCGCCCACGGAAATCATCCATCACACACGGATATCGACCTGTGTAAATATTAACTGATTATGGACGACATTTTAAAACATGGGAGTCGTAATTGTATAACATGTTTTAAACCTAATATTTAAAGATCGTAGTCAACTAGTAAAATATAATAAATGGGTATTTTACCAAATTTTGGCACAGGAGGTACGTAGTCTGGTGTAGGAACATCTATAAAATTATACAAATCTTTGTTTTTTTCTATCGTGTAAATTATTTTCATTTTCCCTTCCATCTTATTGTACAGAAGTTCCACCTGAAATATAATTTTATTACTTAAAATTGCAGCCTCATCTTTTTTTTTATTTATATATAACCAGTTGTATTGTATATGTTGTATATGTATTTATAACCAGTGCTTGACTGCGATCCCACTTGATGGTAAGCAGTGATGCAATCGTTGATGGTGAGGCGCAATAGTTTATTAGTCTATTAAATAATTCGATATGAACTTTATAATTTTAGACCATCCACTATAACTGTTAGCGGATGGTCTACACATTCTTTTTTTGCTGTCTGTCACGAGACTCATTCGCAAAATGTTGCGCGAATTTTGAAAGCCTTGATAAGCAAGAGCGATCAGCTCAAAATAATGCTTCATTCCCGCGCGCCTCAAAGAGTTGTCAGCAACAGCAGGGGCGGGTCGAAAACTAGCGGAGCCAGGGTTATCTGAAAGGGAGCTCGAGCCCCGGTATAAAGGCACGAAGGAACGGGGTGGGTTTTTAGTCAGTAAGTCGGACACTATCTCGCGCTCGGCCCAAGAGCGGGGATTGTTATTGGATGATTTTCCCCACCATAAAAAAAAAACCTGTTTCAGTAAAATTCGGAACCATTGAATTTCGTGACAGTGATATGGTGCATGTTCCGTTCAAGGTAAAAAAGCTACATATATTTTAAAGAGGACTCCTAGTTGAAAATACCATTTGCGAACAGGAACTACATTTGTAAAAAGTAACACCAATTTAAAAAAATATACCTTTAAAAAAACTTCCACTGAAAGCTACGCTATTACTGAGTGTTATTGACGGTTCGAAGGTAGAAAGTTCAAGGCAAAGTTGGAAAAACTAGACGATTGTTATCGTAATGGATAACTAATAATGTCTGTTACCTCATATTGAAGCGCTTGCATATGATCTTCGTCATGCTCTTTCGCCTGTTGGTGAATGAGCACCATTTTGTTAATTCGAGGCATTACATCCAAAGGTATGTCCGGTAATCCGTCCAGTAATAAACAGTCCAAGTACAAATAGAATCTGAATCGGACATTAATCATGTTTAACGAAATAGCTCTCTTTCACGGAAAGTAGTTTTCGACTCTTCTAACCTCAAATTTTTGCTCTAAATATTTGAAGTTGAGTATATTAGTGATACAAGTGAGAAATGAGTATATTAGAGAAAGTTTGAAGCTCGAGCCCCGGTGTGAAGGCTGAACGGGGTGGGTTTTTAGTCAGTAAGAGTCGGAGACAGGGTAGGGTGGAAGAAAAACACATGTTGCGCTAACCCCAAATAATGTGACCAGGGGCAGGACAATGATGATGATTTGAAATTGAGTGTTCCTCAAACTCTAGATCGAAAACTTGTCATTTGGCTGTCAAGTCAAAATATTCAGATCTGTTTATATTTGAAACTTATAAAAACAGGATCCAAAAGATCATATATTAGCCGCCGCTTTTGCTTGCAGATAGAATATCATAAGTTCCATTTCAAACTTCTGAAGCTCGTAAGCTCGCAAAAAAGCCTTTCCCAAGGTCTCTTATAAAGGAACGCATTACCTCCAAACAGCAATCCTATCAACAAATTCTATAAACACAATAAGACATTGAATATTTTGAAGACCAACCTAAGATTATTTTCCACTTCCTTTCGAAGGTCAACGGCGAATTTGACACGTTGCGCAAATGTATCCGGGTCATCTGCCTTGAACATGAGACGTATGCGAGGTACACTACAAAATAATATGTAGATAGGGTGTTATATAAGAATACAGTATTTATTCTAAGATACCTTCTTTTCTCATAATATTCTTTTTCCTAATTCTAATGATTAAACATGACATTCTAAAGCCTAATTTTAGGACATACTAAATTACTTGGACGATTGAAAAAAAAACATATATCCAGAAGCAGGTATATAAAATAATACATAACATATTTGTTTTGAACAATTTTGTAGTTTTTTTTTCGCTGTAAAAAGCATGCAATCATGCATATACCATGCATGTAGCAAGCATGCAACGTTTAAACAAGCATACACCAGGCATGCAAGCAAGTGTGCAGCATTTAAGCGAGCATGTAACATGCAGCATGCATGGTTTCTGTCACGGCCCCGGCGCTGCGAGCCTCCGGCGGCCCCACGCGCCTACGCAATTTTAAATTACACACTAGAGGTAAAACAGAAGAGACTACGTGGAGTCGGTTTTGCGATTCGATTTAATTTTTATCCAAAAATATTATTTAAGGGGCACTACAAGTTCACCACTACAATTTCCACCCAAAGTCTGGAGTACATTATCAACTAAAAAAGGAAAAAATACCCAGAACACAAAATCATACAGAAGCATGGCACAATAGATTTGCAAATTTTGTGGGAAAACACTATCCTGGATTTTATTTTTGGCAAAAAAGATTGTTCAAGAAATAAAACACCAAATCATTGAAATAGATAAGTTTGATGTTGGAACATCACCAATACCAAAACAAAAGAAAAAATACACGGACAAACACAATAGGATTGAAACAGTAATTAGTAAAAAAGACGAATATACTTCGAAACTCGCATATTTACAAGCAATTGCCAAAAATATACATCTAAAATAAATATACATAGTTAAGGGCCGATTTTGCAATCATCAGTTAACTTCTATCTCAGGAATAAATATGGCGGTTTGAAATATTTTCTATACAAAAGCTGTCAAAACGAGAAACATATTCTTCGACTAAAAGTTATCTGGCGATTGAAAAATCGGCCCTTATGTTATCTACACTAATATGTTTGTAGGAGGTAATCTTTGGAAGTACTCGTACTAATCCCGATTGCTAAAAATTTTTCACCGATAGAAAGCTGCTTCTGAGTGACATAGGCTATATTTTATGAACGCGGACGAAGTCGCGGGCAAAAGCTAGTGTATAAAAAATCATTTGCGATAAAACACAAAATAAATACGTAGAAATAACTTAATTTTTTTTTCGTTAATCTATTAATTGTATGCCTAAATATTATTATGCTAATAGCCATTAGGCCCAGTAACGTCATACGAATTATGCCAAAAAAAAATATGGCGAAATATTATTACGGCTAAACAAATTATACCAAAATCATTATGCCAAAGTATATTAGAAAAAAGATAGCAAAAAGAAGGTATCTCTGATTTCAGATTATAAAAAATGGGAATTCATTTGTACAAATCTAATACCTATCGATAAAAAAGCAGGCAGGAGGTAACTTGTACAATCAATGAATGGGCCCAAAAAACAGTGGCTAGCACGAAGTGTAGCTTATTTGTGCAATGTACTGATGACTTTTCCTTAGGGGTTAATTACGGCTTACATTCAATTATACTTACATGTATTGTCTCTTACTACCATCAAGAGCCATAACTTCCCATTTATCAATCTTTTTATCATAATTGAAAGCTGCTACGTTTGTCCACTGCAAATTTTTAAACACTTCAATAAGTATAATAATAAAATCAATTACTCTTTACCGTTCCCGAATCAATATTAGAACCGATTTTGCCATAAATTGTTCGAGAGAGTAAATAGAAGTATGTGATAATAGCTTCTTCCACTGTTACGTCTTCACTCTGGCCATAGTGGCCATATACATATGTGTATTTGTCACCTCTTAATCGTGTCTACTTTCATAAAATTAACCAGAAGAAGCACCCACCTCATACAAACCGTTTAAGTTTTGTATTATATCACCATTTTGCTTGACGGGCTTTGAATCATCCTTGGGGATATACGCCAACCCGGGACAAGGATACTGCTCACCCTCTATCATACCTAAAGACATCCACTCTTCAGGAATACTGAAAATACCAAGTTGTAAAGATTTCTTTTATATAGTTACGCTTTTTTTAGTAAGCCCATCGGCAGGTGTTGTTGAGTTTAAATTAACCGTAAAAGCATGCAACAATATCGCATTTTTTTTGTACAAACAGTAGAATAGACGACATTGAAATCTATGAAAACAGAGGTAACCACTAAAACAGCCATTATTTTACTCACCGGCAGTCAAAATCAGTGTTGTCAAAAATCTCCAGATCAAGTTTAGGGAATGGACTGTAGAGAGCATAATGGTCCATGTCGTTGATCTTGAACTCCTCCACTGGTAATAACCAATATGGCTGTATGCCGAGCTCACGAAGCATCTTCTGTAATACGCATTTCTTAATAACTAGTCATGCCCACACTGTATTGGAAGTTTTGGTTTTAATTCAAAAAAGTATGTAATCAAAACCTGTTTAAAAAAATCAAAGTCGGCCAGGAAAATAAGAGGTGTTTTGTTTTTGCGGCTCTCCGATGTAAATTTTCACGGACGCAAAATAAACAGTAAGTATTATAGTTATTGATCTTCTTGTATGTTACTTTTTTACGCCTTCATTTGTGTATTCAGTATAATGATTTCATACTTAAATCCCGAAATTTTCCTTATACAGTATGTCTGGGTTCGGACTGTACAAACTTTAGGGGGTGATAGTTTCCGCTATAATAGCACTAAAACCATTCTACATGTGGGGTCTAAACCCTCTGGCCCTCTGAATGGCAGCCATTTTTGTATTTTGTTTGACTATTTCGAAGCGTCCACACTAAAATTTATAAAACTTTGGAATTTAATGCCCGATTAAGCCGCCAGCTAATCTACAAATTGACTCAGACAAATCATCGTGCTAGAAATAAAGTTCTCAACAACTTGAGTGATATGCCACTGCCATTCAATTGGGCAAAAAACCAGCTGAGGTTCAGGCAGCTACATTTATGGCTGTGATAGGCCCAGATGCGATCGAAATATATAACAGTTTCAACCTCAGTGACGCAGATGGAAAAAACCTTCAACTTATAAAAGATAAGTTTACCGAGTATTACGCGCCAAAGACGAACATTTCAAATGAGTTTTTAACTAGAATCAAAACACAAGCTAGTAATTGTGAATTCGACACGCGGCTAGACGAAATGTTAAAAGATAAAATAGTTTTTGGAATCAGATCATGGTTTGATTGTGAGTCAGAGAAAAATTACTGACAGAAGATAAACTAGACTTGAGAAAAGCAATAACTATCTGCAAAACGAGCGAACAAGCTTCCAAACAGTTGGACGAATTTGAAGACAAAAATAAAAAAAGTTTTCAATTACCGATTCATGAACCTTTAAATGCCTTTTGTAATTTAGCTTATTTATTGTTTTTTTAATTATTGTTAAATTTATAAATTAGTACGCCTTAAAGGTGAAACATGTCCGGACAAAACACTAATTTTGTAAAATCCTGCATGCAAAAACAGCACGTTTACTTACCCATGTTTTGACAAATAAAATGATCTTTATCTTTTTTTTTTTTTTTTGTCGACGGGGAAAATCATCTTTGACAAAACCCGCTCTTGGGTGGAGCGGGAGATAGTGTCAGACTCTTACTGACTAAAAACCCCGCGCCGTTCCTTCTAGCCTTCATACCGGGGCACGAGCTCCCTTTCGGACAACCCTGTCCCCAGTAGGCTTCGACCCAGCTGGGCCCCTCCTGCTGCTGACAACTCCTTGAGGCGCGCGGGAACAGTGCGCGCCGTCGACGTCTTGGACTCGGTCCATTACCGGACGATCGGACAGCGAGCTACCCATGGCTCGCCGTCCGCGAGCCCGCGTCTACGGTGGCCGGAAATCGGGATCGGAATCCCGGCGACGGCGGCGAGGACGCCGTTGCCTGATGCGGTCGGCCTCCTCCTTTGCAAGCATTACTGCTTCGCAGAAGGAGGCGACCGCCTGCCATTCCCCCTCACTTCGGACCATGGCCTCGACCAGGGCCCGGCGTGAGAGGTCTCCGCCGCCGATCGCCCCCACGAGGGCACGGCGATGCTCCGCCCAGGCAGGGCACACCTCGACGGTGTGCTCCACCGTGTCCTCCGGGCGTTGCGCACAGTGGCGACACCCGGGCGTCTCTTCCGCTTGAATCCGATGCAGGAACCTCCCGAACTTGCCATGTCCGGTGAGGACCTGCGTCATGCGGAAGGTAAGGTGAGGTCTTTCCAGCCACGCCTCAAAGAGGGGACTTACCGCCATAATCGTGGCGTGCCCAGCACTGGGTTGCGATAGCCGTTGACGCCATTTCACCATGAGATCCCGCCGGAGCTCTGTCCGCCATGCCTTGACATGTTGCGGCAGAGGACTTTCACCCCGGCGTTGCATCTCCACGCGCATGTCGTGCATGTGTACAAGGACTGTTGCCTCCAGATCCCACGGTGGTAGGCCAGCCAGAAGGCTCGCCGCTTCGCGGGAGATCGTGCGGTAACCCCGCACCATCCGTATTGCCATGACCCTCTGGCAGGCGTTCAGTATGGACGCCGGTCGCTTTGCCAGCGACGGCGCCCACACCGGCGCCCCGTAGAGGGCCATGGACCGAACGATCCCCGCGTAGAGCCTCCGGCAGGAGGCGTCTGGACCCCCAAGGTTGGGCAGGAGCCGCTTGAGAGCAGCCCCAGCCCGGAGAAGCTTGGGAGCCAGACGTCGGAAATGTTCTACGAAATTCCACCGGCTGTCGAGGACGAGTCCCAGATACTTCATCGTCGACCCGACGCCGATGCGAACTCCTCCTACCGTAAGCTGGGAGTCCGATGGTGGCGCGTTCCGAGGGCCGTGGAAGCACATTGCCTCGGATTTATGCAGCGCCACCTCGAGTCCCAACTCCTGGATCCTACCAACGGCTATTGCAACCCCGCGTGTCGCTAGAGCGACCGCCGCCTGGTGCGACTCTCCCTGCGCTAGGATCAGCGTGTCGTCTGCGTAGCAAGCCACGCTGACCCCGTCAGGGAAGTCGCCAAAATGATCTTTATCTTTAAAGTCTTAGCTGTGAAAAAAAATGCCAAAAAAGAGCCAAACAAAAAATATGATTGCAAAAGAGGTGGTACAACCCAGAGAACGCCAAACATTCAACAAGCCGTGTGCTAAGTGTAATTATAATTTAATAAATGGTAATTTTGCTAACATGTGTCGTTCTAAGAAGAAATAGAGTACTATCTTTCCTCTCAACTGTGATATTAATTTATATATTGTATATATTATGTATGATATATATTTAAAGTAGAAGGTGTATATGAACTCATGTATATTAAGAGCTTGTCGTACTTTTAATACGGTGTGTCAGGATGTCGACCTTGATTTGTTCACTACCAATATATAGAAAACTTTAGCCGATCGATTTTTTGTAACAAATTAAATCATTCGGTAATATTATCAATGAAATTTTTACGCATATTGCGAGACGCCCACTATGACGCGCGTACTATAATCAGTTCAAATTTGCTTTGAGCGGTTATCAGATTATGTTTTGATTGTTTTTTTTAGTTTTCTGTCATTTAAAGTGTTATAATTGGTTATTGCTGTAACTTACTTGGTTTTGAAGTGATTAAAGTTAAAGTGTCTTTGAAATGAATTCGAAAACACATGCAATTGTTCATTGTGACGGATTAAAATGTGTGGAAAAAATACTTAGCCAGGTAAAACCTTTGAGTTTTAAAGATAAATATGATCTCGTAACTTGGCCTAAACCTACCCCTGATTTGAATATTTCTCAGAAAACTAAATCACATAGTGAGTAGCTTCATCGCTCAGTTTACAAAACTCAGTGGATTGTAGGTTGCTCGCATTTAAATAAATTAGTCTGTTGGTGTTGCATATTTTTCTCAAACGATGAGAATACTTGGAATACGTCAGGTTACAATGACTTAAATAATTTCGCTGGTGCCATGAAAAGACATCAGAATTCTCAAAAGCACTTGAATCCAGTTATTTCGTTTTGCAGTTTTGGTAAAACGCGAATAGAAACTTCCATTTCTCGACAGTTAAGTGACGAAATTTCTAAGTACAATATGCGTGTAGAACACAATCGCGCTGTTTTTCAAAGATTAGTTGATGTTGTGTTTTTTAGCGCAACAGGAACTTCCTTTTCGAGGTCACGATGAGTCTAAAACCTAATTAAATAAAGGTAATTTCTTAGAGTTGGTATCTTTGCTCTCTAAATACGATCTTATCTTAGAGAAACATACGCAGCAACAAGAATGTAAACCAGGACCTAGTTACTTGTCGAATAGAATTCAAAATGATATTTTTCATTATATTTATGAAGCTTCACATTGAGTTCGAGATTAAGGCCACAAAATTTGTTTCTGTAATTGTTGACGAAACTCCCGATATTAGTAACAGAGAGCAATTGTGCGTAATTTTTAGATATTATTATGATA
This sequence comes from Mythimna lalbum, assembly GCA_949319445.1. Taxonomy (NCBI): domain Eukaryota; kingdom Metazoa; phylum Arthropoda; class Insecta; order Lepidoptera; family Noctuidae; genus Mythimna; species Mythimna lalbum. The sequence continues at coordinate 2,430,629 of OX439357.1, read as the reverse complement.
ATGTCATTTATGATTGATTTTTGGGATATGTTAATGTATCGGATGACCGTACCTCTGAAACTTTATCTCGAATAATTTTAGAAAACTTAAATAAATACGAGTGCATCGGAAAATTAGTAGCACAGTTATGACGGTGCTAGCGTAATGCCGGGGTCAAGAACTGGCGTCCAACAAAAAATTAGGGACGTTTGCCTCCAAGCTATTTATGTTTGGTGTAATGCTCATATTTTAAACTTGGTACTTTCCAAATCATGTGGCGAGTTCGTTTTTTTCAGCCCTTCAGGCAATGATTACTTTTTTTAGTAACAGCACGAAACGTGCCGCTTTTTAACCGATTTCGAAAAGGAGGAGGTTCTATGTTCGGCTGAATGTATGTTTATTTTTTATTTATTTTTTTGTATTTATGTTCACCGATATTTCGGTCAATTGTGGACCGATTTTGAATTTTTTTTTTTTTATTGAAAGGCTATGCATCCAAGTTGGTCCCATAGAAATATTGTTATGATCTGATCATGAACTTCGAAAATATGGAACAGAACTCCACATAGAAACATAGCAGAATTGTCGTAACAAGTAAAATTGCTTTGTTTATACGTGTAGTCGATGACTGACTGAAAGAAAAGGGGGAGGGGAAAGGGGGAGGGGGTAAATTCATGTAATATTACCGTATTTGGGATTATAAGAATCGTTATGAGATGCACTCTGGCTATAAGGTAATTTATGTTTAGCTGAAGGGTAGGTACTTTTTAGTGGTGCTACCATAACTAAAAAGTGAAAAATAAAAAACATTTTACAAAAAAAATTAAACCGACTTCAAAAAGTACAAAATAACTTTAATTTCGGAAGTCGGTGTTAAATAATGAAGAGACAAGATTAGGTATCTATTATAGAAACAATATGGTTGAATGACAAATTCCGTCCACACGTTCGACGAAATTTATGAAGACGCTTCGTCTAATAATTCACCTCCGACATTAAGACGCAATGTTACTTGCGCTCGTACAGAGTACCAACGACTGTACGTCCAAGTTATTGATAATATTTCTTCCGAAATTAATTCTAGATATTCTTAAATTTTCAAATTACAGTTTTTTCAATTGTTAAATAATAAAATTTTTGATAATTATTATGTCATTTTTCCGTTAACTCTTACTCTTTCTCTTTTTCTTTCTTTCTTTTTTTTTCTCGTACTCTTTTTAATACAATGAAAAATTGTCTGAATTGTATTTTTTTTTTATCTTTTATAAAAAAAATCAAAGTACTTGTTGAAAAACGCCATGCACTAGATTACAAACCTTTATATTTGCAGCAAGGAATTTCCTTCGCAACCTCTCAATCTTGACTAACCTAGGTAATTCCTTAGGCAACACAATGCTCAGGAACTGCAGTTTCGGCACAAAGGTCTCAAATGGGAATTGCTAGAAATGAATGAATAAATGCAGTCAATAACAGTTCAAACACAAGGTTTGACATAAATAGCCAAGCGAAATCCGGAAAGTTAAGGAAAATGCTATATTGATTATATACAATCTAAAAAATGGGAGAGAAGATAGGGGGCTTTAAAAAATAAGCAAATAGTTAGATACATCATAATAGGTAATGTGATTTGATCAAATTAAAAGGACTTTGAATTGCTTAGTGACCATCGCACTTTGCTAAATCCGATTGTTCAACTTTTCTAAGAAGCAACTTGACTCGCACGCGGATATATCTAATAAGTTTCGAAAGTAAAACATTTTCTGAAATGTGTTATTTTTTTCTTCCTAGGTTTGCTGAAATCACACTTCTATCATAAACCGTGTCATATAACCACAAAAAAAGTAACAAGGACTGCACTAACAATGCTATCATCTTCTCTATAAGTTGTCCACCGGCCAGGTGGTAGAAGAAGCTTTGGTCTCTGGGGTTTCGGCAAAGAAACCAACATTGGAGCCAGTCTGTCAGTTTTAGCCTGAAAAGAAACAACTTGTTATTATTGGGTTAAATAATTGCTTGCAATGTAATAACTTGCAATCAAATAATTTACTATTCCTCTTATCAGCACTCTAGTTAGTTTAATTAAATAGCGGACATTTGCCCCGATTCGAAAATTGCTCAGAAGATGAAGATGGGTCGTACGAAAGCAACAGTAGTTGTAACACAAATTTTAGGGCCCAGACTTTAAAGTATTTTGCATAATTATTTAAAACAATCCGGTAATTTCTTTTGTCTAATAATGAACGAAACAACTGATGTTGGCTCAAAAAAAAAACAATGTGCGATGACGATGATATACATACTTCGATTTACTGGAAATGGCTTTAGGTACGGCTGATAACTTGTACAACGCATTACTACCGAGCATTGAAACTAAAAAGATCCCACCAGAAAACTTAGTGGGATTTTCTTCAGACACGACGAACGTGATGGTCGGCGAATATAATTCTGTAGTGTTCGCCAAATTAATATAATTGAAAGAAAGACTTCCTAACATAGTGTGTCCGCTGCTTTTGCCATACGAATCTTTTGGTTGCCTCTAAAGCTTGTCTAAAACTGCCAAAATCAGTAGAAGATATGTTACATTGGCTCCCATTTCAGCCGCAGCCACAACCGACAACAAAGTTTGCAGAAATGCAACGCTTCTACCAAACAGAAATTCATCAGATTTTTTTACGGAACGCGGGATTAGTATCCTGCACCGGAAGCCTATTTCCGACTTGAAATAGTGGAAGATCCGACCAGAATAACTGAAAGTATTATTTTCAGTTTGCGTAACCAGTTTACAAAATTTTATCTCCAGTTCATGGCATATGTGCTAGATCTGCTAAATGAATTCAATATTACTTTTTAGTCTGAATCACCTTTACTTCATAAACTGAAACCTTGCCGTAGAAGGGCTCATCCGCACAACTGCAAGTAACTTCATTGATTTACATCACGTCAAAAACACGCCTCCTTTAGAGATCGAACTTAAAAACCCAAGGGTAGTACTTGCCTTTTGAAAATTTATAAGTACCTTGGTGTTCTTGTGGACTCAGCCTCAAAGAGGTTTTATAAACGGATATTATAGCAACACACACATCCACACGCCCTATAAAAGCGTCCCGCGGTCGCGTACCGGCCAGATATTTGAATAGTGCATCTCTTTCGCACTCGTAGGCGTGGCCGGACGCCACTAAACGTCCGCACGAAAAAATGCACGTGGCAGTCGCGTGGAGTTCTCTCTCGAGTAGTTACGTAATAATTATATTTCGAGTGTTACCGAAGCAATAGTGTTTAACATTAGGTTTTTGTACCCTTTACAGTGTAAAACTTACAAATACTATATCTGTACAGTGATTTATATAGTGGTTTCACTTAAACTGTCCCCCTGAGACAAGTATCCCTCATAATCTATCTATATATATAAAAATCAATGCCACTTTTCGTTGTTATTTTATAACTCAAGAATGGGCTCACCTATCCAAACCAAATTTTTAGGCTTTGTTCGGACTATTTAGTAGATGGTTTATGTGAAGTTTGGTAAGGTAGAGTAGGGTATAGTAGGGTAGAGTAGGGTAGAGTAGGGTAGAGTAGTGTTGAGTAGTTTAGAGTAGTGTAGGGTAGAGTAGGGTAGAGTAGGGTAGAGAAGGGTAGAGTAGGGTAGAGAAGGGTAGAGTAGGGTAGAGTCGGGTAGAGTAGGGTAGAGTAGGGTTTTTTTTTGTTTTGTGGCAGGAGTGGGGAATCCGTCATGGACACCCAGACTGCCTTGCAGAAAGGCAGTCTAGGTAGTGCCGGACTCCTACCGGCTAAAAACCACTCCTGCCATGCGGAAGGCCCCCCTGCCGTCAGGTTACGCAGGGAAGTTTTCTAGTGACGTAGGTACTTTTTGTTATTTTGAAATTTATTTATTGTGTTTGTATTTTAATAAATGTAAAGATAATAATCAATTTTTTATGAAATTCATTAATTTACTTAAAGTTCTATCTGGTGCAGGATGGGGACTTCATCAAAAACACCTTAGACGTTTATATATTTCTTTAATCCGAAGCAGAATTGATTATGCCAGTTTCCTGTTTGACAATAGTTGTAATTCTAAACTAATAAAACTAGGTAGGGCTCAAAATCAAGCACTGCGTGTCGTTGGCGGATTTATAAGAAGTACTCCGATACACGTCATGGAAAGCGAGTTGTGCCTTCCTCCACTTCATATCCGTAGGAGATATTTAGCTATTAAGTTTTTGTTAAAATCAAAGTCTATTTATAATAATAAAACTATTAAATCACTAGAAAAACTCTCACTTGTGACCGGTTCTAACTATTGGCTGAACAAGAAACTGCCATTACTGATTGACATCCTTGCACAGTATGCTTCGGTCCCAATACACTCAAGCGCTCAACTTGGAATGTTTTCACTTGACAGGTGGATTAGTAATATTGATATGTCTACTGTAGTATTTGATAAAATTCCTAGCATTTGTCAAGCTAAACGCCGATACAGTACTGCACAATTAAAACACCTTTGTATAAAATACATTCGAGAACAATATTCGAATTTTCATACAATTTTTACCGATGGCTCCAAAAACAAACAAATCGGAGGCGCTGCTTTTTTGGATCCCATACTTCTGAACCAAATGAGGATTAAGATTGATTCAGATATTTCTATTATGCACATTGAATTGATAGCAATATTAGAAGCTTTATCCTATATTCTATCAATTAATGGCGATAAATTTGTTATCCTAACGGACTCCAAAGTTCCCTGCAACATTTGGTTCGGCATACTTCTCACATGCGAGGTAACCCGACAGCCTACGCTATATATGAAATGCTCTTAAAACTGCATTCCAGCTCCAAAACAGTATATCTTCAATGGATTCCATCCCATGTGCAGTTAGAAGAAAATGATATGGTTGACTTAATCGCAAAACACGCGTGTGTTGAGGGAGTTCCCATGAATATTACCCCACTATATTCGGATTACTTTGGGAAAGCAAAAAAAAATTGTTTTGATCTTTGGCAGGAATATTTTGACAAAAGGTCAAAAGAAAAAGGAATATGGTACCGAACTATTCAGCCAGAGATTTCTCGGGTTCCATGGATAGACTGTAATCTCAACAGAAATGTAATAACTATAGCTGTAAGACTTCGTTCCGGACATATTCCATCAAATAAATTCAACTATTTAATGAAGAAAGTTTTGTCTCCAAATTGTGATGACTGTGGTGTGGTTGATGATGTTGTTCACATCTTGATGGAGTGTGTCCGGAACGAAAATACAAGAATCAATATTTTTGGACTCTGTAAAACGTATGATATTGGAATTTGTAATACAATCCTCTCTTTTCCAATGTCCGATAAAGCTAAACAATTGTTCGAGTTAGCCTTAAGGTAGATTGTAAGTTTTTTTTTTTTTCGTTTTCTGTACTGGGCGATGTGGTCGCTAAGCCCTTTAATTAAATAATAAAAAAAAAAAAATCAATTTAGAATGTTTTTATCTTAATAATTGTATTGTGAATGTCGTCATTATAAGAGAAATCTAATTTAGGTGTGATAAATAGTAAGAATAATAATTGTTAAAATAATTGTTAAAAAAAAATCATTGGTGTATATTGTTAAGATCCGTGTATAATACATAATTGTGATTATAAATATTAATATAAAATAACTGGTACAATAAAATTTTATGGGCCTTATAAAATTTTTATTTTCAATTTCTAATAAAAAGGTCATAATTGTACATAACAGATAAAATAACTTATAAATAATAAAGTGTCAATCATTTATTTCGTCTATTGACAGACTGGACAATTTTAATCATATAGTCAATGAAAGACTTCCTCTTCTTTTGGTCACTTATTAAGAGACATAAGTTTCCTTTTGTGACTTGCAGTTCGACTCCCATTTCAAAGTCGTGCCTGTGGGAGGAATACACAGGGCTCTCCGTTAGCAGGTGGAGGACCGTCTCCTGCTTGTCGGGGTCGCAGGCGCACGCTGGGTTCTCCTTACACTTGAAACGTGTCAGGTATTCGGAGAACCCACCGTGCCCCGTTAGGGCCTGGGTCAGCTTCTGGGTCACCTCTATCTTACGCACCGTCCTGTACGCTGCGATCGCGCATGGGAAGAACTACTTCGTCGTGGCCGCCGTTTCCCCAGTACAATACCTCCGGTTCCATTCGTTCAGCGTTTCCATATGGATCATACGCTTAACGAATGAAACCGGGCATTTATCGTAGTGGGGTTGCCGCTTACACCTTAGGGCAGCCTCCTTTGCGAGCGAGTCGGCTCTCTCGTTACCCTCCAGCCCCGCATGAGCTTTGATCCAGAACAAGGAGACGCTCTTGTTCCATGGAGTCACTGTAGATAGCGAACGCCGTCTCGGTCCTTCGGAGGACTTCTTTCGTAGCTTCGCAGAGGGCAAGGAGCTCGGCCTGGTAGACGGTACTATAAGACGGCAGTGCAAGTTTGAGGGCCTTGACTTCCGTCTGGTCGGTCCACACCGAAAGTGCGGCCCCGACCTTGCCCTCAATCTTGCTGCCGTCTGTAAAGATTTTCACCGCGTAGCCGCGGTGATTATTATATTGCTCCTCGTCTACCAGGCTTCGCAGTGCAATGGCCCTCTGCTCAGCCGGATGTGGCATCTCTAGTGCCGATGCCACTCGCTCGATCTCCCTGTCTCCTAGCACTGGATGGGGTAATCCCTTCTTGGCCTCATAGAGTGAGGCCGCCTCTCGAATTCGGAGGTCGAGAGGGAGTATCCCAGCCAGCACCAGTGCCGAGTTTAAGGAGACCGTGCGATAGGCTCGGCACAGTTTCTGCGCGAAGCTCCTCTGGACGGCGTTCAACTTCTTTTGGACTCCAATTTTGGTTGCGGCCGGAGACCACGCACGGACGATGGGTTCGACTGCATAAATGCAGCGGATGACCTCAGGATGCAGACCCCAGCTGGCCCTTGCGGCCCTCGACAGCCGCTTATATATACCGATGGCTCGGGAGCAGACGTTTGCGACGTGGGTGTTAAAGGTCAACTTGTGGTCGATGGTGAGACCGAGCAGTTTGATCTCCTCAGACATGCCAATGTCCACCCCGCCCGTTCTGAGACATGGGGTGTCGTGCTTAAGTTTGCGCGTTACCAGCATTGCTTTGGTCTTATGTGGCGCAAACTTAAGCTTGTTAGCGACACCCCATGCGCGGACGTACTCAAGGGCGACATTGGCATCCCTCTGGACCTCAAGTGCCGTCTCCCCATCGAACACAAGGACGACATCGTCCGCAAACGCCTGACAATAGACCCCCATCCTTTCCAGTTCTTTGATCAGCGGGTCCAGCACCACGTTCCACAATATGGGGCCACGGATTGACCCCTCATCATCTTGCATCCCTTGGGTAGAGTAGGGTACTGCCCTGATAACAAAGAATGCAGTAATCGACATTTTTGAGATTTTCACTTTTTTCCAGAAATGGCATCCCAAGAGGTTCATGTACATGAAAAAAAAATATTTTCATAAGAAAATTCACTCGAAGTATGTTTTTTATGTAATGATTTTCGCCGTACTTGCATAAAAACTGCTTCAATGATACGATAAAATGCAGTATTAGACATGGCCTAAGAAAGAATGCAGTACTTGCAAGAATACCCTAAAACAGAATGCAGTAATATCCACTACTTTATTATTTTGTTTTAAATTCAGTAGACAAATTGCTAAATTAAAACGCAGTACTCCACATTACTGTATTTAAGTGTAGTAAAGGCTTGCGAAGACGTAGCAGTGCGATCCATTGCCGCGTTTTGTCTTAGTAAATCAGTTCGGCGACGTCATTCGGTGGAGTAATACGTGTGCCACGAGCGGGACTCCGGTGCGCCTCTTGTTGTTTTTTTGACGCAACGAAGTTTGGGTGAGTATACCTAATTATGATAGTGTACTCTAACTTCGACCGAGTAGTTTACAGCAATTTAATGACATTCATATTAGTTTGATATTAAAAGGTACCAGGAAAGTTATAGGTAGATACAGAAGTCAATAAAATACTCGAAGGTACTATCTAAATTCACGTCCCAAGATATTGGTTTATCTGAACTTTGTAATGGAAAAATTGAGCCTCAAAAACCAAATTCTAACTAGGTATTTAGTGGATGGTTGTGAATTATCGTTTTCAACCGACTTCTCTAAGACACTATTAGTTCTTTTGCGCCGCCAAATATTACGTAAGTTGAAAACATGATTTTTTGTTTACGTATACATTGTGTTGGTGTTAGTGTTATTTGATTGGTTTAGATATAAAAACGATAGGGCAAAAGAAGTTATGTAAATAGATCAATCTGTTTTAAAGTTATTAAGGGTCTTGCATTTAAAGAACAAATTGTCAAATGTACCTACAATTTGATTTAAGTATGTTTTATTCTGTAAACATTTTGTTTTGTAATAGTTTGTTAATATTGGAGAATAAGATTTTTGCAATGCGGGTGGGTAGGTGTACTTGCGGATTCAACAACACTAGCGCGAGCGCATGGCGCCGTGCGTAGGTTAGGGTATGAAAAGTGAAGTACCTACATAAACGAATTTGACTTCGGTACCTATCTATTTCTTTTTTTAATGCCTTCTTCATAATTCTTCCTTAAAATTATTCCTATCAACTCTTACTTAATCCATATGCAGTATTTAATAAATCAATCTGTATCTGTAAATCAGTGTTACGAAGTGCGGATGTTTTAATTTTGTTATTTTTCGATCAATAAACGAAACTTCCTAAGCAATACACTAACTTAGTACCGATTTCGACAGTGAGTAGTGTAGGTATCTTTAGTAGTTTTATGCTAGTTCTTGCTTAATTAGTATCTAATAGATGTCTTATATTTCAGATCATTGTTTTGACAATGAGTACCAAAAACTTCCGCAGTCGAAGCATGTTAGACATGGTGCTGGGAAAATCGAATGAAGTCGCTGAACCACCTTCTGCTTCAAATGTTAAAGTCACGGAACTGCCTTCTGCTTCAAATGTTCAAGTCGCGGAACTACGTTCTGCTTCAAATGTTGAAGTCACGGAACTACCTTCTGCTTCAAATGTTCAAGTCACGGAAATACCTTCTGCTTCAAATGTTCAAGTCACGGAATTACCGTCTGCTTCAAATGTTGAAGTTTTTCCGGTCAACGAAACAGAGTCATTTTCTTTGTTATGTGATGAAACGTTCCCAAGTTCTTTGATGGATTTAACATTCACAGATATAACATTAGGATTAGATGAATCCGTGAACAGCTTAGCATCAATGGAAAATACACAGCAAACGGAAGATAATTTAAACTACAACATGATTGCTATCGCATCTAATTCAAAGGATTCGTTAAATCAAGAGCCCCAATATAATAACTTGAACCACGATACAGTTGAAACTGAATCCAGTTTGCAGAATGTTGGATATATAGAGCCAGAAATTGATGTCGAACACGCTGATCCTACGAACGGAAAAACAAAATCTGGCAAACCAAGAATCAGGCGTAAATTTGAGAGATCTGTAGAAACACGGTTAGAAGAGAAGAAAAAAATAAAATTGGAGAAAATGGCGGTGAAACCTGGATGTAACGAAACGTGTACAAAAAAATGCATGTTAAATTTTACGGAATTAGAACGCAAACGTTTAAATAATTTATTTTGGGAGTTTAGTTATGAAGCTCAAGGTTTGTTTGTCAAGTCTCTGGTTACAGAAAAAGAAGTTTATAGACGTGTTAAGAATAGCCAGCAGATGCGAAAGACCACTTATGTATATTCTTTTCAAATCGACAGTAAGAAGAAGGAAGTTTGTAAGACATTCTTTCTGACGACTCTGGGATACCATAAAAATAACGATAGGCGTGTGCTTGACATTTTGGAAAAACTTCCAAGTGCTCAAAAAGATCGACGTGGGAAGCATGATATTTCGAAAAAATTGGACAGAGAAAAGCTCAAAGAGCATATTGAAAGTTTTAGACCGGCCATTGCACATTACAGACGAGCACATGCTCCTAATAGAAGATATCTACCTAGTGATTTAAACGCAACCATGATGCATACTGATTTTATTGAAAAGAATCCAAACTTTATAGTTTCTTATGATCTCTACAGGAAATTCTTAAAGAAAGATATGAACATATCTTTTGCACAGTTAGGTAATGAAGAGTGTGAGCAATGTGAGAGTTATAGACTGCATCAAATGTCATGCAAAGATACAGAGGACTGTACCGATTGTACATCATATCGTAACCATCGTGAAAAATACGAAAAAGCACGAATTCATTACCAACACGATGTAACGGAATCTTTAAAAGGACCAGAATCCTCAAAATGTTACTACTCAGCTGATTTACAAAAAGTAATTATGCTACCAAGGTTAGACATGTTCAAAGTTGTTATGTTCTGCCCGAGAATAATTGCATTTAACGAGAGCTTTGTTCCTTTGGGCTCCAGTAAGGAAAAACCTTTTGCAGCGGTATGGCATGAAGCAGTATCTGGCAGAAAACAAGAGGACATAATTAGTACATACAGAGCTTTTTTTGAAAGTAAACGTGATTGCAATGAAATTGTTGTTTGGACCGACAATTGCACCAGTCAAAATAAAAATTGGGCATTTTTTACATTTCTGGTACAAATTATTAATAGCCATTTAATCAGCGCAACAAAAATTATTATTAAATATTTCGAACCGGGACACACGTTTATGTCTGCAGACAATTTTCATCATCAGGTTGAAAATCAGCTTCAAAAAGCAAAAAAAGTGTATGATTTTTCCGATTTTATTGATTGCGTACAGTTAGCAAATTCAGGTAAAGTTAATGTAAAGCCCATGGAAGTTTCCGATTTTTTTCAATACAAAGATCACTCATCTCAGTATAAATTAAAAAAGTGTGAAGAAAGAACCTATTTAAAAGATATTGTTTGTGTAGAAGTACAAAGAAATCGTATGACACTACTTGCTAAGACAAGTCATGATGGAAATACGTTGGAAATAGATTTTCTGAAAAGTCAATTAATAAAACAATCTGCTGTACCTGAGCCAGTAAGAAATCAAAAGCCGCGAGGAATAACATTGGAGAGAAAGACTGGTATACTAAAAAAACTAGCTAACATAATACCTGAAAACAGACTGCTGTTTTGGCAAAATCTGCCTGTAAACGATGCCTCTGTAGATCTCATTGCAAATAGAGAGTCTGCAGAATGAATATATATATATTTTTTTTATAGGATTTTTTCTTTGGATGTTTTTTTAAGTTTATAATCTTAGATTTTGTTTGTTTATACTAGCTATAGTATTTAAATAATGTTTTCAACGTTTAAATAATGTTGTTTAAGGTTTTTATATTAAGAACATACCTGCATATAATGATCTGCCTTATTGGAATGTGATAAGTAAATAGTTAACTAGTTTTTGCTACTAAGTCATGCCAATGAAAACAAAGACTGAATATTAGAATTACATTGAAAGAGTCTGATTTAATTTAGAAATTAAGAAAGCGCTAAATGGTTCCTAGATGATGCTTAATTAATGTTAATTAACAGTCTGGCTGAATTTTGTTATTTTTAGTTAACCCTTCAGATACCGTCAATTAGAGACACAATAGTAAGACAATAGATGCGCGGCCACCGGGTGTCGCTTGGGGATTCATGAATTAATTCATGAATCCCCAAGCGACCACCGGTGGCCGCGCATCTATTGTCTTACTATTGTGTCTCTAATTGACGGTATCTGAAGGGTTAATTCATGAATCCCCAAGCGACCACCGGTGGCCGCGCATCTATTGTCTTACTATTGTGTCTCTAATTGACGGTATCTGAAGGGTTAATTCATGAATCCCCAAGCGACCACCGGTGGCCGCGCATCTATTGTCTTACTATTGTGTCTCTAATTGACGGTATCTGAAGGGTTAATTCATGAATCCCCAAGCGACCACCGGTGCCCGTGATAATTATTTTCTTATTAAAACTGAATTTGCAAAAACATGTTTTTTTTAATTTCACCCTAATGCTGCATATTTAAGAACATGAAGTAGGTTTTAATAATAATAATAATAATAACCCCATCGTCGTATCTCTACGTTGACGTCGTGGTGGGGCTTGTGTGCTCCAACATGCCCTGGGTCTGTATCGGTAGAATTTTCTTTACCGTAACATACCTAGGGTGAGGGGACAGACTAAAAGAGATACAATCCGCAGGGCAGTTTTGTGGCAAACTGTTGGGTATTAGCGACCCCACGGACCCGATCTCCCGGGAGAATTCCTGTTCTTCATCTCCGGCTTGCCTTTATTGGCCGGCCGTAGTGAACACTGACGAGGAACAGAGCTCTCACCTCTCTCTTGCCTTTACTGGCTGGCTTGAGTGGAGAGTCGCAAGAGCAAACATGCTCGGGAGATGGATGCATAATCCAGTAAGGTGCTGGTAGGGATCTTGACCGTACTTCCGGGATTGTCCTGATAGCCGTGGTATGCCTCTCCACTCCTCAAGCGCCTCAGGATATGTTGCCCCCTCGTTGCTACGTCACTTTGTGCTAGCGGCCGTTTTAGGGGGCCCATTTATTGAGTGTGCAAGTCACCCTCTGCCTTTTATCGATGGATATTAATAACATTGTTCAGGCAGGGGCCATAGTTTTAACATAGCTCCATATTACCAGTCCACTTAAGACTCCAAAAATCATAGCCCTATTAATTTGTTTTTCATATTATGTCGCAATAGATTTTCAAACCGGGGGTTGTCCTTGGGTGCACTAGTATAGCGCGTACAGGGATAATCGTCGGTTGGTATCACGTTCCATTATAGTAACCAAAAGGGCCTCTGCGAGTTGGCTTCGGCCCCTTGTACGCCTCTCAAAGGCCCAGGACCTCAGGGTCCTGAGATTAATAAACAGATAATAATAATAAATTCTTTATTTGCGTAAAAACATGGTATAAAAAGGTGTTACATAGAATTAGAATGGTACAAACATGTTTAGCTATTTTATGATATAGCATGCAAAAATTTGAAAGTTTTATGAAAGTCATAGTTACAAGCAAAATTTTGAGAGGCAATGAATCAAAATTTTTTGTCCATAAATTCTTTTAAATTGTAAAAGTTAAATTCATTTAACCACTTATGCAATTCAATTTTTAAAGATCTTGTATTCAATGTTTTGAAGTGGCTTGGAATATGGTTATAAATACGTACACACATTGCTAGGCAGTTTTTATTATATTTGGTAAGTCTTGGGACATCATTCAGAACCAGTTTATAGGGATCTCTTCTGTGCCTAGAGCAAACTTCGTTTGCTGTCTTAAACAGTTCTCTATTCCTTACTACAAACACACAAATTTCATAGATGTAAAGAGATGGTAGCGGTAGCAAACCAAGTTTTTTAAATATTGGTTGACATGTATCATCAGGTTTAAGTCCATACATTGCTCTTATGCACTTTTTTTGAGCGACAAATGCTCTGTTTAGATGAACACTATTACCCCACATAACAAGACCGTAACGTAGTAATGATTCTACATACGCGCGGTATGATATAATGGCAGTTTTTATATTAGTCACATTTTTTTTTAAACATCCGTATAGTTTACTCAATACTTTATTTGCATTCCACGATGTAAAAACTTAGGTCGTAGCTAAGAGACTAAAAAAACCTTAACCTTAAAATGCACCTATATAAGTCCTTGAGAAGACACAGTACACTTCAACTTAGTTTCGAGCATATAATAATGGCAATAATTACTAAAAAATAATGCAGTAAACGACTTGTGCTACGACATAATGCAGTAATACGCGCAAGTGCTGCATTTAGTTTTAGTATCCTGTGACTCGGAAACGATCTGATACTAAACCGAAACGCAGTAATACGTATTATAATTGCATATATTAGTAAATTAAATAAAGGAAAATTATCTTGTAAAAGCTTGATTTTTTTCCGAATTTTTAGATATATATTATGACCAATAAAATACGAATATCTTGCTCAGATGATATGAAATATGTTTTTTGCGTTTATCTCGTAACCGCCATTTTGCGATTACTGCATTCTTAGTTATGACGGCAGGGTAGAGTAGGGTAGAGTAGGGTAGAGTAGGGTAGAGTAGGGTAGAGTAGGGTAGAGTAGGGTAGAGTAGGGTAGAGTAGGGTAGAGTAGGGTAGAGTAGGGTAGAGTAGGGTAGAGTAGGGTAGAGTAGGGTAGAGTAGGGAAGAGCGGGAGCGAAGCTGCGCGGGCAAAAGCTAGTATCTAATATTATTGGAGTCATGTGTAACGTAATATTTTATGGTTTTATGTCCAATTCTTTCGCTGTTTCCACCATAAAGCTCTGGAATGTGCTTCCCCTAGACATCAAAAAGGCCGAGAGTAAATTTTCCTTCAAGCGTAAAATTCGGAACTACTACTTGAAGTCTTCTCAACCTTAGTTTGGTCTTCGTCAGAATTACTATTAAGTATAATTGACTTTTTTTTTCATTTTATTTGTTATTTGTTTATTGTGCAAACCTACCAGTGTTGTCTTTTTAACCCAAAGGTTGACTGGGAGAGAATGCCTTGTTGCATTAAGTCCGCCTATGTACTACTACTGTACATGAAGTTTAAATAAATATTTGTGTGTTTTTTATCACCTTATATTGGTAATCCAGTTTTTTTTATCATTGTTAACGGTTTTTTACGAAAATATGTGTTCACTTTAATTAAATGGTAATTTTAGAGCCTTGTAATGGCAACCCTGAAAACTTTTTTGGGGTATAGCAACATTCGGTTGTAACTTTTTCCTCCCTTTTTTTTTCGTCGGTGCAACGCGTGTGCGCACAAAACCTTTTTTTTTCGATTTTAATTATCAAACCGTTGTGGTGCTTCAATCTATCTATATATATAAAAATGACCCCCGTTTTCCGTTGTCACGACTTGGCATGAAAACGGCTTGACCGATTTGGCTGATTTTTTTTTTGTTGTGATTGTTATTGTGAGGAGAAGGTTCTTATGGAAAAAAAAATTAGGGTAGTTTAGGGTAGAGTAGGGTAGAGTAGGGTAGAGTAGGGTAGAGTAGGGTAGAGTAGGGTAGAGTAGGGTAGAGTAGGGTAGGGTAGGGTAGGGTAGAGTAGGGTAGAGTAGTAGGGTAGAGTAGGGTTGTGTAGGGTAGAGTAGGGTTGTGTAGGGTAGAGTAGGGTAGAGTAGGGTAGAGTAGGGTAGAGTAGGGTAGAGTAGGGTAGAGTAGGGTAGAGTAGGGTCGAGTAGGGTAGAGTAGGGTGGAGTAGGGAAGAGCGGGAGCGAAGCCGCGCGGGCAAAGCTAGTAGTCTTAAAAAACAACCTTAACTTCTCGTCTATTCGAGTGTGCTCGTGAATTGGGTGTTTACGAGATACCTAGATCCAGCCGGCCATTGAGAGGTAACACGAGAGGTGTCGGGTAAGTCTGGCCAGCTCTGAGCAACCGAAAGGGTTCCTTTGTGAAGGTTTGGCTTGGAACACGTCGCCGAGGAAACACTCAGGTGAGCGCCTTTATTCATAGCACACTTTTTCTTGTCGTATATATAATTTTGTCGATATTCGTTTCCTTTTATTTCTCGGGCTTCGGAAGCCATTTTCTCTCGAAATATACAGTCCACTGAATCTATCGCGTTCAATATGTTTTGTTTATATTTTTTACGTTTTGCTAATTATGTTACTACGATAAATACATAAAATTAATTATGATATTGTTTACTTATATTTTCAGATGAAAAAACACCAGGGTCAGTGCTCTAGTAGTTGACCATGCATTAGTAGTTGACCATTTTCAAATTTAAGCGCCGATATTAAGCTTTCAAACGAGCAGATGTTCTGATTGGTTACAAATTGATGTGTCAAAACTAATCAGCCTAGCAACCAATCAGAATTTAGAGAAGTCGCTAGTGTAGTTTGACTTTTATTGCGTATTTTTCAGATTGGTTTAAAATTAGTCGCCATTTTGTGCTCGCGAAGTAAGCAAGGCTGCTAGAGGTAAGTTTTTAAAATCCAACTAAATCCCGGTTTATTGTGCACTTTCTATTCAAAATTTGTGTTTTTCTTACTTCGATATTAATATAGATTGTTGTGACGTAATAATATTTAAAATATTTCACTTCTTTATTAGAAAAAATGTAGTGGTCAATTATACATACAAGAAATAAAAAAAATTTTAGTAATTGACCAATTTGGTCAACAACTGAAATTTTAACAAAAGTTGTATTTATTATCAAAACAGTGTGTATTCCTGAAGTTATTATCTAGGTATTCACTTAAAACTTTCTATAATGTTCCGTAATCAGTAATTGACCAGTGGTCAACTACTGAACATTTAAACGTTTTTTGCTTGCTTTAGTGTTTGACCAGTTCGAATTTTATTTCAGATAAATATGCAAAATGCCCCCAAAAAAAGAGTTTTTTAAGTACAGCGAAGAAAGTCTACTGCATGCGGTGCAGGAAATAAATGAGGGCGCCAAAATCAGGGAAACTGCCAGAAAATATGGAATTCCGCATTCCACGCTAATAAATAAAATTAAATTAAGAAGTCCAATTGTAAGAAAAATGGGGCCTCCATCTATTCTTACGCCACATGAAGAAGAACTACTTTGTCGTTGGATAAATGCTATGGCCAAAAAAGGTTTCCCAATAAATAAACAAAACCTGATTCATACAGTTCACGATATTGTTTCGAAAGATAACAGACCTACAGTATTTAAAGACAATTTGCCAGGACGAACATGGTTCGAGAATTTCCTTAAAAGACATCCCAATATTAGCCAACGACACTCCGAGAATATTGACTTAGCTCGAAGCAGAGTAACAGAAGCAGACATAAGAACATGGCACTCTAATCTATATGATTATTTAAAATCAGAAAACGCGTTAGATATATTGGTTGATCCTGACCGAATTATTAATTGTGACGAAGCGGGGTTTCAAACCAATCCTTCAAACAGTGTCATACTTGGACCTAAAGGAATGAAAAATCTATACGGGGTATGCCAAAACTCGAAAGAAAATATAACCGTATTAGAAACATTCGCCGCGTCTGGAAAAATTTTGCCGCCAGCTGTAGTTTACCCGTATGAACGGATTCCTAGAGATATAGCCATAAATATAAATGAAGAATGGTCAGTCGGTAAATCAAAAAATGGTTGGATGACGTGCAAGGTATTTTACGGTTACATAGCAAACACCCTGCTGCCTTTTTTGCAAAATAATGGTACCAAATTCCTTGTTTTCCCTGTTTCCTGTGATCCCATATCAGTGGAGAAGTTTCGAAGCTATGCATGGAAAATGGCATAATACTATATGCTTTGTACCCCAATTCCACACACATCTTACAACCCGCTGATGTGTCGGTTTTCAGACCATTAAAAAATAATTGGAAATTAGTGGTTCAAAACTACAAACTCAAAACAGGCACAAGAGTACTGACGCGATCTGTTTTTGTTCCATTACTGGAAGAAGCCTTTAAAGCAGCTACCCCATCAACGATAGCCAATGGTTTCCGCAAATGTGGTCTTTATCCATTTAACGCAGAAGCGATTGATTATAGTCGTTGTATTAATGACCAAACAGGGCATGACATTGCTGATAAGCCTACCGAAATAGGCCCAGAACACTTTCTTTACATAGTCATTAATGCGAAGAGGAAGAGCAGAAGCTTTTCGTGCAGTAAACAAAGACGAAGATTGGACCGGAGAAGAATCTGCAAAAGAATTGTTTTATGTGTGGCGCAAACTTAAAAACCGAGTTATGCCGGAATGTTCTGACAATATCGAAGGAAATGTAGAAAATGAGGAGAACATAGATTCTGCTGGAGATGGCTTACTAGAAAATCAAGAGTTAAAGGATTCTGCGCAAGAAACAATCAGGCCTATTGCAACTCAAGCTCGACAAAACGTTGATGTACAAATTATTCCAGAAGACGATTTTCTAAAGTCCGCCGATGAAGTGATAGAAAACCAGGAGGATGAGCAAAACCAGCCAGATGATCCTGTAGTTGATATCCAAAATAACCCAGAAAATGATATATTTAAAATCGGCGATGGATTGTCGGAAAATGAGATCTTGAATAGAAACACTCCAGAACCCTTCGAGCCTAATAAACCAGAAAACTCCCAGATTATTCGGAAAGTTCCTTCAGTCAAAATAAGTACAGCATTTGCCGGAGCTGTCGTGTGGCCAACTGAGTCACCTATAAAACATGAGAAAAAGGGAAACAAATTTGTTTATCCCGATGCGATATCTTCTCCGTCGTAGGTAGGGAATGCAATCCCGGCTTTATTCCAGTCCCGAAAATCCCGGGATTAGATTTGTCCAATTCCGGGATTTTCGGGATTAACGAAAATGCTAAATCTTTATAACTTTATTTTTTTTTATAAATTACTCATCGTAGCTTTCTTTATAAACGCAATGTTACAGTCAATGTCACAACACAATGTCGGCCATCTTGAATTGACAGCTGATTATTATAAGTCGTACGACGTATTGACCGACGCAAAGAAACGGACCTTTCGAAAATCGTAAAACCAGAAATGAATCTTTTCGAAGCTACGGGTTCTACTCGGGGCTACAATCTTGAACAAGCTTATAAATGTTTGATGACGGTTCCCCCGACTTCCGTAGAGCCTGAAAGAGCATTTTCAGCTGCAGCATTTATATGTAATAAATTGAGAACACGGCTTGGAGACGAAACTTTAGATGCATTGATGTTTTTAAGGTCTTATTTTCGTAATAAGTAGATGTCAAAGTTGTTTTCTTAGTAAATTTTTATGTTTAAGATAATTTCAAGTCATAGTCTAATTGGTTAATGTTTTAGAAGACTAGTAACCTAAAGTTCCTAATTGTTTCCTAAGAAGAATTCTGTGCCTCCTGTGATAAGTGATATAACTCGAGTTGTACCCTTTTTGTGATTTTCACATGAATATTACCAAAAAAAAAAAGTCTTTTTTGGTCTAACTCACGTTTTTCTATCTGCTATAGTTTCGGAGATAATTTTGTGCAAAGTGATACAACTATAGGGATTTTAGCAAAAAATTCGTTACAATCGATATTTGTCAAGATGTAACCCCAAAACCGGTCACTTAACACACAATTTTTCGTGCTTCGTGATTTAAATGCTATTGTATTTAACTTCACATTTTATTTTTCAGTTCATTTATCGTGAATTTTGATGTGACTAGATTTCGATATGCCTCTAGGATACAAATCGACATGTAAGGTATGCTCTTTTGTGTGAAAAGTGATACAACTTGACTTAAATCATTCTACACAAATCTGTTTTTATGTGTAAACAGATATAAATGTAGTTGTATCTAAAATTCCAACCAATTGTAAAAACATGGTACAAAATAATAAATGTGCTAAGTGATACAAGTGCAGGTGGCGGGGGTTCGAGGGGGTAATCGGAGGTGCGCGGGACGTAGAGCCGTATTAGTTCACTCGTGCGCTCCGCAGTGTCGCTGCGACTGTAATGGAGTGTGTTCACGTCCGAATGCGCCATGGATCGATGCGTAAGTTGATAGATGTATCATTTTACACGAAATTAAATAATATTGAGATTTTTGTTATTGTATTGAATTAAATCACCTTACACCAAATAACGAAAAGTTGACACAATAAAAATATTATGTTGCTAAGTTGTAAGTATTGCTTTTAAGTAGGAGGTCAAAGTAGTTTTCCCTCGTAATAAATGTAGACATTTAATTTTATTATATGACATTATTTAAAGAATACCTATGGTTTTCTTACTCTTTATTTTTTTTTTCAGCTTAAATCTCGAATTGATAAAATAATGAAATTGGCTACTAAATCGGATATTGAAGAAAAACATTTTGATACCCAGGAAAATGGCTGCGAATCAAGAGAGGAGCAAGAAACAAGCAAAACGGTTGACGGGTCATGGCACCGAGGTCCAGTAGTTGCAGAAACGGTCACTGAAAAAGAAGAACCTAATGATATCCAGGAAGAAGGTAACGAGGCAATAGAGACGCAAGAAGGAAAAGAACCAGTTGAAGAATCGCGGAACCCTACAATTGTTGCGGAAACAGTTTTCAATAATAATAAGACGAACAAGACTCAAGAAAATTCTTCAAAAAATCTACTCGATGATTTGAGAATTTCAGAATCATCTGATGATGGCGATTTTGGATCTTCTAGCAGTGATGAATATATTTGCAATACTGATGAATTGTGTTCATCCACTGATGATGAAAGAGTACCGGTTAAAAAAAAAAGAACTGCTACGTCGTCATTGATGAGACAAACCTCCAATATTACGATTCCAGAAACACCACTGTCACCCATGAGCACATCAGAGAATTCCGTTCCTGGTTGCTCTTTCTGGGAACGCAACGGATTTAACAGTACCGGAAAAAAGAAAAAACGAGAAAAAGTGACAAAGAGAGAAGACAGGATAGAGCAAAGAGAAAACTATTTCGTAATACTGGCTTAGAATATACAACTTCATCAGGGAAAACAAAGGAACGTCGGCAACTTCGTGAACTTCAAAACTGTCGTCAAAAATGCAAAGATAGACTATCACAGGATTTGAGGAAGAAACTTTTTGAACAGTACTGGAGTCTAGGCAATTACGAAAATAGAACGAATTATATTTCGAAATGTATTGAAATATGCCAAAAAAAAACCTCGAAGACTTCCCCAAAGAAAAAACGCAGCGTCAGCTTTCGTTACTTTGTTTATAGTTTTGATCATACAAAACATACAATTTGCAAACAATGTTTTTTGAAGACTTTCGATGAAAGTAGTAAATATCTGCAAACGGTATGCGAGAAACTACGAGACAATTGCGGTCATCTTCCACAGCGCAAAAGTCGAGTTGGTAAGTCAATTCCTGATTTTAAACTAGAGGAAATAAAAGCTCATATTGCTAGTTTCCCTTGCACAGAAAGCCACTACGGCCGCAATCAAACCACTAAAAAGTTTTTGAATTCTGAGTTAAACCTTCAAGTTCTTTATACCTTATACAAGCTGAAGACTGATGGTCCGGTAAGCAGAACTATTTTTAAAAAGGTCTTTGAAAGCATGAATTTGTCCTTCAAAAAGCCTTCGGTTGACACTTGTTCAAAATGTGACAGCATAAATATCACGGAATAAAAAAAAAGTAGAGGAAATGCCTCTTAGATATCGCGCGTTTGTCAACAGCAGGCGAAATTCGCCTATTACATATTATATACTAGTGCAGGTGAATATGGTATCTATTGCAAAGGCACTAGCGTTCTGAATAGAATAAATTGGTTACAGCGCCATCTAGCGTTGAGTAGCCGAACTCGTTGTAAATTGGTTAAAACTTCTTTATTGTTTGTGTCATGTCAAATAATAACAACTTTCTTACGTTGTAATAAGACCTAATTTATGAAAGCAATAAGAATATGATTTGTAAAAGTTAAGTTTGTAATTCGTAGCTTCGTAGCCAATCATATTACTGTTTTTTATGTGTATAATGTACAATTTGATACGCAAATGTGAGTTTGGCGACACTGGTTCCCGTGCTTAGCCACGTTAGGGGCACTTCTACCTATGGGTAATTTTCACGAAATTCCGAAATTCTTGTCCTTGGAGTTTATAGAAAAATCCAACAAAGAAATGGATGTTACTAATGTTTCTATACAATGACCATAACTATACCTAAAAGTTTCACATAAGATTTTAGAGCCGTATAAATAAATAAATAAAAATGCACAACCATAATGTTCCTAATATCATTCCCTCACTGTGTCCCGAGTACCAATTTTATTTATTTTTATTTACCAAAAAAACACAAAAATCATTCGAATCATATTCGAGTAAGTTGGATTGTTTAAAAATATTATAAATTTGTGGGAAAAACCGAAATTAGCGTTACAAAGTGAAAAACGCGTTAAAAATTTGAATATTCATATGCGTCTCACAAAAATAAATCATTTCCTTACACTATTACTGGCAGTTGAATTATGAACGCATTTTAAATAGAATACGAACGCTACCATTAGTTTTTGAAAGTTGGCACTAATGTCAATTTATCAAAATGGCGAATTTTCTGTGATTGTGTTCGGGTGTGCGCTCCAAAAAGATTTTATTAATTTTATTGTTAAATAAACTTTTTGATCGTCATTTCATCACATTCTAAAAAAACAAAAGGTAAGTACTATAACTGATT
Source organism: Mythimna lalbum (assembly GCA_949319445.1). NCBI lineage: Eukaryota > Metazoa > Arthropoda > Insecta > Lepidoptera > Noctuidae > Mythimna > Mythimna lalbum. The sequence continues at coordinate 2,408,552 of OX439357.1, read as the reverse complement.
ATAAGTTGCACAGATAAGATGGCTTTTGGGAGTAATTTCCTCAAGCAGAAAAATCGTTTTAAAAGTAAGGTTATGTTAAGAGTTCTTTACGGTTATTGTATTTACGGTTATTAAACAACAGTGTGAACAATTCTTGGTGGAGAGGGAGGAGAGTGAGACCGAAATCAAGAACATTATTTTAAAAAACACTAGCCTTAAACGGGAGCTCGTAGATCAAGCCCAGCTATATCAAGACGTTGTGGATGAGCGCGACAAACTGCGGGTGATCACGGATGGTTTTGGGGACTGTAGTAATTTATATGAGGAGGCTTTATGCAAAGTTAGGGATCTTCAGGATGAGTTAAATTATGCCAACAGTATAATTCTTAAATTACAAAAAGAAAAAGAGAGTACTCAGGCTAGAGAAACTAACCATTTATATAATGAATTATTAGGCTCTAATGGTAACCTCCATCCCATGCTTACTATCGACTTAACTGAGGATTCCTTATTGAATCACAATGATATTTTAAAAGTTAGTCATATTAATTTAAAAAAATATGCAAGGATTAATAGAATAATTAAAAAATGTCATCAATTTAAAAAACAACAAACACTTTTCCAAATATATTCCACTCAGGGAAGAACGTGTTGACTTGATTAATAAATTAAACAATTATCAAATTAAATTGGAGGACAGTAAGAAGATTTATGAAATAGACACACAGCACTTACAGTCAGAAATGAAAGTCCTTGAGAATTCACTCAAGTCTCTTTACACTAAGTATGTACAGTCACAAAACCAAATTAAAGAACACATTCTAGCTGCGAATGAGTTGGTTAAGAGTCGGTGCACATGTCAGACGGTCTCAGATCTTGATGCTGGCCAGCCTGAGGCAACGGTGGACTCGTCCCAGGCTGAGAGTTCTTTTCAGGACTGTGTTACTGGACAAGCATTAACTAACTTTGGGCAGGATTTAAGTCACATTGTCCAGTCTGAGTCTGGTAATTTTCCATCCTGTACTAGTCAGGATTGTAATTCTTCAGTTATGTTTTCAGATAGTATGGGAAGAGGTCTAGGAAAATTAATACATAACGAACTGAGTCACTCTACTCAAAATTATTGTTTACCCGGGTCAACCTATACGCAAATTATGGAATTAGTTACAAAAAAAACGTATAATCGTAATACTGATGTAACAGTGCTTATAGGTAACAGTTTGAAGGTAAGAAAGGAAGACATCACGGACTTTGTTACTGATATGTTAAAAGTAAATTGCAAGAAAATAATATTGTGTGCATTTCCATATTATGCACAATTATCTAGTAGGAAAAATAAGTATATTCATATGCTTAATCAACATATGAATTTCTTAACAAGTCACTATAGTGACAAGTTTATGTTTTTTGACACCAACATTTTTGTTGGTCATTTAAGGTCGACTAGAGGTACAACGTATCTGCCAACTAGTATAAGACACACAATAGCTAAGCTATTAGTTTCTTTTATAAACACAGACATAAGTAGTATGTCAAAGTCATTTTTAGTCAAATCCACAATGTTTAGTATTAATACTAATAACCCTGTGGACAGCCAAATTGATCATAGCTTAATTGCTATTAATTCTTTTGTAAACTGTACGAAGGAGGTTCCATGTATCACTATGGAAAATTCTTTTGTAACTCCGGATAGTAGTTTAAACTAATTTATAGGACAACAGAGGGTACCAGTAACACCATAGTTATACCAAGTAATAACGAGGTACCTTCTTGCTTTCAAAAAGTTAAAATCCAAAAAGGGGCTCAGCATCAGGTCTTGAAGTTATTTCATCAAAATATTCAGGGTATCTCTTCCAAATTATTAGAAATTGAAATGGTTTTAGAAAAAATAATGTTTGATGTCATATGTTTTACTGAACATTGGTTGAAAGATTACCAAATGCTACTTAGTTATGAAAATTATAGTGTAGGCGGTTGTTTTAACCGTAAATCTATGCTGCGGGGTGGTTCCCTGATCTTAATAAAAAAATGCTTAAAATTTAAACAACGTAATGATATAGTTAGCTTGTCAAATGAACATTGCATTGAACTGTCCTGTGTTGAGCTAGATGAGCATGTTGTAGTGTGCGTGTATAGACCCCCCGACCCTCAAAACTTAAGTTTATTTGAAGCAACAATGGAAGATATTCTAACAAAACTTGCAGACAGTAAGAAATCCATAATTATTTGTGGAGATTTTAATATCAATATTTTAGAAAATAATTCAAATAGCTGCAGATTTTTAAGCCTTTTTAAATCATTTAATCTGTCTAATGGTTTTACAGAACCAACTAGAGTAACTCCAACCTCTGCGACTTGTATTGATAATATTTTCTGTGATTATGATTATTTAGATAAAGCCATAGTGAATTATCTTCCGTCTGATCATAGTGGACAAACGGTGTCTTTTAAGTCTAAAGCAACTTTGGAAAAAACTCAAATTCAATTTAGGCCAATTACACTTAGCAAATTAATAAAATTTAATAGTAACATACAAAATAAGTTAAATGTTCTGGGCCATAGTATTGATGATGCTAATAAATTTTATAATAATTTCTTTTCAGTAATACTTAATTAATTTAATAAAAGTTTTGAAAAGAAGTCAAAAAATGTTTTCCCTAAGTTTGTATTTAGTGACTGGGCGACTAAAGGTATAAGGATAAGTAGGGAAAAACTATATGAACTATATGGCCTTAAGCCATTTTTTAACTCTGAAAGCTTTAACAAGTATGTAAATAAATATTCTAAACTCTTTAGAAAAATTTGCAAAGTAGCGAAGGCTCTTTTCATTAGCACAAAAATCAAATCGGCAGACAATAAAATAAAGACCGTTTGGAAAATTATTAATAATGAAACGGGTAGAAATAAGGTACGAAACACGGATTTTTTATTGGAAACTTCACATGGTCCCATAAATTCTAACATAGAAGTAGCCCAAGAGTTTGTGAATTTTTTTACCAACATACCTCTTAAGACAACGGAAGCTTTAAATTCGTCGCCAGAGGCCTCAATTGCTTTATTGAAAGAAAACGTGCCAGGCTGTCTGGTTGAATTTCCATTCAAACATATAAACCCCATGACAGTCATAAAGGCTTTCCGGCAAATAAAAATAAAATTAACCGAGGACCTATGGGGAATGTCTGTTAAAGTTTGTACATCTATAATCGAGACCGTAGCACCATACTTGGCTTTAATTTTTAATTTGTGTGTGGACCAAGGAGTCTTTCCAGATGTAATGAAATTCAGTAAAGTTATACCTCTTTTTAAATCTGGCGACCATAATGACACCAATAATTATAGAACTGTATCCGTGTTGCCGGTTTTCAGTAAGGTCTTTGAAAAAGTTATGCTCAATCAAATGCTTATTCATTTTAACAGTAATAAAATCTTACACGAACAGCAGTATGGTTTCACCAAAGGACGTTGTACGACTGATGCTGGTGTCTCCTTATTAAAACACATATTTGCAGCGTGGGAGGAAGCCCAAGATGCTATTGGAATCTTCTGTGACCTCTCAAAGGCTTTTGATTGTGTTAATCATGAAACCTTGCTTTTAAAGCTAGAACATTACGGATTAGGTAAACTTGCACTAAGCCTAGTGAAATCTTATTTAAATGACAGGCAACAGCAAGTTCAGATAAATGGTGTAAATTCACGGGGCTTAAAAATAAGAATGGGGGTACCACAGGGCTCTATATTGGGTCCTTTCCTCTTTCTGGTGTACATAAATGATCTACCGCATTTATTGAAAAAACAACCACATTTAGTATTGTTTGCTGACGATACATCCTTAATTCATGAATCCCCAAGCGACCACCGGTGGCCGCGCATCTATTGTCTTACTATTGTGTCTCTAATTGACGGTATCTGAAGGGTTAATATTTAAAATCAAGACGTTCCACACGTATTGATGACGTAAACAACGCTCTATAGCAGGTCCAAAACTGGTTTACTGTTATTAAATTAGTACTAACTGGAAAAAAAACGAAGTGCATAAGATTTGCGTTGCCGAATGTTAAAAGTAATGACTTGGAAATAATATTGAACAAGGAGAAACTAGAAATCGTCGAAAACACGGTTTTCCTGGGAATCACGCTCGACTCGAGGCTACAATGGGGCCCTCATTTAACATCTCTGGCAGGACGGCTTAGTTCAGCAGCATATGCTGTCAGAAAAATCCGTCAATTTACTGATGTACATACCGCGAGGCTGGTCTATTTTAGTTACTTTCATAGTATCATGTCTTACGGTATTTTGCTATGGGGACGGGCTGCAGACATAGAGTCTATTTTTATTCTGCAGAAAAGAGCTATCAGAGCCATATACAATCTTCGCAGGCGCGATTCTCTTAGGGAATTATTTAAAGATATAAACATCATGACGGTACCTTGTCAATACATTTATGAAAATATAATGTATGTCCGGAAAAATATTCATCTTTTTACTAAAATAAGTGATAGGCACAATTTTAATACTAGAAATAAGGACAAGTTAGATCAACCTCGATTCAGGTTAGCTAAAGTAGCTAGTTCTTTTATGGGGTACTGTGTAAAATTTTATAATAAAATTCCACTAGAAATTCTCCAATTAAACGAGTCAAAATTTAAAACCTGCATTAAACGCACACTATGTAGACAAGCATATTATAAATTGGAAGATTATCTCCTTGATAAAAATGCTTGGCTAAATGCCGGTTCTGCTCCACAGCCACATACTTTTGTAGCTACAAATTAGTCTTTATATATAATAATAATAATATTCCACAACTATCACACTACGCTGTCTAGTCCCAAGCTAAGCAGAGCTTGTGTTATGGGTACTAGACAACTGATAAACATACTTATATATTTCTAAATACATACATATACAACGTGTAACAAAAAGGGTATATACATCAAAAAGCCCTGAAGTTTACTGGTGGTATAGAATCTCTACACAAAGTTTCAGCTCAAAATAAATTACTCAAAGAATTGATACCAAATTCTTGGTATCCTTGGTATCGTATGATTCTCGAATTCAAATCATAACAAACGTGTCACGACACTACGAGGGTCAATAACATTCCACGTCACTTGCTAATACTAATAAAGACTTCTTCTGTAAATCTGATCGCCTAGTACCTCTCTTCCTAATTCTACCTAATTTCGATACGCGCGGCGCGTGTGTAAATGAAACGCTGTTTGCCTAGTACCTGCCTACTTAAAATTTTGCCTCAAAAAAGCAGAAGGTCACGCGAGGCAAAATATCTGCAGGTGTCAGTTCCTGGATGCGACGAAAGAGGTATGGGTGCTGACCTTCATTCTGCAACACTCCCCATACCTACTTGCATATGGTTAGAGGTATACAGCGCTAATGCAGCTCGCCGAGTGCGCTAGTAGGTACCTACGTGGGTTATTTTCAAAATGCTCGAGTACGGCCTCCTCAAATTCTGGATCGATAATGTTTGGGCGACCCCCTAAACCAGAAGCGTGGAACCAGTTTGTTGCAGACGATGTACCTTTCAGTACCTATGTTACAAAGTACTCTGTGAAAGTACCTACCTACTATCCGATGGAAGCCCGCCACCGAAGAAACTGTCGGCGTTTAGTTCCTTCTAGGTACCCGCGATAAATCGAGGACGATAAAGTTCGCGAGCAGCTCGCACATTACCGGCCGTCCTCTCTTCCGACACACAACATCATCTCATAATATTCACTATTACTTAACACCATCACCATAGAAATGCCATCACACACGATTATCACAACTGCAATAAAATAACGTTTAAAATCCAAATCACAAACACCGGAACGGATAATTATGCGATGCGACTGCATCGTAAGATTATTGGTCATCCACTAATGCAAAATTATATTTATTTATTTACCTAAATTTGACTTTCGGCACGTACAAAGACGCCGCCAGTACCGCCAAAGAGAGTAGCCGAACGGACGACGACAACATTGCCATCTCTCTCACATTAAACACGCAGGCGGCGCGTGCGACTGGGACAAAACTATTTTATCGTGTTCAATAACATTTGAGCTTCTCAAAGGATTTTTTTTAGGGATCTGTGAACCGTTTTTTAAAATTATCAATAACAATTCTCGTTTCTTATGGACTCCTAGTACTTTCGCATGTTTTTCATTTATTTTAAAATGATAAATTAAGACTAAACTGTGCTACTAGGTACTGGTAATGTTTTTGTAGAAAAGGCAAAAAGTTACGCAAAGACCTAATTGTGCGCAAACGTATAGTTTTTTTTAGAAATAAACGCGAAAGATTTGTTGATTTGATTATAATCTCGGGGTAAAATTAAACTCACACGCATTCACGCGGCGGCGTCGTGAATGCGCACACTACATCTAAATAATTAATTTCTTGTTAACTAAGTACATATCCTATGTATAGCAACCGACATAAAAAGAATTAGGTACGTAAGAAAATTCATCTCGACCCTGCAAAAAGTGACAACTTATTGAAGTCCTCTAATTAAATTAAATTCAAGAACGAAACCCACTGGGAGTTGTGGGGGAGGAGGCACATAAGTTGCTTAGAAATGATATTTGAGTTCATTTTAACAGATATGAAATCCTTTTTCGCAGCGTCTAACGCCGAGTACAACGTTCGTTTAGATTTTACGTAGGTAGGTACTTCGTTTAAATTTTTCGTAAATTAAGTATTTGTTACTATCCTATCTACGTAAAACAATAAAAAAGTATGTAGATATTTCTTATTGTTTCACGTAAATACCAGATAGGTACCTAATTATTACATATCCTTACGAATACCCTTATCTAATTAGTCTTCTCTAAAAGCGGCGTGAGTCGCACGAAAAATAATATGCGCTGCGCGCTAACGAACACGGGCCTACGCGGCGCGCAGGTTTTTCGATGGCCAACGCACGCACTCGCTCTAGTTTTGGGCTTGGTTTGTTGTACACAAACATAATCTTAGTCTTTGTAGGAAAAACTTATTTCTTCTTAAAACTATTTTTCTTAAAAAAAAATGTTAGAAAATATAAACATGCGGAACCCTTTATCCACTGTTTGAAGAAATACCAGGAGTAAGAGGTTTGTTTTTAGTCATAAACAGTTCAATGACACCGATCAGCTGACTTTTTGCTAGTGATGTATTGGTTTCAGTTTGAAATGTTCGGTTTCTGGTATCATATGTATGGAATAAATCACAACTTCCTACCATGTAAACATAAGGTTAGAAAACCCTTTCCGTATCGTTTGTTATCTTATCAAGAGGCCTTGCACTTGGTATGTATACCCCCTTTTTGTTACACGTTGTATAGATAAATTACACCCAGACACAGAACAAATGATCATGCTCATCACATAAACATTTGTCCTGGGTGGGAATCGAACCCACGACCTCTGGCTTAGCAGTCAGGGCCACTAACCACTAGACCAACAGGCCAGTCAATAATATATTCGAAGAGATGCTGCTGCCCTTTTCGTATTGTTGTTTTCAGTATTTTATTTTTATTTGATTAGTTTATTTCAATAGGACTTAGGATTCTTTACATGTTATATTAAAAATAATAGCATTGTATAATGTAGAAGCACTTTTTTTCCAAATTTGTGAATGTGAAGTACCATGGAGCATTTTTGTTAGATTACAACTTTTTAATATTTTATTTTTTTGACATTGCGAGCATGGCAGTTGAGAGTTTGACATGCTCACTCAAATGTCTCGTTGTTGGTGGCGCGTGTTATTGGGTCATTCGGTTCCCTTCAAAATGGTTGAGCTGAGTGGGGCTGATACACGCGTCATGCTCGTGAACGGGTGCCGTCAGATGAGACTGGTCATCTCTTAGCTGCCAGTGGCTTAATTCAGTTTTTATCTTTTAATATTTTTTTATTATTATCTACATTGTGCTCACATAATAGAAGCAACAAGAAATATGTAACCAAACACTATATGTAACACATATGATTTAAAAGAGTGTCCATGGAGATTCTTGCACGTTCTTCTCCATAGAGATCTACTCTTTGGAACGTGCAATTTAGCTTCACTTGTTTGTTTGACTGACCGACATTTTGACAATTCAAAAGTGCCTGTAATTGGTCTATTTGAAATAAACGTTTTTGATTTTGATTTTATTCTTTATTTCGTCATTCCCTCACCATCATTCCCTCCTAAAAATTTATGGTGAGGGAATGATAATATATGAGGGAATGATTTTTCGGTGGGCTAACTGGCTTTTTTTTATTGTTTGCTTTTATTAATACTTGAATTCATTGCTGCAATATTGTTGTAGGTTAAAAAATGTCAAGAAAGAAGAAGATAAGCAAAGAAGAAGCTAAATTAAAAAAAGCGAGAATATGACCGAAAGCGCAGGGAAAAATGAAAGCTGATCCTGTAACACCTGAAATACTTCGCGAAAAAGAAAGAATTAAATACCTAAAAAAAAAAAAGAAAAAGGTCAAGTAAAACCTATATCCGCAATGAGTTCCCGAGAAAGAAGGCAAAAAAGGAAAAACTGGAAGAAAAATAGCCAATTATATAGAGACAAAGCAGTGAAAATGCGAAGGAATTTAGCAAGACTGTTAGATGAGACACCACCTTCTAGCCCAGGACCTGGACAAAATAATGATGAATTAAGAAATCTGGCAGTTAATCGGACAAGGCAGCAACTCAGAAGACGTAGAGGAATACTTTATGCAAGAATATCTAGATTACAGGAAAGACTGAAACAAGAAATAAGAAGAAAAGAGAGATTCCGTAAGAGATGTCAAAGACAAAACAAAAATAATCAGACTTCACCGGAAGCTAAAGTATCAGCTCTCTTAAATAACGTCCGAGTTCCTGAAATTGTGAAGAAGAAGCTTCTTCTATCAGAAGTTATTACTAAACAGCTAAAAGATAGGTACAGTAATTTAAAGAAACATAGTGAAAAGAAAAAGTACTATGAAATAGTAAAACCAGATCTTTTGAAGAAGCATAAACTACTCAGCTTATCAAATCAGTTTTTCAAACATGATTCTTACAAAAAGAGCGTTTCTAGAAAAGTCAGTACTAAATTGATGAAGGTCAAAAAGGAAATTCAAGATTTTTTGGAAAAGGATGAAAGTTCTCGGATGTGCCCAGGAAAGAAAGATTTCGTAAGTTCAAAGGGACAGGTGAAACAAAAACGTTTACTGTGCGATACCATGAAAATTTTGCACAATAAATTCCTGACGACAGTTAATTATAAAATAAGCTTGACAACTTTCTGCAGATTTCGGCCTTTTTGGGTGACCTGGGCAAATATAAAAGACCGTAACACATGCAAATGTTCAACGGATGATCATGAAGTTACATGAAAATAAAGCATTGCCTTGCTGTAATCTAACTAAATTTTTGACCATGAAAACATGCAATGTCTATTCAACTAAATGTCTGTTACGAGAATGTGAAGGTTGTGCAAACAAAATGGTAGAGTATTATCTTCCACAGCCAAACAGAATAGTGACTTATGAACAGTGGATGTATGAAACTATATCCTACGAAAAAAATGGAAAGATGAAAACAGTAAGAAAACCTATTTTAAAAGAAATCAAGGTTTCACTAAGATCATTGGTAGTTCAATTAGAAAATACTTTGCCTTCATTCTTTAAACACATAGCCACGATAACACACCAGTATCAGACCATATCAGAACTTAAAAAGACTTTAGCTGACAATGAAGTCCTTATTCACATAGATTTCAGCGAAAACTATTGTTGCAAATATAACGAAGAGATTCAGGCAGTACATTTTGGAGGCGCAAGACAACAAGTTACACTACATACAGGAGTATTATATTTACGTGAAAATGACACTGTAAAACCCTACACGTTTTGTTCTCTTTCTGAAAATAATAGACACGATGCAATGGCAGTATGGGCACACTTATTACCAGTTTTTGAGTGGCTTATAAATTACAATCCAAACATTCACAGAATACACATGCTCAGTGATAGTCCTGTCAACCAGTACAAGAAGAAGTTCATGTTTCACCTAGTATATCATCATATAAATGATTTTTTTCCGGGTGCGACATTTTTTGCGTGGAATTATTCAGAACCAGGCCATGGCAAAGGTGCTCCTGATGGTGTAGGTGGCACATTAAAAAGAACAGCTGATAAAGCGGTGGCTGAAGGCAAGGACATCGTAAATTTGCAATCCCTTAAAGAAATTCTGTTGGCAAGATGTTCTTCAATAAAGCTATTTGAAGTTACCACTGCTAATATCGCGAAGATAGAAGAATTAGTCAAACAGTCAACCATCATTGCTACATTTCGTGGAACCCAGAAAATTCGTCAATTTGTCTTCAGTAATGATGTCTTAGAATTTAGAAGTCTTTCATGTTATGAATGTGCAGAAAAGTGTAAACATTTTCACATGGGATATTACAAATCTTCAAAACGTTACATTGAAAAACCAAAGTCCTTTGAATTAAAAACACGTAACAAATCTTATGATGATGGACATTCGTCAAATGATGTTATTTGTACGGACAGTAATATCACTTATAATATTAGTGATTATGTACTTATCAAATGGGACGAAAATGTTTACCCAGGGGAAATAATATCAGTTTTTGAGGAAGGCGCTTTAGTAAAGTGTATGAAAAGAGGAATTAAATCTTGGAAATGGCCTAAAATCAGAGATGAACAGTTATATGCCTGGCATGACATTCTGAGGAAAATTGAGCCTCCAAAATTAATCAGTAAGGGTTGTTATTTTATAAAAGACTTAAACTAGTTCAAAATATCTGATTAACACTTGTAACTTTGAGACTGAATTGTTTAAGATTACAAATTTTAAAAGTAGGTAATTTCACTCTTTAATAGTACCTACTAAATAAGAAGTATTTTTTGTTTAGAAGAAAGCCAGTTAAGTTATAGATTTTGTTTTGTTGATTTTGATACTAAACATTCATTTTATTTATGAGATTAAAGTTTAAAATAAGAAGTTTTTCTGTTATTAAAAATGCTGTTAGATGAATCTTTAAGTTAGCAAGGATTTTGTTGTCATTGTTATTTAATTAAAAGCCTTAATTAAGTGCCATAATAGATAAAAATAAGTTTAAATTAGAGTTATGCCAAAGTGCTGTAATGATTTTGTGATTTGCTAGAATTACTTATTAATCTTACTTATTGTTTCAGAAAAAAAATTAATTTAATAAAAAGATTTTATTGAAAGAAAACTAATTTTATTTAAAAAGCTTCATGACTTGTACTCTGTAATAATCATTCCCTCACTTTAATTGTCATTCCCTCACTTTGATTTTTTTTAATGTCCTCATAACTTTCATAAAACGCGACAATTTTTGGGACCACTACATAATTAAATTCTAGTAACATTAGTACTATCAAATTCACTTAAAATAAATATCAAATAATTTTAATATTTTTTGTCATTTTAAGATACCCGAATTTCGGAATTTCGTGAAAATTACCCTTTTATTGTTATTTTGCACATATTATCACGTAAACATTATTGTAGGCAAAAGCGGCATTGTACCTCGTGGGGCACAAATAACAGCAATTACTAATTTAAGCGAAATTGGTGATGTACCCTTTGGGGCACTATTAATATTTTATAAATTAACAAACTAATATTATAAAAAATATTAATTACAATGTATTTAAACTCCCCTAAAGCTATTTAAAAATAAAAAACTTATTAATTTGCAGTTTCATACTTTGCCAGAATGATGTACCAATATGTGTTTTACATTTTGCCAAGTTAAGGGTTAAGTAAGATCTGGCCACGATGTTTCCGTCTCTATTTTATCCAACTCAAGGAGAGTTGGATAAAATAGAGACCACAGGTATGCTGGAAGAGATTTCTATAGAAATAAGCATCACCTTTGTAGAATAGAATATAATAAACTTTATTGTATACCGAAGACAATTTTCCGGACCTAGTTTGTATGGACTTTGTGAACATTATGTCTTCACATCGTAACGATGTATCGGAGCAACCGCTTGCACCACCCAACCAGCAAGAATCAGAAGCAAAACCTGCATACCAGAAGAAGAAATCGCGTGGAAAAGGAGCCAAGGCTAAGTCAACAGCCACTTTCGTCTCAAAGGCGAATCAAAAGTTCATCAACCCACTACGCGAAGCAGCTCTCAAACGTTTAGGCGTTTTCAATCAAAATGCCGCTCAGCTTGAACAGAGCCTTAAGTCTATGGCCATTACCGTGCAACCACGTGCCATACCACTTCCAATCGCCACTCGTGGCGTTGGTTTCACTACTGTAGCAGAGTACAGCAGAAAGATTAGTGCTTGGAACCATGATGTAGTCGTAGACATCTGCACAATTTTATTGTATACCGAAGTAGTATTAGTAATTACAGGTACAAGGTACCATTTTTGTTTACTTCTTATATTTTACCAATGTGTATACATTCATTTTTAAATAAACTAAATAAATAGAAGAGTATGCTTTATCAAATAAATACAAGTGAAAAGATAACCGGGTTTTCAGACAATCATGGAATGTGTACTTTTCAGTTTAATTTTTAACATTTTGTGCACCACACAACGATAATCTGAAGTAGCTGTAGATTCCCAATTGCAAAAGTAGTAATAAGCTTTCCTAATAGCCATTATTAAATTAGTAAATGGAATAATAATATGACCATGTTACATTGTGAATTCAATCACAAAATCACCAGAATGTATTAGACAAAATAAACTTTTCTCTATTCAGTATAGTGGAAGAAACAAAGTTATTTTGCCGGTAACTATAACATGAACATTGCTAAAAAACCATAGCGAAAAGTAGGCCTGCATTCCTGCAAGAAACATATTCACTGGTGGAAAATTCAATGTTTTTATTTCAATTGGTTTGAGAACGACAAGAAAAGAATTACCACCGCTAGGTCGACTGGTTGAAAATGCCTAAGGCATTCCGCATTATGTTCACTTATCTAAAATGCTGATTAGTGCATAAATAAAGTTTTTAAAATTATTAAGATAACTTAACACAAAAATAGAATTTAAAAACAAGGAAAGAGGTAGAAAAAAATGAAAAATCAAACCAACCAACCAGCAACCAAAACCCTAATTTTTTTTTTTAATGTCCTACTCCAAATTATGTCTTTGGTTTGGATACTAAGTCTTTTGAGCCATGTCTGCGTAAGAATAGGCAATTTGTTTTAAAATATGGTTGCATGAAACACATTTTAGTGATTTTGCAGCATTTTTGTTATTTTAGTGTTTATGTGTAAGTCAACCTTTTCAGTAAATTTTGCTGAATTAGTCGACACTACAATAAATTTCTTAGCTTAATTTGATCGAGTTCACGCCTGTTTCAATGATTCCACAACATATTAACCAGTTGCGCAGACACTTGAGATACAAAACTACACCAGTAGGCATCGGCCGTACTGGGCTCCTACAGGTTTACATGTGGTCCATGAAACACTGGACACCGTCGACTCGGCTTATTCCTAACCAGACGGATGGACAGCAAGCTTTCCTTTAATCGTCGTCCGCAAGCCCTTGCATTATAGTATACTGTCGACGCCCGTCTCGCGAAGCGCACTTGTCTTACTTTTCTGATTTGGGAAATTAAGAAATAAACTAGGCTTTAAATAGACTTTAGTGACGAGACCAGTACCTAATCAAAAAGAATTCCATACTTTTATGTAGTAGTAAAAAATAACTTTGATAAAGGATATGTTGGGGATTATGACAATTTAGCGCTATCACTAAATTGCCGTAATCCTCAACACGAAGACACATGAAGACACTCAAGTTAGACTACATAAGACTGACGCAACGCTCATATGTAACAAGCCTAATTCGTACGTAGTACGACGTCGCGTGGTGCCATGTGCCGTGTACCAAGTGTCACGCTCACACGTACAAGTCTAGTTTCCATATAAAATGTATGGAGACCGACGAGCCCTTATCGATTCATTAGTACCGGATTAGGGTGAAACGTTGTGACATAGATGTCACATGAAGTTATAATTTTGAGGTTAGCTAGAGGTGGGTTGGAACAGGTAAATTTAGAAACCTGTTTCATCTGTTTTAGTTACAAGAAGAAAACAGGTCCAAAAATCTGTTTCAAAATAACAGCCTGTTCCACTGGAACTAAAGACTCATTGATTGCATCAGATTCAAAAATAGTACTACTACCAGGGACAGGCAGGAAACTATAGATTTAATCTATGCAGGGAACAGAAGCTATACGAGTATCTGTCTATTATAATGAACAGATGCTGTCTCTTTCTATAATAATAAGTCAGAAGAGAAAGGAGCATGTTTAATTAGAAACACATAGCTGTTTTAGGCCGTTTCGTTTGTATCTTTCGAAGTGCAGTAACTTCGGTCGGTGCTATGGTTGTTTATGGAACAAGCGAAACAGGTGGGAGCTGTTATTTCGATTCTGATATACCTGTTTTAATACCTACCTGTATTAATTTCGGATATTCACTGGCTTCTAAAGTACAGGGACATAAACCTAGTTTAGAAGTCAGGGTTTAATAATATAATTGACCATATTTTAGCATTTATTATTGGTGTTCATACTTTGTCAATTGATTTTGAGAAATAAATTATTATTATTAATTATTATTATATTATTATGTTGTTACTTTGTAATACCTGTTTTTGTTTAACTTTCCATAAATACGCCACACTCCTAGTTAGACATTACAAATGTCTGTCTGGGCCCATCCTTCGAGTACTGCAATGTTCCTAACGATTTTACTAGTTCTCTTGGAGTAGAATATATTTATGTACCTACATCGGTAATGGCCTAATAATATTTATTGTACTGATAAACAAAAGTGATTGTGAAGTGAATTGTTATTTTAATATTACGCCATGAACCCTCTACTAGAAGACTATACTCAGGACGGCTGTACCGATAATTTATTAATGTTGCCTTTAAATATTATATTTCCATTTTTGAGAGTTCAGTCAATACAAAAAAAAAAATGAAAATGATGAAAATGTTCAAATTTAGTTGGTCAAAGTTCAGTTACATAAACTCAAAACGCCAATAAGTACAGTCTTAAGGCAAACCACCAAAACGCTTAAACATATACGTTCTATTATTATTTTAAATTATTACCTGTAATATTAGTTTCATTCGTTTTTTTGTACACAGGTCCTTAGTCGGGTCCTCTTTGGACATTTCCGAAACCAACTCGGAGTAGTATCCCCTTTTAGGGATATTATCCCTTGTCTTGTTATCGTACACCAAATCATGTTGTTCTATCTTTTTTCTTTTGCAATACATATTGAAACGCAATTCAAATTATCAATAACATAAGAAATAACGTTATGGAAGTGAATTGACATGTGTCAGGCTAGTTAAATATTTTTTTATTGCAGCGAAAAATTATTCAACCAGTATAAAATAAATAAAAAAAAAAAAACAGAAGTCAACCACTCACGAACTCGGTAACGGTAACTCGGCAATGTCTCAGCCCACTCGTCGAACAGTTTCGGCACACTCATTAGTGTACGTCCACCAAGCGTAGGTATAAAAAGTGAAGTACATATATGAGATTGTCTTGGGTAGAGGTCAGTGGGTCCGAGTGCTCATAAATAAAATAACCAAATGGAGTAAATAGAGTTTTAAACAAAACAACGCTTTCTATAACACTCTCCAAAAAATAAACAAGGAATGCTCTGGGGGTGGGAAAGAAAACAAATTTAATTCATGAATCCCCAAGCGACCACCGGTGGCCGCGCATCTATTGTCTTACTATTGTGTCTCTAATTGACGGTATCTGAAGGGTTAAAATCAAAAGTCAGTCTGAAAAAGCGTCCTCAAGCATCGAATTCAGCTGCTAGGAATCTTCTATCCATGTTATAGCGTCAACTAAGAAAATTCAAAATTATCCGTATTCTACTGGAACTCAGTGGAACTCAAATTACTTCGTGCGAAGACATGGATTAAAATACTTAGTATCCAAGCTGCGTAACATTAAAAATAAATATTGACATAAAAAAACTAGTGTGTAGAAACTAAGCGATATTGATGAAATATCGATATCAAAATTGATATCGATATTATTATCGATAAACAATCTAAAATTTCTACCGCCGCACTCTTCTAATATAATAAAAACCTATTGAACGCCTGATAGCCTCAGGGTTTTCAGCAAGCACCAGATCCATTTACTTTAATTTTTGA
Organism: Mythimna lalbum; assembly: GCA_949319445.1. Classification (NCBI taxonomy): domain Eukaryota; kingdom Metazoa; phylum Arthropoda; class Insecta; order Lepidoptera; family Noctuidae; genus Mythimna; species Mythimna lalbum. The sequence continues at coordinate 2,392,408 of OX439357.1, read as the reverse complement.
CATTGGTTACGGTACCATAATGATTATTAAATTATTTGAGTCGTTCATCTGATTGTTGGTACTTTTCGGTTATGGTATTGTTTTCTTTTTACGATAATTGGGCATTCAATTCCAAAGTTACATAAATCTTAGTATGGACGCTACGAAAAAGTCAACCAGAAAGTAAAAATTGCTGCCATTCAGAGGGGTTGGTTTGAGGCCCCACACGTAGAATGGTTATAGTGCTAAAATAGCTCAAACTATCACCCCCTAAAGTTTGTATAGTCCAAACAAAGACATATTGTATACTAGGTAGAATGAAAAACTGGGTCCACGACTAGGCGTCTCGACATTTTTGACGTTTCTTATCTAGCGAGTTTTCGTACGCCACGAGTATTTAGGCGTTTCGAGTTTTTTAACGTTGCCTTATCTAATGCGTCTACGACTTATACATAATAAGTAATATCAAAATGATCAAATATTGGAGTATTTTCTATATAACAGGCTTAGGACTTACAGCTTTTTTATATCAAAGAACAGCTGGCGTATTAAGAAGGTTTCAATCCATTTTATTTAAAAAATCAAATTGTCATCATTTAGGTTCATATTAACAAGATGAAAATTTTTTGTAAGTTAGCAAAAAGTTCCGTAATCTGCTGTTAATGCACTACAAGATAGAAGACCTATTACACTGCGCTGAATAATGCGTACAATATTCAGCCTCATACTATTTTTTATTCATAGAAAGACAGTCTAACCCCTATAACAACTACGCGATACGTTGAACCAAACCATAGACTAGTTCATGAATCCCCAAGCGACCACCGGTGGCCGCGCATCTATTGTCTTACTATTGTGTCTCTAATTGACGGTATCTGAAGGGCTAGATACGTCGATTTGACTATGGTCAAAACGAGTCTGAATAACGCGTAGTGTAATAGGTCCTTAAGCAATTTCGAGAATTATTTTACTCTAAACCAGTTTCATTGCGAGTACAGAGTTTGACCAGCTTTTGATATCTGTGGGTATTTAACTGGACATCCGACTTACATAATAAAAACAACAATTTTATCGATTTCTTTTTACAAATATCGATATTTCGATACTACCAGTTCCAATCCAAGTTGTGCCAGCTCTACTAGCGTAGCGTCGCTAAACTCGAGTCATCGATTTTTTCTTTTTCTCTTCGTAATTGCTCGTAATATTCAGACTATCTGCTAAACATATTCTGCACATTGGCAGTTTTTCCAATTTCATCAAGTTCTTAGCGTCGTCTTCCTCTTTGTAATAGTTTTTTGAGTTCGTCCAGCCTGGCTACCTCTTTTGAGGCGCTTGTTCGGCTTGTTCATTCGTATAGTTTCTTGAACCTAGTGGGTGTGTCGCTGGCGTCCTAATACTCCATGGCTTTTGCTGTTGAATTCATGTGTCGAGGAGAAAATCTATTATTCCTTGTGCAAAAATCATAAAAGTTAAGGTTATAATTCATGGGATTGTATTTTGGTTTGATAAATTTATTCATGGTTTGTAAGTGTGGTTTGTACTGTTCTAAAAAAGACGAAGGTATGTGTTTCTTATTGTATTTTCTGGACGTCTTCAAGGTTTTCGCTTTTGTAAGTTTTTAAACCTCTGCAACAATATATGTAAAACATGGAATTATTGAATAGGTCGTTCGGTTTCAATACAATGGTGGATGCATAAAAGGTTTTTTTTTTTGTTTGAAGTGGTTCAGTGGTTGTGGAGTTCTTCAAGTTTGTACTGCAATCATGACATAGAGGTTGTGATCATGTCGCTATTGTGTCTTCCGTTTAGCTCTATGTTTATTGGTGGTTCTTTATGTATTCAATTATTCATCTTCATTGTGATCTTAAGAAAGTGTGGCAGCCTTGTGAAAAGCTACATCCTACCTCTAGGGTATACAGTATATTAATTTAGAAAGCTTACATCACAAATTTTTATCAATGAATAAGTATGTTACAATATACTTTGGTTATAAACTGTTAGATAATTACTGTAATAATGAATTTTAATAAAAGCTCAATTAACAAAAACTGGTTAAACAACCTATAGTTGAATGTATCATCAGCTCTAAATATACTGTGTTGTGTCAGTAACCTTCAGCGGTTTATAGTAGAGGCACTGAAAACAAAAATGGTTTACAAATTCAATGATTGCTGATTTCAATTGTAATTTACCAATTTTATATTTTGGTTTAGATGTCGATTAACATTGCTTATCTTTGTGTGGTTTCTGCATTTGGTCCTCGGCATCGACTTGTATTCTAGTGATAGACAAGCACATTCATAGAAACTCTTTGGGTCAGTGGGTCGTCTTGGGGTGGATTTTACGAGTTGGAGTATACGCTTAACAGGTTCGCTGCCACCCACAGGATAGAAATTCATTCGAAAGGCCAAATATGTTTACAGTACTTAAACATCCAGCACGAACCTGTGCGTGCTCGGCACTGGGAATGAAATTTCCATTACCAGTGCCGAACAATGCACGGGTGCGTTATCAGCTTATTGCAAGATTTTTGTTAATTACGAATAAAACACATTCATTTATTTACGAGTAGTTTTTATTAGTTACTACTTGCATATCGCTAATGAAATAAACTTCAAAATAAACATTAAAAAGTATGAATTGTAATGACACAAAATTATCAATCAACGAACATAGTTAGAAAATGGTTATTACAGGCCAAGTTCTGAGTGGTAATTGTCGAAACACAGCACACAAAGTCCAGGTTTGTCAGGACAGGTGTCACAATACCAAGGAGAGTCACTACGTTTCTTATTCTTGGTGCACTGTCGGCATGGCTTTCGCTTGAGTCGCCCATTCGAAGTAGTTTCAGTGGCTTTCTTTATTATATGAGTATTGACTGTCACTCAACTTCTTGGAGTATTTGAAAGTCTATTTTCTGATAAATCTTCTGGCAGCAGCGCATTTATGATATTTAATCGGTAATTATACAGAGACAATTTAGGTTGGCCTGAATATTTATTATAAAACTTCATTGAATTGATGAACAGTAGCTGGAATGTGTGGATGGCAACCTTCATATACCAACGCAAAGTTATAGTAAGCTAAAAGCTGGTCTTGCCTGTCTACTCCTGACATATATTCATTATACTTGGATATGGCTTCCGGCTTTTGAGTAACCTGGCCACGTTTATTTGTGACTGGAACCATTCTATCTTCATATGGGGGGTTGGAGTGTAGCCTTAGGGGCGCTATGGCGCGGGACTTGGAAAATTTTTCGAAAAAATTTTTTTTTTTCGATTTGGTACCATACGCTTATAGGCACCATGAGCCGTGCAGAAAACAAAAAAAAAATTTTTGGGTTAAAAAAATTTTTGGGACGTAAAAAATTTCTCCTTACTTTTCACCTTGAGTACGGTTAGGGGCAAACACTTAAAGCGAAAGCTATTTCACTTATTTTCTACGTCAACGCGTTGTTAGGAGGTTCTTCTTGAAGTTACTGAAAGGAGTGGTTCACTCACAGTCATCCCAAACTGGTGAAAAAAAAGTTTTTAAAAAGACCTCAGGACACATGTTGAAGCGCTAGAGGTGAGGTGAATGAAATAAAGGGGCGGCGTATTTCCGGTCGGCCCCAAGTGGCAAAAACCTACGCTACTCCACTGCAATGACTGTATCTTTTGTGAGGGTGAGAGGCATTGGCAGGACTAGGATTAGGGACAGCTTTAACATGGGCGTGCACTGTCAATATTTAGACTTTACTATGTGAACATGCAGTACCAGGCTACTTCAGTTTATCGACGGGGACAAGTAGGCCGACATCGGCAATTTCTAATTCTAATACCATTCCTTCCTAGTCCTGGGTATAGTCGGTGTATGTCACGCAGCAAACGGCGGAACCTAGCAGCGTCCGTGGGTAGGCTTCTTAAAATATTTTGCCGGTACATGTATTCGCCCATGTACCACTTTAACCGCCGCTGACTCCTACACGTGCGACATTGGCGTTTTAATTCTAGCCATTGCCGCTCTATGGTATTTGTGTGGACCACGCACCGAACGTTATTTGTGCCTGCTACTGGGTTCCCAAGGCTGGGATCCACAGGGATACTGACAGTCCCTGCCGTAAATTGTCGGCTGTGGTTGACACTGGAATGTCCACGCATACCCAGTCTCAAGTGCACGCCCATGTATGATCGGTGCTGGTCAGACATAATATAAGAGTCAGGTCTAACATTTGCTTGGATAATTGGATCTAATGTGGTCCTATTTTTATTTTGTATAAGCTCCACGTGAATTTTTTTTGTTAACCGACTTATGCATCCGAAAGACCACGTTTGTCGCTGCAATAATCGGCCCCTGTGGTATTTGTTGGTATAAAGGTGGGTTTCGTCGACCTCTACAATGTCGTTGTCCCCGCCGATCATTTCGCGGTCATGAGCTTCGGCCACCTCGCACACCTCACGTAGGTAGTGGTATACCTGAATGGCTGTTTTGCGGGTTACTCCTATGTCTCTAGCAGCCTGTGACACTTGGTCTTTTCTAAAAAAGTGCAGCAAAAGTCTCAACGTGTTCAAAATTGTCACATTGCTACGTTCAAAAAAAGTCCCTTTTAATGGAGACGTAATGACATTGCAGCCTGCCCTTCTACAACGCCATCTGAACCCCAATTTGTAATTAGCATTACGTTCCGCATTCATCGGCCGCCTGCACGACGGGCAGCGCGGCGTTTGCGTTGGTATAAGCAGCCACTTTTTCGCCGCTTCAATGGCCCTTTCCTCTGTGGAAATATTGGCTGCATAATTCCAGAAACTAAAATTCCTATCCAAAATAAGCTGGAAAGGATCCATGGTTTTTGAAAATAAACAAATATAATAAACCAACTAATAAACTAACTAAAACTAAGAAAAACTAACTTAAAACTAACTGAAAACTAATAAGAAAATAAAAAAACTTTGGGTGTATGCGGAACAGAGAGTAAAGTTCCACATACCTCCGTTGAAAAGGGAGGATCCTCCGACCAGACCGGGTGTTATAGTCTGGTGGGCGACTGCCCGATAGTTGATGTCGGGCTGTCGTATATGTTCAAATCGCGCGGAGAACTCTGATTGCGCGATGCAGGATTTCGTGTTTTCTTCGTAGTTCTTATGTGGCGTCATAGATGTCGCTACATCACTCCCCTCCGGAGATCGGAGATCGATGGTTCTTGGTGCTTCTTGATGTGTGCCAGGCCAGCAGTGGGTTGGTTCCAGTGAGTCGGAACCGATGCCGCATAGTTCTCGGTGAGTCGGAACTGTCTGCGGTGATGCCCCAGTGAGTCAGGGTGTTGCTATCCCAGTGAGTCGGGATAATGCCCCAGTGAGTCGGGGTGATGATGTCCCAGTGAGTCGGGATGATGCTGCAGGCTCCAGTGAGTCGGAGTAATGCTGCTGGCTCCAGTGAGTCGGAGCGGTGCTTGTGCGACGTAGGGCTTGATTGCTAGCGTCGACCAGGAGTTTCTTCATGGCTCTTCATATGACTGGCCGAAGGTGCGGTGTGCCAAGCCAAGGTCGCTGATGCGGCTGAAGTGATGACCAGGTATGACCAGGTAGGCATACTGGTGGTCAGGAGACCCTTAGCCGTGGGTGCTGGCTGTATGGCTCGTTGCTCGAAAGCTTGAGGAAGTGATGATGACGTCACGAAGGCTGCGCTTACGTTCGTTGTCGAGGGTCACCAGTTTGGAGGGTATGCGGAACAGAGAGTAAAGTCCCACATACCTCCTTTGACAAGGGAGGATCCTCCGACCAGACCGGGTGTTATAGTCTGGTGGGCGACTGCCCGATAGTTGATGTCGGGCTGTCGTATATGTTCAAATCGCGCGGAGAACTCTGATTGCGCGATGCAGGATTTCGTGTTTTCTTCGAAGTTCTTATGTGGCGTCATAGATGTCGCTACAAGACTAAGACTAAAAAATAAAACAAATTAAATCTTACTAACTAAAAAAACACGAAAAAAATCAAATAAAAAAACCACTAAAACAAACTAAAATTAAAAACTAACAAAACGAAAATAAAAAGAAACAAAGTAAACACTAAATAATATCAAATTACAACAAACTACAACGAATTATCTAACGACAGCAAAAACTTTGGATCGCCCGAGTATTGAGAATTCCCAATAGTTCGCGTATTTTTAGCATAGTTGAGGTAGGGTCGAAACTTTAGGGTAGGTTCAGATGACAAGCGCTCAGCGCGCGTTGAACGCGCGTTGAATTTTTGTATAGTGTTCACATGGTGCGCGCTTGTCAGGCGTTAAACGCGCGTTGTTGCGGCCAGTTTGAGTTCTACATTTGTCGAAGATGGACGTAGAAACAGTTTTATCGGTGATTTTATACAGACGGCAGAAACGACACAACAGAAGACGGAGATATTGGGTTCACCCAATTTTGTCAACCAGGCTGACTGAAAGTCAGTACATTATTTTATATCCTAAGTTAAGGCAATTTCAGCCCCAATTCTTTAACTACTTCAGAATGTTCATCAAGTCATTTGATGACTTACTGACTCTCATAAACGATGAACTCGTAGCAGATAAAAACGCTGTGCGATATAGCATTTCACCGGAAGAAAAACTCATAATTACATTGAGGTAAGTTTTTTAATAATCAACATAATCTATAAATCAAATAAATCAAATCAACTTGTTTAGGAACAATTTTTTTAAAGAAAAAATAACATTTTGTTACTCGCAGAATAACTCTAACTCTGATTCATTGCTGACATTAGTTGGTGCTGGCGATGGAGTAGGTGTTACTGGCGATGGAGACCCCATTGCTGTAGTATAACCATAATGTGCAAAATTATTTGACACACTAGACTGCTGTGATCTATATTCATGATAACGAAAGCCTTCAACAGAAGCTGATGACTGATGACGCTGCTCTTGTGATGAATAATTTCTTCGTTGTGATACCGGGTAATTTTGATTTTCATATGTCTGTTGTTGTGGTCCTTGAAATTCATTTTGGTTTTGCAAAATTAAATTATAAATGGCAATTTTAGTTTGAAGTCGCCTATATTCCGGAATTTTTTTAATCTCTTTAACGAGTGACAAACAAAACAGCTTGTCTTCATCGTCATCTTCTTTTGGATGAGACACATTTTTCTGTGCTAAACTCTGCTCTAATATGTTTGCAAATCTTTCATCAGCAGGATTTAATTTTTGTTTTTTTCTTGAAGTAGATTTAGGACTCTTAAAGCCAGAACTTATTTCTACTTCAGCAACCTCGGACGAAGTTGATGCATTATCTGCATCGAAACTACTTTCTGTATCTTTGTTGGCAATTGATGCCTGTAGAAATCGTAGTCTATTATAATGAATATATGTCGAAGTTTTGGAAGCTCCTGATCCAGATTTGACAGTCTTTATTTTCTTCACCTCTCTCATATAATTATCCCGTAAACTCTTCCACTTTTTTTGCAGGGATGACGCTGAAAAAAAAAACAGTATTTAGTAATAGTTTATGTTTGTTTCCAGATATTTGGCCATTGGATGTTCATTTGGGACATTAAGCTACGACTATAGAATTGGCAAATCTACTGTGGCTACTATAATACCACATGTATGTGAAACTATTTGGAAAAAATTAAGGCCCGTTGTTATGAGTGAACCAACGAAAGAAAAGTGGTGTGAAATATCCACGATATTTGAAAAGAACTCAAAGTTTCCCAATTGTTTGGGAGCCTTGGACGGGAAACATATACGGTTAATCCAGCCTGAACACACGGGTTCTATGTATTATAACTATAAAAAATATTTTTCGCTAGTTTTATTGGCGCTAGCGGATGCAAACTATTGTTTTGTGTGGGTTGACATAGGTGCCTACGGTAAAAACAGTGACTCAGGTATATTCAAGAATTCTTCATTGTACAAAAAGCTGACAGAAAGGTCATTAGATCTACCTGAGCCAAAGGCATTGTTAACACAAAATAGACCGACAACGTTGCCATATGTGATAGTGGCTGATGAAGCTTTTGGCATGATGGAGAATTTAATGCGTCCATATGGGGGAAGGTCACTAACTTATGCTAAAAAAATATTTAATTACCGTTTGACATTAGCACGCCGGTATGTTGAATGTACTTTTGGCATAATTTTACACAGGCCGTTAGATGTTAACATCGGTTTTGCAGAAAAGATCGTAAAAGCGATATGTACACTAAATAATTATGTCAGAATCAGGGATGGCTACAATTTTGAAGACACACTTTGTACGCCACCCCTGGAAAATCTAGCCTCACATTATACCGGACGTGCTGTGCGACAGGCGGATAATGTTCGAGTACATTTAACAAACTATTTCATTAATGAAGGAAAAGTAGATTGGCAGGATCGTTATATTTAACTTGTAACACAAACCGATTGTAAATGTAAATAAATATATATACTCACATAATATTTTCTTCTTTTCTTCATTGTCATGTCCTTCACAAAATATAAGGACGAGTTCTTCCCAAGCCCGTCTTCTCAAATTCTTATCTGAATAATCGCTACTTGTCATGTCCCATATCGCAGGACGTTTCTCTATTTCACCAATTAATAATTCCGTATTAAAAGCTTCGGTTTCCATTTCGGACGATTTTCGGACGAACTTGACGAACCCTAAAATACGTCTATCCGCGTCGAAAGCGCGCGCTCAACTGAACGGAAACATAGAAAACCAATGATCTCAAAGCGCGCGTTAACGCGCGTTGACGCGCGCTGACAACAGTCGAGCGCTAGCGCAGCGTTGAACGCGCGCGTTAGCATGTGTACGGCCTGAATAAAATGTATGTAGTTGTAAACGCGCGTTATCAAAACGCGCGTTGAGCGCTTGTCATCTGAACCTACCCTTACCGTAACGAGAGCCACCTGTTATGGAAAAATTTTGCAAGTCCCAAAAAATTTTTTTTTACCATATTTTTTTTTTGTTTTCTGCACGGCTCATGGTGCCTATAAGCGTATGGCATCAACTTCCAAAAAAAATTTTTTCGAAAAATTTTCTAAGTGTTTGCCCCTAACCGTACACAAGGTGAAAAGTAAGGAGAAATTTTGTCCCAAAAATTTTTTTAACCCAAAAATTTTTTTTTTGTTTTCTGCACGGCTCATGGTGCCTATAAGCGTATGGTACCAAAATTTTTCTAAGTTTTCTAATTTTTTTAACCAAAAAAATTTTTTTTTCATTTTCTTTGCTTCTCATAGCGCCCCTAAGGATATACTCCAACTCCTAAAAATCCGCCCCTAAGGCTACCCACTGACCGCAATTTTCCCCCTTCCTAATTTTTTTTTTCATTACTTCGCGAGGATTTTCTTTCAAATCTTTCCGCAGAGTCTCCGTGCAATAGGTGTTGTTTTCAAGCAGCTTCTTCGCCAAACTGAAACTATTATAATAATTGTCCATATATAACTCATGGCCATTATTTAGTTTCCCTTGAAGTAGCTCCATGACCACTTTCTCAGCGTGGCCTTTTCCGGTGACTTCTATATCTTTTCCACCTGCATACACTCGAAACTTCAATATCAAACCATCTGGTTCCGTGAGCATATATAATTTGATGCCATACTTGTGACGTTTGTTTTTTATAAACTGGCGAAAAGCCAGTCGCCCTCTCCACAACACCATACTTTCATCAAGAGATAATTCTTTTCCAGGATAGTAACATTCAGTCATCTTGTTGTTGAAGTAATTAATGATACTTCTAACCTTGAACAGTGGGTCCTCACTCTCTTCCTCTGAGGTAAAATGCAAACATCTCATTATAAGGAGAAATCTATTCCTGCTCATTTGTTGTCCAAAAATAGGCATTGAAAATAACCTGTCTTTTACCCAGTAATCTTGTAGACGACTGAGTTGAATATTTCCCATGTGGAAGAGCAAACCAAGAAATATTTTTAGCTCAGGGACGATGATCGGTTTCCATCCAGTTATTCTCGAAAAATCTTTTCGTCTGCCTGGTGCTTCCCTACTTGGTCTATTATTTAGTAACCTCTGTGCCTGAGCGTTTGTCTCTGTACAAATCATCGACAAAAAATCTTCGGAGAAAAAGAAATTAAAATAATCTATAGGGTTTACTCCTGCAACTTCGCCGTAGAATTGGTTTGATTTAGTAAAATCAATCTTAAGCATTTCACCAGTTGTGGTCCAATCGGTCGTCGAGCTTAGTTCAGAGAGTTGGTTGGGCTGAACTTGCTCTTCAGTGCCTGATACAGTTGGTGAGCTTGTATCTAGGTCTTAATCCTGAGCTGTAAATGACGATAATCGAGGTCTGGGAGGTTGCAATATAAAATTTGATAGGTTTACCTCATCTTCACTGTTTGATGCTGACTCCTCCTCATCAGGTTGATAGTCGTCCTCCGAATCGTCATCGTACAGCGTCTCCTCTATATCACTGTCATTCAGAGTCGTAAACACTTGTTTTCGCCGCCTTTTCGACCCAGAAGGGCCTTCTCCACAGTCCATTTTTATTATTTTTTATTAGCACGTAAAAACAAAACCGTTCAAGATACCAAAAAACCACAAACACGTAACGAATTTTTAAAATTTCAAGCACAGTGCCGCTTTAAATACAACGTACCAAGCCGTATGCCTGCACTGCACTGATTCTTCAAACTTTACTAGGCGCGAACACGCACCGGTGCGTGTTCGGCCCCCCACTTCGGCAGTGCCCCTCGCACCGGTGCGTGGGTGGCAGCGAACCTGTTAAGGGCACTATGAGTAGCAAAGAAACCAAAAAAATAAAATTTTTTTTGGGACTTAAATTTTTTTTCGGTTTAGTCTACCTTGAGTAGGCATGATTTGAAAAAAATAATAATATAAAATACATTATCATTATTATATTCGTGTTATTATATCTCAGAGCCCTGGGGTCCTGGACGTTTGGAAGGGATACGAGGAATTGAAACCAACTCGCAGACATAATTAGAACTAGCCATGCCATGAATGCATTTCAAAGGTGATAATGTTGCGCTCATTTTCCATTTAAAAGATTTGTAAATTCATTACATTATTGCCATTAACGAAGCTCACAAACATAAGTCGAAATTTATGTAGTTCGTTAGTCGTTTATTATTATTATTAACGCTTGATTTACCAAACATAATACACCCAAATTGACTTAAAAAAAATAACTGGCTACTACTTATACTATGATTAAATATGTGCTGTAATAATATTTCAAGTTGTTTCATTATTTTGGTCAAAAAATTTGTTGTGGGTGAATTTTGACAAGACTGTAGCTTTAAGTGCCATTGTTTGTGAGCCATGGCGTCTTTCATTCCAACCAGCACAGCTTGTTCCAAAAGTAAACAAGTCCTTTCAGTTTAATTAGTATGTCTATCTAATGTTCAACATTTCATTTAACTTACTTTTGCACTCACCATTCTATCTATTGGGAGTTTGGTTTCTGCACTTCATCCTATGTGGTAGTAATAGGAGGTAGAAGTTTTACTAAAAGTTTGACAATTGAAACGTTATTGTTATAGGATACATTATTATATTTGATAGCAAATTTATTATTCAGTATGGGTTGGGGAGAATAAATTATTTCATAATGGATGGGTTTATCATATGATGGGGAAAGTGGGGCATGGAGTTTTGATGCAGACAGTTTTACGATATGACTCAGTTTATTTTATTGCAGTAAGTATTGGGACAAATTTTTTCATAATAGCTTTCTGTCTTTCATGTTTGGGGCATGAGTTTATTGGCAAAGTGATTACCCGAGCAAAGTATACAAAAAACCTTATCATCATCATTTCAGCCGATACACAAAAAACCTTGCTCTCAGAAATTTTGCAACCATCACCAGAATTGCATCTACTACTGTGATGTGTTGTTCATCATCCCAGCGGTTCGTCTTAACCAATGTCTCAAATTGGTATTGTAAAAATGTTCAAGCATAAAATTCGTCTAGTTCAGTGTTCTCTTCGTACATACAGAAATATATATGTTTAGACTGATGGGACAAAGATATTGAATTGATCAAGTCTACTAATACTAAACCTATAAATGGTATTTCATCAACCATCAACAATCAAGGATTAATTTTCTCTTTCGGCCTAGTCTACTAGATATTGTGGTTTCGTATGCAATTATGTAAGATTGTTGTATAACACGTCAGAAATATTTGTGGACATGTCAAATTAGATCAGCATCTATCTAGCTATCATGTGGTTATGGTAATATAGTAGAAACAAAACAACTATTTAATTAGAAACAAAAAAAGTTATTTTTAGATCAAATCATAATTTTTTTATTCTATATAGGCCGACATGACCAAGTGCATACCTACTTATAAAATGTTAGAAGCTAGTGCATGGTTCCAATTGGTTGTTTCCTATAGAGTAGAACCGGCAAGATACACCTTGTTAACTCTTTTTAAAAAGTGATTGATTTTACAATATTTCTATTTTACTTTAAGTATTAATAGGTATGAGAATGTCAGAAGCTCGTTTATGGTTTCAATTGGGGATCTCCTATAGAGAAGAACTGGCAAAAAAACACGCAGGTCTATAATTAAAAAAAAATGATTTTACAATATTTGTATGAGAGACTAATCAATATAAATAATACATACTTCTGGACACATCTATTGGCCCACCTTAGAGTTTAGGTATCGATGGCCCCTACCGAAATATGATTGCTAGATTGAACAAAAACTGTTGATGCAGTTTTAAACCTGATACATTTTACCATTTTTTTCGATCGTATTGTTTTAAATTTGAATTCAGAATACCATACGACATGGAGCTACGCCTAACAAGTCGGATATGCGCCTTGTTAAAGGCAATTGATTTTTGAATAAAAAATATGTTTTATCAAACAAAGGTTTAATTTAATAACGCGTGTTGCCTCCATGGACATCTACCACAGCTCTCATACGATTAGGCATAGAGTTTATCAACCGCTCTATGAAATTTTGAGGGATCATCTCCCATTCCTCTTCTATGGCAGTTTTCAACTCCTGCATCGTCTGGGCAACTGGCTGACGAGCCCTAACACGTCTTTTTAGCTCGTCCCACATGTGCTCAATAGGGTTCATGTCTGGGCTTCTGGCTGGCCAGTCCATAACTGTGATGTTCACATCCCGAAGATATTCCCTGACGATGCCGGCCGCATGGGCTCTTGCATTATCATGCATAAAAAGGGAATTTGGGCCCACATAGTCCGCGTATGGTATCACGTGAGGTTCTAAGCACTCACGAATGTACCTTTCAGCATTTAATGTTGGCAGCTGTGGTCCTGTAACAACCTCAAGTTGAGTTTTGCCGCTCGCGGATATACCGCCCCAGACAGTCCATGAGCCACCGCCATAAGCAACCCTCTCTTCAAAGCAGCATTGTACGAAACGCTCTCCCTTACGTCGGTAGACCATCTTCCTTCCATCATTGCCATGTAACACAATTTTAGACTCATCAGAAAAGAGTACACGGCTCCAATCTTGCTGTCCAATCTTGCTGTGTCCAATTTAAATGACTGCGTGCGAAATGAAGGCGCGCTGTTCGGTGGGCTCGCGTTAGTTTGGGCCCATTAGCTGGCTTGTGTGGTACCATATCGCGTTCTTTTAAGCTTCTCCGAACAGTTCGAGCGCTCACAGATACTCTGTGGAAGTCGCGAAGTTGGTTTTGTATCTCAATGGAGGTAAGGTGACGATTTCTCAAGCTGCTCGTCACGATGAATCGATCCTGCCTTTCAGTTGTGACCCGAGATCGTGGCCTTCCTTGGCGACGAACAAAGCCGCCAGTCTCTAGGTACCTCCGATAAACATTTCGGACCGCAGATCGACTTAAATTAAATTGAGCACTCGCGTTTCTTTGGCTGTGTCCGGCCTGAATAAGTGCCACAGCTTGGGCGGCGACTTCAGGTGAAGTATCCATAGATTATTGATAGAACCTCACCTTAATGTTAAGAATAAGTAATGTTTGTTGCAAAACCAAAGATATCAATCACTTTTTCAAGAATTAAATCCAAGTAAACCAATAAAACCAAGTTTTCTTAGTATTCGATTGTTTGATATCAACAAACAGGCTCCAAATTGTCTTTTGTTTCTTTAAATTCTGGGTTCGAAATTCAAAAAAAGACTATTGAATGAAATTGTGAATGTGCCAGGTTCAAAACTGCATAAAAACTTTTTGCTCGACCTAATATAAAATTTTAGCTAGGACCAAACGAAACCGAAAATACAAGGTGGGCCAATAGATGTGTCCAGAAGTGTATAATTAAATAATCTTAATTTACCTTCAATGTATTGCTACTGTTTAAATCAATATGGGACAAAGAACATTTAGGGTTATACTAACATGGTGTGCTCACTTCAGGTTTTCCCAGAATCGACACTGCCATTCAATCACCATTTTTTTACAACACACGACTACACTGTTCGACTACCTCGTTACAAATAAATCAATCTACGCGGGGCGAGAGCGATGCGGGGTAGGGCGTTGCATATGAAGGGGGAAACGTACAGCTCATGTGCATTGCGCAATGCGGAGGACGCCATTAGCAAAATCGAAACAGCTTAATCCCGGGGGCATGTAAACCAATATTACCAACGAAGATTCAAAACACAATGATGAGTTTCACAATATTGTCTTAATTAAGATTCCGAAAACAGTAACGCGTGGAGGTCTTTTAAGCATCCTAAGCATATAATTGCGACAGCACAAACCTTTTGTGAAAACCTTTTCACAGAATCGACACTGTCATTCAATCACCATTTTTTACAACACACGACTACACTGTTCGACTACCTCGTTACGAATAAATCAGTCACGTAAATTGATTGATGAGTTTCACAATATTGTCTTAATTAAGATTCCGAAAACAGTAACGCGTGGAGGTCTTTTAAGCATCCTAAGCATATAATTGCGAGAGCACAAACCTTTTCACAGAATCGACACTGTCATTCAATCACCATTTTTTACAATACACGACTACACTGTTCGACTACCTCGTTACGAATAAATCAATCTACGTGAGACGAGAGCGATGCGGGGTGGGGCGTTGCATATGAAGGGGGAAACGTACAGCTCATGTGCATTGCGCAATGCGGAGGACGCCATTAGCAAAATCGAAACAGCTTAATCCCGGGGGCATGTAAACCAATATTACCAACGAAGATTCAAAACACAATGATGAGTTTCACAATATTGTCTTAATTAAGATTCCGAAAACAGTAACGCGTGGAGGTCTTTTAAGCATCCTAAGCATATAATTGCGACAGCACAAACCTTTTGTGAAAACCTTTTCACAGAATCGACACTGTCATTCAATCACCATTTTTTACAACACACGACTACACTGTTCGACTACCTCGTTACGAATAAATCAGTCACGTAAATTGATTGATGAGTTTCACAATATTGTCTTAATTAAGATTCCGAAAACAGTAACGCGTGGAGGTCTTTTAAGCATCCTAAGCATATAATTGCGAGAGCACAAACCTTTTCACAGAATCGACACTGTCATTCAATCACCATTTTTTACAATACACGACTACACTGTTCGACTACCTCGTTACGAATAAATCAATCTACGTGAGACGAGAGCGATGCGGGGTGGGGCGTTGCATATGAAGGGGGAAACGTACAGCTCATGTGCATTGCGCAATGCGGAGGGCGCCATTAGCAAAATCGAAACAGCTTAATCCCGGGGGCATGTAAACCAATATTACCTAAACTAAATTTAACAAGTACCTATGAAATTTTGATGATCACGGTTTATGCACCATCTCTTCCTAAATATTTGTACGCCACGATATGCGGCTGAACATGCCAGAACTTATACTTCATTACCTACTATCTTGCATGCAATGTATCATGTACACCATGTTTAAACAAATAAAGTTTTACTTACTTACTTACTTACCAACGAAGATTCAAAACACAATGATGAGTTTCACAATATTGTCTTAATTAAAAATAAATTTTAAAGCAAGTCACAGCTTTCAAGTATCTGGGCCACTGGGTTTCTGAAGACCTCAGAGATAATCTGGATGTTGAGCGGGAGCGCAGAGCTTTGGCTGTCCGCTGCAATATGTTGGCTCGCAGGTTTGCGAGATGCTCGGCTGACGTAAAGGCCACATTGTTTAGAGCGTATTGTCAGTCATTTTATACATGTAGCCTGTGGGTCAACTACACGCAGAGGGCATACAGTGCTCTGCGTGTTCAATATAATGATGCCTTTAGGGTGTTGATGGGGTTGCCGCGCTACTGCAGTGCATCTGGTATGTTTGCAGAGGCAGAAATTGACGGCTTTCATGCCATTATACGCAAGCGATGCGCCTCCATCATGCGCAGGGTACGCGCCAGCCCCAACATCATCCTGAAAACAATAGCGGACAGGTGGGACAGTCCCATTTTTGAGCACTGGGTACGCCTGCATGCCCCTGTGGCGTATAATAAATAAATTGTTTCCGGTAGTTATAAGTACTAACACTAGTTTTTTAAGTTGTGTATACTAACAAACTATGGACTTTGTCTGAAATATAAGATTTTTATTTTTTATTTATTTTTTTATTAAGATTCCGAAAACAGTAACGCGTGGAGGTCTTTTAAGCATCCTAAGCATATAATTGCGAGAGCACAAACCTTGGTGAAGCGTCAATGCCTCTTATAATTACCGATATATTTTTTAAAAGGATTTATATAATATCTTAGTTACTTTCCCGCATTCCAAAAACATTATTTCGTTTAAAGGTAAGACAATTGAGTCTCTGTTGAATTCCGCAAACCAAATATTCACTACCGCAGGAGCCCATTGGTCGGAATCGAACGTTTCCTTGAGATGCTTGCGAACGACCGACAGAGGGCGCCCCCTTCTTTTCCGCTCCGCGCCATCTTCAATACGTATGTTCACCCGCTCCGCAATAAAAATCCCATATCTGTTGAAAACCGGACAATTTTCGTGAAATAAGTGCATCTGCTGCCGTGAGACATTATAAACTTCGAGTGCAGTGTGTTTTTCACGACTTCTGACCAGTCCACCGGTGGATGAAGGCTGATATTTCGCCGGCCGGCATCACACGCAACGACGACAAGCCCGGGAATAAGGTGATTTCCCGTCTCTCTGGATTCGCAAGGTACGTGGGCTCTCTTGTTGCAATAGATGTAGAGGATATTGGTTTCAGAAGGATCTTCAACAGAGATTTGATTTTTATAATTTTAAATCTACATACACCCGCATATTTTCGGGAGGTCTTAAAACCCCCACAGCTTCAGATGAGGCTATTTACACGCCTCATCATAATTATTTTGGTCCTTTCGAGCCGCATAGGCAACCGCTCCCTAGTTAGATTTTCACGTAATATTTGGTGAAAATCATAAATTCAATACCGCATAATAGGTATAGGTTATAGATGTTTACGTAAACTTTTGATAAACTAATCTTACCTACTTACTTACAAACCGCTCCGCTAATAACATAAACATAATTGACAATAGATTCTACGTAGGTTTTGGTAAATCTGTCACTAATGTTTCATAGAATTGAATGTATTACGTAATAATTGGTAAAGTTCATTCTATGTAGGTATACATAATTTAATATTTCACTTTGGTAGCACGTTCAATAAGGAGGTAGTTACCCATCACTTCGGCTTTGTGCGTATTAGTCATTTTTATTCAGATACCTCCACATAGTTGGTAGGTGCATTATTATTGTAAACCGCCTGATAAGTTTACCGCATATTTTTAGATATTGTTCTAGATATTAACTTAACAAAATGACTGATAAACAATTAAGGCCGGAAGATTTACTGACGATCCTTCATGAAAAGAAAGGATTGTTATTCAAACGCCTTAATCGATTATATGATTTATCGAAAAATATTTCGTCGTTCGATTCGAGAAATAATGAGAGTTTTATGACTGAATCGGAAACTATTGACGACATTCGTGTCAAATTTGAATCTTATGTCGATCAAATTAACCACATAAACATTAATCTGAAGCCTGGTTCGAGTCCCGACTATGCTTGTTTAGAATCCTTTGAAGATTTGTTTATTCATGTTAAGCGTATTAGGAATAAAATCAGTAGTAGTCAATCTCTGTTATCACAAAGTTGTAATTCGAAGACGCTGTTTGAACCGCTAAAAATAAAGTTGCCGCCTATCGCACTGCCATCTTTCGACGGGAAACCCGAGAATTGGCCTGTTTTCTACGAGTCATTTAAGTCGAATATTCATAACAACGATCAGCTGACTGACTCGCAGCGCGTGCAGTACTTAGTAGGTAGGCTTACACATAACGCGTTAAAGATTACAGCCGGTATTGTGCCGACGGCTGATACCTACTGTTTTCTATGGGACAGCTTAGTTAATAAATACCAGGATAAACGCACATTAGGTATACACTATTTAAATAATATATTAGATTTAAAAAGTTGTTTATGTAACGCAAATGGTCTCGATTCTTTCATTGAAACATTTAGTGCGAGTATTTCTGCATTGAAACAGCTTGGGATTCCCGATCTGGCGGATTTTATTCTTTTACATTGTGCTATGAGAAAAATAGATTCACAGACTGGTCAATCATTTGAACTTTCCGTTCGTGATGTTGAAATTCCTACAACTAAGTTGTTGATTAGTTTTGTTCAAGATCAGGCTAAGATATTGGCACGCTCGAATTTATCTCATTCGAACGCGAAATGTAATTATAACAAACCTCATGGTTCCGCACCGCGTGACCCTCGCACGCAGACGAGAGCGTTTGTTGTGAGTGAGTCCCCTAACTTATCCGCTTCTACCGCGACTTCGGTCAGGAGCTGCGCGTATTGTAATGATGGCGCTCATGTTCAGTTGTATAACTGCGCTAAGTTTCAATCCGCGTTGACTCCTAGAACTAGGTTTGAGTTTATTAGATCCAAGCATGGCTGCGTAAATTGTCTGAGCACTTCGCACGGTTTGAGTAATTGTAGGTCGACCTCAGTTTGTAACGTGTGTAAAAAACGCCATCATACCTTATTACATTTTAATATAATATAATAAACAACCACATACAACTGATGTTAAACCGACGAATTGCAATGTCGCCGTCGCGGCTAGCCTGGCGGTGACACCGTCCGCTGCGCCTCTCGCTCATCCCCCGCCCCGCGCGGCGTCTTCGCTTGTGCCGCGCTCTTATTCTCATGGCCATAAGGTCGATATTCCCGCACCGGTGTCCGTGTGTTGTTCGGATAATGTTTCTCAAACGTTTCCGACACATAACACGGCCGTGTTATTAGCTGCAGATACGAAGACTAAGTCGGCAATTCTGTTATCAACCGCTCAGGTCTATGCGCGCGCTAATAATAATAGTTCGGGCCATAAAACAATAGTCAGGTGTTTAATTGATAATGGTTCGCAAAATAATTTAATAACTACAGCTTGTTGTCGAAAACTCAACTTAGTAATAATTCCTTTGAGTAATTCTTTTGTCAAAGGAGTTGGTTCTGTCTCGCGGCCGATAATAGGTTATGTAAACTTAGATATCGAGTCTCGCGTATACTCGCATCAGAAATATACTATTCACGCGTTAGTAGTTGAGTGCATTACGGATCAGCTACCTTCGCACCATATTAAGTGGGATTGTCATGTAGACTTCCACTCGCTTCCGCTCGCTGATTTAAGCTGGAATATTCCAGGTGATATTGACTTAGTGTTAGGCGCTCAACTGTTTCCGTATATTTATTTGGGAAATAGGGTAGACTTAGGTTCACATGCGCCACCCGCATTATTAACCACATTCGGATATGTCCTTATGGGTGATTTTCCGCATAGTAAAGATAATTTGAATTTATCTAGCTCTTCTTTCACAGCACTCGCCCTTAATGATTTATTACAAAAGTTCTGGGAATTGGAAGAAGTTGAAAATAAACGTTTTTTATCTCCCGAGGAGACCGAATGTGAGAATATTTTTTCCTCGACCGTGTCACGCGAC
The DNA here is from genome assembly GCA_949319445.1 of Mythimna lalbum. Classification (NCBI taxonomy): domain Eukaryota; kingdom Metazoa; phylum Arthropoda; class Insecta; order Lepidoptera; family Noctuidae; genus Mythimna; species Mythimna lalbum. Next base: position 2,372,524 of record OX439357.1, on the reverse strand, counting down.
GATGCGGGACGTTATACTGTCGCGTTACCTTTCAATAAGAATCCCGCCGAGTTAGGTAATTCCCGCACCGCCGCGTACCGTCGACTGGTTGCGCTGGAGAGAAAACTCCGCCAATCGCTGACGTTGCGTGAGAATTATAACGCAGTGATTCGGGAGTACATAGATAATGGTTACTTAAGTCAAGTCGACGAATCCGCCATTTCAGATGACGGGTACTACATCCCTCATCACGCTGTCGTTCGACCGGACAAACCGATGCCGCGCATTGTATTGGATGCGAGTGCTAGGACTCATACCGGTTTATCTTTAAATGATGTACTCCATAGTGGTCCAAATTTACAAACAGATTTGTTTCTTCTTTTAATCAATTTTAGATTATTCCCTATCGCTATAAATTCTGATATTAAGCAGATGTACTTACGAATTTGCATACCTGTTGAGCAGCGTAAGTACCTACGCATTTTGTTTCGATTCAGTGAGAACGATCCTGTGTTGACATTCGCTTTTAACCGCTTACCTTTCGGACTGAAGTCGAGTCCTTACATAGCTATGCGCACTGTGCGACAGCTGGCCTCGGACAGTCCGCATTATCCCGAAGCTGCTAAAGTAGCAGAGACCAGCTTGTATATGGATGATCTGGTCTATTCGGTGAATAACGAAGAGAACGCTATACAGTTGTCGCATGATCTCATAAAAATGTTTAAGTCGGGCGATTTTGACCTTATAAAATGGTGTAGTAATTCACCCGCGCTTTTAAACAGCCTACCTGATTCACATCGTAAGTCACTCGATTTCCACGAGGGCAATGATGTGTCCAGGGTTCTAGGTCTTTCATGGGAGCCTTCTCAGGATAAGTTCTTCTTCACTTCCACGCAAGTAGCCGAGAAATGTACTAAAAGAAATATACTCTCGATAGTTGCCCGCTTATTTGATGTTCTCGGTCTCGTCGCTCCAGTGATCTTTTATGCCAAGTTGCTCATCAAAGAGTTATGGCTGAGCAATATCGGATGGGATGATGTCGCTCCTGACGAAATCGTCAAAAGTTTTTCGCTTCTCATGCAAGAGTTTCCTTTGCTGGATTCCTTACGAATACCACGTCATGTGGGTGTTACCGATGACGGTAGTGTTCGCATAGTCGCATTCGCCGATGCCAGTATGGGTGGGTACGGTTGTGTCATTTATATACACTCGACGAGTCCGTCCGGCGTCGTAGTTCGTTTACTTTGTGCGAAGTCAAAGGTTTCACCTACCAAGGTCACAACTCTCGCACGTCTGGAGCTGTGCGCAGCTGTGCTCATGTCAAAGTTGGTGAAGACTGTTCGCGATACTTACTCTTCACGTGTTCCTATTGCAGGGATTTACGCCTTTTCAGACTCTACGATAGCTTTATCGTGGATTCATTCTTCTCCACACCGCTGGTCAGTCTTCGTCAGCAATAGAGTAGCTCAATGTCAGGAGAACTTGGGCTCTCAACATTTTTACCATGTAGCAGGTGTTGAGAATCCAAGCGACTGCCTATCTCGTGGCATACTTCCTTCACAGTTGGTGTCACATGAGCTTTGGTGGAGCGGCCCTTCTTGGCTTCGTTGTCTTCCGGAAGATTGGCCTGTCAAACCGTTCTGTCCCACCGACTGTGGGGAACTCCCCGAGCACAAGGCAAATGTCTTAACTGTGACCACGCAAGTAGAATTTCCTCTTCTTTGTCAACTTGCGCAACGCACCTCATCATGGGATAAGCTGTTGCGCATCGTTTCATATATACTTAAATTCGTTAGACCGAAGGTTCATTGTGAACCCCGGTCTCCGCAGGGATTGTCAGCGGCGGAACGAGTTATGATCCGTGCTGTGCAATCTGTCCATTTCGCAGATGACATTAAGCTCATCAAATGTGGTAAATTGTTACCAAAGAAACTTAGAAGCCTGTCTGTCTTTCTAGATGAAGAGGGCATATTACGCATTGGGGGAAGACTTTCAAAGTCATACCTTCCCTTTGATGCTAAGCATCCCCTTTTACTTCCCAAACATGATCCTGTCGTGGATCTGATAATTCGTCATTACCATGTGATGAATTGTCACACTGGACCAGGGCTACTTATGTCTATTTTACGACAGCGATTTTGGATACTAGATGCCAGGACTGTCATTAGGTCCAAGTTGCGACAATGCAACACATGCTTTAGAGTTAATCCGACGCATCCCACTCCAATGATGGCGGACCTCCCTGAGTACCGTGTGTCGGAATCAAAGGCATTTGTCCATACTGGAGTGGATTATGCTGGTCCCATACGCATAACTCTCACTCGTCGCAGAGGTCAACACGCTCAGAAGGCTTACATCTGCCTCTTTGTATGCTTGGTAACCAAGGCTGTCCATGTAGAATTAGTCTCTGAACTTACTACCGACGCCTTTTTAGCCGCGTTTAAACGTTTTATCTCGCGTCGAGGGCCAGTATCCTGTCTTTATTCGGATAACGCTACTAATTTCGTTGGGGCTAAAGCTCAACTAGATGAACTTTATAATTTCTTAATGAGGTCAAACCTCAATTCTTCTCTTATAAATGAGTTATCAACTCGCCGCATTAAGTGGAAAATGATTCCACCTCGCTCCCCACATTTTGGCGCCATGTGGGAAGCTAATATAAAAACATTAAAAACGCATCTTTATCGCGTGATTGGAAATCAACTTCTCACTTATGAAGAGTTCCAAACTGTACTCATTCAAATAGAGTGCATTATGAACTCACGCCCTCTGAGTGTGTTGTCTTCTGATCCGCATCCTGAAGTTATCACTCCCGCTCATTTTTTGATGTCGACTCCATTACAGTACTTGCCGGCAGCCGGTTTGTCTGGTCAGCGCTTATATCTGTCCCAACGTAAACAGTTGTTAGATAGTATGGTGCAATCCTTCTGGAAGAAATGGCACTTAGAGTACCTGCATACGCTGCAAGTTAGGCAAAAATGGGCAACTCCGGACAAGCCTGTAGAAGTTGGAACTGTCGTACTCGTGGGACAGGACAACTCGCCTCCTCTATGTTGGCCATTAGGAGTTATAACTGAGGTTTATAAAGGGACCGACAATGTAGCTCGCGTTGCTATGGTGAGGACAAAGTTCGGTAATTTTAAACGCTCTGTCACAAAACTATATCCTATCCCAACGCAATAAAATTTCATTTTTAACTATACTCTTAGTTTTTTAAGGTTTAGGATTAGTTTATTAAATAATTTTATTTTCCGCATTCAGTCATAAAGTTTGGACTTTTCTGATCATGATTTAGGTCAGTGAATCTTCATAATTTCCACCTTTTCCTTTGTAAGCACTTGCGTCCTTCCAAGGGGGGGAGCATGGTGAAGCGTCAATGCCTCTTATAATTACCGATATATTTTTTAAAAGGATTTATATAATATCTTAGTTACTTTCCCGCATTCCAAAAACATTATTTCGTTTAAAGGTAAGACAATTGAGTCTCTGTTGAATTCCGCAAACCAAATATTCACTACCGCAGGAGCCCATTGGTCGGAATCGAACGTTTCCTTGAGATGCTTGCGAACGACCGACAGAGGGCGCCCCCTTCTTTTCCGCTCCGCGCCATCTTCAATACGTATGTTCACCCGCTCCGCAATAAAAATCCCATATCTGTTGAAAACCGGACAATTTTCGTGAAATAAGTGCATCTGCTGCCGTGAGACATTATAAACTTCGAGTGCAGTGTGTTTTTCACGACTTCTGACCAGTCCACCGGTGGATGAAGGCTGATATTTCGCCGGCCGGCATCACACGCAACGACGACAAGCCCGGGAATAAGGTGATTTCCCGTCTCTCTGGATTCGCAAGGTACGTGGGCTCTCTTGTTGCAATAGATGTAGAGGATATTGGTTTCAGAAGGATCTTCAACAGAGATTTGATTTTTATAATTTTAAATCTACATACACCCGCATATTTTCGGGAGGTCTTAAAACCCCCACAGCTTCAGATGAGGCTATTTACACGCCTCATCAAACCTTTTGTGAAAACCTTTTCACAGAATCGACACTGTCATTCAATCACCATTTTTTACAATACACGACTACACTGTTCGACTACCTCTTTACGAATAAATCAATCTACGTGAGACGAGAGCGATGCGGGGTGGGGCGTTGCATATGAAGGGGGAAACGTACAGCTCATGTGCATTGCGCAATGCGGAGGGCGCCATTAGCAAAATCGAAACAGCTTAATCCCGGGGGCATGTAAACCAATATTACCTAAACTAAATTTAACAAGTACCTATGAAATTTTGATGATCACGGTTTATGCACCATCTCTTCCTAAATATTTGTACGCCACGATATGCGGCTGAACATGCCAGAACTTATACTTCATTACCTACTATCTTGCATGCAATGTATCATGTACACCATGTTTAAACAAATAAAGTTTTACTTACTTACCAACGAAGATTCAAAACACAATGATGAGTTTCACAATATTGTCTTAATTAAGATTCCGAAAACAGTAACGCGTGGAGGTCTTTTAAGCATCCTAAGCATATAATTGCGAGAGCACAAACCTTTTGTGAAAACCTTTTCACAGAATCGACACTGTCATTCAATCACCATTTTTTACAATACACGACTACACTGTTCGACTACCTCGTTACGAATAAATCAATCTACGTGAGACGAGAGCGATGCGGGGTGGGGCGTTGCAGATGAAGGGGGAAACTTATAGCGCAAGTGCATAGCGCAATGCGGAGGACGCAGAAGCCATTTGCAAATTCGAACCAGCTCAATTCGTAAGGGCTTGCATACCAATATTACCAACGCACATTCGGAGCACAATGAAATTCGTAAGGGCTTGCATACCAATATTACCAACGCACATTCGGAGCACAATGATTAGTTTCAAATATTTTCTTATTTAAGATTCCGAAAAAATGGACGCGTGGAGGTATTTTAAGCATCCTAATCCTTATTAATATTTTAAAAGCGAAAGTGTGTTTGTTCATGCCTAAATGGCAAATCCGATTTTGTTCAATTTTGGTACAGAGATAGTTGCGACCCCGGAGACGGACATAGACAATTTTTTTTTTAAGTGAGAAAAGAGGTAGAAATAGGGAAGGAAAGGGGGGAATTAAAGAATATTAATAAACGCGTATCACCCATAGGGTATCGGCAAAAAAAACTTAAGGTAAAGAATTACAAAAGTCTTTTGACAAAAATACAATTTATTCATTATCCCCTCTCACAACTACAGCATCAAGGAATTCTGCTGGCGCTGATATTGTTGATTGATGCCAAGCCCATCCAAGGTACCATACAAGCATCATAACATGTGCGCAGCACCCAATAGTTCTTCTTCCTATTAGACAATTACAGCAGTATTCTACAATACCTGCCCTTCCTGACACATTATTTTCAATTAGTGAATATACACCATTAAATTTTGATAGTTTTAATCCCGTGAAGCGTCGAACCGTTACATGAAATACTATCGATTTGTAAAAATGAAATTAAAATATAAGTAACTTTTTTAATAACTCGAACCAATTCTCGCATGAGTGAATAAATAATGCAAACCACTAGTGGGCACCATTTCCTAATAACAATAATCATGCGTTCGCCTAGTCAACGTGGACTCACAAAAAAATAGCCAATCCTAGCCATGCGGGTGGCGCGAACCACGCGCGCTATGAGCGCAGGAGTCAACAGTGTTGACTGCACTGCAGTCGAGGTCCAACAACGTAATGTTGAACTCACGGATATCGAGGGATATGCCATGAGGGCGTGCCACGGCGGAAACCAGTATTACCAAATGCCCCTATTTATCGAACGGCGGTTGTACGATTCATTCAGTCACTTTGCAATTGCGTACAGTGTGCTACTGATGCATAAAAAACTAAAATGCCGAGTTGTACAGTAATTACATGTATTATATAGGTCACTTATCATCAACCTAAAGATAAATGGCGTGTCCTTCCACTGGTAAGTAAACAATTAAGCCACTGTTTTATATTTTAAATCATTTTTGAAATTATTTACTAACCTACGTCCAGAGTAACACGAACTATCCCGAACAATCCCGAATCTTTCCGAACCCAACGATCGTGTAAGATTTAGAGATGTGTAATCGAGTCCGTGTAGCTGATTTTATCGACATGCGTTTTATTGCAGTTCAATCATTTATTTTTACATTTCGATACATATTGTCGTATTACATGTTAAATTATTACAATACTCGTGAAGTGTAAAAGCTTAAATTAACATTATACCTAAAGATAGAGATTATCAAAGTTTTTTAATTAATAGTACTATATGATAAGTAGCACGTTAAACAAATATATTGTATTACAGTTTTTTTTTTGCTAAAAATTACAATAATTTGTTTTTGCTATGTAAAAATATTCAATTATTATATTAAAAAATCTGGCTATATGGTGATTTTAAAAGCCTATCTTTCAAAATCATCAAATAAAAGATTGCTCAATATTATTGACCCAGTAGGCAAGCCCACCTTTGTCAATCATATGGCTGAGCAGCGGTCAATGTTCGAAGTTTGAATTAGAAAATTTGCGATTCATCGCTATTTTATCAAATCTTTGTCTATAATACCGAGAATTTCATATTTTATTTTTCACAAACGATTAGTCATTCGTATATATAAGTTCTACACAAATAGCACTTTACACAAAAAACTCATTGATAAGTTTCGTCATCTACCATCATCAACCTAAAAAAAGAACTTTTTTATTTTTATTAAAAGTAAACTCTCTTTTCGGATAGGTATATATAAAAAACAAATCATTTATAGAAAATAAAACGGAGTAATTAAATTACGAGATCGGTAGTAGATAAAATTGTCGACCATCGCGTTCGACGCACTATTTGCATGTGTGTGCAATGATACGTGTTTACAAGTGCATGCTCCGCCCGTTCTGTTTATGTGTGCTATTAGAAACTGATTTGGTGTAGGTGCTTTCTTCTTAGTGTGCGTGTGCAAATTTTACATGTGTGTCGTAAATACACTATTTGTGAATGTTGTAATTATTTTGGTGGGGATAAGCGTCCTCACTAGGTTTCCTTACTATTTCGCAATGAAGGCATATCTCTGGATATCTATGGTTGAACTGCATTTATTCCACACGTTGTGAATTTAGTAGCGGATATTGGTGAAAATTATGTATTTTTTTTTTTCATTAATTGATAAGGTTGATTGATTCTAAATCATTTCTGAAAATTTGGACGGTGATTGAAAAAATTCCCTGTATAAATATATTGTAAGGCCTTCGGTTTGATTTTGGATAGGCCTAATAACCTAGCCTTCTCCATTCCAGAACAGTTTCGGAGAGATGACGTCTACCTGCCTAACACAATTATTTCATTCTACATGTAGGTAAATATGTAAGTTGTTAATATTACCTCTCTTGGATAAATTGTGGCTGCTATTGTGGTCCTTTCAGGTCCTTCAGGTATAGAGTGTCTGCGTGTTTCAGCAAGAGAACGTTGGCACCATACACAGACATTAGTATGAACAATAAGAGCCGGGATGATACCTTGTTGTTGAATATCCAATAAGCAAAACATAATAAACCACCCTCAGGTATCTAAAACAAAAAATGTGAAATAATAATAAAATGAGTCTAGTACTAAAAATAGTTATTTGGATAACTCTACTGTACTTTTTCATCCTGCAATGCTGTTGTCTTACATAATCGGAAAATATTAGTAGTTGGTTTTGTTTTAATATCTGCTTTGTATGAATAAAAAGGAAACCAAGCAGGTACATACCTCTCTCGGAGCAATTGTTTCGGCAATATATTGCCTTTCAATACCCTCTGGAATAGAGTGAGAACGTCTTCTAAACAAAGATGTCCTGCATCAGACATATAACATTTTGAAAATGATCACAGGGACCATTTGTGCCTGTTATCCTTAACCCTTTACACCCGAACAAAAAGTTACTTATATTTAAGAAAAAGTTGGCAAAATGCATTTCTGGAGTAAAAATAAGCTATAAAAAATGCAAAAAAAATCTAGAATTTTCAGTTTTCCTGAAAAGTTGCCCTCACGATCGTAACACTTAGGTATAATCTACAAGTCTCACAATAGTGAGTGTTATCTTTTTAATTTGGTTTTTCTTAAAAAAAACAAGTAAATAAGTACCAATCATTATTTATTTATTAGAATTATCTTTTCATTAATCAGTCTTGAAAATTTAACAATAAATTGAATCTTCTTCTAACTAATTATCTTACAAAGACAAAAAATAATCTCAAAATAAAAAAAGTCAACCTCTGACTAACTTAAAACTATTTTAACTTTTAGGAACAAAAAAGAGATCACAAATTATCTTAAAATATAGTGAGACTAGTAAAAATTTTAACATTTTATAAATTAATATTCAGGTTTGAGGTGATACAATTGGAAACAGTTTTGGTTTCGAGAAAGACACAGGTAAACACCACACTTGGAACATTTGATCTTTGATCGGCTATGGCATCCTTCCATCATGCAAGATCTTGGCGCCTTTATGTCATCAAACACAGCTACATGATCATAGCCAGCATATCTTTTGCCCTGTGATGGGCGTATTGGTCTGTATTGCCTATTGATAGGAGGTGGTACGTTTTCAAAATCGAGAGCTCCGTCATCGCGGCGATCTTTATCTGGAAAGTTGGTCAAAGTGTCAGCAACACTAAAACGAAAATCCAGTAATGTCAGAATATCCTTCCTTGGGTAACCATTTGCTACGCAATCATTTTTGTACAGTCTCCAAGAATTGACTAAAGCCAAATCCAAAAAGTGTATAATAACTTTTAAAGGCCATTTTTTGTTTTGATGAAGGTACGGTAATATTCCATTTGCTGGTCGAGAATGTCAACACCTCCCATGTGTTGGTTGTACTGTTGGATAATTTTAGGAGCCGTTACATCAATGTAACCTCTTTGTTTTATATCCCACCGTTTGACGGTAGTACCCGACGAAGATCCTGTACAGTTAGATGCCATGATCACAGACTTGTTGTCTCTCCATTTGACGATGACGGTCGAATCCCTGGTAAAGTGCTGACTTTCACCGCGACTTATAGCCGAATCTTGTTTGAATTTGCAAGCGGCTCGGTCTGGAATGCGATTATAATAATAATAATAATAATAATAATAATAATGAGACTGTATATCCCGCGGAAGTGTGGGGGTCGAGGCTTTTTAAACGCTAAGACCCTGCACAATCGCGAGGTATGCAGTCTTAGGGAATACTTCCTAGCCGCCGACGTGGGTATGCATCGTGATGTAGTGGCAGTGGACAAGGGACTCACCCCGCTCTCCTTGGCTAACGAGAACTGGCGCAAACCTGTAGTGCTTGACACTAACGTACGCAAGGAAGTATGGCAGAGTAAGGAACTTCACGGACGCTTTTTCCGGGCCCTTCATGGGCCCGATGTAGACCAACTAGCGTCCGTAGCCTGGCTGCGCGTCGGTGACCTCTTTGGGGAAACCGAAGGTTTTGTCTGTGCAATTATGGACGAAGTTATCATGACGAATAACTACCGGAGATTTATTGTGAAGGACGGCACGGTTGACATCTGTCGGGCATGTCACCGACCGGGTGAATCAATCCGCCACATTATCTCTGGTTGTTCTCGTCTAGCTAACGGGGAATACTTGCATAGACATAACCTTGTAGCCAGGATTATCCATCAGCAACTTGCTCTGAAGTATTCTCTTGTGGAATCGGAGGTGCCATACTACAGATATGTGCCCGACCCAGTTCTCGATAATGGCGATATCACGTTGTACTGGGACCGGTCCATCATCACTGACAGGACTATTGTAGCCAATAAGCCTGATATAGTGGTGGTGGACCGAAGCGAGAGGCGTGCAATGATTGTTGACATATCCATTCCACATGACGAGAACCTCGTGAAAGCCGAGAAAGATAAACAAATCAAGTATATTGACTTGGCTCGCGAGGTTGTCGACATGTGGGAAGTGGATTCAGCGATTATTGTACCGATAGTCGTTTCAGCCAATGGCTTAATAGCCAAGAGCCTCGACCAACACCTTAGGAGGCTCTCGTTAGGCGGCTGGATCAAGGGCTTGATTCAGAAAGCGGTACTCCTGGACACGGCTCGTATAGTCAGGAGGTTCCTTTCTCTGGAGCCCTGACCGCCGGTAGCTTGGACCCTGTTCCCGAAACCGGTGGGACACTATTTTTTATATTTTTAAATGTTTTTTTAGTTTTTATTTAAATATTTAAAAATATAATTTATATGTTTGTACAACGAATAAAGGAAATAATAATAATAATAATAAAGTTTATTGTTCTTCTCTCACATAGAATTTTACATCAGTATAAAAAACATTTTTTTTACACACATTCGATTAAACATGATTGTGCCGCTGCTATGTATATTTCTCAGATTCATTTCTTCCAATAAAGGAACTGTAGTGAAAAAACGATCATGATATACACAACTTCCAGGAGGAACACTTCTTGTCAAATGGAGTATAACGGAAGGTCCCAGTCCCAAAGACGTGTCAGCAAACATTGTGTTAGCGCCCCTATAAATCTCGAAATCGAGCATCAGACCTTCGCTGGTAGTCAAAACAAAATTTTTGAAACCAACTGGCCGTGGTTTATATTTGACAACTTGACGCAAAGAACATCGGCCAGTAAAGGGTATCATCTGTTCATCTACTGAATAATAGGACGGAACTCTTTCCAGCCTGTTGCAGGTATCTTGAACCCGTTTAATAATTGGCTGTACCTTCCAAAGTGGATTGCTAGTCTCCGTTTCAGTTGGCTGATCGTGATCAACTACGTGAAGGGCATTGCGCAAAGTAATAAATCGGTCGCGAACGATTTTGTCGGCAATAAGCCCAATCCTCATGTTAGCCCGCCAGTACATCGGCATTCGTGGGTCTGGAAGGCATCCCATGAGAATATGTACACCAAATACTTTAGCTATTTCCGCTTTTGTAGTTTTAAGTTCTTGGCCAGTCTTTTGCATGTGATATAAGTTGGTACACTGAGTAGTACTCTCGAAGAAACCTTCATCAAAATAATCGTGAAAATATTCGGATGGTGTACGAACTGAGTTTTTTGGTACGGTTACAGCATATTCATGTCGTTTATCGGTGAAAGGAATATTTTTCCAGGTGTCTCCATGGCCACGTTGCTGCAGATTTCGCTGAGTCGCCGTAGTACGAGAACGACCTATGCGTGATTGTATTCGCTGCGAAGTAGTACCACGAGACCTACCTCTGTTTCGAATTTGCCGCGAAGTAGTACTATGAGAGCGCCCCCTATTTAGGGACGTTACCTGGCTCAGTCTTTCAGGTTCTATTTCATCGCTTGAAGCTTCAGAACATTCCTCCTCGCCCACCAGTTCCGCGAGAACACGGGGCTCTGTTTCTGAATCTTCTTCGTCATGGAATTCTTCAATGTCTGACTCGGTTCCATCGCCAAGGAGTCCCAAGATACGATCATCAGATATAGGAAGCACTAAAACAAAAACAAAAACACTTAGCTAAAATACCAACTTTTAACCAATAAACAAAACACTACGTTAAAATCAATTTATAGGGTTACGACCGAAGGGCCACGATCGTGATACTTACATTTTAGGTACAATTTGTTTCGAATTCACAAAACAAATTAGCAAAAACAGTTCGTATTTCATTTGATTTGTGTTTAAATTGTAAAATAAAACTAAAACAATATTCAAAATATAAGAATAAACAATAAAACACAATACTTACACGTGCCACCACTCGGATCAAAATACGCAGCCATCTTGTACCTCCAATTGTGACTAACTAACAACCCATTAGGTGAGTCGGTCCTCACTGCGCGCAAGTATACTCGTACCTCTCTCAGGATCGATCGTCGTCGGTTGCGTTCGCAAAAATGAATTCGCGCGGTCTTCCGAATTTTTTAAAGTTACTCGCACTATCGTATACCGTCGGATGTAAAGGGTAGGATGTTTCCATCTTCATTTATGAATTCTTCAAATAAACTGAACAGCTGCCCCTGCTTTGAAATATATACTTCATCGTATTTATGGCTGTTGTTTGTGTCATACATATTAAAAATCTTTAAGTCTACACTATCTTCACATAAGGCCTTGCATTGAGGACCTTCATATGTAGCATATTATATAACATTAAAATCTTCCAATATATTACAAAAATCGTCTAATGTCAACAATATGACGATTTATATAAATTATTAAAATGTAATACTTGAGCTTCATGATAGTATTAATTATTCAATCACACAAACCAGAAGAGAAAAGACCTTAAACAAATGCATATATAATGAACTCCCATCATTTTCTTCAACATGTGTCATTATCATTCCACATAATATCATTCTTCTCAACGTGCGTCATTATCCTGACAGTACAAATTCAGGACAATGACGTTGAGAAAAATGATGAATCGAAAAAAATTTGGTACAAACACGTTTTGCGCATGTACTATAGTATTTCAAAAAACGTTTTATAATTGCATATGTACACAAAACCTTCATAAGTTTTTGCTAAATGAATAGAGTAACTATAAAATTTGATGGATAAACAAATGAAAATGTGAATGACGTTTGCAATAAACTTTTTGGAGAATGAATTTCAAAGCCTTACCTGCAAAAAACGAGCGCGTGTATCTTCACCAAAGCACGTCGCCCGACAGTGGTGCAGGGAGGTCTGTTCGCCTAGCCACAAGTTTCCCCCCCTCCCGTCTCTTACTCGACATAATATTTAAATCAAGCATAGCTCTAATCGGGCATTGGTAATTTTATCAAGAATATGAAGATTGAATTTGTATAACTACAGCACTCAACAGCAAATAGCTCCATGAAGTCACAATTTTTTATGTCATCAAAATAATAGACCGCGAGTGCCGAGGCGACACGTGCAAAAAAAGCCAACTTTATAGGATTTTTTTTATTATTAATTTTTTACAATCGTGGTTTAGAGCAACATTTTCCTTGATTCTTTAACTATTAAAAGTAACACTTTTTTTTAAATACGTACACACGTTCATAAGAAATTTTCAAAGATATGAACTTGGAGCCTCTCAAATATTAACCCCCCCCCCCCCCAGTGTTATTTATTTCAACCTTTTGTAACATCCTGTCTACTCTCTATGCAGTAGACATAGGCGTTTTTGGTTTTGAACGCAAACGGATATTTAGCCGATTTCAGATTTCAAAATCAGTTTTTAGATATCTGATTTCTGTAGCGCATAGCTTCGCCGATTCGTTGCTTACTTAGATTTCGTTTTATTAGATATCGAAAAACACAAAAATAGAATATCATAAGATAGAGTTTTGCCCGATTTTCCTTCATGCTTTAGTCTAGGCTTGGGACTAGCAGAAAAGTTTTATTTACGATTACGCGTTAAACTTTTCTGGCGCATTTAAAAATCAGCATAATTATATTAAAAAAATGATTGATGATTTTTTAAACAAATGATTGTAGATTTTTTAAACAAATGATTGTAGATTTTTTAAACAAATGATTGATATTTTTTTTTGTTTTTAGTTATTTTTCAAATCTTGTAGGATCCAGGTTTGCGTTTAAAAATGCAAGTTGTTCGACTTTGGAAGGCTTAAGACGACACCTTTTTTGTTTATAATTAACCCCGTCTTAGAAAATAGACGTTCGCATGGAACGGAAGTTGTAACTATATTGCATTTTGTGCGATATATTTCCGACAAATGCGGATAAATGATTTTGTGATCTCGCCACCACTGTGAGGGGCTATTCCAGTTACCATCAGTGTCTGGAAGCATCTCGTCGTCAATGTACATTTGCAACTCACGTATAGCTCTTGCTTGAGCGCTTCCTTGTGGCTTATTTTTTTTTTATTAGGTCGTCTAATTTGTCTCAAGCGCTAAGGTTTGCGCTGGAATTTTCTTGAACTGTATCAGGGCTTGCTTCTAAAATTCTGTTGTTATTTATAAGGCCTATTATTAAGCCCTGAAAATATTTTTTTTATTCGGAGACAGCATTGTCATTTTTAAAACACACAAGCTTAAAACGTGGGTCTAATAAAGTGCACACTCCGAAGGTTTTGCTGTGCTCTATTCCCTGAAACCTATCTTTTAATCCATATTTTAAACTCCGAATTACGTCAATCACAGCCTGGTTGAATGATGAGCAATATTCTTCTTTATTTAAATCTTCACATATATCTTTTAAACAGTTTGTCATAACTATGGTCATACTTCCTGTGAGGTACTTATCTCCACTGACTGAAGAAGTAATCTCTTCAAATGGCTGCAGTACTTTGCATACTTGCTCCATGATTTCCCAGTCCTCTGAATGTATAACGGGCCATTCTCTTTCTATAAGTGCCATGCAATGTTTTACCGGTTCCATCTTGTAGGTACTTGTTGGATTAACCTTTTTGGCGCTCCACTTTCCGTCATGTTTTTTAATTGATAGCCAAGAAGCATATCCGTTGCTTTTGTGCTACTCTTGAAATAAGCAACTATTTTTTTTTTTTCATTTTCTCTTAAATCTTCTAATGGCCTTAAAGCCCCTGACACGATCATAACATAACAACCATAATGATCATTATGGCATAACAGCCATAATGCTTCCACCCCAGCTCTGTCTCTATAGCTTTGACAATATTTGCAGCATTGTCTAAAATAGCAAAATTAATTTTGCTTGTTAGATTCCATTTATCCTTTACTCTCTTCAATTCTTTTGCTAAGTTGACACTAGTGTGACTTTCGTTCAGACCTTTGCATTCTAAAAGTACTTGTTGTTGTTCAAAGTTTTTATCAATGTTAATGTACAGTCACGCCAATATAGCTTTCAGTCTGCGACGATGTCCAACAATCAGTAGTTAAACAAACACTACTAGCTTCTAGTGAAACTCTGGTTTTTACCTCACTTGATGTCGTGTGGTACAATGCTGGGATCATAGCAGAAGATATACTTTTTCTACTAGGCAGTGTGTATCCTGGAATGTTTATCGCGAATTTTTTAAAACCTTTGTCTTCCACTATGCGGAAAGGTTGATAATCCATTATAAACAATTCTAATAAATCACGATTAACTCGTTTATTTTCTTCTGGGGTCATTTTTTTAATCAAATAATTTTGCATAGTTCTTCGCCGTTTTCTAGTTGGAATTTGCTCTATATTAGAACTAGTCTCCTTGCCAGCGACCGCAGTACATAGAATCGCGCCACCCGTATTTTTTGATGTACTCGCCAAACACTCATCAGTCCTAATTAATTGTTCATTACATCCTAAATCTGTTGTTTTCTCTTGCGCCAAATAAATTGATGCGTGAGATCTTTAAATGAGCTCCTAGATAACCTGTTGTTGATTTATATGATATACTTTGATTGCAATATTTTCCTTTCTTTCGAAATGTGTCCATAGCTCACTGGGTTTTCGCGACATTATAAACACTAAAATAGAAACCTAAACCTAACTAAGTAATTAAATAACTAATTTCTATTATTGTTTATTTAAAGTTTCCCACTTCAACACATACAATAAACCAAATGTTCAATCCAATAATACCTAATTCACGGAAACTGTGATACGAAGATACGCGCGCACTTGTCACCAAGTTGAAGTAGCATAAACAATAACAAAAACATAAGATAGAAAACAAAACCATAAACCAAAATACATCAACACATAATCACACAAATATAGTCTTTATTACTCTTACAATAAAGGTGACATTGAACGCATAATGTCAATGTGTAATGCATATTCGTAACCTACAAACTGAAATCTAAATCGCAAAATATTCTCACTATCCTTTTCGTCCTCGTTATGTTCCGCGTAGTTAGAAAGAGAAAAAAATGCGAATTTCAACGCATCAGTCAGTTTGCGTTTGCGTTTCGAGTTTGGATACACACACTAAACGTTTTATGATATTCAGTGATTTGATTTTATTAGTTGGTTGGGATTGGTTTGGTTTTACAGATTTAGATTGTTAGCGTTTGGTTTAGCTAGGGCGATTTTTGAAATCGGCTTTTCTAGATTGAGAAATCGATACGAACCGTTTTGTGTGTGAAATCTGATTTTGAATTCGTTTTGATATATCTGACGCATGCCTACTATGCAGTGCTTCGTAATTTCCCTAATATAGAAACGGTGTGAGTATAGTATCAATGTTGTCCTCCGGCCGCCATAACCTGTCACCTGTCGCTTCTCAGACAAAATATTAAAGAACAATGGCAGCCACCCGTACCTACATTAATTTAGCTGAGATTAAATTCTTGCGTCTTTAAATGAAAAATATGTTGTCAAGTTCGGCGTCAACTTCTGAATTAGTTAGTGCAAGAATTTTTGTTCGAGAAGGCCGGAATTCATAGAAGTTCAGTCATCAAGAAAGTTGAAAGGGCAATATTGCATTATTATTTTCCTTACCCAGTTATTTTAGCATGCAATGCCTTGTAAAAGGTATAAATACTCTTTAGTAGGCCTTACCTTAGGTATACTTACTGCATGACTGTGTACAAAGTATGTTCTTAAGAAGCAATAAAACAAGTTTTTTATATTAATATTTATTCTTTGTTATCCTCTCTTATAATTATTTCATCCAGAAATTCTGCAGGTGCTGAAATATTTTGCTGATGTCTAGCCCATCCTAAATACCAGACTAGCGTCATGATACGAGCGCAACATCCTACTGTGCGCCGACCAATTAAGCCATTACAGCAATACTCGCTGATTCCTGTCCTACCAGGAATATCATTTTCTATTAAAATATACACATAATATTGTTTTCTGGATACGTGACGTGACTTAATTCTTCCTCTTATTAGTGTTGTCACGCCAATGCCTCTAAGATTGTATTCAGAGGAATCAATGTGTTCACTGGAACCTTCAATTCTTTACCCACCGTGGAAACGTACATGCTCGCCATAATATGAGCGAGCTTCTCTTACTTGCTACGTTCCCAGGGCGAAGAGAATCAAATCTCTATATTCCAGGGTTGGGAAGCATAAAACATTATAGCGATCTCCAATAATACTACGAAATTGTGAGGTTCGTCTATTCATATTTAAGGCTTCCACCGTATTTGGCAGATTCTTTGGTAAGTTCGTCATTTCTCTAATTATCTGAATTATTTCATTCGCATATTCATTATTTTGAAAGCGCACACCAAACTTGTTCAAAAGAGCTGCCCCTATTTGAAATGTCAGCATCATGTGTGGTAGAGATCGATGAAAGTATTCTTGCCTAAAAGCTTTAAAATCTCGTTTAGTTTCTCGGTCTCGGTTCTTGATCTCACCCATTGGCAGATAGTGACACAGCGACTTGTTAGCTTGAGCTGTAGTTAATTGGTGTTCGCCTTCTAAAAGTGATTCTGGCATACATGTTCTAAAGCCACCATCCCTCTAGTAAACTTATACTGTCCCTAAAACCCCTATCCACATCATCTCTGAAATATGATCTTAAAGAACTGCCAGAAGAAAATAGACCGGACATAATTTCAGCGTTTGTATACTATTTCTCCATTATTATGTATGTTTTCTAACACTGCCCTAACTGTGGTATTTGAAAAATTTAAATAACCGACGCAAAAAATCTATAAAAAGTAAAAAAATAAGTTAGTAAATTACTCTTTCAACCTTTTAACGTCATTAAAGGAATCTATAAATATTTAAAAGATGAGTGTCACTAAGTCGGGGGACCGCAATTGTCATTTTCTTGTGTGTTGTTTGTGTGTACAAACAACACACACAACATAATTATAAAAGGACATTATCGAGCAGGTGGTGTAAAAAAGTAATTTACTACAAGCTCTACTTTTCTAATAAGAGTTACTACTTATAAGTAAAAATAAATATTCAATAAAAAATTCGAATAAGTTTTCTTAACATTAGGTTCCGAGCAATATTTGGAACAACTTACGTTCTTCAGTAGCATCTTCACCTGTAGTCGGAGCCATGGCCCTCTCGTATGCCCGGTACATAGCCTGTTCCTGTAGAACGAAAGACTCCTAAAAATATTCCATGCTAGCAGCTACTGCCAGCAGCTTCACCTGTATGATACTAGAAAAAAAATCCCAAAGGATAAAAAGTATCCTAAGTAGGGATTTTTCAGGACATGTTTTACCCTTTACGTTTTACGTTTTACCTATTGAAATCCGTCCAGCTGTTCGAGCCTGAAGAAGTTACAAACATACATACATGTGCACAATGCCCATTTAATTGATTGAACATATCTTCTGGTCCCAAATGAATATATCCGATTAGATCTAGAGGTTGACCAGCAATGTCTATTCTTACCTCTGATGGTTCTTTGAGGCAACGTTATTATACGAGAAGCCGTTGAAAGAGTTGCTTGTCTAGGGTCTTCTTCAATACAGTCCATTTCACAGGGAGCTGCCAACACTTCTTCCCTCACTTCATCCGCAAGTCGTTCTTCCTCATCGCTCTGGACGTCATCTTCGCTCTCATGATCTTCGATTTCACTGTCGGTGTCAGGACAGGGTGGCTCCTCATCACTGTCTAAAAGGGCAGATAGGATATGGTCGTCATCCAATTCTCTAGTCCCCATTATGTTGTGGCAGTATCTGGATACCTATAAAATAAAAACAATATCAAAAATTAATATAAACCACTACCGACGATAAAAATAATTCAAATAAAAATTTTACCAAATATCGTCAAAGTCACGCAAAAGATAATCATACGTAATTTTGACTCCAGTGATTCTCTGTATTTCCAGTCGCTCACTTAGTAATGTAGTCGCTCGGATAAAATTTTAATATATGAAATGGATTTATCACAATCCACTTTTTGTAAGCTCGTTCTGGATTTTATTATTAATCAATATTCGTCGTTAGTTTAGTTAATTTTTCGCTTACTCAAATTCATACCGCTCAAGTTATTAATACAGTATGTCATCATCAGTCGCAAAGCTTTTTTTTAATCGCTCGTTTTAAAATTCCCCTTATATAATTGCTCGGCGGCAAGATTTAGAGCGATCTTTTTTGATGAGCCGGTTCCAATTCGCTTGACTTACCCAATACGAGCTTTCGCGGTGAACTTCGATTGGTCGGCAGGGTTCTCGAACACCTCGAACACGACTAAGTCGAGATAAAACTGCTCACATAGCTCCCTCACGAGAACCACAAAGCTGTGTGTAGGAATCTCACCTCATCGAAAGGCCGAGTGCCAACCAGCCTGGTGCGCAGATGGTTATACAGTTGCTCGGTGGCAAGATTTAGAGCGATCTTTCTTGATGAGCCGGTTCCAATTCGCTTGACGTACCCAATACGAGCTTTCGCGGTGAACTTCGATTGGCCGGCAGGGTTCTCGAACACCTCGAACACGACTATGTCGAGATAAAACTGCTCACATAGCTCCCTCACGAGAACCACAAAGCTGTGTGTAGGCAAGCCTGCTCGTTCCTGTACAAGCGCTCACAATTAGTGCCTAAGTATCACTCTTTGTTAAGATTCGTCTCAATTCGATTAATTTTATATCTTGATCAATTAAATTAAACAGAGCTGTTTCATTGTTGCTTTATGCTGTTTTACCTTTGGATATCTATTAAATGTGAGTAGGTTATTAAGTATGAAATTCAAAAAGAGGGCTGGGTGTATAATCCTGTTTTTTTTTTTACCGTGCGGTTTTACATTGTTTTACCATCTCGATCCTTATAGCATTAAGACTGGTGAATTCTGGCGGTACCTTGTAGCCGCGGAGAGACAATTGTTCCAACATCAGGCGGGCAACTACTTGCTTGGCACCTTTTTTGGAGTGCCTCGCGCCAAAAACCTCGTCGCCCATGGCTTGGCACCTGAACCGTGAAAGCTCACCTCACCTGAAAGTGACACAACAAAATTTCTAGGGCTAATTATAGATTCTAAATTAAATTGGAAACCCCAAATAGAGGCACTAAGTAAAAAATTGAGCAGTGCAGCCTACGCTTTGCAACAGCTTGCTGCGGTTCTCAGCACGGATGCACTGATTACTGCATACTATGGATTAGCCGAATCAATTATTAGATATGGAGTCATCTTTTGGGGGAACAGTACAGACAATGAAATAGCGTTTCGAGCACAAAAAGGTGCATTAGATCGATGTTTAGACTGCAAACGACGGACAGCTGTAAACCTTATTTTATAGAACGGAAGATATTAACATTACCCTCATTATACATCCTCGAAGCAGTGATGTTCATTAAATGTAATCCTCATTTCAGTATTTGTCTAATGCTTTCCCAAGAAATAGACGTAATAATTTCTAACTCTGTGTTCCGGCCGCTAAAACGGCTCTTATGCGCAAGATCATCTTTTGCATGGCTCCGACCATTTTTAACAAATTGCCTAAATCATGGAAAACTTTAAATAAATCTGCTCTTAAAAGTAAATTGAAGAGCTTTCTAACTAAAAGAGCATATTACAGTGTAGCTGAGTTTATGAAAGAGGACAATTTTCTTCGTTTTTGAGATGACAATATTACATTTTTAATATTGTTTTGTATAAGAAACTAGCTTTTGCCCGCACGGCTTCGCTCCCGCTCTTCCCTACTCTACCCTACCAAACTTCACATAAACCATCTACTAAATAGTCCGAACAAAGCCTAAAAATTTGGTTGGTATAGGTGAGCCCGTTTTTGAGTAATGAAATAACAACGAAAAGTGGCATTGATTTTTATATATATGTATAGATAATAATATTTTATTTAATTTTTTTTTAATTTTGGATATTAAATAATTGATACTAAATAATTGTAATTTTAATAATGACAGTAATTCGTAATTTTATTGACTGCTTCGACATTGAATTTAATTTAAAATGCTGTCGACATGTACTGTTTTACTATTATTATACATTTTTTTAATCTAGAATAATTGTAATTTTAATGACAGCAAATCATGATTTTATTGACTACTTTTGACATTCAAATTTATTTAAAATTATGCTGTTGACATGTGTATTGTATTATTTTTTATTTTTTTTTGTTATTATTTTTTATTTAAAAAAAAATATTGACATTTTAATGATAATTGTACTAACTAATTTATATAATGACTATTTGAAATTGAATTATATCTAGAACTATACTTTTGAAATGTAATCATACCTAAACTAGTACCTATGAAATTTTGATGATCACGGTTTATGCACCATCTCTTCCTAAATATTTGTACGCCACGATATGCGGCTGAACATGCCAGAACTTATACTTCATTACCTACTATCTTGCATGCAATATATCATGTACACCATGTTTAAACAAATTAAGTTTTACTTACTTACTTCGGAATCACGGCTTCTGAGATTTCCCAAACTGTAAATAAACAAGTTCATCATTATACGGCCTGCTACATATGTGTTAAGGTGTCACTGCGGCATCGTGGATGACATATGCGTTCACTATCGACAGATTCAGGATGTCGTAGAACAAGCACAGCGGCCATCGATTGGTCTTACGGCTGGTACTCATGATCGAGCACATTTGGTCTACAGTATCAACCGCGCCCTTTGTGGAATTGTAGAATTCAATAATTTCGGGCTTTTTTGAATTGATGTTGATAACCGGTTGATCATGTATGGTAGAAAGAAGGTAAACGACCTTATTTGACTTCGGTTTATAAGACACCAAAGTCATTTCTTTATCGAAACCAATCATCGAAGTACCTCCTCGCCTATTTCTAGAATTCGTCATTTCTTTGGGGATCTCTCGCTTATTACTTCGTAGAGTACCTACCACTGTGAGCTTATATGGCGGTTTCAACAGTTCAGCAGCCAGAGGAACCGATGTGAACCAATTATCCATGGTTATATTCCGGTTGGACCCATGATACGGTTTAGACAGCTCCTTCACAAAATAATTTGCTAATGGCTCGTTGCCCGTGTTTGTGTTTTTTCCCATATAAGGCATAGCATTGCACATGTACTTTGTACTAGAATCAGCCATCATCACAAGTTTCAAGCCATATTTGTTGGGCTTATTAGGGATATACATGCGAAAGGGACAGCGTCCCCTAAATCCAACCAGTTGTTCGTCCACGGTTACCTACGTAAGAACCTGGTTTGTACCATTTCCTGCAGTTTTCTATAAACTTCTCCCAGAAATTTCTAATTGGCGCCAGTCTATCAGATTCCCTTCTCTCCTGTCTTGTATTTCTGTCATCAAATCTCATACATCTCAATAAAAAGTCGAACCTTTCAGCACTCATGCAGGCTTTATAGGTTTTTGCACTTCTCAAGGTATCAAACAAAGTTCGTGTTGGCAAATGGTTACTTTTGAGACCAGCAGATTGAACAAGCAGACCCAGCAATGCCTTGATTTCATTTGCCGACGTTTGTGTAGTAGTATGCTTAGATGTTTTATACTTATTGTTCTTTATGTCAATCTCAACGTTTGTATATTGTACAATAACGTCGATCATTTCCTCCTCTACAAAAAGATAAAATAGATCTTTTGGATCTGAGAGTTCTTTAGCAATGCCTGCGGGACCAGGTACAATATGCAGCACATTACGAGCAGCCGTGCGAGTACGTGGGTCTCGAGGTTTTGTAGACCATTTGTGTTGATTCTTACCGTACAGGATATTCTGTCTTGGTTGAATGATTGATTGCTGCTGTGGTGGTTCCTCATTTTCGGAATCAATCTGATCCATGCAGGATGTCAGTGAATTATCATCATCGGAATCTATGACTAACCTTCGACTATGGCTGCGACGTGGAACGAAGAACTCGTCGTCCGAAGAATCTGCAGCATCCTCATCGCTTCCATCAGTGTCTTTATGAATTTCCGTCTCTAAATGATCACCTTCCTTGGATTCCGAAGACTGTGATTGATTATCAGGGATTGACTCCGTTTCTGAATCAGCTAACCATTGTAAAATTTTATCATTTTGACCCCTCAAATCCATCTGAAAGTATAAAACACAAAAACATTTCAATTAAAAAAGAAACACAAAATGTCAAAAAGTTGCAAATAACAACATAAAAATAATATGTTCTGATAGTAATTATTGAAAATAATTGACAAATACATAAATACACAACTTTGAAAAATAGTTACGTAGATACTAACCTTTTGTAAATTTTACGACGATCACACGATATATCCCGATCTAATGAGCGTGCATCCGCAATGAGTGTTTGCGGGTCACTGGCGATGCGAATTAGGAAGGTATTCGAAACGGGCGGGGTGGCGGGGGTCGGGATCTTACCGAAACACTAAAATCACGACATCATTTTGACGACGCGTACCTTGATTACCTTACGATTGATTACCTAATTATCTGAAGTATTTCATTCGCATATCCATTATTTTGAAAGCGCACACCAAACTTGTTCAAAAGAGCTGCCCCTATTTGAAATGTCAGCATCATGTGTGGTAGAGATCGATGAAAGTATTCTTGCCTAAAAACTTTAAAATCTCGTTTAAAGTGACCATTCACAGCCTCTACCACCCATTGGCAGATAGTGACACAGCGACTTCTGTTAGCTTGAGCTGTAGTTAATTGGTGTTCGCCTTCTAAAAGTGATTCTGGCATACATGTTCTAAAAAACCACCATCCCTCTAGTAAACTTATACTGTCCCTAAAACCCCTATCCAGAATGAACACATCATCTTCTCTGAAATATGATCTTAAAGAACTGCAAGAAGAAAATAGACCGGACATAATTTCAGCGTTTGTATGCTGTTTCTCCATTATTATGTTTGTTTTCTAACACTGCCCTAACTCTGGTATTTGAAAAATTTAAATAACCGACACAAAAAATCTATAAAAAGTAAAAAAAATGAGTTAGTAAATTACTCTTTTAACCTTTTAACGTCATTAAAGGAATCTATAAATATTTAAAAGATGAGTGTCACTAAGTCGGGGGACCGCAATTGTCATTTTCTTATCGTTTAAGTAAAATAATAATTTTCATATTAAACCAGAAAACACACACAAACAACACACACAACATAATTATAAAAGGACATTATCGAGCAGGTGGTGTAAAATAGTAATTAACTACAAGCTCTACTATTCTAATAAAAGTTACTACTTATAAGTAAAAATAAATATTCAATAAAAAATTCGAATAAGTTTTCTTAACATTAGGTTCCGAGCAATATTTGGAACAACTTACGTTCTTCAGGAGCATCTTCACCTGTAGTCGGAGCCATGGCCCTCTCGTATGCCCGGTACATAGCCTGTTCCTGTAGAACGAAAGACTCCTAAAAATATTCCATGCTAGCAGCTACTGCCAGCAGCTTCACCTGTATGATACTAGAAAAAAAATCCCAAAGGATCAAAAGTATCCTAAGTAGGGATTTTTCAGGACATGTTTTACCCGTGTGTCAAGTTTTACCTCTTGAAATCCGTCCAGCTGTTCGAGCCTGAAGAAGTTACAAACATACATACATGTGCACAGTGCCCATTTAATTGATTGAACATATCTTCTGGTCCCAAATGAATATATCCGATTAGATCTAGTGGAAAACTACTGGAAATTATTAAGGACTGGGATGTATGACTGAGAAGAATCTCACCTCATCGAAAGTCCGAGTGCCAACCAGCCTGATGCGCAGATGTTTATACAATTGCTCGGCGGCAAGATTTAGAGCGATCTTTTTTGATGAGCCGGTTCCAATTCGCTTGACGTATCCAATACGAGCTTTCGCGGTGAATTTCGATTGGCCGGCAGGGTTCTCGAACACCTCGAACACGACTATGTCGAGATAAAACTGCTCACATAGCTCCCTCACGAGAACCACAAAGCTGTGTGTAGGAATCTCACCTCATTAAAAGGCCGAGTGCCAACCAGCCTGGTGCGCAGATGGTTATACAGTTGCTCGGCGGCAAGATTTAGAGCGATCTTTTTTGATGAGCCGGTTCCAATTCGCTTGACTTACCCAATACGAGCTTTCGCGGTGAACTTCGATTGGCCGGCAGGGTTCTCGAACACCTCGAACACGACTATGTCTAGATAAAACTGCTCACATAGCTCCCTCACGAGAACCACAAAGCTGTGTGTAGGAATCTCACCTCATCGAAAGGCCGAGTGCCAACCAGCCTGGTGCGCAGATGGTTATACAGTTGCTCGGCGGCAAGATTTAGAGCGATCTTTCTTGATGAGCCGGTTTCAATTCGCTTGACGTACCCAATACGAGCTTTCGCGGTGAACTTCGATTGGCCGGCAGGGTTCTCGAACACCTCGAACACGACTATGTCGAGATAAAACTGCTCACATATCTCCCTCACGAGAACCACAAAGCTGTGTGTAGGAATCTTACCTCATCGAAAGGCCGAGTGCCAACCAGCCTGCTGCGCAGATGGTTATACAATTGCTCGGCGGCAAGATTTAAAGCGATCTTTTTTGATGAGCCGGTTCCAATTCGCTTGACGTACCCAATACGAGCTTTCGCGGTGAACTTCGATTGGCCGGCAGGGTTCTCGAACACCTCGAACACGACAATGTCGAGATAAAACTGCTCACATAGCTCCCTCACGAGAACCACAAAGCTGTGTGTAGGCAAGCCTGCTCGTTCCTGTACAAGCGCACACAATTAGTGCCTAAGTATCACTCTTTGTTAAGATTCGTCTCAATTCGATTAATTTTATATCTTGATCAATTAAATTAAACAGAGCTGTTTCATTGTTGCTTTATGCTGTTTTACCTTTGGATATCTATTAAATGTGAGTAGGTTATTAAGTATGAAATTAAAAAAGAGGGCTGGGTGTATAATCCTGTTTTTTTTTTTACCGTGCGGTTTTACATTGTTTTACCATCTCGATCCTTATAGCATTAAGACTGGTGAATTCTGGCGGTACCTTGTAGCCGCGGAGAGACAATTGTTCCAACATCAGTCGGGCAACTACTTGCTTGGCACCTTTTTTGGAGTGCCTCGCGCCAAAAACCTCGTCGCCCATGGCTTGGCACCTGAACCGTGAAAGCTCACCTCACCTGAAAGTGACACAACAAAATTTCTAGGGCTAATTATAGATTCTAAATTAAATTGGAAACCCCAAATAGAGGCACTAAGTAAAAAATTGAGCAGTGCAGCCTACGCTTTGCAACAGCTTGCTGCGGTTCTCAGCACGGATGCACTGATTACTGCATACTATGGATTAGCCGAATCAATTATTAGATATGGAGTCATCTTTTGGGGGAACAGTACAGACAATGAAATAGCGTTTCGAGCACAAAAAAAGTGCATTAGATCGATGTTTAGACTGCAAACGACGGACAGCTGTAAACCTTATTTTATAGAACGGAAGATATTAACATTACCCTCATTATACATCCTCGAAGCAGTGATGTTCATTAAATGTAATCCTCATTTCAGTATTTGTCTAATGCTTTCCCAAGAAATAGACGTAATAATTTCAAACTCTGTGTTCCGGCCGCTAAAACGGCTCTTATGCGCAAGAGCATCTTTTGCATGGCTCCGACCATTTTTAACAAATTGCCTAAATCATGGAAAACTTTAAATAAATCTGCTCTTAAAAGTAAATTGAAGAGCTTTCTAACTAAAAGAGCATATTACAGTGTAGCAGAGTTTATGAAAGAGGACAATTTTCTTCGTTTTTGAGATGACAATATTACATTTTTAATATTGTTTTGTATAAAAAACTAGCTTTTGCCCGCACGGCTTCGCTCCCGCTCTTCCCTACTCTACCCTACCAAACTTCACATAAACCATCTACTAAATAGTCCGAACAAAGCCTAAAAATTTGGTTGGTATAGGTGAGCCCGTTCTTGAGTTATGAAATAACAACGAAAAGTGGCATTGATTTTTATATATATAGATAATAATATTTTATTTTATTTTTTTTTAATTTTGGATATTAAATAATTGATACTAAATAATAGTAATTTTAATAATGACAGTAATTCGTAATTTTATTGACTGCTTCGACATTGAATTTAATTTAAAATGCTGTCGACTTGTAATTTTAATGACAGCAAATCATGATTTTATTGACTACTTTTGACATTCAAATTTATTTAAAATTATGCTGTTGACATGTGTATTGTATTATTATTATTTTTTTATTATTTTTTATTTGAAAAAAAATTGACATTTTAATGATAATTGTACTAACTAATTTTTTTTTTTAATTTTACTATTTCAGTTTATTTATTAAGGAGAAAACATTTTGCAATTACTATTATTAAAATAAAAGAATGACTATTTGAAATTGAATTATATCTAGAACTATGCTTTTGAAATGTAATCATACCTAAACTAAATTTAACAAGTACCTATGAAATTTTGATGATCACGGTTTATGCACCATCTCTTCCTAAATATTTGTACGCCACGATATGCGGCTGAACATGCCAGAACTTATACTTCATTACCTACTATCTTGCATGCAATGTACTACTCTGTCAAGAAAGTACCGGGAAAAGATCAATAATACACAAAATGTCTGTTATTCATCCAAATTTATTTTATCACCTTCAAAGTATGCTCCTTTAGAAACGATACACTTGCGCCAACGAATAATCCATTCATCAAAACATTTTTGAAACGCTGCTTCCTGAATTGAGTTCAGTTCTCGCCGCGAATTCTCCTTTATGTCTTCTATCGATTGAAAACGGGTGCCACGAAGTGGTAATTTGAGTTTAGGAAAAAGAAAAAAGTCAGCAGGAGCCATATATTATCTGGTGAATATGGTGGTTGCTGGATGGTATTTGTTGAGTATTTGGTCAAAAATTCGTTCACAATGATAGCCTTGTGCGAAGGAGCATTGTCGTGGTGCAAAATCCAAGATTTTTTTTTCTACAAATATGGCCTTTTTCGTCGAATTTGCTCTGTTAAACGCCGCATAACGCTCAAATAATATTCTTTATTTACCGTTAGACCTTCCGGTAAGAATTCAGAGTGCACAACACCGCGATAGTCAAAGAAAACAGTCAACATGACTTTGACTTTTGATCGACTTTGGCGTGGTTTTTTCGGTTTCGGATCAGTTGGAAGGCGCCACTCCGAAGCTTGTTGACTAGTTTGCATGTCAAACTCGTAAACCCACGTCTCGTCACCAGTAACAATGCGTTTCATGAATGTTGGGTCCGAACTGACTCGTTCTAGCATGTCCTCAGCGATTTTCATGGGATTGAGTTTTTGGAAAAAAATCAGATCTTTTGGGACTAGCCGAGCAGCAACATGTTTCATACCCAAATGATTAGTTAAAATGGTACGGATCGACTCGTGAGATACAGAAATTTCGGCGGCTATCTCTCTCAGAGTTGAATGGGGATTTTCAGTCACTATTTCCTTCACTTTTGCGATGTTAACTTCAGTTGCAGACGTTGACGGCCTACCAGAGCGAGGCAAATCTTCCATCACATCTCGACCGCTTTTGAACGCCTTGAACCACTCATAAGCACGAGTTTTTTGATAAAGTCGATTCACCGTAAGCCTTCTGTAACATTTTCAGTGACTCCGAACACGAAATTCCATTGGCGATGCAAAATTTAAGACAAACTCTTTGTTCGATATTTTTGTCCATTATGAAATTCGCAATACACACTATATATGATATTACTAAAACCAGCACTGTATTTAATATAAATAACAGATGCAACTCAAACTCCGCGCCAAAATGGAAAACAGTTGTGCCAATCTAACTGCAGCGTCAATGAAAAGCAGAGTTAGCGGTACACTGGTATATTGAATAAGTTTTGGAATCTTCCCGCCAAAATACAAACATTCACAGACAAAACTATTATGATCATAGACAAACTATTATAATCATAGACAAGCTAAAGTAACCATCGGTACATTTTTCCCCCTTAAGCTAGAGTACACGTAATATAATTAAATAACAATCAAAAGATACAAAGCGTTTTACTTAGTTGATCGAGCCCGATTATAAGCTCGCAGAGCGCGAGCAGACGCACCTGACGGTGGTGGTGGTGTCTCCGGCCGAGATGCCACTTCAGGCTTAGTTACCTGCGACTTCTCTACAAT
Source organism: Mythimna lalbum (assembly GCA_949319445.1). Lineage (NCBI taxonomy): Eukaryota > Metazoa > Arthropoda > Insecta > Lepidoptera > Noctuidae > Mythimna > Mythimna lalbum. Next base: position 2,343,615 of record OX439357.1, on the reverse strand, counting down.
ACCGTCAGAAGCGTCTTCGAAAGTCTCTTCAGTTTCCTCACGGGCCAAAGGGACCGCCTGCTCTGGGGTTAAGTCTTTATTCTCGGAGACTATACTGGTACGAGATAATGAATAGCGATTCTTATTATTAACAGGTATAATTTGATCGACATGTCTACGCCAACCTACTCCATTTCCAACGTCTACTTTGTACGAGACCGGTCCTGTCTGATCGACTATTGTACCTGACGACCACTTGTCCCCCCTTGCGGTGTAGTCACGGGCGAGCACCGCGTCGCCCGGTGCCAGCGCCCGCGGCGCGCCGCCTGCAGCGGCCACTTGCCGCTCCTGCGCGGCACGCACTACACTGGACACGTCGGGTCGCAGCGCGTCTAAGCGCCCGCGCAACCTGCGCCCTTGCAATGCCACCGCGGGGGACACACCAGTAGTTGCGTGCTGGCAGTTTCGATATTGGAACAAAAATTTACTGAGTGCCGTGGCGACGTCCTCGCCCTCGTACAAAGCTCGTTTAATGGCTTTCTTAACGGTTTTTACAGCGTTTTCTGCAGCCCCATTTCCCTGTGGTCTGTAAGGTGCTGTGGTGATATGTTTTATACAATTTCTTTCACAAAATGTCTTAAAATCCTGTGAGAAAAATGGAGGGCCGTTGTCAGTGACCAGTAATGATGGCAAACCAAACCGAGCAAAAATGGTTCTCATTGTCGCGATAGTGGCCTGTGCGTCCGTTCTACTCATTGAAATCGCTTCTATCCACTTCGAGTTTGCATCTACGATGATTAAATACCGTTTGCCCCCACAATCCGCGAAGTCAGCATGTACTCGCTGCCACGGATGCAGCGGAAACTCCCAAGGGTGCAACGGCGCATGCGGCGGCGCGTCGCGGACTGCGAGGCACGCCGTGCAAGCGCGACATACCTCTTCTATATCTGTATCCAGACCGGGCCAGTATACATAATTCCTAGACAGATTCTTCATTTTATTAATTCCTAAATGTCCTTCATGAATTTCATCTAAAATCTGTTTTTGTAACGTATTCGGTATAACGACCCTATATTTATAAATTAAGCAACCTAATTCTATACCTAAATCCTGTTTTCTAACGAAATATGGTTTTTCAGCATCGCTCACTGTCAACGGCCAACCAAAAGTTACATAACCTTTCACCTTGCATAACAATTTATCTTTTTCAGTCTCCCTAGCAATATCCTTAAAACTAACAGGGAATGATTCCTCTATGAGGTTGATGTAGGTCACTGCATCCACTAAGCGACCCTCTTGAGGAAGCGGCAGCCTTGATAAAGCATCTGCTGGCCCATTGTCAGCCGAGCGTACGAATTCCACTTTGAAATCGTATGCGGCCAGGCGCGCCGCCCACCGCTGTAGCCGGCTAGCCGCCGTTTGTGGGATGCCACCCTTAGCACCAAATATGTGCGTCAATGGTTGATGATCTGTACGTAATATAAAGTTTCTGCCAAACAAGTACTGATGGTGCTTTGTTATACCAAATGCGAGTGCCTCCTTATCAAGTTGGCTGTAATTCCGCTCGGCCGCGTTGAGTGTCCGAGACACGCAGCTGACCGGGCGCTCGCTGCCATCGGAATAGCGGTGAGCCAGCACTGCACCCAACCCATACGCACTACTGTCTACCGAGAGTACGAGAGGCCGTCCCTCCTCGTAATGCGCTAACACTCGATCGCCCAAGAGAACTCGCTTAGCTTCTTTAAACGCCTGTTCACAACTGGTATCCCATTTCCACTTTGTTTTTTTTTAGTAAATTGTGTAATGGGTGCAATAATGTGCTCATATTATTAATGAATTTACCATAATAATTTAGCATTCCCAGGAAACTTTTTAACTGTGTTATATTCTCTGGTCTAGGCGCGCTGGAAATAGCATTCAATTTAGCTTTGTCTGGTCGTAAACCCTTCTTATCTATTATGTAACCTAAATAATTAACACTATCTTGTAGGAAACTACACTTACTTAATTTAACTGTTAAACCCGCTGTGCGCAACCTCTCCAGCACAGCTCGCAAATTACTGAAGTGCTCTTTATCATCAGCTCCTGTTGTACAAATATCATCCAGAAAAACAACACAACCCGGTATGCCCCGCAATGTTTCTTCCATTAATTTCTGGAATTTTTCGGGTATGCAAGCTAGACCGTATGGCGTACGGCGGTAGGCGTATGTTCCGAGGTGAGTTGTTATAGCTGTATAAGGTTGTGATTCTTCCGCTAAGAAACACTGTTCGTAAGCATGTGTGAGATCAATTTTAGTAAATTTGTCTCCTCCACTTAATTTTGCAAACAACTCGTCAATACGGGGCAACGGATAATAGTCACGCTTGAGCTTTGGGTTAATTGTAATTTTATAGTCTCCACATATGCGTATATGTCCATTTTTTTTAACAACCGGCACAATTGGCGTTCCGTAGTCAGAATAGTCCACACGGTATATCGAACCATCAGACTCCAGTCGCGCTAGCTCGCGCTCAACACGCGCTCGCAGCGCTAAGGGCACGGGCCGCGCACGAACGTACACAGGCTCATTGTCTGTCAGCTGTAGTCGAATGGTTCGCTTACAAGCCCCTAGCTTATCCGTAAATACCTCAGGAAATTCAGCACATAGACGATTCACGAATCCATCGTCGGTAATCTTGTGCAAATTAATTTGAGTTATCTTAAGAGCGCGTAACCAGTCCCTTCCTAATAATGGGCACGCTCCATTTCTAATTACATAAAGTGGCAAGGATTTAACTTCTACATTTTGTAACCTAACTTGGACTTCTATATAGCCAAGCGACTCGATGCGTGAACCAGCGTAACTCCTTAACATTAAATTATCTGCTATTATGGTTTTATGGGAAAATTTGCGATTATACAAGTCTTCATTAATAGCTGAAATACGACTACCAGTATCAATTTCACACTTTGTCTCAAAGTTATCTATTATAATGTTTATAAAGTACGGTTTATTGTCCTTACCCGCAATAATCTGAAACATATCGTCGGTCGCGCGCGCGCCGTCCGTAGTTCGCGAGCCGCGGGTGCGTCCTTGCGTTCCGCGTGTGTAGTGCAGGTCTTCGCCTGCTTCGCCGCCAGCTCCTAAGGTCGTAGTCGGCACCATACTGCCGCTCACCTCCGCGTGCTTCTCTGCAGCCTCCAGAGCTAGCGCTAACTCCACTGCCTCTTTGTATTCTATTTTTCTTTCGGCAAATATTCTGGATCGCATTCCGTCGTTTGCCAAACCCGATACAAACTGGTTTCTTAAATTTTCCTCGAGAGTAGAACACTTTTTACATTTGCCAAAATTACAAGTAGTTGCCAGGTGCTTGAGGGCCTGTAGATATTCCATTAAAGGTTCGCCGGCCCGCTGACGCCGCAGCCGAAACACGTGGCGTTCGGCAATCTCTGATCGCTGCGGTTCTACATGGTCGGCAACTAACTGTACCAAAGTTTCGTAAGTTTTGTTCTCGGGGAAGTCAGGCGAGCACAGATCACACATCAACGAATATGTTGCTTCGCCTACGATAGTAATTAACATCGGCACTTTTAGATTTTCTTTAACATCATTTAATAACATGTATTGGTTAACCCGGCGTATATATGCAGGCCATTGTTTTGAGTTAATATTATAGGGTTCTAATTTGCCGATCGGCATTTTTGTGACAATGATAATACTGCACGTGAAATCAGACACCGAAATACGTAATTAAGACACCGAAAATCAAATTATCCCGTACTCGTCGCCAATGCAGCGTCAATGAAAAGCAGAGTTAGCGGTACACTGGTATATTGAATAAGTTTTGGAATCTTCCCGCCAAAATACAAACATTCACAGACAAAACTATTATGATCATAGACAAACTATTATAATCATAGACAAGCTAAAGTAACCATCGGTACACTAACAACTACAAAAAAACAAAAATTTGAATTTGGAACCATAAACAAATCATCCATTCCCGATACTTTTTTGACTGAATGTATCATGTACACCATGTTTAAACAAATAAGGTTTTACTTACTTACTTCGGAATCACGGCTTATGAGATTTCCCAAACTGTAAATAAACAAGTTCATCATTATACGGCCTGCTACATATGTGTTAAGGTGTCACTGCGGCATCGCATTTAATTCACCGATCACATTACCGTAGGCTATACTTAATGGTGGTTTTAGAATGTCAAAACGCCCCAGTGTTTCTTGGGGCATTTTCATCGATTCAGCAAACCTGTTCAATATATTTTTTACCGACTTCCCAAAAAGGAGGAGGTACTACGTTCAGCTGTTTGTATGTTTTTTTTTTGTATATTTGTTCGTCGGCGTATATAATAAAAAAATATATAATTGTTTAGTTTACGTTTTATTGTATGTATCACATAAGGCACATTACCATGTTCATAACAATCAATAGAAAAAATACGATGTATCATATCTGACACATTGTCAAGAAAAGGAAAAATAAAAATAATACAAACTCTTTTTCTTAATCAACAAGTATAATAGAAAACTTCTAAAAATCAACATTATTATCGGTCTCAACAATCAGCCTTTAAGTCATACCTAATTAATGAGTCTTATTTATCAATAAAATGAGATCAATTTTATAAATTACTACTTATTACGTACGTATACATATCAGTCTCAAGAGATTCTTTTTAATAGTAATTACTAATTTTTACTTCTTAGCGTGGTACTCTAAAAAACAATTACGATCGGGCAATAAACACAACCGTATTTCACATTTTTGACAAAAGAATTTCGTCTGTCCTTTTGTGCAGTACATACACCTTCCCCTGGTAATTATTATTTTGGGATAGTGACCAATCTGGTCATATCGCACAGCATCTGGGGGTCTTTCAGCTACTGGTTTCTGTATCGTAGCTATTGAGCTGGAAGAGAGTCTACCGATATCGCTCGTCTTGGTTCGCTCAAATTTGCGTAGGCTTTCTAATATTTCTATGGTAAATGTTTTTAGTGACTTCTGTTTTTTGGTATCATGTCTAGCTTTCATATCACGCCGATATAAAAGCCAGGCATTATTTACGCTGATATCTAGCATTTGTTAGAAGATTGGCAAATACCAGCGATGGCCTCGGAACGGCGTACGATACAGAGCCACCAGCATATCTGCTAGGTCTACTCCACCCATATTAGTGTTGTATTGTTTGATCAGGTTTGGGCAAGTCACAGGAATTTTTCTTGCTTGGTCTTTGTTGTAACGAGACACAGTCTGGATAGGATGAGCGTCTACAAATGTGCTAGCAGCTGTAACACATTTGTTATCTTACCATTTAATAACAGCAATCTTATTTTTATTGCAAACTACTTGTGCGTGATATCCTCTGCCTTTCTTTTTTAAATTTTTATCACTAGGTAGTTTTTTCTCCGTTCCTCGAAGCCTGTTTGCTCGTATTGTTCTCAAGGCGAACACGCCGTATTCCTCACGCAAATATTGCAGGAGCTCAATAGAAGTGAAGAAGTTGTCGAAGCATAAGATTTTGCATGCAGGTTGGTGAATAGACTTTGTCAAAGCTAGCACAACTTTCGATCCTAGGCCCATACTATTTTCTTCATCAGTGAATTCGTGAAACCTAAATGTGCCATCTCCTCCGTAAATTAAAAAGTCGTACACTATTCCTGAGACACCAGCACGCTCAAATATTTTATAGCCCCATTTCTTTGGCTTATTTTTTACATATTGTTTACGGGAACCCGCTCTAGTTCCTTTATGTGGCACCATCATTTCATCAATACTGAAACGCGTTTCTTCTTCTACCTGTAGACAATTCTCGCGAATTCTTTGAAGAATTGGCCTCACTTTATAATACCTATCACCATCGTCTTTAAGGTTATCATTAAAATGTAAATAGCGTCTGAGTAATTGGATTTTTTTTAGAGTCATTATGTCAGCTACTTTATTGTATCGTAGAGTTTTAGACCAATAATCTGTATATGCGCACATTTTAACGACTCCCATATTCAAAAGGATTGCCAAAAAGTCTTTGACATCATCTTCTGTAATATTTATAGATGAACCATTTGTCTGTGTGCTATAGATATTTGTTTGTTCCGTTATGTGAGAGACGATGTCGTCTGAGAAGAAGCAGCTTGAAGTATTGAATAGCACTCTTTTCCTCACGAGGCTCAAATGAAATATCTTCTACTTCTGCAGAACCAGTAAATTTACAGCAACGCCAATTTGGTACTAATCTTTTCGGTGGTATTATTCTTCGCCGTCCCGTGGCAACTCTAGGTCTACTTGAGCGGGTAGCTAGGGATAATGGAGACTGCAGCTGGTTCCGACGCAGCAAGTTATTGACGAGTGGTGCCGGAACTTGTGGCGACATTGCTAGTGGAGATGGTAAATTTACGTGACATGATGTCGATGGCACTGGAGACAATGGTGTGGTCTCAAAAGAATGCAGCTGTCTACTTGCAGACACGTATGGCGATAAAATTGATGGCGAACAAGGATTGGTTATCGGCGACGATTGTTGGTATGGCACCAAAGACGTTGACGCGGCAATATCATTTACTCAGTATCATCATCTGATAATAGATGAAGGTTTTCTATCGAAGATGGTAATGAGAGCGGTGATGAACTACTGTCGGAGTTCGCTGGGCCTGCGTAATACTGGAGTTCATCTCCCGATGATTCACTTTCATCCAAATCAGATTTTGCTCCCGGCTTCGGTACAAGAGCCACAAGTTGTCGAGCTCTGTTTTGTTGCTGCTTAGTTAGTTGACCAACTACCTGCAATGATAAAATATAAATACTAATTCACACCTCTGGCGATGTCATATATTAGATACATAGTTAAAAATATCTATAATATTGGTTATCTGGCAATGTATCACATCTGATACACTCGAAAAAACCAGTGAATAAAATATATTTACAATCGATTTTGATCAGTCAAAATAGAATACCGACTAGTAAAATTTTCTAAGCTACTCAAATTATATCACTTACGGTTAAAATTATTGCAAAATACAATTTAAAATGATTTTTTCTTACCTTGCGATGTGCAGACGCGTTCGCTCTGTTCGCCATCTTGGTTCTACTGCTTTCTCAGTGTTGCTAATAGTGGAACAACATTTTTGGTAGAAGTTTAATAATATTTTGCTTCCCCACAAATGATAAAAGTTTTCAAAATATTTCTAAGTTTGTGCCTAGATTTTTAAAAAGAACAACGTATCAAATTGTATACAGTGCCAAGAATAGGGCTAATAAGATTTAGAGTCTTTCATTAAGAAATCTTACTTTTATTTGACATTGGTTTTACTGTTATACGACCGTCTGCCACAGTGACGTTATTATTGGGTCTTGGGAAATAATAAAAACACATATTTTAACTTTCTTCATCCATTTCATCCTCAATATCATGTCGAACGATTGTATCTAAAAATTGTGCCGGCGGAATCAGATTATTTTGGTATCTGCTCCATCTCATGTACCATATAATGGACATGACGTGCGAACAGCAGCCTAAGGTGCGTCTCCCAACAATACATGAGCAATAGTGGCCCAAAATTGCATCCTGCCCTTGCGTAGCTCTCTCTATGAGTATATATACGTAATATATCTGTCTTGATGAATGCCTGGATTGGATTCTGACTCGTAAAAGTCACGGATCAATCCAATTTAAGGTCCCCACCGAAAAATCATTAATATTGAGTTCTCTACAAGGTCACATTTTACGAGTATGCTCTTCGTAATACCCACGCCTAGTTGATTCAAAGGACTATAGTGAGGTATACGATTTATTATTTACTGCGTTAGCCTATGATCAGTCAGTGGTACCACAAACGCATTTAATAATGCTGCAGCTATTCTTATTTCGTCAAAAAAGATGACATTAAAATTCTGGGACCGAAGCTGACGGAATTGATTTTTTAATGGTTAAAGGTTTCGACCTTCTTCTCAGTCGTACACTCTTGACAGAGTGGTCGTGGTCATGTCTCGGTCGAGACCCGCACCACCGCCTCTCTCGCATTACGACGCCATGCAGCTCTGTGTTTGGCGGCTTGGGAGCCTTCATTTACGCTGTAGTGTGTCACAGTTTTGATGAGATCCGTCCATCGTGTTGGGAGAGCGTCCACGAGATCTTTTGCCCTTGACTTTCCCCTGCACCACCAAACGTTCTATCGAGTCCTCGTTGCGGGTTTCGACCACCCAACGGCAAATAATTACTTTTCTTGAATCGTTGGCTTGTTGTGTAGTAAGTTGGTATTCATTATCATCTTTAGATGTAGGCATATATGCATTGTATCCACATGACTCCACGTCTTCGATGCAGTCTCTGAACCCTCTGTCTAATATAAACACATCGTTCTCATGAACGACCCAATGAAACTGATCGCTTGGATTCGTCATTAGCTCTGAGAGGATCGTCGCATCGGATTTAGTTGCTTCATTAAAGCCATATATGTCTGTGATGTGTGCCATCAGGACTAACCATTAAAAAGGCTTTAATAAATGTTGGAACTTGTGTAAGCTATATGACTTCCTGTGAAAGAAATAATTGCTACTTTTTTGCAAATAAATGTATGTGCCATTAGTATGATTATGGCTTCCCTTTGAGTCAAAGAAACATCAGGATTGCCAAATAGTGTGTTAGGGATTGTTAAACATCTTGTTATAACATCTTGACGAGTTAAATGATTATAGCCAAAGTACTGTGGAACAAATTCCCTTGTTAAGTCTTGTCTTACGAGATTCATAGTTTTTTCTAAAGTCTTTTTTGACATATTGAAAATTGCATCCTGCCCTTGCGTAGCTCTTTCTATGAGTATACATACGTAATTTATCCGTCTAGATGAATGCCTGGATTGGATTCTGTCTCGTAAAAGTCACGGATCAATCCAATTTAAGGTCCCCACCGAAAAATCATTAATATTGGGTTCTCTACAAGGTCACATTTTTCTTGTGTTTTCTTCAGAATACCCACGAGTATATTGTACTTGGTACGTTTCGTATAAGTAAATCATCGGCTCTTAAAATAGAAAAGTCATCCAGTCCAGGAACTTCGGCATTCATGTGTTCAAAATTAGCCCTTCTTCTATTTAGATGGTTTGCAATGAGATACTCGCCTAGTTGATTCCAAGGACTATAGTGTGGTATACGATTTATTGTTTACTGCGTTAGCCTATGATCAGTCAGTGGTACCACAAACGCATTTAATAATGCTGCAGCTATTCTTATTTCGTCTAAAAGATGACATTAAAATTCTGGGACCGAAGCTGACGGAATTGATTTTTTAATGGTTAAAGGTTTCGACCTTCTTCTCAGTCGTACACTCTTGACAGAGTGGTCATGTCTCGGTCGAGTCCCGCACCACCGCCTCTCTCGCAATACGACACCATGCAGCTCTGTTTTTGGCGGCTTGGGAGCCTTCATTTACGCTGTAGTGTGTCACAGTTTTGATGAGATCCGTCCATCTTGTTGGAGAGCGTCCACGAGATCTTTTGCCCTTGACTTTCCCCTGCACCATCAAACGTTCCATCGAGTCCTCGTTGCGGGTTTCGACCACCCAACGGCAAATAATTACTTTTCTTGAATCGTTGGCTTGTTGTGTAGTAAGTTGGTATTCATTATCATCTTTAGATGTAGGCATATATGCATTGTATCCACATGACTCCACGTCTTCGATGCAGTCTCTGAACCCTCTGTCTAATATAAACACATCGTTCTCATGAACGACCCAATGAAACTGATCGCTTGGATTCGTCATTAGCTCTGAGAGGATCGTCGCATCGGATTTAGTTGCTTCTTTAAAGCCATATATGTCTGTGATGTGTGCCATCAGGACTAACCATTAAAAAGGCTTTAATAAATGCTGGAACTTCTGTAAGCTATATGACTTCTTGTGAAAGAAATAATTGCTACTTTTTTGCAAATAAATGTATGTGCCATTAGTATGATTATGGCTTCCCTTTGAGTCAAAGAAGCATCAGGATTGCCAAATAGTGTGTTAGGGATTGTTAAACATCTTGTTATAACATCTTGACGAGTTAAATGATTATGGTCAAGGTACTGTGGAACACATTCCCTTGTTAAGTCTTGTCTTACGAGATTCATAGTTTTTTCTAGTCTTTCTTGACATATTGCAAATTGCATCCTGCCCTTGCGTAGCTCTTTCTATGAGTATATATACGTAATATATCCGTCTAGATGAATGGCTGGATTGGATTCTGCCTCGTAAAAGTCACGGATTAATCCAATTTAAGGTCCCCACCGAAAAATCATTAATATTGGGTTCTCAACAAGGTCACATTTTTCGAGTATGCTCTTCAGAATAGCCACGAGCCTATTGTACTTGGTACGTTCCAAGTGCATAGATAAGTAAATCATCGGCTCTTAAAATAGAAAAGTCATCCAGTCCAGGAACTTCGGCATTCATGTGTTCAAAATTAGCCCTTCTTCTATTAGCTTGGCTTTACGAGTCGCGAAACTAAGCGGACGTGTTTTCTAATAAAGCAAAATGAAATAAACAATTACGATAAATAAATATAAATATTGTTCCGTCAGTATAAAATTAAAGTGTGTCGCGTGTGATTTGGTAACCGACTTACATAAACAAAATGAACTAGTTAGATCTTGTAAACAATACATAAAGTGTTTTCGGTATTTTTAATATGTCCGACCCCGGAGCGAGCCCGTTTGGCCGCAGCCAACTATTACGGCGTAGTCCTCTACCGACGCCTACCCAACCATTACCCCCTAACGACCCAAGTCCAACAGCACCCACGGAAAATGAATTGCCGATCATCAGCACGCAGGAGATGCAGAAGTGGAAAGAATCCATAGATTCAATCCTGCATGAAGTTTGCAATATGGTTGCGGACGGGAAAATGAACTCGGACCAGAAGCTTCGTGTTTCCGGTCTTTGCCGTAAGGTGTCAAGTAATACGTCTCAGATGGCCATCTTTTACCAATCACTGAAGACACTATCCAGGCCTATACCACAATCCAGCACCTTCAGGCTCAGCAAAATGTTGTGGACTCTCTCCAGCAGTTCAGAGAGGTCGTCGAAACAAAATTGAAGCTACCAGAAGATACGTCTTATGCCAACATGGTTAAGAAAGGTACCGACAACGTCCGTCCTGCAAATTTGAGATCAGTCGCCATCTATCCCAGCGATAAAACCCAAACAAGTGACGACACCAAGTCTCTGGTCCAAAAGATCATCTCCCCAGAACAACTTAAGCTTCATGTTCGTGGCCTAAAAAAGGTGAAAAATGGGGGAGTTTTGATTAGCACTGAAAACAAAGGCGATATTGATAAACTTAAAAAATCGGTAAATCTAGTATCATCTGGCCTTAAAATAGAAGAACCTTCCAAACGCCGACCTAGAATTGTTGTCATTGGTGTCCCCGTCGCTCTTACTGAAAAGGAGGTATTTGAATGTATTTACGAGCAGAACCTATCAGACAAGTTGCCGAATATAACGCGCGAGTCCTTCCTAGAGTGCATCAAATTAAGCCATAAATCGGGCAAGAGAGACCTTCAAACTTGTAACTACATCATAGAACTTCCTGCTAGCATAAGAAAGGTTCTCATTAACCAAAGCCGAGTTTTCATCAATTGGACTTCATGCCCGGTGAGAGATTTCACCATAGTCACCAGATGCTTCAATTGCCAGCAGTTCGGACACGCAGCCAAGTTCTGCCGGGAAACCAGTCCCACCTGCAACCACTGTGGAGAGAGCGGACACTCATTCAAGGAATGCAGCAGCAAATCTTCACCCCCTCTATGCGCAATGTGCAAACGCTTCAAAAGGAAATGTGACCATCCAACTGGTGATGTAAATTGCCCGGCCCGCAAACACGCAGAAATGAACTATATAAACTCAATTGACTATGAAGACGCCTGAGAGTCATCGTCGTCATCTAATAGTTAAGTTATTTAGCAGATAAAAAAGTAGCTTATTTATGTTTTCTTTTACTTTTTAAATTGTCATGACAAATCAACTAGTTTCTAAATATGCTCAAAATGGTTTTAATATTGTATCCAAATGGCTCCAGAATAATCTCTTAAACTCTTAACACTAAACGCAGATAAAACAAATCACATTTCATTTACTATGAGAAATGCTAACATACCGCTTAATAACCTAAACATTCACGCACATAGTAACTGCACGTATGCTGACACTGCATGCTCTTGCCCCACTTTAGCCAGAGCTGACGATTTAAAATATCTAGGTGTCACGATTGACCCAAATCTAAATTTCCGTAAACATATCGAACTCTTGTGTACGAAAGTGCGCAAATTAATATATGTTTCAATTTTGGCATAATGTTCTCTAATATGATATATACCTTATACTCGTTAATGTTTATTTTTGTATACATTTATCGACATAGTTTTTAGGTATTATCGTACCATAAGCTTATTTTCGTAGATATAAATAGAATGTATTTTTGTAATAGTATTACTCTAATTTTAAATTTTACTGTCGCATTGAAACTGAACTGTAAAGTGATGGCCTGAAACACAGGTTTAAATTAACCTAGTTCGGGTGGTCCACTGACAAACATTGTATATCTGAACCACGATTATTTGCACCTTTAATAATATTTTAGTTTTAGTATATTTTTAGGCATTGAACTGTATGAAAAACCTTATTATTGTTGGCTTTACGTTCATTTTTTGTATACGTTATTTGAATAAATTATTATTATTATTATTATTTAGATGGTTTGCAATGACATACTCGCCTAGTTGATTCCAAGGACTGTAGTGAGGTATACGATTTATTATTTACTGCGTTAGCCTATGATCAGTCAGTGGTACCACAAACGCATTTAATAATGCTGCAGCTATTCTTATTTCGTCTAAAAGATGACATTAAAATTAATAGTGTGTTAGGGATTGTTAAACATCTTGTTATAACATCTTGACGAGTTAAATGATTATAGCCAAAGTACTGTGGAACAAATTCCCTTGTTAAGTCTTGTCTTACGAGATTCATAGTTTTTTCTAAAGTCTTTCTTGACATATTGAAAATTGCATCCTGCCCTTGCGTAGCTCTTTCTATGAGTATACATACGTAATTTATCCGTCTAGATGAATGCCTGGATTGGATTCTGTCTCGTAAAAGTCACGGATCAATCCAATTTAAAGTCCCCACCGAAAAATCATTAATATTGGGTTCTCTACAAGGTCACATTTTTCTTGTGTTTTCTTCAGAATACCCACGAGTATATTGTACTTGGTACGTTTCGTATAAGTAAATCATCGGCTCTTAAAATAGAAAAGTCATCCAGTCCAGGAACTTCGGCATTCATGTGTTCAAAATTAGCCCTTCTTCTATTTAGATGGTTTGCAATGAGGTACTCGCCTAGTTGATTCCAAGGACTATAGTGTGGTATACGATTTATTGTTTACTGCGTTAGCCTATGATCAGTCAGTGGTACCACAAACGCATTTAATAATGCTGCAGCTATTCTTATTTCGTCTAAAAGATGACATTAAAATTCTGGGACCGAAGCTGACGGAATTGATTTTTTAATGGTTAAAGGTTTCGACCTTCTTCTCAGTCGTACACTCTTGACAGAGTGGTCATGTCTCGGTCGAGTCCCGCACCACCGCCTCTCTCGCAATACGACACCATGCAGCTCTGTTTTTGGCGGCTTGGGAGCCTTCATTTACGCTGTAGTGTGTCACAGTTTTGATGAGATCCGTCCATCTTGTTGGAGAGCGTCCACGAGATCTTTTGCCCTTGACTTTCCCCTGCACCATCAAACGTTCCATCGAGTCCTCGTTGCGGGTTTCGACCACCCAACGGCAAATAATTACTTTTCTTGAATCGTTGGCTTGTTGTGTAGTAAGTTGGTATTCATTATCATCTTTAGATGTAGGCATATATGCATTGTATCCACATGACTCCACGTCTTCGATGCAGTCTCTGAACCCTCTGTCTAATATAAACACATCGTTCTCATGAACGACCCAATGAAACTGATCGCTTGGATTCGTCATTAGCTCTGAGAGGATCGTCGCATCGGATTTAGTTGCTTCATTAAAGCCATATATGTCTGTGATGTGTGCCATCAGGACTAACCATTAAAAAGGCTTTAATAAATGTTGGAACTTGTGTAAGCTATATGACTTCCTGTGAAAGAAATAATTGCTACTTTTTTGCAAATAAATGTATGTGCCATTAGTATGATTATGGCTTCCCTTTGAGTCAAAGAAACATCAGGATTGCCAAATAGTGTGTTAGGGATTGTTAAACATCTTGTTATAACATCTTGACGAGTTAAATGATTATAGCCAAAGTACTGTGGAACAAATTCCCTTGTTAAGTCTTGTCTTACGAGATTCATAGTTTTTTCTAAAGTCTTTCTTGACATATTGAAAATTGCATCCTGCCCTTGCGTAGCTCTTTCTATGAGTATACATACGTAATTTATCCGTCTAGATGAATGCCTGGATTGGATTCTGTCTCGTAAAAGTCACGGATCAATCCAATTTAAAGTCCCCACCGAAAAATCATTAATATTGGGTTCTCTACAAGGTCACATTTTTCTTGTGTTTTCTTCAGAATACCCACGAGTATATACTTGGTACGTTTCGTATAAGTAAATCATCGGCTCTTAAAATAGAAAAGTCATCCAGTCCAGGAACTTCGGCATTCATGTGTTCAAAATTAGCCCTTCTTCTATTTAGATGGTTTGCAATGAGGTACTCGCCTAGTTGATTCCAAGGACTATAGTGTGGTATACGATTTATTGTTTACTGCGTTAGCCTATGATCAGTCAGTGGTACCACAAACGCATTTATTAATGCTGCAGCTATTCTTATTTCGTCTAAAAGATGACATTAAAATTCTGGGACCGAAGCTGACGGAATTGATTTTTTAATGGTTAAAGGTTTCGACCTTCTTCTCAGTCGTACACTCTTGACAGAGTGGTCATGTCTCGGTCGAGTCCCGCACCACCGCCTCTCTCGCAATACGACACCATGCAGCTCTGTTTTTGGCGGCTTGGGAGCCTTCATTTACGCTGTAGTGTGTCACAGTTTTGATGAGATCCGTCCATCTTGTTGGAGAGCGTCCACGAGATCTTTTGCCCTTGACTTTCCCCTGCACCATCAAACGTTCCATCGAGTCCTCGTTGCGGGTTTCGACCACCCAACGGCAAATAATTACTTTTCTTGAATCGTTGGCTTGTTGTGTAGTAAGTTGGTATTCATTATCATCTTTAGATGTAGGCATATATGCATTGTATCCACATGACTCCACGTCTTCGATGCAGTCTCTGAACCCTCTGTCTAATATAAACACATCGTTCTCATGAACGACCCAATGAAACTGATCGCTTGGATTCGTCATTAGCTCTGAGAGGATCGTCGCATCGGATTTAGTTGCTTCATTAAAGCCATATATGTCTGTGATGTGTGCCATCAGGACTAACCATTAAAAAGGCTTTAATAAATGTTGGAACTTGTGTAAGCTATATGACTTCCTGTGAAAGAAATAATTGCTACTTTTTTGCAAATAAATGTATGTGCCATTAGTATGATTATGGCTTCCCTTTGAGTCAAAGAAACATCAGGATTGCCAAATAGTGTGTTAGGGATTGTTAAACATCTTGTTATAACATCTTGACGAGTTAAATGATTATAGCCAAAGTACTGTGGAACAAATTCCCTTGTTAAGTCTTGTCTTACGAGATTCATAGTTTTTTCTAAAGTCTTTCTTGACTTATTGAAAATTGCATCCTGCCCTTGCGTAGCTCTTTCTATGAGTATACATACCAGTGGCGAAGCGTGAAATATTGAGAGAGGTAAGCCGGAGCAAAAAAAAAATGCTTGCCTAGCCTACTCCGAGCGCGGGCACGCAGTCTTGAGTCCTTACCGAAAATCTGTGATTGGCATCCTGGCTTCAGTCTTGTATAGGCAGATGCATCTTCAGTCCACTTTTACTATACGTGTAAGCACTGAGATATTGAAACAGTGTCTTGCAAGTAGGGTTGCCAGGTCTTGGAACTGAAAAGCCGGACAATCTATCCTATTTAGCCGGACGTTTGGTCAAAAAGGCCGACATTTTTTTTAAGTCTAATAAAATTCATGAAATCTTTTTAAATTCTAATGAAAAAACCATAAGATTAAGTGATATTATTGTTATACTATTACATGTCCACTTTGCTTGTGCTAGCGATACAAGGTAAGGCAAAACTCTAATGACAATTCTAAACAAAATGGTCTTTAAAAAGCCTAACAAAAGCCAAAAATGCTCAAATTTGGCCGGACACGCCCGACCCTACCGGACCGCCTGACTATGTCCGGCTTTATCCGGACGCCTGGCAACGCTACTTGCAAGCATAATAGAAGTGGCTTTGATAAAAGCCGTTTGTGGTGAAATGATGATATGATGTAAATTAAACAAAACTTAATCGACTAAGTACTAATAATACTACTTATACTCTAAAGCTATTCGTCTATTCTTTCTTACAAAGTGCGCTAAGACATAAAAGCCGGGAAGATTCTTAATTTTTAGTAAAGAACGTTTTTCTATAGAAATAATTGCTAGGTCAAATAATCGTTCTTGTTTTTGAATTACGCATGTTGATATTTATTGTAAAGGGATATATGAAAATGTTTAAAAAAACCAGCTCTGAGAAGAACTTTTGCGTAGGTGTAGTTTTAAGAACAAAATCTAAAAAAAATCGCACGAAAATTATCAGACTTCGCGCACGACCTTACTCATAGATCTAAACTCACCTCCCGCACGCGCACCCCCGAGCCCCGCCTTGGTGACGCTTGGGCCGTCCAGCATAAATCGTAATATTTTAATTTCGCCATAACTTCAAAACCAAACGTCCAATTTTAATCATTCAAAGACCAAATATTATCTACATAAACTGTACTTAGTGATGAAATAATTTATTTTGATAAGGGTCAATAGCATGAGTAAAATAAATGCGTTCAAATGTAATCCAAAAAAAAATCAAGATGATTAGATAAAAAAATGGTTGTTGTGCCTCACTCGACATAGATAGGTATACTGTTTCGCTGACTTTTTTGTAGATATTTATAAGATCTACAATTAATTAGAACATTTTACGGTTCTATCTTTAATAGTTCAGGCAGCGTACGCAAAATAAGTAATGTTTCTGGTTGATTTTTTACACCTTGTGTCCGAAAAACCCAAATATCTTACGGAACCCTATTTTTTTCCAAAATAAAATTTAGCCTATGTTACTCGTGGATAATGTAGCTTTCGAGTGGTGAAAGAATTTTTAAAAACAGTCTAGTAGTTTTTAAGCCGATTCAATAAAACTCTATCAAATAACTCGAAAAAAAACCGGCTTGCCGGAGCGCTTTAGAGCGCGCAGGTTCATCGACCTTTGTGTGACGTCATGACGTATTCTTGTATAGAAATTTAAACGCTAAAAAGCCGATTGCGCCTGCGGCTTATTTTAAAGCAACATGTTGTTGAAAAGCAAATTTTGTTGATTTAATGTCCATAGTGTATACTTAGTGTAGGCGTTTTGTAATGTTTCTTTGTAGTTTTATAATTACTGATTGTGCCATTTCTCAATTACGATAGAGAGTGGTTGTGTTCTAAACTTCTGAAGGGAAGCCGGTGGGAATCGAGTTGTATGGAACCTTCGTCACTGATACATACGTAATTTATCCGTCTAGATGAATGCCTGGATTGGATTCTGTCTCGTAAAAGTCACGGATCAATCCAATTTAAAGTCCCCACCGAAAAATCATTAATATTGGGTTCTCTACAAGGTCACATTTTTCTTGTGTTTTCTTCAGAATACCCACGAGTATATTGTACTTGGTACGTTTCGTATAAGTAAATCATCGGCTCTTAAAATAGAAAAGTCATCCAGTCCAGGAACTTCGGCATTCATGTGTTCAAAATTAGCCCTTCTTCTATTTAGATGGTTTGCAATGACATACTCGCCTAGTTGATTCCAAGGACTATAGTGAGGTATACGATTTATTATTTACTGCGTTACTTTATGATCAGTCAGTGGTACCACAAACGCATTTAATAATGCTGCAGGTATTCTTATTTCGTCAAATAGATGACATTAAAATTCTGGGACCGAAGCTGACGGAATTGATTTTTTAATGGTTTCGACCTTCTTCTCAGTCGTACACTCTTGACAGAGTGGTCGTGGTCATGTCTCGGTCGAGTCCTGCACCACCGCCTCTCTCGCAATACAACGTTATGCAGCTCTGTGTTTGGCGGCTTGGGAGCCTTCATTTACGCTGTAGTGTGTCACAGTTTTGATGAGATCCGTCCACCGTGTTGGAGAGCGTCCACGAGATCTTTTTCCCTCGACTTTCCCCTGCACCACCAAACGTTCCATCGAGTCCTCGTTGCGGGTTTCGACCACCCAACGGCAAATAATTACTTTTCTTGAATTGTTGGCTTGTTGTGTAGTAAGTTGGTATTCATTATCATCTTTAGATGTAGGCATATATGCATTGTATCCACATGACTCCACGTCTTCGATGCAGTCTCTGAACCCTCTGTCTAATATAAATACATCGTTCTCATGAACGACCCAATGAAACTGATCGCTTGGATTCGTCATTAGCTCTGAGAGGATCGTCGCATCGGATTTAGTTGCTTCATTAAAGCCATATATGTCTGTGATGTGTGCCATCAGGACTAACCATTAAAAAGTATGTGCCATTTAGTATGATTATGGCTTCCCTTTGAGTCAAAGAAGCATCAGGATTGCCAAATAGTGTGTTAGGGATTGTTAAACATCTTGTTATAACATCTTGACGAGTTAAATGATTATGGTCAAGGTACTGTGGAACACATTTCCTTGTTAAGTCTTGTCTTACGAGATTCATAGTTTTTTCTAAAGTCTTTCTTGACATATTGCAAATTGCATCCTGCCCTTGCGTAGCTCTTTCTATGAGCTAATATATCCGTCTAGATGAATGGCTGGATTGGATTCTGCCTCGTAAAAGTCACGGATTAATCCAATTTAAGGTCCCCACCGAAAAATCATTAATATTGGGTTCTCAACAAGGTCACATTTTTCGAGTATGCTCTTCAGAATAGCCACGAGCCTATTGTACTTGGTACGTTCCAAGTGCATAGATAAGTAAATCATCGGCTCTTAAAATAGAAAAGTCATCCAGTCCAGGAACTTCGGCATTCATGTGTTCAAAATTAGCCCTTCTTCTATTTAGATGGTTTGCAATGAGATACTCGCCTAGTTGATTCCAAGAACTATAGTGTGGTATACGATTTATTGTTTACTGCGTTAGCCTATGATCAGTCAGTGGTACCACAAACGCATGTAATAATGCTGCAGCTATTCTTATTTCGTCTAAAAGATGACATTAAAATTCTGGGACCGAAGCTGACGGAATTGATTTTTTAATGGTTAAAGGTTTCGACCTTCTTCTCAGTCGTACACTCTTGACAGAGTGGTCATGTCTCGGTCGAGTCCCGCACCACCGCCTCTCTCGCAATACGACACCATGCAGCTCTGTTTTTGGCGGCTTGGGAGCCTTCATTTACGCTGTAGTGTGTCACAGTTTTGATGAGATCCGTCCATCGTGTTGGAGAGCGTCCACGAGATCTTTTGCCCTTGACTTTCTCCTGCACCATCAAACGTTCCATTGAGTCCTCGTTGCGGGTTTCGACCACCCAACGGCAAATAATTACTTTTCTTGAATCGTTGGCTTGTTGTGTAGTAAGTTGGTATTCATTATCATCTTTAGATGTAGGCATATATGCATTGTATCCACATGACTCCACGTCTTCGATGCAGTCTCTGAACCCTCTGTCTAATATAAACACATCGTTCTCATGAACGACCCAATGAAACTGGGCCTCAAGTCTGCTATTACAATAGTGTCAGAATGGTCAATCATTGATTTCAAAATGGTTGATTTTGACAAGTTTGGTAATCTACTAATATAATGGCGTCATTATGACTTTCGAGTGGTCAACCACTGACACTCCATTGAAAGAAATGACATAAAATGGTATTCTCGTCCATAATGACGGATGAATGTCTGGCGTATGCGGTAATCTGCTAAAATTTTGACAGTTCCTTTGATCAGTGACCTACCATTGGAACGTCATTGTGCAATCATTGCTTTCATAGACCGTTTCAAAACTAAATTGCAATAATTCTAATTCATTAAACCCCAAGCGAACGAACAAAGCTTACCTAAGTACTGTCATTGTTTTTATATTGTGTCTCTATCGTGTTTGTGGAATATAAAAATTGCATCCAACATCCAAGAATGTATTCACTGCGATCAAATATTCTGGAACTAGCCAACGCAGTGGATGCTAGAGAAAGAAGGTGCAAGGAATCCAGAAGACGTCGTCTGGCCCGTCGGTTGATGAGAATCAACACGAACCCCTTTATTGACGTTCCTGAGGCGGAATTCGTAAAAACGTTTCGCCTTGGAAAGGACTCAGTAAGGGGGTTAATTGACGAACTCATTCCTCTTATGGTCAGACCGCGTCGAAATGATAGCATATCAGCGGAAATGAAGGTAAGAAAACTGAATTTGACCTTAATTAATTATTCTATAGCTATTAACCTGAAAAAGTCGTTTATTATTATATTTTTTATTACAGATTCTAATAGCTTTTTCATTCTACGCAACGGGATCCTATCAAAATTTGATTGGACTGAGTGCCCTACATAATGTTTCGCAGATTACTGTATCAAGATCAATAAAGGAAGTAACAGAGGCACTCAATAAAATATACCACAAGTATATTAAATGGCCCACACAATGTGATGAAAGGAATATTATAAAGGCCAAGTGAGAAACGAAATATTTCTTGATAGTATTGTTTGTATTGCTTGTTGTATCTAGGAAGAATTATTTACTTAGTTATTAAAAACTTTTCAGGTTTTATCAAAAATTTGAATTTCCTGGCGTCCTTGGTTGTATTGATGGCACCCATGTATCAATATTAAGGCCGCACATACATGAGGAACGATTCTACAATAGAAAGGGCTTCCATTCTCTTAATGTTATGATAGTAAGTATTGGGTAGAAAGTAGAAATGTCTACCTACCGCCCAAATTTTTACTAAAAAATGATATACTTAATGTCTGTAATAATAACTAATTAAATTCAACACATAAATATTGTGTTGAATTTAATTTCATTTACATTTAAAATTCATTTACAGATTTGTGATGCTGATTTAAATATTTTATGTGTGGACGCAAGCAACCCAGGCTCTGCTCATGATTCAATTGTATGGCAGAGTCATCCACTTAGTCACCACTTGAAGCAAATTACAGAAAATACTAATGAACAAGTATTTTTATTAGGTATTACAATATTTTTTTTATGAATAATATACTTTTATCATATTCATGTGCTTGTGTTTGTTGGAATAATGATTATAATTTCCAGGTGACAGTGGGTATCCACTGAGAAAAACCATGATGACTCCTATCCTAAATACTGTCGAAGGGACACCACAACATCACTATTACGTGAAACGTGTCTGCACGCAATACCGTGGAGCGTTGCATCGGCGAATTAAAAGCACGTTTCAGGTAAAGAGCATTTCTAAGAAATTGTTTTACATACTTCAAAACAGAGGCTCAAGGTGAATTGGACCAATCGCGAATTGGATGCTTAAACACTATAATATAAAAGTTTATAGATTGAGATAATGAGTTATTAGTTAAATGGGGCTGTTAAAACTAATTTGTATTTTTCAGGAGTTTGCTTGCAGCACGTGCTTTACATTATAGCCCAACAACTGCAGGCAAAATTGTGAATGCATGTTGCATATTGCACAATATTGCAAACAGTGCAAGAGAGCCATTGCTTGCTGATGAAGTTTATGCAGAAGCACTTCGCTTGCAACAGGTATATGATTTCTATTCCACTGTTTTGGAATATGTTTAATGAAGTTGGAATTTTATTATATAGTATAAATAATACTACTATGTTAAAAAATCAACATTTAAATTATTCTTTATTTCTCATAAACTAAATATTTATTTAACAATTTAAGTTATAAGTTACAATACCTATCATAGAATCAGTCTTCATACAAAATAATAAAGAGATCTTCAATATTTTAATAGTCATTTGAATAACAAATCATAAATTTTAAATTATATAATAAAAATAACAACATTAATCACTTATCAGTCTTTTAATTTAAGGAGGAAAATAATTATGTAGCACCTAATTATGAAGACCATCGAAGGGTGAATCGGGACCTTCTTGAAGGTCGGGCACTGCAGCAGGCTCTTGTTGACAGACTTGTGGAGAAATGCATAAATTAAATTAGCTGGTAAGTAATGCAAACCCACCTCAATATTCTAATGAAGTACGAAAATATTTTAATTAATATTAAAATGATAATAACTTTGTTACAGATCTACAGTATGGAACAAAACGGAGATTTAAAATAAATAAAGAAATGCTCTTTTTATAAACACTGTTTCATTTAAATCTACTTTATCACTGTAAAATCAGCCTCTATTTCCTAGCGGGCGAAGCCGCTGGCAAAAGCTAGTCTTTTAATAATCTGACAAAATTACCTCTCGCATAATTTAGGTAACTAGTCGGACTCGGAATCCGATGATTGTAAAATTCTGCGGAGTTTCTGTGAAAAAACAAAATTGACTAATAAAAAAGTTGGAACTTCGTATAAAGCTTATGTAACCTAGTGCTTAGTATCACAGTTACAATCAACATGTCAAATTCTGGCCAATGTGCTACTACTGATGTGAGCCTACACCTAACGCAAGCTTTTAAGCTTAGCTGGAGGGGTTATATTATTACAATTTTTATTGTATCCTTTCCAATCCTGTTTGTAGCACACAAAATAAATAGAAGTTCTGATTTTGAGTGAAACCATTTCATAAAGATAAATTATCTGTAAATCAACAGTAATTACCTTTTTTGACACAGATGTCACAAATCGTTCCATTAGATTCACCACTTTTTCAGTGGTGGACCTTTGGTTATTGATGGCCGCCGCTAAATTATTAATTGCCTCGGCTTGCTTCAATGTTGCCTCGGCTTGCTTCATTGTTGCTTCGGCGTTTTTGGCTTCTATAGCTTCCAGCCTCGATTGAGCAGTTTCTAGAGCTGCATGGTCTCTATCTATAAAAAAATATATATATTTTATTACATCTGGCCATAAACTTTGCCTTAGAGTGGGCAGTTAATGGTCAAAACAAATATTTTTGCAAAATCTTTACCTTCTGCTGCATAACGCCGTGCAGATCTTTGGCGTTTGCGTCTCGTTGGAGGCTGGTCGCTTGTGGATGGCCGACCTAAATTTTCCTGATCGAAGCTGAAAAAAAAAAACATACATTCAGCTGAACATAGAACCTCCTCCTTTTCGAAGTAAGTTAATAAAACAATTACAATGACATTGGTTTATATGTTATCCTATTTATTTAAACCCATCTGTAGAAAGTTGTAGTAAGTAGGTACCTTATTTCATGTGGTGGCACATTTTCCACAAGCTCATCTGGCGTCACACTAACTTCAAACTCATCTACTGGCACTACGTAATTTTCTAATATTCTGTAAAAATAAAAACAATGTTATCAAAATAGTTAAGAAACTAGTTACTTATGTTAAATGATGAAAGCTAAGCAAATTAAGCACAGAGTTGCAAGTTAGCACCGCTTACGAGAAAGAATTGTTTGTAAAGTTAGCAGGACTAGCATCCACCAATGGAAATGTGATAGTTGGCTATTAAAAAAAAACGTGCAGTTAATAACATAAGGCAAGTGAGTCAACAATATGTGACTGAATAAATATTTGATAAAGATAAGCATGCAAATACATAATATACAACTGTGACTTATTAGGTTAACAAGTTAGAAGTAGTTCCTAATGTGCAATGTAACAGTTAAGAATGATAAAAGATAAATGCTAATGCTTACAGTGAGTGGGTTATGTCGGACACCTGGAAGAGGCTCTCCTACATCTCTCTCATCATCTTAAAATTGTGTACAAGCGCTCTTGTAGCGGTGTGAGTTCAATGTGTTTTGAAGGACCACCACCTTAAACAAAAATTATACAATGATTACTATATGCTTCACACTATAATTCTGCAAAGTTGCCAAAAAAAAGTATAGCTTACCTGTTGCACTTATTTCGCTCTTTTTTGTTTAAATTTTCTTCAACATTTTACTTTTATATTCATTGTAGAACTAGAAAAAGAGCAAAAATTCGATAATAATACAATTTATAGGATTTTAATGCACACCTAATTATAGGTACTGTAATACGGTACTCACTGTGCGCCACTCTGCCGGCGTTTTATTGGGGCAGTCCGCCGATATAGTAAGTAAATACTAAAATAAATACTTTTTTTTTTTTTTTTGTTAAAAAAAAAAAACCAAACAAATGAAACACCGAATAACAAAATAATAAAAACAAAACTGTTTATCGTCAGTTAGCGTTAATGTCACATTTGACTTTGACAGCTAAACAGACAAAATAATATTGCAGTTGTATAGTTTCACATTAATTTATCCGTATTACACATTTATTTAATGTTTTTTGGTATTTACGAACTTCTTACCACTTTAGATTCCTTATAATGCTAATAGATAATTTTTAAAATTAAATATAAATAAAATCTGGCATGAATAAATGTTCAAATTTAATAGTAGTTTTTCGAAAATCATTTCTACTAAAGGGTTTTATTATAATGGCAATACGGCATTGTCATTCCACTACAATTCTATTACGAGACCATTGGCCGACCAATGATCAACCATTATGAATTTATCAGATTACGAACTTTAAGCAAAATGACAATGCGGTCGTGTTGGAATGACAAATTTATAAAAATAGCAGACTTGAGGCCCTGATCGCTTGGATTCGTCATTAGCTCTGAGAGGATCGTCGCATCGGATTTAGTTGCTTCATTAAAGCCATATATGTCTGTGATGTGTGCCATCAGGACTAACCATTAAAAAGGCTTTAACCCTTAAAGTCGCAAGGTATATGATGTGAACAAAAACAAAAAATATGAGTTTAATTTGTTTATTACTTATAAAAAAGACATAGTTATGACAATAAAAAGAATTATAATATTGTATTTTTGGAAAAATCATATGTATATAACGGAGGGTCGATATCTGTGGGTCGCGACATCGGAAATAACACTCGCAAAACCTTCGATAACACTTTTAATTACACGTAACAAACACTCAGTACAAAATAATCAAGGATGCCTGAGATATGGCTTGATTAAGAATTTAGGAATGCGGGAAGTTTAGCGTGGAGTAACCAATGCCTACCCGGACCGCCGGACCGATTCAAAGTGCCCTCCAAATCAACTGTCACCCCACACGTGGACCTACCCCCCTTCCCGGTTAGCCAATTTTCCTGTCAACGTCAGTACCTGTCAATGTCGAATAATTGATTATACTACCGGGTCGACATTTGACTCGACTATTCGCTCAGTGTTGCTATTACTCCACGCTAACCATCCCCAAGTTAATACTTGACGTTCCCAAACGTAAGCTGTTCAATCGTAACTACATAGTTCCTCCAGTGAAAGATAGGTGGCGCTGATGCAGACCGAATGATCTTCGACATATAGAATACCATACAATGCTACTCCTAGTACAAAGTAACTAGTTTTGGCAATGTATAGTATACTAGACATTGTGTTTTTTATTGTTTCGTATGATAAGCCAAAAAACAGTTTCTATTTTTAACATAGCACAAATTTACTTTGCATTTTGTGCACATAGTACTGGCTTGACCAGTTTTACAGTATTTACACCGCTGATAACCGGTCAGCTGTGGCCAGTGATCAAATTTGTCATATCGTATTTGGTCACTAGGCCTCTCGGCTACCGGTTTCTTTATTTTATTTTTCTCTGATACAGATTCTACATTTCTTACAGCAACTTCTCTATCTCTCTTCAACAGTCCCATAAAAACTTCATACCTAAATTCTTTCAAATGGTCTTTCTTCCTCATGACATTCCCGATTTTGTCGTGTCTACGACGCAATAACCACCCGTTATTTATGCATATATCTAAAAGTTGGGAAAAGATGTTCATATACCAACGTTGGGATTTGATGCCTGTGCGATAGAGTGCTATCAACATATCCGCTAAGTCGACTCCACCCATATGGCGGTTGTAGTGCTTTACTACTTGTGAACATCTACTCGAGTTTTAGACTCTTTACTGAACCTTTTAATTTTTACTAATGGGTGCGCATCTACGTAAGAGCTAACTAAAGTTACTTGTTTATTATCGAATCACTTTACTATAATGAGTTTGTTTTTGTTGCTACTAAAAAGGAAGAGGAGCATTCAGCCAAGTAGTTTACTTGGCTGAATGCTCCTCTTCCTTTTTTTTTCAGAGTCTTATCTGTAAGTAATTTGCCAGTAGCATCTTTAAATCTATTCTGTCGTATGGTCCCAAAGCTAAATATCCCATAATTTACTCTTAATAAATATACCAACTCTAGTGATGTGAAATAGTTGTCAAAATATACAACACTTGCTTTATTTTTCAACGTTTTACAGAGCGCTACAACTATTTTACTTCCAACGCCTAATGATTCTTCCTCTTCTGTGAATTGTATGCCCCTAAAAGTATCATCCCCTGCATATAACATAAAATCGTATATAATGCCAGACACTCCAGCCCTCACGAGATTTTTGAATCCCCACTTACTGGGTTTGTTGGGATTATATTGCCGTCGACTGCCTGCTTTCGTTCCCTTATAGGGAATCACCATCTCATCAATGCTATATGAGTTTTCTTCTTCAACTGACAAACATTTATTTCTAATACTGACGATTAAAGGGCGAAGTTTATAATACCTGTCTTGCAAATCAGCACTTGTATTATCAGTAAAATGAATGAACCTCCGTATCTGCTGGTACCGTTTCAGAGACATTACATCGGCAACTTTTGCGTAACGGAATGACGTTTTCCAGTAATCTTTGTAGGACGGCATAACAACTATACCCATCATAATATTTGTGGCCAAAAAATCCAATATTTCGTCGTTACTAACTTTGATAGATTTTCCTGTTTCTTGGACGCTGTATAAATTTGTGTTATCTGTAATAGATGCAATCAGCTCCTTAGGAAAAAAGTTATAAAAATAATCTAATGGTGACCAGTCGGATGGAATAACTTCCTGAAAAACCGGATTCTGAATTTCGGCAGTATGCTGGAATGGTACGTTTTTCCAGTGGAAAGATAAATTAATTTTCTTTATAAACCGTTTCTTGGCTTTACGAGCGACGATTGTAGGGGCTGCACGCTTTCTTTGTGCACGAGTGACCAATGGACTGGATGTAGAAGGCAGTGTAGAATTATGCGTAGTTGGTTGAACAGATGGTAAAGATGGCAATGATGAAATAGACGGAAGAGCTTCATAATTACATTGGGAGGGACTTGGAAACACTTCATCAAGGACCGGCGTAAGAGGAGCTTGAAATTGATCTTGATCTAAAACGGAAGATTCTATCACTCGGTCAATTTCATTATCGGTAAAGTCTGTGTGATCAGAACTTTCTAAGATGTTGAGCCTCTCAAATGAAGGATCTAATGAAGGCGCAGGTGAGCTTTGCGGAGTTTTACATTCGTCGTCACTACTGGATCCATCACTAGCGTCTGACCCAGCATCTCTTGCTGGGACTAACGCTAAAATCCGTTTGGTCCTTTTATTGGAAGCAGTCTAAAACAAAGCAAAAATAGCGGTCATGCAAACCTTAACCATAAACAATAAAACGCATGTAAAATAAATAAAATACAGTGCATTTAATTTTTGATTTTACGTATAAATTTTTCTATAAATATGAAATACATTATCCTCTCTTCAGTAGCAATGTATATTATTCTATACATAACTAAAAAGTGTTAGTTCAGTGCCATGGTAGCGATGTATAGTATGCTATACATTGAAAGAAAACGTAAAAATAAAATGCAAAATACCGTGCACAGCCCTTTATACAATAAACCTTTAGAATAACTCTTTAGCAAGCCATACTTTTCAACAAACACCCATAACTAGCGTTCAAAACATTTTTAATTTTTAAATCTTACCTTAGAAGAAACTGGCGGACGCATCTTGTCGGTTATTTTTCACCAATTATTCGAAATTGACATTGACAGCCGCAGTTTTTTGTTATTGACAGTTGAAGAAACGTTCAAAAATATCAAATTGCTCAAAAAACAGATTCTACAACCATAAATAAATCTTGTAGAATTTTTGAAAGTATGATGTATAGTATAACCCTTAATAGGGCGGAGAAAAGAATGATTGAAAAACTAGGTTTTGTGGTATTATTTATACGTTTATTAGGACCTTTTTTAACATTATTTATGAAAATCTAAAAATATATAATCACAAGTACGCGAAAACTCGGTGGTAACCATTTTACCAACGCCCGTTTACGGTAAGGCGTTGGTGGTAATTATTTGACCTTAGCACGTTAAGGTACTAGAAGTAGAGCTGCTACAATCCAGTGCCTCTCCTTCTTCTGAAGCAATATGAAAGCTTTTGAAGCATGGTGTGGCACATAAAGCTACTTTGCAGACATCGCAAATGATTCTTGATCGTTTTTGAGTATTTTTCGTGCTGCAAAATCGGCATCTAGTAAATTTTCCTTGGTCTTGTGGGTAGTGAGGGACAGAAGAGCGTCTAATTTCAGCGGGTACCCCGAAATTTCCACCTTGCTTGTTTCGAAAAATAATACTAGTGGTTCTTCTTTTTTCCCTGTGAATCCATCTATAAGACTGCGAGCCAAACGAAGTCGGAAATCTCGATGTGTGTGAACTGTTTGCTTGTGAATTTGTATGTAAGCTATGTACGCGTTGATGATAGCTGCATCAAACATGAAATAAAATAGTCGCAACCAGTTGCGCCTTGATTTTCGGCCGATTGGATACGAGGCGCGGAAGTGATCAAAATGATCCACACCTCCCATGTTCACAGTATATTCAGCAATAGCAGTTGGGATGGTAATATCTTTTTTTGAGCCATCCTTCTGTGTTCTTTTGATCGTAGTCACCGATTTCGGATTGTGTGCTGTTGTTAAAACGTTTACCAGTTGAGTATCCATCCACTGTATAGCAGATACGGGAGCTTTGGTTTTATACATGAACTCGTGCTTTTCAAGTTTCTCCTTCTTGAGTTTATTTTTGGGCAACAACTTTTCTGGTAAGCCTTTTCGGTTCAAACGCACGGTACCGACGGCATATATTCCTTTCTTTGGAATGTGGAATGGAGGAATGCCAGTAAAAAAATTTTCGAAAACTACTAGAGTATTGCGTGGAACACCTTGACATAATTTCATAATGACATTATACCCTAAGCCTTCTTCGCTTGATGCATTTTCATCTGCTTTGCCGATGTAGATATTAAAGACATACATATACCCGGTCTTAGCATCACAACGGGCCCATACCTTATAACCTCTTTTTATTGTTTTTTTCGGCATATATTGTTTCAGTGTGCTTTTACCTTTAAATTTTACCATGCTTTCGTCCACTGATTGAGAGCTTGATTGTGAACATTGGGTCTGGAATACTTCGTTTAGTCTTGTTATCATAGGACGTATTTTATAAAGCTTATCATGATTCGGCGTATTTCTTGCAGGTTCTTTGGTATTATCATTTAAGTGAATGTTTTCAGTCAGTTTTTTGTACCTCTTTTGAGTGAAAGTTTTGGCAATATCATGATTTCTATAAAAAGTATCAGTTGACCAATACAGATTGACATCAGGTAAGGGGTGAAGACCCATCATGATCAAGACACCAAGATATACACGCATTTCAGCTTCAAATGTTGGACTCCAGTGAAGCGTTTGCCTTTGTGCCGCATAAATATTTGTTTGTTCTACCAGCAACTCTACGAGATCACGAGGGAAGTAATTGTCGAAAAATTCAATAGGCGGTGTTTTATGAGTGACGCGCATGTTTACAGTCAGCCGTTTATCAAACTTTGGTATGCTATGCTTCGGAACCTTATCTGACCAGACTTGTGCTACACGAATAGTACTTCAATATTTGTGCTTGGCGTTTCATTAGGCACTAAGTCAGACTGAACCGGAGTCGGGTGGTTTGATTCAGAATGAGCGCTAAAGGTGACGTCGCAATCATCTTCATTTCCCGTACTTGCTTCCCTCACGAGTTCTTCAGTCACTGCTGGTTCAACGCTTTCTAAATATTCTACTGAAACACGTGGCCCGGGAGGGTCTTGAAAATTTTCCAATTCTAAGATAGGCTCTTCCCCAAATATCTTTGATAGACCTCGTGAAACTTCATCGTCGTAATCCAGTACGCAATCGCCCAAAAGTGGTTCTTCTGAAACACTTTCGTCGCTACTTTCAATAGAGGACAAATCATCTTCGAGAATATTGGCGATAATACTTTCAGATAACTGTTTTTTCTTCGACATTCTCCTGAAATAACAAGTACACTAATGGATAATGGTAACTATATTACCACCAAAAACTACTAAGTTTTCGTAACCGGGCAATGGTAAGAGTTTTACCACCAAGTTTACGACAATTTTCTAATTAGTACAAGTTTTACTTCAAAAATTATTCTACGAGTCACACAGTATAATATAATCAAATATCACAAAACCACTTACCGGAATCTTGTTTTAACAAAATTTCTATTTAATGGCGCCAAACACCTCGCGAGTTTCAAAATTCTTTATATCTGCTTTTGAATGATGATAGTTTGCAAACTTTGACTGTTAGCTTAGTTGCCAGTACTAATAAAAGTTTTAGGGGTATTCTCGCATTAAAAATATCGTATTTATGAAAGTATACATAGAACTTCTCATGCTCTATGGTCAAAAAGCTGAGGTGGTAAATAATTGTCCTATGCCCTATTAAGGGATAATATACGAAGTGACTTTAAGGGTTAATAAATGCTGGAACTTGTGTAAGCTATATGACTTCCTGTGAAAGAAATAATTGCTACTTTTTTGCAAATAAATGTATGTGCCATTTAGTATGATTATGGCTTCCCTTTGAGTCAAAGAAGCATCAGGATTGCCAAATGTTAGGGATTGTTAAACATCTTGTTATAACATCTTGACGAGTTAAATGATTATAGCCAAAGTACTGTGGAACAAATTCCCTTGTTAAGTCTTGTCTTACGAGATTCATAGTTTTTTCTAAAGTCTTTCTTGACATATTGAAAATTGCATCCTGCCCTTGCGTAGCTTTCTATGAGTATATATACGTAATATATCCGTCTAGATGAATGGCTGGATTGGATTCTGCCTCGTAAAAGTCACGGATTAATCCAATTTAAGGTCCCCACCGAAAAATCATTAATATTGGGTTCTCAACAAGGTCACATTTTTCGAGTATGCTCTTCAGAATAGCCACGAGCCTATTGTACTTGGTACGTTCCAAGTGCATAGATAAGTAAATCATCGGCTCTTAAAATAGAAAAGTCATCCAGTCCAGGAACTTCGGCATTCATGTGTTCAAAATTAGCCCATCTTCTATTTAGATGGTTTGCAATGACATACTCGCCTAGTTGATTCCAAGGACTATAGTGAGGTATACGATTTATTATTTACTGCGTTAGCCTATGATCAGTCAGTGGTACCACAAACGCGTTTAATAATGCTGCAGGTATTCTTATTTCGTCAAATAGATGACATTAAAATTCTGGGACCGAAGCTGACGGAATTGATTTTTTAATGGTTTCGACCTTCTTCTCAGTCGTACACTCTTGACAGAGTGGTCGTGGTCATGTCTCGGTCGAGTCCCGCACCACCGCCCCTCTCGCATTACGACGCCATGCAGCTCTGTGTTTGGCGGCTTGGGAGCCTTCATTTACGCTGTAGTGTGTCACAGTTTTGATGAGAACTGTCCACCGTGTTGGAGAGCGTCCACGAGATCTTTTGCCCTCGACCTGCACCACCAAACGTTCCATCGAGTCCTCGTTGCGGGTTTCGACCACCCAACGGCAAATAATTACTTTTCTTGAATCGTTGGCTTGTTGTGTAGTAAGTTGGTATTCATTATCATCTTTAGATTTAGGCATATATGCATTGTACCCACATGACTCCACGTCTTCGATGCAGTCTCTGAACCCTCTGTCTAATATAAACACATCGTTCTCATGAACGACCCAATGAAACTGATCGCTTGGATTCGTCATTAGCTCTGAGAGGATCGTCGCATCGGATTTAGTTGCTTCATTAAAGCCATATATGTCTGTGATGTGTGCCATCAGGACTAACCATTAAAAAGGCTTTAATAAATGCTGGAACTTGTGTAAGTTATATGACTTCCTGTGAAAGAAATAATTGCTACTTTTTTGCAAATAAATGTATGTGCCATTTAGTATGATTATTATGGCTTTCCTTTGAGTCAAAGAAGCATCAGGATTGCCAAATAGTGTGTTAGAGATTGTTAAACATCTTGTTATAACATCTTGACGAGTTAAATGATTACAGCCAAGGTACTGTGGAACAAATTCCCTTGTTAAGTCTTGTCTTACGAGATTCATAGTTTTTTCTAAAGTCTTTCTTGACATATGGAAAATTTGAGATAATCTCTGATTTGATTCCACTGTGTGAAGTTTGGTAATCACGGTAGGTAGAGCTTTACCTGCTCTATCATTATAGCGTCGAGATATACTAGGATATCTTGGAATTGGGATTTTGAAAAACCAATGTAGTAATGGAAAACAGAATTGTTTATTAAAGACTGTGTATCAAAATCTAAATAAACCGTCCGAGTTCTTAACAGGTCTATCGTGTCTTTTAGATGAGACGGGGAAAATTCGTTTAGTATCCGACGAGTACTTGATTCAATATTTTGCCCCACTGTATCTAATGTTATGCTCTTCACATACGCGAGTGCCACGTGGTATATAAAAGCATTTTTCTTCTAGTACTGTGGCTCTGATGTTAATGTGAATTCTATTTAAATCTCTATTATTGCGTGTTGCGATAATACATAGTACGTGAGTATTAAAAGGCGCACGAGTGTAACCCGGTAACGGTATCATTCGCATCATGCTTACTTGCACTTCTCGATCTTACATTTGGTATAGGTTACTCCTGTACAGTGTTCTTCCGCAGGGTCCTCTTGCGTAGGTTGATCTGGTAGACAGGCAGTAAGATTATCAGCATCGACTTGGGCGCTAGCGTAACGTTGAGCACGTTGTAGACAGGGTCTACAGATTTTGTCCTCTTCACTAAACTGAAAAGAGAAATCATTTATTATTGATAAATGATATTTATTTTACACAAAGGTTTTAAAACAACTTTTACTCGTCAGTTTTTTCAAAAATTTTACCTAGATGAGGCCGGTGGTGTTTTCTAAGTGACTACTCTGAATGAAACACTGAAACAAACTCAGGGGTGAATCTCTTAATAATAATAATAATAATTCTTTATTATCAGGCAACTAAGGCCCATAGATAAATACACAAATAATCTTACAAAATAATAAACTAATACATAAAAAGATACTATAACTAATTATTATTAAACTATAACCTAATGCACACGAAGTGACGGCGTCGTGTTCCGTTGCGAGGTCGGTATTCTTCCACGAAATCGTCGATACACGTCACCCTTCGGCCAAAACTCTCCTTTGTGTAAAGACCGAGAATTACATTTTAAACATGTGATGCTCAAATCATATCGTTGGTTTGCGAGAACAGCGACGGAACTAAAAATGACTAATTATAAAGACATTCATCGTCCCAGCTGTTGACTGTTGTTCCGATAGCATGATCCGTCTATTTTTTTGCACACTGATATTTTTGTGTTTTCTTCAAGGATTTGTAACTTGATCACTTCTTTTTTACGAAAATTAACTCTGATTTATCTCTTTAATTTTTCCATAAATGTGGTACTAATCTAATAAACGCTAGCACGTGTTTATATTTATTTAGTTTTAATAGATTGCATATTCACTTATTTTAAGTGCTGTCTGACAATGAAAGGCTCACTTTGTAATTTATTTACTAAAACTTTATGCAATAGTAAATAACACTGTCCAAAGGCGGACTCGATGCCTTGGTCATTTTCTACCAGTCGACCTTAAGGCGATGTATAACATTAAAGTGCATAACATCAATGTTCTGCAATATTGCTGAATGTTCCTCTTTAATTCGGCAGTTTTTAGTTTACTTTGTATGTAAATAAATATTTTACAGCAATTTAATCCAGCCCTGAAAACCAATTTTAAATTTGACACCGTTTGAGGGGTAATTACGATAAAAAGTTACATAATATAAATTAAAAATAGCACCTTTTTCCTTTGAGTCTCTCGGTTATCACTTGACCAGACTGAAAAAACCCACTCAGATGGAACACCATTTAAACGAGTCTTTTTGACTTTGTAACAACGGTCTCTGTATATATTTATCTACTTCTATTGTAGCGGCCGCTGTAGGGTTAGTATTTTTGACAATATCTGCCACTACATTATCAAAGTCGTCCCAAATACTACGCTTCGAAGGTGGAGTTACCGTATCATACACTCAATAGGATTTTCGGCTTCGTCTAGTGTTACATTAACATTCTGCAGCAACCAATCGTCTTAAAGATGAACAGGCTCAAGTATACGAGAATTCATTTTGGAAGCCTTTATTTTTAAATCCAGGATCCAAAAGTGTGCTTTCCCACCCAAGAAGATTTTTCCCACCGAAAAAAAACCCTCAAGGAATATTTCATTTCTCACTTAGCCTTTATAATATTCCTTTCATTACATTGTGTGGGCCATTTAATATCCTATGTTTTATTCAGTGCCTCTGTTACTTCTTTTATCGATCTCGATACAGTAATCTGCGAAACCTTATGTAGGGCATTCTGTCCAATCAAATTTTGATAGAATCCTGATGCATAAAACGAAATTGCTATTAGAATCTGTTATAAAAAATATAAGTAAGGGCGCATTCACACGGGATATGTCTTTGACGATTCGGTATAAAACACGATTCGCCTTGACGGATAGATGTTCACATTGAATACGGAATCGTGTTTTTTCACGATTCGTCAAAATATCCGAATTGATGTTCACATGTTGTTTCGTGATTGTGTTCAGTTGAGAGTAAACTACCAAAGACAATGGACGTGAATACTTTAATTTTGTACTGGTATTATCGTCGATCTAAAAAAAGAAAAACAAGAAGAATTCACTGGGTGCATCCAATTTTAAGGCAAAGACAAAGTGTTGGGGATTTTTATACTTTGATGAGCTCGTTACGAGAAGATGATACCAAATTTTACACTTATTTTAGAATGTCTAAAGATACCTTTGACTTCCTTCTCCAAAGGTTGGATACGGATTTGAGAAAACAGGATACATGTATGAGAAAGGCCATTAGCCCTGAAGAAAAGTTGGCGATAACTATAAGGCAAGAAAAACTAATTATATTATTTATTATTCTTATTTATTGGTTATATTTATGATAATTTAGAACATGTTTTTAGAAATTTGATAGATCCAGATAATCACTTAATTGACTTAGAGCTGTAGATAGTGCCGGTGATGCACTTGGATCATCGCGATGGATCAGCGATGTTCCAGGTTGTAGAGGGGTGGGCGTTTCTGCAGACACTTCTGCATTTACTATCGATGAACTTTCAGGAAGAGGCCGAGTATTATTATTATTAGACGTTCCTCCCGGTGATTCTTGAGGCTTAGTATAATAACCACCACTATTATAGTTGTGATGATGTGAATTGTAATAATTTTGATGCCAATTCGAATAGTTTCGTCCAGTTTTAATACTCTGTATTAGGTTAATGACCCCAGATTGGAATTCCAGTATTTGATCATCATCAAAATGCCGAAGGGATGGCAGAACCCCCTTAAAAAAATTCATGTTACGGTCATCACTTCCAATTGTGTTTAATTGATGATCAACAAGTTTCATCATTTTATCATCCAATACGCTGCCACTATCCATTCTTTTCTTTTTTGATGATGATTCTAAGTGTTTCTCTTTCTGATTTTCTTGTTGATCTGCATTTTCTCTTTGGGCTTCATCTCTTGTATTTGGATTATTGTCATATGTTTCACCTGGCTTAATAATTGGCTTCAAAAAGCTCATCTCTTGATTATATTTGTAGGGCTTAGATTTTGTACCAGACCCAGATTTTTTTGTTTCTTTGTTTTCATCTAATGATTTCCTCCAAGTGTCTCTCAATTGTGTCCACCTTTTCATCACTGAACTTCCTGAAACAATAATTCATAAAACTGTATGAACGGTTTTATAAGAAGATTTTTATTTACATCGCATTATTCCCAATATTACAAAACAACCACAGATGAATATATATATACTAGAAAACAACTGTAATAATAAGGACACGGTTTCGAAACACGTCACGACAAGACGAGCGGTCTGTTGTCGGGCGAATATCTATTCACAAACGCCGTTCGCTGTCCGTCTGTGTATTTATGAATTATTATACATAAATAAAATATACACGGACCTGATCTGTGGTTGTTTTGTACGGGCTACGCCCCATACGTTTTATAACGGTTTTTGCTTTCGTAAAAAGAGGATGCTTAGTAAGCTGAATTTGTATAATTGAAGAAGCGCTTGAAGAAGTTGTATTTTCATTTAGACTAATCTATCCCACTAGGCAGCCAGTCAAACATATGAAATCGTTTGGGTGCCTAGTGGGAACGCTTATTCTGAATGAAAATACGACTTCTTCATCCCACTAATTTGGTTTTAATGAAATATTTTTTTAGGTATTTGGCGTCAGGACTTTCCTATGAAGATCTTCATTTTAGTTATCGAATTGGCAAATCAACCATTTCCACCATCGTAGTAGAAGTGACGCAAAGTATATGGAATAATTTATATGAAGAATTTATGCCACTTCCTAATAAGGAAGAAGAGTGGTTAAAGATAGCAAGTGGATTTAATGAAAAGGCCAATTTCCCTCACTGCCTTGGAGCAGTTGACGGGAAGCATATTAGGCTTCGAAAGCCGTCAAATAGTGGTTCAGTATATATGAACTACAAAGATTTCTTTTCAATAGTGTTATTAGCAGTCGTAGATTCAGATTATCGATTCGTTTACGTCAGTGTAGGTTCCTATGGAAAAGAATGCGACTCATCAATATTTAAAGAGTCAAGTTTTTGGAAAATGTTGACAGAAGGCCGTTTGAATATACCCGAACCAAGGCCTTTATTTACAGAATCAGAAGTTCAAGTTCCTTACGTAATTATTGGCGACGAGGGATTTGGTTTACACACACATTTATTAAGACCTTTTGGTGGAACGCATCTTGACAGAGGTAAACGAATATTTAATTATCGTTTAACCAGAGCGAGAAGATACGTTGAATGTGCGTTTGGCATTCTAGCAAATAAGTGGAGAATTTTACATAGACCCATAGACCTTAAACGAGAAACAGCTATTTCAGTAGTGAAAGCTTGTACTGTCCTCCACAATTTGATTATAAAAAAGGAGGGAATTGAATTAGAAAAAGAATTTAATTTTGAAAATTTACTACCCCAGGAAGTATCACCGAGTGTCGGAACTGGCAATTCAATGAGAAATGAATTTATGACCTACTTTCTATCAGAAACTGGATCAGTACCATGGCAAGACAACAAAATATAGGCAGTATAGATTTGTATTTAAAATTTTCTCAATAAAAACTTACCAAACAACTGTCGGTCCTTTTGATCCATTTCTTCAAAATCTTCTTTCAAAATTATGCATATTTCCCGCCATGCTGCTGTTTTAGCGGTTTTGTCCTTATAAATTTCCAAAAATTTATTCCATAAAACTGGCCTGTCTTTGATTGCAGCAATCAAAACTTCGCGATTTATTTGTTGGTCATACAATTTTTCTTTTTCTTTTTTCGACATGATTTTATTGAAGCGCAGCGCTACACGTCTTAACAAGTCAAAGGAATGTACTGAATTGAGCGGGCGCGCGGCGGGTGGGGCAGACAGGCGGGCGGAGCAGGCAGACGCGCGGGGCGCGAGCGCCAATCACGATTCGAGATTTTTAACGAATCGTCATTCTAATGACCGTAGTGACCGACGTATCCGTCTACGTCTTTTTTCACGATTCGTGAAGCGTGTGAACATGGGTATATAAAAAGCATTGCTCCCGTCAAAAAAAATAACGAATCGTGAAAAAACACGATTCGTGAAAAATCACGATTCGTCTTCGTGTGAATGAGCTCTCAGACAAATAAAAACCTTAAAATATTTATCAATAGCATTTTCGATAAATTAGTATTTTATTATAGTAGCTTTAATTTACAACATCAAATAAAATCTTTATCATCCAAATGCTTATAATCCAAAATAAATAGTATTTAGGTAAAACAATACCCGCATTATTAAAAAAAAACTAATAAAAGCAACAAACAAAATCTCTCAAAAAACTTAAAATATTATTATTAATTCTCTACTTATTCATCCATAGATTCCTTATCAACTTAACAACAACCTCTTTCATAAACTTAAAAGGATAAAATTTTAAGTAGGGTGTCAATACCATTAACTATGTCCTTTTTGGTAACATTTAAACTATTTCCAATCAATAGTACCACTGTAGTTTGCTCATTTATTTGTGTATTTTTAATTTTATAGACAAGCTCATTAAAATGCAGGTTATGGTAACAATGACTCACAATTGACAGGGTCCATATTGATTCTTTTTTTTTTTATACCATCATAAACACATATGGAATGCAATAAAGTATTGAGTATTGAGTATTGAGTATTGTATGTTGGCAACGGTTATTTAATAAGATCCAAAACCTGTTCCCAATCTATCCGAATACTCCAAAATATTACTTTGACAAGGGCTCATGGATTCAGTAGTATGAGGTTCATATTGAGAGGATTCCGAAATTTCATGCAGAGGCATGGGAGGTGGCGGTGTGGAAGCACAATTACAGGTGAGATGGTTGGTCAATGACTCATACCTCTCTGCATTGTACTTCACCAAGTCCACCAACTTACAAGCCTCCTGCATGCGCTCACTCAACATTTGTTGGCTAGACTCATCATTTGTTGGCTAGACTCATACTTACAAAAAATTCTTTTATAGTATTTTCCCCTACACAGTAGTTCTTTTTGAAGGCTCTGTATATCAAAATTATGCATTATTTTGCTGTTTTCCAACTTATAATCACATTCATTTAATTGGCTTTGTAAGTTAAATCGCTGTTGACGGAGATTAATATTACATTTATAAACACTTTGCTTCTTTTAAAGTTTCTTATATGTTTTTAGTGCTTTTAATATACATACTTCTTAATTTTACTATGAATACCTAAAATTGGACATTTAGTTAAGGTATCGTCCCTAGTCAGGTCTATGGTAACGGTGGGTTCCTTACACTCACGTTCAGATGCACTGCCAACCAGCTTTTCAAAGAGGTTATTGATGTTGAACGCCTGTTCACTCGCTCTCAAAGTATTGACGGTGGATATGGTGTTGCGAGCTTTGCACAATTCCGCTTCAAGGCCTGATATGCGATTCAGTGCCTGGTCATGGGTGTCTCTGCAGTCTTGAAAATCTGACACCAGTTGACAGAGACGGCTATGCTGGCCTAGTATTTCCACATGCTGGGTGTGCAGTTCAACAAGCTGCCTCTTCAGTTGAGTGTTTTTATCAACATTTTTCCTAACTTCCACCTCACTTTCCTCTCTTTCCCGCAGCAGGCCATTACAGGTCTTTCTTGATGCTTCAAGTTGCTTGATGTGGGATTTGAACCTTTCGTAAAAACTTTACCATAAGATTCACACCATTAATCGATAAAACCTTACCTACAAAATGTTTTAAACTATTTTTTGTAGCAAACTGAGCAATAATCCAATAATTGTCTTTAATTTTTTCTTGATTTTCAGGTAAATATTCAATGTCATGTAATCCGAAGTAAGTCATTTTTGGGGGCTCAAAATTTTCTTTATCTTCTTCTTCATGGAGGGATTCA
The DNA here is from genome assembly GCA_949319445.1 of Mythimna lalbum. Taxonomy (NCBI): domain Eukaryota; kingdom Metazoa; phylum Arthropoda; class Insecta; order Lepidoptera; family Noctuidae; genus Mythimna; species Mythimna lalbum. The sequence continues at coordinate 2,303,687 of OX439357.1, read as the reverse complement.
GCTATGTAGAAATCATTTAATGTCTCGTATTCTTCGTTGGTATCAATTCCATCGATATCGAACTTGACTCACTATCATAATATTGTTTAAGTTGTCTTTTTATTGAAGAACATCCTCGGACTGATTTTTTCCCTTTTCGATTTTATCTTACTGCTTGGTTTCTATTACTCTTCTTATTGTTTCTAGCATTTATATTCTCTATTTCCTTTTTTAATTTATTTTTCTTCCCTTCTTGTAGACATTCCGGCAAATCGGTTTTAAACGTAGCTTCAAATGGAATATTTTCTACCATAGTGGTAGCATTTTCGAAAAAACAAACATCATTTGCTGGTGCTGGAGATTTTATGCGAATATTCGAAATAATTGTTATTTTACTTTTCTTAGCAGAACACGTGTTTGTGGTATCATTTGAAGCTTTAAAAAGTGAAAAGTCAGAGGACGATGTTATCATTTCAATACGCAATGATTGGCCTAGATGGGAATTTATTACATCGATACATTGTTTGCTAAGACTTTCAGGAATATTTGTATCCTGCCAATGGGGGATACTGATAGTCTTTTGCAAGTCTTGAGCATAGTTATCATTAATTTCTTAACAAAGATCAGCAATTCCTGGCACATAAAAGCCAGTTTTTTCGTCTAAATAGACAGATTCATCGTTTGTTCTTTGGACACTAGCCACATTAACGGATTACCTTTTTACTTTCTTATTGCAGGTACCATCATTTAAATCAGAAATGCTTACTGATTTGCCTGGCTCAAAATTGACTTTTTTACTCCTCTGTACTTGCATAGGCTTTTGCGCTCTGGTTTCTGTCAAATAATCCACCAGTACTTGCTCGATTTCATATTTTATTTCTTCTTGCATTTCTGGTATCTTTTTCAGAACTTTTTGTGGATTCAATGGGAATATTATTAATGGTGTAAGCTGTGCATACCTGTAATAGGCATGCATACCAGTGCCTTAATTTTAATATTATATTTTTGGATATCAGAAGGGATAATACTTAAAAAAAACAATCACAGGACCGCCTAAAACTTATTTAATTCAAAACAAACTTATTTCCAACAATAATTCACAATTTAATCAAAAATCCCTTAAACACAAACAACCGTTAATTTCAAAACAACGATACATAAACCACTGCATAAAATAACGGAACGAACTTACTGCGAGTAGTTTAGGTACATCTTTACCGTCTGACGACTCAGCGACAAAAAGGGCGTCTCGTGATTGAGAGCTCGCTTATATAGTCATCGGCAGGTTACCACCACTACCCGCAATAGGTTCTGCTAATACGGCCTCTCCTGATCGTGCACCGTCCCCGGCTGCACCATCACCAGCAACATCTTCATCTGAAGCACTCTGAAGCACGTCGAGTGTCGCCAACTTCGTCTGGGCGAGTGTCAGCTGCACTTGAAGTACCAGAGGGTCCAGCAGGAGTATCTGGAGGCTCACCAGCATCATCAGGGTTGTCGTCACCGCAATCTGCATGAAACAAAGTCATTAAATAATCATGACGACATTGGAGATTGCCTATTCTTTCATTCCTCACACGTTCAAGGCCCTCATACAAAAATACACTCTCAAAAAAAGATAAGCACAATTCACTTTCAAAAGTATGCATACTTCTTCAGACACATGTCTCTTTCATGCTCATACTTGAATTTGTACAAGTTCCCTACGTTAAAAACGTATACCCAGGACTTAGCCTGCCAGGACAACGCCTGATGCGCATACATAGTACACGCAACCCGGGACAACACCCGATGCGCGTTCAAAGAACACGACTTCCAGGACAACGCCTGATGCGCATACATAGTACACGCAACCCGGGACAACACCCGATGCGCGTTCAAAGAACACGACTTCCAGGACAACGCCTGATGCGCATACATAGTACACGCAACCCGGGACAACACCCGACACCCTCACAGGGCACACATCTGCCAAAACCAGGCGCTCAGGAACCAGGACGACAGCTGTTAGAGCGCACTCCAATTCTGCTGCACCAGCCGCCTGTTCCCACTGGTAACACGAACACGCGTCACCCATTCACTCGCATGCGTACATCGCACGTCATGCTACTGTAACATTAAACAACATTAAAGAGGTTCAACTGAGACTCACTCTCAAAAAATGCAGCACAGCTCTCAGGACACCATTCGCCTTTCCAGGGCACCATGTATTGGGCTGCGGCCTGTGTAGTCTTGCCTCTTGCCCCACTCATCAGTTTAAGCTCGTAACGATCACTTGGTAACACTTTTGTCACACGGTATGGACCCCTCATGCCAGGGTCAAGCTTGCCAGCAGACTGGGAGTACTTGATTACGAACACCTGATCGTTGACCTGGAATACCCTTGGCGGGTGTCTCTGACGGTTTACCCGACAATCTTGACTACTTTGATTTTTGTCAAGAGATGCTTTAGCGGAGCTCCTGCATAGTTCCCTAAAAGCTTCACGATTTGGACTGGAGTTCTGGACGGCAACGTCACGGACCAGTGCACGAATCATAGGAGTGGTCGCATTAGTTCCGATTAACAAGTACAAAGCTGAGTATTGTGTGGTTTTCTGTTTTGTAATGTTTAAAACTAATTGAATTTTACATAAACTATCAGACCATGTTGAAGTTCTATTACTACTCTCGACACGTATCATGTTATGAATTGTCCTTATATAACGCTCGGCTTGCCCATTGGATTGGTGCATTTCGGGCGTTATGTAGTGAATTTCGCAACCCATTTGAGATACCCAACTAGTAAAAGCTGTCGCTTCGAACGTGCGGCCACGGTCACAAACTATCAGTTTAGGTGTCCCAAATAAAGATATGGCGCAGTTAAAAACTCGCCTCGGTTCGTTCGTATCTTGTCTGTACATGGGATACAGTAAACAAAATTTCGTAAACGAATCGACGAAGACGAGTACAAATTTATATCCGTTGGACTCAGGCAAAGGGCCTAATACGTCCACGTGAATCGTGTCAAACGGGATATTAGATTTTTCCCACGATGTAATGGGCTGACGTGGGGCCCTTGGAACGCGCTTTTTGGAGATACAAGTAAGGCAATGTGTGGTATACTTTTGAACAAATTGTTTTAGGCCAGGAAACCAAAAATGTTTTAAAATAAGGTCATAAGTCTTATCAGCGCCGATGTGCACGCTCATCATGAAAGACGCGTAGTAAACTGAGTCTATGTCCTTTAGGGATATAGCAAAGCAAGCGCGATTCCTTACCAACAGGCGAATACCGATAATAGAGAACATCGTTCTGACACACATACCTATTGGAGTCCAAATGACCGTCCCTCAGTTTTTGGATAAGATCGACTGTCTCAGAGTCAGCTGACTGAGCCATTTGCGCCCAATTCAATGGCCTATCGATGTTATTGACTTGCAACGTTGGTGGATTCCTACTAAGGTAATCAGCGTGACCCATCATCACACCCCTTCGATATTCAATGTCGAAATTGAAATCTTGCAGATAAATCCACCAGCGTGCAACCCGCGGAAGAAGGTCCTTCTTACGCTCGGTGGCCTTCAAAGCGTTGCAATCGGTTACAATTTTAAAATTTATCCCGATTAAATAATGGCGGAAATGTTGCAGCGCTTTGACGACCGCCAACGTTTCTAGTTCGTAGGAATGGTACTTAGGTTCCGCGCCTTGCGTGACCTTACTGAAATAAGCCACAACTCGTTTACCACCATCCCCATGAACTTGTAATGGCACAGCACCGTATCCAGCACTACTTGCATCAGTGTGCAGTTCTCTAGGAAGATTAGGGTCAAAAATCGCAAGTATGGGCTCGCTTGTCAACCGCGCAATAAGGTCATTTCGGACTTGATCTTGATCAGGTCCCCATTCAAATTTTACGTTTTTCTTTGTAAGACGCGAGATACATGCGGTTTTTGCCGCGTAACCTTCGATATAACGCCGGAAATAACCCGCGAGGCCTATAAACTGACGAACTTGCCTAACGTTGCTAGGGACAGGTGCGTTAATTAGTGCCTCGATTTTATGCGGACTCGGCCTTACCTGACCGTGACTAATGACGCGACCTAGGTACTCTACTTTAGTGGTGAGGAAAGAACACTTACGCACGTTGATTGAAAATCCGGCCTCAGTTAATGTCTTAAGAACCTCGCGTAACAAGGTGATACCCTCATTCACAGACCAACTTAACAGGAGCACGTCATCAATATACACGAGGACACTACCTTTTTCTATAAATTTACGCAACGTATTATTGATGATACGCTGATATACAGTCGGGGAATTACAAAGACCGTATGGCATTTGCCATATGTATGCCATCGTAAGCCTGATGCCATGTCCAACGACGTGAAGAATTTTGAGCCCCCAAGCCGGTCAATATGGTCATCGATCAGAGGTAGGGGATACCTGTCTCTAACAGTAATGCGATTTAACGCCCGAAAGTCTACGCACATTCGGTCTGAGCCATCTTTTTTTTTTTTGACCAAGATGACCGGGCTTGCGTACTCAGAACTCGACTCCCTAATAATATTTTTGTCTAACAAGTCCTGACATATTTCGCGGACTTTAAGTTTCTCCTGATGCGACAGACGATAAGGATGATAGGCCACAGGTACGTCACTTGTTAGGTTGATGTGATCTTGCCAGTACTCACGGTTGTGGTGGCCGTACCGGTTATCAAAAACTTGGAGAATTCATCTATCACTACCATCAACCCAGCAAGTTCCGCACCTTCAAGAGGCGTGTTTATTTTGTTAGGCTCACCGACGCCCACAGAGTTTACTTTTACTGTTCTATCCGGTGTATGAGATAAGTACTGTCCGTGTTTTGTACGAATAAACGTAACGCCGTCGCGATTGAGTACGTCAGTCCCTATGATAATGGGCGTATTCATGCATGCTGCGGGTACTATAACAAAGTCGACTTCAAGTGCAATGTTCCCGAACTCGACCGTTAAAGTGATATATTCGCGAGCTCTAATCTCCTTATCGCTTATTCCTTTCAAAAAACAATTAATTGGCTTATGCGAACCGGAGAAATAGTTTACAACCGATGACGACATCAAAGATACATTAAGTGCACCACTATCTATAAGAATATCAACCGGTATGCCCTGAATTACAGCTGTACTGACGTCGTTATTATTGTCCGCAGTAAGTTCGCGACACAAGTTAACTTTGCGCTGTTTATTGCTGCTAGCCTGCGATTCTGATCGAGCCTTAGTGAAACAGTCGCTTTCCTTATGCCCTAACTTCTTACAGAAAGAACAGACTGGTTTAGCACCATTGTCACTTTTATCGTCGTTAACATAACGCTTTTTGGGGCACTTATCCTTATAATGACCCGTTTGGCCGCAATGAAAACACTTGTTTTCCGTTTTAGTAGAACTATGGAAATGGCGCCTCTTAGCGGTACTACTAGATGACGCAGATTTATCTAAGTTTCGATTATTATCTAATTTTCGGGTAGGCTTAATGTAAGTAGCCAGAAATGAAACGAGGTTTTCTGTCGTTAGGTCAGCATTAGTAGCTGCCGCGCGCACTTGTACGTCACTGATACCGTGTACTACAATTTGGACCATAAGTTCTTCACTTAGCCCTTTTACTATACGTAATTTTAGTAATGCACGACGCGCATACTCCGCGTAAGATAAAAATTTATCCGACGTAGTGTTTATGACTTCATGAAGCGTTTGAGCATAGTTAATCTTTTGCGGGCACAATGACTTAAATTCTTTAACAAAGTTAGACCACGACCGATCATTAGTAGTCCACTCGTTCAACCATGTTTTTGCGTCACCTTTTAAACAGTGAGCCACACGCGAAAAACTTTCGAGTTCATCCCAACGATTCGCCTGCCCAGCCCTCTCCACTTCGTTACACCACATCTCGAAATTATTTATAGCGGGATCAAAATTGGAGACGTAATATTTATGACACTTGTTTTTCGTTAATTCTCCTAACGCATCCACAAGCACTTGAGTTGTAGAAGTATTATTTTTTTCTAGAGGTGTGCTGTCACGAATGGACGATGTAACACGCGAACCACTAGCAGTGCTCTCCTCGATGGCGGATAATCGCGACATAATAGTGTCCAACACGTTTTTCATCGATTCATTTCGAGGGTAGGAGCGAGATTTATTATGGTCGCGATTAGAATCCACCGTACGAGATCTAGATCTATCACGAGACCGATAGCGACGCCAGCGACGTTCACTGTGACGGGAGCGAGAACGAGTTCTACGAGAACGGCGCGAACGTGAACGGGTTCTATCACTGCGCGAGTACGAACTTGAACGAGTCACACTACGACGACGTGAGCGGCCCCTATCACGACGCGAGCGCGAACACATTCTATTATGTAACGATCGAGAATTATGCTCATGGTCTCGTCGCGACCTGCCGCGAGGTTCATGTTCAACCCTAGGGCGAGGCGGCGTCCCCTCCAGCCCTTCACGTGACCTCGGCGTGCGTGGCATGATCATTTGGAATCAAAGGTTGCTTGTGTAGGTATCTAGGCTTATATTTGTGAGCGAAACGATTTCAGATCCCACTTCTGATTTTGGATATCAGAAGGGATAATACTTAAAAAAAACAATCACAGGACCGCCTAAAACTTATTTAATTCAAAACAAACTTATTTCCAACAATAATTCACAATTTAATCAAAAATCCCTTAAACACAAACAACCGTTAATTTCAAAACAACGATACATAAACCACTGCATAAAATAACGGAACGAACTTACTGCGAGTAGTTTAGGTACACCTTTACCGTCTGACGACTCAGCGACAAAAAGGGCGTCTCGTTTTTTTTTTTTTTTTTTTGTGTGGCCTCTCGCAGGTCAACCTCTGAGGTTGTCGTCTGCTCAACCGAACTTGCCTGTGGCGGCCCTGAATAAATTCAAAGCCTCCAGCCAGGGCTTACTTAAAAACTACTTATAAATTTAAGTGACAACGCTAAGGGCACCCCCTGTGGGGTACGAGCCTCGGCTTAGGGCGTCACTGGGGGAGGGCAGCAAAGGGACGGGCTGGATCGAGCAAAAACAATAATATTTATTATTATTAAGGGAATTTAAAGCTACAGCTCAGCGGCGCGGGCTGGCTCGAGCAAAAGTCGGGGAGGACGATTACGTGAGTTTCGCGGCGGACCTCGGCGGCGAGGCCTGAAGGATGTCGGTTTGTAGTGTCTTCGAACTGTACTGGTTTCCCTACGGCTCTCTTGGAGCAGGGTGATGGGGTCGTCTGGGGTGACTAGAGTGTGCCTTGGTCGGCGAATCTTGGAGATACGGGAGGGTTCGTAACGGGCTGCCCGTACGATGAGGGGGTTTCGATGTTTCACAGCAGAGTCAAAGAAGCGCTTGCACAGGCGCTTCATGAACTGCTGTATGGTGGGGACTCTGAGATCCAAATGGATGTTCTCATTTCGGACGTAATAATGGGCTCCTAGGATCCTACGGAGGATACGATTTTGGAGGGTCTGCATCCGGTGGATGTGACGGGCCTTGGCATGTGCGAAGATCGCACCGGCGTACGTCAAGATCGGGCGGATGACTGCGGTGTAGAGGCGCAATTTGCACTTGCGTGACAATTTGCTGCGGGCAGTCATCATACAGTGAAGTCTACCGTGAGCGAAAGCAGCTCGCGAGCGAGCCTGCTTTATGTGCTCGGCGAAGGAAAGGTTCTGATCTAAGATCACTCCGAGGTACTTGGCTTGCTTTGCCCAGGGGATCGGCTTGCCGTACATGGTGATCGGAGGGGGGGGGAGAACGGTTTTAAGCGGTCTCCGATAGAGAACCGCCTGACTCTTATCAGGGTTAACCTCGATCCTCCATTTTCGGAACCATTCACCCAAATGGTTTGCGGAGTTTTGAAGGTTACGAGCGATAGCCCTGGGGTCACGACCGGAGCAATAAATGGCCGTGTCGTCAGCGAATAGAGCCAACTGGGCCTTTTTGTCTTGGGGTATGTCGCTGGTGAACAGCGTGAAGGCAAGAGGGGAAACTACGGAGCCCTGAGGGACTCCTGCCCTAATCGGATGAGGGGAGGACAACGCTCCTTCGATGCGATAGCGGAAGGTACGGTTCGACAGAAAGTCTCGCAAGATGAGCACGAGACGGTCAGGCACGCCGAGTTGGTAAAGCTTATATAATAAGCCATTGTGCCAGACCTTGTCGAAAGCCTTTGCTATGTCGAAATACAAGACGCCCGTCATCGCGTTACGTTGGAACCCAACGCTTATGTGCTCTACGATGCGGTGGACTTGGTGGATGCACGAGTGTTCGGTACGGAACCCGAATTGCTCGTTGGGGATGAGACCCTTTGTTTCGGCGTAGTCTTTGAGCCGCTTATAAATAAGCCTCTCGTAGATTTTGCCGAGAACGTTTAGGAGACTGATGGGGCGGTAGCTGGTGGGGTCAGACTTGGGCTTGCCTGGTTTGGGGATACCTATGACGGTGGCCTGCTTCCAAGCTTGGGGGAACATGTTGTTGCTCAATGCGCCATTGAAGATGGCGGTCATTAGCACAATGAGTTGGGGGGGGAAGAGTTTGAATACTCTGTTCGTGATGCCGTCGGCTCCAGGGGCTTTTCTGGGCTGAAGCTTTTTGACTATCTCCACTACCTCGTCGGGGGTGACGGGGGCCAGTGGATTGTCGGGGTCTTCGACCGGAGGAAGGGAGGCTCTTCGTTCGACTTCAGCATCCACAATATCGATGTGAGCTTGGTCTACTAGGAGAGTGCTAGGCGAGCATTGGGCTTCGAGACTGTCGGCTAGGCATTCCGCCTTTTCGGAATTGTCAAAAGCGACGCTTCCATCCGGGCGGGTGAGCGGGGGCATGGTGGACTCTTCGGAGGAGCGAAGCTTCCTCTGAAGTTGCCAGAAGGCGAGGTGGGTGGGCTCGAGTTCACTGAGCGTCTTTTCCCAGCGGGCAGAACGCAGCTCGATCATGCGCTTCTTTACAGCACGCTGTAATTTACGCATGTGAGCCTTGTTAGCGACGCAGGGAAAAGAGCTGTACGCGCGGATAGCAGCGTTCTTCTCGGTCATCAGAGCCCGTACATCGTCCGGGATTTTCCAGCGACAGTCCTCTGTCGCCGGGATCTCCCTTGAACAATCGTTCAGGACAGATTGTACGTGCTCTGTGAGCGAGTCGATCGCCCCCGCCGTTTCAGTGGCTGAGACTATGTGGTCAGGGATCGAATCCAAATGGGGTGACTCGGTCGATTTCAGCCGTTCGCTTACTTTCTTCCAGTCAGTGACCGTAATCATTTGGGACGGGGGGGGCTGGCCGGGGTCAAGGTTACCCGAGCGGGAGCCAAGGTGCATGACCACTGGACGGTGGTCAGAGTTGAGCTCATGTATCGCTTCTATAGATTGCATACGGAGGTTTACATTCTTTAGAAGCGCCACATCGAGCACATCGGGGCTATGGTTGGGATTGTGGGGAAAGTGGGTATGACTCATCGGACCGATGACGTCAAAGTTGAGGGAAGCACCTAAGTTGAATAGGACCTTCCCACGGGGGTTGGTCAGGGTGCTATTCCAAGCGGGGTGTTTAGCATTGAGGTCGCCCGCCAGGATGACGGAGTCGCTCAAGCTGAAGAGGGCAGTGAGGTCACTGGAGAAGGCGGAGAGTTCGTCGGTCTTGTCTGACGAGGGGGGACAGTAGGCGGAGATGACGGTGATCGATTGATGACCGGTCATGCCCAGCCGACAAGCCGAGTATTCGAGATGAGATGAGGGCGGGGGGGGAGTTATGGGAGTGCAGTACAGCTCTTTTTTATAATATATGAGAGTGCCACCACCGTGACAGCGGGTCCTATCGTTGCGGACTATGCGATAGTTCGCAATTCTAGGGTCTTTACAGTGGGGCTTGAGGAGGGTTTCCTGTACGAGGAAGATGTCTAGCTGATGGTCGCGGAGGAATGCGGCGATCTCATCACGCTGGGAAGTAATGCTGTTTGCATTGAAGAAACCTAACTTTAGGGAACGGGGTTTAAAGGTGCAGACTACTTTCTTTTGTCTATCCATTATGGGGCGACAGCAGGCATCTTGTCAAGTTCGAGCAGCACGGACTCGTGCTGTTCGAAGAATTCCAGGCGCTTTGCCTGGGTCAGTACGCCGGTTGCTTCGGCGGCGTGAAGCTTATCGGCGAGGTCCCTAGCGTCCTGCGTCATGAAAATGACGTAGTGCTCGGTGATGATTTGCCCGATGGACTTTGTCCTCGGAGGGATCACACCAGCTGGCTGGGGGGTCTTTTTGGGGGCCTTTTTGGGGGCTGCTGGGGCTGCTGGGGCTGCTGGGGCTGCAGGAGCCGCGGGGGCGGGGGTAGGCGCTGGGATGGGCTTGGCCATCAGAGCTGGGGGAGGAGGATTGGCTGGCACCAGGGCCGGGAAGGCTCTCTGGTGGTCCAGCTTGTTCCACGCGGAATCCCGCTGGGGAGCGAGGCGCGCGGGGAGCTGGGCGGAGGGTGCTTCCCTTTTCTGGCGGGCGGCGAACCGCTTTGCCATCTTGGGAGAAATGCGGGGGGCTTTGGGATATCCCCGGTAGTTAGCCGGGTGCCCTGCCTGTCCACACAGCACACAGCTGGGAGGCTCTGTGCACTGGGTGCGATCCTTGGGACGGGGACAGTCGCCTGTTCCGTGCTCGCCCAGGCACTTGACGCACCTGGGTTTGGCGAAACAGTTTGACTGGGCGTGGCCATATAGCTGGCAACGGTGACATTGCCCTACGATGGCGGGTTTGTATGGCTTCTCGATGGAGATGCCAGACAGGGAGCAGACGGACTTGATCTTGAAGATCGGGTGGTGACCTTCGGTAGGCTCGCAAACGACCAGTACCATATCGTACTGTTCGCGGCCACGGGACTTGTGCAGGCGGTGGACGGCTGTCACGGGGATCTTTTGGGCAATGAGGTCCGACTTGACGTCGTCCGTTGAAATCTCCTTGGGGATGCGCCTTATGACCACACGGGTCGGCGTATCCTCGGGAAGAGAGTACGTATGAAAACATACGTTTCTTTCCTTTAAGGAGCGGGTAAGGTCGCGGTAATCCTGGGCGGAGGGAACTGTTACCTTTATGCCTTGCTGGCAAGCCTTGGCATTTGTATAATTGATCCTACGATCATTACACATTTTGGATACCTCAGTCCACTTGGACTTGTCCTGTATGTACAGGGGAGGCGGGGGGCGTTGCTTCCTGGAGGGAGCGGAGGTGGAGCAGCTAGCCTGCGAAGCGGGGGCGGCTGGGGCGGGCTTGGTGGTAGCTGGGGCGGAGTTGGTGATGACGGGGGCGGGGGCCACGGTGGTGGCCTTTTTCGGCTTGCTAGCGGCTTTGGAGGCCCTAGCCTTGCGTTTACCTCTTTTGCCGCCTACGACGAGCTGGAACTCGTCGTCGGAGCCAGAGGAGGAACGAGTGTCGTCGGAGGATTCCGACGAGCTCTCGACCGGGACGGTGGTGTCCATAGCCTCGACTGTGGACGCTGGGGTCATCGGGGCGACCTTTCCCTTTGACTGGGAAGAAGCAGGGCGGTTTGGCGGGAGGGTAGAATCCTCATCGTCGGAGGAGTCCGACGATGGGGTCGCCTCGATGTGGGTCAACTTCCGGGGTGGAAGGTTTCCCGTGGGCGGGGGGGTGTGGACGTCGTCGAGTGACGTCGGACGGGGGCCAGCGTATTCCTTGAAGGGATTCCCCCACTTCTCTAGGAAAGAGGGGTCCTCCAGGAGGACATCCTTGAAGAAGGCGACGATAGTCATCACCTCCTTTTGTAGGAGCGGGGTCATCGGGGTCATTGTCGTTTCCGACATGATGACCGAAAAATAGGGAGGAACTAACAACTGGGGAACATGAGTCCTAGGACTCTCTCCTACGGTCCCTAGCACCTAAGTCCCTGGGTGGACGGGCCCAGGGGTGAGTGACCCTCCCAGCAAGGGTTGTGCACGCTGGGAGGTGAGTACCTAAGGGTGAGCCCTAAGCTTGTAAACCGATCGCCAGTCTTATTGTGCGATCGGGCCCTGACTGGGTCTGGTGCGAAGGGATAGACACCCCAACCGACACCAGGTGTGTGGCTGAAAGAGAACTCGGAGTGATAGGTCTGACTAGGGGCCACCCCCAAGGCCAAGACCTAGCTCCCGACTCCAATTAACTGCCTAGCCCTGAAGGGGTTCGGCGGGTGTATCGGGGCAACACCCCCTTGACTTTGTTGACACCGTTTGGTTTCCCGTCAAGGACCACGAAACTGTGGCTTTTCCCTGAAGGGGCACAACGTGTTTCGACAATTTCCGTATGGAAATATTCTATCGTTCGCTGCCTTGAAAAAGGCGGCTTCGGATAGTGGGCGTGGCCGGGCGACCACTGATGACGTCACGGCGGGGCGCGACGTAGGCGAGTGGTGGGGCGAGACACGGAGCACAGAGCGGGCGCGGAGCACAAGGCGGCACGTCCGATCGGGGCGAGCGTCGAGCGGGGGATGATGATGAGGGCGTCTCGTGATTGAGAGCTCGCTTATATAGTCATCGGCAGGTTACCACCACTACCCGCAATAGGTTCTGCTAATAATATAATACAAAATAATCATACAGGATTATTTTGTATTATATAATATTAAAATTAATGTTGTTGGTTAAGTAATGCTGTTGGTGTGCCAATAAATAAATAAATAAATATTCCTGATTTATTATATATAGAATAAAGCCACTTATTATGTTTCTTCACTAAGCAATTTCGGGAAATGTTTATTATTTCACGTGGTTTGAGGAGGATTTTTTTTGCGACTGAAAAGGATTTCTGACCCAGTCATTCAAAGTGCTCGTTTTATGATAGCAAATGCTGTGTTAATATTATTTTTAAAGAGGGATCGAGGATTTTTATAGATTTTTTAAATTTTCTCTTCCATAAAAGCTACTTCTTCTGAAACCCAGTTATTTTATCTGCCAATTGCAGGATATGAGTATTATTAGCCAGCCATAATGGTTTTCATGGCCTCCTGTCTACCATGTTCAGGGCATGACCCGCTATTAGCGAAGTGGTTACCCGAGCATAGAATACAGAAAGCCTCGCCTTCGGATATGCTCCAACCAACACCGGGGTGATCGTGGCCACACTTATTGCAGCGTGGTTTCGACCTACACAGGTTGGCCACATGCCCGAATCTACAGCACTTGCGACACTGAATTGTAGGGTAAATGTACTGGGTAACTGGAAGAGATGTATGGCAGCAGTATTGTTTTGGTGGTAGAACTTGCCCATCGAAAGTGATGACACAAGATTCTGTGGGTTTCCATTCAATAGCACCGTCATTGCGTGTTTTCCTGCTAATGCGTTGAACTTTGAGGATTTGCCCACAGCCAGAAGGCACAGATAGATAGCTTATAGCTTCTTCCTCGGAGATGTCAGTAGGAACACCAGAAATAACACCCATCCTAGTGATGTTGCATGTAGGGATGGATGCTGAGTAACCATGTTTGGGTAAAAGGTTATTAGCCAGGATCTCATTTGCATCCTGGGGTGAAGTAAATTCCACTGAAAAACGATTTCGGCCAACTTTGTTGACTCCGTCCCGACGAACATTTGCAATTTTATTGAATATTAAAAACTTTCCAATGTTCACAGGATGTAGTGTGGTGCCAGCGTTTGGTGCAGTTTCCAGCGAGAGACATGCACGATATATGGGCCTTTATCCATAACAAAATACTTTGACGACCTTTTTGCCTCTTAAGTTGTTTACTTGGTGGAGTAGGAATGGGAGTCGCTTCGTCGTTGGTGCGTTTTCGGGAAATCTGAGATACCCCTAAAAATTTGCGTCCCATAGGAAAATTTTCCACCCGACAGTAAAAAACTGCAAAAAATTCAAATGATATTTCAATAGACTTCACGCAGCCTTGTCTGCCCTACCCCTAGAGCAGGGTCTCCCAAACTTATTTGTACTGAGACGCCCTTGGGATTTTACCATTTTTCTACGACGGGGCTGGGTTGAGGGGCAGCCCAGCCCCCAAAAATACATTCCAGTTTTAGTACCAGCCTAGTAACAGGTTATCAGAAGAACACTATTTGGACATTTATAATTTTTATTGGAAAATAAAAATAAAAAGAGATATTTTAAGCCAGCAAGGCTGGCTTATGTGAAGGATGTGCTTGCTTTTCTGAGCTTCTGAAACCGGGGATCCAGCTTGGAAATTGCCACTCTCATTTCCTTTTCTGCGTCTAGTTTTGACCTGTACTTGTTCTTTATTACTGCAACTGCAGAAAAACCTGTTTCGCACAAGTACAAAGTCACAAATGGTAATAAAACCTTTATCGTGCCATAACAGAGCTCCAAAATTCAAACAGTTTGTCCTTGTCATGTTGAATTTTTAGGCATTGCAGCATAAAAATGCCACAGGACAATTCTATTAGTTGTTCTTCTTCTGCTGTTGAAAGTGTCGACAGTGGTGACGACTGAAAAGGATTTCTGACTCAGTCATATTGCTCCAGATTATCGGGAAAATATTTTTCAAAGTGCTCGCTTTATGGTAGCAAAAGCTGTGTAAATATTATTTTTAAAGAGTGACCGAGGATTTCTTCTAAAACCCAGTTATTTTATCTGCCAAATGCAGGATATGAGTATTATTACCTTGCAAAGACTTATAAAATAATTTAGTTTGTTAAATATGTCACAGAAATATGCCATTTTATTATAAACTCTGAATTAATAAAGTTTTGCGCATCATTTTGTGACTCTGTAGATATGTGTAAATTTAATTTCTTAATTATTATATTTGTAACGTACGAGTGCTTTACTTTTAGACAGCCAACGAGAGTTGCAATAATAAATTAAAGAGGTGTGCTTGGCACCCCATTCTTTACAAAGTTTATGAAAAAGTCTTGTTTTCACGGGTCGTGTTTTAATGTAGTTCATCACTTTAATAATGCTATCCATCACAACACTTAACCAGGTGTAATCTTCTTTGTTCCCATTTTACATTTGGAGCTTTGGCTTTGATGAGAGCTTGTAGTCCTCCATACTGTCCAGACATCGCTCGGGCACCAGCCGTAGGAGAGAGTGTGGTTGAAAGAGCCAGTTTTAAAAGTATTGAAAAAAATCATTTTAGGCTGATTGTTTTTAAATAAAAATCCTTTTTTTCATTAATAAGTTTAATAATTATTGTATTGAAATTTAAAAAAAATAGGTAACAATGAAAGAAATCTGAAATATAGCTAGGTACTTAAAAAAAAATGGAAAATTGGCTCTTTCAAAACAACCTGTCAATGAAAGAGCCAGATTCCACTTTGTATAAACAAACCAGTTTCTCAACAATTTTAATATCTCTTTTGTACTATTGAATCATTTATATAATAAAAACGTTTACATTATTAAGTCCTAGTAAGTAAAAATCACAGCTTTTGATCAGTCTCAAATAATCATCTTACAATAATCTTAATCATTAATAATACTTTTATCAAACTCTGATAGAACAATTAAAAACATTTTTGGCAAACAAAATTAATCATTCCTATTACCACAAGACTCATGTGTCCACCCTTCACATATTTTGCACTGGTACCATTCTTCTTTGCTCTGAAAATAGTGTCCATTACACACAATATAGTTATTTTTATCTTCACTGGAATCATCATGTTTTTTAGAATTTAGTTTTCTTATATTTTGTTTTGTAGTAATTTTCTTAACAATAGGTTTTCTAGATTTAGCTTTATCCGTAATTATAGCTGAAGACATTTTACGATTGTTAGGTTTAGAATTTTTTCTGGGTCCTGATTTTAGGAAAGGCTTACAACTTCGGGACTTGCCGTTTGCTGTAATGCTGATGTTGATGGCTGTAAACTTTTTGGCAATGGGATGTTGTCAATCAAACTATCTGTGGGTATAGATCCGACACTTGGAATTCCAGGAGCTTCTGAAGTGTTATTACGAAAAGTGCTGCACTCTGGTGTTGTTGGTCTCACGTTTTCCGGCGTAGACTCATCAAAAGAAACTGGATTAGGTCTGTCGGTCACGTATGATGCAAGAAAATCATCATCGGTAAATATATTTGAATTCAAAGGATAAATGCCAGTTTTGATGAATCCTTGAGTCACTTTTTGCAGACTAAAAGCTGCTAAATAAGCATCTCTAGCAAACTGCGCAACTTGGTAGATAGTAACAGTTTTACCAGGATTCGAGAGCATCCACTCATTCATAGCTATTCTATATCTGGTTTTGAATGGGCCATATACCGCGACGTCCAGAGGTTGTAGCCTATGACTACAGTGTGGTGGAAAAGTCAGCATTTTTATAAAATTTTGTCTGGCAAATTCTATAACATGGAGATTAACATGAGAGGTTGTTCTCAGGTTTTCTGACTGATAAATCTTTGTGTCTCGATATGAAGCCTCAGAGCCATTCCACAGATGCTATTTTGTCAGTATTCCATCCGCAATCACTTCTCTGACAGCCTCTTCTATTACCGCAGTTGTCGGTCTTTACCGTTTTTTCGGTGCTGAGGCTCGCGAAGACATCTTTTTACTGTCTGAAAGATTAACAGTATTAAATATGAATCAAAAAGACGGCAATGTTACACTAAAAGCTAGTAGTATATTGAAAGAGCCAGTTTTCGTGTCATGAAAGAGCCGGCTCTTTCATAGACTCGACAGCTAGCTCTTTCAAAACATTTTGTTTTAAAAAATATAACTTCAAATAACAGCTAGTTAATCATATCAATAACATTAGCGTAAAATAATGATAACTTAGGCTTATCAATCATCTTGTACAGTTAATAAGTTTACAGTAGGCGACGAGGGTAGAGGTTTTCCAATAAACAAGGATAAGTTGGATGCCTCTTCTCCCAATACTACTGAACCTTGCTCTATTGGCAGTATTAGATTACTCTCAGCAACTATATCAAAATTTAGGATAGCCTCAGATATATCTGGCGTTTCATTCACAAAATTGTTATTTAATGTTGATTCTCCTAACTGCAGAATACTTCCACTCTCTTGATTTATGGCGTCTTCAGGAGTAATTTTCTTCCAATATTCAAATAACTTTATATAAGTTGGATCTCCCATCCATTGGCCACCCGAATCTTTGAAAGTTTGTAAGGTTATAGGTGACAATCTAGCCTCGAAATCATATTTAATTTTTTCTGCATATTCAGATGTGGTTATATGATTGATGTCTTCAGTATGTTTTAAATTTGGCAACAGTTTACTGTAGTTTATTTTAGATGGATCAAATGGATATAATCCACAACATCGAAATCCGCTCTGTATGGTTTCAGGCTTAAGGCATTGGTCAAAAAATTTTTTTACTGCCGGAGCAAAATCAGTGCGTTTAAGCTTGGCATAGTTATTTTGAATTCTAAATTCATGCACAACAGTCCTTTATTTTAGATGGATCAAATGGATATAATCCACAACATCGAAATCCGCTCTGTATGGTTTCAGGCTTAAGGCATTGGTCAAAAAATTTTTTTACTGCCGGAGCAAAATCAGTGCGTTTAAGCTTGGCATAGTTATTTTGAATTCTAAATTCATGCACAACAGTCCTCCATGTTCCTTTGACTGGCCTGAAAACAGCTACGTCAAGTGGCTGTAGTATATGTGTAGAGTTGGGCAGTAAAGCTACCAGGATGATTGCTTTTTCTTTACAGAATGTGATAGTGGAAGTGATATGTGAGATGTGTGACCATCCAAAAACAAAACTACTGGAAATGGTATTTCATTTGTTACAAGCCACGGATAGAAGCAGTTGGTAACATATTCATAAAATGCTTCTGTGTTCATCCAACCCGATTCCGTGTTACCAAGTCCCCATCCACGAGGTAATGACACGTAGAGAGATCAAACATAGGTCAATCACAAAAACTATAAAATTTGGAGTCCCACAAGGTAGTGTTCTAGGACCCTTACTATTTTTGATATACATCAATGATCTGCCTAAACATATAACTCAACCGATGGTACTTTTTGCAGATGATAGCACAGTACTAATAAAATGCGAAAACGAAAATGACTATGAGCACGTAATTAATCAAACATTAAATACAATAATACAATGGTTAACAGAAAATAATCTCAAGATAAATATGGACAAAACAAAAATTATTCACTTTCATCAAAGAACACAACCCATCAATATAAATGTCAGTTACCATGACAAAACAGTACATCCTGTGACGAACACAAAGTTTTTAGGAATCGACATTGATGACAAATTAACATAGAAAACACATATAGAACATGCATGTAAAAAAATTAATAAATCTTCATTTGCTCTCTACAAGTTATCTAAAATTGTAAATAAAGAAGCCGTATTATCTGCATATCACGGAATTGTTGCTCCTGTCTTAAGATATGGTATTATATCTTGGGGCAACTCCGTTGATAAAGAATCCATATTTAGAGCCCAGAAGAAACGCATAAGAGCAATTTGCAATATAGACCATACTACGAGCTGTGAGCCATACTTTAAAAGCTTAAAAATTTTAACATTGCCCTCGCTATATATCTATGAAATAAGTTTATTTGTCAAATTAAATCCAAATTATTTTAAGACTGCTTTTAAAAGCTATTATAGACAATTGCGTGACAAAAATAGACTAGAAGTTAAAATACCATATGGAAAAACAGCACTTGTCAATAAAAGTATTATCTGTATGACATCATTGATCTACAACAAACTGCCTGACCATATTAAACAATTACCTTTTCCACAGTTCAAATCGAAACTGCACAAAGTCTTAGTAAATAAATGTTACTATAACGTCAAGGACTATTTGCAGGATAAAAATTTTGATATGCAGTAACAGCTCACACAATGTATATTTATTAATAATGATAGTTATGTATTATAAAATTATGACAACAACAAAAATGTGACATGATTTAATAATTTAATTGGACCAATTTTTATTTTAATGTTTAAATTAATCTTTGACTTTTTATTTTCTCTGCTTTTTTTCTTTTTATTTGATTGTTTAATGTGACATAAGTATATAATCTCATCTTGACATTTCTTATTTATTTTATTTTGTTTGTTTTTTTTTTAATACAAATGACATACCACTTTTAATGTGAATTTAATCTTGACTCAATAATTGCTGTCTAGTTTTGTCAGAATTATATTTTAAATTAATTAATAAATTTGCACACCTTATAAGGTCATAGTACAGCGCACCTATTATACCTACATGTAACAACTTTTTATACTTACCTGTATTATGCAAATAAACGTTTTGATTGATTGATTGATTGATTGATTGATTAATGTAGGCACAAGATTTTTTGGCAAACGTTTATACGGAAATAGTATCATTGGAGGTGCTAGAGTTCCGTGAGCTGAAACGTTCACAAGCACAGTCAAGCATTCTTTTTCGTCATTAGCAACACGATTGTACACTCGTTTGCTACCTCTGCTGACCAAAACTTCTTTCTCTTTTGGGCATAAAAAGAAAACAGTTTCATCACAGTTAAACACTCGTCTAGGATCTTCTAAAACATGATGCAGATTATTTGTCATAAAATAATTGTTCACTCTGTCAAACCATGCACGTATAGCCGCTTCTGTGACTTGATTTCGGCTTGAAGGAAGACTTTGTGCAACGCGTTTAGATACTGTTGGATGTCTCTTTATAAAATTCTCAAACCAATATCTGCCAGGCACACCATTTTTAAAAGGGTTTGATCGATTTAAGTTTTGGACTAGCTTAGCCACTGTTTCTAATAATTGTTCTTTTGTAACTGGAAATCCCATCTTGCCAAGGTAGTGAATCCAGTCTACAATCTGTTTTTCTTCACTTAACCCTTAATCGGATGCGAGCTGCATAGACTGAGTTACTAGGTTTTTTGGTGAAATCCTGTTGAATGTGTCCTAAATAAGCCGTATATACAAAAATATCCAAAAATACATAGTTGCTTATTTATTTATTTTAGGTGGTCAATATTTTGCCATTGTCTGGTAAGGGCCAAAGGTCAAAGGTCAGAAAGTGGTCAATATATGACCATTGTGTATAACGAATTATAATGTAAATGTAACAATTAATTAAAAAATAGAAATTTATTAATTTTCCTGGTTTTCAGCCATGTGGAATTTTTTGAAACATTGTGTACACCGCAGTATGAACATTTCATGTTTGATCGCTTTGTTTCCTTTTTAGTAGAGCAAAACTTGCAGCGTGTGTATGTGTTTTGTAATTCCGGAAAGTGGACACCCACGTTTTGGAGTCTAATCTCATCTGGAACACCGAAGTTTCCGCCTTTTTTGTTTTTGAAAACAGTCGGTCTCTGTTTTTTGCAAGTGAAGTCTCCAATGAGAGACCTCGCAAGTCGCAGCCTGAAATGTCTGTGTGAAAAATCACGTTGTACATGCTTTGATAAGTAAATTATGTAGGAATTTATAATGGCAGCATCGAGCATGAAAAAAAATAAACGCATCCAGAACTTTCGCGATTTTCTTCCTGTTGGATAGGAGGAGCGAAAATGGTCAAAATGATCGACCCCACCCATATGTAATGTGTAGTCAACTATGGCTTTTGGGCAGAAAACTTCTTTACGCGTGCCATCTTTCTGTGTGCGCTTGACCATTGTTACCTCTGATTGCTTGTGTGCCGAAGACAATACGGTAACTTCTTTTGTGTCTAGCCATTTTATGGCCACTATAGGTTCGCTGGTCTGTGCGCAAAATTCGTGTTTATCGAGCTTTTCTTTTTTGTTTTGAGGTTTTTCCTTCATAAATTGAGGTAAACCCTTCCTGGTCTTTCGCACAGTTCCAATAGAATAAATATGATTTTGATATAAAACGTCAATCAATTTGCAACTTGTGAAAAAGTTGTCAAACACTACCAACGAGTCACGTGGTACTGCTTTGCACAAATTCGTTACGACACTGTAGCCTAGTCCAGCTTCGTCTGCAGTTTCAGCTTTTCCAGTATAAACCTCAAAGCAATACAGATAGCCAGTGCGAGCATCGCAACGAGCCCAAACTTTATAGCCTCGTTTTATAGGCTTTAGAGGCATGTATTGCTTCATGGTGCTTCGGCCCTTGAATTTCACCATGCACTCGTCCACAGAATAAATACCACTTTCTTCAGCTTCTTGACGAAATATAACATTAAGTTTATCTATGAGCGGCCTCAGCTTATGCAATTTATCAAAGTTTGCAGAGTCACGGGGTGCTGCTGTTGTGTTGTCGTTTACGTGTAAATTTTCTAATATTTTCTTGAACCTATTCAAATTAAATGCTGATGAAATATCTGGGTTATTATAAAAGCGATCTGTGGACCAGTACAGCTCATAGTCTGGCAATTATATTAAACAGTTTAGATATTAGAAACGTAGTTTTATTCTTGATCGTAGACACGGTACAGAAAGACCGATAGTCTTATGTTATGGTAAGTATCTTTAGTAAAGTTTATGTATAGGTAGGCGGTGAGTGCGGGTGAGCGAAAATAAAAATCTCTGCTAATTGCTAGAACTCACGGTTTACTGCACTGATCCTTTCACAATTCACATAACAAGAATAGAAGGAGTACATGAAGCAGACAGAAGAGACACAATCACAAGGTTTACAGTCACAAAGTTCAGAAACACAGTACGACTAGCGAAACGAGGTCTTTTGGATGGACGAAAAATCCACGGAATAAAGAAAACTAGAGGAAGTGCCTCTTAGATATCGCCCGTGTGTCAACAGTAGACTAAATTCGCCTATTACATATTATATACTAGTGCAGGTGAATATGGCATCTATTTCAAAGGCACTAGCGTTCTGAATAGAATAAATTGGTTACAGCGCCATCTAGCGTTGAGTAGGCGAACTCGTTGTAAATTGGTTAAAACTTCTTTATTGTTCGTGTCATGTCAAATAATAACAACTTTCTTACGTTGTAATAAGACCTAATTTATGAAAGCAATAAGAATATGAATTGTAAAAGTTAAGTTTGTAATTCGTAGCTTCGTAGCCAATCATATTACTGTTTTTTATGTGTGTAATGTACAATTTGATACGCAAATGTGTGAGTTTGGCGACACTGGTTCCCGTGCTTAGCCACGTTAGGGGCATTTCTACCTATATTTTCTGTTCTGTGGAAAAATCAATTGCGCGCACGGCAGTTCGTAGCGGACAAAAAAACGGATAATAAAACACTCCATTTGTTGATCCAGTACCTACATCAACTCCTCCCATGTGTTGGTTATAATTTTTTACTATTTTTGAAGCAGTTACGTCGACGTACCGTCTAATAGTTTTGTCTCACCTTCTTACGAGAGTGGTCGCACAGGAGCCAGTACAGTTTGATGCGAGTAATACGGATTTATTATCTTTCCACTTTACGATTTTAGTAGGTTCGCAAACAAATTGTTGGCTTACTCCACGAGTCATTTGAGCATCCGTTTTAAATTTTATTGTAGCTCGGTCAGGGATACGACTTAACATTATTGTTCCTGGTAGAATGCAGATTTAACTTGTTCATTTCTTCAATTAAAGGTAGCTACCAGGGGGAATACTTTTAGATAGATGTAGGATTACCGAAGGACCGAGACCGAGATTCGTATCACCAAACATCGTCCTTGCACCTCTGTATATGTCGAAATCCAACATCAATCCCTCACTAGTTGTGAGGACGAAGTTTTTAAACCCTACAGGTCTAGGTTTGTTTTTCACTACCTGACGTAGTTGACAGCGGCCTCATCGATTGAGTAAAATCCCGGCACCCTTTCTAATTTATTACAAGCACGTTTAATTTGGTCGATCATGGGTTGAACCTTCCATAGTGGATTACTTATTTCAGTTGCAGGTGGAGAATCTGAATAAACTACGTGTAGTGCATTACGAAGAGTAAAAAACCTGTTCCGTGACATTAAACCGCCGATAATTTCCAACCTAGTACCAGCTCTCCAATACATAGGCAGTCGGGGATAAGGAAGACATCCCATGAGTATTTGTATTGCAATGAACTTTGCGATCTCACTGCTTGTACTTTTCAATTCACGGCCTGTAGTTCGTAAGTAATATAAGTTAGTACAGTGTGATATCCTATCTATGAACTCGTTATCTATGTAGTCACGAAAGTACTCGATGGGACGCCTCACTGGTTTTGTAGGCAAAGGAAGATAGTTGTGCAGTTTATCTACAAATGTAACCTGCTTCCATATTCTTTTCCTGATACTTGGTGTTGATGCCGATCTTCTTCCTCGAGAACGTGATTCTGTCACCGTTCTTCTTCCCCGAGTACTGGTGGTTGATCTCGAACGTTCAGAGGATAAATGTACTGACCTTTGTCGATGTAAAGGACGACGAGATGTAGATGATAACGATGGGCAAGGCGGCTGCACTGTTGACGGAGATTGAGTCGTTGTTGGAGGAGGATGTTGCGTCATTGATGAAGCAGAAGGTTGCGGCATCGATGTAGACGGAGGCTGCATCATCGGTGAACATATCAATGCTGATGATTGGTGACTAATTTCTTCATCTTCATTAGGAATATCACCATCGGAGAGATCTTCGCAAGCCAATTGATCAAACAGAGTATTTGGTGCAAAATCCAAGTCATCGTCGTCAAAATCTTCAATCTCCGATAGATTTCCGTCCAACAATTGTTCTAATACACCAAGTTCCACCTTTAGCGGATGATTTGCAGATGTATCTGTCTTTCCATCCTCAGCAGACTGTTGACACTGTAAAAAGAGTGAATGAGGATTTGGATAGAATCACAGCCTGGTCTTCAAGAAACTCACTGGTTTTAAACCCAGTCAAGTCCAAATATTTGATCATAGGATCACGAGATTTCTTGAGCAAATTGAGCAACAGCAATTTGGATGTGAGGATTGATGGTTGTCCCATTGAGAGGGTGCAGGAAGCGCGTAATCTTGGAGTAGTATTTGATGAACACTTGCATTTTGAGACTCATATTACAGAAGCTGTGCGTAATTGCTTCTATCGTCTCAAGCTTTTATACCGTGTACGCCCATACTTAAGTGTGGATATGCGTATCATGCTCTGTGAGTCACTTGTTTTATCCAAGCTGAACTATGCTGACACTGTGTACGGGGCGTGCATTCTCGGTAGAAGTGATAAGTTAATCCAGCGAGTACAAAATGCATGTGCTAGGTTTTGTTTTAATGTCCCTCCAAGATCTCACATAACACCATTTTTAAATAGAGGTAATTTAATGAAAATGACAGATCGTAGAAAACTCCATCTGGCTACCCTACTCTTTGGCACAATCCTCACAAAAAAGCCTACTTATCTATATAACAAATTAACTTGGTCACGGGATGTAAACAAGGTTAAAACGAGAGCATCATCTTACCTTTTATTAGCTTTGACCCATAAAACTGCTGCATTCCGTGGAAGCTTCAAATACGCCAGTAGCAAGGTCTGGAATGACCTGCCACCACCTCTTCGTGCTTTAAAGACGGTTGGTGCTTTTAGTTCCAAATACAAACAGTATTTATTAGTTAAAAAGAGACCACCACATAATTTAACCGGAAAATTCTGCACGGTTTGCGATGGTGACTTTGTCGCTCAGTTTGACATCTCTCTCTTGCGTCCAATACAACACATTACACTTCACACAATAACATTTCAGATACACCCGATTTACTTTTGTTTTAGACGTATTAATGTATTATAATATGTGTGTATTATTACTCAACCTTTGTTTATTTGTATAATAACCAATCCACCCACTTTTTTTTTTTTTTTTCTTCGTCTTTGGCTTCGCACGGTTTGTGCATTCAGCCAATGTCACGTCAGGTTGTATTTCGTTATTATATGTACTTATTATAAATCAAAGTTAGGGAAACCAAAATATAAAAATAAAAATATTAAATTGAGCGGAATTTAGAAAAAGATATATAGGATCAGTTTTAACGGTGATAATAACATGTAGATAATGAGCAAATTACAATGACAAAAATTACAGTTTAATGTTATTTAGGATGATGAATGAGACTATACATTTATATACTGGAAAGCTATTTGTACAAAGTAAAGAAAGTATTGAGGTAGGAAAAGGGATACGAAGGGACAAGAGGTTACAGAGAAAGGAGGAATGGTCAAGTAAAGGGCAGGAGAAAAATATGTGGTTTAAGTCACCAAGGTCTGTGCCACATGAGCAAATGGGGTCGTCTATGATGTGTAGTTTGGCAAGATGGACTGGAGAGCAAACATGGCCCAGTCTCAACCTTATTAAAATAGAGGTCTCCACCTTACCAAACTTTGCCTTGCCAAACCACGGTTTTTCCGGAATCTCAGGTTGAATAAAAGAAAAGTATCGGCCCTTGGATTTGCTGCTGATATCCCAAGCTACCTTCCAAGTATCCCGAAGAAAATTCCTTGGCAACGTCTCAAGGTCATAGCCAAAGTTCTTATAAGGAACTAAGTCCCCACATTGCACCGCATCACCAGCGAGTGCATCAGCTACAACATTGCCATGGATTCCAGAATGGCCCGGAATCCAGACAAATTGCAGTGTGTTACCCTCGGAAATGGTTCTGAACGCCAATTCTCTTATTGCAAAAATTATAGGGGACTGTACTTTGTGTTCGAAGGGGGATTTATTTATGGCTAGAAGAGCACTCTGTGAATCGGTAAAAATTAAACATTTTTTGAGCTTAAAAATACGTGCATATTCTAAAGCTTTTAGAATTCCAAAACATTCGCCCGTAAAAACGGAAGTCTCCGGGGGCAGTTTTATTTTTTGAATGATGTTGTATTGAGTATGGTAGGTACCAATACCAACACAACTCGTCGGGGAATGCTTGGCAGCATCCGTAAAAATATGGTGGAAGTCTGAATGTTCAATCAGAAATATATTAAAACATAAATGGCAATCGGGATCTGATTTACTTACACAATTAAATTCAATATTGGGGATGAACAGTAAACTCTCATAGCTATTATTAAAAAGGGGTAATTTATTTGAACGGTGAATTGGCGAAGAAATCGAGAGGAATTTTTTATAGCTTTCAACCAAACAAGGAGTACGTTTATGGGACCAGTAAGCTGAAGATTCAATTTGTAACATTAAAGATTCCAGTTTTGGAATGAGAGGATGATTTGAGAACTGAAGAATCCGGAATAAATATTTGTCAGACAGGAATTGTCTTCTAAGGCTTCAAGGAGCTTCCCCGCATTCAATTTGCAGTGCATTAATAGGACTAGATTTCATGGCACCCGAAATAATGCGCAATGCTTTTGACTGGATCAGATCCAATTTTTTAAAAGCCATAACACTACCAGGTTCTAAAACGAACAATCCATAGTCCAGAGTGCTTCTAATGATTGCGTTGTAAATCAGTTTTAATGAAAAGGGATGTGCACCCCACCACACACCTGAGAGACATCTGAGCATGTTTAAGTGATTTTCACATTTATTAACAATATAGTCACAATGAGGAACACAGCTTAATTTTGAGTCAAATATTACACCTAGATATTTGAATTTATCTTCAACTGGAATAAGTGTTCCCTTGTAGAATAGGTTAACTAAGGGAATATTTCTCTTCCTGGTGAATAAAACAGCCGCACTTTTAGACACAGACAAGTCCAAACCGTTTAAATATAGCCATGACTCTAAAGTACACAAAGCAGAATTAATAACATCGCTAGCTTGTTCAATAGATTGACTTGAAGAATATAATAATAAATCGTCAGCGTATTGAAGAACCTTGACATGATTAGTTATAGAAGAGTCCAAATCAAAAGTGTAAATATTGTACAGAAGGGGACTAAGTACAGAACCCTGTGGCAGACCTCTCCATACAAGATGAGAGACATCACGATCTCCTATTAACATGTTAACAGAGCGTTCAGTCAGGATGTTAATAATGAAATTAGTTAAATTCAAGGGAACCCCTAAAGCTTTTAATTTATTTTGTAAAACTGATAATACGACATTATCATAAGCTGCATTAATATCTAGGAAGACTGCAATGGTGGATTGGTTATTAGAAAACGATAACCGAATATCGGATGAAAAAATACTTAAGCAGTCAGTGGTGCTTTTACCTTTTCTAAAGCCATATTGTGATTCCGCCAAAAGACCCTTACTTTCAACATACCATTCTAGTCGATTCTTTATTAGGTGTTCAGCTAGTTTCATCAGAATTGAAGACAAAACTATGGGCCGGTACGAGGAAGCATCAGATGGAGTTTTATTTGGTTTAAGGAATGGCAACACCATTTGATGTTTCCATTCAACAGGGATGTTTCCTGTTTTCATAATAGAATTAATAAGATCTAAATAATAATTGAGGACATTGTCATTTAAATTAGCAAAAAAGGAATACGGAATGCCATCAATACCCGGGGCAGAATCCTTTGTTCTATGAATAACACCCTTTAATTCAGTGAGAGAGAATGGGAGATCTAGCGTCGTATGTGTGTCTGAACTTGAAGTGACTTGGTTATTGGTTAAGGGAGACAGGTTAAGGTTAATAGCCTCAGGAACCCAAGGAGGAGCCAAATTGTCTAAAAATTCGCTTGCTAATGAGTCAGGAATAGAAGAAGAATGATGATAAATGGACCTAAATCTACGAATATTGCGCCAGACAATCGTAGGGTGAGTATTCGGTGAAATTGTTGAGCAAAAGTTACGCCAGGAATCAAATTTTTTCTTCTTAAATACTTTAGAAATTTCCTTATTTAAGTTAGTAAGGGTTACAAAATTAATATCCGACATATCACGGTTATAACTGAATTCAGCCTCTCTACGTTTTTTAATCAATTCTGTGCACTCAGAGTCCCACCATGGAGGCGAAGGAATTGTGCTCCTGTTGTTATTTTTCACAGGGAAAACTTCATCCGCCGCTGCAATTAATATGTGTGCTAAAGCTTCAGCACAACTATTTTCATTACCATCAGAAATAACAGGCAAGGAGCAAAGTTTACTGTCAACAATGTTTCTAAATTTGTCCCAGTCATTATTATTTCTATCAGGTAGTTTATGTTTTAAGTTTGATCTCTTTATTGGTGCCTTTGCATTGGAAAGAGGATAAGATATAACTATTGGGAAATGGTCACTACCATATGTGGAGGTTAGAATATCCCAAGTCAATGAAGAGGCTAAGCTTGGTGAACAGATAGATAGGTCAATCGCACTTTGGTTCTGATTGGGACCACAGCGACGTGTAGCAGTTCCTGTGTTTAAGATGCATAAATTATGAAAATCTATTATATCTAGTAATTCATCCCCATAATATGTAGAAGTTGAACAACCCCATGATTGGTGATGGCAATTAAGATCACCTAATATTAAAAGTGGCTTTGGAAGAAAGGAAAAAAGGTTTTTTATTTCTTGCAGAACTGGAGCAGAAGGGTGAGGAACATAAATGGAAACAAGGCATATATGTTGAAGTTTAATGGCTACAACTGAAATATCCTCACTGTGATGAGGCAACCTAATATTAGAAAATGGGATAGAATTCTTGATAAGTATAGCTACTCCACCATACCCATCAGATCTATCCTCTCGAATGGTTAAATAACCATTTATTTTAAAAATGTTACTTGGTTTGAGCCAAGTCTCTGCCAAGGCAAAGACAAATGGATCATATTTGTTTAGAAGATGTATAACTTCACTTTTTTTGTTAATGAGACTGCGGCAGTTCCACTGGATTATTTTGGTGTTGTCCATTATGTATTGATTGAGATGTATTGCAAGATGGGGCTGCGTTGGACGGTGAGAAATTAAACTGAGAGAGAAGATTATGTAGTGCGGAAAGAAAATCATTTACAGAAAAATTTGTGTCTT
This sequence comes from Mythimna lalbum, assembly GCA_949319445.1. NCBI lineage: Eukaryota > Metazoa > Arthropoda > Insecta > Lepidoptera > Noctuidae > Mythimna > Mythimna lalbum. The sequence continues at coordinate 2,274,966 of OX439357.1, read as the reverse complement.
TAAAGTCATTATTATGATTGTTAGAAATAACACAACCATTTGATGGCTGGGGAATATTCCAATCTTTAATAATGGTATTATGAGCCTCTTTATTATAACCTTGTACAGATTTAGGAGGGGAATGAGGTTTGAGAAAGACAGTCTTTTTATAGCTACTTCGAACAGGTGTATCATTAGGTGAAGGGACTGGAGGAATATTAGCAGAGTTTTTGGAGGGAGAAGATAAAAGTGCATCAGCATATGATTTTGTTACTGGAGGATAAACTTTTGCAGCTTCAGCATATGAAACAGAACTTTGTGCCATGTATGTTTTAATTAATTTTTGCCTACAGAATTCTGGGCAAGACTTATTAATAGCAAAATGGGCCCCAGAGCAAAGGCAGCAAGATGTACTTTCTTGTTCTCTATCGCAACTGTCCCCAGTATGGCCTTGGCCACATTTATAGCAACGGGGTTTAGACCTGCACTGAATTCTAGTGTGACCAAACCTACAACAATTGAAGCACTGTATGGTAGGGAAAATATATAACTCTACAGGTAAAGCATTATAACACATAAAAATTCTTTTTGGTAAGACCTGCCCATCAAATGTAACAACTATGGATTGAGATGGTTTCCAAATAGTTGAACCATCAACAATGGTTTTAAAATTAAGACGTCTGACTTTTAAAATTGGACCGCAACCAATCGGTACTGTTATATTATCTAAAACTTCCTCCGGAGACCATTCCGCAGGAACACCACGTACTAGTCCCATCCTAGTAACGTTAAAAGTAGGTATAAAAGCTTTAAAGTTGTGTTTTTCTAGACTATTATGTGTAATAAAAGAATTCGCGTCCAGGAAACTAGAAAAGGATAATGAAATCTTATTGCGTCCAATTTTTTTGACGCTACCATTAATAATATTTTGGAAGTTGTTGTGTTTTAAAAACTTCCCAAATGTGATTGGGTGCAATGTCGTACCATCATCTGGTGAAGTTATTATTTTTTGTACATGTATTACAAAAGGCGCGCTGTCCGTTTTATCGTAGGTTTTTCTACCAATCTGAGTGGGAATAACCATGGAAGGAGCAGGAATATCATTAGGCAATACATTAGACACATTTTCAGAATGGATAGGTGCAGATTCCACAGCTTGAGCAGAGTGTAACTCCATACAACCACAACCCGAAGACTCGGAACCATCGTGGTGTTTTCGGATACGACGACGCTTATTACAGTGCTTACAGACATGCATGCGACTTCTTTTTAAATTCCGAGATGAAGACGATCCATCAGTGTCCATACCTGATTCATTATTGGATTGAACTGTGACAAAAACGCTGGCCGGGGGAACAAAGTCCCCCGGGTCGGGCGGATCTTTCATCCTTAACGTTAAAAACTAAATAATTGAAGAAACTTACCACTACCGAAGAATGCACAAAACTAAATATTAACTCTAAACTACTACTACTACTACTAATCTTATATATAAATTTAAAGTTTTTCCCAATAAATATTATAAAAATTTGTTTTGAGTTTTAAACCAAAAAATACGCGCCCGCCAAGTTGGAAGTTTCCCGCGCTTTTTTCAATCCACCCACTTTTATGACAGTCGATTGCAACTTTGCAAGTCGATAGATCGTGCCACAGAATACTAATATCTATAGATTATACACTCCACAGATTAGTTATAGATACTAAACACTCGAATCGAATATTCGTGAACTGTTGCCGTCGTCGCCATACGCTCGCGTTCATCTGTTTGTCTATGAATTTGACAAATGCTTTTGGAGCGCGTTGTCAGGCGTCTGTCTATGGTTCATTATTTATTACATTCTCTCTATAATATATCTATAACACATGACACTTATTAACATAAATTCACGCTTTTTACCAATGTTATGTATTAATTATTATTATTTTGCCAATGTTTTTTCGTATTTTTTATTATGTTCCGATACCTACATATAGTTTACTACTATACCTACTATATAGTTTATTTAGTCTCCGTAAGTATGACCGTGGCATCACCGCGGGCCCTAACAGAATACCAGCGCTGCGTTATTTATTTTTATAGATATCGCAGCATATGCTGAGTTAGGTGCCTTTTTGACCTTGCACAAATTCTTCTATGTTTATTGTACCTATTTCTTAATTTATATTTTTAATATGTGTGAGGTTCAAATAAACGGTTTTCTTTCTTTCTTTCTTTCTTTTAATATTGCATCATCCGTAATTCGAGCCCCTAATACAAAAGAAAACGCAATTTAAATACTGGATAGAATCAAAATAACAAATAAAACACAAAACAACGAAATGTTACAATATCACGTTCTACGACCGATGTTGCATGATTGTGCGTGTTTAGTTTTGACGAAATAATAATTATGAAACTAATACTTTTATTTGTAAAAACTTTAAATTTAATCAAATAACATCAAATAATGATTAATAATCCAACACAATTACTAAAAATCGATCTACTTACGTGCGGAGGCGCCGGGATTCAAAGACGCAGCCATCCCTCATGCGGGTTTCAACGAACTGGCAGGACGAAACGTGCGCGCAGAGTGCAAAACTATTTTTTATCTCACTCTTAGATAGAGTCACGATAGATCGACGCCGGTTGCGTCCGCTAAAGTCGTTTACATAGTCAGTCGTTTACAAGTCCTCGCCATGGCTCGGGTCTAAATACCGCCTCAACGGTAATCACTAACATTACACACTTATATCATAATGTACTATTATGATGGAAACAAAACGTTCCTGCAATAAGATTGTTTTGTAAATCTTTATGGTCGGCTGCCAGGTCAAAAGATTAATATTTTTTTCAGCCAGGAATTCAGTAACACTGCTGGCTTTGTGGCATGGTGCATAATCGTACATAAAAATGTAAGTACACTTCACCAACAGGGAACCATTCTTCGAGCTTAGGTAGAAGTTGATTTTCCAGTCCTCGCTTGTACTGGTCTTTCCTCATGGTCCCTTCTATGATATGTAGGCGCCCCATGCCTTTGGCTGAGATCACAGACCACACCATGATAGTTAGCATACCTGAAAAATATGTCCTACACTATTCGTAGTCATATTTTTACCCGACTCCAGTCTGCAACAGTCATATTTTGGTGCTGTCTGGCCCAATGCAGTCGTCTTTTCTTCATGGCCTCAGTAAGGCGTGGTTTTTTAGTTGGCCGACGACCTATCAACATCTCTTCTGCCAACCGTCTACGAAGTGTCCTTTCGGAAACATCTATTCCGATGGGCGACACTCTTTTTACGATTTTTCAGGCAAATATCCCTGATTCTACGATCTGTGCGAAGTGTGGTAATCCTTTTTCTGCCACAACTTTTTAAACGACCGGTTTCCAATGGTTTGTTTTGATTACTTTTTATTTTTATTCTGTTAACTACAGACTTTGATACACCTGTAATAGCAGCTATAGCTCTTTGGGAATGTGTGGAGTGCAATAATAAAGTTTGTATTTGTGTCCATTTTCGTGGAGACAAGAATGAAGCTCTGTCCATGCTTAAAAGAAACAATTTTGAGCATACCACAACATACGGTTACAAAAATTAAAAAAAAAAACACGTATTAAACTTTAAAAAAGCGACGTAATATTACTTACGTTTTGACTATATTGTACAACAAAAAACTCGTAAAATCAAACCAAAAACATTTTTTACCGCAAACGAAACAAATACTATTTTAAACCTAATTCAACAAAGTCAAACATAATACCACTTTTTTTTAAATGGCGCGAATTCACAGTGTTGCCACCTATCAAAAATAATAATAATGTTACCAGTAATAATGCCAAACAAATAAAACTTGTAGGAAGAGTTTGCAGGGGTTCCACTCTCGAAGGAAACACACACGAAGTTTTCAGGAGATTTGTATTTCAGCAACGGTTACAGATGATGAGATGATATTATAATAGGTGATGAGATGATAATAAGCGAAGATTGGTTTTGGATGTGAAGATAGGGATAGTTCCGTCGACCCAGACCTTAGTACGAAAGTCGGGGAGTGTACTTGAAGTCCCTCTATCCAAAAAGTTCCTGATGGAATTTACTGAGCAACAATTATCAGAGGTGTCCCTAGTAATCTTTCCAAGTAGGACGAGATTCCAGAATGCACTCCCAAGGTAATTGTGATCAAGGAAGTTCACTGATCTAGCGAGGGTCATTAAGTCACGGAGAATCTTAACACCGCGATTCAGAAATGCGCGTCATAGGCACAGCGCCATCTAGTGGAAAGCGGCGGAACCTTTTTTACAAACAACTGGATCAATGAACTTTTGTTACTTGTATAATATCTAATACATGATATGAGGTGTACTTAATATATGTTAAAACTAAACGTGTGTTACAAACTTAATATACATTATATTTATTTGCTTAAAAAGCATGTATCAATCAGTAATAACATTTTATGAATAGGGTCACGGCATCTGACTACGGTAGACAATCGAAATTTTAAGCCACTGATAAATGAATACAATGCTAAGTCTTGCATTGCGGCGACACGGCCAGCTAATTCACCTTTCTTTTTAGTGGTTATTGATATGTTTATTTCTGTTAATAGTTTGGCTAGATATGTCTCTACGCGAAGTGCAAACTGGTTGACCGTCTCGCTATTAGTCTGACAGTAGTATTGAAGATCCGAGAGTAGTGCAGCGTAATGTTTTTTTTTGCCAAATTGATCTTTGAGAAATTCTTCCAATTGTTGCCAATTTTCGAATTCCTTAATGGAGCACGCACTTTCAGCACGGCCTTCGAGTTGGCTTAAAATATATTTTAACATTATATCTTGCTGATGTGAAAACGCAAGATTGATTGCATTTCTGCAATTATTTAAAAATGCACCCAATTTTTCGCGATTACTATCGAATTTATTGATAAATTTGCTGACAAAATTTATGTCTAATTCCTTAGACATGACGTTAGGCTCGTCTTTGAGTGCGACAGCACTACTGAAATGAAATGTTGCACTATTCTCGGAACTGAATGATACCAGGTTGACTGGCAGAGAATGCCTAAGGCATTAAGTCCGCCTATGTACTTTGTGTTGCATGAAGATTAAATAAATAAATAAATACCAGCTAATACACTGAAACAATTTTATCAACTGAATATTACTAAGAAGCACTTTTAGAGTTTCAATTTAGATAAAATTTGTATATAATCACCACGCACTGTTTTCACAACACAGAATAATGTTTTTTTTTTTAATGTAGAATAGATGTACTCACAAAAACACTGCAACTACGACGGCGATATGAATCATTTCTGAGCTAGGCGAATTCACCCAAGGTGAGTGGTAGAATTTTGGAGTATGCCCTACAGGGTACGTGACGGTCTAGTTTGACCAGCAGGATACAGCGACGTTGAATGAAAGGACACAGCGATTTGGATATTCATCGCCCATTACCGCGATTAATGTCAGCAGCAATAGTTCTTCATTTATCTCGTTTACTTTAAAATACATTTCTGCTCTTTCCACATATAAAGATCAATTCCCGGAGCGCACACAAAATTCTAATAGCTTCAGGGATATCGTCATGTTGTTGTCGTCGGTTGGCCGAAAATTTCCACAGTTCAATCCAATCCTCGTTAGCCACAATGATATTTACGGAAATGAGACACGTACCGCCACTTTAATAGTTAATTGTGGAATGACCGTCCGACGTAACACGCACACGTAGGACGTACACATACATAACAGTACACAGTATACCTGGTCGAAAAAAAATTATCAACAAAATAGTTGATGTCAAAAAATAAAAACTTATTACTATGGTGACTAACGCCTAGGCCTCCAACAAGGTGGACCGACGACCTGGTCAGGGTCGCGGGAATCCGATGGATGCGTGACGCACAGGACCGGTCGTAGTGGCGATGCTTGGGGGAGGCCTATGTCCAGCAGTGGACGTCTTTCGGCTGATATGATGATGATGATGGTGACTAACTAAAAAATGCATATTTAGCACAGCAACACTAAAAAATGTATATACTTATTTTGTCTGTCTGACAAGTGCTCAAAGTTTTTCCTAACTTTACCCATACAAAATAATCTTCCTACAATTTATCCTCAACAGTTCGCATTATTGGTGATATCGTCTTTCTTCACATTTAAGCTATTTGCCACCAATACAGTTAGAGTAGCATTGGGATCATATACTTGCTTATTAACTAATGACATTATGTGTGATGGTAGGAAGCTTGAGGTGTGCAATAATTTTGAGAAGGAAAAAGGAGTTTTTTACTAACTAATTACCCTAATCCTCGTCCTATATTGTCTGAAAATATAATTGATTGATAATCCGTACTGTTATGAGAGGAAAAATTACAATTTTCTGAATTAAAACCCCTTAGGATTCATGCTGAATGTGGGGTACCTGGTTGGGAATACAATCATTCTTTACAGAAGTAGCTACCAACACCTACGTAAAAAATGCAGTCTTCATGCGGCCAACTTCTGCATTGATTAGGGTAGACTGGGTACAGTGGTGACAATTTTCATTTCACCAGCAATAATTTTCTTTGTGTGACAGTTAGCTGCACAAAGTAAGTTTTATTTTATGAAGAGTACATTTGCCTACGTATTTATGTGAGAAATGGGTTTCTAAGCATCTAAGCATATGGTTTACTCACAGGATCAAGTTAGAAAAAAAAGGGAAATTGTCACTACCGACCACACTCTAGGGGCGGTTGTGACAGTACCTGGGGTTGGTAGTGACAGGTTCAAAAATACACCGAAATGGTCATCAAATTCTTTTATTGCACAAAATATCAACATTTCTTGAAATAGTTACGTCTATGTATCACAACTAAATTTCGTGTTTAAAAAAATAAGGCACTTTGACGCCTTTAGCTATTATTACTAATCCTCATACAGCAGTCTGCTTAAAACTAATCAGTCATAAATTCCAATCAGTTTAAAAACATAAGTAAAATATTCTAACTATTCAAAACGATAATAATGAAAAAACTACTAACTAAATCACAACCAGCTTCTTTAAATAAAATAATCTAACATTTGTTTATTGTATCAACTTTCAGTATAAAAAATATAATTAAAAATAATACTGGAGATTTTTTCCAGCCAATCAAAAAAAAAAATGATTTTGATTGGCTGGAGATCTAGTCAGACTCATCACAATTATGACATATGTAATGGCGACTACCATCTGTGCACTCTAAGTGTGACCAGACTTCACATTTTCCTTGACACTGTATCCATTTCTCGCCAGGCCTACTACCGGAATATGTACCAACTAGGGAATGCAAATCTCGCGAGATTGGGGCTCGAGCGAGATCTCGCGAGATTACGAATTACAATCTCGCGAGATCTCGTAATTGCGAGATTGGTAGTTTTGTGTTTTTTTTGCAAATATTCACAATATTTGATTAAATTAGGAAAAAATAATAAAATCTATAAGTATTATAAGATAACCATAGGTAACCCACCAAAAAGAAGTATTGTAAGATAAACATTTATTTTCACGAAAATTTCCAATACATTTTTTGCATCAAACATTGTTTGACGTATCTGTCTATAATTTTTTAACGTCCGTGTCAATCCGCGCTTCGAATAAGACGTTTTTATGCTTGAGTACAATCTCGTTAATCTCGCGAGATCTCGCCCTTTTTTCGGCCGAGATCAATCTCGCTAAAAAAGGCCGAGATCTCGCGAGATCGAGATTGCATTCCCTAGTACCAACACAAACAAGACAAAAATACTCGTCTTCATCTGATGTTGATGGTGATGTTTTCCGTTTTCTCCCTCTGCTTTTTTGTTTTCCTTTATTTTTTGCTTCGTTAAGATTTTACTTCATCTGTTTAGCTTTCAATCGTCTTTCTCTTTCTTCGTGTTCCTGCCTTACAGCCTCTTTTTCTGGGGTGTCTGTATAAATAGTAGACTTTTTGGTTCTGGGACCTCTTGATTTCCTTTGGGAAAGGCTCCCCCTTTGGGAAAGGTCGAACAACATCAGGAGAAAATATAAGTGGTGTGGCTGAGGATGACGCAGTTGGCTGATCATTGCTAGTTATATTTTGAGTTGATGATTCGCCCAATACGGAAGGTGAAAGCGACGGTGTTTCTTCATTAGGTCCAGGATCGTTTTCCTCTAAAGAAAAGTCTAATAGTGGTGATACCGGCATCATATCACTGTTATTAGCCGGATTGTTTTCTTCAATGTCAGGGTTTGGTCTGTTCGTTTCGAAAGATGATTCGATATTATTAGTAGCCTCAGTCACAGGTGCTTGCTTATTAATTTCAGAAGATGATGTTGCAGAATTGATCAGTTCTGTGTCTGGATTTGGTCGATCTGTAACAAAAGATGGAGCAAAATCCGTTTCATCGAAAAAATTACGATTAAAGGGGTAAATACTGGTTTTGCTAAATCCAGCCTGAATGTTGGCTTGTGTAAAAGCTAAAGGTATTGCAGTTTTCACAATACCTGGTGGTAGCGCCATCTCTTTTTAATGTCGTAAATCAAGGATATGTTTTTTGAGATTTCGCGGGCGATCGATATCCTATCCTATATATCATTCCTTCATTCATTCCATTTCCTATTTCGTACGCCTTCAACACGGGTCGACAGAACGAACCGAAACTTCTACGTGAACGGTCCCCGTGTCTCAACCGCCGGCTCCAAACCTCATGTCTGGAGACTGATGCATCTAACTCGTTAGATTGCCGAGGACCTTATAAACGCGTCTATTGCCCGCCTCTCGGATACAAAAACAATTGTGCAAACTGTGTAAAGTGTGGAGTGTGATTGAGGCCGTCGCCATCTTGGAGCAGAAGATCACCAGCTCGCCGGTCTTCGCGCCACATGGGCTAACTTCGAGTTTCAGGTAAGGCGTACGATCCTCACAATCCCATATTATAGATCGCCCGATTGCATCCGAGAATATTTTCCCGCCTTTTAGCGCAACAATTGCCAGCCGCCTTCAAATACAGTCCACTATTAAAAATAGGCACGAAATTATAAGGTTTCTCAAACCCGCTATACCATTTTTTTGGTCATTCGAACCGGGTATATTTCTAAAATATATCCTTTTACCATAATTTCTTACGTAGGAATCTACGTAAAATTCCTACTTGGGTCGTGGCACCTAGCCGCCTACCCACATAATCAAGTTGTAAATGTAAACCCAATACGTGGTTCCATCAACACCGCTATAGCAGGTACACATAACGTAGCTACTATAATTCATTCTTATTTAAAACTAACTTGTCGTATTGTAAATTTCCATATTTCAAGCGCCTTCTAGTTTAACCGCCCTTATAGGAATCACCTACCTCCAATTATAAATCGTGAATAAGTTACGTTCCGAATACCGCGGAGTAGACATTCATTCTATAAGAGAAAAATAAAATAAAAATAGGTGTACTACTTGTAGGTACCTACACAGTATAAAATATCATAACTTTACCGAATACGTTTCGACGATTGCGGGCTATAAGTTGCATATTTATACCTACTTATTTGTCTTAGACAATATTCGTACTTAAAAATAAAACTAGCGTGAATAGTGATGCTATTGGCGTATTGTACTTCAATCTAAATATTTGGTTTAGTGGGTGCTACGAAAAAACTTATTTCGTCATTACCTACGCAGCTGTTAATGCGAATACCGTTACCGCAGTACAGTCACACACAGTAGTATTACTTTTCTACATACAGTTGTCCGCTAAAGTATAATATATACAAAAAAATAATTACTTTTGTTTGTGTGGTTATTTGTAACTACATTACAACATGTCGCGTGATGCGAAAGCAATCACTTCTTCGGAAGATCAACAGTTGGTGATTTTAGAAGCTAAGCGTAATATACTTTTCGAGCGTATGCAGTCAATTTATGATCGCTCTAAAGTCGCTAACACTTCCGAGGCTGAGAGGGAAGGCTTTCTCAACTCTTGTATATATAAATGATATTCGAACGGACTTTCATAAATTATTGGATGTTTATAATGCAAGGTTACTGGCTGTATGTCCCAATGCAAAGCCTAGCTATCAAGCCTACGCCTCACTCGAGGATATGTATTGTTCCGTTAAACGTGTGATGTCACAGTTTGAGGATAAGCCGTCCGGGAAGCACAGTGTGGTTGATTCTGCAGCATGCAGACCAAGGTTGCCGCCAATCGAACTCATGTCATTCGACGGTGATATACGAAACTGGCCATTATTTTATGCAAGTTTTAAATCTACCGTTCATGACAATATGTCGTTGTCGGATGCAGACAGATTGTACTATTTAATAGGTAAGCTGTCGCCGAAGGCTCAGTCTGTGTTCGCGGGCGTCACACCATGCGCTGAGAATTATAAAGTCATATTCCAGGCGCTCCTTGATAGGTATCAGGATATTCGTGCCCTCGCATCTACCTATTTGGATCAAGCTTTAAATCTTAAACTGTCCGGTCCCGCGTCTGTTTCGAATTACCAGCTATTCGTGGACAACTTCGTTACCGCAATTAATTCCCTTAAAAATCTTAAGTTAGTTGACCTTCTGGATTTTATTTTATTGCACCTCGCAATAAAAAAGTTTGACACTGAAACTATTCGCGCTTTCGAGATGACAGAACGTAATCATAAGATGCCCACTCTAGATAGTTTTGTCACCTTCGTCAAAGATCAGTGTCGGATATTCCGTAATACCCAACCATCCTCTTCTAACAATAATAAGTCTAATAATTCAGACAATTCACATAAGTCGAGTAAATCGCGTAGTTTTAATAATAAGATTTCCGCTCCTAATTCGCAATCATATGTAGCTTGCTCTGAGTCAAATAATTCAAACAAGTGTCTGTGCGAATCAAACCTACATGAACACTTATATAAATGTCCCGCCTTTGATAATTTGACTCCGACGGCTCGTTTTAAATATGTGAAAGACAACAATGCGTGTGTTAATTGTTTGAGTATTAGACATAAGACAGTTAGCTGTTCTTCTAAATCAAAGTGTCGCACATGTAATCAACGTCATCACACATTGTTGCATTTTAATAAAAACGAGCGATTGTCATCTGCTGTGATGTCACATCCAGAGTCGGTTCCGACGCAGACTATTACGTCACAATCCAAGGTATCGTTGTGTACGACATCTGTCGCCTGCGCTGCTCAGTCGCGTTCGATTGACGCTCGGTGCGTTTCGGCGTCGCCGTCGGCGAAAGATAGCACGCAATGTACGGCGTACACAACCGTTCTGCTCGCTACTGCACAAGTAGTGATGTACGATGCGGATGATAAGCCGCACATAATACGTTGCTTACTAGATAGCGCTTCACAGAGTAATTTTATTACTTCTGAATGTTTTAAGCGTCTAAGACTTTGGAAAAACTTTCATACTTCTAACTTAATAGTTAAAGGAATCGGTGGGTCGGAAAAACCAGTTAAGGGTTCCGTAGATATTAAATTATATTCTCGTTTTAATAGTGATATTAATTTTAACGTTTCATCGCTTATTGTTGAACGTATAACGGAGGCACTGCCGACCGCTCTCGTCGATGTCTCTAAACTTACACATCTCAAAACATTACCGCTCGCAGATTCGAAGTTTGCGGAGCCGAGCGGTATCGATGTTTTGATTGGTGCTTCTATATTCCCGCGCTTGCTATTGCCTAACATAGTGCATAGCGAGCAACATAATATACCGCCCGCTATTGAAACTGTGTTGGGGTATGTGGTTATGGGTTCCGTACCTACAGCACATACTTCACACTGTTCGAGTACAACATCATGTTGTTCTGTTCTTGAAGAACCCAGTTTAGATTCGCTTCTCAAGCGATTCTGGGAGCTTGAACTAATCTCCGCCTCGCCCTCGCAGAGCCGTCAGGATCTCGAGTGCGAAGAACATTTTCGCGCTACCACTGTTCGCGATGAGAGTGGTAGATATGTTGTGTCGTTGCCATTTTGCGACGACCCGTATTCGCTAGGCGACTCGTACGCCGCCGCACTTAGGCGTTTTCATTGTTTAGAGCGCAAGCTTGATGCATCCTTAGGGTTGCGCGGCGCTTACAATGACGTCATACGAGACTACATAAATAAAGGATATTTGAGTCCAATTGTAAAGGATGACAATGTTGCTAATCTGTCGTATTATATTCCGCATCACGGTGTCGTTCGCGAAGATAAGACTTCCACTAAACTTCGCGTGGTTTTAGACGCTAGTAGCCAAACTACATCGGGTCAGTCGATTAACGACATTCTACATGCGGGCCCCAATTTACAGGGTGATTTATTTAATATCATAATTCGTTTTCGTCTCTTTCAAATAGCCCTGTCTGCTGATTGCCGCCAAATGTTTCTCAATATCGGCGTTCGCGAATCAGATCGTAGATTTCAACGCATCTTTTACAGATTTAGCAAACACGAACCTATAACGGTTTATCAATTTAATCGTGTTTGCTTCGGATTTAAGTCAAGTCCATATCACGCTTTACGTGTAGTCCGCCAGTTAGTCGCTGATGAAGGCGATAATTTCCCGGCAGCAGCTGCTGCTGCTTCTTCCGCATTATATATGGATGACATCGCCTGTAGTGTCATGTCCATACCGCAAGCAATTTCGCTTTGTGATGAGCTTATTCAGCTCTTCAAGCGAGGCCAATTCGATCTTGTCAAGTGGACAAGTAACTCGAAGGAGGTTCTCGCACACATACCCGATACTCATAAGGCTTCTCCTGATATCGAGTATGAGAAGTCTGTACCGCATAAAGTCCTGGGTTTACGCTGGGACAAGTCCTGTGACAATTTCCGCTTTGACGTCGTCACACCAGATGACAAGTGCACTAAGCGAACCATACTTTCTGCAGTGGCTCGACTATGGGACTTAATGGGGTTTGTCGCCCCCACTATTCTGTATGCCAAGCTCTTAATTAAGGAGCTTTGGCTGTCAAAGTGTGACTGGGACGACATACCACCTGATCATATAGTCACCGCTTGGAAACAGTTTTGCGCTGAGCTTTCTGCGCTTAATGAAATTATTATACCGCGTCATCTGGGTTTGATCGATGGATGCACCATGAATTTAGTAGGTTTCGCTGATGCCAGCGAGCGTGCTTACGGCGGAGTCGTATACATGCAAATAAGAATTGGTTCTAACTACTCCGTGCAGTTAGTTAGTGCGAAGTCTAAGGTCTCACCTGTGAAAACCATTTCGGTGGCTAGACTGGAGTTGTGCGCGGCGCTACTGTTGTCTCAGTTGCTTCGAAAAGTACAAGACACAGTATCGCCCCACTACTGCATCAATAAGATATACGCATTTACTGACTCTAAAGTAGTGCTCGCCTGGATAAATTCCTCACCGCACCGCTGGCAAACTTTCGTTGCCAATCGGGTTACTAAGCTAACAGAGCTTATACCCGCTGATTGTTTCAACCACGTCGCTGGTACTGAGAACCCCGCTGATTGTCTGTCTCGTGGTGTTACGCCAGCTAAACTCTTGCATCATCCATTGTGGTATAATGGACCCTCATGGATTTCTCATGATCCATCTGAGTGGCCCATACATAATTTTGACCACAATGCACTGCATGAGAGCGTACCCGAACAGAAATCAGTCGCTCATGCCGTGGTTTCCGATGTTACGGAATCACCAATTTACGCGCTAGCACTACGTGTGTCGTCATGGTCTAAATTGCTGCGTGCGATTGTTTACGTCTATAATTTTTTAAGACAACTGCCTAGTGCACATACTGTATCAAGCTCTGATCTCAAATATGCAGAAATTAAATTGCTGCGAGCTGTACAGGATGTTCATTTCCGTAACGATATTCTAAATTTAAAAAACAATAAGCCATGTACGCCCGCCCTACAGAAGCTTAAGCCGTTTCTCGATGAGCACGGCATCATACGTGTTGGTGGTCGTCTCACAAATTCTGACGAACCCTACGAATATAAACACCCCTGTATACTACCGCGTCATGACCATATTGTCGATCTACTTGTTGATTTTAGTCACAAGAAACATCTTCATGCTGGTCCAGAGTTGCTTATGTCCTTACTCAGGCATAATTATTGGATTTTAGCTGCTCGTCGAATAATTCGCCACAGAATCCACAAGTGTAACACTTGCTTTAAATTCCGCTCGCGTCCTGTTCATCCACTTATGGCTGATCTACCTAGCCAGCGTGTAAACCAAGTCGACAAGGCGTTCACTCACACCGGTTGTGACTATGCAGGCCCACTGCAGTACACACCATTTCGTGGTCGAGGTGTCAAAAGTCATAAGGCTTGGCTCTGCATTTTTACGTGTTTGACAACGCGCGCCACACACATTGAAGTGGCAACAGATTTAAGCACAGTGACTTTCCTTGCAGCCTTAAAACGCTTTCTTTCGCGACGCGGTCCTATTAAATGCTTATACACCGATAACGGTACTTGTTTCGTAGGTGCAAGTTCTTATTTGCGCGACCTTCATAAATTTCTTAAAGATTTTCGTCCTCATCTCGAGGAAGAGCTTTCCTTAAATCATATAGATTGGAAGTTTATTCCACCTGCTTCTCCACATTTTGGTGGATGTTGGGAGAGTATGGTTAAGGTGGTTAAAACTCACCTTTTCAAAGTTATAGGTCAACAAATCCTCTCCTATGAGGAACTTATAACTGTCCTTAGCCAAGTTGAGGCTATAGTTAATTCACGGCCACTCACCGCTATGAGTAGTGACCCTGCTGAACCATCAGCGCTGACCCCTGCGCATTTCTTGCACACGGCGCCATTGTTGTCTCTGCCCGCTCCTGAAGCAGACACGCTCAGCTTGCTTCAGAGACATACTCTGCTAGACAAGCTTGTGCAGTCGTTCTGGCAGCGCTGGCGTTCAGAATACTTACATCAACTTCAGGCTAGATCCAAATGGAATAGTCCTGCACCTCCTATACAAGAGGGTACTCTTGTAGTTATCATTACTGATAACTCTCCGCCTCTTTCATGGCCGTTAGGCATTATTGAAAAATTGCATACCTCCAAAGACGGTACAACCCGTGTTGTTACTGTGAAGACCGCGAAGGGTAGCTACGTGCGCCCTGTTGTACGTCTGTGTCCGTTACCGACTCAATAAGGCCTGGCTTGATGGTTAGGTCTCTTAGTTTTAGTTAGTTTCCGACGCAACATAATTGCTTCTCTTAAAATTTAACTGTATAGGTATGTAACTTATAGTATTATGCAACTCGCAGCTATTATTACTCTTAATTTTAATATTAAATTTTTCGCATCTTAGTCTGTATTACTGAATAGGCATTTGGTAGTACACCTCATAGAGCTAAGTTTAACTTTCATTAAAGGTGACCCTTTAAGGCCGGGGAAATGGTAGCGCCATCTCTTTTTAATGTCGTAAATCAAGGATATGTTTTTTGAGATTTCGCGGGCGATCGATATCCTATCCTATATATCATTCCTTCATTCATTCCATTTCCTATTTCGTACGCCTTCAACACGGGTCGACAGAACGAACCGAAACTTCTACGTGAACGGTCCCCGTGTCTCAACCGCCGGCTCCAAACCTCATGTCTGGAGACTGATGCATCTAACTCGTTAGATTGCCGAGGACCTTATAAACGCGTCTATTGCCCGCCTCTCGGATACAAAAACAATTGTGCAAACTGTGTAAAGTGTGGAGTGTGATTGAGGCCGTCGCCATCTTGGAGCAGAAGATCACCAGCTCGCCGGTCTTCGCGCCACGTGGGCTAACTTCGAGTTTCAGGTAAGGCGTACGATCCTCACAATCCCATATTATAGATCGCCCGATTGCATCCGAGAATATTTTCCCGCCTTTTAGCGCAACAATTGCCAGCCGCCTTCAAATACAGTCCACTATTAAAAATAGGCACGAAATTATAAGGTTTCTCAAACCCGCTATACCACCTGGTATGTCGTAGATAGACATTGTTCTTCCAGAATGACTACGCATCCATCCGTCACAAGCAGTGTTTATTGCTTTTTTTAACTGTCCGAAGACGGATCTATCCAGGGGCTGCAGTTTGTGCGAGCAGTGTGGAGGAAATGAAAGTAAAGTGATCCCATTTGCTTTGCAAAAATCCAATGTATTGATGTGGATATGAGAAGAATGATTATCTAGCACTAGTAAAATTTTATGCGACAGAGAAGCATTTGAATTTTTTTTTTATGTTCAAGAAATACTAAGAATGATGCGTCTTGCATCCAGCCAGAAAGATTTGCAGTTCCTATGGATCCCACAGGCCCATCTCTGACAAAATGTTCGTGATAACGGACGCGAGGAAATATAAATAAAGGAGGAATAGGATTGCCTAAAGCATTTACAGCAAATGTCACTGTGACCAATGTGCCTCGTTCAGCAAAGGTAAGACCTCCCACTTGGCGTATGCCACGTCTTGCTACAACTTTACCGGGTTTTTGGACGGTAGTGATACCTGTTTCGTCCACGTTATAAATATCCTGAGGTTCATAGTGGTTTCTATCCAAAACAGTTTGCAAATTGATGTAAAAAGCCTCCACGTTAGTTTTATTAAAACTTGTTGCTCTTGAGAGGCTAGTAGCTTGAGCAACACGAACAGACAGTGATGGATTTCTGTTCATGAATGAACGAAACCATTCCTCGCCAGCCATCTCATTTTCAAGCCAAGCAGCAGGTCGCTTCAGGTTATATTTTTGTGTAAGCTCAAAAGCTAACTTCCGTACCTCTTTCGGAGATAGGCCAAAATATATTTCAGCACAACGTGTTATGTATCTTGACAGCTGCTGTTCTTGTTCCTCAGAGAAGACTTTATTATGTGCAACATACCCCATGCTAATGCTGTCTTTATTGAGGTCCGCGCCAGGTTTATCGCGTTATCGAATATAACGTAACAAAGACATACGATTAACTTCGTGCATTTCTGCAGCTCTCCGTAATGATGTTCCTCGTTTCACTTCTGTATAAGCTTCTTCATATTTTCTTATTTCACACTGACCTCTATCCGTCTTTCTCACGCGTTTTCGTGGCATCTAAAAGCAAAAAAACATGATTAAAAATTTGTCACAATCGCACCCAAAAAAAGTGTCACAACCGTACCCAAAGCACTCTTTCGCAAAAAAACAATAATTATGACAATATAAAATAACGGGCGTACAAAGTAAACACTGTTATTTAACCACTAATGTTTTTTTTTTATTACTTATTATTGATAGGCTCGCGTTTGACCACCATCTCACCTCGTTTGACTAGTAATGTAAAAAAACATTCATCATTGTATCTGTACACATATTATAACAATCACTAAAACAAATCGAATAGAAATACTTACTTTTGACCGTTAAAAAGTAATGAGGGCCTCTGCTAACGTCAACGTCGCGCGTTGGCTGACGCAATACTGTGAAACACGTTCAGACTTGCAAGGCGCTCCTCTTTCACCTTCACGCATCCCCCGTATTCCTTATAGTTTCGATAATATTGCGACTGTCACAACCGTACCCAGTCTACCCTACACAGAATCCAATCTTCGGCTGGTGGTTCAGTGTATTTGTCAGCGCACACTAAACTGTAAAAATGTGGTTTCGGGTTTTTGATCTGTTGTTTGACTGAGGGTGTTGGGGTGTTAAATGAAGTACTCCTTATTTCTTGAGGGTTCATCAATTTAGTAACGATTACATTGAAAAATATATAAGAACGAAGAACGATAGGTTATTTTGTGAAAAAGTGAAAAAAATTTTGGTCGATGACATTTGACGTAAATCACATTATGACTGCAACTCATAGACGACCTGCGCCAACAGAGAGGGTCTTTTAGTTTTAGTCTTGATGAGGCCTGCTAAGTCTGAAATTTTGGTCTTCTTATTATTTGCCTTCTGAAGTTTTAATGCCTGCTCAGCTTTGACGGGAATAGACGTCAACACCTCCGATTTCTGCCTCTTGTATTTACGGCCTGTTTTAGGAGTCACAGTAGACGACGTGCCATTAAAAGGATCTATGCCCACTGTAGACGGTGCATCATTTACAGGAACTTCAGTCATAGGAGAAGGTGGTTCAGGAAAGGGACGGTCGGTCATCGTTGACGAAGCGTAATCGTCGTCTCCAAAAACATCTGGATCATAAGGCCAAATTCCCGGTTTTCTAAACCCATTAACTGCATTCCGGACCGAAGCATTTTTGGCGTACGCCGCTCCCCCAAATAGTTTTGCCATATCCTACTGGTTTACAATAAAGCCTAGGTGCATTTTTGGAAAGTTATTTCACTCTTGTTCAAAATATTTCTGAGGGGTCCATACACAGCCACATCTAGAGACTGCATCCGGTCAGTTGTGTGGGACAAATGACAAAAAGATGATGTGATTTTTTGATGCAAATTCTAAGGGTTGTCACTTTTAATATGCTATTATTTTATGAAAAAAAAATCTTTAGTGACCAATCATCACCAAAAGACGTCCACTGTTGGACATATGCCTCCCCTAAGCTTCACCACAACGACCGGTGATCAATCAAACGAATTGAAATAACTAGTTTACTGTAAATATAATTTTAATAGGTAATCTAATGGCGTCGGTAATCTCAGCAAAAGCTGAAAGTTTAACATTTTCAAATACGAGAAACAGAACAGAATCTAAATCATGTATCCCACAGTTATTTGGATTTATGGCTTTTAGGAATGTAGAAAAGAATGAGTGAAAATAATAGACAGTTGTGCATGTACTTATTGTATTTCTCCAACACAGAAAACAAATTTAATTTACTTGGTAAATAAATATCTAGTTTTGGAATAATTACATAGAACAAATGATGCACGACTGCACGCCCGCCAGAATGGTACGACTTGCCAAAAATCATGCGAGTTTTCTCTTTCTGTCAATATTCAAATCCTCGCGCTCTGATTGGCCGTCGTACTATTCATGGCCACAGTTGGTAGTACAATAGGTAATACAATATTTTTAATATTGGGTTTAATCAAGGTAATTAATCAAGCAAATGCCACAAAATAACTAGTAGACCTTTAACTTACTTATATATACCTTAATTCACCTATGTTTTACAAAATAAATGATTGATAGATTGATTGATTAATTGAAAAGCAGAGCTAATTAAATTAAATTAACTTGTCATTGAAGCGTAACATTTTACAAGTTTTAGCGGGAATGTATCTACGCAAGCAGCGGTGCGGTAGGCGCTGCAGGTGACGCCAGGGCAGGTGGGTAGCTACGACGTTAAAGTAAGATTCTTTATTCTTATTCCAGTGCGGGTAAGAGGTAGTGCTAGACAACCTGTATAGCTCTGTCTTTTACCCACACTGGAATAAGAATAACCAATCTTTAAGCGTTATGGAAACCTGGACTCATAAACAGCTGTTTTCAGGTGTTCGACACGAATTTTTGGTTTGAACGGTACCACGTTAAAATGTTCTCACAAACGATACAGTTTTGAGCCGATCTGTTCATTAAATCTTCGAAACTTCGGAACGTCTGAAAAATAATAAAAAACATATATTTATAATTTTCATCAGAAAAGATATCAGTGTTGCAATCTGTTTAACAAAAAGTTTAAGCTGGTGACCAACTTTTTACAACTCAGGAGGAAGGTAAACATACAACTTAAAAAAAAAACGAAAATACTAAGTATCCCATTTTATTTACATTTTGACAGCACTATTTCAACATCTTCGAAACTGTTGAGGCACGTAGTCGGGTCGTAAAATCAAAGAAGGTTAAAGTTCCACTCACATTCATTTTAGTCGACTGACTTTATTATATCTCTCTCTCGGACGTATATCGGACTCATAACTCAATGTCGCCGTCATCATCAGTCCAAAACGCACTTGAAACTGTTTCGTAACGAACAGCAAATTCAGCCAAATTTATCTCTTCAAGATCATTTGGCCTTTCTTCATAACGGCCAAATATATTTTTGAAAACTGATGTTACATCTTCGCAAAAACAATTTTCCTTGCACACATCTTTAAAGGTAAGTAGCAGAGACGGTATGCTGCTTCTGGAGCACTAACTAATCGTTGTCCAAGTATTGCTATCGACACAGGAAACAGCTGTTTCCACACATCATTACTTTGACGTTTAGCTTCTTGAACCGCTCAACAACAACATCATCATCCACAGTTATTGGGTTCACATTTGCTAGCGTGCTTGGCAATATAATAAGCGACAGCTGTTTTGTTTCCACACGGCTGGATATCTATGTTGGCTCCCCAAATTTTTAGAAGAACCGAGTTATATTTGTTAACCATAACTTCAAGAACATTTCAAACTCATAACTTCAGTAACATTTCTTAGCAGTACACATAAACGACCATTATTGCGAAGGGATTCATCAGGTTCTAAGCAGTTGGTGGCATTACTAAGAGGCCTTGGAAAACCAAAAAGACAAGTACCAGTATTTTGATTTTTATAGCACGTTGTAGAATGTTTATGAATTTGTGGCCTTTTAACTAGTTTAGCATTACTACCGTTAAATGAGCATGATAGTATAGTAGTATAGTATAGTACAACGGTATAGTATAATGTATAGTATAACGGTATAATATAGTGCGTATTTTACGTACTAAGTGATCATGTACTGATCGATTACTCTAAAGCCTTCAGGACTATCAAAATCTGGTACAGAGTTGCACCACAACAGCATATTTAAATGGGGCTACCTCTGTTTAGAAATTCTATTCTATCCCAAAAATCTGAATTTGCTCCTCCCAAGCATTTGACATTCATTTTCAAATATCTTATCAAAACATTTACTCTTAGTGTTAACGTCTAGCTAAAACTACTGGATATTTTTGTACTAGTACGAGTCTTTCGTCGAATGGCAAGTCTATAACAGAATTAGGCATTGCATCTAAGCTATTATCTGCTATGAGTAAGGCTTTGATCATGTCTGGCCAGCCCCCCTAGCCAAGTTACAACCGTTTAGTGTAGAATCCCATTCTACAATCGACAACGCTTCGGCGTCAGCAATTGTAGAAAACGATAATTTGGTAGCCAAGTTGACGCGTCTAAGTCGGCCGCTTGTTCTACAATGCCTATAGAAAAACGACCTCTTCTTTAGTTTATGGCTAGCGTTCCTACAAACTTCAAACAAGTTTTTGCCGGAATGTCTTCGAGTGAAGTGGTTGTTTCAATTAATTCGTGAATTAATTCCTAATAGGCGTAATTCGTGAATTATTGTATTGTGACGTAATATTAGTATACTAGTTTTGTATTTCAAGGGTTTGCGAACTAAACAATATGTGGAATCATTGAAACAAGCACGATCTCGAGTGGGACCTCACCGAAGTTTGCCGAGAACGTTGACTTGACACATTTGCTGAGCCATACTACAAAAAAATTTGAATGTGTACATCCATATTGCATATAATGGTAATTAAATTAACTATTCACACAACAAAGACATGGCTTAAAAAACTTAGTATCCAGGCTAAAAACATTAACAAAAAACAAATGTCAAACTAAAATCAAAAGCAGTGATGCCAGATAAAGCATCTTTTTATACCACTGACCACTACTATTCAATTTAGGTACCACACTTGTAGGTATACCCTATGGACTAATTTACCTACTTTATTCGCACATTTAAAGAATCCAAGGTTTTTCCAAAAAAAAAACTATTTCGCCATTTGTTGAGGATTTTTTTTAACCTTTTGGAGGATTTCGGGGAAGGTTTGGGGAAACTCGAGATAGTTGTCTGGCAACACTGCGTCAAAAACACGTTTGTTTAGGTACTTTTTGCGCGAGCGGAACTTTTGTAACTAGTATTTTGTAACATTCAGTTTAGTTTTGAATGATTGAGAAGGTATTGGAGTTAGTTTAGCCAGTGAATAAGTTCCAAGATAAAAAAAGAAAGCGAAAAGTTTTCTTATAATACGTTTATTATAATATCACAGTGCTACTTTACTGTGACGCGAAATGTTATGATAATAATAATCCTGTTTATGAGTCAAAGATACCTTATTAAATGATGTGATAACTTTTATAGTATGGAATCTAGAACCCGAGCAAGCCCAGAACAGTGCGCAGCCATAATGGAGTTTATAAAAAGGTACGTAAATTTTTAGTTATTTATACTCGATACTTGAAAGCTGAAAACGTAAATAAACGTGTGCAACATGAACGAATATGGCTATTACCTTTATTTGACTATAATAGTTTTAATTTGTGCTGCAGGCATGGCGATATAAGTAGGCCCCAGCAAGGGCCTCAAGGCAGATTAAAAGCTGACCGACTGTGGCAGGAATTGGAGGAGATTCTTAACTCCATGGGTGGAGGAGCTATAAGGCCACTAATCTAATGGAAAAAAGTAAGATTGTCAACCTTTGTAAAATTGTATTTTATTATTTTCCATTATTACCTATCATTTTAGTTTTCTACCCCTCCCCTCTATCTGTAATCTATCTAATTTATAGTCTTCATATTTTTCAGGCTGCACCATCAGGGTGAAACAGTCCACCACATCCAACCGATACAGTCTATCCATACCAAACCGCCACAGGTGAAATTATACTGGAATTTATTCCTCCAAATCCTGTACAAGGTACTTTTTTTTATTAAGATACAATGTTTTGACTAAATAATTAATTTCGGCCATAAATATAATATGACAATAATTATTTTGTTCTCAGCAACAACAGCAACCGCACCTTCTTCGACGCTACCTTGCTCTGGAGAAATGCCAATTCGCACTCTATCTCCAGTCCAAATGCCGCTACCCAGCATTGCGTCTGCACTGATGCCATCAGCAGTGTCGGCCCAACCGTCACTGCCTAGCAGTGCGTCCACACCGATGCCGTTGCCCAGCACTGCGTCCACCACATCAATGCCGCAGCGCCGTAGGCTTCATCGAGCGCGTTCACGGTGCATTCAAACGCCCTTTGAAAGAACCACGAGCGAGTTTGTGGCTGTTGAAAATCGCCAGCTGCAAATAGAGGCAGACTGGAATAAAGAATTCCACGAGAGGGAGACTGAAAGATTACGGTTAGATGCAAAAAGGCTGGAATTAGAGGAACAAAAGATTCAAATTTTAGGTCATTTGGGTGGTGCTGTCGACAATTTAATAGAAATGATACAGTTGAGACCATCATCACTACCTTCGACAGATATTATCCCATACTGTGATAGTGGTATAAAGTATAAAAAATTTAGGATATAAATATGTATTAATCCTTGAAATATAAAAATACACATTTAGCTGATTATACTCTGTGATTTTCTGTGATATTTTACAATTGTTAGATTATATTGTGTGAATTGTTAATATTTGTTGTTTAAAAAACATATACCAATTACTATTTCTCATACAAAAAGTTGATTTTCTATAATATTTTACAATAGTATGTTTTATTAGTAATGGATGATTTGATCAAGTTTTAAGTTGATTTCCTGTGATAGTTAAAATTTTATTATACTACTACTTTTATTCTACTAATCTATAACTAGGGCTGGTAAATTTAAATATTTAAATTTACATTGTTGAATTGATTTCTTTTTTAGATATTTTGTCATTTGTAAATTGTAAGTAAATTGTTTTAATTTTATTTGTTTTTGAAAAAATACAAATATAATGAAAAATTTAAAAAGTTGATAAAACATATTTTATTATTATTAATAAATAAGCATTTTTTAACATTTTTTAATTTTATTTCAATTAAAAGTCCTATACAAAGCAATTTTGTTGACTACTTTTGATTCTTCAATTTATTTTAGTACTAGCTTTTACCTGCGGCTTCGCCTGCCTTTATTAACATACTTTAATTATTCCTCTCCCCTTTTTGATTTTACATAAAATCATTAGATTATTTTAGATATAAAATACTTTTTAACAATACTGCGCCTAAAACCTATTTGAGGGAATTGTAAAAATATTGAGACTACTTTGAAATATCTTTCCTTACGTCACTACTAATTTTTTTATGAATGATAAATATTATAAAAATAATAATAACCGTATTTGTAATAAATGTTTTATTAATAATTTAAAATAATCTTACTACAACCTATTCAATAAACAGTTTAACATCGCTCTTCCTTGGATTAGATCACTTTGGCTACCTGTCGCAGTGGGTGTGGGATCTTGCATGATCATATCATCCCCATCATGTGTAGCAGAAAGTGATAGTGGTGGTGGTGGCAAGCCAGCTTTCAAAGCTATGTTGTATAACACACAACATGCCATTGCAATGTTGCTAGCTACATATGGATGATAGTGAAGAACCCTGTCTCTAAGCAAACATCTCCACCTTGCTTTGAGTAGTCCAAAACAGCGCTCAATGCAGTTACGGGCTTGCACATGCTTCTGAGTGTACCGTTCTTCTTTAGTACCTTGAACTGCATTGAGAATAGGTATCATAAGCCAAGGGCGTTGGGGATATCCAGAGTCACCTGAAAATTTAGTTTAAGACAAGTTAATAAATTAGTTATTCACAGGCAAACTATATATTGAACCTTTTTTACTATTAAAATACCTGCCTAATAGCCATACATGCTCGTTATTTTGATGAAGTTCACGCATATATGGTTCAACTAGACTAGAAGACCATATATGAGAGTCATGAGTAGCTCCACCAAACTTGGCATTTACATTTAAAATGCGTTGATCACTATCACAAATCTGAAAATAAAATTATCATTAAGAAATGATTTATCTTGCTTTAACAAGCCATGCAGAAATGAATAAACATTATATCTACCATTTGAACATTTAATTAATGATACCCTTTTCTATTATAGAATAAATGCTCTTCATCATTGGGCTTTACCAAAGCTACATGGGTACAATCTATGCATCCAATCACTCCAGGCAGACCAAATCTTCTTTGGAACCTAAAACAATAATTGCTCATTTAACACTCTCACTGCCATGGGATCCGCTAGCAGGCCCCAAGTTTTTGATTGCAAAGGGCCGTTTTTATTTTAAAGAAACATTAACAGCAGACCGTGGGTGTCGCCAGCCGCCTCCAATACATTTTGTCCGTTATACAGAAATGTTATTTTTGCTCTGATTGACTTGATTTTTTTTTCAACATGTAGCTCACTGTATGCCAATACTAGACATATATTTTTCCTTATTAGCAGGCCAGTACTACAAAAATCTGTTTGAATTTAGGGGGTCACAGCGGATCCCACGGCATGCTCAAATCATTATTAACTAGTCACTGGCGGACCCCACGGCCTGCTGTAATATTTTTTCATTTTAAGTGACGGCCTACCACAACAGATTTGTTGGCACCCACCGGTGGACTCCATGGCTTGCTGAACTGGAACCATACTATATATTGCTGGCAGTGAGAGTGTTAAATGTGTGTTTTACATTATATCATCATCTGCCAAGCTTTTCCCAACTATAGTCGGCATTTGGAATAACCAGATGCAGCTGCATACCACAATCTCACAAGACACAACTGCATTTCACTACCTAGTTACTGAGCCATATGATGATATGCTCTACGGTTAGATAGGTGTCTGACATAAGGATCTGTGCAGCTAAGTATTAATATTTAACATCAAGTTCCTCATTGTGTAGGTACTGTAATAAATGAATAGGCACTATAATTAAAATACTTATAGTTACATTGTTTGATAAGTACTTACTCTTGTTTAATAAATGTTCTGTCTTGTCGTGTCTTTGGAAAGACAATCCATTTGGCCATGATAGGCAGGGTGGTTCAAAGCGTCAACAACTTGTCTTATGCACCGACTCGCTGTGCGTTGGGCAAGATTCTGAGTGACGCCAACAATTCGCTGATAGGATCCAGTGGCCAGGAAACTAAGAGCGCACAACACCTATAAAAACACAAATATTGAGAACATTAAATGGAGCTAAGTACCTACCTAAGTGAAAAATAGCCATTTTATAAGTTCAGATTACTAAGCACTTACCTTAACTTTTAACGGAATTTCGCTGGTTCCTTGTAAGACAGTTTTCTGGCGGAGTTCTTGGCAAAGGGCTACGAAAGTCGACTTGTCTAATCGAAAGTGCTGCATAAACAAAGTTTCCGGCATATCGGATATTGTTTCCATGCACTTACGATACACATTTCTTTTTCGGCGCCTAAGCCACACTTCTTGGTTATGAGCACATCGCAACATATTTAAAGTATGCATAGTAACAAATATTATTTTAAAAGTATGGCAAATAAAATAAGTTTCGGTCTCGACCTCAACTTATCAAATCAAAATAGACGCCATTTTTTAGCGGGTCTCGACTGTCGTTCAAAAACATAGACAACATTTCGTTAACGCTTGTCAAAATTGTAACTTGGCTACCATTTTTAAGGATCTAGCGTTGAATATTGTAGAAACGATAACCATTCATTGCATCGTTTTGAACGACGTCAACTTGGCTACGAATTTTCTATTCGTTTGTTCTTATGACGTCATTCCCATATCGATGCTTCCGACAACAAAGGTCGTAAACACCAAAATAGCACTTTTGGTAATCAACGAAAAACAAAAAATAATTTCGTTTTTGGCTTATATCTTTTTAACTTTAAAAGTTGTAAAATTGTGTTCTATACAAGAAATACGTAAAATACGATGGTGTTTCATAATATATTATTGCTATTTATGTCAAAGCCTTATTTTAAAAGTTAGCTTGGACATACACCCCAGAAAATTCAAGAAGTTGGTATTTACGACCACTAACAAATCAATGGAGAACGATTTGTCTAACGGAAGTTAGAAGTATGCACCAGTTTTTAAATACAATAGTTCTGGGTTTGGTTTTAAAAACCATATACTAAAATAAAAATGAGTGTAAACACCACGATCTGATGCGATGGTATGTAACAAACATGGAGCATATCTGAAGCAAATCAATGAATTTAAGACTGTGAGTTGAGTTTTCATTACTTGTAATAAAAACAATAAAATAAAACACAAATTGACATAATTAAAAAAGGTTTTTTATTCATTGACCGTAATCGTTTAATCAAAATAATGGTTAAGCAAGGCACTAATACAAATTTAAAGTAAAAAAATGTGTAAACCAATCACTTAAATTTCCAATAGAGGATTTTGTACATCAATCATCATTCATCATCATTGTTTGTGTCGCGGCTCGAAATTTTTATTATTCTATTCTATTCTATAGTGTTCTACCTCCAACGGCGTACCTAACCAGCCAGACATAATTCAAAATGTTAAGTAATCATTTTGTTTCATTGATTTCAAGAAGATTTTATAATCTCGACATTTTTTTAAAACGTATTGTTACGTACGTGGGTAACTAAATGCCGATTTACCAATAAAGAACTTTATTTACCACAAACAATAAATAATTAGTCCAGTCAACAATAATGCAAATCACAGTTAGCACTAGAGTTCCGGTATACTATCGCCTCGGTCGTTAGATAAAATCACTTCGCACACTTAGGTAGATCGCTCTTGTTCGCAGTCGAAATCAGAACTGACTCACTTCCTTTTTTTTTTTTTTTGAGTGGCCTCTCGCAGGTCAACCTAGGAGGTTGTCGTCTGCTCAACAGGAATTGCCTGTGTAACCCTGTGGGCCCTGAATAACTACTTTAAAATTAAGCGAAAACGCTAAGGGCACCCCCTGTGGGGTACGAGCCTCGGCTTAGGGCGTCGCTGGGGGAGGGCAGCAAAGGGACGGGCTGGATCGAGCAAAGCTGACTCACTTCCGTTCGGGGGCTCGTATTTATACGCGGAGCAAAGAAAATTCTAGATACTGACGTCTCGGGATAGATCCAGAACAATAGAGACGCATCGCGAGGCCATAAATCAATTTTATTACTTTGTCCTTCGCGAGTCACTCACGCGAATTTCGACTCTATTGTTAATGGCGGAAAGTACCATTTCCCTTATCCACCTACAGATTACATACCAATTTTTTTATTCAATTTTCAAACCAATTCTCCAAGACCAAGTGACATTACGACAATTGTTTCTCAGCAGAGCTTACGTTTTAAAAATAATTGTGGGGTGTAATTACAATTAATTATGTATTCATGTTTTTACGACCGACAGCTGTTTGTACGTTGTATTATACGACCTGCACGGTTATTCAGTTCTAAGCAATATGAGTTATACATACCCTCTTTTCTAAAAAATCTTGATTATACTAGTAAAAATTTTGGGTGTAATAGTATTTTTTTTAGGCAAATATTTTTTTCACATTTTTAGATCGACGCAGCGCGAAAAATTTAGTAGGGCTGCATTCTTAACTCATTTTCGCCAAAATGGCGTTTACGACATTTGTTGCCGGAAGCATCGATATGTTTTATCACTTTTCGACAGCGTTAACGATTGTAGAATAACAACTTGGCTAAGCGTGCAGTTCTGATCGTTACATGAAAATGTAACAAACCACGTTGGAGGACCAAGACTCGGCACTATAGCAATTATCTCAGCGCAACATCTTTTCAAATAAGCAGCCGATCTTCTTATATTTGTAATCTCTCGACAAGTTGAGTAAAACTTCCAGGTTATTTTTAGCGGGCAAAGGTGATGCTAATAAAACAGAAACAATAATGTACTCACTTTATATTCCTTAGTTTTGATATCACACTTTCAACAATAATTAATTAGAACTAGTTTGAAAACTTAGCAATAAATTTTACAGAACTACGTAGGTACAGCAATTCGTCTTAGATGTTATCTTCTCCGAAAACGAAAATGGACTGCCTGCTCCGCGCTGGACGCGCTGCTTTTAAAAATTATTGAGTACCACTTCCATGACCAGTCGCAGTCCATTTTTGTTGTCAGTGCAGAAATACATTTTAATGTTGCTCATGTAAGAAAATAATCATAGCTTTTAACCAATTATAAAAGTTGCTAACAGTCGGCCATCCGTATAACAAATACGGCCTCGTATGTGATCAAAAGAATATAAATTTGTTTTACCCACAAAAATTAATAATAACATTAGACATTTTTACCTCATGTAATACATACAATAATAAGGAAGAATAAAAACTACATTAACATTACTATATACTATAGGTACATATACAAGATGTTTACCTGAGGATAAAACTGTATGTATATTTATTTATACAGGTCGTTAGACATGGAAACAAAACTGAACGATTGCCAATCTACTAATTATGATCTATAATAACATGTACATTTTGATGGGACACTTACAAATAGGCATTGATATTGAAATAATAGTAGCTATTAGATTATTCGTACATTGATTGATGTATTTAGTAACAAAGTTAAACTTATACTTATTAATTATACGCAGGTTGTTAGATATACAAACAAAATTGAACAATGGTCAATCTACTAATCATAATCTCTAAATTACATGTTTATTTTAGCAGGACTTGTAATATATATATAGTAATGGCACCTGAAAATATGAGAAACGTACTAATGCAATTTTAAATACAGATGTAGCAAAGATAGTTCAATTTTACTGAACATTAACTTATTCACTATAGTCATTCGAAATCCAACCCTACATGTCCTAACTTACATGAACAAAACATACAGGTCCCTTAATTGTCCTGCCTCTAACGAAAAACATACAGGCCCTTCAAAATGTCCTGCTTCTATTAGACAATATACAGGCCCCTCAAATGTCCTGCCTCTAATGAGAAACATACAGGCCCCTTAAATGTCCTGCCTCTAACCAAAAACATACAGGCCCCTTAAATGTCCTGCCTCTGAATAAAAAAAAACATACAGGTCTCTCAAATGTCCTGCTTCTAATGAAAGACACAGGCCTCTAATATGTCCTGCTTAAGTAACAATTAAACTCATGATAGCTCGCAAAATTATTCATCATCGCTACATTCACTAGAAGAGACAATACCGTCATCATGAGGTCTTTTGAAATTAAGCCATGGTCTAATTTTATCGATTGCCACAACGGTTGCGTACGGTCTCCCATTCTTCCGTGTTATTGGGGTATCCTCCACTAGAAAACGATCGTGATCTAATATGGCACTGATTCTATAAGGACCTTGAAACCGAGGTACGAGTTTTTTGCTTTGTCCCGTTGCAGGTACTTGGCGTTCAATTCGCACCAAGTCCCCCACTTCAAACTTAATAGGTTTGCTGCGCTTTTTGTCATACGCCTCCTTTTGACTTTGTTGAGTCGACTTAATATGAGAGTTTATTTCCTGCCTAATTCCTGACCTATTTGAGCTTGAATCGACTGTCACTTCGTCAGCTATTTCAGACATTATCCTACTCTCAGTGCTTCCTGTTGGTCTCACACCAAATAACGCCTCCGAAGGCGTGCGATTTATACCTTTATTGATGGTATTATTTAAACCCCATTGTACATCCGGTAGATGGTCGTCCCATTTATTATCTTGGGTGCCAACAGATTTAGCAGTTAACGCGTCAACTATTATTTTATTGTACCGTTCTACTTGCCCGTTGGCTCGAGGAGTGGCAACCGCATTAAGAACGTGTTTTATACCCTTTTCATTTATGAAATTTTTGAATGCGGAACTTGTGAACGAAGTTCCCCTATCTGAAATTAACCTCCTAGGCACGCCAAATATACCAAAATATTCTTTTAAGACTCTAATAGAAGTAAATGATTTTGTGTTTCGCACGGGTTTTAAGTATATGTAACGGGTGTAAGCATCGATTATCACAAGAATATGCATATTTCCTCTATTACTGCGAACAAAAGGTCCAACATGGTCTATGTGTAAAGTGTCGAAAGGATTATCAATTTTTTCAATCGGATGTAAAAATCCTGGCCTTTTACCACCTTGTGCTTTAGAATATGCACACTCTAAACAAGAGTTAACGTACTTTTTTATAAATGTTCTCATCTTGGCAAACCAGAATACAGCTTTGACCTTTTCGAGCGTCTTATCTACAGAGAAGTGGCCAATGTCGTCATGATTTTGCTTGACTACTTGCCAACGTACCCCTTTAGGTACTACCCATCTATCTCCTTGGGGAGTAATTCTATATAACTTATCCCCTTTTAATTTGTAGTTATTTTTTATTTCTACGATATCGTTCGTGTCAGGGTCGGGTCCCTGAGAATTCCAATAATCCTTTGAATTTCAGAATCAGCGCTTTGCACCGTTACCAGCCAGGCAGATTCAGAAATATAACAGGCATTATGTATTACCACCGGCGACGAATTTGGGACAGGGTTGCGACTAAGGGCGTCTACGTGTGCCATCGCAGTACCGGCTCTATATTCGATGCTAAAATTAAATTCTTGCATCTGCTCCCACCATCGAGCTACTCGCGGAACCATGTCTCTTTTTTGAAAGGTTGCTCGCAAATAATTACAGTCCGTGACTACTTTAAAATTAAGGCCAATAAGATATACTCGAAACTTCTGGAGAGCAGATACAACTGCCAAAGTTTCTAAATCATACGAAGAGTAATTTTGCTCCTCGGGAGAGGTTTGCCTGCTAAAATATGCAACAGCTCTTAGATCCCTTTGCTAAACTAAATAGACCCTGGCACACAGAGAACCTAGTGTCCGACTGGAACCGTAATCCACCTTCAACGTAAACTTCACCCTCAAAAGAGGGATCGGTATAAATGTCTACTAACGAAACACCGGAGACTGATTTGTCATTTTTACAAAACATTTCAATTTTATTATTTATAAACAAATCATCGGTATTTTGTATCATAGTTAAAGTATCACTAGTTTTGAATACGGTTATATGAGGTTGCTCTGTAAAAGTCTGACCGATCATTAAGGGAACATGCATTGCATAGTCAGGGACGATGAGTAATTCAACTTCCGCCTCGACTTCGTCGACCTTAATATTTACGCGGTGTTTTCCTAAAACTTGAACGAGAGAGTCGCCAAAACCTCTCAGGTGTGATAAGGTGATCGTGTCAAACGTAGCACCTATATTCTTAAAATCAGACAATCTAATCATACAACATTCTCTACCAAAATCTATAAACGCATCAAACGGGAGGTTATTAACGTAGACAACTTTATTATATTTATCACCAACATTGTTATGGTTTGGAATGTCTACCTTACTAACATTTTTATTATCAACCGCAGATTTCGAAAAACATTGATCTTTATCATGACCTATTTTTTGACATTTAGTACATTTTTTTATAGGTAATGGGCACCGCCCCGATAAATGACCTTCCTGTTTACAATTATAACAACGCTGTTCTTTGTTTGCAATTTTTGATAAATTTCCAAAAGTTTTGCCAATATTATGACCCTTGGACATTGTTTTACGATCAGAACTATTTTTTATGTTTCTAGCATTTCTTAGGTAGGCCAAAAGTTTGTCAGGGTCATCATATTGCACTGCTTCCGCTCCTAACCTAACGGATCGGTCATCTATCCCATGTAGTATACAATCAACAGCACGTTTCCCTATTATACCACACCTATTTGTCATAGCCAATTTATCATAAAAATAAATTTCGAGCGACTCGCCAAACCGAGCCCGTTTAGCTAACATATCGCATAAAGTTTGCCCATAATTTTCTTCAGACGGGAATGCCGATTGTAGTTTTGTTTGCCATTGTTCCCATGTGAATAGAACAGATGATTGACCTTGATACCATCTCTGCGCCACCCCTCGTAATTTAGGAAGAGCAAAATGTATTAACTGTTTTTCAGTCCACCCATATATAGTCGCACATTCGTTAACCTTGTGTAGCCACATTAACATAGTTTGCTCCTTTTGGCATGGATCAAACTCGGGAATAGTGTTATGCATACTGCCTAACCTATCTAGTGAATCCGTATGGTCCGTTGATTTTAACGCTTTTAACAATGGTGACAATTTATATGTGACAAAGTTAAGGGGTGATTCAGACTTACGTATATCTTCGGTATGTACTGGCTCCCCAATTCCAGTATGGCCCTGTGATGAACGCCCCATGTGGTTAACCGACCGGCTTGTCACATGACTGTGCAATTTGGGGCGTGGCAGACGACTCGTACGGTTGTATGACCGGCGGACAGTACGGCTCCGAGATCGATGTCCAGTAGAGCTTTGAGACCAGTGACCATCACGGCTGTGATACCGGTGAACATCACGACTGCGGGGCCGGCGGCCATCACTGGTACGAGACTGGCGACCATCACGGCTGCGAGACCGGCGTCCATCACGGCTGCGAGACCTGTGATCATCACGGCTGCGAGACCGGCGACCATCACGGCTGTGAGACCGGCGACCATCACGGCCGCGTGACCGGCGACCATCACGGCTACGATACCGGGGGCCATCACGGCTGTAAGACCGGCGACGTTCACGACTGCAGGAATGGTGACGAGCGCGACCGCTACCGGACTGGTGACTAGTACGGCTGCGGGACCGGCGATTACCACGCCTTCCCAGCATATGGTCCTTGTGACTGTATCGACAGTCGGTGCTACCGTTGTCCATCGGTGTGTGCCGACTGCGGCTCCTCGACGAATGCTGCAAGGGCCGACGCTTCTCGCGACTGCGAGACAAGCGAGTATTCATTTCTGTAACGTTAGAAATACATATATCGCGTAGCGTCCTGTTTCGTCCATAAACCTCACAGAGTACAGTTTATTATGAGGTATAGAAGAAAGCAATTTTAAACAGATCTTCACTAATACAACCGTCTAAAAGTTATGTGCCCTTGGCATTGTACGTGTGGTGTTGTTGCACCTCCAGGGAGTAGCCCTGGCAAGGTACGTGTGGTGTTGTTGCGCCTCCAGGGTGTAGCCCTGGCAAGGCATGTGTGGTGTTGTTGCACCTCCAGAGAGTAGCCCTGGCAAGGCACGTGTGGTGTTGTTGCGTCTCCAGAGAGTAGCCCTGGCAAGACACGTGTGGTGTTGCCGCACCTCTAGGGTGTGGCCCTGGCATCGTACGTGTGGTGTTGTTGCACCTCCAGGGAGTAGCCCTGGCAAGGTACGTGTGGTGTTGTTGCGCCTCCAGGGTGTAGCCCTGGCAAGGCATGTGTGGTGTTGTTGCACCTCCAGAGAGTAGCCCTGGCAAGGCACTTGTGGTGTTGTTACCATGAGTACTTAGATATTTAACGATACATAAATTCAAATCATCACAAGTACACGTTTATTAAAATTACCTGTATTGTCATCACTGTGCCCGCATAGATGCATTTTTCATCAAATAAGAAGCCAATATTGCAACAGTATCTGCATTACTAATTCATATTAATAATAACGTATTAGTAATGCAATACGCTACAATATTAAATTTTATGTAGGTACTTTCACAAAAAAAAGTTACGAGAAAAAAAATATACTTGTGGGCAGGATAAACGAATGCATTTTGAATAAACGACCCGTTTATCCCACTTCTGAGATGTAATCTCTCGACAAGTTGAGTAAAACTTCCAGGTTATTTTTAGCGGGCAAAGGTGATGCTAATAAAACAGAAACAATAATGTACTCACTTTATATTCCTTAGTTTTGATATCACACTTTCAACAATAATTAATTAGAACTAGTTTGAAAACTTAGCAATAAATTTTACAGAACTACGTAGGTACAGCAATTCGTCTTAGATGTTATCTTCTCCGAAAACGAAAATGGACTGCCTGCTCCGCGCTGGACGCGCTGCTTTTAAAAATTATTGAGTACCACTTCCATGACCAGTCGCAGTCCATTTTTGTTGTCAGTGCAGAAATACATTTTAATGTTGCTCATGTAAGAAAATAATCATAGCTTTTA
Source organism: Mythimna lalbum (assembly GCA_949319445.1). NCBI lineage: Eukaryota > Metazoa > Arthropoda > Insecta > Lepidoptera > Noctuidae > Mythimna > Mythimna lalbum. The sequence continues at coordinate 2,240,436 of OX439357.1, read as the reverse complement.
ACCAATTATAAAAGTTGCTAACATATTTTTCTTCGTTAAATGCAATCAAATCTCCGTATCCGTGTCAGTTTTTGTTTTGATCGTAACGATTGAGTGACGATGATACACTTACGACCACCTATTTACCGATGGTACACTTACGATCTCCTCACAATTATAGACCTTTACTTCAACGTAATACGGTCCTTGTTTTGTTTCGCTTATTTTTCGAGCATAGCCTTTCTCAACTTTTTTAGTATAGTAAGAGAGAGGAGGCGATGTTTTACCAGCTGATATGGATGGCTTCAGTGAATTATCCTCTTCGCTTTCACTGCCGAACAGGTCTCGTGCTATTAACTTATTATCAGTCAACGGCACCGGATTTATTCGAGGCTTCTTCGATCCGCGAGGCTTAGATCCACATCCGACAGACGCTTTGGAACGCTTGGGTGCAGCAAATTTCTCAACCCGAGGCGATGATGTCGTTTTCTGCTGCATCGGCTGCTGTTCGGTATCTGATTCTTCTCTAGATGAGAACAATTGAGGCATTGAAGATGACTTGGACCTAAAATAATAGAAACAAAATATTATTAAAAATGATAGCAAATAAGTTATTGAAGGACTCGATAGGTTAATATCGAATGCAATATTAATTTTATTTGTACAAAGTTTGTACATATGTAGTACAAACTTTGTACAGGTGCGGCATGCGGGACACGTGTCTTCGGACCAATTCAGTATATAGTCATCGGTGACCACTTCTTAAAACGACACGCGTGCGCTCCAAAAGCTTCTCCACATCGATATAGTACATTCGAGAATTATATTCATTTTAAATCATAGTCTACTAATTGCTGTCTTAAAGTTTAGTCCTTAGGTAGGTCCCTAATAAATGCCGCACGCAATGTTGCACGTACGTGGCTTAACCGTTACTACTAGTAATATATTATTTTTTACGTTTTGTTGTACATTTCCAAGAAATGAGAACCATCGGCAACAGTGGCTTTGAAGCGCAATACACATTGAGCCCGCCGGGCCGCCGACATAAATGTTGGCATCTTTTTGTCGGCGGTCTAGTTGGCGGCTTCACTTAACCCTTAATTTGGCAAGCACCATTTTTATCAAATTTTATACAAAAATGTTTATATACCGATTATTTGAGGTGTAAGGGAATAAAAAACAAATACTGAAAAAAATCTTTTTTCAGTAATTACGCGAAAATCATGTGTCTTTTTTGACACATTGCCAAATACGGAGGAATGTATAGTCTTTTGGAAGTGTGTCAAAAAAATACAATGCCAAATCAGGGTTCTGAAATAAAATGACAATTTTTTTTTATTAAAAATAACAAAGAATGCTTAAAGTTTTATTTTTTCACGTGAAAATCGTAAAAACTGTTTCGTTTTTTCGTTAGACATAACCGCACATTACATTTAATGCACATCACAGTGGACTGTCCATCTTTGCATACCCTGCAACGTCCTCTACTTTCAAGGTTAGGCAGATGACCCATACCGTCATATCTTATCTCATCTATTGGCCGGGATTTAACTGGTTTCTTTATTTTCAGGCTAGGTCCCGCTACATCAGACCTTTTTACCCTTTCTTTGGAAATTAGTGAGAAGTAAATGTGACATCGAAAATCTTTCAAACTCATCACTTTCTTTACATTTTTTTTGTGCACAATGCCGTCGATACAATAACCAACCATTATTTATACTAATATCTAGAACTTGGGCAAAAATACCCATGTACCATTTTCTGGTTTTCATTTGAGTCCTATATAGGACTATCAGCATGTCAGATAAATCTACGCCCCCCATGTGTGTATTATAATAATGTCTGACGACTTTGGGACAATCGATATCTATTTTGGCTTTGTGGTCCTTTGAATATCTCCTTATTTTGGTTGCTGGATAGGAATCTGCAAATGAGTTTACTAAAGTGACAGGTTTGTTGTCAAACCACTTGACAACGGCAATTTTATTTTCGTTGCAGACAATTTGAGAAAATGAACCGCGGTCTCCTTTTTTCATCTTTTTATCGTCGTCTATTACATTTTGGCATCCACGTAAACGGTTCGATTTGATGGTACCGAGGCTAAATATTCCCAGCTCATTTCTCAAATAAACCACCAGCTCTAGGAACGTATAATAGTTGTCAAAGTATACAAAACACGGTCTGTTTTTGATAGATAGACACAGTGCCACAACTACTTTACCTCCAAAACCCAAAGTTTCTTCTCTATCCGTAAATTGTATGTTGCGAAACGTATCGTCGCCTCCATATAGCAAAAAATCGTAGATGTAATCCGACGCACCGGATCTGACAAATGCTTTGAAGCCCCACTTTTTAGGTTTTTTTGCATTGTATTGACGACGATGGCCAGCCTTTTTACCTTTGTAAGGAAGAGTCATCTCATCAATACTGAATTGATTTTCTTCTTGTTAGTGGGGCAACTCAAGCCCACTAACTGTGCAGAGCGTAGTCGGTGGAAAACACAGGAGATGTATATAATGGTATTGGAATGAAACAATATAAGTTTTGATAAAACTTAACTTGGTTTAATTCCTCATGACGCACCAGAAACACAAGAAGGCAATGACAGGTAAAATCAAAGTAGAAAAATAAACTTACTAAGAAAAAAGATCGTACTAAAAACTACAGACTCTTTTATTCTAACACTTCTTCAGCTGAAAGCAAGGCCTGGATGATCTATAACAAAAAAATCGATTTGTAAATACAGAGTTACATACTTAATCGCAGGTTACATACACAAAACATATTCTCATAACGAAAACATAACCTCAAATACTAAATATATCAAGTGATATTTTACAAAATACCTTCTAAATTTATAAAAATTTCATACAGTAATAATAGTACTTACGCTGCAGTTTTCATGTTTCTGAATTCTGCTTAAGGCGCTACCCATACAGGGCCATCGTAAAAACGTCATCTTTTTCGTTGCAAAGTTAGCCGTATCGGTACATAGTACAAGCTCAAAAAAAATACAGTATATAGTCTAATGTATAAGTAAAAGACTTATGCAAAAACATTTGCTAAAAAATCATCCACAATTCTGAAAAAAAAATCGCATAAAAGTACACGAAAATAATTTTTCGTCTCGAAATGCTCAATATTTTGAGTGATGACTATTACTTTTTTTGTAACTATCAAAATGGAAATTTAAGTAACTAAAGACATATGTAAAAATATTTAAACATATCGTTGTAATTTTAATTTAAATATTAAAAAACTGCCAAATATCCTTCATATTAGCGGACACGAGATTCAACTAAAATCAAACGCATAGCCATTTTCAACCTTATTTGTTTACTGCGATGCACTACTGTCGCGCGCTTCGTAGCGACACGCCCAGTCTGCAGCTAACTCTTGTGGAGATAGGTCACGTTACGCATGCGACGCTCCAGTATTACGTAAATTCGTTTATGAAAATAAATTATTTCGTGAAATTGACACTTTTTAGGTTATTACTTTTATAAGGTTTTTGTGTTGGATACTTTGTTTTGTTTAGATTCTGTGTTGTGTGTGATAATAACAATAAAGAACAAAATAATGGGAAATAAGAGAAATAAAGTGCTACGACGTATTTGTACAAGAAAACGGAGAAATCAACGGAAAAAAAATACTGCTTCTGAGTAAGTATAAAAAAATTGAATTACTATAATTATGTATTTAGTTATGTACTCAAAGCAGCACTTTCAAACTAGACATTTCCAGTATAAGCTGACCTCTGATTGTACGACAAGCCTATACAACGCGAGATTAGCTTATACTGGAATGTGTTGACGTGTGTAAGTACATATAAATTCATCACCATTTACCGTATTCTATGAATTACCTACAAATTATTATCATGGTGCTAAGTGGTTATATTTTCTCAAAATCTGAAACATATAGTTTATCTCTAGATTGAACGTAATAAGTAGGGACATAGGTAAACACAATAATATTATGATTGATATCACTATGTTCGCTTGCCGCTACGGCTGCGCTACAGTAGGTAGGTACAGAGAAATAGACCAAAACTAAAGTAATAAATTCCAAAACAGATTTATAAAGTTAGGTAGGTAGGTACCTACTAACTTCCTAAATAATTGTCTGGGTTTTATCAGAGATCGGATAAGCACTTGCATATTGTGATCATAATGTACACTGTTGTACAAAAGTAAGTGTGTAAGTGTCGAAAAATCCAGTGATTCTGTTGCAACAGAATCACTGGATTTTTCGACACTTACAAAAGTTGTCGATTTTTGAATAGAATCAAATTATTTGCCTAGAATAGTATGCAAATTCAATTTTTTACCTACCTAAAGAGTACTGGCACGAAATAGATAGGTACAGAAGTCAATCTCATTTATTGTAAGTACTTCACTTTTTATACCTACGCTCGGCGATCGCGCACACGACCGCGCGTTGCGGCATGGGCTGAGACATCGTGTCTGTGAGCGGTGTCTGTGAGCGGTGTCTGTGTGTGCGTTGTCTGTGTGTGCGTTGCTCGAGCGTGCTTCGTATGTAGATTGACTTCTATCTATAATATAAAAAAATGAATCGCAAAATGTGTTGGTAAGCGCATAACTCAACAACGCCTGAACCGATTTCGCTAATTCTTTTTTTGTTGTAATTGTTATTGTGAGGAAAAAGTTCTTATGGAAAAAAAATTAGGGTGGTGTAGGGTAGAGTTGGGTATAGTAGGGTGGAGTAGGAAAGAGCGGGAGCGAAGCCGCGCGGGCAAAAGCTAGTGATAATATAATAGAATGTGGGTAAATAATATAATATACATCGATAAATCAATTTAGATAGCGGAACTCTGCAGATGTAATGATGATGATGTATCGATGTCTAAAAAATATATATTTGATTATGTTTTTTGAGGTCAACGAATACTTTTGAATTATGTACGAGTTGAGAAAATATGTGTTTCTTGTTATATCTATCGAAACTAGTGAATAGTCCAGTAAAATCTCGTAACTCGTTTTGGGAAGCGGGATGTTCATATCCCGGTTCTTTCGGGAAAAGGTACATCGTACCTTGTATATAATATAAAAAATAATGAAATAAATATCAACTAGAAAATTCTGTTTGATCCGATAGTAACATTCTTTTTGTTATATTACAGAGAACCCAGGGACTCTGCAACATTACTAACACCTCTTACTGCAGTTAATCCAACCTCAACTGATACCGGAACTACACAAGAACGAAATTATGGGTATGTATCATATAATGACATGGTTTACCTTCGTACCATCAGTTCAGCCTTTTACTAAGATAATTCATTTATCATTTTTTTTTAGAGAAACCACCGAAGATGAGCCATACCTTGTTGAAACAGATTCTCAAGAAAAATCATACCTACCAATACACGGTCGAAGAGTTGTAAATATGATGTACTTCATTCAGCAACTTCAGAAAATATCCAGTCATAGTTCCTTATTTGATTGTAATTTCAAAGATATGTCCCTGATAGGAGAAAGCAGAAATGGTTTGATTTGTAAATATAAATTTAGATGTATTATGTGTAAAAAAGATTTTATAATCACGAATGAAGAGCCAGCTGGTGAACATAATATCAACGCTAATTTGGCTGCGGTTACTGGAATCATTTCTGCGGGTGTCGGCTATTCGCAGTTTCAAGAAATCACAGCGTGTATGGATTTACCTATTTTTACAGAATTTACTTATTTAAAAATTCAAGACTTCGTTTATGAAAAATGGGAGGAAACAGCAAACGAATCTATGGAAATAGCCGCCATGCGTGAGCGTGATGCAGCTATAGCTGAAGGGAAATTGAGCAACGATGGTATTCCTATAGTTGACGTATATGCCGATGGTGTTTGGTCGTCGCGTTCCTACGGCAATAACTATAAGGCATTGTCAGGTGCCGCAGCAATTGTGGGTCGCAGATTTGGTGAAGTCCTATTTATAGGCATTAGAAACAAATACTGTCTCGTATGTGCTCGAGCAGAGAAAAAGCACCTTTCAACTCCAGAACATAAGTGTTTTAAAAATTATACAGGATCTTCTAGTGGTATGGAAGCGGAAATTATTTGCCAAGGATTTGAGACATCTATAGCGATGTATAACATTATTTATGGCAGGTTAATTGCAGACGGAGATTCTGCTACCTACGCGAAAATTCTAGCGCGTAATCCTTACCCAAACCATACCGTTCAAAAGATAGAATGCAGAAACCACTTGCTACGTAATATGTGCAACAAATTGAGAGCTGTCACCAAAGAAGCTAAATATCCATTAGCATATAGAAAATTATTATCAGAAGTCAAGATTATGACTATTCGTAAAGTTGTGATTGCCTCAATACTAAAATACAAATCGGAAAAGGAGAAACCAGAAATAATAACTAGTTTTAGGAACGAAGTACAAAATTCCATTTACCATGCTTTCGGTAATCATGAAAAATGTAAAGACTATTACTGTTCGAAAGACAAAACTTTACAGAGCAACATCGAAATAGAGAACACTATGTTTTGGTTTAGAATAAAGATGATTATTCAATCAGTTTTATCTAAATCAAGAAGTATGCTTGAGGATGTAGATACGAATGCAGTAGAGTGCTTTAATAGTGTAGTGGCAAAGATGGTGGGGGGCAAAAGGATAAATTTCTCACTTCGAAGAGGTTATCATGCACGATGTTCTGCTGCAGTTTTGTCATTCAATAACCCTCATCCAAGACATACACTTCATAAGAAAATTTTAGGGCAAAGCCCCAGAAGTATGTTGAAAAAGTTCGAAGAAAGACGATTGAAGAAAAGAAGAACAAACAAAGCAAAACCTCATAGGAAGAATAGAACACGAAATAAAGAAAATATGGCCGTTCAACATGATTATGGTACTCAAAGTACTACTCCTGACATGGTATCAGATGAATTAGTTCTTGAAAATTTAAAAAAAATAACTTTGGACAAAGATAATATACAACAATCCACTATAGATCAGAGAGAAAGCAGTGACTGGTTAGATCTTAGAAAGAATATGCTAACTGCGTCTAATTTTGGAGTGGTGGTGAAAAGAAGAGAAAGCAGTAGTAAAGCCAAATTAGTGCAAAATATTTTATATAAATCCAACCTCAGCAATGTAATGGCAATTGCACATGGCGTGGATAATGAACAACTTGCTTTGCAGCAACTCGCTATTCAAGAGAATGTTACAATTAATCCATGTGGGTTGTTTGTGGACCATGAATACCCGTTTATTGGCGCCACCCCAGACGGTTTGATAGGCCAAGATACAATAGTGGAAATCAAATGTCCTCTATTGGCTTTCAAAAACGGTCTGGAAAATGCTATAAAGGAAAACAAGATACAGATTTGGAGATACAACAAAAGAAGTGATGTGATCAAACTGAATAAAAACAGTAATTGGTTTTATCAAGTTCAGGGGCAGCTTCATGTGACACGTAAAAAGAAATGCTTGTTTGCTGTGTGGAGTGGTGAAACCCATAAGATCAAAACAGAAATTATAGAAAAAGATGATGTATTCTGGGAGACGAAAATGAAATCAAAATTATTGTCATTTTACATGGACTGGCTCTTGCCTGAAATAGTAGATTCTCGTCATGCTCGAGGAATGCCACTTAGAGAAAAAGAATCGCCCAAGCTCGATCCTCAAGAAAATAATCCATGTCGTAAGAGAAGACTGACTTTTGAGGGATCACCAACAGTTCTTTCTTCTTCAAGTGACGATAGTAAAGAAAATTATCTGTGTCGTAAGAGACGCCTAACTTTTGAAGGGTCGTCGACAATCCTTTCTACTGCAATTGATTCTCATCCTAATAAAGAAAACATGCCGTGTTGTAGCAAACAGCTAAGTTATGATGAAATGTAACAAATACGTGAGACCGGCAAAGTTATTGTAAAATAGAAAATTATAATTATTAGGGTATTACTGTTCGAAACTGCCGCTGTACACTATTTCCCTCTTGTAACGTTTACCTATGTGAAGTTATAGTAAAATCATTATAAATTGTTTTCTTGATTTTATTACTATATCCTATTCTACCCTACTCGAACCTACACTACCCTGCAACAAAATAAGAATTAGCGAAATCGGTGGAGCTGTTTTTGAAATTTGCGCTTAGCAACACATTTAGCGATTAATTTTTGTATTATAGACTAGCTTTTGCCCGCGGCACCCTACTATATCTTACTCTATTCTATTCTACCCTACTCTGAGTCTGCCCTTCTCTACCTTACTCTACCCTACACAACCCTACTTTACATCTTTTTTTTGGTAAGAACCTTCTCCTCATAATAAGGAAAACAACATTTTTTGATCGTACTCTAAAACTAGGTAGGAAAATTTTTAATAATATACTAGCTTTTGCCCGCGCGGCTTCGCTTCTGCTCTTCCCTAATCCGCCTTACTATACCCTACTCTACCCTATTCTACCCTACCAAACTTCACACAAACCATCTGCTAAATAGTCCAAACAAAGCCTAAACATTTGGTTTGGATAGGTAAGCCCGTTCTGGAGTTACAAAATTACAACGAAAAGTTGCATTGATTTTTGTAATACATACCTAAGTAGATTAATATAATTGTAGGTAAAATTATGATTTTATTTAACAGAGCATTAAATTTATCGATCCCGGTATCGCAGGTTTTTTAATCAAAAAGCAAAATTTATTTTGAAAATCCCGGAATTCAGAATACGGATGCCGCGGCGCCGCGCCGAAATAAAGCCACACGCTTGCCGATACTAGCGTCCGTCAGCTGGGTCGTAGTGGGCGGAGCTACGCGCCGCGCGCCGCGTCCCTGCTTCACCTCCGGAAATACCTAAAGATTTGCTGCTTACCGCGCCTTAACAGAAATCTTTGTTTGACGCCAGGAACTCTCCCAGCATTAACAAATCCACTCGGGGCAAATTAGAACTGTTTGCCTTAGTAAATCCTAGTTCCATGGCTTAATTAGTTAATGAAGTAAGCAAAAGACCGATACAAATCTTATGATACGAGTACCACTTTTAATCAATTTAAACAACGTAAAAACTCAAGAGATAGTCGAAACTCGAAATAAATTCGGTGACAGTGACAGTATTTACTGAGGGCTGACGTAACACACTTTGATTGGTGTTTTAAAAAGCATGGCGGATGGCAGTATTTTGTAATTTTATTTTCTAAAATAAAATAATATTCTCGTTTTAAATCTAAAAATGGAGATTTTTTCCACAATACATACACAATATTTTATCAGATAAACACAATATTTTAATGATTCTGTCTTACTGTCATCTTGCCTATTAATAATAAAAGTACTTCTGGGAAGTTATATAACACATGGCAGACCAAAGGAAAGTGCTTATTTTTAACAAAACACTTTATTTTCAAGAAAAAAAAATATAATGTTAATTTATGTGAAGAAAACTAGATCGCGATCGTCTTCCAGGTACTCTTTAGAAGATTCTTCTTTTTGTACCAAAGGGAATTGCTCAGTTTGTTAGGGTAGCATGGCTTAGTGTGAATATTAACTATAATATTTAATGACTGCGGTTTTTGATATTTTATACTTCAGAAAAACTAATTATAGTAGTAAAGTTGCAGGAGCCTGTAAAAATAGTTCCTAGGTAGCATGTGTAATGTGAAACTTGTCGTTGAAAAAAGTAACAATTGTGTGTATTTTTTCTTCAAAAGAAATGAAACCGTTATTATAAATAACATTCTCTTAATTTGAATGCATTACTGCACATGCTAAGGAAATAATAAAGTGGGAAAATAAAACTATTTTTAGTTTGAATGATTTTTATTCGGAATCGTAAATAAATAAAATATTATCTAAAAACTGGGCAGGTGGCCTAATATTATTTTCGTGCCTTTCCCAGCTTAGGTACCATATTATCGTCATAACGTGAGCACAGCAACCCACGGTTCTCCTCCCTACAAGACAATTGCAATAATATTGCACTATTGCTTCTCTGCCTTGCAGATTATTATTAATTATAATATATACAAAATATATTTTCCGACTTATGTGCCTGCTTTGAATTTTTCCTCTTAATAGAGTGCAATTCTCAGTTAAGGGTAAACCTTCAAGATTACTGGCTCTCTCCATACACACTTCAATTGTATAGGAACCATCATTCCTGATATGCTCCCCATAATATGATCTCGCTTGTTTTAACTGATATGTTCCACAGGCAAATAAAATGAGCTCACTATATGTCAGTCTCGGGATTGATATATTATCGATGTTTACATTTATATTTAAAAACTGTGATCGTCTTCTATTTAAATTATTTTGGATTACAAAATCAGCAAGTGTATTATTAATGTAAAGTCTTTCATTTATTATTTCAAGGATGTGGCTTGCATCTTCTCTATTCCTGACCCTTTGGTGAAACTTATTTATCAACGCGGCTGCGACTTTGAAATCAATGATAGCATGCCTGGATGCCAAGTTAAAAAATTCATGACGGAATATTTTAAACGAGTGTTTAAAAATCCCGTTCACCGCTTCTACAACCCACCTACATATAGTGACAGTTCTTGATTTATTTGCTACTAACGTTGATAACTGAGTTTCACCTGCTTGTAAAGATGCAGGCATATGTACAGAATAATTACATTCTTCTAATAGTGGTACACAGTCTCTGAAACCCCTATCCAGAATAAAAACATCTCCTGTCTGAAAATACTGCCTCAAAGGGTTTGCCTCGGTTCTAAATTCATTCATCATAATATTAGCATCAGATGTTGTTGCTGGATATGGGCCTAATACATCGATAATGTATCCATCCGAGCATACCATTAGGAATGGTTTCATAAGGTTCCTGTACTTGTGCAAGGAGTAGGTATTTTTTTGATACAGATAATTAGAACTCTTTTGCACGTATAAATATGTACCATCAATTATAATAATTGGTTTTCTGTCTTCTCCACCAAACAAACCATTTGGAATGATAAGGTTTTTTTGAGATATTTCTGCCCTTGTAATATGATTTATGCCTAAATTATGAGGAATATCGCGAGCCTTGCCAGTTATTGTCCCTTAGATGAAACCCACATATTCTGCAGTTTTAAGGCACATAAAAATTAAAGTCGGTAAACAACTTCACCCTTAGCCATGTTGGGACACTCAGTCGTTGTGGTGAGTCACAATCTGGACAAAAACAATATGCTTGTGTATCAGGTGCTCGAGTATAATCTGGTAATGTTATTGTTTCTGTTGATGCTCGTACATTTGGAGATATTGAAACAGGAGCTGGAGCTCTATCAGCTCGTTGCCAACATGGGTGACAGATGCGATCAGATCCATGAACCTAAAACAATTTAATTCTGAGTTAGTGGTGTTAGAACACAATGATTGAAGTGAATATTCTGAATGCAAACATTAAGTACCTACATAAAAAATATCAGCTAGTACCTGCTGTGGTGATATCCACTCGCTAATTACATTTCTTATGTGTGTTTCTCTTGCAGAATTTGTGTGCAAAACATGTTATCTACGTCGTACTATTGAAGATCTACAATTTACACATAACTGTCGTTGACGACCAGTACTTGTACTTGGTTCATTTTCTTGAAGCGCAGAGTTGTTGAGAGCCAACATCCAGCAAGAATGACAAACCAAATTCTGGGCTGTTACCTGTAAATAAGACATAAGAATATTTATTTTTATTCAGTTTCTATGAAAAATACATTTAAAATGCCCTGGTACCCAAGGACAGCGTTAATTTTGTTTTTCGTCTATACTTCTCGACCAAATTGTAATTCAAAATTTTTTTGAATGTTCTTTTTTCAGTTTGATTTGATTTTTTCATTTCTAACTTAAGAGCCCACACTACCCCAGCTCAAATCGACGCGACGGCCCGTCAACTCGCAGCTACAGTCGCAACTATCTCGCTCGCACCTAGTAGTTACGTTGCGCAGCAGAGTCACATCAGCGCATCGCGGCAGCGTCGCGTCGCACCCGCGTTTCGTTTCGAGCGTACGATAGGGTAAAACACACATTTACTGTCCATATAGGCATGAGTATGGAAATAAAATTAGCGATTATTGTTAAAATAATTATAATAGAGAACATTGAAGAAAAGTATTGATGTGTATTAATGATATAAATTTTACATTTAAATACTTGTGTTTGTTTGTAATATCAAAATACCATTTTTTAATAAATACGGAATAAGATAATACAGAAAATGAAAAATTAGATATCCCTTATTGGCATGTTTCGACTGTGTCTGGGATCGCACAGTTCAGGGAACATGCACAATGTATAAAAATCTATCAATTTTTTCTCCATCTGTTGTTTCCAGAAATTATCGTCCCTTTCAATTATTTCCATTTTTAATTCTCTATCACGTCCCGACCACACCCCAAAAATACATTTTCGCCTTCCTGTGACACGCAGCTGACCTTGAACTTGTAGATACCAAGCATTTTATAACAAGTCCGTCTTTTGATTTCTTCCAGAAATTTATTTTTCTTTTGTTTATGGCGTCTTCTATGGAGGTTTTGAACGCTGTAATAGGACACTTTATTTCGACAATGGTGTCTTCACCTATAACTCCATCCGGTGTTGCACCAAAAAACGGCAAATCCTTATCTATAAAGAGACCGCAAGGTTCAATTTTGGTATTTAGTTGACCTTCTAACTGTTCTAAAGCACTACATTCGTTTTCAATACCGTGTTTTAAGGACGGCACGTGACTAAGGCTTTTAGGATAAATAATATTTTTGACGAAATTTTTTACGCTTGTTGTTGGTCGTCTGTTTATTACTTTCCCGAAATTGGAAGCGATGAGAAGTTTTCGTCGAAGTTCTAGCCATTCACTAGAGTCCCTTTGTAAAATAGTTCTTTTTTTCTATTTGCCTTCTTTCATCGTCTGAACACTGTAAACTTTTTAAAAACTCTTCTTTACATCTGTCGTAATCTTCAGCTGACATATCGGGTTTTTGACAATTTTCGCCATAATTTTTATCGGTTAGTTTTTCTGGCCGGTTCCAAAATAAGGTCCTTTCTTTTATCGTACTCTTACGCATGCGTTGTTTGTGACGTTTTTCTTCTAATCTTTTCACTTCAGCCCGTGGACTAGTACCCAATATGGACCTGTGTAAGGTTGACAGAGGTCGTTTTGTATTAAATGCAACCACAGCAGCATCACACCTGGACTCGTAACCTCGACGTAGACTAAAATTGATTCGTTTCCCTCCAACAAATTTTGCAATGATGCTGTTGAACGACTCAACTTTATTGCTATCACTATTATGCATAAGACTTCGAGCTTTAGATGCAACAGTGTTAACAATAAACTTTATTCTATGCCATATAGCACAGGTTTTTAAGGTCAAAGTCAAATCTTCGCTGTTTTTCTGGCTAGTACAGTAATAAGGCTGGCAAAGTTCGTGGTTTCCGAAAGCATGATTGTACGAGTTTGTGATGTCGATGATAATAAATTAACTTTAGAATCAAAGTCTGCGTCTTTGGAAATGTGTTCCTTTATTGAAGAGCAAATAACTTTTTCATTACTCATACTCTGAAAGTGGGTCTAAACTTGCCTGTAGAGCGGGCTGAAAAGTATCCCACTTTTCATCCCTAGGGAGTTTTACTTTCAACTAACAGCTGTCAAATTATTTAAAAAAAAACTAGTTCTATCTTCTTGTATTCGTAATGAAAACAATGCTTACCTCGGGGTTAAAGTTACTTATTTAGTCCCTCGAATTAGGAACAGGCAAGTTTAGACCCACTTTCAGAGTATGAGTAATGAAATAGTACATTGTTACACTAGGGGTGAAAGTTACTTATTTCGTCCCGAGAAGGAGTTGCGGCCGAGCGTAGCGAGGTCGCTAATTCGAGGGAAGTCTTTCGAAGTTCCAGTTCTACGTATGAAATGCTTCATAACATCCAAGAACAGTTTGCTATTCATCCATCCAGATGGATTTGCCAGAATCAATGAACCAGGTGATGTACCAACAGCCATGCGTGGGTTCGTATTTTTTCTTGGGAAAATAAGGACTGGCGGAACTGCCTGACCTCCAGCACTTATGATGTTACAGGTAGTGACAAGTGTTCCTTTCTCACCACTGGTGACCTTACAGAGATTTCGTCTACCTTTTGACCTATTACGCGTCAGACCTATTACGCGTTGGATCTTTTGCACAGTGGTGGTACCGGTTTCATCTATGTTATAAATTCTTGTGCCATCAGAAAAGGCAGGGTGGCGCTTAATCACTTCCTCTAAATTATTGTAAAAATAATTGACAGTCTCCCTGTTAAAAGCTGCACGCTTCAGGTTTGCGCAACGTCAGATTCTGGTGTCGTTGTCAGAAACCTCTTAGCCAATCTACTCCAGCCAATTGATTGTCTATCCAAGTCTTTGGCATTTTAATGCCATTAATTTTGGCCATTTCGTACGCCACTTGTCTACAATCCTTCACAGATAAACCATAGGAAAGGTTTGCGCATTTTATGTAATATTGTTTCAATATTAGCTCTTGGTCTTCGCAAAATACTTGGTTCACTGCATAGTTTGGCGTCAATCTTGTGAGCTGGTTTTGCGCGTCTTTTTTTTTGTTTTGATACCTTTGTAGTGTTGTATAAGAAATGTTATGGTCAGCAGCAGCTTGTCTAATACTTTTTCCATCTTTTATTGCCTTTAATGCTTCACGCATTTGCTCATGTGTATGAGCACCTACTTTTCTTTCTTCTTGTCTATTCCTCGGCATTTCTGTAAAAATAACACAGAGAATCATGATCCATAGTGTACACAGCGGATCAATATTTTTTTTTTTTTGTCGACGGGGAAAATCATCTTGGACGAAACCCGCTCTTGGGTGGAGCGGGAGACAGTGTCAGACTCTTACTGACTAAAAACCCCGCGCCGTTCCTTCTAGCCTTCATACCGGGGCACGAGCTCCCTTTCGGACAAACCTGTCCCCAGTAGGCTTCGACCCCGACCCCGGTAGACCCAGATGGGCCCCTCCTGCTGCTGACAACTCCTTGAGGCGCGCGGGAACAGTGCGCGCCGTCGACGTCTTGGACTCGGTCCATTACCGGACGATCGGACAGCGAGCTACCCATGGCTCGCCGTCCGCGAGTCCGCGTCTACGGTGGCCGGAAATCGGGATCGGAATCCCGGCGGCGGCGGCGAGGGCGCCGTTGCCTGATGCGGTCGGCCTCCTCCTTTGCAAGCATTACTGCTTCGCAGAAGGAGGCGACCGCCTGCCATTCCTCCTCACTCCGGAACAGCGGATCAATCCACTGTTAACCATATCACCATTCAAAATCAAATTTCTCAAGATCCACAAATAATTACGTAAAAGTTATTAGCACTCAATCAAACTACATAAATCCACACAAACAATTAAAATACTGTTACGTACGTAGGTAATTAAATGCCGATTTACCTATAAAGAACTTTATTTACCACAAACAATAAATAATTAGTCCAGTCAACAATAATCCAAATCACAGTTAACACTAGAGTTCCGTTATACTATCGCCTCGGTCGTTAGATAAAATCACTTCGCACACTTAGGTAGATCGCTCTCGTTCGCAGTCGAAATCAAAACTGACTTACTTCCGTTCGGGGGCTCGTATTTATACGCGGAGCAAAGAAAATTCTAGATACTGACGTCTCAGGATAGTTCCAGAACAATAGAGTCGCGTCGCGGGGCCATAAATCAATTTTATTGCTTTGTCCTTCGCGAGTCACTCACGCGAATTTCGACTCTATTGTGAATGTAGGAAAGTACCATTTCCCTTATCCACCTACAGATACCTATAGATTACGTACCTACTAAATAGTGGGTACAACAAGTACTTATGACGGAATGTTCCAGATCTTGCCAGGCTAGGTAGGTACTTTGGTTCTAGAGCTTTCGAACAGTAATGCGTTTTAATTATTCGTTGCTACTCTTTAACTTGTCGGAGATATGACGTGTTGAAATTTAACGGCGTAACAGTGCCCCCCTCTTAGTCATGCTCGTCCCGAGCATTATTAGATCCGTGATACGGCGCCAATCTGTCCACATGGACATCCTTAGGCTTCCCTCTTAACCCTTTCTTGATGCGGTAGGTTACATCGTTGATCCTTTTTAGTACGGTGTAAGGTCCCTCCCATCGAGCTTGAAGTTTCGGCGACTTCCCTTTTCGTCGAAGCGGGTTGTGGAGCCAAACCAGTGCACCTTCCTCAAATCCCTGGGCGTTGGCATTACGGTCGTATCTCGTTTTCATTTTAACGCTGGTGTTCATGCTATTCTCACGTACTCGTTTATGCACTTCGTCCAATTGATCTTGAAGGTCACTTACGTAGTCCGTAACTGGCTTAGTCTTGTCAGGTGGCACGCCAGTTATGGCATCGACTGGAAGTCTCATTTCCCTGCCGAAGTTCACTCTTGCTGGGGTATGTCCCGTGCTATCATGCACTGCCGATCGGTACGACATCAGAAATAGTGGAATATACCGGTCCCAGTCTTTCTGATGGTCATCGACAACCTTAGCCAGATGATTCTCCAGGGTTTGGTTTAACCTTTCCACCATTCCGTCCGACTGAGGATGCGCAGGTGTTGTGCGTGTCTTATAAATTCCCAGAAGAGTACACATTTCCTGGAACAGCGCTGATTCGAAGTTACGGCCTTGATCGGAATGGATTTCCAAAGGTGCACCATACCGACATACTACTTCCTCGACCACCTTCTTCGCCACTGTCGTCGCTTCCTGATTGGGTATGGCGAAGACTTCGGGCCACTTTGTGAAGTAGTCCTGGATCACCACTATGTACTTGTTTCCGTCATCTGTAACTGGGAAAGGTCCAGCGACGTCGATGGCAATGCGTTCCCAGGGGGCTCCCACATTGTACAGCTGAAGCCTGCCCTTGCTTCTAGTCTGTGGTCCTTTCACAGATGCGCACGCTGTACATTTCCGACACCATTGCTCTATGTCATCTCTACAATTGAGCCAGTAATACCGCTGTCTCACTTTCAGTAGAGTTTTCTTGATTCCCAGGTGTCCTCCAGAAGCACCATCGTGTATCTCCTGTAGCAGAGGGACCACTTCACATCGTGGTACTATTACTTGTGTGGTCACCTCCTTGCCATCGTTCGATTCCCATTTCCTACAAAGCACATCATTTTCTAGGACTAAACTGTCCCACTGTGCCCAGTAGCTCTTTGTGACGGGACTATGTGACGATACTTCACTCCACTGAGGCCTAGTTCCGTTACGCTTCCAGTCCAGTATAGGTCGAATATCTTCATCTTCTTCCTGGGACTTCTTGAAGTTGCCTTCAGTCCTAATTAAATTCACGTGTTCTCGGGCTTCATTCTGTTGGCAGTGTCTACAGTCCTCATTGCACGGACGTCGCGACAAGGCGTCACATTATTGTGCCCTTTTCCACTGCGATGTTCCGTCACAAAGTTGAACTCTTGCAGCTGCTCGAGCCATCTTGCGACTTGGCCTTCCGGGTTTTTAAATTGTAGAAGCCATTTCAATGCAGCGTGATCCGTCCTCAACGTAAACTGCCTTCCTATGAGGTACGTGTGAAAATGCTGCAAGGTTTTTACCACAGCCAGCAGTTCTCGTCGAGTCACGCAGTAGTTCCGTTCTGGCTTTGAAAGTGCCTTACTGAAGTAAGCGATCACGACCTGTCTGTCACCTTGCACCTGTGATAACACTCCTCCAATTCCCGTGTTGCTGGCATCGGTATCAACGACAAATCTTCCGTCTCTGCTCGGATACCCCAGTATAGGCGCTTCACATAGCCGTTGCTTTAGCTCGTTGAATGCTGACTCACAGTTCTTGTCCCAGATAAAATCTCGTTTTTCCTCAGTCAGCTGGTGTAACGGTTTTGCAATGTCCGAAAAACTCATAACAAACCGTCTGTAGTATGTGCACAGCCCGAGAAATGCACGTACTTCCGTTTTTTTCTTAGGAACCGGCCACTGTTGGACGGCCTTTATCTTCTCAGGGTCGGTTCTCACTCCATCAGCGGAAATTATATGTCCCAAGTAGCTGACCTCCTTCTTGAACAGGGCACACTTTTTCGGGCTTAGTTTTAGGTTAGCCCCTCGTATCCTGGTGAACACTTTCTCCATGTTCCTTAGGTTTTCCTTAAAAGTGCGACCCATTATAATGACGTCATCCAAATAAACCAGACAGACGTCACCAAGAAGGCCCACCATGACTCTCTCCATGAGGCGTTCAAATGTCGCTGGAGCATTGCACAACCCAAAAGGCATTACGTTAAATTGCCACAGGCCGTTGCCAATGCCAGTACTGAACGCTGTCTTTTCTTTATCTTTCTCGCTGATCTCCACTTGCCAGTAGCCACTTTTCAAATCAATGGTAGAAAACCACTTCATACCACTGAGCATATCCAGCGTATCGTCTATCCGCGGCAAAGGATAACTGTCCTTCTTCGTCACATTATTCAGCATTCTGTAGTCAACACAGAATCTTGTACTGCCGTCCTTCTTCTTCACCAGAACGACTGGAGAAGACCATGGGCTCGTAGAAGGCTCAATTATTCCGCTATCAGCCATATCCTTTACCATTTCTGCTACCTCAGTTTCCTTAGCCCAGGGTATACGGCGCGGTCTCTGTTTAATTGGTCTAGCATCACCTGTATCTATCTCATGCTTGACGAGACCTGTTCTTCCGCAGTCTTTTCCCGTTGCAAAAATATCTCGAAACCGTAGCAGAAATTCCCTGGCTTGCTGTAGTTCCGAAGCCGATAAATTGCTCTTAGAATTTTCCAGAAGTTGCTGCATGTAATCAGGTTCACCTTTTATTGCGTCTGGCTTCACTGAAGATGTATAGATTTGCCGGAGATAATTCAATCCTTCACATCTTCCAACAACACTGTTTTTCTTTAGTTGGACCTCTTCTTTCCCAAGGTTCACAATCCTTACCTTGGATCTCCTTTTCGTCATTACTAATGTTCTCGCGGTGATGAGCTCCGGGTGCCGGCCAGTATCTTCAACCAAAACACATCTTGTTTGCCTGATTTTCTTAGGAAATTTTACTTCGACTAAGGTTTCTGTTCTTGGAGCCAGTGTAACATTCTTTAAACAATACAGGTTACATGTGTTAATTCCTCGCAGGAAGACTTCTTGATCTGGGAACTTCAGTACTCCCCTATCGATATCTAGAATACATCGGTTATTCTGCAAGAAGTCGAGACCCAGTATGCAATCATCCGTAATATTTGCAATTAAAACAGGGTGGGTATACACTTGATCACCAATTTTGAACTTGATTTCTGTATCACCGAGGACGGAGACTGACTGGCCGGTTGCTGTCTGAAGTTGGCAGGATGGAGACTTTCTTTGCCACGAGATGGTTCGTTTCAGCAACTCAGGTCTTACAATAGTTCGCGACGCCCCGGTGTCAACGGTAAAATTGCAAGCACTATGATTCAGCGTCCCTTCGACTATCAAACTATTTCCGTCGTGAACTTGATTGATGGTGATGGTTGGGGCCTTCAGTTGACCAGCCAGCACCCGCCCCGCGGCCCTGGCGACTTTTAGTTTAACGACTCCTCGTTAACTTGAGTTCCGGAGTCCACACTTCCCCTTTTCTTCTTGGGGCAATCGGTACGAATGTGCCCTTTTTCCCCACACCCGTAACATGTCGGAATATAGCGGGACTTTGTCGAGGAAGAAGCCACCACTTCTCGTTGACGTGGCTGCGTTGTAGGCGAGACCACCACTTCCCGAACTCTGTGCGTACGAGAATCTTGTCGTACGGCTTCCACTTCCAAAGCGTGTGCCATCGCACTCTTTAAAGTTTGGTGGTGTCCGAGCCGCACCGTAGCCCTGACTTCAGAATCCCGTAAACCGTCGATGAATGCTTGCACCAGATTTACTTCCACCGTCTCTGGTGTCATCGACATGTACGCACGCCGAACCAGCCGTTCAACCTCGACTCCCCACTGCTGCAGGCTCTCGTTCGACCTCTGCGTTCTTTCGCGAAGTTGCGCACGGAAAACATGCTCGAGGTGCTTGTCACCGTAGCGAGTATCCAGTCCTTCCATGAGGCGCGCCAATGTCCTGCCGTCCGGAGGTAGGTTCTCTAGGACTAGCAGAGCGTCCCCTCGTAGAGCCAAAGTTAATGCCGCAAAAGACTGTTTATCATCCCAGCGGTTTGTTTCAACCAATGTCTCAAATTGGTACTTAAATGCCGTCCAGGAAGACGTGCCATCAAATTTTGCGGCCGATGCACAGGGGGTGTGCGATGGTGAGCCAACAGCAATGGGCTCGCGTGCTTCGAGCTTGACAATTTTTTTATTGATGTCCAGCAGTCGACCTTCATGGCCATCAATTCTTGTTTCGAGGCTATCAGCTCGGGCGGAAACCTCCTTTACCTCTAAGGTAAGATTCTTTACCTTCTCACCCAACGTAACGAGGCCGTGGTCGATTTTATCGAGGATCAGGTTCTGCTTAGCCTCTTGATCGCGACGAGCGGCTTCCTGTTCGCGGCGAGCGGCTTCCTGTTCGCGGCGAGCTTCTTCCTGGTTAGCTGCGATTAGGTCCTGAAGCTTACGCTGGTTAGCCTCTTGTTCGCGGCGGGCAGCTTCCTGGTCGCGACGGGCGGCTTCCTGGTCGCGGCGGACAGCTTCCATACTAGCTTGCATGGCGGCCAACACCGCAGCGAGGTTCAATTCTGAGGATGGTCCTGTTGGCACCTCACCAGCTGACGTTGCTCCCATGCCAGCCTGATCTTCCTCCTCCATACGATGACGCGCAGCATCCATCTCTGCTTGCCTCCTTGTTCGTGGTCGCTGTTCGTCGTCCTTCTGTGGTAACGGCATTCCACTTCTGACACCAGTTGTTACGTACGTAGGTAATTAAATGCCGATTTACCAATAAAGAACTTTATTTACCACAAACAATAAATAATTAGTCCAGTCAACAATAATCCAAATCACAGTTAACACTAGAGTTCCGTTATACTATCGCCTCGGTCGTTAGATAAAATCACTTCGCACACTTAGGTAGATCGCTCTCGTTCGCAGTCGAAATCAAAACTGACTTACTTCCGTTCGGGGGCTCGTATTTATACGCGGAGCAAAGAAAATTCTAGATACAGACGTCTCAGGATAGTTCCAGAACAATAGAGTCGCGTCGCGGGGCCATAAATCAATTTTATTGCTTTGTCCTTCGCGAGTCACTCACGCGAATTTCGACTCTATTGTGAATGTAGGAAAGTACCATTTCCCTTATCCACCTACAGATACCTATAGATTACGTACCTACTAAATAGTGGGTACAACAAGTACTTATGACGGAATGTTCCAGATCTTGCCAGGCTAGGTAGGTACTTTGGTTCTAGAGCTTTCGAACAGTAATGCGTTTTAATTATTCGTTGCTACTCTTTAACTTGTCGGAGATATGACGTGTTGAAATTTAACGGCGTAACAATACAATAAATAAGAAAACAGCTTTAGTCGGCTATGTCAGAGTCAGGCTATGTTAACAAAATTCAACTTACTTTATCGATAGTTTTTATTCTCGGAAAACCAAAATGGCGCGCTGCCGCGTCTGTCTGTGAGCGCGTCCGTGCGGCGACTGTGGGAGTGAGGGGGGGTACGCAAACGGGACACGATTTCGTATTTGATTTACTCTTACATTAATAAATGGCACAGGTATGTGTGTGATCATCTGTGTACCACTAATCCACTGTTGACCATGAGACCCTACTTAAAAATAACATGCATATAAAATATGTCTTTAAAATTTTAAAATGTAAACGTTTTTACAATGATGAGAGAACTCCGCCCAACGTGATACAAAAGACAACATTTAAGCGACAAAATGCTAATGATTTAGCAAACAAAACCTTGCAAAGAAATGTAACAAAGAAGACATAACATTTGCAATATAAAAGTTATTAGACATTTTGTATATTTCAGGTATTTTACATTTACGGTTCTTGATAACTGGTAAGAAGGTACAAGGTACATAGATATCTATTTTTGTAACATCATAGTTAAGTAGTTAAGTTAACATTATAATAGTGAGTAAACAATAAAATTCACTTAGGTAATAAACATAATTTACTAATGGGACGTTTAAATTCGCCATTCTTACATTTAACAGATACAACTCGTGCAATATTGTCTGGCCCTAAATATTTTTTAGTTCTTTTCCCTAAAATCCATTTAGCAGGTGGGATATTATCATCTCTTAAAATTACAACATCACGAACTTCGGGTTCAGATTTTTTAGTGTTCCATTTGTATCGTTGATTAAGATTAACTAAGTACTCCCTATACCAACGTTTCCAAAAGTTCTTTACTATTTTTTGTGTTAATCGCCATCTATCCAAACCTACAATGTTATGATTAGAATTATCTTCATCGGGAATACTTATCAACGGTTCATCTATGAGGAAATGTCCCGGTGTTAGAGCTTGAGGTTCGTTAGGATCATCACTCATTACTGTGATTGGTCGAGAATTAAGACAGGCTTCGACCTGTGCCAAAACAGTAGATAACTCCTCATATATGAGTGTGCTATCTCCGATCACCTTAAATAAATGTGTTTTAACGCTGCGAGCTCCAGCCTCCCACAGACCACCAAAATTAGGGGAATGTGGAGGTATGAAGTGCCATGTTGTGTGCTCTAAGCTCAATAACTCCTCAATTTCACGTGGCACAATTGATTTAGCTCGATCGAACATCTCACGAAGCTGACTGTTGGCACCAACAAAATTAGTTGTATAAATCTTGACAGTGACCTCTTCGTGCTGTGAAACGCTTAAACGCTGCAATGAATGCCTTTGATGACAAATCTGTTACTCCCTGAAACCCCAAATTTGTGAAATGAATGGTATTACTTATCTCTGAACTAAATGACTTATTGAACGCAGTGTTATCAGTTTACCCTCAATTTTTTTTTTGCCTCTAAACTGAGTGCATTAGAGGCGACATTGTAAGTGAGACTGCATGTGTATATCTAATCTCTTCGAACGAAACACATCACATGATTATGATAGAACTTCACTTACAGGTAAGTTCGTTTAATCATTAAATATCATATATAGGTACTTATTCTTTTTAGATTAATTTTACTACATAATAACATTTTTTTAAAGGAAATAAATAAGAGTTACGAGTTTGTAATAATTAATTAAATGAATCCTTGTAGTTGAGTCTATATTATTATTTGACAACATATTGTTTGTGTCATGTACTTCTTCATGTAATTGTACATTGTCCGGTGGTTGTGAAACATTTAATTTTCTGCATATATTGTGCAGTACGAGTACCGCTGTTGCAACAATTGTGTTGGTTGTTGTCTATTTCTGAGCGTACTTTGGTTCCAATAATTGAAAGTCTTATTAAATTTGAGATATTTGAGAATATGTGACTGTCATGTGCAACTTGGCCATCTGGCAGCTATATTTCTTATGCATAAATTTGCATCACCAACAACTTGAACATTAATAGAAAATGTACCTTTTCTATTTCTAAAACCTTCTGCATTTTCACCACCTTAAAATTGAACATTAATTTTAATAATAGGTAGAATAAAAACATAGGCATGTTTAGATGTAAGAGTAGATAATTAGGTACTTTACGTATGCAAAAATAAATGATTCTTACTAGGAGAAATAATTTGAATATGAGTGCAATCAATGGCACCCAATACTTTTGGGAATCTAGATATTTTATAGAACTCAAGTGCAACAGCTAATTTTTCTTCTTAGTTACTTGGCAAGTTTATGTAATGTGGTCGTAGTTTTATTACCAGCACCAATAAAACAAGAGCAAACTTTTGTCCGGTTCAAAAAGCTACTAAAAACTCACACAGTTAATACCTACAAATAAAGGAATAGATGGGAGAGAGAGAGACAAAAAGAAAAAAAAAAGAAAAAAAATTCATAGCCCAAACTCCATACATTTATCAAACATCTCCTTTCCAATGCGTCCTGGTTAACCTGTCTCAAATATAAGGCGAACGTTTAAATACTCGCGCCACGAACGTTTGAATACTCGCGCGCGCTCTCGTGGTAATTCGCTGTGCTTCGTCCTCGGTCGGCTCCGTCATGTAGAGATGCGCAGAATGTGTCATTGAATTGAAAAGATATATACATATCTTTTGACCATACTGAAGTATATCACTCCTTTAGTTCAGTAGTTCATTTAGTCCAATGGCTCAGGTCTTACCTCATCGATGATTTTCGTTGGGTACTTCAACGATCAGTGCAATGTTTTCGACTCTTATAGTTCAGTAGCTCATTTAGTCCAATGGCTTGTGCGGTGTTTTCGATTACTGAGAACTGCGAACGAGATTTTGTCTTGGCTGCGACGATTTACATATTTTTTAAATGTTACTGTGAATAACAAATTTTCCTTCATACTTTTATTCAGGCTTAGGACTGACAATCTAGATTATTTTATTTTAATTGATACAGATAATGAACGCTAATTATATAAAAATGTCAATCTAGACTGGCGTATTTAAAAATCTGATATTTACAATGATCTGAATATACACATTATTATTTACATGTTTTCGCTGTATTTCTATTCTGCATTACAGCTGATGAAGAGCAACTGCGACACTTTTGCTGCCTTCAATTGACTACGTTTGGCAGTCAGAATGTTCCCTGCTTTAGAAAAAAATCGTTCACAGGGAACAGATGTGGCCACTATGTTCAATCTTTTCTGCATGTACTTAAACAGTAACGGATATATGTGTTGGCGTTCTTCCCACCACAGGAAAGGATCGATAATGGTAGGCGCATATAAAGAAAATTTTATTTGAGAAAGAGCAAAAAAGAACACATATATTTAAAATAAACATACATAAATATTTAATATAATATATATATTTATATATATATATAATACATATATATTAATTTAAAGTGAGGACAGAAGATTTGAGACGATTCTCCTATAGGTGAAGAAAAGGATTCCGCAACTTCCGCTTAAATGCATACCGACTTTGCGACCGACGATGCTGATGTGGACGTCGAAGGCACAGATGTCGGTGGATCCTGTGGTAGCGCACTTTCTTGTGGTATACGGTAGGAACCAACTTTTAATCTTAATTGGGTCACTACCCTTTCAGCTGCACTTTTGCTGAAAAACCCTTTGTCCTGGAACCGCGGATCCAATAACGTTGCTTCAGCGTGCAACGGGGAATGTTCAATGGCAGAAAACCTTCGTTCAAACTCCGTACGAAGTTTTTCTACCATTTGATGTATAGCAGGAATGGTCTGATCTTGCTGCTCGCGTAAGTTTCTGTTGACATGCATATACAGGATGCGGCACAACGGTATGACCTTTGATAGTGTGACATTTTTTTCCGCACTTACTTCGACAGTTACGTCATAAAAAAATTTAAGAATGGCTATTGCCGCTTCAACAATAGCCCAATCATCAGTGCTAAGGCTTATTTCAGCTCTTATGACCGCAAGAGTTGCCGTAATAGCATCTTTAATTTCTACCAAGCGTCTTAACATGTCATACGTTGAATTCCAACGCGTTACAACATCTTGCTTTAGTTTCAGCTGTGGAACATTTAATTGGCCCTGCAGTTCACGTAACCTTGCTAAAGCTTGCGAGCTCCTCTTGAAGTATTCCACAACTTGTTTGACCTTTGCCGTTGTCTCTGAAATTGGCACAAGTGCATTCTGGACGCAAAGATTAAGAGTGTGGGCGAAGCACGCTACATGACGCCAATTCCCGGCTCTAATTGCGGCGACAATATTAGCACCATTATCACTGGCTATAGCAGTGACTTTGTCCGATATTTCCCATTCTTCAATAACATTCCTCATGTGGCTTGCAAGGTTGGCAGCAGTTGCCCTGTCTGGATACTGTACGCAGCCTGTCATCGTCGCATGAAGTTGAGAGTTTTTTACATAGTGCGCTGTGCTAGCAATGAAGTGTTCGTTGTTTATTGATGTCCATCCGTCTGTTGTAAGACTGAAGTATGGCTGAAGCACTGGCTACTTTAGGTCTCGCTTTTATTAATTCTCTGTTATACATTTGAGGTAATAGGTTGTTTGAGAGTGATTTCCTGGTAGGTAGCGAATAACCACCACAGAGCATTGCCAATAACTTCTTAAAATCTGGCTCCTCAACTATGGAGAATGGATGGTGGCCTTTTGCTATCATTTTTATCAATTGTTCGTCGACTTTCTCTGAACGTCGCGGTCCGATAGGTTTCATATTGTTTACAAATTCCACCATCGATTGTTGGGTTGGAGTAGGAGTAGGGTGCACTGAACATGCACTTTGCACGGAGTCTGTTGAAGTGGAAGGAAAGGAAGTTGTTTCTGGGACTGGTGGTGGTGGTGTAAGCTCCTCCTGACGTGCCGGAACAAGTGAGACGGTCGAGTGTTTAGTTTTTAAATGCCTATTCAAATTACCGACATTACCACCGGTAATACCTATGGTGTTTGAGCAATAGGTACACCTAGCCTTTTTGGGATCCACTTGTGAAAAGTGGTTCCAAACAGCACTTCTCTTCCTTGAAGACATTTCTGTCTCATCAAAGTTACGTAACGGTATAAAACACTAGGCACTAAGTTTATAAACACTATTTATATAACTACAAAATCACACTTTATATATTTGCAGTTAAAAATATCCAAAATAACATAAAATCAAAGCACGCGCGAAAAATTCTCGTTGTTGTTATTATTCGTACTTATTACATTTGCCAATGCAAACGAAAGAAATAAGTATTAAAATGAAAATGACGTTATAAGTAGCGGCACGAAAATTTTGCGCTGACCGTTATTGCGCAGAAGTAAAAATTAAGGTACTCGAGGGGGGCTAGCGGGATGAAGGGCGAGCGTGCGTAGCGCCGATTGTAGTGTTGGGTAGGACACGACTTGAAAATGAGTTAGTAAGAGTAGCCTCTTTTTTGTACTGAGCCGGTACAATGTCCCACTTCAAATGAGGCGAGGCGTGCTCCGTGCTGAAGCTCGGCGCTACATTTGAAGAAACTAGTACGAATATGATATTTGATGTGTGTGTTAGTTTGTCATACTATTACACTCTGTTTGATTTTGATGACATAACATAATAATGTATTGCGTAAAGTAAGAAGAATCGATTAATCTGATAAAATAGGGTTTTTTTTAGTTAAAAAAGAAACAAATCATTTTAAAATATGTAATAGATAAAAATATAGGATAGGTACAGAAAAATAAATTATAGGTTGCAATTTAAAAATAATATTTTGGCAACTTTGTTGCCACTAAGCCTGTTCCTTCGCTCTGTTAGAACTTGGCCCGCTTTGGAAAAGGTACGCTCCGAAGGCACAGACGTAGCCACAATGCAAAGCCGTCTCAAAAATAATTTGTAGAGCCTTGGATAGGCGTCTTTTTTAGAATACCACCACTTGGCAGGATCTTGGGACCTTGGCAGTAGGGGTTCTTCAAGGTATTTGTCCACTTCGATAATACCTCCTGCAGTTGGATTGGTATTTTTCATGATTATTCCAACTTGCTCATCAAATTCGTCCCATATGCTTCGTTTGCGCTTATGGGGCGGTGACGAAGAAGGCGGCTCTGCAAGATCTATGTGAGCGCTTTGTATTTCGATTCGCCCGGCCATGGCTTTTAAATTAGTACACGCTCTGTCACACGCGTACTTATTTTCGTAACCGTATTTTTTAAATCTAGGATCTAAAATTGTGCTTTCGGCAAAAATATTATTTTCCTCAATTCCGGAAAATCTTGTGGAAATTTCGTTTAACAGCACTTGAGCCATTCGCAGAACACAGTCTGGATGTGATGCAGACAAAAATTTAAGGCAGTTTTTCTTAAGTGCATTTGATATAAGTATCACCTCAAAGTAATAAAAAAAATATGTAATCACTACAAAAATAGGATAATAAAACTAAAAATACGAGAAATATTTGCAATATCATTGTACCTCTGAAATGGTTACGTTCTTTTCAGAGCTCATCTCCTCAGTAACGTCCTTGAAGAAGCTGAGAATTTGAATTGCCGAATCTAGGACCTCAATGTCTTCGGGTGTCATGTTCTCTGTTTCTGGATAGTCTATTGCTATCGTGGACATGACACTATTTTTGATTTTTAGCACCCTTTCGAACATCTCACACGTCGCATTCCAACGTGCGGAAACGTCTTGTTTCAATTTCAATTGAGGTTCATCCAGCTTCTTCTGCATATTTTTGAGTCTTTCTGATGCAAGTGGACTTCTCTTAAATACTTCTACAATACGTTTAATTTTAATTGTAATGTTTTTGATTCCTTTAAGAGAAGTCTGGACAATGAGGTTAATGGTATTGGCAAAACAAGCTACATGTCTCCTATTGTTGAGACGTATAGCAGCTTTGATATTGAAAGCGTTATCGCTTGTTGCTGCCACAATCTTTTCTGTTATCTCCCATGCATCTGTAATAAGTTTTAATTCTTGGGCTAAGTTTTCTGCAGTATATCGCTCCGAAAACTGGATGCATTCTAATAAAATTTTTTTCAGATGTGCCTGATGATTGAAGAAATGGACAGTTACGGCTATATAACTGTCGTTGGGACTAGAGGTCCACCCATCAGTAGTTATTTAAACATACTCAGCCTGGTTGAGTTCTGACTTAACAGATTCCTTTGGTTATATTATAAAGATTTGTCATGAGTGCATTGGACAATGTCTTGCGACTCGGTAACTGGTATGCTGGATTCAATTCTTTCAAAAATTCCTTAAACTCTGGTGAATCGACTAGATGAAAAGCTAAATAATTTTTTGTGAATACTTTGACCAACATTTTGTTTAGTTGATAATTTTTTTGCAGAAAGTGGCTTACAGAAGAATTGTGTTAGTTTTGTGTTAGTAACTGGAGCTTTAAAAATTGCAGCGGTGCCTGGTATGGAATCAGGTTTTTCGGTTACAAAAGCAGTTGAAGCAGTAGATGTGGAAGCTGTAGGTATCTCCAGGTCTCGAGCAATTGAAGCAGTGGAAGTTGATGGGTGCTGGATTTCTGTTGCAGAAGCTATACTTTCAAGCATCGGACATTCGCGTATAGCAACAAACACATGTGGATGCTTGCTTTTAGTATGCCTTATTAAATTATAAGCACCACCACCTTTATATGAAAATTATTTTTGGCAAAAATTGCGTTGTCTTTTTTATCTGATAAATCTAAACATCCCCCGTTCTCTGGTGAATGAAAATCGCTCTCTATTCTTGTATCTCTCAAAAATGTGCTATTTTGACGTTTTCGAGAGATACGAGAATAGAAAGCTGTGATGATGGTTTCAATGGGTATTATTATTGGAATAAGTACATAACATGTGCTCGGTGGACGTTTCTATTACCACATGATCTAAACTGAGCTGCCAACTGCATAAAAACGTCAAAAACATTTGAATTTCGCAAGTCACTTGAAGCATTCACCTTTATAAAATGTTGCTAAGTACTTAGTACGCATCAACATCACAAAAAAATGCTGTGCAAAAAAAGTAAGATTTACTCAGGTTACGGCACACCCCACATTTTTATTGTTTTGCCTGATCAGCACCTTAAATGATAAGATACCTAAACATTTTTTTTTAATTAGGTGATAATGTTGATAATGAAAACATCATGCTACAACCCCGTGGGTAGCGGAGCAGTCACTATAAAGTGAGCGAAATTTTCAATAAAACTTATTTTTGTATTAGTATTATATTTTATTAAAACAATGTTATAATAATATTATGAGTCATAATTTATGTACACAATAAACTACATGAACTAAAAAAGTATTTTATTAAATCATCCGACACTAACATTAGGACGATGCAACCCTAGCGCTAGCGCTAGACGAAAAGGGCAGCCATCTTGCATTCCAATTGGCTCGCTGGCATAAATGTGTATTGTTAGGTACTCAGGTTGCGCAATTATAATAATCTTATTCATTACAAGTGTCGTATATTTATAGAAACTACATGATTTACTGATTCCATCTATATCTTTATCCAAATAAAGTTAATATTATAATCTTCCGTAATCTCCACCTAAATACGACTTGTCATTTTTCCCAAATTTGCGCACTAGCGCTCTTTACTTAAGATTATGATTATAAATTTATGTATATGTGTATATATTTCTATACGAAATTAAAGTTTAACAATCTACCTACAAGTAAATACTAATATTTTTGTCCTATGACTTATGGTTATAGTGTAAAATTTGCTTTGATTACATGTCGGAATTTGGCAGTGAATTACGCAGCCCGCAAAGTTTTCGTTCGGTTTTACAATTTTTTTTACCAAATTATTAAGTCTTTTATGAATTTATTTTTGATTAACACGATGAAATAACTAAAATACTTTATGATAAATAAAAAAAAGTACACTTATCGATCTTATTTTGCTATAAAATATATTTTAATAGAAGAAGGTAATATGTTTGTTCTCAAATTTTCTAGTTATTTATAAATATAATTAAATCAAGAACTCGAGAAATAATAGACTAATATAAATGTATAACTCAGTGGCTACACAAATCAGTTTTTTTTTTTTTAATAAAACCTATCCAATCGGTAGTAAATTAAGTTTTTGTTACCAAATGTCACAGCGCGTTACGCGAACGAATGCGCCGAGCAAAGTTCGGCGACTTTTTTGTTTTTGCAAGCAATCGAGCGGATAAAAGCCATAAAAGAATGTCTTGGATTTAAGCATTTTGGGTGTTTTGCACATACGCTTAATTTATTAGTGGATGATGCACTTAAGGTATTTCAAACTCTGATAGAGAAAATAAAGAAAATTGTAGCGCATTACAAAAAAAGCTTGTTATCTTCGGAAAGACTTGCAAAATATCAAATAGTACAACAAAATAAGGAACCGAAGCGTCTAATTCAGCAAGTCGAAACACGTTGGAACTCCGTGTACTATATGATAGAAAGAATGATCGAGGTACAAGAAGCAGTGCGGTCAACATTGGCACTTGTGGACAAGGATTTACCACAACTTTCAAACGAAGACTGGATAAATTGCGCTCAGCTTTGTCAAGTATTACGCCCGTTTGAGGAGATGACGAGGGCAATGAGTGGACAAAGATATTTAACTGGCAGCTCAGTTATCATTATGGTTCGTTGCCTTAAAGAAGCATGTAAAAAAATTATAGTGAATGCTGAATTTTCCGAACAAGTCTATGACGTTACATTATTATTAAAATCGGGCTTAAATGATCGATTCCGGGGAGTGGAGCAAACCGGTTCACTCGCTCTGAACTGCTTTTTGGATCCCGGTTTTAAAATGCAGGCGTTTGCTGACACAAATGCAGAACCAAAACTAAAGAAAAAGTGAGGAGACTTGTCGCTGCTTTGATAGCGGAAAATGAGAGGACAACCGATAGGGTAAATGTGGGATAGCTGCCCTAGTGGGATAGATGCCTAAGTAAACACGTAGCGACTTGTACGAATACTACACTCATAGTCTACTGTTTAAATACAAGCGTACCCCCTCCCTCCCGCCAGTCAACGCCAAGCGTTTCACTGGGATGGATGCATCGAGAGTTTTGGCGCGAAACACTTTGTCGACGGCGAAAAATTGATGATTTTTTGTTACATATAACCTTTACGCGCCCGGAATTTTTAAAGTTATTGGGTAAGTGATAATATTTTTGTATTTATGGTCTGATATTATATAAAATATATCAATTTTAAAGTAATTTTGGTATGTTTTAATTTGTTTTATTTGGTAAACCTAAAGGCATCTATCCCACACACAAAGGATAGATGCCTCACTGTTTGTGCCATCCCATAATGACTTTATGAAATTATTTTCTTTTTTTTTAGACATGCCACGCAAGTACATGCGCAAAGTAGGTGCAGAGCCCCGAGCCGTATGGACTGAAGATGCTCTTAAAGCTGCCTTTGAAGAGTTGAGACAAAACCAATGCCCTATAAATGAAATATCTCGGCGTTATGGGATTCCTTCCAGAACTTTAAGAAGACGATTTGAAAAACAAGACACGCAAAAATTAACATTAGGTAAGTAAATTTTATAATTGCAAATTGAATATACCTAGGTTATATTTTTTTTAGTTCTTCTTGCCTTTCTTTTAACTAATATTCGCATGGATTTATTTATAGGGAAACACCCAATTTTGGACTTCGACAATGAAAAGCGGCTCGTCACACACATACGGAAGTTAGAGGCAGCAGGATTTC
Organism: Mythimna lalbum; assembly: GCA_949319445.1. Lineage (NCBI taxonomy): Eukaryota > Metazoa > Arthropoda > Insecta > Lepidoptera > Noctuidae > Mythimna > Mythimna lalbum. The sequence goes on along the minus strand of OX439357.1, from coordinate 2,208,328 downwards.
CAGTAACACGTGATATATTACGAAGACTAGCTTTTGAATTCGCCGAAAAACTTGGCGTTCAACATAATTTTGACCAAGAAAGTCGCAGAGCTGGACATCATTGGCTACGCTCCTTTATGGAACGGCACCCAGTTCTTAGCGTTCGACAAGCTGAAGGTTTATCCCTTGCTCGAGCTCAGGGACTTAATCGTGAAGAAGTAAACAAGATGTTTGAGCTCCTGCTCCATATTTTTACAGAACACGATTTGCTGGACAAGCCAGAACGTATATTTAATATAGACGAGACTGGTGTCCAATTAAATAATAACCCTGGAAAAGTCATTGCTACAAAAGGTGCAAAATCAGTTCACTTTGTAACGTCTGGAGAAAAGGGTGAGACGATTTCGGTAATAGCTTGCTGTAATGCCGCTGGAAATTTCCTTTCTCCGGTTATTATTATAAAAGGAGTAATTAGAAAGCCAGAATTTCAAGATGGACTTCCTCCTGGATCAGATGTTTACATGAACAAAAAGTCTGCTTATGTTAACGCGGAGTTATTCCAGAAATGGCTGGTGCAGCATTTTGTTCCTCGAAAGCCTCAAGGTAAAGTACTTTTGCTTCTAGATGGACATTCTTCTCACACAAATTCTGCAGATTTGTTAGAGACTGCAGAGAAGAATGATATAATTCTCTTTTGTTTGCCAAGTCACAGTACACAAGCCTTACAGCCTTTGGACCGCAGCTTTTTTAAGCCCTTCAAAACATTTTACACAGCGGAGACTCGAAACTGGATGCTTGCAAATAAAGACAGAAAAATTAATCGTGCAGTTGCTGGTAAACTGATTGGGAATGCATGGATACGAGCGGCAACACCCTCTAATGCTGTTTCCGGGTTTAAAGCTTGCGGAATTTATCCATTTAATCCTTCGGCTGTTCTAGACAGCTTCTTTGCAATCTCTGATTTGTCTTCAAAATCCCAACCCCATAAGGATCAGGAAAATGTTTCCACTGTTGGGCGTGACATATTACAATTGCCTGGTCTTTCATATAGTAATCAAGCTTTGCCTACTCCCTCATTTAATAATCAGCCTTTGGCATGTTTGGATGACGAAATTCGTGTGAGCCCAACATTGGTTCAAATGCGAAGTTCTACGCCAACAGATCAAGTTATATATACTGAGACTACTATAAGTCTGACAGAGAAGCAACATCCTTCCAATTCGCCATCTTTGCTTGATCAACAGTCTAGTGCAGAGTTACTTATGGAGACGCCAAGCAAGTTTTTACCAGAATGTTCTCCCGTACCTATAATTCCGGTACCTTTATACAAAAGAGGAAAGCAATCAGCTGCAGTATTGACTACCAAGGAGAATATTACTGCTAAAAAAAATAAAATTCAAGCTTCTTCTAATATCCCAAATAAAACTAGCAAACGACCAAAGAACTTGTCGAAAAAGGGGACTAGAACAGATTCAGAGGACACAGAGGGCAGTTTGACCTGTGCTTCGGATTATTCGTTGGAAGAACAAGAAACTGATCCTATTAACAAAAAAACTAAAGGAAAAGCTACTCCGAACGTACCGTCTAAAAATAACAAACAGCCCAGGAAAGTTATGAAAAAAAGGGTTAAAGCAGCTTATGAGATAAACGGAAGTTTGGATGATTCATTCAAAGAAAAAGAAACTATTCCTGCAACGAAAAACAAAAAAAGTAGAGGAAAACCTACTCCAAACTTATCAAGTAAAAATAACAGACAGAAAAACAAGAAAAAAAGGGCTAGAGCAGGTTCAGATGAGATAGACGGAAGTTTGACCTAAAGAAGAAAAAAAGGGCTAGAGCAGCTTCAGATGAGATAGACGGAAGTTTGACCTGTGATTCGGATGATTCAGTCAAAGAAAATGAGCCTGATTTTGACCAAAGAGCTGAAATAAATAGAAATAAAGAAAGAGATCAGACTAAGAGAAGTAACAGAATTCAGCGTCCTGTTCGCAAAGCTGAAAAACAAATTTATAAAGATTTTAACAAAAGCGACGAAGAAAATCTTGCATCAGACTCTTCTACGGATGCGACCAACGAATGTGTGGAGTGTTTTGAAGATTTTGAGAAGACAAAGTTAAATGTAGACTGGATACAGTGTGTCCTGTGTAAAAAGTGGCTACACGAAACCTGCACTATGTACGGAGATTATTGTAATCAATGTCAGCGTTTAAAATTTTGAAATGAAAAAAAATTTTAAAAAAAATACACACGTTCAAAAATAAAAATAAAATATACCTAATATTTTAAAATTTTTAATACCTAAGATGATTGTGCCATTGATTAAAGTTAAGAAAATTTAGAATTATTTATTCTTAAAGACTACAATTTTAATTTAGTACTTATCAAAGATAATTGTGCCATTTGATTGAGGTCGATTAAAGTTTAAAAAAATAAATTATTCTTTCATTACTCCCTCAGGGCAACTATCCCTCAGGTCATTTTCTAGTTGCGGCATCTAACCCACACATTAGGCATCTATCCTCATTCATAAGACTTTTTTGTTTCGTTTATTACAAAACAAATGAAGAAGATAATATGAAATAATCTCATTTATTTTCTTCATCGATAAATACACTATCCATAACAAAAGTATTATATTTTTCAATACTTTATCCCTTTTGTTTTACAAGCACATTTGTAGAGGTTGGGCATCTATCCCACATTTACCCTACACCAACCGTGGCTGCAGATTCACATAATCAGAAGGATGGTTACAGCCCTTGGGATAATTCGACAATTTAATAAAACAAAATATATCCTTCGGTACTACTACTTCAAAAGCCATAAAAGAAGTAGACATGTATTTGGCGGAAGACATATTACATCGAAAAAATGAAAAGGGAGAGTGGAACAGCCCACTCCAATGGTGGAAAAACCACCAACATATCTACCCTAATCTAGTCAAACTTTTCATCAAACACTGCAACATAGTCTCAACATCCGTTCCTTGCGAGTGGATGTTTTCAAAATCGGGGTTAATACTTAACCAAAGGAGAACCAAGTTAACGGCAAGTAAAGTAGAGAAGATAATGTTTTTAAATGTTAACATGGAAGAAAACAGACTCGAAAATTATATGTGAATAGTATAGTGTAAATAATATGTAAATATGTACATAAAATCAAAAGAACTTCTAAATACGCCAGGCTTGTATGTACGTGTACATACAAGTTTATTATCAGCCTGCCAGTCCTAAGCCTGAAAAGAGTATGAAGGGAAGTTCATTCAATTCGCAAGTACAATTCGTTGAGTAATAGTCGATTAGTAAACAAGTTTTTAAGTAACGCTGTTCACGAGTGACGCGTGAGCTGTCGAGGCGCATGCACGTACGCTTAGACCAAACTCGCACTATCGCGTTGTTTACAAATATACCTGACAATGTGTATCGGCATCATTAAAAATGGATGAAGCTGATATTAATTTGAATTTAGGAGTGTTTAGTGGTTGTGAAGAAATGGAGGACGAACAACCACTTAGTGACATATTGGCTGAAGGGAGGAACGAGAAGGAAAGGCGTGAACAACGAGTTGATTTAACTAAGGAGACGAAGGAGAGAAGAGACAATGAGCGACGACTTGCAGAGAAGAGGGGTAGACAGGATGATGAAGAGATAATAGAAGAAGACGGATTTGTTACAGTAAGAAGAGAGCATAAGAAGGCTAATCGGAAGAATTCAGATGGTGACAATAAAAAATCGGATGTAATAGTTTCAGTTACAGGAAAAGATGTATTACCAAAACAATTTGGGATGGCAAAACTCTTGCGGTCATTGAATATTGAAAATATAACAAGAATGAATTATAAAAATGCGTTTAAAGTCTTAATCTACTTCAATAACAGAGAAGATGCTTCTAAGCTAGTGAGTTGTGAACAACTGCTTAATCTAGGATTCAGAGTACAGATGATTGACGAATTTAACCTATGCTATGGAATTATCAAACAAGTAGATTTAGAAATTGAAGAGAAAGAAGTTTTAGAGAACGTAACATGTGAATATGACGTCATATCAGCGAAAAGATTAAAAAGACAATCCCACAATGGAGAATGGTTAAACTCTGAAACAATCAGAATTTGCTTTAAGGGTAACACTTTGCCACCGTACGTATATGGTTACGGTTGTAGATTTAAAGTGGAACCTTACACATTCCCCGTGTCTCAATGTTCGGTATGTTGGAGATTTGGTCATCTCTCAAGGGCGTGTCCAATGAAGAAACAAATATGTCCCAAATGTGGTAATGATCACCCAAATTGTGAAACCGAAAAATACATCTGTGTAAATTGCAAAGGACCACATATGGCTTTATACAAAAAATGTCCTGTTTTCTTAAAAGAAAAGAAAATTAGGGACATTATGACAGAAAAGAACTGTAATTACCGGAAAGGTTTAGAAATATATTTAGAACAGAAGGGAACACAAAAGTTTAGCGATAAAAGTTATCACGGTTGTATTGAAGAAAACACTCAACGGTCAATAATCAACTCCGAAGATGAGTCAGTACATGGAACTCAACAAACAACTTAAAGGGACATACTTATCACTAAAGCTCTGGTACACAATGAAAACGAGTTAAATCAGATACAGATAGAAGATAGCCAGCGAAAAAATATTCAGAAAAAAAGGGTAGCACAAAATAAACAAAAAGAAAGAATTACCCAAGAAACAAATACGTCACCACATGCTTCACGCCAACAAAGAATAAATACGGAAGAAAGCGAAAATAGTTATAGTAGGCTACAAACAACAAATCACGAGAAAAAAAAGAACACAGAGTCTGAGGAACTAAAAAACACTTCTAGTATGTACATTATGTATAAAAGAATCCAAGAAATATGTTTATCTGAAGATGACTGGTTCACGAAATGTAAACAAACAGCATATTTTGTCATAGAAATGTGTGGTAAGTGGTTGTTAAAGGTGTTTAGTGGAGAGGAACTATGGAAATATTTAAAATCAATGTTTAATAATGGATAAAAAGGCTAAAAATACTGGTTTACTTAATATAATACAGTGGAATGCACGCAGCTTGCGGCCTAAACGTAATGAATTAGAACTCCTATTGCAACAAGATAAAATACATATTGCGTTAATATCTGAAACATGGCTACAACCAGAATCACTCATACATATAGGTGGCTACAATATCTTTAGAAATGACAGGATTGACGGATACGGGGGAATAGCTATAATATCACACAAGTCGATCAAAGTACAACGAAATATTATTAATATTAATAACTCCGGAATAGAAATATTATCAATAAAACTTTTGAACTGTGACAAAATCGAAAATATTATATTAATTTACTGTCCGTCATCTGTGCGTACAAGTATATCTGATTGGGAACAAGTATTCTCGCTCGTCCCCAACAAATGTATTGTAGCAGGTGACTTTAATGGCCATCACGCTACTTGGTCGTGTAAGACTGACGCGAGAGGTATACAAATCTATGACTCGGCGTTGGATAATGGCTTCATTTCTCTTAATGACGGTAGCATAACAAGAATTAGTTCTGTCGATAACACTATTCAACGAAGTTCTCCTGATGTAACATTTGTATCTACCGACTTGTCGCATTTATTAAATTGGAATGTTATGAATGAGTGGTTGGGGAGCGACCATCTGTTTATTAAGATATCGTACAAGTATGATAATAGGAAACACTATGTTTATAGTACAAAACAACGTAATTTTAAGTTAGCAAAATGGTATGAGTATACTAAATGTTTAGAGAATTATTTGTTACAACCTATTGAAACTGACAGTGTACAATCCATGTATGACCACTTTATTAAGCAGGTGGAGAAAGCTGCAGATCAGTTCATACCTTTAATAAAGGTTTGTGATAAACCAAATAACGAGTTCCGACCGAAGCCTTATTGGACTCCCGAGCTTTCTCATTCTATTGCCCAACGAAGGCTGGCCCTAAAAAATTTTAGAAATAATCCTACACCAGATAATCTAACCACACTCGAGCGAATAACGGCGATTACAAAAACAACCATACAGCGGGCAAGATCAAACGACTGGCAAGCATACTGTAGTAGCATTGATGAACAAACATCCAGCTCTGATATGTGGAAACGTATGGGCTGGATGAAGGGTATTCATTCCTCTCGGTCACATGTTTCAAACGAACAAAAACTCGAATTACTTTGCACTCTTGCCCCTGACTACACGGGTCGACAGTCGTTCCACAGTTTTAAATCAAATAATTCAGAATTAGATAACAGCTTCACTATACAAGAAATGACTCATTGTTTTAAGCGTAAAGACACGGCACCTGGCAACGACGGTATAACGTATTCATTATTATATCATCTTTCACATGCGAGCAGACTTTATCTATTAAAATTATATAATTATATTTATTTTACGGGGGATATTCCAAGCCAATAGCGAGAAATATTGGTGACGCCCATTCCTAAAAATTGTCCTAATAACAGTACTAAGCTACGACCGATTTCGCTAATATCTTGTGTCTGTAAAATTTTCAACTCCATGATAACAAAACGACTAGAATGGTACGTAGAAAAGAATAAACTGTTATCTCAGTACACTTCTGGTTTTAGAAGAGGGCAGTCATGTCAGGATTGCCTAGTTAAATTAGTTAGCCAGATTTATGTAGGATTTTCGAATAAGGTTCCAACTGTAGCTTGTTTCGTGGACATATCAAACGCCTACAATAATGTACTAGTAGACTCTTTAATTAATACATCATCACAATACATGCTTCGTTGAAACTTAAGCACCCCGATCCTTCACGTCCTCTCAGTTTTCCACCAGACCCTGACCCATCAATTACGGCATTGTCAGTCACTGTAGAGGACGTGATATCGGCGCTAGATTCTTTTTATACTGGATCGGCAGCGGGCTTGGACGGAATCCGGCCTGGACACCTCAAAGAGTTGATTTCTGTGTCGGCGGGGGAAAATGGGAGGCGCCTTGTCTGGTCTCTGTCGGGTCTGACTAGACTGGCCAATTTCCTGCTAAGTGGTCAGTTGAACCCATGTGTTTGTCCATTTCTGTACTACTTCACTTTTTGCACTGCAGAAAAAAGACGGCGGAATAAGACCTATTGCTGTCGGTAGTGTCTTTCGTCGTCTTACTGCTAAGTTAGCGTGCCGAGCAGTCAAAGAGGATATGGCCCGATATTTGCAGCCTCATCAGTTGGGTTTTGGCACACGCCTGGGATGCGAGGCTGCCATCCACGCCACGCGTGCATTTGTGATGAACCCGGAGAGTGAAGACTCGATATTGCTGAAGCTCGACATTCGCAACGCGTTCAATACCTTAGAGAGAGACGTTCTGTTGAGCGAGGTAAAGGAAAAAATCCCTTCTTTATATCCCTTCCTTCATCAGATTTATAGGCTGCCTTCTAATCTTTTCTCCTGTAACAGCCTTATTCTTTCCAAAGTGGGAGCACAGCAGGGGGACCCGCTCGGGCCACTCGTTTTCAGTTTGGTCATTCATAAGGCGATTGTCGAGCTGAAATCCAGTCTAAACGTGTGGTACCTTGACGATGGCACTATCGGGGGTAGACCTGAAGATGTTTTTCAGGACTTAGCAGCTCTAGTCCCTCGCCTCAGAGACCTGGGTCTGGAGGTGAATCCCTCGAAGTGCGAATTCTTCCCCTGTGGTGCTGATGCTCGTACACACTTTTCTCGTTTTGACTCCCATCTTCCTGGCCTCCGAGAACTTTCACGCTCTGACTTGAATCTCTTAGGATCACCTATTTTTCTTACTGCAGTTCCTGAAGCCATTAATTCTCGAACTCAACTTCTCCTTTCTGCTCACGAGCGTCTTAAAGATCTTTCCGCGCACGTTGCGATTGTCCTGTTGCGCATGTGCTTCGCTCTCCCAAAAATCACGTATCTGTTGCGGACCGCCCCTTCTTGGCTTTGTCCTGAGGAAGTTTCCTCGTTCGACAACGCCTTGAAATCGGTGGTGGAGTCTGTTCTCAATGTCTCCCTGGATGGGCCCCAGTGGAGGCAGGCGACTCTACCTATCCGATGTGGTGGTCTCGGGGTGCGGTGCGCTCGGGATGTGGGTCTGCCGGCTTTCTTGGCGTCTGCGCATGGGGTTGCCAACCTAGTCACTGTATTACTCAATACCAATGGTGACGGGGGAAGCATGCCCTTTGTATCGGATGCTGTGTCAGCTTGGTTGGTTCTCAACTCGGGTGCAACAATCCCCGATTCAGAAAATGTTCAGCGGGCGTGGGATGACATAGGAATGAAGCTGTTCGAGGAGCAATTGTTGGAGGGTGCGTTGGGAGCCGATAGGGCCAGACTACGAGCAGTGTCGCAACCCGAGTCCGGGGCGTGGTTACAGGCGATTCCTTCGCCTCATCTGGGCACTCTTCTCGACGATGACTCTTTGCGTGTGGCGGTGGCTCTTCGCCTGGGCTGTAAGGCGTGCGAACCACACACATGCACCTGCGGTTCCATGGTGGAGGCCAATGGCCATCACGCACTGAGTTGTCGGCGTTGCACAGGGAGGTTCCCACGTCACCATGCCCTGAATGACATAGTCCGTAGAGCCCTTGTATCGGCAAACGTCCCCTGCGTGCTTGAGCCTGCAGGTCTTAGCAGATCTGATGGTAAGACGCCGGATGGGCTGACTCTGGTGCCATGGAAAAACGGGAAGTGCCTGATCTGGGACGCAACTTGCGTTAGCACTGTCGCCGCCAGTCACCTGAGTCGCACCATGCACACTGCCTCTGCCGCCGCTGAAGATGCCTGCTCTAAGAAGAGGCTGAAGTACGCTTCCTTGGAGCAGCTTTACTATTTTGTGCCTGTTGCTGTGGAGACTCTGGGCAGTTGGAGTGTGGAGGCAAGGCGTTTTGTGTGGGATTTGGGCCGTAAACTCAGCGAGGCAACGGGTGACTCCCGGTCCAGGTCGTTCTTGGTGCAAAGGATGGCCATCGCTATTCAGCGAGGAAATGCGGCGAGTGTTATGGGCACCTTTCCACCGGGAACGATCAGGGGCGGGTTATTTATTGACACGTGACGTTACATTTTATTGTAAAATATTAATACATTAGATAATATAGGAGCTGGACAAAAAATATGTAAATATCTATGGAACTTCTTAAGCGAAAGACATCTGATGATGAGAGACGAGACCAAACAACATAATTATTTTATTAGATATACTGATAGAGGCCTAGCTGAAGGAGACCCAATTTCCCCCCTGCTTTTTAATGTGGTTACAATGACTTGTTTTCATGAGATCAAAAATGTAAGTATGTGTCAATACGCGGATGATTTTGTTTTGTACTGTTCTGATAAGAATCTTAATCAAAGTAAACATAAATTACAGTTAGCATTAAATACGTTTTGTAATATTTTGGATGATATAGGCTTAGAATTATCAGCAACTAAGTCTAAATTATGTATTTTCAATAGAGGATATAGAAAACTAGAAATAGATTTAAACATAAATGGGCATAGTTTGCAGCCAGTAAATAATTATAAATATTTGGGAGTTTGGTTAGACAGTTCATTACGTTGGAGCAAACATATCAATGAGATAATTGAAAAAGTACAGAGGAACCTAAATTTACTCAAAGTTTTGGCTGGAAGTGCTTGGGGCTTGCACCCTAAACACTTGAGACACATCTACTTAGCCTTAATAAGAAGTCGCATAGACTATAGCAACTTTTTATATGATTTAAGTGCAAAGTGTCACCTGGATAAGCTAAATAAGCTTCAAAATCAGGCCTTGAGAATAATAGGAGGTTTTATTAAGACTACACCTATCCACGTTATGGAAAATGAGCTGTGTGTAGCCCCACTGTATCTAAGGAGAAAATATTTAGGTTATAAATTTTGTTTAAAAGCAAGATCTATAGAAAACAGTATTACTATTGCTTTGTTAGAGGAACTTCACACTCTTCGACAGAATCATTATTGGAATAATAAAAAAATCCCTCTTTTGGTTTCGTTATATAATGAAGTAAAAGAAGATAATATAGCAGCTTCAAATCCCTTGTTGATGTTTACTCTGAGGACATGGATGACCAATATTAATATTCAGGAAGTAATTATATGGAACTTAGATGTAGTGAAACTATCTAAACAAAACTATGACACTAATCTGTTAAAATTTGAAGTTATTAGAGAGTTACAGTTGAAGTACTATGAATGGCTTAGTATATTTACTGATGGGTCGAAGAGTGCAGAAGGTCGCGGAGCTGCTTTTTATGTGTCTAGTGAATCAATAGGCTGTGGAAATAATTGTTTTAAAATAGATAAGGATGTTTCCATAATGACGTTGGAGCTCATTGCGATCTCTGAAGCACTTACATATTGTAACGGCTGTCAACATAAAAATATTGTTATTTGCACAGATAGCAAAAGTTCCTTACAACATTTGGCTCGATGCGCCTCTGGTCGCAGAGGTGTTTCGCTAGCTTATTTTATTTTATCTAAAATAGATGAACTAATTCGTAAAGGTGTAACTTTGAGATTGCAATGGGTTCCATCGCATATTGGAATACAGGGCAATGAAAAGGCTGACATGTTGGCAAAATATGCGGTTAAAAATGGAAAGGAAATGAATGTGATTTTGGATTATTCGGAACATTTACTTAAATATAAAAATAAATGTTATGATGAATGGAAGGAATATTTTGACAAATACTCATTGGACAAAGGGATCTGGTACAAAACCATTCAGAGTCAGCCTTTTCGTGTGCCCTGGTTCGTAGATAGTCATGTAAGTAGAAAATTTGTTGTTATATAATAGCTCACAGACTCAGATCTGGACACATTCCATGTAATAAGTTTGCTTTCATGATGAAGAAAACGAATTCGCCCAACTGTGTACAGTGTGGAGTTGTTGAAGACCTGCACCACTTATTGATGGAATGTGTTCGATATGAGCCTGAGAGAAATGACCTGTTAAGGGTCTTGAAGTTGAACAGACTTGAAGTAGGAACATTTCACAACATTTTATCTAGACCGAATAGCGATGATGCGAAGAGTCTGTTTAGGTTCATGGCCCTGATATGAGTAGAATGTATATATTTAGGATACGATGGGACTGACATACGCATAGCGATTATAAATGTCCCTAAATAAATAAAGAATAAAAAAAAAAAAAAAGTAACGCTGTTCAGTGTTCAGTCTATGAAGTAAACTAGTCGAAAAACAAACTGATTTATGAACTAGTTTATCGAAGAGAAATTTCCTTTTTTTTCAATAATAATTTTATAAATTACAGAAATATTATATTTTTTAGAAATAATAGATACCTACTTAAGAATATTTTAAAACCCATTTTCAAAAATTGTCATCTTGCCCATTCCAATGATTCCGACGGACCTACCCATACCGTTTAAACGACTCCAGTTTCCAATAAAAACATCATTTGCCCTGACTATTAACAAGTCCCAGGGACAAACATTCTCTTTGGTTGGCATTGACCTACGAAAAGAATGTTTTTCCCATGGGCAATTATATGTTGGTCTATCAAGAGTGGAATTATCCGAAAAGCAGATTATTCTGTTACCGGAAAATAAAACAACCTCAAACATTGTATATAGAGAAGCTTTAAATTAAATAGATACCTAACTCAAATAAATAAAATAAGTAAAAGGCGACTAAGGGTTAAGTTACCTTGAGCAGAAAAGAGAACTTCGGTAATCTTTGAAGTTACTGATCTGATTCAAAAAAATATTTTACTAATAAAATTAAATACAGTAATATCAATCGAGTGTAATCTTATGTTAAAACAAGAAATTTTCCGCGGACGAAGTCGCGGGCAGAAGCTAGTAAAGCAATAAATGCTCAGATATAAAGAAGAATAACGACTTTCGGCTCACACAACTTTTAAAATTAAATTCACGCGGACACAAAGTTTTTACCTCCAACAATTTAAATATAAAATACAAACTTAAAAAAATATATTTAGTGCTTTACGAGAACTGCTCGAAAAAAAAATCATTTTAACGCGTTCAACGCGGAACGAGACCTTTTAGTTCTCGTTTGTGACGTTTTAGTATCGCGCAAATGAAATCCTATGTCCATCTCGTTTTGGCAAATGATATTTTTGTGTTTCTTTACCGATAGAGTGAGATGAATGTTTTTTTTCACTTTAGGTACATCGGATGTAATATTTTTATGAATGAAAACGTACGAGATCTGATAGGTCTCGTTGCGACCAAATAATAACATTTTGCATCTAGTGCGGAACGAGAACTAAAGTATCTCGTAGCGATTTCGTACGAATCCGCGCAAGAAAATAATTAGTGCCGTGTCAACTTTCGATGAGTGCATGTAAATTACGATATAATCAGGACGGCGAATCGCAAACGCTGTCAAAAATTTTGGAACTTTCCTTTAGTTCTTCCGAAGAACCTAACGTAGAAAATGAAAATAACCGATCACCAAAATCTTCAACTCTGTTCCGGAAAGTGTTCAAACGTATTCCTGGAGTGCGCAATGAAAATATTTGTGTTAGCCCTAGTACCGGACATTCTTACCAAGAGCTTACTAATGTTTTATCATCTCCACGCGACCAACTTTGTATATCGTGCAGCACGGATCAAAATGTGGGTAATTCTAACTTACATACATCTAACTTTCCAAGTACCAGCAAACAAGGGTCTTTGCAGTTTGTATCACCTTGCACACCAGATACGGACTATAATGGCATGGATTTACGAACTAAAAAGATAAAAATATTAGAGGAAATAATAATTCCAGCACCAAATGAGAGACTGTTTCTATAAATACTTCAATGGGCAATAATGATACTTTGTCATTCATGCCATTGACTGGGGGTAACTCTACTTATGGTTCCCTTAGCAATATTTCAGTATCAAATATGCTTACCCTTGATGAGTCTTTTGATGAGCAAAAGATATCTGTTCTACTTAACCCTTAAGGTTGATTTGTATAGTATACTATACAGTGTATAGTATACTATGATGCTCCGCCTGGGCGGAGCATCGCCGTGCCCTCGTGGGGGCGATCGGCGGCGGAGACCTCTCGCGCCGGGCCCTGGTCGAGGCCATGGTCCGGAGCGAGGAGGAATGGCAGGCGGTCGCCTCCTTTTGCGAAGCAGTAATACTTGCAAAGGAGTAAGAGTCTGACACTGTCTCCCGCTCCACCCAAGAGCGGGTTTTGTCAAAGATGATTTTCCCCGTCGACAAAAAAAAAAAATGTACCCGAGCAGCAAACAAAAAACTAGAGCCACCAGGACATGTATGTTTTGCAAACCAAGATTTTCGACTGAATAAACCTATATTCACTCGAAAATCTTGGCTATAGCACGACATTGATTCGACTGGCCTGTTAGTCTAGTGGTTAGTGGCCCTGACTGCTATGCCGGAGGTCGTGGGTTCGATTCCCACCCAGGACAAATGTTTATGTGATGAGCATGATCATTTGTTCTGTGTCTGGGTGTAATGTATCTATAAAATGTATGTATTTACAAATATATAAGTATGTTTATCAGTTGTCTAGTACCCGTAACACAAGCTCTGCTTAGCATGGGACTAGATGGCGTTGTGTGATAGTTGTGGAATATTATTATTATTATTGATAGCACTTTTTGATGTTTTAGATTTACCGGTTACACATATAATACTGCCAAAACTAACTGGCAGTTAACCAGAGAAAAATTACCTGAACTAGAATCAGATTGGTTACAAAACAAACTATTTGTCGATTCTACGTACTATAAAAGAGGACCAATAGATACAATATTGGGGGCTTAAGAATATTGTAACTTGCTACTTATTTATTTATTTAATGCTTTATGCACACAAAGTACCTACAGAGGCGGACTTAATGCCTAAGGCATTTTCTGCCAGTCAACCTACTTGACGGATTACACAAGATTCAAGACGGAATAAGGTATTTGTGGTACCACTACCAACATTAATAGTCATTAGTGTGTCGACACGGACTACAGAAGTTCAACAGCTGAACAAGTTTTGGGAGTTGGAAGAAATTCTTGAGAAATATGTGAAGTCAGCAAAAACGCTACAAGAAAACTTGTATAATTTTGTATATCTATTCATGAAACTATAGTAAAGTAGTGTTAATTTTGGTCACTAGATGGCGTTGTTAACTTACGTCACTATTCTACATCTCGCTATGGTTTCGTTACAGAGCTTTCATAGAGTCTCGACCGAATTATGATTAAACGTCTTCGTCTTAGTAACATTGGTTTTATTCAAAACTTAATAAGTATGCTACGAAAATGCTCATTCAATATACGGATATAGTCGTCTAATAGTACGGAATTACTGGAAAATATACCAAATGAAAGCAAAGACGACCAAGTAATGAAAATACCACTAGATAAAACTAAAAAAATCTCTAGGGGTATTATGGTCACTATTAAAGGATAGTTGCTATTTTCAGATTACAATAAATCGAAATGAAAAACCGACACAACTGTGTATTTTATCGGAAATCGCTAAGATATCAGATCCTCTGGGATGGTTAGCACCTCAGATCATACTGACTTGGGCTAACTGAAGTGAAAGACTTGCCTAATATCGATAGATATAATACATCCCAAGCATCACTACGTATTGTTACCGCACATTACTGATAACGCGTCGTAGCATGAACCGTGCTCTGCGCCGGCGCTGCGTATATGGAATCTATACCTTCACACAACGCTCATGACGTCAGAGATCGTGTTGCTGTCGGGTATGTTTTCAAATCCAGAAATAAAGAATTAATTCAATAAAGCGCACCTTTACCTAATATTTGACTGGCCTGTTGGTCTAGTGGTTAGTGGCCCTGACTGCTATGCCAGAGGTCGTGGTCGTGGGTTCGATTCCCACCCAGGTCAAATGTTTATGTGATGAGCATGATCATTTGTTCTGTGTCAGGGTGTAATTTATCTATATACTAGCTGACCCGGCGAACTTCGTACCGCCTTAGCGTAAATTTGATGCACTACTTTATTTTGTATAGCTGACCTATCTTATGTATGCGTACCTATTCAATTTGAACTGGAATCTATAATATCCTCCATATAAAAATGAATACCTATTTCCCTGGTCTCGTCATACCTAAGAAGGACTTTACTAATTTAAAAAACAAAATGGGTTCAATAATTTCACTTATTTTTACAAATCACTATTGAACAACTGGGCATTTTGAAGTAAACACTGAGCTCAATATCACGCGCGCTCTAGAAAGCAACTAATAACCTCTATATCCTTCACTGCTTCTCTTTATTCTAATGCTTTTTGATAAACTATATTTTTAGTTTTATGTTCTGGCGCGTAAATAAATAATGTTGTTGGTTTTCCGACACGGAAACAGGCGACATATAATTGGCCATGTGAAAAACATGGATTTTCTAGGTTGATGCCACATACACTTAGCGACTGCCCTTGCGATTTATTTATTGACATTGCAAATGCAAGCCGCACTGGAAACTGTAAACGTTTAAAACTGAATGGCATATCGTTCGGTATCATAGGGATGCGTGGGATTAAAACATCTTCGCCTTCGTACTTCCCTTTCAAAATTGTGGCTTCGATGACGTTGTTCAATAATTTCTTCACCGCAAGCCGGGTGCCATTACACAGACGTGGCTGGTTTATGTTCCGTAACATAATAATTACTGATCCGATTTTTAATTGTAGATTATGAGGTGGTAAGCCGGGCAATTCCAGCGAATTTAAAAATTCTGTTGGATAATTTACAACTTCATCTTCATTAGTAATGGAATCAACTGATATGTAATTCTTCAATTCGCCAGCTATTTTCTCTTGAATCTGAAAATTCATTTCATTCACATCAACATTTTTTGCTGCCAATATAACACGTTCGCTTAACCAAACGTGATTTACGTAATTTTGAGCAATGTTTGGGAAAACCATCTCCATGAGTTCGGTCTTTGATTCACAAAATTTACAAAAATTGGTAGGGAATGTAATGTATCCAGATGATGTATCAACAGCAATAATACCATTACCAATATCGAGCAGTTGTTTGGAAAACACTTCTCCAGACTGGTCTTCCTGCAATTCGACTCTCATGTTTATACTCAATTTAAGTGTTTTAATGTATTTCCATAAAATGGACGACTTCAAACATGCATTCAGTTCATCAGCTGGCGTTGAGCGTGGAACAACTGGCAATATTTGTCGAAAATATTGCCAGTTGTTCCACGCTCGGTTTTTGTTATTTCGTAAATCTTGCATTGAGCGATCTAATGCCTCCAAAGATTTTTTGTGTGCCATCGTACATTCATCCCAAATGATCAATCTGGTTTGCTGCAGCACTTTGGCCATCGCCGAATTCCTCGAAAGGTTGCAAGTTGGAGTTTCATTAATTTGAAGGTTCAACGGCAGCTTGAGAGCTGAATGAGCTGTTCGACCGCCTTCCAACAACGTAGCTGCAATACCTGATGAAGCTAGGGCTAGTGCAATTCCATTTTGCGATCGAATCGTTGCCAAAATCAATGATAACAAAAAAGTTTTCCTAGTTCCACCGGGAGCATCTAAAAAATAAAATCCGCCAGTTCCATCGTTCACTACTTTCATGAGCGTATCGTAGGCATATTTTTGTTGTTGATTTAAAAGGGGTACTGTTCTATCAACCATTTCTCGCAATGTTGCGGAATCGTATTGGGCTTCTCGTCTCAATTCTTGATCAAATGAGTCGTGCATTGAGCGATTGGGTGCTATCATTCCTATTTGTGTTAATACTTTGTTGGTAAGCATCAAGCACATGTCTTCAATTAAAATTAATGCTTCATTGTGAATTTCTTCGTTCATTTGTAAATCTGCATTCGATGTTCTAAGACGCATCTGATGCAATATATCTTCCGCCATATAATCTTTGTATTTATGCCATAAATCAGTCGGTGTTGATGGGAAGCATGTAGACAATATTATAGAAAATAATGTTCGTATTTGTTTAGCATTTGACGAAATCACAGCATCTTCGAGAGTGTGGTCCCAATGAGTGTCATTCTCTAACAATCCCAAATGTTGACAGGCTTCTCTGTAAGTGCTACACTACACCATTAACAGTTCGCAGATGTTGGAATGATGTTGGACCACGAACATTGACTAATAGTAAACGCAAATAAAAACACTCGTCTTGATTGGGATGGACTGCATATATACGGCCTAGTGCATCAGTGGAAAATACTCGTGGGTAACCTGGAACTGGCTGCCCTAGTTTTTGTCGTTGAAATTTTTTTGATGATTGATTCCAGGTATAATATCTTGGCATTTCGGAGTAAAGTAGCGTTCTGGCAAAATCATTATTCTGGCACATTTCAAAGAAGCTGGTTAATGTTGTCGATGGTGGCCTGTCAACTCGTTGTAATACATTTGCATCTGTAAAATACACCCGTTGACCATTTTCCAAATGTACGACCAAGTGAACAACAGTAGGGTGTCGTTCATGTATAGGAAACGAAAATATACGCCACATGCCTTCGTTACTACTAACATAGCGGCCCATTTGATATTGAGTGACTTCATCATTTGAATTTTCAGCAGCAACTCCAAAGACAGCCATGTCACTACCTTTGTTCACATACTTGCAAATGTATCTAATAGATTTGATGGAATGGCAAAATTCGACGTTTATGTGTGCTTTATATGCCTTGCTGAGTAATGGCGAAAACGGAACAACCCAACGATTATCAACTTCAATGTCCTGTCGATTTACTTTGACTATTGTTGACTGTCCATTGCCATCAATGGATCGGCGGCGATAAAGTGGATATCCATCATTTCCGGTAATCGTTTCTGCTACTAATTGTCTTGGGTAGCGTTTTGAACATTTTCCTTCAACCATACACGGAGAAATGGGATTTAATATTCCACATGGACCATGTATCATATTTTTTGTAATAACCTCATGTAATATTGGGTCTTCATTATTATCGGGAATTTCTGCTGATATCACATTATCAATTTCATTCGGTCTTATCCTCTCAACCAACCAAATGAGGATATGTGCATGTGGCAATCCGCGTTTTTGCCACTCAACTGAGTACATCCAACAGCGCGTCTCGCCGAACACGCGATTCTTAACAATAAAATCCATGAGTGATTTTAATTTCATTTTGAACACCCTTGCAGTGACATCGTGGCGATCAATAGGTGATTGGCTAGTAAATAATTCTTGTTGAATTTCTGTCCACTTTGGTTTGCATGTGAACGTAATAAACAAATCTGGTGTGCCATAATGTCGTACATAGGACATAGCATCTTGAGCATATTCATGCATATGTCGCGGACTTCCGACGTATGTTGCTGGGAGTATAGTTGTTCTGCCAATATTCCGTGCATTTCCATCAGCATTAATGGCATCCCAAAGATGAATGTATTCCTCGGAACGGAGTTTTGCCTGGTTCAACCTGATAAATGTCAATCGTTCAGTTTCAACTTTCACATACATATGTTGCTGGGAGTATAGTTGTTCTGCCAATATTCCGTGCATTTCCATCAGCATTAATGGCATCCCAAAGATGAATGTATTCCTCGGAACGCAGTTTTGCCTGGTTCAACCTGATAAATGTCAATCGTTCAGTTTCAACTTTCACATACATACATCCACAGCATATTGGTGAAATAGACGCCGACACTTTAAAATGTGATTGTCCTCATTTTCCCGAACCATCAGTCTGTATGAATAATAATTCATTGAACTAACTTTTTTGTTCGTTTCAGCACCTGTAAACCATTTTTTGTGTTATATAATAATATAAATTTTAAGTTAGTAAATATATATTTTAATGTAGTAGTAAACATATATTGTTGATTAATTTACCTGTAACTGGATTTATCATCTTAATTGAAAAATGATAGCCGTCTTCACCTTGCCAAAATAGGATAGGATATTGTAATGCATCATATGATCGATGTGTTTCAGACACACGCTGAAGTTGATAGTTCCGCCGATGTAAAACAATGTCTCGGTTATCTAAATTTTCTCCCACGACAACAATAGCCACTTCATCAATTGTTGGCGCATTAAAACGTCCAGCATGTTGTCCTGCAGGCGCCTTATCAGCTCTAATGACAATTTTATGATTATCTGATGGCATGCGGTCTAATGCAGTTGTGAATAATGCAACTAATTCATTGTGTTGATGGAAAAATGTTTGAAGTTGTTCCACAATGGATCTTTTCACTGAGTTGTTGTGTGCGCAACGCTGATCGACTTCTCTGGCTGAATTGCCGATAAAATATATTTGCAAAAATGTATAGTCTTCATCAGGCATTGGCATTAAGGAACCTGTTCGATGATATATTTGACCCTGAATCTGCAAAAATATAAATATGTATTTAGGTAATTGTATAGCAAATTGTTTGTACCACCATGTGGCTCGCAAAATACTGCCACAATACTTTACATCATTTCAAATTATGACTACTTTAAACCTCGACATTGAACAGCAGCCTTCCATGACAGCTTTAGGTAGTAGGCTTTACCAAGTGTTGGAACACCTTGCTCATGCCATTATGAAATACAACATGTTATAAAATGTTGCTGATTAAGTCATTGGGTTATTGACTATTATTATGTATTTGACTTATTGTTTACAAAATAAACACATCTACACAACACTGGCTCAACATATTTTGCACCAGCTACATGGTTGTAAAACTAAATAAAATTGTTTGCCATTATACTTACTTACCTTGAAAGTAGGCATAAAATTGTCACAAATAACTTTTGTTGCGCCAAATGATGTCATTTGAAAGCAATTATTATATTGTTGGATATGAGTCAAAAAATGATTAGAATCTGGCCCATTGCAGGAAACCAATGAATGTAGTGGCTCTGGTGGTGGTACCAATGGCGTCAATTTGACTTGGCCGCTGGCGCAACACAATCCAGGGGCTTCATTTTTGAATTTCAATGCATTACAATGTGGACACACAATATTCATTAGTCCAATAGCAACAATTTGCTCTGAACTGTAATCAATTGCCACATTATAACTGAATGCAGCTCTGTGGGGATTAAACACAACATTTCTATGTTAATTTCGATTCCGTTGAAGTTCATTTCGTGCTTCGCGTTGCTCATCAGTTTGATTTGCTCTTATATTTCTTTGACTTGCCGTATTTCGAGTTCTGCGGCCTAAGTTTGTACGTCTGGTTGGTGGCATTGTTGAAAACGAAAATCCAACTAAAAATAAAAAGATCTCATAAATTTTCTGTATATCCATGTATACCAAATTGTAATATTGTGTAGTCACCAACAAGATATAAAGTGAATTGAACTTACCGTGATTAACAAACACTTATTAGCAAACAAAAAACTAAACGAACTTTATCAAAAATTTAATAAAATTATTTTTAGCGCGGTTATGGATGTGTGACAGATTACCACATATTTTTTTGTTTTACAGTGCGTTTCACTTAAGAAGTTCCTTTGCCGTAATGTTGGCAATACGGAAAAATAGTGTTGCAATATTTTTAGTAATTAAATTACTTAATTTTAGGGAGATTAACTTATATTTCGTTACTTTTAACAATTGCGTTTTTTTTATGTTTTGCTTTTTACTATTTTTGAATAAAGTATAGGTCGCTGGGCTCCATTCCGATTGTCTTGCAATTCTTTCAAATACCGAAAACGCCATGCCACAATATCGTCTCTCTCTATAACAACGTCCTTTTAGACCTGCTTTTTTTAAATAAAGTCCCATTCCTCTCATAATTCTCCAAAAAGTGCTGCAACTACCGTTAAAATCGATTTCGTTGCGCATTTCGGGGAACAATTTTGGTAGAGTAGACAACTCTTTCCTTTTTCCCTTCTTTTTTATGTAGACAGACAGGGGAGACAACATTACGCCGAAGGAACGTCTTAAGTGAAACGCATTGTAAATTGTATGACGTTGACATTTGTTAGCGCGGTTATGTCTGTGGTGTCATAGATCACCGCAGAGATTTTGTTTTAAATTGAATGACGTTGACATTCGTAACGCGCTTTTTAAAAATATGCAAAATTAAATGTATATTTTTCAATCTTTCTGAGAGATTTTTTTAATATTTTTTTCCGTAAGAACCTTGTACAGAGTATTAGAAAACTACAAAAAAAAATCAGCCAAATCGGTCAAGCCGTTTTCATGCCAAGTCGTGACAACGAAAAACGGGTCTCATTGTTATATAGATGTATGTATTTAGAAATATATAAGTTTGATTTGAGCCTGATATTGTTATGACGGACGACTCTACTGCAGAACGAAATGCTTTGAGAACAATTTTTCCAAATGCACGATTACTACTATGCGCATTGGTAGATTTCATGACGTCCATTTTTGAAAATGATTTTCAGCGGCGCATCGTTTCTTACGCAAACACGCGAAAAACCAAGGACTCCATATATGCAATGTTCATGAAGACTGCTCGGAATATTAAAAATATTTCTAAAGCAACGATAATGAGTACAGTGTGGATGGTGGTATGAATGTGTGGGTGACTCACATATATTTACACTGTATACACTATACACGTACACATTTAATATATATACTCACCTACATCTATTATGTACATTCATATATATCTATACAGAGTGTTAGTTTAAACGAGGGACATATTCAAACCCTCAATAGTGTATACTTATATGATACTAATAAAGATATGAGCAAAAACAAAACACTGATAAATAACAGACAGAACCATATCAAAATTTTCGCAAAAGTCTCGCAACGTGTGTACACCCTTGCGCTACCGATAACGTTATCAGGAGACGATGTGCGCGGGTCAATGACTTTTGGTTTGAATCCATTTTCCCTTCATACTTTAAATCTGGCTTAGGACAGGCAAAAATATCTAAGTACTAAACAACATTAAAAATCTTCAAAGCAAATGAAATGAAAAAAATGAAAAATGTGAATTGTGATCTACAATAATTTAAGACAACGATAAATACTATCAGACAAAGTTAATAAATTATGCACTTAGTATTTTTGGCGTATTTAAAAAATGGAATCACACCTATTTACAACGATTAACTTGATTGACTATTTACAACGACTAACTTGACTGTCTAATATTTACAAAGACTAACTTATTGGCTATTTACACATTTTCAAACTAATCTTAACAATTGTTCAAAATGACCACCTCCACGTGCTATGCATAGTTACTTAACGCGATTTAAAACAAAGGGATCACTCCTTACACTATTAAAAGCGTTCGTGATACGTACTTTTAACTCGTCCCTGTTTGAGTACTCCGTAGCGTACACAATTCTTTTTACTTCACCCCATAAATAAAAGTCTAATGGAGTGAGATCTGGAGAGCGTGCAGGCCATGGCACTGGCCCACCACGACCTATCCACCTGTCACCAAAATTATTGTTCAAAAACTCACGTACGCGCACCTGATAGTGCGCGGGCGCTCCGTCATGTTGATAAAACACGCTTCGATAATCACTGAGAGGCACTTCGTCCAACATTTCATCCACCACACTATTTAAAATGTCAAGGTATGATACACTGTCAAGTCTTCCGTCAATAAAATAAGGGCCTATTAAACAATTATTTAAAATACCTGCCCACACATTTACGCTAAACCGGTGTTGATAAGCGTCCTGTCGCGTAACATAGGGATTCTCGTTACTCCACCAATGTTCATTATGGACATTAAATATCCCCATTCGCGTAAACGTAGCTTCATCGGTAAATAAAATGTTTTTATCTAAATTAGATAAAAACCAGCGGCAAAAATTCACCCGTGGTTCGTGGTCGTTGACCCCAAGTTCTTGCACGGATCTCAAATGATACGGGTGCATTCCTTCTTGATGCAGCAGCTTCCACGCAGTAACATGCGATACTCCGAACCGTCTTCCAGCATTTCGAGTGCTTTCTTGAGGGTGGTGCTCGAAGTATTCTAAAATCGCTTCTTGTAGGTGCACGGGGTATGGCTGCCTTCCTCGTCCTTGGGCATGCACTGGTACGGTGAACTGACCGTATGTTCGCAATCGTTGGTTGAGACCTAGCATCAGATTGTATGACGGAATTTGGCGGTTGGGAAACATCTCCCGGTACAAATTAATGGCTCCTCGCACACTGTCATTAGCGAGTATGTAGGTACGAACCATATCCCAATACTCTTCATTGGAATATTGATAAGACATTTTTACGAAAGAACACTCTTATCGCGAAGTAAGCGGGGTTGTTTTTACGATACACGAAAGCGCAAGATTACGCATGCGGATGTAGCGGTGCATTCGCATAGACTGAAGCAGCGCGCCGCGCGGGCGCGCGGGGCGGCGCGAGTGTGTGTGTGTGCTATCGGTGCATCGGCGCGCGCGCGACACCACAAAAGAAAGGGGCGGGGCCTTTCTTTTGTGTTGTCGCGTGTGTTTGCGTGACCGTGGAAGCTTCCTTATCGGTAGGATTTCGCATGTGTCTTGCCGCGTGAGTATTGCAGTGTTCATGAGTAATGTATTTTATTGGACAATTCCGACAAATATTAAGGTTATAAGTTTTATACATATTTGAGATGAGAATCGAATACTGAATACCCTCCTTCAATAAGTCCCTCGTTTAAATTAACACTCTGTATATTCAACTCGTAACACTAAACACGACTTACACATTGACGTGACGCATTGGACACGCGCACTGTCGATGACGCGCCGGCGACTTATTTCCTTCTACCGCCAAGTGGTAGCGTAAAAGTTACATTTCGTTTCTCACCAGTCACGATCTACGCTGCCCGTTAGAGATACGTGCGCTCGCGCCGATTAAGAATTGTGAACGATCCACCCGCGTTAAGTTGCCACTATAAATCTAAGGACTTTTCTCTATCCCGTATTACGGTAAACTCGTCGCTGTATGACTTGCTTGTGCCTAGTTTTTGTGCCTTCTATAATAACTGTGTTGTAGTGCTGTGTGTCAGAAAATAATACCTGGAGAAACATCGAAGACTTTTATTTTCTCGCCACCTACCCAGTGAGTACCACACACACACCACACAAACAACCAAAAATGAAAACTATAAAATGAGATAAGAAATTATGTTTAACCTTTCAATTAATTCTGCTTTTCTACCCTTCAAAAAAGCGCCCCGTTCTTTTAATTTGGCATTTAATGCCTCCACGTTCCATTTGGCATACATTATAAATCTATATATATATAAATCAATGCTACTTCTCGTTGTAATTTTATAACTCAAGAACGGGCTCACCTATCCAAACCAAATATTATTTGGTATTGGCATACCAAATAATATTTTATCATTTTGATATTGCTTACAAATTGAAATACCAGATGATGGCGCTAATACTGAAGCGTGTCGTTCGAGTTCAATGTTTGATCTGGAGAGTAAAACAGAATTTAAATCTCCTAGTACTCTAAGTATAGGTTCGAATGTGGATACACCTCGAAAAGTTATTATGAAAAATTCAAAAATGCCGCAAAAAGCAATTAGCAAAGAAAAAATCATTGATAAGTTATGGAAAAAAAATCTAGAAGTACAAATTAGACTCAAAATGTTGTCAAGACCTTATATATGGCCATCCATATAAACCCAACTGAATTGTTTAATTATTCTTTTTTAAACAGTTTAACAAACAAAAGAGATGTTTAAAGTATCCTCCGGCGGTCAGAAAATTCGCTCATTTCTATTCACCAGCAGCTTATAAATATATTCGACAAATGTATAATCTATATATATAAAAATAACCCCCGTTTTCCGTTGTCACGACTTGGCATGAAAACGGCTTGACCGATTTGGCTGATTTTTTTTTGTCGTGATTGTTATTATGAGGAGAAGGTTCTTATGGAAAAAAAAATTAGGGTAGTGTAGTGTAGAGTAGGGTAGAGTAGGGTAGGGTAGGGTAGAGTAGGGTAGAGTAGGGTAGAGTAGGGTAGAGTAGGATAGAGTAGGGTAGAGTAGGGTAGAGTAGGGTAGAGTAGGGTAGAGTAGGGTAGAGTAGGGTAGAGTAGGGTAGAGTTGGGTATAGTAGGGTGGAGTAGGGAAGAGCGGGAGCGAAGCCGCGCGGGCAAAGCTAGTCTATATTATAAAAATAAGCCCCGTTTTCCGTTGTCACGGCATGGCATGAAAACGGCTTGACCAATTTGGCTGATTTTTTTTTTGTTGTGATTGTTAGTGTGAGGAGAAGGTTCTTATGGAAAAAAAAATTAGGGTAGTGTAGGGTAGAGTAGGGTAGAGTTGGGTATAGTAGGGAAGAGCGGGAGCGAAGCCGCGCGGGCAAAAGCTAGTACATATATATGCTTGCCTCATACAAACAAACACGTTACATGTTTGGTACAAAAGTGTTGAAGCAAAACCAGGTTTTACACAAGAAGCACTAGATAGACTGTCAGAAAAAGTTAAAAACTCAAATAAAATGTTGCTATGTTTTTTGTAGTTAATGATGTCAATTCGACAGCAAAATATTTGGACTGGAGAGAATCGCAATTTAAAAGCCCAGCTCACTCTACTGGTGGAGAATGATCACACCTCATGGCCGAAGAAGCTTGCTGTTATCCGCTTTGCTATGAACAGTGTATTTGTTGTAACACTGGCGTAACTCCGACTTATCTTACATTCGCGAGGGAACTTCTAACCCGCCAAAGCAGGTCGCGATTTGAGAGCGGTGCACCCCATATCTACGATCTTTCATCGGTAACCTGTCCTCGATCCCAGAGCGCGTCGAAGATCAAGAGGACCAAAATAAAGAGGTAGCTGATCAATCGAGACGCCTTTGTTCTACATATAAGAAAGGTGATAAAGTACTCGTCAAGTCGCACGTTCTTAGTCAAGGAAGCAAGAACTTGACTTCAAAGTTTGTCCCAAAGCGTGATGGACCCTGTGTAATACCGCGTGTGGTGAGTCTCACCACGTTTGTAATTGCGCCAATAGATCAACCTACTGAAGTCCTAGGCAAATCCCCTAGGGAAGTCCCAGGAACACAGCGGGGGTTGTCATTGGATGGTTTTCCCCACCATAAAAAAACCCCATTTGTCCCAAGAGTTGGGCATTCTCCTCAACTAGAGGGGAGTCTGTAGCAAATCGTCCTAATCGCCGCGACATTACTATACCCAACACTTACGTGACTATATTTTGGGATTGGGATGCGTATAATGGATTATAGTCGGCTCACGCAACGCTCTGATTGGTCGCTGCGGTTCGCCATCCGACTTGACGTTTGCTTGACGTTACGGATTCACGCCCGCTTTTGATCTCTTTGTGAAAAGTTACATATTTTTGCTAAACCTTTTTGTTTGAGATTAGAGTTCTTTACTCTAACTTTTACTTTAACCGGCCACATTTAATTTAGTGCTTAATAGGATTTTTTAATAAAATTGCGCTCAGAAAATGCCACATCGTGGGAATAAAAGTAGTGTCATTAACAATTGTTGGTTGTAAAACATCTACCATGAAACTTTTGGGCTGCAAAATGGAAGATGCTCACAAATTGAAGCCTTTTTTAAACACCCCACAGCTGATTACGAGGTTTTTGTAATTTTGACGCGTGCAATATAATTAAGTTAGTGAATTAAAAAAAAATAGCGATAATAAACAAATAAAATGGAAACTAGTCGAAGATCTTTATACAGTTCAAGAAAAACAAAATTAAAATTTGGCTAATAAGCTAGCAACGAAACTTTTAAGTCGCAGTGTGGCAAATCCAATTACTTTCTGGGATAGCGATTTGAAGATTCCAAATTTCGATTTTGATTCGGGTCCAACTACTGAGTTCATACTATATCATCATATCATATCATAATCAGCCTTTTAATATTCCTACTGCTGGGGCTCAGGCCTCCTCTCTAGGAGAGGGAATGGGACGTAATTCACCACGCGGGCCCAGTGTGGTTGGTGAATGTCACATGTCTTCGAATTTTTGGTTGTCCTAGAGACATGTCTGTTTCCTCACGATTTTTTCTTTCACCGTTTTAAGAGAGCAAGAAAGAAAATGGTGATGAAATAAATTACAAAAAATAATGCGCCCGGTTGGGTTTGAACCCGCGACCTACAACTCGTAAGTCGAGGCTGTTACCACACGGCCACCACTGGTAATTTTTTTTTTATATTTTAAATTCAAGGACTTTCAACTGCAGTCTTTTAACAAGACCTCTAAGTAACATGAATTCGAAAGATGTTCTTAGGTTTTTCCATACATCAAAATCGTATTTACTGTCACTTTATATTTTATAATATACGAGTAATAGATGATCAAACGAGCTTCCTGGAGAGAATTTCGATCATTATTATATGAGTAGCTTCATTCGAAGATATAGTTTATCCCTTAAATTCATAATGTAGGATGCAGACTACAAAACATTCTGATAGCTGAATGAAGGTTCCTTTGCCTTGAAAAAAAAAATATATTACCGGTCCATCGAGAACAGACTTAGTTTTTTAAATTCTTATGTTGGCAGTACTGGAATTTTATTTAAAATTAAATTTGGCTGCTAAAACTTTTTGGCGGGCTGCGATTTGAAAGAGTTGTGATTAAACTGATTTCGTGAACACATTTTTTTGGATTTTTCAAGGTAAGATGTGCCTGTTTTATTTGTATTTTGCTTTTATAAATAACAAATATTGAGTAGAGTTAGTAAAACTTACAATTGTAGTAGACATGACCACAAATCTTGGAAATACTTTTATGTGGGCCTTATCCTACACTATGCATTCAGTACTAAAGTAGATGTTTTATGATATTGTATGAGATATTTATAACAAAGGTACAAAATTATACTTCAGATGGCTAATCGAAGATGGACCGGTACTGATGATGAAATAAGAGCCTACTTAGTTGGCTTAGATGGCAATGAATCAGAAGATGGGGCTGAAGATGACGAAATTGAGGGAAATGATGAAGAGGTGCAGTTTTATAGGGACCGAGACGAAATTCGTCGAGTTTTGGAATCTGAACCTGAAGAGGCTGAAGATGATATTCCTTTGGAACACGAATATCTTGGTGCTTACGTAGACCCCAGTGCAGAGGATCCTCCAATAATCCAAGATCCAGAAATAGAACAGGAACCTGCTGTTTGTAGCGGGCAAACTCCACGTCAAGTGATGAGAAGATTATTATGGAAAAAGCAGTTAGAATGTATTGGTCTCCTAAGTATGGGTTTGCTCATATATAATAATTGCATGACCATAAACCGTTATGAAAAACTCAAAAGCTTATTACATTTCAACAATAATGAATCACTGCTTCCATCTGATCATCCTCGTCATGACAAATTGCATAACAACGATTGTCAATCGATGAACAAATGTGCGCGACTAAAATATCACATTATTTGAAACAATATCTTCCCAATAAGCCCCACAAGTGGGGCTTCAAGCTGTTTCTGTTGTGCAGCATTTCTGGTTACGCTCATAATTTTGAAGTTTATGTTGGTGACAATAATATTCAAGAACCCAATGAACCAGACTTGGGTGTAACAGGAAATGTTGTGGCGAGACTTGTAAAGATGGTACCCCGAAACATCAATCATATAGTTTATTTTGATAATTATTATACATCCATTCCATTAGCTTGCTATTTGTACAAACAAAAAATTCACTGTCTGGGTACTGTCCGAATCAACAGACTGCCTAATAATAAGTTGCCCAATCCTAAAGCTTTCATGAAAAAGTCTGTTCCAAGGGGATCTTATGAAGAACAGATGACCACCTATGATGGTACAGATATTTCTGTAACCATGTGGAAAGACAACAAAATAGTTACTTTGTTATCGACCTATGTGGGAGTAGATCCAGTCCAAAAAATAAATAGATATGACAAAACTAAAAAAGAAAAAATTCTAATTGATTGCCCACAAATTGTCAAAAACTACAACTCCCACATGGGTTGCGTGGATCTCCTGGACAGTTATGTTGGAAGATACCATATATCCATAAAAAACAGAAAGTGGTATATGCGATTATTTGTTGGAGGGTTAAAACCTTATTGCTAATCCTGGCCGACTCCAATTTATTGAAATGACTGATATTGTGTTCTGTGACTTGTCAAAAAAAAAAAAATGTTTTTTTATGTCATGTCTTGTGCTTAATAAATTCTGCTTATATTTTACACCAAATACGTGTTTAAATATGATTTCTATTAGGTTATGGTTCAGCAAAAATAGTGCAACGTTATTGTAAATATGTCGGAAGCGAAAAATCATAGATTTTCACATGAAAAATTACGCGGACGTGAAAATTACGTCGAGTGGAAATTTGTTATAAAAAATGCATTGATTCACGACAATTTATGGATCTGTATAAGCGGTTACGGTAAGGATGACAAAACAACGTCCGAAGTGAAAAATCGACGTGATGAAATTGCAAAATCTAAAATTTGCTTGAGCGTTGAAAATGTCATGTCTACGGCATAAAGAAATTCCTTGTAATGACACGATCGTTTTATATTTTGGCTGTCTAGTGGTAATTTGACTTTTATGTCGTTTCAAAAAGCATTTTATGTAGTCAGGACCAGGCGTTTTGTTTTTGAACCTTTTATTTCGACTCATAAAATGTCCAACATTACTGATATTGGATGTAATTAAACGGAAAGGACCCACCCCACACAGAGTTAGTTTTGAGATATTCAAGTTAAGTTCAGATCGTGTTTCGTCTTTGATTCTCCACTTTAACATTCTGGGGTTGGTTTTAACAAAATGTCCGACATCATGACATATGTTTTCGAGATATTAGCAAAAATATGACGATGGATCCTTTTCGTTAAAATACTTTTTCAAAAGCCCAGGGTAGTAAACATATTTAGCCGTAAGGATCCAAGCTTTAAAATCGAACAAAAACACTTAAATTTACAAAGAATGATGACAGATTTGTATATTTTTTTAATAAAACTTCATAATATAGTATCATCTCTTGTAGCCTCCACCCGTTTACTTCACCCGAACTAGGACGGTAATGACTTGAAATTAAAACAGGTGTGTACCAGTAACAAATATTTATTGCCTAGCAGAGCCGGAGGCACACAAATTTGTAGGTCGTGGATTGCGAACGTCTATAATCACTTCTGCAGGGAAAGGTACTTCCCGTATCCCGCAGGCGGAGACCAGTACACCCCTAAGGCCGGAGATGGTGGTTGGCTGATGCGCAGGAAAGCAAGGCACGGCGAATCTTGCTGGTGCGGCGACCCGCTGGTACGGCGACCCGATCGGGACGTAGTCTCACCCGTAGGCGCAATATAAACTGGTTGTAGCACCTGGAATCCACCGTTCCAGCATATTAAAATGCGGCCTCAATAACCTCCGTGCCGGGGGGTACCACCGATGACGACAAGAAAGTACCTATATCATTGTAGTAGTATTGTCGTGGTGGCACCTACCAGAACAGAGTTTACATTATAGACAGCCATAAGCTTAAGCAAAGTAAGAAAAAAAACAGTTGGGAAGCTACGTATTCAAATTCTACATTATACGTGCTTGAAGGTAGATGAATATTAAGTTGATGGTTTGTGTGCTATTTAAAACTTAATATCTCTGTACATAATTAAGCTTCTAGTGTTTGAGTTTGTAATAAGACTTACCCTAATTCGGGATACCACAACACTCGTTAAATAGTTGTACGTTAAATAGTTACGTTGACAACGTTCCGCGTTCGAATCTATAACCGCTTTTGGCGTGACGTTAAGCGAAAGTAGTTATCTTATTCTGTCTAGAAGCGACTGCGCGCCGCTGCGCGGACGCACTCCCTTTTTATCAACTCGGTCTCCCCGAACACTTCACTCCGTACCGCAGACATTCGAGTGACGTTTCACTTTGCTCACTCTGCACCACAGATATACAAGTAACGTTTCGTTACATTACCCCCCTTTCTAAGATAAGGATTTTATTTTAATAATAAAATCCGCATCCTAAACTTGTTACAGTACCTTTTACTCATTCTTTCATTTCACACATACGTCGTCACATTCATCCACAATTACACCTTACGTCTCATAATATTTAAAAAAAATGCGACGTGTACTAACATACTGAAAATCAATTGACTTTCTTGTCAATTGACTTTTGTAACAGATATTAAAGTCGTTTAGTGGTGTTAGAAAATGTTACGAAACCAGAATTTATTTATAGGATGATATTTTCAGGTCCTTAATATGCCAAGACCCCAAGTTTTTACCCGACATATCCTCTAAGACGTACACAAGAGGTGAAAGCTTATTAATAATTCGGCACTTAATGTATTTCGGAGCTAGTTTCTTGCTGAAATGCTTATCCTTATCGCTCAATACGTAAGCACGCTTGTATACGACATCACCGATATTAAACTCAAAAGCTTTACGCCTCAAATTATAGTGTGAAGTATTTTTTACGTGGGCGTGATACAAGGATTTTTGGACTTGGTCAAATATAGAACTTATGCAGCCAAGGTTCTCCGCGTATACGTCGCGAGGGAGAAATAAAACCTCATCTCCTAAGTCTGTGTCAACATAATGGGAACCGCATACTACTATTTCTCGAGCAAAAACCAGAAATGAAGGAGTAAACCCCGTGGCTTCATTAACTGAGTTGTTAATTGCAAATTGTACCTTTGGAATAAATACGTCCCATGATCGATGATCACCCTCAACAAAAGTGGAAATGCAAGTAATAATAGTTTTATTGTACCGCTCCACAGTATTGACCTGAGGAGTGTACTTAGGTGAATAGAAAACGTTCGGTACTTTATACTTCTTGAATAAGTCCTGTGTATGGCCACTTATAAACTGAGTGCCATTATCCAGGAAAATGCTTTGTGGAACACCGTGCACCAAAAATAATTGTTCCTCCAAAATTTTAACAATAGTCTGTGAAGTTGATTTTTTTATTGGAAAAATATGACAAAATTTGGAAAAACAACAGGTTATTACCAATATATAGCTATTTTGTTTCCGAGTGACAGGCAGAGGACCCATCAAGTCGATAGATATCATTTGATAAGGGCGAGAGCACTGCTTTGGGCGACCCATTTCACCAAGGGTAGCATGATTCTGAGTTTTGTATTGTAGACAAGTACTACAAGATCCAACGTATTTTGCTACATTCCGATACATGCCCGGCCAGTAATATCTTAGTGCAATGCGTCTGTAAGTTTTAAAGATACCTAAATGACCAGCAGTTGGTTCAGTATGGTTATCCGCAATAACCTTTTCCCGTAGCTCAAATGGAACGACCTCTTTCCAAGAAAATTCATTGGTAAGCGAACACTTATTTTTACTAAGGCGGAAAAGAGTGCTATCCTTAATTTGGTAATTGGGAAAATTTTCTGGTTTTGTAACGCAGTTATTATAAATGTTACTATACCAATCATCACTAGTAGTCGTGAATGAATTTGATGTAACCATCGCCGAAACGGGAACTGCTCTAGACAAAGCGTCGGGAATCACATTGTCGACACCTCGACGGTGCTTTATATCAAAATTGAATGAGGACAAACGTACACCCCAACGTGCCAGCCTTCCCGTAGGGTTATTAAGTGAAAGAAACCATTTTAATGCACTATGATCTGTGTAAACCGTAAAAGTTTTCCCATTTTCCAAATAGCATCGCCAATGTTCTAATGCCACGAGAACTGCCAGCGTCTCCCGCTCCGTGATACTATAATTTTTTTCTGTCGCCGTTAATGATTTGCTCATGTAAGCTATGGGATGCTCTTTACCGTTTATGGATTGAGTGAGCATGCCACCTATTCCATAGTTACTGGCATCTGTGTGCACCTCAAAAGGCAGATTGTAATCAGGACAAGAAAGAACAGGAGCGGAAACTAAACACTCTTTTAGTTTTTTGAACGCGGCGTCTGCCTCATCAGCCCACTTGAATGGTGGCATGTTCTTTTTACTGGAAGTCAACTGGTTGAGCGGTCCCGCAATTGTACTAAAATTGGGAACGAACCTACGATACCAAGTAGCTGTGCCTAAAAATCGCTTTAATTCCTTGCGATTAGTCGGAATTGGGTAGTTAAGGATGGCTTCGACCTTTTCTGGATCCGTACGTAACCCATTTGCATCGACCACGTATCCCAAGTATTTAAGTTGACTTCGGAAGAACTCGCACTTTCCTAAATTGACGGTTAAGCCCGCCTTACGCAATCTGTCCAAAACCCGAAGCAGGAGGGACACATGCTCGTCAAAACTATTGCTAACAACAATAATGTCATCCAAATAGGCAAATATTCGGTGATCTATGTCACCTAACAACTTGTCTACCAGACGCTGTTGTGTAGCAGGAGCATTTGTCAAACCAAAAGCCGTGGTCTTAAATCTAAATGTGCCTCGACCTGGGACGTAGAAAGCCGTCTTATCCCTGTCCTCCTCTGCAATAGGAATTTGCCAAAAGGCTTTGGACAAATCCAGGCTGGTCAGAACACGAGCGTCGCGCAAATTATCCAAAATTTCGGCGATATATGGCAAGTTATAAGCGTCTCGTTTTGTGACTGAATTCAACTTCCTGCTGTCGAGACAAAAACGCGGCTGGCCGTTCTTTTTAGTAACGAGGAGAACCGGAGACTGCCAGGCACTTTCGCAGTGCTCCACCACATCTAGACTAAGCATCTCATCTACCTGTTCGATAAGGATTTTCTGTTTTTCAGGGGACAGCCTGTAATATCTCTGCCTAATAGGAGGAGAATCACCTGTATCGATACGATGAGTCAAAACGTGCGTACGGCCCAAGCCCCTGCGTTCAAATGAAATGTCCTGGAATTGCTTAACAACGTTATCAGCTATAGCGCGTTGTGACTCATCTAAACTATCATAAGAACTAATAAAGGTCTGGGTATTATCAATGCTTAAGTCCACCAATGGAATAGGCGATAGCTGTACAGACCCTAAATATTTAGGACACAACTTAAAGGCGCGCCAAAAGTCAATACCTAGAATTAACGATGATTGAACTTTTGGAACCACATAGCATTTGATTATGTGAAATTGTTCCTCTAAATGCACTGGAACGTTAATATAGCCAATACTTCTAAGTGTTTGGCCACCGGCAGCTATAATCGAAGGTGTATCATCAGTACATAGCTTATGACCACGGTTGAGTAACGTATTATGTGCATAATTCCCTAATATTGTAATAGCTGACCCGGAATCTAGGAGGCCCGACGCTGGAATATCGTCGATTCTTATATTTAAATATGGTCGCGAATCACCTAATGGCTTATTATGCAGGATTGATGAAGTATTGTAACTGTTGAAAAATAAATTAATAGTTTTCAACCAATTGTTCCAATCTTCTCTATTGAAGCGACCTTCTGTCGAAGATGGGTTGATACAATCCTGCAAAATTAGTTTTTTGATTTCTGATCCTTGTTACAATTCGGACAGTCTGGTTTCTTGACCCCTTTATGGCCACACTTAAAACACAAGATTTCCTCATCCTTACAATCTCTAAGGCTATGAGAATTGTTACGACATCTAGGACAGAACGGTAGTTTCGCATTAGTACTCGATTTATTTTTATCGATAGCATGTAAATATTTTTCATTAACATTATCATTATTATTTGAATTTTGTTTACTGTTATCTACTACCCTATTGTTCACGGTTTTATGATTCAAATAACTGTTTTGCTTACTAACTGTTTCTGTTTTTTGTTTGTATGCAAACTCTGGTGCTAGTGTTTCAGCAGTAGCAGCTAAAGGCTCGCGGAACTGAACCATCCGTGATTGAATAATTTCAAAGTTCCTACAAACTGATCTCAATTGCTCAAACGATACGATTTGGGATGCAGAGGCTAGGGTACTCGCATAACATGGTCTGATGTTGTGTGATATTATCTCCAGTTTATCTTCCTCCACCAAAGGCTTTGACAAGCGTGAAAACATACCCGAAATAATGGACAAGTAAATTGTAATGTTTTCCGTAGCCCCCTGAGTCCTAGCACGAATCTCAGACAGAAGACGGTAATCGTAATCCGCTTTGTCAAAATCCTGTAGCAGAAGGACCACAAGTTCGTCCCAAGACGATACCTGCTGTCGTACACTTCTAAACCAGTGGAGTGCATCATCCACAAAAATCTCTGTCGCAAATGATAAAAAATTCTCGTTTGAAATATTTCGAGCCACAGTGTATTCATTGGCACGTTGAATGAAAGCACGCACGCAAGTCTTTCCGTCGTATTTAAGCTTAGCCATTTCAGAGTGTCTCGGATTACCCTCACAGGTCACCGAGATTTTAATTTTCTCTGATGTGACTTGCGGTTCGGAAGTGGAGACCGAGGTAATGAGAGGGTCAATACTCTTTGATTTTAAAGAAATGAAGACTTCATAATATTCCTTAAACATTTTTATACATTCTGAATGCACGTCCAAATACTTTTCATCTACACTGATCCTATTGAGCCGATGATAGAGATGATGAAAGAGATTCTCAATCCGTCCTAATACGTTTTTATCTTTAGTGTCCCCTTCAAGACTAGATTTAATTTTATTTAAGGTTTCTAAAGAATTATTCAAATCTTCAAGGGGGTCAAGGTGGGAACACAAAATATCTTCCGATAAGAGAACTTGACTAAGCCTACAGATCTGCCGCCTAAGATCAGCAACAGTACTACCTGGAATTTCACCTCTAACGGCAACCTCATATTCCAGCTCGGACTTTTGCAACGACAAGTATTTTATAGGGTATGCCATAATTAGAGAGAAAAAAAAAACAAAATATAATTATGAAAAAGTTGTAAATAGCACGCAAATTGATATTGATCAATGATGAAGGTAGGTACTCCGTTCCGTTACAATCTACTCTAAAAGAACGCTGTGTTGTGTGTTCATGAAAGAATAAGTAAGAAGAAAATGAAAGCAAGCCTATTTAAAAAAAAAAACGAACAAAAAAACCGTTACTAAATTTAAAAAAAAAATGTAATTGGTGTGAAGGTAGTTTTACAAAAGAAAATAAAAAACAAGAATTTTAAAATTTTAACTGACAATAGTATGCTAATTGCTTGGAGCGGAAGGAAAAAATAAAATGTACCCTGTATACAAAAAATGTAAAATCACCCTGTATATAAAAAACGTAAAATCACCTTGTTTATATAAAAAAAACAACTTTTAAGCAACGTTAACAACCTCAATACAATCTGAGCACTAACCTTCACTCCAGTTACTGCACATATAAAATTAAACAAAGCGTTTTACAAAAATAAAAAAACAAAAATACCCACTCACCGTACAATTACTAACTACAATGAACTACAAAAGTGAAAATAGACAGAACCACGTTAATGGGCGCCAGTGTAGCCTCCACCCGTTTACTTCACCCGAACTAGGACGGTAATGACTTGAAATTAAAACAGGTGTGTACCAGTAACAAATATTTATTGCCTAGCAGAGCCGGAGGCACACAAATTTGTAGGTCGTGGATTGCGAACGTCTATAATCACTTCTGCAGGGAAAGGTACTTCCCGTATCCCGCAGGCGGAGACCAGTACACCCCTAAGGCCGGAGATGGTGGTTGGCTGATGCGCAGGAAAGCAAGGCACGGCGAATCTTGCTGGTGCGGCGACCCGCTGGTACGGCGACCCGATCGGGACGTAGTCTCACCCGTAGGCGCAATATAAACTGGTTGTAGCACCTGGAATCCACCGTTCCAGCATATTAAAATGCGGCCTCAATAACCTCCGTGCCGGGGGGTACCACCGATGACGACAAGAAAGTACCTATATCATTGTAGTAGTATTGTCGTGGTGGCACCTACCAGAACAGAGTTTACATTATAGACAGCCATAAGCTTAAGCAAAGTAAGAAAAAAAACAGTTGGGAAGCTACGTATTCAAATTCTACATTATACGTGCTTGAAGGTAGATGAATATTAAGTTGATGGTTTGTGTGCTATTTAAAACTTAATATCTCTGTACATAATTAAGCTTCTAGTGTTTGAGTTTGTAATAAGACTTACCCTAATTCGGGATACCACAACACTCGTTAAATAGTTGTACGTTAAATAGTTACGTTGACAACGTTCCGCGTTCGAATCTATAACCGCTTTTGGCGTGACGTTAAGCGAAAGTAGTTATCTTATTCTGTCTAGAAGCGACTGCGCGCCGCTGCGCGGACGCACTCCCTTTTTATCAACTCGGTCTCCCCGAACACTTCACTCCGTACCGCAGACATTCGAGTGACGTTTCACTTTGCTCACTCTGCACCACAGATATACAAGTAACGTTTCGTTACACTCTTTAATTTTCAATCACTGCTACCATCAATTACTATTAATATATTATTATTATTATTTTATAAAACCAGTAATTATTATTATATTATTATTAAAATTAGGGATGACTGTCCCAAAAATGTATGAATTATATGTAGAACAGTATAAAAATGCATATGGGGAAGGTAAAAAGCCAGCATGTATTAGTACACTAAGAAGTATATTTAATAATTTTTTTCAACTTGCGTTGCAAATCCTTAAAAAAGGACACTTGCAATAAATGCGACACGCTGCACATAAAATTAGCTAATGCCACGGAAACTGAAACTGCCAAGTTTCAAAGAAAAAGGCAAGAGCATCTGGAAAGAGCTGAAACCTTAAGAAAAAATATGAATGATGATCTGAAAAAAGCGACCACAGATGAGAAGTTTGAATGTCTAACTTATGACATGGAAAAGACTCTTCCACTCCCCCGGATTCCCACTAGTATAGTGTTTTATAAACGGCAGCTATGGCTTTATATGTGTGGAATACATGCAGGATCTAGTGACAATGGCTACTGCTACGTGTGGCTCGAAGGTGAAGCTGGCCGTGGGGCATAAGAAGTTGGGTCTTGCCTCAGAAATTACATTAAAAACGTGATGATTTTCAGGAGTTAAATATCGAAAAAAAGGTTAAAGGAAAATCTATAGAAATTTTGGAAGAGGATTAATAATAATAATAATAATAATAATAATGTGAGGAGGTTCCTGTCTCTGGAGCCCTAACCACCGGTAGCTTGGACCCTGCTCCCGACACCGGCGGAAACTATAGTTTTATATTTTTAAATGTTTTTTTTTTTAAATGATTTTGTTAAAAAATATTTAAAAATGTAATTTTATATGTATAAAAAATAAATAAAGAGATAATAATAATATTCCACAACTGTCACACAACGCCGTCTAGTCCCAAGCTAAGCAGAGCTTGTGTTATGGGTACTAGACAACTGATAAACATACTTATATATTCCTAAATACATACATATTATAGATAAATTACACCCAGACACAGAACAAATGATTATGCTCATCACACAAACATTTGTCCTGGGTGGGAATCGAACCCACGACCTCCGGCATAGCAGTCAGGGCCACTAACCACTACACCAACAGGCCAGTCAGGATTTAACTTTGTTATGGCCAAATGGTAAAGAGATTCCGCAGGCTAATTTCACATGTATCAACTCAAACCGAAAATTTAACCCTAACGCTAGAAAACGATATAGAAACGTTAGTCGCCGGAGATCAAAACCTTACAACAGATACGTATATCCAAGAAATACATGACAAATTTAGAAGTGCGTTAGCACAATACTCGGGGATGAACCCAGCATCTCGGCCAAACCTACCCAAACTTAAATACACCCCTAAACTATTTCGCCTAGTTAATTTATTTAACGAAAATATTTTAAAACAGTTTCTTTCAGACGACGCACATCTTTTAGACATAAATTTAGTTATATATTGCACAGCGGTAGTTATATCCGAAGAGCTAAATTTTAAAATTACAGATCGCACACAAAACACAAGTAAGAGAAAAAACGTAGAACCAGCATGGCAACAAAGGTTAATAAAAGACATTGAAAAGTTAAGAGCAGATTGTGGCAGACTCACACAATATATCAATGGTAGCAGATCAAATAAAGTAGTTAGGAGAGTTGAGGCTATATTTAGAAGTAGTTTTACACACACCAGGCACGAAAATAGTAATAGAAAGCCTGAAGAGTTTTTAGATACCTTAAAACAAAAATTAGCACTGAAGGTTCATAGACTCAGAAGATATAAAAAAGCGCAACAACGGAAAAATGATAATATTATATTTTCCACAAACGAAAAATTATTTTATAGAAATATTAACAAGTCACACATCGATGCAAATGACGTAGATAGCTCTAATTCACTAAATCAACCTACATTTCCTACAAAAGAACAACTAGAAATCTATTGGTCTAGCATTTGGGAAGAACAAATACAGCACAACGACACAGCTCGTTGGATAGAGGAAGAAGGTGTAAAGTGGAAAGACATTGACGAAATGGAGTTTATAGAGATAACAGAGTCCGACATTACACACATAACAGCTAGACTACATAATTGGAAATCACCGGGAATAGACAAAGTACATAATTTCTGGTATAAAAAATTAAATTCACTACATAAATATTTAGCAAAAAATTTAACAGAAATTATACTCGGACAACAGCACGCACCCGAATTTTTAGCAATGGGAATTACTTACATGCTACCTAAGAGTAAAATTACACCTCAGCCTTCCCAATACAGACCAATAACATGTCTACCCACAATATACAAAATATTAACTTCAGCAATTACAAGAAAAATTAACTCGCACATTGAACACAATAATATAATAGCAGAGGAACAGAAAGGGTGCAGACGGGGCCACATGGGATGCAAGGAACAGCTAATCATCGATTCCACAGTACATAAACACGCTAACACAAAAAATAGAAATCTTCATTGCACATATATTGATTACAAAAAAGCTTTCGACAGTGTTCCACACTCCTGGTTAATAAAAATATTAGAAATTTATAGAATAAACCCAAAAATAATTAACTTTTTACGCCGTATTATGTTGCAATGGAAAACTACTCTACAAATAAATTGCAGCCATAAAGTCATTACAACGCGACAGATTTCAATTAAAAAAGGCATCTATCAAGGTGACTCACTTAGCCCCTTGTGGTTTTGTCTCGCCCTAAATCCTTTGTCTCATTTGCTTCACAAATGTAGGGCCGGATATTGCCTCAAACATACTACAGAGGAAACAACAATATCACATCTCATTTACATGGACGACATCAAGTTGTATACAAAAACAGAAAAAGATATGAAGAAACTAGTAGACATTACAACAGAATTCAGTAAAGATATTAATATGCAATTTGGTTTAGATAAATGTAAGACACTCCATATTGTCCGAGGCAAGGTACAACCCGGAGATTACGTAGTAAATGATACAGATGCTATAACAGCAATGGAACCGACTGATCTATATAAATATTTAGGGTACGCACAATTAAAAGGACTCGATCATGGTAGGATTAAAAGTTCATTAATTACAGAATACAAGAGAAGACTTAATGCCATATGCAACACTAAACTTTCTAGTAAAAATCTCATTAAAGCTATAAACACATTTGCTATCCCCATACTAACATACTCATTTGGAGTTATAAAATGGACCAAAACAGATACAGAGCAATTAGAGCGAACTACACGCACGACACTTACAAAATATAATAATTTACACCCTAAATCAGCTATAGAAAGGTTAACCATTAAACGACAGTATGGAGGGAGAGGCCTTATAGACATCCAAAATCTTTGGCAGAAACAGGTTAGTCGACTACAAACATTCTTTTATACAAAATCTCACACTAGTAGCATTCATAAAGCCATAGTAACAAACGATCATAACTACACTCCACTTAATTTAAATAAACAGATCGAGGTAGGAAGTACTACCAATGAAGACCCGCAGACACAGAAAATTGAAGACTGGAAAAAGAAAGTACTTCACGGCCGTCACCCTCACGACCTAGAGCAATCCCATGTTAATAAATTAGCGTCCAATAAATGGTTGAAAATAGGTAACTTATTCCCAGAAACGGAAGGGTTTATAATAGCTATTCAAGATCAAATAATTAACACAAAAAATTACAGAAAGTATATAATTAAAGATCCTACAGTAATAAATGATAAATGTCGCAAATGTCACACCCAGCCAGAAACCATTCAGCACATTACTGGCGCCTGCACAACACTCACGCAGACCGACTACACGCATAGACATAATCAAGTTGCAAATATAATTCATCAAAAACTAGCTCTCAAATACACACTCATACCAAACACTAGCACTCCCTATTATAATTATGTACCACAAACCATACTAGAAAGCACTACACATAAGCTCTATTACGACCGCGCCATTCTCACGGACAAGACCATTCATTATAATAGACCGGATATAACATTACAGGATAAAACAAATAAAATTACTTACCTCATAGACATCGCAGTTCCCAATACACACAACATACAGAAAACAATCTCTGAAAAAATAAATAAGTATGCGGAACTAAAAGATGAAATAGTTAGAATCTGGCGTCAAGAAAAGGTATACGTAGTCCCTATAGTTCTTTCCACCACAGGTGTTATCCCAAATCACCTTCTTCAAAGTTTAAAATTATTAGACCTAAAAGAAACCCTCTACATAACGCTGCAAAAGGCTGCGATTTTAAATACCTGTAGGATTGTTAGGAAGTTCATGCAGTTAGAAGAAAACGACGTAGGATCACATCACACGACACACTAAAATGTTACACACTACATTTACTTGGCTTGGCCCGTAAATGTAGTCGACACCAGCTAAAGAGCTGAGAAAAGAAAATGTACCCGAAAATAATAATAATAATAATAATTTTATTTGGAACACAATCATAAATCGGGTCTTAGTAACTAGAACAGGAACAAATTATATAACAAATTATAGCCTGCTGTCTCCCAAACTAGGCAAAAACCTGTATCTTGGGAGACAGTATATTTACAGTTATTAGATTTATAGCCCATGTAAGACGACATTATATGAAAAAGAAGTATTGGTTAAAATAAATAATAGGAAAAAAAAACAAATAAACAAAACAGAAAAAAAAATTAAAGACAAGTTAAAAATAAACATCTAAATAAATTTGAATAGATTGCCATTCATCTACTGCGTGGTATGTATGTGTATGTCAGCGCGTGAGAGTGAGTATGTATGAGGGTGATGGTGTGTGGGTGTGTGTGTGTGTGTGTGTGTGAAAGCATGTGTACAGATGTGGAATTCTACGTTAGAAGTGACTCCGTATTAGTATAGTCCAAAGTGAGTAACCAGGCCTTCAACTTGCTCTTACATTCATATCTGCTTAAGGTATGTATCTTAAGACTTTTATTGATCCTATTGTATAGTCTGGTGCTAACAAATGGATATTGTTTGCGCGCAAAAGCGGTGCAGGGTGGTTCGGAGCGAAATACTATATCGGCCCGTCGTTTTGTGATGGTAGCGGGAGGACTACGATGTTTCCTTAGTATAGTATGTAGCACAAAAAGTTTCCGGACTGTTAACACTTCACTGTCATAAAAGAGTTGAGTTGTTGGGTACCTATACGGTTTATAAAACATAACCTTCAAAACCGCTCTTTGTGCCCTTTCAAGCTTTAACAGCGAAGTTTTATCAGCACCACCCCAACAGACTATACAGTAAGATAGTAGAGACTGGCATAGAGCGTAGTAAACAAGTTTAAGAGTAGCCGCGTCGGCCGATTGCCTCAAACTTTTGAAAATATAAATAAGCACCCTTAATCTTTTGACTAAATAGTCGATTTGCATATGCCAGTTTAAAAAATTATCAATGTAGACACCTAGATAACGGATACTAGTACATACACAGAGAGGCGGACAGGAACAATGGGAAGAAGAGTTTAAGCAAGAGTGAAATTTGACGTTTATAGGCTGTTTAGGTTGAGAAGCTTGGGAAACAGAGAAGGCTATAATTTTGGATTTCTCTGCATTCAATGTTAGTAGGTTTTTTGAGAACCAATCACCAACAATATTGAGTTCAGCCTCAATGTCTGTCAAAATCAATGTCTTCCTCAGCAGTTTTGTTCCAGCTACCAGTCTGTCCTCTTCTATCTTTTATTATACCCTGCCGAAATTTTTTGAGACATTCGTCTACTTTTTTTGGCGTAATTTGAAAATGTTTACGAACTTATCACGGCATACTTGAGTGTCTCCTAATGTGTAAATGCGACTTAACTGTTTTGGATTATGTTTGTCAGTATTCTTGTCATTGCTGCAGTATGATCTTTTTTTTGGTTTTTCTGAAACGTAATTCACTATATATAATAGGTGAGCCTCATAGGACCCCAAATTAATATATTTTTCGAATTCTTCTTGCCGCTTTTCCTTCCCGATAAGGTTGAAACACTTTTTTTTTACATTGGCCAACGATAATCTTTAAAAAGAATTGATTCAATAAGTTTTTTGTTGTTGTATAAATATCATATTTTCTTTCTTTTCTTTGTCCAATATTGTGATCTTTGTGAAGACGTTTTCGCCCCCTTCTCGGACGACCACATTGTGATGCTAGAATATTTTGATCAGAATGTATTTCTATCTCTTCTACAATATTACTTTCCGCTGCTTCAATAGTATCAATATTGGTGATCGAGTTCTGGAATGAATTATTATTGCAGGGTCTTATGTCATAAAGAGTGCTTCGACTAATTTCACAAATTTCCTGATTGTCTTTGTTATTATGCACCACAGCTACAATTAACTTTTTTCGATTTACGTGTTACATTTTCGCTATCACTATTTTCGCTATCTGGCACGTAATCGGAATCAGTATCTGCACTGAAATCAGTGTCCTGTTCATTTTCTATTACATTTTGAACTCTGTTTTCTTCTTTTTCTACATATTTTGTATAATCTATTTTTGGCGATGGAATTACGTCTTCACTCAACGTTTTTAATAGATCTAGAGTATCTGGAGACATACTTCGAAGAGGAGACGATGTTTCTTTTCTACCTACCAATATAAAAAAGATCAAACATTTTAATCTCTGACATGATTCACACACACACAAAAACACAAACACTAAAATGACACTAAAATGGTGTAGCGACGACAATGCACCATATGTAGTTTTTGCAACGTTGCATTTGTGCAACGTAAAGACAGTCACGGGCTTGTCGGGTTGCGAGCGAGTCGCATGTGTGTTTATTCTAAGTTGGTACTAAATATAACTCTGATCGGAACTTATATCGTCTTTGATTTACAACCCGTACCCGTGTCTCAACATTGGTTACAAAAAGAAAAGACTTACTTTCAGAAATAATTTCTGCATCATGAAGTTTTTTTAGCAATGGGGTTAAAGGAGAGT
Source organism: Mythimna lalbum (assembly GCA_949319445.1). Classification (NCBI taxonomy): domain Eukaryota; kingdom Metazoa; phylum Arthropoda; class Insecta; order Lepidoptera; family Noctuidae; genus Mythimna; species Mythimna lalbum. Next base: position 2,164,249 of record OX439357.1, on the reverse strand, counting down.
ATAACGGAGCCCTTGGTGATTCTAAAAAAAAATCGTGCAAAATTAAAAAGTTGGCAAACTATAGCCGTAGATTACAAACATTTTACGAGTTAAAAACTTACCGCTGCATTAAGCTACATTGTTTTCAGCATCAATAGGTGTTATGGCAGCTTTTATTGGAAGCACTGTTTCGCAATCAACCTCTGCAAAACACCACATAATGATTTAATGCTTTTGAAAAAATAAGCAGTCTGTCATATAAAAGTGCAATATTATAAAGTCGGCAAGTAAAAGGAATGAAATAAATGTTTGGATAAAACTCACTGTCGCCTAAAGCGTTATCACTGTCCACAGAACTATTTAATAAATCCATTACCGGAAGCACCATTGTGTTATTCACAGCTAAAACAAGGATAAGCATTATAGCAATAAGTTATGCGTAACAGAAAATGTTTTTAGGTGAGGTTAATTAATTATTTTTACTTACACGGTGAGCTGTTTTGTTCTGTGTGAATATTTGAATTTTTTCAATCCTTTTCATATTTGCTACGCGATAAATTTTATATTAAAAAAAAAACCGAGACCACAATCTTATCACGTACTGGTAAGACAACGAACGTGTACGAACTTGAATGAAATGAAGAAAATCAATGTTGCAAAGTTTCGTATATTCCGATTCCCACAAAAATACCCTCAAAATTCATTATTAATCAATATGATAATTTTATAACTCAAATTATTGCTTTATGTACAAACAATAATAATAATAAAACAAATGTTCTTCTGTATCTACTCTATAAAGTATGTTCAAAAATTTAAATGAAAAAAAAAAATATTTAAGCGCCTTGTTTCCGATTCAATATTTTAATCTAGTCACAAAATGAACTACACTAAAACGATCCACGTTACATGGATCGTTATCGATGTTTAGCTCAGTTATTTTAATAAATATATTGAATTTATCGATAACGATCCATGTAAGATGGATCGCTTTCGATGTTTCACTAACTCACTTTAAGTAATGATTTTATCTTTAGAATAACAATTATCCAAATAGTTTGGATTGTTTTATTGATATATGATTTAGTAAATATGATTTTCTTAATAATAATAACGATCTAAGTAGCTTGGAGCAATGTCATTAAAAAAAATAATGACCTGCCATACATGTGGGTTGGTAACGTATGGTCATTATGACTAAGTAAAATTCCAACGCATCATGTTGGAATTTTACTTGGATTGTTTTTGTGATATTAAAGTGTTAACTACAAAGAGTGTTTTGGTATATATAACTCATTTTTGCCCAAAGTGTGGGTTGTATCCTTTCCGTTTAACTACGTCCTTGATACTTATTAATAATCTGAAGTCTATTATTTCCAGGGGATATCCAGTAGGCACGCCAAAATTGAGGCGTGGTGACTGAAAAGACCTCACGCCGTCCTGATTTTCCGCATGACTTAGGTTCTCACTGGACATGGTAAGTTCGGGAGGTACCTGCACCGGATTCTTGCAGAGGTGACGCCAGAGTGTCGCCACTGTGTGGACCGCCCGGAGGACATGGAGAAGCACATGGTAGAGGTGTGACCCGCTTGGGCATCGCCGTGTCCTTGTGGAGCGATTGGCGGCGGCGATTAGGTAGTTTTTGAGACCAAAAATTGATTTTGCGAGCAGTCGAAATGCATCAAAATGTGTTTTTTGGGACTCATTTCACCTTAATTCATGAATCCCCAAGCGACCATCGGTGGCCGCGCATCTATTGTGTTACTATTGTGTCTCTAATTGACGGTATCTGAAGGGTTAATAGAGTTTATAAAATTTTAAAAAGAAATGTTTGTAAAAGCATGCAATAAATTTGCGCGCGAGCCGGTCATTGTCACCGTTCCCGTACCCCGCCAGTCGTCCGCAGCGCGTCATACAGAGCACTCGTGTACAACTTTATTGCGCCCGCTGTCGCCGACTACCCAAGTGAAAATCGAAGTGTCAAGTGATACCTAAGTCATATAAATGGTGAATAAACGTAATAAAATTAAAAAGATATCACGACTTCAGCTCAAGAAACTGAAATTGTTGAACCTTAATAGGTAAGTTAAAATCTTTCTATCTCAAAAATTCGAACTACGTGCACTAATAATACCTATGCTTCGACGGCACGAGTTTTCATTATTCATTTTACTGTGTATTTACAGAACTCGTATCAATAACACTGAGTCTCACATTGCCGAGTTGCCTGCTGATTCACAAGGAATGAGTGAAACTGACACTCCACCACAATTTTCAGAAACATCTGATGGGCCACTAGTAGAACTTCAATCAGTATCGACCAAGATTTTTGAGTAAGCTGGAATACATACCTACTTATGTCATGAGCAGGGTCAAACTAAATCAGCAACGCTAACTCCACAAACTATGGGTATCGATATAAGTGTATATCCTGTCTATATATATAATTATGTGTATTGTGTTATATCAAATCTTTTAGTTAGTAAATTAGGTTTGCTAATTTCACTTGACCCTGTTTTTCATAAATCGGTATTTTCTTATTATATTGCGAAAGAGGTTTCAATAAAACCGGTACCAGTTTAAACCGGTTTAAATTGATACCGGTTTTATATATATATATATATAAATAGATACGACGACGATATAATAATACCTATGCTTACTTTATTAATATAAAATAAAAAAATACTTTGTATATAATAATAATCTAATATATTATATTAATTAATTAATTAATTATAATTAACTTAATCTAATATATTATATTAGATTATTATTATATACAAAGTATTTTTTTTTCAACTGGGCAAGGATAGCTACATCCGAAACTATGAGCATACATAGAAAAATAAGAATTTCATACAAATCTACTATGTCCTATGATTACTTCCCATAATTTGATCCTTATTAGTAACACTATCAAATGGTGTAATAGTACAGGGGTCCTTTTTTTTTTCAAAAAACTTGCGGATTCGATTCCTGGCCAGTATTATTGATTTTTCTAAAATCTAATGATGCAGTTTTAATATTCGTCAAAGTCAGCCTCCAGACTCCTTTCATCGTTTTTTGGTATTCCTCATAGTTGCGGATATAGCCATCCACGCCCAGTTGAAAAATGCACCCTGTATATAAAAAAAAATAATGAATATTCATTATTTTAAAACTTATTTCCTATTCTCAGTACCCCTGAAAAACTATTGGGTATTACTGGAACAGACGCAGTCTCACAAAACCTACCAGAATCATCTCATGGAGCACATGTAGAATTACCGTCATTGCCAATCACACCACCGCCATATTGTATAGCTGAGTGAGTTCTTAGTTTTACAGCTTTGTATAAGCTGGTATAATTTTTTAGTACATGGGGTCATCACCTTTACTCGTTTTTTTTTCTAATGTTTCAGCGATCAAGAAGACCTGCCTTATCTTGTGGAACATGAGCGTGAGACAAAGATTAGAAAAGAAATCACCGGTCGTAGAATTGTTGATATAGTTTATTTTTTTAATCAACTGCAACAGCAAAAACACGAACCTCTCTTTCAGTGTGATTTTAGCTGCCTAGTTTTAGAAACTGAAAAGCGTGTCGGTCTGGTTTCATATTTTAATTTTAAATGCAAGATATGCATGAAAAAATTTAAAGTTTGTACTGACGATTTGGGCTGTGATAATAGAGTAGATATAAACACTGCAGCAGTCTCGGGTATAGTATCATATGGGATTGGATATTCTCAATTCGAGGAAACTATGAGTGCTATGGACATCCCTATTTTTCGTGAAAAATATTATGCGAAAATTCAGGATAGCATGTTTAGTGAATGGGAGGCTACAGCACTGGAGACCATGGAAAGAGCGAGTGTGATACGTGACTTAGAAAAGTGTAACACCGAATATCACGTCCCCGTAAGTTTACGAACACGAAACACTTAACAACGAATGCACGCTACCTCGAAAAACTTAACGCCGTAGCCATGCGAACTCGAATAACGAAATCTCTAATTCACCTATACGAAACACTTAACAAAGAATGCACGCTACCACTAAAAACTGAACACCGTAGCCATGTGATCTCGAATAACTAAACCTCTAAAAATCATAGTAAAAAGTCTTTATTCATATAACAATCAACCAAATCAAACATTAAAAAAAAAATGTCATATTATGTGTCAATCAATTATATTTTTCCTTAGAGGGTACATGGAATACAATATTAGCTGTATAACCAGTTCTTATAATACTTGGGAATTGCGGTCAGTGATGATGGCGCACTTACAATTTCTAATATCTAAAAAGAATAAAAGGCTATTGCTACACGAAGGATATTTGTTTACTTTAGACAGACGTTTAAATACAAAATGTTATTGGCAGTATGTAAAAAAGTGGGCATACTGTTGTGGATCGCGAATAAGAACTCAGGTAAGAAGTTATTTATTAAGTATTGTACATTTAAGTTTTTTTTTTATCTAACCTATATTGTTCCACTGCTGGGCAAAGCCTCATAGTCTTCCACAGTTCCCTTTGTGGCGCCTTCTCTTGCCAATCTTCCGTAAAAGCCTGTAAGTCGTCCCGCCAGCGTTTTCTAGGCCTCCCTCGGTGACGACGCCCATCTTCCGGCACCCACTGCGTGACGACTCTAGTCCATCTGTCCTAATGCATTCTACATACGTGACCCGCTCAATCCCACTTAGGCCGCGTTTCCACTGACGCGGAGCTGGGCGGAGAGGAGCTTAGCGGTGCACAAATTGACCAATGACTATGCTTGAAATCTCCGCTCCGCTTCAATGGAAACAGTACGAGCGGGGTGGAGCAGAGCTGAGCGGATATTCATACATCGAGGCGGTGCAGTGCGGAGGACAGCGAGCATTGGGGTGCAGAGCGGAGGACAGCGGGGCGGTACGGAGCGGTGCGGTGCGGAGCGGGGCGGTGCGTGACTCGCGTGCAGTGTGTCAGTTGTCTTCGTTACGTCACTAGGTGCATACGTATCAAAATGGATGAGAAGTTCATTGAAACTGTTAGACAATTTCCGTGTTTATGGGATACGCGATTGAATACCTACAAATGCAACGAAACCAAAGATGCAGCTTGGGAAATTATAATAAGAGACACTGGTTTAGAAGACGGTAAGTTTATTATCAATTATATGAGCGATGGGAATAGATTTATTTAATTCTGTTAATTAATTAATAATTATTTGCTTAGTATTATTAGATGAAATAACGGGATATTTGCCATCTTTAGCACTCGTAACTCGAACTCGATCGCGACACATTACACACACAACGTATCCCTGATCCCGCGAAAGGAGCGTTTAGATCATGTAATATGCAAAGAGCCGGCCCTTGTGACGTATTGTGCTTTCGACCGTTATCGTGCAATTTTATCAAAATGCCGAGTTGTTCAGTGGTTTCCTGCAAAAATCGAAGCCAAAACCACAACTTCATGCATCATGGAATCACTTACCTTAAACAAGTTAAAGTATTTTATTAGGTGTATAATATTAATCTTTAATATCATGAAAAACAACAAATCGTCAAATATTATTATGTTATTTTTGTTTACAAATATCCCAGCGACTGAACTAATTTTCCAGTAAATACCTTGCTCCTTTACTACTACTTATGGGGTCGCATTAACTAACTGAACAAGCAATGTAAATATCACAAAGCGATACTTTATCCACAGTATTACAATATTCTCTACAGTAGCGCGACGAATGAGTACTTGCGCAGAGCAACCGAGAGGAACTCGCGGGGTGTCGGGCGGCGCGGGCCGCGTAAAACAAACACGCTTAGGGTAGGTTCAGATGACAAGCGCTCAACGCGCGTTTTGATAACGCGCGTTTACAACTGTAACGGCATAGCGTATACTAAGGATGTGTCATGTTGTAGCATAAGCTAAGTTTGTATTTTGTACGTAGTTTATAAGCATTGCCCAGTATGTCGTTGTGTCTCTCTCTGTACGTGTCGTTGGTAAAGAACAATACACAAGTTAGTCGTCACCCGTCTTTTATTTAATCTACACTCAAGATCACACATTAAATTGGTGACCCCGACGTGATTCTTTTTTTTCGGCAGTTGATAGACAGTGATAGTGTAGATAGTGTACATCATGGCGAAAGGATCATCAGAACCATCAGCGGATCTCGCGGCGATCACACTGACCTCCAAAATCCCCGAATTTTGGATCGACTCGCCTTGCGTCTGGTTCTACCGGATAGAGGCCATGCTGGCGCCGCAAAGATTATCGGACGACTCGCGTTTCGACATCGTTGTGTCAAAACTGTCTAAGGAAGCCATCCAACAGGTCACAGACCTTCTAATGGACCCACCAGAAGGAAAAAAATTCGAGACACTGAAGACTCGACTTCTCGCTATTTATGAAGAATCGAAAAACCGACAACTACAAAAGTTGATTAGCGAGATGGACCTAGGAGACCAAAAGCCTTCGCAGCTTTTGCGTCGCATGCGAGAATTAGCCAAAGAGAAAATTCCCGACGACACCTTAAGAATGCTTTGGCAAGGACATCTGCCTTCTCCGGTACGAGCAGTTTTGGCAGTCACGGATTCGAAAGATCTCGATAACTTGGCCGTCGTAGCAGATAATGTGTTTGAGACCACGCGCGCAGCCCATGTGAGCGAAGTAAGCCAGCAGCAGCCAAGCACTTCCAAGGAAACAGACCTCATCATGGCCGAAATAGCGAAACTTACCCTTAAGGTCGAGCAATTGGAAAGATCGAACTCTAGATCGAGGCCGCAGCGACGGAATTGGAACCGTTCGAGATCAGCATCCAGAGCCGGAAACCGAGCACGATCTTCGGCACGTAGAACTCCTGAAAGCCCTGATTGGTTGTGTTTCTATCATCATCGGTACAGAGCAAAGGCAAGGAAATGCAATGAGCCCTGTGCTTGGAAATCGTCCTCGGAAAACTAGTCCAGGTACCAACTGCGGCGGAGGTTTGTACCATCGCCCCTTGTCACCGCCTTAGAGTCACGGATCGCAACAGTGGCTTACGTTTTCTGGTGGACACCGGTGCTAATATTTCAGTGCTGCCCGGTAAATTAGTGTTAAAAAACAATCAGAATAGTGAGTGTCAAGACTATTGCCTATTCGCTGCCAACGGGACTAAAATAAAGACTTATGGTGTCAAAAGTTTAAAGTTAGATCAAGGTTTACGTCGCGCGTTACAGTGGACATTTGTAATAGCTGACGTGCGTCAGCCCATTTTAGGTGCCGATTTTTTAGCGAACTATAAGCTTTTAGTGGATATAAGTGCTCGTAAATTAATCGATGAAGTCACAAAACTGAAAGTTTTAGCTTCCGTTGTAAGTAGTAACGAGTCGTCAATCAAAACCGTCGATGTAAGTCACCCTTGTCATGATTTGCTCGCTGAATTCCCCAATATCACTAAACCCATTTCTTTTAAGGAGCCACCAAAACATTCGGTATCGCATTTCATAGAAACCAGCGGTCCGCCGGTACACGCACGATGCAGACCATTGCCGCCTCACCGCTACGCTAAGGTAAGGGAAGAATTTAGAATAATGCAAGAGTTGGGGATTTGTAGACCGTCGAAAAGTGCGTGGGCAAGTCCTTTACACATCGTCACAAAGAGAAATGGTCAGTTACGCCCTTGCGGTGACTATAGAGCGCTTAATGCAATCACCAAGGCCGATCGTTATCCTATACCGAGATTACATGATTTTACGTACGTGCTAGCTGACGCAAGAATTTTTTCACGTATCGATATTTGCCGTGCATATCATTTTATTTCAGTAAATCCAGCCGATGTGAAAAAGACTGCCATTATCACGCCTTTTGGCCTATTTGAATTTCCTCGAATGACATTCGGGCTAAGGAACGCTGCGCAAACTTTTCAACGGTTTATGAACCATACTGTTCTATCTGGTTTAGATTACGTTTACTGTTATATCGATGACATTGCAATATTTAGTAAAAGTAAAAATCAACATGAGCAGCATTTACGAGAAGTTTTTAGTCGTTTAAGTAAATTTGGGTTAACTATTAATTTAGAAAAGTGTGAATTTCGTAAAACAAAGATAGATTTTTTAGGATACGAAGTGTCCACGCAAGGCATTCGACCTCTAAAGGAGAAAACGGATGCTATAAATAATTTTCCAAAACCAATAACTATCGAACAGCTCAGACGATTTTTAGGGATGGTTAATTTCTACCGTTTACATTTACCTCATGCAGTAGAATATCAAGGTCATTTAAATCAATACTTAGTTAAATCAAAGAGAAAAGATAGAACAAAAATAGCATGGACAGAAAGTGCAAACGAGGCATTCTCACGGTGTAAGGCGGCGCTACAAAGCGCAGTCACGTTATCGTATCCGCAACCCGATACTCCATTTGCGCTCATGACTGATGCATCGAACACCTGCGTGGGAGCTGTTCTCCAACAATACGTAAACAATAAATGGGTACCTTTAGGCTATTTTTCAAAGAAAATGTCAATTACGCAAACTAAATACAGTACTTTCGATAGAGAGCTCCTAGCAATTTATTTGGCCATTAAATATTTTCAGAACATGGTAGAAGGACGAACTTTGATTATTTATACGGATCATAAGCCTTTAACATTCATGTTCAAAAAATCCAATTCTGATAACGAATTACCGCGTCGCGTTAGGCAAATCCTCTATATAAGTGAGTACTCAACTGACATAAGGCATATAGACGGTGATATGAACGTTGTAGCAGATGCATTATCGCGGTTAGAGACAATAACATGTGCTACAATATTAGATTACGCCACGATCGCCCAAGCTCAAGCTTACGATGCGAACCTTGGCTTAATGCGCAATCAACGTAACAATAACAAATGTAATTTAATATTCAAAGACGTAGCGTTACCTGGAAGTGACCTACCGGTAACGTGTGAAACATCAACGGACAAGGTCCGCCCGTACATACCGCTAAGTTTTAGGAGGCAAGCTTTTGAATCAGTTCATAACTTAAGTCACCCGGGAATTCGTACTTCGCGAAAATTAGTCAAGGAAAGATTTTTCTGGGACGGAATGAACAGTGACGTAGCCAAATGGACAAAAGAATGCGTTAAATGTCAGCGTGCAAAAGTGTATAGGCATGTAAAAACTGAATTAGGACTTTTCCCTCTAGCGGAGCGATTTTCTCATATCCATGTCGATATCGTCGGCCCGTTGCCCACTTCTATACATGACTATAGATATTTGGTTACGATAATAGATCGCCAAACGGGTTGGCCCGAAGCGTTCCCTACAAAAGACATCACAGCAGAGACTGTGGCTAAAGTGATATTAGAAGGGTGGATTGCACGTTTTGGATGCCCTGGAAAGCTGACAAGCGACCAGGGCAGACAATTTGAGAGTAGTATTTTTAAGGAACTTATGCGTTATTTAGGTATTGATAAGAAGAGAACTACACCTTATCACGCTCAGTCAAACGGAAAGATAGAGCGCTGGCACCGTTCCCTAAAAGCAGCTCTAATGGCAAGGTTAAATTCAACTACTTGGGTAGACGAGCTACCAATAGTGTTGCTAGGTTTACGTGCCGCCATTTGAGATAATACTGGTGTTAGTGCCGCAGAATTAACTTTCGGTACGCCATTACGGTTACCTGGTGATTTTTGCAGCGACTCGAACTCAAAATTTTTTGATCATAGTCAATACGTAGAGAAATTACGTAACGTTATCAAGAACTTGAAACCGAAGCCGATGCGACATAAGGACGCTCGCACATTATTCGTGTATGCGGATTTAGATAAGTGCACACACGTATTTGTACGAAATGATAGAGTTAGGAAACCTTTGGAACCTCCCTACGATGGTCCCTTTAGAGTTTTGAACAGGAAAGATAAGACGTATTTGGTAGATTTTTCGGGTCGGGCAGCATACATATCGATTGATCGACTCAAACCCGCATATTTGTGTAAAGAATCGTGTTCGAGCACTATGGTAAGTAATAGCAATAAGTTAGATAATAGGGAAATAGACGTAAGTCCGGGTCCGGAAACAGCGATTAGCGATGATCGCTCCGCGCCCGCTAATGAAACCACACCTTTACATAAAACTCGCAGCGGCCGAGTCAGCAAAAGACCCGTACGTTTCAATTTATAAGTAAGTGTATTGTAATAAGTTAATATTATTTCTGATTTCTGTCTGGTATAACGTATCATACCTGAGTATGGGAAACTACGTAGTGAAGGACGAGGTCAAATCCTCAGCCGCTATCGCTCCCCAGACGGTCAAAAGCTATGACGCAGAGTTAATAACATTCATTGGTTGGTCTTCGATTTTGGCACTCATAGGCATAGTGTGTTTATGTCTATTTTTCCGTCAGTGTATCGGTACATGGAAAAGTTGGTTGACCAAGCAGATGCAATCTCTGCAGTCGACCGCTTTCGAAGCGGCTCGTAAAAGTTTTAGACGGAAGCAAACCACTGAGACTTGCCCAAGTGAAGATGTGTAAAGTCAAGGTCTAATAAGTGATATAAGTGAGTGTATTTGTGTAAAACCTACCTAATTTTCAACCACTGTAAAATGAATGAGTACTTAATAACAAATGTATTTTATTAATTTCAGCTGTAATTTTGTGTTAAGTGATGTTTACATTTTTTTTTCCTCTCTTTCCGGGTTGTTTTGTCAAATAGTGTTCCTTTTAAAAAGGGGGGGAATAGTGTAACGGTATAGCGTATACTAAGGATGTGTCATGTTGTAGCATAAGCTAAGTTTGTATTTTGTACGTAGTTTATAAGCATTGCCCAGTATGTCGTTGTGGCTCTCTGTACGTGTCGTTGGTAAAGAACAATACACAAGTTAGTCGTCACCCGTCTTTTATTTAATCTACACTCAAGATCACACATTAAATTTCTTTTCTTGTCTGTCAAATTTCTTCCGGCATATGGTCTCATTATATTTTCTGACAAAGAGAATGCTTCATCGCCAACTATGACAAAAGGCAGAGGCACACCTGTTTCAGTTATCGGTCTTTTGTCTGGTATGTCTAAATTATTATTTGTAAGTTTTACATAAAAATGGGAGTTCTTGAATACCGATGAATCGCTGCATTTTCCATATGCGCCGACGTCTATGCATATCAATTTGTAGTTGGCATCGCATATAGCCATCAGCACAATAGAGAAATAGTTTTTGTAGTTATAATATAGTGACCCAGTATGGGTCGGCTGAATGACTCTTATGTGCTTTCCGTCCACAGCTCCAATACAGTTAGGAAACTGCGAACTCTTCCTGAATCCTTCACTTATTTCTAGCCATTTGTCTCTATTGAGCTGTGGAAAGGCAATGTTTTTTATATTTTGCCATATGGCGACGCAGACCTCAAGTACAATTTCTCGAATAGTTGTGTGTCCAATGCGAAATGAATGATTTAGTTCTCTGAAGGAGCATCCAGATGATAACTTTTTTTTTATTTCCAGATAAGTCACTCCAAAAAAAAATGGAAAAATATAAGGGACTCATTCCTCAGGGAGCTACGACGTGTCAAAGGCGCAAAAAGTGGTGCTGCAGCGAAACGTAAATCTCCCTATGTATACTTTCAAAACCTGATGTTCCTTAAAGATACGGTAGAACCGAATACAACAGAATCAAACTTAAATGATACGGAAAATATAGTCCTTCCCACCCCCGAATCAGTATCTCAAGGACAACCAAGATCGAAGAAGAAAAAGGAAGACAATAATTTGGAAAAAACCTTGTTTCGGTTTTAAAAGAAAGCAATTCAAGAACTCAACGTGAATCATTTCTCGAAGACGAAGACAGATTATTTATGCTTTCCTTAGTAAAGGATTTCAAAAAAATAACCGAATCCGCGAAGCTGACAACTAAGATGGAAATAATTAATCTAATCCACCGAGCACAAAATACAAGATATGATCCAAGCCACTATGAACCTATGACCACTATGACAAGGCACAACCAACCTACTTACCCTCGAAGCAGTTATACCAGCCATCAAGAATATCAACAGGGATATTTTACTAAGAATTTGGATAATGAACCACTTGCCACAATGAGCTGCCGCCCTTCTCTGTTACGTCCCAGTGAACCGGCGCCGCCTTTGGATTCACAAAGAGCAGAAAACTCTATCCAATCACCCCCCGAATCAAACTACTCGCAGGCCTCGCAAGATTCAGAAATAATTGAAACTTTTTATGATAATTATTGAACAACTGCACTTTTGATTATGATAATTACAGTACTTAAATACTTTTATGTACCTACTAGTTTTACTTATCTACCTGCATTCTTTTTCATAAAATAGACACAAAGACCGCAAAGAAATGATTTAAATAAAAGTAGATAGGCATAGGCTTACCTTAAAGTTACAACAAGTTTTTTCTCAGAAATTTAGTGACGGTGCCGGTGATAGATGGTCTTAATATTCTTAACAGTTCTTCAAACGTAGACTTGCTCATCCATAAATAATTAAAGAACTTGTCATCATATTGCTGAAGGTCCGTGAAATAAGTATAAAATAATCCTTTTGTTCGCCTTTCATGAAGCAAGGGATGAACCCAATATTTTTTCCTTTTCTTTTTCCGCTTCTTACTTATAAGATACAAAAGCACTGCTATTTCCTCAACGTCCATTTTGAAGCGCGCTGTACGTGCAACTGACGATCGTAGCCGTGGTTTTGGCCGCGTTGCAAATCGATCCCTGCGGCCTGGCCGCGCGACCTGGCCGCTGCGTCCAAGCCGCTACTGCGCTATTGCTCTAAAGGGATGGCAGATTTTATAGAAATTTATAATCATTTATTTGTTATTTTTAACTCTAAATCATACAAGTCGGATGATTCGGCATGAAAAAACCACTTTCTCTAAAAAACGCCAATGAAATCATAGCTTTTCTAGAAAAAGCGAAACTTTATATTTGAATCTTTATATTTTTAATAAATATAGACGCGAGGTTCGTATACGAATCACCATAAAAATAATTAAGAAAAAAATTGTGAATCTAAAAATAAAACGGCTTTGTTATTTGTTGTTTGTTGTAACGGCGGGATTTGGGCTTCCTCATTTGTATAGAAAGTTTAAAACATCTATAAACACAACGTTGGTCGAAGGACAACGTTTGCGATATATCGCAACATACAGGTTGTCTCAAAATCATATTGAAATGTTGTTCGGTGCTATTAGGCGACATGGAAGTAATAACAATAATCCAAACGTGGACTGTTGCCCGAATGAGGATGTGTTCCAAATCTGTCTGAAGTCAGAATCTATAGAGTATATAAAGATATTTTGTTTTATTAGAGTAGTAGTAGATAGCTACGTCACTCATGCGCTCGACCGTGCGCTCGACCAATGAGCATGTAATTTGACTATTACTTATCCTGTGATGTAACAGAAGATTGTTCCAGTTATCGTTAAATAGTCCGTGTTCATGCATTTTGATAGGTTTATGCAACATAAAATGAATTGCAACTAAATATTTTATTTCAAATATTGCTTCTTGAAATTTTATACGCATTCTTCTTGTATTTAATGATGATTTCATTTAGATATAGTAGCTATTCGTAGTAATTTTCAAATTATGAAAGGCAACATTTAGGAGGTTTCAATTTGACAGAATTTGACATCAATAAACAATATGGCTGATGCTTCATAGGGCTAAAGTTGTATTTTTAATTGTTACAAGTTTTTATCTCAATGTTTAGTAAAGTATAAAGTGTGCAAGATGTTCAAAACGTTGCTGTGTAAAGTTTCGCAATAGTGATGAGTATCCTGGTTGTGGAATTTCATTTCATTTGGTAAGTTTTCTGTTTTGTTTACAAAATATTTATGTAGGGTGACAACAAACATCGTTTTGAATTTCATGCGGGAATTAAAACATATTAACTGCCTGTAAAAATACATAGAGAAGGGGCATCATAAACGACTCAGAAGACGGACTGGGTGCTAAATTTTATAAAATTTGATTGTCTACTGTTCAAGTTTTATATTATTATAAGCAAATTTCTAAATATCTGAGGCTCAATTTTTTTTTTTTATAAATCAACCGCGTACCAATTTTACTAATTTTATTTTTTCTGTTGATCGGCCGCCTTTGGCCGCTCGGCGATCGTCGGCTGCTCTCATAACACAACGGAAAGCGGCGAGCAGCGGCGGCTAGAGGTGCAGCATGCGGGTCGTGTCTTGCGCCCAATTCAGTATATAGTTATCTGTGACCAGTTCTTAATTCATGAATCCCCAAGCGACCACCGGTGGCCGCGCATCTATTGTCTTACTATTGTGTCTCTAATTGACGGTATCTGAAGGGTTAAAACCACAGAACAGAAAATATAGGTAGAAATGCCCCTAACGTGGCTAAGCACGGGAACCAGTGTCGCCAAACTCACACATTTGCGTATCAAATTGTACATTACACACATAAAAAACAGTAATATGATTGGCTACGAAGCTACGAATTACAAACTTAACTTTTACAATTCATATTCTTATTGCTTTCATAAATTAGGTCTTATTACAACGTAAGAAAGTTGTTATTATTTGACATGACACGAACAATAAAGAAGTTTTAACCAATTTACAACGAGTTCGCCTACTCAACGCTAGATGGCGCTGTAACCAATTTATTCTATTCAGAACGCTAGTGCCTTTGAAATAGATGCCATATTCACCTGCACTAGTATATAATATGTAATAGGCGAATTTAGTCTACTGTTGACACACGGGCGATATCTAAGAGGCACTTCCTCTAGTTTTCTTTATTCCGTGGTTAAAACGACGCGCGTGCGCTCCAAAATCTTCTCCACATCGATATAGTAGAATTATATTCATTCTAAATATAATATAGTCTACTGTCTTTAAGTTTAGTCCTTAGGTAAGTCCCTAATAAATGCCGCACGCAATGCTGCACGTATGTGGCTTAACCGTTAACTGCTGGTAATATATTATTTTTTATGTTTTGTCGTAGATTTCCAAGAAACGAGAACCATCGGAAACAGTGGCTTTGAAGTTGTGCCATTTAAAATTTTTCTTTTCAGCAACAGTTTTATTTGTAGTCTCCTCATTAAGTCTGAAGATGTAAAGTTAAATCAACACTAAAACCTAATTCTATTCCATCTGTATACCCTTTTGTAAGTTCATCCGTTGTTAAAAATCCGTTCAGTAGTTTTTGAGTTGATTGCAAACAGATATAGACAAACGAACATAGTGGGGGATTTTTTTTGATGTGGTAAAATCTCCAATAATTTATCCTGCTCTAAGGTATGGCCTGCATCTTAGAGCGGGACAAGTTATTTGAGGTTTATACTAAATAAATCGTGTCCTTCAGTTGCCCTTTGTGTTCCAGGACCATGGTTTCCCTTTCGGAAATTCCCTGTGGCGCTAACGGGCATCGGCAATAATTAGTAGTAGTAGTTAGTATAAATAAATTTATAAACCAGTCGAGGATCATTTATTTAATGTATTATTTATTGTTTATTTGTTAGTTAATAAGTGCAATTTAACGTAATAAAAAATGTACAATTTCGCATCAGTCTATTTTTAATAAAGTAAAAATAAAAGAATAACATTAGTTTTATTATAAACTAACTAGTTTTTTCTTTCAGACAAACCTTATTCTGATAGGTGCAGTCACTGCAGTCGTTCTGAAGTGATCTTCTTACGTAGGTACACACACATTAGGCAATTTTTTATCAGTGTAGGTATTTCATACTCGCATAAGAGTCTAATATTAATCAATCTAGTACTAGGATATATAAAATCTTTGCCCGCCGCCCGTACGGTATCATATTTTCTTTCCCTTTCTTTACGCGTGCCTACTTTACTTAAAAATAGTTTCTACAGTTTCCAAAAAAAAAAAAGAAAATTATAATGCTATTGTTAAAAGTAACGAAATATCAGTTAATCTCGTTCTTTGCTAATTCGTTGCTTTATTCTATTCTATTCTATTCTAAAAATATAGCAACACTGTTTTTCCGTATTGACAATATTGGCGATATGGCGAAGGAACTTCTTATGTGAAACGCATTACACGCTTTTCTCTTAGCAATATAATAATGTCAATTACTGTTGAAATGAAACAATCTCCAAAATATAAAACGTGTTAAACTTTAGTGATACATTTTCTCAATTTCTGATGTAGCTTTCATTTGTATGCAAGTCCGGGTTAAGTAAATAAACGCCAAAATTTGGAACACTCATACGAGACATTGAAGAAATTAGATTTTTTCTATTTTCTCTTCAACTATTATGTTTTACGCCCAGGTGTTGGCTTCACAATTGACTCTGTGTTACACACGTAAAACAGAGTAAGAATATTACGGATTTATTGAACTTAAATTGCAGAATTTGGGAACACTCTTTCTGCACCATAAGAGGATTGATTGTTCTAAATAAACCTTCATAAAATGCAAATCAAACGTTAAAATCATTTGATTTGTTTTTAATTAGTTTTCACTAACTCAACACAATTAATCCACATACAAAATGTTAAACATATATCTAGTAAATTTCGAGATACGAGAGTGTAGTGTTTTCTCAGATTAGCGGATTGAGTGTTCCAGTTAATGGACCACTACATGTTTTTCCATCGATTTCACAATTATTTTATCTTCACCATGAAGATATCACAATTGTTTCCTAAATCCTTTCTTGATTTCGTATAAATATAATGAACTTTTAAAAAGAACACTCAATCCACACGCACACGCCAATATTATACTTCAGTGCCAATTATTGTGCAATAACATAGCATTAAGTTTAATGTTACTTTTTTAGCAATAAAGCTATTTTTTTTATATCTGGTAAACATTAGATATATAAATATATTATTATAACATAGAAGTCACTACATTTATGTTGAAGATCATCTTAGAATGCCAATCATTGTACTGTTTACCCTACCATAAACAAAAAGAGTTTTAATTTAATCATAAACTTTATCGATAAATAAAAAATATGTGTCCAGACCTAAAATACCATCTACTCAGTAATAATTTGGCTTGACTTTGATACGTAATTCGTATTTGGCTTTCGAAGTGAGCGGACGTACATCATGTCAGCATCTCCTCCGCTATCACTATCCATTCTCAAACCAAACACATATGAAAAGAGAAAAAAGTACACTGATGGATCGACGCAGACAGAGCCATATTACACGTGTTATTTGAAATCAAAAGAAAATGATTGTACGGCCCTATTTAATTTACCCAAATAAAGATTTTATAATCAAAGACTGCAAGATCCTCGAAACGAGTATTTTGGTGCACTGATAGCATTTGAAATAGAGTCTGTTCAACCAGAAATTCGGTCACAAGTGTATATGAACATCATAAATTTAATACGTAATTCTCATATAGAAAACTTAACATAAAATAAAGGGACTTTCAGCCTGTGTCCATCTCCAGAATATTTTTTTGTGAAAAATTAACAATCAAGACTAATTAACTAACGTATGTTTGAAGACTGATTAACGTAAGATGTTCGAAGACTGATTTATGTGCGGTACTACTTAATTATGTTACGTATCCGAACTTACAAAATAATGTATTCTGTATCTGTGGTTCAATGTTCCTTCTGTTGTTGCCTTCCACCCACTCGTCATGAATACACGTATAATTTAACACAAGAATCCAGTCGTCTTATTCAAGTATAAACCCGTCCACGCGTCATAACATGGTGTCAGAAGTATTCAGAAGTCGATGCCAGAAAAAACAGAAGATTCCAATAAGTCGCAAAGAAAATTTTCACCTGTAACGTCGTAGCGTGCTCCAGTCCTAAGATGGCCGAAAATGCAAGTACGAATCGTCCCCTGCCGCCGAGTAATTGCAACCTTAATATCAACGCATCGGACATGCCACTGGCTTGGCGAAAGGAGAATGACCAAATTGGACCAAAAATTGGTAAAAAAAGTCAAAGTCTGCCCCCAGATTTGCCACATAGCTCATTTGAAAGAAGAGTTCAAATGCAACATTTTATTCTATGGAACCGAAAAAATCTGTCCCACAGAAACATAAATATAACCTAAAATGTGATTTTATGAAAAAGTTGCATATTTTACTTCTTTACACAGGTAGGTGACCTTTTCTTATCGCAGATAATGAGCTTACACGCGAGTTTGTTTTCTTTGAACATTGTTCAATAGTTGTGTGAGCGAGAAGGCGATAGAGCTACGTTCTCGCTCACACATG
The DNA here is from genome assembly GCA_949319445.1 of Mythimna lalbum. Taxonomy (NCBI): domain Eukaryota; kingdom Metazoa; phylum Arthropoda; class Insecta; order Lepidoptera; family Noctuidae; genus Mythimna; species Mythimna lalbum. The sequence continues at coordinate 2,146,117 of OX439357.1, read as the reverse complement.
TATGCGCTTTGCATTGCAACTGTGCAGTCCTTCTGTAACTCTCTTCGCTTATAGTTGTGTACTGTGCGAATATTTTCTGTGGATATCCTGTGATTACGTGTTTGACCCTTGCATTACGTTACCTGGACCTGATTTTAAGCCCTGTGATTTGGATACAGTTTTAAAGATGTTTCGTGCATCTGCTGGACAAGTGTGTCTAGTGTGTGGTAGATCAGTGCGGTCGATCAGAAGAAGAACACTAACTACGCAGCTTTTTGAAGAATATCCAATCGCTGCAAATAATATAACTGAACGAGTTCTTCCTTATCATGTGAGTACTTACATAAATGATTGCAATAATGACTTATTTAACCATGTAACAATGCATAGAGTGCATATCACGAATGAAAGCCCGCGGAAATTGTGGAACTACATTTTTTTATGCAATGTAATGTAATGACATAGACACTAGCGCCGCGTCAAAGGGACTTCAGTAGCGGCGCTATTCATTCATTGGTATATTCATGTACTGAATAACATTTGTTAAAAAGATGTGTATTTGTGATGTGTAATTGTATCTGAAACTATTTGTTTCAGATACAATTTAACAACGCCGAGTTTATCTGTCAGCGTTGCTGGCGACGCGAGGCGTACCCACCAAGACGTCGTACGTCCAGTGAACGAGAACAAGAACCACCAGTACGCGCTTCTGAGCAGCCAGCAGATCAACCTGTGATAGAACCAGATCAAGCCGAGGTACAACCAGATCTAGCTGTGGTACCGCATGCTGGTGATCAACGTGGAGCAGTAGTTGACGAACAAGACATTCAACATTCTATTATACATTTACCACATATTAGTCGGGCACCGAACACTTCAAACTCTTGCATTATATTCGGATGTACAGGCGAGACAAGGCATCGAATACCAAAGCACATGAAAATCCGTTTGTTGAAAGATTTTAACTACTACGCCCCACCTTTTGCACGCGTTTGTGAAGAACATTGGCTTTTAAATGATTTTGAGATTTTATTGTCAGCCAGAAATGTAAGTCATGACTTTAACGAAGCTCACATCATGGACATGATGCAGATTTTGAAAACTATGCCGCAAGAGGGAAGGGTGGATTTTGAAAATATAGAAACCATGGATCCAAATGAAGTTTACTTTCTGACTGGTCGAAGTTTCGAACAGTTCAACAGAATGTTTGTAGAAACGCCATCTTTGTCTAGAAGGAGCAAAAGACCCAAAACCGCTTTAGCAGCATATTTGATTAAGTTAAGAACTGGTGAACCCAATACAAGACTGGCAGATATGTTTCACATAAGCCGAACAACTTTAGAAAGAGAAATGAAAACCGCAAGAGACTGTATAAAAGAAGAATTTACACCTCTACATTTGGGTTGGGATCACATCACAAGGGAGCAAGTGCTTAGGCGAAACCTTTTTATACCTCAAACTCTGTTCGGAAACCAAGAACAAAACAAGTGTATAATTATACTTGATGGTACCTATGTATACATACAAAAAAGTAGCAACTTCCTCTTCCAAAGATTGACGTATAGCCATCACAAGTTCTTAAATCTACTAAAACCATTCCTAATAGTCTGTTGTGATGGCTATATAATTGAAGTAGCAGGTCCCTATTCAGCGACTACATCCGATGCAAGCATTTTAAATAAATTAATTGATGGTGCGGACAGTGTTTTTAATTGGTTTTTCCAAGAAGGAGATGTTCTCATTTTGGATAGAGGTTTCCGAGATGCCGTACCAAACTTAGAGTCTTGTGGCTATGATGCCCATATGCCTAAATCTGTTTCAAGGGGCGAAACTCAATTAACAACGGCTGACGCCAATAAGTCTCGATTAGTGACGATTTGTCGATGGGTCGTGGAAGTAGTAAATGGCCGCTTCAAGAGAGATTTTAAGATTTTCAGGCAAGATTATTTTAACAGGGCTCTGCCTCACATGCAGGACGATTTTAGGAATGCCGCGGCCATCACAAATGCTTTCCACGACCCAATCACTGATAATGTTAATGCTTCTGGTTTTATGGAGAGAATTAATAATAGGGTCAATATGGAAAACTGTCTCGCACAGTATGTCATTGACTATAATCTTAATAGCCGGCGAATTCCGTTTCAAAGTATGTCTGCCGAGTTACCTGATGTAAGAGGATTTCCAAGGTTGTCTGAGGAAGAACTTGTTATGTTTGCGTTAGGAACGTACCAAATAAAACTAGCCAGGAGTTATTATAGTGAACACGCTCGTAATGGCGTATATACAATAGAAGTGTACAGAGAAAATGATGATTTGAATAATCTTTTAAATAATTATAATATAACTGGTAATAACTTCTGGCTATTAAGAGGTAAAGTCCAATCTAGGCATACCCGAAGCCAAATTTATCATACATATATACTTGTAAACTCAGACCACCTTGGGTTGGAGGCTTTAAATCATTATTATTGTTCGTGTAAGAGTGGCAGACGTACTTTGGGCACATGTGCTCATGTAATGTCTATAGTATGGTTTTGGCATATGCGCGGTACGAAAATATTGACCATCCAGCACAGTTTTTAGACAGTATTGTAATAGATGAAAATGATTTATAATACGCATTCTATATTACCATCTGTGCAGAATAGTGAGTCATGAATAACATTTAAAATAAATTGTTCGAAAATAAACAATTATTAAATAACTATGTCGTTTTTTTAATTCATTATTCATCTATTTATTTAGTGAATCCTTCTAACAACATTTTTAACAAGCAGAAATAATATACAAAAAAAAAATTGGTGCAAGCGAAAGTGTATTGTTGCAGTATTATATAACGTCGAATTACTTTGTAACTGTGGGTTGGAATTTGATTCGCATTTGCACACATAGTTAGTCCAACAGTATTAACCCACCAATAAAGAGTCAACCCTGGGGGCAGCAATTTTTTTTTTTGGTCCAGTGCCCATACTAATTTGGTCATTCACCTTTAAAACCAGTCTTGGCATTTATATGATCGCCAACAGTTTGGAGAATGAATCCGACAACAGAAAGGTAGCCATTTTATTACAAACAATGGGTCCGGAAGCTCTTCAGATATTTTACTCGTCCAATACGGAGATGGAGAAGATCAACTATAAGAATCTACTCGCCAAATGTGAAGATTATTTTACGCCACGTGTTAATATTTCCGTCAAAAGGCATAAGCTGTTCAACAGAAAACAAGGTCCAGATTATAGATGCTGGCGGGAAAAATTCCGAATCATTCCCGTTGAATACTTGAGAAATATTACCCTTGTTATAGTTTAATACAGAAAGAAAAGCAAAAATGCTACCCACCGAAGTCCTCAATTACTGTGTCTGAAACAATTGCAGAAGTTAATTTGCAAGACCTATTAAATCACACGGTAACTAGGCTGCTTACTTATTTAAAAGACAATTTAAGTTATTTAACTGAAGGAGAACGTGGTTCATTGGAACTTATCTATAAGTGGGGTTGTGATGGCTCGCAACAGTCCCAATTTAAACAGAAAATGCAAAATGAAGACTCCTCTGACTCTAACATCTTCCAAAGCTGTTTAGTACCGCTACAGTTAAAATGTGGAAAAAAAAATCTATGGCAGAATCCGACTCCTTCCTCACCACGTTATTGTAGACCAATGAGAATAAGGTTTGCTAAAGAAACTACTGACTTGACAAACGAAGAAATCGAATACATATCTACAAAAATAGAACAATTAGAAAACAGTCAATTCGAAAATGATGGCTTGTTCGCTAATGTTAAGCATACTTTGACATTAACAATGGTGGATGCTTAAGTGTGCAATGCTGCTACGCCAACCAGCTCAACAATGAGGTGTTACATTTGTGGAGCTACTTCTAAGCAATTCAATAATTTAAACATTAAAATGCCTTTTGATCTAGAAGCCTTGGATTTTGGCTTATCTATCCTTCACGCTAGGATTCGCTTGTTTGAAAGTGTTTTGCACCTTTCTTACAAGCTTCCGATAAAAAAATGGCAAGTGAGGTTAGATTCAGACAAAGCTACAGTTAAAGAAAGAAAAGCCAACATACAACAAAGATTTAAAAAAGAAACTGGATTAATTGTGGATGTGCCGAAAGCTGGGTTCGGCAACACCAATGATGGTAATACCAGCAGGCGATTTTTTGGTGACCCACAGAAGGCTGCAGAAATTACCGGTGTCGATTACAACTTGATATTCAGATTAAAAATAATTCTAGAGGTAATTTCAAGCGGCCATAAAGTTGACTTGAAAAAATTTGCTGACTACTGTTGGGAGACAGCAAAAGTCTACGTCTCGCTCAACGACTGGCATCCGATGAGTCCAACTATGCACAAAATTTTGATGCATGGTGCTACAGTCATGGAAAAGGCGTTATTGCCTATCGGAAGAGGCTGCTGAAGCTAGGAATAAACATTTCAGAATGTATAGATATCATTTTGCGAGGAAGTTTTCGAGAATAGATTGCAATGCAGATGTACTGAATCGTCTTCTACTATCCTCGGATCCACTGCTCACAAGTCTGAGGCCAAAACCAAAGAGCAGAATGGAAATTTTTTCCAAAGAAGCGATAGCTATTTTGTTGCCACCATCACCAAAATCTGAAAATGATTCAGATTCGGAATATGGAACAGAAGAGGTCGGAAAAAGTGACGATGAACTCTGGCATTCTTCCTCATCAAGTTAGATTAAGTATTTTATATTTTTATGTAACTTTCACAATTAAACCTTTTCCAAATCATGAATACACTTTTTTTAATTATCAACATTATTAGCCCATAAAGCTCATGGTCGGACCCTCCCCATTGGTCGTCTGTACATTTTAGTAAGTCTTACCTACTTTACAGCAGAAAAAACCGCACAAATAATTTCGCCCGGCTAGGAATGCAAAATACCCATATGTGCGTTGTATATAAGTCGGAGCATTTACGAGTATATACAACATGGACACTAAACGGTCCTAAAAGATCCAGATACAACCGTCCTAAATCGGGATGGTTTGATAGTGTTTTGTTCGAAGATTGGTTTGAAAGTATTATACTACCATGGGCTAAAAACAAAACCGGTACAAAAGTTTTGATTGGGGATAACTTAGCGTCCCACATAAATCCCAAAATTGTGACATATTGTGAAGAAAATAATATACGTTTTGTATTTTTACCTCCAAATTCGTCACATTTGACACAGCCGTTGTACGTTTGCTATTTTGGGCCATTAAAAAAACTGGCGAGAAATTTTACTGAATTACAAAATAAAGGACCCAAGAGAAACCACGGTTCACAAAGGACATTTCCCAGACCTACTCAAAAAACTAGTGGAACAGCTTAACGAAAAAAACAAATAACATAATTAGTGCCTTTAAAAGTACTGGCATTGTACCATTCAACCCCGATAAAGTAATAATGAAATTACCAGATTCAATGAAATCAACGATGACATATACTGTCGATGATGCACTATTAGACTGGCTGAAAGAGACACGTAAACCAGATCCTAACAAAAAAGTACGAAATAAAAAACTACATGTCCCACCGGGTAAATCGGTATGTACAAGCGATTTTGAAAACTTTAATATCATTCCAAAAAAAGTAGGAACAGATAAAAGACAAAGGAACAAAAATTCTAACACTATGCAACTGAATCCTGACTTATTACTGCAGCCTTTGATGCTTATAAACCCCGATAGTCTCAAAATTTTGTGTCTCAGGAGCGTTAACAATAATTTAATTCAGTCCGAGCAATACAAGTACTCTGGTGAACAAACTTCGCAAGTATCTTGTTGTTCATGTTCATAATTTGTGTGATATTCCAAAAAATGACAATGCAAATATGCGATTCATAAACGAAGTACTAAAATGTCTACAAACCAATAAGCCTAGGATTATAATTACCTCTGATGTCACTATAAAACCAGGACAGTTTAAGAAAAATCTACAGAGCAAGAAAGGAAACGTCAATATCAAGCATAAAAAATGTAAAATTACGCGGTCTGCTTTGCATATGAAATTGATTCCAGCAAGAAAAGAAACACTAACCAAAAGAAGTAAAGTTCTTGAAGATATTACAGAAGAAATCAAAGACTTAGAAGTAATTGGTAATAACGTTAGCAAAAAACCTAAAGAAGAAAGTAGGAAAAGAAGATTAATAAAAAAAGAAACTAATAAAGCAAACAAGAAGACGCAAAAATGCAAATCTGTGAAACAAAGAAAGAGGAAATTAAGTAGTGAATCTAGCTTTACTTCTGACACTGTAATATCTATTGCTGATACGGAAGATTCAGAATATGAAACAATGGAGGATATCATCACAAAGTTTGTGATGATATCCTCCATTGTTTCTATATTTTCTTCTTTTTCTTGCTGGTTTGTGACACAAACCAGCAAGAAGAAAGTATAGAACCATCTATACTCTACGGTATTTCCAACATTGAATATCTCACCGAGGATGATAAAAAGTTAAAAACAGACTCATGGATTTTGGCTAAATTTACAACAAAAAAAAGCGAGAAGCATTTTGTAGGCAAAGTAATATCAATAAAAGATAACATTCCTGAAGTGAAATTTGTGAGAAAAAAGAAGGAATCTAAATTTGATAGAGGATTAATATTCAGCTATCCAAGAGTAGATGATATTTACACCATGCAACATTTAGATGATGTTATTATGAAATTGCCGGATCCAAATATTTCTCGACGTGGCGAAATCATATTTAATATCGATTTAAGTAATTATAACGGTGTAATAAAAACAGAATGGAACTAAACTTAAATAAATGTTACCACCTGTCGTTCTCAAGGAAGGCTCATCTTGTGCACTCAGAGTATCTGATAAACGATAAAAAAATACAACAAGTCGAGACTATCAGAGACCTGGGGGTATTGTTTGATCAGAAAATGACTTTTGTGCCTCACATTGAGAACATTGTAAAAAAAGCCGCTAAAATGTTAGGGTTTGTACAAAGAAACACAAAGAGTTTCAAGTCGGTGGGCACTAAAATAATGCTCTACAACAGTTTGGTACGAAGCGTCTTGGAGTATTGTAGTATAGTGTGGAGACCACACTACGCCACGCATAAGTTACTTTTAGAAAGAGTCCAAAAGCGGTTTCTATGGCACCTTGCTTTTTCGAAAGGGAAAAGTAAACAGATGCCTTCATACAATACTCGCTTGAAATACTTCAAGATGCACTCGTTGTCAACTCGAAGAGATATAATTGATGCCTTGTTTCTCTTTAAACTCATGAGAAATAAAATTGACTGCCCTAAACTACTGAGTCTACTAAAGTTTCGTGCTCCATCCCGATATCCACGGAATCCCATCACTCCACTACACCCACCCTTGCGCAGAACAGTGCTTGGTGCTAACTCTCCGATTCCGCGCCTCTGTAAAATGCTTAACAGTTGCAGTGACCTTATAGATATACACCATGACAGTTTAAAAAAATTCTGTAATATAATTATTGAGCATTATTCTTGTATTCAGTAATATCTGTTTCAATTTCATTTCATATGTTTTAATAATATCCTAATCAATTGTAATTTAATTTAATTTAATTGTTAATGTTGACTTTATCTTGGTTAATTTCAATTGTAAATGATTTTATATTATTGATGAGTTATTCTTTTTAATGGTAAATAATCTTAATTTAATTTATAATTTATCAATGTGATGTGAATTAAATAATCTAATGTATTAATGCTGTGCCAAATCTCAATTTATTTTAATGTTTTATCAACCTGATTGTGATATAATTTGTAATTCTATACTTTTAATTTAACTGCTGTGATGAATTTCCATTTTATTTATTAATGTCCTATTCTATTTTTTTTTTTTTCAATTTGTGATTAGTTAAGTATAATTTAAATTATTATTATGTATAACCAAAAAAAAAGTGCATGTGGTGTTAGCCTATAATGAATTGCTACACTAATCAATGAAGATCCAAAATTGAATGTCATATAAATGTATTGTGTAAGCAGTTGTTGGCTGACCAAATAAATAAATAAATAAATAAATAAATAAACGTACAATAGGTCCTACCAAGTTGTAAAACTAAAATGCTTTTTCGTGCAAATGAAAACCTACAGATGCATCTTTCTTTTAGTTTCTACATTTTGACTGACTGATCTGAAACCAAATAAACAGGCCATTTTTTTAATATAAATGATTATCTACATACTTATTGTTATATTAAATTGTTTAAATTTTCGATCGTTTTTAACTGTTTAAGAAACGGTAATTATTTATTGATGTGAATTTAAGAACATCAAAAGAGTAACGTTGTTTTAGGTTTAGATATTTTTGAAATAGTTTTGTAAGTCTATACTTAACTTTACGGTATCTTTACAGTATTTTCTTTTACGTTTTACAGATTTAATAAAAAGTCTGATATTTTTCGTAAAGAAATTATATTAGTTATATGTACCTACGTAAGGGAATTTAAGATTACAAATAAGTAATGATGCTATAATGTCTTTAATTTTCAATGAATGTTTGTTTAATTATTTTATACTTTTAAAAATAAATAAATATTTCTATCCAAATTTTTCTTCAAAACACATTTTGGCAGCCCTAACAACTCTATAACAAATGTATGGAACAACTTCAGACTGTTCCCTATCTTCGCCTACAGCACACTCTCTCTGTCACATAATACATTCTTTGGATCAAATGTACTACACAGTATTTCAAATAATTGTCTATAATTCGATACCTTGCCATGATGTACCTTGCCTGTGTGAGACAATAACGGATCCGAAAGCAATAGCAGAGTCTTTCAATAATTTTTTCATTGATCAAATTACTAATACACTTAATAATCCAATGCACAAAAATGAAGGAAATAGAACATAATCCAAACTCAATATTTGTACCACCAGTCATACCTCAAGACGTAGTTAGAATAATTAAATCATTGAAAAACAAAAAGAGCTTCGGTTATGACGGGATTTCCACTCAAGTCATAAAATTTGTTGCCAATAGTATAGCTGGCCCTCTAGCTCATATTATTAACGCTAGCATATCATCAGGAGTATTTCCAAACAAATTAAAAACTGTAATTGTAAAACCTTTTCACAAAAAGAACAGTAAAGATGATATGTCGAACTACAGACCGATAGCACTAATTCCTGTTTTTTCGAAAATAATAGAAAAAGTCATTTATGAAGCAGTATCATCTTTCCTGACTAAATATAAAATACTTTGTCACGAACAATACGGGTTCAGAAAAAATAGGAATTTAACATGGCGATTTTTGACCTGTTAAATACTATTATGTCAAATGTTGATATTAAAACGCCTATATGTGCTATATATACAGATATGTCAAAAGCTTTTGATTTTGTCAATCATAACATACTGCTTCAAAAACTAAACGCCTACGGCATTCGAGGTAATATCCTTAATCTAATAAAAACATATTTATCTGGTCGCAAGCAGATGACGGAAATTTACAAAGTATGTGTCAAGTCAAAATTAGAAAAAAAGTACATGTCATCCAATAGAGAAATTCAATTCGGTGTACCACAGGGAAGCGTCCTTGGGCCATTATTATTCTTAATCTACATTAATGACCTCCCACGCCAAATCCACCATTCCATGGTACTGTTCGCGGACGATAGTACAGTACTCATAAAATGCGACAATCACGAAAATTATGGAACCGATATAAACAACACCATTAAAACCATAATAAACTGGCTAAATAATAACAACCTACAAATAAACATACATAAAACAAAAATAATGCATTTTTACCAAAGACTTCATGTCGATGATCTAAGTATCAAATATAATAATCAAAATGTGGATAGAGTAGCTGTTACAAAATTTCTTGGAATATTAATTGACAGTCAACTGACGTGGAAGGCACATGCAGAACAAATCAGTAAAAAACTCAGTGCATCAGCCTATGCACTTTATAATCTTAAAAAAAAAAGTTAATATCAAAACGGTATTACTAGCATATTATAGTCTAGTCGTTTCTGTTTTGAGATTTGCTATCATTTATTGGGGAAATTGTACCGAGAGAGAGAGTATTTTTAAGGCCCAGAAACGCTGCCTACGAGCAATATTTGGTTTGAAGGTTACTGACAGCTGTGTTCCAATTTTCAAAGGTCATAATTTATTGACATTCCCATGCCTTTACATTTTAGAAATTGCTCTGTTTGTTAAATGTAATCAGGAACTATTTTTAACTTTATCGGAAACCAGACGCCGTGATATAACTTTAAGATCTCAATACCAAAACCTGTTATGCAGGGACGTGCGAGCAATACAAGCCAAAAAGCCCGGCTTGCCTACCACTACCACACACCTAAATCATAGATCACGGCTAATCAATTAAATAAAACAAAAATCTAAACTTTAAACTTCGCGCGCCTACGCGGTTACGCTCAGTTGCCACTTAGTGCGAAATTCAAAAATTCATTAATAAGATACGATACTATAAGCGAGGTTGCCAATCTGACCGCAATCTCTCCGATCTCACTCTAACACTTAACAAAAGAAAGAGATGAAGACTAATGTATTCCTATCTCTTTCTACCACGAATGCTTCATATGAGCCTTGCTTTTCTGTCTCTCTTTTTGCTATAAAAACATCAAATTTTGTGTCTGTGTGGGTAAAATATGAGAGATTCATCGAACATTTTTGTATTAAAATAAAGCTGGGCTTTGGAAAAGTTATGAATGAATATTACGAGAGACCTCCATTTTTACGCATGGAGGCGCCCTCTATGACGCTTAAAGTACGAACTACGAACTACAAAATACAAATTAGTTTAAATTTGCTGTGATCGGTTAACAACACGTAATTGTTTTGATAGTTATTTTTTTGTTTTCTGTCATTTAACTTTGTTGTGTGTAGCGTATTATGTGTGGAATCGATATTGTTTAGGTAGAGTTTGAGTTTTAGAGATAAATATAATCTTGTAACTTTACTAATTAGAATATTTCTCTGAAAAGTAAATCACATAATAGGCAGTTATTTTTTCTCAAACGATAACAATGCTTGGAATACATCAGGTATGACTCAAATAACTTCGCTGGTGCCATGAAAATGTATCAGAATTCTCAATAGCTGTTGAATGCTATTTCATTTATTCTGTTTTGGTAAACCGAAAATAGAAACTTGATTCTCTTTTTCGAAAGTTAAGAGTTATGTGTGTGATAAAGAAGAACTAAAAGCTAGCTGTTTAAATTGTGAGTATTTTCCAATAATATTACATTTCGTAAACAATTTTATTTAATGATAAATTTTATTAAATACTACGGACGGATTAATACAATCTTTTGTGCGCCATCTAGTGGATTTTTCTGAAGTCAACTAGAATGTTATGAGCTAGTTGCCAACAATATCAATAGGTGGCTCTTTTTCGTTTTTTTAAGTACCAATATATATTTTATATCGAGGGTTCCCGGGCTAATTGGTTTAAGCGACATTTTGGGTGATATTGAGTTATATATATATTTGGAATCAGCGAATTTTTCTCCGTCGAATGGTGCCGGTTTCATTAAAATCGGAGCACTTTTTTGGCGCTTGAAACAATTCTATTTTCGTGGTGATTCCAAAATGGCAGTGTATTAAACGACGTGGATTTTGCATTTTTTGTTAAATTATGCACTTGAACCATACCATCATAATAATAACCGAGACATAAACCAGTCACCCTATCTCTCATAAATAAGTCAATGAGAGTTAGAGCGTTTTTCCTGTATCTACTTTTTTTATTAAGAAGTAACTTGAATCATTTTGCCTTCCCACTAATCACACGGTGTGATGTCACTTAAACCAATAGTCCGTGACCCAAATAAGACAGGTTTGTCGCTTAAACGCTTTTGGCTGCATCTATTTTGAACGCAGGGTGCTACTTAAAGCAAATAGTCGTTTTCGTTCAGATGTTTTGTTTGGTCGTTAAACCATTTAGTCCTACTTTTTTTTTAAATGTGTGTCGTTTAATACTGATGATAAAATTAATGATGAATAATGAAACATTTTGCCAGTATTCATAAAAATACGAGTCGGTCTTTCAATCACAAAATTTTAATATGGTACATTTCAACCATGTCATATGATACCATATTCATTTCATCGACCGGGTGTCAAAAATCGTGATTTTTCAACTGGACTATCGTGCGCGGGCGCTTCAGTCTCACTCAAGAGTGCGCCGAGGACTGACGTGACGCGCGCAGGCCGCCAGTGTTTACATAAAACGCTCATCAAAATTTAATCGTAAGTACTTTAATATTTTCATTATTTACGTACCATTTTCAACTGAGATGTTATGACTAATTCGTTTTTATTGTTTATACTTGGATTATGTTACTTCTTCTATTGAGTTGTAGGTACTTAACTTAATACTTTAAGGAAGTGATGAGATGACAATATTAGTTTATTTTTCTCCATTTATGTGCGATGTTATAGATAATAATTATTATTATAAATATAAATATTGTAAATACAACACTCGTATCGTCTCTTTGGATGTAGTTATTTCAATTTTATTTTATTACAGTACCTAAACTTCGTTTATTGCTATACAATTAGCTAAATGTAACGTACAAATTACCTTTTTAGCTATCGTATCTATAATAATTGTATTTTTAGATTTGCACCGTTAATTTACTGTTTATTAAGAATGTTTTGATGTTTTATAAGTATTTTAGCTTCAATTATACAGTATTTATAAATTATAATTTGACAATTCTGACTTTAGTTTCACCTAACGTACTTCCTTTTAGTTATAATAATTAAAATAATAATTATTATTTTAAATATTTCAGATAAATATGGAGACAGAAAGACAGAAATTCTACAAACATAAAATCAAACGAATTTTGACCAAGGATGATGCATCTTCAGTGATTGATGAAAACGACAAATCTACCGTAACATTATTAGGAAGTACTTCTTATCATAAGCAAGTCAATGATTTCAGTATTATGAATTCGAGCAACACAGATCAACAATCAGAAACCTTGTTAGATGACAAAGTTGAACCGAACTTTCATGCGATTACTGTAAATGAGGTTGGTATATCCATAATTATTATACTACGTGTTGTATCTAGACTAATATTATTATAATTATAAAGAGGTTCAGAGTTAATCTCGGGTCCGATTTGAAAAATATTTCAGTGTTAAATTTATCGAAGTAGGCATTTATTTTGTACACTAACATAATTATTAAGAATTGTATTTTCTTACTATTTCAGACAAAAATGACAGATGAAAATGTATCTGATTTGAAGGATCGTGATATAATTATTAACGAAGTAATTATTGAAGTGGAGAGAGAGGTGATTTTTTTATTTACTTTATATTTTTACGTATTATTTTGATAAATAAAATACATTACTATAAGGTTTTATCAAAATAGTAACTTATATTTTAAATTTATTTTCAGTATCCAGAAGAAATAGACAAATCTGAAGTAATACAAATAGAAAGAACTGTTAGTAACGATAGCCTTCAACCAACTATTACTGATATCATACCGGAAAAAGATATGGATTTATTGAGAAAATCTTTAGAAGATGATAAAGCTGATGATAATGGTCAACTAATCCCGACAACGGATGATCACCCAATACGACAGAAAAACAAACGGGTTGTATTAAAAAAAAGTTACGTTGACTTTTTAAGTGAAGACGAAGATTTTGCTTGGGATTCAACATCCTGGAAAGAAACAGAGGAGTCGTCAAGCGATGAAGATAATAATGAAGCACCAAGAAAGAAAAATAAAAAAATCATAAAAGATGGAAAAGTAGGAGATGCAGGAGTAAAAAAGAAAAGAATAAATAGGAAAAAGGTACAAAAGGAATCTAGAAATAAGGGCGCTCAATATGTTAAGGCAGATGGTTCAATTGTTAAAGCAAGAAATATGAAACCGAATCCTTGTGTGGAAAAAGCCTGTCCCTACAAGTGTCAAGAAATAACAACAGAAAAAAGGAGTGCGATATTTGAACATTTTTGGGGATTATCTGCGGAAAGAAAAAAACAGTGGATAGTATCTATGTCTTCTAAGCAATCCATAAAAAGAAAAAGGTCTAAAGACTCTATTTACAGGAACAACACTTACTTTTATTTTATTAATGATGGAGAGGGTCGACGACAAGTTTGTTTAAAGTTCCTCATGAATACTCTCGATGTCACTCAAAGATACATTTATTATACTTTGTCAACACAGGAACATGGTATGTCGAAAGAAGATGGAAGAGGAAAATGCATTCCCACCAACAAAACACCCAACGAAATTAAAGAATCAGCAAAATCTTTCATCAAAAGGCTACCGGCAGTACCATCACATTACTGCCGCAAAGACACTACCAAACTCTACCTTCCAGTTGAATTCAAGAACATAAAAAATTTATACCGTTGTTATAAAACAGAACTTACCAGTAAAGGAGCCGATGTGGTCAGCGAGAAGATATTTCGCGAAATATTTAACACAAATTTTAATATTGGGTTTCATGTCCCAAAGAAAGATAAATGTATCAAATGCCTGCATTTTGAAGGACAGAAGCCAGAGGACTGTGCCGAGTTAAAAGATCATTTAGATGAAAAGGAGGCATCAAAGAAGCGGTTGGACTGTCATCGTCAATTAGGTAAAGAAAATCCTTCCTTTCTTTGCACATCTTTTGACCTCCAGAAGGTCCTTAATACGCCTCATGGCAATAACATGTTACTGTTTTATTCGAGAAAGTATGCTGTTTTCAATTTATGTTTCTACGAAAGCATCACCAGGAATGGTTTTTGTTTCATTTGGGGGGAAACCGAAGCAAAAAGGGGTGCAAATGAAATTGCAACTATTGTACAAAAATACATACAGAATGTGGATTCTCGAGGCACTATCACATCTTTGATCTTGTATTCTGATTCTTGTCCTGGACAAAACAAGAACAAAATAGTCCTCGCAGCAATACATAATGCTTTGTTGAAATCGACCAATTTACTTACAATTCAAATGATTTACCTTCTCCCTGGCCACACGGAAATGTCGGTAGATAGCATACACTCTACAATCGAACAATCCGTAAGAAATATTACTGTCTGGGCTCCTTCGCAATGGGCTACAATAAGTGAGCTAGCAAGAAAGGAACCAGCACCTTATATTGTTGAAAATCTGACTCACGAGGATTTTTTAGATTTTGATGAGCTGTCTGACAAATATTTTAAGGGCAACCTTGTTGGTAAAATTAGTAAAATCCGTATAGCAACATTTAAGAAATCTCACCCAAACCAGATGAAAGTTAAATTATCCATGAAAGATGATGCACCAGAAGAGAGCATACAAATCATTGCGAGACCTAGATCTATTAATAGTAGATATAATTCAAGTTTACCGATTACCAAAGCCAAATACATGGACTTGAAGAAATTGTGTGACACTGGGGTTATACCCAAAATATTCCATAAGGAATATTTAAATCTACAACATAGCAATACTACCAAAGAATGTTTAATAGACACAGACATAGAGGATGTCGATGAAAATGACAACTAAGTACCTGCATTATTTTTCATTACACTTGATTATTGTTTTCAGCAGCAGCTGTGTTTTATGAATACGAGAAGTTTCTTTGTTGATTTTATATTTTTTTTTATTTTAAAATTTTATTGTTATCATGTTACTACAAGTTTATTATGTTTAATTATACTTTAACTCAGTAAAGTTTTAGGATAACTAATGAATAAGGTCATAAACAATTTTATTATAATCGACGTTCCCACATTGAGACTGATTTTACTTAATTATAATACAAAGTACTAAAATTTAACTGATTTTGTTGATTAAGACTAAAAAGTTAATAAATATTATTTGATGTTCCTATTGAGACTGGTCTATAATGATTATAAATCTAAATAAATACTTTGATTGATATTGTGTTGTTTTTATTTATTTATTTATTCGATGTAAGCACCTTAGATTTTTGGCGATTGCGATATATCCAGGTTGTTTTATCAGCCATTGAAAGTCTTAGATGTAAATAAACATAAACATTAAACGTTACAATTTCAATGTCACATGTCACATAAGTAAATTAGCCTGTCAGTCATTTTGGTCTAAATTGGTAGTTGAGATAAATACCTTGGTTCTATTAATTTTGGGTTTCGTTACTTCATACTTTTTGGCTTACTCTGTAAATAGAATGCGTCGTCGCTTAATTTTTTTTCCCTGTAGCCAATTGTAGTTATGAAGTCACTTAAATCGTTTTTCCTGTTTCTAAAAAAGGGCGGATTGTTTTAAGCGACATTTATCTTTGCAATTAAAGGTCCATTTTATTTGGTATTAGCATCAACAACTAGATATTTTTAATTAAAATTCAATACCGTTTACCCCATTAAAATAACTGCAGAAGTTTTTTTGTTATGAATTTTTTTTCGAAATTTCAAACTTTAAATGGCTCTCCTGTAAAGTTGCAAAAATGTCGCTTAAACCAATTAGCCCGGGAACCCTCGATATAATATCTATCAGTAAAAAAATGTACCTATTAAAATCAGCATTATACCGCCAATTTTTTCGGGATATTAGGTGTGGTGTGGGTAGGTAGATGAGTTAAGATTCCTTGGCTTGCCCCCTCTAAAGGCACCTGGCACGCCACTGCTGTTATGCACAGGTAGATATACGACTGCTCTGTTGAGGAAAAGTATTTTTGGTATGGCACCGGCTATTTTTAACCACATTCCTAATTCTATAAAAAAGGAACCAGTAAGAATTTTCAAAAAGAAACTAACTGAACTTCTGTTAAACAAATGTTATTACTCTGTAGCGGATTTTCTAGCTGAAAAATTTTAATTGTTGTTTGTTTAATATGTTTGATGATGAACTTGCATCAATATTTGCATGCCAAAATGGTAGAATGTACAAGGATACTCTAATAATTATTTTTATCACCTTATTGTAAATTACCTACATTCTGAGCAAATAAATCAATATTCTATTCTATTCTATTCTGTAGGCGAAGTTTGGGAAACATACCCATACTTCGCCTATCACGTTTAAAGCCAATTTTTAGCCAATACACAACGAAATTTAAGTCGTATATTCTCTACAATAGTAACCACAGTACAATAAAATATTTTTTCTGTCTTCCTGATTCAAAATACTTTTAAATTAAAAATAAGTGTTGAAAAATGTGTCAAAACCCAGGCGAAGTTACGGGTTTCGACGGTACTACAAAAGTATTCGCCCTGGCAACAACGTTGGCGATCTTTGTGTTAACGATGTGATTGCTTTTCAGTATACCCCTAATGGCATAATTCGTTACAAGCTGTACTTCCAAGACGAATGGGCTGATTTACCTGAACGACCAAAGCATCTGGAATCTAAAACAACACAGGACCAATTTCAATTGAAACTACGAAATATATGCACTTGCAAGAACTAAAACAATTGGTTCCACAAGATTATCGTCAATTTGATGAAACTTACTTCACAAATTAATTTATTTTTACCTAATAAATAAAAACATTAACATGTTCTTTTTTCTCTGTTTTGATATAAACTTTTCCTATGTCATCAAAATTGTTATTGATATAGACACAATATGTCAACTTTTCACAAAAACTAAGCAGAGTTTGTTTTATGGGTACTAGACAACTGATAAACACGCTTATATATTTCTAAATACATATTATAGATAAATTACACCCAGACACAGAACAAATGATGAAGTAGTCATATATCGTCCTTGCCACACCGAGCTTATCATACAAACCAGTGGACTACCCAGTTACAGCGTTTCGCCGCGTCCACCTGGACCACTCCTGGTAGGTATCTCGTAGTACACCTCATTACAGGGGACTTAGACGTCAGTTCTCTGCCACACAATTGGGCCTCAGAGGAAAAAAACTAAATAAAAGCTTGTAAAAAGAGAAGAAATATAGATATTGAATAAACGTGTAAAGTATTTTAAATAATAAAATAACACCACGAAATCGACAACCTATGAAACCACGGTACAAGAGAAGTCAATCAAAAGGGTTATTTTCCTTTTTCTTCCTTCAATTTACTCTTTGCGTAGACCTTAGAATTAAGAAGATAGAATTAAATAAGGTGCAGACCATGGATTCATGATATAAATACTGAAACTGAATGGAAGATTTTATGTTGAAGATGAAGCGTCTCAAGTTTGATTTGGTTTGATTGACACTTGATGACTTGACACAAGCACAACCCGTGTTCCGAATTGCGTCAAAGCGAGTATGGCGAGTATATCGCGAAACTAACGTCACAAATAGTACTCCATGGTCTTTATATTTCGCAAAGTTTTTATACTGTACTATAGGAGAATATATAAAATCTTTGATATTTCGTGGCTATTTTTGGTCGGGCTCGCGATATAATCGCTTTTGACGTAATTCGGAACTAAGGGACAGTATGACTGACGAGTGACGACTGTTGAAAAATTATCGAGATATCGATAGTATTATTCAAAAATATCGATATTTATTACTATACTTTTCTGGACGATATTTCGATAATTCGATATTGAAATATTCAGATATTAGACAATTAAAGACAATAGATAGAAAGAAAAAAGAAAACTATTTTATTTGGCATACACACTCGTAGATGTAGATACACACAATGTGTGATGTGCAAACGCTTGGGGATTCATGAACTAAAAAAAAAAGTTTTGTTTTTCTTGACAATTATTTGAACTACGACATCATCGTAAAAATCCACAGCATTTTTTTTACAGTGTATAATATTTTTTCTGTTTTAGTATTAACTACATCTGAAGCAATTATACGAATGGCTTCTACATTTAATTCATGAATCCTCAAGCGACCACCGGTGGCCGCGCATCTATTGTCTTACTATTGTGTCTCTAATTGACGGTATCTGAAGGTTAATCTTTCAAAGCCTAATAGTCGTAGTAGTCAAAAACTAAACATATAAAACAAATATTAAAAAAAAAACTCTTACTCATGCTACGCATGTTTAATTTAAATTGAAGAATTATTATTCAAAGCATTTTATTTCAAATAAACCATTTACAGCACTTTTGAAATGTCAAGAAGTGTTGGAATGCCACTAGTCCATCACTATTTTAGTCGGGTATGGTGACATCCCTATATGTCAAATTTGCTTTTTCCTACTTCCGACAACCTCTAATGTATGTTCTTATTAAATTCCTGTACCCGTGCTCTCTGATAGAATTAGCAAGTGATCCATTACTGTGTTTAACTCGTATACTTACCATTGTTCCGTTTTACATAACTTCTAGTAATAACGCTAAACTGTAAACTGCTAAAAGGGAAATAAATACCAATTGTGTTTTGATGACAGTCGTCTTTTTATTGTGATCACACCGAATCAAACCTTGTATCCAACAAATTGGTAGCAGAGCGTGGTTCTTGATTCTCGGTTTCGGTCACAATGTCTACGACAATGCGTAATCCGCATTATCATCACATCGAGCAGCTCAGTCGTGATAACTACGATACGTGGGCAATACAAGCCCAGGCGATCCTCGTGAAGAATGATTTATGGGCCACGATCGGCGAAGAAAAACCAGATGCCGCAAAGGATCTGCTCGCACGTTCAGAGCTCTTCCTTATGATCTCACCAAAAGAATTGAGGCAAGTTAAAAATTGTAAATCTGCATCTGAAATATGGGCAAAATTAAAGTCAATTTATCAAAGTGAAGGCCCCGCAAGAAAGGCGACGTTGCTCAAACAGTTGATCCTAAAGAAAATGACAGATTCAGACGATGTACAGGATCACATGGCCGCCATATTCTTCTGTGTCGACAGGCTTGAAAACATGGACGTAAAAGTAAACAATGATCTGCTGAGCATTATAATTCTCTACAGCCTGCCATCGTCATTCGAGAATTTCAGGATTGCCATTGAGACGCGGGATAAATTGCCTCTGCCAGAAGACTTGAAAATAAAAATCATTGAGGAAAGCCAAGCAAGGAAAAGGAACAAGAATCACAATGCAACAAGTGAAAGTGCTTATTACTTCCACAAAAAGAAGCTCAAATGCACAGTGTGTGACAAAGTTGGACATCAAGCGTCCAAGTGCTGGTCTCGAAACAAGAACCAAAGTTCAAGCTCATCGAGTGACAGTAATAAAAAGAAAAATGCTAAAAACTTTTTCATTACAGAGACGGCAAATAAAATCCATGCTGATGCAGGCGATGTTTGGTGTCTGGATAGCGGGTGCACATCCCACATGACTGGACAGCCTGAAAAATTCGAAAACATTGAAACCGAGCAAGGGAAGTTGAAATTGGCATCAAATCACAGCACTGAAATTAAAGGTACGGGAATAGTCTCAGTAAATTGCAATAACTCTGAAATCAATTTAAATAATACTCTATATGTACCAGAGTTAACAACTAATTTGCTGTCAGTCGCTCGTATAACAGAGCATGACCATACAGTCTTATTCACTAAGGATAAAGCCTACATTAAAGATTTAGCTGGAAAAACTGTATTGACAGCTGATAAAAGGGATGGCCTTTATCTGACTCATTTTCCAAGTTTGCAAACAATGGAAAAAGCAAATAATGTTTCAAAAGATAATATTATGCAATGGCATAGGAAGTTAGCTCATTTAAATGAAAAAGACTTAAAAAAATTATCATCCAACAATCTTGTGTCTGGATTAGACTTAAATAAAGATGATATACTTGAAAATTGTGAAAGTTGTATTCAAGGAAAAATGACAAGGTTGCCTTTTCCCAAAAATGAGGGTATAAAAACAAAACAACTTTTGGAGGTTATACATACTGATCTATGTGGACCCATGCCACATGCAACAATTGCAGGTTCCAGATACATGTTAACATTTATTGATGATTACAGCCGATATTGTTATGTGTACTTCCTGCAGAACAAATCTGAAACATTAGAAAAATTCAAAGAGTATAAAAAAGAAGTGGAAAGATTCACAGAACATAAAATAAAATATTTACAGTCAGATAATGGAACAGAGTATTGCAACAATGAATTTGAGACATATTTAAAGAAGAATGGCATCCAGAGAAGATTGTCAGTCATATATACACCACAGCAGAATGGATTGGCCGAAAGAAAAAATAGAACTCTTATTGAGAAGGCCAGATGCATGCTGATAGAATCGAAAGTTCCTGAAAGATTGTGGGCAGAAGCGGTAGTAACAGCAAATTATATTGTGAACAGATGTCCCACTAAAACTTTGAATGGAGAGACACCATACATGAAATGGGTCGGTCGGACACCATCTGTAAAACACTTACACATATTCGGATCAAAGGTATTCACACTCCACAAACAAAAGAAGCACTGTAAATTTTCACCAAAAGCAAGTGAAGGTGTGTTTGTCGGTTATGCAAAATATAGCAAAGGATACAGAATATATTTGCCAAAGAAAAATGATGTCATTGTACGTCGTGATGTAAAAGTGTTGGATGGAAAAATGTACTATAAAAATAATGATGTCCAAAATGACCGGATTCTGCCTGAACTGGAACCGCCTGAAACAGAAAAAACAAATATCAATAAAAGCAAGAAACAAGAAAGGGAGACAAACATTTTACCTTTTCAGCTTTTTTCTTTTCAGCCTTCTACTTTTCAGCCAAATGTGGAAAGTAGTGATGATGACCATGATAATGACACTATGCACTCGTTCAGTGAATATGAAGATGAAGTATCTGAAAATGAAACTATAAATCCACAAAATATGACCTCACCTCATCAAGTACAGCCAAGTCAAAGTGTGGAAGTGGATGAGGTCCAAGGTCAACGTCCTGAAAGAATAAGGAAACCTCCAGTATGGGCCAAAGATTATGATCTTCAAGAGGCAGATGAATGCTCTTATCTATGCGGAGAGATAGAAATAAACGAAGGTAATAAGGATGAGTGGCGGCAAGCCATAAAAGCTGAAATAAAAGCTCACATAAAAAATGGCACATGGAAAATTCAGCCTAAGGAGGAGAATACAAAAAATTTTGTGGACTATAAAATGGTCTTGAAAGAAAAATTGGGGCCAGATGAAAAAGTGACCAAAAAAGGCACGTTTGGTGGCTCGTGGATTCACACAAAGGCCGGGCATTGATTACGATGAAACATATGCTCCAGTGGCCAAACTAAGTTCAATAAGAACATTATTGGCTCATGCAGTTGAACATAATTTAAAGCTCCATCAAATGGATGTAACCACTGCTTATCTTAATGGAGATCTAAATAAAAAAATTGTCATGAAAAAACCTGAATATCTAGAAGAATATATAACTGAAATTATGCTTGAACAATCTGAAAAAGAAAATTTGGATTTATTCAATAAAGCTAGAAACATGCTTCATGACTTAAATAAAATAAAAGGTGAAAAAGTCTGTTTATTAAAAAAGGCCTTATATGGCTTAAAACAAGCTGGTCGACAATGGTTTTATAAATTGGACCATGAACTCAAGAAACTGAATTTTAAATCTTCAACAGCTGATCCATGTATCTATACATGGGCACAAGGCACAGATAAGATGATTGTTGCAGTGTATGTTGACGATTTGGCCATAGCTTATTCAAATGAAAGCTTATTAGAAAAATTCAAGAAACATCTGAGTCAAATATTTGAAATGAAAGATATTGGAAAATTAAGATATCTTCTTGGTATGGAAATTAATTATGAAGAGAATAAATTAAAAATAACTCAACAAAAGTACATACAAAAAGCATTGAAAAGTTATAACATGGAAAATTGCAAGCCAATAAGTACTCCAATAGAACCATATTTAAACCTTGAAAAATCTGAAGATTGTGACAAGAACATTCCATATCAAAATCTGATTGGAACTTTGATGTATTTATCTGTAGCAAGCAGACCAGACATTTCGTATGCAGTAAGCTATCTGTCACAATTTAACAATGCATACAATGAAGAACATTTCAAATATGCAAAACGCATACTGAGGTATCTCAAAGGTACCATGGATGTTGGTATCTGCTACTCTAAATCAAATAAAAATTTATATGGAATGGCTGATGCTGATTGGGCCGGTTGTAAAATAGACAGAAAGTCTTACTCTGGCTATTGCTTCAAATATGCAAATGGTTGCATCAGCTGGGAATCAAAGAAGCAAAGATGTGTTGCTCTATCAACAGCAGAAGCTGAATATATAGCCCTAACCGAAGCGGCAAAGGAGGCTATCCATTTAAAATTGTTACTTAGTGATTTGGGCACTAATATTAATAATATTGTAATTTTCAGTGACAATCAAGCTGCCCAGCGACTTTCCAACAACCCAATCATCACTGGAAAGTCAAAACACATCGAAATAAAACAGCACTTCATAAGGGAGTGTGTTCAACAGGGGGTAGTCAGCATCCTTTATAAACCAACCCAGGACATGGAGGCTGACATCCTGACAAAGGGTATCCCAGGACCGAGGCTCCGGATGCTGCGAAGCTGCCTTGGCCTATCTTGAGTGAAGAACTCGTGAGGAGGAGTGTTGGAATGCCACTAGTCCATCACTATTTTAGTCGGGTATGGTGACATCCCTATATGTCAAATTTGCTTTTTCCTACTTCCGACAACCTCTAATGTATGTTCTTATTAAATTCCTGTACCCGTGCTCTCTGATAGAATTAGCAAGTGATCCATTACTGTGTTTAACTCGTATACTTACCATTGTTCCGTTTTACATAACTTCTAGTAATAACGCTAAACTGTAAACTGCTAAAAGGGAAATAAATACCAATTGTGTTTTGATGACAGTCGTCTTTTTATTGTGATCACACCGAATCAAACCTTGTATCCAACAAGAAGTCAGTCAATCAGAAAAAAATATGCTAATTGCACATTCCAAAGCGTATATCTCTATAGAAAAAAAAGAATGTGAAAGTAACTCCACGGACACTCTTTTATATCATGTTGTGTAATTACAATATCTCTGTAATAAATGTTCCTTGTCTCTATTATGTGAGTAAAATATAAATAAAGTAAAAACTAAACATAGACAGTTAAAATAGCAACTGGCAGCTAAGAGACGACTAGTCTCAACTGACAGCACCCGTTCACGGACATAACACGAATATTAGCACCAATCCTTTGTCCTGCTCACTCACCACACTTGAGTGAGCAGCATAAACATGAAGAGCCATGCTCATTTATGTCAAACTAGTCCAATAGTAACCTAAAAACAATAAAATAGCTCCATCGTACTCACATTTACAAAAATATGAATAATAATTTCTGAAAATCAATTTGACACCCTGGCAGAGACGTGCGAGCAATACAAGCCAAAAAGCCCGGCTTGACCTACCACTACCACACACCTAAATCATAGAACACGGCTAAACTCAAAAATTACTGTACCGATTTTCAAGCGGTTTTCACCACTCGATGGCGTGATTCTCGAGGAAGGTTTTAGTACCTATATAATTTGTTAAGTTTTTGTATTTATTAACGATATTTGTTGAAGATGTCGAGAAAAAATAAGCCGACAGGGGAACCGTGTTAACCCGAATTTGACGCGAGCGAAGCTACGGGCAAAAGCTAGTTATATATATAATTATGTGATAGTTCTATTTTAAATGTTAATTATAGGATTAAAAATTTAAGAGTAAGAAAAACTGGCCCCTTTTGTCATTAAGGATTCACGTTTATTGCTGGTTGGGTAAAGTTCTTATAATTCAATACTTTTGATGCGGATTGTTAACCAAACACAAATCGACGATCGAACATTTGGGAACAAGAAAAAAATTGTAATAATATTTTTTTTTAACTCTTCATTCGTGATATAATGATACACAATAGAAAGACAATGGGTGCGCAAACGCTTTTCGGTTCGATTGCAGTTTAATGAATTAATAATAATAATATTCCATAACTATCACACAACGCAAATTAGTCTCAAACTAAGCCGAGCTGAGATAGTAGTAAAAAATATTATATTTGAATGTTTTAAATCGATTAGAAACTTTGACTTTAGAGAAATGCTGCAACTGATGAATGAAAATAGTTTATGCAAACCTTATATGAGCATATAGTTATGGCCATGTTGCCGTGGGGGACACGGCAAAACAATTATTTTTTCACGTCCCTGTTTAAAGTATCTTTATCTTTTTCGCAGGATTTTATCGAGTAAAACTCAATGGCTTGTTTTATTGTTTGCAAATTGATTCCTAGTGGATATTGTGATGTAAAATCGTTGATATTTTGTACTGGACTCGACAAAATGTGGAATCGTTGAAATAGGCACGGTCGCGGTAAAACGGGGCTACAATTTTTATGTTGTATTGATTATACAAGGCGCTAGACTAACTTAAAATTAAGTACATTGACATTTTCCTAAAATCTCCAATCTATCGAAGGTACCCAAAAAAACATCAATAAACTATTTTTCAAAAAAGGTTAAAATCACGACAGATGGCGACTTAAGACATCTTTATGTCTTAATACTATTTGTTAAATTAAGAATGTCAATTAATATAAGAGGGTCAATGACCGTTTATCCACGTTCATTTGGCGCCTACCTTACCTCAGCAAAGTTAGTGATAAGACTCAATAAGACTGACTCAATACATTTGCTGCCAAATTCTAAAAAAAACATAATGTGTTACACATGCAGTCTATTAGAACTAAAAGTAATTCAAAAAAGATAGTTTTAAGATTTTTGAGTACATAAGATACGTAAGACTAGTCAATATAGTTGAAAAACTTTAGCTTAAATTTTACAAAAAAAAAAAAATATGGTTGAAATGTTTGTTACAGGTCACACCATTATTATTTTCCTCAATGGGTCACACCCACCCACACGATGCACGTCACTGTCAACTGTCATACCATACTGTCATGTCATTTAGGTACTTCGTGAGTCGTCCGATTCCGATCATCACCAATCATCACCGTTCGGCCTTCGTTGTGATTGTGTTGTATTTTTGTGTTATTTTATTTGTATTGATTTATAATGAAGCGTCGGAATGTTGATCATAAGCACAGAGTTATTTATATTAGTAGAAATCTTAAATTAGTATATATATATTAGTTATCTTAAATATAGGTTATGAAGTCACACAGTATTTTTATGGTTAGGTACTATGTCGTGAGGTAGTTTTTCATCTAACCACAAGTTTAGTTTTTGTTTTATTATTATTGCTTTTTGGATTTGGTTTCGTGGCATTTATATTTGGGCTAATAATCCGTGCCTTAGAAGGTAATATTTCTATTTCGAGAATATGTCTGCAAGTGTCGCTATCAAGCACGCATGAAAATCTCCTTCGATCTGTCGTTCGCAAGAGTTGCAGAAGAAAGTGTAGCTCGTCTTGTCATAGTGAAATAGCTCGCACTCGAAATGTTTTCTATTCTGTTAGAAATTGTTGAAATCTAAAACTGGATTTGAAGCTGTACAAAAAATATTAAAATATTAGTTGACAGGAAAACCAAACTGTCGAAATTGACATGATTGTTTTAAGTTTTAAGCACCATGACATTCAGTTCAGCTGATTTTGTTTTTTTGAACCTCGAGATAGCAAATCAACATCTTATGCCTTTGACGGTCAAAAGCCTTCAAGTACATTAACCTCTCAAACTTCAGTGTGTGAATTGCAGTATGGGTTATACTAACCCATTTAAACCTTATTACGTAAGACTAAGGTTTAAGTTTGCTGATACCGGGGTGTACCGAATCCTGTGCACTTGTGCTTGAGAGGTTAACCCTTC
Organism: Mythimna lalbum; assembly: GCA_949319445.1. Classification (NCBI taxonomy): domain Eukaryota; kingdom Metazoa; phylum Arthropoda; class Insecta; order Lepidoptera; family Noctuidae; genus Mythimna; species Mythimna lalbum. The sequence continues at coordinate 2,119,462 of OX439357.1, read as the reverse complement.
AGATACCGTCAATTAGAGATACAATAGTAAGACAATAGATGCGCGGCCACCGGTGGTCGCTTGGGGATTCATGAATTAAGAATCAAAAAATTTCCAATAACATGACAAGTGCCCTGTAACTTACTTAATTCATTAAACCCCGAGTGAATGCTGGCGTTCATGCACCCATTGTCTTTCTATTGTGTCTTTAATTATAACGATTGAAGAGTTATTTAATGCTGAGGGTAAGTTAAATAATGAATTCATGTGGCATGGGACATGTTATTCAATAATGTGATAGCGTTTCATTACATTTCAGGAGACATTTTGTTCCTTAATCTATCTGAGGCTCAAACTGTACTTTTGTACGCCAAGTGTGTTAAAAATGTGCAATTTCTTTAGTGAAAAAGTTTTTGTTTTAAGATGTTATTCAGCGAGATGAGATGTCAGTTTCTGCTAGGAACTTGAGATTATGAGATAAGCTAAAATTTTTTGAAATTCAATCAATTGGGATGGTCAAAGTCAAAATATATTATTTCACATAGGCCTACATAGGCACTTATAAAACGTCAGAAGCTAGTGCACTGTTCCAAATTGGTTGTTTCCTATGGAGAAGAACCGGCAAGAAACTCCATGATTAGGTACTCTTTTAAAAAAAGTGGTAGGTGTTGCAATAATTATATTCATAGATATTATGTAAGAACAGTGTAGATCAATAGTGTAGAAATAGTAAAACATATTTCTATGTATTATTCCACATCATGGGCTATTAGTGTTCCAAATTTTATAGTGTGAGTAGTTACAAACATATACTTCCTCATATACACTTTTCCTTTAAAATATTAATGTGATCATAAATTATTATTTATAAAAAAATAAAATTGTATCTGCCAGAGGCTTCATTCGCTTTAGGCAGATTTCACTATACAAACTTCGCTGTTTCGTTTCCTTGAGGGGTGAATTTTGGAAATTCCTCTCCTAGTGCTAGCCTATGTCATAAAAGGAAGCGTAGTAGGTTTTGCTGTGCATTTATACATCATCATTATTATTATCTTCCTGCCCTTGTCCCGTTTTATTAGGGGTTAGTGCAACATGTTTTTTGCCCCTACTGTGCATTTATATATTATTAAATTTTTCCTGTGTTGTAGTTCAAGTATGATATCATTCTCATTGTCCCTGTAATAGTATTTACATACAAAAGAGTAGGCGCATGTGTGCCGTTATAGGTAATTCTTTACTTATTTGGCATTAGACAATCTAATGGCATCAGTGGCATCTATTAAAGTATTTATCTACCAGTTTTCTTGCTCTAAATACTTTAAATGTTAAATCAATGTTTTTTTTTGTGGTGAACCAAAATCCATGTTACCTACCTATGTTTACAAATTAAATAAAAAAAAATAGTAATATAGTGGTTATTTCTGATGAAATCTATTTCTGTGAGTTTATTTGATTGTAGTCTATTATTAGGTAAAGTGTTTGAAGTGCGGGTAGATTTGTAGTTTCTGGGTGTAATTTATCTATAATATGTATATGTATGTATTTAGAAACTATATAAGTATGTTTATCAGTTGCCTAGTACCCATAACACAAGCTCTGCTTAGCTTGGGACTAGACAGTGTAGTGTGATAGTTGTGGAATATTATTATTATTATTTTTATTTTGTTATAGTTCCTCATTTATCACATCACACATTGTACTAGTGAGTATGTTTAGTTATTTCTATATTATATATTGCTGTGGTTTTCCTGTCTGATTATAATATGGGTGTTTGCCAGGCTAGAGTGAATAAGCTTTTAATAATCTAGTGCGCCTCACCATTAACAATTGCATCACTGCTTACCAGCACATCAGGTGGGACTACAGTCTAGCACTAGTGTTTATAATTAAGAGGGTCCTTTTCCACTCGCCTATCGTAAACATCGAAAATGGTTTAAAAGCTTGTTACATCATCTAACGCAATCCAACGCGATGTTTGACGAAATGGCAACGCAAAATAAGAGAGTCTGTTAACGCCTGAAAACTTGGTTAGTATTCGGTAATTCCGAGATTTACTCGAATATTTCACAAAACTTGCTCCAGAAAATAGCTGATTTTTTAAACCCTTAAAAGTGTTTTGAAAAAAGTTGTCGTCATTTAGACTCATAATAAAATTTGCAAGGCAATAGTTTGACTTTTTTGATTTTTAGGCAAATTATGAAGTCGTTGGCTCACTATTACAAGGTTCTAAGTTAATTTTAATGAAGTTGGGTAATTTGACTGATTAATTTTTGACTTAAGCAAAATTTATACATTTAGCCCTATTGCCTAAGTGACATTTTAATATCTTAATTTAGAACTATATAAAATGCTTTATATGAACAAAAAATTGGATATCGACTTTTATATTCTGAAATATTAACGAAATTAAAAACATAGAACTTTGTGATTGAAAAAATATTTATTTACTTATTTATTTTAAACCAAAACTTAGGACAATCATTATTTTAGCCCAAAAGCACCCACTTCTGGGTACCTTTAGTATAGCCTCTCCTTTTTTTCATGTCACTGTAGATTTAAAAATTAAAAAAAAACATACCATTAAAAATATATTTATTTATCATAAAAAGTATGCTTATTTAGACGATATAAATCACTAAAAGTTAAATATAGACAATATTAAAAAGATACAACTACAAGTCACATCTTACTTTCTGAATATTGACAAATGTTTATTTGATGAGCATCATCATTTGTTCTGTGTCTGTGTGTAATTTATCTATAATATGTGTATATTTAGAAATAATTATATAGGGGAAACTGGGGACGCTTGATAACCATTTTGGTTTCTTGCTTATATTTTTTCAAATTTAGTTCTATAAAAATAATACATACATTTATATAGGTAGTCAATATTGTTTATTATAGTTCCCCATTATTTGATTATTATATTTATGAATGCTTCATTTATTTTTTTGCATTTTCCCAAAACTTTCTAAACGGAACAATGTCGCATATTCTGGGAGACTCAATCCCAGTAACGGGTAGACTTGATCCGTTTCCTTTATCTACCTATATATTTTTACCTACTAAATGATGATAGTAGTTGGTACTTATGAAGGATTGTTCCAGATCTTGCCAGGGTAGGTAGGTACTTTTGTTCTAGAGCTTTCGAAAAGCAATGCGTTTTCATTGTTCGTTGCTACTCTTTATTTTGTCGGAGATATGACGTGTTCAAGTTTAACGGCGTAACAATAATATACCCTGGCCCGCTCCTTGGCAAAGGTCTTCCCCAACTCCATCCAAACTGTGCAATCACCCGCCAGATTCGACCAGTCAGCCTTAAACTCTTCTATGCAGGATTAATTGAAAAAAAAGATTTTTTACTAATGCACATTGTATGTATCAAAATGTATTTTTAAGATTATATGACCACGTCGAGATATTTCAAGCTCAGGTACTGCTACTATATCTTCGCTGTGCTTCAAGTCGCATATATCATCAATAATTGGATAAGAGAATATTGAATCTTTTTTGGCTTTATGAATTTTCCTTGCGTATTTTATAGTTGGCACTCCATTGTTTATTGATTTAACCTGTCCTACAAAATGTTTTATTGTTTTCTTTGAAGCGAACTTGACCAAAACTCAATCGTTTATACTGCATTTCGCAGAGGATTGAGTATAGTGCTGAACTTCGACAACATTATTTTGCCGAATGCGAATGACTATCATTTTAATTATTTACATACGTTAATAAGTCCATATATAAAAAACGAAATTGACTGTAAGAAAGCCATAAGTCACGTAGATCTGTTGAGTATACTTAACAAATCCGGCTAATCGGTAAGTTTAAATAAAACAAAACTGAGGTATACTAAAATAAATTATTTATTAAAGAAACTATTTACACGTAATAATTATGGTTAATTATGATGATAATTAAAGTGACAATGTCTGCCCTTAACAAAACACAGCCTAACCTTACATTTTAGACAAAAAACGTTGGTAAATCCTTTTTTACAGTAAGCACATCGACCATATTTTGTACCATGATCAGGAAAATGGTCGATATTGTCATACTTTATATCATCTACAGGCCTAGTGTATCGTGTCACTGATTACAATAAAACAATATGTGATGTGCATAAGAATACTTTTTATTACTCGTAGTCCAACCACATCCCGTGGACGCCATTATCCAGAGTCTAGTGTTGTCCGTCTATCCTTACCTTACTAAACTTATATCTAGTGATGTACTTACTACTATTAGACATACTACACCTAGGACGTTAAGGGTTTTTATTTTTTCATCAGTGTTCAAATCTTTGATTGTGGTTTTATCAACGTTTTTTCCTTTGTCAAGTAATGCTCTATAAATTTGGAGGTGAAACTCTTTCAAATGTTTACCCTTTTTAATTTCTTTTCGAGAATTATCTCTCCTGTATATCAACCACGCGTTGTTGACACAGATGTCTAGTAACTGTGAAAATAACTCTTCATTTCTGTGCGGTATAGTGCAATGAGCATATCCGCCAAATCGACGCCGCCCTTGTGGGCATTGTAATGCTTTACTATATTCGGATAGTTCACCTCAATTTTCCAATTTTTTATTTTACACCGCTTGAATTCTGAAAATAATTTACATATATGCAGGCACTCAAATAAGGAACTAACAAAAATAACACCACACACACAAACAACATGCAAACACTTTGGTAGGTAAAATTTGAAATACGCGAATGGCGTGAATGGTAAAAAATATAGAAAACCAGCGTTAGGCATATTTACATTGAGTTTATTTCCAAATAACCAAAACCAACTGGATATATCACATAAATATATAAAGGTTTTAATCAAAACTAAAACTTAAGTATTAGGCAATAAAGTTGATTTTTTATTGTAAAAATAGTGCAATAACAAAGCACAAAACGTTTTGGAAACACATTCATTGTGCGTGCAGCTAAGGAATGGAATTCCTTGCCGGAGTCTGTGTTTCCTGATAGCTACAACGCAGGAATCTTTAAGTCGAGAGTGAATAGGTTTCTTCTAGGTAAGCGCGTTCCATCGTCGACCGCATCGTCGCTTTCCATCAGGTGAGATAGCGGTCAAGCGCAAACCTATCAATAATAAAAAAAAAAAAATTGGAGATTGAAAAAAGTGTAATTATACATGATACACGTCATCTGTTCTAGCCAAAGCGAAACTAGAATATAATTCCCAAAAACATTCACAGAAAAAGTAGACTTAAAACCCTGGTACCATTATAGCAATAAATCTCACCATGCAGATTTGTTGAGTACCTATATACTCTACAATTCTACATACCCTGTCACACAAGATTACTTACTACCGAATTTTGTTGATTATACTTAACACTCGTATTCTCCGACTCGTCGCGTACTTTCCAGGTGAGAAACGGATAAAAAATAATTTATCAAGTTGATTATATATTATATTTATAGAAATAAGTAACGTACGTATCAATAACAGACCGAAAACCAACAAAAATAAATATTTACCTGTAAAGCTCGCAGAGCGCGTTGTTTAGTCACAATTTAACCCTTCAGATACCGTCAATTAGAGACACAATAGATGCGCGGCCACCGGTGGTCGCTTGGGGATTCATGAATTAAATGTTATTAGAATAAAAAACATAGAACCACAGAAGAAAATTAGTCTTTCAGATTTTTGTATTTGTTATGTTAACTATACTCATCAAAACCTAATTAAGGGTTAATGGAACGTGGTACCAATTGACGGTTAACCCTGTACGCGCTGAGCGGTCCGGAGGGCTGAGGCATGTAGAAGGTTCCTCGTGCATATGGCCGCGTTCTTCGCTAGCATTACTGCTTCGCAAGAGGTGACCTGCCAATGGCGTTCCCTATAATATTTCCGTTTGGCCATCATACCAAGGTGTTCCAGTAATTGCGGCATGAAGTTGTCATCGAACTTGACTTGCTTTTCTTGAAAGCTAGGACAGCAAAAGTTGCATTTTCCGCTTTCCATCACGTGTCTTCGTCCATCCTGCTGCTGGTTCTGAATATTTCAATTACCTTCTGAAACTCGTTCAGGCGTATGATATTGATTATTGAGGAACAACAATTTCCTCTTATTGGTGAGCGTTAATTTCTGCTATCTCGTAATCACACTCTCTTCTGAAATGCATGTTCACGTAGAAAGGTTCGGTGTGCTGAAATTTACAAGTGAAATATTAATGTTTTAACGTAAGGCTGTTTAATTAAAATGCACATTGAACAAAACATTTCAATCGAGGTGACGAAATAGAACCTGAAAGTTGTATTCTACGCTTTCTATCAAGTGTCCACGTCCATCCTGCTGCTGGTCCTAAATATTTCAATTACCTTCTGAAACTCGTTCTGGCGTATGATATTTTCAGATCACACTCTCTTCTGAAGAGCATGTTCATGTAGAAGGGTTCGGTGTACTGAAATTTACAAGTGATATATTAATGTTGTTTGAACGTAAGGCTGTTAAATTGAAATGCGCATTGAGCAAAACCAAAAGCAGGTGACGAAATGAAACCTGAGAGTTGTATTTCCCGCTTTCTATCTAGTGTTTACGTCCATACTGCCTTTGGTCCTGAATATTTCAATTACCTTCTGAAACTCGTTCAGACGTATGATATTGAGGAACAATTTCCTCTTATTGGTGAGCGTTAATTTCTGCAATCTCATGATCACACTCTCTTCTGAAAAGCATGTTCACGTAGAAAGGTTCGGTGTACTTTAATTTACAAGTGATATATTAATGTTTTAACGTAAGGCTGTTAAATTGAAATGCAAATTGAGAAAAACATTTCAATCGTGGCGACGAAATAGAACCTGAAAGTTGTATTCTCTCCGCTTTCCATCACGTGTCCACGTCCATCCTGCCGCTGCACACAAGGCCAGATTACCAATTTACGATGCCAAAAATAAAATGTAACTTTTTTACGATCTAACTTGGTAATTATGTTTTATAATAACTATTAGAAGGTATCATAGTTATTATAAAACTATACAACGTGTAACAAAAAGGGGGTATACATACCAAGTGCACGTCCTCTTGATAAGATAACAAACGATACGGAAAGGGTTTTCTAACCTTATGTTTACATGGTAGGAAGTTGTGATTTATTCCATACATATGATACCAGAAACCGAACATTTCAAACTGAAACCAATACATCACTAGCAAAAAGTCAGCTGATCGGTGTCATTGAACTGTTTATGACTAAAAACAAACCTCTTACTCCTGGTATTTCTTCAAACAGTGGATAAAGGGTTCCGCATGTTTATTTTTTCTAACATTTTTTTTAAGAAAAATAGTTTTAAGAAGAAATAAGTTTTTCCTACAGAGACTAAGATTATGTTTGTGTACAACAAACCAAGCCAAAAACTAGAGCGAGTGCGTGCGTTGGCCATCGAAAAACCTGCGCGCCGCGTAGGGCCGTGTTCGTTAGCGCGCAGCGCATATTATTTTTCGTGCGACTCACGCCGCTTTCAGAGGAGACTAATTAGATAAGGGTATTCGTAAGGATATGGAATAATTAGGTACCTATCTGGTATTTACGTGAAACAATAAGAAATATCTACATACTTTTTTATTGTTTTACGTAGATAGGATAGTAACAAATACTTAATTTACGAAAAATTTAAACGAAGTACCTACGTAAAATCTAAACGAACGTTGTACTCGGCGTTAGACGCTGCGAAAAAGGATTTCATATCTGTTAAAATGAACCCAAATATCATCTCTAAGCAACTTATGTGCCTCCTGGTACAAATAAACTCCCAGTGGGTTCCGTTCTTGAATTTAATGTAATTAGAGGACTTCAATAAGTTGTCACTTTTTGCAGGGTCGAGATGAATTTTCTTACGTACCTAATTCTTTTTATGTCGGTTGCTATACATAGGATATGTACTTAGTTAACAAGAAATTAATTATTTAGATGTAGTGTGCGCATTCACGACGCCGCGTGAATGCGTGTGAGTTTAATTTTACCCCGAGATTATAAACAAATCAACAAATCTTTCGCGCTTATTTCTAAAAAAACTATACGTGCGCACAATTAGGTCTTTGCGTAACTTTTTGCCTTTTTTACAAAAACATTACCAGTAGTAGCACAGTTTAGTCTTAATTTATCATTTTAAAATAAATGAAAAACATGCGAAAGTACTAGGAGTCCATAAGAAACGAGAATTGTTATTGATAATTTAAAAAAACGGTTCACAGATCCCTAAAAAAATTCCTTTGAGAAGCTCAAATGTTATTGAACACGATAAAATAGTTTTGTCCCAGTCGCACGCGCCGCCTACGTGTTTAATGTGAGAGAGATGGCAATGTTGTCGTCGTCCGTTCGGCTACTCTCTTTGGCGGGACTGGCGGCGTCTTTGTACGCGCCGAAAGTCAAATTTAGGTAAATAAATAAATATAATTTTGCATTAGTGGATGACCAATAATCTTACGATGCAGTCGCATAGCATAATTATCCGTTCCGGTGTTTGTGATTTGGATTTTAAACATTATTTTATTGCAGTTGTGATAATCGTGTGTGATGGCATTTCTATGGTGATGGTGTTAAGTAATAGTGAATATTATGAGATGATGTTGTGTGTCGGAAGAGAGGACGGCCGGTAATGTGCGAGCTGCTCGCGAACTTTATCGTCCTCGATTTATCGCGGGTACCTAGAAGGAGCTGAGCGCCGACAGTTTCTTCGGTGGCGGGCTTCCATCGGATAGTAGATAGGTACATTCACAGAGTACTTTGTAACATAGGTACTGAAAGGTACATCGTCTGCAACAAACTGGTTCCACGCTTCTGGTTTAGGGGGTCGCCAAACACTATCGATCCAGAATTTGAGGAGGCCGTACTCGAGCATTTTGAAAATAACCCACGTAGGTACTAGCGCACTCGGCGAGTTGCATTAGCGCTGTATACCTCTAACCATATGCAAGTAGGTATGGCGAGTGTTGCAGAATGAAGGTCAGCACCTCTTCCGTCGCATCCAGGAACTGACACCTGCAGATATTTTGCCTCGCGTGACCTTCTGCTTTTTTTGAGGCAAAATTTTAAGTAGGCAGGTACTAGGCAAACAGCGTTTCATTCACACACGCGCCGCGCGTATCGAAATTAGGTAGAATTAGGAAAAATCCGCCCCTAAGGCTACCCACTGACCAGGAAGAGAGGTAGGTACTAGGCGATCAGATTTACAGAAGAAGTCTTTATTAGTATTAGCAAGTGCCGTGGAATGTTATTGACCCTCGTAGTGTCGTGACACGTTTGTTATGATTTGAATTCGAGAATCATACGATACCAAGGATACCAAGAATTTGGTATCAATTCTTTGAGTAATTTATTTTGAGCTGAAACTTTGTGTAGAGATTCTATTCCACCAGTAAACTTCAGGGCTTTTTGATGTATATACCCTTTTTGTTACACGTTGTATAGTTATAGGTAAGTATAGTTTTGAGATGATAATAATAATAAAAAAGTCAGTGCAAAATCTTTATTTTTTGTTCTTAATACAAATCAAAAATCCCTAAATTATATTCTATGCTACATACTAATCTTGATCGTCCACATCATCATCGGAGTCTTCACTGTCTTTATCATCCATTTCTTCGCTACATAGATATGTAGGGGTTCGTAGCATTCCTACAACAATATCATTAAATTTTTCTCCTCGTTTCTTGGATTTTGGCCTGTGAATAGTCACAACAGGATCCGAACATATAAGCATCCAGTGGAGAATGTCCGTATTAGTAAATATTCTGGACATTTTCCGGGAGTGATATTGTCGCATTTTTTTGTAATTTTTATGAGTCGCTTCAATCACATCTTCTAACAATTGACCTACGGGCAAAGGCAGAGATTTAATTATGTCAGAACCATGAATTAAAAGTTTGTGTACACTTGCACTCATTTTGTACCATCCATATAAATCTATCCCCATTTCAGCTGTGGTGAAGCAATAAGTTTTAAATTTCTCTTCGTCTATGTAATGTCCGGAGGAAACAACACACAAAATGTTTGAAAATCTTTCGATCAATTCTTTGGACACCTGTTATTTGAGAAACAAGCTCCGGGTTTTTAAAAAAATTTCGGGCTGTGTTCCCGTCATTACTGTTGCCTCCTCTTTGTTTTGGTTGGTCAACAACAAGTCCCATTTCTTTATAAAAATCCTGACAGATTTTATTTTTTCGCTCTTTCACTTTTTCCTGAGATTCTTTGCCTCTAGCCTGCCGTTGTTTCAACTCCAATTCATAAGAAATATGTAATAAATATTCAAAGCAACGAAGATGAGCATGTAATACGGAAATCCCAAATTTATAAGTATCTTCGTTACATACTCTTTGTTTGATATTTTCTAAGTCGTTCATATACGTTGGCGTGGCTTAACACACGTTACAAGCTTGTGTACTTTTAGTTTCTGTTAAGACATTAACCGTTTTGCCATCCAGCATTGTGCAAATGGGCATATGTTTAAAATGTATCATTCTGCCTCCTAGAATAATATTTGTAGGCTGTAACTGCCTTATTTGCTTCTCGATCTCATTGTACTCCTCTTTAGTGTTATGGTCGTTTTCTTTTTTTAATTTAAAAGAAATTGGTCGACAGAATCTGATGGAAGATGGAGTCATGTTTTTCCAATAATTTTTTTTTTTTCATTTCTCTCATTTCCGATACTTCCAGAGGCACAATTGTACAAAGTATTATATTAGAATCAGCATACATTGAATTGTTTGTAAAGTTTTGCTTGTATATACTGTGACCACCACTCCCATCTAGGCCCCACTTATAATAGACTTCCAAAGTGTCGATATTGTCGTCCATGTTTGATACAATTACTTCTGACTGTACTTGTGCTAGTCTCTGTATGGTGTGATCCAAAAGATCTTGTAACGGCACCACAGCTTCATTCTCAGTAACTCTCAAATTCAACGGATAACATTTTAGTTTTCCGTCTGCAATCACATGGTAAGAGGGATATATATCAGCACCTCTTTTCTTAGCACCTACACGCATCGTCTTATATTCCGCTTTGGTTAAATTTAGATCCACTATGAGACCTGCTGCCTGCCTGATGCTTCTTCAGCAGTATACGGCACAATATTTACAGAACACGTGTGTGCCTTTTCCATTTTTTTTAAACGCTTTGGTGTTGAAATTATTGCAAGTTTAAGAACTTGAGCTGCTTTTCTTTTACCTGCTCTTACCAGACTGGCTTCAGTCGCTAAACCTAGTTTTTCAGTCGTAAATCGTGAGACGAGAGGCTTAAGTTTTCTTTTTTTGCTGCGATCAGCGCATTCTGCAAACAATTTTTTGGGCCTACCTCTCCTCTTCTCTGAAAAAGTAGGTTGTGCTCTTGATTCCATCTTCGGGAGTTTGAACTCTTCACTGAGCCAACTGGCGTGGTTGTTGTTAAAACGGTCAAACATATATTTACATTCACGCCATTTGCCTAAAAGTTTTGTCACAAACACTTTTACGACATCTTTTAATTGTTTTATCCAAGTTTCAGACGGATCAACTATGTTACACTTGTCCATTATATGTATTGTAATAATCGTTCATTACACTTGAATGACGAAAAACCAAAAAAACGTTCATCTCTTAACAATATAAATAGTTCATTTCTATAGATCTTCCTCTGCTGTGAAACGGGCTCAACACGACTACCTGAAAACAAAGAGTCAGATTTAAAAAAGGGACAAATAAGGGGACGGCATTTTTGCTTTTTTTACATCTTCATCGGTCATAGTTTATGAGAAATAACAAAATGTTATGGAACTATGCGGAACTTTTTCAAATTAATGCAAACTCATGTGAATCTAAATATTTTTGAATAAAATTAGTGTTTGATGCAAAATTATATTACTGCTCAATACTTAAAGTAATTGACAATTAAACAATAAGAACTAAAGGAACATACCTGATGCTTCACTCTCCATTTTAAAACACAAAATTAATACGCACTGCAGCGCGACACAAGCGTGGTTACTTATCACGGTTTTGGACGCAACTGACTCACATTTGTACCGTTTGAAAAAAGGGATACAAAGGGCGCTCGCACAGCCTTTTGTGTTGCTTCCGTGGGCTTTATTGTTTTGTAAATGATAAATGATCTTTATTTGTAAATAGGTTTTCAAAAAACACTTTTACACGTCAATTTTGTTTTCAGTCAGTTTTAACGAGATGAGGCCGGTGTTTCCTAGCTGACTATCCTGAGAAGAAACACCGAAACAAACTCAGGGGTCAAAGTCTCTTTTAAAGTCCATACAGTAAACATGTAATGGTCAAATCATATGAGAACCATGCAGACCAGTGTCTCAGATGGTCTTTTGAGGAAAGAACCACACAGATTTGAGTGGACCTGTCCAGTCAGTGCAAGCATTTGTCAGTATTCGTGTAGCTCAAACTTAGGACTACCAAGGAGCTCAACGACTTGACGAACAATACCAAAGATAGGACATTTGGGTAGGCCGCATCAAATACTCAAAACTGCCAGACATCATGTAAAAATACAGAAAAGAAAAAAGTAATCCACATAGTTCCCACATTCACAATAATAAAATACTAGTATTTACAAAATGTAACACTTGACAAATATAAAATAAAATAAAAAATATTATTATCAATATTTATCAAATCATTAAAATATTATCAAATTAAAATAAAATAAAGAACCTTCTAAGTTCTAAGTCTAATTGTAAAATAAAGTTTTAAACAAGAATCATCAAATGTCAAAATGTAAATAAAAATAATCATTATAATATATATAGTAGTAATAAGAAAACACTTATATAACAACTAATATAGACAGTACTGGAGCAGATCAATCCCAAGCTGTTTTGTCTTCAAGATACTCTTTTACAGTATAAAAAGCCTTCTGACAAAGTTTCCGCTTTACAAATGATTTAAACTATTCAGGCTAAGTTCTTGAATGTGACTGGGAAGTTTATTATAAAAGTGTATACATTGGCATCTAAATGAGCCTCCTATTTTTTTGAACCTGGTTGCAGGAACTACAAATTTGTGTTTGTTCCTAGTATTTACACTATGGATATCACTATATTTTTTAAACATGTTTTTGTTTTAAATTGTATCTATTGTTCGTTTATTGGAGAAGCTAAACCAACAATTTTTGTTAAGTTTGTGCACATTGTAAAATTATATTTTTGGCATCGTAAATAAGTAATCCGGCCTTGTGTGCGCTGGTCCTGAATATTTCAATTACCTTCTGAAACTCGGTCAGGCGTATGATAGTTTCAGATCACACTCTCTTCTGAAGAGCATGTTCATGTAGAAACGTTCGGTGTACTGAAATTTACAAGTGATAAATTAATGTTTTAACGTAAGGCTGTTAAATTGAAATGCGCATTGAGCAAAACCAAAAGCAGGTGACGAAATGAAACTTGAAAGTTGTATTTCCCGCTTTCTATCTAGTGTTTAAGTCCATACTGTCTTTGGTCCTGAATATTTCAATTACCTTCTGAAACTCGTTCAGGCGTATGATATTGAGGAACAATTTCCTCTTATTGGTGAGCGTTAATTTCTTCAATCTCATGATCACACTCTCTTTTGAAAAGCATGTTCACGTAGAAAGGTTCGGTGTGCTGAAATTTACAAAGTGATATATTAAAGTTTGATCATAAAGTTGTTAAATTGAAATGCGCATTGTGCAAATATTTCAATCGAAGTGACGAAATGGAACCTGAAAGTTGTATTCCTTGCTTTCTATCAAGTGTCCACGTCCATCCTGCCGCTGTTCCTGAATATTTCAATTACCTTCCGAAACTCGTTCTGGCGTATGATATTTTCAGATCACGCTCTCTTCTGAAGAGCATGTTCATGTAGAAGGGTTCGGTGTGCTGAAATTTACAAGTGAACGAGTCTACGAGTTTACGATTTACGAGTGAGTTGTTTGAACGTAAGGCTGTTAACTTGAAATGTGCATTGAGCAAAATATTTCAATTGCGGTGACGAAATGGAACCTGAGAGTTATATTCTCCGCTTTCCATCAAGTGTTCACGTCCATCCTGCCGCTGGACCTGAATATTTCAATTACCTTCTGAAACTCGTTCAGGCCTATGATATTGAGAAACAATATCCTCTTATTGGTGAGTGTAAATTTTTGCTATTTCCTGATCACACTCTTCTAAACAGCATGTTCAAGTAAAAAGCTTCGGTGTGCTGAAATTTACAATTGATACTCGTATATTAATTTTTTGAAACGTAAGGCTGTTAAATTGAAATGCGCAATGAGCAAAACGTTTTAATCGAGATGACGAAATGGAACCTGAAAGTTATATTCTCCGCTTTCTATCAAGTGTCCACATCAGTCCTGCCGCTGATCCTGAATATTTCAATTGCCTTCTGAAACTCGTTCAGGCATATGATATTGAGGAATAATGTCCTCTTATCGGTGAGCGTTAATTTCTGCTATTTCCTGATCACACTCTCTTCTGAACAGCATTTTCAAGTATAAAGATTCGGTGTGCTGAAATTTACAAGTGATTAAAGTTAAAACGTAAAAGCTGCTTTATTCCTTAGTGACATAGACTACATTTTATGTGCGTTGGTAAAGCCGCGGGCAAAAGCTAGTTATTAATAAAATTATTATTCTTAAACACTATTCCATAACTTCGTACCCACTGTTACTCACTTATTTTCGATATTGAATCATGTCATTTAAAATTTTATCAAATCAAAACATTTATTTGCTAGAATATGGTACATAAGGTGTTACAGTAAATTTGTTTCAGCATATCCTGCCATTACATGGCGTGCAAATATATTCACAGTCAGTGTCGTCAATTAATTATCGTCTAGTGTCACTCTTATACGCACTACCCAATTACGGGATTAAGGTTCGATTTTCCCGCCTCCTCTGGACAGTTTGACTAATAATGCACCCATTGGTCGTATCAGTTTGAACAAAATCGAGTGTTCCCATACCTCTCCATAGTTGAAGCGGCGTTTTTGTAGCACCCCATAAAGGACATGGCTAAACTGAAGTATGGACGACTGATCCCGCAATGAAAACGCATGTATAAACATGGTTCCTAGCAATATATAATGCTGAATAGCTGAAAATTAGTATTTTGTAATTAAACCCCTTTTAATTCAAGGAACTTTTCATATCTGCACAATCCTGAAAATAAAATCGCGTAACTCCTATTACAAAGGTACAAAAACTCCAAACAATGACATTGTCTATGGTCAATTGTCAAGATGACACATCAAATTTTTCCGTACATTTCAATTTAAATCAATTTCTTTTAAAAAACTCATCAACAAGAGCTTTAACATTTTAAAAATGTGATGTGGAAACCTGGAGGAGCGCTGGCCTGATGCTGCGGAAGCGAGCGTACGTGACCCACCGCCGCGCCGCTCCTGCGATGACTACCACTCCACTGCGGTAGCCGATTCTGAATTAAGTGCTCCATTGGTGTAATTGCTGCAAGGCGTTCCGATGCGAGGATAAACAAATAAATAAATAAATAAATAAATAAATAAATAAATAAATAAATAAATAAATAAATAAATAAATTGCTATAAACTTTTATGTAGGCGTTTTAACGTGTCTGCGACGATTTTTATTGATAATTGTTTTTCACTGGCGATTTTGCACTAAGGTACTTGAGGTAAATATCTACAAAGGGGTAATTGCACCAAAAAAACTTGATGCAACGGATTTACAATAGATAATCTCTACTAAAATCAAAATAATATAAGGATTCTGTTGTAAAACCTAAACTACATATCCAAATAAGTTAAAATAGGTAAAGACTACTTATTCACAGACAATGTAAATAACATTATGGTTGAAATGAACGTATTTGTAAAAGATCTTTAAGTTAATTGAGCCAAATATTTGTAATTTCTGTATTGAGGTTGGTAGGTAAACAATTCTGCCGAAGATGATAACATGTTCTGATGTCTCGCCCATCCGAGATACCAGATCACTGTCATTACATGACAACAACAGCCCAGAGTTCTGTTACCCACAATACAGCTGCAGTAATATGACAGTATGTTATCTAAATTATTATTTGTTGTTTCATTTTCGTATACAATATACACATAGTATATTTTTTGGCCGATATGCCTTGACTTTATTCGGCCTCTTAAAAGTTGAGGTCTTGATCCGCCTAAATACCATTTGCTCTAATATGCTCTCCATAGTATGACCGAGCTTGTTTGACTTGATATGGTCCTAATGCCGTCAATATTAAATGACTATACTCCAATATTGGAAAACTCTCCAATTGGGGCAGGTTGCCATCCACTCTTGAAAACATTGATCGTTGCCTATTCAAATTGTTTTCCCTTACAAAGGTTCCTAAACGGTTATGCTGATCCATAAAACGTGCCACTCTTTGTATGATTTCACCCGAGTTTGGACTATCCTCGATTAATGTATGATACTTATTAATCAAGGCTGCAGCTATTTTAAAATCTTCCATCAGGTGGGGTGAAGCTAAATTAAAAAATCGTTGCCGAAATAATTTAAAATCGCGTTTAAAGCGCCCGTTTACCACCTCTACTACCCACCTGCATAAAGTTACTTTCTGCTTTTATTCGCCTGTTCAGTAGTTAATTGCGTTTGACCAGGATCCAGTGACTCAGGTTTGTGGATTTGATAGCCTAACTTTTGCAATAGTGGTATAGCATCTCTGAACGGTATCTAAAATGAACACATCATTAGGCTGAAAGAGCTGTCGATACAATCTCCATCTTCAAACAAATGATTCATAATCTCGGCATCAGTTTGAGTAGCAGCATATGGTCCAAAAACATCAATAATATGCACATCACATGAAACAATCATAAATGGTTTGACTAAATTGTCATATTTGTGCAGGCTGTACGTCTTTTTCTGGAACAGATAATTGGATTTTTTTTGTAAATGTACATATGTGCCATCAAATATGGCAATGGCAGGTCTATTTTCATCATTATCAAAGAGAGCATTTGGTATGCTCAAATTCCTATTAACAATATCCATATGATTCAGATGGTTTAGCCCTAAATAATTAGGTACTAAATAATTCATTAAGCATTCTCTAATTTATTTTTAGAAGGTATTGTAGTTAAGGTGGGCCGTGACACTGCAAAAAGTGTTGCAAGTCATCTGTCAGATTCCCCAGTTCTTAATTTGGCTAAATAAAGAGCCAACGCATATTTAGGCCTTTTAAAAGAGAGGGCAGGCAAGATATTAAATAAATTCAAAAAATTGACAACTGTTAAACCTGTCCAATAATGACATAAAACATTTTGCATTTCAGAAACCCTTTCAAAATAAAATATTGGTAGTTCCGATTTTGCTAAAGATACGAGTATTATATCTTCAATTTGGCTTGCAGTAAAATTCGAGAATATATTATTATTTTCAAGCAGTAAGTGCCAAACGTTCGAGTTTAAATGTACGTCACATACCCTTGTATTGCGGGGAATATAAAAATTATATTTTCCAATAAGCATTTTTTTTATAAATGCTGGAATAACATATAACTGTTGTTCATTATTACAACCGTTAAACACACAGAGCCTAGAGGTATTTGCAGCCCGTTTATAGTTTGGCAGGTTTAATTCCGGTTCTGGAGCAGGTCTTGGTGCAGGTTCAGGTTCAGCTGGTAATTCAGGTACAGCTCGTCAGGTACAGCTCGTAGTTCAGGTACAGCTCGTAGTTCAGATTCAGATACAGCTAGTGGCTCAGGTTCTGGTCCAGCTCTTGGCACAGGTTCAGGTCTAGGCAAAGTTGATCGATTTTGATCCCGATTTGTCTGCCTTTGATGCCGCATCCAATAGTTGGCAGCCGAAAAAAAGGTTAATTTAACTTATATGTATGGTGTCATCGTTATAAAGAAAGAAATGATGATTATTAACTGTTAGCAAGCTGAGGAACTGAATATCTACGAGGGTGGATTGAAAAGTTCGCGGCCTAACACATAAATACTTGAACTATTTTAATGTAACTGACCTCATTCGATTTGCTTACTCTCTGGTTGTCACATTGTAAAATTCTATCGCAATAGCATTATCTGTTTTTAAGTTAGACCATATTTTGTGAGCCTAAGTGCAGCGTTTTTAAAGAATGGAGAAAATTGTGCAACTTGCGGTCATCAAATACCTGTTTAAAAAAAAACTAACTCCAAAAGAGATACACGAAGATATGTCAACAACATTGAGGGAATCTGCTCCGTCGTATACGACTGTGAAAAAGTGGGTTGCGGAATTTAAACGTGGACGAGAGAGTATTGAAGATGACCCTCGCTCCGGCCGGCCTACGACGTCTACGACTGAAGAAAACATCGGGAAAATCTGTGATCTGATATTGGCATATCGGAGATTGACCATCAAGGAGATTGCAGACACTATTGGCATCTCGTATGAACGAACACAAAACATCATAGTCAATGAACTTGGATTTTCTAAGGTTTCTGCGCGGTGGGTACCCAGATTGCTTTCAGTTGAACAAAAACGAATACGGCTCACGATTTCTCGCGACTGTTTGGAAATGTTTAAGGCTGATCGACAAGATTTTTTGGCCAGATTTGTGACAATGGATGAAACCTGGGTACACCACTACACCCCAGAGTCAAAACAGCAATCCAAGCAGTGGAAAAAACCTGATGAACCGACTCCAAAAAAAGCTAAAGCAATTTTGTCCGCTGACAAGGTGATGGCGTCAGTTTTTTGGGATGCTAAGGCTGTCATCATGGTGGACTACCTTGCAAAAGGTGAAACTATAAACTCGGCTTATTACTGCACCTTTTTACGTCGTTTGCGTGAAACAATCAAAGAGAAAAGGCCAGGATTCCTCAGCAAGAAAGTGTTGTTCCATCAGGATAATGCACGCGTTCACACGTCTGTTGAATCTATGGCTCAAATTCGTGATTGTGGCTTTGAATTACTGCCCCATCCCGCCTATTCCCCTGATTTGGCACCTTCAGATTTTCATTTATTCCCAAACCTAAAAAAACACCTTGGAGGTCAAAAATTTTCATCAAATGAGAAGGTCGAAGCTGCGGTGGGTGACTTTTTTGAAGGCCTTGAAGAAACTTTTTTTATGACTGGCATACAGGCGTTGGAAACCAGATGGAAGAAGTGCATTATGTTAAGTGGAGATTACGTGGAAAAATAAATTTACTTTTATTTACATTTTATTTTTTTTTCTGGCTGAGGCCGCGAACTTTTCAATCCATCCTCGTAAATATATGGATAATGATATCGACAATGATTTTGATGTTTTGTGTTTTATGTTATTGTTTATTTTATTATATTGTAACATAATAATGACTTTTGGCACGTTCCCCTAAGACGACCAACTGACCATGTGTTGGATTTGACTGTTAGGCCGCGGCCCCATGTCCACGGCGCGGCGCCGGGCCGCCGTGTGACGTTGCGGCGCCGCCGCCGTAACACGGCACGACGTCGTGCCGCAGCACGGTGCCGCGAAGGAGAATTCTCAGTCGATATTTGGCAGTTGGTGTGCTCGAACGTGTTTATTTGGAAATGGATCGCGAAAAAAGGGTTGTTCTCCTCTTGTTACTAAGACGAATGAAAAAAAAAACAGAAACAGAGGAAATGGGTAAATCCATATATTTTAAAAATGAACCAAGACGGAGCTCATTTCAAAAGGAAATATGCAGCGATAAAAATGTGTGGGATTAGAAATTTTTTGAAATTTTAGAATGACCATTACCAGTTTTGAAGAACTACTTACCAAGATAGCACCTCGTTTACAAAAACAATATGTGTTCAGAAAACTCCACAGAACACTATGATAAAATAATCTATACTTTATTTATAATAGAAAAAACAATGCACATTGATTATAATAATCAATGTGCCTTGTTTTTTCTACTAGAGAATAGCTAGTTAACAAATAAAACACGTAGGTATTTGTATTTAGTTATTATGTCTTTATTATAATTTGGTATCACTCGTCATCATCACGGAACATGTTTTCGATAACAGAACTGTTGTCCATAGACTGGTCAGAATAATATGAATGAGTTGGAGAAGGCTGAATTATAGCTGAAGACGGGATAGATGTAGAAGCGTTTTGTGTAGAGTATGACATGTCAAGCATAGACTTGTCGGAATAATGTGAATGAAGTGGAGAAGGCTGAACAGATGTAGAAGCTTTTTGTGTCGAGTGTATGTTGGCATTTCCTAAAGAATAACCATAATATTGTGCCGAATAGGTTTCATAATTTTGATTATGCGTGTACTTTCTAATTAACTGTAATATTTCTGATTGAAAATCAAGTTTACAATTTTCGTCAATTTTTTTTACATGTGGAAGCAGCGACATCAGAAATTGCTTATCGGGGTCATTTTGGTCGCTTATTTGATCATGTTTACGTTTTAAATTTTCCGAAAGTGTTCTGAGAATTTCATTTTCTGATTTTTCGGCCCTTTTCCTGTTTATTTTCGGGCGAGATGTTTCCGCATCATCAGTTGCATTAGTAACATCGGTAGGCGGTCTCACTTCTTTTAAGGAATTCAAGAACGATAGATGATTGAAATAAATGTACTGTTTACTGCTTGTTGCTGCCGAACCACTCGCAACGTTCTTGTTTTTGCATTTTCTCTATTAAAACTGTCACGAAGACTCTTCCACTTCCTCTGTAATTTAGTTACTGTAACAACAAAAAATATAATTTTAATTTTTTTTTTTTTAATATAATTTGTTTCAGGTATCTAGGAACTGGATGCTCGTTTGAGGATTTTGAACTCTCTTACCACCGTGGGGCCTCTACAGCAAGGAAAATAGTACAAGAAACACGTCAACTAATTTGGAACTATTTAAAAGCCGTTTGTATTCCAGAACCGACCCAAGACGTGGAAAGAAATTGCCAGCGGATTTCTTCAAAATACTAATTTTCCTAATTGTTTAGGCGCCATAGATGGGAAACATATAAGAATTATTCATCCATTCGAAACCGGCTCCTTGTACTTTAACTATAAAAAATTTTTTTCAATAGTACTTCTAGCAAGTTGCGACTCGAATTTACTTTTTACGTTCGTGGATGTTGGGGCATACGGTAAAGCATCCGATTCTACAATATTTAGAGAAAGTGAACTGTGTAACAAAATACACAGAAAGACATTAAATATCCCCTCACCACGACAGGTCGGTAATCGACAACCATTGAACTACACATTTGTTGGTGATGAAGCATTTGGCCTCAGTGAAAATATGATGAGGCCATATGCTGGAAAATATTTGGACTTAGACAAAAAAGTTTTCAATTATAGGTTAAGCCGTGCCAGACGTTGCATTGAGTGTACCTTCGGCGTACTAGCAAACAAATGGAGAATATTACATCGCCCATTAAACACTTCTGTTCATTTCTCAGAAGACATTGTGAAAGCTTGTTGCATTTTGCACAACTTTATTCGCAAAAGGGATGGCTTCAATTTTCGGCATACTTTGAAAATAGTGGGACTCGAAAATATACAAAATACAGGCTGGCCAGTAACACGAGCGTCTACGGCAAGAGATACGTTAAAAGATTATTTTATGAATGAAGGAGCAATACCGTGGCAAGAAAATAGAATATAAATATATGGTTTTATATTATTTTATTAAACTTACCTTCAATGTTCTTTTCTTTGGCAGTTTTATTCGAAAAATCTCCCACAAACAATTCGCAGATTTCTTCCCAGGCCTTCACTTTTTCTCCTCTATTACTATAACTATCACTTTTTGAATCCCAAATCGCAGGACGGGATTGTATCTCTGATATAAATAATTCTATATCCATATTTATCTACCTATATGAACTACAGACTACGTGCGTGCGTTACCGTCGACTTACACAGGTTAACTGAGGCAAGGGAGAGAGGGGCGCGGAATCGCGCGAGTGGCGTGTGGCGGCTTTTTGTGTCGGCGTTTAGTGGCCGGTGCGAGCCACAAGATGCAAGCTGCGACGATTTGAAGCGTGTGGCCGCCACCGGCGCCAACCGTGTGCGGCGAGTCCATATAAAATGTATGAAAAATACAGGAAATATGCCAGTGGCGGCGTTTTGTGGTTGTGGCCGGTGGCCCGTGTGCGGGAGCCCTAATGTGGCAATTCTCTCATCTGAATCTCCCGTTCTTAATTTGATCAGATATACTAGGAGGCCTAATGTGCCTCTATGAACATTTCTTATTTGAGGTACTTCATCTAATAATAAATTAAAGTTTTGTTTTGTACGCCCTATCCAGAACTCAAATACCCTATCATCCATTTCTTCAACATTTTCAAAATCAATTGAAGCATTAAAAGCATTTACAAATGAAAATATGTGTTGTATATGCTGAACAGTAAATGTTGAATAACTATTTGGGGAGTCAAACAGCGTATCCCACATATTGCCTGTCATATGGTCATCACAAACCTGAGCTTCCCGGGGTAGATAATATTTATAATTTGATAAAATTATTGCTCTTAATTTATCAGAAATACTGCGCAATGTTGTGCTTCCACTATTGGGAAATACACAGTGATGATTAGTATTGGCGGCTCTACTGTAGTCTGGTAAAGTCACTCCATTGACTGAATCTGTTGTTTCATCAGACTGCGTAACTTGCGGTTGCTCCAACACTTGAGGCTCCTCTTGCTGTGGTGATGCACTCGGCTGAGATCTAGTAGTATCAACAGTAGTTCTGCGACGAGCTTCTCTTTGTACTCGCAGCCAGCAAGGATGGCACACAGAATCATTTTGTGTAATCTGAAATTAATTAGATCATGTTTATTACATGTCATGATAAAACAACTATCAATTTGTCAGATTTTTTTATATTTGCTGTTTGTAAATAAATTCCTATTCTATTAATTTAAATTGGATTAGTTTTAATTTAAATTGGATTAGTTTTAATTTGGCATAAGGCATAAGTCAACTACAAGGGCCCAGTCTAGATAGGTTGAATATACATATCCTTGAAATATCTCAATGCTATGATATTGGTTTGCTCACTTTTCTTTCACCAAAACAAACAAGTTATAATTTATTTAGAACTAGTTTAGAATATGCACATGACTTGTCAAGAGGTGCATGCTGGGGAACTTAAGACTATGCTTGTTAGTGTTAATCTATAGTTACCGGCTCGGGGTCTGGAGCACTGGCTTCGGCAGAGAAGTGAATAATTATTCTGTTTTAATGTGAGATTACAATGTGCAGAGCCATTCCCACTCTATCACCAAGTGCTCAAGATCCATGCTGGTATCTGTAGCTGGCTATCACTACTCTTAAATTCTAAGATATTACTTTATTTATATTAAAATAAGTCATACCTCTTGTGGTGCTACTCTGCTTTCTATTATAGCAATCATGGACAGTTGTAGTTCAGAAGGATTGCTTCATAATATTCTATCACTCCGTCTCCTTAAAGTTGATAATCCACACAACAGACACACATTTGTGTGGCCTTGCTGGCTTGGACCAGCTTGTTGATTATCATTGCCAGAGTCCTGTTGTTGTAAATTCTCGTATACTGCGAACATTGCCAGATCTCTGCACTCTTCACACACAACATCTTCTTCTAAAACCTGACAACAATATTAGTAAGTTGTTATAGATACTACTAACGCCATTTTTTTTTCCATTGTAGAATAGAACAAATAGTTACTTACAACTCTTGGGTACGCCCAGCTGCAAAGTAAGCCAGCAACTCTCGAGTCAAGTGCTAAGACTTGATACCGGCGCAATGTGTTCACGCATATACGGCAGTTAAAGCATAAAATGCGCGTGCGGCGCTGATTTCTATTGGAATCTGCCATTTTGCAAACGAAATCCAAATCACTCGGCACAATCGGGGTCCAGTTTAGAATTAGTATAAAGTCACGCAAAAGGGTCAGTGGGTAGCCTTAGGGGCGGATTTTTAGGAGTTGGAGTATATCCTTAGGGGCGCTATGAGAAGCAAAGAAAACGAAAAAAAATTTTTTTTGGAAGTTGATGCCATACGCTTATAGGCACCATGAGCCGTGCAGAAAACAAAAAAAAAAAAATTTGGTAAAAAAAAATTTTAGGACTTGCAAAATTTTTCCATAACAGGTGGCTCTCGTTACGGTAAAGTTTCGACCCTACCTCAACTATGCCGCCCGGGTGCCGCCACTGTGCGGAACGCCCGGAGGACACGGTGGAGCACACAGTTGAGGTGTGCCCTGCTTGGGCGGAGCAACGCCGTGTCCTCGTGGGGGCGATCGGCGGCGGAGACCTCTCGCGCCGGGCCTTGGTTCAGGCCATGGTCCGGAGCGAGGAGGAGTGGCAGGCGGTCGCCTCCTTCTGCGAAGCAGTAATGCTAGCAAAGGAGGAGGCAGACCGCATCAGGCAACGGCGCCCCCGCCGCCGCCGCCGGGACTCCGATCCCGATTTCCGGCCACCGTAGACGCGGGCTCGCGGACGGCGAGCCATGGGTAGCTCGCTGTCCGATCTTCCGGTAACTGTCCAGACCGAGCCAAGGTGTCGACGGCGCGCACTGTTCCCGCGCGCCTCAAGGAGTTGTCAGCAACAGGAGGGGCCCATCTGGGTCGAAGCCTACCGGGGTCGGGGTTATCCGAAAGGAAACTAGAGCCCCGGTATGAAGGCTAGAAGGAACGGCGCGGGGTTTTTAGTCAGTGTCACACTGTCTCCCGCTCCACCCAAGAGCGGGTTTCGTCAATGATGATTTTCCCCGTCGAGAGAAAAAAAAAAAAAAAACCTCAACTATGCTAAAAATACGCGAATTATTGGGAATTCTCAATACTCGGGCGATCCAAAGTTTTTGCTGTCGTTAGATAATTCGTTGTAGTTTGTTGTAATTTGATATTATTTAGTGTTTACTTTGTTTCTTTTTATTTTCGTTTTGTTAGTTTTTAATTTTAGTTTGTTTTAGTGGTTTTTTTATTTGATTTTTTTCGTGTTTTTTTAGTTAGTAAGATTTAATTTGTTTTATTTTTTAGTCTTAGTTTTTTTTATTTTCTTATTAGTTTTAAGTTAGTTTTTCTTAGTTTTAGTTAGTTTATTAGTTGGTTTATTATATTTGTTTATTTTCAAAAACCATGGATACCACATAACCATACGTCGAACCATAAGTCGGTTAACAAAAAAAAATCACGTGGAGCTTATACAAAATAAAAATAGGACCACATTAGATCCAATTATCCAAGCAAATGTTAGACCTGACTCTTATATTATGTCTGACCAGCACCGATCATACATGGGCGTGCACTTGAGACTGGGTATGCGTGGGCATTCCAGTGTCAACCACAGCCGACAATTTACGGCAGGGACTGTCAGTATCCCTGTGGATCCCAGCCTTGGGAACCCAGTACCAGGCACAAATAACGTTCGGTGCGTGGTCCACACAAATACCATAGAGCGGCAATGGCTAGAATTAAAACGCCAATGTCGCACGTGTAGGAGTCAGCGGCGGTTAAAGTGGTACATGGGCGAATACATGTACCGGCAAAATATTTTAAGAAGCCTACCCACGGACGCTGCTAGGTTCCGCCGTTTGCTGCGTGACATACACCGACTATACCCAGGACTAGGAAGGAATGGTATTAGAATTAGAAATTGCCAATGTCGGCCTACTTGTCCCCGTCGATAAACTGAAGTAGCCTGGTACTGCATGTTCACATAGTAAAGTCTAAATATTGACAGTGCACGCCCATGTTAAAGCTGTCCCTAATCCTAGTCCTGCCAATGCCTCTCACCCTCACAAAAGATACAGTCATTGCAGTGGAGTAGCGTAGGTTTTTGCCACTTGGGGCCGACCGGAAATACGCCCCCCCTTTATTTCATTCACCTCACCTCTAGCGCTTCAACATGTGTCCTGAGGTCTTTTTAAAAACTTTTTTTTCACCAGTTTGGGATGACTGTGAGTGAACCACTCCTTTCAGTAACTTCAAGAAGAACCTCCTAACAACGCGTTGACGTAGAAAATAAGTGAAATAGCTTTCTAAGTGTTTGCCCCTAACCGTACTCAAGGTGAAAAGTAAGGAGAAATTTTTTAAGTCCCAAAAATTTTTTTAACCCAAAATTTTTTTGTTTTCTGTACGGCTCATGGTGCCTATAAGCGTATTGTACCAAATCGAAAAAAAAAAATTCAATCAATCAGTCCATAAACAGTCCAGGTCGGGTAGAAATTAATAGAAAACCGAATAAACACACAAAACACGAACGAAACGGAATACGCCGAGGAATTCTGTAGCATCCAACTGTCAATCGGTCACTGTCAAAGACAAAAGTAGAGCTGTGCAATTAAAATCGATTTAATGTAAAATCGGTTCAACGTTGAATCGATCCTAGGCTCCTTATTTTAGATTTAAAAGTAATATTACATAAAGATCAAATGAAGTAGATTAGAGATAGAATAACTGCATTTCAATAATTATTTTAATAATTCATCCAACCCTAGAATGATCAATTGAATCGATCGTTCATTTAAATCGATACAGATAATAACATTCATAATGATTGTATGTGTATCACCACTATAATATGAAAACAATTCGCCTATCTCGTTCCGAAGCAGTTGATATACTTTTATTATTATAAATTAATTCCGGCTTTTACGAAATAAAGTGAATAATTGAAAAATCATAAAAAAATAATTAAAGGAGAATGGGCATTATTGTATGAGTTGTGTCCCAACCCTTGTAACAAGTTACAACTAGTATAAACATGTTCATTTAACCTTTCTTATAATCAATATGCCAAGGTTTTATTGTTATCGCTTGCAGGACAAAAGTTATTGGGTTTCAAGTGAAAAAAAAGTTTTTGTTTTAAATAATGCTTTAATCATACTTTATTACAATTTGCGTTACATGTAAACATAATTATTACATTGATAATAATTGTACAGTAATCACAGGTAGTATTAGTTGTTTATTGACCGTTATTAACAACTGCACAGTGGAAAATATTTAAAAATAACAAAGGAAATAATACAATCAGAATTAATAAATTGGTAATAGTAATTGTATTGTTTCCTTTGCTATGTATATATTTTGAAATACATAAATAACAAAGGTATATAACCCTTATGTAAGAGTACAGCTTAGACATATGGAAGTCGCTTACAGTTACTTTTAATAATGATTGTTATCTATGATAACATCATCCAAAGATGTCGCGGGTAACAATATGCTTGGCTGGTGTCTAGCCCAGCCAAGGTACCAAATGATACTCATTATGTGAGCGCAAGTACCTAAAGTTCTTTTTCCTGTTAAACATGAGCAATTGCATCTCTCGCTGTTTCTGCTGTATTTTTTATCAAAATATAGGAGTAATAAATCCTACCCGATATATGCCGCGATTTTATGCGCCCTCTCAACAGAATACCTTCTGAAATATTTATATTGTATCGTGCTAGGTTAGGAATAGCTCCAATGCATATTTCAATTGTGTACATGCCATTTCTTACGTGTTCACTCAAATAAGACCGGGCGAGTTTTATTTGGTAACTGCCTAGCGAAATTAATAAAAGGTCTTCTTCTGTTAGTTCAGGAAACTGTAACAATTCATTATCATTCGAGGTTATAGTACGAAATGAAGCTCGCTGTCGATTTATGTTATTTTCAGTGACATAGTCACCTAGGCTGTTGGCCATATTAATTCTCTCATTCAAAACTTGAATAATGTCATTAGCTCGAGGATGGTCTTTCAACGGCTCTCTAAATGAGTTTAAGAGAGCAGCAGCAATGCGTATATCAACGAACATATGTGTCATTGCTCTATTAAAATATTCTTGTCTGAATATTTTAAAGTCGCGCTTGATCCACCCATTTATTACCTCCACCACCCATCTCACGATTGTAACTAATCTAGATTTATTTGCCTCTTCCGTTCTTAGTTGGCTTTCATTCCTAAGTTTTGTTGGAGGTATGTGGGCTTGGTAGCCCCAAGTTTCTATTGTTGGGATTGAATCCCTAAAACCTCTATCCAATATAAATGTATCATTATTTTTCAAGACGTAATGCATTGGGTTTATCTCATTTTGAATATAGGTACTCATAATCGTCGCGTCTGAAGTCGTGGCAGCATAAGGGCCGATTACATCTACTATGTAGCCATCTGTACATATTATTAAAAAAGGTTTCAGCAGGTTTCTAAACTTGTGAAGACTATATGATTGCTTCTGAAATAAAAAGTTACTACTTTTTTGAATGTAGATATATGTTCCATCGCATATTAAAATGGCTGGTAGCTCATCATTGCTAGCACCAAATACAGCATTTGGAATTCTTAGGTTTCTTGCTACAATTTCATCACGGCTGATGTGGTCCCATCCGAGATGCCGAGGAACAAAGTCGTTTGTTAGACATTCACGTGCTAACTCTAATTTTCGTTCAAAACTACGTCTGCTCATGCCTAAACGACTTGCTAGTCGTTCGTTTGGTTCACCCGTCCTTATTTTCATTAAATAAGCTCCAAGCACTGATTTAGGGCGGTGTGAGCGCTGTGATACAGAAGGTGTCTGCTCAAGAAGTGTATTAAATTCTTCATGATTCAGGCCCGTACAAAAATGTAGGTCAGATGTTGTCATCGAGCCAACATTATCAAAATCGAATCCAGTTTGTTGGCAGGCATTTCTTAACGTATCTAACATATCCTTGATGTGTTGAGCCGTAAAAGATGAATTATTTAGCTCTTCTAACTCGTTCCATTGGTTAGAAGTCAAATGAACCCGACAGATGCGAGCACTTGGTGGAATGTATAACTTATACTCCACTAACATCCGCGATTTTATAAAAACTGGTACTCTTACCAGATTATCTGCCCGGCAATCAGGAAAAAGACAACTGTTGGATGTATTGGCAGCTCTTTTATATCCAGTTATGGACATAACATCAACTGACTGATCCGGATTTTGGTGTAAATCTTGGGGTTCTGGTTGACTTTGATTTTCAGGAACTTGAAGGTCGACACGATTTAAATCAAGTTGATTTAATCTAGCTTCATGACGAGTAGCAGCTACCCAACATCGATGGCAAATGTGTCGCCGCTCGTTCACTAGGTCCTGAAAAAAAAATTACTATAAGACGCATGCCTTGTCTTCTTTGTTAACTCCATGCAAGAAAAACAGATCGACCTGTTGTTTCATTGAAATATGAAAAATCACAAAGTGCGCCCACACTAGGAATTATTCGAGTATCATAGATGCATTTTCAAAGATTTAAACAGACATATCTACACAAAATAACCAGAACAATTACCTAAAGGCAATACAAATATTTGTTTCGTACGGGAATCGAACCCGTGTGGCATGCAGTCTAAAAGTCGATCACTCAGCCATTGCGCAACCGTATTGTGATTTATAAAATAGGTATAGTTTGTTACTTGTTGGTTATAGTTTGAACTCTAAGAAGCCAATAGATTCCTGGTTTCATTGCGAAATGAAAAAAGCCCAAACAAGCCTATTCTAGAAACGAAGAAGAATATTTTCACATTCATAATTTAGGTATGGAAGTATATGTGTGTTCCTAGCTAATTCTTTTAAAAAAAATATAAGTGCATTAAGCCAAACATAGAACTTCCTTTTTTAGATCGATTCATTGTTTCATATCGACGACAACAACATAACAAATGTAGATGCAAATAATCACAGTCATTATAAGTGTGGAAGTATAGATATAAAACTATATTAAACGTACCTGTTGTATTCTCATATGCTGTGAAATATATTCAGCTAGATGTGGTCTTGCTTCTAATACCGTTCTTGAAACCTCATGTCGAACTCGCTGTCGAGTCAAAGACCGACTACAAGTCACACACAAATGTTCCATAGTTCGTAATAAACCAATCAATAACAAATCAAGTCCACAAAACAAGCCGAAGTTGATAGTTGCAAATGAAGAAACACCAGAAGTCCTTTAAAAATGCGTAAGTCGTCAATAAATAAACAGAGGAGTAACACAGAACACGGGAGTACAGTACAGCTACAAAAAACTGACTGTGCATATAGCGCTAGATAAAACAATAGTATCTACGGGCACCGGTAATTATCTCTTTCTAACGTATAGCGCTGTCTCATAAAATGTCGTTCGCTGCCCCTGCGCTTACTGAATGACAGAGTGTGGCGCGTGGTAGGAGGGGCGGTGTTGGGTTAGAGTAAGCGCACGCTCGACCGTGTGGTTTTTTCCACTTGATTTTAAAATCATTTCAGCCCTTTTGTCACTAAAAAACTAATTAATTAAGTTTTATTTAATATTTTTATTAAATAAATAAAACCACTATAGCAGGTTCCCTGCACGAGATACAGAGTTGCGCCCATACAAAAAAACATAACACTAAATGAGATCTTCCAAATGATATGGGTGGGAAAATGTTACAACACTTGGGACGAAACCGCCCATTGTCCTTTGTTTCATTTTTATGATATTTACGGTCGCTGAAATATAACCAGACAAAATTCTACCCTCCTTCTTTGGTGCGTTTTTTTTTCAAAAACATCAGCTGTTTGGACAAATGATATTCTTTTAAATTCTTTGCAGCAGCTCCAGATTTGTTTGCAAGCTCTTTCTTTTTCATGTATTTCATGTAGTTGTCTTTGATGTTTGTCCATTTTTTAATTATGTCATTTCCTTAAACAAAAGTTAGATTAATATTTTAATGAATACATGTACAGTAGGTACGACCGGCGAAAGGTGGCGAGAGTGAAGTTAGCCTCTAGCAACTTTCGCGCTTGTGTATTCGTAAAAAAATAAGTAGTTTACAAAAATAAATGCCAATAACCGTTGATTACAGCATTGAAAATAGCAAATGGAACTTATTTTGTTAAATTGTTTATTTTCTTAGGAGTATTAAAGCGCTAAAGTTGCTAGAGCCTAACTTCACTCTCGCCACCTTTCGCCGGTCGTACTGTACAGTGGGCCACAGCTCCAGCTACCCATATCCGGTCATGCTACCTCGCTTTGTTGCGAAGAATGTGAATTTGACAGGAGCAAGAGAAAAAACGGAAATGGATAGCTGCACGTGTGGCCGTCTGTACCTACATCCCTACTGATATTATAAATGCGAAAGTAACTCTGTCTGTCTGTCTGCTACGCTTTCACGCAAAAACTACTGAACGGATTTAGATCAAATTTGGTAGGTAGGTAGAAGAGACACTGGAATAACACATAGGCTACCTATAATTCCACTGCTGAGCACGGGTCTCTGCCCGCGCGATATAAACTGTAGTCCACGTGGGCGAAGCGGCGGGCGGAAAGCTAGTATTTATCGCAAGGTTGTTGTAATAATATTTAACACGGGTGAGAGTACTCATGTATACAATTAACTTTCTTAAACAGGCGATTTTTTTTCGCAATTTCAGAGTTGGTGCCATAGTAAAAGTTATTCGTATGTACATGACTACTCTCACCATGTTAAATCTTATTTCGTAATTTTGAAACACCTGTATATAGGGCACAATGTCATAGGTGGGAACGGCTTGTCTCAAGGAGGTCTAAATTAAGTATTAATACTTAGTTAAAACAGGCAGTTCCTTTAATTTAAATTTTTGAATAATAGTCATCCTGGCGGAACCGGTTCTACAAGCTGTCAAAGTAGCTCAGCTGATAGCTTTAGGGCCTCTTTCAATATTTCAAAGTAAAGCGTCGATTAGTTACTTGCCAATGAGCGTTAATCACCAAGTAAAACTAACGAGTATATTCTGCCAATTTCACAAGCGAAAATAAACAACAACAACAGTTAAACAAATTTTCAATATCTATCTAAACTCAGCGATTTAATTTAACTGTCAAGTAAACACGCTAATTAGTAGCAAGCGGCAAGTAAGTTACGAGTCAGTCAGTTTAATCATATGATTAGTGCTAGGTACTCGAACATCGTGAAATTGACACGTGCAGTTACGGGTGACTTTAACTGGCGATTAGTTTACTCAATACTTTACTCGAGGGTGGTGAAAGAGGCCCTTATAGCCAAATGTATATTTTATGTTATTCAAGGCAATTCAAAAATTGAGCTGCTTTGTTAAAGCAGCTGTTTGTGGTAACTCCGCTCCGTCCTAAGAAACTAGTAAATATATTATTTTTTCTTTTCAGGTTTTTGGCAACTGAGAATTCATTTAGACAGGGAATTCACAGATTATCGAGGAAAAAGTAGGTAGTCAATAAATCCTATTAACATATTTATTTCCGCTCTTTTATTAGATAATGAGTTTTAGTAGTTATTAGAAACTATTTTATTGATTGTTTTCCATATCATCAGTGATTAATATATTATCGAGATGCTGGGCGGGAGGTACC
Organism: Mythimna lalbum; assembly: GCA_949319445.1. Lineage (NCBI taxonomy): Eukaryota > Metazoa > Arthropoda > Insecta > Lepidoptera > Noctuidae > Mythimna > Mythimna lalbum. Next base: position 2,087,264 of record OX439357.1, on the reverse strand, counting down.
ACATTGTCTTGGTACCTAGCCTACCCTAAGTACCATATTATACATAAAACATGTGCACAGCAGCCTACTGTCCTCTTGCCTACATTACAGTTGCAATAGTGCTGTAGTATTGCGTCCCGACCGTTAAGAGCGCCGTCGACCAAAATATAAACAAAATATATTTTACGGCCCACATGGCGCGATTGAATTTTGCCTCTTAGCAGCCAAACACTATTTTCATTAGACAACTCTCTCAGTAGACTGCTGTCAACCTCTCTGCATACCTCAATTGTGAACGAGCCATTGGCTCTTATGTGCTCGCCGTAATATGAACGTGCCTGTTTTATTTGGTATGTTCCTAAACACACCAATATCAGCTTATTGTAGGTGAGCTGGGGAAAATCACTAACATTATTGTCATCAACATTTATTTTTTGAAAATTCGTTCTCCTTCTATTTAAGTTATTATTAATAACTACAGTACTTAAGCTATTTTCTGAGTACATTTTCTGATTTATTATACTAAGAATTTCCCCGGCATCACTCCTGTCTTCAATAAGGGGGTGAAAGGCATTAATCAGGGCAGCAGCTACAGAAAAATCTTTCATCAAATTGCGAGATGCGGCATTAAAATACTCTTGGCGAAAAATCTTGAAGTCACGTTTAAACCTACCATTAATTACCTCTATGACCCAACGACATATTGTCACAGCCCTGGAACGATTAGCTTCTAGTGTGGATAATTGTGTTTCACCCTCTTGAACTGTGGCTGGCGTATAAGCACGGTACTCACAACTGTTTAATAATGACAGAGAGTCTCTAAAGCCCCTATCCAGTATAAAAACATCATTTGGAGCAAAAAATCTTCTTAATGGTTGATTTTCATCACGAAATTCTTTTAACATTATTTCAGCATCCGATGTTGTTGCTGGATAGGGGCCAAGCACTTCGATAATGTATCCGTCTGTGCTGGCAATTATAAACATTTTTACAAGGTTTCTATACTTGTGTAAAGAATAAGTATTCTTTTGGTACAAATAATTGGCACTCTTTTGTACATAAACATAGGTACCATCAGCTATCACAATTGCACTAGATCTATTGTTGTCTCCATAAATCCCATTAGGAATCATAAGGTTTCTTTGGGCAATTTGTTCTCTGTTTATGTGATTTACACCTAAGTGCAAAGGGACATAGTCTTGTACTAGGAAATCTCTAGCCCGTGATATTAAAGCGGATGTTGTCCTAGTTGGTACTTGAATTAAAGAAGAGATTCTTTCAAATGAGTCCCCTGTTCTTAATTTGATTAAATATGCTGCTAGTGCAAGTGATCCATTACGCATTTGTGAGAGCCGAGGTACTTCATTAAGTATTTCAGCAAATTGCTGTTTAGTTCGACCAAACCAATAGTGGACTAAATGGTCTGGCATATTCTCAATATTATTAAAATCAATACTTAGAGGACTTGCATTTAATGTTATCAAGTCCTGTATTTGTAGAGCAGTAAACATGTGGTTAGTATTGTGTGGGGGATTATTCAAAAAATCCCATGAACCATGATTTACATGTCTGGAACATACACGGTTATTCATAGGTACATAAAAATTGTAGTTTTTTAAAGAAATTGTCTTAGAGATAATGGTATGGTAAAACGTTCAGTGCGGTGGCAGCCCGAGACAAAACAACGATTTTGTGACTCTGCAGCTCTAGCATATAAAGGCATCATTATGTGATTCTGAACATTTGGTGGTACCTCAATAGAAGGCTCAGGAATAGGATTGTCGTTGGACTCTTGATGTTCTGACTACATGTGGAGCTCGGTCAGCACGCTGCCAGCATGGATGACAAATAGAGCTTGTAGCAGTTACCTATAAAAAAAACATGTTTTATTTATATTCTAGCGACTGCAGTAGAAAAAAATTAACTTGTTTACATGGGGAGAAATAAGACTATGGAAACAAAATGAATATTTTTTTTGAAAATCAATACATATTACTTTAGAAAAAAAATTGATTGAATTTATAAGGGCATTAACAACAACAACTGGCCTGTATGTACAAGGTAGGACTAGAAACTTGTTAGATACTCTTTAAATAGCTATATGTGCTGTCAGATTGAGTACTTACTTGTCGAGGGTGAATCCATTCTGTTATAACATCAAAAATATGGCTTTCACGTTGTGTTGAATGTTGTGTCAGTGTATGAGATCTTATGCGCAATAAAGATCTTCCACAACTAACGCAAACATGACGATGGCCAACATTCAAGTTAGATCCAATATTCGAATCAGCACTGGTTCCTGGCAATGACTGTGTAGCTACCATCCAGCAAGAGTCGCACACATGGTCCGATGCAGTGACCTGAAATATAGATTAACTATAAATATACAAACATCTAATTGCTACATATCTTTGGTACCAAAGTGATAAGCACCTGCGTACGCAGGTGCATAGAGTGTGCTGCATTATTTGTTATTAGCTGTTTAATAAGCAACACACAGAATGTAAGTATATGTGGTGTTTTTTTACTTGCGTTCGATATGAATGCAAGCTTGTTAAACAATTGAAACAAACCACTATGTCATTTTATCCAACCTTGCAATGAGGGTTTATTAAGTACATATTTAAAATAACAATAAAATAACACTTACGTGGAGATATCCATTCTCTAATCACTGATAGTATATCGATTGAGTTCAGCGGGTTCCTTCTCATGCGAGCAGTGGATATGCCACAATTGATGCAGCGGAGATTATCCATCGTAAACGACAGGTAACAATGTCAAAAGGCAAAATCGGGGTCCAAAATGCGTGCAAAGGTCAATCGGTATTTCTGGAAGAACGGAGTCCACGAACGAAATAGGGTCGGTCACAAAGGCAGTCACAATTGTCCAAAAACACAGCAAGGGTCGGTTATTAAAAATAGTAGTACACAAAGTAAACATATAACGTAAGTCCGCAACACGAGCGAAAAACGTTAGACGCTAGATAACCGGCAAGCGGCAATCTGTTGTTGATAACCGATTGATTGACAAGTGACAGCCGTATCGAGTGTTGCAGTTCGCAAAAATGCAAATCGATTTTTCTAAAAAATCATTGAAATATGTTAATACAACAAAAAAAAAATACTTTATGTACGGTCCACGTACATTGACCTTATTTTTGCATGACAACGCGAATCAATACGTTCGCTTGTCACCACAAATATTACTACTTAAACTTAGTGTGCAACTTACCAACACGCGGAACATACGTGCATGTGAGAATCATCAATCTTTACGGTGTACTTTACTACTTATAAATAAACTTTGATTTTTACTATGTGAAGTGTTTTACATGTTGGTCACTAACTTTACATGTTGGTCACTCGCTACCTAACACACAACCAAACACACAAACAATTATAGTGTACAGTTCAGCAACTAATCTGTCCCGTACATTAAATGGTCCTTCGAGCCGGATATACTACTAAACTTAAGGTACGTACCAACTATACTTACATACCCTAAGTCAAACTTACCACTTTTCCATTGTAAACCAACTACGTACTTACAATGGACCTACTTACCAAACAAGTTGGTATCTTTGAAGATATCAAAACTTTATGTACCAACTACAAAAAGGACAGCATAACTAGGAAAAACGTTGATTACCTGGAAAAACGTTTGAGGAACTTAGAAGAATTATGGGGAGCCTTCGATGAGCAGCATAAAATACTGTTAGAGACAACTGAACATAAAAACATCGGATACTTCAACAATGACGTTTACACGAAAACAAAGAACATGTACGAGTCAACTAAACGGCATATTATGGATCTATTGTCTTTTCAAAGGAGACAGCAGCAAAAGGACTTAGACTTCGATCTAACGGGGTTAATGGATGAAGAAACCGAGGATTACGTTAAGAAGCTCATCACTCAGCAAGAACGCAACTTTAAAGCTTTAACTAAAGCTATGTCAAAGGTAAACATTGACTTTATAGCTGAGAAGTGGGAGTTCGAAGAACATCTAGCAACCTTGAAATCAAAGTGGCAATCCATCGACAAGATACACTGGGAACTTGAAGATGAGCTGAAGGTCTCCGATCTGAAAGAAGATTACAACGAAAAGTACGAAGCCATTGAACAAAAATATGACAACTTAAAAAGAGAATTAAACAGTAAGATTTGGTCCAATATTCATTATCAACAATCTACACCTAAAATTGAAATCCCGGAATTTACTGGCAAATATGTTCATTGGATTACTTTCAAGGACATTTTCCTTGAAACCATACACCACAACCCGAGTATCCCCAAAGCGCAGAAGATGCAACACCTGAAGACGAAACTAAAAGGTGAAGCAGAACGCCTCGTTCAGCATCTGTCAATCAGTGCTGACAACTATGACTCCTGTTGGGAAATACTATCTCACCGGTACGATAATCGCCGACTTCAGTTCACCTCGTTTATGAGCACTATGCAGCACTTACCAACGATCCAGCAACCCAACGCCAACAACCTGAAAAGGATGCACGACGTGATAACTGAGTGCCTTAATGGCCTCGGCAACATGGGTGTTGAAGTGAGAGAGAGCGTGGATCGTGGATCGTGTTAGGCCGATCCACTCTTGGAAACTTGCGATCCCAAATATGCGCTTCAAGCGATCCTAAGGCGATCCGTGATTCAGCCAGTCTAACTCTTGTACGATATGGAGTCACACGTACAACGGCGGCGTCTTGCCGTTGCAGCAGTAACTTTTATTTTGCTTAAATGCTTGCGCAAAAAATCACAAAAAAGAAAACGACGGTTTTGGGTGAAACAAATTTACAAAAATCGCTTGGAATCTGGGACTCAGCTGTACGCAGAGTTAGTGTCAGATAAAGTTGAACACAATTTTGCAAGAATGAATGCTAATCAATTTGAGATATTGTGTTCATTATTAAATAACAAGCTAAGAAAGAATGATACAAATTATAGAGATGCCATTACTGTGAAGGAAAGATTATTACTAACATTGAGATTTTTAGCAACTGGAGATTCGTACGTCAGTTTGCAGTATCTGTTCCGCATTTCCAAACAGTCTATATCGATAATTATTCCTGAAGTTTGTGAAGCCATCATTGACCTGTTAAATGATTATGTAAAGGTAAGTAAAACCATACTTTATTACTCAATAAAAAAGTAGTGTATTACAATCATAATTTAAAGAAGTAACATGTTTACAATTATTAATTATTTTTTGAAAACATGATATAGGTAGGTACTTATTTAATTCGGTGGTGACTGTGGAAGTGAATAATCCTGAGGTTTCAGAAACTGGGACTGCGATGAATTGGAGGCTAGATGAGCAGACGGTGATGTCTGTGGAATTGGAGCTGGATAATTTTGAGGTTGTAGAGACTGGGACTGTGATGAAGTGGATGCTATTGGTGTGCCAGGATATGAATTAGTGTAATATCCATAATTGCTATCCCCATATCTTCCTGTGTCAGCTTGAAAAATAACTTGGCATATAGCATTTTTGACATTAACTAATGTTACTGCATCATATTTCCGCAATTCAGTAGATATATACTGCCCGAAAGCAATGTAAGAATCAGTTTCCGGTTGTGGTGGCTGAGCACATTGTTGCAGAAGTTGGAAAGCCTCTGAAAGAGTTTCATCTGATATGTCATCTGCATTATTAGAAGTAGTTTTCTTTCTTTTTTTTGTTCTTTTGTTTGTTGTTTGGACACTGGATTGTGCATTCTGATCATTCTGCTCTCTACTCTGATCTGTGTGGTGGTTGGCTCTCTCCGGTTGTGTGTCACTAGTAATGTTACTGTTCTCGTTTTCGCTCACTGTAGTATTAACTTCAAGTTCCCCTTCAGTCGTATCAGATTCTACCTGTAACAACAATTATTATTACTATTTACTGCTTATTCTTATTTTCAGCTTTATATTATAATTAAGATCTCCTTTATTTTCAGGTGCCGTCAACTAAAGAAGAATGGCGTACAGTTTCTCAGCAATTCGAGAATAAGTGGAATTTCCCACACGTGATAGGAGCGATGGACGGCAGACACGTCGCTATACAATCGCCTTTTAATAGTGGCAACGACTTTGATAATTACAAATTATTTCCTAGTATTGTTCTTTTTGCATTAGTAGATGCAAATTATAGGTTCCTGTATGTGAATGTTGGGACTAAAGGCAGAATATCAGATGGAGGCGTGTTCAAAAGCACAAATTTATATAAAAAACTTGAAAAAAAAGAGCTAAATATTCCTCCACCGGAGATATTGCAAGTTCCCTATAAAATTGAGGTACCCTATTATATACTAGGTGATAAAGCTTTTCAGCTTAATGATTATACTATGAAACCATACGATGGTACACGGGAAAGGGGTTCTTGTGAAAGAATTTTCAACTACCGACTGTCAAGAGCACGTAGAGTAGTTGAAAACGCGTTTGGAGTACTTAGTTCTGTCTACAGAGTCCTGCGTAAACCTATGCTTTTGGAACCAGAAACTGCGACTAAAGTCGTGCTGGCAACGGTTCATCTATATAACTACGCAGTAATCCTAACTTTATATCGCCAGGAACGTTTGATACAGTACAGGAGAATGGAGATGTAATACCTGGAAGCTGGCGAAATGAACCGCCATCACAATCGCTACAACCGATGGCCGTCGTACCAAGAAGAGCAACAGAAAATGCCACTACAATACGGTCCCACTTAGCAAGACACTTTGTTACAAACCATACAATAGTTTGGCAAAATGAATATCAGTAAACTAATAGCTCACATGTTCCAATGTATCGCGTGTGGTTCCGGGTTCATTTTTATCCGCCATAAAGTCGAAGTCATCATACGCAAACCACTTTGATTTATATGTATCTTGAGCACCTGAAATAAACAAGTTACTCATTAAAATAACCACGTGTATTTCTAACAGCTTAAATGTAAAAAGCGAAATCACGTGAAATCCACAGTAAATATTATGATGTAATTACTTATAATAAAATATATAATTTTATTATAAGTAATTACTAGAAACGACTTATTAGAAATCTGCGTTCCTCTAACAATCTCCTACTGCTCTGTCCTTCTCATACTTCTGATTTCGTTCATTCTTCCTTCTATATACAGTTCATCCTTCTGTGGAATGCGCTTCCTCTCGATATCAGGACCGCCGTAAGTCGGTATGCATTTAAGCGGAAGTTGCGGAATCATTTTCTACACTAATAGCAGAATCGTTTCAAAACTTCTTTCCTTACTTTATATAAATATATATATGTAGTATATATATTATATTAAATATATATGTATGTGTATTTTAACTATATGTATTCTTTTTACTCTTGTTTCCTAAACAAAAGTCTCTTTTGTGCGCCTACCATATTGTCTCTTCACCTCCCTAGGTTGACTGGTAGAGAATGCCTAAGGCATTAAGTCCGCCTTTGTACTTTTTGTTGCATGAAGATTAAATAAATAAATAAATAAATAAATAAATTTTAATACCTACAGATAAAAAGTAGCTTTGTTTTCTTACCGGATCCAGTTATACGGCTTTGCTTCTCTCTGTGTTTCTCCCTTTTGTAGCCTCCCGCCAGAGATCGCATTTTTTTCTTTAGGTTCTCGATCGACTTATTCCCCATTTCACGAGAAATCTGACGCCAAGCATCATCTCTAACACCTCTATTGGTGTAATTAGAATCTTTGGGATCCCATAAACATTTAAATTCTTTATAAAGCGATATCAAACGGCGACTTTCTGAGATGTCCATGGCGAGGTGGATCGCGCGAACCAACACAACCGTCCACACCGCGCGCATCACGCAACTGAGGCACCTTTGAGGCTGGCACAAAAACCGACCGCACACGGATCGCGCGAGGTAGGAAGCGCGCGCTCCAATACGTGCGCATGGATCGCGCGCGGCACGTCCACACCGCCTGCATCTTTGGATCGCGCTGCTGCCGCGCGCGATCGGAGCGCGATGGATCGTCCGGTGTGGACCCGGCTAATCAGCTGACGGCACTTACGTAACACTACGGGGTCTCCTCGATCAGGGGTCTCAGATAAACTTAATAACAGAGAATGCCGCTCAACTGTTGCGCTTACCTCGAAAGAAACTTGACGCAGCTGTAACCGGAATAGGTTCTACGTCACGAACTTGCAGGGGACTCCTGCATCTCAACTGTCAATCGATACATTCTAGCTATAAATTCAACGTACAAGCATTGATCTTACAAAACTTAACAAACAAGTTGCCCAGTAGTACTTTCCAAAGTGCTGGCTGGACACATCTTCGAAACTTAAAGCTGGCCGATCCTAACTACAATGTGTCAAGCTCAATAGATCTTCTCCTGGGAGCTGATGTCTACGCAGACATCATCCTAGATGGAGTTCTAAAAGGTGACCAACACTCGCCTATCGCTCAACAAACTCACTTAGGTTGGATCTTGTGTGGAAAACTCAAGACTTTCAACTGTCACCTAACGTTATTCGATACTACAGATCTATCGAAATATTGGGAGAGTGAAGACATTGCTCAAGGGACGGAAGATATGCAGAGAGACGATCTGTGTGAACTTTACTACCAAGAAACGACCAAAAGATGCTCAGATGGCAAATACATAGTAAAAATGCCTATGACTCAAAACTACGAAAAAGATCTTGGAAATTCCAAGTCATCTGCTGTTGCGCAATTTTTACAACAAGAAAAACGATTAGGTAAAAACGAACAACTTTCAATCATGTATAAAAACTTTATCTGCGAATACTTAGAACTACAACACATGAAACGTCTAGGTCAAATCACATCAAACCAACAAGAATGTTATTTACCTCACCACGGCGTCCTAAGGGACTAATCAACAACCACTAAGCTAAGGGTTGTTTTCAACGCGTCACAAAAAACTTCCAGCGGCAAAAGTTTGAACAGTCTCATGGAAAAAGGTCCTAACCTACAAAAGGATATTCAAGCCCTTATTCTAAAATAGCGAACCTATAAATACGCAATAACTGCGGACATAGAGAAAATGTACAGATGCATATGGATATCTGAGGACCAACAGCAACTTCAAAAAATCATATGGAGAAATTCCCCTGATGAACAGCTACAAGAATATGCTCTTCGGACTGTGACATATGGCACAAAATGCGCGCCATGGTTTTTTTTTTTTTTAGTTATTACACCGCAGACATGGTAGTCTGCGCCCTTTTTTGGAAATGTTATACATTATTTGTTAACAATATTGTTTATTGCAGTTGTGGTGCTCCTGTGTCGGACACACATTTTCCTTATTTCTAAGCTTATAATTAGGTGAGTCCATCTTAATATTTTTTTTTTTTTTTTGTTTTGTTTTTGTTTTTTTTTTTTTGTTTTTTGTTTTGTTTTTGTTTTTTTTTTTGTTGTTTTTCATTATTTTTAAAACTATCTATCATTTATCACAGTCTTCACTATGATACAATAAAGACTGTGACACACGATAGACACTTCCTTTTTTTATATATATATATTACCACAGGCATTACAATTATTCTTAATTATAAAAAATATCTAGCATTTATCATAGTCTTCACTATGGTACAATAAAGACTATGACACATGATAGACATTAGTTTTTTTTTTTTTATTGTGTTTCTATGAACAGTATATGACTACTTATGCTATTTAAGCTATAATTATAACAATCATTTATAGCTATAACTAGAACCTCATGGCAGCGCGAGCCGACCAGTTCCGATCGACGGCATCCGTTCACGGACATGACGAACGCGTCTGCGTCGTTTAGCTCAACCATATCTTAGGGAACTCTGCGACCAGACGCGCAACGCCACCATCGGCGGGACCTCTATGTGAGTTTGTCAGAGTCGCGCTGCCATGAAGCTCTACATTTCTATTTGTTTTTGCAGGGTTTACTGAGTGGACAGGAATCTGGATAGGAGTTGGATGGGGTCTTGTTGGAAGTTATTATTGGGGACTTCTGACCAGGGACTTCGCTAGCCCAAACAGAGCATCCACAACGGCTGAGTCTCGATGCTGCATGGCCGTCTTTAAGTTGTAATCGACGACCGTTTTAGTCGACGCCTCCATCGCTCTCTTTGCAAAGCGGCCCGTGGCGTCGTCGGTGTCATCGTAGTAATAGACACAGCTGACACTATGTCTCGACACCGCCACCACCGCGTGGGAGACGCTGTCGTGGATTTGGAGCCTCCTGGATTTAGTATTAATGATGATAACACTGTCGTAGGTCAGCCCCTGAGCTTCGTGTATCGTTAAAGTTTGCGACCCTTCACCGGACCCGTATCCCTGGCTAATAAGAGCTGTTTTCTCTTCTTGTGTATGAACCAGAAACAGAGTATTTTGGGCAGTGCTCGAAATTTGCGCTCCTGTGTAACCTTTCACTTGCAGGGAGTGGACCCGCGACAGCGATGACTTGGAGGAGTATATACCTGGGTATATCTCACTCAGTGTGAACGCCACATCCATTGGGTTACGATGTGTGCAAAGTAGCTCCTGGGTGATGCCAGCCACCAGGTCTGGACGGGTATACCTTAGTTCGAATAGGTTTTCTCTGTCCAAAAATGGAAGCTGGTTTATGTCTCCGACGAGGACAAGCTCGCTTGCTCCAGACAGCTTTACTGCCATGACTATGGCTCCAAAGTGGTTCATAAGCGCCTCATCTACCGTTAGACGGTAGCATTTTTGGTGGTTCCTGAACCCGTTGACTAAGATTGAAGCCATAGTGCGCACCTTTGATTTTACTCGGTCTCCTATGCGGCGCGCAAGCTTTTCTCTTAGATCTCTGGCAGCTTCAGCTGTCGTGGTGGCTATGACGTCCTTCTCCTCGTCGAAGTGCTTTACCACCCAGGTAGTTTTGCCGCAACCTGGTACTCCATTTACCCACCTGATAGTGGGTACCGCCCAACATTCCTGCGATGCTGACGTATCCGAAATTCCTGCAATGGACTCTGCCATTTCAAGAATCCTGTCCTCCAGCATGACTTTGGTGCATTTGGCGGTAACCACTATCAGGTCGTCTTTAGGTGTTTTAAATTTCATCATGCCTGAGCGCTCCGATTCCTCCACATCCAGGACAACAAAACCACACCTCGCGCTGTAGGCTGCCATGTACGACCCCACCATTTCCCCTTTGATGACTTGAGAATTGGTGTTGTCGTACACCGCTGCCTCTGCTTCCTCAAGCAGTACCTTCAGTAGGCCCTCTGTTTCCCTTTGGAAGGTCAGATGAATTTTTTTGCATGTCATGAGATTGACCTCTCTGGTCGCTCTCACGAATGCAACGTACTCGAGGAAGGCACTCTTAACGTGATCTATGGTCCCCGAGTTTATAGCGAGGATCGGTGGGCTGACGTGCCCTTTATCGGCTCTTGTTGGTGTGGACTTCTGTAGCGTTGGTTCTTTTTCTTTTTTTCTAAAGAACCTCTCCATTGCTGTTTCCTGCTTTTGCGATGGTGATGCGCAGCTCGTGCTTGGAAGCAGTGCACTAAGGAAAGTACCGATAGCTTTCAGGCGGCTCTTTGATTTGCGCGCCATGGTTAGCCATGCGAACTTTACAATAATTGGCTACGGACGACGGTCATTTATACCCTGAAGCAGCAAAAATACTACTAAAAGAGTTCTATGTTGATGACTTAATTAGCGGCCACAACTCTCTCGAAACTGCTAAACAATTACAAAGCGACTTGATACAACTACTACAGCGAGGAGGCATGAACCTAAGGAAATGGTCTAGCAATTGTACCGAATTACTACAACATCTCCGGGAAGACCAAATATCTAAAAACAACTTTGACTTTAAGCAAGAAGATTGCATGAAAACACTTGGCCTTGGCTGGAACCCAACGTCGGACACATTTACGTTTAACTGGAACCTGAAACAAGAATCTCAAAAAGAACTGACTAAACGAACCCTACTATCACAGATATCACAACTGTATGACCCACTTGGCTGGTCACCGGTGGTGGTATCACCGGTCACTATACGAGCCAAGCTAATTTTTCAAAGCGTCTGGATACAGAACTTAACTTGGGATGAACCAATACCCATTAGCATACAAGTAGAGTGGCTGAAACTGAAAGATCAACTGGAAGAAATGAAAACTGTAACAATAAATCGTTGGATTGGAACTATCCAAAACAAAATAGAACTACTCGCATTTTGCGACGCAAGCGAGAAAGCATACTCGTGCGTTATCTACACACGGGCGTTGAACGAAACCGGAAAACCTACACTGAGTCTGCTTGCGGCAAAGACTAGGGTTGCTCCACTAGCACAAAAGCTTACACTTCCAAGACTTGAACTTAGCGGGGCACTACTTCTGGCACAGCTCGTAACCAAAATTAACGAGTCACTAACAGATTACACCATAACTGTATGGGCCTGGAGCGATTCAAAAGTGGTGCTGGCTTGGCTTCAAGGAGCGACATCCAAATGGGAAAAGTATGTAGAAAACCGAGTCGTCAAGATCAAGCAAGTGGTACCAGCAGCCCATTGGTTCTACATAGAATCAAAAAACAACCCTGCAGATTGCGCAACTAGGGGGTTATATCCAAAACAATTAAGAAACTTTGATTTATGGTGGACGGGACCCGAAACACTGAGAACGTTCACAAGCAAACCTGAAGAACAATATAGTTGTCTACTTACAACAACGGTGGAAGAAAAAAGTATCGCGCCGACCCTAAGCCAACCAGAAAATATAATAATCAACTTATTAAACAATTGCAGCAAATTAAACTGGGTGACGCGCATTGTCGCTTGGATTATGCGATTCAAGACAAATTCACTTAGTAACACTAAACAAATGAAGAAATTTGATGCCGATCAACAATTACAACACAATGACCTGACGGCCAACGAACTTAATTATGCAATGAATATAATAATAAAGAACGTTCAACGATTAGAATTTAACAAAGAATATGATCTATTACAAAAAAAATCAACATGTTCCCACAAAAAGTTTTTTATTATTATTATTATTATAGCCTTTTATTCAGATCCTTTAGTACAATGGATTCTTAAACTTATGTAAAGAACTAACATTTAAAAACTAAGTTAATAAACAATTTAAACTAATATTTGTTTCTTGGTTATCTTTCCTAGATCTGTTTGCCAGTCGGCAAAGGCCTCCTCCAACCTTTTCCATTCCTTTCTTTCTTGAGCCACTCTGTTCCACGTGACTCCTGCCACTTGTCTAATGTCATCATCCCACCTTTTCTGTGGTCGGCCTCTCTTCCTTTTGCCTTCCCTTGGGTACCACCATGTCACCCTTTTGCTCCATTTGTCGTGTCCTCTTACCAGGTGACCAGCCCATCGCCATTTGAGTCTCTTGATTTTAATTGTTACATCGGTAGTTTTTGTTTTATTTCTTATGATGATTTTTTTAACTTTGTCGGACTTTTTAATATTTAGCATGCTCCTTTCCATTGCGTACTGGCAAGTTGCTAGTTTGTTTGAGGTCTCCTGATTTAAGGACCACGATTGACACCCGTACGTAAGGACAGGTAGTATGCAGGTGTTAAACAGTTTGCTTTTTAAATTTAAATGGAGCTCTTTATCTTTCATAGCCTCTCTTAAACTCCAGTATGTCTTCCAGCCATTTGTAATTCTTCTGTCTACTTCCTTCTGCATAGGATCTTTTTGAGTTATGAGCTGACCTAGATATATGTACTCGTCTGTATAGTTGATTTTAGTGTTTCCAAGATCTATAGTATGTTTGTACCCGTTTGTCATCACTCTAGTTTTTTCCGGATTCATTGCCAACCCTACTCTCTCACTTTCTTTCGCAAGTTCTTTTATCATTCTGGTTAGGTCTTCTGCTGTACAAAAAGTAACATTTGCAAATTATGGCCTTACCTAGACAAAGAGGGCATCTTGCGTGTCGGTGGACGCCTGAACAAAACTAACTTACCTCAGGGAATAAAAAACCCGCTATTCTACCAAGAAAGCACAGACTCACACAACTGCTGATCAACCAAGCTCACTTCTCGACTTTACATGGTGGAGCCCGGTTGACGCTAGCCTTCATCTGTCAACATTACTGGATAATAGGAGGCAACAGGGCAGTAAAAACTTAGCTGCGACAATGTACACGGTGCCATCGATTCAAAGCTACGGAAAACTACCAGCTCATGGCTGATCTTCCACCACAGCGTGTGACACCGTCCCGCCCTTTTACTCATACAGGGGTGGATTTCACGGGTCACGTAGATGTCAAATTAAATAAAGGCAGAGGTGTTAAAACATCTAAAGGATACATTTCAATCTTTGTCTGTTTGGCAACAAAGGCGGTCCACATCGAATTGGTTTCAGACTTGAGTACTGAAGCCTTCATAGGCGCTTTCCAGAGGATGTGCTCAAGACGTGGTACACCAAGTCACGTTTATTCAGACTGCGGCACAAACTTCATTGGAGCCTCTAAAAAATTGAATAACGAGTACGAAATGTTCAAAAAGGAACTGCCCTCTGAATTTTTTAACGAAATAGGCAAAATGAAAGTAGAGTGGCATTTTAACGCTCCTGCGTGGCCAACCGCGGGAGGACTATGGGAGGCGGCGGTGCGCTCTATGAAACACCATTTACGTCGAGTTCTAGGGGAACAGAAACTTACTTACGAAGAATTTACAACTTTACTAACAAAAATAGAAGCGTGCATGAATTCCAGACCATTATGCCCCCTCACAGAGGACCCAGATGAGTTCTACAACTATCTGACTCCGGGACATTTTCTTACTGGTAGTCCAACTATGACACTTCCACTATCCAGCTATGAAGATAATCGCAACTTAGATCTACGCAAAAGGTGGCAGTTAACTGAAAACATGTTTCATCAGTTCTGGAAGCACTGGTCTTCAGATTATTTAACATCACTACAGGCTCGCAGTAAATGGCAGAAACCTGCACCTAACATCAAAACAGATGACGTAGTTTTGATAAAGGAAAACAATATCCCACCAGGAAAATGGGCCCTGGGACGCGTAACTGAATTGCATCCTGGGAGCGACGGACACGTCCGAGTCGCAACGATAAAAACGCAAGGTGGCACATTGAAGCGACCAATTACGAAATTGTCACTGTTGCCGATTGAATCTACACTAAGCAAATAAATATAAATCACTAACGCCTACACACTCACTTGCTTACCGAAATTACTACAAACTGCACTGGAAACTCGCAAAGTACTACTATGTCAACCACGCTGCTATTCATCTACTTGGTGGCTAGAATACACGGGTCGGTTATTCCACAAGAAACATCAAGTGTACAAATAACCACATTAGGAACCAAGCGCCCCATATACTACGACACCATCGGAAAAGTACAGCTGATCCACGACGAATGGAGATTACTGATGTACTACAACCTGTCTACCTACTGGAGTGGAGTTCAAAGATTCGAAAACTACCTACGAGATATATCGGACCTCTGCAATAAGTTGGAACCAAGATTCTGTCAAACCACCATACATCAACTTTCGCACGAAATGGACCTTCTGCACTACTACAACGACATACTAATGGCACCACATAAACACTTGCCAGGTCGCAGCAAATGAGGTTTGATCGATGGAGTAGGATACTTGGCAAACAGCCTCTTCGGAATTCTGGACCAGAAATTTGCAGACCAATACCATGAGGATATTCAGAACGTGCAGAAAAATGAAAATTACATCCTGCAACTCGTAAAAAACCAGACTTCAATAGTCGAAATCGAAAATAACATATTGAAGAAAAATGAAGATAACCTCGATCAGCAGTTCACACTTATCAACAACTTTATGAATGAAACTGACTTGAGGTTAGCAAAAATAGAATCAGGAATTGAGATAGCCATGGCTACGAGCTTTTTCACCTCAACTTCGCTCACTGCCCACTTATTGTTGAAAAATTTAAAAAACATACAAGAAACTTTTTTCAACACATTCCTGGATGTATACAAAGGACGGATGGATATTCATCTTCTAACTCCGGTCAAATTAATTGAACAGTTACCAATGATATCAGAAAGCCTACCGAAAACTTTATCATTACCAGTGGACAATATCCAAGATGAAATAAAAGATATGTACAAACTAATCTAAGTGAAAGCACGCGTAACCGACAGCTACTTTCTGTACGAGCTTCACATCCCACTGGCAAGCGACGAGGATTTTGTTGTATACCGAATCATCCCACTGCCCGTGAAAAATCCACAGAAGGAAGACGAAACCACAATAATTCCTGTGTTATCCAAGTACATCGGAGCGACGCAGGTCCTCACCGGACATGGCAAGTTCGGGAGGTTCCTGCATCGGATTCGAGCGGAAGAGACGCCCGGGTGCCGCCACTGTGCGGAACGCCCGGAGGACACGGTGGAGCATACAGTTGAGGTGTGCCCTGCTTGGGCGGAGCAACGCCGTGCCCTCGTGGGGGCGATCGGCGGCGGAGACCTCTCGCGCCGGGCCTTGGTTCAGGCCATGGTCCGGAGCGAGGAGGAGTGGCAGGCGGTCGCCTCCTTCTGCGAAGCAGTAATGCTAGCAAAGGAGGAGGCAGACCGCATCAGGCAACGGCGCCCCCGCCGCCGCCGCCAGGATTCTGATCCAGATTTCCAGCCACCGTAGACGCGGGCTCGCGGACGGTGAGCCATGGGTAGCTCGCTGTCCGATCGTCCGGTAACTGTCCGGACCGAGCCAAGGCGTCGACGGCGCGCACTGTTCCCGCGCGCCTCAAGGAGTTGTCAGCAACAGGAGGGGCCCATCTGGGTCGAAGCCTACCGGGGTCGGGGTTATCCGAAAGGAAACTAGAGCCCCGGTATGAAGGCTAGAAGGAACGGCGCGGGGTTTTTAGTCAGTAAGACTCTGACACTGTCTCCCGCTCCACCCAAGAGCGGGTTTCGTCAATGATGATTTTCCCCGTCGACAGAAAAAAAAAAAAAAAAAAAGTACATCGGAGCGAATCTGGAGAAGAATACATACATCAGATTACACGAGAAAGAATTAAATAACTGCATCCAGAGGCGACCGGAAAATCTCGTCTGCATTACGAACTTACCTGTATTTAGTTTACAAAACTCCAATGCGCCGTGTGAAGCAAAACTACTAGGTCAACATTCAACCTTGCCATGCTTTACGGAACAAACGAAGTGTGAAACTACCTGGATTGAATTACATAACACAAACACATGGCTAGTGACGTGTTGCAACTCATGCACAATACGTACTGTGTGTAGCGATGACGTCAGATCACACGTCATCAACTCGTCATCTATCGTGTCGCTAAAACAAGGATGTCTTCTACAAACAAAGGAGCTGAAAATACACTCGCACAACAACTACGACAGCAAAGCGCGACTAGATTACGACATCCAGGTCCCAACCCTGGACAACACAATAAATAGCATCATAAACACCCACACGACACCTCTGTTGCAAGTCAAACACAATGAAGGCATAGCTGTCGTCGAAGAACGACTGCGGTACTTGAAAAGTATGGAACAACTTCCGGCAACATTGACGACACACGATATACATCAGTACGTCATTTCTTACGTACTACTCACTGTCATTGGAGCTGCAATAATTGCATGGGTGGCGAAAAGGCGCGGCTTTTGTACGAAGAAAACCAACAAACAACAAACAGATGATCTAAATCGTGTCTCTCAACATAGTATCACAGACATGGAAATACAGTCCAGGAAACCTGCGGCTGGGAAGAACTGGCCGTTCAGGTCACGTTCGGTAGTAGAGCGCCCGCCTTCAAAGAAGTCAAGAGATGACATCAAACAAACGAATAGCGACAAACAGTCAGTGGCATTGGATTGGATTGGCAATGCCACCCACGACATTGAATTTCACTTTTGAGAATTTATTTGTGTGTACTTTTATGTTATGATTTTTACATTTTTACTTTTTACTTATGTCTACTTTGTGTTACGAGTATTATACTTAATGTTATATGATTTTAAATCTTATATTTTCTCTAATTTCTTGCTTTGTACTGGTGATTCTTACATGGTCATATTCTCTTCATCCTTTGCTTGGGTTAGGAGTATGTACGGTCCACGTACATTGACCTTATTTTTGCATGACAACGCGAATCAATACGTTCGCTTGTCACCACAAATATTACTACTTAAACTTAGTGTGCAACTTACCAACACGCGGAACATACGTGCATGTGAGAATCATCAATCTTTACGGTGTACTTTACTTATAAATAAACTTTGATTTTTACTATGTGAAGTGTTTTACATGTTGGTCACACTCGCTACCTAACACACAACCAAACACACAAACAATTATAGTGTACAGTTCAGCAACTAATCTGACCCGTACACTTTATCTAATCATTGTTTCGAATAAACTTGTAAAAATAGTTTTTGGAGTGAAAAGAAATATAAAATATCAAACATTTACTGGAAAAAAAAATATTTTTATTTAAAAATGGCTTAATATGGTAACATCGGTTGTGATAAGAACTGCAACGCGAGGAATACATCAACTGACTCTTCTTTTTTTATCAATTTCTTATTCCTACGTTTTTTCGGGAAATGATGAAATAAAGTAGGGCTTATTATTATTTAAATATTTTTTCTAATGGCCTAATTCTTTGTCTATCGAGGCCATAGTTCGCCGATCTCCTTTATAGTTTTGATCCATTTCTTGTGGCATAAAGCGTAATGTGTATTAAGTCATTTTTTTTTAAATATAATTATACTATTTTGTTAATACTTCACAACCTCATTTTTAACCGACTTCAAAAAAAGATGTTCGACTGTATGAACTTCTCATTGATGAAACAGTCCATATACAGTGAAAAGTGGGAAACAAGCAACTTTTGCTGGATAGGTTATTTAATGGGGGTTCTGTGAGAATATATATATTATTTATGCAAAGATTTCTGCCATAATAAATTTCAAAAACTTGACAAAATGTAAGGTTAGGAAATTATTTTTCAACGCAAAAAAAAAGAAAAGACGTTCTAGTCAGTGTGTTATACCTTATTACATAGGTACATTATGCGATATTTTCGCAAATTTTCATTCGGTTTTTCGTAGTTCTGATGTATATTTTTGGAGATGTTGTACATCTCTAAAGATAATTATGTTTATACACGAAAATATATATAAATCTCCTCAATAGCGAACAGTACGCGTATTATGATTTGGTTATATAATTACTGGTTAGACTCCTTGGACTTCTATGTCCTAGGGAGCCTATTCAGAGGAGTTTTGTTTATTCTAATAAATAATTTAGGCTTAAGTCAGTTTTTATATTTACTAAATAAATTTACATGTTTGAATACATCAACAAAACGTAAAAAATATGGAAAAGTAAAATAAAAAAAAAATAAAAAATAGTCATCAGTCTGTAGAATGCGTGTGTGAATGATTAAAGAGGAAGATAGTGTGAAGAGATGAGTGAAAGTCCGAAGTACACAAGAAGAAGAAGAAAGTTTATTTGATACAGTCACAGGTTATAGATCACGTACACACAAGAGTTCCACTAAGAAGAGATAGAAGGAGTGGTAGAAAGATAGAGAGACGAAACTAGACGGACATACAATATAAAATTATGCGCGGCGAGATATCGCGGAACAGATATACGTTAGGCGGTAGACTCGGCAAAACGTACTGCCCGGTCATGCATACCGGCTGACCGATGCGCGGGCACGAGTGCAACACTATGATAGCGCTGTCTCGCTTGCGCGCGCGGTTCAGGTAGCGCGACTGACCCGCCGGGCGCTATACGATAGATGTATCGTATAACTACGGCCGGTCAACTAATAAGAAATTATCTAATAACACAAAATTGTCTCGGTCGGTTTGTTTGTTGATGTTAGGACATTGGTTGTTTATTTTATTCCTGATTCTATATAATACTAGTTGTTAGTGTCTGTACATATGTAAATAAATTATTTTATTTTGATTTAACATAATTAATTAATTAAATATAATTTTGACAATATGTAGGTCACTACATCACCCCCTTCCAAAGACCGTCAAGGGCGATAATAGTCGGGAAATCTAACGCGGCGTCCCGACCGCGTCGTTCTCATGACGTCATCGTGGGCTGTTGGTAAGTTTTGGTTATCCGCGTTGGGTGTGTAGTGGTGAGTGTTAGTGTTGAGTGGTGACAGTGGTGTGTAGTGATGCATGTTAGTGGTATGTGGTGAATATGTTGTGTTGTCAGGGTCACGCAGTATGAAGGCCGGCTTAATGCGGTCTATCGATACGGTAACCTGTTTACCATTAACTATTAATTTAAATACCTTGTCACCCCTTTCAATGACCTTATGGGGACCTGAGTATGCCGGTCTCAGACCTCCACCAGCAGTGCAGTCCCTTAGGAAGACATGAGTCGTTGTGCGTAATTCCTTATAGATGAAGGTTTTGATGTTGCTGTTGTGCCTGGCTGCTGGTGTAGGTTGCAAATTCCGAATTATACTCCGGAGCCTTGACAGGTAGTCTGTCATGTCAATGGTCTCATCAGCCTCAGGGTCAAAAAATTCGCCTGGAAGGCGCATTGGCTGACCATAAACCAATTCGGCAGCTGAGGCTTGAGCGTCCTCTTTGTAAGCGCTGCGTACGCCTAATAGAACTAGTGGAAGAGATTCCACCCAACTGTCATTGGCGTGACAGGTGATCGCAGCCTTAAGTTGACGATGAAATCTCTCCACGAGTCCGTTGCAGGCCGGATGGTACGCAGTTGTTCTGCGATGTTGGAACCCAGCAATGGCTGACAGGCACTTGAAGAGTGCTGATTCGAACTGCCTACCTCTATCGGTAACGATATCCGATGGGCAGCCGAAACGAGCAATCCAGCCACTCAGTAAGGCCTTTGCCACTGTTTCTGCAGTTATGTCTGCCAGCGGTATTGCCTCCGGCCATCGTGTAAATCGATCGACGGCTGTGAGACAATAGCGGAAACCTTGACACAATAGCAAAGGTCCTATGAGGTCAATGTGGATGAATGCAAACCTCGATTGCGGTAATTTGAAAGCACCTAGTGGTGCAGAGACATGCCGTGTGGTCTTCGAGCGCTGGCAAGCCAGGCAGGAGCGAACCCACTCTCGACAGTCTTTTCTGATACCAGGCCATACATATCGGTCAGCAACCAATTTTGCTGACGCTCTTGTGCCTGGGTGACTCAATGAGTGCAGGCTAAGGAAAATGGTCCTCCGCAACTCCTTGGGTACGAATGGTCTTGGCGTAGAGGTGCTAACGTCGCAGTAAAGCTGCGTTTTTGATCCTGGTACGCTAACTTGCTTCAGACGCAAAGCATTGTCCCCGGTAAGGAGTTGCTTCAGCTCCTGGTCCTCCAGTTGTGCTGTAGCAATCCGTTCTGCGGGCACAGGCTGAGTGATCTCCTCGACACGCGAGAGGGTATCCGCCACGACATTATTTTTCCCTGATATATGCCGGATGTCCGTTGTGAACTGGGCTATAAGGTTGTAGCGACATCTATGACGCCACATAAGAACTACGCTTGGGAATTTAAAAATTCCAGGTTCATTTATTGAGGTAGCCCTGAAACTCAATAACAGATGAGAATCTAGATGTGCCACTTCCCACACTTTTACATCAATATTAACACAATTACCATTTGAAGATTTTAAAGGAAGTTTCCTGTCACCCTTCATAGAAATGACAGCCTCTCCTGAAAGCTTCCAAGAAATCATCCTATTGGGTATATCCACAGAAAGTTTAAAGTATGTCTTACTAGCATCATCATACAAAGTCTTGATAGAGTTAATGAATGGGCTTCCATATCTACATATTGCTCTATTATTATGGTCTGCAACACATTTTACCTCACTAGAAGCAAAGTGGAAACTATCATTGCCAGTTATTTGCAAATCCCCAAGCATACCCATTTCAGGTTTAGCAGAAAACAGATCTCTATGGCATAAATAGTTCTTCCCATTTGAACCAGACAATAATAGATGACTATCTAAAATCCCTGATGATTTATCGGTTACACTGTCAACAATGCAGCCTGTTGGAGGAGTAATATCACCACCATGGCTTCCACCAATCCCTATAGAATATACTGAGTACATTTCACTTTCATCAATGGCTACCTCAAAAGCTAGCAGCTTGCAACCATTACCGAACATGCAATATCCTTGCAGTTTTTGACAGGCATAATAAGAATGATCTTGTTTTTTAAAGCTGAATAGACTTTGTGCTAGGGACCCTACCTTTACAAAAGGAAGCATACCCATTCCACACGCACTAATGGCTTCACACTTATACCACTGACAAAAATATTCTTCCTTTGTGTCTAAAGACCATTTAGCTGTTGTAAACATCTTGGTCAGGGAACTTGTATGAACCACTGGCTCCCTCTGAATCTTATCTGATCCAAATTTAACTACTTCCGAGTCACCCAAAGTCATCTTGTAATTATATTTGAGCACAGTAGAATCATATGTTTCTAACATCTCAAATCCCACCACTTTTATAGGCTTGCAGATCAGAAAGGTTAATAATAAAATGATCCAGTGTTTTCGGATTTTCTTTGGCTGCATGTTGACATTGGATGTTTCCCCTTCTAATGAATAAGCCTTTGCACCATCACCATC
The DNA here is from genome assembly GCA_949319445.1 of Mythimna lalbum. Classification (NCBI taxonomy): domain Eukaryota; kingdom Metazoa; phylum Arthropoda; class Insecta; order Lepidoptera; family Noctuidae; genus Mythimna; species Mythimna lalbum. The sequence goes on along the minus strand of OX439357.1, from coordinate 2,064,723 downwards.
TATGTATTCATTATAGCATAGCTCATAATAGCACCCATTTCTAACCATAGTGGTCTTTCTACCATTCAGATAGACTCCTCTTCTCATTCCTATGAACCACAAGATTATAATCAAAAGAGCAACTGTTGAAATCCCGAATAGAACAGAAATGATCAGTAAGGATACATTATAATTAGAATCGGTGCAATTAGTATCCTTAATGCTCAATGCTTGTTTCTTCCCACACCCCATATCGAAAACAAATGATTGTTGACAGCTAACTGTTTTTATAGTGACAGGACCATAGAATACTCTCCTCTCAATTTCATTACAAGTCATTTTCATAGAACCAGCTATAGTTATGACCACTAATTCGCCAGGACAAGTGGGAAAGTAAATTTTAGGACCTTCTTGGATTGCATTACATGAAAGAATTTTCTCTCCTAGTATCTTTTTTGCCTTTGTCAAAGATGATAGATCAGAGAGACTGTGTTTTATTGTCTTTTTATCAAGATATGTCTCATCACCAGTGTCAGCTAGAGTCAATTCTAGGGAAGGTGATTTTTGATGAACGATATCCTTAGCAGCCCCCTCATCTGGATTCTTGAATCCTGATCTAATTGAACTCCCTGTCTCCTTATCTATGACTGTACGGTATAGGCCAATTGATGGAATCTGGACCCAAGATGTTACAGCCTTCTCCTCTTTTGGTATGCTAATGCATAGTGCTAGTTCTATCATCCATAATAGTTTAGCACCAAACAATAGCAGTTTGAAGAAATGCATTGTAATCACAAAAGATGTAGGTTCCTCAATCTCCTGAAGAAAATCAAGTGTATAATTAGTAACAGATATCAGTATGTAAACCCGACTATGTGTTGATACAGCTAACTCTCGGTCGGAGGTCGGAGGATCCTCCCTTTCAAAGGAAGTATGTGGGACTTTACTCTCTGTTCCGCATACCTCCAAACTGGTGACCCTCGACAAAGAACGTCAGCGCAGCCTTCGTGCAGCTACTACTTCGTGACGTCATCATCACTTCCACAAGCTTTCGAGCAACGAGCCATACAGCCAGCACCCACAGCTAAGGGTATCCTGACCACTAGTATGCCTACCTGGCCATACCTGGTCACCACCTCAGCCGCATCAGCGACCTTGGCACACCGCACCTTCGGCCAGTCATATGAAGAGCCATGAAGAACCTCTCCTGGTCGACGCCAGCAATCAAGCCTACGTCGCACAAGCACTGCTCCGACTCACTGGAGCCAGCAGCACTACTCCGACTCACTGGAGCCTGCAGCATCGTCCCGACCCACTGGGACAGCACCACCCCGACTCACTGGGGCATCATCCCGACTCAATGGGACAGCACCACCCCGACTCACTGGGGCATCATCCCGACTCACTGGGACATCATCACCCCGACTCACTGGGGCATTATCCCGACTCACTGGGATAGCAACACCCCGACTCACTGGGGCATCACCGCAGACAGTTCCGACTCACCGAGAACTATGCGGCATCGGTTCCGACTCACTGGAACCAACCTATCGCTGGCCTGGCACACATCAAGAAGCATCAAGAACCATCGATCTCCGATCTCCGGAGGGGAGTGATGTAGCGACATCTATGACGCCACATAAGAACTACGAAGAAAATATGAAATCCTGCATCGCGCAATCAAAGTTCTCCGCGCGATTTGAACATATACGACAGCCCGACACCAACTATCGGGCAGTCGCCCACCAGACTATAACACCCTGTCTGGTCGGAGGATCCTCCCTTTTCAAAGGAGGTATGTGGGACTTTACACTCTGTCCCACTTACCTCCAAAAGGTCAAGGTGACGGGAACGTCGTGGGGAGCAATTCTCTTTACGAGTGTGGAAGGCAAATGTGAGAGGCTTGTGGTCTGTGTAAATCACAAAGTCGCGAGCCTCCAACATGTGTCGAAAGTACTTCACACTCTCGTAAATGGCGAGCAGCTCGCGGTCATATGGTGAATACTTCACCTGTGCCGAGCTGAGCTTTCGCGAGAAGAAGGCAAGAGGCTCCCAAGCCTCCGCTCTGAACTGCTGCAAGACAGCGCCCATGGCTTTGTCTGACGCATCCGTGACCAACGCCAACTTAGCGTTGCAGTCAGGATGGGCCAACAGTGCTGCTTGGCAGAGGCTGTTTTTGCAGTTCTGAAATGTCTCGAGTTCCTCAGGTGTGAAGTTGACGGGATGTGAACCTTTAACTGATCCAGTCAGCAGAGCGTTCAAGGGTGCCTGGGAACTGGCTGCGCCTGGAACAAACCGTCTATAAAAGTTCAGCATCCCAAGGAATCTACGCAACTCTCTCACGGTCTTTGGCACTGGGAAGTCCTGCACGGCTTCCACCTTGGACGGCAATGGTCTTGTGCCCTTGGCTGAGATGTGGTAGCCTAGGAAGTCTACTTCAGACACTCCAAAGGCGCACTTCGCACTGTTGATGACCATGCCGTAGTCCTGAAGCCTGGAAAACAACTGTCGTAGATGGTGCTCATGGGTCTTCTGGTCTTTCGAGTAGACCAAAAAATCGTCTAAATACGCGTATGTAAAATCCAGACCCCTGAGCATTTCGTCCACGAAGCGCTGGAACGTCTGTCCGGCATTTCGAAGACCGAACGTCATGTACGGGAATTCGAAAAGACCGAACGGCGTTGTGATCGCGGTCTTCGGGACGTCGTCTGGATGTACTGGGATCTGATTATAAGCCTTAACTAGATCGATTTTTGAAAATACGGTACAGCCAGATAGGCTATGAGCAAAGTCCTGGATGTGTCGAATCGGGTACTGGTCAGGAATGGTACGAGCATTTAACATCCTGTAATCGCCGCAGGGGCGCCAGCCATCGTCTTTTTTAGGAGCTAGGTGGAGAGGTGATGACCATGGCGAGTCTGATGGACGGCAGGTACCACACTGCAACATTGCCTCGAATTCCCCTTTGGCAATTTTTAATTTGTCGGGGGCCAATCTGCGAGGTGAACTTGATACTGGTGGCCCTGGCGTAGTACGGATGTGGTGTACTGTATGGTGTTTTGGAGTGCGGTGTGTCCCTTGTGGGCGAGTGATGTCGGGGAATTCCCGCAGTATGTGTGTGTATGCGGAATCACCAAGACTTACCCTCACCGAAGAGACGCCATCAGAACGACGGACAGGCAACGCCGGGGCGGAGAGCGTAGTATGATTGTCGATGAGGCGTTGGTTCCTGCAATCAACAACCAAATTAAAATATGATAAAAAATCCACGCCTATTATTGCCCTTGTAACGTCGGCGACAATAAATCGCCAAGCGAAGTCACGGCGCAGCCCTAGATTCAACGATACATTAATAAAACCGTAGGTAGTTATTGATGTACCGTTTGCCGCACAAAGTTGGTAATTAGTTTTTACTAGCCGCTTCGCTATTGCCGATCGGGGGTAGACACAGAGGTCGCTGCCGGTGTCGACCAAAAACTGCACTTTTGACCTTCGATCGGTGACGAATAAGCGACCAGTGCTCGGACAATCATCGGTCGCCATTACTGATTGCCCCGAGCGTTTGATTGCCCCGAACGGAGTGTAATCGCACGGCTTCACGCACTTCTTAGCCCGGTCACCGAAGTTCTGGTGGTACCAGCACTGAGGGAACCTGCTGTAGCTGGACTGGGACCTTCTCGAACCGGATCGATGGCGCGTACGACTACGGGACCGTCCTCTCGGGCGGGACAATCGTTCCACCTTGTCTGCCAGCTTTTCCATTTGTCTGGTCAGGGCGGCGATCTCGGAGTGCACGCTGCTGCTGCCCTGGGTGCTCGATGTGTCTGCTGGGGTCGTGATGGCAGATGTTGTTGCCATCTGGGTGCCGACGACGTCGTGTATGCGGTCTGCCAGCTCCGCTAGCTCAGCCAAATCCTGCTTGGACTGCGAAGCTATAATTGCTTGCGTACTTGCGGGTAGGCGGCTTATCCAAATAGTCCGCAGGAACTCCTCTGGTACGCCTGGTCCTGCGAGGTTGAGGAGGTGCCGATAAAATTGAGAAGGTTTTCGGTCACCTAGCTCCTCATGCATGAGAAGCTGTTTCACCTTCTTCTCCCGCGAAGCCGACAATCTCTTAATAAGTTCAGCCTTGAGCTTCTCGTATTTTCCGCTCTCTGGTGGGTAGCTGATGATGTCTTCGACCTCGACCGCATACTGTGGTTCCAAGTTGCCGGTCACATAATAAAACTTGGTTTCGTCCGTCTTGATGTTCGCGAGTACGAACTGGGCCTCCATCTGGGCAAACCACAGCGCCGGTTTTTCGGAGTAGAACGGTGGGACCCGTACACCCACACGTGATGTTTCCGCTGCCGCATCGCCGACATCCCGCGAACTGGTTTTGCTCTGGGCCATCTTCGTGTTCTTCTCGGGGTCACCAATGTAGAATGCGTGTGTGAATGATTAAAGAGGAAGATAGTGTGAAGAGATGAGTGAAAGTCCGAAGTACACAAGAAGAAGAAGAAAGTTTATTTGATACAGTCACAGGTTATAGATCACGTACACACAAGAGTTCCACTAAGAAGAGATAGAAGGAGTGGTAGAAAGATAGAGAGACGAAACTAGACGGACATACAATATAAAATTATGCGCGGCGAGATATCGCGGAACAGATATACGTTAGGCGGTAGACTCGGCAAAACGTACTGCCCGGTCATGCATACCGGCTGACCGATGCGCGGGCACGAGTGCAACACTATGATAGCGCTGTCTCGCTTGCGCGCGCGGTTCAGGTAGCGCGACTGACCCGCCGGGCGCTATACGATAGATGTATCGTATAACTACGGCCGGTCAACTAATAAGAAATTATCTAATAACACAAAATTGTCTCGGTCGGTTTGTTTGTTGATGTTAGGACATTGGTTGTTTATTTTATTCCTGATTCTATATAATACTAGTTGTTAGTGTCTGTACATATGTAAATAAATTATTTTATTTTGATTTAACATAATTAATTAATTAAATATAATTTTGACAATATGTAGGTCACTACAAGTCAATAATCATGCCGAATTAGTAAGTCGTGTTCCTAAGTGGCATCGACCTAGATTTTCGTGGGTCAACAATTTCTGAAACGAGGCACTTATTATAATAATCGTTTAATTTGGTTTTCATAATACTCGTATTAGGTGTATACACCTATGAAATTGCCGTTTTGTATGAAAAAAATTAAACGATTTTTTTCCATGTATTTTATATTTGTATTAATCGAAGTAATCACTCATGCAATCAATGCATCTTTGCCAACGCAGTGGCAGTTTATTGATGCCCTTCTTAAAGAAATCAGCTGGACGGGAGGCAACAAATTCTTCAAAGGCATTTTGTACTGCCTCTCGGGTATTGAATTTTTTTCCCTCTAAGAAGTTATCCAAATTCTGGAAAAAGTAGTAGTCTGTAGGCGCAAGGTCTGGTGAGTAGGGCGGATGACGGAGAGCTTCCAACTCCAGTTCTTGCAACTTGGAGACCGTCTGCTGTGCAGTATGAGGTCGCGCGTTGTCGTGCAGGAGCAGCGGAGCCGAGCGATTGACCAATGCTGGTTGGAGATGTGCCAGCTTCTCCATTATTGTGTTCAGTTCTTCACAGTACACATCTGAAAATAATAAGAAAGTGTGAACTTATTGGTGAAAATGTAAATTAGTTTGTGACTATTTTGAAAGAGATTTTTATCTCTGTTGTCGGTTCCTAGTAGAAGTTTTATGTTGTTAATTAGTGTTTTTGAGTCTAATATAAGATATTAGGAACAATAGAAGTAAGATAGCATAGTACTTATAAAAATTATAGAAAGTCATAATCTTTACTGTCTCAGTTACGTAATTAGAAACTGATTTTGACCTTTTTTATCTTATGTCCGATTCTCACCAACACTTTGTTTTTAGTTGAAACCTATCTAGAAAATGACATTGTAGTAGTTAGATTTCCAATCGGTGATGTTTTGGGTGAGAAATAGAGAAAATGGTATTACGTAATATGGCTGAATAAAAAATAAAAGTAAAATTGGGTCTAAAAATCATGGATGCATGCAAGAATCGTACACACAATTTAAATTGTTAAAAAAACCTACCTCTCGTCGCGGGGAACGCACCATAATAGAATATTTACGTATAATTTTTAACCAAAAAACACGCCCGCGCTGTCCTTCGCGCTCGGTACCAAAAACTAAGCGTGTATGTGGTACGCCGCCCGACACCCCGCGAGTTCCCCTCCGTTGCTCTGCGCAAGTACATTCGTCCCGCTATTGTAGGGAATATTGTAATACTGTGCATAGACTTACTGTATATAGCTTCTATGCTGATCTGGGAGCAAAAGAAAAACATAGAATGTATCAGCTGCTTATCATCCCGGGCAGGTCGTAAAAGTCGACTAAGGGAAACGTCTACAAAAACATCTAGTAAACCCGTGTGATCCCGGCCTAAGAATGGGTCACCCCGCTCCACCCATGGGTATCGTATCGTATGAACCGATTAAGGGCAAATCATAGGTGAATATCGTTATATCCTATAAATGGGTACCATTTCTAAACCCAATCTTAAGATACCCGAGGGCTCAGGACAGAAGTATGTCTTTGTGGTCCGGATATAACAGTCGATATTAGAGCAGGATGTCGACTTAAGGCGGTGGCGGAAGAACGTCTAGCACGTCAACGGCGGCGCCTATGAACCCAGTCAGGAGGTTCACTGTTCACCCATCAACCCGCATTAGACAAGCGTGGTGGGTTAAATTGTCTAAACCCCTTCCAAATATGAATTACAACAATCAAGCCAATCCCCAAGTGCTCGGCGACTCCAGTCAGTGCACGGCTATTGGCAGTACGCAGGTGCACCCTGGAGTTGGGGTGAATAATCTCCGAGCGAGGGTCTACTGCCAAACAACTACGGAACGTAAAAAGGATACCGATAAACTTAGAATTTTATCATTTAATGTACGCACACTGCGAAATGAGGAAAGAATGTTAGAATTGGAGCACGCATTAGAAAAGATTAACTGGGATATAGTCGGTCTGGCAGAGGTGAGAAGAGAGGGTGAAAACACAGTGGAAAGGGCAAATAATATCTTTTACCATAATGGAGAAACCAACTCGAGATATGGTGTTGGTTTCCTAATCTCAAAACGTTGGAAGAATAATATAATAGAATTTGTCGCTTATTCCGATAGAATCGCTTTGCTGAAGTTTCGCGTAGCAGAGAAAAAGGTCCTTACAGTAATCCAGGTATATGCTCCAACATCTTCGCATAGTAACGATGAGGTGGAAGAGTTTTATGACCTGCTTAACAAGGCATGCGATGAACATAGAGGACATTGGACAATAATCATAGGCGATTACAATGCCAAGATCGGACCAAGAATAACATCTGATAACGCAAGCATCTTAGGGCCGTATGGCTTGGGAGATAGGAATGAACGTGGTCAACGTCTTCTAGAATTCGCTTTTGGGCAGAACCTAAGTGTTAGTAATAGCTTTTTTCCCAAAAAACCACAACGTCGATGGACCTGGCTCTCTCCAGACGGTCACACGAAAAATGAGATTGACTTTTGTCTCTCCTCAGACAAACAAATAGTGAAGAATGTCGAAGTCCTCAACAGTATAAAATTTAGTTCAGATCATCGTCCACTTAGAGTCGTAGTTAGTTTCGACTTGAAAATTTACCGCTGCAAAATGATTAAAAAGTCAATAAAACGTATAGATAAAAGTACATTAATTGCAAATAAAGAAAAATTTAACTTACAAATTAAAAACAGTTTCAGCATTCTAGAGTCAAAAAATTCAGAAGACGTGCAAACACAATATAATAACATAAAATACGTGATAACAGCAGCTAGCCAGACCATAAAGTGTAACAAAACTAGACAGAAAAAACTTACAGATTACACTGTCCGCCTTATAGACGAGAGACAGAATCTGCCCTATCAGTCCTTCGCGTACAGAGAGATAGACCGAAAAGTCAAGCGGAGCATACGAAAAGATATCAGGCTTTACAACACTGAACTGGCTCACTCCGCTTTAACGAATAACCGTTCCTTGAGGTCAGCCATGCGTGGGATGGATGCAGGCAGATCTACTATAACACACTTGAAGGACAGTGATGGAGTGAGGCAGGGTGATAAGAATAAACTAACTCAAATTTGCACGCAATTTTATAAATCTTTATATTCAGACGACAACACTAATTTCCAACTCGCAGATGAAGTTTACTCATGCCCTGAAGATATTCCTATGATAAATGGCTTTGAAGTTCATAGAGCTCTAAGTGGCATGAAGTACAACAAAAGCCCAGGAGAAGATGGTATTACAACCGACTCACTGCGAGTGGGGGAACAATTTTTGTTACCACACATTTGTAATTTATTTAATTCAATTTTAAAAACAGGCATATTCCCAAGTCACTTTTGTCACTCCAACATTATTCTGTTACATAAAAAAGGAGACAAATCCGATATAGCCAACTACCGACCTATTAGCCTAGTCTCACATTTATACAAGGTTTTCATCAAAATCCTTGAAAACCGTATTTCCACCCAATTAGACCTCCACCAACCTCCTGAACAGGCTGGTTTCCGCCGCGGCTTATCCACTACTGACCACTTACACTCTTTGAACCAATTGTTAGAAAAACATGAAGAATTTAACTTACCATTATATCTTGCGTTCGTAGATTACTCCAAAGCCTTTGATAGTCTATCACACAAAGCCATATTTGCAACTTTAAATAAACAAGGAATAGAACCCACCTACGTTCAATTATTAGAAAGAATTTACTTAAATAGTACAGCTGCTATACACTTGGATACTACTGGCCAATCCTTTCCAATTCGAAAAGGAGTCAAACAAGGTGATCCGCTATCTCCAAAGCTCTTCACAGCAACGCTTGAAGAAGTGTTTAAAAATTTAGATGAACACTGGCGGGACAAGGGCATTGTCGTCGGGGAAAAAAGATTAACTAATCTACGCTTTGCTGATGACATTGTCCTTTTCTCATCTTCGGCGGCTGAGTTAAGCCTTATGCTCGAACAACTGAGCCATGCCAGCCTCGAGGTCGGACTCAAAATGAATATGACAAAGACAAAGTTGATGACGAATAGCGCGAAACGTAAAGTAGACATCGAGGGCGTGGAGGTTGAATATGTCCATGAGTACATATACCTCGGCCAAATAGTCTCTTTCCAGGCGAGGCAAGACAAAGAAGTTGCTAGACGCACCGAGAACGCCTGGAAGAGCTATTGGTCGATGAAACACATGATGAAAGGACCACTCCCACTTTCCCTTAAAAGGAAACTCATGGACATGTGCATCCTTCCCACCCTCACCTACGGAGCGCAAACGTGGTCATTAACGAAACGTCAAAAGTCCGCACTCGGGGTCTGCCAGCGAGCAATGGAACGAAGTATTCTCGGGGTCAAAAGAACCGATCGCATAAGGAACAGTATACTTCGTTCCAAAACACAAATCGCAGACGTAGGTAACTCAGCCGCCAAACTAAAGTGGAACTGGGCAGGTCACATCTGCCGCATGTCGCAACAGAATTGGGCGAAAGTAACTACTGACTGGATTCCGAACAGCAGGAGCCGGCGACGCGGTAGGCCCAGAAGGAGATGGCGTGACGATTTGGACTCCTACCTTAAGGATTGGCCAGAAGTGGCTAAGGACAGAAAAGAGTGGAATAACGGAAGGGAGGCCTTTGCCCTGCAGTGGGACACAACGGGCTCATAATAATAATAATAATAATGTGCATAGACACTGTTCTTAAACATGCAAAACCCATAGCAAAGTTTAAAAGAATAAAGAAAACTAAAGTACATAAAGTACCCATAATTAGCATAGCATAAATACCTTTTAGGAGCACGAGCCTTAGAACAATTTTCTGGCATTTTTCTTTTACTTCTTTTTCCTTTAAATAGCTTGGTTTTATTTTAATTTATATTAATATAAACTTTTATTTTTCAAACTCAGATCAACATTTTAAATTTTAAACGAACACATTTACGTGGCAAATTATTATAAATTAAAATATTAATCAATAGACACTGTAATAGAGATACCTTATAAAATAATAACTAAGAATATAAAATAAGAAATATATAATAGAGGTCAGAAATAAAATAGAACATATACAAAAAGGAACATACATATTCTAATATTTATAATTTATTAATGGTAAATTATGGTGCAGAAACACCAAGCTCTCGGCCTTCTCCGGCAAGAGTCTATTGCGTTTTTGTTCATACAGGTTCCCTGCTTCCGAAAATAATCGTTCACTGTACACACTACTACCAGGAGCACATAGAAACACTCTAGCTAAATTAGCTAAATGTGCATATTTCGACTTATACTTTGCCCACCAATCAAAAGGGCTCTGGTTTCTTGGTAGTAAACTTTCAGCCTTATAACTGTCCAATTCCACGGCGATTGGGCTTTTAGGATCTTCCGAAATGACAGGATTCGTCGAGGCAAGTTCTTCATAACAATTCCAAAATGTCACAAGAGATTCCTCTAAAAAATTTGAAACATTTTGTGGAGGTCTTCCTCTGTTTGACTTTGTAGCTTCATCTTCGCTTGAGCTTTCAGCATCAGGGTCGCTTCTTTGAATCGCTTCTAGAAAAAGCTTTCTTCTTACCAGTTCATAATTTTCTTGGGCAAAAAACCTCGTTCTAAATCGGGGATCCAACAATGTGCAAAGCCAGTACTATTTGTCTTCTTCCAAATTTTTAAAACGACTCTGAACTTCTTCTCGTAGTTTTTGTACCATTTCTGGTACATTTGAACATATTACTGAAATTTCGGGCTTTGTTAAATATTTGATCAGAGTGTTACTGTGGGGAATCACTTCTGAAATGGTAGAAAATGTAGAACTTGTAATTTTGGTGATTTCTTCAAAAGGTTTTAATAGAATTAAACATTCTTTGAGAATCTGCCACTGTCTTTCAGTATAATTTCGAATGTTAACTGAGCAAGAATTGTCAGCAATGTAAAGCGAAATCGCACGTTTTTGTTCAACGATTCTTTCCAACATATAATAGGTGCTGTTCCACCTAGTTGTGACGTCCTGTACAAGCTGATGCTCAGCTAGATGAAGTTCTTTCTGGATATCTTTCAGTTTTTGTTGCGCCGTGCTGGAGTGGTTGAAGTGTGTTACTATTCTTCAAGCGGAGATCAAAGCATCATTTACGTTTTCAACCTCTAATACCGCTTTAATTGCTAACTGCAATGCATGTATAAAACACCCCTTGCACCGATAACTGTACAGTTTAATCACATACACGCTAGGGCTTGCCTGTCGGTTATGCATGCACGGCTAAAACCATCATGCAAAACCTAGCGTGTATGGCCTCCTTTAGTCGCGCCAGAGTTAGTTGGAGGAATTCCAGGTACACCTCACCAATAAGTCGTGGCTAAAAGATTGGCCTTAGTTCGTACGGTTCAATAATAAGCCTACACATTTAAGGAAAACCTGTGCTGGGATGAATCTTCTTCCATAAACATAGGATTCTCGTGCGCCCTCATGTGTCTATGCTGGTTAAATAAATCTCTCCGAGTATATGTGCACTCATCTGTTCAGAGGATGTTTCTGGTGAAATCGCCACGCGAAGCACGTCATCCAATGGACTTAGTTCCTGGCACCGTCTGTAGTGAAACGGGTTCTGATGGTCACTTTTTAATACTCTCCAAGCAATCATACGATGCCGAAGTGTCAGCACGTCTGTCACGTATTGGCTGTTGTATTTCATGAAAATAATCCAGTATTTGTTCTTGTATCTCAAGCTCAACATATAACCCCCTCTGTGCATTGACTGAGGCGTAAATGTTCCATATCCACAGTCTCGAAGCCTCTGTGTAGCTGCTAGCGTTGTCCTGTTGGATACTGATACTACAAACTCTTCTCAAAACCGTCGCACTTCCAAGTTAACGTTGGCATTACAACGCGCTATTCCGTTCTGCATTTTTGTAGTCTGTGTATTTTTTTTCTTGCAGTTTCATGAGTTCTCAGAACGAGCTCTGGTCTTCCCAGAGACTGGAAGGCCAGAACGCTCTATTATTAGCGTCGAGAAATTCATCACCATTTTCGCTCTCGCTATCAACCTTTCGTTCATTATATCTCTCGGCTCTGGCAGCACTTTACGTACTCAACGGACTGTCCCTCTGATTGTTCCTCCTGTGGCCCCGGTTCGGATACCCACGCCCACCTCATTCTGTCCTCGCACACCCGTTCGTCCACACTAATTTTTTACGTCTACTATTTTTTTTTCCCTAGCTTCCTTTTCATTACTTATACTATCATTTCTTTTACGCTCCCCAGGGGGACACATACAAAGCGTAGGCATCCATCGTGACCAACCACTGGATGCCAGCGACCGTGGCCATTCTTCCCGAAAATCCGTATTATTGCATCTTGTGGCAGGGTCTCAGGTACAGAATACTTTTATTAAAATTTCATATTCTTCCATATCGGTAAGATACGGAAGATAACTATTGTATTTCTTTCTTGTTTTTGTCAATTTAATTTATAGACTGTTGATATTAATGTTGCATTATTTTCGTACATTTTTTTGCATTTCGTTTAAGGCGCGGGCCTACCGCGGTGCACGGAGAGGCTACGCACGTGTATAAACTTCGCTTTGGACACTCCATATTGTCGATATCGGACAAAACTTGTCCCGCTTGAGATTCGGCCAAATACTGCGAATAGTTTTATTCATTTTAAATGGTTAATTATGCAACAAAAATTGATAATTTTATGAAATACCGTAAATGGTAACTACCGTTTCCGCGAGAGGTGGAATATGCGATCCCCGAACCCTTTTATGACACTGTTACTCGACACATTAGTTGGCAGTAACCCATGCTTCAGAAGATACTTCGAGGAAGAGTATCTTCTGAAGCATGGGTTACTGCCAACTGCAGTGAGTGGCACACACATCGTACTAAAACTAAATTTGGCAAGCCATGTTTGGTTTTTAGAATAGTATGTACGCCATTATTTATGCCCATCATAACAGACGCATTATCGGTTCCGAGTCCAATCATATTTGAGACGATTAGTCCATATGTATTTAAACAATTAATTAAAGCAGTCACGATTCCTTCGGCATCAGAATTTTTCAATGGCTCTAAAGCCAGAAATGAAGATACGACTGCATCTTGCTGTGAACTAAAATATCTTATGACAACTCCGAGAAGTTTTGAGACGCTCATGTCAGTAGATTCGTTAATAAGGATACAATTTTTTTTTGTGTTTATGTCGTCTAGCAACACCTGTTTAAAATGTGGAGTTAAAACATTCTTGATGACTTCCGTGCATTTTGTTCTGTGCATTTTCAAATCATTAGCAACTGGTGAATCATTAAAACATTTTTTTAGAATTTCAATTAAATGGTCTATGTGTAAAAGAGCACTATGTTCAGCGATATACAAAGCTAACAAACCTTCTGCTTTAGATGACTTGTTGGTAACTTTTGTAGCAGGCACAAATTCAATCCTTTTGTTTTTTGACGTAATTTCACATTTTTCTTTATGCTTTTTTGTTGAAGCATGTTTTCTCAAATCATTTACTTTTGCATACATCTCGCTGTGATACAAGGAACAGAACGCTTTTGTTTCGTCGGTCATCACAGGCTTAACCCATTTGAATTCGACTTCCCATTCCTTTCTGTATTTTTGACCGAAGGTCTTTTTCTTTAATCGCTCGATTGCTTGCAAAAACAAAAAAGTCGCCGAACTTTGCTCGGCGCATCCCTTCGCGTAACGCGCTGTGACATGTGGTAACAAAAACTTAATTTACTACCGATTGGATAGGTTTTATTTAAAAAACAAAACTGATTTGTGTAGCCAATGAGTTATACAATTTTTATTAGTCTATTATTTCTCGATTTCTTTATATTTATAAATAACTAGAAAATTGGAGAACAAACATATTACCTACTTCTATTAAAATATAAGGTTTTATAGCAAAATAAGATCGATAACTGTACTTTTTTTTTATTTATCATAAAGTATTTTAGTTATTACATCGTGTTGATCAAAAATAAATTCATAAAAGACTTAATAATTTGGTAAAAAAAATTGTAAAACCGAACGAAAACTTTGCGGGCTGCGTAATTCACTGCCAAATTCCGACAAGTAAGTAGGTAGATTATTAAACTTTAATTTCGTATAAAAATATATACACATATACATAAATTTATAATCATAATCTTTAATTAAAGAGCACTAGTGCGCAAATTTGGGAAAAATGACATGTTGTATTTAGGTGGAGATTACAGAAGATTATAATATTAACTTTATTTGGATAAAGATATAGATGGAATCAGTAAATCATGTAGTTTCTAAAAATATACGACACTTGTAATGAATAAGAATATTATAATTATTACTAAACAATGAACTTACGCAACCTGAGTACCTAACAATACACATATGCCAGCGAGCCAATTGGAATGCAAGATGGCTGCCCTTTTCGTCTAGCGCTAGCGCTAGGGTTGCACCGTCCTAATGTTAGTGTCGGATGATTTAATAAAATACTTTTTTATTTCATGTAGTTTATTTTGTACATAAATTATGACTCATAATATTATTATAACATTGTTTTAATAAAATATAATACTAATACAAAAAAAAAACATACATTCAGCCCAACATAGAACCTCCTCCTTTTCGAAGTCGGTTAATAAGTTTTATTGAAAATTTCGCTCACTTTATAGTAGTGACTGCTCCGCTACCCACGGGGGGTTGTAGCATGATGTTTGCATTATCAACATTATCCCTAAATTAAAAAAAAATGTTTAGGTATCTTATCATTTAAGGTGCTGATCAGGCAAAACAATAAAAATGTGGGATGTGCCGTAACCTGAGTACGTGTCTTACTAGCATCATCACACAAAGTCTTGATAGAGTTAATGAATGGGCTTCCATATCTACATATTGCTCTATTATTATGGTCTGCAACACATTTTACCTCACTAGAAGCAAAGTGGAAACTATCATTGCCAGTTATTTGCAAATCCCCAAGCATACCCATTTCAGGTTTAGCAGAAAACAGATCTCTATGGCATAAATAGTTCTTCCCATTTGAACCAGACAATAATAGATGACTATCTAAAATCCCTGATGATTTATCGGTTACACTGTCAACAATGCAGCCTGTTGGAGGAGTAATATCACCACCATGGCTTCCACCAATCCCTATAGAATATACTGAGTACATTTCACTTTCATCAATGGCTACCTCAAAAGCTAGCAGCTTGCAACCATTACCGAACATGCAATATCCTTGCAGTTTTTGACAGGCATAATAAGAATGATCTTGTTTTTTAAAGCTGAATAGACTTTGTGCTAGGGACCCTACCTTTACAAAAGGAAGCATACCCATTCCACACGCACTAATGGCTTCACACTTATACCACTGACAAAAATATTCTTCCTTTGTGTCTAAAGACCATTTAGCTGTTGTAAACATCTTGGTCAGGGAACTTGTATGAACCACTGGCTCCCTCTGAATCTTATCTGATCCAAATTTAACTACTTCCGAGTCACCCAAAGTCATCTTGTAATTATATTTGAGCACAGTAGAATCATATGTTTCTAACATCTCAAATCCCACCACTTTTATAGGCTTGCAGATCAGAAAGGTTAATAATAAAATGATCCAGTGTTTTCGGATTTTCTTTGGCTGCATGTTGACATTGGATGTTTCCCCTTCTAATGAATAAGCCTTTGCACCATCACCATCTATGTATTCATTATAGCATAGCTCATAATAGCACCCATTTCTAACCATAGTGGTCTTTCTACCATTCAGATAGACTCCTCTTCTCATTCCTATGAACCACAAGATTATAATCAAAAGAGCAACTGTTGAAATCCCGAATAGAACAGAAATGATCAGTAAGGATACATTATAATTAGAATCGGTGCAATTAGTATCCTTAATGCTCAATGCTTGTTTCTTCCCACACCCCATATCGAAAACAAATGATTGTTGACAGCTAACTGTTTTTATAGTGACAGGACCATAGAATACTCTCCTCTCAATTTCATTACAAGTCATTTTCATAGAACCAGCTATAGTTATGACCACTAATTCGCCAGGACAAGTGGGAAAGTAAATTTTAGGACCTTCTTGGATTGCATTACATGAAAGAATTTTCTCTCCTAGTATCTTTTTTGCCTTTGTCAAAGATGATAGATCAGAGAGACTGTGTTTTATTGTCTTTTTATCAAGATATGTCTCATCACCAGTGTCAGCTAGAGTCAATTCTAGGGAAGGTGATTTTTGATGAACGATATCCTTAGCAGCCCCCTCATCTGGATTCTTGAATCCTGATCTAATTGAACTCCCTGTCTCCTTATCTATGACTGTACGGTATAGGCCAATTGATGGAATCTGGACCCAAGATGTTACAGCCTTCTCCTCTTTTGGTATGCTAATGCATAGTGCTAGTTCTATCATCCATAATAGTTTAGCACCAAACAATAGCAGTTTGAAGAAATGCATTGTAATCACAAAAGATGTAGGTTCCTCAATCTCCTGAAGAAAATCAAGTGTATAATTAGTAACAGATATCAGTATGTAAACCCGACTATGTGTTGATACAGCTAACTCTCGGTCGGAGGTCGGAGGATCCTCCCTTTCAAAGGAAGTATGTGGGACTTTACTCTCTGTTCCGCATACCTCCAAACTGGTGACCCTCGACAAAGAACGTCAGCGCAGCCTTCGTGCAGCTACTACTTCGTGACGTCATCATCACTTCCACAAGCTTTCGAGCAACGAGCCATACAGCCAGCACCCACAGCTAAGGGTATCCTGACCACTAGTATGCCTACCTGGCCATACCTGGTCACCACCTCAGCCGCATCAGCGACCTTGGCACACCGCACCTTCGGCCAGTCATATGAAGAGCCATGAAGAACCTCTCCTGGTCGACGCCAGCAATCAAGCCTACGTCGCACAAGCACTGCTCCGACTCACTGGAGCCAGCAGCACTACTCCGACTCACTGGAGCCTGCAGCATCGTCCCGACCCACTGGGACAGCACCACCCCGACTCACTGGGGCATCATCCCGACTCAATGGGACAGCACCACCCCGACTCACTGGGGCATCATCCCGACTCACTGGGACATCATCACCCCGACTCACTGGGGCATTATCCCGACTCACTGGGATAGCAACACCCCGACTCACTGGGGCATCACCGCAGACAGTTCCGACTCACCGAGAACTATGCGGCATCGGTTCCGACTCACTGGAACCAACCTATCGCTGGCCTTGCACACATCAAGAAGCATCAAGAACCATCGATCTCCGATCTCCGGAGGGGAGTGATGTAGCGACATCTATGACGCCACATAAGAACTACGAAGAAAATATGAAATCCTGCATCGCGCAATCAAAGTTCTCCGCGCGATTTGAACATATACGACAGCCCGACACCAACTATCGGGCAGTCGCCCACCAGACTATAACACCCTGTCTGGTCGGAGGATCCTCCCTTTTCAAAGGAGGTATGTGGGACTTTACACTCTGTCCCACTTACCTCCAAAAGGTCAAGGTGACGGGAACGTCGTGGGGAGCAATTCTCTTTACGAGTGTGGAAGGCAAATGTGAGAGGCTTGTGGTCTGTGTAAATCACAAAGTCGCGAGCCTCCAACATGTGTCGAAAGTACTTCACACTCTCGTAAATGGCGAGCAGCTCGCGGTCATATGGTGAATACTTCACCTGTGCCGAGCTGAGCTTTCGCGAGAAGAAGGCAAGAGGCTCCCAAGCCTCCGCTCTGAACTGCTGCAAGACAGCGCCCATGGCTTTGTCTGACGCATCCGTGACCAACGCCAACTTAGCGTTGCAGTCAGGATGGGCCAACAGTGCTGCTTGGCAGAGGCTGTTTTTGCAGTTCTGAAATGTCTCGAGTTCCTCAGGTGTGAAGTTGACGGGATGTGAACCTTTAACTGATCCAGTCAGCAGAGCGTTCAAGGGTGCCTGGGAACTGGCTGCGCCTGGAACAAACCGTCTATAAAAGTTCAGCATCCCAAGGAATCTACGCAACTCTCTCACGGTCTTTGGCACTGGGAAGTTCTGCACGGCTTCCACCTTGGACGGCAATGGTCTTGTGCCCTTGGCTGAGATGTGGTAGCCTAGGAAGTCTACTTCAGACACTCCAAAGGCGCACTTCGCACTGTTGATGACCATGCCGTAGTCCTGAAGCCTGGAAAACAACTGTCGTAGATGGTGCTCATGGGTCTTCTGGTCTTTCGAGTAGACCAAAAAATCGTCTAAATACGCGTATGTAAAATCCAGACCCCTGAGCATTTCGTCCACGAAGCGCTGGAACGTCTGTCCGGCATTTCGAAGACCGAACGTCATGTACGGGAATTCGAAAAGACCGAACGGCGTTGTGATCGCGGTCTTCGGGACGTCGTCTGGATGTACTGGGATCTGATTATAAGCCTTAACTAGATCGATTTTTGAAAATACGGTACAGCCAGATAGGCTATGAGCAAAGTCCTGGATGTGTCGAATCGGGTACTGGTCAGGAATGGTACGAGCATTTAACATCCTGTAATCGCCGCAGGGGCGCCAGCCATCGTCTTTTTTAGGAGCTAGGTGGAGAGGTGATGACCATGGCGAGTCTGATGGACGGCAGGTACCACACTGCAACATTGCCTCGAATTCCCCTTTGGCAATTTTTAATTTGTCGGGGGCCAATCTGCGAGGTGAACTTGATACTGGTGGCCCTGGCGTAGTACGGATGTGGTGTACTGTATGGTGTTTTGGAGTGCGGTGTGTCCCTTGTGGGCGAGTGATGTCGGGGAATTCCCGCAGTATGTGTGTGTATGCGGAATCACCAAGACTTACCCTCACCGAAGAGACGCCATCAGAACGACGGACAGGCAACGCCGGGGCGGAGAGCGTAGTATGATTGTCGATGAGGCGTTGGTTCCTGCAATCAACAACCAAATTAAAATATGATAAAAAATCCACGCCTATTATTGCCCTTGTAACGTCGGCGACAATAAAACGCCAAGCGAAGTCACGGCGCAGCCCTAGATTCAACGATACATTAATAAAACCGTAGGTAGTTATTGATGTACCGTTTGCCGCACAAAGTTGGTAATTAGTTTTTACTAGCCGCTTCGCTATTGCCGATCGGGGGTAGACACAGAGGTCGCTGCCGGTGTCGACCAAAAACTGCACTTTTGACCTTCGATCGGTGACGAATAAGCGACCAGTGCTCGGACAATCATCGGTCGCCATTACTGATTGCCCCGAGCGTTTGATTGCCCCGAACGGAGTGTAATCGCACGGCTTCACGCACTTCTTAGCCCGGTCACCGAAGTTCTGGTGGTACCAGCACTGAGGGAACCTGCTGTAGCTGGACTGGGACCTTCTCGAACCGGATCGATGGCGCGTACGACTACGGGACCGTCCTCTCGGGCGGGACAATCGTTCCACCTTGTCTGCCAGCTTTTCCATTTGTCTGGTCAGGGCGGCGATCTCGGAGTGCACGCTGCTGCTGCCCTGGGTGCTCGATGTGTCTGCTGGGGTCGTGATGGCAGATGTTGTTGCCATCTGGGTGCCGACGACGTCGTGTATGCGGTCTGCCAGCTCCGCTAGCTCAGCCAAATCCTGCTTGGACTGCGAAGCTATAATTGCTTGCGTACTTGCGGGTAGGCGGCTTATCCAAATAGTCCGCAGGAACTCCTCTGGTACGCCTGGTCCTGCGAGGTTGAGGAGGTGCCGATAAAATTGAGAAGGTTTTCGGTCACCTAGCTCCTCATGCATGAGAAGCTGTTTCACCTTCTTCTCCCGCGAAGCCGACAATCTCTTAATAAGTTCAGCCTTGAGCTTCTCGTATTTTCCGCTCTCTGGTGGGTAGCTGATGATGTCTTCGACCTCGACCGCATACTGTGGTTCCAAGTTGCCGGTCACATAATAAAACTTGGTTTCGTCCGTCTTGATGTTCGCGAGTACGAACTGGGCCTCCATCTGGGCAAACCACAGCGCCGGTTTTTCGGAGTAGAACGGTGGGACCCGTACACCCACACGTGATGTTTCCGCTGCCGCATCGCCGACATCCCGCGAACTGGTTTTGCTCTGGGCCATCTTCGTGTTCTTCTCGGGGTCACCAATGTAGAATGCGTGTGTGAATGATTAAAGAGGAAGATAGTGTGAAGAGATGAGTGAAAGTCCGAAGTACACAAGAAGAAGAAGAAAGTTTATTTGATACAGTCACAGGTTATAGATCACGTACACACAAGAGTTCCACTAAGAAGAGATAGAAGGAGTGGTAGAAAGATAGAGAGACGAAACTAGACGGACATACAATATAAAATTATGCGCGGCGAGATATCGCGGAACAGATATACGTTAGGCGGTAGACTCGGCAAAACGTACTGCCCGGTCATGCATACCGGCTGACCGATGCGCGGGCACGAGTGCAACACTATGATAGCGCTGTCTCGCTTGCGCGCGCGGTTCAGGTAGCGCGACTGACCCGCCGGGCGCTATACGATAGATGTATCGTATAACTACGGCCGGTCAACTAATAAGAAATTATCTAATAACACAAAATTGTCTCGGTCGGTTTGTTTGTTGATGTTAGGACATTGGTTGTTTATTTTATTCCTGATTCTATATAATACTAGTTGTTAGTGTCTGTACATATGTAAATAAATTATTTTATTTTGATTTAACATAATTAATTAATTAAATATAATTTTGACAATATGTAGGTCACTACAAGTCAATAATCATGCCGAATTAGTAAGTCGTGTTCCTAAGTGGCATCGACCTAGATTTTCGTGGGTCAACAATTTCTGAAACGAGGCACTTATTATAATAATCGTTTAATTTGGTTTTCATAATACTCGTATTAGGTGTATACACCTATGAAATTGCCGTTTTGTATGAAAAAAATTAAACGATTTTTTTCCATGTATTTTATATTTGTATTAATCGAAGTAATCACTCATGCAATCAATGCATCTTTGCCAACGCAGTGGCAGTTTATTGATGCCCTTCTTAAAGAAATCAGCTGGACGGGAGGCAACAAATTCTTCAAAGGCATTTTGTACTGCCTCTCGGGTATTGAATTTTTTTCCCTCTAAGAAGTTATCCAAATTCTGGAAAAAGTAGTAGTCTGTAGGCGCAAGGTCTGGTGAGTAGGGCGGATGACGGAGAGCTTCCAACTCCAGTTCTTGCAACTTGGAGACCGTCTGCTGTGCAGTATGAGGTCGCGCGTTGTCGTGCAGGAGCAGCGGAGCCGAGCGATTGACCAATGCTGGTTGGAGATGTGCCAGCTTCTCCATTATTGTGTTCAGTTCTTCACAGTACACATCTGAAAATAATAAGAAAGTGTGAACTTATTGGTGAAAATGTAAATTAGTTTGTGACTATTTTGAAAGAGATTTTTATCTCTGTTGTCGGTTCCTAGTAGAAGTTTTATGTTGTTAATTAGTGTTTTTGAGTCTAATATAAGATATTAGGAACAATAGAAGTAAGATAGCATAGTACTTATAAAAATTATAGAAAGTCATAATCTTTACTGTCTCAGTTACGTAATTAGAAACTGATTTTGACCTTTTTTATCTTATGTCCGATTCTCACCAACACTTTGTTTTTAGTTGAAACCTATCTAGAAAATGACATTGTAGTAGTTAGATTTCCAATCGGTGATGTTTTGGGTGAGAAATAGAGAAAATGGTATTACGTAATATGGCTGAATAAAAAATAAAAGTAAAATTGGGTCTAAAAATCATGGATGCATGCAAGAATCGTACACACAATTTAAATTGTTAAAAAAACCTACCTCTCGTCGCGGGGAACGCACCATAATAGAATATTTACGTATAATTTTTAACCAAAAAACACGCCCGCGCTGTCCTTCGCGCTCGGTACCAAAAACTAAGCGTGTATGTGGTACGCCGCCCGACACCCCGCGAGTTCCCCTCCGTTGCTCTGCGCAAGTACATTCGTCCCGCTATTGTAGGGAATATTGTAATACTGTGCATAGACACTGTTCTTAAACATGCAAAACCCATAGCAAAGTTTAAAAGAATAAAGAAAACTAAAGTACATAAAGTACCCATAATTAGCATAGCATAAATACCTTTTAGGAGCACGAGCCTTAGAACAATTTTCTGGCATTTTTCTTTTACTTCTTTTTCCTTTAAATAGCTTGGTTTTATTTTAATTTATATTAATATAAACTTTTATTTTTCAAACTCAGATCAACATTTTAAATTTTAAACGAACACATTTACGTGGCAAATTATTATAAATTAAAATATTAATCAATAGACACTGTAATAGAGATACCTTATAAAATAATAACTAAGAATATAAAATAAGAAATATATAATAGAGGTCAGAAATAAAATAGAACATATACAAAAAGGAACATACATATTCTAATATTTATAATTTATTAATGGTAAATTATGGTGCAGAAACACCAAGCTCTCGGCCTTCTCCGGCAAGAGTCTATTGCGTTTTTGTTCATACAGGTTCCCTGCTTCCGAAAATAATCGTTCACTGTACACACTACTACCAGGAGCACATAGAAACACTCTAGCTAAATTAGCTAAATGTGCATATTTCGACTTATACTTTGCCCACCAATCAAAAGGGCTCTGGTTTCTTGGTAGTAAACTTTCAGCCTTATAACTGTCCAATTCCACGGCGATTGGGCTTTTAGGATCTTCCGAAATGACAGGATTCGTCGAGGCAAGTTCTTCATAACAATTCCAAAATGTCACAAGAGATTCCTCTAAAAAATTTGAAACATTTTGTGGAGGTCTTCCTCTGTTTGACTTTGTAGCTTCATCTTCGCTTGAGCTTTCAGCATCAGGGTCGCTTCTTTGAATCGCTTCTAGAAAAAGCTTTCTTCTTACCAGTTCATAATTTTCTTGGGCAAAAAACCTCGTTCTAAATCGGGGATCCAACAATGTGCAAAGCCAGTACTATTTGTCTTCTTCCAAATTTTTAAAACGACTCTGAACTTCTTCTCGTAGTTTTTGTACCATTTCTGGTACATTTGAACATATTACTGAAATTTCGGGCTTTGTTAAATATTTGATCAGAGTGTTACTGTGGGGAATCACTTCTGAAATGGTAGAAAATGTAGAACTTGTAATTTTGGTGATTTCTTCAAAAGGTTTTAATAGAATTAAACATTCTTTGAGAATCTGCCACTGTCTTTCAGTATAATTTCGAATGTTAACTGAGCAAGAATTGTCAGCAATGTAAAGCGAAATCGCACGTTTTTGTTCAACGATTCTTTCCAACATATAATAGGTGCTGTTCCACCTAGTTGTGACGTCCTGTACAAGCTGATGCTCAGCTAGATGAAGTTCTTTCTGGATATCTTTCAGTTTTTGTTGCGCCGTGCTGGAGTGGTTGAAGTGTGTTACTATTCTTCAAGCGGAGATCAAAGCATCATTTACGTTTTCAACCTCTAATACCGCTTTAATTGCTAACTGCAATGCATGTATAAAACACCCCTTGCACCGATAACTGTACAGTTTAATCACATACACGCTAGGGCTTGCCTGTCGGTTATGCATGCACGGCTAAAACCATCATGCAAAACCTAGCGTGTATGGCCTCCTTTAGTCGCGCCAGAGTTAGTTGGAGGAATTCCAGGTACACCTCACCAATAAGTCGTGGCTAAAAGATTGGCCTTAGTTCGTACGGTTCAATAATAAGCCTACACATTTAAGGAAAACCTGTGCTGGGATGAATCTTCTTCCATAAACATAGGATTCTCGTGCGCCCTCATGTGTCTATGCTGGTTAAATAAATCTCTCCGAGTATATGTGCACTCATCTGTTCAGAGGATGTTTCTGGTGAAATCGCCACGCGAAGCACGTCATCCAATGGACTTAGTTCCTGGCACCGTCTGTAGTGAAACGGGTTCTGATGGTCACTTTTTAATACTCTCCAAGCAATCATACGATGCCGAAGTGTCAGCACGTCTGTCACGTATTGGCTGTTGTATTTCATGAAAATAATCCAGTATTTGTTCTTGTATCTCAAGCTCAACATATAACCCCCTCTGTGCATTGACTGAGGCGTAAATGTTCCATATCCACAGTCTCGAAGCCTCTGTGTAGCTGCTAGCGTTGTCCTGTTGGATACTGATACTACAAACTCTTCTCAAAACCGTCGCACTTCCAAGTTAACGTTGGCATTACAACGCGCTATTCCGTTCTGCATTTTTGTAGTCTGTGTATTTTTTTTCTTGCAGTTTCATGAGTTCTCAGAACGAGCTCTGGTCTTCCCAGAGACTGGAAGGCCAGAACGCTCTATTATTAGCGTCGAGAAATTCATCACCATTTTCGCTCTCGCTATCAACCTTTCGTTCATTATATCTCTCGGCTCTGGCAGCACTTTACGTACTCAACGGACTGTCCCTCTGATTGTTCCTCCTGTGGCCCCGGTTCGGATACCCACGCCCACCTCATTCTGTCCTCGCACACCCGTTCGTCCACACTAATTTTTTACGTCTACTATTTTTTTTTCCCTAGCTTCCTTTTCATTACTTATACTATCATTTCTTTTACGCTCCCCAGGGGGACACATACAAAGCGTAGGCATCCATCGTGACCAACCACTGGATGCCAGCGACCGTGGCCATTCTTCCCGAAAATCCGTATTATTGCATCTTGTGGCAGGGTCTCAGGTACAGAATACTTTTATTAAAATTTCATATTCTTCCATATCGGTAAGATACGGAAGATAACTATTGTATTTCTTTCTTGTTTTTGTCAATTTAATTTATAGACTGTTGATATTAATGTTGCATTATTTTCGTACATTTTTTTGCATTTCGTTTAAGGCGCGGGCCTACCGCGGTGCACGGAGAGGCTACGCACGTGTATAAACTTCGCTTTGGACACTCCATATTGTCGATATCGGACAAAACTTGTCCCGCTTGAGATTCGGCCAAATACTGCGAATAGTTTTATTCATTTTAAATGGTTAATTATGCAACAAAAATTGATAATTTTATGAAATACCGTAAATGGTAACTACCGTTTCCGCGAGAGGTGGAATATGCGATCCCCGAACCCTTTTATGACACTGTTACTCGACACATTAGTTGGCAGTAACCCATGCTTCAGAAGATACTTCGAGGAAGAGTATCTTCTGAAGCATGGGTTACTGCCAACTGCAGTGAGTGGCACACACATCGTACTAAAACTAAATTTGGCAAGCCATGTTTGGTTTTTAGAATAGTATGTACGCCATTATTTATGCCCATCATAACAGACGCATTATCGGTTCCGAGTCCAATCATATTTGAGACGATTAGTCCATATGTATTTAAACAATTAATTAAAGCAGTCACGATTCCTTCGGCATCAGAATTTTTCAATGGCTCTAAAGCCAGAAATGAAGATACGACTGCATCTTGCTGTGAACTAAAATATCTTATGACAACTCCGAGAAGTTTTGAGACGCTCATGTCAGTAGATTCGTTAATAAGGATACAATTTTTTTTTGTGTTTATGTCGTCTAGCAACACCTGTTTAAAATGTGGAGTTAAAACATTCTTGATGACTTCCGTGCATTTTGTTCTGTGCATTTTCAAATCATTAGCAACTGGTGAATCATTAAAACATTTTTTTAGAATTTCAATTAAATGGTCTATGTGTAAAAGAGCACTATGTTCAGCGATATACAAAGCTAACAAACCTTCTGCTTTAGATGACTTGTTGGTAACTTTTGTAGCAGGCACAAATTCAATCCTTTTGTTTTTTGACGTAATTTCACATTTTTCTTTATGCTTTTTTGTTGAAGCATGTTTTCTCAAATCATTTACTTTTGCATACATCTCGCTGTGATACAAGGAACAGAACGCTTTTGTTTCGTCGGTCATCACAGGCTTAACCCATTTGAATTCGACTTCCCATTCCTTTCTGTATTTTTGACCGAAGGTCTTTTTCTTTAATCGCTCGATTGCTTGCAAAAACAAAAAAGTCGCCGAACTTTGCTCGGCGCATCCCTTCGCGTAACGCGCTGTGACATGTGGTAACAAAAACTTAATTTACTACCGATTGGATAGGTTTTATTTAAAAAACAAAACTGATTTGTGTAGCCAATGAGTTATACAATTTTTATTAGTCTATTATTTCTCGATTTCTTTATATTTATAAATAACTAGAAAATTGGAGAACAAACATATTACCTACTTCTATTAAAATATAAGGTTTTATAGCAAAATAAGATCGATAACTGTACTTTTTTTTTATTTATCATAAAGTATTTTAGTTATTACATCGTGTTGATCAAAAATAAATTCATAAAAGACTTAATAATTTGGTAAAAAAAATTGTAAAACCGAACGAAAACTTTGCGGGCTGCGTAATTCACTGCCAAATTCCGACAAGTAAGTAGGTAGATTATTAAACTTTAATTTCGTATAAAAATATATACACATATACATAAATTTATAATCATAATCTTTAATTAAAGAGCACTAGTGCGCAAATTTGGGAAAAATGACATGTTGTATTTAGGTGGAGATTACAGAAGATTATAATATTAACTTTATTTGGATAAAGATATAGATGGAATCAGTAAATCATGTAGTTTCTAAAAATATACGACACTTGTAATGAATAAGAATATTATAATTATTACTAAACAATGAACTTACGCAACCTGAGTACCTAACAATACACATATGCCAGCGAGCCAATTGGAATGCAAGATGGCTGCCCTTTTCGTCTAGCGCTAGCGCTAGGGTTGCACCGTCCTAATGTTAGTGTCGGATGATTTAATAAAATACTTTTTTATTTCATGTAGTTTATTTTGTACATAAATTATGACTCATAATATTATTATAACATTGTTTTAATAAAATATAATACTAATACAAAAAAAAAACATACATTCAGCCCAACATAGAACCTCCTCCTTTTCGAAGTCGGTTAATAAGTTTTATTGAAAATTTCGCTCACTTTATAGTAGTGACTGCTCCGCTACCCACGGGGGGTTGTAGCATGATGTTTGCATTATCAACATTATCCCTAAATTAAAAAAAAATGTTTAGGTATCTTATCATTTAAGGTGCTGATCAGGCAAAACAATAAAAATGTGGGATGTGCCGTAACCTGAGTACGTGTCTTACTAGCATCATCACACAAAGTCTTGATAGAGTTAATGAATGGGCTTCCATATCTACATATTGCTCTATTATTATGGTCTGCAACACATTTTACCTCACTAGAAGCAAAGTGGAAACTATCATTGCCAGTTATTTGCAAATCCCCAAGCATACCCATTTCAGGTTTAGCAGAAAACAGATCTCTATGGCATAAATAGTTCTTCCCATTTGAACCAGACAATAATAGATGACTATCTAAAATCCCTGATGATTTATCGGTTACACTGTCAACAATGCAGCCTGTTGGAGGAGTAATATCACCACCATGGCTTCCACCAATCCCTATAGAATATACTGAGTACATTTCACTTTCATCAATGGCTACCTCAAAAGCTAGCAGCTTGCAACCATTACCGAACATGCAATATCCTTGCAGTTTTTGACAGGCATAATAAGAATGATCTTGTTTTTTAAAGCTGAATAGACTTTGTGCTAGGGACCCTACCTTTACAAAAGGAAGCATACCCATTCCACACGCACTAATGGCTTCACACTTATACCACTGACAAAAATATTCTTCCTTTGTGTCTAAAGACCATTTAGCTGTTGTAAACATCTTGGTCAGGGAACTTGTATGAACCACTGGCTCCCTCTGAATCTTATCTGATCCAAATTTAACTACTTCCGAGTCACCCAAAGTCATCTTGTAATTATATTTGAGCACAGTAGAATCATATGTTTCTAACATCTCAAATCCCACCACTTTTATAGGCTTGCAGATCAGAAAGGTTAATAATAAAATGATCCAGTGTTTTCGGATTTTCTTTGGCTGCATGTTGATATTGGATGTTTCCCCTTCTAATGAATAAGCCTTTGCACCATCACCATCTATGTATTCATTATAGCATAGCTCATAATAGCACCCATTTCTAACCATAGTGGTCTTTCTACCATTCAGATAGACTCCTCTTCTCATTCCTATGAACCACAAGATTATAATCAAAAGAGCAACTGTTGAAATCCCGAATAGAACAGAAATGATCAGTAAGGATACATTATAATTAGAATCGGTGCAATTAGTATCCTTAATGCTCAATGCTTGTTTCTTCCCACACCCCATATCGAAAACAAATGATTGTTGACAGCTAACTGTTTTTATAGTGACAGGACCATAGAATACTCTCCTCTCAATTTCATTACAAGTCATTTTCATAGAACCAGCTATAGTTATGACCACTAATTCGCCAGGACAAGTGGGAAAGTAAATTTTAGGACCTTCTTGGATTGCATTACATGAAAGAATTTTCTCTCCTAGTATCTTTTTTGCCTTTGTCAAAGATGATAGATCAGAGAGACTGTGTTTTATTGTCTTTTTATCAAGATATGTCTCATCACCAGTGTCAGCTAGAGTCAATTCTAGGGAAGGTGATTTTTGATGAACGATATCCTTAGCAGCCCCCTCATCTGGATTCTTGAATCCTGATCTAATTGAACTCCCTGTCTCCTTATCTATGACTGTACGGTATAGGCCAATTGATGGAATCTGGACCCAAGATGTTACAGCCTTCTCCTCTTTTGGTATGCTAATGCATAGTGCTAGTTCTATCATCCATAATAGTTTAGCACCAAACAATAGCAGTTTGAAGAAATGCATTGTAATCACAAAAGATGTAGGTTCCTCAATCTCCTGAAGAAAATCAAGTGTATAATTAGTAACAGATATCAGTATGTAAACCCGACTATGTGTTGATACAGCTAACTCTCGGTCGGAGGTCGGAGGATCCTCCCTTTCAAAGGAAGTATGTGGGACTTTACTCTCTGTTCCGCATACCTCCAAACTGGTGACCCTCGACAAAGAACGTCAGCGCAGCCTTCGTGCAGCTACTACTTCGTGACGTCATCATCACTTCCACAAGCTTTCGAGCAACGAGCCATACAGCCAGCACCCACAGCTAAGGGTATCCTGACCACTAGTATGCCTACCTGGCCATACCTGGTCACCACCTCAGCCGCATCAGCGACCTTGGCACACCGCACCTTCGGCCAGTCATATGAAGAGCCATGAAGAACCTCTCCTGGTCGACGCCAGCAATCAAGCCTACGTCGCACAAGCACTGCTCCGACTCACTGGAGCCAGCAGCACTACTCCGACTCACTGGAGCCTGCAGCATCGTCCCGACCCACTGGGACAGCACCACCCCGACTCACTGGGGCATCATCCCGACTCAATGGGACAGCACCACCCCGACTCACTGGGGCATCATCCCGACTCACTGGGACATCATCACCCCGACTCACTGGGGCATTATCCCGACTCACTGGGATAGCAACACCCCGACTCACTGGGGCATCACCGCAGACAGTTCCGACTCACCGAGAACTATGCGGCATCGGTTCCGACTCACTGGAACCAACCTATCGCTGGCCTGGCACACATCAAGAAGCATCAAGAACCATCGATCTCCGATCTCCGGAGGGGAGTGATGTAGCGACATCTATGACGCCACATAAGAACTACGAAGAAAATATGAAATCCTGCATCGCGCAATCAAAGTTCTCCGCGCGATTTGAACATATACGACAGCCCGACACCAACTATCGGGCAGTCGCCCACCAGACTATAACACCCTGTCTGGTCGGAGGATCCTCCCTTTTCAAAGGAGGTATGTGGGACTTTACACTCTGTCCCACTTACCTCCAAAAGGTCAAGGTGACGGGAACGTCGTGGGGAGCAATTCTCTTTACGAGTGTGGAAGGCAAATGTGAGAGGCTTGTGGTCTGTGTAAATCACAAAGTCGCGAGCCTCCAACATGTGTCGAAAGTACTTCACACTCTCGTAAATGGCGAGCAGCTCGCGGTCATATGGTGAATACTTCACCTGTGCCGAGCTGAGCTTTCGCGAGAAGAAGGCAAGAGGCTCCCAAGCCTCCGCTCTGAACTGCTGCAAGACAGCGCCCATGGCTTTGTCTGACGCATCCGTGACCAACGCCAACTTAGCGTTGCAGTCAGGATGGGCCAACAGTGCTGCTTGGCAGAGGCTGTTTTTGCAGTTCTGAAATGTCTCGAGTTCCTCAGGTGTGAAGTTGACGGGATGTGAACCTTTAACTGATCCAGTCAGCAGAGCGTTCAAGGGTGCCTGGGAACTGGCTGCGCCTGGAACAAACCGTCTATAAAAGTTCAGCATCCCAAGGAATCTACGCAACTCTCTCACGGTCTTTGGCACTGGGAAGTTCTGCACGGCTTCCACCTTGGACGGCAATGGTCTTGTGCCCTTGGCTGAGATGTGGTAGCCTAGGAAGTCTACTTCAGACACTCCAAAGGCGCACTTCGCACTGTTGATGACCATGCCGTAGTCCTGAAGCCTGGAAAACAACTGTCGTAGATGGTGCTCATGGGTCTTCTGGTCTTTCGAGTAGACCAAAAAATCGTCTAAATACGCGTATGTAAAATCCAGACCCCTGAGCATTTCGTCCACGAAGCGCTGGAACGTCTGTCCGGCATTTCGAAGACCGAACGTCATGTACGGGAATTCGAAAAGACCGAACGGCGTTGTGATCGCGGTCTTCGGGACGTCGTCTGGATGTACTGGGATCTGATTATAAGCCTTAACTAGATCGATTTTTGAAAATACGGTACAGCCAGATAGGCTATGAGCAAAGTCCTGGATGTGTCGAATCGGGTACTGGTCAGGAATGGTACGAGCATTTAACATCCTGTAATCGCCGCAGGGGCGCCAGCCATCGTCTTTTTTAGGAGCTAGGTGGAGAGGTGATGACCATGGCGAGTCTGATGGACGGCAGGTACCACACTGCAACATTGCCTCGAATTCCCCTTTGGCAATTTTTAATTTGTCGGGGGCCAATCTGCGAGGTGAACTTGATACTGGTGGCCCTGGCGTAGTACGGATGTGGTGTACTGTATGGTGTTTTGGAGTGCGGTGTGTCCCTTGTGGGCGAGTGATGTCGGGGAATTCCCGCAGTATGTGTGTGTATGCGGAATCACCAAGACTTACCCTCACCGAAGAGACGCCATCAGAACGACGGACAGGCAACGCCGGGGCGGAGAGCGTAGTATGATTGTCGATGAGGCGTTGGTTCCTGCAATCAACAACCAAATTAAAATA
Source organism: Mythimna lalbum (assembly GCA_949319445.1). Lineage (NCBI taxonomy): Eukaryota > Metazoa > Arthropoda > Insecta > Lepidoptera > Noctuidae > Mythimna > Mythimna lalbum. The sequence goes on along the minus strand of OX439357.1, from coordinate 2,033,486 downwards.
TGATAAAAAATCCACGCCTATTATTGCCCTTGTAACGTCGGCGACAATAAATCGCCAAGCGAAGTCACGGCGCAGCCCTAGATTCAACGATACATTAATAAAACCGTAGGTAGTTATTGATGTACCGTTTGCCGCACAAAGTTGGTAATTAGTTTTTACTAGCCGCTTCGCTATTGCCGATCGGGGGTAGACACAGAGGTCGCTGCCGGTGTCGACCAAAAACTGCACTTTTGACCTTCGATCGGTGACGAATAAGCGACCAGTGCTCGGACAATCATCGGTCGCCATTACTGATTGCCCCGAGCGTTTGATTGCCCCGAACGGAGTGTAATCGCACGGCTTCACGCACTTCTTAGCCCGGTCACCGAAGTTCTGGTGGTACCAGCACTGAGGGAACCTGCTGTAGCTGGACTGGGACCTTCTCGAACCGGATCGATGGCGCGTACGACTACGGGACCGTCCTCTCGGGCGGGACAATCGTTCCACCTTGTCTGCCAGCTTTTCCATTTGTCTGGTCAGGGCGGCGATCTCGGAGTGCACGCTGCTGCTGCCCTGGGTGCTCGATGTGTCTGCTGGGGTCGTGATGGCAGATGTTGTTGCCATCTGGGTGCCGACGACGTCGTGTATGCGGTCTGCCAGCTCCGCTAGCTCAGCCAAATCCTGCTTGGACTGCGAAGCTATAATTGCTTGCGTACTTGCGGGTAGGCGGCTTATCCAAATAGTCCGCAGGAACTCCTCTGGTACGCCTGGTCCTGCGAGGTTGAGGAGGTGCCGATAAAATTGAGAAGGTTTTCGGTCACCTAGCTCCTCATGCATGAGAAGCTGTTTCACCTTCTTCTCCCGCGAAGCCGACAATCTCTTAATAAGTTCAGCCTTGAGCTTCTCGTATTTTCCGCTCTCTGGTGGGTAGCTGATGATGTCTTCGACCTCGACCGCATACTGTGGTTCCAAGTTGCCGGTCACATAATAAAACTTGGTTTCGTCCGTCTTGATGTTCGCGAGTACGAACTGGGCCTCCATCTGGGCAAACCACAGCGCCGGTTTTTCGGAGTAGAACGGTGGGACCCGTACACCCACACGTGATGTTTCCGCTGCCGCATCGCCGACATCCCGCGAACTGGTTTTGCTCTGGGCCATCTTCGTGTTCTTCTCGGGGTCACCAATGTAGAATGCGTGTGTGAATGATTAAAGAGGAAGATAGTGTGAAGAGATGAGTGAAAGTCCGAAGTACACAAGAAGAAGAAGAAAGTTTATTTGATACAGTCACAGGTTATAGATCACGTACACACAAGAGTTCCACTAAGAAGAGATAGAAGGAGTGGTAGAAAGATAGAGAGACGAAACTAGACGGACATACAATATAAAATTATGCGCGGCGAGATATCGCGGAACAGATATACGTTAGGCGGTAGACTCGGCAAAACGTACTGCCCGGTCATGCATACCGGCTGACCGATGCGCGGGCACGAGTGCAACACTATGATAGCGCTGTCTCGCTTGCGCGCGCGGTTCAGGTAGCGCGACTGACCCGCCGGGCGCTATACGATAGATGTATCGTATAACTACGGCCGGTCAACTAATAAGAAATTATCTAATAACACAAAATTGTCTCGGTCGGTTTGTTTGTTGATGTTAGGACATTGGTTGTTTATTTTATTCCTGATTCTATATAATACTAGTTGTTAGTGTCTGTACATATGTAAATAAATTATTTTATTTTGATTTAACATAATTAATTAATTAAATATAATTTTGACAATATGTAGGTCACTACAAGTCAATAATCATGCCGAATTAGTAAGTCGTGTTCCTAAGTGGCATCGACCTAGATTTTCGTGGGTCAACAATTTCTGAAACGAGGCACTTATTATAATAATCGTTTAATTTGGTTTTCATAATACTCGTATTAGGTGTATACACCTATGAAATTGCCGTTTTGTATGAAAAAAATTAAACGATTTTTTTCCATGTATTTTATATTTGTATTAATCGAAGTAATCACTCATGCAATCAATGCATCTTTGCCAACGCAGTGGCAGTTTATTGATGCCCTTCTTAAAGAAATCAGCTGGACGGGAGGCAACAAATTCTTCAAAGGCATTTTGTACTGCCTCTCGGGTATTGAATTTTTTTCCCTCTAAGAAGTTATCCAAATTCTGGAAAAAGTAGTAGTCTGTAGGCGCAAGGTCTGGTGAGTAGGGCGGATGACGGAGAGCTTCCAACTCCAGTTCTTGCAACTTGGAGACCGTCTGCTGTGCAGTATGAGGTCGCGCGTTGTCGTGCAGGAGCAGCGGAGCCGAGCGATTGACCAATGCTGGTTGGAGATGTGCCAGCTTCTCCATTATTGTGTTCAGTTCTTCACAGTACACATCTGAAAATAATAAGAAAGTGTGAACTTATTGGTGAAAATGTAAATTAGTTTGTGACTATTTTGAAAGAGATTTTTATCTCTGTTGTCGGTTCCTAGTAGAAGTTTTATGTTGTTAATTAGTGTTTTTGAGTCTAATATAAGATATTAGGAACAATAGAAGTAAGATAGCATAGTACTTATAAAAATTATAGAAAGTCATAATCTTTACTGTCTCAGTTACGTAATTAGAAACTGATTTTGACCTTTTTTATCTTATGTCCGATTCTCACCAACACTTTGTTTTTAGTTGAAACCTATCTAGAAAATGACATTGTAGTAGTTAGATTTCCAATCGGTGATGTTTTGGGTGAGAAATAGAGAAAATGGTATTACGTAATATGGCTGAATAAAAAATAAAAGTAAAATTGGGTCTAAAAATCATGGATGCATGCAAGAATCGTACACACAATTTAAATTGTTAAAAAAACCTACCTCTCGTCGCGGGGAACGCACCATAATAGAATATTTACGTATAATTTTTAACCAAAAAACACGCCCGCGCTGTCCTTCGCGCTCGGTACCAAAAACTAAGCGTGTATGTGGTACGCCGCCCGACACCCCGCGAGTTCCCCTCCGTTGCTCTGCGCAAGTACATTCGTCCCGCTATTGTAGGGAATATTGTAATACTGTGCATAGACACTGTTCTTAAACATGCAAAACCCATAGCAAAGTTTAAAAGAATAAAGAAAACTAAAGTACATAAAGTACCCATAATTAGCATAGCATAAATACCTTTTAGGAGCACGAGCCTTAGAACAATTTTCTGGCATTTTTCTTTTACTTCTTTTTCCTTTAAATAGCTTGGTTTTATTTTAATTTATATTAATATAAACTTTTATTTTTCAAACTCAGATCAACATTTTAAATTTTAAACGAACACATTTACGTGGCAAATTATTATAAATTAAAATATTAATCAATAGACACTGTAATAGAGATACCTTATAAAATAATAACTAAGAATATAAAATAAGAAATATATAATAGAGGTCAGAAATAAAATAGAACATATACAAAAAGGAACATACATATTCTAATATTTATAATTTATTAATGGTAAATTATGGTGCAGAAACACCAAGCTCTCGGCCTTCTCCGGCAAGAGTCTATTGCGTTTTTGTTCATACAGGTTCCCTGCTTCCGAAAATAATCGTTCACTGTACACACTACTACCAGGAGCACATAGAAACACTCTAGCTAAATTAGCTAAATGTGCATATTTCGACTTATACTTTGCCCACCAATCAAAAGGGCTCTGGTTTCTTGGTAGTAAACTTTCAGCCTTATAACTGTCCAATTCCACGGCGATTGGGCTTTTAGGATCTTCCGAAATGACAGGATTCGTCGAGGCAAGTTCTTCATAACAATTCCAAAATGTCACAAGAGATTCCTCTAAAAAATTTGAAACATTTTGTGGAGGTCTTCCTCTGTTTGACTTTGTAGCTTCATCTTCGCTTGAGCTTTCAGCATCAGGGTCGCTTCTTTGAATCGCTTCTAGAAAAAGCTTTCTTCTTACCAGTTCATAATTTTCTTGGGCAAAAAACCTCGTTCTAAATCGGGGATCCAACAATGTGCAAAGCCAGTACTATTTGTCTTCTTCCAAATTTTTAAAACGACTCTGAACTTCTTCTCGTAGTTTTTGTACCATTTCTGGTACATTTGAACATATTACTGAAATTTCGGGCTTTGTTAAATATTTGATCAGAGTGTTACTGTGGGGAATCACTTCTGAAATGGTAGAAAATGTAGAACTTGTAATTTTGGTGATTTCTTCAAAAGGTTTTAATAGAATTAAACATTCTTTGAGAATCTGCCACTGTCTTTCAGTATAATTTCGAATGTTAACTGAGCAAGAATTGTCAGCAATGTAAAGCGAAATCGCACGTTTTTGTTCAACGATTCTTTCCAACATATAATAGGTGCTGTTCCACCTAGTTGTGACGTCCTGTACAAGCTGATGCTCAGCTAGATGAAGTTCTTTCTGGATATCTTTCAGTTTTTGTTGCGCCGTGCTGGAGTGGTTGAAGTGTGTTACTATTCTTCAAGCGGAGATCAAAGCATCATTTACGTTTTCAACCTCTAATACCGCTTTAATTGCTAACTGCAATGCATGTATAAAACACCCCTTGCACCGATAACTGTACAGTTTAATCACATACACGCTAGGGCTTGCCTGTCGGTTATGCATGCACGGCTAAAACCATCATGCAAAACCTAGCGTGTATGGCCTCCTTTAGTCGCGCCAGAGTTAGTTGGAGGAATTCCAGGTACACCTCACCAATAAGTCGTGGCTAAAAGATTGGCCTTAGTTCGTACGGTTCAATAATAAGCCTACACATTTAAGGAAAACCTGTGCTGGGATGAATCTTCTTCCATAAACATAGGATTCTCGTGCGCCCTCATGTGTCTATGCTGGTTAAATAAATCTCTCCGAGTATATGTGCACTCATCTGTTCAGAGGATGTTTCTGGTGAAATCGCCACGCGAAGCACGTCATCCAATGGACTTAGTTCCTGGCACCGTCTGTAGTGAAACGGGTTCTGATGGTCACTTTTTAATACTCTCCAAGCAATCATACGATGCCGAAGTGTCAGCACGTCTGTCACGTATTGGCTGTTGTATTTCATGAAAATAATCCAGTATTTGTTCTTGTATCTCAAGCTCAACATATAACCCCCTCTGTGCATTGACTGAGGCGTAAATGTTCCATATCCACAGTCTCGAAGCCTCTGTGTAGCTGCTAGCGTTGTCCTGTTGGATACTGATACTACAAACTCTTCTCAAAACCGTCGCACTTCCAAGTTAACGTTGGCATTACAACGCGCTATTCCGTTCTGCATTTTTGTAGTCTGTGTATTTTTTTTCTTGCAGTTTCATGAGTTCTCAGAACGAGCTCTGGTCTTCCCAGAGACTGGAAGGCCAGAACGCTCTATTATTAGCGTCGAGAAATTCATCACCATTTTCGCTCTCGCTATCAACCTTTCGTTCATTATATCTCTCGGCTCTGGCAGCACTTTACGTACTCAACGGACTGTCCCTCTGATTGTTCCTCCTGTGGCCCCGGTTCGGATACCCACGCCCACCTCATTCTGTCCTCGCACACCCGTTCGTCCACACTAATTTTTTACGTCTACTATTTTTTTTTCCCTAGCTTCCTTTTCATTACTTATACTATCATTTCTTTTACGCTCCCCAGGGGGACACATACAAAGCGTAGGCATCCATCGTGACCAACCACTGGATGCCAGCGACCGTGGCCATTCTTCCCGAAAATCCGTATTATTGCATCTTGTGGCAGGGTCTCAGGTACAGAATACTTTTATTAAAATTTCATATTCTTCCATATCGGTAAGATACGGAAGATAACTATTGTATTTCTTTCTTGTTTTTGTCAATTTAATTTATAGACTGTTGATATTAATGTTGCATTATTTTCGTACATTTTTTTGCATTTCGTTTAAGGCGCGGGCCTACCGCGGTGCACGGAGAGGCTACGCACGTGTATAAACTTCGCTTTGGACACTCCATATTGTCGATATCGGACAAAACTTGTCCCGCTTGAGATTCGGCCAAATACTGCGAATAGTTTTATTCATTTTAAATGGTTAATTATGCAACAAAAATTGATAATTTTATGAAATACCGTAAATGGTAACTACCGTTTCCGCGAGAGGTGGAATATGCGATCCCCGAACCCTTTTATGACACTGTTACTCGACACATTAGTTGGCAGTAACCCATGCTTCAGAAGATACTTCGAGGAAGAGTATCTTCTGAAGCATGGGTTACTGCCAACTGCAGTGAGTGGCACACACATCGTACTAAAACTAAATTTGGCAAGCCATGTTTGGTTTTTAGAATAGTATGTACGCCATTATTTATGCCCATCATAACAGACGCATTATCGGTTCCGAGTCCAATCATATTTGAGACGATTAGTCCATATGTATTTAAACAATTAATTAAAGCAGTCACGATTCCTTCGGCATCAGAATTTTTCAATGGCTCTAAAGCCAGAAATGAAGATACGAATGCATCTTGCTGTGAACTAAAATATCTTATGACAACTCCGAGAAGTTTTGAGACGCTCATGTCAGTAGATTCGTTAATAAGGATACAATTTTTTTTTGTGTTTATGTCGTCTAGCAACACCTGTTTAAAATGTGGAGTTAAAACATTCTTGATGACTTCCGTGCATTTTGTTCTGTGCATTTTCAAATCATTAGCAACTGGTGAATCATTAAAACATTTTTTTAGAATTTCAATTAAATGGTCTATGTGTAAAAGAGCACTATGTTCAGCGATATACAAAGCTAACAAACCTTCTGCTTTAGATGACTTGTTGGTAACTTTTGTAGCAGGCACAAATTCAATCCTTTTGTTTTTTGACGTAATTTCACATTTTTCTTTATGCTTTTTTGTTGAAGCATGTTTTCTCAAATCATTTACTTTTGCATACATCTCGCTGTGATACAAGGAACAGAACGCTTTTGTTTCGTCGGTCATCACAGGCTTAACCCATTTGAATTCGACTTCCCATTCCTTTCTGTATTTTTGACCGAAGGTCTTTTTCTTTAATCGCTCGATTGCTTGCAAAAACAAAAAAGTCGCCGAACTTTGCTCGGCGCATCCCTTCGCGTAACGCGCTGTGACATGTGGTAACAAAAACTTAATTTACTACCGATTGGATAGGTTTTATTTAAAAAACAAAACTGATTTGTGTAGCCAATGAGTTATACAATTTTTATTAGTCTATTATTTCTCGATTTCTTTATATTTATAAATAACTAGAAAATTGGAGAACAAACATATTACCTACTTCTATTAAAATATAAGGTTTTATAGCAAAATAAGATCGATAACTGTACTTTTTTTTTATTTATCATAAAGTATTTTAGTTATTACATCGTGTTGATCAAAAATAAATTCATAAAAGACTTAATAATTTGGTAAAAAAAATTGTAAAACCGAACGAAAACTTTGCGGGCTGCGTAATTCACTGCCAAATTCCGACAAGTAAGTAGGTAGATTATTAAACTTTAATTTCGTATAAAAATATATACACATATACATAAATTTATAATCATAATCTTTAATTAAAGAGCACTAGTGCGCAAATTTGGGAAAAATGACATGTTGTATTTAGGTGGAGATTACAGAAGATTATAATATTAACTTTATTTGGATAAAGATATAGATGGAATCAGTAAATCATGTAGTTTCTAAAAATATACGACACTTGTAATGAATAAGAATATTATAATTATTACTAAACAATGAACTTACGCAACCTGAGTACCTAACAATACACATATGCCAGCGAGCCAATTGGAATGCAAGATGGCTGCCCTTTTCGTCTAGCGCTAGCGCTAGGGTTGCACCGTCCTAATGTTAGTGTCGGATGATTTAATAAAATACTTTTTTATTTCATGTAGTTTATTTTGTACATAAATTATGACTCATAATATTATTATAACATTGTTTTAATAAAATATAATACTAATACAAAAAAAAAACATACATTCAGCCCAACATAGAACCTCCTCCTTTTCGAAGTCGGTTAATAAGTTTTATTGAAAATTTCGCTCACTTTATAGTAGTGACTGCTCCGCTACCCACGGGGGGTTGTAGCATGATGTTTGCATTATCAACATTATCCCTAAATTAAAAAAAAATGTTTAGGTATCTTATCATTTAAGGTGCTGATCAGGCAAAACAATAAAAATGTGGGATGTGCCGTAACCTGAGTAAATCTTACTTTTTTTGCACAGCACTTTTTTTGTGATGTTGATGCGTACTAAGTACTTAGCAACATTTTATAAAGGTGAATGCTTCAAGTGACTTAAGAAATTCAAATTTTTTTGACGTTTTTTTCAGTTGGTAGCTCAGTTTAGATCATGTAGTAATAACATGTAGTAAAAATAACGTCCACCGAGCACATGTTATATATTTATTCCAATAATAATACCCATTGAAACCATCATCACAGCTTTCTATTGTCGTACCTCTCTAAAACGTCAAAATAGCACATTTTCGAGAGATACAAGAATAGAGAGCGATTTTCATTCACCATAGAACGGGTGATGTTAAGCAGATTGATTTTGAGCATATTGGAAGTGTGGTGGCAAAGGCTAGTGCACAACTATGGCACAGTGTGGTACTCCTCAAAGCATATTTCTAAACAGAGTGACACACTGCACTGCTTACAAATATACCTTGTGCGGCTCTTTTTGCACCAAACACACCGTGCCAACTTGCAAGGACCTGCAGTAATAAAATGGTTGCCCTTTAAAATGGGCCGCACCGTATTTGGTTTACGGGCCAATGCCGTTTTCATGATCTCCACGGTCAGAGGCCGTGCTATTATGGGAGGTTTTGACATAAGAATTAAATTTTCAGCCACTTGCCATCTAAACTCTCGCGGAGAGCACTGCTTGTGGCGAGTCTGAAATATTATGTGGGCATTCATTAGAGTAATGTTTAAAAGTCGCCGAAACACCTTTTTGTACCACACAATATTTCGGACTCGCTCCATGGGAAACGCCGATAGTAATTGATCTTTTCTATCGACGCCTCCCATCGTACGGTTCTAGTCCACTACAACTTGTGGCTTGTATTTAAACCTCCCATACTTTTCGGTCCCTCCAACGACGCCATTATGGTAGGTGGACACAAGTGACACTATATTTGAATCGCGCCACATCACGATACTCAAATCTTGTGTATAACTCTGCACAAGTTCGCCTCCTCTCAGCTCATGCTTTTGAATAGATTTGATGGCTTCGGGCACAAACTCTCGGTTAACCCTGAGATTTCCGTAGCAATCCGTCCCCTGTGACTTTAAAAACCGGGCGAGCAATGGCGAATTATAAAAATTGTCCATGATCAAAGTATATCCCTGATTGTACTGTGTAATTTTTGACGTCGCGTTGGTGGGCAGTAAGGGGGTGTCTGTCGGTCCATCGTTCAGGTCTATTGTCACGTCTTCTGTCAGTCCATCTGTTTCGTCTGTCTGTTTGTTCGTCTTGCCAGTATAAATGAAAAATCTCCATAAATAGCCCGATTGTGATTCACACAGCTCATATGACTTCACGCCAACTTTGGCAGCCTTTATTGCAATCTTCTGTGCGAATGACAACCGTCCTTGCCATTTAAGTAGAGATTCATCAATGGCTATGTCCTGTTGAGGAAGATAAAGCGAGCTGAATTTTTTCTGTAAGTGTTGCAGCACAGGATTTATTTTCCTCAACTTCTTTTCGTCAGTCGTTAAGTCGTCAGTCTGAGAGTCATTTGAGTCACTGAAATGTAAAAGTCGTTTTAACAAAATGAACCTAGTGTAAGTCATGATTTCTTTGAAATATTTAAGAGTGAGGTAGCCATTTTCGAACCAATAGTTTTTCTCAACAGGATTTGGGACCAAACCCTGCAGAATGAGAATTGCGAGGAAACTGGCTATCTCACCTCTGTCAACATTTACAAAGAAGTTAAGTCTGGAATGTGGTGTCAAATGTCGGTCAATTTGTCGTGTCGCATATCTGTTAGTCTGTTTTATAATTAAATCTAAAAGTTCGTTATCAAAAAATTTCAAAAAAACGTCTAACGGTGTTGTGTTGTCAGTTACTGGGAAGGTCGGTCCTGCCACTCCTCTAAAATTTTCCCGTTTCCCTTGGAAAGTGTTGTGGTCGTGTACTCAGTCAAAAGTCAAATTGTTAGTCTTTATCATTTCAGTGATCTGTCGGTCAGAGTCCTTGTCGTCGTTTGTCAGCCATGTGTGTAAGTCGTTGTTAACATCCTCGAAGATATGAGCTGGCGTCAGTCGATGGTGAAAAAGCATGTCCGTGTGTTCGACCGTTTGTGAATTCAACGTATAGTCTACCACGTCGTCTGATATCTGTTGCTCTTCAGTGTCCGACTCTTCCATATTCAGCCAGTTAGCCAACAAATCGCGATCTTTCTTCTCATCAGAACCTGAAATAAAAACGTTATTAATACCAAAGAAATAAAGTCGATGTATATTTATACTAATAATACATGCGAAAGTAACTGTCTTTCTCGCTTTCATGCCAAAACTACTGTGACGATATAATATGAAAATTGGTGGTCTTAAGCCTGAGAAAAAACGGGCTATATAATACCATGCTACGATTATTAGGAGGGGACATAACGGAATACGCGCGCGCGATGCCGCGGGTTTCAACCCGCTAATGATACTTAAGTAATTAACCATAAATATATGTACTATCTGTATCTACCTAAGTTTATTTTTATTGAGACAGCCGATGGTGCTTTACCCGCGTTTGCCTCCGAAGACTGAATTGGATCTAAAACAAAATATATTATAAAAATCTGCCCAGAAATAAATTAAATTTAAGCATTACGATAAACTAAAGCATTACCAGGTTGTTGTTGTATCGGCTTATCACAAAGAGGCACGTATGGCCAATTCCTCACTTCTGACTCTGAAAGTTATAGAAGAATATAAATTTATATAATATGGATAAGACACAGTTGTTTTAAATTTTTTGGCTACGTTGCTTAATGTATACTTACTCAGTAGGCCACTATTAAAATCTACTAAAAGTTCGCTCACAGGTGAACTGACAGTTATTGGGCTAAAACAAAATATTTTTTATATTATAAATTATCAATATTAAAGTTAAGAAAGATCAGGGTATCGAATTACAATTTACCTTAATGGAGTTGTATTTTGGTATTTTTCCGCTGGTTCATCACAACCTGTGTCCATCGGATCTAGCTCCTCTTTTGAAACACCTTCAGCTCTGTTACCCTTGACTTGCAATTTGCTATAAAAAATAAAAAGAATAAAAATTGTTCATCAATTATTTATTACATATTATACTATATTTCTTAATATTACCTTATTTGCCAAGGCTGTAGCTTAGGTGCTGGAGGTGTTGTAGGAGTGCTAGGAGTCAGCCGGCATTCTACTCGATCGGGAGATGATTTCCGAAAATTAAGTGTTTTGTTGTAAAACATATTTAGTACAGTTTTTCTTATATTTAAAGCTTACATATGAAACATACTTATTTCGTTTTCGTGGTGGTGCATCAGGCAAGAGTGACCGCGACAGTTGCTTCATACTTTTACGGGCGGCCAGCTCTTTTTTTACTGCCGGGTCGAGTTGGTTGATACGTTTTTTGTGAGGACCATCGACTTGCGCACCAAATTCAATTCTTTATCATAATTGCTACAAACATAAATTAGTGATGAAGCAACTTATAAGAATAACACTTAAAACTTATAAAAACAAATAATACCTTGAGCTGGGCCCTGCGATAGGTTCCAGGTTTTCTGCTTCTGGTTTCATCGCTTGCCCTTTTCCTCTGCCCCTTCCTCCTCTTTCACTTCCCTTCCCCCTACCCCCCTTTTCACTTCCATTCCCCCTACCCTCCCTTTTACTTCCCTTTCCACCTCTTTTACTTTCTCCCCCATACCCTCTTCCTCTACTAGCGCCACCACCACTTACAAAACAAACACACACCAATAAATTACTAATATTATAAAAGCGAAAGTAAGTTTTTATGTTTGTTTATTTGTTACGTCTTCACGCTTAAATGGCAGAACTGATTTTGATAAAATTTGGTACAGAGATAATTGGGACCCTGGAGACTTTTTTAGGACACTTGGAGTTTTTATCCCAAAAATCCCACGGGAACGGGAACAACGCGGGTGAAACCGCGGGAGAAAGTAGTATATAATAAATATAGTATGTAATATTATTAAGTAATTAATGAATCAAGTAATAAGTATTGCCCAAACCTCATTTTAATACAAAAATACAATTAATAATAACATAATACATGCTATGTAAATGACCGTATGGCACAGTATACAATTATCAAGTATTCAATTATTAAATTATCAACCAAACTGAAAAACTACTCAAACCCATACATTTTATTTCAACCAAAAAAACATGCGTTAAAGACACCGCGTGCCAACCCTGATACTAAAACTTACTTTGCTTCTTGGAAACGATTGTCGACAGTGCAATAATTTGTTACTACGTACTTACTTGGCTACAAAAATTTACGAAATCCAGCTGTTCTACAAGATATTAATATGATATTATAGTACTTATGATTAAAGTGGAGTCTAAACTTTACTATTTCTTACATAATTCTCCGTAGTTTTAAGTAATTTCACTATAAATTGCCACTTTAAATATAATATGTAAACAAACAACAAAAAAGGGCGATTCGATTCTTTGGATTTTATCACATTTCACCAAAAGTATAAATAAAAGATTAAAATATCAGAGGATACATCTTCTACATTAATTTGGTACCTTAAATGAAATAATAAACAATAAATTTGGATACTTACGGCATTTTTTCTTGGAGCACTCACTAACTTTGATCACAGAAAGTTATAAAATGGCGACTTCAATTTCACTTTAAAAGATTAAATATAATTTTGTCTATGGGTGTTGTGAATTGCAAAGCAAAGTTCGGTTTTTTTGTTTGGAAACGATCGTTTCCATAAGCAACCCAGCGGTTAAAGGTACATCCATGTTTCGTTGCTTACTGGGCGATTCTACTTTTTCGATTAAATTAATTCATGAATCCCCAAGCGACCACCGGTGGCCGCGCATCTATTGTCTTACTATTGTGTCTCTAATTGACGGTATCTGAAGGGTTAAGCACTTGTAAAATTAGAGCATAAATAAACACCAAGAAAACTGACTTACATATAACGCGCTTAAGGACGACGTATTTTGGCGCGCCCGAACTTTGCGCAGTAGAGTGCGGAATAGCGTTTTTAAAGAACGAAATGTTGGCGGAGGACCAGGCTAGAGATTGACCATAATTATGTAAACATAATCAACTCGTTATGCAAACAAATATCGTAATCGATTTTAATTAATTTAGAATGATTAATTTTTGTTTAGAAGCGATATTAAATAAAATAGATTTAAAAATAAATTGTGTGAGAAGTGATATAAAAGAAAAGGGAGTTAGTGATAGCGTGACGAGTGACAGGACAGAATGGAAGAAAAAAACGTGTTGCGCCGACCCCAAATAAAACGGGACAAGGGCAGGAAGATGATGAGATTTAAAAATAAAATAATGAATTTTTGTCGTAAGTACCTAAACGAGATTACGACTTTACTAAAAAAAACCTTCTAATATCTGATTTTTTTGGATGAGAGACATAATTTAGTTAAATATCAGTTATCTATTAACAATTACATGAATTACGACTGTTTGAGAATATTTTAAAACTTCTTATAAAATTGAATATAAATATATTTCTACGACTTAATTTCAATCGAATTGGATAAAAATCGATTAAACTACACGCTCAGACACGCGTATTGGACATCCCTTTTTGTTTACTTCGTGCTTATTCGGCAATGCTCGGTACGCAGTAATATGTCTCACTCACACGTTAGCATTAGTGTCATTTTCGTCTTGCTATCTCTGTCTTGAACACAGGTGGTATTGTATTAAGTTTGTTTCTTTAATTCATAGGGTATTTTTGGACCTTTTTATTTCCAAAGCGTTTTGATGTTTATTTTATTTGTATATTAGAAAATTTTTATTCGCATTTTGGTTAACACTTTCATTACCACTACGATTTTCGCGATGTTGTCCCGGATGCCGCCTACATTTTACGTTGGACTCGCTGGGCGAGTCGCCGGCGCTGTAACACGAATTGAATCGACTCGCCACGCGAGTTCAGTGGCATAGCGTTAGGGTGAGAACAATGTTTTGTTATTTTTGTGGCCGTGACAGTGTACGTTACGTGTTTAACGCAATTAAAAAGTGTTTAACTAACATACGGTGTAATTTAACATATAAAAATGGCAAGAAACACTATAGATAAAAGAAAAGGTAAGTTTGTTTCGTAATTTATGCAGTGACTGTCAATCTTATAAATAGTGGTTATTGTTGAGGTTATATTTTAAATATCTAATATTGTTTTTATAAACAGGAGGTTTTCAATTCGACTAAATAAAAACCAATTTTACCCGGAAACATTTTGATACGGGCTTTTTAAGAATATAGTTTAAAAAACAGTACAGTTTTAAAATGTTTACTGTGAAGTTTCGAATAACGTTTAAATATGTAATGATTATTCAATTTGTTATATTATAATGTTTTAAGTAAAATTACATTTTGATTACGTTCGAAATTTATTAAGAAGTGTCTGGTATGTTTTTAGTGCAATTTGTGCCAGAAACGGAGTCTTACGACGACGATTTAACTCAGATGGAGGAGGAGATACCAAGAAAGCGACAATGCATAGAAGGTAACTTATTAATTTAACCAAATTTAAAAAATAAGGAGGTTCTCAGTTTAAGGCTGACCCCACATTTGGCGTGCGCGATCCTCGGGCGTGCGAGTAGCGCGAGCGCGCTGCGTGAGCGTCGGGTGTTGCCGCCGTGTGACGTGCATGCACACAGTAACAGTAACGCATCGACGTGTGCTAACACGGCACTGGCCAAAGCGGGCGGCAGGGATAGCGGGCGAAGGGGTAAGAACGCGACTCGAGCGTCGCGAGCGCGCCGCGCGCGCGTTGCGCGCACCCTGCATGCACGTCACACGGCGGCAACACCCGACGCTCACGCAGCGCGCGCGCGGCTCTCGCGCTACTCGCACGCCCGAGGATCGCGCACGCCAAATGTGGGGTCAGCCTAACTAGTATGTAAGTTTTTCCGAGATTATCTTTTATTTGGCTAAACCTATTTTGATGGAATTTTCATTTAATTAACTTTAACCAGTTTCAAACATTTAATGTAATTTCGACTAAAAACTGGTTGCATTCATAGTTCATATTCGTTTCAGATCATTCTGATAAAGAAGACGACTCTATGGCGCTGTTTGAAAATAATTCTCAAGACTGGGATGACAACAATATTAAGTATCAGACACGTGACATTTCAACAAATACGACAAACTTAAATCTTACTGAAAGCAGCACTCAAACTAATAATACTGATAATTCAAATTATATAGAGAGGGCCAACGAAGGTTTTGGCATTTTTATTGGACGTGAAATTCAAAATGTGCCTATTTTTAAAAGGCGTTTTATTATGTATCAGATAATTAAACTGATTGAAAACAATTCACAAAATATTTAAGGTCTGATAACTGGCACTAAAAATTATAGAATGACTGAACCTCAATTATGAAAGACTGTTAGTAAATAGTTTATTGATATGTTGATTAGTTACATAAATTATTTGATCTACAAGTCTGAGTTAGTCTAAGGGCTGTGTTAATGAAAAATAAATCTATAATATTATGTTTGTTAAGTTGAAATTCGTTAGGTAAATAAAACATTAAATTAATCGAAACTCGTTTTTTATTACACAACTTATATAGTAAACAATTAAACAATTTAAATCAACTCAACAAATCAACTCAAAATAATCAACAACTTTTTAGGCAACACTCTTGTATTTATTCTTAATAACTATGATACGGTCTAAAACACTCAATACACAATCCAGGCTGACCAGGGCAATCTTCGCATGCAAATATGGTTTGCACCCTTTTTTTTAATGTGCGCCAACATTGATTGCAGCGCCTTCGCTTTGTTTTGCCGTGGGTATCTTTTGTTAGTTTCATAATACAATGAACTTTATTTTTTAAAGGCATTTGTAATTCGGAAGGCAAATGAGGTTCTACAATTGATTTAATTACACTTAAGCGGAAATCGTACAATGTTAATTTTTTTGAACTGCATTTATTATATAAAAAAAAGGAGTTGACCAATAGAATTTGCATGACATGTAAAATTACTTTTTTATACCATCGTATAGATTTGTGCTCGCATGAATAATACGAGAGCATTTGGTCATGACGATCGATTGCTTTCATACTTTTATTATATTTGATAACCATTTGAGGCTTTAATTTTAATGTACCCCGTCGATTTCGCGTGTGTTCTAAATTTCCATTATATTTACTTGATATGACCCTAATTTCTCTTTGGTCTTTCCATTTTAACACACATATATTATTCTTGTGAACAATACATAATTCGCCTTTTTTTAATTTACTTAATTCGATTTCTCTGGGGTTATTTTTCCTCTTCTGTCGAAGCGTACCTGTGCAAAAGGTTTTACTAGCATACAATTTTTCCCGGGTGCCGCCACTGTGCGGAACGCCCGGAGGACACGGTGGAGCACACAGTAGAGGTGTGCCCTGCTTGGGCGGAGCAACGCCGTGCCCTCGTGGGGGCGATCGGCGGCGGAGACCTCTCGCGCCGGGCCTTGGTTCAGGCCATGGTCCGGAGCGAGGAGGAGTGGCAGGCGGTCGCCTCCTTCTGCGAAGCAGTAATGCTAGCAAAGGAGGAGGCAGACCGCATCAGGCAACGGCGCCCCCGCCGCCGCCGCCGGGATTCCGATCCCGATTTCCAGCCACCGTAGACGCGGGCTCGCGGACGGCGAGCCATGGGTAGCTCGCTGTTCGATCGTCCGGTAACTGTCCGGACCGAGCCAAGGCGTCGACGGCGCGCACTGTTCCCGCGCGCCTCAAGGAGTTGTCAGCAACAGGAGGGGCCCATCTGGGTCGAAGCCTACCGGGGTCGGGGTTATCCGAAAGGAAACTAGAGCCCCGGTATGAAGGCTAGAAGGAACGGCGCGGGGTTTTTAGTCAGTAAGACTCTGACACTGTCTCCCGCTCCACCCAAGAGCGGGTTTCGTCAATGATGATTTTCCCCGTCGACAGAAAAAAAAAAAAAAAGCATACAATTTTTCGACTAAACTGACGCTTGTATAAAAGTTGTCTGTCAACTACTTTTTGCACATGATTTTTGCCGCCTACAAGATAATCAGATGCACCGCCATATAAATGTAATTTCATAATAACCCCGAACTGGTCAGCCAGTGCGTAGAACTTTAGGCCGTATTTATGACGCTTCCCCTTCATATACTGTCTAAATGTTAATCGCCCCCTCCATAACATCATTGATTCGTCAATTGTTATTTTTTGTGTTGGGTAATATAGAGATATCATTTTTTCATTAAAGTAGTCGATAATATTTTTTACTTTATCATAACTACACGTCACTTGTCCCACATACACACATAGCATTCGTAAAATTAACATGAATCGATTCCTTGACATTGCCTTTCTAAATATCGTTTGATTAAAATACTCATCGTTTTTCCAGTAATCATTGAAGCGATTTAGTTTTACAAATCCCATATGAAATATGAGACCAAAAAAAAGTTTCAGTTCTTGACATGTTACAGGCTTCCAAGATAGTTTTCTGCTTTTTCTACCCGCTGCCGACGTTTTCTCATTTTCTCCATATTCATTGGAACAGTCTTTAAGTAATTCCAACAGCTGGGATGTGCATAATGTGTCGAAATATTGAATGGGCTCATCACCAACATCTTCTTTCAGTCCGGGGGACTTCACAAATGGGAATTCGTTGGAGTTTTGTGGGTTTCCGGGCATCCATGCTTCATCAGGCGCAACATAGTTTTGTTGAGTATCTTCTTCGACAAATTCGAAATCAAAGTCACCATCATTATCCTGCCCTGATAACAAAGAATGCAGTAATCGACATTTTTGAGATTTTCACTTTTTTCCAGAAATGGTAGCCCAAGAGGTTCATGTACATGAAAAAAAAATATTTTCATAAAAAAATTCACTCGAAGTATGTTTTTTATGTAATGATTTTCGCCGTACTTACATAAAAACTGCTTCAATGATAAGAAAAAACGCAGTATTAAACATGGCCTAAGAAAGAATGCAGTACTTGCAAGAATACCCTAAAACAGAATACAGTAATATCCACTACTTTATTATTTTGTTTTAAATTCAGTAGACAAATTGCTAAATTAAAACGCAGTACTCTACATTACTGTATTTAAGTGTAGTAAAGGCTCGCGAAGCCGTAGCAGTGCGATCCATTGCCGCGTTTTGTCTTAGTAAATCAGTTCGGCGACGTCATTCGGTGGAGTAATACGTGTGCCATATTATTAGAACATGAAGTAGGTTTTTAACATCCGTATAGTTTACTCAATACTTTATTTGCATTCCACGATGTAAAAACTTAGGTACGACCTAAGTTAGCTAAGAGACTAAAAAATCCTTAACCTTAAAATGCACCTATATAAGTCCTTGAGAAGACACAGTACACTTCAACTTAGTTCCGAGCATATAATAATGGCAATAATTACTAAAAAATAATGCAGTAATCGACTTGTGCTAAGACATAATGCAGTAATACGCGCAAGTACTGCATTTAGTTTTAGTATCCTGTGACTCGGAAACGACCTGATACTAAACCGAAACGCAGTAATATGTATTATAATTGCATATATTAGTAAATTAAATAAAGGAAAATTATATTGTAAAAGCTTGATTTTTTTCCGAATTTTTAGATATATATTATGACCAATAAAATACGAACATCTTGCTCAGATGATATGAAATATGTTTTTTGCGTTTATCTCGTAACCGCCATTTTGCGATTACTGCATTCTTAGTTATGACGGCAGTATCGGTCTCCAATTCATCTATTACGTTTTCCGACAATATTCCAAATAATTCGGAATCTGTGATTGGATATTGAGGTGAATGGATACGTAAATTTGTGTCTTCTCTGTTTGGTTCTTCATTGAATGAATCCATCATCCTGAGTGTCTCTTCTATATGGAGCGTGTTCCAAGCGGGGTCTTCCCAGGAATGAGAAGTTCCAGGTACGGGGTTCTCGTAAGGATCCATATTGCCTTGGACAAAAAATTACTATTTTACTATTTCTTTAATTAATGATTCTACTTTAATACATATTTTCAACATTAAAATACAAATCAATGAGTCCCTTTGGCTTTTATAAAAGGAAATGCAGGGATAAAAATTTGGAAAGCTTTGAATGTCATATTTATTCATACCGATTGATTTAAGTTTCTAGCTTAAAAACGAAACATCCATACGAACTTTCAATCACAATAATTTTAATAGACAGACTCACGGATAGACAGATCTACTTTCGCATTAATATTATGTATTAGTATGGATAAATACAAGGACTATTAGAAATATATTTAATTCAAGGAGATATTTAGAATGAGAATCTAACATTCTAATAAACTAAACTTTTTATATAATAAATAAACACAAATAGAGAGTACTTACAGATTTTCAGAAGTCAAGCTGCGGCTACTTTTGATCCTTATTTCCAGCCCACCACAAAACACATTAATAAAAACACAAGAATCTCAAAGTCCAGTAAACGCTTGCCAGGGGTTAAAACAGTAGGTACTTCAAAAGGTCCAGTAATCGAAAGCCAGGTCACAAAGATAGATAACAGATAAACGCGTGCGATGAGGAAAGGGTCGTTCATAACACTAAAATTTAAATAAAATTTACAAAGCTCGCTCACACTTAAAGACATATCGGAACTCTCGCTCGCACTCCTAGGATTGTGTGTAACAATAAGAAAGGAATTTGTTGAAAGTATAGTTTATAGAAAATGGGCTTATGATTTCACAAAATGAAACCCAATAGGTTCAATGAAATGTTTATTTGCAAGTGCATTCCTAGAAGATTGGCCAATGAGAGCTTCGCAAAAAACAATGTTATCAGTGCTTTTATTGCTTACTAACCAGCACGTTCATGTTAAAAAATACTGGTGCCTTTTGTTTTGCCGGCTATTTTTTAACAATACGAAGGGATCCTCTTTCAATTATAACTCTTAAAGTAATAGACCGAGAGTTGAGTTTAAAGAGCAATACTTACAACAATGGTTACTTAAACAGTTCCTCTGACTCACAAGAGCAATGATAACAAAATTGGTACGAGTATAATAAATATAAAATACACTCGCGAGCAAAAGTATGGAATCACTTACTTGGAATTGAATCCTCGCGATCTTAAGTTCTTAATAACTAGTTAAGAATAATAAAAATGGTACCATTTAAAAGGTTAAACTGTTAACTTTAAATTGATACCAAATTCATTTAAATCACACCAGTATTTAAGGAGCTATCCCGGATTGAGTGAAGGAGTTAGGAAAACATAAGGATAATGGAAAAAATAATGAATGAAGAAAACAACAAAAATTAATTAATAAAAATTTTATTTGGCCTTAAAATTAAGATTTAATATTTTGTGTTCCCTCCCCTCGCCCTAATAACTGCTTGAAGGCGGTTCTTCATTGACCTAATCAGCTTCTGTATCGATTCTTGCGGGATACCTTCCCACTCCTCTATCAAAGCCGATTTCAGCTCATTCACACTTGAAGGAGCAGGATTTCTGGAACGAACCCTCCTCTTCAGTTCATCCCATACGTGCTCAATGGGATTTAAGTCCGGGCTGAGTGCTGGCCAGTTCATTGTGGCGATACCGACTTCTTCGAGATATTCAGTTGTGACACGGGAAGTGTGACAACGAGCGTTATCGTGCATAAGGATGAAGTCATCGCCGATATATCCCGCATAAGGAACGACATGTTCCAGCAGAATATCGGAAATATAGCGGTCTGAAGTTAGACCGCCTCCTCGTCCCCCGCCAGGCACGAAAACAAGCTCAGTTTTACCGTCGAAGGAAATGCCGGCCCACATCATACAAGAACCACCCCCATAAGCCACTGTCTCAGCGAAACAGCACTGCGCAAATCGCTCCCCAGGCCGCCTGTAGACCCGACCCCTTCGGTCGCTGCCGTGCAAACACATTCTGCACTCGTCGGAGAACAGAACTCGCCTCCATTGCTCAACCTCCCAATCAAGATGGGAGCGAGCAAATTGAAGGCGTGCTTGTCGGTGACCTGCCGTCAGTTTCGGGCCTGTGGCAGGCCTTTTTGGAGTCAAATTAGCTTGCTTAAGTCTTCGACGAACTGTCCACTCACTGGCAGCTACCCCACGAACATTTCGGAGCTCCTGTTGGACGTCGACACCAGTCAAATGTCGATTTCTGAGAGAGGTTGACACGATGAAACGGTCATCTCTCTCCGATGTGCACCGGCGCCGTCCAGATCTTGGTCTCGGGATAAAGCCACCAGTCTCCCGAAACCGTTTATAAACTTTCGAAACACAGGACTGGCTTATGTGGAGCTGACGTGCGACAGCCCGCTGGCTGAGCCCTTCTTGCAATAGGGCGACGATTTGTGCTGCTTCTGTAGGTGTAGTATCCATTGTCGTCCAAGTTCAAGGGTCTAAAGTAGCGGAGATGTGTACCGGTCAACGTGTGAAAGCCGACTGATAAAGAAAATCCGATAACACGTGCTTTTATAGGGGGTCAATAGGGCGCAACTCGTGACGTATCAAACAATTGAAACATATCTTTTTCCTTACTTCTTCACGTAATCCCGTATAACTTCTGAAATTATGGCGTGATTTAAATGAATTTGGTATCAATTTAAAGTTAACAGTTTAACCTTTTAAATGGTACCATTTTTATTATTCTTAACTAGTTATTAAGTACTTAAGATCGCGAGGATTCAATTCCAAGTAAGTGATTCCATACTTTTGCTCGCGAGTGTAGCTCATAGACAACTATTTGCACATTATATTCCACAAATCACTTACATAATCCTTATTACTTTGACATAAGTTCGATAATTGCGTGTTAGTATGTGAATTGGTTGGGAATGCTTTTCATAATAATAACTATGCAATTTATTATCCTTATTGTGTTTACATAAGGTCGGCAATTGCGTGATAAAGTAGCGTGTAAGGTAAAATTTGCCTATATAATAACACCAAATTCGAGCCCCTACAAGATGTAGAACACAATCCGCCGTTGTTTTACGAGTGAATGTGACTTTTGGTAAAATGAAAATAAAAGTATCAACCGTACATATAGATATTTCATTAATAAAAGTTTGAGAATCTATGTCAGTGAACTCGCCTAGCGAGTTCAAGGCATTGCAGAATAGTTTATTTTCTTTCGATTATAAACTGGGTCTGCACACCCGGCCCACCACGTAATTCTTTAGATTAGGGTATATTTAGTCTTCAGTATCATTTTAACCAGAAAATACACATGCATTTTGGAAAAAAATAGCAAACACATTGAACTCGACGGGCGAGTCTACGGCGCTGGAATAAAATTTACGTGGACTCTCCGGGCGAGTCGGTGGCACTGAACGTGTTAAACAAATATAATGTATTACAGTTTTTTTTTTGCTAAAAATTACAATAATTTGTTTTTGCTATGTAAAAATATTCAATTATTATATTTTAAAATCTGGCTATATGGTGATTTTGAAAGCCTATCTTTCAAAATCATCAAATAAAAGATTGCTCAATATTATTAGCCCAGTAGGCAAGCCCACCTTTGTCAATCATATCGCTGAGCAGCGGTCAATGTTCGAAGTTTGAATTAGAAAATTCGCGATTCATCGCTATTTTATCAAATCTTTGTCTATAATACCGAGAATTTAATATTTTATTTTTCACAAACGATTAGTCATTCGTATAGATAAGTTCTACACAAATAGCACTTTACACAAAAAACTCATTGATAAGTTTCGTCATCTACCATCATCAACCTAAAAAAAGAACTTTTTTATTTTTATTAAAAGTAAACTCTCTTTTCGGATAGGTATATATAAAAAACAAATCATTTATAGAAAATAAAACGAAGTAATTAAATTACGAGATCGGTAGTAGATAAAATTGTCGACCATCGCGTTCGACGCACTATTTGCATGTGTGTGCAATGATACGTGTTTACAAGTGCATGCTCCACCCGTTCTGTTTATGTGTGCTATTAGAAACTGATTTGGTTAGGTGCTTTCTTCTTAGTGTGCGTGTGCAAATTTTACATGTGTGTCGTAAATACACTATTTGTGAATGTTGTAATTATTTTGGTGGGGATAAGCGTCCTCACTAGGTTTCCTTACTATTTCGCAATGAAGGCATATCTCTGGATATCTATGGTTGAACTGCATTTATTCCACACGTTGTGAATTTAGTAGCGGATATTGGTGAAAATTATGTATTTTTTTTTCATTAATTGATAAGGTTGATTGATTCTAAATCATTTCTGAAAATTTGGACGGTGATTGAAAAAATTCCCTGTATACATATATTGTAAGGCCTTCGGTTTGACTTTGGATAGGCCTAATAACCTGGCCTTCTCCATTCCAGAACAGTTTCGGAGAGATGACGTCTACCTGCCTAACACAATTATTTCATTCTACATGTAGGTAAATATGTAAGTTGTTAATATTACCTCTCTTGGATAAATTGTGGCTGCTATTGTAGTCCTTTCAGGTCCTTCAGGTATAGAGTGTCTGCGTGTTTCAGCAAGAAAACGTTGGCACCATACACAGACATTAGTATGAACAATAAGAGCCGGTATGATACCTTGTTGTTGAATATCCAATAAGCAAAACATAATAAATCACCCTCAGGTATCTAAAACAAAAAATGTGAAATAATAATAAAAATGAGTCTAGTACTAAAAATAGTTATTTGGATAACTCTACTGTACTTTTTCATCCTGCAATGCTGTTGTCTTACATAATCGGAAAATATTAGTAGTTGGTTTTGTTTTAATATCTGCTGTATGAATAAAAAGGAAACCAAGCAGGTACATACCTCTCTCGGAGCAATTGTTTCGGCAATATATTGCCTTTCAATACCCTCTGGAATAGAGTGAGAACGTCTTCTAAACAAAGATGTGCTGCATCAGACATATAACATTTTGAAAATGATCACAGGGACCATTTGTGCCTGTTATCCATAAGGATGTTTCCATCTTCATTTATGAATTCCTCAAATAAACTGAACAGCTGCCCCTGCTTTGAAATATATACTTCATCGTATTTATGGCTGTTGTTTGTGTCATACATATTAAAAATCTTTAAGTCTACACTATCTTCACATAAGGCCTTGCATTGAGGACCTTCATATGTAGCATATTATATAACATTAAAATCTTCCAATATATTATAAAAATCGTCTAATGTCAACAATATGACGATTTATATAAATTATTAAAATGTAATACTTGAGCTCCATGATAGTATTAATTATTCAATCACACAAACCAGAAGAGAAAAGACCTTAAACAAATGCATATATTACGACTCCCATCATTTTCTTCAACATGTGTCATTATCATTCCACACAATATCATTCTTCTCAACGTGCGTCATTATCCTGACAGTACAAATTCAGGACAATGACGTTGAGAAAAATGAAGAGTCGAAAAAAATCTGGTACAAACACGTTTTGCGCATGTAGTATTTCAAAAAACGTTTTATAATTGCATATGTACACAAAACCTTCATAAGTTTTTGCTAAATTAATAGAGTAACTATAAAATTTGATGGATAAACAAATGAAAATGTGAATGACGTTTGCAATAAACTTTTTGGAGAATGAATTTCAAAGCCTTACCTGCAAAAAACGAGCGCGTGTATCTTCACCAAAGCACGTCGCCCGACAGTGGTGCGGGGAGGTCTGTTCGCCTAGCCACAAGTTTCCCCCCCCTCCCGTCTCTTACTCGACATAATATTTAAATCAAGTATAGCTCTAATCGGGCATTGGTAATTTTATCAAGAATATGAAGATTGAATTTGTATAACTACAGCACTCAACAGCAAATAGCTCCATGAAGTCACAATTTTTTATATCATCAAAATAATAGACCGCGAGTGCCGAGGCGACACGTGCAAAAAAAGCCAACTTTATTGGATTTTTTTTATTATTAATTTTTTACAATCGTGGTTTAGAGCAACATTTTCCTTGATTCTTTAACTATTAAAAGTAACTTCTTTCCTTCATGCTTTAGTCTAGGCTTAGGACTAGCAGAAAAGTTTTATTTACGATTACGCGTTAAACTTTTCTGGCGCATTTAAAAATCAGCATAATTATTTACAATGATTAAAAAAATGATTGATGATTGTTTTAAACAAATGATTGTAGATTTTTTAAACAAATGATTGATATTTTTTTTTGTTTTTAGTTATTTTTCAAATCTTGTAGGATCCAGGTTTGCGTTTAAAAATGCAAGTTGTTCGACTTTGGAAGGCTTAAGACGACACCTTTTTCGTTTATAATTAACCCCGTCTTAGAAAATAGACGTTCGCATGGAACGGAAGTTGTAACTATATTGCATTTTGTGCGATATATTTCCGACAAATGCGGATAAATGATTTTGTGATCTCGCCACCACTGTGAGGGGCTATTCCAGTTACCATCAGTGTCTGGAAGCATCTCGTCGTCAATGTACATTTGCAACTCACGTATAGCTCTTGCTTGAGCGCTTCCTTGTGGCTTATTTTTTTTTTTATTAGGTCCTCTAATTTGTCTCAAGCGCTAAGGTTTGCGCTGGACTTTTCTTGAACTGTATCAGGGCTTGCTTCTAAAATTCTGTTGTTATTTATAAGGCCTATTATTAAGCCCTGAAAATATTTTTTTTATTCGGAGACTGCATTGTCATTTTTAAAACACACAAGCTTAAAACGTGGGTCTAATAAAGTGCACACTCCGAAGGTTTTGCTGTGCTCTATTCCCTGAAACCTATCTTTTAATCCATATTTTAAACTCCGAATTACGTCAATCACAGCCTGGTTGAATGATGCGCAATATTCTTCTTTATTTAAATCTTCACATATATCTTTTAAACAGTTTGTCATAACTATGGTCATACTTCCTGTGAGGTACTTATCTCCACTGACTGAAGAAGTAATCTCTTCAAATGGCTGCAGTACTTTGCATACTTGCTCCATGATTTCCCAGTCCTCTGAATGTATAACGGGCCATTCTCTTTCTATAAGTGCCATGCAATGTTTTACCGCTTCCTTCAGTAGGATGAATCGGCGGAACATAAAAAATGTAGAGTTCCATCTTGTACGTACTTGTTGGATTAACCTTTTTGGTGCTCCACTTTCCGTCATGTTTTTTAATTGATAGCCAAGAAGCATATCCGTTGCTTTTGTGCTACGCTTGAAATAAGCAACTATTTTTTTTTTACATTTTCTCTTAAATCTTCTAATGGCCTTAAAGCCCCTGACACGATCATAACATAACAACCATAATGATCATTATGGCATAACAGCCATAATGCTTCCACCCCAGCTCTGTCTCTATAGCTTTGACAATATTTGCAGCATTGTCTTAAATAGCAAAATTAATTTTGCTTGTTAGATTCCATTTATCCTTTACTCTCTTCAATTCTTTTGCTAAGTTGACACTAGTGTGACTTTCGTTCAGACCTTTGCATTCTAAAAGTACTTGTTGTTGTTCAAAGTTTTTATCAATGTTAATGTACAGTCACGCCAATATAGCTTTCAGTCTGCGACGATGTCCAACAATCAGTAGTTAAACAAACACTACTAGCTTCTAGTGAAACTCTGGTTTTTACCTCACTTGATGTCGTGTGGTACAATGCTGGGATCATAGCAGAAGATATACTTTTTCTACTAGGCAGTGTGTATCCTGGAATGTTTATCGCGAATTTTTTAAAACCTTTGTCTTCCACTATGCGGAAAGGTTGATAATCCATTATAAAAAATTCTAATAAATCACGATTAACTCGTTTATTTTCTTCTGGGGTCATTTTTTTAATCAAATAATTTTGCATAGTTCTTCGCCGTTTTCTAGTTGGAATTTGCTCTATATTAGAACTAGTCTCCTTGCCAGCGACCGCAGTACATAGAATCGCGCCACCCGTATTTTTTGATATACTCGCCAAACACTCATCAGTCCTAATTAATTGTTCATTACATCCTAAATCTGTTGTTTTCTCTTGCGCCAAATAAATTGATGCGTGAGATCTTTTTAAATGAGCTCCTAGATAACCTGTTGTTGATTTATATGATATACTTTGATTGCAATATTTGCAAACTGCAATTCCAGTAGCATTTTCCTTTCTTTCGAAATGTGTCCATAGCTCACTGGGTTTTCGCGACATTATAAACACTAAAATAGAAACCTAAACCTAACTAAGTAATTAAATAACTAATTTCTATTATTGTTTATTTAAAGTTTCCCACTTCAACACATACAATAAACGCACAAAAATCCAAATGTTCAATCCAATAATACCTAATTCACGGAAACTGTGATACAAAGATACGCGCGCACTTGTCACCAAGTTGAAGTTTGCATAAACAATAACAAAAACATAAGATAGAAAACAAAACCATAAACCAAAATACATCAACACATAATCACACAAATATAGTCTTTATTACTCTTACAATAAAGGTGACATTGAACGCATAATGTCAATGTGTAATGCATATTCGTAACCTACAAACTGAAATCTAAATCGCAAAATATTCTCACTATCCTTTTCGTCCTCGTTATGTTCCGCGTAGTTAGAAAGAGAAAAAAATGCGAATTTCAACGCATCAGTCAGTTTGCGTTTGCGTTTCGAGTTTGGATACACACACTAAACGTTTTATGATATTCAGTGATTTGATTTTATTAGTTGGTTGGGATTGGTTTGGTTTTACAGATTTAGATTGTTAGCGTTTGGTTTAGCTAGGGCGATTTTTGAAATCGGCTTTTCTAGATTGAGAAATCGATACGAACCGTTTTGTGTGTGAAATCTGATTTTGAATTCGTTTTGATATATCTGACGCATGCCTACTATGCAGTGCTTCGTAATTTCCCTAATATAGAAACGGTGTGAGTATAGTATCAATGTTGTCCTCCGGCCGCCATAACCTGTCACCTGTCGCTTCTCAGACAAAATATTAAAGAACAATGGCAGCCACCCGTACCTACATTAATTTAGCTGAGATTAAATTCTTGCGTCTTTAAATGAAAAATATGTTGTCAAGTTCGGCGTCAACTTCTGAATTAGTTAGTGCAAGAATTTTTGTTCGAGAAGGCCGGAATTCATAGAAGTTCAGTCATCAAGAAAGTTGAAAGGGCAATATTGCATTATTATTTTCCTTACCCAGTTATTTTAGCATGCAATGCCTTGTAAAAGGTATAAATACTCTTTAGTAGGCCTTACCTTAGGTATACTTACTGCATGACTGTGTACAAAGTATGTTCTTAAGAAGCAATAAAACAAGTTTTTTATATTAATATTTATTCTTTGTTATCCTCTCTTATAATTATTTCATCCAGAAATTCTGCAGGTGCTGAAATATTTTGCTGATGTCTAGCCCATCCTAAATACCAGACTAGCGTCATGATACGAGCGCAACATCCTACTGTGCGCCGACCAACTAAGCCATTACAGCAATACTCGCTGATTCCTGTCCTACCAGGTATATCATTTTCTATTAAAATATACACATATTGTTTTCTGGATACGTGACGTGACTTAATTCTTCCTCTTATTAGTGTTGTCACGCCAATACCTCTAAGATTGTATTCAGAGGAATCAATGTGTTCACTGGAACCTTCAATTCTTTACCCACCGTGGAAACGTACATGCTCGCCATAATATGAGCGAGCTTCTCTTACTTGCTACGTTCCCAGGGCGAAGAGAATCAAATCTCTATATTCCAGGGTTGGGAAGCATAAAACATTATAGCGATCTCCAATAATACTACGAAATTGTGAGGTTCGTCTATTCATATTTAAGGCTTCCACCATATTTGCCAGATTGTTTGGTAAGTTCGTCATTTCTCTAATTATCTGAAGTATTTCATTCGCATATTCATTATTTTGAAAGCGCACACCAAACTTGTTCAAAAGAGCTGCCCCTATTTGAAATGTCAGCATCATGTGTGGTAGAGATCGATGAAAGTATTCTTGCCTAAAAGCTTTAAAATCTCGTTTAGTTTCTCGGTCTCGGTTCTTGATCTCGGTAGAGGCTGTGAATGGCCACTTGGCCATTCACAGCCTCTACCACCCATTGGCAGATAGTGACACAGTGACTTCTGTTAGCTTGAGCTGTAGTTACTTGGTGTTCGCCTTCTAAAAGTGATTCTGGCATACATGTTCTAAAGCCACCATCCCTCTAGTAAACTTATACTGTCCCTAAAACCCCTATCCACATCATCTTCTCTGAAATATGATCTTAAAGAACTGCCAGAAGAAAATAGACCGGACATAATTTCAGCGTTTGTATGCTATTTCTCCATTATTATGTATGTTTTCTAACACTGCCCAAACTGTGGTATTTGAAAAATTTAAATAACCGACGCAAAAAATCTATAAAAAGTAAAAAAATAAGTTAGTAAATTACTCTTGCAAACTTTTAACGTCATTAAAGGAATCTATAAATATTTAAAAGATGAGTGTCACTAAGTCGGGGGACCGCAATTGTCATTTTCTTGTGTGTTGTTTGTGTGTACAAACAACACACACAACATAATTATAAAAGGACATTATCGAGCAGGTGGTGTAAAAAAGTAATTTACTACAAGCTCTACTTTTCTAATAAGAGTTACTACTTAGAAGTAAAAATAAATATTCAATAAAAAATTCGAATAAGTTTTCTGAACATTAGGTTCCGAGCAATATTTGGAACAACTTACGTTCTTCAGTAGCATCTTCACCTGTAGTCGGAGCCATGGCCCTCTCGTATGCCCGGTACATAGCCTGTTCCTGTAGAACAAAAGACTCCTAAAAATATTCCATGCTAGCAGCTACTGCCAGCAGCTTCACCTGTATGATACTAGAAAAAAAATCCCAAAGGATAAAAAGTATCCTAAGTAGGGATTTTTCAGGACATGTTTTACCCTTTACGTTTTACCTTTTACGTTTTACCTATTGAAATCCGTCCAGCTGTTCGAGCCTGAAGAAGTTACAAACATACATACATGTGCACAATGCCCATTTAATTGATTGAACATATCTTCTGGTCCCAAATGAATATATCCGATTAGATCTAGAGGTTGACCAGCAATGTCTATTCTTACCTCTGATGGTTCTTTGAGGCAACGTTATTATACGAGAAGCCGTTGAAAGAGTTGCTTGTCTAGGGTCTTCTTCAATACAGTCCATTTCACAGGGAGCTGCCAACACTTCTTCCCTCACTTCATCCGCAAGTCCTTCTTCCTCATCGCTCTGGACGTCATCTTCGCTCTCATGATCTTCGATTTCACTGTCGGTGTCAGGACAGGGTGGCTCCTCATCACTGTCTAAAAGGGCAGATAGGATATGGTCGTCATCCAATTCTCTAGTCCCCATTATGTTGTGGCAGTATCTGGATACCTATAAAATAAAAACAATATCAAAAATTAATATAAACCACTACCGACGATAAAAATAATTCAAATAAAAATTTTACCAAATATCGTCAAAGTCACGCAAAAGATAATCATACGTAATTTTGACTCCAGTGATTCTCTGTATTTCCAGTCGCTCACTTAGTAATGTAGTCGCTCGGATAAAATTTTAATATATGAAATGGATTTATCACAATCCACTTTTTGTAAGCTCGTTCTGGATTTTATTATTAATCAATATTCGTCGTTAGTTTAGTTAATTTTTCGCTTACTCAAATTCATACCGCTCAAGTTATTAATACAGTATGTCATCATCAGTCGCAAAGCTTTTTTTTAATCGCTCGTTTTAAAATTCCCCTTATACAATTGCTCGGCGGCAAGATTTAGAGCGATCTTTTTTGATGAGCCGGTTCCAATTCGCTTGACTTACCCAATACGAGCTTTCGCGGTGAACTTCGATTGGTCGGCAGGGTTCTCGAACACCTCGAACACGACTAAGTCGAGATAAAACTGCTCACATAGCTCCCTCACGAGAACCACAAAGCTGTGTGTAGGAATCTCACCTCATCGAAAGGCCGAGTGCCAACCAGCCTGGTGCGCAGATGGTTATACAGTTGCTCGGCGGCAAGATTTAGAGCGATCTTTCTTGATGAGCCGGTTCCAATTCGCTTGACGTACCCAATACGAGCTTTCGCGGTGAACTTCGATTGGCCGGCAGGGTTCTCGAACACCTCGAACACGACTATGTCGAGATAAAACTGCTCACATAGCTCCCTCACGAGAACCACAAAGCTGTGTGTAGGTATCTCACCTCATCGAAAGGCCGAGTGCCAACCAGCCTGGTGCGCAGATGGTTATACAGTTGCTCGGCGGCAAGATTTAGAGCGATCTTTCTTGATGAGCCGGTTCCGATTCGCTTGACGTACCCAATACGAGCTTTCGCGGTGAACTTCGATTGGCCGGCAGGGTTTTCGAACACCTCGAACACGACTATGTCGAGATAAAACTGCTCACATAGCTCCCTTACGAGAACCACAAAGCTGTGTGTAGGCAAGCCTGCTCGTTCCTGTACAAGCGCACACAATTAGTGCCTAAGTATCACTCTTTGTTAAGATTCGTCTCAATTCGATTAATTTTATATCTTGATCAATTAAATTAAACAGAGCTGTTTCATTGTTGCTTTATGCTGTTTTACCTTTGGATATCTATTAAATGTGAGTAGGTTATTAAGTATGAAATTCAAAAAGAGGGCTGGGTGTATAATCCTGTTTTTTTTTTTTACCGTGCGGTTTTACATTGTTTTACCATCTCGATCCTTATAGCATTAAGACTGGTGAATTCTGGCGGTACCTTGTAGCCGCGGAGAGACAATTGTTCCAACATCAGGCGGGCAACTACTTGCTTGGCACCTTTTTTGGAGTGCCTCGCGCCAAAAACCTCGTCGCCCATGGCTTGGCACCTGAACCGTGAAAGCTCACCTCAGCTGAAAGTGACACAACAAAATTTCTAGGGCTAATTATAGATTCTAAATTAAATTGGAAACCCCAAATAGAGGCACTAAGTAAAAAATTGAGCAGTGCAGCCTACGCTTTGCAACAGCTTGCTGCGGTTCTCAGCACGGATGCACTGATTACTGCATACTATGGATTAGCCGAATCAATTATTAGATATGGAGTCATCTTTTGGGGGAACAGTACAGACAATGAAATAGCGTTTCGAGCACAAAAAGGTGCATTAGATCGATGTTTAGACTGCAAACGACGGACAGCTGTAAACCTTATTTTATAGAACGGAAGATATTAACATTACCCTCATTATACATCCTCGAAGCAGTGATGTTCATTAAATGTAATCCTCATTTCAGTATTTGTCTAATGCTTTCCCAAGAAATAGACGTAATAATTTCTAACTCTGTGTTCCGGCCGCTAAAACGGCTCTTATGCGCAAGAGCATCTTTTGCATGGCTCCGACCATTTTTAACAAATTGCCTAAATCATGGAAAACTTTAAATAAATCTGCTCTTAAAAGTAAATTGAAGAGCTTTCTAACTAAAAGAGCATATTACAGTGTAGCTGAGTTTATGAAAGAGGACAATTTTCTTCGTTTTTGAGATGACAATATTACATTTTTAATATTGTTTTGTATAAGAAACTAGCTTTTGCCCGCACGGCTTCGCTCCCGCTCTTCCCTACTCTACCCTACCAAACTTCACATAAACCATCTACTAAATAGTCCGAACAAAGCCTAAAAATTTGGTTGGTATAGGTGAGCCCGTTTTTGAGTAATGAAATAACAACGAAAAGTGGCATTGATTTTTATATATATAGATAATAATATTTTATTTAATTTTTTTTTAATTTTGGATATTAAATACTTGATACTAAATAATTGTAATTTTAATAATGACAGTAATTCGTAATTTTATTGACTGCTTCGACATTGAATTTAATTTAAAATGCTGTCGACATGTACTGTTTTACTATTATTATACATTTTTTTAATCTAGAATAATTGTAATTTTAATGACAGCAAATCATGATTTTATTGACTACTTTTGACATTCAAATTTATTTAAAATTATGCTGTTGACATGTGTATTGTATTATTTTTTATTTTTTTTTGTTATTATTTTTTATTTAAAAAAAAAATATTGACATTTTAATGATAATTGTACTAACTAATTTATATAATGACTATTTGAAATTGAATTATATCTAGAACTATACTTTTGAAATGTAATCATACCTAAACTAAATTTAACAAGTACCTATGAAATTTTGATGATCACGGTTTATGCACCATCTCTTCCTAAATATTTGTACGCCACGATATGCGGCTGAACATGCCAGAACTTATACTTCATTACCTACTATCTTGCATGCAATGTATCATGTACACCATGTTTAAACAAATTAAGTTTTACTTACTTACTTCGGAATCACGGCTTCTGAGATTTCCCAAACTGTAAATAAACAAGTTCATCATTATACGGCCTGCTACATATGTGTTAAGGTGTCACTGCGGCATCGTGGATGACATATGCGTTCACTATCGACAGATTCAGGATGTCGTAGAACAAGCACAGCGGCCATCGATTGGTCTTACGGCTGGTACTCATGATCGAGCACATTTGGTCTACAGTATCAACCGCGCCCTTTGTGGAATTGTAGAATTCAATAATTTCGGGCTTTTTTGAATTGATGTTGATAACCGGTTGATCATGTATGGTAGAAAGAAGGTAAACGACCTTATTTGACTTCGGTTTATAAGACACCAAAGTCATTTCTTTATCGAAACCAATCATCGAAGTACCTACTCGCCTATTTCTAGAATTCGTCATTTCTTTGGGGATCTCTCGCTTATTACTTCGTAGAGTACCTACCACTGTGAGCTTATATGGCGGTTTCAACAGTTCAGCAGCCAGAGGAACCGATGTGAACCAATTATCCATGGTTATACAGAGTGTTAGTTTAAACGAGGGACATATTCAAACCCTCAATAGTGTATACTTATATGATACTAATAAAGATATGAGCAAAAACAAAACACTGATAAATAACAGACAGAACCATATCAAAATTTTCGCAAAAGTCTCGCAACGTGTGTACACCCTTGCGCTACCGATAACGTTATCAGGAGACGATGTGCGCGGGTCAATGACTTTTGGTTTGAATCCATTTTCCCTTCATACTTTAAATCTGGCTTAGGACAGGCAAAAATATCTAAGTACTAAACAACATTAAAAATCTTCAAAGCAAATGAAATGAAAAAAATGAAAAATGTGAATTGTGATCTACAATAATTTAAGACAACGATAAATACTATCAGACAAAGTTAATAAATTATGCACTTAGTATTTTTGGCGTATTTAAAAAATGGAATCACACCTATTTACAACGATTAACTTGATTGACTATTTACAACGACTAACTTGACTGTCTAATATTTACAAAGACTAACTTATTGGCTATTTACACATTTTCAAACTAATCTTAACAATTGTTCAAAATGACCACCTCCACGTGCTATGCATAGTTCAGCACGTTTTCGCATATTGTCCTTAACGCGATTTAAAACAAAGGGATCACTCCTTACACTATTAAAAGCGTTCGTGATACGTACTTTTAACTCGTCCCTGTTTGAGTACTCCGTAGCGTACACAATTCTTTTTACTTCACCCCATAAATAAAAGTCTAATGGAGTGAGATCTGGAGAGCGTGCAGGCCATGGCACTGGCCCACCACGACCTATCCACCTGTCACCAAAATTATTGTTCAAAAACTCACGTACGCGCACCTGATAGTGCGCGGGCGCTCCGTCATGTTGATAAAACACGCTTCGATAATCACTGAGAGGCACTTCGTCCAACATTTCATCCACCACACTATTTAAAATGTCAAGGTATGATACACTGTCAAGTCTTCCGTCAATAAAATAAGGGCCTATTAAACAATTATTTAAAATACCTGCCCACACATTTACGCTAAACCGGTGTTGATAAGCGTCCTGTCGCGTAACATAGGGATTCTCGTTACTCCACCAATGTTCATTATGGACATTAAATATCCCCATTCGCGTAAACGTAGCTTCATCGGTAAATAAAATGTTTTTATCTAAATTAGATAAAAACCAGCGGCAAAAATTCACCCGTGGTTCGTGGTCGTTGACCCCAAGTTCTTGCACGGATCTCAAATGATACGGGTGCATTCCTTCTTGATGCAGCAGCTTCCACGCAGTAACATGCGATACTCCGAACCGTCTTCCAGCATTTCGAGTGCTTTCTTGAGGGTGGTGCTCGAAGTATTCTAAAATCGCTTCTTGTAGGTGCACGGGGTATGGCTGCCTTCCTCGTCCTTGGGCATGCACTGGTACGGTGAACTGACCGTATGTTCGCAATCGTTGGTTGAGACCTAGCATCAGATTGTATGACGGAATTTGGCGGTTGGGAAACATCTCCCGGTACAAATTATTGGCTCCTCGCACACTGTCATTAGCGAGTATGTAGGTACGAACCATATCCCAATACTCTTCATTGGAATATTGATAAGACATTTTTACGAAAGAACACTCTTATCGCGAAGTAAGCGGGGTTGTTTTTACGATACACGAAAGCGCAAGATTACGCATGCGGATGTAGCGGTGCATTCGCATAGACTGAAGCAGCGCGCCGCGCGGGCGCGCGGGGCGGCGCGAGTGTGTGTGTGTGCTATCGGTGCATCGGCGCGCGCGCGACACCACAAAAGAAAGGGGCGGGGCCTTTCTTTTGTGTTGTCGCGTGTGTTTGCGTGACCGTGGAAGCTTCCTTATCGGTAGGATTTCGCATGTGTCTTGCCGCGTGAGTATTGCAGTGTTCATGAGTAATGTATTTTATTGGACAATTCCGACAAATATTAAGGTTATAAGTTTTATACATATTTGAGATGAGAATCGAATACTGAATACCCTCCTTCAATAAGTCCCTCGTTTAAATTAACACTCTGTATTCCGGTTGGACCCATGATACGGTTTAGACAGCTCCTTCACAAAATAATTTGCTAATGGCTCGTTGCCCGTGTTTGTGTTTTTTCCCATATAAGGCATAGCATTGCACATGTACTTTGTACTAGAATCAGCCATCATCACAAGTTTCAAGCCATATTTGTTGGGCTTATTAGGGATATACATGCGAAAGGGACAGCGTCCCCTAAATCCAACCAGTTGTTCGTCCACGGTTACCTACGTAAGAACCTGGTTTGTACCATTTCCTGCAGTTTTCTATAAACTTCTCCCAGAAATTTCTAATTGGCGCCAGTCTATCAGATTCCCTTCTCTCCTGTCTTGTATTTCTGTCATCAAATCTCATACATCTCAATAAAAAGTCGAACCTTTCAGCACTCATGCAGGCTTTATAGGTTTTTGCACTTCTCAAGGTATCAAACAAAGTTCGTGTTGGCAAATGGTTACTTTTGAGACCAGCAGATTGAACAAGCAGACCCAGCAATGCCTTGATTTCATTTGCCGACGTTTGTGTAGTAGTATGCTTAGATGTTTTATACTTATTGTTCTTTATGTCAATCTCAACGTTTGTATATTGTACAATAACGTCGATCATTTCCTCCTCTACAAAAAGATAAAATAGATCTTTTGGATCTGAGAGTTCTTTAGCAATGCCTGCGGGACCAGGTACAATATGCAGCACATTACGAGCAGCCGTGCGAGTACGTGGGTCTCGAGGTTTTGTAGACCATTTGTGTTGATTCTTACCGTACAGGATATTCTGTCTTGGTTGAATGATTGATTGCTGCTGTGGTGGTTCCTCATTTTCGGAATCAATCTGATCCATGCAGGATGTCAGTGAATTATCATCATCGGAATCTATGACTAACCTTCGACTATGGCTGCGACGTGGAACGAAGAACTCGTCGTCCGAAGAATCTGCAGCATCCTCATCGCTTCCATCAGTGTCTTTATGAATTTCCGTCTCTAAATGATCACCTTCCTTGGATTCCGAAGACTGTGATTGATTATCAGGGATTGACTCCGTTTCTGAATCAGCTAACCATTGTAAAATTTTATCATTTTGACCCCTCAAATCCATCTGAAAGTATAAAACACAAAAACATTTCAATTAAAAAAGAAACACAAAATGTCAAAAAGTTGCAAATAACAACATAAAAATAATATGTTCTGATAGTAATTATTGAAAATAATTGACAAATACATAAATACACAACTTTGAAAAATAGTTACGTAGATACTAACCTTTTGTAAATTTTACGACGATCACACGATATATCCCGATCTAATGAGCGTGCATCCGCAATGAGTGTTTGCGGGTCACTGGCGATGCGAATTAGGAAGGTATTAGAAACGGGCGGGGTGGCGGGGGTCGGGATCTTACCGAAACACTAAAATCACGACATCATTTTGACGACGCGTACCTTGATTACCTTACAATTGATTACCTAATTATCTGAAGTATTTCATTCGCATATCCATTATTTTGAAAGCGCACACCAAACTTGTTCAAAAGAGCTGCCCCTATTTGAAATGTCAGCATCATGTGTGGTAGAGATCGATGAAAGTATTCTTGCCTAAAAACTTTAAAATCTCGTTTAAAGTGACCATTCACAGCCTCTACCACCCATTGGCAGATAGTGACACAGCGACTTCTGTTAGCTTGAGCTGTAGTTAATTGGTGTTCGCCTTCTAAAAGTGATTCTGGCATACATGTTCTAAAAAACCACCATCCCTCTAGTAAACTTATACTGTCCCTAAAACCCCTATCCAGAATGAACACATCATCTTCTCTGAAATATGATCTTAAAGAACTGCAAGAAGAAAATAGACCGGACATAATTTCAGCGTTTGTATGCTGTTTCTCCATTATTATGTTTGTTTTCTAACACTGCCCTAACTCTGGTATTTGAAAAATTTAAATAACCGACACAAAAAATCTATAAAAAGTAAAAAAAATGAGTTAGTAAATTACTCTTTTAACCTTTTAACGTCATTAAAGGAATCTATAAATATTTAAAAGATGAGTGTCACTAAGTCGGGGGACCGCAATTGTCATTTTCTTATCGTTTAAGTAAAATAATAATTTTCATATTAAACCAGAAAACACACACAAACAACACACACAACATAATTATAAAAGGACATTATCGAGCAGGTGGTGTAAAATAGTAATTAACTACAAGCTCTACTATTCTAATAAAAGTTACTACTTATAAGTAAAAATAAATATTCAATAAAAAATTCGAATAAGTTTTCTTAACATTAGGTTCCGAGCAATATTTGGAACAACTTACGTTCTTCAGGAGCATCTTCACCTGTAGTCGGAGCCATGGCCCTCTCGTATGCCCGGTACATAGCCTGTTCCTGTAGAACGAAAGACTCCTAAAAATAAACCATGCTAGCAGCTACTGCCAGCAGCTTCACCTGTATGATACTAGAAAAAAAATCCCAAAGGATCAAAAGTATCCTAAGTAGGGATTTTTCAGGACATGTTTTACCCGTGTGTCAAGTTTTACCTCTTGAAATCCGTCCAGCTGTTCGAGCCTGAAGAAGTTACAAACATACATACATGTGCACAGTGCCCATTTAATTGATTGAACATATCTTCTGGTCCCAAATGAATATATCCGATTAGATCTAGTGGAAAACTACTGGAAATTATTAAGGACTGGGATGTATGACTGAGAAGAATCTCACCTCATCGAAAGGCCGAGTGCCAACCAGCCTGATGCGCAGATGTTTATACAATTGCTCGGCGGCAAGATTTAGAGCGATCTTTTTTGATGAGCCGGTTCCAATTCGCTTGACGTATCCAATACG
This sequence comes from Mythimna lalbum, assembly GCA_949319445.1. Classification (NCBI taxonomy): domain Eukaryota; kingdom Metazoa; phylum Arthropoda; class Insecta; order Lepidoptera; family Noctuidae; genus Mythimna; species Mythimna lalbum. The sequence continues at coordinate 1,994,677 of OX439357.1, read as the reverse complement.
AGCTTTCGCGGTGAATTTCGATTGGCCGGCAGGGTTCTCGAACAGCTCGAACACGACTATGTCGAGATAAAACTGCTCACATAGCTCCCTCACGAGAACCACAAAGCTGTGTGTAGGAATCTCACCTCATCGAAAGGCCGAGTGCCAACCAGCCTGGTGCGCAGATGGTTATACAGTTGCTCGGCGGCAAGATTTAGAGCGATCTTTCTTGATGAGCCGGTTTCAATTCGCTTGACGTACCCAATACGAGCTTTGAACTTCGATTGGCCGGCAGGGTTCTCGAACACCTCGAACACGACTATGTCGAGATAAAACTGCTCACATATCTCCCTCACGAGAACCACAAAGCTGTGTGTAGGAATCTTACCTCATCGAAAGGCCGAGTGCCAACCAGCCTGCTGCGCAGATGGTTATACAATTGCTCGGCGGCAAGATTTAAAGCGATCTTTTTTGATGAGCCGGTTCCAATTCGCTTGACGTACCCAATACGAGCTTTCGCGGTGAACTTCGATTGGCCGGCAGGGTTCTCGAACACCTCGAACACGACTATGTCGAGATAAAACTGCTCACATAGCTCCCTCACGAGAACCACAAAGCTGTGTGTAGGCAAGCCTGCTCGTTCCTGTACAAGCGCACACAATTAGTGCCTAAGTATCACTCTTTGTTAAGATTCGTCTCAATTCGATTAATTTTATATCTTGATCAATTAAATTAAACAGAGCTGTTTCATTGTTGCTTTATGCTGTTTTACCTTTGGATATCTATTAAATGTGAGTAGGTTATTAAGTATGAAATTAAAAAAGAGGGCTGGGTGTATAATCCTGTTTTTTTTTTACCGTGCGGTTTTACATTGTTTTACCATCTCGATCCTTATAGCATTAAGACTGGTGAATTCTGGCGGTACCTTGTAGCCGCGGAGAGACAATTGTTCCAACATCAGTCGGGCAACTACTTGCTTGGCACCTTTTTTGGAGTGCCTCGCGCCAAAAACCTCGTCGCCCATGGCTTGGCACCTGAACCGTGAAAGCTCACCTCACCTGAAAGTGACACAACAAAATTTCTAGGGCTAATTATAGATTCTAAATTAAATTGGAAACCCCAAATAGAGGCACTAAGTAAAAAATTGAGCAGTGCAGCCTACGCTTTGCAACAGCTTGCTGCGGTTCTCAGCACGGATGCACTGATTACTGCATACTATGGATTAGCCGAATCAATTATTAGATATGGAGTCATCTTTTGGGGGAACAGTACAGACAATGAAATAGCGTTTCGAGCACAAAAAAAGTGCATTAGATCGATGTTTAGACTGCAAACGACGGACAGCTGTAAACCTTATTTTATAGAACGGAAGATATTAACATTACCCTCATTATACATCCTCGAAGCAGTGATGTTCATTAAATGTAATCCTCATTTCAGTATTTGTCTAATGCTTTCCCAAGAAATAGACGTAATAATTTCAAACTCTGTGTTCCGGCCGCTAAAACGGCTCTTATGCGCAAGAGCATCTTTTGCATGGCTCCGACCATTTTTAACAAATTGCCTAAATCATGGAAAACTTTAAATAAATCTGCTCTTAAAAGTAAATTGAAGAGCTTTCTAACTAAAAGAGCATATTACAGTGTAGCTGAGTTTATGAAAGAGGACAATTTTCTTCGTTTTTGAGATGACAATATTACATTTTTAATATTGTTTTGTATAAAAAACTAGCTTTTGCCCGCACGGCTTCGCTCCCGCTCTTCCCTACTCTACCCTACCAAACTTCACATAAACCATCTACTAAATAGTCCGAACAAAGCCTAAAAATTTGGTTTGGATAGGTGAGCCCGTTCTTGAGTTATGAAATAACAACGAAAAGTGGCATTGATTTTTATATATATAGATAATAATATTTTTTTTTTTTTTATTTTGGATATTAAATAATTGATACTAAATAATAGTAATTTTAATAATGACAGTAATTCGTAATTTTATTGACTGCTTCGACATTGAATTTAATTTAAAATGCTGTCGACTTGTAATTTTAATGACAGCAAATCATGATTTTATTGACTACTTTTGACATTCAAATTTATTTAAAATTATGCTGTTGACATGTGTATTGTATTATTATTATTATTATTATTATTTTATTATTTTTTATTTGAAAAAAAATTGACATTTTAATGATAATTGTACTAACTATTTTTTTTTTTTTAATTTTACTATTTCAGTTTATTTATTAAGGAGAAAACATTTTGCAATTACTATTATTAAAATAAAAGAATGACTATTTGAAATTGAATTATATCTAGAACTATGCTTTTGAAATGTAATCATACCTAAACTAAATTTAACAAGTACCTATGAAATTTTGATGATCACGGTTTATGCACCATCTCTTCCTAAATATTTGTACGCCACGATATGCGGCTGAACATGCCAGAACTTATACTTCATTACCTACTATCTTGCATGCAATGTACTACTCTGTCAAGAAAGTACCGGGAAAAGATCAATAATACACAAAATGTCTGTTATTCATCCAAATTTATTTTATCACCTTCAAAGTATGCTCCTTTAGAAACGATACACTTGCGCCAACGAATAATCCATTCATCAAAACATTTTTGAAACGCTGCTTCCTGAATTGAGTTCAGTTCTCGCCGCGAATTCTCCTTTATGTCTTCTATCGATTGAAAACGGGTGCCACGAAGTGGTAATTTGAGTTTAGGAAAAAGAAAAAAGTCAGCAGGAGCCATATATTATCTGGTGAATATGGTGGTTGCTGGATGGTATTTGTTGAGTATTTGGTCAAAAATTCGTTCACAATGATAGCCTTGTGCGAAGGAGCATTGTCGTGGTGCAAAATCCAAGATTTTTTTTTCTACAAATATGGCCTTTTTCGTCGAATTTGCTCTGTTAAACGCCGCATAACGCTCAAATAATATTCTTTATTTACCGTTAGACCTTCCGGTAAGAATTCAGAGTGCACAACACCGCGATAGTCAAAGAAAACAGTCAACATGACTTTGACTTTTGATCGACTTTGGCGTGGTTTTTTCGGTTTCGGATCAGTTGGAAGGCGCCACTCCGAAGCTTGTTGACTAGTTTGCATGTCAAACTCGTAAACCCACGTCTCGTCACCAGTAACAATGCGTTTCATGAATGTTGGGTCCGAACTGACTCGTTCTAGCATGTCCTCAGCGATTTTCATGGGATTGAGTTTTTGGAAAAAATTCAGATCTTTTGGGACTAGCCGAGCAGCAACATGTTTCATACCCAAATGATTAGTTAAAATGGTACGGATCGACTCGTGAGATACAGAAATTTCGGCGGCTATCTCTCTCAGAGTTGAATGGGGATTTTCAGTCACTATTTCCTTCACTTTTGCGATGTTAACTTCAGTTGCAGACGTTGACGGCCTACCAGAGCGAGGCAAATCTTCCATCACATCTCGACCGCTTTTGAACGCCTTGAACCACTCATAAGCACGAGTTTTTGATAAAGTCGATTCACCGTAAGCCTTCTGTAACATTTTCAGTGACTCCGAACACGAAATTCCATTGGCGATGCAAAATTTAAGACAAACTCTTTGTTCGATATTTTTGTCCATTATGAAATTCGCAATACACACTATATATGATATTACTAAAACCAGCACTGTATTTAATATAAATAACAGATGCAACTCAAACTCCGCGCCAAAATGGAAAACAGTTGTGCCAATCTAACTGCAGCGTCAATGAAAAGCAGAGTTAGCGGTACACTGGTATATTGAATAAGTTTTGGAATCTTCCCGCCAAAATACAAACATTCACAGACAAAACTATTATGATCATAGACAAACTATTATAATCATAGACAAGCTAAAGTAACCATCGGTACATTTTTCCCCCTTAAGCTAGAGTACACGTAATATAATTAAATAACAATCAAAAGATACAAAGCGTTTTACTTAGTTGATCGAGCCCGATTATAAGCTCGCAGAGCGCGAGCAGACGCACCTGACGGTGGTGGTGGTGTCTCCGGCCGAGATGCCACTTCAGGCTTAGTTACCTGCGACTTCTCTACAATACCGTCAGAAACGTCTTCGAAAGTCTCTTCAGTTTCCTCACGGGCCAAAGGGACCGCCTGCTCTGGGGTTAAGTCTTTATTCTCGGAGACTATACTGGTACGAGATAATGAATAGCGATTCTTATTATTAACAGGTATAATTTGATCGACATGTCTACCTACTCCATTTCCAACGTCTACTTTGTACGAGACCGGTCCTGTCTGATCGACTATTGTACCTGACGACCACTTGTCCCCCCTTGCGGTGTAGTCACGGGCGAGCACCGCGTCGCCCGGTGCCAGCGCCCGCGGCGCGCCGCCTGCAGCGGCCACTTGCCGCTCCTGCGCGGCACGCACCACACTGGACACGTCGGGTCGCAGCGCGTCTAAGCGCCCGCGCAACCTGCGCCCTTGCAATGCCACCGCGGGGGACACACCAGTAGTTGCGTGCTGGCAGTTTCGATATTGGAACAAAAATTTACTGAGTGCCGTGGCGACGTCCTCGCCCTCGTACAAAGCACGTTTAATGGCTTTCTTAACGGTTTTTACAGCGTTTTCTGCAGCCCCATTTCCCTGTGGTCTGTAAGGTGCTGTGGTGATATGTTTTATACAATTTCTTTCACAAAATGTCTTAAAATCCTGTGAGAAAAATGGAGGGCCGTTGTCAGTGACCAGTAATGATGGCAAACCAAACCGAGCAAAAATGGTTCTCATTGTCGCGATAGTGGCCTGTGCGTCCGTTCTACTCATTGAAATCGCTTCTATCCACTTCGAGTTTGCATCTACGATGATTAAATACCGTTTGCCCCCACAGTCCGCGAAGTCAGCATGTACTCGCTGCCACGGATGCAGCGGAAACTCCCAAGGGTGCAACGGCGCATGCGGCGGCGCGTCGCGGACTGCGAGGCACGCCGTGCAAGCGCGACATACCTCTTCTATATCTCTATCCAGACCGGGCCAGTATACATAATTCCTAGACAGATTCTTCATTTTATTAATTCCTAAATGTCCTTCATGAATTTCATCTAAAATCTGTTTTTGTAACGTATTCGGTATAACGACCCTATATTTATAAATTAAGCAACCTAATTCTATACCTAAATCCTGTTTTCTAACGAAATATGGTTTTTCAGCATCGCTCACTGTCAACGGCCAACCAAAAGTTACATAACCTTTCACCTTGCATAACAATTTATCTTTTTCAGTCTCCCTAGCAATATCCTTAAAACTAACAGGGAATGATTCCTCTATGAGGTTGATGTAGGTCACTGCATCCACTAAGCGACCCTCTTGAGGAAGCGGCAGCCTTGATAAAGCATCTGCTGGCCCATTGTCAGCCGAGCGTACGAATTCCACTTTGAAATCGTATGCGGCCAGGCGCGCCGCCCACCGCTGTAGCCGGCTAGCCGCCGTTTGTGGGATGCCACCCTTAGCACCAAATATGTGCGTCAATGGTTGATGATCTGTACGTAATATAAAGTTTCTGCCAAACAAGTACTGATGGTGCTTTGTTATACCAAATAATATAGCGAGTGCCTCCTTATCAAGTTGGCTGTAATTCCGCTCGGCCGCGTTGAGTGTCCGAGACACGCAGCTGACCGGGCGCTCGCTGCCATCGGAATAGCGGTGAGCCAGCACTGCACCCAACCCATACGCACTACTGTCTACCGAGAGTACGAGAGGCCGTCCCTCCTCGTAATGCGCTAACACTCGATCGCCCAAGAGAACTCGCTTAGCTTCTTTAAACGCCTGTTCACAACTGGTATCCCATTTCCACTTTGTATCTTATTTTAGTAAATTGTGTAATGGGTGCAATAATGTGCTCATATTACTAATGAATTTACCATAATAATTTAGCATTCCTAGGAAACTTTTTAACTATTCTCTGGTCTAGGCGCGCTGGAAATAGCATTCAATTTAGCTTTGTCTGGTCGTAAACCCTTCTTATCTATTATGTAACATAAATAATTAACACTATCTTGTAGGAAACTACACTTACTTAATTAAACTGTTAAACCCGCTGTGCGCAACCTCTCCAGCACAGCTCGCAAATTACTGAAGTGCTCTTTATCATCAGCTCCTGTTGTACAAATATCATCCAGAAAAACAACACAACCCGGTATGCCCCGCAATGTTTCTTCCATTAATGTCTGGAATTTTTCGGGTATGCAAGCTAGACCGTATGGCGTACGACGGTAGGCGTATGTTCCGAGGTGAGTTGTTATAGCTGTATAAGGTTGTGATTCTTCCGCTAAGAAACACTGTTCGTAAGCATGTGTGAGATTAATTTTAGTAAATTTGTCTCCTCCACTTAATTTTGCAAACAACTCGTCAATACGGGGCAACGGATAATAGTCACGCTTGAGCTTTGGGTTAATTGTAATTTTATAGTCTCCACATATGCGTATATCTCCATTTTTTTTAACAACCGGCACAATTGGCGTTCCGTAGTCAGAATAGTCCACACGGTATATCGAACCATCAGACTCCAGTCGCGCTAGCTCGCGCTCAACACGCGCTCGCAGCGCTAAGGGCACGGGCCGCGCACGAACGTACACAGGCTCATTGTCTGTCAGCTGTAGTCGAATGGTTCGCTTACAAGCCCCTAGCTTATCCGTAAATACCTCAGGAAATTCAGCACATAGACGATTCACGAATCCATCGTTGGTAATCTTGTGCAAATTAATTTGAGTTATCTTAATAGCGCGTAACCAGTCCCTTCCTAATAATGGGCACGCTCCATTTCTAATTACATAAAGTGGCAAGGATTTAACTTCTACATTTTGTAACCTAACTTGGACTTCTATATAGCCAAGTGACTCGATGCGTGAACCAGCGTAACTCCTTAACATTAAATTATCTGCTATTATGGTTTTATGGGAAAATTTGCGATTATACAAGTCTTCATTAATAGCTGAAATACGACTACCAGTATCAATTTCACACTTTGTCTCAAAGTTATCTATTATAATGTTTATAAAGTACGGTTTATTGTCCTTACCCGCAATAATCTGAAACATATCGTCCGAATCGTCCTCACCACTGATATAATTATGCCGATTGTTCGCCCGATTCACTAATTTGCACATTACTCTTAAATGCCCCTTTTGTTTACACTCATCACAACTGTAATTCACAAAGCGGCACCTCGCCGCGCTATGTGCCTTACCGCACCGCCAGCATGCTTGCGTGGTCGCGCCGCGCGCTCCGTCCGCCGCGCGCTCCGCGGCCGCCGGACCCGCCGCGCGCTCCGCGGCCGCCGGACCCGCCGCGCCGGTCGCGCGCGCGCCGTCCGTAGTACGCGAGCCGCGGGTGCGTCCTTGCCTTCCGCGTGTGTAGTGCAAGTCTTCGCCTGCTTCGCCGCCAGCACCTAAGGTCGTAGTCGGCACCATACTGCCGCTCACCTCCGCGTGCTTCTCTGCAGCCTCCAGAGCTAGCGCTAACTCCACTACCTCTTTGTATTCTATTTTTCTTTCGGCAAATATTCTGGATCGCATTGCGTCGTTTGCCAAACCCGATACAAACTGGTCTCTTAAATTTTCCTCGAGAGTAGAACACTTTTTACATTTGCCAAAATTACAAGTAGTTGCCAGGTGCTTGAGGGCCTGTAGATATTCCATTAAAGGTTCGCCGGCCCGCTGACGCCGCAGCCCAAAACACGTGGCGTTCGGCAATCTCTGATCGCTGCGGTTCTACATGGTCGGCAACTAACTGTACCAAAGTTTCGTAAGTTTTGTTCTCGGGGAAGTCAGGCGAGCACAGATCACACATCAACGAATATGTTGCTTCGCCTACGATAGTAATTAACATCGGCACTTTTAGATTTTCTTTAACATCATTTAATAACATGTATTGGTTAACCCGGCGTATATATGCAGACCATTGTTTTGAGTTAATATTATAGGGTTCTAATTTGCCGATCGGCATTTTTGTGACAATGATAATACTGCACGTGAAATCAGACACCGAAATACGTAATTAAGACACCGAAAATCAAATTATCCCGTACTCGTCGCCAATGCAGCGTCAATGAAAAGCAGAGTTAGCGGTACACTGGTATATTGAATAAGTTTTGGAATCTTCCCGCCAAAATACAAACATTCACAGACAAAACTATTATGATCATAGACAAACTATTATAATCATAGACAAGCTAAAGTAACCATCGGTACACTAACAACTACAAAAAAACAAAAATTTGAATTTGGAACCATAAACAAATCATCCATTCCCGATACTTTTTTGACTGAATGTATCATGTACACCATGTTTAAACAAATAAGGTTTTACTTACTTACTTCGGAATCACGGCTTATGAGATTTCCCAAACTGTAAATAAACAAGTTCATCATTATACGGCCTGCTACATATGTGTTAAGGTGTCACTGCGGCATCGCATTTAATTCACCGATCACATTACCGTAGGCTATACTTAATGGTGGTTTTAGAATGTCAAAACGCCACAGTGTTTCTTGGGGCATTTTCATCGATTCAGCAAACCTGTTCAATATATTTTTTACCGACTTCCCAAAAAGGAGGAGGTACTACGTTCAGCTGTTTGTATGTTTTTTTTTTTTGTATGTTTGTTCGTCGGCATATATAATAAAAAAATATATAATTGTTTAGTTTACGTTTTATTGTATGTATCACATAAGGCACATTACCATGTTCATAACAATCAATAGAAAAAATACGATGTATCATATCTGACACATTGTCAAGAAAAGGAAAAATAAAAATAATACAAACTCTTTTTCTTAATCAACAAGTATAATAGAAAACTTCTAAAAATCAACATTATTATCGGTCTCAACAATCAGCCTTTAAGTCATACCTAATTAATGAGTCTTATTTATCAATAAAATGAGATCAATTTTATAAATTACTACTTATTACGTACGTATACATATCAGTCTCAAGAGATTCTTTTTAATAGTAATTACTAATTTTTACTTCTTAGTGTGGTACTCTAAAAAACAATTACGATCGGGCAATAAACACAACCGTATTTCACATTTTTGACAAAAGAATTTCGTCTGTCCTTTTGTGCAGTACATACACCTTCCCCTGGTAATTATTATTTTGGGATAGTGACCAATCTGGTCATATCGCACAGCATCTGGGGGTCTTTCAGCTACTGGTTTCTGTATCGTAGCTATTGAGCTGGAAGAGAGTCTACCGATATCGTTCGTCTTGGTTCGCTCAAATTTGCGTAGGCTTTCTAATATTTCTATGGTAAATGTTTTTAGTGACTTCTGTTTTTTGGTATCATGTCTAGCTTTCATATCACGCCGATATAAAAGCCAGGCATTATTTACGCAGATATCTAGCATTTGTGAGAAGATTGGCAAATACCAGCGATGGCCTCGGAACGGCGTACGATACAGAGCCACCAGCATATCTGCTAGGTCTACTCCACCCATATTAGTGTTGTATTGTTTGATCAGGTTTGGGCAAGTCACAGGAATTTTTCTTGCTTGGTCTTTGTTGTAACGAGACACAGTCTGGATAGGATGAGCGTCTACAAATGTGCTAGCAGCTGTAACACATTTGTTATCATACCATTTAATAACAGCAATCTTATTTTTATTGCAAACTACTTGTGCGTGATATCCTCTGCCTTTCTTTTTTAAATTTTTATCACTAGGTAGTTTTTTCTCCGTTCCTCGAAGCCTGTTTGCTCGTATTGTTCTCAAGGCGAACACGCCGTATTCCTCACGCAAATATTGCAGGAGCTCAATAGAAGTGAAGAAGTTGTCGAAGCATAAGATTTTGCATGCAGGTTGGTGAATAGACTTTGTCGAAGCTAGCACAACTTTCGATCCTAGGCCCATACTATTTTCTTCATCAGTGAATTCGTGAAACCTAAATGTGCCATGTCCTCCGTAAATTAAAAAGTCGTACACTATTCCTGAGACACCAGCACGCTCAAATATTTTATAGCCCCATTTCTTTGGCTTATTTTTTAGATATTGTTTACGGGAACCCGCTCTAGTTCCTTTATGTGGCACCATCATTTCATCAATACTGAAACGCGTTTCTTCTTCTACCTGTAGACAATTCTCGCGAATTCTTTGAAGAATTGGCCTCACTTTATAATACCTATCACCATCGTCTTTAAGGTTATCATTAAAATGTAAATAGCGTCTGAGTAATTGGATTTTTTTTAGAGTCATTATGCCAGCTACTTTATTGTATCGTAGAGTTTTAGACCAATAATCTGTATATGCGCACATTTTAACGACTCCCATATTCAAAAGGATTGCCAAAAAGTCTTTGACATCATCTTCTGTAATATTTATAGATGAACCATTTGTCTGTGTGCTATAGATATTTGTTTGTTCCGTTATGTGAGAGACGATGTCGTCTGAGAAGAACAGCTTGAAGTATTGAATAGCACTCTTTTCCTCACGAGGCTCAAATGAAATATCTTCTACTTCCGCAGAACCAGTAAATTTACAGCAACGCCAATTTGGTACTAATCTTTTCGGTGGTATTATTCTTCGCCGTCCCGTGGCAACTCTAGGTCTACTTGAGCGGGTAGCTAGGGATAATGGAGACTGCAGCTGGTTCCGACGCAGCAAGTTATTGACGAGTGGTGCCGGAACTTGTGGCGACATTGCTAGTGGAGATGGTAAATTTACTTGACATGATGTCGATGGCACTGGAGACAATGGTGTGGTCTCAAAAGAATGCAGCTGTCTACTTGCAGACACGTATGGCGATAAAATTGATGGCGAACAAGGATTGGTTATCGGCGACGATTGTTGGTATGGCACCAAAGACGTTGACGCGGCAATATCATTTACTCAGTATCATCATCTGATAATAGATGAAGGTTTTCTATCGAAGATGGTAATGAGAGCGGTGATGAACTACTGTCGGAGTTCGCTGGGCCTGCGTAATACTGGAGTTCATCTCCCGATGATTCACTTTCATCCAAATCAGATTTTGCTCCCGGCTTCGGTACAAGAGCCACAAGTTGTCGAGCTCTGTTTTGTTGCTGCTTAGTTAGTTGACCAACTACCTGCAATGATAAAATATAAATACTAATTCACACCTCTGGCGATGTCATATATTAGATACATAGTTAAAAATATCTATAATATTGGTTATCTGGCAATGTATCACATCTGATACACTCGAAAAAACCAGTGAATAAAATATATTTACAATCGATTTTGATCAGTCAAAATAGAATACCGACTAGTAAAATTTTCTAAGCTACTCAAATTATATCACTTACGGTTAAAATTATTGCAAAATACAATTTAAAATGATTTTTTCTTACCTTGCGATGTGCAGACGCGTTCGCTCTGTTCGCCATCTTGGTTCTACTGCTTTCTCAGTGTTGCTAATAGTGGAACAACATTTTTGGTAGAAGTTTAATAATATTTTGCTTCCCCACAAATGATAAAAGTTTTAAAAATATTTCTAAGTTTGTGCCTAGATTTTTAAAAAGAACAACGTATCAAATTGTATACAGTGCCAAGAATAGGGCTAATAAGATTTAGAGTCTTTCATTAAGAAATCTTACTTTTATTTTTAAAAGGTTGATAATAGACATTGGTTTTACTGTTATACGACCGTCTGCCACAGTGACGTTATTATTGGGTCTTGGGAAATAATAAAAACACATATTTTAACTTTCTTCATCCATTTCATCCTTAATACCATGTCGAACGATTGTATCTAAAAATTGTGCCGGCGGAATCAGATTATTTTGGTATCTGCTCCATCTCATGTACCATATAATGGACATGACGTGCGAACAGCAGCCTAAGGTGCGTCTCCCAACAATACATGAGCAATAGTTGCCCAAAATTGCATCCTGCCCTTGCGTAGCTCTCTCTATGAGTATTTATACGTAATATATCTGTCTTGATGAATGCCTGGATTGGATTCTGACTCGTAAAAGTCACGGATCAATCTAATTTAAGGTCCCCACCGAAAAATCATTAATATTGAGTTCTCTACAAGGTCACATTTTACGAGTATGCTCTTCGTAATACCCACGCCTAGTTGATTCAAAGGACTATAGTGAGGTATACGATTTATTATTTACTGCGTTAGCCTATGATCAGTCAGTGGTACCACAAACGCATTTAATAATGCTGCAGCTATTCTTATTTCGTCAAATAGATGACATTAAAATTCTGGGACAGAAGCTGACGGAATTTAGTTTTTAATCTGCCATTAATGGTTTTGACCACCCAACGGCACATGGTTATTTTTCTTGAATCGTTGGCTTGTTGTGTAGTAAGTTGGTATTTTTTATCATCTTTAGATGAAGGTATATATGCATTGTATCCACATGACTCCACGTCTTCGATGCAGTCTCTGAACCCTCTGTCTAATATAAACATATCGTTCTCATGAACGACCCAATGAAACTGGTCGCTTGGATTCGTCATTAGCTCTGAGAGGATCGTCGCAACGGATTTAGTTGCTTCATTAAAGCCATATATGTCTGTGATGTGTGCCATCAGGACTAACCATTAAAAAGTATGTGCCATTTAGTATGATTATGGCTTCCCTTTGAGTCAAAGAAGCATCAGGATTGCCAAATAGTGTGTTAGGGATTGTTAAACATCTTGTTATAACATCTTGACGAGTTAAATGATTATGGTCAAGGTACTGTGGAACACATTCCCTTGTTAAGTCTTGTCTTACGAGATTCATAGTTTTTTCTAAAGTCTTTCTTGACATATTGCAAATTGCATCCTGCCCTTGCGTAGCTCTTTCTATGAGCTAATATATCCGTTTAGATGAATGGCTGGATTGGATTCTACCTCATAAAAGTCACGGATTAATCCAATTTAAGGTCCCCACCGAAAAATCATTAATATTGGGTTCTCAACAAGGTCACATTTTTCGAGTATGCTCTTCAGAATAGCCACGAGCCTATTGTACTTGGTACGTTCCAAGTGCATAGATAAGTAAATCATCGGCTCTTAAAATAGAAAAGTCATCCAGTCCAGGAACTTCGGCATTCATGTGTTCAAAATTAGCCCTTCTTCTATTAGCTTGGCTTTACGAGTCGCGAAACTAAGCGGACGTGTTTTCTAATAAAGCAAAATGAAATAAACAATTACGATAAATAAATATAAATATTGTTCCGTCAGTATAAAATTAAAGTGTGTCGCGTGTGATTTGGTAACCGACTTACATAAACAAAATGAACTAGTTAGATCTTTTAAACAATACATAAAGTGTTTTCGGTATTTTTAATATGTCCGACCCCGGAGCGAGCCCGTTTGGCCGCAGCCAACTATTACGGCGTTTACCCCCTTACCCCCTAACGACCCAAGTCCACCAGCACCCACGGAAAATGAATTGCCGATCATCAGCACGCAGGAGATGCAGAAGTGGAAAGAATCCATAGATTCAATCCTGCATGAAGTTTGCAATATGGTTGCGGACGGGAAAATGAACTCGGACCAGAAGCTTCGTGTTTCCGGTCTTTGCCGTAAGGTGTCAAGTAATACGTCTCAGATGGCCATCTTTTACCAATCACTGAAGACAAAAACTATCCAGGCCTATACCACAATCCAGCACCTTCAGGCTCAGCAAAATGTTGTGGACTCTCTCCAGCAGTTCAGAGAGGTCGTCGAAACAAAATTGAAGCTACCAGAAGATACGTCTTATGCCAACATGGTTAAGAAAGGTACCGACATCGTCCGTCCTGCAAATTTGAGATCAGTCGCCATCTATCCCAGCGATAAAACCCAAACAAGTGACGACACCAAGTCTCTGGTCCAAAAGATCATCTCCCCAGAACAACTTAAGCTTCATGTTCGTGGCCTAAAAAAGGTGAAAAATGGGGGAGTTTTGATTAGCACTGAAAACAAAGGCGATATTGATAAACTTAAAAAATCGGTAAATCTAGTATCATCTGGCCTTAAAATAGAAGAACCTTCCAAACGCCGACCTAGAATTTTTGTCATTGGTGTCCCCGTCGCTCTTACTGAAAAGGAGGTATTTGAATGTATTTACGAGCAGAACCTATCAGACAAGTTGCCGAATATAACGCGCGAGTCCTTCCTAGAGTGCATCATATTAAGCCATAAATCGGGCAAGAGAGACCTTCAAACTTGTAACTACATCATAGAACTTCCTGCTAGCATAAGAAAGGTTCTCATTAACCAAAGCCGAGTTTTCATCAATTGGACTTCATGCCCGGTGAGAGATTTCACCATAGTCACCAGATGCTTCAATTGCCAGCAGTTCGGACACGCAGCCAAGTTCTGCCGGGAAACCAGTCCCACCTGCAACCACTGTGGAGAGAGCGGACACTCATTCAAGGAATGCAGCAGCAAATCTTCACCCCCTCTATGCGCAACGTGCAAACGCTTCAAAAGGAAATGTGACCATCCAACTGGTGATGTAAATTGCCCGGCCCGCAAACACGCAGAAATGAACTATATAAACTCAATTGACTATGAAGACGCCTGAGAGTCATCGTCGTCATCTAATAGTTAAGTTATTTAGCAGATAAAAAAGTAGCTTATTTATGTTTTCTTTTACTTTTTAAATTGTCATGACAAATCAACTAGTTTCTAAATATGCTCAAAATGGTTTTAATATTGTATCCAAATGGCTCCAGAATAATCTCTTAAACTCTTAACACTAAACGCAGATAAAACAAATCACATTTCATTTACTATGAGAAATGCTAACATACCGCTTGATAACCTAAACATTCACGCACATATTAACTGCACGTATGCTGACACTGCATGCTCTTGCCCCACTTTAGCCAGAGCTTACGATTTAAAATATCTAGGTGTCACGATTGACCCAAATCTAAATTTCCGTAAACATATCGAACTCTTGTGTACGAAAGTGCGCAAATTAATATATGTTTCAATTTTGGCATAATGTTCTCTAATATAATATATACCTTATACTCGTTAATGTTTATTTTTGTATACATTTATCGACATAGTTTTTAGGTATTATCGTACCATAAGCTTATTTTCGTAGATATAAATAGAATGTATTTTTGTAATAGTATTACTCTAATTTTAAATTTTACTGTCGCATTGAAACTGAACTGTAAAGTGATGGCCTGAAACACAGGTTTAAATTAACCTAGTTCGGGTGGTCCACTGACAAACATTGTATATCCGAACCACGATTATTTGCACTTTTAATAATATTTTAGTTTTAGTATATTTTTAGGCATTGAACTGTATGAAAAACCTTATTATTGTTGGCTTTACGTTCATTTTTTGTAAACGTTATTTGAATAAATTATTATTATTATTATTATTTAGATGGTTTGCAATGACATACTCGCCTAGTTGATTCCAAGGACTATAGTGAGGTATACGATTTATTATTTACTGCGTTAGCCTATGATCAGTCAGTGGTACCACAAACGCATTTAATAATGCTGCAGGTATTCTTATTTCGTCAAATAGATGACATTAAAATTCTGGGACCGAAGCTGACGGAATTGATTTTTTAATGGTTAAAGGTTTCGACCTTCTTCTCAGTCGTACACTCTTGACAGAGTGGACGTGGTCATGTCTCGGTCGAGTCCCGCACCACCGCCTCTCTCGCAATACGACACCATACAGCTCTGTTTTTGGCGGCTTGGGAGCCTTCATTTACGCTGTAGTGTGTCACAGTTTTGATGAGATCCGTCCACCGTGTTGGAGAGCGTCCACGAGATCTTTTGCCCTTGACTTTCCCCTGCACCACCAAACGTTCTATCGAGTCCTCGTTGCGGGTTTCGACCACCCAACGGCAAATAATTACTTTTCTTGAATCGTTGGCTTGTTGTGTAGTAAGTTGGTATTCATTATCATCTTTAGATGTAGGCATATATGCATTGTATCCACATGACTCCACGTCTTCGATGCAGTCTCTGAACCCTCTGTCTAATATAAACACATCGTTCTCATGAACGACCCAATGAAACTGATCGCTTGGATTCGTCATTAGCTCTGAGAGGATCGTCGCATCGGATTTAGTTGCTTCATTAAAGCCATATATGTCTGTGATGTGTGCCATCAGGACTAACCATTAAAAAGGCTTTAATAAATGCTGGAACTTGTGTAAGCTATATGACTTCTTGTGAAAGAAATAATTGCTACTTTTTTGCAAATCAATGTATGTGCCATTTAGTATGATTATGGCTTCCCTTTGAGTCAAAGAAGCATCAGGATTGCCAAATAGTGTGTTAGGGATTGTTAAACATCTTGTTATAACATCTTGACGAGTTAAATGATTATGGTCAAGGTACTGTGGAACACATTCCCTTGTTAAGTCTTGTCTTACGAGATTCATAGTTTTTTCTAGTCTTTTTTGACATATTGCAAATTGCATCCTGCCCTTGCGTAGCTCTTTCTATGAGTATATATACGTAATATATCCGTCTAGATGAATGGCTGGATTGGATTCTGCCTCGTAAAAGTCACGGATTAATCCAATTTAAGGTCCCCACCGAAAAATCATTAATATTGGGTTCTCTACAAGGTCACATTTTTTTTGTGTTTTCTTCAGAATACCCACGAGTATATTGTACTTGGTACGTTTCGTATAAGTAAATCATCGGCTCTTAAAATAGAAAAGTCATCCAGTCCAGGAACTTCGGCATTCATGTGTTCAAAATTAGCCCTTCTTCTATTTAGATGGTTTGCAATGAGGTACTCGCCTAGTTGATTCCAAGGACTATAGTGTGGTATACGATTTATTGTTTACTGCGTTAGCCTATTATCAGTCAGTGGTACCACAAACGCATTTAATAATGCTGCAGCTATTCTTATTTCGTCTAAAAGATGACATTAAAATTCTGGGACCGAAGCTGACGGAATTGATTTTTTAATGGTTAAAGGTTTCGACCTTCTTCTCAGTCGTACACTCTTGACAGAGTGGACGTGGTCATGTCTCGGTCGAGTCCCGCACCACCGCCTCTCTCGCAATACGACACCATACAGCTCTGTTTTTGGCGGCTTGGGAGCCTTCATTTACGCTGTAGTGTGTCACAGTTTTGATGAGATCCGTCCACCGTGTTGGAGAGCGTCCACGAGATCTTTTTCCCTCGACTTTCCCCTGCACCACCAAACGTTCCATCGAGTCCTCGTTGCGGGTTTCGACCACCCAACGGCAAATAATTACTTTTCTTGAATTGTTGGCTTGTTGTGTAGTAAGTTGGTATTCATTATCATCTTTAGATGTAGGCATATATGCATTGTATCCACATGACTCCACGTCTTCGATGCAGTCTCTGAACCCTCTGTCTAATATAAACACATCGTTCTCATGAACGACCCAATGAAACTGATCGCTTGGATTCGTCATTAGCTCTGAGAGGATCGTCGCATCGGATTTAGTTGCTTCATTAAAGCCATATATGTCTGTGATGTGTGCCATCAGGACTAACCATTAAAAAGTATGTGCCATTTAGTATGATTATGGCTTCCCTTTGAGTCAAAGAAGCATCAGGATTGCCAAATAGTGTGTTAGGGATTGTTAAACATCTTGTTATAACATCTTGACGAGTTAAATGATTATGGTCAAGGTACTGTGGAACACATTCCCTTGTTAAGTCTTGTCTTACGAGATTCATAGTTTTTTCTAAAGTCTTTCTTGACATATTGCAAATTGCATCCTGCCCTTGCGTAGCTCTTTCTATGAGCTAATATATCCGTCTAGATGAATGGCTGGATTGGATTCTGCCTCGTAAAAGTCACGGATTAATCCAATTTAAGGTCCCCACCGAAAAATCATTAATATTGGGTTCTCAACAAGGTCACATTTTTTGAGTATGCTCTTCAGAATAGCCACGAGCCTATTGTACTTGGTACGTTCCAAGTGCATAGATAAGTAAATCATCGGCTCTTAAAATAGAAAAGTCATCCAGTCCAGGAACTTCGGCATTCATGTGTTCAAAATTAGCCCTTCTTCTATTTAGATGGTTTGCAATGAGATACTCGCCTAGTTGATTCCAAGGACTATAGTGTGGTATACGATTTATTGTTTACTGCGTTAGCCTATGATCAGTCAGTGGTACCACAAACGCATTTAATAATGCTGCAGCTATTCTTATTTCGTCTAAAAGATGACATTAAAATTCTGGGATCGAAGCTGACGGAATTGATTTTTTAATGGTTAAAGGTTTCGACCTTCTTCTCAGTCGTACACTCTTGACAGAGTGGACGTGGTCATGTCTCGGTCGAGTCCCGCACCACCGCCTCTCTCGCAATACGACACCATGCAGCTCTGTTTTTGGCGGCTTGGGAGCCTTCATTTACGCTGTAGTGTGTCACAGTTTTGATGAGATCCGTCCATCGTGTTGGAGAGCGTCCACGAGATCTTTTGCCCTTGACTTTCCCCTGCACCATCAAACGTTCCATTGAGTCCTCGTTGCGGGTTTCGACCACCCAACGGCAAATAATTACTTTTCTTGAATCGTTGGCTTGTTGTGTAGTAAGTTGGTATTCATTATCATCTTTAGATGTAGGCATATATGCATTGCATCCACATGACTCCACGTCTTCGATGCAGTCTCTGAACCCTCTGTCTAATATAAACACATCGTTCTTATGAACGACCCAATGAAACTGGGCCTCAAGTCTGCTATTACAATAGTGTCAGAATGGTCAATCATTGATTTCAAAATGGTTGATTTTGACAAGTTTGGTAATCTACTAATATAATGGCGTCATTATGACTTTCGAGTGGTCAACCACTGACACTCCATTGAAAGAAATGACATAAAATGGTATTCTCGTCCATAATGACGGATGAATGTCTGGCGTATGCGGTAATCTGCTAAAATTTTGACAGTTCCTTTGATCAGTGACCTACCATTGGAACGTCATTGTGCAATCATTGCTTTCATAGACCGTTTCAAAACTAAATTGCAATAATTCTAATTCATTAAACCCCAAGCGAACGAACAAAGCTTACCTAAGTACTGTCATTGTTTTTATATTGTGTCTCTATCGTGTTTGTGGAATATAAAAATTGCATCCAACATCCAAGAATGTATTCACTGCGATCAAATATTCTGGAACTAGCCAACGCAGTGGATGCTAGAGAAAGAAGGTGCAAGGAATCCAGAAGACGTCGTCTGGCCCGTCGGTTGATGAGAATCAACACGAACCCCTTTATTGACGTTCCTGAGGCGGAATTCGTAAAAACGTTTCGCCTTGGAAAGGACTCAGTAAGGGGGTTAATTGACGAACTCATTCCTCTTATGGTCAGACCGCGTCGAAATGATAGCATATCAGCGGAAATGAAGGTAAGAAAACAGAATTTGACCTTAATTAATTATTCTATAGCTATTAACCTGAAAAAGTCGTTTATTATTATATTTTTTATTACAGATTCTAATAGCTTTTTCATTCTACGCAACGGGATCCTATCAAAATTTGATTGGACTGAGTGCCCTACATAATGTTTCGCAGATTACTGTATCAAGATCAATAAAGGAAGTAACAGAGGCACTCAATAAAATATACCACAAGTATATTAAATGGCCCACACAATGTGATGAAAGGAATATTATAAAGGCCAAGTGAGAAACGAAATATTTCTTGATAGTATTGTTTGTATTGCTTGTTGTATCTAGGAAGAATTATTTACTTAGTTATTAAAAACTTTTCAGGTTCTATCAAAAATTTGAATTTCCTGGCGTCCTTGGTTGTATTGATGGCACCCATGTATCAATATTAAGGCCGCACATACATGAGGAACGATTCTACAATAGAAAGGGCTTCCATTCTCTTAATGTTATGATCACAGAACAGAAAATATAGGTAGAAATGCCCCTAACGTGGCTAAGCACGGGAACCAGTGTCGCCAAACTCACACATTTGCGTATCAAATTGTACATTACACACATAAAAAACAGTAATATGATTGGCTACGAAGCTACGAATTACAAACTTAACTTTTACAATTCATATTCTTATTGCTTTCATAAATTAGGTCTTATTACAACGTAAGAAAGTTGTTATTATTTGACATGATACGAACAATAAAGAAGTTTTAACCAATTTACAACGAGTTCGCCTACTCAACGCTAGATGGCGCTGTAACCAATTTATTCTATTCAGAACGCTAGTGCCTTTGAAATAGATGCCATATTCACCTGCACTAGTATATAATATGTAATAGGCGAATTTAGTCTACTGTTGACACACGGGCGATATCTAAGAGGCACTTCCTCTAGTTTTCTTTATTCCGTGGTTATGATAGTAAGTATTGGGTAGAAAGTAGAAATGTCTACCTACCGCCCAAATTTTTACTAAAAAATGATATACTTAATGTCTGTAATAATAACTAATTAAATTCAACACATAAATATTGTGTTGAATTTAATTTCATTTACATTTAAAATTCATTTACAGATTTGTGATGCTGATTTAAATATTTTATGTGTGGACGCAAGCAACCCAGGCTCTGCTCATGATTCAATTGTATGGCAGAGTCATCCACTTAGTCACCACTTGAAGCAAATTACAGAAAATACTAATGAACAAGTATTTTTATTAGGTATTACAATATTTTTTTTATGAATAATATACTTTTATCATATTCATGTGCTTGTGTTTGTTGGAATAATGATTATAATTTCCAGGTGACAGTGGGTATCCACTGAGAAAAACCATGATGACTCCTATCCTCAATACTGTCGAAGGGACACCACAACATCACTATTACGTGAAACGTGTCTGCACGCAATACCGTGGAGCGTTGCATCGGCGTATTAAAAGCACGTTTCAGGTAAAGAGCATTTCTAAGAAATTGTTTTACATACTTCAAAACAGAGGCTCAAGGTGAATTGGACCAATCGCGAATTGGATGCTTAAACACTATAATATAAAAGTTTATAGATTGAGATGATGAGTTATTAGTTAAATGGGGCTGTTAAAACTAATTTGCTTTTTTCAGGTGTTTGCTTGCAGCACGTGCTTTACATTATAGCCCAACAACTGCAGGCAAAATTGTGAATGCATGTTGCATATTGCACAATATTGCAAACAGTGCAAGAGAGCCATTGCTTGCTGATGAAGTTTATGCAGAAGCACTTCGCTTGCAACAGGTATATGATTTCTATTCCACTGTTTTGGAATATGTTTAATGAAGTTGGAATTTTATTATATAGTATAAATAATACTACTATGTTAAAAAATCAACATTTAAATTATTCTTTATTTCTCATAAACTAAATATTTATTTAACAATTTAAGTTATAAGTTACAATACCTATCATAGAATCAGTCTTCATACAAAATAATAAAGAGATCTTCAATATTTTAATAGTCATTTGAATAACAAATCATAAATTTTAAATTATATAATAAAAATAACAACATGAATCACTTATCAGTCTTTTAATTTAAGGAGGAAAATAATTATGTAGCACCTAATTATGAAGACCATCGAAGGGTGAATCGGGACCTTCTTGAAGGTCGGGCACTGCAGCAGGCTCTTGTTGACAGACTGTGGAGAAATGCATAAATTAAATTAGCTGGTAAGTAATGCAAACCCACCTCAATATTCCAATGAAGTACGAAAATGTTTTAATTAATATTAAAATGATAATAACTTTCTTACAGATCTACAGTATGGAACAAAACGGAGATTTAAGATAAATAAAGAAATGCTCTTTTTATAAACACCGTTTCATTTAAATCTACTTTATCACTGTAAAATCAGCCTCTATTTCCTAGCGGGCGAAGCCGCTGGCAAAAGCTAGTCTTTTAATAATCTGACAAAATTACCTCTCGCATAATTTAGGTAACTAGTCGGACTCGGAATCCGATGATTGTAAAATTCTGCGGAGTTTCTGTGAAAAAACAAAATTGACTAATAAAAAAAGCTTATGTAACCTAGTGCTTAGTATCACAGTTACAATCAACATGTCAAATTCTGGCCAATGTGCTACTACTGATGTGAGCCTACACCTAACGCAAGCTTTTAAGCTTAGCTGGAGGGGTTATATTATTACAATTTTTATTGTATCCTTTCCAATCCTGTTTGTAGCACACAAAATAAATAGAAGTTCTGATTTTGAGTGAAACCATTTCATAAAGATAAATTATCTGTAAATCAACAGTAATTACCTTTTTTGACACAGATGTCACAAATCGTTCCATTAGATTCACCACTTTTTCAGTGGTGGACCTTTGGTTATTGATGGCCGCCGCTAAATTATTAATTGCCTCGGCTTGCTTCATTGTTGCTTCGGCGTTTTTGGCTTCTATAGCTTCCAGCCTCGATTGAGCAGTTTCTAGAGCTGCATGGTCTCTATCTATAAAAAAAAATATATTTTATTACATCTGGCCATAAACTTTGCCTTAGAGTGGGCAGTTAATGGTCAAAACAAATATTTGCAAAATCTTTACCTTCTGCTGCATAACGCCGTGCAGATCGTTGGCGTTTGCGTCTCGTTGGAGGCTGGTCGCTTGTGGATGGCCGACCTAAATTTTCCTGATCGAAGCTGAAAAAAAAAACATACATTCAGCTGAACATAGAACCTCCTCCTTTTCGAAGTAAGTTAATAAAACAATTACAATGACATTGGTTTATATGTTATCCTATTTATTTAAACCCATCTGTAGAAAGTTGTAGTAAGTAGGTACCTTATTTCATGTGGTGGCACATTTTCCACAAGCTCATCTGGCGTCACACTAACTTCAAACTCATCTACTGGCACTACATAATTTTCTAATATTCTGTAAAAATAAAAACAATGTTATCAAAATAGTTAAGAAACTAGTTACTTATGTTAAATGATGAAAGCTAAGCAAATTAAGCACAGAGTTGCAAGTTAGCACCACTTACGAGAAAGAATTGTTTGTAAAGTTAGCAGGACTAGCATCCACCAATGGAAATGTGATAGTTGGCTATTAAAAAAAAAACGTGCAGTTAATAACATAAGGCAAGTGAGTCAACAATATGTGACTGAACAAATATTTGATAAAGATAAGCATGCAAATACATAATATACAACTGGGACTTATGAGGTTAACAAGTTGGAAGTAGTTCCTAATGTGCAATGTAACAGTTAAGAATGATAAAAGATAAATGCTAATGCTTACAGTGAGTGGGTTATGTCGGACACCTGGAAGAGGCTCTCCTACATCTCTCTCATCATCTTAAAATTGTGTACAAGCGCTCTTGTAGCGGTGTGAGTTCAATGTGTTTTGAAGGACCACCACCTTAAACAAAAATTATACAATGATTACTATATGCTTCACACTACTTATAATTCTGCAAAGTTGCCAAAAAAAAGTATAGCTTACCTGTTGCACTTATTTCGCTCTTTTTTGTTTTAATTTTCTTCAACATTTTACTTTTATATTCATTGTAGAACTAGAAAAAGAGCAAAAATTCGATAATAATACAATTTATAGGATTTTAATGCACACCTAATTATAGGTACTGTAATACGGTACTCACTGTGCGCCACTCTGCCGGCGTTTTATTGGGGCAGTCCGCCGATATAGTAAGTAAATACTAAAATAAATACTTAATAAAAACCAAACAAATGAAACACCGAATAACAAAATAATAAAAACAAAACAGTTTATCGTCAGTTAGCGTTAATGTCACATTAGACTTTGACAGGTAAACAGACAAAATAATATTGCAGTTGTATAGTTTCACATTAATTTATCCGTATTACACATTTATTTAATGTTTTTTGGTATTTACGAACTTCTTACCACTTTAGATTCCTTATAATGCTAATAGATAATTTTTAAAATTAAATATAAATAAAATCTGGCATGAATAAAATTGTTCAAATTTAATAGTAGTTTTTCGAAAATCATTTCTACTAAAGGGTTTTATTATAATGGCAATACGGCATTGTCATTCCACTACAGTTCTATTACGAGACCATTGGCCGACCAATGATCAACCATTATGAATTTAGCACATTACGAACTTTAAGCAAAATGACAATGCGGTCGTGTTGGAATGACAAATTTATAAAAATAGCAGACTTGAGGCCCTGATCGCTTGGATTCGTCATTAGCTCTGAGAGGATCGTCGCATCGGATTTAGTTGCTTCATTAAAGCCATATATGTCTGTGATGTGTGCCATCAGGACTAACCATTAAAAAGGCTTTAATAAATGCTGGAACTTGTGTAAGCTATATGACTTCCTGTGAAAGAAATAATTGCTACTTTTTTGCAAATAAATGTATGTGCCATTTAGTATGATTATGGCTTCACTTTGAGTCAAAGAAGCATCAGGATTGCCAAATAGTGTGTTAGGGATTGTTAAACATCTTGTTATAACATCTTGACGAGTTAAATGATTATGGTCAAGGTACTGTGGAAAACATTCCCTTGTTAAGTCTTGTCTTACGAGATTCATAGTTTTTTCTAAAGTCTTTCTTGACATATTGCAAATTGCATCCTGCCCTTGCGTAGCTCTTTCTATGAGTATATATGTAATGAAATGACATTTCATTAATTCAAATTTGCCGCGCTCCGCGCGTTGAAGTTGTCAATGGAATTTATGTTCTGTGGAACGGGGTGACGTGTGATTGAATGGCAGATGATGTTTAGATTATTTTGCATATTTTATTGTTAAAAATTGTAACATAACCAGCAAGCCTGTGTGACTCAAAGGGCTAGAAGGGCAAGCCGTCCATGCTCATAACATTTGAAAAATACGTCAGTATAACAACATTTCGTTAGATATCTACTTATAGCATGTATTTTATATTAGTAAACCTATTTAAACATATTTTCGGTTGATGTTATCCTTAGTTAAATAGAATCAATAAGTACTATTTCTGAATGATTCCAATCTGCCAAAACTTTGAACGGCAATGCATAATGTACTATCTCGATTTTTACATTATTAACGTAGAAATCTTAAATATTAATAATAATTTTATATCAAAACTTACCATTTCAGCTACTAGAAGTCCCAATAAAGTCCATGTAAAACTTAGGGCACAGAAACCTAATAAATTCACATAAAACAGTTATTTTTTTCAAGAGCTCGCGAAATCGTGTACAAGTCCTTACACGTTTGGCGAGATAGGATTAAATGCTCGCATTCACTGCGCGTTGAAGTTAGTACAAGTTGAATGAAACCAATCCTGGCGCCAAATTTAAATGTATTTGAGTTAGGATTTCTTGCAACGATGTGGAGTATTAAATGGTATAAAATGGCATTAAAAAGTGAAATCTTCAAAAAATTGAGATTGGACCGGTTGCCAGTTTACAGTCGATATGTCGAAAATGGAAATAGACTGAATAGAAAAAAAATTGACGAATTAAAAATAGGCCCTTTCAAGATAATAGAAAAAATATCATACTCCATTTATAAAATTGACACTGGCAACAGAAAAACAGAATCAACTTTATTCCATATAACAAAATTACAACCTGTCACAGCAGTAGATGAAGTAGAAGAAAACGAATATAAAGATAACTTGTAAGTGTATTGTGTAGATTATAGCCTATTGCTAGAAAATGGCCTGCACGCACTGCCCTGTGCTTTAATTATTTACAATTTCTGCTCTTAGGGGGGGAGATGTAATGAAATGACATTTCATTAATTCAAATTTGCCGCGCTCCGCGCGTTAAAGTTGTCAATGGAATTTATGTTCTGTGGAACGGGGTGACGTGTGATTGAATGGCACATGATGTTTAGATTATTTTGCATATTTTTTTTATTTTTTTTTTTTTTTTTTTTTTTTTTTATTTTTTTTTTTTTGCATATTTTTTTTTTTTTTTTTTTTATTTTTTATCAGTCTTCATACAAAATAATAAAGAGATCTTCAATATTTTAATAGTCATTTGAATAACAAATCATAAATTTTAAATTATATAATAAAAATAACAACATGAATCACTTATCAGTCTTTTAATTTAAGGAGGAAAATAATTATGTAGCACCTAATTATGAAGACCATCGAAGGGTGAATCGGGACCTTCTTGAAGGTCGGGCACTGCAGCAGGCTCTTGTTGACAGACTGTGGAGAAATGCATAAATTAAATTAGCTGGTAAGTAATGCAAACCCACCTCAATATTCCAATGAAGTACGAAAATGTTTTAATTAATATTAAAATGATAATAACTTTCTTACAGATCTACAGTATGGAACAAAACGGAGATTTAAGATAAATAAAGAAATGCTCTTTTTATAAACACCGTTTCATTTAAATCTACTTTATCACTGTAAAATCAGCCTCTATTTCCTAGCGGGCGAAGCCGCTGGCAAAAGCTAGTCTTTTAATAATCTGACAAAATTACCTCTCGCATAATTTAGGTAACTAGTCGGACTCGGAATCCGATGATTGTAAAATTCTGCGGAGTTTCTGTGAAAAAACAAAATTGACTAATAAAAAAAGCTTATGTAACCTAGTGCTTAGTATCACAGTTACAATCAACATGTCAAATTCTGGCCAATGTGCTACTACTGATGTGAGCCTACACCTAACGCAAGCTTTTAAGCTTAGCTGGAGGGGTTATATTATTACAATTTTTATTGTATCCTTTCCAATCCTGTTTGTAGCACACAAAATAAATAGAAGTTCTGATTTTGAGTGAAACCATTTCATAAAGATAAATTATCTGTAAATCAACAGTAATTACCTTTTTTGACACAGATGTCACAAATCGTTCCATTAGATTCACCACTTTTTCAGTGGTGGACCTTTGGTTATTGATGGCCGCCGCTAAATTATTAATTGCCTCGGCTTGCTTCATTGTTGCTTCGGCGTTTTTGGCTTCTATAGCTTCCAGCCTCGATTGAGCAGTTTCTAGAGCTGCATGGTCTCTATCTATAAAAAAAAAAATATTTTATTACATCTGGCCATAAACTTTGCCTTAGAGTGGGCAGTTAATGGTCAAAACAAATATTTGCAAAATCTTTACCTTCTGCTGCATAACGCCGTGCAGATCGTTGGCGTTTGCGTCTCGTTGGAGGCTGGTCGCTTGTGGATGGCCGACCTAAATTTTCCTGATCGAAGCTGAAAAAAAAAACATACATTCAGCTGAACATAGAACCTCCTCCTTTTCGAAGTAAGTTAATAAAACAATTACAATGACATTGGTTTATATGTTATCCTATTTATTTAAACCCATCTGTAGAAAGTTGTAGTAAGTAGGTACCTTATTTCATGTGGTGGCACATTTTCCACAAGCTCATCTGGCGTCACACTAACTTCAAACTCATCTACTGGCACTACATAATTTTCTAATATTCTGTAAAAATAAAAACAATGTTATCAAAATAGTTAAGAAACTAGTTACTTATGTTAAATGATGAAAGCTAAGCAAATTAAGCACAGAGTTGCAAGTTAGCACCACTTACGAGAAAGAATTGTTTGTAAAGTTAGCAGGACTAGCATCCACCAATGGAAATGTGATAGTTGGCTATTAAAAAAAAAACGTGCAGTTAATAACATAAGGCAAGTGAGTCAACAATATGTGACTGAACAAATATTTGATAAAGATAAGCATGCAAATACATAATATACAACTGGGACTTATGAGGTTAACAAGTTGGAAGTAGTTCCTAATGTGCAATGTAACAGTTAAGAATGATAAAAGATAAATGCTAATGCTTACAGTGAGTGGGTTATGTCGGACACCTGGAAGAGGCTCTCCTACATCTCTCTCATCATCTTAAAATTGTGTACAAGCGCTCTTGTAGCGGTGTGAGTTCAATGTGTTTTGAAGGACCACCACCTTAAACAAAAATTATACAATGATTACTATATGCTTCACACTACTTATAATTCTGCAAAGTTGCCAAAAAAAAGTATAGCTTACCTGTTGCACTTATTTCGCTCTTTTTTGTTTTAATTTTCTTCAACATTTTACTTTTATATTCATTGTAGAACTAGAAAAAGAGCAAAAATTCGATAATAATACAATTTATAGGATTTTAATGCACACCTAATTATAGGTACTGTAATACGGTACTCACTGTGCGCCACTCTGCCGGCGTTTTATTGGGGCAGTCCGCCGATATAGTAAGTAAATACTAAAATAAATACTTAATAAAAACCAAACAAATGAAACACCGAATAACAAAATAATAAAAACAAAACAGTTTATCGTCAGTTAGCGTTAATGTCACATTAGACTTTGACAGGTAAACAGACAAAATAATATTGCAGTTGTATAGTTTCACATTAATTTATCCGTATTACACATTTATTTAATGTTTTTTGGTATTTACGAACTTCTTACCACTTTAGATTCCTTATAATGCTAATAGATAATTTTTAAAATTAAATATAAATAAAATCTGGCATGAATAAAATTGTTCAAATTTAATAGTAGTTTTTCGAAAATCATTTCTACTAAAGGGTTTTATTATAATGGCAATACGGCATTGTCATTCCACTACAGTTCTATTACGAGACCATTGGCCGACCAATGATCAACCATTATGAATTTAGCACATTACGAACTTTAAGCAAAATGACAATGCGGTCGTGTTGGAATGACAAATTTATAAAAATAGCAGACTTGAGGCCCTGATCGCTTGGATTCGTCATTAGCTCTGAGAGGATCGTCGCATCGGATTTAGTTGCTTCATTAAAGCCATATATGTCTGTGATGTGTGCCATCAGGACTAACCATTAAAAAGGCTTTAATAAATGCTGGAACTTGTGTAAGCTATATGACTTCCTGTGAAAGAAATAATTGCTACTTTTTTGCAAATAAATGTATGTGCCATTTAGTATGATTATGGCTTCACTTTGAGTCAAAGAAGCATCAGGATTGCCAAATAGTGTGTTAGGGATTGTTAAACATCTTGTTATAACATCTTGACGAGTTAAATGATTATGGTCAAGGTACTGTGGAAAACATTCCCTTGTTAAGTCTTGTCTTACGAGATTCATAGTTTTTTCTAAAGTCTTTCTTGACATATTGCAAATTGCATCCTGCCCTTGCGTAGCTCTTTCTATGAGTATATATGTAATGAAATGACATTTCATTAATTCAAATTTGCCGCGCTCCGCGCGTTGAAGTTGTCAATGGAATTTATGTTCTGTGGAACGGGGTGACGTGTGATTGAATGGCAGATGATGTTTAGATTATTTTGCATATTTTATTGTTAAAAATTGTAACATAACCAGCAAGCCTGTGTGACTCAAAGGGCTAGAAGGGCAAGCCGTCCATGCTCATAACATTTGAAAAATACGTCAGTATAACAACATTTCGTTAGATATCTACTTATAGCATGTATTTTATATTAGTAAACCTATTTAAACATATTTTCGGTTGATGTTATCCTTAGTTAAATAGAATCAATAAGTACTATTTCTGAATGATTCCAATCTGCCAAAACTTTGAACGGCAATGCATAATGTACTATCTCGATTTTTACATTATTAACGTAGAAATCTTAAATATTAATAATAATTTTATATCAAAACTTACCATTTCAGCTACTAGAAGTCCCAATAAAGTCCATGTAAAACTTAGGGCACAGAAACCTAATAAATTCACATAAAACAGTTATTTTTTTCAAGAGCTCGCGAAATCGTGTACAAGTCCTTACACGTTTGGCGAGATAGGATTAAATGCTCGCATTCACTGCGCGTTGAAGTTAGTACAAGTTGAATGAAACCAATCCTGGCGCCAAATTTAAATGTATTTGAGTTAGGATTTCTTGCAACGATGTGGAGTATTAAATGGTATAAAATGGCATTAAAAAGTGAAATCTTCAAAAAATTGAGATTGGACCGGTTGCCAGTTTACAGTCGATATGTCGAAAATGGAAATAGACTGAATAGAAAAAAAATTGACGAATTAAAAATAGGCCCTTTCAAGATAATAGAAAAAATATCATACTCCATTTATAAAATTGACACTGGCAACAGAAAAACAGAATCAACTTTATTCCATATAACAAAATTACAACCTGTCACAGCAGTAGATGAAGTAGAAGAAAACGAATATAAAGATAACTTGTAAGTGTATTGTGTAGATTATAGCCTATTGCTAGAAAATGGCCTGCACGCACTGCCCTGTGCTTTAATTATTTACAATTTCTGCTCTTAGGGGGGGAGATGTAATGAAATGACATTTCATTAATTCAAATTTGCCGCGCTCCGCGCGTTAAAGTTGTCAATGGAATTTATGTTCTGTGGAACGGGGTGACGTGTGATTGAATGGCACATGATGTTTAGATTATTTTGCATATTTTATTGTTAAAAATTCTATTGTAAAAAGATAAAATAAAGGGATATAATTGAGGAGGCGATATTAGTAAACTTTAAATGTCGTTTCTTTGATTTTCAGGTAAGTTATAGGTGTAATGATCATAGTTAAACGTTGTAATATAGTAAGGATGTATTAAATAAACAAAACTTTGATTTTCAGAGAAACAATTTGTGGTTTATTTGGAAAATCCTCAATAACATATCTTATATATATACGTTATATATCCGTCTAGATGAATGGCTGGATTGGATTCTGTCTCGTAAAAGTCACGGATCAATCCAATTTAAGGTCCCCACCGAAAAATCATTAATATTGGGTTCTCTACAAGGTCACATTTTTCTTTTGTTTTCTTCAGAATACCCACGAGCATATTGTACTTGGTACGTTTCAAGTGCATAGATAAGTAAATCATCGGCTCTTAAAATAGAAAAGTCATCCAGTCCAGGAACTTCGGCATTCATGTGTTCAAAATTAGCCCTTCTTCTATTTAGATGGTTTGCAATGAGATACTCGCCTAGTTGATTCCAAGGACTATAGTGAGGTATACAATTTATTATTTACTGCGTTAGCCTATGATCAGTCAGTGGTACTACAAACGCATTTAATAATGCTGCAGCTATTCTTATTTCGTCAAAAAGATGACATTAAAATTCTGGGACCGAAGCTGACGGAATTGATTTTTTAATAGTTAAAGGTTTCGACCTTCTTCTTAGTCGTACACTCTTGACAGAGTGGTCGTGGTCATGTCTCGGTCGAGTCCCGCACCACCGCCTCTCTCGCAATACGACGCCATGCAGCTCTGTTTTTGGCGGCTTGGGAGCCTTCATTTACGCTGTAGTGTGTCACAGTTTTGATGAGATCCATCCGTGTTGGAGAGCGTCCACGAGATCTTTTGCCCTCGACTTTCCCCTGCACCATCAAACGTTCCATCGAGTCCTCGTTGCGGGTTTCGACCACCCAACGGCAAATAATTACTTTTCTTGAATCGTTGGCTTGTTGTGTAGTAAGTTGGTATTCATTATCATCTTTAGATGTAGGCATATATGCGTTGTATCCACATGACTCCACGTCTTCGATGCAGTCTCTGAACCCTCTGTCTAATATAAACACATCGTTCTCATGAACGACCCAATGAAACTGATCGCTTGGATTCGTCATTAGCTCTGAGAGGATCGTCGCATCGGATTTAGTTGCTTCATTAAAGCCATATATGTCTGTGATGTGTGCCATCAGGACTAACCATTAAAAAGGCCCTTTTAACCCTTAAAGTCGCAAGGTATATGATGTGAACAAAAACAAAAAATATGAGTTTAATTTGTTTATTACTTATAAAAAAGACATAGTTATTACAATAAAAAGAATTATAATATTGTATTTTTGGAAAAATCATATGTATATAACGGAGGGTCGATATCTGTGGGTCGCGACATAGGAAATAACACTCGCAAAACCTTCGATAACACTTTTAATTACACGTAACAAACACTCAGTACAAAATAATCAAGGATGCCTGAGATATGGCTTGATTAAGAATTTAGGAGCGCGGGAAGTTTAGCGTGGAGTAACTAATGTCTACCCGGACCGCCGGACCGATTCAAAGTGCCCTCCAAATCAACTGTCACCCCACACGTGGACCTAACCCCCTTCCCGGTTAGCCAATTTTCCTGTCAACGTCAGTACCTGTCAATGTCGAATAATCGATTATACTTCCGGGTCGACATTTGACTCGACTATTCGCTCAGTGTTGCTATTACTCCACGCTAACCATCCCCAAGTTAATACTTGACGTTCCCAAACGTAAGCTGTTCAATCTAACTACATAGTTCCTCCAGTGAAAGATAGGTGGCGATGATGCAGACCGACTGATATGCGTCAACGCTTCGACATATAGAATACCATACAATGCTACTCCTAGTACAAAGGGACTATTTTTGGCAATGTATAGTATACTAGACATTGTGTTTTTTATTGTTTCGCATGATAAGCCAAAAAACAGTTTCTATTTTTAACATAGCACAAATTTACTTTGCATTTTGTGCACATAGTACTGGCTTGACCAGTTTTACAGTATTTACACCGCTGATAACCGGTCAGCTGTGGCCAGTGATCAAATTTGTCATATCGTATTTGGTCACTAGGCCTCTCGGCTACCGGTTTCTTTATTTTATTTTTCTCTGATACAGATTCTACATTTCTTACAGCAACTTCTCTATCTCTCTTCAACAGTCCCATAAAAACTTCATACCTAAATTCTTTCAAATGGTCTTTCTTCCTCATGACATTCCCGATTTTGTCGTGTCTACGACGCAATAACCACCCGTTATTTATGCATATATCTAAAAGTTGGGAAAAGATGTTCATATACCAACGGTGGGATTTGATGCCTGTGCGATAGAGTGCTATCAACATATCCGCTAAGTCGACTCCACCCATATGGCGGTTGTAGTGCTTTACTACTTGTGGACAGGTGACATCTACTCGAGTTTTAGACTCTTTACTGAACCTCTTAATTTTTACTAATGGGTGCGCATCTACGTAAGAGCTAACTAAAGTTACTTATTTATTATCGAATCACTTTAATACACTGAGTTTGTTTTTGTTCCAAACTACTTGGCTGAATGCTCCTCTTCCTTTTTTTTTCAGAGTCTTATCTGTAAGTAATTTGCCAGTAGCATCTTTCAATCTATTCTGTCGTATGGTCCCCAAGCTAAATATCCCATAATTTTCTCTTAACAAATATACCAACTCTAGTGATGTGAAATAGTTGTCAAAATATACAACACTTGCTTTATTTTTCAACGTTTTACAGAGCGCTACAACTATTTTACTTCTAACGCCTAATGATTCTTCCTCTTCTGTGAATTGTATACCCCTAAAAGTATCATCCCCTGCATATAACATAAAATCGTATATAATGCCAGACACTCCAGCCCTCACGAGATTTTTGAATCCCCACTTACTGGGTTTGTTGGGATTATATTGCCGTCGACTGCCTGCTTTCTTTCCCTTATAGGGAATCACCATCTCATCAATGCTATATGAGTTTTCTTCTTCAACTGACAAACATTTATTTCTAATACTGACGATTAAAGGGCGAAGTTTATAATACCTGTCTTGCAAATCAGCACTTGTATTATCAGTAAAATGAATGAACCTCCGTATCTGCTGGTACCGTTTCAGAGACATTACATCGGCAACTTTTGCGTAACGGAATGACGTTTTCCAGTAATCTTTGTAGGACGGCATAACAACTATACCCATCATAATATTTGTGGCCAAAAAATCCAATATTTCGTCGTTACTAACTTTGATAGATTTTCCTGTTTCTTGGACGCTGTATAAATTTGTGTTATCTGTAATAGATGCAATCAGCTCCTTAGGAAAAAAGTTATAAAAATAATCTAATGGTGACCAGTCGGATGGAATAACTTCCTGAAAAACCGGATTCTGAATTTCGGCAGTATGCTGGAATGGTACGTTTTTCCAGTGGAAAGATAAATTAATTTTCTTTATAAACCGTTTCTTGGTTTTACGAGCGACGATTGTAGGGGCTGCACGCTTTCTTTGTGCACGAGTGACCAATGGACTGGATGTAGAAGGCAGTGTAGAATTATGCGTAGTTGGTTGAACAGATGGTAAAGATGGTAATGATGAAATAGACGGAAGAGCTTCATAATTACATTGGGAGGGACTTGGAAACACTTCATCAAGGACCGGCGTAAGAGGAGCTTGAAATTGATCTTGATCTAAAACGGAAGATTCTATCTCTCGGTCAGATTCATTATCGGTAAAGTCTGTGTGATCAGAACTTTCTAAGATGTTGAGCCTCTCAAATGAAGCATCTAATGAAGGCGCAGGTGAGCTTTGCGGAGTTTTACATTCGTCGTCACTACTGGATCCATCACTAGCGTCTGACCCAGCATCTCTTGCTGGGACTAACGCTAAAATTCGTTTGGTCCTTTTATTGGAAGCAGTCTAAAACAAAGCAAAAATAGCGGTCATGCAAACCTTAACCATAAACAATAAAACGCATGTAAAATAAATAAAATACAGTGCATTTAATTTTTGATTTTACGTATAAATTTTTCTATATATATGAAATACATTATCCTCTCTTCAGTAGCAATGTATATTATTCTATACATAACTAAAAAGTGTTAGTTCAGTGCCATGGTAGCGATGTATAGTATGCTATACATTGAAAGAAAACGTAAAAATAAAATGCAAAATACCGTGCACAGCCCTTTGTTTATACAATAAACCTTTAGAATAACTCTTTAGCAAGCCATACTTTTCAACAAACACCCATAACTAGCGTTCAAAACATTTTTAATTTTTAAATCTTACCTTAGAAGAAACTGGCGGACGCATCTTGTCGGTTATTTTTCACCAATTATTCGAAATTGACATTGACATCCGCAGTTTTTTGTTATTGACAGTTGAAGAAACGTTCAAAAATATCAAATTGCTCAAAAAACAGATTCTACAACCATAAATCCGTGGTGTTCCGTCGCTTCCGCGGACAGGTGCCACAGAACAGCACGAAGTGAACTGAGTGCAATGTGAAGTGTTACTAACATAGATTTAAGTCTTATTTACTAACGACAACTTGTACTTATTCTATATGTATGTTAGTCTGTAAGGTATATATCTATGGGCCAAGATGCCTGATAATAAATGATTTATTATTATTATTATTATTATAAATAAATCTAGTAGAATTTTTGAAAGTATGATGTATAGTATAACCCTTAATAGGGCGGAGAAAAGAATGATTGAAAAACTAGGTTTTGTGGTATTATTTATACGTTTATTAGGACCTTTTTTAACATTATTTATGAAAATCTAAAAATATATAATCACAAGTACGCGAAAACTCGGTGGTAACCATTTTACCAACGCCCGTTTACGGTAAGGCGTTGGTGGTAATTATTTGACCTTAGCACGTTAAGGTACTAGAAGTAGAGCTGCTACAATCCAGTGCCTCTCCTTCTTCTGAAGCAATATGAAAGCTTTTGAAGCATGGTGTGGCACATAAAGCTACTTTGCAGACATCGCAAATGATTCTTGATCGTTTTTGAGTATTTTTCGTGCTGCAAAATCGGCATCTAGTAAATTTTCCTTGGTCTTGTGGGTAGTGAGGGACAGAAGAGCGTCTAATTTCAGCGGGTACCCCGAAATTTCCACCTTGCTTGTTTCGAAAAATAATACTAGTGGTTCTTCTTTTTTCCCTGTGAATCTATCTATAAGACTGCGAGCCAAACGAAGTCGGAAATCTCGAAAACTACTAGAGTATTGCGTGGAACACCTTGACATCATTTCATAATGACATTATACCCTAAGCCTTCTTCGCTTGATGCATTTTCATCTGCTTTGCCGATGTAGATATCAAAGACATACATATACCTGGTCTTAGCATCACAACGGGCCCATACCTTATAACCTCTTTTTATTGTTTTTTTCGGCATATATTGTTTCAGTGTGCTTTTACCTTTAAATTTTACCATGCTTTCGTCCACTGATTGAGAGATTGATTGTGAACATTGGGTCTGGAATACTTCGTTTATCATGATCTGGCGTATTTCTTGCAGGTTCTTTGGTATTATCATTTAAGTGAATGTTTTCAGTCAGTTTTTTGAACCTCTTTTGAATGAAAGTTTTGGCAATATCAGGATTTCTATAAAAAGTATCAGTTGACCAATACAGATTGACATCAGGTAAGGGGTGAAGACCCATCATGATCAAGACACCAAGATATGCACGCATTTCAGCTTCAAATGTTGGACTCCAGTGAAGCGTTTGCCTTTGTGCCGCATTCATTCTACCAGCAACTCTACGAGATCACGAGGGAAGTAATTGTCGAAAAATTCAATAGGCGGTGTTTTATGAGTGACGCGCATGTTTACAGTCAGCCGTTTATCAAACTTTGGTATGCTATGCTTCGGAACCTTATCTGACCAGACTTGTGCTACACGAATAGTACTTCTTATTATATTTGTGCTTGGCGTTTCATTAGGCACTAAGTCAGACTGAACCAGAGTCGGGTGGTTTGATTCAGAATGAGCGCTAAAGGTGACGTCGCAATCATCTTCATTTCCCGTACTTGCTTCCCTCACGAGTTCTTCATTCACTGCTGGTTCAATGCTTTCTAAATATTCTACTGAAACACGTGGCCCGGGAGGGTCTTGAAAATTTTCCAATTCTAAGATAGGCTCTTCCCCAAATATCTTTGATAGACCTCGTGAAACTTCATCGTCGTAATCCAGTACGCAATCGCCCAAAAGTGGTTCTTCTGAAACACTTTCGTCGCTACTTTCAATAGAGGACAGACCATCTTCGAGAATATTGGCGATAATACTTTCAGATAACTGTTTTTTCTTCGACATTCTCCTGAAATAACAAGTACACTAATGGATAATGGTAACTATATTACCACCAAAAACTACTAAGTTTTCGTAACCGGGCAATGGTAAGAGTTTTACCACCAAGTTTACGACAATTTTCTAATTAGTACAAGTTTTACTTCAAAAATTATTCTACGAGTCACACAATATAATATAATCAATTATCCTATCAAATATCACAAAACCACTTACCGGAATCTTGTTTTAACAAAATTTCTATTTAATGGCGCCAAACACCTCGCGAGTTTCAAAATTCTTTATATCTGTTTTTGAATGATGATAGTTTGCAAACTTTGACAGTTAGCTTAGTTGCCAGTACTAATAAAAGTTTTAGGGGTATTCTCGCATTAAAAATATCGTATTTATGAAAGTATACATAGAACTTCTCATGCTCTATGGTCAAAAAGCTGAGGTGGTAAATAATTGTCCTTTGCCCTATTAAGGGATAATATACGAAGTGACTTTAAGGGTATTTATTAACCCTTAAAGTCACTTCGCTGGAACTTGTGTAAGCTATATGACTTCCTGTGAAAGAAATAATTGCTACTTTTTTGCAAATAAATGTATGTGCCATTTAGTATGATTATGGCTTCCCTTTGAGTCAAAGAAGCATCAGGATTGCCAAATGTTAGGGATTGTTAAACATCTTGTTATAACATCTAGACGAGTTAAATGATTATAGCCAAGGTACTGTGGAACAAATTCCCTTGTTAAGTCTTGTCTTACGAGATTCATAGTTTTTTCTAAAGTCTTTCTTGACATATGGAAAATTTGAGATAATCTCTGATTTGATTCCACTGTGTGAAGTTTGGTAATCACGGTAGGTAGAGCTTTACCTGCTCTATCATTATAGCGTCGAGATATACTAGAATATCTTGGAATTGGGATTTTGAAAAACCAATGTAGTAATGGAAAACAGAATTGTTTATTAAAGACTGTGTATCAAAATCTAAATAAACCGTCCGAGTTCTTAACAGGTCTATCGAGTCTTTTAGATGAGACGGGGAAAATTCGTTTAGTATCCGACGAGTACTTGATTCAATATTTTGCCCCACTGTATCTAATGTATGCTCTTCACATACGCGAGTGCCACGTGGTATATAAAAGCATTTTTTTTCTAGTACTGTGGCTCTGATGTTAATGTGAATTCTATTTAAATCTCTATTATTGCGTGTTGCGATAATACATAGTACGTGAGTATTAAAAGGCGCACGAGTGTAACCCGGTAACGGTATCATTCGCATCATGCTTACTTGCACTTCTCGATCTTACATTTGGTATAGGTTACTCCTGTACAGTGTTCTTCCGCAGGGTCCTCTTGCGTAGGTTGATCTGGTAGACAGGCAGTAAGATTATCAGCATCGACTTGGGCGCTAGCGTAACGTTGAGCACGTTGTAGACAGGGTCTACAGATTTTGTCCTCTTCACTAAACTGAAAAGAGAAATCATTTATTATTGATAAATGATATTTATTTTACACAAAGGTTTTAAAACAACTTTTACTCGTCAGTTTTTTCAAAAATTTTACCTAGATGAGGCCGGTGGTGTTTTCTAAGTGACTACTCTGAATGAAACACTGAAACAAACTCAGGGGTGAATCTCTCAATAATAATAATAATAATTCTTTATTATCAGGCAACTAAGGCCCATAGATAAATACACAAATAATCTTACAAAATAATAAACTAATACATAAAAAGATACTATAACTAATTATTATTAAACTATAACCTAATGCACACGAAGTGACGGCGTCGTGTTCCGTTGCGAGGTCGGTATTCTTCTACGAAATCGTCGATACACGTCACCCTTCGGCCAAAACTCTCCTTTGTGTAAAGACCGAGAATTACATTTTAAACATGTGATGTTCAAATCAAATCGTTGGTTTGCGAGAACAGCGACGGAACTAAAAATGACTAATTATAAAGACATTCATCGTCCCAGCTGTTGACTGTTGTTCCGATAGCATGATCCGTCTATTTTTTTGCACACTGATATTTTTGTGTTTTCTTCAAGGATTTGTAACTTGATCACTTCTTTTTTACGAAAAACGCTAGCACGTGTTTATATTTATTTAGTTTTAATAGATTGCATATTCACTTATTTTAAGTGCTGTCTGACAATGAAAGGCTCACTTTGTAATTTATTTACTAAAACTTTATGCAATAGTAAATAACAATGTCCAAAGGCGGACTCGATGCCTTGGTCATTTTCTACCAGTCGACCTTAAGGCGATGTATAACATTAAAGTGCATAACATCAATGTTCTGCAATATTGCTGAATGTTCCTCTTTAATTCGGCAGTTTTTAGTTTACTTTGTATGTAAATAAATATTTTACAGCAATTTAATCCAGCCCTGAAAACCAATTTTGAATTTGACACCGTTTGAGGGGTAATTACGATAAAAAGTTACATAATACAAATTAAAAATAGCACCTTTTTCCGTTGAGTCTCTCGGTTATCACTTGACCAGACTGAAAAAACCCACTCAGATGGAACACTCGTAGCCGAAACGCACAGTCGTTTTTTGACTATTTCATATAATCGCGGATAGACATTCTTCTTTCCCTTCCACCATTTAAACGGGTCTTTTTGACTTTGTAACAACGGTCTCTGTATATATTTATCTACTTCTATTGAAGCGGCCGCTGTAGGGTTAGTATTTTTGACAATATCTGCCACTACATTATCAAAGTCGTCCCAAATACTACGCTTCGAAGGTGGAGTTACCGTATCATACACTCAATAGGATTTTCGGCTTCGTCTAGTGTTACATTAACATTAGCAACCAATCGTCTTATATAATTCTAGAACAGGCTCAAGTATACGAGAATTCATTTTGGAAGCCTTTTTTTTAAATCCAGGATCCAAAAGTGTGCTTTCCCACCCAAGAAGATTTTTCCCACCGAAAAAAAAGCCCCCAAGGAATATTTCATTTCTCACTTAGCCTTTATAATATTCCTTTCATTACATTGTGTGGGCCATTTAATATCCTATGTTTTATTCAGTGCCTCTGTTACTTCTTTTATCGATCTCGATACAGTAATCTGCGAAACCTTATGTAGGGCATTCTGTCCAATCAAATTTTGATAGAATCCTGATGCATAAAACGAAATTGCTATTAGAATCTGTTATAAAAAATATAAGTAACATTAAACGACTTTTTCGGATTTATAGCTATAGAATCTACGATGTACAGTGCACTTCACATCGCCAGAGACAGAAACAGATGGAAAGACATCATAAGGGATAAAGTGATGAAGCAGGGAGGTCACGACCCTCAGCATTGAGGAACACGACGCAAGGAGGAGGAGCTATAGAATAATTCGTTCATGTCAAATTTATTTATTTTATGTTAGGCTTTTCAACAATAAGTACGCTACTACATTATATATTTGTACATTTAGTAACTTAGGACTAAGCGCCTCATCACTCAGTCAGTTCGGTTTTCTTACCTTCATTTCCGCCGATAAGCTATCATTTCGACGCGGTCTGACCATAAGAGGAATGAGTTCATCAATTAACCCCCTTACTATATTAGTCCTTTCCAAGGCAAAACGTTTTTACGAATTCCGCCTCAGGAACATCAATAAAGGGGTTCGTGTTGATTCTCATCAACCGACGGGCTAGACGACGTCTTCTGGATTCCCTGCACCTTCTTTCTCTAGCATCCACTGCGTTGGCTAGTTCCAGAATATTTGATCGCAATGAATACATTCTTGGATGCAATAGTATTCCACAAACACAATAGAGACACAATAGAAAGACTAAGACAGCACTAACGCTTTGTTCGTTCGCTTGGGGTTATTTACTTTACACGTAAAAAAATAATGAAGTAAAAATCATGATATTCTTTCATTATTTGCTTTGATTAAACAAAGTAAATAATTGAAATAAAAAACATGCTATTTTCGACATGTTTTTCTATACGTAGGAACCGTCGATAATTGAAAACATACAAAGATTATTTAGATTTAGTTAATTACCTAACATCTGTTAAGGTTTTATAAGGCTTAATTGTAAACATTTTTAAATAAAAATGTAACTTTACTTGTGTGCAATAAATAAATAAATGCTGTGTTTAAATTATTTTCCTGCAGTCTGATCAGAAAATAATATATAAGGACCATAGGCTGTATACGTTGCATTCCATTGCCATAAGCAGCCATTTCAAAAAAAAAAAACTGCGTTACTTTCTGTGTCCGTTGCATTGCATTCATTTGCCATTATAAGCAGCCATTTAAAAAAAAAAAAAAAACAAAAGTCATACATCTTCCAGCGGACGCTTTTGGGTCCAGAAAATTTGTTCGGGAGTTTTTTTTTTTTTTTTTTTTTTTTTTTCTTCTTTGGCTTCGCACGGTTTGTGCATTCAGCCAATGTCACGTCAGGTTGTATTTCGTTATTATATGTACTTATTTTAAATCAAAGTTAGGGAAACCAAAATATAAAAATAAAAATATTAAATTGAGCGGAATTTAGAAAAAGATATATAGGATCAGTTTTAACGGTGATAATAACATGTAGATAATGAGCAAATTACAATGACAAAAATTACAGTTTAATGTTATTTAGGATGATGAATGAGACTATACATTTATATACTGGAAAGCTATTTGTACAAAGTAAAGAAAGTATTGAGGTAGGAAAAGGGATACGAAGGGACAAGAGGTTACAGAGAAAGGAGGAATGGTCAAGTAAAGGGCAGGAGAAAAATATGTGGTTTAAGTCACCAAGGTCTGTGCCACATGAGCAAATGGGGTCGTCTATGATGTGTAGTTTGGCAAGATGGACTGGAGAGCAAACATGGCCCAGTCTCAACCTTATTAAAATAGAGGTCTCCACCTTACCAAACTTTGCCTTGCCAAACCACGGTTTTTCCGGAATCTCAGGTTGAATAAAAGAAAAGTATCGGCCCTTGGATTTGCTGCTGATATCCCAAGCTACCTTCCAAGTATCCCGAAGAAAATTCCTTGGCAACGTCTCAAGGTCATAGCCAAAGTTCTTATAAGGAACTAAGTCCCCACATTGCACCGCATCACCAGCGAGTGCATCAGCTACAACATTGCCATGGATTCCAGAATGGCCCGGAATCCAGACAAATTGCAGTGTGTTACCCTCGGAAATGGTTCTGAACGCCAATTCTCTTATTGCATAAATTATAGGAGACTGTACTTTGTGTTCGAAAGGGGATTTATTTATGGCTAGAAGAGCACTCTGTGAATCGGTAAAAATTAAACATTTTTTGAGCTTAAAAATACGTGCATATTCTAAAGCTTTTAGAATTCCAAAACATTCGCCCGTAAAAACGGAAGTCTCCGGGGGCAGTTTCATTTTTTGAATGATGTTGTATTGAGTATGGTAGGTACCAATACCAACACAACTCGTCGGGGAATGCTTGGCAGCATCCGTAAAAATATGGTGGAAGTCTGAATGTTCAATCAGAAATATATTAAAACATAAATGGCAATCGGGATCTGATTTACTTACACAATTAAATTCAATATTGGGGATGAACAGTAAACTCTCATAGCTATTATTAAAAAGGGGTAATTTATTTGAACGGTGAATTGGCGAAGAAATCGAGAGGAATTTTTTATAGCTTTCAACCAAACAAGGAGTACGTTTATGGGACCAGTAAGCTGAAGATTCAATTTGTAACATTAAAGATTCCAGTTTTGGAATGAGAGGATGATTTGAGAACTGAAGAATCCGGAATAAATATTTGTCAGACAGGAATTGTCTTCTAAGGCTTAAAGGAGCTTCCCCGCATTCAATTTGCAGTGCATTAATAGGACTAGATTTCATGGCACCCGAAATAATGCGCAATGCTTTTGACTGGATCAGATCCAATTTTTTAAAAGCCATAACACTACCAGGTTCTAAAACGAACAATCCATAGTCCAGAGTGCTTCTGATGATTGCGTTGTAAATCAGTTTTAATGAAAAGGGATGTGCACCCCACCACACACCTGAGAGACATCTGAGCATGTTTAAGTGATTTTCACATTTATTAACAATATAGTCACAATGAGGAACACAGCTTAATTTTGAGTCAAATATTACACCTAGATATTTGAATTTATCTTCAACTGGAATAAGTGTTCCCTTGTAGAATAGGTTAACTAAGGGAATATTTCTCTTCCTGGTGAATAAAACAGCCGCACTTTTAGACACAGACAAGTCCAAACCGTTTAAATATAGCCATGACTCTAAAGTACACAAAGCAGAATTAATAACATCGCTAGCTTGTTCAATAGATTGACTTGAAGAATATAATAATAAATCGTCAGCGTATTGAAGAACCTTGACATGATTAGTTATAGAAGAGTCCAAATCAAAAGTGTAAATATTGTACAGAAGGGGACTAAGTACAGAACCCTGTGGCAGACCTCTCCATACAAGATGAGAGACATCACGATCTCCTATTAACATGTTAACAGAGCGTTCAGTCAGGATGTTAATAATGAAATTAGTTAAATTCAAGGGAACCCCTAAAGCTTTTAATTTATTTTGTAAAACTGATAATACGACATTATCATAAGCTGCATTAATATCTAGGAAGACTGCAATGGTGGATTGGTTATTAGAAAACGATAACCGAATATCGGATGAAAAAATACTTAAGCAGTCAGTGGTGCTTTTACCTTTTCTAAAGCCATATTGTGATTCCGCCAAAAGACCCTTACTTTCAACATACCATTCTAGTCGATTCTTTATTAGGTGTTCAGCTAATTTCATCAGAATTGAAGACAAAACTATGGGCCGGTACGAGGAAGCATCAGATGGAGTTTTATTTGGTTTAAGGAATGGCAACACCATTTGATGTTTCCATTCAACAGGGATGTTTCCTGTTTTCATAATAGAATTAATAAGATCTAAATAATAATTGAGGACATTGTCATTTAAATTAGCAAAAAAGGAATACGGAATGCCATCAATACCCGGGGCAGAATCCTTTGTTCTATGAATAACACCCTTTAATTCAGTGAGAGAGAATGGGAGATCTAGCGTCGTATGTGTGTCTGAACTTGAAGTGACTTGGTTATTGGTTAAGGGAGACAGGTTAAGGTTAATAGCCTCAGGAACCCAAGGAGGAGCCAAATTGTCTAAAAATACGCTTGCTAATGAGTCAGGAATAGGAGAAGAATTATGATAAATGGACCTAAATCTACGAATATTGCGCCAGACAATCGTAGGGTGAGTATTCGGTGAAATTGTTGAGCAAAAGTTACGCCAGGAATCAAATTTTTTCTTCTTAAATACTTTAGAAATTTCCTTATTTAAGTTAGTAAGGGTTACAAAATTAATATCCGACATATCACGGTTATAACTGAATTCAGCCTCTCTACGTTTTTTAATCAATTCTGTGCACTCAGAGTCCCACCATGGAGGCGAAGGAATTGTGCTCCTGTTGTTATTTTTTACAGGGAAAACTTCATCCGCCGCTGCAATTAATATGTGTGCTAAAGCTTCAGCACAACTATTTTCATTACCATCAGAAATAACAGGCAAGGAGCAAAGTTTACTGTCAACAATGTTTCTAAATTTGTCCCAGTCATTATTATTTCTATCAGGTAGTTTATGTTTTAAGTTTGATCTCCTTATTGGTGCCTTTGCATTGGAAAGAGGATAAGATATAACTATTGGGAAATGGTCACTACCATATGTGGAGGTTAGAATATCCCAAGTCAATAAAGAGGCTAAGCTTGGTGAACAGATAGATAGGTCAATCGCACTTTGGTTCTGATTGGGACCACAGCGACGTGTAGCAGTTCCTGTGTTTAAGATGCATAAATTATGAAAATCTATTATATCTAGTAATTCATCCCCATAATATGTAGAAGTTGAACAACCCCATGATTGGTGATGGCAATTAAGATCACCTAATATTAAAAGTGGCTTTGGAAGAAAGGAAAAAAGGTTTTTTATTTCTTGCAGAACTGGAGCAGAAGGGTGAGGAACATAAATGGAAACAAGGCATATATGTTGAAGTTTAATGGCTACAATTGAAATTTCCTCACTGTGATGAGGCAACCTAATATTAGAAAATGGGATAGAATTCTTGATAAGTATAGCTACTCCACCATACCCATCAGATCTAT
The DNA here is from genome assembly GCA_949319445.1 of Mythimna lalbum. NCBI lineage: Eukaryota > Metazoa > Arthropoda > Insecta > Lepidoptera > Noctuidae > Mythimna > Mythimna lalbum. The sequence continues at coordinate 1,949,956 of OX439357.1, read as the reverse complement.
CCTCTCGAATGGTTAAATAACCATTTATTTTAAAAATGTTACTTGGTTTGAGCCAAGTCTCTGCCAAGGCAAAGACAAATGGATCATATTTGTTTAGAAGATGTATAACTTCACTTTTTTTGTTAATGAGACTGCGGCAGTTCCACTGGATTATTTTGGTGTTGTCCATTATGTATTGATTGAGATGTATTGCAAGATGGGGCTGCGTTGGACGGTGAGAAATTAAACTGAGAGAGAAGATTATGTAGTGCGGAAAGAAAATCATTTACAGAAAAATTTGTGTCTTTAAAGTCATTATTATGATTGTTAGAAATAACACAACCATTTGATGGCTGGGGAATATTCCAATCTTTAATGATGGTATTATGAGCCTCTTTATTATAACCTTGTACAGATTTAGGAGGGGAATGAGGTTTGAGAAAGACAGTCTTTTTATAGCTACTTCGAACAGGTGTATTATTAGGTGAAGGGACTGGAGGAATATTAGCAGAGTTTTTGGAGGGAGAAGATAAAAGTGCATCAGCATATGATTTTGTTACTGGAGGATAAACTTTTGCAGCTTCAGCATATGAAACAGAACTTTGTGCCATGTATGTTTTAATTAATTTTTGCCTACAGAATTCTGGGCAAGACTTATTAATAGCAAAATGGGCCCCAGAGCAAAGGCAGCAAGATGTACTTTCTTGTTCTCTATCGCAACTGTCCCCAGTATGGCCTTGGCCACATTTATAGCAACGGGGTTTAGACCTGCACTGAATTCTAGTGTGACCAAACCTACAACAATTGAAGCACTGTATGGTAGGGAAAATATATAACTCTACAGGTAAAGCATTATAACACATAAAAATTCTTTTTGGTAAGACCTGCCCATCAAATGTAACAACTATGGATTGAGATGGTTTCCAAATAGTTGAACCATCAACAATGGTTTTAAAATTAAGACGTCTGACTTTTAAAATTGGACCGCAACCAATCGGTACTGTTATATTATCTAAAACTTCCTCCGGAGACCATTCCGCAGGAACACCACGTACTAGTCCCATCCTAGTAACGTTAAAAGTAGGTATAAAAGCTTTAAAGTTGTGTTTTTCTAGACTATTATGTGTAATAAAAGAATTCGCGTCCAGGAAACTAGAAAAGGATAATGAAATCTTATTGCGTCCAATTTTTTTGACGCTACCATTAATAATATTTTGGAAGTTGTTGTGTTTTAAAAACTTCCCAAATGTGATTGGGTGCAATGTCGTACCATCATCTGGTGAAGTTATTATTTTTTGTACATGTATTACAAAAGGCGCGCTGTCCGTTTTATCGTAGGTTTTTCTACCAATCTGAGTGGGAATAACCATGGAAGGAGCAGGAATATCATTAGGCAATACATTAGACACATTTTCAGAATGGATAGGTGCAGATTCCACAGCTTGAGCAGAGTGTAACTCCATACAACCACAACCCGAAGACTCGGAACCATCGTGGTGTTTTCGGATACGACGACGCTTATTACAGTGCTTACAGACATGCATGCGACTTCTTTTTAAATTCCGAGATGAAGACGATCCATCAGTGTCCATACCTGATTCATTATTGGATTGAACTGTGACAAAAACGCTGGCCGGGGGAACAAAGTCCCCCGGGTCGGGCGGATCTTTCATCCTTAACGTTAAAAACTAAATAATTGAAGAAACTTACCACTACCGAAGAATGCACAAAACTAAATATTAACTCTAAACTACTACTACTACTACTAATCTTATATATAAATTTAAAGTTTTTCCCAATAAATATTATAAAAATTTGTTTTGAGTTTTAAACCAAAAAATACGCGCCCGCCAAGTTGGAAGTTTCCCCTTGTTCGGGAGTTACTCATTACTCATCTGTAGTACGCTCTGTAATCTGTGCTCTAGGGATAATGAGACATGTCAGTCCAGTGTTATATATTATTAAGATGATGAATAAATGCCCCTTGCATACATCAAGCCTATTCATTACTTACCGCTTATTGTAAGGCTGGCCCCGCATACACCCGTTTTCCGTATTTGATTTCCTAACGCGGAATTTAGATTTGGGATTCCGTAAGACAAGCGCAAACGTTCGTTTTTCTTCATTCGGAATGTATACACGTCAGTACAGATAGTGATATCGTGGTGAACGCACGACGATGGAGGACGACGATTTATAATAATAATAATAATCCCCATCGTCGTATCTCCACGTTGACGTCGTGGTGGGGCTTGTGTGCTCCAAAATACCCTAGGTCTGTATCGGTAGAATTTTCTTTGCCGTAACATGCCTAGGGTGAGGGGCCAGACTAAGAGAGATACAATCCGCAGGGCAGTTTTGTGGCGAACTGTTGGGTATTAGCGACCCCACGGACCCGATCTCCCGGGAGAATTCTTCTTCATCTCCGGCTTGCCTTCATTGGCCGGCCGTAGTGAACACTGACGAGGAACAGTACGTCGATTCTGTAAAATTCAGACAACAACTCGCATTTCACTTCGATACTCACTCTCACTTCGCATAAGGTTCAAAACGACCTTGATTTTGCATTCTGTAAGCATCACCTAGGCACTTGCGAAGTGAAGTGAGCTCCGAAGCGACCAATACTGTACTAGTGATTACCACACTCAACTAAATGTAAGTTGAGATTTATCGGTTTTTTATTTTACCAGTTTTTGACACAGAATTTTAGCTATTATGGATGTTTAAATTAAAATATCTTATTTAAAGGAATTTGAGGCAGCTAATAAGTAAAAAAAAAACAGAAAACTCTAAGTTCGTGCCGTGAATATAATCTATGCTTACCTTACGAAAAAAAATGACTGACAGATAATATCATTAGTAATCTGTGGACAATATTTATGCGTTGAAGTTTTATAGTGCGTTGCATTGTTTTGTTTATTTTTGGTCGTTCAGTGCCGATAATAATTGTAAAATAATCATGAAGTAAGTTTATATTTCTGTTTGTAAAAATAGTATTAAGTAATAGAAGTGTTTATTTGGTTTTCTAATCCAACATTAATGTTTCAGTTCAAATGAGACGCGTTCCTCTCACCCATCATCGGCTCAGCTTGAAACTCTGGTAGAGTTTATGGAAAGAAACCCTGGCATGGCGAAGGGTTTCTTGAGAACTCTAAACGCCAGAGAGCGAAGTCGACGCCAGTGGGAGGAACTAGCCGTGCGTCTAAATAGTATAGGTGGCACTATCAAATCTTACAAACAGTGGACTAAGGTTAGCAGTGCTTTTTTTTTCATGTTAGAACCACTTAACATAGAATCACTTAACATTCCTTAAAGCAAACCACTTAAAATGTGCTACGAATCTTGGTTTAAAGTGTGTTCCTTGATTTCATAAATATCTTATTTTAATTTTACTCAAGTCTTGACTATTTTAATAATAATTTCTTTAACTAAATATCTGGTTGTAGTATTGGTCTGACAAAAAAAGCGCCATAAAAAAAAAAGTTGCTGCACGCTCTGCTGCTAGGCGTAGGACTGGTGGTGGGGTGGAGGATGAAGTGGAGCTATCAGAGCTTGAAGAAAGAGTTGTTGCTTTATGTGGTGGTGAAAGTTTTTCAACAGGAGATGCACATTTAGGCATGCAGCCATTTCCGGTAAGAAATTTAGAAATGCAATAGTCTAAGTAAGAAGTACTGGGAAGAACTCTGCAAGATTTGCTGTCGTTTTTTATAGCACCAAATTTTTTTTTTGTAGATTTGACCCATTCTAATGTAAATTTGAAATCATACCCTTTGTAATGTAAAGTGAATTTTTATTAGAATTTTTGGTAAATGTACCTACCTGTTTCAGGAAAATGATACTCCATCTCCATCACATGAAGTGCAACAAGTACAAGATGCTGATACTGACAATGTATGATATTTAAATTTAATTCATAATTGTATGGGATTAATTAATGATATACTCTTATCTAGCATTTATCTGTTTATATTTACTTATTATAGATTCATGTACCACAACAGCAACAGAGTCGGGCACCTACAGAGGAGTCACCTACACCTACTAATGTATTTTATGTAAGCTATATTGTATTAAATACTGTGTAGTACCTAGTCACATCAGATTTATATAGGTACATGTACCCACTATTATAAATCTGATGTGTCTAGATTATATTCCATAAGATCTAAATCTAGTACCTATAAATATTCAAATTCATTACTAATATAATTCAAATAGTAATTTATCTGTAGGGTACATTTTATCCAATTTACTTTTCAGGATTCCAACCTGATTGACGATAGGCAAGAAACCACTCGTAATTACAGACCACCACATCGTGCAATTTCTAGAAAACTGTTTGCATCCTTATCCAGCTCAACTGTTGGAACAAGCCAAAGCATTTTACAGGTAAGTGTCTGAGTAGAGACAGATTTGAGTTGTCACAGCAAGTGTATCCTGTAACTATGATGATTCAAATCATGCCTTGAGAACAGATCTGCTACACCCTAGCTCAAGCTATAGGGCTTTAGTCGGGTAACCATGGTACATGTTTTTTTTTTAATTTAAAATTTGTTTTTGAAATTTCAAGTGCTTTAATTAATATTATTTATTGTGTCACTAGCAACTTTCCTTGGAATTGTCATTATTTAATAATAATATTAGGAAGTAGGTTTCCTTTTTAAGATTGTTTCTGTTGTTTCAGAATAACCAGTTAGAAGTCACCCCTCCTCCAAATCCTCATGTATATCATCCTAGCCTGTCCCCTCCAACTATAACACTGTCACACACACCCACACCTTCACCTTCTCGCCGTGGTTCCACCCAAGTATCCTCCCCAGTGATTCATCGATCTATTGCTTCATCATGTAAGTTAAACAACTTTTATTAACCCTTCAGATACCGTCGGTGGTCGCTTGGGGATTCATGAATTAATATTAGTTCGAGTATTTTTAAGAAGCTCATGCTCAATGATGAACTCAGTTCATAATATATTTGGGTTGATTTGTACTTTTATTTTGTACAACTTGATTTAAGAAAAATATTTGAAATTAAAGGTAGTATTAGGAATAGAGCTGCCAACTTATGGAACCTGTATGCAAGTTATGTAAACATATATCTTTTTAGCTTCACGTCACGCAGCTTCAGTTGCTTCACCTTCTCGCCGCTCTAGGACAGTTCGTGGTAGTCGAGGTGGTTCTGTGTGTAAGTACACAAACTAAAAATAACTATCAAAACTTCAGTTTTGAAACAAATGACAACGAAAAGCTGCTATTTATTTAAGAGTTTTTATTAACGCATATCAGTAATAGGTATTCTCTTTTCAGCATCACGTCACACGTCTTCAGTTGCTGCTCCGCCACCATCACAACGGCGAACGGAATTCTCCACCACCACCGATAGATTCCTGAGGGTGGAAGAACAGCAGCTGGAGTTACAAAGACAAAATGCACAAATCTTGCACTCCTTTCTGGAGAGGAGTGTAGAGCGAGACACAATTTTAGCTGAAGCTGTGGCTGCAGTCGGGAAAGGGCTGCAAGCCTTGGCAGAGGCCAAGAGTAGAGATAGGGTGTAGCAATATAATTTAATAGTAGTTTGTTAGTAGTAGTATTAGTATGTTTTAGTTTTTAATTTAAGATTTTTAAGTCCGGTTTTTTACATTTAAATTAAACACTTTTAACGAATACTGGCACAGTTTTATTCAAAGACCCGCCTCACACACCACAGAATATATACAATAAATGACACCACCAATCAATTAATTATGACGTGAACGCCAAAGCCTATTTACTATATTTCGCCTACGTAATTGCCCCAGAGCTAAATCGGCGTTAGATGGCAAATCCCTAGTTTGCCTCCTTTGAATATCAGCAATTGTTTGCAGCTCTTCTAGTCGCTCTTCTTCCGAAATTGTGAATGCCGGCAATCCAGCGCGATTGCACATGTTGTGCAAAACACAACATGCAATAACTATTTTTGCAACCATGTCTGGATGATAGTTGAGCACTCTGTGTACTAACAGGCACCTAAATCGTCCTTTTAGGAGGCCAATTGTTCTCTCCACTGAATTGCGAGCAGTTGAATGATGGTCATTGTAACAAGCTTCTGGGGAATTATCTTCAGCACCACTAATTGGTGTCATAAGGTAGGCGCGCTGAGCATATCCTGAATCACCTGAAAAAAAAAATCAAATAACTATGTAGGTAGTTTTTAGACCTAGTAATTAGATTTATTTTCTGAAGTAGAGGCAGGGAGGGATTAACTAACCAAGCAAAACAACTTCTTCACCAGCATTGGTTAATGCCTCTAAGTGGGCTTTTATAACACTAGTTAAAAATGAAGCTATCATGAGTAGCTCCACCATATGTTGGATCCACATTTAAAATATTAAGATCTGCATCTGTTATCTGAAAAAATAATAATTTAAAAGACTAATTGAACATCTAATGACAAATTGATTACAACATTGAAATCCATTTTACCAATTGCACGTTTCTTGCATGGTAGCCTTTGCGGCAGTAAAAACGTTCTTCATTCTCTGCTGGTGTTTTCATTGCCACCAGAGTGCCATCAATACACCCAAGAGCTGCTGGAAAGCCAAACTTTTTGTAGAACCTGTAATTTACAGTAACCATGATCTACTGTCACAAAAAATTTAAAAATCAAAGGGAGTGACCCTTTAATTATAATATACCTACTAACCTTTCTTTTAACATTTGTCTTTCTTCTTTATTTTGAGGAAACCTAATATATTTTTTTACTATTTCCGGATTATTGAGAGCTTCCACAACTTCATTTATGCAACGAGATGCTGATGGTTGCGATAAATATGTCCTTATATTTTCCTTAATAATTTTCTGATAACTGCCATTAGCCAAGAATGACAAGGTGCATAATAACTGTGAAAAAAAAATCAATAAAAAAATTAAATACCTACTTAATGTAGATCTAGTCAAAACAAAAAAGGGACCAATTCCGCCCCTAAGACAACCCTCAGTGGGTTGTCTTAGGGGCGGAATTGGTTCTTTTCATGCATAATAGAATGCCAATATTATAACTATACAGGGTCCTTAGACTAACATGAAAACATATAGCTAGTGGGGAAACCACCTAAAGGGAATACTCCTTATAATTAAGTGGTTTTCTTATTATGGTGGGCTTGTTTACAAATCTTTCAGGTATAAACTGTGTAAATACTGTGTACTTAGAAAATTAACTTTATACTTAGTAAAATGAAGCACTTACTTTTACACGAGTTGAAAGTCCTTTACCTCGACGTTTTGTGGGCTTTATTAGAGGCAGTAACTCATACTCCAGTTGGTCAATTAGCTCCTTTGACAATCTATACACGCTCACATAGTCGTCATCGCGGGTTAATAAAGATAAACTTCGAATTTTGGTAGATTGTCGACGCTTGTCTAGTTTATCCAAAGCATGAGCTTCTTCTAATAAAGATTTAAACAAAAACATTCTTGCCATCGTTATCGCCTAAGTAGATAGGCACTTATTCAGTTTAAAACTTTATTTTAACACTATTCAACTATGATTTCTTCTATTTTCACTCGTAAAATAGACGCTTTTAATTTGACACTTTGAATCGGGTTCGAGTGCGAAGTGAGCTTCGAAGTGACGGGGGAATTACCTTATAGAATGCCACTTTATACGTCATCTCATACTTTATCTGTCAAAATCTCACGGTCAATTTAGTTCAACTCGCAAACACGCTCGCAAGAGCAGCGCTAGTGTAGATTCGAATTATCAACCGAGTTTCAGAATGCCAATCAAGAAACTCACGGCGGATTCAGATGCGAAGTTTAGAATGAAGTCTTACAGAATCGCACTGCAGAGCTCCCACCTCTCTCTTGCCTTTATTGGCTGGCTTGAGTGGAGATTCGCAAGAGCTCGTGCTCGGGAGAAGGATGTATAATCCAGTAAGGTGCTGGTAGGGATCTTGACCGTACTTCCGGGATTGTCCTGATAGCCGTGGTATGCCTCTCCACTCCTCAAGCGCCTCAGGATATGTTGCCCTCTTGTTGCTACGTCACTTCGTGCTAGCGGCCGTTTCTGGGGGCCCATTTATTGAGTGTGCAAGTCACCCCCTGCCTTTTATCGATGGATCTTAATAACATTGTTCAGGCAGGGGCCATAGTCTTAACATAGTTCCATGATATAAGTCCACCTAAGACTCCAAAAATCATAGCCTTATTATTTTGTTTTCCATATTGTATCGCAATAGTTTTTCAAACCGGGGGTTGTCCTTGGATGCACTAGCATAGCGCATACAGGGATAATCGCCGGTTGGTACCACAATCCATCATTAAAAGCATCTAAAAGGGCCTCTGCGAGTTGGTTTCGGCTCCTCGTACGCCTTCCAAAGGTCCAGGACCTCAGGGTCCTGAGATAAATAAATATAATAATAATAGTCGTTGCGCGGTTGGATCAAGGGCCTGATACAGAAGGCAGTACTCCTCGATACGGCTCGCATTGTGAGGAGGTTCCTGTCTCTGGAGCCCTAACCACCGGTAGCTTGGACCTTGCTCCCGATACCGGCGGAATACTATTTTTTTATATTTTTAAATGTTTTTTTTTTTTATAAGTGTCCTTAAGAAATATTTAAAAATATATATGACGGAGGATGGTCCTCCGCAGTGTTTTTGAAAAGCATAGCTGACGTCACCAATGTTATCTTCACGATGGTCACTCATTTTGGATCTTCAAAAGAAAACTCCACAACTTGTTCCAAAACTTCGTATATTCAACAAACAGCGTAACGACGTCACAGAGAGGTCCGTACTGTCCGATGGCTCGAGCGAGACTGCCCCAACACCTTTTTTTTTTTTTTTTTTGAGTGGCCTCTCGCAGGTCAACCTCTGAGGTTGTCGTCTGCTCAACCGGTCTTGCCTGTGGCGGCCCTGAATAAATTCAAAGCCTCCAGCCAGGGCTTACTTAAAAACTACTTACAATTTAAGTGACAACGCTAAGGGCACCCCCTGTGGGGTACGAGCCTCGGCTTAGGGCGTCACTGGGGGAGGGCAGCAAAGGGACGGGCTGGATCGAGCAAAAAATAATATTTATTATTATTAAGGGAATTTAAAGCTACAGCTCAGCGGCGCGGGCTGGCTCGAGCAAAAGTCGGGGAGGACAATTACGTGAGTTTCGCGGCGGACCTCGGCGGCGAGGCCTGAAGGATGTCGGTTTGTAGTGTCTTCGAACTGTACTGGTTTCCCTACGGCTCTCTTGGAGCAGGGTGATGGGGTCGTCTGGGGTCACGAGAGTGTGCCTTGGTCGGCGAATCTTGGAGATGCGGGAGGGTTCGTAACGGGCTGCCCGTACGATGAGGGGGTTTCGATGCTTCAGAGCAGAGTCAAAGAAGCGCTTGCACAGGCGCTTCATGAACTGCTGTATGGTGGGGACTCTGAGATCCAAGTGGATGTTCTCATTTCGGATGTAATAATGGGCTCCTAGGATCCTACGGAGGATACGATTTTGGAGGGTCTGCATCCGGTGGATGTGACGGGCCTTGGCATGTGCGAAGATCGCACCGGCGTACGTCAAGATCGGGCGGATGACTGCGGTGTAGAGGCGCAATTTGCACTTGCGTGACAATTTGCTGCGGGCAGTCATCATACAGTGAAGCCTACCGTGAGCGAAAGCAGCTCGCGAGCGAGCCTGCTTTATGTGCTCGGCGAAGGAAAGGTTCTGATCTAAGATCACTCCGAGGTACTTGGCTCGCTTTGCCCAGGGGATCGGCTTGCCGTACATGGTGATCGGAGGGGGGGGGGAGAACGGTTTTAAGCGGTCTCCGATAGAGAACCGCCTGACTCTTATCAGGGTTAACCTCGATCCTCCATTTCCGGAACCATTCACCCAAATGGTTTGCGGAGTTTTGGAGGTTACGAGCGATAGCCCTGGGGTCATGACCGGTGTAATAAATGGCCGTGTCGTCAGCGAATACGGCCAACTGGGCCTTTTTATCTTGGGGAATGTCGCTGGTGAACAGCGTGAAGGCAAGAGGGGAAACTACGGAGCCCTGAGGGACTCCTGCTCTGATCGGATCGGATGAGGGGAGGACAACGCTCCTTCGATGCGATAGCGGAAGGTACGGTTCGACAGAAAGTCTCGCAAGATGAGCACGAGACGGTCAGGCACGCCGAGTTGGTAAAGCTTATATAATAAGCCATTGTGCCAGACCTTGTCGAAAGCCTTTGCTATGTCGAAATACAAGATGCCCGTCATCGCGTTACGTTGGAAACCAACGCTTATGTGCTCTACGATGCGGTGGACTTGGTGGATGCACGAGTGTTCGGTACGGAACCCGAATTGCTCGTTGGGGATGAGACCCTTTGTTTCGGCGTAGTCTTTGAGCCGCTTATAAATAAGCCTCTCGTAGATTTTACCGAGAACGTTTAGGAGACTGATGGGGCGGTAGCTGGTGGGGTCAGACTTGGGCTTGCCTGGTTTGGGGATACCTATGACGGTGGCCTGCTTCCAAGCTTGGGGGAACATGTTGTTGCTCAATGCGCCATTGAATAATAATAATAATAATAATAATAATCGTTTATTTGCTAATAATGTAGGTATACAGATAAGATGTTATAATTGTTGATTGTCCCAATACATTTTGTCTTACGGCATGCAAAATATTCATAATGTTATGTATGAAGTAAATCAGAAGTTAAAAATTGTCAGCTCATTAACTCAATTGTTCAACTCAGATGATATGTAATACAAATTAAAAAACAATGTCATACAAATTCAAATAAAATGTCACAAAAAAAAATCTAATACAACATAAAAATATTACAATGTCATACTCGAAATAATACAATGTCATACAAATATTACCATGTCATACAAGTAATAAAATGTCATACTAATAATAAAATGTCATACAAGCAATATAATGTCATACAAATATAATGTCATATAAATGGTAAAATGACATAATATAGGAGCAACATTTTACTTGATTGTCTTGTCATACAGAAATTCTTTAATTGAGTAGTAACACTTGTCCAGTAAAAATCTACCTAATTGCTTTTTAAATATTCGTATGGGTAACTCCTTCACATTTCTTGGCAATGTGTTATAAATAATGGGACCCATGTATAAAATACTCTTTTTTAATAAAGCAGTTTTATGACCACCGGTATATAGTTGATTTTTATATTGGGACCTTATTACTCTTAAGTGTTGCCTTATATCACTCATTGGCGTAAATAAGTGCAGATTCGTTCTCACAAATATTGCGACCTCTAATATATACAACGATGGGAAAGTCAGAATTTTCAGAGTTTTGAAAACTGGTCGACAGCTTTCTGTTGCCTTAAGACCAGTGATTGACCTAAGGCAACGCTTTTGTGCTCTAAATATGCGTTCCCTTTCGCTGCAATTTCCCCAAAATATGACACCAAATCTTAACAATGAGGCTACCAAACCATGGTAAGCCGTCAACAAGGAATATAAATTCATTTTTTTTGCTAAATTATAAAGTACAAATGCACTTTTACTTAACTTTTGGCATATGATATTAGCATGAGATTCCCAAGTTAATTTGCGATCTATATTTATTCCCAAGAATTTTGCCTCCGAGGTTGTTTCTACAGTTTGATCATCATATTCAATATTTATGTTCTGCGGCTGAAGCCGCTGCCAAAAATGCATGACTTTAGTTTTTTGTAAATTTATAACCAAATTATTTTTATTTAGCCAATCTATCATGGATTTGAGCGTATTATTTATTTCTTTTTCATATTGAGTTTTATCTCTGCATTCAATTATGGCTGTACTGTCGTCTGCAAATAATGTCATCGGTTGAGTAATATGTCGTGGCAAGTCATTGATATAAATTAAAAATAATAAAGGCCCAAGTACACTTCCTTGAGGAACCCCGAATTTAATGATTCTACAATTTGATAAATATTTTACTTCACGTTTGGTTCTACTACAAATTCTCGTAATTTCTGTGTACTGTTTTCTGCCCATGAGGTAAGATTTTATTAGGTGTAAAACGTTACCCCTTACACCGTAGTGGTTTAATTTAGCTAATAGTACGTCATGTTTTACGTAATCGAATGCTTTTGACATGTCTGCGAAAATTGCACATACAGGATTTTTCTTATCTACATTATTCATTATAACTTTAAGAAGATCAAAAATAGCCAAATTAATATTTTTATTTTTACGGAAGCCATATTGTTCATCGCATAATATATTGTTTTTAGTCATAAATGAGTACAATGATTCATATATAATTTTTTCAAGTATCTTAGAAAATACTGAGATCAAGGCTACTGGTCTGTAGTTTGTCATGTCTTCCTTGCTGTTTTTCTTATGTAGTGGTTTTATAACCACAGTCTTTAATTCTTCAGGAAATATACCTGAGCTTATGCTTGCATTTATTATATGACTTAGTGGTTTTGCTATAATGTCAGAAACAAACTTTACGGCAATGGTAGAAATACCATCAAGTCCAAAGCTTTTCTTATTTTTTAATTTTTGGATTACACGTACGATATCTTGAGATGATTGAAGATGGCGGTCATTAGCACAATGAGTTGGGGGGGGAGGAGTTTGAATACTCTGTTCGTGATGCCGTCGGCTCCAGGGGCTTTTCTGGGCTGAAGCTTTTTGACTATCTCCACTACCTCGTCGGGGGTGACGGGGGCCAGTGGATTGTCGGGGTCTTCGACCGGAGGAAGGGAGGCTCTCCGTTCGACTTCAGCATCCACAATATCAATGTGAGCTTGGTCTACTAGGAGAGTGCTAGGCGAGCACTGGGCTTCGAGACTGTCGGCTAGGCATTCCGCCTTTTCGGAATTGTCAAAAGCGACGCTTCCATCGGGGCGGGTGAGCGGGGGCATGGTGGACTCTTCGGAGGAGCGAAGCTTCCTCTGAAGTTGCCAGAAGGCGAGGTGGGTGGGCTCGAGTTCACTGAGCGTCTTTTCCCAGCGGGCAGAACGCAGCTCAATCATGCGCTTCTTTACAGCACGCTGTAATTTACGCATGTGAGCCTTGTTAGCGACGCAGGGAAAAGAGCTGTACGCGCGGATAGCAGCGTTCTTCTCGGTCATCAGAGCCCGTACATCGTCCGGGATTTTCCAGCGACAGTCCTCTGTCGCCGGGATCTCCCTTGAACAATCGTTCAGGACAGATTGTACGTGCTCTGTGAGCGAGTCGATCGCCTCCGCCGTTTCAGTGGCTGAGACTATGTGGTCAGGGATGGAATCCAAATGGGGTGACTCGGTCGATTTCAGCCGTTCGCTTACTTTCTTCCAGTCAGTGACCGTGATCATTTGGGACAGGGGGGGCTGGCCGGGGTCAAGGTTACCCGAGCGGGAGCCAAGGTGCATGACCACGGGACGGTGGTCAGAGTTGAGCTTATGTAACGCTTCTATAGATTGCATACGGAGGTTTACATTCTTTAGAAGCGCCACATCGAGCACATCGGGGCTATGGTTGGGATTGTGGGGAAAGTGAGTATGACTCATCGGACCGATGACGTCAAAGTTGAGGGATGCACCGAGGTTGAATAGGACCTTCCCTCGGGGGTTGGTCAGGGTGCTATTCCAAGCGGGGTGTTTAGCATTGAGGTCGCCCGCCAGGATGACGGAGTCGCTCAAGCTGAAGAGGGCAGTGAGGTCACTGGAGAAGGCGGAGAGTTCGTCGACCTTGTCTGACGAGGGGGGACAGTAGGCGGAGATGACGGTGATCGATTGATGACCGGTCATGCCCAGCCGACAAGCCGAGTATACGAGATGAGATGAGGGCGGGGGGGGAGTTATGGGAGTGCAGTACAGCTCTTTTTTATAATATATGAGGGTGCCACCACCGTGACAGCGGGTCCTATCGTTGCGGACTATGCGATAGTTCGCAATTCTAGGGTCTTTACAGTGGGGCTTGAGGAGGGTTTCCTGTACGAGGAAGATGTCTAGCTGATGGTCGCGGAGGAATGCGGCGATCTCATCACGCTGGGAAGTAATGCTGTTTGCATTGAAGAAACCTAACTTTAGGGAACGGGGTTTAAAGGTGCAGACTACTTTCTTTTGTCTATCCATTAAGGAGCGACAGCAGGCATTTTGTCAAGTTCGAGCAGCACGGACTCGTGCTGGTCGAAGAATTCCAGACGCTTGGCCTGGGTCAGTACGCCGGTTGCTTCGGCGGCGTGAAGCTTATCAGCGAGGTCCCTAGCGTCCTGCGTCATGAAAATGACGTAGTGCTCGGTGATGATTTTGCCGATGGACTTTGTCCTCGGAGGGATCACACCAGCTGGCTGGGGGGTCGTTTTGGGGGCCTTTTTGGGGGCTGCTGGGGCTGCTGGGGCTGCAGGAGCCACGGGGGCGGGGGTAGGCGCTGGGATGGGCTTGGCCATCAGAGCTGGGGGAGGAGGATTGGCTGACACCAGAGCCGGGAAGGCTCTCTGGTGGTCCAGCTTGTTCCACTCGGATTCCCGCTGGGGAGCGAGGCGCACGGGGAGCTGGGCGGAGGGTGCTTCCCTTTTCTGGCGGGCGGCGAACCGCTTTGCCATCTTGGGAGAAATGCGGGGGGCTTTGGGACAACCCCGGTAGTTAGCCGGGTGCCCTGCCTGTCCACACAGCACACAGCTGGGAGGCTCTGTGCACTGGGTGCGATCCTTGGGACGGAGACAGTCGCTTGTTCCGTGCTCGCCCAGGCACTTGACGCACCTGGGTTTGGCGAAGCAGTTCGACTGGGCGTGGCCATATAACTGGCAACGGTGACATTGCCCTACGATGGCGGGTTTGTATGGCTTCTCGATGGAGATGCCAGACAGGGAACAGACGGACTTGATCTTGAAGATCGGGTGGTGACCTTCGGTAGGCTCGCAAACGACCAGTACCATATCGTACTGCTCGCGGCCACGGGACTTGTGCAGGCGGTGGACGGCTGTCACGGGGATATTCTGGGCTAACAGATCCGACTTGACGTCGTCCGTTGAAATTTCCTTGGGGATGCGCCTTATGACCACACGGGTCGGCGTATCCTCGGGAAGAGAGTATGTATGAAAACATACGTTTCTTTCCTTTAACCTCTCAAGGACCGCCATTATTTACGTCAACTATCTGTCAAGCACCGCGGGTGGGCGCTTATCGTAAGCGTAATCTGACACCGGTCACAAAAACTGTTATTGCTCCGTTTCTGTTGCTTCTATTCACACACTCTAAACGGTGTCGGGTTGTTCAATGATGTGGCTATGAAATACAATGTAAACAAGATTCTTATTAGACTTCAAGAAATAAACATATCCTATTGGAATCGGAGTACTTGCCGAATATAGTTATGTTGTTGTATTATGTCGATTTCTGACTAAACTGTGTGATCAATTTACACGAAATTTTGGGAACTGACTCGTGAATAGACTGGTAATCTAATGATAATGTTATTTTACGAGTTCTGTATCGGATTCCTGCAAGATTCAAACACGAACTTCATAGCGCGCGGCGCCGTTTTCATGACTTTGCATTATTTGATACACTACTTTGTAAACGATCATCAGAGGTATAACAAACAGATACCCTTTATAAATGTTTTTAGAATACTACTTATATATTCATAGACCCATTAGTAACAATAAATCGTTAAAATATGCCACTATAATTGTAAAACCTCAAAATAACCTAGATTACGGAACAAAAATGATAACTTTTTTGTAGTTTTTTTTTCACCAGGTAATTTAGGCTTTTGAATTCGAATCTTACTTGAAAATGAACAAGAACAAAGTAGTCTATCGATTTCTACACATACTTACCTTATCTTTCATAGAAAAAACCAAAATCATCAACGTTTGAAGTGGTCATAAAAACGTATGAAATTCTAACATTCCGTAGGGTTGGGACCACACCACTATAGTATCGATAAGTTTGACGGAGTTCAGGAAGGAAAATAAAAAGCAATTTAGATTGACACAAGTACTTTTTTTTAATTATTATAAAAAATATATATTATATTAGTAAAATAATAATAATAATACTATTTATTTATTTACAAAATACTCGGGGAACTGCGGAAACACTAGGCAGACCGAGAGTTCCAGTAAGCTTAGATAGAACTGCTAGCTTTTCTTATAATTGTAATTTACTAGATTTACATAGGAATGATACTAAAATATATAAATACAGCAATCATGAATTTATTTCAAATCAATCATTTACAGGTAGTTTTGAGTTGACAAGGCAGTTAGTTCTAGGGTTGTGGAATCTTTGACGAATACCCATCAAAAAAAGTTTTGTATTCCCATTTGTATCATAAAAGTACTTACAAACATGAATTTTATTTCAAATCGACTTTTGAGTTGTCAAGATCACCAGGGTTGTGGAGTATTTGATGATTTTCCAGTAAAAATTTAAGGTGTGGAAGA
The DNA here is from genome assembly GCA_949319445.1 of Mythimna lalbum. Taxonomy (NCBI): domain Eukaryota; kingdom Metazoa; phylum Arthropoda; class Insecta; order Lepidoptera; family Noctuidae; genus Mythimna; species Mythimna lalbum. Next base: position 1,933,623 of record OX439357.1, on the reverse strand, counting down.
AAATACAAATACAAGAAGCTCAATCCAAAGCAGAGATGAAATCTGCAAGAGACCATCAACGGAGTGTCTTTTGGAACCTTTTATGTGTTACAAAAATCCTGGTTACAATATCCTTGTTGTTTCTATAATGTAAAAATAATATACAGAAAGAAATACATCAACACAACCCAACCTGAGCCCCAGTGCACACGCACTCAATCCATACATACTTGGCGTTTAGACAAAAAGGATAGTATGACCGAGAAAAGGAGTGTCTCTACGATTTGTCGTCTGTCTGTCAGTTTGACTTTGCGGAAATAACAAAAGGCATACTCTTGTGTCAGTCTGTTATGTACGTCCAATTTACAGTTTCAAAATAAGGTAAAAAAAAAAGTCTGTCAAGTCAGTCAAGTTGAAAATAAAAAAATACTCTAAATGGAGAAGAACTAAAAAAAAAACTAGGAGTAACTATGGTATAGTTTAAAACAGGGCTCTAAACAAAGCGGTACATCACAAACACAGCACACAAACGACGTACGTCGCGTCACTCCAGCCTGGGAACAACGTTTGCACCGACGTCGAACGCGACAGCCATTCTTCATCACTCCGTCTAATTTTTTGGGCCAATGTTCGGCCACGGCCACATTTGTCGGGCCCAAACTACTCGGTCCAGGAGGAGGTGGTGGTTGTGGTGGACGAGGTTTTGGCATGTGTTCGTGATGATGTTGGAGTATTTGATCGACTAATTCTAATCTAAAAACTAAGTGTTTTTTGGGTACAGAAGTTGAACCCTCTAGAATAATTCTAGCATTTAAAATTGAGCAATTGAGAAGGCGTTTGAAGACCTTCATATTCCATTTAGAGCATCTTTTTCTTTCCAGCAGGTATGGTTCCAGCATTTGATCTTTACGATCAACGCCTCCCATACCCTTGTTATAGTCCAAAATTACTTCAGGTTTGAACTGAGCCTCGCGATAAGGTTTCGGTTCCATCCGGCCTTGTTGAATGCCATGGTAGGTAGAGATGGTACTGATCTTCCGTTTCTTGTCCTGGTATGCCATGACAGTGATATCGCCGGAATGACGGGCTGTAAACTGGCCTTCTTTCAGCTTGCACAACGATATTAGTGGAGGAACATTGCGGCGGTTGGCACGCAGTGTCCCTACGCAATCCGTTTTTCGCGTCTTTAGAAATCGGGCCAGTAGGGGGCTATTAAACCAATTGTCCATAAAAAGAGTATACCCTTTGTCAAGGAGAGGATGGATGAGTGTAAGGACGGTGGCCGTGCTTTTCAGCAGTGTGGACGGGAAAGTAGGATCGTAGGTGGTGGCTTTGCCGAGATATACAAAGAAAGACCAAAGGTAGCCAGTCGAAGACTCGCAGAGTTCGTAGGTCTTCACCCCGAACTTGGCCGCCTTGGTCTTAATATACTGGCGGAATTTGAGGTTCCCTTTCCACAAAGTCAGGGATTCGTCAATGCAAATGTTTTGGGATGGGACATAGGCTTCCTTGAAGCGTGAATTTAAATGGTCTAAAATGGGGCCAAATGAAAACAAAAGGTCGGAATTGTCAGTCGGTCTGTTGCTATTGTCATTAAAATGGAGAGCGCGGCAAAGAATTTCATAACGTCTACGGGAGAACAACTTTCTAAAGATGTTCGTTTGGAGGAGAGGGTTCAGAGTAAAACAAGATTTCGTGGAGGGCATCCGGATGATTCCGAGCATCATCCAGAAGGAAAATAGGACCAAAAGCTCGTGAATGTTCGTGTCATACCAATCCCGGCGAAAGCTGACGGATGATTCAGCAAGCCACTGGGCATAACGGTTGGTCTCCGTCACAATATGTGACAAAACGCCATCATCCCAGTACTGCCTAAACGCCCCATACGCGTTTTCAGATGCAACAACTGGCCCTGTTTCCTGAGGCAGAAATTGTTCTCGCTCGCCTCTATGGTTATCCATAGGTAACCATTCAAAGCGAGGAGAAATTTCTCCTCCAGCAAACAAGACCTCATCCTGGCCGTCATCTGCATCCAACCATTCCTCATCCTCATGCACTTCACCATCAGCCATCACTTGCCTCCTTGCTCTCGCTATCACCCGCTCTCTCGTAGCTAGTCTAGCATTCATCATTCGCATTACTTTCGCCCTCAAATCTTCAGGCACATCATCATCATTCATGTGTACCTCTATCAACCTATCGCCTTTCTGCCACTGGGGCTCACCTGCCTGTCCCCCACCCCTGCCCTGGCCGCGTCCTCTCCGTCCTCCTCGTGCTCCAAGCGTGCCCCCCCTTCCTCGCCTACGCGTGCACCCCCTTCCTCGCACAGGCTGCAGACGCTCCACTGGCTCAGCCTCTTGCTGGAATTGGAGGTGCTCGTCAGCGAGATGGAACTGATCGCCCAGAGCATCGATGTCACCTTCCTGCAGCGTTATGACAACGTGCCTACGAAAAATAAACAGTAATATCATAAATCTTCGTATATCTTTATCAAAAAGAATACGTAAAAAGACAAAGATGAAAGTATAATTACTCTGGGTGAAGCTCAAATGGCGAGGGCTGAGCGCGCAGCGGGCTTGATCTGTAAAAAAAAAATTGCGTTATTCCTGATGTAACTCAAAAACAACTATTTTGATGAAAACATGTTTTATTACTTACGCCTGAATGACTGCTGGCGCACTCGAGGAAGCGTGCAGCACACTCGAAGTCGATGGATTTGCCCTGTCAAAAAAGATTTTCGTTTTAAAAGACTCCTAAACAACATTACATAAAAAAAATATTTTGATGAAAACATTGACTTACATAAAGACAGGTGACGAAGCAGTTGGAGATAATGGGATTTCGACTAGCTCCTGGGTATATAACCCGAGGATAGTCGGTGGCGGCTCTACATACTGAAAAAAAAAAACACATTTATAAACATAACGCCTCACAAAAAATTACAAGTTCAGATGAGTTTTTCATGCGAGGTTCACATTCACATGCAATTCCAGACCATCACCCTTCCCCATATAAAACGTGTAGACAAAAACACAAACAATACCCGCACCTGATTCAATAACATATAGTTACATACCTATGAATAAAATGTTATCCATTCAGGTTGCTAAAAGACAAAAAAGATATATTACTGAAAAAAAAAAAATACAAATAGTGATTATTCATCATGTATGCCAATAGAAACAATGTCCTTCTTCAAGTTTTAGGATAGCTTTGTGCCTAGCCTCATCACAACAAGGTGAGTGATTTATTCATTATTCATGAAAGAGAATAAAATGATTTGCCTGCTCCAAAAATTCCTGGTCCAGGTATTCTGGCTCGTCATCGTGTTCCACCTCCTGCTCCTCGGGTTCTTCCTCCAGGAGGTACTCGGCTTCGCCCTCGTCCTCCGAGTCAGTGTCCCGGAGAAGCTCATCAAAGTCCTCCGGGGCATCCTCACGTCCAACGCACCAGTTTTGCCTCGCAGCCATCTCAAATCTATAAGAATACCGTACACATAATTTACAAAACAAATCATAAAAAACTAAAATAAATTATTATAATAAAAAAAACATCTACATTCAAACTACACTAAACGGAAATAAAACTATAAAATACGAATAAAAAATACTTTCATTTTATATATCCGAACAATTTTACAAAAACAATCGATGTTATCGATAACTTTTATCGACATGACCCTAAGCACTAGCAGGGCTAAGAACCATTTTGACGTTTGACAGTTCAAAATTCAAATAGGATTTCGTTACCTACTAATGGAATTTTTATCATAATATGAATAAATTATTGAAATATGCATGGACTACGTGTAAATATGAATTATCAATAGATTTTACGTTACTTCTGCCATTACAAATATGAAATTTCGTTGAATTATCTCAAAAAATCGTACAATAACATAGCGAGTTCGATGAACTCGGAACGATGTAAATTTTGTTAGCGCAATAAAACAAGTTTTGTGATATTATTTCAAGCGAAAAACTATCTAGAAAGTTGCGAGAAACACTTATAAATGAATATTCACCCACTTACCGTACAAAACTACCGAAAAATCACTAAAACACAGGAATTCACTGGCGCGCGACGTCACCGCGAACACGAAATTTTTGTACCAACTTCACACTACTTCAAACTTTTTTTTAAAATGTTTCCTACAATATTTTTAGTTTCTATCTTTGTCTATGGTTGTAAAATATTATCTGCCGTCGAGAACATTCGTTCACAAACGATTTTAAGACTTATCTTAATTACAAATACAGTTTTAAATCGGTTGGGGTTTGGTGGCACAAATGTGTGCCAGCGGGGCTCGACGGTAATGCTTGTTTACCGGCACGTTTTTGTGCCGCCGGGGCGCTAGAGGTTAAGGAGCGGGTAAGGTCGCGGTAGTCCTGGGCGGAAGGAACTCTTGTACCTTTATGCCTTGCTGGCAAGCCTTGGCATTTGTGTAATTGATCCTACGATCATTACACATTTTGGACACCTCTGTCCACTTGGACTTGTCCTGAATGTACAGGGGTGGCGGGGGGCGTTGCTTCCTGGAGGGAGCGGAGGTGGAGCAGCTAGCCTGCGAAGCGGGGGTGGCTGGGGCGGGCTTGGTGGTAGCTGGGGTGGAGTTGGAGATGACGGGGGCGGGGGCCACGGTGGTGGCCTTTTTTGGCTTGCTAGCGGCCTTGGAGGCCCTAGCCTTGCGTTTTCCTCTCTTGCCGCCTACGACGAGCTGGAACTCGTCGTCGGAGCCGGTGGAGGAGCGAGCGTCGTCGGAGGATTCCGACGAGCTCTCGACCGGGACGGTGGTGTCCATAGCCTCGACGGTGGACGCTGGGGTCATCGGGGCGACCTTTCCCTTTGATTGGGAAGAAGCAGGGCGGTTGGGCGGGAGGGTAGAATCCTCATCGTCGGAGGAGTCCGACGATGGGGTCGCCTCGATGTGGGTCAGCTTCCGGGGTGGAAGGTTTCCCGTGGGCGGGGGGGTGAGGACGTCATCGAGTGACGTCGGACGGGGGCCAGCGTATTCCTTGAAGGAATTCCCCCACTTCTCTAGGAAGTCGGGGTCCTTCAGGAGGACATCCTTGAAGAAGGCGACGAGAGTCATCACCTCCTTTTGTAGGAGCGGGGTCATTGTCGTTTCCGACATGATGACCGAAAAATAGGGAGGAATTAACAACTGGGGAACATGAGTCCTAGGACTCTCTCCTACGGTCCCTAGCACCTAAGTCCCTGGGTGGACGGGCCCAGGGGTGAGTGACCCTCCCAGCAAGGGTTGTGCACGCTGGGAGGTGTGTACCTAAGGGTGAGCCCTAAGCTTGTAAACCGATCGCCAGTCTTATTGTGCGATCGGGCCCTGACTGGGTCTGGTGCGAAGGGATAGACACCCCAACCGACACCAGGTGTGTGGCTGAAAGAGAGCTCGGAGTATTAGGTCTGACTAGGGGCCACCCCCAAGGCCAAGACCTAGCTCCCGACTCCAATTAACTGCCTAGCCCTGAAGGGGTTCGGCGGGTGTATCGGGGCAACACCCCCTTGACTTTGTTGACACCGTTAGGTTTCCCGTCAAGGACCACGAAACTGTGGCTTTTCCCTGAAGGGGCACAACGTTTTTCGACAATTTCCGTATGGAAATATTCTATCGTTCACTGCCTTGAAAAAGGCGGCTTCGGATAGTGGGCGTGGCCGGGCGACCACAGATGACGTCACGGCGGGGCGCGACGTAGGCGAGTGGTGGGGCGAGACACGGAGCACAGAGCGGGCGCGGAGCACAGGGCGGCACGTCCGATCGGGGCGAGCGTCGAGCGGGGAATCCTGCCCCAACACCGACAGTGCGGACGTATTTATAATGTTCGCCCCTCTTACGAGCACGTGTTCAGGTTTTTAGGTTAAGTATTGAAACATTTAAATTACAATAACAAAAATGGCAATTTACTGTCCAACGTTAATTTTACATTGTAATAAACTCAAAGTGATCATTCTACTAATTTTTAGAGCAGTTTGATTAGAAATCTTAATTATTTTAATCACAATCTATTGTAATTGCGCCGATATATAAAATATGTGTAAAATGAAAATAAAGAAATAATAATAATAAAGAAGAAAAAGAAACGTCGGTATTAGGTACATACATTGAATACTCGGAGAATCTACGAGAGTCCATTTTATCTGAAGAGAGCTAAGTTACGAGCACACCCAGATAAATTCTTTGATTTCTACAGGATGTCAATAAATTCTTTTGATGAACTTCTTAGTGGCATAGGTACGTGATAAATTAATAAAGCAAAATACCTGCATGAGATTATCTTTGGATACGGAAGAAAAACTAACCATAACATTGAGGTAAGTTCTCTTTATTTTTACAGCTATATTTATAAAAAAAAAACAAATCCACTATCTTATTTAATGGGTAAAGTTTAAGCATTTGCTAATATTACCTTCCTGATGGATGCGTGACGCACAGGACCGGTCGTTGTGGCGACGCTTGGGGGAAGCCTATGTCCAGCAGTGGACGTCTTTCGGCTGATATGATGATGATGATGATCTTCCTGTTCTTGTCCTTGAGATTGTAGAACTAAAAAAGTTGCAGCTTCGGTATCCTCGGCATGTTGAAGATTATCACCATGTAGAGATGTAGAAGGTGATGTGTAGTGCGGAAGAGACGCCCGGGTGTCGCCACTGTGCGCAACGCCCGGAGGACACGGTGGAGCACACCGTCGAGGTGTGCCCTGCCTGGGCGGAGCATCGCCGTGCCCTCGTGGGGGCGATCGGCGGCGGAGACCTCTCGCGCCGGGCCCTGGTCGAGGCCATGGTCCGGAGCGAGGAGGAATGGCAGGCGGTCGCCTCCTTCTGCGAAGCAGTGATGCTAGCAAAGGAGGAGGCCGACCGTATCAGGCAACGGCGCCCTCGCCGCCGTCGCCGGGATTCCGATCCCGATTTCCGGCCACCGTAGACGCGGGCTCGCGGACGGCGAGCCATGGGTAGCTCGCTGTCCGATCGTCCGGTAATGGACCGAGTCCAAGACGACGACGGCGCGCACTGTTCCCGCGCGCCTCAAGGAGTTGTCAGCAGCAGGAGGGGCCCAGCTGGGTCGAAGCCTACTGGGGACAGGGTTGTCCGAAAGGGAGCTCGTGTCCCGGTATGAAGGCTAGAAGGAACGGCGCGGGGTTTTTAGTCAGTAAGAGTCTGACACTGTCTCCCATTCCACCCAAGAGCGGGTTTCGTCAAAGATGATTTTCCCCGTCGACAAAAAAAAAAAAGTTATGTGTAGTGATGACGTGGTGGTTGAAGCGGTGGCAGATGTCTAATAGAGTTAATAACCACTCTGGAATTTTTTGGGGCAGATCGATAATTAGTGGTTTTATTTTGCGAGGATGATGAACTTAAGGTTTCCCTGTGCCCCAGTACTCACAGGGTCATAATAAGTGAGTACTGGGGCACAGCTAATTAGTTTTTTAATTTTGTCAAATTCAGCTTCATATTGTTCTTACCAAGACCATTCTGTTTGTTTGAGACTGTTTTCTTTAGACAAATTAGGTATAAAGGGAACTGAGGTAGTTGACCATACCTATGAATTTTTGAAGGTCATTTAACTTCAGTATCTTTGAATGAAAGTTAAAAAGTAAAGTCGGAAAGTCTACTAATAGATTTCTTAAAAGAATAAAATTAGTTTCTCATCAAAAGCAAATTGAAAACTTATGGCGTCGCTACACAAGTTGCTACCGAGCTTTCCAAGCCAACTGACGTGACACCTATTCCGTTGCAAGTTACAAAAAACAAAGCAAGATTCCAAAAACAGAAACAGTAAAGAAAACAAATGCTCAACCGATTGCACCATTATCACCGTGCTACCTGAACCAGCGTTCTCGGGTGCGTCTCATATCATTTAAACTTATTTGGTATATTTTCATTTCAATAACGTTCACAAGGTATAATAAACAGAAGTTATACTGTTGATATAATTTCTATATATATAACATTTTAATATTATAAAACTTATTTCGTCCGCTCGCTGGCCCCGCGTCCGAGCTATCTCCCCGCCACCCGCTCCGTTTTATATAGCCTCTCGCCGCGCGGGTCGGGTTTCAAATAAACACTTCACTGTGCCTCGAGTTGTTAAGTTACGTATTCATTAGTAAACATTTGTTAATAAACACTGTTTATAAACTGTTCATAAACAATGTTTCAAAATGTTTGATCATCTCTGTAAACTGTTCATAAACATAAGGTACTAGCGGTAAACAAGGGCCACTTAACTTCAGAATCAAATATTAAGCTTAAATAATTGGTAATAATAAAAAAAGAATAATCAAGAAAACATTTATTATTTTAGCAACACAACTAAGTACATTTTTTGCTCTAGCCTATCAAATTTCGCTTTAAAATAAACATTTTTAAACCCCTTTCTATGGCCCTTATTAAACATGCGTAGTTTAATAGGGGCCATGATCTTAAGTCTACACTTAATTAGATAACCAAAATAAACACAGTATTTTTAGCTTCCTGTAGCTTATACTATCATTTGGCATAAAATCACATCAATGAATACAAATAAATCAACGAAAAAAATAGTAATGGACCTTATTAAACTAAAGAAACAAAAAACTCTGAATAGAATATAATAGAATAGAATATTGATTTATTTGCTCAGAATGTAGGTAATTTACAATAAGGTGATAAAAATAATTATTAGAGTATCCCTGTACATTCTACCATTTTGGCATGCAAATATTGATGCAAGTTCATCATCAAACATATTAAACATACAACAATTAAACAATTAAAATACAAACAACAATTAAAAATTTTCAGCTAGAAAATCCGCTACAGAGTAATAACATTTGTTTAACAGAAGTTCAGTTAGTTTCTTTTTGAAAATTCTTACTGGTTCCTTTTTTATAGAATTAGGAATGTGGTTAAAAATAGCCGGTGCCATACCAAAAATACTTTTCCTCAACAGAGCAGTCCTATATCTACCTGTGCATAACAGGTTTTGGTATTGAGATCTTAAAGTTATATCACGGCGTCTGCTTTCCAATAAAGTTAAAAATAGTTCCTGATTACATTTAACAAACAGAGCAATTTCTAAAATGTAAAGGCATGGGAATGTCAATAAATTATGACCTTTGAAAATTGGAACACAGCTGTCAGTAACCTTCAAACCAAATATTGCTCGTAGGCAGCGTTTCTGGGCCTTAAAAATACTCTCTCTCTCGGTACAATTTCCCCAATAAATGATAGCAAATCTCAAAACAGAAACGACTAGACTATGATATGCTAGTAATACCGTTTCGATTTTAACTTTTTTTTTAAGATTATAAAGTGCATAGGCTGATGCACTGAGTTTTTTTACTGATTTGTTCTGCATGTGCCTTCCACGTCAGTTGACTGTCAATTAATATTCCAAGAAATTTTGTAACAGCTACTCTATCCACATTTTGATTATTATATTTGATACTTAGATCATTGACATGAAGTCTTTGGTAAAAATGCATTATTTTTGTTTTATGTATGTTTTTTGTAGGTTGTTATTATTTAGCCAGTTTATTATGGTTTTAATGGTGTTGTTTATATCGCTTCCATAATTTTCGTGATTGTCGCATTTTATGAGTACTGTACTATCGTCCGCGAACAGTACCATGGAATGGTGGATTTGGCGTGGGAGGTCATTAATGTAGATTAAGAATAATAATGGCCCAAGGACGCTTCTCTGTGGTACACCGAAGCAAATTTCCCAACAACATATTAATATAATTATCATAACTTTCAACTAAGTACCCTTACCTCTAAATAAACCTTTAACATGAATAAAAATAAAAACCAAAAAAAAGATCAACAAATTATGTGGACCTTATTAAACTGATGGAAAGGAGAATGCCCGTTTTATTAGGAGATTTGGGCCCCTAGAAAAAATTGGCGTAACGTGGTAGTTTTAACTTGGTTTTGAAGAACTACAATTCCATTTTCAGATCCTGAAAACAATTTTCAATTTTTCACCCTAATTTCCGAGAATTTAATTTTTTTTTCTGATGAAGAAATTGAGGTTATTAAACTATATTTTTTATAAAAACATTTTAAGTTAAAATAATAAAATATTTTAAGCATTAATATTGATTCCCAAATTAAATAAAAACATTATATAGCAGCTTTTCTACTTAAATAACATGTTGGGCTGACTACCCGGTCGTCAGCGGCTGTAGGTTTTGCTGTCACCATTAAAAATAAATAAACTTAGGGGTAAATTGGTTGAAGAAGCATGTGGCTACGTTACAACAAGCACAAGGATCTATCTTAAGTTAAGCTACTTGGTCAGATTGCAGATGGGTGACCATCCATTATATACAAACTCCACCTAAGTTGCTGCTAGTACATTCAAGCTGATGGTTCTGGGTGCTATATTTATACTTGTTACGAGTAGCCAGAATCCCGCAAATGTGACAACCTCTTACCAAGAGGTAACATGTTATAACCCAATGTATCGGATGTGGAGGTCAGATGGGCAGTTACTCCTTGAGCAATACTGTATTCAGCTGCATCGGTTAGACTAAAGGACTCCAAGATAGTTGCCAAAATGCTAGGCAGTATGTATGTATGACGTGTATGATAGCATCTCCTGCAAGTGTTAGCAACATAGTAAAATCAGTACCCCACTTCTTAGTGTGTTTGCTATGCCATCCATGATTAACTGTACCTTATTTAGGAAGGGTTTAATTATAAAGAAGTTTAAAATATAGTAAGTTGCTATAAAGATGTTTAATAAGAAAGAAAAACAAACAATAACAATAATGGGTATTTATTCTTCAAGGAATATATTATCTAGAAATTGTGCCGGAGCACTTATATCATTAAAACAACCCCAGCTTAAATACCACAATACGGTCATAGTATGAGCGCAGCATCCTACTGTACGATTTCCCACTAAGCAACTACAATAATGAGCAATGATGCTCTCTAAAGAGTTTGCCCTATGTTGCTCTTTACTTATTAATAAATAGGCATAATAAATCCTGCTACTCACATGTCTCGATTTAATTCTAGCCCTAACTAGATAATTATTTAGACCTAATATTAAGGGCAAATCTTCTTCTAATAATTCATTGCTTATTTCTTCACTGTAGGTACCATTTGTCCGCACGTGCTCTCCATAATAGGATCTTGCTTGTTTTAATTGATAAGATCCTAAAGCAAATCTTCTTAATTCGATTAATGACAATCTTGGAAAGCTATTTAGATGGGGAGCACTGCTGTTTATGCTTTGGAAAATCGTACGTCTTCTATTTATATGTTCCCTTTGAATATTGATTAATTTGATTCTCTAAGAGAGCTGTTTAAGGATATTAACATCATGACGGTGCCTTGTCAATATATCTATGAAAACATCATGTACGTTAGAAAAAATCTTCATCTCTTTAGCAAAAGAGGCGATAGACATAACTATGTTACAAGACATAGGGACCAGTTAGTTCAACCAGGCTTCAGATTGGCAAAAGTGGCCTCTTCTTTCATGGGGTACTGTTTAAAATGCTATAATAAAATACCTCCCCAAATTTTAGAACTCAATGAAACAAAATTTAAATCTTGTATTAAACGCACACTATGCAGGCAGGCCTATTATAAGTTGGAGGATTATATACAAGATAAAAATGCTTGGCTCAATGCTGGTCCAGCTCCACTACCACACTAGGGTGTATTGATTAGTTTGGAAACTATAATTATTTTTATTTTTTTTTGTAATTTGAAAATATAGTTTAAACTTGTGATCATTTATTACTTTTGTTTTTGAAAACCATAGCATTGTTTAATGTAGAAGCACTTTTTTTTTTCCTATTTGTGAATGTGAGGTACCATGAAGCATTCTTATTGGGTTACGACTTTTATTCTCTTTGTTTTTGACATTACGAGCATGGCAGTTAGGAGTTTGTCATGCTCACTTAAATTGTCTCGCTGCTGGTGGCGCGTGTATTGGGTCATTCGGTTCCCTTGAAAATGGTTGAGCTGAGTGGGGCTGATGCACGCGTCATGCTCGTGAACGGGTGCCGTCAGTTGAGACTGGTCATCTCTTAACTGCCAGTAGCTTAATTCAGTTTTTATCTTTTAATATATTTTTAATTTTATTATCTACATTGTGCTCACATAATAGAAGCAACATGAAATAATGTAAACAAACATTATATGTAACACATAATATGATTTAAAAGAGTGTCCATGGAGTTTCTTGCACGTTCTTCTCCATAGAGATCTACGCTTTGGAACGTGCAATTTAGCTTCACTTTTCTTGGACTGACCGACATTTGACTATTCAAAAGTGCCTACATTTGGTCTATTTGAAATAAATGATTTTGAATTTGAATTTGAATTTGAATAAATTCTGATAAATAATTTACTGTATTTAATCTCGACAAAGCAATATTTAAAAACTCCAAAGCATGGGGTCTATCGTCAATTGTAGGGTGGAACTTATTTAAAAGGGAACATGCTATTTTGAAATCAATCACAAGATGATTTGACGCTCTATTAAAATATTCCTGGCGAAACAATTTAAAATCTCTTTTTATTCTCCCATTAACAACCTCAACCACCCAACGGCACATAGTGACACATCTAGATTTATTAGCCTGCTGGGTGGTTAATTGATGTTCGTTTTCAGATAATGATTCAGGCATGTGAGTTTTATAATTGTAACTTTCTAATTCAGGAATCACATCCCTAAATCCTCTGTCCAAAATGAATACATCACCAGGTCTGAAAAATGAGCGCATAGGACTATTTTCAGTAGCAAACAAGGCACTCATAATCGACGAGTCATTTCTTGTGGCTTCATATGGCCCTACGCACTCTAAAATATATCCATCGCAGCAAACAAATAAAAACGGTTTAACAAGATTGGTATATTTATGCAGACTATACGTTTTTTTTTGGTATGAGTAATTACTGCTGCTTTGTACATAAACATATGTGCCATCACATATTACAATCGCAGGTTTAACATCTGAAGCCATATTGGCATTCCCAAAAAAGCCCTCTGGAATGATTCTATTCCGTGATGCTACATTTTGGACAGAAATGTGATTTATTCCTAAATGTCGAGAAACAAACTGTTCATTTAAACAATTTCTCACAATGTTCATTTTTTTTTCCAATGTGGATCTTGGCATTTTAAAAAGAGTTGATAGTCTTTGATTACTGTCACCCGTTCTGAGTTTCACTAAAAATATACTGAGAGCAACAGAAGGATTTGGAAAGTGATTATATAACAAAGGATTACAATTTAACACGTTCCCTGCGCCATCACTTTCAAAAAACTTTCAGCTGGTGCTTAGGAGACCTAAAAGGTCTCCAAACTAACCTACCATTTGGTGCGTTTGAGACCTAATCGGTCTCCTAAAGATACAGTTTACAAAATAGTTTACATCTTCCAAAAAAATAATCAAATATATTTTGAAGTTTTTGTGGGTGAAAGATAGCCTATTGCTTAATATTTTGCTAAGTTCGCACGCAGTTATGACATTTGAATAAACTACAAATAACAAAAAAAAAAATGATATCGATTGTATCTCGTACCGCAACGGAAGATAGTTCAATATGTGTAGTAAGTAGTGATGGGAATAAAATAATATCTCAGTTGTCGATTGAAAAAGTTTTATTAATTATGGAAAGTGTTTTTCATTAAAACATGGTAAGCACATTGATTGCTTGCATTGCGCGCAAATGGTAACAATTCGTTTAGTTTTTTTAGAAGCGTCAGTGCTGTTTAATGTGCGTCGTAATTTTTCATAACAACCCACACAACGTCTTTTTTTGTCGCCACGTTGGAAAACATGATCAGTACATCTTCCTTCGGGTAATTCTGTAATAAAGTGCATTGTATAAATAAACAGCATGCAACTATGTCAGTGAAGTAAATGCGATGGAATCTAATTTTATTAGTTTTGTTATTCGAGTGTCTTATGTATATTTTTGTACTTAGGCTGTTGTTGCTTTAAAAAAATATACGAAGGTATTAAATAAAAGCTGGATGTCACAGGTCTCTTGTAAGTTTACTATAACAACGTTTTTGTTTTAATAACCGAAATTTAGGCTACCAGAAACTTACCAGAGAGTGATGTGAACCCCCCCCTTCCCCCTGTGTAGTATAATGCTTACATAATTAAAACACTCTAGCATTAGAGATAAGTAGCAAAGCCCACCAGAAATGCTACTAAGCTAAGACAATCTCAAAAACAACCAAAAATTTTCAGGCAATCAACAGAAGAAGTAGGTACATAACGCGTTTCAAACACAAAAAAATAAAAACCACGTAATATCGAAAAAAAGGCAGGCAGATGTTAGTTGGAAATAAAGTCTCCCCTCTTTAATTTATGTTATTTGAATTGTATCCAAGAAGATTTTTGTTCAGTAAACTCGAATGATTAAAGTGCATAATATGCTCAGTTTCATGCAAAGCGTGCTGCAGTTAGTTGACGATGCTAAGCTTACGCGTTGTCTGGAACCATTACCTAAGTTTCTGGAGAGATTTTAGCTACCTTTATGAGTAAGAACAGTTTGTTTTCGAAGAACTGTTAGGTATGTTGACCACGGCAATCTTCTGACACCACCACGCTCGCCATCGGATTTATCAGCATACCCTTGAACCTAAACGGTTATGTTTAGAACAAATCAAGATGTGTTTCCTCAAAAAAATGTACTACAACATGACATCTACTCTGCAAAAATGGTGAGAAAAACGCAGTAGGTAAGTACACAAGTATGTATCTAGTATTTTGAGCGCTCTTAGGCAAGAGGGATGGCCTAGTGTATCTGCTTTACATTAGATATCATGTCACAAGAAACCTGCAGGTTTTATATACACGCTTGTTGTCACACGAGTTGTATTAAAAATAATATTTTGTGCAATAATAAGTTAATCATACCTGTTCCAGAAATTTTTCGGCCTCCGAATGTTTCGATTATTGATTCTGTGAATTCTTTTTTTGACATTTTCTTGTCTGTATTTGCATTGTATATTATCCATGCGTTTATGAGTGCAGTACCAAATAAAAATTCCATCATCACTTTCCGATACCACTTTAGACCTCGTCGTAAAGTAGTATAGTATGCCGACATTTGATCTGAGTAGTCTATCCCTTTTTTATTATCATTATAAGTTAAAATGCACAGTGGCTTTCTGATCATTTCATTAGTTCTCTTATGTATCTTACCTGTATCTACTAGAGACGCTTTATGTGCTTTACAGGAAGTTATCATTGAAACTTGGCGCTTATCGTGCCATTTAATAACTTTTACACCACTAGGCAGCATTATCCCTTCAACTTCGCCTTTCTTCAATTTTTTAGACATAAATTGCTTGGGAAGTCCTCTTCGGTTTGATCTTAGCGTGCCACAGTAAAATGTTTTCTTTTCTAAGAGTTCCTCTACTAAATCAAGAGAAGAATAAAAGTTATCGGCTACTAAAACTCGTCCTTCATTTTCTAGACCCTCTATGAGCTTCATAACTACATTTTTTCCATGGTTCACTTCTCTGCGATTTCCTTCTTTACCTGTATATACTATGGTTTTAAAAGTGTACCCCTCAGGAGTACATAGTTTATATAGTTTAACTCCATATTTATGCGATTTATTTTTGATATATTGGCGAAAAATAAGTCTCCCGCGCCAGGGAATCATTGATTCGTCTATCACGATAAATTTTCCTGGAGTTAAAATATCTTTAAAACGATTATTTAACATATTAAGTATTTGTCGAATTTTGTAGAGTCTATCTTCAGTATCATTCCTTTCATCGCTGAAATGCCAAAACTTTAGAAGCAAGATAAATCTATCTCTTCCCATGAGAGAGCATATATATTCATTTCTGTAAATGGATTTCTTTGACCAATAATCGTGAAAATGTGGAACCTTATTTAAGCCCATCGTGAGTATGACACTGAAAAACTGACGCATTTCATTTGCATTTGTAGGTTTCCAAGCTTTAAAGCGTGATTTTGCTGTAATTTCTTTTTCTAATAAATATTTATCTGCGTATTTATTAGTTTCTTCTACTATTTTATCAATAATATCGTCAGTGAGAAACAAACTATAAATATCGACGGGCAATTTATTACGAATAGGTACATTTGTCACGCTATCAAGTATGCTCTCATCGAAGCTCAATACGTCATTGTCGGGAATGTCAATCCAATCTTTATCACCCTCAAGCTCTCCACCCTCACTTTCTGATATATTTTCAGACATATTATCTTCATCTTCACTTATTATATCAGATGAGAGATTTTTACTTGTATCATCATCACTTCCATTTGAAACGATTTCTTCTATTTCAGTATTGGTTGCTTCATCAGTCTGCGTCTCCAGAGCGTCTTCTTGTGTTTTTTCGTTTTCTATGTCCTGATCTAGTTCTTCCACTTTTTCATTCTGTATTTCTAGACTTCTATTTTGCTTATTCTGATCTTTTTCTTGTCCTATTATATTATTTTCTTGTTGCTTTTCAGTGTTTCTCTCTTCTAAATGTTTTTGTGAATTATTGTTCAAGTTGCATTTAGTCGTTTTTCTTTCTGCTTTTTCGTCATAAGTGAGCGCATCATCCTCAAAAGTATACTCAAAAGAAAATGGACTATTGTTTGTATTACCCGTGGTTCTTCTTTCCTTTATAGTTGTTTTAATCAATTTTTGCATACTGCTTTCATTAAATTCTAAAGGTAATAAGTTCGAACATGAAATATTATTTAACGACGAGCACCTACTTGATGTACATAAAGCATTCAATGAGATAGGAGAAGCTCTAGCATTTATGTTGGATGTTTCTGTAAGCATTTGAGTGCACGAGCTAGGAGTAGATAAACCACTATGGTTACGAGAAACAGTACCACAAAATCTACGAGTAGGTGTCATAGGATCAGTAGGTATAGTCGTTGTAGTATTCGTCATCAATAATGTGGTATTATTATGACTACTTTTTGGACTGGATATCGTATTCTGAAGCACACTAAATCGTTTTCCAGTACATGGGCTGATATATATATTATTTTCATTACTTAGCTGCGTGTGCTCCAACGTAGAAAGGTTCATCATTTTCTTTTTAGGTGCGTCAAATATTTCATAATCAGAATCACTGTCATTATTAGCCAATGGAGGGCAAATTTGAACATTTTCCAAAATTTTTATTTGCGATGTAGCAGTATAATCCGGCGTTGATTTTTTGTTGGTAATCTCACCAAAATAAATAGATTTTTTACACTTTTTTCTTTTATAAGCACTCATTGTATAACAAAAATGATAATCAACACGTAATACGTAATATACGCGAGTGTTATTTTGCAAACGTGCGCGCGACCTCCCACGTCGATGCTAGGACAACACTAAAACGAGTCACGCAGCGCCCGCGCCGCCCACCTTCCCTCTCTTGCGTCTACGAGGCGTACGATTCCACGAGTACCGACATATCTCCTAACGCAAGGAATGAAAATAATTACAGTACTGTGCGTTAGGGACCTAATCCATCTCTAATTTCTTTTTTAATGTCCTTGAATTCATCTTTAAGTGAGAAGCAAATATGTATATTTGTCCTACTCATACCTAAAGAACTTTACATGTTAGATCCTCCCGCAAGGAGTGAAACAACACGATTATGTTCAACGCACAATACAAAAGTCCTGCAAGAGATCTGATAGATCTCATAATGCAACGAACGTGTTAAAAGTTCATTGAACTGCTCTGCAGTAAGTCCTAACCAATAATGGCATAAATATGAATCCATTGAGTTTATGTCATTGAAGTCTAACTGTCTCTCAGTAGCTTTTTCAAGTTTTGTGAAAATATCATCAACTTGAAATCCAGTAAAATCTGAATATGGGGCTTCAAGTTCATCCCAACGATTGCTATTTAAATGATATCTGCAGATTCTTGCAGACAAGGGAATATACACTTTATAATTTAACAACAGAACTTCCTTTATAGTACCTGGTACCAAAAGACGTTCAGTATTCTCACAACCAGGGAATAGGCAATGACGTGAACTTGCCAATACCCGTTTATACTTTTGTGAGTTAATTTTTGGAAATGATTGACTTAATTGTTGTTCCTGAGGTGATGTTGGTTGTGTAACCAGTGATGGTAGTGGTGGTGGTACAGGAATCATTGTATCTGTAATTATGTTCCCATCCATGATACCAGTCATCGGTACAGACTCCACAGTGGGTTGGCTACTGCCAGCAACGGGTTGCCTCCGGACTATTCTTGATGCAGCCTCCCAACAGGGAAGACACACTCGTTCCAAATGCAACACCTAAAAACAAAAATATTCAATAAGTTCAACACACATTCATATATTAAGTTTAAATAAATAAATAAGAATAACACTTACATGATGCGCTGGTGTCCATCTTAGTATAACATTCCTTTGAGGACAATCTTGACTAACTCTGTGAGTTCTGCGACTCGCTATTGACAAGCCACATGCATAGCATATGTTTAGGTGTCCAAGAGCAGGGGATACAAGTGATAGATTTGTGTTAGATGCTGTCCGGTTTTGTAATAATACAAAACATTCTACACACAGGATGTCATCAGACGAAATCTGGAAAAAATGACAAAAAAATCTAAGTACCTACCTAGTTAATATGCACATTACTTCATGTGCCTAAAATCCATTATAAAATAGTTTTACCACAAATGATAGATTATATTGTAAATGTATTATTATTACACGGGAAGGGTTGTGTGCACAACAGCTTATTAAACTCAGGACACATAGAAAGCTGATGTCTTTTCATAGAAAGCACACTTCTAACAATTCTTAAAACTAATTGGAAGTTAGCAGCCTTAATATTTATCTGTTTTGTCAACTGTTAATTTCTGATAATATAGGTAGAGGAAATAATACTCTAGATATTTTCAGCTAAAGATGACTCTTTGGTTGGGCAAGTAGGCATCCTAATTGTTCATAAAAATATTGTTAATGACACAAACTTACCAATGTAGGTGTTACCCAGGATCTCAGAAGGATAAGCATTGGTTCATCTATTTCTTCGATTTGACGTCTACGAAAATTAGGCGCTAGACGTAAAGAGCAATTGACACACCGACGAGACAAGGAGTAGTTTACGCGACTTCTACCAGGTGCAGACATGTTTCCGGAATAAAACAAGAATCTAAGGCTCGCTTAAAATCGAGTCAATTAGCTCACTTCTCACTAAAACAAAGAGTCCAATGCTCACTTAAACTAAATAAGAGTCCTATTGCTCACTTATCACTAAAAACAGAGTCCAATGCTCACTTAATCTAAATAGAGTCTATTTGCTCACTTATCACTAAAAAAGGAGTCCAATGTTGCAAATCAAACCCACTGGAGGAACGAAAACGATCAGCTCGATAGTGTTTACGCAAATTGTAACGATCAGAAGCAAATTACGGAGGAATAAATTCAACTCAACGCATATCAACCGGCACGAAAACAATTTGAATGACGTATTGATTTGACAGATAAATCAATCTGATTTAGCCTCGCGTTCCGAGTAGATGTTACCATGTTAAATATTTTGTTAATCGATTTACCAAATCGATTTGTTATAAATAATATCATTTACTAATTGTTGTGTTCCATGTATGGTCTAACCGTTTAATTCATGAATCCCCAAGCGACCACCGGTGGCCGCGCATCTATTGTCTTACTATTGTGTCTCTAATTGACGGTATCTGAAGGGTTAATGGTTTAGTTCAGTGGTGACTTTTGTTAGTGTTGATATTTTGTTGTTTGTGCAATAGTTGTAAACAGTTTTTCTTTCTTCTTTTCTTGCTTACTATTTACTTAATTAAAGAGATACTTAATGCATTATGATATAAAAGAGAAAAACGTTATTGAGCAACCTTATTCTTCGCTACTGGACAGAGGACGCCCACATTTTTTTTTAAGTGGAAAATCTTAGTTTGACCATAACATGAAGTGGATAGCGGGATGGTTGTTTAGCCCGCCCGTCACCTAAGCGCGTGGAGATACAACGCCGGGGTGAAAGTCCACTACCGCGACAGGTCGAGGTATGGCGGACAGAGCTCCGGCGGGATCTCACGGTGAAATGGCGTCAGCGACTATCGCAACCCAGTGCTGGGCACGCCACAATTATGGCGGTAAGTCCCCTCTTTGAGGCGTGGCTGGAAAGACCTCACGGCGTCCTTACCTTCCGCATGACGCAGGTCCTCACCGGACATGGTAAGTTCGGGAGGTTCCTGCATCGGATTCGAGCGGAAGAGATGCCCGGGTGCCGCCACTGTGCGGAACGCCCGGAGGACACGGTGGAGCATACAGTAGAGGTATGCCCTGCTTGGGCGGAGCAACGCCGTGCCCTCGTGGGGGCGATCGGCGGCGGAGACCTCTCGCGCCGAGCCTTGGTTGAGGCCATGATCCGGAGCGAGGAGGAGTGGCAGGCGGTCGCCTCCTTCTGCGAAGCAGTGATGCTAGCAAAGGAGGAGGCCAACCGCATCAGGCAAAGGCGCCCTCGCCGCCACCGTCGGGATTCCGATCCCGATTTCCGGCCACCGTAGACGGGGGCTCGCGGACGGCGAGCCATGGGTAGCTCGCTGTCCGATCGTCCGGTAATGGACCGAGTCCAAGACGTCGGCGGCGCACACTGTTCCCGCGCGCCTCAAGAAGTTGTCAGCAGCAGGAGGGGCCCAGCTGGGCCGAAGCCTACTGGGGACAGGGTTGTCCGAAAGGAACTTCGTGCCCCGGTATGAAGGCTAGAAGGAACGGGATGGGGTTTTTAGTCAGTAAGAGGCTGACACTATCTCCCGCTCCGCCCAAGAGCGGGTTTTGTCATAAGACGATTTTCCCCATCGGGGAAAAAAAAAACCTATTTTAATCCGCTTTTTGAATATACGGCTAATCAGGTACATGAGGCCACATGAAACTTAGATTACGACCAGAAAAAAGCTATTGTAACCACTATAGAATTATATATATCGATATTTTCAATCGATTGCCTCATTAATTTAATTGACATAGTCTTTCGTCTATCTGGCAACATTCAGGTTAAGTTTTAATGGCGGAACTAGCTTAGATTCAATAAAACAAATATTAATTTTGGTTTTCAATGCTAGCGTACGAGAAATGTTGAAAATAAATAAGTTAGTTTTATAAAATTACGACTAGATTTTTGATAAGAAAATTTTCTTGACACTCTATCACAAATAAGGGGCCCATCGGGTGTCAATCTCCTTTGAGATGAGTTTCACTTAACACTTTCGAGTGTATTTTTTTTAATTGTAAATGCTCTAATCGACAAAATTGTGAACCTCAATAAAAACCACATGAATAGCAATGTTCTTCAAGTAAGTACCTAAGCCATAGTAAAAAATAATGTAAATTTTAATTTTAATCAGTCTTCAAGTAGGAACAAAATTATTTTTATCATCAATTTGTGTTTGATCCTCTAATTGCACATTGGACAATCAAAATCTAAATCTTCTTTCACTAAGCCCAAACATTCTTCATGAAACCATCTTTTGCACGAAGGACATTTTCTCATGTCTGCAAAACGCTCTTCATTACATTAGTCCAGGCGCTAGAGGTAAGTGAGTATGCATAATGTGAGTACCGAATTTCGCCAACGGATTTAAGTGAAGAAAAGGTCAAAGAATAATAATGTGAATCTTGCCGGTCGATTTTTTGGTCCATATTTTTTTTACCCCCCTCTTCTCTTATTCGTAAAGGCAATGTATTGAGTACATGATATGAAATCATTTTAATGATTATTTTTGTAATAATTTATAGTTTTTTAATGAAAGTAATAAATTTTTTTATTATTAAAAAAATTGAAAGTTACATGAAAAAACAGCGAATCCAAGCATAAATGTATTTAAAGTAGGTTAAAAATTAGTCATTTTTATTTTTACATTTGTTATTGGTGCATTTACATAATGAAATACAAAACAATTTCGATTTTTTACAATTACAAGACATTGTGCGACAATCCGCAGTACATTTACATAGTGGAATCAATGACTCTGGTAAAGACGGCTTCGTCATTTGTCGTGGAAGTAAGTCACCGTTGTGTTTTTCGTAACCAAATGAACAATATATAATCAATGGGTGGTAATTGTGTTTGATGAGCATTTTTCCATAAAAATGTTTGTACAATAGCCCTTAATAAATGCAAATGCAAGCATCTGAAGTGCATATCACTTTCATCAAATTGAAATTGAAACCTAGAGTTTGCGATATCAGTATAAATCTGAGTTCATCAGCAGATATTTTTTTCTTCGAAAATACATATGTGCAAACTGTTTCTAACTGTTTGAATTGCTCATTATTTAGGTCTAGGTTTCCCAAAGGCATGAGAGCTGTTTGTACAAAATCTTCAGACGCCATTAACCATTGCATTTTACTACCAAATCTACTAGTAGTGTCGCAGCCACTTACAGCATGTAATGCTGGCAAAATATTGCATATATTTTCACCCAGTGATTCAGCAACCAAATGGGATCCTAGAAAACATTTCTTTGTGTGAGAACCGTCAAACCATAGACCGAGACACCCAATATTTGCTAAGTATTTCCAGAAATAAACCGCCAAGACGAATACATCTGTATCAGCGTTGATTATGATAATATGAGCAGATTGAATTCTTACTGCGTGAAATATGCTTGGATTCGCTGGTTTTTCATGTAACTTTAAATTTTTTATTAATAAAAAAATGTATTACTATCATTTTTGTTTTTTATTTTATTATTTAAGAATCAATCCTGACTTTTACCATTACAAAAAACTATAAATTATTACAAAAATAATCATTAAAATGATTTCATATCATGTACTCAATACATTCCCTTTACGAATAAGAGAAGAGGGGGTAAAAAAAATATGGACCAAAAAATCGACCGGCAAGATTCATATTATTATTCTTTGACCTTTTCTTCACTTAAATCCGTTGGCGAAATTCGGTACTCACATTATGCATACTAACTTACCTCTAGCGCCCGGTCTACATGCGTAGCAGTACCATTTCTCTTCGGCATCTACAGTGTGTTGTTTTTCTTTTGTTTTTGTCACCTTTTTCTTTTGCTTCTTCTTAATTCCACTCGTAGATACTCTTTGTTTCCTTTGGCGTTGTTCTTTTTTATTGTCTCTATCAGATATATTTATCTTTTGTAATTATTCGGGCTATAAAGTTAATTGCTTTACGTCGAGGTTTTTGTTTTATCACAGCATAGTTAGGTGTTGGTAACAATTTTTGAAAAGGAGATTTAGAACTCTTTTTGAGTCTCAGTCTTTCTAATGGAATATTGTATTCCGGGTCATCATCACTTGTCTCAGAGCCTGGCCTTCTTTCATTAGAGGGGTAGGAATAGGGCGACGAGGTACCAATTTGTTTTGTAGGAGTACCTTGTTCTTGTGACATAGATAGCGGATCTTCATTTTCATCTCCAGATGAGCTGTATACATTTAAAGCCTGATGTGCACTTTGGTGACGAGATCTATAATGCAAAATGAATGCTTCTTCATCACTATCAGTAATCAATGTATCCGACTCAGAACTGCGAATTATTGGTCGTCTGATTGTAGCACGAGGCCTGTTTAGTTCATCTAAAACGTTATTGTTTCCGGTGTCAGAGTCTGTTGTGCTATAGTCGACTAAACAGTTTAGATTACGAAGGAAGATCTCCGCGAGAGATTTTTAAGACGCTCTTCACAACTCCATTCAATACCAGGCGAATTCTTGAGGGTGTTCAGCTGCTTATTTGATAGCTTTGAGCACACGGGATCAGCATGAACAACTTTATCACACCTGCTGCACTCCAGCCCAGGCACTTTCTTGGTAACATTTTTTTTGCATCTGACACACCTTTTAATTACCATATTAGAGAATGAAGGTAGAAGAATATTATCTCGCTCTTATTATTATTGTTTTTATTATGTACTTAATTAGTATTATGTATATTATGAATTATGTACTTCGACATTGGGTTTCTTTCTCACTGCCTATGAAAAATATTGAAGCATGACACAATGCAAAGAGGTAATGCACATTTTTCGCACATTATTTTGGTTCTCTTATCATTTACCTTTGTACTGCAAAGCCGGCAACGTTGGTTAGGGTAAGTGGTCTCCCACATTCGAGAAACGTATCTCATCAGCAACCACATGGATTGCTTTCTGACGAGTGTTGGTATTGACCAGTGTGACTTTCTTTCTAGTTACGTAATTGGGCATGTTGGATCGCCGATCGATCTTTTCGATTAGTATATTGTAGCGTTAAAAAAAAGAAAAAAAAAAAAAAAAATGGCTCTCCGGCGGGGAATCGAACCCCGGTCTCCCGCGTGACAGGCGGGGATACTTACCACTATACTACCGAGTTTCGCAAAACATTTCGCAGTTAGATCATTACTTATAATCACATTTGCTTTTTAATTCGTGTTCATCAAGCACTTTTTCTCAGAAAATTTCGTCGCCAAATGACAAATAAAATTTTTCCTTGTCAAACCTCAAAATTTTCCTATTCTAAGTTCAAATAAAAAAAAATAATATTAGAAAAAGGTAAACTAACGCGAACGAAAAAGTTTTTATTTAGCTAAACGAATTAAGCAACATGATAATGCTGCAATACCCCCTTTCTAAGAAAAAAAGGACGAAAGTACGAGTGAGAAAAAAGATAAACTGGAACAGACTAAGACAACAGCAGGAATCATTTCTGAATCATACGATATCGAAGTGCAATAGATACTGAATAAACACGGAGGCCTCCACATCTAAACGTTATCCACGCTAACTCACGACATCTCAATTACGAAAATGGAGAATATGAAAGAAAATAACGAACTCATAAATCAAAATGTATATTGTTCAATTTGAGTCAAACACTAACCTACCACATCCTAACAACTATGAAGAACAATTAGGGAACTATATATCTAAGTAAAGCTAGCCTAACTTAACATAAGACTAAACTATTACCTAGCAACAACAAGAAAAAAATCCGGGGATTATACATCTAATTAAAGCTAGCCTAACTTAACATAAGACTAAACTATTAGCTAACAACATTAAGAAAAAACCCGGGAATTCCCAAAAAATAAATAACGTAAACACGTAAAGTCCAACCTTAGTTAAAGAAACGAAAGAAATTGGACAAAAAAAACAAACAACTAAGTTTGAAAAAGTTAACTTAAGTCAATTAAGTCAAAGAAAAAATTCAAATTGATTGTTAAATGACAAATCATTTGTGTTAAACAAAAGAAATAAAACAACCTAATTACGCTGGCAACCTAAGAACGCAGGTTGACATAACATAAAAATAAATAAATGTCATTATTAACGGATAATTTAAAAAGTTTTTAACTTAATTAAAAAACTTATGCAAAGAAATATGCCATAAACCAAAGAGGAAAAGGTGTTACAAAGCAAATGTTAATGATAAAATGGAATAAAGAGAATTTAATCCAATTTATTTTAAGATATCTTTGATATGATATTGTCCGGAGTGGACTGAATCACAATCCTGTAGCAAATAGGTGGTCCTAGAAATGACTCTTAACACGCGGCACTTAATAAAACGTGGAGCAAGCTTCCCAGAAAAAAAATCATTTCCAGAAGACTTGGAAAAGTTCCTTCTCCATACAATATCACCAACATTCAGAGTGATAGCTGATCGATTAGAATTATATGCACGAGAGTTACGGAGGAAAGCTAAAGAAAGATTATCAGCAACCTTTGCGTAAACTTCGTTGAGAGAAGATAGGTTTGAAGCATGTCGAGCCCGACTGTCTGCCAAATTAGAGCTTCGAGTCTGACTATATACACGACCGCTATCCATAAGGACCTCTCTACCAAACATAAGAAAGTTAGGCGTAAAGCCAGTAGCTAGATTAACACAAGAATTGAGGTAAAGCTTAACTTTAGGTAACATTTTAGCCCAACTTCTTTGGTTCTCACCAACCAAAATACCTAAACACGTAATAACACTTTGGTTGTATCGCTCAACCGTATTTGCTTGGGGTGTATAATATGGCGTAAAAGTAGGTGATTGAATATGGAAAGATCTGAGAAAATTAAGGAATTGATTACTACGAAAAACTGTAGCATTGTCGCAAAGAATAGTACGCGGAACCCCAAAATTAAAGAAAATCTCAGACTCTAACGCTTTTATAACAGAAAGAGCGTCAATCTTTTTCAGAGAAACTAGCCATACATACTTCGAAAATACATCAACCATAGAAAGGATATATTTATAACCATAATAAGCACAGGGCAATGGACCAATTATATCGATAGAAATCATCTGTAAGAGCAAGGAAACCTCTTTAGGGTAGCACATCTGACCGCGAGGTTGCGTGTTCGAAATTTTATAGGCTTTACAAACCTCGCATTGACTTAACGTCGAAGTGACGTCACGGAACATATTTGGCCAGTAGAACAACTCCCTAAGTTTTAGATACGTTTTAGTAACACCGGGATGTATCGAAGGAAAACTATTGTGAATTTCCCAAATAGCGTCTGGAACCTTTTCAGCTGGTAACACCACACGCCATGGTTCAGAAGATAAAGGATTAGAAACAGGCATGCGTCTCATAAGGATACCATTGTTTATAGCGTATGCTGGGAACATTTGTGGCGTGTCTCGAGCACCTATATATACCTTCTTATACCAACGGTCATTAGTATGTTCAGGACCCTGGTCAAACGACACAGGATTTGCATGAATCCTGGATAAAACATCGGGGACTTTATGTTGCAAACCTTTACGATGCACACGAACCTTACTAACAGAGGAAACTTGAGGGGGAGAGTGCTGAACAGAAGGGATAAACATATTACCATCAATATTTTTATCAAAAGCCTGGCTAAAAATAGACGTCAAACCGAATTTATTCCAAAATTCGATACCTAAAATAACAGAAGATGACATCGAACTTGCCACTAAAAACTGATGAATAAAAGTTTTACCATTAAATTTAACTGGAAGATATACAGAACCAAGAATATCAATCGGTGAATTATTAGCCGATATAACACGGGGACAAGCTTTTTTTGATGTCAAAGAAATACCAAGTTGCTGAATAAAATTATCGCTAATAAGTGACATCTGAGCACCAGAGTCAAGTAATGCTTTAACGACTCTACCGCATAATAATACTTCTATAAACGGTCGGTTATCAAATGAATCTGAAGTAAACACTGGGGATACTGTACGGGAAGAAGCGTATCGCCAGTGGTTTTTACATTTTTTTGGATTACATTTCGGACATTCTCTTGTAATAAATCCAGGAGTACGACACTTAAAACAAATTATGCCTGAGATCTCTGGACAAGAGCGGTAAGAATGACCAACTTTATTACATTTTAAACAAAGCTTAGACTGACTACAACTAGGACAAATCCGAGGCTTACTAGTTTTTGGTCGTTGCGAAGTTTTTTTCGGCCTGGGTTTTGGTGAGTTAAAAGCCTGAGCAGTCGACTGGTCGGCAACACAATCGAGACTGGCTACCGCCTTTGGAGGTTCTAGAAAGGACTCATAATGAGTAACTACTTCGATTAAATTATTGATGTCATGAAATTTTTGGATGGACAAGCAAGGAGCGTATTTAGGCAACATATTGTGAGTAATGATTTGTAACAATTCCGGTTCTTCAATGGGCTTATACAGTTTTGCATTTAAATAAGACACTTCGATAATAAATTCTCTAATCAATTGATCCGGTCTTTGCTTAAGGTTACGGATCTCCTGGCTGGTCTTAAATTCATAATCTGTCGTACCAAACGTATTAAAAAAGGCTTCTTTGATCTCAAAGAAGGAAAGACCCGGGCGACGGATCGATCTAAAATATTGAAGTGCGACACCTGACAAGACTTCATGGAATCGCTTGACTAAATATCCCTCAGACAAATTGTCGGCCTCCCTGCATTCTTCTATACTCGTGAAAAATTCCCGAACGCAGGTCTTTCCATCGAAACTAATCTTCCACTTAGTAAGAGAGAACTGCCTGGTAAATTGTAGGCATTCATCAGATCTTACTGGTGAAGGAACGACACTTTGTGAAGTAGCGCGAGAAGCTCTTGGCGGAATAGGAGGAGGTTGTGGTCGCGAAATGATGGGACTATCACGACATGGTGTCTCACCAATAGGGAACCCCTCTTCTGACATGATGTAACTAATATAGACCTAATAACGAATGAAAGAACAGACTAAAGTCAATTAAATCCTAGCGAAAAAATAGGCACGGCATGAACAACTGGACAAAAATAATCCAGCAACCAGCAGTCAGCAAACGCCAAGCTAGAAAGCAAAAATATCGGCTAAATAACCGTTCATACTAAGCTTACCTTGAAAACCGAAGCCTATACATTCACACGTCACCATATATACCCTACGGGTTCTAACTACCGCTAGCTAAGGATATGGAATAAAAATCAGGAAACCTATCGTTATATTTGCTGCGATAAGTGGATAAAATAAAAGGCAGTTATGTGTTTTATACTTCACAAAATTATTTTTCATTAAAAATCATTACATTTCATGAAAAAATAATATGTCAAGGAAAAAAAACAGCTTCAAACATCTGTACTGGTGGTATAAATCCTATAATACCCTTCTTGAATGGAAGAATCCACGTCCTGAAACCAATAAGCTTAAGAATCATTAGCTCCCAGAGGGAGTGAGAATACTCCGAGAATACTCGAAGAATTCTTGGAGCATTCTGGATATAGAGATAGAAATTCACAGAAGTGGACAGTACAGCCCACTGCAATTCATAGTGCGTGCGCCAACTGGCGCATGACGATACTAGAGAAAACCCCGGTGGACATCGTGACGTCACTCCACGTGAAGTTTTCATGATCCCTATTTTTCCTTATTCTATAGCAGTAGTAGCAAGTAATATTTGAGTAGTTTTTTTTACGCCATCTGTTTTATATGTATAATCACAGCAATTCGTGTAAAAAGGTTGCGGAATGAACCGATTTCTTTGATAGCTTACGAGTCCGCGTCTGAGGTCCCGTGATTGCAATCCCGTACCTATAGGCACAACTTCCAAATTATAAATTTTTATTTTTTTTTATATATCCATCTCGCCACCTTACTTAAACCCTATTTTTTATATATATAGAGTCGCCGAATTTTTTATTTCCTTTTATAATTTTTCTATGTTGGTTTTTTTAAATGCAAAATTATACGTGTACAAGTGGTGATTTTCTTTTTTTTAACGCTACAAAAATGGCTCTCCGGCGGGGAATCGAACCCCGGTCTCCCGCGTGACAGGCGGGGATACTTACCACTATACTACCGAGTTTCGCAAAACATTTCGCAGTTAGATCATTACTTATAATCACATTTGCTTTTTAATTCGTGTTCATCAAGCACTTTTTCTCAGAAAATTTCGTCGCCAAATGACAAATAAAATTTTTCCTTGTCAAACCTCAAAATTTTCCTATTCTAAGTTCAAATCAAAAAAAATAATATTAGAAAAAGGTAAACTAACGCGAACGAAAAAGTTTTTATTTAGCTAAACGAATTAAGCAACATGATAATGCTGCAATATCCACTGATCAATCCTCGAGCTAAAGCCACGCGAAATTCCAAGTGCGTTAGCCTTACGTTGCACTTCTTGCTCATGAGGAAAGCATTAGTGATGCTGGCATCCAGGAGGAAGTAGAAAAGGCGAAGCCACCATCTTTTGCTTCTTCAACCTACTGTGTACGCGGTTCTTAGCTGGTCGAATCGGTCCACCCCACCCATTCGATTGGTATACTGCTTGACCACATGCGGACATGGAATCGGCAATTTACTACCATCTTTTTGGGTTCTTTGAATATTAGTTACATCGATTTTTGGGTTAGTTAGTTGTAGAGAGATACCTGCCCGGTGCTCGGGCTAGTAAGGAGCTAATACAGTCCGAAAGAGAGGCTATGGTAGAGCGTATGAATATCTCACTTCAGGCAGTCTCCAAGTGGGGTGAAGCCAATCTTGTGGGATTCAACGCCTCCAAAACGCAAGCGTGTCTGTTTACCGCTAAAAGGAGCCCGTTCACCTTAGCTCCTGCTTTTCGGAATGTTTCCCTGGAGTGTACCGACCGTCTTCAGCTTTTGGGAGTCGAAATTTCCTCAGACCTTAACTTTGGGCGGTTCATTGAGTCCAAAGCCAAAGTAGCTGCTAGAAAACTTGGCATTCTTGCAAAAGTCCGGCGGTACTTCACACCGGAACAGCTTTTAATGTTATACAAAGCGCAGGTCCGTACGTGTGTGGAGTACTGCAGCCACATATGGGCTGGTGCTGCAAAATGCCACCTGGCAGCTTTGGACTCGGTGGAAAGGCGTGCTAAAAGGCTAATTGGTGATCCAGATTTGGTTAAGTCCAACCTTCAAAGCCTTGAGCACAGGCGTAGGGTAGCCAGCCTTTCGGTGTTTTACAGGATGCTTTTTGGAGAGTGTGCGCAGGAATTGCATGACTTGATTCCGCCATCTCAATTCTACCATCGGACAACCCGACGTACGGCGAGTATCCACCCATACGTTGTTGAAACCTCTACGGTCCGGACTAAGCGTTTCGCCTCATCGTTTATACCGCGTACGTCGAAGAAATGGAACAATCTGCCTGCTGTGGTCTTCCCGTCCGATTATAATTTGGGTATCTTCAAGGCTAGAGTGAATAGGCTTTTAATAAACTAGTGCGCCTCACCATCAGAGATTGCATCACTGCTTACCATCAGGTGGGATCGCAGTCAAGCACTAGTTTATACGAATTTAAAAAAAAAAATTTGGGTGGAATGCAGTGCTCAAAAGCAGTACCTCCTTGTTGTCCTGCCAAACAACAAATGCGACGTTACCATTCACTCTCCACTTGAATTGGCCTTTTTGTAGTTTCAGATTCTTTTTGTTTACTCCTTTTATGAGATTCGGCAATCCCACTCGGTGCCTGCGTACTTCAGTGCTTTTCGACTCACCTCACCTTGCTACCAGTATGACCACGGGCAGAGGGATTATGATTCCCACCACAATAAGCCATCATTATGCAAAAATCAAGGCCAGCACGGATGCAAATTTATGTAAAATATGTTAGCGGAAATCTATAATAAACTTTTATAAAAGAACTTACCTCAAAATACGCAAAGATCTTTGAGATAGACCCAGATTGAAAAAACAAATCGAAAAATCACCACTTTCCAAACTTCAACTTCAACTGCCGTGAAAAAAACATTTGACAGCTGACAACTTTTGTCTGTCAAATGAATGAAGGATTATTAGATTAGTTGTCATGAAGGATTATTAGATTAGTTGTCATGAAGGATTATTAGATTAGTTGTCATGAAGGATTATTAGATTAGTTGTCATGAAAGATTATTAGATTAGTTGTCATTGTCATTAGTTGTCATACTAAAATATATTGTATTTCGTAATCAAAATAGTCCAAATAGACATTCTCTGTCAGACAAATAAAAACCTTAAAATATTTATCAATAGTATTTTCGATAAATTAGTATTTTATTATAGTAGCTTTAATTTACAACATCAAATAAAATCTTTATCATCCAAATGCTTATAATCCAAAATAAATAGTGTTTAGGTAAAACAATACCCGCATTATTAAAAAAAAACTAATAAAAGCAACAAACAAAATCTCTCAAAAAACTTAAAATATTATTATTAATTCTCTACTTATTCATCCATAGATTCCTTATCAACTTAACAACAACCTCTTTCATAAACTTAAAAGGATAAAATTTTAAGTACGGTGTCAATACCATTAACTATGTCCTTTTTGGTAACATTTAAACTACTTCCAATCAATAGTACCACTGTAGTTTGCTCATTTATTTGTGTATTTTTAACTTTATAGACAAGCTCATTAAAATGCAGGTTATGGTAACAATGACTCACAATTGTATGTTGGCAACGGTTATTTAATAAGATCCAAAACCTGTTCCCAATCTATCCGAATACACCAAAATATTACTTTGACAAGGGCTCATGGATTCAGTAGTATGAGGTTCATATTGAGAGGATTCTGAAATTTCATGCAGAGACATGGGAGGTGGCGGTGTGGAAGCACAATTACAGGTGAGATGGTTGGTCAATGACTCATACCTCTCTGCATTGTACTTCACCAAGTCCACCAACTTACAAGCCTCCTGCATGCGCTCACTCAACATTTGTTGGCTAGACTCACACTTACAAAAAATTCTTTTATAGTATTTTCCCCTACACAGTAGTTCTTTTTGAAGGCTCTGTATATCAAAATTATGCATTATTTTGCTGTTTTCCAACTTATAATCACATTCATTTAATTGGCTTTGTAAGTTAAATCGCTGTTGACGGAGATTAATATTACATTTATAAACACTTTGCTTCTTTTAAAGTTTCTTATATGTTTTTAGTGCTTTTAATATACATACTTCTTAATTTTACTATGACTACCTAAAATTGGACATTTAGTTAAGGTATCGGCCCTAGTCAGGTCTATGGTAACGGTGGGTTCCTTACACTCACGTTCAGATGCACTGCCAATCAGTTTTTCAAAGAGGTTATTGGTGTTGAACGCCTGTTCACTCGCTCTCAAAGTATTGACGGTGGATATGGTGTTGCGAGCTTTGCACAATTCCGCTTCAAGGCCTGATATGCGATTCAGTGCCTGGTCATGGGTGTCTCTGCAGTCTTGAAAATCTGACACCAGTTGACAGAGAAGGCTATGCTGGCCTAGTATTTCCACATGCTGGGTGTGCAGTTCAACAAGCTGCCTCTTCAGTTGAGTGTTTTTATCAACATTTTTCCTAACTTCCACCCCACTTTCCTCTCTTTCCCGCAGCAGGCCATTACAGGTCTTTCTTGATGCTTCAAGTTGCTTGATGTGGGATTTGAACCTTTCGTAAAAACTTTACCATAAGATTCACACCATTAATCGATAAAACCTTACCTACAAAATGTTTTAAACTATTTTTTGTAGCAAACTGAGCAATAATCCAATAATTTTCTTTAATTTTTTCTTGATTTTCAGGTAAATATTCAATGTCATGTAATCCGAAGTAAGTCATTTTTGGGGGCTCAAAATTTTCTTTATCTTCTTCTTCATGGAGGGATTCAGCTATGTAGAAATCATTTAATGTCTCGTATTCTTCGTTGGTATCAATTCGATCGATATCGAACTTGACTCACTATCATAATATTGTTTAAGTTGTCTTTTTATTGAAGAACATCCTCGGACTGATTTTTTCCCTTTTCGATTTTATCTTACTGCTTGGTTTCTATTACTCTTCTTATTGTTTCTAGCATTTATATTCTCTATTTCCTTTTTTAATTTATTTTTCTTCCCTTCTTGTAGACATTCCGGCAAATCGGTTTTAAACGCAGCTTCAAATGGAATATTTTCTACCATAGTGGTAGCATTTTCGAAAAAACAAACATCATTTGCTGGTGTTGGAGATTTTATGCGAATATTCGAAATAATTGTTATTTTACTTTTCTTAGCAGGACACGTGTTTGTGGTATCATTTGAAGCTTTAAAAAGTGAAAAGACAGAGGACGATGTTATCATTTCAATACGCAATGATTGGCCTAGATGGGAATTTATTACATCGATACTACGATATTACGACTTTCAGGAATATTTGTATCCTGCCAATGGGGGATACTGATAGTCTTTTGCAAGTCTTGAGCATAGTTATCATTAATTTCTTAACAAAGATCAGCAATTCCTGGCACATAAAAGCCAGTTTTCTCGTCTAAATAGACAGATTCATCGTTTGTTCTTTGGACACTAGCCACATTAACGGATTACCTTTTTACTTTCTTATTGCAGGTACCAGCATTTAAATCAGAAATGCTTACTGATTTGCCTGGCTCAAAATTGACTTTTTTACTCCTCTGTACTTGCATAGGCTTTTGCGCTCTGGTCTCTGTCAAATAATCCGCCAGTACTTGCTCGATTTCATATTTTATTTCTTCTTGCATTTCTGGTATCTTTTTCAGAACTTTTTGTGGATTCAATGGGAATATTATTAATGGTGTAAGCTGTGCATACCTGTAATAGGCATGCATACCAGTGCCTTAATTTTAATATAATATAATACAAAATAATCATACAGGATTATTTTGTATTATATAATATTAAAATTAATGTTGTTGGTTAAGTAATGCTGTTGGTGTGCCAATAAATAAATAAATAAATATTCCTGATTTATTATATATAGAATAAAGCCACTTATTATGTTTCTTCACTAAGCAATTTCGGGAAATGTTTATTATTTCACGTGGTTTGAGGAGGATTTTTTTTGCGACTGAAAAGGATTTCTGACCCAGTCATTCAAAGTGCTCGTTTTATGATAGCAAATGCTGTGTTAATATTATTTTTAAAGAGGGATCGAGGATTTTTATAGATTTTTTAAATTTTCTCTTCCATAAAAGCTACTTCTTCTGAAACCCAGTTATTTTATCTGCCAATTGCAGGATATGAGTATTATTAGCCAGCCATAATGGTTTTCATGGCCTCCTGTCTACCATGTTCAGGGCATGACCCGCTATTAGCGAAGTGGTTACCCGAGCATAGAATACAGAAAGCCTCGCCTTCGGATATGCTGCAACCAACACCGGGGTGATCGTGGCCACACTTATTGCAGCGCGGTTTCGACCTGCTCGCTGCTGCTGCATGCCCGAATCTACAGCACTTGCGACACTGAATTGTAGGGTAAATGTACTGGGTAACTGGAAGAGATGTATAGCAGCAGTATTGTTTTGGTGGTAGAACTTGCCCATCGAAAGTGATGACACAAGATTCTGTGGGTTTCCATTCAATAGCACCGTCATTGCGTGTTTTCCTGCTAAAGCGTTGAACTTTGAGGATTTGCCCACAGCCAGAAGGCACAGATAGATAGCTTATAGCTTCTTCCTCGGAGATGTCAGTAGGAACACCAGAAATAACACCCATCCTAGTATTAAATAGATGTTGCATGTAGGGATGGATGCTGAGTAACCATGTTTGGGTAAAAGGTTATTAGCCAGGATCGCATTTGCATCCTGGGGTGAAGTAAATTCCACCGAAACACGATTTCGGCCAACTTTGTTGACTCCGTCCCGACGAACATTTGCAATTTTATTGAATATTAAAAACTTTCCAAAGTTCACAGGATGTAGTGTGGTGCCAGCGTTTGGTGCAGTTTCCAGCGAGAGACATGCACGATATATGGGCCTTTATCCATAACAAAATACTTTGACGACCTTTTTGACTCTTAAGTTGTTTACTTGGTGGAGTAGGAATGGGAGTCGCTTCGTCGTTGGTGCGTTTTCGGGAAATCTGAGATACCCCTAAAAATTTGCGTCCCATAGGAAAATTTTCCACCCGACAGTAAAAAACTGCAAAAAATTCAAATGATATTTCAATAGACTTCACGCAGCCTTGTCTGCCCTACCCCTAGAGCAGGGTCTCCCAAACTTATTTGTACAGACGCCCTTGGGATTTCACCATTTTTCTACGACGCCCCTCAACCCAGCCCCCAAAAATACTTTCCAGTTTTAGTACCAGCCTAGTAACAGGTTATCAGAAAAACACTATTTGACATTTATAATTTTTATTAGAAAATAAAAATAAAAAGAGTTATTTTAAAAGGCTGCTTGTTTTTCTGAGCTTCTGAAACCGGGGATCCAGCTTGGAAATTGCCTCTCTCATTTCCTTTTCTGCTTCTAGTTTTGACATGTACTTGTTCTTTATTACTGCAACTGCAGAAAAACCTGTTTCGCACAAGTACGAAGTCACAAATGGTAATAAAATCTTTATAATGCCATAACAGAGTTCCAAAATTCAAACAGTTTGTCCTTGTCATGTTGAATTTTTAGGCATTGCAGCATAAAAATGCCACAGGACAATTCTATTAGTTGTTCTTCTTCTGCTGTTGAAAGTGTCGACAGTGGTGACGACTGAAAAGGATTTCTGACCCAGTCATATTGCTCCAGATTATCGGGAAAATATTTTTCAAAGTGCTCGCTTTATGGTAGCAAAAGCTGTGTAAATACAGGGTGTAAAAAGACCGATCACATACCCGTTAACTACACATTCTGTACATATAACTAAGTCATTTTGGCCAAAAAATATTGCTGGGAAACAAACTTTTTTTCAACCTTTAAAAAAATGACGCTTTTCCTAGCGCGCAATGTAAAGCGTCCAACTGATTGTGCCAGTGTGTGTGTAGTACGTATACGACAGGCGAGGCGCGGCGCCCGGCCGTCGCGCGCGCTTTGAATGGTGTAGGTATTACGTTAAAGGTTTGCTACACGGTTGCAAACTAGCGTTCCAACTTGGTTCTAACCAAGGTGGCCTTGGTTCATGCTGCGGCTGCATGGATGTAAACCACACGCCAACAGGTTCGGTGGTTGGAAAAACGCGCCACGGATTGCAACTAGCAAGGTCACCTTGGTAGTGACATGGCATTTGGCATTACAACCATGGAGCCCTTTAGTAGGCTCTTGGTAATAAAAAAATTCTGTGTTGTGTTCAATTACTTACGTTTACACGAAATAAGTAGGTACAGTTTTTAAATAGCTTGAGTACTAACCTACACTGTCCGTCGCTTCAGCTGTCATCCAACACAGGTGGCCTCTCGACACTGACGAGCTCCGGTTCGAACTGCCGACCTCCCACGCGGAGACAGATGCGCGCCCTAGCCCGCGTGTTTTCATGAACCCGTTCTAGGATTCCTCCTTGAGCTGACCGCTGCTTGAGTTCTTCAAACACATCAATAATTTTCTGTCGCATTTCAGCAGCGGTCTCGCATAGGCGGTCAAACACCCTATTTTTGACGTAACCTCACAAAAAGAAATCCAGAGAGGTTATTTCAGGCGAGCGAGCTGGTCATGAGTGAGGCCCAAATCGTCCGATCCAGTTGTCTCCGAACAGCATAGTCAGTTGCTCACGAACTGGGCTCACGACACGAGGCGGCGCACCGTCGTGCTGGTACCACAACCCAAGCCTCTGAGCTAGTCGCATCTCTTTTAAAGTGTCGGTTAGGTACCCAGTAATAAAATGGAGGTAGGCAGGCCCGTACATTCTCGGTGGCAAGAAAACTGGGCCTAGGATCTGGTTTCCCACAATGCCCGCCGTAGACACATTTTTTCCACCGTGTCTGGAAGCCTGTTGCCATAGTTTGATTTGGATTGACGAAGCACCAATAATGGGTATTTCGGCGGTTCCACATTTCATTATTTGTGAAAGTACTCTCGTCGGTAAAAATAATTTTATGGTCAAAGTTTCGGTCCTGGCTCAACAGCCACCTGCAGTAATCCATGCGACGCATCGCGTCGCCTGGCACGAGCACTTGCACACGATGGATTTTGTAATGCCGTTGCCTATCCCTCCTCAACACTTTATGCACAGTTGAATGGGAAACCGTGTGCCGAGCGTGATGACCATGCCGCCTCCGCAATATTTTGGCCCAACCGTGGGTTTTCCCGCATCACAACGAGAATGGCCTCTTCTGCTGCCGGTCGTACTTGTCGGCCGCCTCCCAAAGAAATTGGTACAATCGATTGATTGTCCAGCAATCGTTGAAGTGAAGAACCGTGAATCCGTGGGCTGACACGCCCACGAATCCCATCAATCCCGTACACTCGCAGGGCTGCAGTAGCGTTTCCATGAGCCATGCCGTAACAGTAAACCATATTCACGTAAGTAGGTACTCGCGCGCCGAATAAACATGAAAGGCATCTTAACTCGCGAAAGGTGCCTACTACCTACTAAAATAATCCTAAAAAGACACTTCACACACAACACACTCACAATATCGAAACTAAGCCTATCACTCTAACACTTTCACTAATATCAGTCAGAATATCACACAAAACAACACAAACCTAATAACAGTAATTCGCAACAAAAAAAACCACGAGTGCATTCGATGACGCAAGAAATTGAACTAATTCGCAATAAATAAAAATAAAATTCCTATAATTGTTTGCGGGGATAGGGAGGAGGTCGGACCGCGGGCGGCTCTTTTGATGTCACAGGTGCGTACCGGCACGGTGGGCGGTAACTTTCTTTGAGCACAAGCCGCTCGCATGCTACTGGCTGCTGGCGCCAGGGCCAGCATGGTGTAATAACAAAATATTGCTCTAGTTATAAATAATTACCTAAATTGGGTTTGCGTAAATCAGTTTACGTAAATTACTATTTAAAAAAAATGTTATCAATGAACACAGAAAAATGAAATTCTGACTAAATTCTGATTAGTATTTGTAAAATACGTAGCTAGTAGGTAGTTGTAAAGGCCGCAGTCGGTAAGTATCTTAGTTCAGACTGCTGCAATTGTGCAGCTTCGATTTATTTTGATGTTGGGAAACCATCAAAATTACCTCGCACTCTGATGGGGCGAGAGGGAATTTTAGACTTTTATTGACTGAAACCCAATGTTGTTCCTTCAGTTGCCTTTGCGTTTCAAGGTCGCGATAACAATTTCGAACGTTCTCGCGACCCTTTCAGGCATCGTTTCTTTCGGGACCCATCAGTTTTGCTGACAGCTTCCACATCGCGCCGTCCACCAGGGTTTGGTAGTTATTGAACGGAGAGCTACCCATTGCTCTCCGTCTGCAAGCCTGCGTCTAAGGTGGCTGGTTTCACTTTGTGACTCCCGATCGACAAACAAAGGAATTTACGCAGATAAAACGCGCCGCGTGCTCGTTCCATGTTTTGAAATGTAATTTAGTCGGTACCTACCTATTAAACATTTTTATAAAGTGAGGTAGGTAGGTACTTACGAGATTTATTTACAATCATACTTAACAGCACGGCTTTTTATTGCTTAGGCGTTACAGCCTTATGCATTAGAAGCCATCCTTACTAGAAATCATCCTCAGAAATGCTACAATGTTCGTTAAAACGACACAAGTACCTAGTGAGGTTTATTACGTTGTTATTTTAAATGTAGGTAGGGCTTGAACCTAGGTAGAAGTTTAAACCTAGGATTTCAAGTTTAGTTTTTAGATAAGTGACCCCTCGCGCTCTGTGTGAAATGAAAGGGAGTGTCAGACTTTTACCGATCTTTAGTCAGTAAAAGTCTGAAGCTCCCTCTCTCTCTCTCCGATCGTTGTTCCTTCAGTTGCCGTTTGACGCGGCCATGGTATACCATCATCATAGCAGCGGAATTTCCCCTCGGTGGCGTTGCACCTTCACATGTGAGGACTGTCGCCTCCAAAATCCTACGATGACAGGCCGCATTTGGCTCGCCTCGCAGGATGCCGTGCAGTATCCCCGTATTATGAGGATGGCTATAACCCTTTGAGTCATCTTCAGTCCGTGCGACCGAGTCTACACCGGGGCTCCGTTAAGGACGCGTTTACGATTTGACGCGCATCAATTTTAGGTATAGAGTCTTACTACTACACGTGCACGGCTCACACACACAGCGAAATGCGCGAAGCGGCGAAATTATGAGTAAATTGACACAACTTGATACTTGAGCTTACTTTTATTTAATTTTTGCCATGTTTTTTTTTAAGTTTACTTTAATTATTTTTCAAAAAGTTCGTAACGTGAAATGGTAACAAATTTTTTACCTCGAGTGGTTTTCCACCCTTAAGAAATTTCACAAGTGTTTTGCCACTCTAAAAAAAAAAATCAGTTGATCGGACTGGAAGTACAGAAAAGTGATCCGATCGATTTCCATTTTGATCAACCAGTTGATCGGTTTAGTTGATCGGATAGGAAGTGCAGAAGGTGATCCGATCGAGTTCCATTCTGATCAACCAGTTGATCGGTTTAGTTGATCGGATAGGAAGTACTGATTTACTTAATTTCATTGGACAGTAATTGACTGGTAAGCAAGTACTTGCTAAAGTACCTATGTATTTTCGATTTGCGCGACAAGCTTTTTGAAAACAAATAATTAAAAACATAAGCTTATTTTATCTGCTGTATTTAGTATTTTTAACCGACTTAAAAAAAGGAGGATATTCTCAATTCGGATGTTTATATTTATATATTTTTTTATGTAACAGGTAGGTATGTTAGGGCATAACTCCGTCATAATATAGACGGATTTGCAAAATTCTTTTTTGTTCGAAAGAGGTTTATTCCGAAATAGTCCCTTGTAAAGATCAGACGGGCAATTCTCGTAATTTTAAGAACGTTCACAGTCTAATCTGTCTCAATCTGTCAAAAATACCTCTAATTTCCCTACATTTTGAAAATTGTTTGACATTTGTTTGTTGCCGAGATGAGACTGCGAATAGATTTTGAATGTTTTTAATTACGAGAATTGGCCTTCTGATGATGTCGGAGAGTTGTGGGATTGGAGATTTTCAGAGACAGACAACGGAACTCTTCAATAAATGCCAGCAAATCAACCGCAATTGCTGCTTTCGCATATTATGTATGCATTGTTTGCGTAATCACACAGTATAAGATCATGTCTGTACCCTCTAAAGGGGTACGCAGATGTGTTCAGTATACCACGGCACACCGTCATTTATCTCAAAGTTGTTATTGGGGTACCTTTAATCTTGCAAGTAAATTCGGGCAACCTTTTTTATTTATGAATTGATTTAATTAACCGACTTAATTTAGATTAAGTATTTTTTTTTTTATGTAGGTATGTTTAGATGGATTTGCAAAATTCTGTCATTTTTTAATGGATAAGCTATGCATGCCCCAGGGGTAGTACAATATAAATTTTATGAACTTTGCTTGGCCTACCCAAGCAAAGTTCATAGAGTTCATAAAATTTTGAAATTGATGATGTTTAATTTCCTGTCACTGTTATTCACATAGCAAGTAAAAAGTTTTAGGTACCTATATAATTTTGTTTTAGTATCAAATGGTTCTCGAAAACTAGAAAGAAAATACGTTTATTTGGCACATACATATAATACTGTTAAGTACTTACAATTACTTTCAAGGTTAGGATTAGGTTCCAAACATTATTAATTGCTTCATAAAAAAATTCGTTGGCATGACAACAAGAACAACTCAATAGATATTGTTTATCTGTCAAATTGGAATGGATTGCCATTCTAAGTGTGTTACGTAATTAGGATGCCGTACGAAGCCGGGTCAGGAGCTAGTAAATGATAAAAGAAATGAATAAAACTTACGAAAGACATAAAAAAAATATCAATTTTTATTTTTCATTATATTATTATGACAATGACAATTATATTATTATGATGAATATTCTCGTAGTTCCATATTCCTTTTGAATCTCGTCTTAGGCCTTGGCATCTAAAACAAAAATTGTGTTATAAAAGGTATAAACTATACACACTCTTATCAGCTAGCTCTACTCGTCTATTAGTTTCAATAGCAGCCTCCAGGTCCTGGACCTGCAGGTCTCTCCATCAAGTCCGGAGGTAAGGTCTCAACATAACTAGCAAAACGAGCCCAAACTCGGCACACCTAGCTCTACTGGTATACTAGTTCCAGTAGCAGTCTTCGAAGTACACCTGCAGGTCTCTCCATCAAGTCCGGAGGTAAGGTCTCAACATAACTAACAAAACGAGCCCAATAAACTCGAGACACTCACACACCTAACTCTACTCGTCTATTAGTTCCAGTAGCAGTCTTCGAAGAACACCTGCAAGTATCGCCATCAAGTCCGGAGGTAAGGTCTCAACATAACTAACAAAACGAGCCCAAACTCGACACACCTAGGTCTACTCGTCTATTAGTTCCAGTAGCAGTCTTCGAAGTACACCTGCAGGTATCTCCATCAAGTCCGGAGGTAAGGTCTCAACATAACTAACAAAACGAGCCCAAACTCGGCACACCTAGCTCTACTGGTATAATAGTTCCAGTAGCAGTCTTCGAAGTACACCTGCAGGTTTCTCCATCAATTCCGGAGGTAAGGTCTCAACATAACTAACAAAACGAACCCAAACTCGACACACCCAGCTCTACTCGTCTATTAGTTTCAGTAACGGTCTTCGGAGTACACCTGCAGGTCTCTCCATCAAGTCCGGAGGTAAGGTCTCAACATAACTAACAAAACGAGCCCAAACTCGACACACCTAGGTCTACTCGTCTATTAGTTCCAGTAGCAGTCTTCGAAGTACACCTGCAGGTCTCTCCATCAAGTCCGGAGGTAAGGTCTCAACATTACTAACAAAACAAGCCCAAACTCGACACACCTAGCTCTACTCGTCTATTAGTTCTAGTAGCAGTCTTCGAAGTACACCTGCAGGTCTCTCCATCAAGTCCGGTGGTAAGGTCTCAACATTACTAACAAAACGAGCTTAAACTCGACACACTCAGCTCTACTCGTCTATTAGTTCCAGTAGCAGTCTTCGAAGTACACCTGCAGGTCTCTCCATCAAGTCCGGAGGT
Source organism: Mythimna lalbum (assembly GCA_949319445.1). NCBI lineage: Eukaryota > Metazoa > Arthropoda > Insecta > Lepidoptera > Noctuidae > Mythimna > Mythimna lalbum. Next base: position 1,891,387 of record OX439357.1, on the reverse strand, counting down.
AAGGTCTCAACATTACTAACAAAACAAGCCCAAACTCGACACACCTAGCTCTACTCGTCTATTAGTTCTAGTAGCAGTCTTCGAAGTACACCTGCAGGTCTCTCCATCAAGTCCGGTGGTAAGGTCTCAACATTACTAACAAAACGAGCCTAAACTCGACACACTCAGCTCTACTCGTCTATTAGTTCCAGTAGCAGTCTTCGAAGTACACCTGAAGGTCTCCACATCAAGTCCGGAGGTAAGGTCTCAACATAACTAACAAAACGAGCCCAAACTCGGCACACCTAGCTCTACTCGTATAATAGTTCCAGTAGCAATCTGAAGTACACCTGCAGGTCTCTTTATCAAGTCCGGTGGTAAGGTCTCAACATAACTAACAAAACGAGCCCAAAGTCGGCATACCTAGCTCTACTCGTCTATTAGTTCCAGTAGCAGTCTTCGAAGTACACCTGCAGGTCTCTCCATCAAGTCCTGAGGTAAAGTCTCAACATAACTAACAAAACGAGCCCAAACTCGGCACACCCAGCTCTTCTGGTACATTAGTTCCAGTAGCAGTCTTCGAAGTACATTTCAGGTCACTCCATCAAGTCCGAAACTAAATATGAAATTTATAAGTACATATAAGAAACTGTGAACAAAATCTTACCTTGGTTGTCCGTAGTCCGTGCAGAATGCGTGAAGGATCAAGTATGTTAGGTCAAATATTTTGTATTCGTACAGCGATCTTTTCCAATACGAGGAGCTGCTTGCAAGCGTCACAGTGTCCACTCACGACGGCGGCCGAGCGCAGACTAATATTTCATTACAAATTTTTGTGCAATAAAGCAAGACAATGACCAGTAAAATAACCCTTATTTCAATCCAATAAGAATCACGTGTTACCGCTAAATATGCGAAAAAATAAGACTCAATTTCAATTTTTTTCTGAGCGTATTGTAACATTTTGATAGTTTTTTTTGCTACCTTTTTGAGTTGAACATGTCTACTTACATAAAATATTTTTAAATACATAAATTTATGTTATTAAATAAAAGAAAAACGTCCCTAAAGTCAGTACGATGTCGTCGAATTTGTGTGAAGAGGTAACGGAAATTATTTTTTACAATATTATAAACCAACATTTTCGAATAAAAAATTGCTACCATTTGAAGATTAAGGAGTAATCTATCTGTGGTAATTATTAGTTACTTTTAGTTTTGTACCATTTTGCCGCAAAATGCACCGAAAAACTCCTTATTTTTTTCGGAGTCGTAAACGCGTCCTTAACGTACAGGGACTGCACAAACCCCGCGTAGAGCCTCCGGAAGGAGACGTCTGGACCTGCCAGATTGGGGAAGATCTGCTTCAGCGCAGTCGCGTTTAGGTAGTAGGTACCTACCTACCCAATTTCAAAATTAAAACAATTTCAAAATTAAATAATCAAAGTTTTTGTTGAAAACGTAAAATCGCGCGCGTCGATCAGCTGAGCCCGTATTGCATTGGTCGTTGAACTCGGAACCTCGCGCGGTAGTGTGCGTGCGTAGTATTTTGTGTTCATTGCATTTTTGTAACTTCAAATGATTAATTTGTTATGAAAAATTAATAATTTTGATAATGTTTGTTCAGAAGAAAGTTTTCTAATGATGTTTAGAATACGATTTTGAAAAAAAAATGGTTTTTTTATTTCAACTTTGACCTTAAATATCTCCGAAACTATTGAATTCCCAGGAAAGTTGTAGAAGAAAAAACTATCCCAGTGATGGGTAGAATACGTAGTTTTCGTTTACGTTAAGGGTCTTTTTACACCCGATATTATTTTTAAAGAGTGACCGAGGATTTCTTCTGAAACCCAGTTATTTTATCTGCCAAATGCAGGATATGAGTATTATTATAAACTCTGAATTAATAAAGTTTTGCGCATCATTTTGTGACTCTGTAGATATGTGTAAATTTAATTTCTTAATTATTATATTTGTAACGTACGAGTGCTTTACTTTTAGACAGCCAACGAGGGTTGCAATAATAAATTAAAGAGGTGTGCTTGGCACCCCATTCTTTACAAAGTTTATGAAAAAGTCTTGTTTTCACGGGTCGTGTTTTAATGTAGTTCATCACTTTAATAATGCTATCCATCACAACACTTAACCATGTGTAATCTTCTTTGTTTCCATTTTACATTTGGAGCTTTGGCTTTGATGAGAGCTTGTAGTCCTCCATACTGTCCAGACATCGCTCGGGCACCAGCCGTAGGAGAGAGTGTGGTTGAAAGAGTCAGTTTTAAAAGTATTGAAAAAAATCATTTTAGGCTGATTGTTTTTAAATAAAAATCCTTTTTTTCATTAATAAGTTTAATAATTATTGTATTGAAATTAAAAAAAATAGGTAACAATGAAAGAAATCTGAAATATAGCTAGGTATTTAAAAAAAAATATGGAAAATTGGCTCTTTCAAAACAACCTGTCAATGAAAGAGCCAGATTCCACTTTGTATAAACAAACCAGTTTCTCAACAATTTTAATATCTCTTTTATACTATTGAATCATTTATATAATAAAAACGTTTACATTATTAAGTCCTAGTAAGTAAAAATCACAGCTTTTGATCAGTCTCAAATAATCATCTTACAATAATCTTAATCATTAATAATACTTTTATAAAACTCTGATAGAACAATTAAAAACATTTTTGGCAAAAGAAATTAATCACTCCTTTGTTACCACAAGACTCATGTGTCCACCCTTCACATATTTTGCACTGGTACCATTCTTCTTTGCTCTGAGAATAGTGTCCATTACACACAAAACAGTTATTTTTATCTTCACTGGAATCATCTTGTTTTTTAGAATTTAGTTTTCTTATATTTTGTTTTGTAGTCATTTTCTTAACAATAGGTTTTCTAGATTTAGCTTTACGTTCTTTTTCTTCTATATTTTTTTTTTTTCAGGAGTATCCTTGATTATAGCTGAAGATATTTTACGATTGTTAGGTTTAGAATTTTTTCTGGGTCCTGATTTTAGGAAAGGTCTTACAACTTCGGGACTTGCCGTTTGCTGTAATGCTGATGTTGATGGCTGTAAACTTTTTGGCAATGGGATGTTGTCAATCAAACTATCTGTGGGTATAGATCCGACACTTGGAATTCCAGGAGCTTCTGAAGTGTTATTATGAAAAGTGCTGCACTCTGGTGTTGTTGGTCTCACGTTTTCCGGCGTAGACTCGTCAAAAGAAACTGGATTATGTCGGTCACGTATGATGCAAGAAAATCATCATCGGTAAATATATTAGAATTCAAAGGATAAATGCCAGTTTTGATGAATCCTTGAGTCACTTTTTGCAGACTAAAAGCTGCTAAATAAGCATCTCTAGCAAACTGCGCAACTTGGTAGATAGTAACAGTTGTACCAGGATTCGAGAGCATCCACTCATTCATAGCTATTCTATATCTGGTTTTGAATGGGCCATATACCGCGACGTCCAGAGGTTGTAGCCTATGGCTATAGTGTGGTGGAAAAGTCAGCATTTTTATAAAATTTTGTCTGGCAAATTCTATAACATGGAGATTAACATGAGAGGTTGTTCTCAGGTTTTCTGACTGATAAATCTATAGGTCTCGATATGAAGCCTCGGAGTCATTCCACAGATGCTATTTTGTCAGTATTCCATTTTTCTGGACAAATAGCATTTGCCTCTGCATACTGAAAAGCTAATTCTCTTGTTTGTTTTTTCGTCAAACCGTGACACATTTTAGATGCAGTTTTTAGATATGAAACCAATAAGTCTTCTTGAACTTTAGAAAAAATGCGTTTATTACCTATATTTGGGCGATGCACATACTCCACCTCAGAATTCTTAGCCTTTTTAATAATTTTCGCCAAATAGGCCCTTGATATACCGAATGAATAATGCTGTTTTATTTATGGATTGATTTTCCGCAATCACTTCTCTGACAGCCTCTTCTATTACCGCAGTTGTCGGTCTTTACCGTTTTTTCGGTGCTGAGGCTCGCGAAGACATGTTTTTACTGTCTGAAAGATTAACAGTATTAAATATGTATCAAAAAGACGGCAATGTTACACTAAAAGCTAGTAGTATATTGAAAGAGCCAGCTGTCGAGTCTATGAAAGAGCCGGCTCTTTCAAGACATGAAAACTGGCTCATTTTGTATTAAAAAATAAAACTTCAAATTACAGCTAGTTAATCATATCAATAACATTAGCGTAAAATAATGCCAACTTAGGCTTATCAATACAACATGTTCATTTTGTCAACCTATGCTTTACACCTCTTGTCAAAAAACTTAAGTAAACCCAAAATTACTTACATTTTGCCTTCAAAATTTTTAATTCAGTGCTACGACGCCATTTTATATTCTAGAACTGTCAAATGTCTGTGGATGGCAGCTGTCCAGTGTTGCCATACAAAGAGTAAAATTGAATTATGGTAGGATTTTGTTAATCGCATCGGCTCTTTTTTTCAAAGCTTGGCTCTTTCATACACACTCTCCCCTACTCACGCCTTCACAGTTTTCCCAGTTAATATTATTTTCAGTAATATATGTATCTAAAATCTTAAACAAATCAGAAGCTTTACCACTTTCACAATTTTTTCTGCAAAATAATAAATCCTCACATACATTTGTTTCTTGTATGGTAAGTACGTAACATATCAATTGAGCATCTTCATTACTATCAGTCGCCTCATCTAATTGAATGGCAAATAAACCGAAAAGGTTTTCCACAATTTGAAGGTAACGAGCGTCAACTTGACTTGATCGAGGTTGGATCCGAAGTTGGATCCAACCGTTGAACTTCTCGGGCCTCATGGTCTGTGTCAGCTCGTTCGGTAGCAACAGTGACGATGACCTCGAAACGCAGGTTTTGAAGGTTTGTTTTTGGTAAATGAGTGTTTTGTAAAAAGTCATAGAACAAATGTTGTTGTTTATGTTCTTAACTAGCACCTAAGAGGTTGCTAGTGTTTTTTTTGTACACTTAGTTCGCAATAAATGTTTTTGACTTTGACTTTGACAAATAACCCTGTATAGTATTAGTAAGATTTCAACCTCTAATGTGCTACATATGATAATGAGCAAAATATTTGTAGTTTCGTGCTGCTAAACTTGTAGCGTCACTGTTTTCAATATATGTTTACATATCTTAGTCCTTATTGGTGCGTGCGAACGCACTCGAGCAGAGTTCGGGTATCACGGTCTTCATGTAAGATGGAAATTAATCGAACGAATGCTATAGTAAAACTGTCCGTTTAGTGGGATAAAACACCATTATATATGCGATTACAATAGTCTTAAGTCAAAGTCAAAATATTTTATTTCACATAGGCCTACATGGGCACTTATAAAACGCCAGAAGCTAGTGCACGGTTCGAAATTGGTCGTTTCCTATCGAGAAGAACCGGCAAGAAACTCCCTGGTTACTCTTTTAAAAAATGTGTTTATTACAATATTGATTGATTTATGTAAGAACAGTGTAGACCAGTCAACACTATACACAAAAGCACAAAATTAATCATAATAAAAAAAGTCATAATAGAAAGTTATCTAAGTGTTTGTGGATTATACAGTGTTCTCACATTCACATTCCAAAAAGAGGCTATATAAAAAAGCAGGAAAAATTTAAATAATTGCAACTGTTAACAAAATAAATTACTAACAAAAATGCAGTTGAAGTCTAAATAATACACACACTACAAGCGCTTTCCTTTATAGTGAAGCGCGTAACAGACTTCATAGTGTTTTGCAAAACATGACACCCTTCAGTCGCATTGGTAATATCATGACCATACGATATTCTTTTGTCAAGCTGTCTTTTTATAGATCCTCCGATGCCATCTGCCATACTTTTTCCATGTCCTGCTTTAGAGAATGATCAAGTTGAGTAGGCTAGTTTTAATATCTGCGTGAACAAATTAAGTACATAGAATTTTTGTTTTTGTCTACGTTGCGTGAAAGCAAGAAAAGAAAGAAAAGTTTAAGGAAGTAAAGTAAGTTTAAGGATTTACTCCATTAAAACGTTACACAACTTATTTTCACTAAAATCTTTAGGCAACCGGTCTGTAGAGGAGTTCGAGACAGACTGCCGTGTCTGGCTCTAATGACATGCCTGAAGGGCCAAATATGCTGAACTGCAAGTAGAGTTGTCAGGCCAGCATCTGAGCGTACATATTTCGGATATAACAGAACGCTCATTTCCAAAAAATCACACCACAATGCAGACTAATTGTATTTTTCGACGCACCAAAGAGCATTGACTGAATTTCTTCGCTGTATTTGCATTCGTAATTTTCAGAGAAGTCACATAAAATACAAAGGTGAATGACCAAATTAGTATGGGCACTGGACCAAAAAAAAAAATTGCTGCCCCCAGGGTTGACTCTTTGTTGGTGGGTTAATACTGTTGGACTAACTATGTGTGCAAATGCGAATCAAATTCCAACCCACAGTTACAAAGTAATTCGACGTTATATAATACTGCAACAATACACTTTCGCTTGCACCATTTTTTTTTTTTGTATATTATTTCTGCTTGTTAAAAATGTTGTTAGAAGGATTCACTAAATAAATAGATGAATAATGAATTAAAAAAACGACATAGTTATTTAATAATTGTTTATTTTCGAACAATTTATTTTAAATGTTATTCATGACTCACTATTCTGCACAGATGGTAATATAGAATGCGTATTATAAATCATTTTCATCTATTACAATACTGTCTAAAAACTGTGCTGGATGGTCAATATTTTCGTACCGCGCATATGCCAAAAACCATACTATAGACATTACATGAGCACATGTGCCCAAAGTACGTCTGCCACTCTTACACGAACAATAATAATGATTTAAAGCCTCCAACCCAAGGTGGTCTGAGTTTACAAGTATATATGTATGATAAATTCGGCTTCGGGTATGCCTAGATTGGACTTTACCTCTTAATAGCCAGAAGTTATTACCAGTTATATTATAATTATTTAAAAGATTATTCAAATCATCATTTTCTCTGTACACTTCTATTGTATATACGCCATTACGAGCGTGTTCACTATAATAACTCCTGGCTAGTTTTATTTGGTACGTTCCTAACGCAAACATAACAAGTTCTTCCTCAGACAACCTTGGAAATCCTCTTACATCAGGTAACTCGGCAGACATACTTTGAAACGGAATTCGCCGGCTATTAAGATTATAGTCAATGACATACTGTGCGAGACAGTTTTCCATATTGACCCTATTATTAATTCTCTCCATAAAACCAGAAGCATTAACATTATCAGTGATTGGGTCGTGGAAAGCATTTGTGATGGCCGCGGCATTCCTAAAATCGTCCTGCATGTGAGGCAGAGCCCTGTTAAAATAATCTTGCCTGAAAATCTTAAAATCTCTCTTGAAGCGGCCATTTACTACTTCCACGACCCATCGACAAATCGTCACTAATCGAGACTTATTGGCGTCAGCCGTTGTTAATTGAGTTTTGCCCCTTGAAACAGATTTAGGCATATGGGCATCATAGCCACAAGACTCTACGTTTGGTACGGCATCTCGGAAACCTCTATCCAAAATGAGAACATCTCCTTCTTGGAAAAACCAATTAAAAACACTGTCCGCACCATCAATTAATTTATTTAAAATGCTTGCATCGGATGTAGTCGCTGAATAGGGACCTGCTACTTCAATTATATAGCCATCACAACAGACTATTAGGAATGGTTTTAGTAGATTTAAGAACTTGTGATGGCTATACGTCAATCTTTGGAAGAGGAAGTTGCTACTTTTTTGTATGTATACATAGGTACCATCAAGTATAATTATACACTTGTTTTGTTCTTGGTTTCCGAACAGAGTTTGAGGTATAAAAAGGTTTCGCCTAAGCACTTGCTCCCTTGTGATGTGATCCCAACCCAAATGTAGAGGTGTAAATTCTTCTTTTATACAGTCTCTTGCGGTTTTCATTTCTCTTTCTAAAGTTGTTCGGCTTATGTGAAACATATCTGCCAGTCTTGTATTGGGTTCACCAGTTCTTAACTTAATCAAATATGCTGCTAAAGCGGTTTTGGGTCTTTTGCTCCTTCTAGACAAAGATGGCGTTTCTACAAACATTCTGTTGAACTGTTCGAAACTTCGACCAGTCAGAAAGTAAACTTCATTTGGATCCATGGTTTCTATATTTTCAAAATCCACCCTTCCCTCTTGCGGCATAGTTTTCAAAATCTGCATCATGTCCATGATGTGAGCTTCGTTAAAGTCATGACTTACATTTCTGGCTGACAATAAAATCTCAAAATCATTTAAAAGCAAATGTTCTTCACAAACGCGTGCAAAAGGTGGGGCGTAGTAGTTAAAATCTTTCAACAAACGGATTTTCATGTGCTTTGGTATTCGATGCCTTGTCTCGCCTGTACATCCGAATATAATGCAAGAGTTTGAAGTGTTCGGTGCCCGACTAATATGTGGTAAATGTATAATAGAATGTTGAATGTCTTGTTCGTCAACTACTGCTCCACGTTGATCACCAGCATGCGGTACCACAGCTAGATCTGGTTGTACCTCGGCTTGATCTGGTTCTATCACAGGTTGATCTGCTGGCTGCTCAGAAGCGCGTACTGGTGGTTCTTGTTCTCGTTCACTGGACGTACGACGTCTTGGTGGGTACGCCTCGCGTCGCCAGCAACGCTGACAGATAAACTCGGCGTTGTTAAATTGTATCTGAAACAAATAGTTTCAGATACAATTACACATCACAAATACACATCTTTTAAACAAATGTTATTCAGTACATGAATATACCAATGAATGAATAGCGCCGCTACTGAAGTCCCTTTGACGCGGCGCTAGTGTCTATGTCATTACATTACATTGCATAAAAAAATGTAGTTCCACAATTTCCGCGGGCTTTCATTCGTGATATGCACTCTATGCATTGTTACATGGTTAAATAAGTCATTATTGCAATCATTTATGTAAGTACTCACATGATAAGGAAGAACTCGTTCAGTTATATTATTTGCAGCGATTGGATATTCTTCAAAAAGCTGCGTAGTTAGTGTTCTTCTTCTGATCGACCGCACTGATCTTCCTCCGTTCCTCCGTTCCTCTTCCATATTAGCGACACAAGCTCAATACTGACGTTGCTGCTCTCTATCCAATTAAAGCGATGGGTTTTAAATGCAAGCGATTCTTTTTTACACTCCGCGATAAGATCTAGTCTTGACCTGATTTTACATATGTGCAATGTGCGGAGATGATATAATGAAAGCCATGTGTTTAGTAGAGTAAAAAGAACGTCTTTATTGGTTTTTCGACGTTTAACTGTCTCTCTTGCAGAGTCTGATTCTAATAGACGTACGGTAGTTTCTGTTTCAAAAGAATCTCTATCATTAATTAAAGCACAATTAGAATGTTCATGTCCTTTTTTAGATTCATTTTCTAATTCACTGTTACAAAGCACGCGACGCTTTGCTGCTTCCTTTGGAAGTAAATTAAAATCGGATTCGCTATCTGATTGATATTTACTAGGTCCTGCTACAGGAGAATCTTCTTTGTTAACCACATTCACTTTTTTAATAGGTTTTTTCTTCTTTAAGGTCGTTATTTTCTTCAATAATTCTTTTTGTTCCCTTTTTTCCAAGATTTCTTGTTTTCTTTTTATTTTTTTATTTTCTTTGTCTTCTTTTTCTTTTATAATTCTCCTTTGATATTCCATAAACTCATCAGATATAGCTACTGTCGGCGTGAGTTTTTTATTTAATGTCTTCTTTTTATTGTAATCAATATTATTCTTCGGAAAGTAAAGAGAATTTTTGAAAGGTGTCGCAAATTTCTTAAATGGTGTGGGAATAACACAGCTATCACTTGTTTTTGGAGCGGCTTCTTCGGTTGCATTTTTGGGTGATGGTGTATACTTCTGAAGTATTTGTAGCGGCTCCGCGGTTATTTAATTTAAAGTATTATTTTCTGATGCAAGAATCGAAGTGGACAAGGGTGTTAACTCGTTGGTAAATGGTAGAAGTATATTATCTTGTTGAGGAGTAGATGTCTGCAGAAACTGGTTGAACTCATCTTGTACAGTTAATAAGTTTACAGTAGGCGACGAGGGTAGAGGTTTTTCAATAAACAAGGATAAGTTGGATGCCTCTTCTCCCAATACTACTGAACCTTGCTCTATTGGCAGTATTAGATTACTCTCAGCAACTATATCAAAATTTAGGATAGCCTCAGATATATCTGGCGTTTCATTCACAAAATTGTTATTTAATGTTGATTCTCCTAACTGCAGAATACTTCCACTCTCTTGATTTATGGCGTTTTCAGGAGTAATTTTCTTCCAATATTCGAATAACTTTATATAAGTTGGATCTCCCATCCATTGGCCACCCGAATCTTTGAAAGTTTGTAAGGTTATAGATGACAATCTAGCCTCGAAATCATGTTTAAATTTTTCTGCATATTCAGATGTGGTTATATGATTGATGTCTTCAGTATGTTTTAAATTTGGCAACAGTTTACTGCAGTTTATTTTAGATGGATCAAATGGATATAATCCACAACATCGAAATCCGCTCTGTATGGTTTCAGGCTTAAGGCATTGGTCAAAACATTTTTTTACTGCCGGAGCAAAATCAGTGCGTTTAAGCTTGGCATAGTTATTTTGAATTCTAAATTCATGCACAACAGTCCTCCATGTTCCTTTGACTGGCCTGAAAACAGCTACGTCAAGTGGCTGTAGTATATGTGTAGAGTTGGGCAGTAAAGCTACCAGGATGATTGCTTTTTCTTTACAGAATGTTGATAGTGGAAGTGATATGTGAGATGTGTGACCATCCAAAAACAAAACTACTGGAAATGGTATTTCATTTGTTACAAGCCACGGATAGAAGCAGTTGGTAACATATTCATAAAATGCAGAAGTGTTCATCCAACCCGATTCCGTGTTACCAAGTCCCCATCCACGAGGTAATGACACGTAGAGAGATCAAACATAGGTCAATCACAAAAACTATAAAATTTGGAATCCCTCAAGGTAGTGTTCTAGGACCCTTACTATTTTTGATATACATCAATGATCTGCCTAAACATATAACTCAACCGATGGTACTTTTTGCAGATGATAGCACAGTACTAATAAAATGCGAAAACGAAAATGACTATGAGCACGTAATTAATCAAACATTAAATACAATAATACAATGGTGAACAGAAAATAATTTCAAGATAAATATGGACAAAACAAAAATTATTCACTTTCATCAAAGAACACAACCCATCAATATAAATGTCAGTTACCATGACAAAACAGTACATCCTGTGACGAACACAAAGTTTTTAGGAATCGACATTGATGACAAATTAACATGGAAAACACATATAGAACATGCATGTAAAAAAATTAATAAATCTTCATTTGCTCTCTACAAGTTATCTAAAATTGTAAATAAAGAAGCCGTATTATCTGCATATCACGGAATTGTTGCACCTGTCTTAAGATATGGTATTATATCTTGGGGCAACTCCGTTGATAAAGAATCCATATTTAGAGCCCAGAAGAAATGCATAAGAGCAATTTGCAATATAGACCATACTACGAGCTGTGAGCCATACTTTAAAAGCTTAAAAATTTTAACATTGCCCTCGCTATATATCTATGAAATAAGTTTATTTGTCAAATTAAATCCAAATTATTTTAAGACTGCTTTTAAAAGCTATTATAGACAATTGCGTGACAAAAATAGACTAGAAGTTAAAATACCATATGGAAAAACAGCACTTGTTAATAATAGTATTATCTGTATGACATCATTGATCTACAACAAACTGCCTGACCATATTAAACAATTACCTTTGCCACAGTTCAAATCGAAACTGCACAAAGTCTTAGTAAATAAATTACTACTTAAGGACTATTTGCAGGATAAAAATTTTGATATGCAGTAACAGCTCACACAATGTATATTTATTAATAATGATAGTAATGTATTATAAAATTATGACAACAACAAAAATGTGACATGATTTAATAATTTAATTGGGCCAATTTTTATTGTAATGTTTAAATTAATCTTTAACTTTTTATTTTCTCTGCTTTTTTTTTCTTTTTATTTGATTGTTTAATGTGACATAAGTATATAATCTCATCTTGACATTTCTTATTTATTTTATTTTGTTCTTTTTTTTATTACAAATGACATACCACTTTTAATGTGAATTTAATCTTGACTCAATAATTGCTGTCTAGTTTTGTCAGAATTATATTTTAAATTAATTAATAAATTTGCACACCTTATAAGGTCATAGTACAGCGCACCTATTATACCTACATGTAACAACTTTTTATACTTACCTGTATTATGCAAATAAACGTTTTGATTGATTGATTGATTGATTGATTAATGTAGGCACAAGATTTTTTGGCAAACGTTTATACGGAAATAGTATCATTGGAGGTGCTAGAGTTCCGTGAGCTGAAACGTTCACAAGCACAGTCAAGCATTCTTTTTCGTCATTAGCAACACGATTGTACACTCGTTTGCTACCTCTGCTGACCAAAACTTCTTTCTCTTTTGGGCATAAAAAGAAAACAGTTTCATCACAGTTAAACACTCGTCTAGGATCTTCTAAAACATGATGCAGATTATTTGTCATAAAATAATTGTTCACTCTGTCAAACCATGCACGTATAGCCGCTTCTGTGACTTGATTTCGGCTTGAAGGAAGACTTTGTGCAACGCGTTTAGATACTGTTGGATGTCTCTTTATAAAATTCTCAAACCAATATCTGCCAGGCACACCATTTTTAAAAGGGTTTGGTCGATTTAAGTTTTGGACTAGCTTAGCCACTGTTTCTAATAATTGTTCTTTTGTAACTGGAAATCCCATCTTGCCAAGGTAGTGAATCCAGTCTACAATCTGTTTTTCTTCACTTAACCCTTAATCGGATGCGAGCTGCATAGACTGAGTTACTAGGTTTTTTGGTGAAATCCTGTTGAATGTGTCCTAAATAAGCCGTATATACAAAAATATCCAAAAATACATAGTTGCTTATTTATTTATTTTAGGTGGTCAATATTTTGCCATTGTCTGGTAAGGGCCAAAGGTCAAAGGTCAGAAAGTGGTCAATATATGACCATTGTGTATAACGAATTATAATGTAAATGTAACAATTAATTAAAAAATAGAAATTTATAAATTTTCCTGGTTTTCAGCCATGTGGAATTTTTTGAAACATTGTTTTACACACAATGTTACACCGCAGTATGAACATTTCATGTTTGATCGCTTTGTTTCCTTTTTAGTAGAGCAAAACTTGCAGCGTGTGTATGTGTTTTGTAATTCCGGAAAGTGGACACCCACGTTTTGGAGTCTAATCTCATCTGGAACACCGAAGTTTCCGCCTTTTTTGTTTTTGAAAACAGTCGGTCTCTGTTTTTTGCAAGTGAAGTCTCCAATGAGAGACCTCGCAAGTCGCAGCCTGAAATGTCTGTGTGAAAAATCACGTTGTACATGCTTTGATAAGTAAATTATGTAGGAATTTATAATGGCAGCATCGAGCATGAAAAAAAATAAACGCATCCAGAACTTTCGCGATTTTCTTCCTGTTGGATAGGAGGAGCGAAAATGGTCAAAATGATCGACCCCACCCATATGTAATGTGTAGTCAACTATGGCTTTTGGGCAGAAAACTTCTTTACGCGTGCCATCTTTCTGTGTGCGCTTGACCATTGTTACCTCTGATTGCTTGTGTGCCGAAGACAATACGGTAACTTCTTTTGTGTCTAGCCATTTTATGGCCACAATAGGTTCGCTGGTCTGTGCGCAAAATTCGTGTTTATCGAGCTTTTCTTTTTTGTTTTGAGGTTTTTCCTTCATAAATTGAGGTAAACCCTTCCTGGTCTTTCGCACAGTTCCAATAGAATAAATATGATTTTGATATAAAACGTCAATCAATTTGCAACTTGTGAAAAAGTTGTCAAACACTACCAACGAGTCACGTGGTACTGCTTTGCACAAATTCGTTACGACACTGTAGCCTAGTCCAGCTTCGTCTGCAGTTTCAGCTTTTCCAGTATAAACCTCAAAGCAATACAGATAGCCAGTGCGAGCATCGCAACGAGCCCAAACTTTATAGCCTCGTTTTATAGGCTTTAGAGGCATGTATTGCTTCATGGTGCTTCGGCCCTTGAATTTCACCATGCACTCGTCCACGGAATAAATACCACTTTCTTCAGCTTCTTGACGAAATATAACATTAAGTTTATCTATGAGCGGCCTCAGCTTATGCAATTTATCAAAGTTTGCAGAGTCACGGGGTGCTGCTGTTGTGTTGTCGTTTACGTGTAAATTTTCTAATATTTTCTTGAACCTATTCAAATTAAATGCTGATGAAATATCTGGATTATTATAAAAGCGATCTGTGGACCAGTACAGCTCATAGTCTGGCAATTATATTAAACAGTTTAGATATTAGAAACGTAGTTTTATTCTTGATCGTAGACACGGTACAGAAAGACCGATAGTCTTATGTTATGGTAAGTATCTTTAGTAAAGTTTATGTATAGGTAGGCGGTGAGTGCGGGTGAGCGAAAATAAAAATCTCTGCTAATTGCTAGAACTCACGGTTTACTGCACTGATCCTTTCACAATTCACATAACAAGAATAGAAGGAGTACATGAAGCAGACAGAAGAGACACAATCACAAGGTTTACAGTCACAAAGTTCAGAAACACAGTACGACTAGCGAAACGAGGTCTTTTGGATGGACGAAAAATCAATTGCGCGCACGGCAGTTCGTAGCGGACAAAAAAACGGATAATAAAACACTCCATTTGTTGATCCAGTACCTACATCAACTCCTCCCATGTGTTGGTTATAATTTTTTACTATTTTTGGAGCAGTTACGTCGACGTACCGTCTAATAGTTTTGTCCCACCTTCTTACGAGAGTGGTCGCACAGGAGCCAGTACAGTTTGATGCGAGTAATACGGATTTATTATCTTTCCACTTTACGATTTTAGTAGGTTCGCAAACAAATTGTTGGCTTTCTCCACGAGTCATTTGAGCATCCGTTTTAAATTTTATTGTAGCTCGGTCAGGGATACGACTTAACATTATTGTCCCGGTAGAATGCAGATTTAACTTGTTCATTTCTTCAATTAAAGGTAAGCTACCAGGGGGAATACTTTTAGATAGATGTAGGATTACCGAAGGACCGAGACCGAGATTCGTATCACCAAACATCGTCCTTGCACCTCTGTATCCCTCTCTAGTTGTGAGGACGAAGTTTTTAAACCCTACAGGTCTAGGTTTGTTTTTCACTACCTGACGTAGTTGACAGCGGCCTCATCGATTGAGTAAAATCCCGGCACCCTTTCTAATTTATTACAAGCACGTTTAATTTGGTCGATCATGGGTTGAACCTTCCATAGTGGATTACTTATTTCAGTTGCAGGTGAAGAATCTGAATCAACTACGTGTAGTGCATTACGAAGAGTAAAAAACCTGTCCCGTGACATTAAACCGCCGATAATTTCCAACCTAGTACCAGCTCTCCAATACATAGGCAGTCGGGGATAAGGAAGACATCCCATGAGTATTTGTATTGCAATGAACTTTGCGATCTCACTGCTTGTACTTTTCAATTCACGGTCTGTAGTTCGTAAGTAATATAAGTTAGTACAGTGTGATATCCTATCTATGAACTCGTTATCTATGTAGTCACGAAAGTACTCGATGGGACGCCTCACTGGTTTTGTAGGCAAAGGAAGATAGTTGTGCAGTTTATCTACAAATGTAACCTGCTTCCATATTCTTTTCCTGATACTTGGTGTTGATGCCGATCTTCTTCCTCGAGAACGTGATTCTGTCACCGTTCTTCTTCCCCGAGTACTGGTGGTTGATCTCGAATGTTCAGAGGATAAATGTACTGACCGTTGTCGATGTAAAGGACGACGAGACGTAGATGATAACGATGGGCAAGGCGGCTGCACTGTTGACGGAGATTGAGTCGTTGTTGGAGGAGGATGTTGCGTCATTGATGAAGCAGAAGGTTGCGGCATCGATGTAGACGGAGGCTGCATCATCGGTGAACATATCAATGCTGATGATTGGTGACTAATTTCTTCATCTTCATTAGGAATATCACCATCGAAGAGATCTTCGCAAGCCAATTGATCAAACAGAGTATTTGGTGCAAAATCCAGTCATCGTCGTCAAAATCTTCAATCTCCGATAGATTTCCGTCCAACAATTGTTCTAATATTGCATCATTCGTAATTCGAGCCCCTAATACAAAAGAAAACGCAATTTAAATACTGGATAGAATCAAAATAACAAATAAAACACAAAACAACGAAATGTTACAATATCACGTTCTACGACCGATGTTGCATGATCGTGCGTGTTTAGTTTTGACGAAAAAATAATTATGAAACTAATATTTTTATTTGTAAAAACTTTAAATTTAATCAAATAACATCAAATAATGATGAATAATCCAACACAATTACTAAAAATCGATCTACTTACGTGCGGAGGCGCCGGGATTCAAAGACGCAGCCATCCCTCATGCGGGTTTCAACGAACTGGCAGGACGAAACGTGCGCGCAGAGTGCAAAACTATTTTTTATCTCACTCTTAGATAGAGTCACGATAGATCGACGCCGCACAGTGGTCCGGATTTTCAAAAAGGTGGACATAGGATCGAAAATGCATATTTAACTTAACAAAAAATTGTTTCGTATAGGAAATTTTACGCTGATTAATACTTATTACTACAACTTTTCAAAAAAACTGCCCCTTCATGTCAAAAAAAAATATTGAAAAAAAAAAATGTATGGGAGAAAATCTATTTTATTTTTTTACTCCGTTCAGTATCAAAGTATAGCAAGCAAACCTTATATTCTGATAAGTACCTATTGTCCTTAATACGACGACATATAAATTGCTTGCGTATCCCTGCGGCCTTGGCGCCTACGATGCTTTAAAGTTTGAAATTTTAATGTTGAATTTTCTTAATATTATTAACGAGTTTTTCTATTGAAATTAATCCAAAATATCATTTTTAATAAAACAAGCCACGCGCGCGCCCCATCCGTGTATTAGGCTCGCCCCCTATTACTTGGGACTTAAATATAACTGACGAAATGACAGTGTACTATTATAGTACACTGTTACACTGGGTGCGGCAAAGGTAGTATAAACCCTTGCCGAACCCGAACCGAAAAGAATAATCAACAGAAGATTAAATAAAAAAAATTAAGCAAAAATGCTTATTTTATCATATCATCACGTTTTATATTCCCCTAAGGGTTCGGTTTGTTGATATTTCCTATTACTAAATCATGGTTGATATTGTTGGTTATACTACTAGCGTGACGCATCTTAAAAGAAACAATTAGAAATAGATTTAGCCCTGAAAAGGGCTTTTTCTGAAGTCCTGAAAATGACTATTTTAAGTAGTCCTGAAAAGTACCACAACTTATCTACTACTACTAACAAACTCAATTCTAACAATAACAACATCACTAAATCTGTCACGTTTACATTAATGGATCATGTTCAGGCTGCAACTCCTGTAGATCCATATTTTCGGTTTCTTCTGTTACTACCTCAGGCAACAACAAAAGCTCTTTAACATCTGAAAAAAAAATCGAATTGCTTTGAGTTGCTGTATTTTGGTCGTATATGGGATAAATATGGGTCTGAACTAATTAAAAAATTATGGAGCAAGTCCTCGTTGGTCTTTATCCTGTTAAATTTTCTTGTGTGATATTCACGAACTCTTCGAAATTCTTTATTTCTTGCTCCTCCCGCTTCTTCGGAAAGAATGCCAATTGGTAGGAGGCCAAAGTGATGACAAATGTCTGCTCCGTGTATGAGTAGCTTGTGCACACTTGCGGGCATATAAAACCATGGGTATAGATGAACAAAGATCTCAGCTGTTTCTCTGCAATAAGTCCTGAATTTTTCAATATCTATGGCACATCCTGATGAAATCGTTTGAAGAATAACCGCAAAATGCTTCAGCAGGTCTTTGTTAACTTTGGTTATTTCGGCAGATTTCTCATAATCTCTAAAAAACCTTCTGGCTGTGTTTCCGTCGTTTGTGGTTCCAAAGCCTTGCTTCACAAAATCCACAAGTATTCCCATTTGCTGTTTGAATTCTTCTTGCGTCAAATGTTTCTTCGCAGCTTTTAGTTGCTTGTTAGCACCTCGTGCAGTCCACATCTCAAAGTCCATGTTGAATCCACATATGAAGAGTAGAAAGTCCATATTTATAAACATCTTCTCGAACAGGTCTTGAAAATACTTCTGACATCTTGTTCATCTCAGTCGGCTTAGCAAGGCAAATATTGCAGGCAGATGCAGATGAAGTATCCGTTATAATAGTGGCCACTTTTCCGTCGATCATTGTCATATGAAGCTTGTGACTAATCTCTAGCCCAGCCCATTTTGTAGAATTGATGTTTTTTACTTCTTCCTTCAATGCAGCTTCTTCTTGCTTGATATATTCTGCTGTCTCTTTACAAAACTCGAACTTAATGGGCCTGCAATAAGTGTTGAAGAAGGTGTTGGGTTTTCCCATATGGTGCTATTATTAGAAACTAATTTAAGAGGGACAAGACTTGACATGAAAACCGATGAATCACTGAAGTCTACATCTTCACTCCTTTGCTTGTAGGTACTTTGTGAAGAAGCTCCATCGAAACCCCATTTACTAATTAACTTCAATCCTTCAGTTGACGAATCAATCTGGGTACCGGTAATTTGAAGAATCTTCTGGACTGTCAGATCTAATAGGGCTTGAAGCTTCACTCTGGCTCCTCTCTCAGTAATTTCTAAATCATGTGGATAGCATCTCTTTTTAGCTTCAAGGAGTTTGTGATACGATGGTAACACTGGAACTTCACTATCTAACAGCGCTTTCCTTAAACACAAGTATTTCCATTTTGACAGGTTCAATGATGTATAAAGACCAAGAACATGATCTTCATCAAAAGTTTTTTTCCTATTTTTCTTAAACAATGTGTCTTGAATGATAGCAACACTATCAGGGTTCTTCGTGATATGGTCAATAACACAAGCTAACTCATTCTTCTTGTCTGTCTTTAAGTCTTTCGACTAATGCAAAAGTAAGTTCTTCCGGCGAATAGTCCAAAAGAGACTCTGAACGTCTTTTCTTCTGTTTGTTGCTGAGGTCAACAAAAGGCTTCCTAATCTGAACTTCGGTAGATGTGCCTACAATTGTTGAACTAGATGTCGACGGAATCACAGCTGCTGTAGTATCGATGTCAACTGAGGTATTGTCTGACGATATGTTTTCGATAACTTCATCTTAGGCTTGAAAAATCTCGGATAAATTAACAGTAGTGCAATTTGGCCAACTAATATTTGATTGTAACCACGCAGCATGTCTATTCATGAAAGTCTTCTGATTTCTAGAAGCACTTGCCCATCTGCGATTGATATTACTGATGTAGTTCTTCAAAAAGGTCTTGATTATTTCTAAATCTTCTGAACATGTTCCAACTGGGATATGTAGAATAATAGCTTCATAGAGTCGTGCCCAATTCTTCATGTCTCCTTCAACACGGAGGAACATAAAGATGTCCAAGTTTGTAACAAATGCAGCCATAACGAAACTCACTAAACTTTCACACAGCACGGGTAATAAGATATGTTGCTTCCTCAAGGGTTGAGAAACAAGTGCCTTTAATTGTTTCATGCACAGATATTAATAACAAACATACGCGCGCAAGTAGTGACTGACAAAATTAGTACCACATCTTCAACAGCCAATCAGCGTCGTCGATATCTCCGGTGGTGGGGGTAAATGATTCTTTTAACACAGGAGTCGTTTCAGTCAGTTACAAATAAGCAACGAATCAGCACGTGTCTTTAATTACGTAACTAAAGTTGAAGACTTTTAATACAATTTTTTTATTAAAATAAAATAAAAAAAATACTTGCCAAATGCTTGAATGCGTATGTTTTAATTCTTATATAATTAAAAAATGATATTTTAAATTCAGCATAATTGAAAAACTCGATAATAATAAAAAAAAACCCAATTGAAATTTTAAACTTTGAAGCATCGTAGGCGCCAAGGCCGCAGGGATACGCAAGCAATTTATATGTCGTCGTATTAAAGACAATAGGTACTTACCAGAATATAAGGTTTGCTTGCTATACTTTGATACTGAACGGAGAAAAAAAATAAAATAGATTTTCTCCTATACATTTTTTTTTTTCAATATTTTTTTTTGACATGAAGGAGCAGTTTTTTTGAAAAGTTGTAGTAATAAGTATTAATTAGCGTAAAATTTCCTACACGAAAAAAATTTTTGTTAAGTTAAATATGCATTTTCGATCCTATGTCCACCTTTTTGAAAATCCGGACCACTGTGCGCCGGTTGCGTCCGCTAAAGTCCTTTACATATTTGCTTAGAATTTTGTAAAGTCGAAACTCATGGTCACTTTAACTCGGTTGAAAAGGGTTAACTTTACCTTGATCCTATGATGTCCGTTTACAATAAGTCTTATGCTTATTCGCTTCGAACACCAACCACATGAAGGCAGATTACTCTAAATATAATCACTTGAAAACTATTTTAAAAATTCAAAATCGGTTCGTACTCAAGAAATCAACACTGATAAGAATCTTGTTAATGTAAACATACGTTCCGATTCACACTAGCGTGCAACTAAATTAAATGTTAACGTAGTCCCCCGTAGCTATTTTAAATGGTTTTTCTATTTTATTAATGTAAATTCTTGAAAGTTATGACTTCCTTTTTATGAAAGTTACTTAGATCCTTTTAAAAATATATTTTAACAAGATATTTTTTAGTTAAATGTATTCTATTGGTTCACAATGGACTAGCGATTCGGACAAACATGTGAAAGAGACAACGCTATACAGATCTATATAGCGCTTATCTTTTCTGTTTAACAGTGAGTAGACAAAATCTTTAAAATCGTTCGTTCTTTCCTAGCCCCTAGCAGGAATACAATCATACTGAATGATGAAGTTCAAGGTACGAAATTAAGTAATATTACTTTTCAATACACTTGCTCATAAAGTGGCTCTTATTGCACTGCACATAGGTATATAATGGCACTTGTTACCAAACTGTGACATTTTGATTACCATTACGCACTAGTGCTATAATGTGGTTAAAACCTTATTGTTCCATCTCTCCACCGCCATAATTTTATGACATTTATCGTATCAGGATGGGCGCAGGTTGTCCCCCACGAACAAAAGAAAAACTAAATAGGCGTGCATATGAAAACAGTTTTTTACCGCCACAAAAGTGTACTAGTTTTACTGTTATTTTATTCACAAGTGTAAGTGTTAATGATTACCGTTTTCGGCTCTCTTAAGACCCTCGCCATGGCTCGGGTCTAAATACCGCCTCAACGGTAATCACTAACATTACACACTTATATCATAATGTACTATTATGATGGAAACAAAACGTTCCTGTAATAAGATTGTTTTGTAAATCTTTATGGTCGGCTGCCAGGTCAAAACATCAATATTTTTTTCAGCCAGGAATTCAGTAACACTCCTGGCTTTGTGGCATGGTGCAGAATCGTGCATAAAAATGTAAGTACACTTCACCAACAGGGAACCATTCTTTGAGCTGAGGTAGAAGTTGATTTTCCAGTCCTCGCTTGTACTGGTCTTTCCTCATGGTCCCTTCTATGATATGTAGGCGCCCCATGCCTTTGGCTGAGATCACAGACCACACCATGATAGTTAGCATACCTGAAAAATATGTCCTACACTATTCGTAGTCATATTTTTACCCGACTCCAGTCTGTAACAGTCATATTTTGGTGCTGTCTGGCCCAATGCAGTCGTCTTTTCTTCATGGCCTCAGTAAGGCGTGGTTTTTTGGTTGGCCGACGACCTATCAACATCTCTTCTGCCAACCGTCGACGAAGTGTCCTTTTGGAAACATCTATTCCGATGGGCGACACTCTTTTTACGATTTTTCAGGCAGGTATCCCTGATTCTACGATCTGTGCGAAGTGTGGTCATCCTTTTTCTGCCACAACTTTTTAAACGACCGGTTTCCAATGGTTTGTTTTGATTAATTTTTATTTTTATTCTGTTAACTACAGACTTTGATACACCTGTAATAGCAGCTATAGCTCTTTGGGAATGTGTGGAGTGCAATAATAAAGTTTGTATTTGTGTACATTTTCGTGGAGACAAGTCTGAAGCTCTGTCCATGCTTAAAAGAAACAATTTAGAGCATACCACAACATACGGTTACAAAAATTAAAAAAAAAAACACGTATTAAACTTTAAAAAAGCGATAAAAGCAATATTACTTACGTTTTGACTATTTGTACAACAAAAAACTCGTAAAATCAAACCAAAAACATTTTTTACCGCAAACGAAACAAATACTATTTTAAACCTAATTCAACAAAGTCAGACATAATACCACTTTTTTTTAAATGGCGCGAATTCACAGTGTTGCCACCTATCAAAAATAATAATAATGTTACCAGTAATAATGCCAAACAAAAAAACTTAATATTAATGTATTTATTTGCTTAAAAAGCATGTATCAATCAGTAATAACATTTTATGAATAGTGTCCCTAATAATTTGGCCACCTATAGTAAAGTTTCAGGGTTACGGCATCTGACTACGGTAGACAATCGAAATTTTAAGCCACTGATAAATGAATACAATGCTAAGTCTTGCATTGCGGCGACACGGCCAGCTAATTCACCTTTCTTTTAAGTGGTTATTGATATGTTTATTTCTGTTAATAGTTTGGCTAGATATGTCTTTAAGCGAAGTGCAAACTGGTTGACCGTCTCGCTATTAGTCTGACAGCAGTATTGAAGATCCGAGAGTAGTGCAGCGTAATGTTTTTTTTGGCAAATTGATCTTTGAGAAATTCTTCCAATTGTTGCCAATTTTCGAATTCCTTAATGGAGCACGCATTTTCAGCACGGCCTTCGAGTTGGCTTAAAATATATTTTAACATTATATCTTGCTGATGTGAAGACGCAAGACTGATTGCATTTCTGCAGTTATTTAAAAATGCACCCAATTTTTCGCGATTACTATCGAATTTATTGATAAATTTGCTGACATAATTTATGTCTAATTCCTTAGACATGACGTTAGACTCGTCTTTAGGCATTAATGTAGACAACAAAAAGATAAGACAGAGTGCGACAGCACTACTGAAATGAAATGTTGCACTATTCTCGGGACTGAATGATACCAGCTAATACACTGAAACAATTTTATCAACTGAATATTACTAAGAAGCACTTTTAGAGTTTCAATTTAGTTTAGAATTATGATAAAATTTGTATATAATCACCAAGCACTATTTTCACAACACAGAATAATGTTTTTTTTTTATGTAGAATAGATGTACTCACAAAAACACTGCAACTACGACGGCGATATGAATCATTTCGGAGCTAGGCGAATTCACCCAAGGTGAGTGGTAGAATTTTGGAGTATGCCCAACAGGGTACGTGACGGTCTAGTTTGACCAGCAGGATACAGCGACGTTGAATGAAAGGACACAGCGATTTGGATATTCATCGCCCATTACCGCGATTAATGTCAGCAGCAATAGTTCTTCATTTATCTCGTTCACTTTAAAATAAAATTCTAATAGCTTTCCTATCGTCATGTTGTTGTCGTCGGTTGGCCGAAAATTTCCACAGTTCAATCCAATCCTCGTTAGCCACTATGATATTTACGGAAATGAGACACGTACCGCCAGTTCAATAGTTAATTGTGGAATGACCGTCCAACGTAACACGCACACGTAGGACGTACACATACATTACAGTACACAGTATAACTGGTCGAAAAAAAATTATAAACAAAATGGTTGATGTCAAAAAATAAAAACTTATTACTATGGTGACTAACTAAAAAATGCATATATTATGCATACTAGCTTCTGCCAGCGACTTCGTACGCGGATCCTGTTGCTTATGCCAGCGACAACGGGGTCGTCAAAATTAAAGATCTGAAACGTCTGATGTCGAATTCTAAGAGCCCGGGGACTGGAAAACAATGTGATGCGCGAGACGCTCTCCCTTCCACTTACGCGCTTGACAGTGTGCACACACACTTTAGCCATGGTGCCAATGTCTCCGTGTTCGATGTAATCAATAAATAGGTTATAGGAAAACGCGCTCCTTTCTTTATTCCCAAAAAGTGTTGCCATAGCGTGATCTAACTCGTCGCCAACGCCATTTACGAAACGTTTAGAAAACGGAAAGTACATATTATTTACCCAAATATTATAGTAACTTAGCCATGTGCAGCGCCCCTTAGTGAACTCCACAGCGGGTGACGTAACCTACGACCAACCTATTATTTGCGGTTGGTACAGTAATCGGGTCTAGGGATCGAACCGCAAAATTAAGTTTGTTTTTATTGTATATACTTTTCCGGGATAAAAAGTACCCAGTGTGGTGCGCAGGATATTAAAGAATAATTATACCAAGTTTCATCGTAATCGGACCAGTAGTTTTTGCGTGATGCCTGAACAAATAGACAAACAGACGAAAAAATTTTTAATCACATTTTTGGGTTCGGTGTTGGTCTGGTAACACAGGGGGTGTTATTTTTTAATATTTTCAATGTACAGAATTTTCACTTCTAGAGATTTATTATAAGTATAAGTAGGTACCTACCTACACTACGTCTAATCTAATAGAATGAAATGACCTATTTGATACCTAGGTACCTATTTTATAAAATAACAACCAAAGAAATCTAAAAATAAATGATTAAACGTAAGAGTAGACTAAAAGTCGCGCTGATAAGCACGGTTTGTTAAAATCAATTATTGTCTGTCAATAAGGTTGATCACTCTGAACGTCTATTTGCATCAACAGCCAGATATTGCCGCCGCGAGCCGAGTCGAGCGCGGCGACCGTTACACAAAAATAATCCTTATAGCATGGTTCAGTATTCACGCGCGATGGCTTATTAGCGTATTTCATGTATAACTTTGGTGTTTCTATACCGATTTCTATGATTCTTTTTTTATTGAATGTATAATAATGTTAACTTTTTTTAATTAGGGATAAGTGAGAGTGTTATAAACGTAAGAGTAGACAAAAATAAACAGAAAGCTCCGAACTGCTTAGCTATCGGGAGTTACTCGTGTTATTGTGAGTCAACCATAAAAGATAGACATATGCTGTTGTGGGATATTTTTTATATAATTTTAAGGAGAACATTTCCGTTATACATGATTTCTGTGTAGCTTTAACCATTAAGTCTGCAAACGCGACGGAAGCTTAAAAAATGGAGTAATTTCTCCCGTTTCCCCAACATTTCCCTTCACTGCTCTGCTCCTATTGATCGTAGCGTGATGAAAAGTATACTATAACCTGCCCAGGAGTATGAAGAATGATTGTACCAAGTTTCGTTAAAATCCATCGAGGAGTTTTTGTTTCTATAAAGAACATACAGACAGACAGACAGACAAAAATTTTACTGTTTGCATTTTTGGCATCAGTATCGATCACTAATCACCCCCTGATAGTTATTTTGGAAATGTATAGATAGATTTAGCACAGCAACACTAAAAAATGTGTATACTTATTTTGTCTGTCTGACAAGTGCTCAAACTTTTTCCTTACTTTACCCATACAAAATAATCTTCCTACAATTTATCCTCAACAGTTCGCATTATTGGTGATATCGTCTTTCTTCACATTTAAGCTATTTACCACCAATACAGTTAGAGTAGCGTTGGGATCAAATACTTACTTATTAACTAATGACATTATGTGATGGTAGGAAGCTTGAGGTGTGCAATAATTTTGAGAAGGAAAAGGGAGTTTTTTACTAACTAATTAACCTAATCCTCTTCCTATACTGTCTGAAAATATAATTGATTGATAATGCCTACTGTTATGAGAGGAAAAATAACAATATTTTCCGAATCTACCCCTTTAGTTCATTCATGCTGAATGTGGGGTACCTAGTTGGGAATACAGTCATTCATCACAGAAGTAGCTACCTACACCTACGTAAGAAATGCAGTCTTCATGCGGCCAACTTCTGCATTGATTAGGGTAGACTGGGTACAGTGGTGACAATTTTCATTTCACCAGCAATAATTTTCTTTGTGTGACAGTTAGCTGCATAAAGTAAGTTTTATATAATGAAGAGTACATTTGCCTACGTATATATGTGTGAAATGGGTTTCTAAGCACTATGGTTAACTCACAGGATCAAGTTAGAAAAAAAAGGGAAATTGTCACCACCGACCACACTCTAGGGGCGGTTGTAACAGTACCTGGGGTTGGTAGTGACAGGTTCAAAAATACACCGAAATGGTCATCAAATTCTTTTATTGCAAAAAATATCAACATTTCTTGAAATAGTTGCGTCTATGTATCACAAGTAAATTTCGTTTTTAAAAAAATAAGGCACTTTGACGCCTTTAGCTATTATTACTAATCCTCATACAGCAGTCTGTTTGCTTAAAACTAATCAGTCATAAATTCCAATCAGTCTAAAAACATAAGTAAAATATTCTAATCATACAAAACGATAACAATGAAAAAATACTAACTAAATCACAACCAGCTTGTTTAAATAAAATAATCTAACATTTGTTTATTGTATCAACTTTCAGTATAAAAAATATAATAAAAAATAATACTGGAGATTTTTTTCCAGCCAATCAAAAAAAAAATGATTTTGATTGGCTGGAGATCTAGTCAGACTCATCACAATTATGACATATGTAATGGCGACTACCATCTGTGCACTCTAAGTGTGACCAGAGTTCACATTGTCCTTGACACTGTATCCATTTCTCGCCAGGCCTACTATCGGAATATGTACCAACACAAACAAGACAAAAATACTCGTTTTCATCTGATGTTGGTGGTGATGTTTTCCGTTTTCTCCCTCTGCTTTTTTGTTTTCCTTTATTTTTTGCTTCGTTAAGATTTTTCTTCATCTGTTTAGCTTTCAATCGTCTTTTTCTTTCTTCGTGTTCCTGCCTTACAGCCTCTTTTTCTGGGGTGTCTGTATAAATAGTAGACTTTTTGATTCTGGGACCTCTTGATTTCCTTTGGGAAAGGCTCCCCCTTTGGGAAAGGTCGAACAATATCAGGAGAAAATATAAGTGGTGTGGCTGAGGATGACGCAGTTGGCTGATCATAGCTAGTTATATTTTGAGTTGATGATTCGCCCAATACGGAAGGTGAAAGCGACGGTGTTTCTTCATTAGGTCCAGGATCGTTTTCCTCTAAAGAAAAGTCTAATAGTGGTGATACCGGCATCATATCACTGTTATTAGCCGGATTGTTTTCTTCAATGTCAGGGTTTGGACTGTTCGTTTCGAAAGATGATTCGATATTATTAGTAGCCTCAGTCACAGGTGTTTGCTTATTAATTTCAGAAGATGATGTTGCAGAATTGATCAGTTCTGTGTCTGGATTTGGTCGATCTGTAACAAAAGATGGAGCAAAATCCGTTTCATCGAAAAGATTACGATTTAAGGGGTAAATACCGGTTTTGCTAAATCAAGCCTGAATGTTGGCTTGTGTAAAAGCTAAAGGCATTGCAGTTTTCACAATACCTGGTATGTCGTAGATAGACATTGTTCTTCCAGGATGACTACGCATCCATCCGTCACAAGCAGTGTTTATTGCTTTTTTTTACTGCCCGAAGACGGATCTATCCAGGGGCTGTTTGTGCAGTTTGTGCGAGCAGTGTGGAGGAAATGAAAGTAAAGTTTTGCTTTTGCCCATTTGCTTTGCAAAAATCCAATGTATTGATGTGGATATGAGAAGAATGATTATCTAGCATTAGTAAAATTTTATGCGACAGAGAAGCATTTGAATTTTTTTTTAATGTTCAAGAAATACTAAGAACGATGCGTCTTGCATCCAGCCAGAAGGATTTGCAGTTCCTATCCTTCCAGTGATAACGGACGCGAGGAAATATAAATAAAGGAGGAATAGGATTGCCTAAAGCATTTACAGCAAATGTCACTGTGACCAATGTGCCTCGTTCAGCAGAGGTAAGACCTCCCACTTGGCGTATGCCACGTCTTGCTACAACTTTATCGGGTTTTCACGTTGTAAATATCCTGAGGTTCATAGGGGTTTCTATCCAAAACAGTTTGCAAATTGTTGTAAAAAGCCTCCACGTTAGTTTTATTAAAACTTGTTGCTCTTGAGAGGCTAGTAGCTTGAGCAACAGGAACAGACAGTGATGGATTTCTGTTCATGAATGAACGAAACCATTCCTCGCCAGCCATCTCATTTTCAAGCCAAGCAGCAGGTCGCTTCAGGTTATATTTTTGTGTAAGCTCAAAAGCTAACTTCCGTACCTCTTTCGGAGATAGGCCAAAATATATTTCAGCACAACGTGTTATGTATCTTGACAGCTGCTGTTCTTGTTCCTCAGAGAAGACTTTATTATGTGCAACATACCCCATGCTAATGCTGTCTTTATTGAGGTCCGCGCCAGGTTTATCGCGTTTTCGAATATAACGTAACAAAGACATACGATTAACTTCGTGCATTTCTGCAGCTCTCCGTAATGATGTTCCTCGTTTCACTTCTGTATAAGCTTCTTCATATTTTCTTATTTCACACTGACCTCTATCCGTCTTTCTCACGCGTTTTCGTGGCATCTAAAAGCAAAAAAACATGATTAAAAATTTGTCACAATCGCACCCAAAAAAAGTGTCACAACCGTACCCAAAGCACTCTTTCGCAAAAAAACAATAATTATGACAATATAAAATAACGGGCGTACAAAGTAAACACTGTTATTTAACCACTAATGTTTTTTTTTTATTACTTATTATTGATAGGCTCGCGTTTGACCACCATCTCACCTCGTTTGACTAGTAATGTAAAAAAACATTCATCATTGTATCTGTACACATAACACATTATAACAATCACTAAAACAAATCGAATAGAAATACTTACTTTTGACCGTTAAAAAGTAATGAGGGCCTCTGCTAACGTCAACGTCGCGCGTTGGCTGACGCAATACTGTGAAACACGTTCAGACTTGCAAGGCGCTCCTCTTTCACCTTCACGCATCCCCCGTATTCCTTATAGTTTCGATAATATTGCGACTGTCACAACCGTACCCAGTCTACCCTACACAGAATCCAATCTTCGGCTGGTGGTTCAGTGTATTTGTCAGCGCACACTAAACTGTAAAAATGTGGTTTCGGGTTTTTGATCTGTTGTTTGACTGAGGGTGTTGGGGTGTTAAATGAAGTACTCCTTATTTCTTGAGGGTTCATCAATTTAGTAACGATTACATTGAAAAATATATAAGAACGAAGAACGATAGGTTATTTTGTGAAAAAGTGAAAAAAATTTTGGTCGATGACATTTGACGTAAATCACATTATGACAGCAACTCATAGACGACCTGCGCCAACAGAGAGGGTCTTTTAGTTTTAGTCTTGATGAGGCCTGCTAAGTCTGAAATTTTGGTCTTCTTATTATTTGCCTTCTGAAGTTTTAATGCCTGCTCAGCTTTGACGGGAATAGACGTCAACACCTCCGATTTCTGCCTCTTGTATTTACGGCCTGTTTTAGGAGTCACAGTAGACGACGTGCCATTAAAAGGATCTATGCCCACTGTAGACGGTGCATCATTTACAGGAACTTCAGTCATAGGAGAAGGTGGTTCAGGAAAGGGACGGTCGGTCATCGTTGACGAAGCGTAATCGTCGTCTCCAAAAACATCTGGATCATAAGGCCAAATTCCCGGTTTTCTAAACCCATTAACTGCATTCCGGACCGAAGCATTTTTGGCGTACGCTCCCCCAAATAGTTTTGCCATATCCTACTGGTTTACAATAAAGCCTAGGTGCATTTTTTGAAAGTTATTTCACTCTTGTTCAAAATATTTCTGAGGGGTCCATACACAGCCACATCTAGAGACTGCATCCGGTCAGTTGTGTGGGACAAATGACAAAAAGATGATGTGATTTTTTGATGCAAATTCTAAGGGTTGTCACTTTTAATGTGCTATTATTTTATGAAAAAAAAAATCTTTAGTGACCAATCATCACCAAAAGACGTCCACTGTTGGACATATGCCTCCCCTAAGCTTCACCACAACGACCGGTGATCAATCAAACGAATTGAAATAACTAGTTTACTGTAAATATAATTTTAATAGGTAATCTAATGGCGTCGGTAATCTCAGCAAAAGCTGAAAGTTTAACATTTTCAAATACGAGAAACAGAACAGAATCTAAATCATGTATCCCACAGTTATTTGGATTTATGGCTTTTAGGAATGTAGAAAAGAATGAGTGAAAATAATAGACAGTTGTGCATGTACTTATTGTATTTCTCCAACACAGAAAACAAATTTAATTTACTTGGTAAATAAATATCTAGTTTTGGAATAATTACATAGAACAAATGATGCACGACTGCACGCCCGCCAGAATGGTACGACTTGCCAAAAATCATGCGAGTTTTCTCTTTCTGTCAATATTCAAATCCTCGCGCTCTGATTGGCCGTCGTACTATTCATGGCCACAGTTGGTAGTACAATAGGTAATACAATATTTTTAATATTGGGTTTAATCAAGGTAATTAATCAAGCAAATGCCACAAAATAACTAGTAGACCTTTAACTTACTTATATATACCTTAATTCACCTATGTTTTACAAAATAAATGATTGATAGATTGATTGATTGATTGAAAAGCAGAGCTAATTAAATTAATTAATTAAATTAACTTGTCATTGAAGCGTAACATTTTACAAGTTTTGGCGGGAATGTATCTACGCAAGCCGCGTTTCGGTAGGCGCTGCAGGTGACGCCAGGGCAGGTGGGTAGCTACGACGTTAAAGTAAGATTCTTTATTCTTATTCCAGTGCGGGTAAGAGGTAGTGCTAGACAACCTGTATAGCTCTGTCTTTTACCCACACTGGAATAAGAATAACCAATCTTTAAGCGTTATGGAAACCCACCTGGACTCATAAACAGCTGTTTTCAGGTGTTCGACACGAATTTTTTGTTTGAACTGTACCACGTTAAAATGTTCTCACAAACGATACAGTTTTGAGCCGATCTGTTCATTAAATCTTCTCGAGATACTAAGCGAAGCCTATTAAAAAAAAAAAAAAAAAAAATTAACGAACGAACGTCTGAAAAATAATAAAAAAATATATTTATCATTTTCATCAGAAAAGGTATCAGTGTTGCAATCTGTTTAACAAAAAGTTTAAGCTGGTGACCAACTTTTTACAACTCAGGAGGAAGGTAAACATACAACTTAAAAAAAAACGAAAATACTAAGTATCCTATTTTATTTACATTTTGACGGCACTATTTCAACATCTTCGAAACTGTTGAGGCACGTAGTCGGGTCGTAAAATCAAAGAAGGTTAAAGTTCCACTCACATTCATTTTAGTCGACTGACTTTATTATATCTCTCTCTCGGACGTATATCGGACTCATAACTCAATGTCGCCGTCATCATCAGTCCAAAACGCACTTGAAACTGTTTCGTAACGAACAGCAAATTCAGCCAAATTTATCTTTTCAAGATCATTTGGCCTTTCTTCATAACGGCCAAATATATTTTTGAAAACTGATGTTACATCTTCGCAAAAACTATTTTCCTTGCACACATCTTTAAAGGTAAGTAGCAGAGACGGTATGCTGCTTCTGGAGCACTTACTAATCGTTGTCCAAGTATTGCTATCGACACAGGAAACAGCTGTTTCCACACATCATTACTTTGACGTTTAGCTTCTTGAACCGCTCAACAACAACATCATCATCCACAGTTATTGGGTTCACATTTGCTAGCGTGCTTGGCAATATAATAAGCGACAGCTGTTTCGTTTCCACACGGCTGGATATCTATGTTGGCTCCCCAAATTTTTAGAAGAACCGAGTTATATTTGTTAACCATAACTTCAAGAACATTTCAAACTCATAACTTCAGTAACATTTCTTAGCAGTACACATAAACGACCATTATTGCGAAGGGATTCATCAGGTTCTAAGCAGTTGGTGGCATTACTAAGAGGCCTTGGAAAACCAAAAAGACAAGAACCAGTATTTTGATTTTTATAGCACGTTGTAGAATGTTTATGAATTTGTGACCTTTTAACTAGTTTAGCATTACTACCGTTAAATGAGCATGATAGTATAGTACAACGGTATAGTATAATGTATAGTATAACGGTATAATATAGTGCGTATTTTACGTACTAAGTGAGCATGTACTGATCGATTACTCTAAAGCCTTCAGGACTATCAAAATCTGGTACAGAGTTGCACCACAACAGCATATTTAAATGGGGCTACCTCTGTTTAGAAATTCTATTCTATCCCAAAAATCTGAATTTGCTCCTCCCAAGCATTTGACATTCATTTTCAAATATCTTATCAAAACATTTACTCTAAGTGTTAACGTCTAGCTAAAACTACTGGATATTTTTGTACTAGTGCGAGTCTTTCGTCGAATGGCAAGTCTATAACAGAATTAGGCATTGCATCTAAGCTATTATCTGCTATGAGTAAGGCTTTGATCATGTCTGGCCAGCCCCCCTAGCCAAGTTACAACCG
Organism: Mythimna lalbum; assembly: GCA_949319445.1. Lineage (NCBI taxonomy): Eukaryota > Metazoa > Arthropoda > Insecta > Lepidoptera > Noctuidae > Mythimna > Mythimna lalbum. The sequence continues at coordinate 1,858,790 of OX439357.1, read as the reverse complement.
TTTAGTGTAGAATCCCATTCTACAATCGACAACGCTTCGGCGTCAGCAATTGTAGAAAACGATAATTTGGTAGCCAAGTTGACGCGTCTAAGTCGGCCGCTTGTTCTACAATGCCTATAGAAAAACGACCTCTTCTTTAGTTTATGGCTAGCGTTCCTACAAACTTCAAACAAGTTTTTGCCGGAATGTCTTCGAGTGAAGTGGTTGTTTCAATTAATTCGTGAATTAATTCCTAATAGGCGTAATTCGTGAATTATTGTATTGTGACGTAATATTAGTATACTAGTTTTGTATTTCAAGGGTTTGCGAACTAAACAATATGTGGAATCATTGAAACAAGCACGATCTCGAGTGGGACCTCACCGAAGTTTGCCGAGAACGTTGACTTGACACATTTGCTGAGCCATACTACAAAAAAATTTGAATGTGTACATCCATATTGCATATAATGGTAATTAAATTAACTATTCACACAACAAAGACATGGCTTAAAAAACTTAGTATCCAGGCTAAAAACATTAACAAAAAACAAATGTCAAACTAAAATCAAAAGCAGTGATGCCAGATAAAGCATCTTTTTATACCACTGACTGTTCGTACACATTCGTTCATGTCGAACTAGTTTCGATTTTCGTCAATAGATGGCGTTGTTAGTTTTGTGTCGAATCCTGAATGGCGGTGTTAAGATTCTCCGCCGTTTAGCTAGGTCAAAAATTTTGTATTTTTTTTTGTGTGAGCAGCAAGCACTGTTGATGTTATATTATACGCGCTTAATATAAAGTCCAGTGTTTAATTTAACACCCTCTCCAAGTCGACCTTCGTACATGGTCCTTCGAGAGCCGGATGTGGTCGGGAGTGTTTGTGGTGGTTCCGGTGGTGGTAGAATTCTTCCACCCTTCGCGTCATTACTGGGCAGTGGATCGCTGTCCAGAGCAAACCCCCTTCAACCGGGGTACACCAGGTGAGAGGTGTTCCTGGAGCTGGAGGTGGAACGGGCTGGACCAGGGTGCAGCGAGCAGCCTGGAGCAGGGAGCAGTCAGTGGAGCGTGGTGCAGCGCTACTGGCAGGCAACAGCCGGAGGGACGGCGCGAAGGAGACAACGTGCGGCAGAGGGCGCCACTGGTGGTGCAGTACAGCGCGCCGCGATACCGTGGTGCAGCATTGTGTCAGTGAGTGAAAGAAAATAAAACCGTGAGTACATTTTACATCTGAATCAGGAAGAATAAATTAAATTTCTACAAAAAGTGCAAGTCCGAACGTAACTTCTTTGAAAATAACTTTTAGTATAGATTTTAGAACATGTGAAATTTTTCGTGTAAAGTGGGTTCAGACGGGGAATCCATGCCCGATTTTGATCCGTGTGACTTATTTGTTTACAACTTGTAAAATTTTATGTGTAAAGTGGTTCAGACGGGGAACCTATGCCCGATTTTAGACAAAATCAGCCAAACACTTGTGAATTTTAAAACTTTAAGTTGATTAATATAATTATTTCGGTAAATTCGTATTAAGTAATTGTTTTAAAATGGAGTCCTTCCTTGCTATACAGGAGGACATAAGCTCTAAAATGATTAAGGCAAGGTCTAATTTAAAGAAAGCTCCTAAGGACAGATTAACCCAAGCGTATATAGAGACACGTCTTGAAAATTTAGAACAATTATGGAATACGTTCACGGCCACTCATACTGAGATTTTATGTAAAATTAAAAAGGTTGAATTGTCTACCTCGAGTTATATTAAAGATGGTCTTTATGATGAAGTTGAGGAATTTTATGTAGATTTTAAAAGTGAGTTAAAAGAATTTTTGACTACTAGAGGCCATTCAACTACGCTACACATGGATTCTAAGTCTATTTGTCAGGACCAAAAAGGTAGAGTTAAGTTGCCAGAAATTAAAATTCCCTCATTTTCGGGAAAATATTCAGAGTGGCAAACATTTAGAGATTTGTTTGTAGGATTGGTGCATGAGAATTCTTCTCTTGATAACGCACAGAGATTTTTTTATTTGAAGGCTCATTTATGTGGGGAAGCTGAACAACTTTTAAGAAATATATCGATAACATCAGATAATTATGACATTGCATGGTCTAAATTGGATAAGATGTACAATAATAAAAAGTTTCTCGCAAACGGTATAATGAAGAGATTACTTGGTCAAAAGACGTTATCCTATGAATCGGCAAACGAGATAAAGAGACTTATTACGACTACCTCAGAATGTTTAGAGTCGTTAAGTAATTTAGGAGTGAAGGTTTCTTCCTGGGATCTGATTGTTGTACATATAATTAGCGGAAAATTAGATAAAGAGACCAGGAAATGTTGGGAACTCCAAGTTGCTTCAGATACAAGTAATGAGTACCCTACATTTATACAGTTTTCAGAATTTTTAAATAGTCGCTTCAGAGGTTTGGAAAATTTAGATAAATCAGAAAACAGGGAAAGACCTACACAACAGAAGGGAACACACTCCTTACATGTTTTGAAAGATAAAAAGTCAGTATCGTGTGATTTTTGCTCAGCCGACCATAAGATTACGTCTTGTCCAAAATTTTGGAAAGAGGCAACTGAAGTTAGGCGTACCTTTGCTATGGAACATAATTTGTGTTTTGTTTGCTTACACAACAACCACTCTGCCAGACACTGTAAAAACACTCTCAGATGCCAGGTGTGTAAACGCCGCCACCATTCTTTATTACACCAAACAGGTGTTTCTGGGTCGGTAATTAGTGAGGGTAATAAGGGGGCTCACGAGGAAACCTCATCAGCCGTTGTAAAGGTGATGAAGGAAAATAATAAAGGTAATACGGAAATAGCCGCGCAAGCGGAGGGGTCAAGTAAACCACTAGTCGCGTGCTTCTCGTCTGGAACTGGTCGCAAAACTGTTTTATTAACTACTGCGTTAATAAAAGCGAAGTCGCAAGATGGGAGCTATCGAGTTGTTAGGGCTTTACTTGATCAAGGATCGCAAGGTTCGTTCGTAACGGAATCCACGGTTCAATTTTTAGGATTACACAAAACGCCATCGAGGCAAACGGTGATAGGCGTAGGCGGAGAAAAAGGTGCGACGGCTAAGTCAACCGTTGTACTTTAATTGAGGTCTAGGATAGATCCGACTGTACAAATAAATGTAAATGCGTTCGTCCTGAAATCAGTTACTGCTCTTCTCCCAGCTACGAAAGTAACTCGAGTAGAATGGGTAGATTTATTTGATGATGATTTGGCTGATCCAGAATACGACAGACCAAATAAAATAGATGTTTTATTAGGTGCTGAAGTATATAGTCAAATTATTCGGGAGGGCATTAAAAGGAATGTTGGTGGAACTCTTTTAGCGCAAGACACCACGTTAGGTTGGATATTGTCAGGAACCTTTGAGGTGGATCAAACTAGTAATTCCTCACACATTACCGTGATGCATTTAAGCTTGGAGACAGATAACCTGCTTACAAGATTTTGGGAACTAGAAGCGGAACCATCTAGTAAAAGGATGCTCACGGAAGATGAAAATAATTGCGAAGTTTTATACACAGCTACTACTGAACGTGATGAAAGTGGTCGTTATATAGTAAGGCTACCATTGCGGAATGTAGACCCGGTCAGCATGGTTGGTGATTCGAAGGGAATCGCTGAAAAAAGATTAAGATCGTTAGAAAGTAAATTCAGAAAAAACAGCAAATTCAAGGAAGATTACACGAGAGTTTTGGAAGAATATTTGGAGCTAAACCACATGAGAAGGGTTGCAGATGAAAACAAAACCCAAAAAGCGATCTACTTACCTCACCATGCTGTTATCCGGGAGGATAAAGAAACGTCAAAGGTCCGCGTCGTATTTGATGCTTCCTGTAAAGGAACTAATGGGATGTCACTTAATGACAATATGTTAATTGGTCCTAGTTTGCAGCCGGAACTCCGACACATTATTATGCGTTGGAGGGCGCATCGTGTGTGTCTCGTAGCGGACATAGTCAAGATGTACCGGCAAGTGTTGGTAAACAGGAAGGATGTAAGATTACAAAGGATCCTCTGGAGAGAAAGTCCTGAAAAAGAAATACAAGAATATGAGTTGGAAACAGTTACTTTCGGGACGGCAGCAGCACCATATCTAGCTGTAAGGTCGCTTCAACAGTTAGCGCAGGATGAGTGCCAGGATCAACCAGAAATTGCAAGTGTCATTTTAAACGATTTTTACATGGATGACTTGATGACCGGAGCGGAAAACGAAGAATCCTGTTTTAATATATACACAGAGTTGTCTAAGGTGTTAGCCAGAGGAGGGTTTCCATTACAAAAATGGAGGAGCAATAGCCAAGATTTAGTAAATAGCATTAAGGATGGAAATGATGAAGCGTTACAGATTAAAATCGACGATGTATCAAAAATATTGGGACTTACCTGGAATTCGCGCAACGATTGCTTCCAATACTCTCTGGAACTTAAGCCGGTAGCAGGACCTGTAACAAAAAGAAAAATAATATCCGATATCGCTAGGTTATTCGATCCATTGGGGTGGCTAGCACCGATCATAATCATAGCAAAGGTGTTGATTCAAAAGCTGTGGTTAGCAGGGTTGCAATGGGATGAAGAAGTTCCCAACAACTTACTAAAGGAATGGTATACTTACCGTAATAATTTGGCTTCCATAACAAACCTGAAAATCCCGCGATGGCTGCTCATGCGTTCCAAAAATGTAAAGACTGAGCTGCACGGATTTTCAGATGCGTCAAAGGTGGCATATGCAGCAGTTATCTATGTGAGAGTCGTAAACAATACTGGTAACATCCATGTATCGTTAGTAACGGCGAAAACGAAGGTTGCCCCCATAAAGCAGGAAATCGAGAAAGCTCTCAAAGTTTGTATAAAGAGATGTCAAGAAGAAGGGTTTTCTAAAGAGTTGATGAATTTAAGAAATAATAAGCCTTTAGAGAACAAGAAACATAACTTAAAATCATTAAATGTATTCCTCGATTCTAATGGAATAATAAGTGTTGGTAGCTTAAGGCGATGGCAACTGCAACAGCGTATGATGCAGGAATTTTGGCGAAGGTGGTCGCACGATTACCTTCACCAATTTTTGCAACGGCATAAATGGCGAAATAAAAACCCGGAGCCATCTGTCGGTGACATAGTTTTAGTCAAGGAGGACAATTTGCCCCCTGGCAGGTGGTTGTTAGGTAAGGTAACCTTAAAACATCCCGGATCTGATGGTGTTACGCGGGTGGTAACACTACGGACATCATTGTCCACGATAAAGAGACCAACTTCTAAATTATTTATTGCCTCTAACAGAATAAATATACGGATTGTTTATTTTTATTCAATGCAATCTATGTAGTGTCATTTACATGACTGATAATTAAATTTTATATAGTTTTAAGAAATGCTATTGTTAGAAATAAGTTCAGTAAATATATAGGTACTAGGTACTTGTTTAAAATTGTTAGTAATAAGTTCAGTAGGTATATATTCAATATGTTGTTTAACATTGTTAGTAATAAGTTCTGTTGGTATATAGTTATATGTTAGTTATTATTATTGGTCATCAAGGCTGTATACTGTTTAACATTGTGACAGGACTCAGTCTTGAAGGACATTCGCCATAATGTCCTTGGTGGGCGGCATGTTCGTACACATTCGTTCATGTCGAACTAGTTTCGATTTTCGTCAATAGATGGCGTTGTTAGTTTTGTGTCGAATCCTGAATGGCGGTGTTAAGATTCTCCGCCGTTTAGCTAGGTCAAAAATTTTGTATTTTTTTTTGTGTGAGCAGCAAGCACTGTTGATGTTATATTATACGCGCTTAATATAAAGTCCAGTGTTTAATTAACACCCTCTCCAAATCGACCTTCGTACACTGACCACTACTATTCAATTTAGGTACCACACTTGTAGGTATACCCTACGGACTAATTTACCTACTTTATTCGCACATTTAAAGAATCCAAGGTTTTTCCAAAAAAAAAACTATTTCGCCATTTGTTGAGGATTTTTTTTAACCTTTTGGAGGATTTCGGGGAAGGTTTGGGGAAACTCGAGATAGTTGTCTGGCAACACTGCGTCAAAAACACGTTTGTTTAGGTACTTTTTGCGCGAGCGGAACTTTTGTAACTAGTATTTTGTAACATTCAGTTTAGTTTTGAATGATTGAGAAGGTATTGGAGTTAGTTTAGCCAGTGAATAAGTTCCAAGATAAAAAAAGAAAGCGAAAAGTTTTCTTATAATACGTTTATTATAATATCACAGTGCTACTTTACTGTGACGCGAAATGTTATGATAATAATAATCCTGTTTATGAGTCAAAGATACCTTATTAAATGATGTGATAACTTTTATAGTATGGAATCTAGAACCCGAGCAAGCCCAGAACAGTGCGCAGCCATAATGGAGTTTATAAAAAGGTACGTAAATTTTTAGTTATTTATACTCGATACTTGAAAGCTGAAAACGTAAATAAACGTGTGCAACATGAACTAATATGGCTATTACCTTTATTTGACTATAATAGTTTTAATTTGTGCTGCAGGCATGGCGATATAAGTAGGCCCCAGCAAGGGCCTCAAGGCAGATTAAAAGCTGACCGACTGTGGCAGGAATTGGAGGAGATTCTTAACTCCATGGGTGGAGGAGCTATAAGGCCACTAATCTAATGGAAAAAAGTAAGATTGTCAACCTTTGTAAAATTGTATTTTATTATTTTCCATTATTACCTATCATTTTAGTTTTCTACCCCTCCCCTCTATCTGTAATCTATCTAATTTATAGTCTTCATATTTTTCAGGCTGCACCATCAGGGTGAAACAGTCCACCACATCCAACCGATACAGTCTATCCATACCAAACCGCCACAGGTGAAATTATACTGGAATTTATTCCTCCAAATCCTGTACAAGGTACTTTTTTTTATTAAGATACAATGTTTTGACTAAATAATTAATTTCGGCCATAAATATAATATGACAATAATTATTTTGTTCTCAGCAACAACAGCAACCGCACCTTCTTCGACGCTACCTTGCTCTGGAGAAATGCCAATTCGCACTCTATCTCCAGTCCAAATGCCGCTACCCAGCATTGCGTCTGCACTGATGCCATCAGCAGTGTCGGCCCAACCGTCACTGCCTAGCAGTGCGTTCACACCGATGCCGTTGCCCAGCACTGCGTCCACCACATCAATGCCGCAGCGCCGTAGGCTTCATCGAGCGCGTTCACGGTGCATTCAAACGCCCTTTGAAAGAACCACGAGCGAGTTTGTGGCTGTTGAAAATCGCCAGCTGCAAATAGAGGCAGACTGGAATAAAGAATTCCACGAGAGGGAGACTGAAAGATTACGGTTAGATGCAAAAAGGCTGGAATTAGAGGAACAAAAGATTCAAATTTTAGGTCATTTGGGTGGTGCTGTCGACAATTTAATAGAAATGATACAGTTGAGACCATCATCACTACCTTCGACAGATATTATCCCATACTGTGATAGTGGTATAAAGTATAAAAAATTTAGGATATAAATATGTATTAATCCTTGAAATATAAAAATACACATTTAGCTGATTATACTCTGTGATTTTCTGTGATATTTTACAATTGTTAGATTATGTTGTGTGAATTGTTAATATTTGTTGTTTAAAAAACATATACCAATTACTATTTCTCATACAAAAAGTTGATTTTCTATAATATTTTACAATAGTATGTTTTATTAGTAATGGATGATTTGATCAAGTTTTAAGTTGATTTCCTGTGATAGTTAAAATTTTATTATACTACTACTTTTATTGTACTAATCTATAACTAGGGCTGGTAAATTTAAATATTTAAATTTACATTGTTGATTTGATTTCTTTTTTAGATATTTTGTCATTTGTAAATTGTAAGTAAATTGTTTTAATTTTATTTGTTTTTGAAAAAATACAAATATAATGAAAAATTTAAAAAGTTGATAAAACATATTTTATTATTATTAATAAATAAGACATTTTTTAATTTTATTTCAATTAAAAGTCCTATACAAAGCAATTTTGTTGACTACTTTTGATTCTTCAATTTATTTTAGTACTAGCTTTTACCTGCGGCTTCGCCTGCCTTTATTAACATACTTTAATTATTCCTCTCCCCTTTTTGATTTTACATAAAATCATTAGATTATTTTAGATATAAAATACTTTTTAACAATACTGCGCCTAAAACCTATTTGAGGGAATTGTAAAAATATTGAGACTACTTTGAAATATCTTTCCTTACGTCACTACTAATTTTTTTATGAATGATAAATATTATAAAAATAATAATAACCGTATTTGTAATAAATGTTTTATTAATAATTTAAAATAATCTTACTACAACCTATTCAATAAACAGTTTAACATCGCTCTTCCTTGGATTAGATCACTTTGGCTACCTGTCGCAGTGGGTGTGGGATCTTGCATGATCATATCATCCCCATCATGTGTAGCAGAAAGTGATAGTGGTGGTGGTGGCAAGCCAGCTTTCAAAGCTATGTTGTATAACACACAACATGCCATTGCAATGTTGCTAGCTACATATGGATGATAGTGAAGAACCCTGTCTCTAAGCAAACATCTCCACCCTGCTTTGAGTAGTCCAAAACAGCGCTCAATGCAGTTACGGGCTTGCACATGCTTCTGAGTGTACCGTTCTTCTTTAGTACCTTGAACTGCATTGAGAATAGGTATCATAAGCCAAGGGCGTTGGGGATATCCAGAGTCACCTGAAAATTTAGTTTAAGACAAGTTAATAAATTAGTTATTCACAGGCAAACTATATATTGAACCTTTTTTACTATTGAAATACCTGCCTAATAGCCATACATGCTCGTTATTTTGATGAAGTTCACGCATATATGGTTCAACTAGACTAGAAGACCATATATGAGAGTCATGAGTAGCTCCACCAAACTTGGCATTTACATTTAAAATGCGTAGCTCACTATCACAAATCTGAAAATAAAATTATCATTAAGAAATGATTTATCTTGCTTTAACAAGCCATGCAGTATGAATAAACATTATATCTACCATTTGAACATTTAATGAATGATACCCTTTTCTATTATAGAATAAATGCTCTTCATCATTGGGCTTTACCAAAGCTACATGGGTACAATCTATGCATCCAATCACTCCAGGCAGACCAAATCTTCTTTGGAACCTAAAACAGTAATTGCTCATTTAACACTCTCACTGCCATGGGATCCGCTAGCAGGCCCCAAGTTTTTGATTGCAAAGGGCCGTTTTTATTTTAAAGAAACATTAACAGCAGACCGTGGGTGTCGCCAGCCGCCTCCAATACATTTTGTCCGTTATACAGAAATGTTATTTTTGCTCTGATTGACTTGATTTTTTTTTCAACATGTAGCTCACTGTATGCCAATACTAGACATATATTTTTCCTTATTAGCAGGCCAGTACTACAAAAATCTGTTTGAATTTAGGGGGTCACAGCGGATCCCACGGCATGCTCAAATCATTATTAACTAGTCACTGGCGGACCCCACGGCCTGCTGTAATATTTTTTCATTTTAAGTGACGGCCTACCACAACAGATTTGTTGGCACCCACCGGTGGACTCCATGGCTTGCTGAACTGGAACCATACTATATATTGCTGGCAGTGAGAGTGTTAAATGTGTGTTTTACATTATATCATCATCTGCCAAGCTTTTCCCAACTATAGTCGGCATTTGGAATAACCAGATGCAGCTGCATACCACAATCTCACAAGACACAACTGCATTTCACTACCTAGTTACTGAGCCATATGATGATATGCTCTACGGTTAGATAGGTGTCTGACATAAGGATCTGTGCAGCTAAGTATTAATATTTAACATCAAGTTCCTCATTGTGTAGGTACTGTAATAAATGAATAGGCACTATAATTAAAATACTTATAGTTACATTGTTTGATAAGTACTTACTCTTGTTTAACCCTTCAGATACCGTCAATTATAGACACAATAGTAAGACAATAGATGCGCGGCCACCGGGTGTCGCTTGGGGATTCATGAATTAATAAATGTTCTGTCTTGTCGTGTCTTTGGAAAGACAATCCATTTGGCCATGATAGGCAGGGTGGTTCAAAGCGTCAACAACTTGTCTTATGCACCGACTCGCTGTGCGTTGGGCAAGATTCTGAGTGACGCCAACAATTCGCTGATAGGATCCAGTGGCCAGGAAACTAAGAGCGCACAACACCTATAAAAACACAAATATTGAGAACATTAAATGGAGCTAAGTACCTAAGTGAAAAATAGCCATTTTATAAGTTCAGATTACTAAGCACTTACCTTAACTTTTAACGGAATTTCGCTGGTTCCTTGTAAGACAGTTTTCTGGCGGAGTTCTTGGCAAAGGGCTACGAAAGTCGACTTGTCTAATCGAAAGTGCTGCATAAACAAAGTTTCCGGCATATCGGATATTGTTTCCATGCACTTACGATACACATTTCTTTTTCGGCGCCTAAGCCACACTTCTTGGTTATGAGCACATCGCAACATATTTAAAGTATGCATAGTAACAAATATTATTTTAAAAGTATGGCAAATAAAATAAGTTTCGGTCTCGACCTCAACTTATCAAATCAAAATAGACGCCATTTTTTAGCGGGTCTCGACTGTCGTTCAAAAACATAGACAACATTTCGTTAACGCTTGTCAAAATTGTAACTTGGCTACCATTTTTAAGGATCTAGCGTTGAATATTGTAGAAACGATAACCATTCATTGCATCGTTTTGAACGACGTCAACTTGGCTACGAATTTTCTATTCGTTTGTTCTTATGACGTCATTCCCATATGTTTTATCACTTTTCGACAGCGTTAACGATTGTAGAATAACAACTTGGCTAAGCGTGCAGTTCTGATCGTTACATGAAAATGTAACAAACCACGTTGGAGGACCAAGACTCGGCACTATAGCAATTATCTCAGCGCAACATCTTTTCAAATAAGCAGCCGATCTTCTTATATTTGTAATCTCTCGACAAGTTGAGTAAAACTTCCAGGTTATTTTTAGCGGGCAAAGGTGATGCTAATAAAACAGAAACAATAATGTACTCACTTTATATTCCTTAGTTTTGATATCACACTTTCAACAATAATTAATTAGAACTAGTTTGAAAACTTAGCAATAAATTTTACAGAACTACGTAGGTACATCAATTCGTCTTAGATGTTATCTTCTCCGAAAACGAAAATGGACTGCCTGCTCCGCGCTGGACGCGCTGCTTTTAAAAATTATTGAGTACCACTTCCATGACCAGTCGCAGTCCATTTTTGTTGTCAGTGCAGAAATACATTTTAATGTTGCTCATGTAAGAAAATAATCATAGCTTTTAACCAATTATAAAAGTTGCTAACAGTCGGCCATCCGTATAACAAATACGGCCTCGTATGTGATCAAAAGAATATAAATTTGTTTTACCCACAAAAATTAATAATAACATTAGACATTTTTACCTCATGTAATACATACAATAATAAGGAAGAATAAAAACTACATTAACATTACTATATACTATAGGTACATATACAAGATGTTTACCTGAGGATAAAACTGTATGTATATTTATTTATACAGGTCGTTAGACATGGAAACAAAACTGAACGATTGCCAATCTACTAATTATGATCTATAATAACATGTACATTTTGATGGGACACTTACAAATAGGCATTGATATTGAAATAATAGTAGCTATTAGATTATTCGTACATTGATTGATGTATTTAGTAACAAAGTTAAACTTATACTTATTAATTATACGCAGGTTGTTAGATATACAAACAAAATTGAACAATGGTCAATCTACTAATCATAATCTCTAAATTACATGTTTATTTTAGCAGGACTTGTAATATATATATAGTAATGGCACCTGAAAATATGAGAAACGTACTAATGCAATTTTAAATACAGATGTAGCAAAGATAGTTCAATTTTACTGAACATTAACTTATTCACTATAGTCATTCGAAATCCAACCCTACATGTCCTAACTTACATGAACAAAACATACAGGTCCCTTAATTGTCCTGCCTCTAACGAAAAACATACAGGCCCTTCAAAATGTCCTGCTTCTATTAGACAATATACAGGCCCCTCAAATGTCCTGCCTCTAATGAGAAACATACAGGCCCCTTAAATGTCCTGCCTCTAACCAAAAACATACAGGCCCCTTAAATGTCCTGCCTCTGAATAAAAAAAAACATACAGGTCTCTCAAATGTCCTGCTTCTAATGAAAGACACAGGCCTCTAATATGTCCTGCTTAAGTAACAATTAAACTCATGATAGCTCGCAAAATTATTCATCATCGCTACATTCACTAGAAGAGACAATACCGTCATCATGAGGTCTTTTGAAATTAAGCCATGGTCTAATTTTATCGATTGCCACAACGGTTGCGTACGGTCTCCCATTCTTCCGTGTTATTGGGGTATCCTCCACTAGAAAACGATCGTGATCTAATATGGCACTGATTCTATAAGGACCTTGAAACCGAGGTACGAGTTTTTTGCTTTGTCCCGTTGCAGGTACTTGGCGTTCAATTCGCACCAAGTCCCCCACTTCAAACTTAATAGGTTTGCTGCGCTTTTTGTCATACGCCTCCTTTTGACTTTGTTGAGTCGACTTAATATGAGAGTTTATTTCCTGCCTAATTCCTGACCTATTTGAGCTTGAATCGACTGTCACTTCGTCAGCTATTTCAGACATTATCCTACTCTCAGTGCTTCCTGTTGGTCTCACACCAAATAACGCCTCCGAAGGCGTGCGATTTATACCTTTATTGATGGTATTATTTAAACCCCATTGTACATCCGGTAGATGGTCGTCCCATTTATTATCTTGGGTGCCAACAGATTTAGCAGTTAACGCGTCAACTATTATTTTATTGTACCGTTCTACTTGCCCGTTGGCTCGAGGAGTGGCAACCGCATTAAGAACGTGTTTTATACCCTTTTCATTTATGAAATTTTTGAAGGCGGAACTTGTGAACGAAGTTCCCCTATCTGAAATTAACCTCCTAGGCACGCCAAATATACCAAAATATTCTTTTAAGACTCTAATAGAAGTAAATGATTTTGTGTTTCGCACGGGTTTTAAGTATATGTAACGGGTGTAAGCATCGATTATCACAAGAATATGCATATTTCCTCTATTACTGCGAACAAAAGGTCCAACATGGTCTATGTGTAAAGTGTCGAAAGGATTATCAATTTTTTCAATCGGATGTAAAAATCCTGGCCTTTTACCACCTTGTGCTTTAGAATATGCACACTCTAAACAAGAGTTAACGTACTTTTTTATAAATGTTCTCATCTTGGCAAACCAGAATACAGCTTTGACCTTTTCGAGCGTCTTATCTACAGAGAAGTGGCCAATGTCGTCATGATTTTGCTTGACTACTTGCCAACGTACCCCTTTAGGTACTACCCATCTATCTCCTTGGGGAGTAATTCTATATAACTTATCCCCTTTTAATTTGTAGTTATTTTTTATTTCTACGATATCGTTCGTGTCAGGGTCCCTGAGAATTCCAATAATCCTTTGAATTTCAGAATCAGCGCTTTGCACCGTTACCAGCCAGGCAGATTCAGAAATATAACAGGCATTATGTATTACCACCGGCGACGAATTTGGGACAGGGTTGCGACTAAGGGCGTCTACGTGTGCCATCGCAGTACCGGCTCTATATTCGATGCTAAAATTAAATTCTTGCATCTGCTCCCACCATCGAGCTACTCGCGGAACCATGTCTCTTTTTTGAAAGGTTGCTCGCAAAGAATTACAGTCCGTGACTACTTTAAAATTAAGGCCAATAAGATATACTCGAAACTTCTGGAGAGCAGATACAACTGCCAAAGTTTCTAAATCATACGAAGAGTAATTTTGCTCCTCGGGAGAGGTTTGCCTGCTAAAATATGCAACAGCTCTTAGATCCCTTTGCTAAACTAAATAGACCCTGGCACACAGAGAACCTAGTGTCCGACTGGAACCGTAATCCACCTTCAACGTAAACTTCACCCTCAAAAGAGGGATCGGTATAAATGTCTACTAACGAAACACCGGAGACTGATTTGTCATTTTTACAAAACATTTCAATTTTATTATTTATAAACAAATCATCGGTATTTTGTATCATAGTTAAAGTATCACTAGTTTTGAATACGGTTATATGAGGTTGCTCTGTAAAAGTCTGACCGATCATTAAGGGAACATGCATTGCATAGTCAGGGACGATGAGTAATTCAACTTCCGCCTCGACTTCGTCGACCTTAATATTTACGCGGTGTTTTCCTAAAACTTGAACGAGAGAGTCGCCAAAACCTCTCAGGTGTGATAAGGTGATCGTGTCAAACGTAGCACCTATATTCTTAAAATCAGACAATCTAATCATACAACATTCGCTACCAAAATCTATAAACGCATCAAACGGGAGGTTATTAACGTAGACAACTTTATTATATTTATCACCAACATTGTTATGGTTTGGAATGTCTACCTTACTAACATTTTTATTATCAACCGCAGATTTCGAAAAACATTGATCTTTATCATGACCTATTTTTTGACATTTAGTACATTTTTTTATAGGTAATGGGCACCGCCCCGATAAATGACCTTCCTGTTTACAATTATAACAACGCTGTTCTTTGTTTGCAATTTTTGATAAATTTCCAAAAGTTTTGCCAATATTATGACCCTTGGACATTGTTTTACGATCAGAACTATTTTTTATGTTTCTAGCATTTCTTAGGTAGGCCAAAAGTTTGTCAGGGTCATCATATTGCACTGCTTCCGCTCCTAACCTAACGGATCGGTCATCTATCCCATGTAGTATACAATCAACAGCACGTTTCCCTATTATACCACACCTATTTGTCATAGCCAATTTATCATAAAAATAAATTTCGAGCGACTCGCCAAACCGAGCCCGTTTAGCTAACATATCGCATAAAGTTTGCCCATAATTTTCTTCAGACGGGAATGCCGATTGTAGTTTTGTTTGCCATTGTTCCCATGTGAATAGAACAGATGATTGACCTTGATACCATCTCTGCGCCACCCCTCGTAATTTAGGAAGAGCAAAATGTATTAACTGTTTTTCAGTCCACCCATATATAGTCGCACATTCGTTAACCTTGTGTAGCCACATTAACATAGTTTGCTCCTTTTGGCATGGATCAAACTCGGGAATAGTGTTATGCATACTGCCTAACCTATCTAGTGAATCCGTATGGTCCGTTGATTTTAACGCTTTTAACAATGGTGACAATTTATCTGTGACAAAGTTAAGGGGTGATTCAGACTTACGTATATCTTCGGTATGTACTGGCTCCCCAATTCCAGTATGGCCCTGTGATGAACGCCCCATGTGGTTAACCGACCGGCTTGTCACATGACTGTGCAATTTGGGGCGTGGCAGACGACTCGTACGGTTGTATGACCGGCGGACAGTACGGCTCCGAGATCGATGTCCAGTAGAGCTTTGAGACCAGTGACCATCACGGCTGTGATACCGGTGAACATCACGACTGCGGGGCCGGCGGCCATCACTGGTACGAGACTGGCGACCATCACGGCTGCGAGACCGGCGTCCATCACGGCTGCGAGACCTGTGATCATCACGGCTGCGAGACCGGCGACCATCACGGCTGTGAGACCGGCGACCATCACGGCCGCGTGACCGGCGACCATCACGGCCGCGTGACCGGCGACCATCACGGCTGTAAGACCGGCGACCACCATGGCTGCGATACCGGGGACCGTCACGGCTACGATACCGGGGGCCATCACGGCTGTAAGACCGGCGACGTTCACGACTGCAGGAATGGTGACGAGCGCGACCGCTACCGGACTGGTGACTAGTACGGCTGCGGGACCGGCGATTACCACGCCTTCCCAGCATATGGTCCTTGTGACTGTATCGACAGTCGGTGCTACCGTTGTCCATCGGTGTGTGCCGACTGCGGCTCCTCGACGAATGCTGCAAGGGCCGACGCTTCTCGCGACTGCGAGACAAGCGAGTATTCATTTCTGTAACGTTAGAAATACATATATCGCGTAGCGTCCTGTTTCGTCCATAAACCTCACAGAGTACAGTTTATTATGAGGTATAGAAGAAAGCAATTTTAAACAGATCTTCACTAATACAACCGTCTAAAAGTTATGTGCCCTTGGCATTGTACGTGTGGTGTTGTTGCACCTCCAGGGAGTAGCCCTGGCAAGGTACGTGTGGTGTTGTTGCGCCTCCAGGGTGTAGCCCTGGCAAGGCATGTGTGGTGTTGTTGCACCTCCAGAGAGTAGCCCTGGCAAGGCACGTGTGGTGTTGTTGCGTCTCCAGAGAGTAGCCCTGGCAAGACACGTGTGGTGTTGCCGCACCTCTAGGGTGTGGCCCTGGCATCGTACGTGTGGTGTTGTTGCACCTCCAGGGAGTAGCCCTGGCAAGGTACGTGTGGTGTTGTTGCGCCTCCAGGGTGTAGCCCTGGCAAGGCATGTGTGGTGTTGTTGCACCTCCAGAGAGTAGCCCTGGCAAGGCACGTGTGGTGTTGTTACCATGAGTACTTAGATATTTAACGATACATAAATTCAAATCATCACAAGTACACGTTTATTAAAATTACCTGTATTGTCATCACTGTGCCCGCATAGATGCATTTTTCATCAAATAAGAAGCCAATATTGCAACAGTATCTGCATTACTAATTCATATTAATAATAACGTATTAGTAATGCAATACGCTACAATATTAAATTTTATGTAGGTACTTTCACAAAAAAAAGTTACGAGAAAAAAAATATACTTGTGGGCAGGATAAACGAATGCATTTTGAATAAACGACCCGTTTATCCCACTTCTGAGATGTAATCTCTCGACAAGTTGAGTAAAACTTCCAGGTTATTTTTAGCGGGCAAAGGTGATGCTAATAAAACAGAAACAATAATGTACTCACTTTATATTCCTTAGTTTTGATATCACACTTTCAACAATAATTAATTAGAACTAGTTTGAAAACTTAGCAATAAATTTTACAGAACTACGTAGGTACAGCAATTCGTCTTAGATGTTATCTTCTCCGAAAACGAAAATGGACTGCCTGCTCCGCGCTGGACGCGCTGCTTTTAAAAATTATTGAGTACCACTTCCATGACCAGTCGCAGTCCATTTTTGTTGTCAGTGCAGAAATACATTTTAATGTTGCTCATGTAAGAAAATAATCATAGCTTTTAACCAATTATAAAAGTTGCTAACATATTTTTCTTCGTTAAATGCAATCAAATCTCCGTATCCGTGTCAGTTTTTGTTTTGATCGTAAAGATTGAGTGACGATGATACACTTACGACCACCTATTTACCGATGGTACACTTACGATCTCCTCACAATTATAGACCTTTACTTCAACGTAATACGGTCCTTGTTTTGTTTCGCTTATTTTTCGAGCATAGCCTTTCTCAACTTTTTTAGTATAGTAAGAGAGAGGAGGCGATGTTTTACCAGCTGATATGGATGGCTTCAGTGAATTATCCTCTTCGCTTTCACTGCCGAACAGGTCTCGTGCTATTAACTTATTATCAGTCAACGGCACCGGATTTATTCGAGGCTTCTTCGATCCGCGAGGCTTAGATCCACATCCGACAGACGCTTTGGAACGCTTGGGTGCAGCAAATTTCTCAACCCGAGGCGATGATGTCGTTTTCTGCTGCATCGGCTGCTGTTCGGTATCTGATTCTTCTCTAGATGAGAACAATTGAGGCATTGAAGATGACTTGGACCTAAAATAATAGAAACAAAATATTATTAAAAATGATAGCAAATAAGTTATTGAAGGACTCGATAGGTTAATATCGAATGCAATATTAATTTTATTTGTACAAAGTTTGTACCTATGTAGTACAAACTTTGTACAGGTGCGGCATGCGGGACACGTGTCTTCGGACCAATTCAGTATATAGTCATCGGTGACCACTTCTTAAAACGACACGCGTGCGCTCCAAAAGCTTCTCCACATCGATATAGTACATTCGAGAATTATATTCATTTTAAATCATAGTCTACTAATTGCTGTCTTAAAGTTTAGTCCTTAGGTAGGTCCCTAATAAATGCCGCACGCAATGTTGCACGTACGTGGCTTAACCGTTACTACTAGTAATATATTATTTTTTACGTTTTGTTGTACATTTCCAAGAAATGAGAACCATCGGCAACAGTGGCTTTGAAGCGCAATACACATTGAGCCCGCCGGGCCGCCGACATAAATGTTGGCATCTTTTTGTCGGCGGTCTAGTTGGCGGCTTCACTTAACCCTTAATTTGGCAAGCACCATTTTTATCAAATTTTATACAAAAATGTTTATATACCGATTATTTGAGGTGTAAGGGAATAAAAAACAAATACTGAAAAAAATCTTTTTTCAGTAATTACGCGAAAATCATGTGTCTTTTTTGACACATTGCCAAATACGGAGGAATGTATAGTCTTTTGGAAGTGTGTCAAAAAAATACAATGCCAAATCAGGGTTCTGAAATAAAATGACAATTTTTTTTTATTAAAAATAACAAAGAATGCTTAAAGTTTTATTTTTTCACGTGAAAATCGTAAATACTGTTTCGTTTTTTCGTTAGACATAACCGCACATTACATTTAATGCACATCACAGTGGACTGTCCATCTTTGCATACCCTGCAACGTCCTCTACTTTCAAGGTTAGGCAGATGAC
This sequence comes from Mythimna lalbum, assembly GCA_949319445.1. Classification (NCBI taxonomy): domain Eukaryota; kingdom Metazoa; phylum Arthropoda; class Insecta; order Lepidoptera; family Noctuidae; genus Mythimna; species Mythimna lalbum. The sequence goes on along the minus strand of OX439357.1, from coordinate 1,840,058 downwards.
CCATACCGTCATATCTTATCTCATCTATTGGCCGGGATTTAACTGGTTTCTTTATTTTCAGGCTAGGTCCCGCTACATCAGACCTTTTTACCCTTTCTTTGGAAATTAGTGAGAAGTAAATGTGACATCGAAAATCTTTCAAACTCATCACTTTCTTTACATTTTTTTTGTGCACAATGCCGTCGATACAATAACCAACCATTATTTATACTAATATCTAGAACTTGGGCAAAAATACCCATGTACCATTTTCTGGTTTTCATTTGAGTCCTATATAGGACTATCAGCATGTCAGATAAATCTACGCCCCCCATGTGTGTATTATAATAATGTCTGACGACTTTGGGACAATCGATATCTATTTTGGCTTTGTGGTCCTTTGAATATCTCCTTATTTTGGTTGCTGGATAGGAATCTGCAAATGAGTTTACTAAAGTGACAGGTTTGTTGTCAAACCACTTGACAACGGCAATTTTATTTTCGTTGCAGACAATTTGAGAAAATGAACCGCGGTCTCCTTTTTTCATCTTTTTATCGTCGTCTATTACATTTTGGCATCCACGTAAACGGTTCGATTTGATGGTACCGAGGCTAAATATTCCCAGCTCATTTCTCAAATAAACCACCAGCTCTAGGAACGTATAATAGTTGTCAAAGTATACAAAACACGGTCTGTTTTTGATAGATAGACACAGTGCCACAACTACTTTACCTCCAAAACCCAAAGTTTCTTCTCTATCCGTAAATTGTATGTTGCGAAACGTATCGTCGCCTCCATATAGCAAAAAATCGTAGATGTAATCCGACGCACCGGATCTGACAAATGCTTTGAAGCCCCACTTTTTAGGTTTTTTTGCATTGTATTGACGACGATTGCCAGCCTTTTTACCTTTGTAAGGAAGAGTCATCTCATCAATACTGAATTGATTTTCTTCTTGTTAGTGGGGCAACTCAAGCCCACTAACTGTGCAGAGCGTAGTCGGTGGAAAACACAGGAGATGTATATAATGGTATTGGAATGAAACAATATAAGTTTTGATAAAACTTAACTTGGTTTAATTCCTCATGACGCACCAGAAACACAAGAAGGCAATGACAGGTAAAATCAAAGTAGAAAAATAAACTTACTAAGAAAAAAGATCGTACTAAAAACTACAGACTCTTTTATTCTAACACTCCTCCTTAAGTTCATTTCTCTACTTCCATCCATCACTCAATCATACAACACCCATACTTAGCGCACACCACTTAAACTTCCCTTTCAACAAAGGCTTCGTCAATACATCTACAACCATATGAGCTGTCTCTACATACTTAAGTAAAATATGGCCATGCTCGACAGTCTCCCTTATAAAATGGTGTCGCACATCTATATGCTTTGTACGTTGATGGTGTACAGGGTTCTGCGCAATGGCCACAGCAGACTGACTGTCACTGAAGATCTTCATTGGCACCTCTACTTGACCAGTGACTTCCGAATATAATCTTTTCAGGAAAATTGCCTCCGTAGCAGCTTCAGACAACGCTACGTATTCAGCTTCCGCTGTGGATAGTGCAACTGTCCTTTGTTTTCTGCTTTCCCAAGAGATTGCAGCGCCCATGTGCAGAAAAACCATACCCGAGTATGACCTCCTATCATAACAAGTGGCATGACTTGCATCTGCGTAACCCTGCATTTTATCTCCTCCTGTCTTCTTGTACTGTATCCCTAGCGATTTAGTACCCTTTTAATATCTTAGCACACGTTTAGCAGCACTGGATAGTGTTCCTCAGCATAGCAGGTGTTAAACTGGCTAAGATAATTAACTGAATGTGCAATATCTGGTCTCGTACATACAGATAAGTACATCAGTGAACCAATTAAGTTTTGATATGGAATCGTTGGATCAGGTTTGTGTTCTGGTCCAGGTTTCTCTAGCTTTTGACCAGAAACTGATGGCGTTGAAGCAACTTTACAGTCCACCATCCCAAAAACCTTCAAAATTTTGTTGACATACTTCTCTTGGTCAACTTTGACTCCAATATCATTCTGAGCTATATGTATTCCCAGAATATCCTCTGCCTTTCCAAGGTCCTTCATGTCAAATTTTGACATGAGATCTCTTTTTACTTTGCGCAGCTCTTCTGCGTCATTCCAAAATATTAGCATATCATCGACGTACACTGCTAAAATGATGATGCTCTTACCCTGGGATCTTGTGTATATGCAAGGTTCATTTTTACATCTCTTAAATGACAACTTTAACAACTCAGTATTCAATTTGTTGTTCCATGCTCTAGGGGCTTGCTTTAATCCATAAAGCGACCTTTTAAGTAGACACACATAGTCTTCTTTTCCCTTTTCATGAAAACCTTCTGGTTGCTTCATATACACGTTTTCCGTTAAGTCTCCATTCAGGAACGCAGTTTTCACGTCCATTTGGTCTATACTTAAACCACTCTTTGCTGCTATTGAGAGGAGGACTCTTAACGAGCTGTGTCTCACCACCGGAGAGAATGTCTCGTCATAATCGATGCCACATCTCTGACTAAAACCTCTAGCAACAAGTCGAGCTTTGTACCTTCGTTTATTTCCCGGCTCTTCTTTGATTCGAAATAACCATTTCGAATCGACAACGTTGCTCGCTTGTTCAGGTTTTACTAAAATCCAGGTATTGTTCTTCTTCAAGGCATCAATCTCTTCTTCAATTGCTGCTCTCCACTCCTTACTATCAGTTCTTGATAGTGCTTCTTGAACCGTAGTTGGATCCAGTTCTGACTCTGCAGCTTGATATAGTATGTGATCTGGAAACTCTTTGGGTTTTCTAGCTCTAAGTGGATACCTCCGCTCCACTTGAGGTAGCTCATCTCCAGTTGTATCAGGCTCACAGTCTAGAAACTCTATATCCTCTTGCGGTTGATCATCAACAGTTGACTCAGGTTCCCGCCCTGGAGGACTAGACGTGTCATCATGAATATCTGTTTGTTCCACTTCTGGAATAAATACTTCATATTCAGTCTCTCTTTCCATTTGTTTATCTCTCTGTTTTTCTTGAGCTTCTATAAATACTACATCTCTAGCTTTATATAGTCGATGCGTTTTTGTATCAACCAGCCGGTAGCCTTTAGAATCCTCACAATATCCGACTAGAGTTAACCCCATACTTTTTGCATCCAGCTTTTTCCTCTTTTGGTTAGGTATGTGCATAAATGCCTTGCTCCCGAAAATTCTTACAAAACTGAGATCAACTTTTTTACCGGACCATGCTTCCTCTGGAGTTTTTCCTTTGACCGCAATGGTTGGCGATCTATTCTTCAGGAAAACAGACGTATGCACTGCCTCCGCCCAATAAGCCTTTGACAAATTTCCTTCTTCGAGCATGCTTCTCGCCTTCTCGATTATGGGTCTATTTGCTCTCTCGGCCACTCCATTTTGCTGCAGTGTATAATCTATCGTCACTTGATGTTGGATTCTGATCTGTTTATTAACGAACTCGGTTCCATTATCAGTGCGCAGGATCTTAATTTTCTTGCCGCATTGATTCTCGGAAAACGCCTTAAAAATTGTAAACTTTTCAAAAACTTCGCTTTTTTGTTTTAAAAAATATACAAATGTTTTCCGAGTTAAATCGTCAATAAATGTTAAAAAGTATTTATACCCGCTAATGGAAGGTATATGCATAGGTCCGCATAAATCTGAATGCACTAAACCTAATGCTTCCTTAGCTCTCGTCGCAACTCCCTTAGGAAACGGTTGTTTGGTTTGTTTTCCCATAATGCAAGATACACACTCCAGTTTACTTGAAGTATTAGGAAAACTCACCCCAATCGCCATCTTATCTCTCAGTAATTTGAGGTTACGCATACCAAGATGTGCCATCCTCCGATGCCACAGCTTCTCCTGGTCGCAATCTGCTGTTGCCAGCGCAGAACCCTGTGAACAGCACTTAATTTTATAAATGCCTCGTTCTTCCACACCTTTCACAACAGCCTTACCACGCACCTCACACTCATTTCTCTTGTAGATGTCGCAACCTTTTTCTGTGAAAACTATCACATGACCCTTTCTCGCAATTGCATTCACACTTAACAAATTAGGAGCTAACTTAGGTACGTACGAAACAGTGTTAATAGTTAACCCTGAATCACATACTACCTTTCCTTCACCTTCACCATACACTTCATTACCATCTGCACAAATCACTCTCAAAGACTTGGAAGTAACCCTCAAGTTTCCTTTAAACCGATCCTTGTTATTTGTCATATGCGTCGATGCGCCAGAATCGATTATCCAATCTCTTGCTTGCGGGGTCGACATGCCAAACGCGTAGGCTTGTAAGGCTTCTTTCTTCCCTTTAGGGTTATCTGGACACTCCTTTGCCTTATGTGGTCCATCACAAATGAAGCATTTAAATTTTTGTTTGCCCTTTCTGGGTTTACTCATGCGCTTATGCTTATTTGATAAAAGTGCTGATGTCGGTTGGCTTGCACTCGAGCTTGCCGAATAGTTGTCTTCCATTTGAAATAGCTTCGTCTTGACATAATCTGTAGTAAGTACCACGTTACTATTTTCTATGGCCAATCGCATAGGTTGGAACTCTGCCGTAAGACCTTGGAGTAGTAATGCAGCTAACAGTTCGTCATCAACCTCTTTTCCTAAGTCTTGCAGTTCCTGAGATAGCATCATAACAGACGTCACGTAATCCCTCACAGTTGGGAATTGTTCCAGTTTCATGCTTACTAGCTTTGAAAGCAAACGGCAACGGTTATTTAGACCTTTATCTTCGAACGCGTCTCTCAGCGCTTCCCAAGCACCTTTCGCTGTTTTTGATTTGCGTACGTGCACCAAGCAATGAGGTTTTAACATTAAACAAATCTTTGCTCTAGCTTTTTGGTCTTTTCTCATGCCTTGTGTATCGGTTGGATCAGGCGTGACGCTTGTATACTCCCACAAGTCGTCATGTATCAGATGCATTTCCATAAGAAATTTCCATGTGGTGTAGTTACTGCTGCCTTCTAACTTCTCCATAGATAGGGCACTACTGCCTGAACCACTTACTTGTGCCATTATCGAGTTCTGCTCTCTTTGCGAACTCCCGTTACCATACATGTTCCTGTAGGTGCGATTCCCATAACCTGTTAGTGGGGCAACTCAAGCCCACTAACTGTGCAGAGCGTAGTCGGTGGAAAACACAGGAGATGTATATAATGGTATTGGAATGAAACAATATAAGTTTTGATAAAACTTAACTTGGTTTAATTCCTCATGACACACCAAAAACACAAGAAGGCAATGACAGGTAAAATCAAAGTAGAAAAATAAACTTACTAAGAAAAAAGATCGTACTAAAAACTACAGACTCTTTTATTCTAACACTTCTTCAGCTGAAAGCAAGGCCTGGATGATCTATAACAAAAAAATCGATTTGTAAATACAGAGTTACATACTTAATCGCAGGTTACATACACAAAACATATTCTCATAACGAAAACATAACCTCAAATACTAAATATATCAAGTGATATTTTACAAAATACCTTCTAAATTTATAAAAATTTCATACAGTAATAATAGTACTTACGCTGCAGTTTTCATGTTTCTGAATTCTGCTTAACAGAAATCTTTGTTTGACGCCAGGAACTCTCCCAGCATTAACAAATCCACTCGGGGCAAATTAGAACTGTTTGCCTTAGTAAATCCTAGTTCCATGGCTTAATTAGTTAATGAAGTAAGCAAAAGACCGATACAAATCTTATGATACGAGTACCACTTTTAATCAATTTAAACAACGTAAAAACTCAAGAGATAGTCGAAACTCGAAATAAATTCGGTGACAGTGACAGTATTTACTGAGGGCTGACGTAACACACTTTGATTGGTGTTTTAAAAAGCATGGCGGATGGCAGTATTTTGTAATTTTATTTTCTAAAATAAAATAATATTCTCGTTTTAAATCTAAAAATGGAGTTTTTTTCCACAATACATACACAATATTTTATCAGATAAACACAATATTTTAATGATTCTGTCTTACTGTCATCTTGCCTATTAATAATAAAAGTACTTCTGGGAAGTTATATAACACATGGCAGACCAAAGGAAAGTGCTTATTTTTAACAAAACACTTTATTTTCAAGAAAAAAAAATATAATGTTAATTTATGTGAAGAAAACTAGATCGCGATCGTCTTCCAGGTACTCTTTAGAAGATTCTTCTTTTTGTACCAAAGGGAATTGCTCAGTTTGTTAGGGTAGCATGGCTTAGTGTGAATATTAACTATAATATTTAATGACTGCGGTTTTTGATATTTTATACTTCAGAAAAACTAATTATAGTAGTAAAGTTGCAGGAGCCTGTAAAAATAGTTCCTAGGTAGCATGTGTAATGTGAAACTTGTCGTTGAAAAAAGTAACAATTGTGTGTATTTTTTCTTCAAAAGAAATGATACCGTTATTATAAATAACATTCTCTTAATTTGAATGCATTACTGCACATGCTAAGGAAATAATAAAGTGGGAAAATAAAACTATTTTTAGTTTGAATGATTTTTATTCGGAATCGTAAATAAATAAAATATTATCTAAAAACTGGGCAGGTGGCCTAATATTATTTTCGTGCCTTTCCCAGCTTAGGTACCATATTATCGTCATAACGTGAGCACAGCAACCCACGGTTCTCCTCCCTACAAGACAATTGCAATAATATTGCACTATTGCTTCTCTGCCTTGCAGATTATTATTAATTATAATATATACAAAATATATTTTCCGACTTATGTGCCTGCTTTGAATTTTTCCTCTTAATAGAGTGCAATTCTCAGTTAAGGGTAAACCTTCAAGATTACTGGCTCTCTCCATACTAGGGATGTTACGGAGCTCCGACTCCGATTCCGATAAGTCGGAACTTCCGATTGATATTACACATCTGGTTCCGCCTTCGGCTCCGATAATCGGAAGTTTTAATCGGAGGTCGAAGCATAGCGGCGGTCGCGGTCAACACGTATGAACAGGTTTTTGCAGGTCGCGCAGCCCCACTCCCCGTGCGCTTTCTGTCGTCGATTACGTACTTACTATTTCACTCCTTGTTACGCAATCTTGATGAAGGTTTGTTATTGTTTTGTGGTTGCGCGACGAACGTGTCAATTAAGTATTGAGTTATCTACTAGTTTGTGTAACTGTGTTTGATTTGGATTTTTGGACAATGAAGCCAAAATCTAGTTTCATATGGAACTACTTCAGTGAAGTTAGTGTAAATACGGCAAAATGTAAACGTTGTGAGAAGACGTATTCCCGAAAGGGAGGTACGACTTCTTCTTTAAAGAGTCATCTCAAATCTATGCATGCTACTGATTATGAAGAGTTAATTAAATTAGAAACAGAGAAGAAACCTACAGAACAGCCTTCAACTTCAACGGCTCTTCAAGAGGCAAAAAAACAAATTACAATGAAAGAAATTTTGACTAAAAATCAAAAATGGTGTAATTCTAATGCTAAATCAATGGAAATAGACAAATTGATTTCTGAAATGATCGCTTTGCAAGATCTACCCTTCAATTTCGTAGAAGGTATTGGATTTCGACAACTTCTACAGTTCATTGCACCGAATTACCAGTTAAGGGGTAGACAGTTTTTTACCGAATATATTTGTGGTGAGTTATATGCAACAATAGCAAAGAAAATAAATGATTTGATAAAACAATTTGAGAAAATCTCATTTACTACAGACATTTGGAGCGAACCAAGTTCGAATGTATCGTTATTGAGTCTAACAGCGCACGGAATAACTGATAACTTTAAGAGGATAAAAGTTATTTTAAAATGCCACACATTCGACGGTAGACATACAGGAGACTTAATTCAAGAAAAAATAAATTGTATGTTAATTGAATGGGGCATAAGCAATGATAAAATTCACTGTTTTATTCGCGATTCGGGATCTAACATGATAAGAGCAATGAGACTCGCTGGAATACCTGATATCAGTTGTACCGTACACCAATTACAACTATGTGTGCGAGCTACGTTAGATTGTGACGAAGAAATCAAAAACTTATTAGCGAAATGCAAAAAAGTATCGACGCATTTTAATCATTCCCAAATTGCTCAAAGTGAACTACATAAAATACAAAAAGAACAACTTAACCAAGAAGTTTTAGGTGTGGTGCAAGAATGTAGTACACGGTAAGTTCTAAAATTACATTATTTATTAATCCAAAATATTTACATTATGTTGTGTATAAGCTTTAGTACATATGTTACTTTATTTAATACCTACCTAAACAATAAATAAATTCGAAAAACAAAAACTGTAAGTGGGACTCGAACCCACGACCCACCAGTCACAGTTATTTAACTATGACAATGACTGCACGGTTGACGTAGTGGCTGTGCAACTGGCTGCTGCACAACGCGTAGCGAGTTCGATCATAAAATGTAATTTTTTAAGTTGTTTTTTTTTTTTTGTGGCGGGACTAACCATCCCGTTCGTTAGGCAAAACATTAACTGTTGACTAACCAACGATTGACGTTTTTTTCACGGTATCTAGAACTTTGTGATGTTGTGTCGTAGATATGTTGAAAATTAAAACATTTGTTATTATTAGTACACAAATTAGTTAAAAATGCGTGAGCGAAGCCCGGGCACAGCTATAAATAATTTTATATAAATATGGATTTATTTTGTATTTATATTAGTTTATATTTACACTAGATACTTAGTACATATTTCAAATTAAATTATAAATGATTACTGTCACTTAATTATGATAATATTAGGGGAGAAGGGGGAAATTGGAGCCTACTAAGGAAAAAGTTCAATAAAAGTCAAATTTATGGATACTTAAGAACTTTTTATTAAAAAACTAAATCCTTACTCATTTGACTATCATTTAATAATAGCGTTAACGTTATATTATTAGGCGTTTGGCCACAGATAAACTTTAAAGAAAAAAACAGAATCGCTCTCATTACCCGACTTTGCGGGAAATGAGAGCCTATAAATTCCCATATGTGTAATGGGAGCTACTTAATTATTAAATCAGCCTCAAAAATTTCGTTTTCAGTCTTATATCTGACTTGATCATATAAATTATAATATAAATGTAACCTTATAACAATTATCTTTAAGGATCCAAGCAAAAAATGCAAATATAATCAACCGGGCTGTCAGAACCAGAACATTCTTTGTGTGCCCAATTACCGCAACCTCTGCAACGGTACCACATTTCGTTATCTTTTCCTGAGTCACAGCAAATAGCACACAATGTCTCTTCTTCTGAATATTCTGATTCATCATCACAAATATTCTCAAGGTTTTCTTCTTCAGACGTGTCAGTTTCATCGTCAAAAAGTTTCTTTTTTATTCTTTTAACTTTTTCGTTTTTGTTGATTGCATCCTTTCGTTTTTTTCCTTTTCCTGCGGTACATATTCTTTCTTTTTTGCTGGTTTCTCCTTTCTTATTAGCAATGATTTTAGTTTTACATTTTTTCTCTAGACGTTTCTTCTCTTTCTCTTCAAATACTGTTTTCATTGGCGTGCTAGATAAAATTACTGAATGTTGTTTTCGCAAGGTCTTATTTTTGGTAGATATGTTAGGTAGTGGACTCACAACTGATAGAACTTTCGCAAAATCATTTGATGTGGTTGGATCTGTACAGAGTGACTGTTCTTGAACGTCGTTTGTTGTGGACAAGGTTGTGGAAGTATTGGCAGGAGTTAGCTCTGGGGCAGTTTTATCATTTAACGAAAACGGGATTATAGAAGGGTTTGTGTTTGTTGAAAAGTTTGGTGTAATATTTGCTATAGATGCCTCTTCTTGTACCTCACTTAATATTGATGGACTTACAGCATGGTAAATATCAGGTAACTGCTCTTTTTCAACATTTTGCGTGTATTCGACCAGGACAGAGCTAGGCCTTTCTAGCTCCTGTTGAATACCACGAGATGTAGATGGAAGTGGTTCATAGTTGCCAGTACCACGAGATGTAGATGGAAGCAGTTCGAAGTGGCCAATATCACGAGATGTACACGGAAGTGGGTCAGAGTTTCCAGTAACTAGCCGTTGAGAAGTGGGTCTTTGAAACTGAACAACAACATCTGAGCTTGCTTGCTCATTAACTTCGCTCTGATCTCCATCCACAGCAGCAAAATCGTCTTCTGAAAAAATAGCAGGATTCATGGGATATATTCCTGTGGCTTTAAAGCCAGAGATCCCTTTGTCTAAGCTTGCTACTCTGGCATAAGCTTTGTTGAACAATCCTGCAATATCGTAGGGTGTAATTTTTACCATATTCCTGGATTTCATAAACATGTCGCATTCCTTGTTGTAGGCTCTTTTGAACGGCCCAAAAAAGGTTACATCCAGAGGCTGTAACCGATGTGATGAATGTGGTGGAATTGATAGCATTACAACATGGTTGGCTTTAGCCACTTCCCAAGCTTCCAAAGTACAATGACTGTTGTGATTGTCCATAATCAGTAGAACAGGTTGTTCAGCAGCGGGTTTTGAGTACTCAATAAAATGTCGCAGCCATTTAATGAATATGCTTTCGTTTGTCCAACCATTATGAGAACATGTATAAACAGCTCCTGGAGGACCATCTTTTTCTAGTTGCGGTGAGTGACGCTGTCGAGGGAAAATAAATAGAGGCGGAATGAAGGACCCTGAAGCACTCATAGCACAGATAGCCGTGACGTTTTTACCTCTTTCCCAAGATGTGACTGTTCCTACACGTTTTTGTCCCTTAGGCGCTATAATTTTTTCGGTTTCCTCCACTGTCGTTACGCCAGTCTCGTCCATATTGTAAATATGAGACGGCGAGAAGTGGTATTTTGTCATGACATTTTCCAGATTTTCAAAGAACCGATCCACTTCAGCTTTATTGAACCCAAGTATCCTATTGATGCTTGTCGCTTCTGGCTTTCTAATACTTAGATTAGGATGTCGTTGGAAAAAGCCATTTAGAAAGTCTCTGCCTGCAGACTTTTTGGTTTCATTAAATCGATCTGCAACTCCAATTTTTTCAGCCATGGCGTAACATACCTTACAAAACTGAGCCCTCGTCAGTCCATAAAATTTATTTGACATTTTTTGTAGATGATCAGCCAGAATGGCTTCTTGTTCCACAGTGAACACAGAGGGCCTTCCTAGTTTTGGAGGACATTTGTAGCTAGTATCGTTAAATTTAGCTAACCTGAATCTCTTTTTTAAGGTGCTGTAGGGTATTCCAGTTTCTTTTGATACCTTGTATACTGATGTACCACCACGCCGAAGTTCTTCGACTGCGTTTTCTAAAGTTTCAACGGTCCAAGACGCTTTCGTAGTGGTGCGTTCCCTTTTTCTTGGCATTTTGACACCTGAAAAAAAAAACATTATTACTAAATCGTATGGGGCAATTGGAGCCACAAAGGGGTAATCAGAGCCTAATAAGCTCCGATTACCCGACTACCACCATGTTGAAATTAAATAAAACGATATACTGAATCTAACTTGTAACGAAATTATACGCAGAGATACTCAAAATTGATAACATTAGCTATAAAATAAAACAGGTTTGATTATAATAAACGTATAACTTTTTACATACCTGACCGATGAAATTTCGTATTTCTTATAAGTGCGGACCGAAAAATCAACAAGCGTCCGTCGTCACACAACACATGGCACTGGCGAGTCCAGCGCCGCAGAGAAACACGATCGCAGCGGGCCGAAGGCGTCCGAGTAACAAACGAGTGAATACGAGCTATAGGTTTGTCTCTAGTCACACCGCTCCCATTACCCTCTGGCTCCCATTACCCTCTGTTCCCCTACTTGTTACAGGTGGAATAGTACATTATATATGATGGAGCGAATGATTAAAATACAGGATTCACTATGTTTGTACGCGTGTAAATTCAATATCACACAATTATCTCCTGAAGAATGGTTGCAGCTTAAAAAACTAGTAACTATACTACGACCTTTTGAAGAGATAACCCGCAATATGAGTGACAGTAATACGAGCATCTCATCAGTGATTCCATTAATACACACACTAAAGCATACTTTACAAATAGAAGACAGTAAACCAGACACAAGTGAAAAATTCAAAACAATAATAAAATGTGCCATCGACCAATTAAATTCAAGATTTGGAGACCTTCAATTGAACAAGTACTTTGCAATAGCTACATACCTAGATCCTCGATATAAAGCAAAATTTTTTAACGAAGTTATTAAGGAGAATGTTGAAACCGAATTGATGACATTACTTAATGCTGGAGATGAAGATAATTCTAGAAATATTACTGAAAATATTAACGTTCCACCAGAAAAACGGGCAAGAATGGCTTCACCAGAACCTACCACTAGTAATGTCCAAACAATATTATCCAATATTTTGTTGAGTAGCGATGATGACGATGATAATATTGATAATAATTCATCCAACCAAGTTTTTGACAAGTTTCTTATATTTAAAGGTTTAATTAATGAGTATATTAGAGAAAAACGTATACCTATCGGTGACGATCCCTTATTGTGGTGGAAAGTGAATGGAAATACAAAATTCCAATATCTTAAACCGATTGCTCGCCAATATTTGTCCTGTCCACCAGGCTCGGTAGCTAGCGAGCAACTTTTTAGTGGTGCTGGCCTAATATACAGCCCACTAAGAAATAGACTGGATGGTGATAAAGCTTCCAAGCTTTTATTTATTAAATATAATATGCTACTTTTACAGTCAATACATCAGATTTAACTCTTTTTTTTATTTTTAAGAAATTCTGAAAACCATATTATTATGACATTCTTATTTTAAATAGCTGTGTGTGCTGAAACATAATTATAATATTTTTTATCGTTTTTAATTGAAATTAAAGAGGCTGATTACATTATGATTTATTTTATTTTGTATCCTTAACTTAACACATCTCTTTTTTGTCACCATCTCAGTCTCCGACTCCGATTCCGGTTCCGGTTCCGGTTCCGGTTACGGTTCCGGTTCCGGTTCCGAGTCCGATAAACTAAATTTAAAAGTTCCGATTCCGACTCCGATTCCGATAAAACCACTTCCGTAACATCCCTACTCCATACACACTTCAATTGTATAGGAACCATCATTCCTGATATGCTCCCCATAATATGATCTCGCTTGTTTTAACTGATATGTTCCACAGGCAAATAAAATGAGCTCACTATATGTCAGTCTCGGGATTGATATATTATCGATGTTTACATTTATATTTAAAAACTGTGATCGTCTTCTATTTAAATTATTTTGGATTACAAAATCAGCAAGTGTATTATTAATGTAAAGTCTTTCATTTATTATTTCAAGGATGTGGCTTGCATCTTCTCTATTCCTGACCCTTTGGTGAAACTTATTTATCAACGCGGCTGCGACTTTGAAATCAATGATAGCATGCCTGGATGCCAAGTTAAAAAATTCATGACGGAATATTTTAAACGAGTGTTTAAAAATCCCGTTCACCGCTTCTACAACCCACCTACATATAGTGACAGTTCTTGATTTATTTGCTACTAACGTTGATAACTGAGTTTCACCTGCTTGTAAAGATGCAGGCATATGTACAGAATAATTACATTCTTCTAATAGTGGTACACAGTCTCTGAAACCCCTATCCAGAATAAAAACATCTCCTGTCTGAAAATACTGCCTCAAAGGGTTTGCCTCGGTTCTAAATTCATTCATCATAATATTAGCATCAGATGTTGTTGCTGCATATGGGCCTAATACATCGATAATGTATCCATCCGAGCATACCATTAGGAATGGTTTCATAAGGTTCCTGTACTTGTGCAAGGAGTAGGTATTTTTTTGATACAGATAATTAGAACTCTTTTGCACGTATAAATATGTACCATCAATTATAATAATTGGTTTTCTGTCTTCTCCACCAAACAAACCATTTGGAATGATAAGGTTTTTTTGAGATATTTCTGCCCTTGTAATATGATTTATGCCTAAATTATGAGGAATATCGCGAGCCTTGCCAGTTATTGTCCCTTAGATGAAACCCACATATTCTGCAGTTTTTAGGCACATAAAAATTTAAGTCGGTAAACAACTTGACCCTTAGCCATGTTGGGACACTCATTCGTTGTGGTGAGTCACAATCTGGACAAAAACAATATGCTTGTGTATCAGGTGCTCGAGTATAATCTGGTAATGTTAATGAAATACTTCAAGATGCACTCGTTGTCAACTCGAAGAGATATAATTGATGCCTTGTTTCTCTTTAAACTCATGAGAAATAAAATTGACTGCCCTAAACTACTGAGTCTACTAAAGTTTCGTGCTCCATCCCGATATCCACGGAATCCCATCACTCCACTACACCCACCCTTGCGCAGAACAGTGCTTGGTGCTAACTCTCCGATTCCGCGCCTCTGTAAAATGCTTAACAGTTGCAGTGACCTTATAGATATACACCATGACAGTTTAAAAAAATTCTGTAAAATAATTATTGAGCATTATTCTTGTATTCAGTAATATCTGTTTCAATTTCATTTCATATGTTTTAATAATATCCTAATCAATTGTAATTTAATTTAATTTAATTGTTAATGTTGACTTTATCTTGGTTAATTTCAATTGTAAATGATTTTATATTATTGATGAGTTATTCTTTTTAATGGTAAATAATCTTAATTTAATTTATAATTTATCAATGTGATGTGAATTAAATAATCTAATGTATTAATGCTGTGCCAAATCTCAATTTATTTTAATGTTTTATCAACCTGATTGTGATATAATTTGTAATTCTATACTTTTAATTTAACTGCTGTGATGAATTTCCATTTTATTTATTAATGTCCTATTCTATTTTTTTTTTCAATTTGTGATTAGTTAAGTATAATTTAAATTATTATTATGTATAACCAAAAAAAAAAGTGCATGTGGTGTAGCCTATAATGAATTGCTACACTAATCAATGAAGATCCAAAATTGAATGTCATATAAATGTATTGTGTAAGCAGTTGTTGGCTGACCAAATAAATAAATAAAAAATAAATAAATAAATAAATAATGTTATTGTTTCTGTTGATGCTCGTACATTTGGAGATATTGAAACAGGAGCTGGAGCTCTATCAGCTCGTTGCCAACATGGGTGACAGATGCGATCAGATCCATGAACCTAAAACAATTTAATTCTGAGTTAGTGGTGTTAGAACACAATGATTGAAGTGAATATTCTGAATGCAAACATTAAGTACCTACATAAAAAATATCAGCTAGTACCTGTTGTGGTGATATCCACTCGCTAATTACATTTCTTATGTGTGTTTCTCTTGCAGAATTTGTGTGCAAAACATGGTATCTACGTCGTAGTATTGAAGATCTACAATTTACACATAACTGTCGTTGACGACCAGTACTTGTACTTGGTTCATTTTCTTGAAGCGCAGAGTTGTTGAGAGCCAACATCCAGCAAGAATGACAAACCAAATTCTGGGCTGTTACCTGTAAATAAGACATAAGAATATTTATTTTTATTCAGTTTCTATGAAAAATACATTTAAAATATTGGTCAGTGGGTCGTCTTAGGGGCGGATTATTAAATAAGTAGAATGAAATAGCTTATCAGTTGTGGAGCAGTCTATTGTCGAATGACTGATAGTATTTCAACGGGCTGCAGAGTGCGGCTCCTGCGATGCATAATATCAATACCGCAATTGACGCATCGCACTGGTTCTTCATTACCACTAGGGGCAATAAAATCGTGAGCAGGAGATTCAATGTTGTCATCTAAAGCCGGTACATCGTTTAACAAAATAGCGCCAGGGTTGTTGTCGTAAGCAGATTCAGGGTCCAAGGGAAAAGCCAGGTCATCAATTGGTGCGGTTTCGGAATCCATTATAACAAAGCCAAAAACAAAAACGCGAAAAAGTAACCAAAACAATATGTGAGTGGTTGACCAAAAAGGGACCTGGAGGGATTGGAAACCGTTAATTTTTTTTTTTGAATTTTTTAATCTGTGGTCTTTTAGCTTTGTTTTGGTCTAACCAGAATATTTTTAGGTGCTGTAGTGTTTTTTTATGATTTTTTTTGTGAGCCGAGGCAGTTTTGGAAAAATTACACCTTGCACACAGCGCACACTAGTTTTTGTGATGTCAGGTAAGTGGATACAATCAGTTTTATTGTTTTATTGTACTTTTAAGGTTATCTCTAGTGCAACGAAGTCTCTATATCGTGGGCAGGTCCAAAAAGACGTTCGTACTTGTCAGAAAGTGACGACGACGCTACTCAAATGGACAGTCCTAAAAGTTTAAAGGTCTCCAATGATACCCAAGGTAATTAAAACAACTTATTTTTGTTTCAAAGTCTATAATGGAGCTCACACTTCAATATTAAATAATCTGCGAGTAGAAACTTAACAATTTTTCTGTGTTTCAGAAGTCAAAGAAAACTTAAATCCTAATAAAATTAATGATGATAATATTTTGTTTGAACAATACGGTCAAGCTTGGGATGACACAATAAATGAAGCAATTCCGAAGATGTTGGATGCTACTACTCAAACGGAAAAAGATGTTGAAGATTTTTTTTTAAAAAAAGAGGCGTCTAATGAGGCTTTCGGAGTATTTGTCGGCAAGGAACTATCCACTGTTCCACAAATAAAGAGGCGCTTCGTGATGTATGAAATAATAAAAATAATCGAGCACAGTAGTAAATAATTGACAATAGTAATAATTATGAAGTCTCATCACAAACATTACAATCACAAATAAAAAATTATAATAATGAATAGTCTTTACTTTTTGTTTTGTTTGCATGAACGTATGGTGTGCCCTGGTTCTTTACAACGCCCACAGGTAGTAACTTTCCTGGGTTTTTTAGCAGAAGGACCTGGCTGATCTTCTTTAGCCGTCTGTTTTTTAGCAGAAGGTCCTGGCTGATCCACTTTAGCCATCTGGCTTGTAGGTTTCGCTTCTTGTGGTTTTGGGCATGTTAGGTTAGCTGCGTCTTTCGAAGTGCAAAGGGGTGCTATTTCCTCGAATAAATACCATTGTCTTGCAAGTGAAAGCCCTGGTGGAACTAATAAATTTGGCATACCAGTGATATCATCTAAAGTCACTCCCTTCTTAACAATATTAAATTTTTGAGCTGAACTGTTAGCTAGAACTTTACATTCCACTGTAAATGGATCATCCGATTTAATAGTGAAGTGGTGATATCGTGTTATTCCTGGAATAGTTGTGAAGAATTCGCTGAGGTAGGCGTTCCACTCATACCACTGAACATTTATTATTCCGTTCACGTAGTCATTCGTACAGATAGCCTTATTTTTTCCCGAAACTGTCGAGTTAGCCACACATTCTTCGATATCATGCAAAGTATCTACTGTAGATTTAGAAAACTTCTGTTTAAAAAGTCCAAACATTCTGTCTGGGTAAAACTTAGTGTGGCCCACCAATAAGAAGTTAAGATGCACTGTCTTGTTTAAATCCCTTGCTACCCTCCATGCACAGTAATGCACAACAGCATTGTTTTTATTTTGACCCACGCAGTTATCTGCACAAATATGCTGAATATCTTGGTCACAAATATTGGATTCTAAATGGTGATGAATGAGATTAATCACACTGTTTGCCCCTTTTCCTATGTTGTCACATTCATCTATGAGATAATTCGTCTGTGTGTTGTCTGCTTCATCATTTATTCCAAAAAGGCCACATTTTCTTGCAGTTTTAAAAAAGGCAGGTCCAACTTGCATTTCAGATGAGGGATAATGGATATTCTGTGCATAATCGATACTGAAGACACGCATTCCAGGTTTCTGCTCCAGTTGTTTGGCTTGAGTTAGAGCTACACTTGCATCTTTCCTTATATCATTGTAGAATTTTCTTTGAATATCAGCTTCTTCTAAATGATTAATTGCTTGCTTCAGTTTTTCAGTCTTCGTCTGATCGGGCATGTTAATATTACGCATGATGGCTATATTATTATCTCGACATACTGGACAGAGATCAGAGCTTGGTTTCATGGATGTTATGTAAGGCACATATGTATTCCAACATTGTATGAAAGTCGTCCAGCCGACATGATCAATATTGCTATCATTGCATGACTCCACATAGTTTCTATACATACGCCTTTTTGTTAAATTAGCAGGCAATTTCATGACTCTAAAGTCCCAAAACTGCGGAAGTCGACCAGGTAGTGGAATAGATACTTTTTCAGCTGTATTTTTAATAAATTTAACTATCATATCCAAATGTTCTGTGGGAGTTGCATTATGAATAGGTTTGCCTTTTAGACCATGAACTTTATCAGCCACTCCTTTCTCATCAAAATGTTTGAGAATATTTTTGAAGGCCTTGATGCCTATTGCATGAAGAAATAAAAACGTTGACTGGCATATTTCTATATCGGCATGAAAATATTTGTTCCGCAATATGGGTTTGGTGTAAGAAAATTTTTTGTACTTATCTCCCAGCTGTGTGCTTCTTCTATGACACTCCAACTTACTCAAAATCGCTGTACACTTTGTAGATTTATCCATATCCATGTATTGCTGCCGAACACGTGATAGATATTGTCGAGAAAATATGCCTGAGCATGGGCCACCATTTGGGCCTTTACTACAATTACATGTATCATCCATGAATTTAGTAATAATTTCGACCTCTCGTATATCTTCAGTGCTTCGCTCCATAATGTTGTCATTTTCTCCTTCATTTACAGTTTTAGCACCAGTATACATGTCCTCCAAACTTATTGCATCGAAATCTAAAATTTCCACTTCAAGGTCGTGCAATTCCAACTCATCATTTTCAGTCATCCCATAATAATCGTCCAACTGACGTAATTCGTCCTCTAACAAAACAGACGTGGCTTTAATCATAGCTCACACTTAGTTACGCACATAAAGACAAGAAACTGACACTAAATAAGTCGCCAATAACGTAGTAACCGCAAACACGTGTTGACACTCACTAACGAAGTCGCATACTGACATAAAACATGCCGCGCCCCCCGCCCGCGCACGAGTCGAAACTTGTTTCTACACGAAATTTCAAACGCGATTTACTCGAAATCAATTATTTTCCCTTGAGGTCCCTTTTTGGTCAACCACTCACATATTCGTAGTACACAGCGGCACGGTGTTTATTTTATTGACAGTTGGTGATGCCAGGTAAAAAAAACAAAACGATTTCAATCGAGATACTAATATAATCGGATATAAAAATATTTGCAGGTCAGAAAAGGTTTTTGTTTATTTTAATGTAATAATAAGAAAATAAATATACCTTTTAAAAATTATTTGATTAGAAATTGTCACGAATATAATTATTTATAGATTTTACTCAGACCTAAAAATCGATTACAGTCTAATCGATTTCTAGATTCCGAATTCTTATTTTTAATCTGGCAATATAAAACCAGACTGCATTAAAAAAATGGCGAAGCATTTTGAATGCAATCGGCTTAAATACTTCTAGAACGACTTGTTTTTATATTTATTTTCCAGCTACGAACACTAAAGAAATATTAACTCTCGATTTAATTACATTATTTCGTAGAAATACTTTTCGCTGAACAACTTGTCTACGAAAAGCCAAGAATGACAATTCCCTTTGTGTAGTTTCAATTTACCTACCCGCACCCGGTTCTTTGTAGTTTTCATCATTCTTTTTATTTGTTTCATTTTGTCACCCTGGCCATATGCATGCTCTTTCATAGCCCACTCGAACCATGACACTTCTATTTCTTCCTGATCATCACAACCGAATAGTTTTCTATCTGCGCAAATATGGCATTCTCCAAACATGCATTCTTTAGACTTGAAATCACAAACAAAGTCTGAAGTGATGTCATTTAAACTTTCTTTCTCCTGGAGGAAACCCCGTGACTTCAATGCATCCACCAAAAATTGCATATTTGAGAGCTTCACACAGGCACATGTTTCACAGTTCCTTATTTTGGAAGGTAAGACGTAAAAAGGCCTGTATTTTTTAAAAGCACTAAAACTAATTTTTTCCACCTCAGCCGTGTACCTACTTTTGGTGCAGAATTTTCAGTTTATCCAGTTGATATCTTATTTGACGAGTCACTTTTTTGTATGTTCTATACTCCTTCTTACGGTCGCACAAGTTACGTCGTCTCTGTTAAAAAAATCCTCTATTTTATTTCGTAAATTTGAGCCCTGGTGTATTCTTTTTAACTGCCTTTAAAACCCAAGGACAGCGTTAATTTTGTTTTTCGTCTATACTTCTCGACCAAATTATTATTCAAAATTTTTTTGAATGTTCTTTTTTCAGTTTGATTTGATTTTTTTATTTCTAACTTAAGAGCCCACACTACCCCAGCTCCAATCGACGCGACGGCCCGTCAACTCGCAGCTACAGTCGCAACTATCTCGCTCGCACCTAGTAGGTACGTTGCGCAGCAGAGTCACATCGGCGCATCGCGGCAGCGTCGCGTCGCACCCGCGCTTCGTTTCGAGCGTACGATAGGGTAAAACACACATTTACTGTCCATATAGGCAGGCATGAGTATGGAAATAAAATTAGCGATTATTGTTAAAAATAATTATAATAGAGAACATTGAAGAAAAGTATTGATGTGTATTAATAAAATATAATTGTTACATTTAAATACTTGTGTTTGTTTGTAATATCAAAATACCATTTTTTAATAAATACGGAATAAGATAAGACAGAAAATGAAAAATTAGATATCCCTTATTGGCATGTTTCGACTGTGTCTGGGATCGCACAGTTCAGGGAGCATGCACAATGTATAAAAATCTATCAATTTTTTCTCCATCTGTTGTTTCCAGAAATTATCGTCTCTTTCAATTATTTCTATTTTTAATTCTCTATCACGTCCCGACCACACCCCAAAAATACATTTTTGCCTTCCTGTGACAGGCAGCTGACCTTGAACTTGTAGATACCAAGCATTTTATAACAAGTCCGTCTTTTGATTTCTGCCAGAAATTTATTTTTCTTTTGTTTATGGCGTCTTCTATGGAGGTTTTGAACGCTGTAATAGGACACTTTATTTCGACAATGGTGTCTTCACCTATAACTCCATCCGGTGTTGCACCAAAAAACGGCAAATCCTTATCTATAAAGAGACCGCAAGGTTCAATTTTGGTATTTAGTTGACCTTCTAACTGTTCTAAAGCAGTACATTCGTTTTCAATACCGTGTTTTAAGGACGGCACGTGACTAAGGCTTTTAGGATAAATAATATTTTTGATGAAATTTTTTACGCTTGTTGTTGGTCGTCTGTTTATTACTTTCCCGAAATTGGAAGCGATGAGAAGTTTTCGTCGAAGTTCTAGCCATTCACTAGAGTCCCTTTGTAAAATAGTTCTTTTTTTCTATTTGCCTTCTTTCATCGTCTGAACACTGTAAACTTTTTAAAAACTCTTCTTTACATCTGTCGTAATCTGCAGCTGACATATCGGGTTTTTGACATTTTTCGCCATAATTTTTATCGGTTAGTCTTTCTGGCCGGTTCCAAAATAAGGTCCTTCCTTTTATCGTACTCTTACGCATGCGTTGTTTGTGACGTTTTTCTTCTAATCTTTTCACTGCAGCCCGTGGACTAGTACCCAATATGGACCTGTGTAAGGTTGACAGAGGTCGTTTTGTATTAAATGCAACCACAGCAGCATCACACCTGGACTCGTAACCTCGACGTAGACTAAAATTGATTCGTTTCCCTCCAACAAATTTTGCAATGATGCTGTTGAACGACTCAAACTTTATTGCTATCACTATTATGCATAAGACTTCGAGCTTTAGATGCAACAGTGTTAACAATAAACTTTATTCTATGCCATATAGCACAGGTTTTTAAGGTCAAAGTCAAATCTTCGCTGTTTTTCTGGCTAGTACAGTAATAAGGCTGGCAACGTTCGTGGTTTCCGAAAGCATGATTGTACGAGTTTGTGATGTCGATGAATAATAAATTAACTTTAGAATCAAAGTCTGCGTCTTTGGAAATGTGTTCCTTTATTGAAGAGCAAATAACTTTTTCATTACTCATACTCTGAAAGTAGGTCTGAAATTGCCTGAGGAGCGGGCTGAAAAGTGTCACACTTTTCATCCCTAGGGAGTTTTACTTTCAACTAACAGCTGTCAAATTATTTAAAAAAAAAACTAGTTCTAGTTACTTATTTAGTCCCTCGAATTAGGAACAGGCAAGTTTAGACCCACTTTCAGAGTATGAGTAATGAAATAGTACATTGTTACACTAGGGGTGAAAGTTACTTATTTCGTCCCGAGAAGGAGTTGGCGGCCGAGCGTAGCGAGGTCGCTAATTCGAGGGAAGTCTTTCGAAGTTCCAGTTCTACGTATGAAATGCTTCATAACATCAAAGAACAGTTTGCTATTCATCCATCCAGATGGATTTGCCAGAATCAATGAACCAGGTGATGTACCAACAGCCATGCGTGGGTTCGTATTTTTTCTTGGGAAAATAAGGACTGGCGGAACTGCCTGACCTCCAGCACTTATGATGTTACAGGTAGTGACAAGTGTTCCTTTCTCACCACTGGTGACCTTACAGAGATTTCGTCTACCTTTTGACCTATTACGCGTCAGACCTATTACGCGTTGGATCTTTTGCACAGTGGTGGTACCGGTTTCATCTATGTTATAAATTCTTGTGCCATCAGAAAAGGCAGGGTGGCGCTTAATCACTTCCTCTAAATTATTGTAAAAATAATTGACAGTCTCCCTGTTAAAAGCTGCACGCTTCAGGTTTGCGCAACGTCAGATTCTGGTGTCGTTGTCGGAAACCTCTTAGCCAATCTACTCCAGCCAATTGATTGTCTATCAAAGTCTTTGGCATTTTAATGCCATTAATTTTGGCCATTTCGTAGGCCACTTGTCTACAATCCTTCACGTATAAACCATAGAAAAGGTTTGCGCATTTTATGTAATATTATTTCAATATTAGCTCTTGGTCTTCGGAAAATACTTGGTTCACTGCATAGTTTGGCGTCAATCTTGTGAGCTGGTTTTGCGCGTCTTTTTTTTTATTTTGATACCTTTGTAGTGTTGTATAAGAAATGTTATGGTCAGCAGCAGCTTGTCTAATACTTTTTCCATCTTTTATTGCCTTTAATGCATTTGCTCATGTGTATGAGCACCTACTTTTCTTTCTTCTTGTCTATTCCTCGGCATTTCTGTAAAAATAACACAGAGAATCCATAGTGGATCCATAGTGTACACAGCGGATCAATTTTTTTTTTTTTTTTGTCGACGGGGAAAATCATCTTTGACGAAACCCGCTCTTGGAAGGAGCGGGAGACAGTGTCAGACTCTTACTGACTAAAAACCCCGCGCCGTTCCTTCTAGCCTTCATACCAGGGCACGAGCTCCCTTTCGGACAACCCTGTCCCCAGTAGGCTTCGACCCAGCTGGGCCCCTCTTGCTGCTGACAACTCCTTGAGGCGCGCGGGAACAGTGCGCGCCGTCGACGTCTTGGACTCGGTTCATTACCGGACGATCGGACAGCGAGCTACCCATGGCTCGCCGTCCGCGAGTCCGCGTCTACGGTGGCCGGAAATCGGGATCGGAATCCCGGCGGCGGCGGCGAGGGCGCCGTTGCCTGATGCGGTCGGCCTCCTCCTTTGCAAGCATTACTGCTTCGCAGAAGGAGGCGACCGCCTGCCATTCCTCCTCGCTCCGGAACAGCGGATCAATCCACTGTTAACCATATCACCATTCAAAATCAAATTTCTCAAGATCCACAAATAATTACGTAAAAGTTATTAGCACTCAATCAAACTACATAAATCCACACAAACAATTAAAATACAATAAATAAGAAAACAGCTTTAGTCGGCTATGTCAGAGTCAGGCTATGTTAACAAAATTCAACTTACTTTATCGATAATTTTTATTCTCGGAAAACCAAAATGGCGCGCTGCCGCGTCTGTCTGTGAGCGCGTCCGCGCGGCGACTGTGGGAGTGAGGGGGGGTACGCAAACGGGACACGATTTCGTATTTGATTTACTCTTACATTAATAAATGGCACAGGTATGTGTGTGATCATCTGTGTACCACTAATCCACTGTTGACCATGAGACCCTACTTAAAAATAACATGCATATAAAATATGTCTTTAAAATGTAAACGTTTTTACAATGATGAGAGAACTCCGCCCACCGTGATACAAAAGACAACATTTAAGCGACAAAATGCTAATGATTTAGCAAACAAAACCTTGCAAAGAAATGTAACAAAGAAGACATAACATTTGCAATATAAAAGTTATTATACATTTTGTATATTTTAGGTATTTTACATTTACGGTTCTTGATAACTGGTAAGAAGGTACAAGGTACATAGATATCTATTATTGTAACATCATAGTTAAGTAGTTAAGTTAACATTATAATAGTGAGTAAATAATAAAATTCACTTAGGTAATAAACATAATTTACTAATGGGACGTTTAAATTCGCCATTCTTACATTTAACAGATACAACTCGTGCAATATTGTCTGGCCCTAAATATTTTTTAGTTCTTTTCCCTAAAATCCATTTAGCAGGTGGGATATTATCATCTCTTAAAATTACAACATCACCAACTTCGGGTTCAGATTTTTTAGTGTTCCATTTGTATCGCTGATTAAGATTAACTAAGTACCATACCAACGTTTCCAAAAGTTATTTACTATTTTTTGTGTTAAACGCCATCTATCCAAACCTACAATGTTATGATTAGAATTATCTTCATCGGGAATACTTATCAACGGTTCACCTATGAGGAAATGTCCCGGTGTTAGAGCTTTAGGTTCGTAAGGATCATCACTCATTACTGTGATTGGTCGAGAATTAAGACAGGCTTCGACCTGTGCCAAAACAGTAGATAACTCCTCATATATGAGTGTGCTATCTCCGATCACCTTAAATAAATGTGTTTTAACGCTGCGAACTTCAGCCTCCCACAGACCACCAAAATTAGGAGAATGTGGAGGTATGAAGTGCCATGTTGTGTGGTCTAAGCTCAATAACTCCTCAATTTCACGTGGCACAATTGACTTAGCTCGATCGAACATCTCACGAAGCTGACTGTTGGCACCAACAAAATTAGTTATATAAATCTTGACAGTGACCTCTTCGTGCTGTGAAACGCTTAAACGCTGCAATGAATGCCTTTGATGACAGATCTGTTACTCCCTGAAACCCCAAATGTGTGAAATGAATGGTATTACTTATCTCTGAACTAAATGACGTATTGAACGCAGTGTTATCAGTTTACCCTCAATTTTTTTTTTGCCTCTAAACTGAGTGCATTAGTGGCGACATTGTAAGTGAGACTACATGTGTATATCTAATCTCTTCGAATGAAACACATCACATAATTATGATAGAACTTCACGTACAGGTAATTTTGTTTAATCATTAAATATCATCTACAGTACTTATTCTTTTTAGATTAATTTTACTACAATAATAACATTTTTTCAAGGAAATAAATAAGAGTTACGAGTTTGTAATTATTAATTAAATGAATCCTTGTAGTTGAGTCTATATTATTATTTGACAACATATTGTTTTGTGTCATGTACTTCTTCATGTAATTGTACATTGTCCGGTGGTTGTGAAACATTTAATTTTCTGCATATATTGTGCAGTACGAGTACCGCTGTTGCAACAATTGTGTTGGATGTTGTCTATTTCTGAGCGTACTTTGGTTCCAATAATTGAAAATCTTTGTTTCCAAAGTACAAATAACCTTTCTACAGTATTTCTAAATAATTAAATTTGAGATATTTGAGAATATGTGTCTGTCGTGTGCAACTTGGCCATCTGGCAGCTATATTTCTTATGCATAAATTTGCATCACCAACAACTTGAACATTAATAGAAAATGTACCTTTTCTATTTCTAAAACCTTCTGCATTTTCACCACCTTAAAATTGAACATTAATTTTAATAATAGGTAAAATAAAAACATAGGCATGTTTAGATGTAAGAGTAGATAATTAGGTACTTTACGTATGCAAAAATAAATGATTCTTACTAGGAGAAATAATTTGAATATGAGTGCAATCAATGGCACCCAATACTTTTGGGAATCTAGATATTTTATAGAACTCAAGTGCAACAGCTAATTTTTCTTCTTAGTTACTTGGCAAGTTTATGTAATGTGGTCGTAGTTTTATTACCATCAGCAATAAAACAAGAGCAAAGTTTTGCCCGGTTCAAAAAGGTACTAAAAACTCACACAGTTAATACCTACAAATAAAGGAATAGATGGGAGAGAGAGAGAGACAAAAAGAAAAAAAAAAAGAAAAAAAAATCATAGCCCAAACTCCATACATTTATCAAACATATCCTTTCCAATGCGTCCTTCAAATACTCGCGCCACGAACGTTTGAATACTCGCGCGCGTTCTCGTGGTAATTCGCTGTGCTTCGTCCTCGGTCGGCTCCGTCATGTAGAGATGCGCAGAATGTGTCATTGAATTGAAAAGATATATACATATCTTTTGACCATACTGAAGTATATCACTCCTTTAGTTCAGTAGTTCATTTAGTCCAATGGCTCAGGTCTTACCTCATCGATGATTTTCGTTGGGTACTTCAACGATCAGTGCAATGTTTTCGACTCTTATAGTTCAGTAGCTCATTTAGTCCAATGGCTTGTGCGGTGTTTTCGATTACTGAGAACTGCGAACGAGATTTTGTCTTGGCTGCGACGATTTACATATTTTTTTAATGTTACTGTGAATAACAAATTTTCCTTCATACTTTTATTCAGGCTTAGGACTGACAATCTAGATTATTTTATTTTAATTGATACAGATAATGAACGCTAATTATATAAAAATGTCAATCTAGACTGGCGTATTTAAAAATCTGATATTTACAATGATCTGAATATACACATTATTATTTACATGTTTTCGCTGTATTTCTATTCTGCATTACAGCTGATGAAGAGCAACTGCGACACTTTTGCTGCCTTCAATTGACTACGTTTGGCAGTCAGAATGTTCCCTGCTTTAGAAAAAAATCGTTCACAGGGAACAGATGTGGCCACTATGTTCAATCTTTTCTGCATGTACTTAAACAGTAACGGATATATGTGTCGGCGTTCTTCCCACCACAGGAAAGGATCGATAATGGTAGGCGCATATAAAGAAAATTTTATTTGAAAGAAAGAGCAAAAAAGAATACATATATTTAAAATAAACATACATAAATATTTAATATTATATATATATATATATATATCCTGCCTATCCTGAATATATATATATATATATAATACATATATATTAATTTAAAGTAAGGACAGAAGATTTGAGACGATTCTCCTATTGGTGAAGAAAAGGATTCCGCAACTTCCGCTTAAATGCATACCGACTTTACGACCGACGATGCTGATGTGGACGTCGAAGGCACAGATGTCGGTGGATCCTGTGGTAGCGCACTTTCTTGTGGTATACCACTACCCTTTCAGCTGCACTTTTGCTGAAAAACCCTTTGTCCTGGAACCGCGGATCCAATAACGTTGCTTCAGCGTGCAACGGGGAATGTTCAATGGCAGAAAACCTTCGTTCAAACTCCGTACGAAGTTTTTCTACCATTTGGTGTATAGCAGGAATGGTCTGATCTTGCTGCTCGCGTAAGTTTCTGTTGACATGCATATACAGGATGCAGCACAACGGTATGACCTTTGATAGTGGGACATTTTTCTCCGCACTTACTTCGACAGTTACGTCATAAAAAAAATTAAGAATGGGTATTGCCGCCTCAACAATATCCCAATCATCAGTGCTAAGGCTTATTTCAGCTCTTATGACCGCAAGAGTTGCCGTAATAGCATCTTTAATTTCTACCAAGCGTCTTAACATGTCATACGTTGAATTCCAACGCGTTACAACATCTTGCTTTAGTTTCAGCTGTGGAACATTTAATTGGCCCTGCAGTTCACGTAACCTTGCTAAAGCTTGCGAGCTCCTCTTGAAGTATTCCACAACTTGTTTGACCTTTGCCGTTGTCTCTGAAATTGGCACAAGTGCATTCTGGACGCAAAGATTAAGAGTGTGGGTGAAGCACGCTACATGATGCCAATTCCCGGCTCTAATTGCGGCGACAATATTAGCACCATTATCACTGGCTATAGCAGTGACTTTGTCCGATATTTCCCATTCTTCAATAACATTCCTCATGTGGCTTGCAAGGTTGGCAGCAGTTGCCCTGTCTGGATACTGTACGCAGCCTGTCATCGTCGCATGAAGTTGAGAGTTTTTTACATAGTGCGCTGTGCTAGCAATGAAGTGTTCGTTGTTTATTGATGTCCATCCGTCTGTTGTAAGACTGAAGTATGGCTGAAGCACTGGCTACTTTAGCTCTCGCTTTTATTAATTCTCTGTTATACATTTGAGGTAATAGGTTGTTTGAGAGTGATTTCCTGGTAGGTAGCGAATAACCACCACAGAGCATTGCCAATAACTTCTTAAAATCTGGCTCCTCAACTATGGAGAATGGATGGTGGCCTTTTGCTATCATTTTTATCAATTGTTCGTCGACTTTCTCTGAACGTCGCGGTCCGATAGGTTTAATATTGTTTACAAATTCCACCATCGATTGTTGGGTTGGAGTAGGAGTAGGGTGCACTGAACATGCACTTTGCACGGAGTCTGTTGAAGTGGAAGGAAAGGAAGTTGTTTCTGGGACTGGTGGTGGTGGTGTAAGCTCCTCCTGACGTGCCGGAACAAGTGAGACGGTCGGGTGTTTAGTTTTTAAATGCCTATTCAAATTACCGACATTACCACCGGTAATACCTATGGTGTTTGAGCAATAGGTACACCTAGCCTTTTTGGGATCCACTTGTGAAAAGTGGTTCCAAACAGCACTTCTCTTCCTTGAAGACATTTCTGTCTCATCAAAGTTACGTAACGGTATAAAACACTAGGCACTAAGTTTATAAACACTATTTATATAACTACAAAATCACACTTTATATATTTGCAGTTAAAAATATCCAAAATAACATAAAATCAAAGCACGCGCGAAAAATTCTCGTTGTTGTTATTATTCGTACTTATTACATTTGCCAATGCAAACGAAAGAAATAAGTATTAAAATGAAAATGACGTTATAAGTAGCGGCACGAAAATTTAGCGCTGACCGTTATTGCGCAGAAGTAAAAATTAAGGTACTCGAGGGGGGCTAGCGGGATGAAGGGCGAGCGTGCGTAGCGCCGATTGTAGTGTTGGGTAGGACACGACTTGAAAATGAGTTAGTAAGAGTAGCCTCTTTTTTGTACTGAGCCGGTACAATGTCCCACTTCAAATGAGGCGAGGCGTGCTCCGTGCTGAAGCTCGGCGCTACATTTGAAGAAACTAGTACGAATATGATATTTGATGTGTGTGTTAGTTTGTCATACTATTACACTCTGTTTGATTTTGATGACATAACATTAGAGATGAAACGTATATACTGGTAGAGGTATATAAACCAAGTATGTGCTTCCCAGTACACAGACCGGGTACGGACCGAAATACTGGGTAAATACCTTGAAGGTATGACGTCAGACGCATAGTACGATACGAACCACTACCCAGCGGTGCGGTATCGGTAGTTCGGTACGCCGAATCCACCCGAAGCTACCCGACAGCTTACGAAGGGACCCGAAACGTCATTCGTGCTTTATGAACATTCGGATGATTTAATTTAGTTAGAAAAAATGGGTGCTTATTTTTACGTGCATAAGGAACATAATTGCATAATTACATTTTTCGTCACGACGTGAAAGAGTTCCTTAGTTTGTTTATGTTAGGGAATATTATTACGTGTTTGAATGTTTACGTTGTCTTATGTAGGTACAGCGCGTTTCACTTAGGACGTTCTTTTGGCGTAATGTTGGCTCCCCTGTCTGTCTACATAAAAAAGAAGGGAAAAAGGAAAGAGTTGCCTACTCTACCAAATTTGTTCCCCGAAATTCGCAACGAAATCGATTTTAACGGTAGTTGCAGCACTTTTTGGAGAATTATGAGGGGAATGGGACTTTATTTAAAAAAAAGCAGGTCTAAAAGGACGTTGTTATAGAAATATACGATATTGTGGTATGGCGTTTTCGGTATTTGAAAGAATTGCAAGACAATCGGAATGGAGCCCAGCGCCTGATACTTAATTCAAAAATAGTAAAAAGAAAAACAAAAAAAAACGCAATTGTTAAAAGTAACGATATATAAGTTAATCTCCCTAATATCAAGTAATTTAATTGCTAAAAATATTGCAACACTGTTTTTCCGTATTACCAACATTACGGCAAAGGAACGTCTTAAGTGAAACGCACTGTACTGTAGGTACGTACTTAGGTCGACAATGTTTTGATTTTTTGCGTCAGTTGTGATTGCGATTTCGTTACACCTGTTTGTTTTTATATAGAAAAGTGTATAGTAGACACGTATATTCAATAATAATAGCTTTTATTTATGTGTAACAATTTTGTAGTGTAAATTTATTCAAGAAAGTGTAAATATTAGTTGGATAGTACTTAGGTTATTCTTCTTAGTTAGTATAATAAAGGACTTATAATTTATAAATTAGTAATAATGGCTCCTAAAAAAAGTGTGGCATGGGATCATTTTACCGATAAAGGTGATTTTAAAGCAGAGTGTAAAATGTGTAAAGCTGTTTTCTCTTACAAATCTGGAGTCACAAATCTCACAAAACATATCCAGAGGAAACATCTTGCTGTAAATTTAGTTAGGAGGGATAATAATTTGAACCAACTAGAAAATCAACCTATTCAAGAAGCACAGATGAATGCACCACCAATGTCACAAACTACTGCAACCGGTATTTCCTCTCAAACTGCGACGACGTCGAGTATGGTACGAACTCATCCGTCCAGCATATCAGCATTTCTTAGACGCGATTGTGATAAAATAAAAAAGTAAATTGATGATCACTTAATGAATCTTTTTGTATGTGACATGCAGCCTTTTTCCATAGTAGAAGATAAAGGATTTCGTGAATTGATCAAGTTTGCATTCCCAAATTATATAATACCATCAAGGAAATATTTTGCAAACAATTTATTGCCAGGGCTGTATGAACAAGTAAAAACTGCCACAAAAATTTCTGTTAGTGAAGATGCAAGCAGTATATGCTTAACAACCGACATTTGGACGTCGAGAAATAATGACTCCTATCTGGCGATTACGGGTCATTACATTGACAGGGATTTTATTCTACAATCTGTACTTCTCGAATGTAAAGTTCTAGACAAAAGTCATACTGGTGTACATTTGGCCGAGGAGATAAAAAATGTAACTGAGGATTGGTCTATTCCATCTGAAAAAGTGCTTATTGTAGTGTCCGATAATGGTGCGAATATAACAAATGCTGTAAAGCAAATATTAGGATGGAAACATTTTAGCTGTTATGCGCACACACTAAATCTTGCGGTACAAAAGATATTAGGAAACTCCTACATTAAAGACACTTTAAGTAAAGTAAAATCAATAGTGTCATATTTTAAGCGTAGTAATGTGGCTTGGAACAAATTGAAGACTTACCAAGAGCAAGCCAATAAGGTGGTGAAGAGGCCCCTTCAAGACGTCCCTACACGGTGGAATTCCACATTTTATATGTTGTCACGATTTGTCGAGTTAAAAGACGAAATTAATTGCGCAATGAGCAATTTAGATGTAGTGAATTGCACTCGTTTAACAAGTCACGATTGGGATATATGTCAGTCATTAATTTGGGTGTTGCGTCCATGTGAGGAAGTTACCAGAGAAATGAGCGGTCAAAAATATGTTAGTGGTAGCTCGGTGATTCCCATAACGGTTGGCCTTACCAATGCTCTGCAGGAAATTGCTACTGAGACATACCAACAAGAAAACAATATAAGTATATTTCCAGACGAAGTTGAAATGTGCCGCCAGGATTTACTCTCCGAAATTAATAGTCGATTTCAAAATTTAGAAAGGAGCCGTACTTTAACTATTTCTACATTTTTAGATCCAAGATATAAATTATATTTCCAAAATGCAACCGTAGCTGAAAATACTAAACATCACGTTGTGGGTTTAGTAACATCTATGATCCAACAAACAGAAACTAATCAACCTACAACTACAGGCTCTGAAGCACCACAAGATGTCCAAGAAAAAAAAACAAATAGTTTAATTTGGCAACATTATATTAAAACCATGAAAAATGTACGGCCAACTGGTACAGCCAACAGTAGGGCTATTATAGAAGTACAAAAATATATAGATGACAGTGTGTTAACACCAGACATGGACCCTTTGACATGGTGGCGAGCTAACCAAGGTATTTACCCTAACTTAGCCAAACTGGCCAAATTAAAATTAAACGCAATGGCCACCAGCGTTCCATGTGAACGGCTATTTTCCGTTGCAGGAAATATATTGACAGAAAGAAGATCGCGGCTTGGTAGTCGAAAAGTCCAGCAATTAATATTCCTGCAGCAAAATAAAAAACACTAAAAACAATACAAAAAAAAAAAACAAAAAAAAAACAAAAAACCTGACAAAACTAAAAAAAAATATTGCAAATTAAAATTATGATTGTAAATAAATTGATTTGAAATCTTTTAACTACGCCGGCTAGTTAGTCAGTTTAAATATAATTAATGTTATTTTGCATTAATTTATATATAAATAACTAGAATTCATTAATAACCATTGTCATACTCTTAGCCGACAGTCCTAAGCCTGATAAAGTAGGAAGGAAAGATTTCATATCTCATAATGCATAAATACGTATACTTGAAACGTCGTACCTTCATTATATTGGAGGCATACCATACTTATCGCATACGTTTACTTATCGAAATCCTACCACACCCAAATACTTAGAAGTATTTTGATACCTGGTATTTGTACCAGGTATTTAGTGATACCCATACCTTAAAGGCCGGGTATGGAGAATGGCAGGTATATCTCATCTCTACATAACATAATAATGTATTGCGTAAAGTAAGAAGAATCGATTAATCTGATAAAATAGGGTTTTTTTAGTTAAAAAAGAAACAAATCATTTTAAAATATGTAATAGATAAAAATATAGGATAGGTACAGAAAAATAAATTATAGGTTGCAATTTAAAAATAATATTTTGGCAACTTTGTTGCCACTAAGCCTGTTCCTTCGCTCTGTTAGAACTTGGCCCGCTTTGGAAAAGGTACGCTCCGAAGGCACAGACGTAGCCACAATGCAAAGCCGTCTCAAAAATAATTTGTAGAGCCTTGGATAGGCGTCTTTTTTAGAATACCACCACTTGGCAGGATCTTGGGACCTTGGCAGTAGGGGTTCTTCAAGGTATTTGTCCACTTCGATAATACCTCCTGCAGTTGGATTGGTATTTTTCATGATTATTCCAACTTGCTCATCAAATTCGTCCCATATGCTTCGTTTGCGCTTATGGGGCGGTGACGAAGAAGGCGGCTCTGCAAGATCTATGTGAGCACTTTGTATTTCGATTCGCCCGGCCATGGCTTTTAAATTAGTACACGCTCTGTCACACGCGTACTTATTTTCGTAACCGTATTTTTTAAATCTAGGATCTAAAATTGTGCTTTCGGCAAAAATATTATTTTCCTCAATTCCGGAAAATCTTGTGGAAATTTCGTTTAACAGCACTTGAGCCATTCGCAGAACACAGTCTGGATGTGATGCAGACAAAAATTTAAGGTAGTTTTTCTTAAGTGCATTTGATATAAGTATCACCTCAAAGTAATAAAAAAAAAATGTAATCACTACAAAAATAGGATAATAAAACTAAAAATACGAGAAATATTTGCAATATCATTGTACCTCTGAAATGGTTACGTTCTTTTCAGAGCTCATCTCCTCAGTAACGTCCTTGAAGAAGCTGAGAATTTGAATTGCCGAATCTAGGACCTCAATGTCTTCGGGTGTCATGTTCTCTGTTTCTGGATAGTCTATTGATATCGTGGACATGACACCCATGACATGATTTTTAGCACCCTTTCGAACATCTCACACGTCGGATTCCAACGTGCGGAAACGTCTTGTTTCAATTTCAATTGAGGTTCATCCAGCTTCTTCTGCATATTTTTGAGCCTTTCTGATGCAAGTGGACTTCTCTTAAATACTTCTACAATACGTTTAATTTTAATTGTAATGTTTTTGATTTCTTTAAGAGAAGTCTGGACAATGAGGTTAATGGTATGGGCAAAACAAGCTACATGTCTCCAATTGTTGAAACGTATAGCAGCTTTGATATTGAAAGCGTTATCGCTTGTTGCTGCCACAATCTTTTCTGTTATCTCCCATGCATCTGTAATAAGTTTTAATTCTTAGGCTAAGTTTTCTGCAGTGTGTCGCTCCGAAAACTGGATGCATTCTAATAAAAATGTTTTCGGATGTGCCTGATGATTGAAGAAATGGACAGTTACGGCTATATAACTGTCGTTGGGACTAGAGGTCCACCCATCAGTCGTTATACAAACATACTCAGCCTGGTTGAGTTCTGACTTAACAGATTCCTTTGGTTATATTATAAAGATTTGTCATGAGTGCATTGGACAATGTCTTGCGACTCGGTAACTGGTATGCTGGATTCAATTCTTTCAAAAATTCCTTAAACTCTGGTGAATCGACTAGATGAAAAGTTAAATAATTTTTTGTGAATACTTTGACCAACATTTTGTTTAGTTGATCATTTTTTTGCAGAAAGTGGCTTACAGAAGAATTGTTAGTTTTGTGTTAGTAACTGGAGCTTTAAAAGTTGCAGCGGTACCTGGTATGGAATCAGGTTTTTCGGATACAAAAGCAGTTGAAGCAGTAGATGTGGAAGCTGTAGGTATCTCCAGGTCTCGAGCAATTGAAGCAGTGGAAGTTGATGGGTGCTGGATTTCTGTTGCAGAAGCTATACTTTCAAGCATCAGACATTCGCGTATAGCAACAAACACATGTGGATGCTTGCTTTTAGTATGCCTTATTAAATTATAAGCACCACCACCTTTATATGAAAATTCTTTTTGGCAAAAATTGCGTTTAGCTTTATTATCTGATAAATCTAAACATCTCCCGTTCTATGGTGAATGAAAATCGCTCTCTATTCTTGTATCTCTCGAAAATGTGCTATTTTGACGTTTTCGAGAGATACGAGAATAGAAAGCTGTGATGATGGTTTCAATGGGTATTATTATTGGAATAAGTACATAACATGTGCTCGGTGGACGTTTCTATTACCACATGATCTAAACTGAGCTGCCAACTGCATAAAAACGTCAAAAAAATTTGAATTTCGCAAGTCACTTGAAGCATTCACCTTTATAAAATGTTGTTAAGTACTTAGTACGCATCCACATCACAAAAAAGTGCTGTGCAAAAAAAGTAAGATTTACTCAGGTTACGGCACACCCCACATTTTTATTGTTTTGCCTGATCAGCACCTTAAATGATACCACCACCTAAATATTTTTTTTTAATTAGGTGATAATGTTGATAATGCAAACATCACGCTACAACCCCCCGTGGGTAGCGGAGCAGTCACTATAAAGTGAGCGAAATTTTCAATAAAACTTATTTTTGTATTAGTATTATATTTTATTAAAACAATGTTATAATAATATTATGAGTCATAATTTATGTACACAATAAACTACATGAACTAAAAAAGTATTTTATTAAATCATCCGACACTAACATTAGGACGATGCAACCCTAGCGCTAGCGCTAGACGAAAAGGGCAGCCATCTTGCATTCCAATTGGCTCGCTGGCGTATGTGTATTGTTAGGTACTCAGGTTGCGTAAGTTCATTGTTTAGTAATAATTATAATATTCTTATTCATTACAAGTGTCGTATATTTCTATAAACTACATGATTTACTGATTCCATTTATATCTTTATCCAAATAAAGTTAATATTATAATCTTCCGTAATCTCCACCTAAATACGACATGTCATTTTCCCAAATTTGCGCACTAGCGCTCTTTACTTAAGATTATGATTATAAATTTATGTATATGTGTATATATTTCTATACGAAATTAAAGTTTAATAATCTACCTACAAGTAAATACTAATATTTTTGTCCTATGACTTATGGTTATAGTGTAAAATTTGCTTTGATTACATGTCGGAATTTGGCAGTGAATTACGCAGCCCGCAAAGTTTTCGTTCGGTTTTACAATTTTTTTTTACCAAATTATTAAGTCTTTTATGAATTTATTTTTGATTAACACGATGAAATAACTAAAATACTTTATGATAAATAAAAAAAAGTACACTTATCGATCTTATTTTGCTATAAAATATATTTTAATAGAAGTAGGTAATATGTTTGTTCTCAAATTTTCTAGTTATTTATAATTATAATTAAATCAAGAACTCGAGAAATAATAGACTAATATAAATGTATAACTCAGTGGCTACACAAATCAGTTTTTTTTTTTTTTAATAAAACCTATCCAATCGGTAATAAATTAAGTTTTTGTTACCACATGTCACAGCGCGTTACGCGAAGGAATGCGCCGAGCAAAGTTCGGCGACTTTTTTGTTTTTGCAAGCAATCGAACGGATAAAAGCCATAAAAGAATGTCTTGGATTTAAGCATTTTGGGTGTTTTGCACATACGCTTAATTTATTAGTGGATGATGCACTTAAGGTATTTCAAACTCTGATAGAGAAAATAAAGAAAATTGTAGCGCATTACAAAAAAAGCTTGTTATCTTCGGAAAGACTTGCAAAATATCAAATAGTACAACAAAATAAGGAACCGAAGCGTCTAATTCAGCAAGTCGAAACACGTTGGAACTCCGTGTACTATATGATAGAAATAGTGGGCGAGTTACAAGAAGCAGTGCGGTCAACATTGGCACTTGTGGACAAGGATTTACCACAACTTTCAAACGAAGACTGGATAAATTGCGCTCAGCTTTGTCAAGTATTACGCCCGTTTGAGGAGATGACGAGGGCAATGAGTGGACAAAAATATTTAACTGGCAGCTCAGTTATCATTATGGTTCGTTGCCTTAAAGAAGCATGTAAAAAAATTATAGTGAATGCTGAATTTTCCGAACAAGTCCATGACGTTACATTATTATTAAAATCGGGCTTAAATGATCGATTCCGGGGAGTGGAGCAAACCGGTTCACTCGCTCTGAACTGCTTTTTGGATCCCGGTTTTAAAATGCAGGCGTTTGCTGACACAAATGCAGAACCAAAACTAAAGAAAAAGTGAGGAGACTTGTCGCTGCTTTGATAGCGGAAAATGAGAGGACAACCGATAGGTACACCAACCGTGGCTGCAGATTCACATAATCAGAAGGATGGTTACAGCCCTTGGGATAATTCGACAATTTAATAAAACAAAATATATCCTTCGGTACTACTACTTCAAAAGCCATAAAAGAAGTAGACATGTATTTGGCGGAAGACATATTACCTCGAAAAAATAAAAAGGGAGAGTGGAACCGCCCACTCCAATGGTGGAAAAACCACCAACATATCTACCCTAATCTAGTCAAACTTTTCATCAAACACTGCAACATAGTCGCAACATCCGTTCCTTGCGAGTGGATGTTTTCAAAATCGGGGTTAATACTTAACCAAAGAAGAACCAGGTTAACGGCAAGTAAAGAAGAGAAGATAATGTTTTTAAATGTTAACATGGAAGAAAACAGACTCGAAAATTATATGTGAATAGTCTAGTGTAAATAATATGTAAATATGTACATAAAATCAAAAGAACTTCTAAATACGCCAGGCTTGTATGTACGTGTACATACAAGTTTATTATTAGCCTGCCAGTCCTAAGCCTGAAAAGAGTATGAAGGGAAGTTCATTCAATTCGCAAGTACAATTCGTTGAGTAATAGTCGATTAGTAAACAAGTTTTTAAGTAACGCTGTTCACGAGTGACGCGTGAGCTGTCGAGGCGCATGCACGTACGCTTAGACCAAACTCGCACTATCGCGTTGTTTACAAATATACCTGACAATGTGTATCGGCATCATTAAAAATGGATGAAGCTGATATTAATTTGAATTTAAGGACGAACAACCACTTAGTGACATATTGGCTGAAGGGAGGAACGAGAAGGAAAGGCGTGAACAACAAGTTGATTTAACTAAGGAGACGAAGGAGAGAAGAGACAATGAGCGACGACTTGCAGAGAAGAGAGGTAGACAGGATGATGAAGAGATAATAGAAGAAGACGGATTTGTTACAGTAAGAAGAGAGCATAAGAAGGCTAATCGGAAGAATTCAGATGGTGACAATAAAAAATCGGATGTAATAGTTTCAGTTACAGGAAAAGATGTATTACCAAAACAATTTGGGATGGCAAAACTCTTGCGATCATTGAATATTGAAAATATAACAAGAATGAATTATAAAAATGCGTTTAAAGTCTTAATCTACTTCAATAACAGAGAAGATGCTTCTAAGCTAGTGAGTTGTGAACAACTGCTTAATCTAGGATTCAGAGTACAGATGATTGACGAATTTAACCTATGCTATGGAATTATCAAACAAGTAGATTTAGAAATTGAAGAGAAAGAAGTTTTAGAGAACGTAACATGTGAATATGACGTCATATCAGCGAAAAGATTAAAAAGACAATCCCACAATGGAGAATGGTTAAACTCTGAAACAATCAGAATTTGCTTTAAGGGTAACACATTGCCACCGTACGTATATGGTTACGGTTGTAGATTTAAAGTGGAACCTTACACATTCCCCGTGTCTCAATGTTCGGTATGTTGGAGATTTGGTCATCTCTCAAGGGCATGTCCAATGAAGAAACAAATATGTCCCAAATGTGGTAATGATCACCCAAATTGTGAAACCGAAAAATACATCTGTGTAAATTGCAAAGGACCACATATGGCTTTATACAAAAAATGTCCTGTTTTCTTAAAAGAAAAGAAAATTAGGGACATTATGACAGAAAAGAACTGTAATTACCGGAAAGGTTTAGAAATATATTTAGAACAGAAGGGAACACAAAAGTTTAGCGATAAAAGTTATCACGGTTGTATTGAAGAAAACACTCAACGGTCAATAATCAACTCCGAAGATGAGTCAGTACATGGAACTCAACAAACAACTTATAGGGACATACTTATCACTAAAGCTCTGGTACACAATGAAAACGAGTTAAATCAGATACAGATAGAAGATAGCCAGCGAAAAAATATTCAGAAAAAAAGGGTAGCACAAAATAAACAAAAAGAAAGAATTACCCAAGAAACAAATACGTCACCACATGCTTCACGCCAACAAAGAATAAATACGGAAGAAAGCGAAAATAGTTATAGTAGGCTACAAACAACAAATCACGAGAAAAAAAAGAACGAGTCTGAGGAACTAAAAAACACTTCTAGTATGTACATTATGTATAAAAGAATCCAAGAAATATGTTTATCTGAAGATGACTGGTTCACGAAATGTAAACAAACAGCATATTTTTTCATAGAAATGTGTGGTAAGTGGTTGTTAAAGGTGTTTAGTGGAGAGGAACTATGGAAATATTTAAAATCAATGTTTAATAATGGATAAAAAGGCTAAAAATACTGGTTTACTTAATATAATACAGTGGAATGCACGCAGCTTGCGGCCTAAACGTAATGAATTAGAACTCCTATTGCAACAAGATAAAATACATATTGCGTTAATATCTGAAACATGGCTACAACCAGAATCACTCATACATATAGGTGGCTACAATATCTTTAGAAATGACAGGATTGACGGATACGGGGGAATAGCTATAATATCACACAAGTCGATCAAAGTACAACGAAATATTGTTAATATTAATAACTCCGGAATAGAAATATTATCAATAAAACTTTTGAACTGTGACAAAATCGAAAATATTATATTAATTTACTGTCCGTCATCTGTGCGTACAAGTATATCTGATTGGGAACAAGTATTCTCGCTCGTCCCCAACAAATGTTTTGTAGCAGGTGACTTTAATGGCCATCACGCTACTTGGTCGTGTAAGACTGACGCGAGAGGTATACAAATCTATGACTCGGCGTTGGATAATGGCTTCATTTCTCTTAATGACGGTAGCATAACAAGAATTAGTTCTGTCGATAACACTATTCAACGAAGTTCTCCTGATGTAACATTTGTATCTACCGACTTGTCGCATTTATTAAATTGGAATGTTATGAATGAGTGTTTGGGGAGCGACCATCTGTTTATTAAGATATCGTACAAGTATGATAATAGGAAACACTATGTTTATAGTACGAAAAAACGTAATTTTAAGTTAGCAAAATGGTATGAGTATACTAAATGTTTAGAGAATTATTTGTTACAACCTATTGAAACTGACAGTGTACAATCCATGTATGACCACTTTATTAAGCAGGTGGAGAAAGCTGCAGATCAGTTCATACCTTTAATAAAGGTTTGTGATAAACCAAATAACGAGTTCCGACCAAAGCCTTATTGGACTCCCGAGCTTTCTCATTCTATTGCCCAACGAAAGCTGGCCCTAAAAAATTTTAGAAATAATCCTACACCAGATAATGTAACCACACTCGAGCGAATAACGGCGACTACAAAAACAACCATACAGCGGGCAAGATCAAACGACTGGCAAGCATACTGTAGTAGCATTGATGAACAAACATCCAGCTCTGATATGTGGAAACGTATGGGCTGGATGAAGGGTATTCATTCCTCTCGGTCACATGTTTCAAACGAACAAAAACTCGAATTACTTTGCACTCTTGCCCCTGACTACACGGGTCGACAGTCGTTCCACAGTTTTAAATCAAATAATTCAGAATTAGATAACAGCTTCACTATACAAGAAATGACTCATTGTTTTAAGCGTAAAGACACGGCACCTGGCAACGACGGTATAACGTATTCATTATTATATCATCTTTCACATGCGAGCAGACTTTATCTATTAAAATTATATAATTATATTGATTTTACGGGGGATATTCCAAGCCAATAGCGAGAAATATTGGTGACGCCCATTCCTAAAAATTGTCCTAATAACAGTACTAAGCTACGACCGATTTCGCTAATATCTTGTGTCTGTAAAATTTTCCACTCCATGATAACAAAACGACTAGAATGGTACGTAGAAAAGAATAAACTGTTATCTCAGTACACTTCTGGTTTTAGAAGAGGGCAGTCATGTCAGGATTGCCTAGTTAAATTAGTTAGTCAGATTTATGTAGGATTTTCGAATAAGGTTCCAACTGTAGCTTGTTTCGTGGACATATCAAACGCCTACAATAATGTACTAGTAGACTCTTTAATTAATACATCATCACAATACATGCTTCGTTGAAACTTAAGCACCCCGATCCTTCACGTCCTCTCAGTTTTCCACCAGACCCTGACCCATCAATTACGGCATTGTCAGTCACTGTAGAGGACGTGATATCGGCGCTAGATTCTTTTTATACTGGATCGGCAGCGGGCTTGGACGGAATCCGGCCTGGACACCTCAAAGAGTTGATTTCTGTGTCGGCGGGGGAAAATGGGAGGCGCCTTGTGGGGGGTCTGACTAGACTGGCCAATTTCCTGCTAAGTGGTCAGTTGAACCCATGTGTTTGTCCATTTCTGTACGGGGCTTCACTTTTTGCACTGCAGAAAAAAGACGGCGGAATAAGACCTATTGCTGTCGGTAGTGTCTTTCGTCGTCTTACTGCTAAGTTAGCGTGCCGAGCAGTCAAAGAGGAAATGGCCCGATATTTGCAGCCTCATCAGTTGGGTTTTGGCACACGTCTGGGATGCGAGGCTGCCATCCACGCCACGCGTGCATTTGTGATGAACCCGGAGAGTGAAGACTCGATATTGCTGAAGCTCGACATTCGCAACGCGTTCAATACCTTAGAGAGAGACGTTCTGTTGAGCGAGGTAAAGGAAAAAATCCCTTCTTTATATCCCTTCCTTCATCAGATTTATAGGCTGCCTTCTAATCTTTTCTCCTGTAACAGCCTTATTCTTTCTAAAGTGGGAGCACAGCAGGGGGACACGCTCGGGCCACTCGTTTTCAGTTTGGCCATTCATAAGGCGATTGTCGAGCTGAAATCCAGTCTAAACGTGTGGTACCTTGACGATGGCACTATCGGGGGTAGACCTGAAGATGTTTTTCAGGACTTAGCGGCTCTAGTCCCTCGCCTCAGAGACCTGGGTCTGGAGGTGAATCCCTCGAAGTGCGAATTCTTCCCCTGTGGTGCTGATGCTCGTACACACTTTTCTCGTTTTGACTCCCTTCTTCCTGGCCTCAGAGAACTTTCACGCTCTGACTTGAATCTCTTAGGATCACCTATTTTTCTTACTGCAGTTCCTGAAGCCATTAATCTCTCTTCTTGGCTTTGTCCTGAGGAAGTTTCCTCGTTCGACAACGCCTTGAAATCGGTGGTGGAGTCTGTTCTCAATGTCTCCCTGGATGGGCACCAGTGGAGGCAGGCGACTCTATCTATCCGATGTGGTGGTCTCGGGGTGCGGTGCGCTCGGGATGTGGGTCTGCCGGCTTTCTTGGCGTCTGCGCATGGGGTTGCCAACCTAGTCACTGTATTACTCAATACCAATGGTGACGGGGGAAGCATGCCCTTTGTATCGGATGCTGTGTCAGCTTGGTTGGTTCTCAACTCGGGTGCAACAATCCCCGATTCAGAAAATGTGCAGCGGGCGTGGGATGACATAGGAGTGAAGCTGTTCGAGGAGCAATTGTTGGAGGGTGCGTTGGGAGCCGATAGGGCCAGACTACGAGCAGTGTCGCAACCCGAGTCCGGGGCGTGGTTACAGGCGATTCCTTCGCCTCATCTGGGCACTCTTCTTGACGATGACTCTTTGCGTGTGGCGGTGGCTCTTCGCCTGGGCTGTAAGGCGTGCGAACCACACACATGCACCTGCGGTTCCATGGTGGAGGCCAATGGCCATCACGCACTGAGTTGTCGGCGTTGCACAGGGAGGTTCCCACGTCACCATGCCCTGAATGACATAGTCCGTAGAGCCCTTGTATCGGCAAACGTCCCCTGCGTGCTTGAGCCTGCAGGTCTTAGCAGATCTGATGGTAAGACGCCGGATGGGCTGACTCTGGTGCCATGGAAAAACGGGAAGTGCCTGATCTGGGACGCAACTTGCGGTAGCACTGTCACCGCCAGTCACCTGAGTCGCACCATGCACACTGCCTCTGCCGCCGCTGAAGATGCCTGCTCTAAGAAGAGGCTGAAGTACGCTTCCTTGGAGCAGCTTTACTATTTTGTGCCTGTTGCTGTGAAGACTCTGGGCAGTTGGAGTGTGGAGGCAAGGCGTTTTGTGTGGGATTTGGGCCGTAAACTCAGCGAGGCAACGGGTGACTCCCGGTCCAGGTCGTTCTTGGTGCAAAGGATGGCCATCGCTATTCAGCGAGGAAATGCGGCGAGTGTTATGGGCACCTTTCCACCGGGAACGATCAGGGGCGGGTTATTTATTGACACGTGACGTTACATTTTATTGTAAAATATTAATACATTAGATAATATAGGAGCTGGACAAAAAATATGTAAATATCTATGGAACTTCTTAAGCGAAAGACATCTGATGATGAGAAACGAGACCAAACAACATAATTATTTTATTAGATATACTGATAGAGGCCTAGCTCAAGGAGACCCAATTTCCCCCCTGCTTTTTAATGTGGTTACAATGACTTGTTTTCATGAGATCAAAAATGTAAGTATGTGTCAATACGCGGATGATTTTGTTTTGTACTGTTCTGATAAGAATCTTAATCAAAGTAAACATAAATTACAGTTAGCATTAAATACGTTTTGTAATATTTTGGATGATATAGGCTTAGAATTATCAGCAACTAAGTCTAAATTATGTATTTTCAATAGAGGATATAGAAAACTAGAAATAGATTTAAACATAAATGGGCATAGTTTGCAGCCAGTAAATAATTATAAATATTTGGGAGTTTGGTTAGACAGTTCATTACGTTGGAGCAAACATATCAATGAGATAATTGAAAAAGTACAGAGGAACCTAAATTTACTCAAAGTCTTGGCTGGAAGTGCTTGGGGCTTGCACCCTAAACACTTGAGACACATCTACTTAGCCTTAATAAGAAGTCGCATAGACTATAGCAGCTTTTTATATGATGTAAGTGCAAAGTGTCACCTGGATAAGCTAAATAAGCTTCAAAATCAGGCCTTGAGAATAATAGGAGGTTTTATTAAGACTACACCTATCCACGTTAT
The DNA here is from genome assembly GCA_949319445.1 of Mythimna lalbum. Taxonomy (NCBI): domain Eukaryota; kingdom Metazoa; phylum Arthropoda; class Insecta; order Lepidoptera; family Noctuidae; genus Mythimna; species Mythimna lalbum. Next base: position 1,795,898 of record OX439357.1, on the reverse strand, counting down.
GGAAAATGAGCTGTGTGTAGCCCCACTGTATCTAAGGAGAAAATATTTAGGTTATAAATTTTGTTTAAAAGCAAGATCTATAGAAAACAGTATTACTATTGATTTGTTAGAGGAACTTCACACTCTTCGACAGAATCATTATTGGAATAATAAAAAAATCCCTCTTTTGGTTTCGTTATATAATGAAGTAAAAGAAGATAATATAGCAGCTTCAAATCCCTTGTTGATGTTTACTCTGAGGACATGGATGACCAATATTAATATTCAGGAAGTAATTATATGGAACTTAGATGTAGTGAAACTATCTAAACAAAACTATGACACTAATCTGTTAAAATTTGAAGTTATTAGAGAGTTACAGTTGAAGTACTATGAATGGCTTAGTATATTTACTGATGGGTCGAAGAGTGCAGAAGGTCGCGGAGCTGCTTTTTATGTGTCTAGTGAATCAATAAGCTGTGGAAATAATTGTTTTAAAATAGATAAGGATGTTTCCATAATGACGTTGGAGCTCATTGCGATCTCTGAAGCACTTACATATTGTAACGGCTGTCAACATAAAAATATTGTTATTTGCACAGATAGCAAAAGTTCCTTACAACATTTGGCTCGAAGCGCCTCTGGTCGCAGAGGTGTTTCGCTAGCTTATTTTATTTTATCTAAAATAGATGAACTAATTCGTAAAGGTGTAACTTTGAGATTGCAATGGGTTCCATCGCATATTGGAATACAGGGCAATAAAAAGGCTGACATGTTGGCAAAATATGCGGTTAAAAATGGAAAGGAAATGAATGTGATTTTGGATTATTCGGAACTTTTACCTAAATATAAAAATAAATGTTATGATGAATGGAAGGAATATTTTGACAAGCGCTCATTGGACAAAGGGATCTGGTACAAAACCATTCAGAGTCAGCCTTTTCGTGTGCCCTGGTTCGTAGATAGTCATGTAAGTAGAAAATTTGTTGTTATAGCTCACAGACTCAGATCTGGACACATTCCATGTAATAAGTTTGCTTTCATGATGAAGAAAACGAATTCGCCCAACTGTGTACAGTGTGGAGTTGTTGAAGACCTGCACCACTTATTGATGGAATGTGTTCGATATGAGCCTGAGAGAAATGACCTGTTAAGGGTCTTGAAGTTGAACAGACTTGAAGTAGGAACATTTCACAACATTTTATCTAGACCGAATAGCGATGATGCGAAGAGTCTGTTTAGGTTCATGGCCCTGATATGAGTAGAATGTATATATTTACTAGCTTTGCCCGCGCGGCTTCGCTCCCGCTCTTCCCTACTCCACCCTACTATACCCAACTCTACCCTACTCTACCCTACTCTACCCTACTCTACCCTACTCTACCCTACTCTACCCTACTACTCTACCCTACTCTACCCTACTCTACCCTACTCTACCCTACTCTACCCTACTCTACCCTACTCTACCCTACTCTACCTTACTCTACCCTACTCTACCCTACTACTCTACCCTACTCTACCCTACCCTACCCTACTCTACCCTACTCTACCCTACTCTACCCTACCCTACCCTACTCTACCCTACTCTACCCTACTACTCTACCCTACTCTACCCTACTCTACCCTACCCTACCCTACTCTACCTTACGCTACCCTACACTACCCTAATTTTTTTTTCCATAAGAACCTTCTCCTCACAATAACAATCACAACAAAAAAAAAATCAGCCAAATCGGTCAAGCCGTTTTCATGCCAAGTCGTGACAACGGAAAACGGGGGTCATTTTTATATATATAGATAGATAAATGTCCCTAAATAAATAAAGAATAAAAAAATAAAAAAAAAGTAACGCTGTTCAGTGTTCAGTCTATGAAGTAAAATAGTCGAAAAACAAACTGATTTATGAACTAGTTTATCGTAGAGAAATTTCCTTTTTTTCAATAATAATTTTATAAATTACAGAAATATTATATTTTTTAGAAATAATAGATACCTACTTAAGAATATTTTAAAACCCATTTTCAAAAATTGACATCTTGCCCATTCCAACTTTGATTCCGACGGACCTACCCATACCGTTTAAACGACTCCAGTTTCCAATAAAAACATCATTTGCCCTGACTATTAACAAGTCCCAGGGACAAACATTCTCTTTGGTTGGCATTGACCTACGAAAAGAATGTTTTTCCCATGGGCAATTATATGTTGGTCTATCAAGAGTGGGATTATCCGAAAAGCAGATTATTCTGTTACCGGAAAATAAAACAACCTCAAACATTGTATATAGAGAAGCTTTAAATTAAATAGATACCTAACTCAAATAAATAAAATAAGTAAAAGGCGACTAAGGGTTAAGTTACCTTGAGCAGAAAAGAGAACTTCGGTAATCTTTGAAGTTACTGATCTGATTCAAAAAAATATTTTACTAATAAAATTAAATACAGTAATATCAATCGAGTGTAATCTTATGTTAAAACAAGAAATTTTCCGCGGACGAAGTCGCGGGCAGAAGCTAGTAAAGCAATAAATGCTCAGATATAAAGAAGAATAACGACTTTCGGCTCACACAACTTTTAAAATTAAATTCACACGGACACAAAGTTTTTACCTCCAACAATTTAAATATAAAATACAAACTTAAAAAAATATATTTAGTGCTTTACGAGTACTGCTCGAAAAAAAAATCATTTTAACGCGTTCAACGCGGAACGAGACCTTTAAGTTCTCGTTTGTGACGTTTTAGTATCGCGCAAATGAAATCCTATGTCCATCTCGTTTTGGCAAATGATATTTTTGTGTTTCTTGACCGATAGAGTGAGATGAATGTTTTTTTTCACTTTAGGTACATCGGATGTAATATTTTTATAAATGAAAACGTACGAGATCTGATAGGTCTCGTAGCGACCAAATAGTAACTTTTTGCATCTAGTGCGGAACGAGAACTAAAGTATCTCGTAGCGATTTCGTACGAATCCGCGCAAGAAAATAATTAGTGCCGTGTCAACTTTCGATGAGTGCATGTAAATTACGATATAATCAGGACGGCGAATCGCAAACGCTGTCAAAAATTTTGGAACTTTCCTTTAGTTCTTCCGAAGAACCTAACGTAGAAAATGAAAATAACCGATCACCAAAATCTTCAACTCTGTTCCGGAAAGTGTTCAAACGTGTTCCTGGAGTGCGCAATGAAAATATTTGTGTTAGCCCTAGTACCGGACATTCTTACCAAGAGCTTACTAATGTGTTATCATCTCCACGCGACCAACTTTGTATATAGTGCAGCACGGATCAAAATGTGGGTAATTCTAACTTACATACATCTAACTTTCCAAGTACCAGCAAACAAGGGTCTTTGCAGTTTGTATCACCTTGCACACCAGATACGGACTATAATGGCATGGATTTACGAACTAAAAGGATAAAAATATTAGAGGAAATAATAATAATTCCAGCACCAAAAAACTAGACTGTTTCTATAAATACTTCAATGGGCAATAATGATACTTTGTCATTCATGCCATTGACTGGGGGTAACTCTACTTATGGTTCCCTTAGCAATATTTCAGTATCAAATATGCTTACCCTTGATGAGTCTTTTGATGAGCAAAAGATATATGTTCTACTTAACCCTTAAGGTTGATTTGTATAGTATACTATACAGTGTATAGTATACTATGAGCATCGCCGTGCCCTCGTGGGGGCGATCGGCGGCGGAGACCTCTCGCGCCGGGCCCTGGTCGAGGCCATGGTCCGGAGCGAGGAGGAATGGCAGGCGGTCGCCTCCTTTTGCGAAGCAGTAATACTTGCAAAGGAGGAGGCCGACCGCATCAGGCAACGGCGCCCTCGCCGCCGTCGCTGGAATTTCGATCCCGATTTCCGGCCACCGTAGACGCGGGCTCGCGGACGGCGAGCCAAGGGTAGCTCGCTGTCCGGTCGTCCGGTAATGGACCGAGTCCAAGACGTCGACGGCGCGCACTGTTCCCGTGCGCCTCAAGGAGTTGTCAGCACCAGGAGAGGCCCAGCTGGGTCGAAGCCTACTGGGGACAGGGTTGCCCGAAAGGGAGCTCGTGCCCCGGTATGAAGGCTAGAAGGAACGGCGCGGGGTTTTTAGTCAGTAAGAGTCTGACACTATCTCCCGCTCCACCCAAGAGCGGGTTTTGTCAAAGATGATTTTCCCCGTCGACAAAAAAAAAATGTACCCGAGCAGCAAACAAAAAACTAGAGCCACCAGGACATGTATGTTTTGCAAACCAAGATTTTCGACTGAATAAACCTATATTCACTCGAAAATCTTTAGCACGACATTGATAGCACTTTTTGATGTTTTAGATTTACCGGTTACACATATAATACTGCCAAAACTAACTGGCAGTAAACCAGAGAAAAATTACCTGAACTAGAATCAGATTGTTTACAAAACAATTTGTCGATCCTACGTACTATAAAAGAGGACCAATAGATACAATATTGGGGGCTCAAGAATATAGTAACTTGCTACTTGACGGATTACACAAGATTCAAGACGGAATAAGGTATTTGTGGTTCCACTACCAACATTAATACAGTCATTAGTGTGTCGACACGGACTACAGAAGTTCAACAGCTGAACAAGTTTTGGGAGTTGGAGAAATTCCTGAGAAATATGTAGAGTCAGCATAAGCGCTACAAGAAAACTTGTATAATTTTGTATATCTATTCATGAAACTATAGTAAAGTAGTGTTAATTTTAGTCACTAGATGGCGTTGTTAACTTACGTCACTATTCTACATCTCGCTATGGTTTCGTTACAGAGCTTTCATAGAGTCTCGACCGAATTATGATTAAACGTCTTCGTCTTAGTAACATTGGTTTTATTCAAAACTTAATAAGTATGCTACGAAAAGGCTCATTCAATATACGGATATAGTCGTCTAATAGTACGGAATTACTGGAAAATATACCAAATGAAAGCAAAGACGACCAAGTAATGAAAATACCACTAGATAAAACTAAAAAAATCTCTAGGGGTATTATGGTCACCATTAAAGGATAGTTTCTATTTTCAGATTACAATAAATCGAAATGAAAAACCGACACAACTGTGTATTTTATCGGAAATCGCTAAGATATCAAATCCTCTGGGATGGTAAGCACCTCAGATCATACTGACTTGAGCTAACTGAAGTGAAAGACTTGCCTAATATCGATAGATATAATACATCCTAAGCATCACTACGTATTGTTACCGCACATTACTGATAACGCGTCGTAGCATGAACCGTGCTCTGCGCCGGCGCTGCGTATATGGAATCTATACCTTCACACAACGCTCATGACGTCAGAGATCGTGTTGCTGTCGGGTATGTTTTCAAATCCAGAAATAAAGAATTAATTCAATAAAGCGCACCTTTACCTAATATTTGACTGGCCTGTTGATCTAGTGGTTAGTGGCCCTGACTGCTATGCCAGAGGTCGTGGTCGTGGGTTCGATTCCCACCCAGGTCAAATGTTTATGTGATGAGCATGATCATTTGTTCTGTGTCTGGGTGTAATTTATCTATATACTAGCTGACCCGGCGAACTTCGTACCGCCTTAGCGTAAATTTGATGCACTACTTTATTTTGTATAGCTGACCTATCTTATGTATGCGTACCTATTCAATTTGAACTGGAATCTATAATATCCTCCATATAAAAATGAATACCCATTTCCCTGGTCTCGTCATACCTAAGAAGGACTTTACTAATTTAAAAAACAAAATGGGTTCAATAATTTCACTTATTTTTACAAATCACTATTGAACAACTGGGCATTTTGAAGTAAACACAGCTCAATATCACGCGCGCTCTAGAAAGCAACTAATAACCTCTATATCCTTCACTGCTTCTCTTTATTCTAATGCTTTTTGATAAACTATATTTTTAGTTTTATGTTCTGGCGCGTAAATAAATAATGTTGTTGGTTTTCCGACACGGGAACAGGCGACATATAATTGGCCAAGTGAAAAACATGGATTTTCTAGGTTGATGCCACATACACTCAGCGACTGCCCTTGCGATTTATTTATTGACATTGCAAATGCAAGCCGCACTGGAAACTGTAAACGTTTAAAACTGAATGGCATATCGTTCGGTATCATAGGGATGCATGGGATTAAAACATCTTCGCCTTCGTACTTCCCTTTCAAAATTGTGGCTTCGATGACGTTGTTCAATAATTTCTTCACCGCAAGCCGGGTGCCATTACACAGACGTGGCTGGTTTATGTTCCGTAACATAATAATTACTGATTTTTAATTGTAGATTATGAGGTGGTAAGCCGGGCAATTCCAGCGAATTTAAAAATTCTGTTGGATAATTTACAACTTCATCTTCATTAGTAATGGAATCAACTGATATGTAATTCTTCAATTCGCCAGCTATTTTCTCTTGAATCTGAAAATTCATTTCATTCACATCAACATTTTTTGCTGCCAATATAACACGTTCGCTTAACCAAACGTGATTTACGTAATTTTGAGCAATGTTTGGGAAAACCATCTCCATGAGATGTATCAACAGCAATAATACCATTACCAATATCGAGCATTTGTTTGGAAAACACTTCTCCAGACTGGTTTTCCTGCAATTCGACTCTCATGTTTATACTCAATTTAAGTGTTTTAATGTATTTCCATAAAATGGACGACTTCAAACATGCATTCAGTTCATCAGCTGGCGTTGAGCGTGGAACAACTAGCAATATTTGTCGAAAATCACCTGCCAATAGTATCACTGCACCACCAAACCGGTTTTTGTTATTTCGTAAATCTTGCATTGAGCGATCTAATGCCTCCAAAGATTTTTTGTGTGCCATCGTACATTCATCCCAAATGATCAATCTGGTTTGCTGCAGCACTTTGGCCATCGCAGAATTTCTCGAAAGGTTGCAAGTTGGAGTTTCATTAATTTGAAGGTTCAACGGCAGCTTGAGAGCTGAATGAGCTGTTCGACCGCCTTCCAACAACGTAGCTGCAATACTTGATGAAGCTAGGGCTAGTGCAATTCCATTTTGCGATCGAATCGTTGCCAAAATCAATGATAACAAAAAAGTTTTCCCAGTTCCACCGGGAGCATCTAAAAAATAAAATCCGCCAGTTCCATCGTTCACTACTTTCATGAGCGTATCGTAGGTATATTTTTGTTGTTGATTTAAAAGGGGTACTGTTCTATCAACCATTTCTCGCAATGTTGCGGAATCGTATTGGGCTTCTCGTCTCAATTCTTGATCAAATGAGTCGTGCATTGAGCGATTGGGTGCTATCATTCCTATTTGTGTTAATACTTTGTTGGTAAGCATCAAGCACATGTCCTCAATTAAAATTAATGCTTCATTGTGAATTTCTTCGTTCATTTGTAAATCTGCATTCGATGTTCTAAGACGCATCTGATGCAATATATCTTCCGCCATATAATCTTTGTATTTATGCCATAAATCAGTCGGTGTTGATGGGAAGCATGTAGACAATATTATAGAAAATAATGTTCGTATTTGTTTAGCATTTGACGAAATCACAGCATCTTCGAGAGTGTGGTCCCAATGAGTGTCATTCTCTAACAATCCCAAATGTTGACAGGCTTCTCTGTATGTGCCACACTACACCATTAACAGTTCGCAGATGTTGGAATGATGTTGGACCACGAACTTTGACTAATAGTAAACGCAAATAAAAACACTCGTCTTCAACTCACTACAAAGTAGCGTTCTGGCAAAATCATCATTCTGGCACATTTCAAAGAAGCTGGTTAATGTTGTCGATGGTGGCCTGTCAACTCGTTGTAATACATTTGCATCTGTAAAATACACCCGTTGACCATTTTCCAAATGTACAGCCAAGTGAACAACAGTAGGGTGTCGTTCATGTATAGGAAACGAAAATATACGCCACATGCCTTCGTTACTACTAACATAGCGGCCCATTTGATATTGAGTGACTTCATCATTTGAATTTTCAGCAGCAACTCCAAAGACAGCCATGTCACTACCTTTGTTCACATACTTGCAAATGTATCTAATAGATTTGATGGAATGGCAAAATTCGACGTTTTTATATATATGCCTTGCTGAGTAATGGCGAAAACGGAACAACCCAACGATTATCAACTTCAATGTCCTGTCGATTTAATTAAAAACACAACAAATTATCAAAGTAAATCTTTTTTTTTAATAAAGATTTACTTTGACTATTGTTGACTGTCCATTGTCATCAATGGATCGGCGGCGATAAAGTGGATATCCATCATTTCCGGTAATCGTTTCTGCTACTAATTGTCTTGGGTAGCGTTTTGAACATTTTCCTTCAACCATACACGGAGAAATAGGATTTAATAGTCCACATGGACCATGTATCATATTTTTTGTAATAACCTCATGTAATATTGGGTCTTCATTATTATCGGGAATTTCTGCTGATATCACATTATCAATTTCATTCGGTCTTATCCTCTCAACCAACCAAATGAGGATATGTGCATGTGGCAATCCGCGTTTTTGCCACTCAACTGAGTACATCTAACAGCGCGTCTCGCCGAACACGCGATGCTTAACAATAAAATCCATGAGTGATTTTAATTTCATTTTGAACACCCTTGCAGTGACATCGTGGCGATCAATAGGTGATTAGCTAGTAAATAATTCTTGTTGAATTTCTGTCCACTTTGGATTGCATGTGAACGTGATAAACAAATCTGGTGTGCCATAATGTCGTACATAGGACATAGCATCTTGAGCATATTCATGCATATGTCGCGGACTTCCGACGTATGTTGCTGGGAGTATAGTTGTTCTGCCAATATTCCGTGCATTTCCATCAGCATTAATGGCATCCCAAAGATGAATGTATTCCTCGGAACGGAGTTTTGCCTGGTTCAACCTGATAAATGTCAATCGTTCAGTTTCAACTTTCACATACATACATACATCCACAGCATATTGGTGAAATAGACGCCGACACTTTAAAATGTGATTGTCGTCATTTTCCCGAACCATCAGTCTGTATGAATAATAATTCATTGAACTAACTTTTTTGTTCGTTTCAGCACCTGTAAACCATTTTTTGTGTTATATAATAATATAAATTTTAAGTTAGTAAATATATATTTTAATGTAGTAGTAAACATATATTGTTAATTAATTTACCTGTAACTGGATTTATCATCTTAATTGAAAAATGATAGCCGTCTTCACCTTGCCAAAATAGGATAGGATATTGTAATGCATCATATGATCGATGTGTTTCAGACACACGCTGAAGTTGATAGTTCCGCCGATGTAAAACAATGTCTCGGTTTTCTAAATTTTCTCCCACGACAACAATAGCCACTTCATCAATTGTTGGCGCATTAAAACGTCCAGCATGTTGTCCTGCAGGCGCCTTATCGGCTCTAATGACAATTTTATGATTATCTGATGGCATGCGGTCTAATGCAGTTGTGAATAATGCAACTAATTCATTGTGTTGATGGAAAAAATTTTGAAGTTGTTCCACAATGGATCTTTTCACTGAGTTGTTGTGTGCGCAACGCTGATCGACTTCTCTGGCTGAATTGCCGATAAAATATATTTGCAAAAATGTATAGTCTTCATCAGGCATTGGCATTAAGGAACCTGTTCGATGATATATTTGACCCTGAATCTGCAAAAATATAAATATGTATTTAGGTAATTGTATAGCAAATTGTTTGTACCACCATGTGGCTCGCAAAATACTGCCACAATACTTTACATCATTTCAAATTATGACTACTTTAAACCTCGACATTGAACAGCAGCCTTCCATGACAGCTTTAGGTAGTAGGCTTTACCAAGTGTTGGAACACCTTGCTCATGCCATTATGAAATACAACATGTTATAAAATGTTGCTGATTAAGTCATTGGTTTATTGACTATTATTATGTATTTGACTTATTGTTTACAAAATAAACACATCTACACAACACTGGCTCAACATATTTTGCACCAGCTACATGGTTGTAAAACTAAATAAAATTGTTTGCCATTATACTTACTTACCTTGAAAGTAGGCATAAAATTGTCACAAATAACTTTTGTTGCGCCAAATGATGTCATTTGAAAGCAATTATTATATTGTTGGATATGAGTCAAAAAATGATTAGAATCTGGCCCATTGCAGGAAACCAATGAATGTAGTGGCTCTGGTGGTGGTACCAATGGCGTCAATTTGACTTGGCCGCTGGCGCAACACAATCCAGGGGCTTCATTTTTGAATTTCAATGCATTACAATGTGGACACACAATATTCATTAGTCCAATAGCAACAATTTGCTCTGAACTGTAATCAATTGCCACATTATAACTGAATGCAGCTCTGTGGGGATTAAACACAACATTTCTATGTTAATTTCGATTCCGTTGAAGTTCATTTCGTGCTTCGCGTTGCTCATCAGTTTGATTTGCTCTTATATTTCTTTGACTTGCCGTATTTCGAGTTCTGCGGCCTAAGTTTGTACGTCTGGTTGGTGGCATTGTTGAAAACGAAAATCCAACTAAAAATAAAAAAATCTCATAAATTTTCTGTATATCCATGTATACCAAATTGTAATATTGTGTAGTCACCAACAAGATATAAAGTGAATTGAACTTACCGTGATTAACAAACACTTATTAGCAAACAAAAAACTAAACGAACTTTATCAAAAATTTAATAAAATTATTTTTAGCGCGGTTATGGATGTGTGACAGATTACCACATATTTTTTTGTTTTACAGTGCGTTTCACTTAAGAAGTTCCTTTGCCGTAATGTTGGCAATACGGAAAAATAGTGTTGCAATATTTTTAGTAATTAAATTACTTAATTTTAGGGAGATTAACTTATATTTCGTTACTTTTAACAATTGCGTTTTTTTTATGTTTTGCTTTTTACTATTTTTGAATAAAGTATAGGTCGCTGGGCTCCATTCCGATTGTCTTGCAATTCTTTCAAATACCGAAAACGCCATGCCACAATATCGTCTCTCTCTATAACAACGTCCTTTTAGACCTGCTTTTTTTAAATAAAGTCCCATTCTTCTCATAATTCTCCAAAAAGTGCTGCAACTACCGTTAAAATCGATTTCGTTGCGCATTTCGGGGAACAATTTTGGTAGAGTAGACGACTCTTTCCTTTTTCCCTTCTTTTTTATGTAGACAGACAGGGGAGACAACATTACGCCGAAGGAACGTCTTAAGTGAAACGCACTGTAAATTGAATGACGTTGACATTTGTTAGCGCGGTTATGTCTGTGGTGTCATAGATCACCGCAGAGATTTTGTTTTAAATTGAATGACGTTGACATTCGTAACGCGCTTTTTAAAAATATGCAAAATTAAATGTATATTTTTCAATCTTTCTGAGAGATTTTTTTAATATTTTTTAATTCCGTAAGAACCTTGTACAGAGTATTAGAAAACTACAAAAAAAAATCAGCCAAATCGGTCAAGCCGTTTTCATGCCAAGTCGTGACAACGAAAAACGGGTCTCATTGTTATATAGATGTATGTATTTAGAAATATATAAGTTTGATTTGAGCCTGATATTGTTATGACGGACGACTCTACTGCAGAACGAAATGCTTTGAGAACAATTTTTCCAAATGCACGATTACTACTATGCGCATTGGTAGATTTCATGACGTCCATTTTTGAAAATGATTTTCAGCGGCGCATCGTTTCTTACGCAAACACGCGAAAAACCAAGGACTCCATATATGCAATGTTCATGAAGACTGCTCGGAATATTAAAAATATTTCTAAAGCAATGATAATGAGTACAGTGTGGATGGTGGTATGAATGTGTGGGTGACTCACATATATTTACACTGTATACACTATACACGTACACATTTAATATATATACTCACCTACATCTATTATGTACATTCATATATATCTATATATTCAACTCGTAACACTAAACACGACTTACACATTGACGTGACGCATTGGACACGCGCACTGTCGATGACGCGCCGGCGACTTATTTCCTTCTACCGCCAAGTGGTAGCGTAAAAGTTACATTTCGTTTCTCACCAGTCACGATCTACGCTGCCCGTTAGAGATACGTGCGCTCGCGCCGATTAAGAATTGTGAACAATCCACCCGCGTTAAGTTGCCACTATAAATCTAAGGACTTTTCTCTATCCCGTATTACGGTAAACTCGTCGCTGTATTACTTGCTTGTGCCTAGTTTTTGTGCCTTCTATAATAACTGTGTTGTAGTGCTGTGTGTCAGAAAATAATACCTGGAGAAACATCGAAGACTTTTATTTACTCGCCACCTACCCAGTGAGTACCACACACACACTACACAAACAACCAAAAATGAAAACTATAAAATGAGATAAGAAATTATGTTTAACCTTTCAATTAATTCTGCTTTTCTACCCTTCAAAAAAGCGCCCCGTTCTTTTAATTTGGCATTTAATGCCTCCACGTTCCATTTGGCATACATTATAAATCTATATATATATAAATCAATGCCACTTCTCGTTGTAATTTTATAACTCAAGAACGGGCTCACCTATCCAAACCAAATATTATTTGGTATTGGCATACCAAATAATATTTTATCATTTTGATATTGCTTACAAATTGAAATACCAGATGATGGCGCTAATACTGAAGCGTGTCGTTCGAGTTCAATGTTTGATCTGGAGAGTAAAACAGAATTTAAATCTCCTAGTACTCTAAGTATAGGTTCGAATGTGGATACACCTCGAAAAGTTATTATGAAAAATTCAAAAATGCCGCAAAAAGCAATTGGCAAAGAAAAAATCATTGATAAGTTATGGAAAAAAAATCTAGAAGTACAAATTAGACTCAAAATGTTGTCAAGACCTTATATATGGCCATCCATATAAACCCAACTGAATTGTTTAATTCTACTTTTTTAAACAGTTTAACAAACAAAAGAGATGTTTAAAGTATCCTCCGGCGGTCAGAAAATTCGCTCATTTCTATTCACCAGCAGCTTATAAATATATTCGACAATGTATAATCTATATATATAAAAATGACCCCCGTTTTCCGTTGTCACGACTTGGCATGAAAACGGCTTGACCGATTTGGCTGATTTTTTTTTTTGTTGTTGTTGTTATTGTGAGGAGAAGGTTCTTATGGAAAAAAAATTAGGGTAGTGTAGGGTAGAGTAGTGTAGGGTAGGGTAGAGTAGGGTAGAGTAGGGTAGAGTAGGGTAGAGTAGGGTAGAGTAGGGTAGAGTAGGGTAGAGTTGGGTATAGTAGGGAAGAGCGGGAGCGAAGCCGCGCGGGCAAAAGCTAGTACATATATATGCTTGCCTCATACAAACAAACACGTTACATGTTTGGTACAAAAGTGTTGAAGCAAAACCAGGTTTTACACAAGAAGCACTAGATAGACTGTCAGAAAAAGTTAAAAACTCAAATAAAATGTTGCTATGTTTTTTGTAGTTAATGATGTCAATTCGACAGCAAAATATTTGGACTGGAGAGAATCGCAATTTAAAAGCCCAGCTCACTCTACTGGTGGAGAATGATCACACCTCATGGCCGAAGAAGCTTGCTGTTATCCGCTTTGCTATGAACAGTGCTTTTTGTTGTACCACTGGCGTAACTCCGACTTATCTTACATTCGCGAGGGAACTTCGAACCCGCCAAAGCAGGTCGCGATTTGAGAGCGGTGCTCAAAAAATTTCATTCCTCAGATCACCCGATATCTACGATCTTTCATCGGTAACCTGTCCTCGATCCGAGAGCGCGTTGAAGCTCAAGAGGACCAAAAAAAAGAGGTAGCTGATCAATCAAGACACCCTTGCTCTACATGCAGTGCCGTAACTAGGGCGGTGCCAGCGGTGCCCAGGCACAGGGCGCAATCACTGGAGGGGCGCAAAAATCTCTAATAGTTCTTTTTCTACTTTTTTCTAGGGGCGCAACTAGAGAAGCTTACACCTGGCGTATAAAAGGCTAGTTACGCCGCTGTCTACGTGCAACGAAGGCGATAAAGTACTCGTCAAGTAGCACGTTCTTAGTCAAGGAAGCAGGAACTTGACTTCAAAGTTTGTCCCAAAGCGTGATGGGTCCTATGTAATATCGTGTGTGGTGTGTGTCACCACGTTTGTGATTGCGCCAATAGATCAACCTACTGAAGTTTCAGGCAAATATCTATCCCAAGAACTCAGCAGGGGTTGTCATTGGATGGTTTTCCCCACCATAAAAAACCCCATTGGTTCCAATAGTTGGAGAGGATAAAACGACTCCCGGACCGGTGATTCCCAAACGACGCCGCGGACAGCCGAAACAGTTAATTGAGGTACGGGGGCGTTCTCATCAACTAGAGGGAGAGTCTGTAGCAAACCGTCCTAATCGCCGCGACATTACTATACCCCAACGCTTACGTGACTATATTTTGGGATTGGGATGCGTATAATAAATTATACTCGGCTCACGCAACGCTCTGATTGGTCGCTGCGGTTTGAGGTTTGTTTGACGTTACGGATTCACGCACGCTTTCGATCTCTTTGTGAAAAGTTACATATTTTTGTTAAACCTTTTTGTTTGAGATTAGAGTTCTTTACTCTAACTTTTACTTTAACCGGCCACATTTAATTTAGTGCTTAATAGGATTTTTTAAAATAAAATTGCGCTCAGAAAATGCCACGTCGTGGGAATAAAAGTAGTGTCATTAACAATTGTTGGTTGTAAAACATCTACGATGAAACTTTAAGCTGCACAATGGAAGATGCTCATAAATTGAAGCCTTTTTTAAACATCCCACAGCTGATTACGAGGTTTTTGTAATTTTGACGCGTGCCTTATAATTAAGTTAGTGAATTAAAAAAAATAGCGATAATAAACAAATAAAATGGAAACTAGTCGAAGATCTTTATACAGTTCAAGAAAAACAAAATTTAAATTTGGCTAATAAGCTAGCAACGAAACTTTTAAGTCGCAGTGTGGCAAATCCAATTACTTTCTGGGATAGCGATTTGAAGATTCCAAATTTCGATTTTGATTCGGGTCCAACTACTGAGTTCATACTATATCATCATATCATAATCAGCCTTTTAATATTCCTACTGCTGGGGCTCAGGCCTCCTCTCTAGGAGAGGGAATGGGACGTAATTCAACACGCGGGCCCAGTGCGGTTGGTGAATGTCACATGTCTTCGAATTTTTGGTTGTCCTAGAGACATGTCTGTTTCCTCACGATTTTTTCTTTCACCGTTTTAAAAGAGAAAGAAAGAAAATGGTGATGAAATAAATTACAAAAATTAATGCGCCTGGTTGGGTTTGAACCCGCGACCTACAACTCGTAAGTCGAGGCTGTTACCACACGGCCACCACTGGTATTTTTTTTTTTATATTTTAAATTCAAGGACTTTCAACTGCAGTCTTTTAAGAAGACCTCTAAGTAACATGAATTCGAAAGATGTTCTTAGGTTTTTCCATACATCAAAATCGTATTTACTGTCACTTTATATTTTATAATATACGAGTAATAGATGATCAGACGAGCTTCCTGGAGAGAATTTCGATCATTATTATATGAGTAGCTTCATTCGAAGATATAGTTTATCCCTTAAATTCATAATGTAGGATGCAGACTACAAAACATTCTGATAGCTGAATGAAGGTTCCTTTGCCTTGAAAAAAAAAAATATATTACCGGTCCATCGAGAACAGACTTAGTTTTTTAAATTCTTATGTTGGCAGTACTGGAATTTTATTTAAAATTAAATTTGGCTGCTAAAACTTTTTGGCGGGCTGCGATTTGAAAGAGTTGTGATTGAACTGATTTCGTGAACACATTTTTTTGGATTTTTCAAGGTAAGATGTGCCTGTTTTATTTGTATTTTGCTTTTATAAATAACAAATATTGAGTAGAGTTAGTAAAACTTACAATTGTAGTAGACATGACCACAAATCTTGGAAATACTTTTATGTGGGCCTTATCCTACACTATGCATTCAGTACTAAAGTAGATGTTTTATGATATTGTATGAGATATTTATAACAAAGGTACAAAATTATACTTCAGATGGCTAATCGAAGATGGACCGGTACTGATGATGAAATAAGAGCCTACTTAGTTGGCTTAGATGGCAATGAATCAGAAGATGGGGCTGAAGATGACGAAATTGAGGGAAATGATGAAGAGGTGCAGTTTTATAGGGACCGAGACGAAATTCGTCGAGTTTTGGAATCTGAACCTGAAGAGGCTGAAGATGATATTCCTTTGGAACACGAATATCTTGGTGCTTACGTAGACCCCAGTGCAGAGGATCCTCCAATAATCCAAGATCCAGAAATAGAACAGGAACCTGCTGTTTGTAGCGGGCAAACTCCACGTCAAGTGATGAGAAGATTATTATGGAAAAAGCAGTTAGAATGTATTGGTCTCCTAAGTATGGGTTTGCTCATATATAATAATTGCATGACCATAAACCGTTATGAAAAACTCAAAAGCTTATTACATTTCAACAATAATGAATCACTGCTTCCATCTGATCATCCTCGTCATGACAAATTGCATAACAACGATTGTCAATCGATGAACAAATGTGCGCGACTAAAATATCACATTATTTGAAACAATATCTTCCCAATAAGCCCCACAAGTGGGGCTTCAAGCTGTTTCTGTTGTGCAGCATTTCTGGTTACGCTCATAATTTTGAAGTTTATGTTGGTGACAATAATATTCAAGAACCCAATGAACCAGACTTGGGTGTAACAGGAAATGTTGTGGCGAGACTTGTAAAGATGGTACCCCGAAACATCAATCATATAGTTTATTTTGATAATTATTATACATCCATTCCATTAGCTTGCTATTTGTACAAACAAAAAATTCACTGTCTGGGTACTGTCCGAATCAACAGACTGCCTAATAATAAGTTGCCCAATCCTAAAGCTTTCATGAAAAAGTCTGTTCCAAGGGGATCTTATGAAGAACAGATGACCACCTATGATGGTATAGATATTTCTGTAACCATGTGGAAAGACAACAAAATAGTTACTTTGTTATCGACCTATGTGGGAGTAGATCCAGTCCAAAAAATAAATAGATATGACAAAACTAAAAAAGAAAAAATTCTAATTGATTGCCCACAAATTGTCAAAAACTACAACTCCCACATGGGTTGCGTGGATCTCCTGGACAGTTATGTTGGAAGATACCATATATCCATAAAAAACAGAAAGTGGTATATGCGATTATTTGTTGGAGGGTTAAAACCTTATTGCTAATCCTGGCCGACTCCAATTTATTGAAATGACTGATATTGTGTTCTGTGACTTGTCAAAAAAAAATAATGTTTTTTTATGTCATGTCTTGTGCTTAATAAATTCTGCTTATATTTTACACCAAATACGTGTTTAAATATGATTTCTATTAGGTTATGGTTCAGCAAAAATAGTGCAACGTTATTGTAAATATGTCGGAAGCGAAAAATCATAGTTTTTCACATGAAAAATTACGCGGACGTGAAAATTACGTCGAGTGGAAATTTGTTATGAAAAATGCATTGATTCACGACAATTTATGGATCTGTATAAGCGGTTACGGTAAGGATGACAAAACAACGTCCGAAGTGAAAAATCGACGTGATGAAATTGCAAAATCTAAAATTTGCTTGAGCGTTAAAAATGTCATGTCTACGGCATAAAGAAATTCCTTGTAATGACACGATCGTTTTATATTTTGGCTGTCTAGTGGTAATTTGACTTTTATGTCGTTTCAAAAAGCATTTTATGTAGTCAGGACCAGGCGTTTTGTTTTTGAATCTTTTATTTCGACTCATAAAATGTCCAACATTACTGATATTGGATGTAATTAAACGGAAAGGACCCACCCCACACAGAGTTAGTTTTGAGATATTCAAGTTAAGTTCAGATCGTGTTTCGTCTTTGATTCTCCACTTTAACATTCTGGGGTTGGTTTTAACAAAATGTCCGACATCATGACATATGTTTTCGAGATATTAGCAAAAATATGACGATGGATCCTTTTCGTTAAAATACTTTTTCAAAAGCCCAGGGTAGTAAACATATTTAGCCGTAAGGATCCAAGCTTTAAAATCGAACAAAAACACTTAAATTTACAAAGAATGATGACAGATTTGTATATTTTTTTAATAAAACTTCATAATATAGTATCATCTCTTTAATTTTCAATCACTGCTACCATCAATTACTATTTTAATTAGAATCTGAGATCAAAACAATAAAATGATTTTTTTTTATTAAAAGGCATGAAAGTCTCATAAAAAGAATAAACATTATCAAAATCAAATAATTTGTTGTCAAAATTAATAATAATAATAATAATAATAATAATAATAATAAACGTTTATTTCAGACGTTTCCGTCCATAGGTTACACTTACAATTTTATAACACATTTACACACACAATATTAATACAACACACAACGCAGACAAAAATAAATAAACCTACTACACAAACAAATATTATACACAAACAAAAAGAAACACATACGAAAAAATAAAAAAATAAAACTCCAATATTTAGTGCGGTGAAGGGGGAACTGTCCACTGCTCAACGTGTAGCGTGCAAGCGTATCCAGTGGTGCAGCAGTGGAGAGTCCCACCTGTCCGCAAACACGTTCACAATACGGTTGCTACTGGCCCTAACACGACTCAACAGTGACGCACATTGCTTCCTAATAAGGGCATGAAAGCCATCAGTGTGCGATTCTGCAAACATGGTCGAGGCACTGCAGAACCGTGGTAGCCCCAGCAACACCCTAAACGCGTTATTGTATTGAACACGTAAGGCGCTATATGCTCCCAGTGTGTAGTTAACCCACAGGCTGCACGTGTAAAGTGTTTGGCAGTAAGACTTAAAAAGAGTAACTTTCACTTGATTACTGCCACGTGCGAACCTGCGGGCCAACATATTACACCGGACAGCCAACGCCCTACGTGCTCTCTCAATGTCTGTGTTGTCTCTAAGGTCTTCGGAAATCCAATGGCCCAGATACTTAAACTGCGTGACTCTGTTTAAAGCGGTACCAGCCAAAGTGACTAAGGGTACAGTCTTATAACTTTTACCGCGCCCCTTAAAAACTAGCAGTTCACTTTTCTGCGCGTTGTATCTGAGTCCATGGGCCTCCGCATAAGACTCACACAATCGCACCAATTTTCGCAATCCACTAATCGATGGACTCAGCAGTACCATGTCATCTGCGTAGCTGATATTGTTAACACATACACCGTCTATATAGCACCCGACATTGGCACTGCTGAGCTCACCGATGAGTTGGTTTATGTACAGGTTGAAGAGCTTAGGTGAAGTCAGGCCACCCTGCCTCACCCCGCACTGCAACGTGTATTCGTCCGAAAAAGAGCCTGCCCATCTGACACAATTTTTCTGATTGCTGTACCAATATCTAAAAATAGAAATAATTTCCGGGCTGCACTCTGTCTCAGTCTGCAGCTTCTCCCACAGCTTGTTATACGACACCAAGTCGAACGCTTTTGAGAGATCTAGGAAGCATGCATAGACAGGAGTCTTTCGATCACTATAATATTGTACAGTCTGCTTGAGACACATGATAGCACTTTCCGTGGACAAACCAGATCTAAATCCGAATTGCCCATCATGGAGCTTGATATTCCTGCCCAGATGTTGGTCAAGCAGACTGTCCAGTATTTTTGCTATAACCGAGGCTAATGAGATTGGTCTATAGTTTAATACATCAGAAGTATCTCCAGTTTTATTTTTAGCTATTGGTACCACAACAGTGTACATCAAACTATCAGGTAAGTAAGAGTGGCTAACACACAGACTAAAAAACATGGCCAAAACCCTGGGCAAGTGACAGCCTGCATTTTGCAGATGCTCGATGCTGAGACTGTCGTGACCAGGAGATTTACCTCTTACCATACCTTTAATAATGTGTGCCACATCTTTGGCTGTAAACCTAACCTTAAGATCCCCAGCACTGCAGTCAACATCGGTCATCTGCTGCGTCGTACCCAAGGGAGACTCCACTTTAAAAAGCTGTTGAAACAGATTGGCAATCTTTTGTGGTTCATGCACGCCAGCAACACTCACAGGATGACCGGGCTTCGGATTCAACTGATTCGTCTTTTTCCAGAAACCTTTAAAATCCTTCTTACAGTGGTGATGTGCAATGATTTCCATTTTAATTTTTTGCTCGTTTTTCTGACACCACTTTAATTTGGACTTGAAAAGCCGTCTGGAATCGTACATTTCTTCATAAATATTTCCGATAGACGGTTTTCCATTTAACACCCATGTCTGATAACAAAGCCTGGCCTTCGCATGAGCCTCCCTAACGTACCTGTTCCACCCAGCTATGCTACATTTCTTACGTTTCTGTTTAACAATTGCTGAACATTTTGACGCATATGTTAATATACTGACTATTTCATCATACAATTTATCTAAACAATGCCTATGTTTTATACTTGAACACATTTTATCGGCACAATCACTCATCTCCGCGGGAAAATCGACATTCTTCAGCTTATTGTGACAAAGCTTATTATATTCATAAATTTGACTTTGGTCCCTCTCACCCCAGGCCACTAGATTTTTACTAAAATTAGTTGGTATTATTTTAGGTTTAACTAAGGTAAAATCACACTCCAATAGAACAGGGTAGTGGTCGGACCAGTAAATGTCATAAAGAACTGACGCACTCACAACTGCAAGCCGCGCGGCACTAGTCACAACACAGTGGTCAAGCCAGCGTCGCGTCCCATGCGCGTCGCTTACAAAAGTATATGCGTCCGACGGCAGTAGTTCCCTATCGACACATGACCATAGCTGATCGTCACAAAAATGTTTTAATTCAGTGTCAAAAAGCTCACCTGGATGCGCGTTGAAGTCACCCAATATAAACACACTCCACATTATTACTTTCTATTATTGCGTTAATTTCACATAAGCACTCGGTAAATTCTATCAAATTATCTGTTGAATCAGTAGGCATATACACCGAAAAAATGATA
This sequence comes from Mythimna lalbum, assembly GCA_949319445.1. Classification (NCBI taxonomy): domain Eukaryota; kingdom Metazoa; phylum Arthropoda; class Insecta; order Lepidoptera; family Noctuidae; genus Mythimna; species Mythimna lalbum. The sequence goes on along the minus strand of OX439357.1, from coordinate 1,774,925 downwards.
ATAGCACGATCACTGAGTTCGACTTTGACAGCTACCAGACGCACACTAGTGCATGTTAACACTGATACTGTGGGGAACGCACTTTTTCTCCACAGAATAGCAACTCCTCCAAATGGCCGACCACGGAGTATGCCAGCTGAAGTATCCACAGCAGAGTTACCGACAAATCCAAAGTCTCTGTCTATGCTGCCAAGGTACGGAATGTCGTGAGACAATAACCACGTTTCTTGTAAGGCAATTATATCTGCCGTCTTGCAAAGCCGCCTTATACATTCTACTGAACGAGTCACACTCTTACAATTGTAACTTAATAATTTAGTTGAACTTATCATATAAATTAAGTAAAGCCTATATTTTTTGCTTAAACATAATCATCATTCTCACTTTCAATGCAAAAATCAATCCCATCCCTATAACCATCAACATCATCTATAATATTTTCATTTCCTCTAAGCGATTTATAAAAACCTTTGTAATCTTTTGGTATTAAATCAAGCATTGATTTAAGGTCATCCAATTTAGCCTGCGGAATCTCTTTACCATTTGGCCATAACAAAGTTAAATCCTCTTCCAAAATTTCTATAGATTTTCCTTTAACCTTTTTTTCGATATTTAACTCCTGAAAATCATCACGTTTTTAATGTAATTTCTGAGGCAAGACCCAACTTCTTGTGCCCCACGGCCAGCTTCACCTTCGAGCCACACGTAGCAGTAGCCATTGTCACTAGATCCTGCATGTATTCCACAGATATAAACACTATACTAGTGGGAATCCGGGGGAGTGGAAGAGTCTTTTTCATGTCATAAGTTAGACATTCAAACTTCTCATCTGTGGTCGCTTTTTTCAGATCATCATTCATATTTTTTCTTAAGGTTTCAGCTCTTTCCAGATGCTCTTGCCTTTCTCTTTGAAACTTGGCAGCTTCAGTTTCCGTGGCATTAGCTAATTTTATGTGCAGCGTGTCGCATTTATTGCAAGTGTCCTTTTTTAAGGATTTGCAACGCAAGTTGAAAAAATTTATTAAATATACTTCTTAGTGTACTAATACATGCTGGCTTTTTACCTTCCCCATATGCATTTTTATACTGTTCTACATATAATTCATACATTTTTGGGACAGTCATCCCTAATTTTAATAATAATATAATAATAATTACTGGTTTTATAAAATCAATGTCTTCCTCAGCAGTTTTGTTCCAGCTACCAGTCTGTCCTCTTCTATCTTTTATTATACCCTGCCGAAATTTTTTGAGACATTCGTCTACTTTTTTTGGCGTAATTTGAAAATGTTTACGAACATATCACGGCATACTTGAGTGTCTCCTAATGTGTAAATGCGACTTAACTGTTTTGGATTATGTTTGTCAGTATTCTTGTCATTGCTGCAGTACAGTGACGAAGGTTCCATACAACTCGATTCCCACCGGCTTCCCTTCAGATGTTTAGAACACAACCACTCTCTACCGTAATTGAGAAATGGCACAATCAGAAATTATAAAACTACAAAGCTAACATTACATAACGGCTACACTAAGTACACTATGAACATTAAATCAACAAAATTTACTTTTCAACAACATGTAGCACTATAACATAAGCCGCAGGCGCAATCGGCTTTTTAGCGTTTAAATTTCTATACAAGAATACGTCATAACGTCACATAAAGGTCGATTAACCTGCGCGCTCTAAAGCGCTCCGGCAAGCCGGTTTTTTTTCGAGTTATTTGATAGAGTTTTATTGAATAGGCTTAAAAACTACTAGACTGTTTTGAAAAAAATAGGGTTCCGTAAGATATTTGGGTTTTTCGGACACAAGGTGTAAAAAATCAACCAGAAACATTACTTATTTTGCGTACGCTGCCTGAACTATTAAAGATAGAACCGTAAACTGTTCTAATTAATTGTAGATCTTACAAATATCTACAAAAAAGTCCGCGTAACAGTATACCTATCTAAGTCGAGTTAGGCACAACAACCATTTTTTTATCTAATAATCTTGATTTTTTTTTGGACTACATTTAAACGCATTTATTTTACTCATGCTATTAACCCTTATCAAAATAAATTATTTCATCACTAAGTACAGTTTATGTAGATAATATTTGGTCTTTGAATGATCAAAATTGGACGTTTGGTTTTGAAGTTATGGCGAAATTAAAATATTACGATTTATGCTGCAAGCGTGACCAAGGCGGGGCCCGGGAGTGCGCGTGCGGGAGGGGAGTTTAGATCTATGAGAAAGGTCGTGCGCGAAGTCTAATAATTTTCGTGCGATTTTGTTTAGATTTCGTTCTTAAAACTACACCAACGCAAAAGTTCTTCTCAGAGCTGGTTTTTTTAAACATTTTAATATATCCCTTTACAATAAATATCAACATGCGTAATACTCAAAAACAAGAACGATTATCTGATCTAGCCATTCTTTCTATAGAAAAACGTTCTTTACTAAAAATTAAGAATCTTCCCGGCTATTATAATAATGTCTTAGCGCACTTTGTAAGAAAGAATAGACGAATAGCTTTAGAGTATAAGTAGTATTATTAGTATTTAGTTGATTAAGTTTTGTTTAATTTACATCATATCATCATTTCACCACAAACGGCTGTTATCAAAGCCACTTCTATTATGCTTGTAAGTAGCGTTGCCAGGCGTCCAGATAAAGCCGGACATAGTCAGGCTTTTAAGTGGCGTGTCCGGCCAAATTTGAGCATTTTTGGCTTTTGTTAGGCTTTTTAAAGACCATTTTGTTTAGAATTGTCATTAGAGTTTTGCCTTACCTTGTATCGCTAGTACAAGCAGAGTGGATATGTAATAGTGTAGCAATAATATCACTTAATCTTATGGTTTTTTCATTAGAATTTAAAAAGATTTCATGAATTTTATTAGACTTAAAAAAAATGTCGGCCTTTTTGACCAAACATCCGGCTAAATAGGATAGATTGTCCGGCTTTTCAATTCCAGGACCTGGCAACCCTACTTGCAAGACACTGTTTCAATATCTCAGTGCTTACACGTATAGTAAAAGTGGACTGAAGATACATCTGCCTATACAAGACTGAAGCCAGGATGCCAATCACAGATTTTCGGTAAGGACTCAAGACTGCGTGCCCGCGCTCAGAGTAGGCAAGCATTTTTTTTTGCTCCGGCTTACCTCTCTCAATATTTCACGCTTCACCACTGCTGTGTAGTGATGTTCGGCTTTATACCGCGGCTGGTGACAACCTTAACGAGGCTCGAATGAGGTACGCGGAGCTATTCCCTGGACAACGTGTGCCAAACCGCGAAACAATGTTGGCAGCTACTCAAAGGTTGCGTACCTACGGCCAGTTCACCGTGCCGGCCCATGCTCAGGGGCGTGGCAACCAGCAGCTGCCAGTGGACCTTCAGGAGCGCATACTGAATTTCTTCGCGGAGGACCCAGAAGAGAGTACGAGGCGGGCGGCCTTTGTTTTTGGTGTTTCCCACTGGACTATCTGGAAAATCCTTCACACGAATCGTCAACATCCATATCATTATCAGCTCGTCCAGGAAATCAATGAAAATGATCACGTACCGCGAGTAGGGCATCCATTCCGGAATTCCGGAATTTCGCAACTCCGGAATTCCGGATAGTTTTTCCGATATTTCAACTCCGGAATTGGGCTCAATTTATCGTATTTCGATATTCATATTTTTAATTTAAAAAAGTAACAATAATCTCGAAAATTTCGTCGCTTTTTGGTTTTATAAAAGTTTCATCATCTGCTTGTCTAAAGAAGTCGTTAGAATTGTGCAGGTAGTGGAAAACACCGGCAAGTAGTAGTCGCCTTTGCTTGATACGATTTCTCAAGTTTGTGCTAGGCTGGCTAATGCAGGCAGATGATGAAACTTTTATAAAACCAAAAAGCGACGAAATTTGCGAGATTATTGTTACTCTGCTACGCAAGCTTAATTACAAGCCCTACACTACAACTACCACTGAGCATGCAGAAAATCAAGATGACTCTTCGTCTTCTGCTTCTGATGTTGACGTTGCAGTTGATGATTTAACACTACAAGAACAGCTTGATAAAGAGCTACATAAATGCCAGACAAAGCCCCGTAAATATACAACTAAACATTTTGACCTTTCTGGATTTGTCAAATTTGAAAAAGCAATGTATGATAATGGTGGAGAGCGAGGTGTATATCTGACACAAGCTTATAATTATTTAAATATCATACTTCCCACGAGTGTGGAGAGTGAACGGGTATTTTCAAGCGCTGGTTACTTTTGTAACCGAATACGAAGCTCTCTCTCTGACAAAATGTTAGATTCGTTAATTCTCTTGAGAACTCATTATCAAGAACAGCGTAGCACATAGAGTAGACCGCTTTTCTTGATAGTGAGTTCTCATATATTTAAGTGTTTCTTGTGATAATTATAATTATAATATTTGCTGTTGAGCCCTTAATTTGTTGATTTGTTTTAAAAAGTTTAATTAGACATGTTTAATTTTATTCATTGTGATGTGAATTGTGAACTGATTATGTTGTCATGTCAAGATTGTTGTTAAACATGATAAATCTGAGGAGAGACTTAAATGCTCATTTTAATATTTTGATTTTAACTACCTAGTAATGTCCAAACTATTCTAAAGCGTGATATTTCTTGTGTTAATTTAATTATGTTATTTTTCACTAATATTTTAAGGCTCTCAAATTGTTAATTTTTAAGTTTTTAAAAAGTTTAGACTTTCCTACTTTTAATAATATTGTTAACTGGCTTACTAAAAGTTAACTGGCAATGTCGTATCAAGACTGAGTTAAAGACTAATGTTAAAAATGATTAAAAGTTACTCAAGGTATTTTTGTTTTTTTTTTTTTTTAATTAATATAATATAATATAATAATATTCCACAACCATTCACACAACGCCGTCTAGTCCCAAGCTAAGCAGAGCTTGTGTTATGGGTACTAGATAACTGATAAACATACTTATATATTTCTAAATACATACATATTATGCTCATCACACAAACTTTTGTCCTGGGTGGGAATCGAACCCACGACCTCCGGCATAGCAGTCAGGGTCACTAACCACTAGACCAACAGGCCAGTCTTTAATTTTTTTTTTTAATTAATTCGGATCCAGTTCCGGAATTCCGGAATTCCGGAGTTGAGAGCCCAATATCGTAAATTAACTCCGGAATTGAAAACCTTCCGATACTGGATGCCCTAACCGCGAGTGATATTTTCACAATGGCTGTTACAAAATTTTGACATCTCAATTTTATTTACCGATGAAGCCACCTTTACAAGGTCAGGCATTTACAATGTTCATAATGAACATTACTGGAGCCGGGTAAATGAACGCCGAGTACGGCAAGACAGTTAACAACATCGTTTTTCCGTAAACGTATGGGCAGGAATTCTCGATAATAAACTTCTCGGACCCTATTTCATTGACGGCCATTTAAATGCGCAGACGTTCATGGCAATTTTAAGAGATGTGTTCGACAGAATGTTGGACAATGTGCCTTTGCGTTCCGTGAGAAACCTGTACTACCAACACGACGGTGCCCCTGCTCATTTTCAGCTGCAAGTCCGAGCTATGCTGGATGAGGAGTTTCCTGGGCGATAGATTGGCCGTGGAGGCCCAGTGGCGTGGCCCGCACGCTCGCCAGATCTTACACCTCTGGACTTTATCTTTGGGGGGAAGTGAAGCGCCGAGTGTATGCCACCGAATTCAATAATACGTCGGATCTAAAAAGACGGATTCGTAGTGCATTTAGAGACCTAAAAAATGACACTGTTGTGCTTCCTAGAGTGCGAAACAATTTAAAAAAACGTGCGGAGGCATGCGTAGCCGTAAATGGATCCCATTTTGAACAGCTTTTGAGATTACTGTAAGTGTACATAATTCAATCAGTGTAGATATTCAATCAGTGTAAATTTAACGTAATTTTTAATCAAACTGTAGATAAAAATGTGATTAACTTTTGAATACGCCAAAAATACCTACTCAGTTGTTTGTTTTTTTTTCTTTTTCTCTGTATTTAAATTTAATCAAATTTTCACTCGTCAAGCTACAGTAGTAGGTATTTTTGCCTGTCCTAAGCCAGGAAAAGTATGAAGGGAAGTTACATCACAGGTTATTTAATTTTGTATGTGTTTCAAACGGGCGGCCAGTGCTGCAGGTCACCGCCCTTTAACTCGCGCGCATAGTATCCATAAATTTACGGACAGTGTCGGAAAGAAACTTATTAAAAATTTTAAATGAAAAAAACGTTTATTTATTTTTAAATTCAGATAAATAAAATTATAATTAAGTCAACTACCTATGGTTTCAAGGATAACGGTGTTTACACTAACGCCCTGTATATGTATACTTATAGTTTAACCCTTCAGATACCGTCAATTAGAGACACAATAGTAAGACAATAGATGCGCGGCCACCGGTGGTCGCTTGGGGATTCATGAATTAAAAAAAATAAATTAATAATTTTAGTTTAAAAATATTTTTCTGTTTAAAGGGGGGAATGCTGTTTATATGTGTGACGAGATATACCCTTGTAAGTGTGCGCACGTAGTATAGGTGTGTAGAGGCGGCTGCGCCCGCCACGTAAGTTCAGTCGCAATTAAATGCAATTTACGAGACCACGTATTACCTTTATTATTTGTATCTCTGACACAGTAGGTGACATTCAATACGTAACCCTCAATAATTCCCTAAACCTACCATAGATTATTTATCCAGTCTTGATTCTCTCTTAGATTCTGTTTCCTCAGAGTACAAACATCTCATAGTCATGGGTGATTTTAACACCGATCTTGTGAAGGTCAACCCCAGATCACGCAAGCTGAGAGCAATCCTGGAGTCGTCGAGTCTATCACTCCTTTCACTTAATCCGACTCATCACAATCTCGACACAGACGATTCCTGGCTTGATCTCATGCTCGCGTCTTCTGTGAATCTGGTTGCTAACCATGGCCAGATTGCAGTCCCCGGGCTATCGAGACACGATCTAGTTTACCTAAGTTATAAAATTAAGCCACCAAAACATAGGCCTGCCATCGTGTTCCTCCGGAATTTTGCGAGGTTTAGACGGTGACAAGCTCAACAGTGATGCGAATGCTATTGATTGGGTCGATGTCGAATAGGCAGCGACTGTGGATGAGAAGTTGGTGATTTTTAATAGGGTTTTACTGAAGCTCATTGATGCGCATGCGCCTCTGAGGGCCGTCCGTGTTAAACGCCCCCCGGCTCCATTTACCCCTGAAGTCCGAAATTTGATTACCCCTGAAGTCCGAATGGCGGTGAGACGGCGTGACAGGGCTTTTCGAAAACATAGAAGAGATCGCAGTGAAGCGAACTGGGACCTGTACAACTTGGCTAAAAACCGCTGTAAACAGATGATTCAAAACGCCGATACATTTGCGAAAATGTCCTTGACTCTTCACCGGCTGATATTTGGAAGTATCTCAAATCACTTGGCATAACGAAGTCCTCTTCTCATACTTTTCCTTCTAATATATCGTTGAATGATTTGAATCAACACTTCTCATCGGCGGCTATGCTTACGATTCCTGTCAAAAATACTACAATTCTTGATATAACTTCCATGCCAAGTTTATCTCATGATTCTTTTTGCTTTTCCTTTCCGGAAATAAAAAAAATATGAAGGCTAAAATTTACAATTTGGTAACCAGTATTTGGAAGAAATTACAGGAGGGACAATGCTTTTACATAATACCTCTAAGATGTCAGAGAAGAAAAATATAGGTAAGATTACTGAAAGATTTTTGATAGAAAATTCTTCAAATAAAACAAAAAATACAAAGCAATGGATATTGAGTTTGACCAAGAATGTGGAAGAAATGAAATAATACAAGATGAAGAGAAAATCGAAATTATGAAACATCTCTTAGAAAAACAATGCCAATATACGCAAAATCGACTATTGAATGGTAGAAGCGAGGTCTGAGTGCGTTCAAAATCGCGTTATTTGCCTAAACTCGAGATTTTAGTGTACCATAGGGCGTATTCTCATGTCAGTTTCTGATTCCAAGCGCGAACAGAAACTACATTTACACAAGTTGAAATATTATTGGCAACTGTGCTTAAAATTTTACACAACGGGTGAGCGTAGCTCATGAAGGGCGTAACGTACCTCGCTTCTTTATAAGAAGTTCGTGTAGTTTCGAATTAATGACATCAAAAATCAAAGACTATTCTTTAAAACAAAACAAGGTGGACTGATGACCTGGTGAAGGTTTCCGGAAACCGATGCATGCGAGACGCACAGGATCGTTCGTTGTGGCGACGCTTGGGGGAGGCCTATGTCCAACAGTGGACGTATATCGGCTGAAATGATGATGATTCTTTAAAAACGAATTTCGTCAAGAGCTCGTGATCATTGACTGCCGGTTGTCTTGATTCCCAATAGACGTAGTAGACACATTGGCAAACCACTTCATACCCGCGTACAGTCCAAACTTCGGTCGTCTCTGGGAGGCAGGTGTCAGATCTATTAAACACCATTTGAAGAGAGTGCTTACAACAAACTTGACGTTTGAAGAATTGACAACCTTGCTGTGTCAGATTGAAGCCTGTTTAAATTCCCGCCCTCTCCCCCCCGCAGATGATTCCGACATAGATGCAATAGATATTCTAATACCTAAAAAAAAATGTACCTAGCAGCTTAAAATCGAATGTTTCATGAACCAATAGAGTTATTAGAAATAACAACACCAGCCCAATTTTGCATATAGTGTTCTTTTTTTTAAGGACTTGTTAGTCCTTTGGGGTACAGTTGCGAATCTTACTATAAAGACGTAACCAAACCAAAAATCAGTCGCATTAAAGTTGTGGTCAAACATACACGCATTTCATTTGCAAAAATCCAGTCAAGCCAAGTTGAACCCTAACACCTACGAGAAGAAAAGGTGTTTAAGCCATGGAGGCAACACAATCTACTGATCCCCCCGAGCGAAATGAGCAACGGCCAGCAGCGAAGAAGAAACCCTTTGCGCGCAAGCGTCCAGTATTGACGTCACGAGAGCTGCCAAAGCCTAAGAATCTATCAACAGTACCTACACCATTAACCAATGATCGCCTGTGGCAGCAGGCGATTTTCAATGAAGGCGTGCAAGCACTAACCAGTCAAGAAGCAATCAAGGTTTTCAACGCTGACGCGGCAAGCTACGTCGCACTAGTCCAACGTGAGTATCAAGCGATTGCAGATTGTGATAAACATGTCGCAAAAACCGTTTCCCCGAGTGCTTATGCATACTATCATCATGTACTATGGTGGTACCGCGTGACAGGACAGAAGCGTGGCGAGGCGAGTGATGCGCAAGAGCACCTCATTTATTTTGTCAACGGTTACGACATCGTCATGGGTGCAGGAACGGCTACATATCTGGCAGGTATGGGCGACTACACCGATGGAACAGGTATCAAACACTTCCTGGCGGCATCAGAACCAGGCCCAGATGGCCATTTCGGCATGATGAACGCTGAAACGCATCGGTATGAGACGAAGATAGCACCAGCTGTCTCAATTAACCGCGTCGTGTCAGACACCGCCATGACATTGGACCGCACGGAAGTTGAAATTAGAATGCCTGATGGTGTTCTACCAGACCCACCACGACCTCAAGACTCCAGCCCCAGAACCAGTGCAGCAACCAGCTGCGAGACGGCGCCCACGGAGGCGCGAACTTGCGCTGTTGGTGGATGCAGCAGGCGTCGCAAACGCAGGCAACGAGATACGGAGATCCGAGATAGTAGGTGTTAGGGTTCAACTTGGCTTGACTGGATTATTGCAAATGAAATGCGTGTATGTTTGACCACAACTTTAATGCGACTGACTTGACATTTGATTTGGCTCGCTACCGTTGGAAAGAAAATGAAAAGAGTGCTTAACTGTATGTGTTTGGGTTACACAGAGTTTTCTCCATACACTATTGAGAATTGGAAGATGGTAGAAGCATTGGTAGATTTTCTTCAACCATTTTATGAAGCCACTGTTATGCTATTGTTACGTACGTAGGTAATTAAATGCCGATTTACCAATAAAGAACTTTATTTACCACAAACAATAAATAATATAATTAGTCCAGTCAACAATAATCCAAATCACAGTTAGCACTAGAGTTCCGGTATACTATCGCCTCGGTCGTTAGATAAAATCACTTTGCACACTTAGGTAGATCGCTCTTGATCGCAGTCGAAATCAGAACTGACTCACTTCCCTTCGGGGGCTCGTATTTATACGCAGAGCAAAGAAAATTCTAGATACTGACGTCTCAGAATAGTTCCAGAACAATAGAGTCGCATCGCGGGGCCATAAATCAATTTTATTGCTTTGTCCTTCGCGAGTCACTCATGCGAATTTCGACTCTATTGTGAATGTCGGAAAGTACCATTTCCCTTCTCCACCTACAGATACCTACAGATTACGTACCTACTAAATAATAGGTACAACAAGTACTTATGACGGAATGTTCCAGATCCTGCCAGGCTAGGTAGGTACTTTGGTTCTAGAGCTTTCGAACAGCAATGCGTTTTAATTATTCGTTGCTACTCTTTAATTTGTCGGAGATATGACGTGTTGAAATTTAACGGCGTAACACTATCAAAACAAAATTATCCAAATTTGTACTATGTGGAGCCTATACTTGATGTTATAATAGAGCATCTTCTTAACAGACAAGAAGATGGACCAATGAAAAAATGTGCAACGGCCATGATCGAAAATTGCTTCAAATTCTTCATCAAGTTAAGCTTCAAAAAAATTTTGGACTTAATTTTGCTAAAAAAATCACCCCTCGTCACGTTTATTTTAGAAACGAAGTGATGAAAGTCAAATTGGCAACACAAATCATGAGCATGAGTGTTGCAAATGCTCTAAAATTGTGTGATGAGATTTTAACGTCTTCCCTTTTCGTGGACACTAAGAGCAATAGCGCACTAGCGGCTTGGCCGCAGCGGCCAGGTCGCGGCGGCCATCGAGATAGATACCTTAGTATGAAATCGCCACAGAGCGCGCGCACCTGGTCGCACGCGACCAGCGGCCACACTCGGCCGCAGCGGCCAGCGAGATCGGAGCGGCGCGTTTGCGACCAGTGTTCAGTCGCTGGTTGCTGCGGCCACTGAGATATAGTATTGTAGTAAAATCACCAGTGTGCGCGCACTAGCCGTGGCGGCCGCACGTGTTGTAGAGCTACAGCGTGATTTGTAATTATCGCGATGTCTTTCGACACGGAAAGATTTATAACAGAAATCGAGACGAGGAGGGCGTTGTGGGACATGTCCTGTGAAGACTATGCCAACCGAGATATAAAAAGGATAATGTGGGAAGAAATAATTGAAATATTTGGAAATGAAAACTTAAGGACAACTGAAAAAAACGAACTCGGTAAGTAATGTTTATTTTATTGTGTTCTCAAAGCTACTCGATTTTGCCACGGGAGTTGTCCTTCACCCACGAAGTAGTCAGCAAATAGATCTCTGTTTTGAGTAGATGTTCTATTTCCTTTTGACGGCTGGCAGGGAGGTATTTCTTCAATAGTCGGAGGAATATACAAGGTGTCTTCGAATTTGTACCCATCTCGCTCCCGTACGTAGTTGTGAAGGACGCAACATGCTTTTATGATTGCAACAGCAAATTCTCTGTGTACATCAAGAGGACGATGAAAAATTCGCCACTTGTTGGCTAGTATCCCGAAAGTACATTCTATGTACCGGCGTGCACGGGAAAGGCGGTAGTTAAAAATTCTTTTCTTGTCTGTCAAATTTCTTCCGGCATATGGTCTCATTATATTTTCTGACAAAGAGAATGCTTCATCGCCAACTATGACAAAAGGCAGAGGCACACCTGTTTCAGTTATCGGTCTTTTGTCTGGTATGTCTAAATTATTATTTGTAAGTTTTACATAAAAATGGGAGTTCTTGAATACCGATGAATCGCTGCATTTTCCATATGCGCCGACGTCTATGCATATAAATTTGTAGTTGGCATCGCATATAGCCATCAGCACAATAGAGAAATAGTTTTTGTAGTTATAATATAGTGACCCTGTATGGGTCGGCTGAATGACTCTTATGTGCTTTCCGTCCACAGCTCCAATACAGTTAGGAAACTGCGAACTCTTCCTGAATCCTTCACTTATTTCTAGCCATTTGTCTCTATTGGGCTGTGGAAAGGCAATGTCTTTTATATTTTGCCATATGGCGACGCAGACCTCAAGTACAATTTCTCGAATAGTTGTGTGTCCAATGCGAAATGAAGATTTAGTTCTCTGAAGGAGTATCCAGATGCTAGGTATCTGGAACAAACAAACACGTTTTGATAACTTTTTTTTATTTCCAGGTAAGTCACTCCAAAAAAATGGAAAAATATAAGGGACTCATTCCTCAGGGAGCTACGACGTGTCAAAGGCGCAAAAAGTGGTGCTGCAGCGAAACGTAAATCTCCCTATGTATACTTTCAAAACCTGATATGTTCCTTAAAGATACGGTAGAACCGAATACAACAGAATCAAACTTAAATGATACGGAAAATATAGTCCTTCCCACCCCCGAATCAGTATCTCAAGGACAACCAAGATCGAAGAAGAAAAAGGAAGACAATAATTTGGAAAAAGAAGACCTTGTTTCGGTTTTAAAAGAAAGCATTAATTCAAGAACTCAACGTGAATCATTTCTCGAAGACGAAGACAGATTATTTATGCTTTCCTTAGTAAAGGAAGGAATGGAAATAATTAATCTAATCCACCGAGCACAAAATACAAGATATGATCCAAGCCACTATGAACCTATGACCACTATGACAAGGCACAACCAACCTACTTACCCTCGAAGCAGTTATACCAGCCATCAAGAATATCAACAGGGATATTTTACTAAGAATTTGGATAATGAACCACTTGCCACAATGAGCTGCCGCCCTTCTCTGTTACGTCCCAGTGAACCGGCGCACAAAGGAGTATTTGATCTAAAAAACCGATCAAAAGTCGAAAACTTAAATTTTATTATATTGCTTTACAACTATTGTATCGTGAAAGCCTAATAGCTATTACGTCACTAAAGGGCCAGCTTGGCCACACACCGCCTCTCCATAAACCATAGCAACAGTCGGAACCCAGTCGTTGCGTGAATCGTATGTCTTTGTTTTCGGCACTACAGTTAAAACGTGATCTTTAAATTGCATTTAGTCTATGTTTGGTGAAATTGTGTGATAAATAAGGTATGTAGTTACTTTATAGAAGCATGTTTATTTTGATATTACATTTAATTTAAGTGACATATTATGCCATAAATGCACACCATAAAACATTCTTTTTTTTTTTAGTAAACTCTATAATTAAAGGTGTTTTTGTTTATGAGTTAAGCCTAGTGTTTCATTATCCTAGATAAGGTTTTTAAAAGAAAATGTCCCGCATACATGCCATTTTTTTATTTCATTTTTTTGCGTAATTAGTCAAAATTAGCTTTTATAAAACAATGTTTTATTTTTATTTCTCTATTCCAGAATCACCAATGACGTCGATGGAGATGACTAGAAAATCACTCTATGAAGTCATAAAACAATGTTCGGACAGAAAAATAGACCAAAAGTTTGAGTTTTTAGAAAATCGTCTTAAAATAATCACGAAATGCCCTGAAAACAAACAAGGTTTATTGAGAGCTGCCGTAAAATCATTTAAGTACCAATATAAACAAAAATAGGCAGCTGCTAATAACAAGGAAGAACGCTTCTTGACAAAAAATGAACACTGGCTCAATACTTTTATCACACTGCCTGCGTGGACAACAAAAAAGGCCGGCAGACCAAGGAAAAACAAAGGATTTGAGGGAACAAATACCCTGTGAACAGTTAACCTATGCAGCCCAAATGAGTCAACGTGCTGCAGGACATGGTGACGCGGCTAAAGTTATGAAAGATATGACTTTAACACCAACAAGAGCCAATAAGTACAGAACACGTTATAGTTCAACTCAAAACGAGGTAAAAAAGCATACACCATCACAAGCATTAGCAATTTTCGTGGAAGCTGATTTGACAAGAAAACAATACGAAGTTATTCACACTGCGAACAAAAACATTTATCCGTGTTATTCACTTGTTAAAAAGGCAAAGAAAGACTGTTATCCGCGTGAAGAGTCGATGAGAGTTACAGAAACATGTGCTGAAATAAACTTGCAGGATCTTTTAGATCATACATCTGCACGGTTATGTATGTACTTAGATGAAGTACTCGAAAGTTTAAATGAAGAAGAAATAAGTTCTTTAGAGCTATTATCAAAATGGGGTTGTGATGGTTCCCAACAACAACAATTTAAGCAAAAATTTGGTAACAGTGCAGACAGTGATTCATCAATATTTCAGAGTTCATTTGTGCCCTTACGATTGATTAGCAATATTGGTGACCAAAATAAGATTATTGGACAAAACCTTCTTCTGCAAGATACTGCCGACCCATACGAATCCGTTTTGTTCACGAAACAAAGGACATCACAAATGACGAAATCTCCTACATAGAGAATCAAATAAAAAATCTGAAATAAGTGAAATAACGAGAACAAATGGTGTTATATTAATAATAAAGCACACATTAGCCTTTACTATGATTGATGCAAAGGTTTGCAATGCTGCAACAAATACGTCATCTACCATGAGGTGCTATATATGTGGGCAAATATCAAAGGATTTCAACAACTTGTTTAAAAAAAACATAGAGAATCCCGATACTCTTAAATTTGGGTTGTCGACACTACATGCCAGAATTCGATTTTTTGAATCACTCCTTCATTTATCTTTTAAAATACCTATAAGAAAATGGCAGGCAAGAACTCAAGAACATAAAAATATAGTGGCAGATAGAAAAAAGAAAATTCAAGAAGCTTTTAGAGAGGAAATGGGGCTGCTAATGGATATTCTGAAGGCAGGGTTTGGGAACACTAATGACGGGAACACATCAAGGAGATTTTTCTCAAATCCCGAAATGTCTTCTCGCATTACAGGGGTTGACATTAATTTAATAAATAAATGCAGTGTCATATTAGAGACCCTGTTAAGTGGTTTAAAAATTAATACGCAGAAATTTGAAAACTTGATTTGTATGGGTGGCACCCCATGTCGCCTATAATGCACAAAATTTTAAGACATGGGGCCACGGTAATTGATCACGCTATTCTGCCTATTGGCCAGTTGTCGGAAGAGGCGGCTGAGGCCAAAAACAAACACTTCCGCATATATAGACAGAATTTTTCCAGAAAGTTTTCGCGCGAAGACTGTAACAAAGACGTGTTAAACAGACTTCTGTTAACTTCGGATCCTTTTTTGAGCAGTACCAGGCAAAGGCAACGGAAAAAAAGTAAGTCATTTTCCATTGAGGCATTAGGACTCTTGCTCCTGGAGACATCGCACACCTTATCTACAGAGTCTGACAATGAGGAGGACGATGGATCTAGTGAAAGTGAATCTAAATAGAAAATTTTTGTGTAAAAACTTTTTATGTAAAATTGTACCTGTGTATGGTGTTTTAAATATAAAATTATCATTTTAAACTACTTTTTATTATATATCCAATCGATAATTAACACAAAATAATTTTGATCGACTTTTTATGTCAAATACTCCTCTGTGCGGCGCCGCCTTTGGATTCACAAAGAGCAGAAAACTCTATCCAATCACCCGAATCAAACTACTCGCAGGCCTCGCAAGATTCAGAAATAATTGAAACTTTTTATGATAATTATTGAACAACTGCACTTTTGATTATGATAATTACAGTACTTAAATACTTTTATGTACCTACTAGTTTTACTTATCTACCTGCATCCTTTTTCATAAAATAGACACAGGGACCGCAAAGAAATGATTTAAATAAAAGTAGATAGGCATAGGCTTACCTTAAAGTTACAAAAAGTTTTTCCTCAGCAGAAATGCAGGGACGAAATTTAGTGACGGTGCCGGTGATAGATGGTCTTAATATTCTTAACAGTTCTTCAAACGTAGACTTGCTCATCCATAAATAATGAAAGAACTTGTCATCATATTGCTGAAGGTCCGTGAAATATGTATAAAATAATCCTTTTGTTCGCCTTTCATGAAGCAAGGGATGAACCCAATATTCTTTCCTTTTCTTTTTCCGCTTCTTACTTATAAGATACAAAAGCACTGCTATTTCCTCAACGTCCATTTTGAAGCGCGCTGTACGTGCAACTGACGATCGTAGCCGTGGTTTTGGCCGCGTAGCAAATCGATCCCTGCGACCTGGCCGCGCGACTTGGCCGCTGCGTCCAAGCCGCTAGTGCGCTATTGCTCTAAAGGGATGGCAGATTTTATAGTTTATTTCAATGTCCCAGTCACAAAGACGAGCTTTATAAAATGTTTACCGACACAACATTAAATATAATTATTTACAGTTGGTGTCGGTCTGTTAATCGGATTTTGTCCGGGAAAATAAAATATGAAGGCGATGATGAGATAAAATTAGCTGCTGTTAATTATTATAATAAGCACAAAAATTATAAAAATAGAAAATAAAAATGAAATAACTTAAAGTACTTAGTTGTATTATTGAAACCCAATTTTTGCATTTAGGCAGTGTTTCCTCGTACCGAACTTTGTTCTTACTTTCTTGATGTGAATATTTGATTTCCTAAATATTGGTATTATTATAATAAACAAATATTCCGCAAGAAAATTTGAACAAAATAGTTCGGTACATGGCTCTTAAAAATCTATTATCAATTACATTTGTGTGTGTAGGTAAACGTGTGCTTGTGTGTGTGATTGATCGGTAGTTCTTGTTCAGAAATGGAGATGGCGCTTCAAAAATGTCATGGCTAAAAGTCACGATAGTGGGCACTCTTTTCCTTTTTATATTATAGTACTCTGTGGTCAGTTGACAATAAACAATGTGAGCAGGTTGACATTGTGCGCGTAATTCTTAGCGTTTTTCTTAAGGCAACGGACTTTTAACAGGTATGATTTTGTCTTATATTTATGATTATTGGCTACTGTTGCTTTCGATATTATAAATGTATGATTATTGATTTAATAGGACTATTTCCTTGTTATTTTGGCTTGTTTTTATATATATTTTAAGTGGTGTTTACTATTAGTACCCGAAATTAATCAAAACCTAAAAGATGACACTTAGCAGCCATAGAAGAATGCAGGCGGGGTGTTCCGACAGCTACTGCGGCGAAGAAATTTGGAGTTCCACGAGTAACTTTACTAAACAAAGTCAAGGGAAAGACACCTGTTAAACGTAAAATGGGAAGAAGCTGTTATGTGACCGAAGATATAGAAAAAATACTCGTAACATGGGCAAAAGCTATGGTCAAACAAGGGTTCCCAATAGGAAAAGATAACTTACAGGATAGTGTTAAAAAAATAGTTGATGATCTTAAGATTGAAACCCCCTTCAAGAATTGTAGACCAGGGAAGAGATGGTACAACAGCTTTTTAAAACGTCACCCGGACCTTATAACAAGGCAACCCCAAAATTTGACGGCCTCCAGAGCATCTGTAACGACATCTCAAATAAAAAACTGGTTTCAAGAAGTTAGCACTTACTTGAACAGTAATAATCATACAGATATTCTTAATGCACCTCAGCGCGCATATAACATGGACGAGACTGCTTTTTTCCTGAACCCCAAAGGAAGTAAGGTCCTAGCACCAAAAGGAGAGCGAACTGTGTACCAAAACATTAACACGGATGAAAAAGAATGTTTTACTGTACTTTTAGGTGGCAATGCTGCTGGAGATGTTCTTCCTCCAATGGTAATTTTCAAATATGAGAGGATACCACGAGAGTTAACTTTATCAGTACCGAAACCATGGGGTATTGGACGTTTTGATAATGGCTGGATGACTAGGGAGACGTTTTATGAATACATATGTAATATTTTTCACAAATGGTTAGTTGACAACAATATTCCAAAACCAGTTATACTTTTTATCGATGGACATACGTCACACCTTTCTTATCACGTGAGCAAATTTTGTTCTGAAAATGGCATTATTTTGATTGCTCTTTTTCCAAACGCGACCCATTTACTCCAGCCAATGGATGTCGCAGTTTTTAGAAGCCTTAAGGGATCATGGAAAGCTGCTGTGCATTCTTGGCGGTTAGAAAATATTGATTCGCCCAATCTACGTAAAGGAAACTTTTGTCCTTTATTGAACAAAGTGTTAACAGATACATTAACACCCACAATATTTCAAAATGGCTTTCGTAAGTGCGGGCTAGTACCATGGAATCCTGATGAAGTGTGCTGTATTCTAGAGCCACGATCAAACCACGAATCAACTGAATTAACACAGATTCAGAAAATAGCGAAGATTAAAGAAATGGAATTGGGAAATTTTTTTTGGAAAAGTACATAGATGTCGATAAAATTGCTGCGTTTAAAAATTGTGAGGTATGGATTGGACCCAAAGAAGACATAGAATTATTTAAATTCTACAAAAATGTTGAGAAATGTATAAACAACTTAACAAGTATTTAATTATAATTGCCATTAGAGGAAAAAAATGGTATATGCCCATATTGATGTGGTTGATTGACGTCGTTGTGAACAATGCTACTTTACTCGCTAGATCATACGGGGCTAACGTAGACACTTTGGAATTTCGTCGATCTATTGCAAGAACTTTACTCCTGAAATATGGGAATATAAGATCTCAACCTGGGCCACGTCAGCAAGTGAGAAGAAATGTACCCGTTTCTGTTAGAAAATATTCAGCTCAGCATATTATTCTCACCGGTCAGGTCAGAAAACGATGTGCATTATGTAAAAATAAAACGATCAAAATGTGTCGTAAATGTAACGTCAATTTGCATGACAAATGTTTTGCAGAATTTCATTCGTAATGTACTATTTTCATTATTATGACTTGTTTTTATAATTTTTAAAATTATCTGATGATACTTAATGGTTCCTATTAAAGACTGACTAACATAACTATAACGTATTTTTATTTTGCTGGTTCTCATTCCATTCTATTGTACGACTTTATCTGCCCATGGGGTCGTTTACGACCCGCTGAAAAAAATGTACTTCTCGTACTGAAAATGAAATTCTACTATTACAGGCCTTTTATGTGATCATTCATACTTAACATATGTAAAAATTAAAAAAATCGGTGATAAAAAAAGTTCTGGGCATATATGGGTTAATATAAATGTTTATCTACATAATTATTGTTATATTAAATTGTTTAAATTTTCGGTCGTTTTTAACTGTTTAAGAAACGGTAATTATTTATTGATGTGAATTTAAGCACATCAAAAGAGTAACGTTGTTTTAGGTTTAGATGTTTTTGAAATAGTTTTGTAAGTCTATACTTAACTTTACGGTATCTTTACAGTATTTTCTTTTACGTTTTACAGATTTAATAAAAAGTCTGATATTTTTCGTAAAGAAATTATATTAGTTATATGTACCTACGTAAGGGAATTTAAGATTACAAATAAGTAATGATGCTATAATGTCTTTAATTTTCAATTAATGTTTGTTTAATTATTTTATACTTTTAAAAATAAATAAATATTTCTATACAATTTTTTCTTCAAAACACCTTTTGGCAGCCCTAACAACTCTATAACAAATGTATGGAACAACTTCAGACTGTTCCCTATCTTCGCCTACAGCACACTCTCTCTGTCACATAATACATTCTTTGGATCAAATGTACTACACAGTATTTCAAATAATTGTCTATAATTCGATACCTTGCCATGATGTACCTTGCCTGTGTGAGACAATAACGGATCCGAAAGCAATAGCAGAGTCTTTCAATAATTTTTTCATTGATCAAGTTACTAATACACTTAATAATCCAATGCACAAAGTGAAGGAAATAGAACATAATCCTCTACTACCTCAAGACGTAGTTAGAATAATTAAATCATTGAAAAACAAAAAGAGCTTCGGTTATGACGGGATTTCCACTCAAGTCATAAAATTTGTTGCCAATAGTATAGCTGGCCCTCTAGCTCATATTATTAACGCTAGCATATCATCAGGAGTATTTCCAAACAAATTAAAAACTGTAATTGTAAAACCTATTCACAAAAAGAACAGTAAAGATGATATGTCGAACTACAGACCGATAGCACTAATTCCTGTTTTTTCAAAAATAATAGAAAAAGTCATTTATGAAGCAATATCATCTTTCCTGACTAAATATAAAATACTTTGTCACGAACAATACGGGTTCAGAAAAAATAGGAATATTAACATGGCGATTTTTGACCTGTTAAATACTATTATGTCAAATGTTGATATTAAAACGCCTATATGTGCTATATATACAGATATGTCAAAAGCTTTGATTTTGTCAATCATAACATACTGCTTCAAAAACTAAACGCCTACGGCATTCGAGGTAATATCCTTAATCTAATAAAAACATATTTATCTGGTCGCAAGCAGATGACGGAAATTTACAAAGTATGTGTCAAGTCAAAATTAGAAAAAAAGTACATGTCATCCAATAGAGAAATTCAATTCGGTGTACCACAGGGAAGCATCCTTGGGCCATTATTATTCATAATCTACATTAATGACCTCCCACGCCAAATCCACCATTCCAAGGTACTGTTCGCGGACGATAGTACAGTACTCATAAAATGCGACAATCACGAAAATTATGGAAGCGATATAAACAACACCATTAAAACCATAATAAACTGGCTAAATAATAACAACCTACAAATAAACATACATAAAACAAAAATAATGCATTTTTACCAAAGACTTCATGTCGATGATCTAAGTATCAAATATAATAATCAAAATGTGGATAGAGTAACTGTTACAAAATTTCTTGGAATATTAATTGACAGTCAACTGACGTGGAAGGCACATGCAGAACAAATCAGTAAAAAACTCAGTGCATCAGCCTATGCACTTTATAATCTTAAAAAAAAAGTTAAAATCAAAACGGTATTACTAGCATATTATAGTCTAGTCGTTTCTGTTTTGAGATTTGCTATCATTTATTGGGGAAATTGTACCGAGAGAGAGAGTATTTTTAAGGCCCAGAAACGCTGCCTACGAGCAATATTTGGTTTGAAGGTTACTGACAGCTGTGTTCCAATTTTCAAAGGTCATAATTTATTGACATTCCACTACCTTTATTTTAGAAATTGCTCTGTTTGTTAAATGTAATCAGGAACTATTTTTAACTTTATCGGAAAGCAGACGCCGTGATATAACTTTAAGATCTCAATACCAAAACCTGGTGCAGGTACCTGCACAGGTAGATATAGGACTGCTCTGTTGAGGAAAAGTATTTTTGGTATGGCACCGGCTATTTTTAACCACATTCCTAATTCTATAAAAAAGGAACCAGTAAGAATTTTCAAAAAGAAACTAACTGAACTTCTGTTAAACCAATGTTATTACTCTGTAGCGGATTTTCTAGCTGAAAAATTTTAATTGTTGTTTGTTTAATATGTTTGATGATGAACTTGCATCAATATTTGCATGCCAAAATGGTAGAATGTACAAGGATACTCTAATAATTATTTTTATCACCTTATTGAAAATTACCTACATTCTGAGCAAATAAATCAATATTCTATTCTATTCTGTAGGCGAAGTTAGGGCAACATACCCATACTTCGCCTATCACGTTTAAAGCCAATTTTTAGCCAATACACAACGAAGTTTAAGTCGTATATTCTCTACAATAGTAACCACAGTACAATAAAATATTTTTTCTGTCTTCCTGATTCATAATACTTTTAAATTAAAAATAAGTGTTGAAAAATGTGTCAAAACCCAGGCGAAGTTACGGGTTTTGACGGTACTACAAAAGTATTCGCCCTGGCAACAACGTTGGCGATCCCTGTGTTAACGATGTGATTGCTTTTCAGTATACCCCTAATGGCATAATTCGTTACAAGCTGTACTTCCAAGACGAATGGGATGATTTACCTGAACGACCAAAGCATCTGGAATCTAAAACGACACAGGACCAATTTCAATTGAAACTACGAAATATATGCACTTGCAAGAACTAAAACAATTGGTTCCACAAGATTATCATCAATTTGATGAAACTTACTTCACAAATTAATTTATTTTTACCTAATAAATAAAAACATTAACATGTTCTTTTTTCTCTGTTTTGATATAAACTTTTCCTATGTCATCAAAATTGTTATTGATATAGACACATTAAGTCAACTTTTCACAAAAACTAAGCAGAGTTTGTTTTATGGGTACTCGACAACTGATAAACACGCTTATATATTTCTAAATACATATTATAGATAAATTACACCCAGACACAGAACAAATGATGAAGTAGTCATATATCGTCCTTGCCACACCGAGCTTATCATACAAACCAGTGGACTACCCAGTTACAGCGTTGCGCCGCGTCATCCTGGACCACTCCTGGTAGGTATCTCGTAGTACACCTCATTACAGGGGACTTAGACGTCAGTTCTCTGCCACACAATTGGGCCTCAGAGGAAAAAAACTAAATAAAAGCTTGTAAAAAGAGAAGAAATATAGATATTGAATAAACGTGTAAAGTATTTTAAATAATAAAATAACACCACGAAATCGACAACCTTTGAAACCACGGTACAGAGAAGTAGAAAAAATCAAAGGGGTTATTTTCCTTTTTCTTCCTTCAATTTACTCTTTGCGTAGACCTTAGAATTAAGAAGATAGAATTAAATAAGGTGCAGACCATGGATTCATGATATAAATACTGAAACTGAAAGGAAGATTTTATGTTGAAGATGAAGCGTCTCAAGTTTGATTTGGTTTGATTGACACTTCATGACTTGACACAAGCACAACCCGTGTTCCGAATTGCGTCAAAGCGAGTATGGCGAGTATATCGCGAAACTAACGTCACAAATAGTACTCCATGGTCTTTATATTTCGCAAAGTTTTTATACTGTACTATAGTAGAATATATACAATCTTTGATATTTCGTGGCTATTTTTGGTCGGGCTTGCGATATAATCGCTTTTGACGTAATTCGGAACTAAGGGACAGTATGACTGACGACTGTTGAAAAATTATCGAGATATCGATAGTATTATTTAAAAATATCGATATTTATTACTATACTTTTCTGGACGATATTTCGATAATTCGATATTGAAATCTTCAGATATTAGACAATTAAAGACAATAGATAGAAAGAAAAAATAAAACTATTTTATTTGGCATACACACTCGTAGATGTAGATACACACAATGTGTGATGTGCAAACGCTTGGGGATTCATGAACTAAAAAAAAAAGTTTTGTTTTTCTTGACAATTATTTGAACTACGACATCATCGTAAAAATCCACAGCATTTTTTTTACAGTGTATAATATTTTTTCTGTTTTAGTATTAACTACATCTGAAGCAATTATACGAATGGCTTCTACATTTAATCTTTCAAAGCCTAATAGTCGTAGTAGTCAAAAACTAAACATATAAAACAAATATTAAAAAAAAACTCTTACTCATGCTACGCATGTTTAATTTAAATTGAAGAATTATTATTCAAAGCATTTTATTTCAAATAAACCATTTACAGCACTTTTGAAATGTCAAGAAGTCAGTCAATCAGAAAAAAATATGCTAATTGCACATTCCAAAGCGTATATCTCTATAGAAAAAAAAGAATGTGAAAGTAACTCCACGGACACTCTTTTATATCATGTTGTGTAATTACAACATCTCTGTAATAAATGTTCCTTGTCTCTATTATGTGAGTAAAATATAAATAAAGTAAAAACTAAACATAGACAGTTAAAATAGCAACTGGCAGCTAAGAGACGACTAGTGTCAACTGACAGCACCCGTTCACGGACATAACACGAATATTAGCACCAATCTTTTGTCCTGCTCACTCACCACACTTGAGTGAGCAGCATAAACATGAAGAGCCATGCTCATTTATGTCAAACTAGTCCAATAGTAACCTAAAAACAATAAAATAGCTCCATCGTACTCACATTTACAAAAATATGAATAATAATTTCTGAAAATCAATTTGACACCCTGGCAGAGACGTGCGAGCAATACAAGCCAAAAAGCCCGGCTTGACTTACCACTACCACACACCTAAATCATAGAACACGGCTAAACTCAAAAATTACTGTACCGATTTTCAAGCGGTTTTCACCACTCGATGGCGTGATTCTCGAGGAAGGTTTTAGTACCTATATAATTTGTTAAGTTTTTGTATTTATTAACGATATTTGTTGAAGATGTCGAGAAAAAATAAGCCGACAGGGGAACCGTGTTAACCCGAATTTGACGCGAGCGAAGCTACGGGCAAAAGCTAGTTATATATATAATTATGTGATAGTTCTATTTTAAATGTTAATTATAGGATTAAAAATTTAAGAGTAAGAAAAACTGGCCCCTTTTGTCATCAAGGATTCACGTTTATTGCTGGTTGGGTAAAGTTCTTATAATTCAATACTTTTGATGCGGATTGTTAACCAAACACAAATCGACGGTCGAACATTTGGAAACAAGAAAAAAATTGTAATAATATTTTTTTTTAACTCTTCATTCGTGATATAATGATACACAATAGAAAGACAAAGGGTGCGCAAACGCTTTTCGGTTCGATTGCAGTTTAATGAATTAATAATAATAATATTCCATAACTATCACACAACGCAAATTAGTCTCAAACTAAGCCGAGCTGAGATAGTAGTAAAAAATATTTTATTTGAATGTTTTAAATCGATTAGAAACTTTGACTTTTTAAATAAAGTTTAGAGAAATGCTGCAACTGATGAATGAAAATAGTTTATGCAAACCTTATATGAGCATATAGTTATGGCCATGTTGCCGTGGGGGACACGCCAAAACAATTATTTTTTCACGTCCCTGTTTAAAGTATCTTTATCTTTTTCGCAGGATTTTATCGAGTAAAACTCAATGGCTTGTTTTATTGTTTGCAAATTGATTCCTAGTGGATATTGTGATGTAAAATCGTTGATATTTTGTACTGGACTCGACAAAATGTGGAATCGTTGAAATAGGCACGGTCGCGGTAAAACGGGGCTACAATTTTTATGTTGTATTGATTATACAAGGCGCTAGACTAACTTAAAATTAAGTACATTGACATTTTCCTAATATCTCCAATCTATCGAAGGTACCCAAAAAAACATCAATAAACTATTTTTCAAAAAAGGTTAAAATCACGATAGATGGCGACTTAAGACATCTTTATGTCTTAATACTATTTGTTAAATTAAGAATGTCAATTAATATAAGAGGGTCAATGACCGTTTATCCACGTTCATTTGGCGCCTACCTACCTTACCTCAGCAAAGTTAGTGATAAGACTAAATAAGACTGACTCAATACATTTGCTGCCAAATTCTAAAAAAAAACATAATGTGTTACACATGCAGTCTATTAGAACTGAAAGTAATTCAAAAAAGATAGTTTTAAGATTTTTGAGTACGTAAGACACGTAAAACTAGTCAATATAGTTGAAAAACTTTAGCTTAAATTTTACAATAAAAAAAAAAATGGTTGAAATGTTATTTTACCATTATTATTTTCCTCAATGGGTCACACCCACCCACACGATGCACGTCACTGTCAACTGTCATACCATACTGTCATGTCATTTACGTCGTGAGTCGTCCGATTCCGATCATCACCAATCATCACCGTTCGGCCTTCGTTGTGTTTGTGTTGTATTTTTGTGTTATTTTATTTGTATTGATTTATAATGAAGCGTCGGAATGTTGATCCTAAGCACAGAGTTATTTATATTAGTAGAAATCTTAAATTAGTATATATATATTAGTTATCTTAAATATAGGTTATGAAGTCACACAGTATTTTTATGGTTACTATGTCGTGAGGTACTGTTTTTCATCTAACCACAAGTTTAGTTTTTGTTTTATTATTATTGCTTTTTGGATTTGGTTTCGTGGCATTTATATTTGGGCTAATAATCCGTGCCTTAGAAGGTAATATTTCTATTTCGAGAATATGTCTGCAAGTGTCGCTATCAAGCACGCATGAAAATCTCCTTCGATCTGTCGTTCGCAAGAGTTGCAGAAGAAAGTGTAGCTCGTCTTGTCATAGTGAAATAGCTCGCACTCGAAATGTTTTCTATTCTGTTAGAAATTGTTGAAATCTAAAACTGGATTTGACGCTGTACAAAAAATATTAAAATATTAGTTGACAGGAAAACCAAACTTTCGAAATTGACATGATTGTTTTAAGTTTTAAGCACCATGACATTCAGTTCAGCTGATTTTGTTTTTTTGAACCTCGAGATAGCAAATCAACATCTTATGCCTTTGACGGTCAAAAGCCTTCAAGTACATTAACCTCTCAAACTTCAGTGTGTGAATTGCAGTATGGGTTATACTAACCCATTTAAACCTTATTACGTAAGACTAAGGTTTAAGTTTGCTGATACCGGGGTGTACAGAATCCTGTGCACTTGTGCTTGAGAGGTTAACCCTTCAGATACCGTCAATTAGAGATACAATAGTAAGACAATAGATGCACGGCCACCGGTGGTCGCTTGGGGATTCATGAATTAAGAATCAAAAAATGTCCAATAACATGACAAGTGCCCTGTAACTTACTTAATTCATTAAACCCCGAGCGAATGCTGGCGTTCATGCACCCATTGTCTTTCTATTGTGTCTCTAATTATAACGATTGAAGAGTTATTTAATGCTGAGGGTAAGTTAAATAATGAATTCATGTGGCATGGGACATGTTATTCAATAATGTGATAGCGTTTCATTACATTTCAGGTGACATTTTGTTCCTTAATCTATCTGAGGCTCAAACTGTACTTTTGTACGCCAAGTGTCTTAAAAATGTGCAATTTCTTTAATGAAAAAGTTTTTGTTTTAAGATGTTATTCAGCGAGGTGAGATGTCAGTTTCTGCTAGGAACTTGAGATTATGAGATAAGCTAAAATTTTTTGAAATTCAATCAATTGGGATGGTCAAAGTCAAAATATATTATTTCACATAGGCCAACATAGGCACTTATAAAACGTCAGAAGCTAGTGCACTGTTCCAAATTGGTTGTTTCCTATGGAGAAGAACCGGCAAGAAACTCCATGATTACTCCTTTAAAAAAAGTGGTAGGTGTTGCAATAATTATATTCATAGATATTATGTAAGAACAGTGTAGATCAATAGTGTAGAAATAGTAAAACATATTTCTATGTATTATTCCACATCATGGGCTATTAGTGTTCTAAAATTTTATAGTGTGAGTAGTTACAAACATATACTTCCTCATATACACTTTTCCTTTAAAATATTAATGTGATCATAAATTATTATTTATAAAAAAATAAAATTGTATCTGCCAGAGGCTTCATTCGCTTTAGGCAGATTTCACTATACAAACTTCGCTGTTTCGTTTCCTTGAGGGGTGGATTTTGGAAATTCCTCTCCTAGTGCTAGCCTATGTCATAAAAGGAAGCGTAGTAGGTTTTGCTGTGCATTTATACATCATCATTATTATCTTTCTGCCCTTGTCCCGTTCTATTAGGGGTCAGTGCAACATGTTTTTTTCTTCCATTCTGAACGGTCACTCGTCTCGCTATCACTAACCCCTGCTGTGTATTTATATATTAGTCAATTTTTCCTGTGTTGTAGTTCAAGTATGATATCATTCTCATTGTCCCTGTAATAGTATTTACATACAAAAGAGTAGGCGCATGTCTGCCGTTTTAGGTAATTCTTTACTTATTTGGCATTAGACAATCTAATGGCATCAGTGGCATCTATTAAAGTATTTATCTACCAGTTTTCTTGCTCTAAATACTTTAAATGTTAAATCAATGTTTTTTTTTGTGGTGAACCAAAAACCATGTTACCTATGTTTACAAATTATTAAATGAATATGAAAAAAAAATTAGACATGATAAATTTTTTTCTGTTTGTACTTAATTATGATGGTAATATAGTGGTTATTTCTGATGAAATCTATTTCTGTGAGTTTATTTGATTGTAGTCTATTATTAGGTAAAGTGTTTGAAGTTCGGGTAGATTTGTAGTTTCTGGGTGTAATTTATCTATAATATGTATATGTATGTATTTAGAAACTATATAAGTATGTTTATCTAGTTACTAGTACCCATAACACAAGCTCTGCTTAGCTTGGGACTAGACAGTGTAGTGTGATAGTTGTGGAATATTTTATTATTATTTTTATTTTGTTGTAGTTCCTCATTTATCACATCACACACTGTACTAGTGAGTATGTTTAGTTATTTCTATACTATATATTGCTGCGGTTTTCCTGTCTGATTATAATATGGGTGTTTGCCAGGCTAGAATGAATAGGCTTTTAATAATCTAGTGCGCCTCACCATTAACAATTGCATCACTGCTTACATCACATCAGGTGGGACTACAGTCTAGCACTAGTGTTTATAATTAAGAGGGTCCTTTTCCACTCGCCTATCGTAAACATCGAAAATGGTTTAAAAGCTTGTTACATCATCTAACGCAATCCAACGCGATGTTTGACGAAAAGGCAACGCAAAATAAGATAGCCTGAAAACTTGGTTAGTATTCAGTAATTCAATAAAATAGCTGATTTTTTTAAACCCTTAAAAGTTTTTGAAAAAAGTTGTCGTCATTTACTCTTAATAAAATTTGCAAGGCAATAGTTTGACTTTTTTGATTTTTAGGCAAATTATGAAGTCGTTGGCAGTGGCGAAGCGTGAAATATTGAGAGAGGTAAGCCGGAGCAAAAAAAAAAAATGCTTGCCTAGCCTACTCCGAGCGCGGGCACGCAGTCTTGAGTCCTTACCGAAAATCTGTGATTGGCATCCTGGCTTCAGTCTTGTATAGGCAGATGTATCTTCAGTCCACTTTTACTATACGTGTAAGCACTGAGATATTGAAACAGTGTCTTGCAAGTAGGGTTGCCAGGTCCTGGAACTGAAAAGCCGGACAATCTATCCTATTTAGCCGGACGTTTGGTCAAAAAGGCCGACATTTTTTTTAAGTCTAATAAAATTCATGAAATCTTTTTAAATTCTAATGAAAAAACCATAAGATTAAGTGATATTATTGTTATACTATTACATGTCCACTTTGCTTGTGCTAGCGATACAAGGTAAGGCAAAACTCTAATGACAATTCTAAACAAAATGGTCTTTAAAAAGCCTAACAAAAGCCAAAAATGCTCAAATTTGGCCGGACACGCCCGACCCTACCGGACCGCCTGACTATGTCCGGCTTTATCCGGACGCCTGGCAACGCTACTTGCAAGCATAATAGAAGTGGCTTTGATAAAAGCCGTTTGTGGTGAAATGATGATATGATGTAAATTAAACAAAACTTAATCGACTAAGTACTAATAATACTACTTATACTCTAAAGCTATTCGTCTATTCTTTCTTACAAAGTGCGCTAAGACATAAAAGCCGGGAAGATTCTTAATTTTTAGTAAAGAACGTTTTTCTATAGAAATAATTGCTAGGTCAGATAATCGTTCTTGTTTTTGAATTACGCATGTTGATATTTATTGTAAAGGGATATATGAAAATGTTTAAAAAAACCAGCTCTGAGAAGAACTTTTGCGTAGGTGTAGTTTTAAGAACAAAATCTAAAAAAAATCGCACGAAAATTATCAGACTTCGCGCACGACCTTACTCATAGATCTAAACTCACCTCCCGCACGCGCACCCCCGAGCCCCGCCTTGGTGACGCTTGGGCCGTCCAGCATAAATCGTAATATTTTAATTTCGCCATAACTTCAAAACCAAACGTCCAATTTTAATCATTCAAAGACCAAATATTATCTACATAAACTGAACTTAGTGATGAAATAATTTATTTTGATAAGGGTCAATAGCATGAGTAAAATAAATGCGTTCAAATGTAATCCAAAAAAAAAATCAAGATGATTAGATAAAAAAATGGTTGTTGTGCCTCACTCGACATAGATAGGTATACTGTTTCGCTGACTTTTTTGTAGATATTTATAAGATCTACAATTAATTAGAACATTTTACGGTTCTATCTTTAATAGTTCAGGCAGCGTACGCAAAATAAGTAATGTTTCTGGTTGATTTTTTACACCTTGTGTCCGAAAAACCCAAATATCTTACGGAACCCTATTTTTTTCCAAAATAAAATTTAGCCTATGTTACTCGTGGATAATGTAGCTTTCGAGTGGTGAAAGAATTTTTAAAAACAGTCTAGTAGTTTTTAAGCCGATTCAATAAAACTCTATCAAATAACTCGAAAAAAAACCGGCTTGCCGGAGCGCTTTAGAGCGCGCAGGTTCATCGACCTTTGTGTGACGTCATGACGTATTCTTGTATAGAAATTTAAACGCTAAAAAGCCGATTGCGCCTGCGGCTTATGTTAAAGCAACATGTTGTTGAAAAGTTTTGTTGATTTAATGTCCATAGTGTATACTTAGTGTAGGCGTTTTGTAATGTTTCTTTGTAGTTTTATAATTACTGATTGTGCCATTTCTCAATTACGGTAGAGAGTGGTTGTGTTCTAAACTTCTGAAGGGAAGCCGGTGGGAATCGAGTTGTATGGAACCTTCGTCACTGGTCGTTGGCTCACTATTACAAGGTTCTAAGTTAATTTTAATGAAGTTGGGTATTATGAATGCTTCATTTATTTTTTTGCATTTTCCCAAAACTTTCTAAACGGAACAATGTCGCATATTCTGGGAGACTCAATCCCAGTAACGGGTAGACTTGATCCGTTTCCTTTATCTACCTATATATTTTTACCTAAGGTAAAAGCACTAATGCTAGACACTTTAAGGACAAACCAAACTTTATTCTCAAAAATCAAATGTGTTTATCAAAAAAATACAGTTACAATTTTTTTTACTGTTAGAGCAACATTTAAAAATTAACTTTTTCATGTAAAATATTTTAAGACTGTCATATTTTTAATTAAGAATTACATTCTTCTTAGGTTTGCCGTAGACACTAAAAGATGACAGCATCAAAAATCAAATCCACCAAAAATAAACATCAATTGGCACTAATAGTAGACATGACTATAACATCACTATATTATATGTTTTATCAAAACAAATCAACAAAAAATACTTAAAAATGAAAACGGAGCACAGCTTGTGCTTTAAAATTATTATTTAAGTAACAAAATATAATCAAATCAAATAACAAAAAAAAAATTTGTCTGAAAATCAATATTTAGCCTTAATGCTTGTTAAAAGTAATTAGTTTTGACATTTTAAGTACTTACTTACTTTAAATTATTCAAAACTTAAACATAAAATTCAAAAATTCAAAATTCAAATGTTTATTCAGCAATTAGACCTTTACAGGCACTTTTACAAGTCAATAAGTATAATTTACATTACGTGTAGTGTATATTAAAATTTAATTTTTAAAGAAAAGCTACCGATACCAGCGCTTCGCAACGACCACTGCTGAGAAGAAACGCCGAAAGAAACTCATTTTCACAGTATTGGTCGCCTACTCGCCAGAAGGGCTTTGTCATATTAATAGTCTTTTTTTTTTTAATTATTAAATACTTATAATATAATACAATGTTGACACGTTATAACATGTAATGCTTGCGAAACAGTTAACAAACATAAATTACGTAATAAGTAATACTAAGTAGTCATAAAAATTAAAAAATAAAACGAAGCCGAGCTGACCAGTCCCTCCCGGCATAATTATCACATCAAGTTACCCGTCAACATTTAATGGAAAATTAAATTTATACATAATCCTATCACCTGCAACAATCATTTTTGGCGCATTGAGAACTTCCACTATTTGAGATTCACTTACTATACTAATATCTAATTTATTTTCTTTAAATAGAGTTTTAGTTTTATCACAGCTTACCATTGCCATAACTTCAATTTCTTTGGCCGATAGTTTTTGGACAACGCAAAGAAACTTGTGAAACTTCTTTTTCCCAGGAAAGTTAATAATTACATAATCACCAGGCGTGATCTTATTTTCCTTAGGGTAATTTTCTTCATCTGTATACTCGTATAAATTTTCTTCTTCATTGTCAATTTCATGCTCATCAGTTAGATCATCTAAGCTATCTCCAGATTCTATCCATTCCTCTTCAGTACTTGAGCCACTACAGATATCAGTCTTATTAGTTTTCTTTTTCACAACTTTTTGACTTTTCTTAACTAATTTTTGAGTAGCCTTAAGTTTTCTTTCTTCTTCGTCCTTTTGTTTTTTCTGCTTTCTTTCTTCTAATCTTCTTTTTTTCTTTTCTTCCATTTCATTCTTTTTTCTCTCCTTGTTTTCATAATATTGTTGCCATTGCGTGGAAGATACAACAGAGGGTACTTTTTCTTTCTTCCTTTTTTTAAAATTTTCTTTAGGTGTTGGCCAAAACAAAGCTCTTTTAAAGGGACTGGGAATGATTTCACCCATATTATGCAAGAGACTTTGTGGAAATTGTGACGTGGATGGCATTATCCATGGGGATCTGCATTGATAGTCGTACTATCAGTATTATGTTCGGTTATTTTAACTGGTGTTTTAAAGTTTTCAATCAGATTGTCCAAAGTAATATTGCCTTCATTTGGACCTAAAGGTAAGTTATTATTATGAGGTAGTTCATTTTGTATGATTAGGTCATCGTTTCGGTTGTTTAATGTTGCATCAGTATTGTTGTCATTTATAAGTATGGGCGCTAATTCAGAGGCACTATCGAGTTCCAGATTGTCCAACGTAATATTGCCTTCATTTAGATCTAAAGGTAAGTTGTTATTATGAGGTAGTTTATTTTGTATGATAAAGTCATCGTTTCGGTTGTTTAATGTTGCATCAGTATTATTGTCATTTATAAGTATGGGCGCTGTTTCAGAGGCACTGTCGGGTTATGGTTGTAAAGGACTTGTTAAGTTGTTTATACATTTCTCAACATTTTTGTAGAATTTAAATAATTCTATGTCTTCTTTGGGTCCAATCCATACCTCACAATTTTTAAACGCAGCAATTTTATCGACATCTATGTACTTTTCCAAAAAAAAATTCCCAATTCCATTTCTTTAATCTTCGCCATTTTCTGAATCTGTGTTAATTCAGTTGATTCGTGGTTTGATCGTGGCTCTAGAATACAGCACACTTCATCAGGATTCCATGGTACTAGCCCGCACTTACGAAAGCCATTTTGAAATATTGTGGGTGTTAATGTATCTGTTAACACTTTGTTCAATAAAGGACAAAAGTTTCCTTTACGTAGATTGGGCGAATCAATATTTTCTAACCGCCAAGAATGCACAGCAGCTTTCCATGATCCCTTAAGGCTTCTAAAAACTGCGACATCCATTGGCTGGAGTAAATGGGTCGCGTTTGGAAAAAGAGCAATCAAAATAATGCCATTTTCAGAACAAAATTTGCTCACGTGACAAGAAAGGTGTGACGTATGTCCATCGATAAAAAGTATAACTGGTTTTGGAATATTGTTGTCAACTAACCATTTGTGAAAAACATTACATATGTATTCATAAAACGTCTCCCTAGTCATCCAGCCATTATCCAAACGTCCAATACCCCATGGTTTCGGTACTGATAAAGTTAACTCTCGTGGTATCCTCTCATATTTGAAAATTACCATTGGAGGAAGAACATCTCCAGCAGCATTGCCACCTAAAAGTACAGTAAAACATTCTTTTTCATCCGTGTTAATGTTTTGGTACACAGTTCGCTCTCCTTTTGGTGCTAGGACCTTACTTCCTTTGGGGTTCAGGAAAAAAGCAGTCTCGTCCATGTTATAAACTCGCTGAGGTGCATTAAGAATATCTGTATGATTATTACTGTTCAAGTAAGTGCTAACTTCTTGAAACCAGTTTTTTATTTGAGATGTCGTTACAGATGCTCTGGAGGCCGTCAAATTTTGGGGTTGCCTTGTTATAAGGTCCGGGTGACGTTTTAAAAAGCTGTTGTACCATCTCTTCCCTGGTCTACCATTCTTGAAGGGGGTTTCAATCTTAAGATCATCAACTATTTTTTTAACACTATCCTGTAAGTTATCTTTTCCTATTGAGAACCCTTGTTTGACCATAGCTTTTGCCCATGTTACGAGTATTTTTTCTATATCTTCGGTCACATAACAGCTTCTTCCCATTTTACGTTTAACAGGTGTCTTTCCCTTGACTTTGTTTAGTAAAGTTACACGTGGAACTCCAAATTTCTTCGCCGCAGTAGCTGTCGGAACACCCCGCCTGCATTCTTCTATGGCTGCTTCCATATTGGCTTCGGAGTATCGAAACATCTGACCCTTTACTGGTGGCATCGTGCTGAAAAATCTGAAATTAATGGATACTAATAGTTGACATCTAGTATACCCTAATAGTTGACATCTAGTATACCCTAATAGTTGACACTGTCTTCCTTTAGTTAGGCTAGTGTAAAACAAACGAAACTCAGACATGAACTTTATTTTTACAACATAAAGGCTTAATTTGCATTAAAATAAGCTAACAAATTCAGTTCGATGTAACCCTAGTAGAAGACACACGTGTCATCTTTTAGGTTTTGATTAATTTCGGGTACTAATAGTAAACACCACTTAAAATATATATAAAAACAAGCCAAAACAACAAGGAAATGGTCCTATTAAATCAATAATTTCATACATTTATAATATCGAAAGCAACAGTAGCCAATAATCATAAATATAAGACAAAATCATACCTGTTAAAAGTCCGTTGCCTTAACCCTTCAGATACCGTCAATTAGAGACACAATAGTAAGACAATAGATGCGCGGCCACCGGTAGTCGCTTGGGGATTCATGAATTAAGAAAAACGCTAAGAATTACGCGCACAATGTCAACCTGCTCACATTGTTTGTTGTCAACTGACGCCATTTTGAAATTTGCTTCTGACAATGTACACAAGCGTTTGAGCATGTATTAACATTAGTAGCAATGTTATTTAATTGATTAGTTTTCTTATTAGAAAAGTTTTTTTCCGAAAATGTCATCTTTTAGTTCAATGTCGAGCCTTAGTGCTTTTACCTTAATACGGTCAAATAACATAATACACACAAAATACTTACGTTTGTATCCGATCGGTCGCAAACTTTTTCAAGAAATAAACAAGTATAAACTTGCACTCCTATTTGTCACTCGAAATTGTCGTGAACTGTCAACAAAACTGTCTCATGCTTCAAAATTGTTCCTGTACCTATTAATAGATGGCGTTTTATTCAAAATTCAGTAAACAGTTCATGGTCAATATGCATTAACAGTGACGGCGTAAATTTGGTCGTTATCGACCCTATGGACATATATGGGTTAAAGTCCATACAGTAAACATGTAATGGTCAAATCATATGAGAACCATGCAGACCAGTGTCTCAGATGGTCTTTTGAGGAAAGAACCACACAGATTTGAGTGGATCTGTCCAGTCAGTGCAAGCATTTGTCAGTATTCGTGTAGCTCAAACTTAGGACTACCAAGGAGCTCAACGACTTGACGAACAATACCAAAGATAGGACATTTGGGTAGGCCGCATCAAATACTCAAAACTGCCAGACATCATGTAAAAATACAGAAAAATATAGAAAAGAAAAAAGTAATCCACATAGTTCCCCCATTCACAATAATAAAATACTAGTATTTACAAAATGTAACACTTGACATATATAAAATAAAATAAAATAAAAAATATTACTATCAATATTTATCAAATCATTAAAATATTATCAAATTAAAATAAAATAAAGAACCTTCTAAGTTCTAAGTCTAATTGTAAAATAAAGTTTTAAACAAGAATCATCAAATGTCAAAATGTAAATAAAAATAATCATTATAATATACAGGGTGTCCCGTAAATAATGGATCAAACGGAACGGGTAGGTAGCTTATCTGATTTCCAACAACTAATTTGAATAGTTAAAAAATAACCGTTATGATAACCAAAATATTTTTTTTTTTCGAAATTTACCGTTTTCTCTGCCAGAATTTAGTTTTTTTAATGCTGTCGCTGCAAATTACAACATTTTTTGGTATAATTTTTATGTAACATTTCTGAATAGCTTACTAATGTTATAAGATAACATATTTTTGAGTAACATTTTAAGTGCCTTAGAAAAAAAAAAATTAATCTAAAAGATTTTTCTTTACGATGAAAAGACCAAATTTGAAAAAAATCTCCTGTATAGAAATTGTATGACACCAACGACCACCATTATTTTAAAAACTTGTACATTTAACAAGGTTTGCAAATTGGTATAAAATTTACGTCTAGTCTTTACCGTTACAAAGATATTGCTATGAATCTGAGAGAGGTGCTGAATCAACAAAATAAAAAATGAAAAAGTGTGCACAATTAAACTTTTTTCTTTTAAATTTTTTATCGTAGTATTTCAGAGGCAATGATTCAATTAGAGATATCAGCGTATGAAAAGAATTAGAAGAAAAAAAAAAAACAATTTGTTTAAATAAATTGTTTATTTTGTTTTTACAGCAAATGTTCGAACTGTCTTCCCCCTACGAGAATGCAAAGTCTGCATCTCCTAATAAAGGAAGCTCTTATCCGACGGACGAAATGGCTTTGGTTGATTTCTGATACAGCAGATTGGATGCGCTGACGTAACTCTCCTTCCGACGCTATTGGTTGTTTGTAGACCCTGTCTTTTAAACATCCCCAGTAAAAAAAATCTAGGGGATTTAAATCCGGAGATCGTGGAGGCCACAAAATTGGTCCTAATCGGCCGATCCATCTGTTTGGATAACTTTCGTCAAGGTGCGACCTTACTGCCGTCGCATAGTGAGCGGGGCACCCATCATTTTGCAACCACATTGCTTGGCGCACGTCTTCTGGAATGTTTTCTAGCAATGTTGGCAACTCATTCCTTAAAAAATACAGATAGTATTCGGCGTTTAGAGTTGCTGGTAGTTCAAAGGGCCCTATTATTTGCCCATTGATTATTCCCGCCCATAAATTTATTTTAAATTGATGTTGGCTCCTGTCCTCTCGCATCAAATGTGGGTTTACCAGCTGCCAACTGTGCAAATTATGTAAATTTAAATATCCATCTCGGCGGCATGAAGACTCGTCACTCCATAAAATTTTGTTAAAAAACTGTGGGTCTGCCCGAATCATCCTAAGCATCCTTTGGCAAAATGCTACTCTTTGTTGGTAATCACGTGACGTCAGCGTTTGAACACGTTGCACGTGATATGGGTGGAATCGGTACCTCTGTAGCACTCGATGCACTGTCGCTCTTGGAATACCGACGCGTCGCGCTAAAACGCGAACTGAGATCGACGGATCTTCCTCGATTTCTCGAAGAATTATTTCGTCATTGAGTTGTTGCGGTCGTCCTTCACTGGAACCACCGATTCCGGTGCCAAGAATTCTTCCCTCAAGAAGCGCGTTATGTACTCTAATGAATACGCGATAGTCGGGGTAACGAACTAGGTTCGGGTATCTTTCACGGTATAATCTTGCAGCCGCTCTGGCATTACCTCTTGTTTCTCCATAGATGAAATGCATTTCGGCGTACTGCCGTGGCGTGTACTCGTAACGGGGCATTACGGTGAATAAGGTTTCAGCGCTACTGCACACACGTACAACCACACACAATCAATGTTTTCGAAATCCGTAGGATGGCCAAGTCGTTTTTCCAATACACTAAGAGTTCCAAATCGATAGGTAAAGCAAAGTCCAAATACACAGCAAAAGTCCAATTTCACAGAAGAAAACACTAAGGTACTGAGCGGTAGCAAAAGGTATCTGACGTACAGTATTCACTCGAAGAGAGACTACTTTCAACTAATAAAATCAAGCAACCAAAAATACAAAAGCGGCGCTATCTCTATCCCTTTCACACTAAGTGTGTGTGGCGCTATCTCTATCCCTTTCACACTAAGCGTGTGTGGCGCTATCTCTATCCCTTTCACACTAGGTGTGCGGCGGAGGTGCCTTGCAACTCCGCCGCAGGTAGCGGTCCCTAATTTCGAACAGAATACGTCATCGGCTCAGAATCATGCTGGCCGCATATCTACCTGCCTAGATTAAAATCATTCAAGCATAAGCCATTATGTGAAGGAAAAATTAGATAGTATCATTTTAATTTCTTTTCTATCATCATCACATTCATAGTAATATCTTTGTAACAGCTAGGACTAGACGTAAGTTTTGTACCAATTTGCAAACCTTATTAAATGTACAAGTTTTTAAAATAATGGTGGTCGTCGGTGTCATACAATTTTTTTACAGGAGATTTTTTTCAAATTTGGTCTTTTCATCGTAAAGAAAAATCTTTTCAATTCAATATTTTTTTTCTAAGGCACATAAAATGTTACTAAAAAATATGGTATCTTATAACATTAGTAAGCTATTCAGAAATGTTACACAAAAATTATACCAAAAAATGTTATAATTTGCAGCGACAGCATTAAAAAAACTAAATTCTGGTAGAGAAAATGGTAAAATTCGAAAAAAAAAATATCTTGGTTATCATAACGGTTTTTTTTTTAACTATTCAAATTAGTTGTTGGAAATCAGCTACTTACCCGTTACGTTTGATCCATTATTTACGGGACACCCTGTATATAGTAGTAATAAGAAAACACTTATATAACAACTAATATAGACAGTACTGGAGCAGATCAATCCCTTTTACAGTATAAAAAACCTTCTGACAAAGTTTCCGCTTTACAAATGATTTAAACTTATTCAGGCTAAGTTCTTGAATGTGACTGGGAAGTTTATTATAAAAGTGTATACATTGGCATCTAAATGAGCCTCCTATTTTTTTGAGTCTGGTTGCAGGAACTACAAATTTGTGTTTGTTCCTAGTATTTACACTATGGATATCACTATATTTTTTAAACATGTTTTTGTTTTAAATTGTAAATCTATTGTTCGTTTATTGGAGAAGCTAAACAAACTATTTTTGTTAAGTAATCCGGCCTTGTGTGCGCTGGTCCTGAATATTTCAATTACCTTCTGAAACTCGGTCAGGCGTATGATAGTTTCAGATCACACTCTCTTCTGAAGAGCATGTTCATGTAGAAACGTTCGGTGTACTGAAATTTACAAGTGATATATTAATGTTTTAACGTAAGGCTGTTAAATTGAAATACACATTGAACAAAACATTGCAATCGAGATGACGAAATGGAAACTGAAAGATGTATCACCCGCTTTCTATCAAGTGTCCACGTCCATCCCGCCGCTGGTCCTGAATATCTCAGTTACCTTCTGAAACTCGTTCAGGCGTATGATATTTTCAGATCACACTCTTCTGAAGAGCATGTTCATTAGGGTGGTCCTTATTCTTAAGGAAAATATTTTTTTTCTTTAATTTCGGGGGGCACCACGTAATTTGGTTATATACCTTAAGAAAATATTACAGTAATTTTTTTGAATTTTTTTAATAACATTTAGAGGTCGCTACCAAGGTTTAAATTTTAAATAAAAAGCCAAAATTTGTTTTTCTCAGAATCCTTTATTTTTTTTAACCAGGTCTTAAAAATATTACACAATTTTTGTTGATGCTATGAAATAAAATAATCTGAATGATTTACTTTTAAGATGCAAGGGTTGACTTGTTAGTATTGGGATACTTTTTTCTATACTCTTTTACCAACAAAAGCAAATATTGCTTTTGTTCTTCATTTGTGGTAATTAATTTATTGTATTCTTCCATTAAAGCAACACCACGCTCAGCTATATCATTCACTACACGCAATGAATGAACAATATTTTTGGCAGCTATATAATCAGGGTCTTCGTTCCAGGTTTCAACGTCTTTATAAAAAAAATCTGATGAGATACCTAGGACCTGGAAGAATTTTAAAGAATTACTGCTCACAAAGTTTTCTATATTTTTTTCGTGGATGGTCGCCATGTCAAGGTTTATTCGTTTTAAGCAATCATGTGTGCCTTCAATTTTGAGTGCTTCTACCATTTTTTTCTTCTCTTGGACTGAAAGTTCGTCATCGAAAAATGCAAGCGAAACCAGCTCTTCCGACAAATACCACAAGTGATTTAAAATCTTTTTCAGCGCAATAGTAGCTAGATTTTTGTTAACACTTTCAAAAGCTTTAAGGTCTTTTAATAATTGTAAGTCGTTTCTTGGTGCTGACTGACTGGTAGAGGCTTGAAACCAATATTTGATATAAATCATCACCGTGAAAATACATATTTCTCTCACAGCCTTTTCGTCCTTTTTCGTTAGCTTTAACTGATGCTTAAATAAATAAATTTTTAAACAGTACAAGGCTCTTGCCATCCATCTAGCTCGATGTAGACCAGCAGGTCTCCGAAATGAAACGCCTTTTTCAGGAACACCTCCTAAGAATATGATTGTAAGATTTAACATTTCTTTGTAGTCATCTCGAGGTTGATGTACTTGAAGTTGCTTTTTGGCAAAAGAAATCCTGTCTGCGGCCACTTCTGCAAGAATATTTGCCTCAGCGTCATCTGTTATTGTTTTGAAGTCGCTTTGGTCAATAGAGTCCCAACTGTTCTTAAATCTTTTGAATAATTGTATATCAGGACCACTAGATGGGGCAAGCGATTGATCCACTACACCTGACAACATAATTTCCATTATGTGGTGACGACAAGCAAACCAAAGCATATTTTTATCCATTTTGCGCTCCAAGAGAACGCATACTCCACTTCTTAAGCCGGTATTTACAGCAGTAGTGTCAAAACACAAACATTTTACTTTATCGCTCAAATTCCATGAATTTATAGCGTCGTAGACAGCCGACGCACAAGCTTCGCTTGTTCCACGTTCTAATTTTGGGACGGCGAGTAATTGATCGACTCCATGTCCTGATACCAAAATTGGCAGCCGATCTACAGTTTTGTGTCCAGTAATATCTTCTATAAGTTTACCGTCCCAATGAATTGTTAAAGACGAACTAGGTTTAAACTCGCTTTTGAGCGACTCTGCAACAGCTTTGCGATTTTTGACACGCTGCCGACGAATAGAAGATCTATTGACATTAAATTCTGATGGATCACAGCCTGCGCTTTTCAAAGTAGATGTCACGACCATAGTTGCTTTTCTGTCACTCAATTTAGAAACATCAAGACTGGAAGCTAATTGACTGTTAATAATATCTTTTCGAGCTCGTTTTTGAGGTGGTTGCATCTTCGTCAATTTTGATATAAATTCGGAGTCAGATGGAGTTTCTTCCCCACTTATTGTGGCAGACGATGACGAAATAAATGATAATGAAGACAATGAGCATTTTTCTGTTATAGACGAGATATCTTTGTTTTCACGCTCGCGCAATTTATCAAGCCGTTCTTTTTTCTCTTTTATTTTCTTACATTTGTTTAAACTTTTTCTGTCGACTGAACCAATCAAAAATTGGCGTCGATTTTGCCGCACTGCTAACAAAAACTGTTTATCTTCTTCTAAAGTCATAATATTTAAAGCATCACGATGAGCGATGTCAAATAAATCTTCTAACTTTTGTTGCCAGTTTTGTTCTTTTGTTTTCAATGCTTCTGAACGTTTTTTCTTGTTTTCTTTATTTTTTTTTAGATTCTGCCATTCTTTGAACAGCTTTTCAATTTTGCTGATGACATGTTTTTTTAATTGAATAGGTATGCCAGCTTTTTCCCACAAATTAATAACCCCACAAGCCGTCAAAGTCGCAGATTCACGAATACTTTTCTTTTCTTCATTTTTGTAGTAGAAAAAATATCGCAACACTTCGCCAATGGATGGTAAGGTTGATTGGCTTAATTCAGATAATAATTGACCGATAAGCCAAATCTCACTTTGATTTCTAGTAGTTATACTGAATCCGCTACTAGTAGACGCCATTGCAAATTGAAACACTTCACTGTAACTTTTACAAAAACAACACGTGCGCTCTTGTTGCTTAACAGAACTGAAGTGCGG
The DNA here is from genome assembly GCA_949319445.1 of Mythimna lalbum. Lineage (NCBI taxonomy): Eukaryota > Metazoa > Arthropoda > Insecta > Lepidoptera > Noctuidae > Mythimna > Mythimna lalbum. Next base: position 1,733,077 of record OX439357.1, on the reverse strand, counting down.
GGCGATCGTAGTACAAATGAGGGGGTCGAGGAACGGAGAGGGGGGAGGGGGATTAGAAGGTATAGTCTATGCTAGTTTCACTCGCACGTAACATGTTATGTACCTAAATTTTAAATTAATGGAATCACCATTTAAGCTGTATTTGAACACTTTTTGTAAAAAATTGACAGCTGGTAGCGACCTCTAAATCTTAACAAAATCAAAAACAAAAAAACATTTATTTCGTATTTAGAGGTATATAATCAAATAAGAAAGTGCCCGGAGGATAATTCGAAAGTTGAAAAATAAGGACCACCCTAATGTTCATGTAGAAACGTTCGGTGTACTGAAACTTACAAGTGATATATTAATGTTTTAACGTAAGGCTGTTAAATTGAAATGCGCATTGAGCAAAACCAATAGCAGGTGACGAAATGAAACCTGAAAGTTGTATTTTCCGCTTTCTATCTAGTGTTTAAGTCCATACTGTCTTTGGTCCTGAATATTTCAATTACCTTCTGAAACTCGTTCAGGCGTATGATATTTTCAGATCACACTCTTCTGAAGAGCATGTTCATGTAGAAACGTTCGGTGTACTGAAACTTACAAGTGATATATTAATGTTTTAACGTAAGGCTGTTAAATTGAAATGCGCATTGAGCAAAACCAAAAGCAGGTGACAAAATGAAACCTGAAAGTTGTATTTTCCGCTTTCTATCTAGTGTTTAAGTCCATACTGTCTTTGGTCCTGAATATTTCAGTTACCTTCTGAAACTTGTTCAGGCGTATGATATTGAGGAACAATTTCCTCTTATTGGTTAGCGTTAATTTCTGCAATCTCATGATCACACTCTCTTCTGAAAAGCATGGTCACGTAGAAAGGTTCGGTGTGCTGAAATTCACAAAGTGATATATTAAAGTTAGATCGTAAAGCTGTTACATTGAAATGCGCATTGTTCAAGTGTCCACGTCCATCCTGCCGCTGTTCCTGAATATTTCAATTACCTTCCGAAACTCGTTCTGGCGTATGATATTTTCAGATCACACTCTCTTCTGAAGAGCATGTTCATGTAGAAGGGTTCGGTGTGCTGAAATTTACAAGTGATTTATTAATGTTGTTTGAACGTAAGGCTGTTAACTTGAAATGTGCATTGAGCAAAATATTTCAATTGAGGTGACGAAATGGAACCTGAGAGTTATATTCTCCGCTTTCCATCAAGTGTTCACGTCCATCCTGCCGCTGGACCTGAATATTTCAATTACCTTCTGTAACTCGTTCAGGCCTATGATATTGAGAAACAATTTCCTCTTATTGATGAGTGTAAATTTTTGCTATTTCCTGATCACACTCTTTTCTAAACAGCATGTTCAAGTAGAAAGCTTCGGTGTGCTGAAATTTACAATTGATACTCGTATATTAATTTTTTGAAACGTAAGGCTGTTAAATTGAAATGCGCAATGAGCAAAACGTTTTAATCGAGATGACGAAATGGAACCTGAAAGTTGTATTCCGTGCTTTCTATCAAGTGCCCACATCAGTCCTGCCGCTGGTCCTGAATATTTCAATTGCCTTCTGAAACTCGTTCAGGCGTATGATATTTCCAGATCACACTCACTTCTGAAAAGTATGTTCACGTAGAGAGGTTCGGTGTGCTGAAATTTACAAGTGATATATTAAAGTTTGATTGTAAGGCTGTTAAATTGAAATGAGCACTGAGCAAAACATTTCAATCGAGGTGACGAAATGGAACCTGAGAGTTGTATTCCCCGCTTTCCATCAAGTGTCCACGTCCATCCTGCCGTTGGTCCTAAATATATCAGTTACCTTATGAAACTCGTTCAGGCATAGGATATTGAGGAATAATGTCCTCTTATCGGTGAGCGTTAATTTCTGCTATTTCCTGATCACACTCTCTTTTGAACAGCATTTTCAAGTAGAAAGATTCGGTGTGCTGAAATTTACAAGTGATTAAAGTTAAAACTTAAAAGCTGCTTTATTCCTTAGTGACATAGACTACATTTTATGTGCGTTGGTAAAGCCGCGGGCAAAAGCTAGTTATTAATAAAAATATTATTCTTTAACACTATTCCATAACTTCGTACCCACTGTTACTCACTTATTGTCGATATTGAATCATGTCATTTAAAATTTTATCAAATCAAAACATTTATTTGCTAGAATATGGTACATAAGGTGTTACAGTAAATTTGTTTCAGCATATCCTGCCATTACATGGCGTGCAAATATATTCACAGTCAGTGTCGTCAATTAATTATCGTCTAGTGTCACTCTTATACGCACTACCCAATTACGGGATTAAGGTTCGATTTTCCCGCCTCCTCTGGACAGTTTGACTAATAATGCACCCATTGGTCGTATCAGTTTAAACAAAATCGAGTGTTCCCATACCTCTCCATAGTTGAAGCGGCGTTTTTGTAGCACCCCATAAAGGACATGGCTAAACTGAAGTATGGACGACTGATCCCGCAATGAAAACGCATGTATAAACATGGTTCCTAGCAATATATAATGCTGAATAGCTGAAAATTAGTATTTTGTAATTAAACCCCTTTTAATTCAAGGAACTTTTCATATCTGCACAATCCCGAAAATAAAATCGCGTAACTCCTATTACAAAGGTACAAAAACACCAAACAATGACATTGCTATAAACTTTTATGTAGGCGTTTTAACGTGTCTGCGACGATTTTTATTGATAATTGTTTTTCACTGGCGATTTTGCACTAAGGTACTTGCGGTAAATATCTACAAAGGGGTAATTGCACCAAAAAAACTTGATGCAACGGATTTACAATAGATAATCTCTACTAAAATCAAAATAATATAAGGATTCTGTTGTAAAACCTAAACTACATATCCAAATAAGTTAAAATAGGTAAAGACTACTTATTCACAGACAATGTAAATAACATTATGGTTGAAATGAACGTATTTGTAAAAGATCTTTAAGTTAATTGAGCCAAATATTTGTAATTTCTGTATTGAGGTTGGTAGGTAAACAATTCTACCGAAGATGATAACATGTTCTGATGTCTCGCCCATCCGAGATACCAGATCACTGTCATTACATGACAACAACAGCCCAGAGTTCTGTTACCCACAATACAGCTGCAGTAATATGACAGTATGTTATCTAAATTATTATTTGTGGGTTCACTGTCGTATACAATATACACATAGTATATTTTTTGGCCGATATGCCTTGACTTTATTCGGCCTCTTAAAAGTTGAGGTCTTGATCCGCCTAAATGAAAAGAGTGAACTCTTTCAAGATCTGGGCACACTTCAATATTGTAAATACCATTTGCTCTAATATGCTCTCCATAGTATGACCGAGCTTGTTTGACTTGATATGGTCCTAATGCCGTCAATATTAAATGACTATACTCCAATATTGGAAAACTCTCCAATTGGGGCAGGTTGCCATCCACTCTTGAAAACATTGATCGTTGCCTATTCAAATTGTTTTCCCTTACAAAGGTTCCTAAACGGTTATGCTGATCCATAAAACATGCCACTCTTTGTATGATTTCACCCGAGTTTGGACTATCCTCGATTAATGTATGATATTTATTAATCAAGGCTGCAGCTATTTTAAAATCTTCCATCAGGTGGGGTGAAGCTAAATTAAAAAATCGTTGCCGAAATAATTTAAAATCGCGTTTAAAGCGCCCGTTTACCACCTCTACTACCCACCTGCATAAAGTTACTTTTCTGCTTTTATTCCCTTGTTCAGTAGTTAATTGCGTTTGACCAGGATCCGGTGACTCAGGTTTGTGGATTTGATAGCCTAACCTTTGCAATAGTGGTATAGCATCTCTGAACCCCCTATCTAAAATGAACACATCATTAGGCTGAAAGAGCTGTCGATACAATCTCCATCTTCAAACAAATGATTCATAATCTCGGCATCAGTTTGAGTAGCAGCATATGGTCCAACAACATCAATAATACGCCCATCACATGAAACAATCATAAATGGTTTGACTAAATTGTCATATTTGTGCAGGCTGTACGTCTTTTTCTGGAATAGATAATTGGAACTTTTTTGTAAATATACATATGTGCCATCAAATATGGCAATGGCAGGTCTATTTTCATCATTACCAAAGAGAGCATTTGGTATGCTCAAATGCCTATTAACAATATCCATATGATTCAGATGGTTTAGCCCTAAATAATTAGGTACTAAATAATGCATTAAGCATTCTCTAATTTTTTTTTAGTAGGTATTGTAGTTAAGGGGGGCCGTGCCACTGCAAAAAGTGTTGCAAGTCATCTGTCAGATTCCCCAGTTCTTAATTTGGCTAAATAAAGAGTCAACGCATATTTAGGTCTTTTAAAAGAGAGGGCAGGCAAGATATTAAATAAATTAAAAAAATTGACAACTGTTAAACCTGTCCAATAATGACATAAAACATTTTGCATTTCAGAAACCCTTTCAAAATTAAATATTGGTAGTTCCGATTTTGCTAAAGATACGAGTATTATATCTTCAATTTGGCTTGCAGTAAAATTCGAGAATATATTATTATTTTCAAGCAGTAAGTGCCTAACGTTCGAGTTTAAATGTACGTCACATACCCTTGTATTGCGGGGAATATAAAAATTATGTTTTCCAAAAAGCATTTTTTTTTTATAAATGCTGGAATAACATGTGACTGTTGTTCATTATTACAACCACACACAGAGCCTAGAGGTGTTTGCAGCCCGTTTATAGTTTGGCAGGTTTAATTCCGGTTCTGGAGCAGGTCTTGGTGCAAGTTCAGGTTCAGCTGGTAATTCAGGTACAGCTCGTAGTTCAGGTACAGCTCGTAGTTCAGATTCAGATCCAGCTAGTGGCTCAGGTTCTGGTCCAGCTCTTGGCACAGGTTCAGGTCTAGGCAAAGTTGACCGATTTTGATCCCGATTTGTCTGCCTTTGATGCCGCATCCAACAGGGATGACATACATAGTTGGCAGCCTAAAAAAGGTTAATTTAAGTTATATGTATGGTGTCATCGTTATAAAGAAAGAAATGACTGTTAACTGTTAGCAAGCTGAGGAACTGAATATCTAAATATATGGATAATGATATCGACAATGATTTAGATGTTTTGTGTTTTATGTTATTGTTTATTTTATTATATTGTAACATAATAATGACTTTTGGCATGTTCCCCTAAGACGACCAACTGACCATGTGTTGGATTTGACTGTTAGGCCGCGGCCCCATGTCCACGGCGCGGCGCCGGGCCGCCGTGTGACGTTGCGGCGCCGCCGCCGTAACACGGCACGACGTCGTGCCGCAGCACGGTGCCGCGGACGGCGTGCCGCGAAGGAGAATTCTCAGTCGATATTTGGCAGTTGGTGTGCTCGAACGTGTTTATTTGGAAATGGATCGCGAAAAAAGAGTTGTTCTCCTCTTGTTACTAAGACGAATGAAAAAAAAACAGAAACAGAGGAAATGGGTAAATCCATATATTTTAAAAATGAACCAAGACGGTGCTCATTTCAAAAGGAAATATGCAGCGCTAAAAATGTGTGGGATTAGAAATTTTTTGAATATTTTAGAATGACCATTACCAGTTTTGAAGAACTACTTACCAAGATAGCACCTCGTTTACAAAAACAATATGTGTTCAGAAAACCTGTTGATTCTATGGAGATGCTTGGTTTAACTATCAGGTAAGAAATAAAACGAACTTATCAAAATATTATTATTTATTATGTAATCAAATGTTTTATCAAAAGATACAGGAGTCCAAATATGATTTTGCCCCTCCGGACTCGTGGTCCCTCTGCGATGTTCTTAAATCATGTAACTAGATTTAAGTAAAATCGTATTCGCAGTCCAGTGTGTTTGATAAGATATCGCTTAAATTATTTGATAAGTCTTCTGTGGATGGATTTGGCGAAGTCTGGCCATGGATACTTGTAGATGATAGATTACGAGTTGTTTGATAAGTCGCTGTAGCTTCTTGTGATCTTTGGTAGCTACTTTGAAATGCTGTTTGGTAGCCGCTGTATGACGGTTGATTGTATTGATATGTGGGTTGATTGAAATCTGTCAATATTTGCATTACACGACTTTGATAGGTCAATGTTTGGTTGTCGTCTAGTTTTTCCAGAAATGGTAAAATTGATTTTAAAAAAGATACATGTCTGTTTTCTGCAGTTTTCAAAGTTTAGACAATTTGTCTCTCAAAATCATCTTCACCGTATTTTCTTTTACGCGAAGTTGTAGCATAAGATTGGTACCGTGACCTTTTATTTTCACTTGTCTTTGGATCTTCAGACTCTTTTTCCATTATACTACAGTCTGTTAAAGAACAATGGATTCCTTACTTTAAATTGTCTGGAATTAAATTGAAGCATCCCGTAGTAAAAAATATGTCTAAAGATTCGGCGTCAGTAGCAGAATCTACAAGCGAGTCTATTTTGATTCGGAAAAGCCGGAAAACAAAGATATCGGAGTTTGAATTTTTAGGTTATGAATGAAGTGAACACGACTATTATAGGACTTAAACTTAATAAGTAGGTATGATAAAATGATACCAAACAAAACTAATAATACGGACAAATGAAGTAAAAGTAATTGATATTTTACTATTATGAAGTTTGTTTGGACGCACTAATTATCTCTGGATTTTTTAGTCTGATTTTAAAACTTATTTTTGCATGTTGTAGCCCATTTGAGGTAGAGTGTGGATGGCTTTGCACATCATAAACCCGTAATAATACTTACAATCACTTCAGCCGAAGAATCAAGATCTATACAAATATACCGAATATTAGGAAAAACAAAAAAAAACAACATTTTGTAAAACAATTTATTCTTCACCTTCTTCAAATATCTCGTCAAGAAATTCTGCTGGTGCTGAGATATATTCTTGACGTCTGGCCCATCCCAAATACCAAACTAACGTCATTGTGTGGAGTGTGATACGTGACTTAGAAAAGTGTAACACCGAATATCACGTCCCCGTAAGTTTACGAATACGAAACACTTAACAACGAATGCACGCTACCTCGAAAAACTTAACGCCGTAGCCATGCGAACTCGAATAACGAAATCTCTAATTCACCTATACGAAACACTTAACAAAGAATGCACGCTACCACTAAAAACTGAACACCGTAGCCATGTGATCTCGAATAACTAAACCTCTAAAAATCATCGTAAAAAGTCTTTATTCATATAACAATCAACCAAATCAAACATTAAAAAAAAATGTCATATTATGTGTCAATCAATTATATTTTTCCTTAGAGGGTACATGGAATACAATATTAGCTGTATAACCAGTTCTTATAATACTTGTTATGGGAATTGCGGTCAGTAATGATGGCGCACTTACAATTTCTAATATCTAAAAAGAATAAAAGACTATTGCTACACGAAGGATATTTGTTTACTTTAGACAGACTTTTAAATACAAAATGTTATTGGCAGTGTGTAAAAAAGTGGGCATACTGTTGTGGATCGCGAATAATAACTCAGGTAAGAAGTTATTTATTAAGTATTGTACATTCAAGTTTTTTTTTTATCTAACCTATATTGTTCCACTGCTGGGCAAAGCCTCATAGTCTTCCACAGTTCCCTTTGTGGCGCCTTCTCTTGCCAATCTTCCGTAAAAGCCTGTAAGTCGTCCCACCAGCGTTTTCTAGGCCTCCCTCGGTGACGACGCCCATCTTCCGGCACCCACTGCGTGACGACTCTAGTCCATCTGTCCTAATGCATTCTACATACGTGACCCGCTCAATCCCACTTAAGCTCAGCAGACTTATAACCCACGTCGGTGATTCCTTTTTTTTTGGAGCGTATTGTGGTGTTGCGTATTCGGTCGCTGAGTTTGATACCCAACACGCTACGCTCCATCACTCTTTGGCAAACCTTGAGTAAAAATACATTAAGTGTTTTGTAAAGGTAGTCCGGTTTTATAATTTTGTATTGTAATTGTATTAATATCAGTAATTAATTGCAGGAAAACAACAGCGGGGTTGAGGAAATAATACAATACAATAATGAGCATTGTCACAGTCCTGAACCAGAAGTAATAGATGACTTAAAATTGAGAGCTAGATTGAAAAGGCGAGCGAAGAATAGTATGGACGGACCGGCACAGGCAATACAGGCGGCGATTCAAGATATTCCTAGTGGAAGTGCCCCCTACTTACCTAGTATAAATGCGATGAGAATGGTGGTAAATAGAGCAAGAATGATTGGTGTTCCTACATCTCCAAAAAAGCTCCATAATCTAGTCATTCCAAATAAATACAGTAATTTTCTGCTGGCTCACTACAGTACTGAAGAAGATTGTATTTTATTGTTTGGTACGTCAGAAAATATAAGACTTCTCCAGCTGTCACCATTTTGGATCTTAGATGGTACATTTCGTACCTGTCCAACAGTTTTTTATCAAATTTATACGGTGCACGGATTGATTGGATTGCACGATACCGTGCAAAAGGTGGTACCATTGGTGTTTGGGCTCCTGTCCAACAAAAATAAGAGAATTTATTGTTTATTTTTTGAGCTTCTCAAGTCGCGAGCATCTCAATTTGGAACCAATTTGCAACCTGACGTAGTAATTACAGACTTCGAGAAGGCGTCAATAAATGCGGTGAAACAAGTGTTTCCTGAAACTAAACACAAGTGTTGTTATTTCCATCTGGCTCAAAATATTTGGAAGCATATCCAGTCTACTGGTCTCTCCAAACAATACTCAGAATCGACATCTTTCGCTCACAAAATGCGTCATTTGGCCGCGTTAGCCTTTTTAAAACCAGATGAGATACCTGAGGCTTTTGAAATACTAAAAGAAAAAGTATTACCCAAGGATGCAAGGAAAGTCATTGATTGGTTTTCCAAATACTACGTCAATGGTACTTATAAGAAAAGGACTACTCAAAACCTCGGATCATTAAAGACAAACTTGCACAAAGTGCCTCCATTGTTTCCGCCTGACATCTGGTCGGTGAATAGCTCGATAGGAACCACTGTTCCAATTACACAAAATGAGGTGGAATCATGGCACCACCGCTGGAACACCCTATTGGGCAGAAAGAAATGGAATTTATGTAAGACCATTGAAGAATTAAACAAGGAACAAAAACATACAGAATTAATAGTTGAAAAATTAAATTCGCAGTCTCAAGAAACCAAAAGATCAAAGAAAAAAGAAAATAGGGAAGAAAAAATAAAAAAACATTTGGAAAAAAAGGAAACTATGGACTTGACCACATTTTTAGATGGTCTTGCATACTTGTGCTATTTTAAACGTTAACTGTTTTTTTTTAGTTTTTTTTTAATGTTCAATTTGGTTGGTTATATTGTCATGGAAAAATATAATTATTTGGTTGATTGACACATAATATGACATTTTTTTTTAATGTTTGATTTGGTTGATTGTTATATGAATAAAGACTTTTTACGATGATTTTTAGAGGTTTAGTTATTCGAGATCACATGGCTACGGTGTTCAGTTTTTAGTGGTAGCGTGCATTCTTTGTTAAGTGTTTCGTATAGGTGAATTAGAGATTTCGTTATTCGAGTTCGCATGGCTACGGCGTTAAGTTTTTCGAGGTAGCGTGCATTCGTTGTTAAGTGTTTCGTATTCGTAAACTTACGGGGACGTGATATTCGGTGTTACACTTTTCTAAGTCACGTATCACACTCCATTGTGTGGGCGCAGCAGCCTATAGTGCGCCGACCAACCAAGCAACTACAGCAATATTCTATTATGCCAGTTCTGCCAGGAATATTATTTTCAATTAATAAATATACATAATATTGCTTACGTGATATGTGACGGGATTTAATTTTTCCTCTAATTAGGGTCTTTTCACCACTACCTCCTCTAAGGTTATACTCATTTTGAGTAATGGCTTCGCCCCTGTTCACCTCAATTATATACCTGCCTTGGGAACGTACATGTTCGCCATAATAAGAACGAGCTTGTCTTATTTGGTACGTTCCCAAGGTGAACAGAATCAAGTCCCTATATTCCAGTGTTGGAAAAAATTATACATTATTTTGATCAGCACATATATTTTCAAAGTGGGATGATCGTCTGTTCATATTAAGAGCCTCTACCATGTTTGCCAGATTATTTTCCAAACCCATTCGTTCTCGAATGATTGCAAGTATTTCAGCACTATATATATTGTTCGTAAAGCGGACACCAAATCTATTTAGCAATGCTGCAGCTATTTTGAAGTTCTGCATCATGTGTGGTAGAGACCGATGAAAATATTCTTGTCTGAGAAGTTTAAAATCTCTTTTAAAATGCCCATTAACGGCCTCTACTACCCACCTGCATATTGTAACGCATCGGCTTCTATTTGCTTGAGCAGTTGTCAATTGGTGTTCACCTTGCGATAAAGATTCTGGCATATATGCTCTATAGCCACATCCCTCTAAGAAGCTTATGCTGTCTCGAAATCCTCTATCTAATATAAACACATCGTCACGTACACGTAAATATTCTCTTAAAGCAGAACCGTCGCAAAACAAATTATTCATGATTTCAGCATCTGACTTAGTTGCTTCATAGGGTCCAAAACAATCAAGAATATATCCATCACAAGCAACAATCAAAAAAGGTTTTACGAGATTCCTATACTTATGAAGCGAGTATGTTTGTTTTTGAAATGAGTAGTTGGAACTCTTATGTATATAAACATAGGTACCATCGCATATTATAATAGCATTTGTTCCATTTCCATAGAGTCCATTTGGGATCATTAAACTATGATTTAATAATTCGTCCCTGGATAAATGATTAATTCCCACATTAAGTGGGACAAAATCTTGGAGAAGTATTTCCCTTACTTTGTCCATTAAAACTTCTAATGTTCTCCGTGGTACATTGACTAAGTGTCGCCGCACACGAGCCACTCGCCACAGCCACAAACGCCGCCACTAGAAGCTAGAAGCGGCTACAAAGGTAGCTGAAGCGCGCGACAGCCACTTGTGGCCGGTGGTCGACACTTGCGGTCGGTGGCTGCTTGTTTGCGTGCAGTATCATAATGGACTCTGACGAAGAAGGTTTAATTGCGCTACTTTTGATAAAAAGACGTCGTCGTAGAAGACGAAACCGTAGTTATTGGATACATCCAATTTTAACGAATGTAAACAAATGCAACGAACATTTCGATAATCTTCTAAACCATCCTAAAAAGTTTTTCAAACATTTTCGTTTAAGCATAGGTACGTTTTGGGAACTACATGCTCTATTATATTGTTACGTACGTAGGTAATTAAATGCCAATTTACCAATAAAGAACTTTATTTACCACAAACAATAAATAATTAGTCCAGTCAACAATAATCCAAATCACAGTTAGCACTAGAGTTCCGTTATACTATCGCCTCGGTCGTTAGATAAAATCACTTTGCATACTTAGGTAGATCGCTCTCGTTCGCAGTCGAAATCAGAACTGACTCACTTCCGTTCGGGGGCTCGTATTTATACGCGGAGCAAAGAAAATTCTAGATACTGACGTCTCAGGATGGTTCCAGAACAATAGAGTCGCGTCGCGGGGCCATAAATCAATTTTATTGCTTTGTCCTTCGCGAGTCACTCACGCGAATTTCGACTCTATTGTGAATGTCGGAAAGGACCATTTCCCTTATCCACCTACGGATACCTACAGATTACATACCTACTAAATAGTAGGTACAACAAGTACTTAAGACGGAATGTTCCAGATCTTGCCAGGCTAGGTAGGTACTTTGGTTCTAGAGCTTTCGAACAGTAATGCGTTTTAATTATTCGTTGCTACTCTTTAATTTGTCGGAGATATGACGTGTTGAAATTTTATCGGCGTAACAATATGCTGGGTTAAAGCACCACGATACCAACATGCGGAAAAGCATCGCACCTGCGGAAAGACTAGCTATCACATTAAGGTAAGTGGCAATAATCACTAGCATAAAACTCCACAGAACACTATGATAAAATAATCTATACTTTATTTATAATAGAAAAAACAATGCACATTGATTATAATAATCAATGTGCATTGTTTTTTCTACTAGAGAATAGCTAGTTAACAAATAAAACACGTAGGTATTTAGTTATTATGTCTTTATTATAATTTGGTATCACTCGTCATCATCACGGAACATGTTTTCGATAACAGAACTGTTGTCCATAGACTGGTCAGAATAATATGAATGAGTTGGAGAAGGCTGAATTATAGGTGAAGACGGGATAGATGTAGAAGCGTTTTGTGTAGAGTATGACATGTCAAGCATAGACTTGTCGGAATAATGTGAATGAAGTGGAGAAGGCTGAACAGATGTAGAAGCTTTTTGTGTCGAGTGTATGTTGGCATTTCCTGAAGAATAACCATAATATTGTGCCGAATAGGTTTCATAATTTTGATTATGCGTGTACTTTCTAATTAACTGTAATATTTCTGATTGAAAATCAAGTTTACAATTTTCGTCAATTTTTTTTACATGTGGAAGCAGCGACATCAGAAATTGCTTATCGGGGTCATTTTGGTCGCTTATTTGATCATGTTTACGTTTTAAATTTTCCGAAAGTGTTCTGAGAATTTCATTTTCTGATTTTTCGGCCCTTTTTCTGTTTATTTTCGGGCGAGATGTTTCCGCATCATCAGTTGCATTAGTAACATCGGTAGGCGGTCTCACTTCTTTTAAGGAATTCAAGAACGATAGATGATTGAAATAAATGTACTGTTTACTGCTTGTTGCTGCCGAACCACTCGCAACGTTCTTGTTTTTGCATTTTCTCTATTAAAACTGTCACGAAGACTCTTCCACTTCCTCTGTAATTTAGTTACTGTAACAACAAAAAATATAATTTTAATTTTTTTTTTTTTTTTTTTAATATAATTTGTTTCATGTATCTAGGAACTGGATGCTCGTTTGAGGATTTTGAACTCTCTTACCACCGTGGGGCCTCTACAGCAAGGAAAATAGTACAAGAAACATGTCAACTAATTTGGAACTATTTAAAAGCCGTTTGTATTCCAGAACCGACCCAAGACATGTGGAAAGAAATTGCCAGCGGATTTCTTCAAAATACTAATTTTCCTAATTGTTTAGGCGCCATAGATGGGAAACATATAAGAATTATTCATCCATTCGATACCGGCTCCTTGTACTTTAACTATAAAAAATTTTTTTCAATAGTACTTCTAGCAAGTTGCGACTCGAATTTACTTTTTACGTTCGTGGATGTTGGGGCATACGGTAAAGCATCCGATTCTACAATATTTAGAGAAAGTGAACTGTGTAACAAAATACACAGAAAGACATTAAATATCCCCTCACCACGACAGGTCGGTAATCGACAACCATTGAACTACACATTTGTTGGTGATGAAGCATTTGGCCTCAGTGAAAATATGATGAGGCCATATGCTGGAAAAAAATATTTGGATTTAGACAAAAAAGTTTTAAATTATAGGTTAAGCCGTGCCAGACGTTGCATTGAGTGTACCTTCGGCGTACTAGCAAACAAATGGAGAATATTACATCGCCCATTAAACACTTCTGTTCATTTCTCAGAAGACATTGTGAAAGCTTGTTGCATTTTGCACAACTTTATTCGCAAAAGGGATGGCTTCAATTTTCGGCATACTTTGAAAATAGTGGGACTCGAAAATATACAAAATACAGGCTGGCCAGTAACACGAGCGTCTACGGCAAGAGATACGTTAAAAGATTATTTTATGAATGAAGGAGCAATACCGTGGCAAGAAAATAGAATATAAATATATGGTTTTATATTATTTTATTAAACTTACCTTCAATGTTCTTTTCTTTGGCAGTTTTATTCGAAAAATCTCCCGCAAACAATTCGCAGATTTCTTCCCAGGCCTTCACTTTTTCTCCTCTATTACTATAACTATCACTTTTTGAATCCCAAATCGCAGGACGGGATTGTATCTCTGATATAAATAATTCTATATCCATATTTATCTACCTATATGAACTACAGACTACGTGCGTGCGTTACCGTCGACTTACACAGGTTAACTGAGGCAAGGGAGAGAGGGGCGCGGAATCGCGCGAGTGGCGTGTGGCGGCTTTTTGTGTCGGCGTTTAGTGGCCGGTGCGAGCCACAAGATGCAAGCTGCGACGCACAGTATGATATTTTGAGAATCTAGAAGGACAAAAGTCAATTTAGATCATGTCTTAAATGATCCTTTTAATGGAGTAAATTCAAAGCTAACAAGTTATACTACAATTTAGTACTTTTTTTAGGAATTCACGCGAAACAATAGCAGGTAAAAAAAGGTCGGGACGGCCGGCTACCTGAGCGACGCCGACCGACCGCTCGCTGCAACCGTTTCATTCGTCTGAGTTCGCTCGATGAATACGCTGTGTTTCTGTGTGCTAGTGGTGATTTTGTGTTGTTATCGTATTTGTGGGACTTTCAAGGTAAATTTTGATATATTATTTTGTTAGTATATATATTAGTTTAATCATAAATATTAAATTAACAAAGTAAGGTTTTTATTTAATCACAAATAAAACTTTTTGAGTTTTATCGAGGGTTTTAGTTGGTTTCCCTGCATTTCCCTGTGCATTGGGTATATTTTTCTGAAAGGTATATTCATATACTACAAGAAAAATGTTCATTTGCTTGCGAAAGTTTGCGACACTCATACAACATTTTCTTATTTTCAGTATGACTTCGCATATTTCTCGTCGTTCGTTTTTTGATGTTTGGTTTGCCAACGCCAAAGAATCAAGACAAGATGCTTTGTTGCATTATATTTTACAAGAACTTAGTGTCCAGTCCGTTACGGAAGATATTTTGAAGAGTTTAAAAGCAACAATTAGTAGATTTAGTCAAAAGATTGACGAAAGATGGTCGAAATCAGGAAGACATCGAGAACGCTTTCTGAAAACGAATTCTTCATGGTTGGAAGCGACCATATCATTTACGGGTATTGTCAGTGAAACTAACGTTGATGTTTCACTACCTGGAACAAGTAAACGTGCCGGAAGACCACCGAAAGACTTTGAATTATCCAGTGAAAAAACAAAGAAACGGCGAATTCATCATCTTCTTGAAACTACGTGTCCAGAAGAGATATCGATGGCAAACGAAATACAGCTTCGCCAATCAGGAAAAAGGGACTCAGCAGCTATTGTTAAGGAGCTTTCCTTGTTTTCACCCCGAAGAGGAACGGAAATAAAAAAAGCACGGAGGTGTTTAATAAACCCAAAGCGAAGTGGGCTTTCGAATGACCAAGCTTTGGCATTAATCGTTGATGCAAATCTGTCGACACACCAATATGGTATCATACGAGAGCAATCAAAAGTGATTAACAGAAATCTGTATCCACCATACTACAGAGTGAAAACGGCAAAACAATTGTGTTACCCAAGTGAAATTGATGTTTCAGAAACACATGCCGAAGTTAAACTTCAATCTTTAATGGATCACACAATATTAAGATTATGCAAAGTGCAAGAAGAGGTCCTGAAAGCGATAAAAGAGTTAAGAAATTTAGATATTGTTGTTACCCATTTAACAACAATATCTAAATTTCTTAACTTTTTTGTGTTGGAGCAGAACAAAATCGCTACAAACAAAAATTTTCCGAATCACACTCTAGTGATGAAAGTTTGTTCAGCATTTCAATGGTGCCAATACAAATGTATGCAATGAATGGCCAAAGTGGTAAACAAATTGTTTGGCAAAACCCTTCGACATCATCAACTAGATATTGTCGACCCATAAAGTTTGTATTTGCCAAAGAAACTCCAACTATTATTGTGAGCGAAGTTGACAAAATCAAAGAACAAGCTAGATCACTGATACCTACTAAAATTATTGTAAATGACATGGAAGTGTTAGTAAAGCCAACACTGATATTCTGTATGATAGACGGAAAAATTTGTAATGCAGTATCTTCATGTACATCCACACAAACATGCTACATATGTGGTGCCAAACCCAGTGAAATGAATAATGAAGAACACATTTTAGAAAAGACGGTAAGAACTGAATTTCTGTCTCTGGGTATATCACCTCTGCATTCTTGGATTAGGTTATTTGAATGCATCTTACCGTCTGGAAATAAAAACATGGCAGGCTAGGGGAACCGAAAATAAAACCAAAGTGGCTGAAAAAAAGAAGTTCTTACAAGAAAAGTTTAGAAGTGAATTGGGTCTTTTAGTAGATATGCCAAAACAACAAACCGGAAACACGAATGATGGTAATACAGCTCGTAAGTTTTTCCGAAATGCTGAAAAGTCAGCAGAAATAACTGGTGTAAATGTTGAGCTTATCAAACGCTTCCATGTCATATTAGAGACCATAAATAGCGGGTATCACATAAATATTGACAAATTCCATGACTTCGCCAAGGCCACAAGAGAATTATATTTTAAGGAGTATTCGTGGTACCCAATGCCAGTAAGCGTTCATAAAATTTTATTTCACGGAAAAGATATAATTTCTGCATGCATTGTACCAATAGGTCAAATGTCTGAAGAAGCTCAAGAGGCTCGAAATAAGCACAATAGGAAATTCAGGGAACTTTTTACAAGAAAATCTTCGAGAATTAACACAAATCGTGATTTATTAAATAGATTGTTAATTTCATCGGATCCGTATATCGCTAGTTTGCGTGCGACTCCAAAAACAAAACGTGGTGATATTAAACCCGAGGTAAATGCCCTATTAGAAATAAGGATTCCAAGTATTGAACTTGGGATGACAGAAGACGAAACAGATAGTGATTCTCATGAATCTGAATCAGAATCTGAAGACTGATGAAAGGTTTGAAGAATCTGACGAAGCTTCTTAATTAATTCTTAATTAATAATTAAGTGTAATAAACTTTGTATAACTTTTTTATTGTATTTACTGTTATAAGTATTCATTTTGATGTATACCTTGTTGTGGAAACAATGTTCTGTTGTTAAATTATACGTCTAAAACTACCGATCTTTTTTTTTTTTCATTTATATTTTACCACCTAATAACACGTAAATATGGGACAAAATAATTTTGTCCAGCTAGATTGTCATAATACCACACTGTGCGACGATTTGAAGCGTGTGGCCGCCACCGGCGCCAACCGTGTGCGGCGAGTCCATATAAAATGTATGAAAAATACAGGAAATATGCCAGTGGCGGCGTTTTGTGGTTGTGGCCGGTGGCCTGTGTGCGGGAGCCCTAATGTGGCAATTCTCTCATCTGAATCTCCCGTTCTTAATTTGATCAGATATACTAGGAGGCCTAATGTGCCTCTATGAACATTTCTTATTTGAGGTACTTCATCTAATAATAAATTAAAGTTTTGTTTTGTACGCCCTATCCAGAACTCAAATACCCTATCATCCATTTCTTCAACATTTTCAAAATCAATTGAAGCATTAAAAGCATTTACAAATGAAAATATGTGTTGTATATGCTGAACAGTAAATGTTGAATAACTATTTGGGGAGTCAAACAGCGTATCCCACATATTGCCTGTCATATGGTCATCACAAACCTGAGCTTCCCGGGGTAGATAATATTTATAATTTGATAAAATTATTGCTCTTAATTTATCAGAAATACTGCGCAATGTTGTGCTTCCACTATTGGGAAATACACAGTGATGATTAGTATTGGTGGCTCTACTGTAGTCTGGTAAAGTCACTCCATTGACTGAATCTGTTGTTTCATCAGACTGGGTAACTTGCGGTTGCTCCAACACTTGAGGCTCCTCTTGCTGTGGTGATGCACTCGGCTGAGATCTAGAAGTATCAACAGTAGTTCTGCGACGAGCTTCTCTTTGTACTCGCAGCCAGCAAGGATGGCACACAGAATCATTTTGTGTAATCTGAAATTAATTAGATCATGTTTATTACATGTCATGATAAAACAACTATCAATTTGTCAGATTTTTTTATATTTGCTGTTTGTAAATAAATTCCTATTCTATTAATTTAAATTGGATTAGTTTTAATTTAAATTGGATTAGTTTTAATTTGGCATAAGGCATAAGTCAACTACAAGGGCCCAGTCTAGATAGGTTGAATATACATATCCTTGAAATATCTCAATGCTATGATATTGGTTTGCTCACTTTTCTTTCACCAAAACAAACAAGTTATAATTTATTTAGAACTAGTTTAGAATATGCACATGACTTGTCAAGAGGTGCATGCTGGGGAACTTAAGACTATGCTTGTTAGTGTTAATCTATAGTTACCGGCTCGGGGTCTGGAGCACTGGCTTCGGCAGAGAAGTGAATAATTATTCTGTTTTAATGTGAGATTACAATGTGCAGAGCCATTCCCACTCTATCACCAAGTGCTCAAGATCCATGCTGGTATCTGTAGCTGGCTATCACTACTCTTAAATTCTAAGATATTACTTTATTTATATTAAAATAAGTCATACCTCTTGTGGTGCTACTCTGCTTTCTATTATAGCAATCATGGACAGTTGTAGTTCAGAAGGATTGCTTCATAATATTCTATCACTCCGTCTCCTTAAAGTTGATAATCCACACAACAGACACACATTTGTGTGGCCTTGCTGGCTTGGACCAGCTTGTTGATTATCATTGCCAGAGTCCTGTTGTTGTAAATTCTCGTATACTGCGAACATTGCCAGATCTCTGCACTCTTCACACACAACATCTTCTTCTAAAACCTGACAACAATATTAGTAAGTTGTTATAGATACTACTAACGCCATTTTTTTTTCCATTGTAGAATAGAACAAATAGTTACTTACAACTCTTGGGTACGCCCAGCTGCAAAGTAAGCCAGCAACTCTCGAGTCAAGTGCTAAGACTTGATACCGGCGCAATGTGTTCACGCATATACGGCAGTTAAAGCATAAAATGCGCGTGCGGCGCTGATTTCTATTGGAATCTGCCATTTTGCAAACGAAATCCAAATCACTCGGCACAATCGGGGTCCAGTTTAGAATTAGTATAAAGTCACGCAAAAGGGTCAGTGGGTAGCCTTAGGGGCGGATTTTTAGGAGTTGGAGTATATCCTTAGGGGCGCTATGAGAAGCAAAGAAAACGAAAAAAAATTTTTTTTGGAAGTTGATGCCATACGCTTATAGGCACCATGAGCCGTGCAGAAAACAAAAAAAAAAAAATTTGGTAAAAAAAAATTTTAGGACTTGCAAAATTTTTCCATAACAGGTGGCTCTCGTTACGGTAAAGTTTCGACCCTACCTCAACTATGCCGCCCGGGTGCCGCCACTGTGCGGAACGCCCGGAGGACACGGTGGAGCACACAGTTGAGGTGTGCCCTGCTTGGGCGGAGCAACGCCGTGTCCTCGTGGGGGCGATCGGCGGCGGAGACCTCTCGCGCCGGGCCTTGGTTCAGGCCATGGTCCGGAGCGAGGAGGAGTGGCAGGCGGTCGCCTCCTTCTGCGAAGCAGTAATGCTAGCAAAGGAGGAGGCAGACCGCATCAGGCAACGGCGCCCCCGCCGCCGCCGCCGGGACTCCGATCCCGATTTCCGGCCACCGTAGACGCGGGCTCGCGGACGGCGAGCCATGGGTAGCTCGCTGTCCGATCTTCCGGTAACTGTCCAGACCGAGCCAAGGTGTCGACGGCGCGCACTGTTCCCGCGCGCCTCAAGGAGTTGTCAGCAACAGGAGGGGCCCATCTGGGTCGAAGCCTACCGGGGTCGGGGTTATCCGAAAGGAAACTAGAGCCCCGGTATGAAGGCTAGAAGGAACGGCGCGGGGTTTTTAGTCAGTGTCACACTGTCTCCCGCTCCACCCAAGAGCGGGTTTCGTCAATGATGATTTTCCCCGTCGAGAGAAAAAAAAAAAAAAAAACCTCAACTATGCTAAAAATACGCGAATTATTGGGAATTCTCAATACTCGGGCGATCCAAAGTTTTTGCTGTCGTTAGATAATTCGTTGTAGTTTGTTGTAATTTGATATTATTTAGTGTTTACTTTGTTTCTTTTTATTTTCGTTTTGTTAGTTTTTAATTTTAGTTTGTTTTAGTGGTTTTTTTATTTGATTTTTTTCGTGTTTTTTTAGTTAGTAAGATTTAATTTGTTTTATTTTTTAGTCTTAGTTTTTTTTTATTTTCTTATTAGTTTTAAGTTAGTTTTTCTTAGTTTTAGTTAGTTTATTAGTTGGTTTATTATATTTGTTTATTTTCAAAAACCATGGATACCACATAACCATACGTCGAACCATAAGTCGGTTAACAAAAAAAAATCACGTGGAGCTTATACAAAATAAAAATAGGACCACATTAGATCCAATTATCCAAGCAAATGTTAGACCTGACTCTTATATTATGTCTGACCAGCACCGATCATACATGGGCGTGCACTTGAGACTGGGTATGCGTGGGCATTCCAGTGTCAACCACAGCCGACAATTTACGGCAGGGACTGTCAGTATCCCTGTGGATCCCAGCCTTGGGAACCCAGTACCAGGCACAAATAACGTTCGGTGCGTGGTCCACACAAATACCATAGAGCGGCAATGGCTAGAATTAAAACGCCAATGTCGCACGTGTAGGAGTCAGCGGCGGTTAAAGTGGTACATGGGCGAATACATGTACCGGCAAAATATTTTAAGAAGCCTACCCACGGACGCTGCTAGGTTCCGCCGTTTGCTGCGTGACATACACCGACTATACCCAGGACTAGGAAGGAATGGTATTAGAATTAGAAATTGCCAATGTCGGCCTACTTGTCCCCGTCGATAAACTGAAGTAGCCTGGTACTGCATGTTCACATAGTAAAGTCTAAATATTGACAGTGCACGCCCATGTTAAAGCTGTCCCTAATCCTAGTCCTGCCAATGCCTCTCACCCTCACAAAAGATACAGTCATTGCAGTGGAGTAGCGTAGGTTTTTGCCACTTGGGGCCGACCGGAAATACGCCCCCCCCTTTATTTCATTCACCTCACCTCTAGCGCTTCAACATGTGTCCTGAGGTCTTTTTAAAAACTTTTTTTTCACCAGTTTGGGATGACTGTGAGTGAACCACTCCTTTCAGTAACTTCAAGAAGAACCTCCTAACAACGCGTTGACGTAGAAAATAAGTGAAATAGCTTTCTAAGTGTTTGCCCCTAACCGTACTCAAGGTGAAAAGTAAGGAGAAATTTTTTAAGTCCCAAAAATTTTTTTAACCCAAAATTTTTTTGTTTTCTGTACGGCTCATGGTGCCTATAAGCGTATTGTACCAAATCGAAAAAAAAAAATTCAATCAATCAGTCCATAAACAGTCCAGGTCGGGTAGAAATTAATAGAAAACCGAATAAACACACAAAACACGAACGAAACGGAATACGCCGAGGAATTCTGTAGCATCCAACTGTCAATCGGTCACTGTCAAAGACAAAAGTAGAGCTGTGCAATTAAAATCGATTTAATGTAAAATCGGTTCAACGTTGAATCGATCCTAGGCTCCTTATTTTAGATTTAAAAGTAATATTACATAAAGATCAAATGAAGTAGATTAGAGATAGAATAACTGCATTTCAATAATTATTTTAATAATTCATCCAACCCTAGAATGATCAATTGAATCGATCGTTCATTTAAATCGATACAGATAATAACATTCATAATGATTGTATGTGTATCACCACTATAATATGAAAACAATTCGCCTATCTCGTTCCGAAGCAGTTGATATACTTTTATTATTATAAATTAATTCCGGCTTTTACGAAATAAAGTGAATAATTGAAAAATCATAAAAAAATAATTAAAGGAGAATGGGCATTATTGTATGAGTTGTGTCCCAACCCTTGTAACAAGTTACAACTAGTATAAACATGTTCATTTAACCTTTCTTATAATCAATATGCCAAGGTTTTATTGTTATCGCTTGCAGGACAAAAGTTATTGGGTTTCAAGTGAAAAAAAAGTTTTTGTTTTAAATAATGCTTTAATCATACTTTATTACAATTTGCGTTACATGTAAACATAATTATTACATTGATAATAATTGTACAGTAATCACAGGTAGTATTAGTTGTTTATTGACCGTTATTAACAACTGCACAGTGGAAAATATTTAAAAATAACAAAGGAAATAATACAATCAGAATTAATAAATTGGTAATAGTAATTGTATTGTTTCCTTTGCTATGTATATATTTTGAAATACATAAATAACAAAGGTATATAACCCTTATGTAAGAGTACAGCTTAGACATATGGAAGTCGCTTACAGTTACTTTTAATAATGATTGTTATCTATGATAACATCATCCAAAGATGTCGCGGGTAACAATATGCTTGGCTGGTGTCTAGCCCAGCCAAGGTACCAAATGATACTCATTATGTGAGCGCAAGTACCTAAAGTTCTTTTTCCTGTTAAACATGAGCAATTGCATCTCTCGCTGTTTCTGCTGTATTTTTTATCAAAATATAGGAGTAATAAATCCTACCCGATATATGCCGCGATTTTATGCGCCCTCTCAACAGAATACCTTCTGAAATATTTATATTGTATCGTGCTAGGTTAGGAATAGCTCCAATGCATATTTCAATTGTGTACATGCCATTTCTTACGTGTTCACTCAAATAAGACCGGGCGAGTTTTATTTGGTAACTGCCTAGCGAAATTAATAAAAGGTCTTCTTCTGTTAGTTCAGGAAACTGTAACAATTCATTATCATTCGAGGTTATAGTACGAAATGAAGCTCGCTGTCGATTTATGTTATTTTCAGTGACATAGTCACCTAGGCTGTTGGCCATATTAATTCTCTCATTCAAAACTTGAATAATGTCATTAGCTCGAGGATGGTCTTTCAACGGCTCTCTAAATGAGTTTAAGAGAGCAGCAGCAATGCGTATATCAACGAACATATGTGTCATTGCTCTATTAAAATATTCTTGTCTGAATATTTTAAAGTCGCGCTTGATCCACCCATTTATTACCTCCACCACCCATCTCACGATTGTAACTAATCTAGATTTATTTGCCTCTTCCGTTCTTAGTTGGCTTTCATTCCTAAGTTTTGTTGGAGGTATGTGGGCTTGGTAGCCCCAAGTTTCTATTGTTGGGATTGAATCCCTAAAACCTCTATCCAATATAAATGTATCATTATTTTTCAAGACGTAATGCATTGGGTTTATCTCATTTTGAATATAGGTACTCATAATCGTCGCGTCTGAAGTCGTGGCAGCATAAGGGCCGATTACATCTACTATGTAGCCATCTGTACATATTATTAAAAAAGGTTTCAGCAGGTTTCTAAACTTGTGAAGACTATATGATTGCTTCTGAAATAAAAAGTTACTACTTTTTTGAATGTAGATATATGTTCCATCGCATATTAAAATGGCTGGTAGCTCATCATTGCTAGCACCAAATACAGCATTTGGAATTCTTAGGTTTCTTGCTACAATTTCATCACGGCTGATGTGGTCCCATCCGAGATGCCGAGGAACAAAGTCGTTTGTTAGACATTCACGTGCTAACTCTAATTTTCGTTCAAAACTACGTCTGCTCATGCCTAAACGACTTGCTAGTCGTTCGTTTGGTTCACCCGTCCTTATTTTCATTAAATAAGCTCCAAGCACTGATTTAGGGCGGTGTGAGCGCTGTGATACAGAAGGTGTCTGCTCAAGAAGTGTATTAAATTCTTCATGATTCAGGCCCGTACAAAAATGTAGGTCAGATGTTGTCATCGAGCCAACATTATCAAAATCGAATCCAGTTTGTTGGCAGGCATTTCTTAACGTATCTAACATATCCTTGATGTGTTGAGCCGTAAAAGATGAATTATTTAGCTCTTCTAACTCGTTCCATTGGTTAGAAGTCAAATGAACCCGACAGATGCGAGCACTTGGTGGAATGTATAACTTATACTCCACTAACATCCGCGATTTTATAAAAACTGGTACTCTTACCAGATTATCTGCCCGGCAATCAGGAAAAAGACAACTGTTGGATGTATTGGCAGCTCTTTTATATCCAGTTATGGACATAACATCAACTGACTGATCCGGATTTTGGTGTAAATCTTGGGGTTCTGGTTGACTTTGATTTTCAGGAACTTGAAGGTCGACACGATTTAAATCAAGTTGATTTAATCTAGCTTCATGACGAGTAGCAGCTACCCAACATCGATGGCAAATGTGTCGCCGCTCGTTCACTAGGTCCTGAAAAAAAAATTACTATAAGACGCATGCCTTGTCTTCTTTGTTAACTCCATGCAAGAAAAACAGATCGACCTGTTGTTTCATTGAAATATGAAAAATCACAAAGTGCGCCCACACTAGGAATTATTCGAGTATCATAGATGCATTTTCAAAGATTTAAACAGACATATCTACACAAAATAACCAGAACAATTACCTAAAGGCAATACAAATATTTGTTTCGTACGGGAATCGAACCCGTGTGGCATGCAGTCTAAAAGTCGATCACTCAGCCATTGCGCAACCGTATTGTGATTTATAAAATAGGTATAGTTTGTTACTTGTTGGTTATAGTTTGAACTCTAAGAAGCCAATAGATTCCTGGTTTCATTGCGAAATGAAAAAAGCCCAAACAAGCCTATTCTAGAAACGAAGAAGAATATTTTCACATTCATAATTTAGGTATGGAAGTATATGTGTGTTCCTAGCTAATTCTTTTAAAAAAAATATAAGTGCATTAAGCCAAACATAGAACTTCCTTTTTTAGATCGATTCATTGTTTCATATCGACGACAACAACATAACAAATGTAGATGCAAATAATCACAGTCATTATAAGTGTGGAAGTATAGATATAAAACTATATTAAACGTACCTGTTGTATTCTCATATGCTGTGAAATATATTCAGCTAGATGTGGTCTTGCTTCTAATACCGTTCTTGAAACCTCATGTCGAACTCGCTGTCGAGTCAAAGACCGACTACAAGTCACACACAAATGTTCCATAGTTCGTAATAAACCAATCAATAACAAATCAAGTCCACAAAACAAGCCGAAGTTGATAGTTGCAAATGAAGAAACACCAGAAGTCCTTTAAAAATGCGTAAGTCGTCAATAAATAAACAGAGGAGTAACACAGAACACGGGAGTACAGTACAGCTACAAAAAACTGACTGTGCATATAGCGCTAGATAAAACAATAGTATCTACGGGCACCGGTAATTATCTCTTTCTAACGTATAGCGCTGTCTCATAAAATGTCGTTCGCTGCCCCTGCGCTTACTGAATGACAGAGTGTGGCGCGTGGTAGGAGGGGCGGTGTTGGGTTAGAGTAAGCGCACGCTCGACCGTGTGGTTTTTTCCACTTGATTTTAAAATCATTTCAGCCCTTTTGTCACTAAAAAACTAATTAATTAAGTTTTATTTAATATTTTTATTAAATAAATAAAACCACTATAGCAGGTTCCCTGCACGAGATACAGAGTTGCGCCCATACAAAAAAACATAACACTAAATGAGATCTTCCAAATGATATGGGTGGGAAAATGTTACAACACTTGGGACGAAACCGCCCATTGTCCTTTGTTTCATTTTTATGATATTTACGGTCGCTGAAATATAACCAGACAAAATTCTACCCTCCTTCTTTGGTGCGTTTTTTTTTCAAAAACATCAGCTGTTTGGACAAATGATATTCTTTTAAATTCTTTGCAGCAGCTCCAGATTTGTTTGCAAGCTCTTTCTTTTTCATGTATTTCATGTAGTTGTCTTTGATGTTTGTCCATTTTTTAATTATGTCATTTCCTTAAACAAAAGTTAGATTAATATTTTAATGAATACATGTACAGTAGGTACGACCGGCGAAAGGTGGCGAGAGTGAAGTTAGCCTCTAGCAACTTTCGCGCTTGTGTATTCGTAAAAAAATAAGTAGTTTACAAAAATAAATGCCAATAACCGTTGATTACAGCATTGAAAATAGCAAATGGAACTTATTTTGTTAAATTGTTTATTTTCTTAGGAGTATTAAAGCGCTAAAGTTGCTAGAGCCTAACTTCACTCTCGCCACCTTTCGCCGGTCGTACTGTACAGTGGGCCACAGCTCCAGCTACCCATATCCGGTCATGCTACCTCGCTTTGTTGCGAAGAATGTGAATTTGACAGGAGCAAGAGAAAAAACGGAAATGGATAGCTGCACGTGTGGCCGTCTGTACCTACATCCCTACTGATATTATAAATGCGAAAGTAACTCTGTCTGTCTGTCTGCTACGCTTTCACGCAAAAACTACTGAACGGATTTAGATCAAATTTGGTAGGTAGGTAGAAGAGACACTGGAATAACACATAGGCTACCTATAATTCCACTGCTGAGCACGGGTCTCTGCCCGCGCGATATAAACTGTAGTCCACGTGGGCGAAGCGGCGGGCGGAAAGCTAGTATTTATCGCAAGGTTGTTGTAATAATATTTAACACGGGTGAGAGTACTCATGTATACAATTAACTTTCTTAAACAGGCGATTTTTTTTCGCAATTTCAGAGTTGGTGCCATAGTAAAAGTTATTCGTATGTACATGACTACTCTCACCATGTTAAATCTTATTTCGTAATTTTGAAACACCTGTATATAGGGCACAATGTCATAGGTGGGAACGGCTTGTCTCAAGGAGGTCTAAATTAAGTATTAATACTTAGTTAAAACAGGCAGTTCCTTTAATTTAAATTTTTGAATAATAGTCATCCTGGCGGAACCGGTTCTACAAGCTGTCAAAGTAGCTCAGCTGATAGCTTTAGGGCCTCTTTCAATATTTCAAAGTAAAGCGTCGATTAGTTACTTGCCAATGAGCGTTAATCACCAAGTAAAACTAACGAGTATATTCTGCCAATTTCACAAGCGAAAATAAACAACAACAACAGTTAAACAAATTTTCAATATCTATCTAAACTCAGCGATTTAATTTAACTGTCAAGTAAACACGCTAATTAGTAGCAAGCGGCAAGTAAGTTACGAGTCAGTCAGTTTAATCATATGATTAGTGCTAGGTACTCGAACATCGTGAAATTGACACGTGCAGTTACGGGTGACTTTAACTGGCGATTAGTTTACTCAATACTTTACTCGAGGGTGGTGAAAGAGGCCCTTATAGCCAAATGTATATTTTATGTTATTCAAGGCAATTCAAAAATTGAGCTGCTTTGTTAAAGCAGCTGTTTGTGGTAACTCCGCTCCGTCCTAAGAAACTAGTAAATATATTATTTTTTCTTTTCAGGTTTTTGGCAACTGAGAATTCATTTAGACAGGGAATTCACAGATTATCGAGGAAAAAGTAGGTAGTCAATAAATCCTATTAACATATTTATTTCCGCTCTTTTATTAGATAATGAGTTTTAGTAGTTATTAGAAACTATTTTATTGATTGTTTTCCATATCATCAGTGATTAATATATTATCGAGATGCTGGGCGGGAGGTACCACATTGTCTTGGTACCTAGCCTACCCTAAGTACCATATTATACATAAAACATGTGCACAGCAGCCTACTGTCCTCTTGCCTACATTACAGTTGCAATAGTGCTGTAGTATTGCGTCCCGACCGTTAAGAGCGCCGTCGACCAAAATATAAACAAAATATATTTTACGGCCCACATGGCGCGATTGAATTTTGCCTCTTAGCAGCCAAACACTATTTTCATTAGACAACTCTCTCAGTAGACTGCTGTCAACCTCTCTGCATACCTCAATTGTGAACGAGCCATTGGCTCTTATGTGCTCGCCGTAATATGAACGTGCCTGTTTTATTTGGTATGTTCCTAAACACACCAATATCAGCTTATTGTAGGTGAGCTGGGGAAAATCACTAACATTATTGTCATCAACATTTATTTTTTGAAAATTCGTTCTCCTTCTATTTAAGTTATTATTAATAACTACAGTACTTAAGCTATTTTCTGAGTACATTTTCTGATTTATTATACTAAGAATTTCCCCGGCATCACTCCTGTCTTCAATAAGGGGGTGAAAGGCATTAATCAGGGCAGCAGCTACAGAAAAATCTTTCATCAAATTGCGAGATGCGGCATTAAAATACTCTTGGCGAAAAATCTTGAAGTCACGTTTAAACCTACCATTAATTACCTCTATGACCCAACGACATATTGTCACAGCCCTGGAACGATTAGCTTCTAGTGTGGATAATTGTGTTTCACCCTCTTGAACTGTGGCTGGCGTATAAGCACGGTACTCACAACTGTTTAATAATGACAGAGAGTCTCTAAAGCCCCTATCCAGTATAAAAACATCATTTGGAGCAAAAAATCTTCTTAATGGTTGATTTTCATCACGAAATTCTTTTAACATTATTTCAGCATCCGATGTTGTTGCTGGATAGGGGCCAAGCACTTCGATAATGTATCCGTCTGTGCTGGCAATTATAAACATTTTTACAAGGTTTCTATACTTGTGTAAAGAATAAGTATTCTTTTGGTACAAATAATTGGCACTCTTTTGTACATAAACATAGGTACCATCAGCTATCACAATTGCACTAGATCTATTGTTGTCTCCATAAATCCCATTAGGAATCATAAGGTTTCTTTGGGCAATTTGTTCTCTGTTTATGTGATTTACACCTAAGTGCAAAGGGACATAGTCTTGTACTAGGAAATCTCTAGCCCGTGATATTAAAGCGGATGTTGTCCTAGTTGGTACTTGAATTAAAGAAGAGATTCTTTCAAATGAGTCCCCTGTTCTTAATTTGATTAAATATGCTGCTAGTGCAAGTGATCCATTACGCATTTGTGAGAGCCGAGGTACTTCATTAAGTATTTCAGCAAATTGCTGTTTAGTTCGACCAAACCAATAGTGGACTAAATGGTCTGGCATATTCTCAATATTATTAAAATCAATACTTAGAGGACTTGCATTTAATGTTATCAAGTCCTGTATTTGTAGAGCAGTAAACATGTGGTTAGTATTGTGTGGGGGATTATTCAAAAAATCCCATGAACCATGATTTACATGTCTGGAACATACACGGTTATTCATAGGTACATAAAAATTGTAGTTTTTTAAAGAAATTGTCTTAGAGATAATGGTATGGTAAAACGTTCAGTGCGGTGGCAGCCCGAGACAAAACAACGATTTTGTGACTCTGCAGCTCTAGCATATAAAGGCATCATTATGTGATTCTGAACATTTGGTGGTACCTCAATAGAAGGCTCAGGAATAGGATTGTCGTTGGACTCTTGATGTTCTGACTACATGTGGAGCTCGGTCAGCACGCTGCCAGCATGGATGACAAATAGAGCTTGTAGCAGTTACCTATAAAAAAAACATGTTTTATTTATATTCTAGCGACTGCAGTAGAAAAAAATTAACTTGTTTACATGGGGAGAAATAAGACTATGGAAACAAAATGAATATTTTTTTTGAAAATCAATACATATTACTTTAGAAAAAAAATTGATTGAATTTATAAGGGCATTAACAACAACAACTGGCCTGTATGTACAAGGTAGGACTAGAAACTTGTTAGATACTCTTTAAATAGCTATATGTGCTGTCAGATTGAGTACTTACTTGTCGAGGGTGAATCCATTCTGTTATAACATCAAAAATATGGCTTTCACGTTGTGTTGAATGTTGTGTCAGTGTATGAGATCTTATGCGCAATAAAGATCTTCCACAACTAACGCAAACATGACGATGGCCAACATTCAAGTTAGATCCAATATTCGAATCAGCACTGGTTCCTGGCAATGACTGTGTAGCTACCATCCAGCAAGAGTCGCACACATGGTCCGATGCAGTGACCTGAAATATAGATTAACTATAAATATACAAACATCTAATTGCTACATATCTTTGGTACCAAAGTGATAAGCACCTGCGTACGCAGGTGCATAGAGTGTGCTGCATTATTTGTTATTAGCTGTTTAATAAGCAACACACAGAATGTAAGTATATGTGGTGTTTTTTTACTTGCGTTCGATATGAATGCAAGCTTGTTAAACAATTGAAACAAACCACTATGTCATTTTATCCAACCTTGCAATGAGGGTTTATTAAGTACATATTTAAAATAACAATAAAATAACACTTACGTGGAGATATCCATTCTCTAATCACTGATAGTATATCGATTGAGTTCAGCGGGTTCCTTCTCATGCGAGCAGTGGATATGCCACAATTGATGCAGCGGAGATTATCCATCGTAAACGACAGGTAACAATGTCAAAAGGCAAAATCGGGGTCCAAAATGCGTGCAAAGGTCAATCGGTATTTCTGGAAGAACGGAGTCCACGAACGAAATAGGGTCGGTCACAAAGGCAGTCACAATTGTCCAAAAACACAGCAAGGGTCGGTTATTAAAAATAGTAGTACACAAAGTAAACATATAACGTAAGTCCGCAACACGAGCGAAAAACGTTAGACGCTAGATAACCGGCAAGCGGCAATCTGTTGTTGATAACCGATTGATTGACAAGTGACAGCCGTATCGAGTGTTGCAGTTCGCAAAAATGCAAATCGATTTTTCTAAAAAATCATTGAAATATGTTAATACAACAAAAAAAAAATACTTTATGTACGGTCCACGTACATTGACCTTATTTTTGCATGACAACGCGAATCAATACGTTCGCTTGTCACCACAAATATTACTACTTAAACTTAGTGTGCAACTTACCAACACGCGGAACATACGTGCATGTGAGAATCATCAATCTTTACGGTGTACTTTACTACTTATAAATAAACTTTGATTTTTACTATGTGAAGTGTTTTACATGTTGGTCACTAACTTTACATGTTGGTCACTCGCTACCTAACACACAACCAAACACACAAACAATTATAGTGTACAGTTCAGCAACTAATCTGTCCCGTACATTAAATGGTCCTTCGAGCCGGATATACTACTAAACTTAAGGTACGTACCAACTATACTTACATACCCTAAGTCAAACTTACCACTTTTCCATTGTAAACCAACTACGTACTTACAATGGACCTACTTACCAAACAAGTTGGTATCTTTGAAGATATCAAAACTTTATGTACCAACTACAAAAAGGACAGCATAACTAGGAAAAACGTTGATTACCTGGAAAAACGTTTGAGGAACTTAGAAGAATTATGGGGAGCCTTCGATGAGCAGCATAAAATACTGTTAGAGACAACTGAACATAAAAACATCGGATACTTCAACAATGACGTTTACACGAAAACAAAGAACATGTACGAGTCAACTAAACGGCATATTATGGATCTATTGTCTTTTCAAAGGAGACAGCAGCAAAAGGACTTAGACTTCGATCTAACGGGGTTAATGGATGAAGAAACCGAGGATTACGTTAAGAAGCTCATCACTCAGCAAGAACGCAACTTTAAAGCTTTAACTAAAGCTATGTCAAAGGTAAACATTGACTTTATAGCTGAGAAGTGGGAGTTCGAAGAACATCTAGCAACCTTGAAATCAAAGTGGCAATCCATCGACAAGATACACTGGGAACTTGAAGATGAGCTGAAGGTCTCCGATCTGAAAGAAGATTACAACGAAAAGTACGAAGCCATTGAACAAAAATATGACAACTTAAAAAGAGAATTAAACAGTAAGATTTGGTCCAATATTCATTATCAACAATCTACACCTAAAATTGAAATCCCGGAATTTACTGGCAAATATGTTCATTGGATTACTTTCAAGGACATTTTCCTTGAAACCATACACCACAACCCGAGTATCCCCAAAGCGCAGAAGATGCAACACCTGAAGACGAAACTAAAAGGTGAAGCAGAACGCCTCGTTCAGCATCTGTCAATCAGTGCTGACAACTATGACTCCTGTTGGGAAATACTATCTCACCGGTACGATAATCGCCGACTTCAGTTCACCTCGTTTATGAGCACTATGCAGCACTTACCAACGATCCAGCAACCCAACGCCAACAACCTGAAAAGGATGCACGACGTGATAACTGAGTGCCTTAATGGCCTCGGCAACATGGGTGTTGAAGTGAGAGAGAGCGTGGATCGTGGATCGTGTTAGGCCGATCCACTCTTGGAAACTTGCGATCCCAAATATGCGCTTCAAGCGATCCTAAGGCGATCCGTGATTCAGCCAGTCTAACTCTTGTACGATATGGAGTCACACGTACAACGGCGGCGTCTTGCCGTTGCAGCAGTAACTTTTATTTTGCTTAAATGCTTGCGCAAAAAATCACAAAAAAGAAAACGACGGTTTTGGGTGAAACAAATTTACAAAAATCGCTTGGAATCTGGGACTCAGCTGTACGCAGAGTTAGTGTCAGATAAAGTTGAACACAATTTTGCAAGAATGAATGCTAATCAATTTGAGATATTGTGTTCATTATTAAATAACAAGCTAAGAAAGAATGATACAAATTATAGAGATGCCATTACTGTGAAGGAAAGATTATTACTAACATTGAGATTTTTAGCAACTGGAGATTCGTACGTCAGTTTGCAGTATCTGTTCCGCATTTCCAAACAGTCTATATCGATAATTATTCCTGAAGTTTGTGAAGCCATCATTGACCTGTTAAATGATTATGTAAAGGTAAGTAAAACCATACTTTATTACTCAATAAAAAAGTAGTGTATTACAATCATAATTTAAAGAAGTAACATGTTTACAATTATTAATTATTTTTTGAAAACATGATATAGGTAGGTACTTATTTAATTCGGTGGTGACTGTGGAAGTGAATAATCCTGAGGTTTCAGAAACTGGGACTGCGATGAATTGGAGGCTAGATGAGCAGACGGTGATGTCTGTGGAATTGGAGCTGGATAATTTTGAGGTTGTAGAGACTGGGACTGTGATGAAGTGGATGCTATTGGTGTGCCAGGATATGAATTAGTGTAATATCCATAATTGCTATCCCCATATCTTCCTGTGTCAGCTTGAAAAATAACTTGGCATATAGCATTTTTGACATTAACTAATGTTACTGCATCATATTTCCGCAATTCAGTAGATATATACTGCCCGAAAGCAATGTAAGAATCAGTTTCCGGTTGTGGTGGCTGAGCACATTGTTGCAGAAGTTGGAAAGCCTCTGAAAGAGTTTCATCTGATATGTCATCTGCATTATTAGAAGTAGTTTTCTTTCTTTTTTTTGTTCTTTTGTTTGTTGTTTGGACACTGGATTGTGCATTCTGATCATTCTGCTCTCTACTCTGATCTGTGTGGTGGTTGGCTCTCTCCGGTTGTGTGTCACTAGTAATGTTACTGTTCTCGTTTTCGCTCACTGTAGTATTAACTTCAAGTTCCCCTTCAGTCGTATCAGATTCTACCTGTAACAACAATTATTATTACTATTTACTGCTTATTCTTATTTTCAGCTTTATATTATAATTAAGATCTCCTTTATTTTCAGGTGCCGTCAACTAAAGAAGAATGGCGTACAGTTTCTCAGCAATTCGAGAATAAGTGGAATTTCCCACACGTGATAGGAGCGATGGACGGCAGACACGTCGCTATACAATCGCCTTTTAATAGTGGCAACGACTTTGATAATTACAAATTATTTCCTAGTATTGTTCTTTTTGCATTAGTAGATGCAAATTATAGGTTCCTGTATGTGAATGTTGGGACTAAAGGCAGAATATCAGATGGAGGCGTGTTCAAAAGCACAAATTTATATAAAAAACTTGAAAAAAAAGAGCTAAATATTCCTCCACCGGAGATATTGCAAGTTCCCTATAAAATTGAGGTACCCTATTATATACTAGGTGATAAAGCTTTTCAGCTTAATGATTATACTATGAAACCATACGATGGTACACGGGAAAGGGGTTCTTGTGAAAGAATTTTCAACTACCGACTGTCAAGAGCACGTAGAGTAGTTGAAAACGCGTTTGGAGTACTTAGTTCTGTCTACAGAGTCCTGCGTAAACCTATGCTTTTGGAACCAGAAACTGCGACTAAAGTCGTGCTGGCAACGGTTCATCTATATAACTACTTACGCAGTAATCCTAACTTTATATCGCCAGGAACGTTTGATACAGTACAGGAGAATGGAGATGTAATACCTGGAAGCTGGCGAAATGAACCGCCATCACAATCGCTACAACCGATGGCCGTCGTACCAAGAAGAGCAACAGAAAATGCCACTACAATACGGTCCCACTTAGCAAGACACTTTGTTACAAACCATACAATAGTTTGGCAAAATGAATATCAGTAAACTAATAGCTCACATGTTCCAATGTATCGCGTGTGGTTCCGGGTTCATTTTTATCCGCCATAAAGTCGAAGTCATCATACGCAAACCACTTTGATTTATATGTATCTTGAGCACCTGAAATAAACAAGTTACTCATTAAAATAACCACGTGTATTTCTAACAGCTTAAATGTAAAAAGCGAAATCACGTGAAATCCACAGTAAATATTATGATGTAATTACTTATAATAAAATATATAATTTTATTATAAGTAATTACTAGAAACGACTTATTAGAAATCTGCGTTCCTCTAACAATCTCCTACTGCTCTGTCCTTCTCATACTTCTGATTTCGTTCATTCTTCCTTCTATATACAGTTCATCCTTCTGTGGAATGCGCTTCCTCTCGATATCAGGACCGCCGTAAGTCGGTATGCATTTAAGCGGAAGTTGCGGAATCATTTTCTACACTAATAGCAGAATCGTTTCAAAACTTCTTTCCTTACTTTATATAAATATATATATGTAGTATATATATTATATTAAATATATATGTATGTGTATTTTAACTATATGTATTCTTTTTACTCTTGTTTCCTAAACAAAAGTCTCTTTTGTGCGCCTACCATATTGTCTCTTCACCTCCCTAGGTTGACTGGTAGAGAATGCCTAAGGCATTAAGTCCGCCTTTGTACTTTTTGTTGCATGAAGATTAAATAAATAAATAAATAAATAAATAAATTTTAATACCTACAGATAAAAAGTAGCTTTGTTTTCTTACCGGATCCAGTTATACGGCTTTGCTTCTCTCTGTGTTTCTCCCTTCTGTAGCCTCCCGCCAGAGATCGCATTTTTTTCTTTAGGTTCTCGATCGACTTATTCCCCATTTCACGAGAAATCTGACGCCAAGCATCATCTCTAACACCTCTATTGGTGTAATTAGAATCTTTGGGATCCCATAAACATTTAAATTCTTTATAAAGCGATATCAAACGGCGACTTTCTGAGATGTCCATGGCGAGGTGGATCGCGCGAACCAACACAACCGTCCACACCGCGCGCATCACGCAACTGAGGCACCTTTGAGGCTGGCACAAAAACCGACCGCACACGGATCGCGCGAGGTAGGAAGCGCGCGCTCCAATACGTGCGCATGGATCGCGCGCGGCACGTCCACACCGCCTGCATCTTTGGATCGCGCTGCTGCCGCGCGCGATCGGAGCGCGATGGATCGTCCGGTGTGGACCCGGCTAATCAGCTGACGGCACTTACGTAACACTACGGGGTCTCCTCGATCAGGGGTCTCAGATAAACTTAATAACAGAGAATGCCGCTCAACTGTTGCGCTTACCTCGAAAGAAACTTGACGCAGCTGTAACCGGAATAGGTTCTACGTCACGAACTTGCAGGGGACTCCTGCATCTCAACTGTCAATCGATACATTCTAGCTATAAATTCAACGTACAAGCATTGATCTTACAAAACTTAACAAACAAGTTGCCCAGTAGTACTTTCCAAAGTGCTGGCTGGACACATCTTCGAAACTTAAAGCTGGCCGATCCTAACTACAATGTGTCAAGCTCAATAGATCTTCTCCTGGGAGCTGATGTCTACGCAGACATCATCCTAGATGGAGTTCTAAAAGGTGACCAACACTCGCCTATCGCTCAACAAACTCACTTAGGTTGGATCTTGTGTGGAAAACTCAAGACTTTCAACTGTCACCTAACGTTATTCGATACTACAGATCTATCGAAATATTGGGAGAGTGAAGACATTGCTCAAGGGACGGAAGATATGCAGAGAGACGATCTGTGTGAACTTTACTACCAAGAAACGACCAAAAGATGCTCAGATGGCAAATACATAGTAAAAATGCCTATGACTCAAAACTACGAAAAAGATCTTGGAAATTCCAAGTCATCTGCTGTTGCGCAATTTTTACAACAAGAAAAACGATTAGGTAAAAACGAACAACTTTCAATCATGTATAAAAACTTTATCCGCGAATACTTAGAACTACAACACATGAAACGTCTAGGTCAAATCACATCAAACCAACAAGAATGTTATTTACCTCACCACGGTGTCCTAAGGGACTAATCAACAACCACTAAGCTAAGGGTTGTTTTCAACGCGTCACAAAAAACTTCCAGCGGCAAAAGTTTGAACAGTCTCATGGAAAAAGGTCCTAACCTACAAAAGGATATTCAAGCCCTTATTCTAAAATAGCGAACCTATAAATACGCAATAACTGCGGACATAGAGAAAATGTACAGATGCATATGGATATCTGAGGACCAACAGCAACTTCAAAAAATCATATGGAGAAATTCCCCTGATGAACAGCTACAAGAATATGCTCTTCGGACTGTGACATATGGCACAAAATGCGCGCCATGGTTTTTTTTTTTTTTAGTTATTACACCGCAGACATGGTAGTCTGCGCCCTTTTTTGGAAATGTTATACATTATTTGTTAACAATATTGTTTATTGCAGTTGTGGTGCTCCTGTGTCGGACACACATTTTCCTTATTTCTAAGCTTATAATTAGGTGAGTCCATCTTAATATTTTTTTTTTTATTTTGTTTTGTTTTTGTTTTTTTTTTTTGTTTTTTGTTTTGTTTTTGTTTTTTTTTTTGTTGTTTTTCATTATTTTTAAAACTATCTATCATTTATCACAGTCTTCACTATGATACAATAAAGACTGTGACACACGATAGACACTTCCTTTTTTTATATATATATATTACCACAGGCATTACAATTATTCTTAATTATAAAAAATATCTAGCATTTATCATAGTCTTCACTATGGTACAATAAAGACTATGACACATGATAGACATTAGTTTTTTTTTTTTTATTGTGTTTCTATGAACAGTATATGACTACTTATGCTATTTAAGCTATAATTATAACAATCATTTATAGCTATAACTAGAACCTCATGGCAGCGCGAGCCGACCAGTTCCGATCGACGGCATCCGTTCACGGACATGACGAACGCGTCTGCGTCGTTTAGCTCAACCATATCTTAGGGAACTCTGCGACCAGACGCGCAACGCCACCATCGGCGGGACCTCTATGTGAGTTTGTCAGAGTCGCGCTGCCATGAAGCTCTACATTTCTATTTGTTTTTGCAGGGTTTACTGAGTGGACAGGAATCTGGATAGGAGTTGGATGGGGTCTTGTTGGAAGTTATTATTGGGGACTTCTGACCAGGGACTTCGCTAGCCCAAACAGAGCATCCACAACGGCTGAGTCTCGATGCTGCATGGCCGTCTTTAAGTTGTAATCGACGACCGTTTTAGTCGACGCCTCCATCGCTCTCTTTGCAAAGCGGCCCGTGGCGTCGTCGGTGTCATCGTAGTAATAGACACAGCTGACACTATGTCTCGACACCGCCACCACCGCGTGGGAGACGCTGTCGTGGATTTGGAGCCTCCTGGATTTAGTATTAATGATGATAACACTGTCGTAGGTCAGCCCCTGAGCTTCGTGTATCGTTAAAGTTTGCGACCCTTCACCGGACCCGTATCCCTGGCTAATAAGAGCTGTTTTCTCTTCTTGTGTATGAACCAGAAACAGAGTATTTTGGGCAGTGCTCGAAATTTGCGCTCCTGTGTAACCTTTCACTTGCAGGGAGTGGACCCGCGACAGCGATGACTTGGAGGAGTATATACCTGGGTATATCTCACTCAGTGTGAACGCCACATCCATTGGGTTACGATGTGTGCAAAGTAGCTCCTGGGTGATGCCAGCCACCAGGTCTGGACGGGTATACCTTAGTTCGAATAGGTTTTCTCTGTCCAAAAATGGAAGCTGGTTTATGTCTCCGACGAGGACAAGCTCGCTTGCTCCAGACAGCTTTACTGCCATGACTATGGCTCCAAAGTGGTTCATAAGCGCCTCATCTACCGTTAGACGGTAGCATTTTTGGTGGTTCCTGAACCCGTTGACTAAGATTGAAGCCATAGTGCG
Source organism: Mythimna lalbum (assembly GCA_949319445.1). NCBI lineage: Eukaryota > Metazoa > Arthropoda > Insecta > Lepidoptera > Noctuidae > Mythimna > Mythimna lalbum. Next base: position 1,695,057 of record OX439357.1, on the reverse strand, counting down.
CACCTTTGATTTTACTCGGTCTCCTATGCGGCGCGCAAGCTTTTCTCTTAGATCTCTGGCAGCTTCAGCTGTCGTGGTGGCTATGACGTCCTTCTCCTCGTCGAAGTGCTTTACCACCCAGGTAGTTTTGCCGCAACCTGGTACTCCATTTACCCACCTGATAGTGGGTACCGCCCAACATTCCTGCGATGCTGACGTATCCGAAATTCCTGCAATGGACTCTGCCATTTCAAGAATCCTGTCCTCCAGCATGACTTTGGTGCATTTGGCGGTAACCACTATCAGGTCGTCTTTAGGTGTTTTAAATTTCATCATGCCTGAGCGCTCCGATTCCTCCACATCCAGGACAACAAAACCACACCTCGCGCTGTAGGCTGCCATGTACGACCCCACCATTTCCCCTTTGATGACTTGAGAATTGGTGTTGTCGTACACCGCTGCCTCTGCTTCCTCAAGCAGTACCTTCAGTAGGCCCTCTGTTTCCCTTTGGAAGGTCAGATGAATTTTTTTGCATGTCATGAGATTGACCTCTCTGGTCGCTCTCACGAATGCAACGTACTCGAGGAAGGCACTCTTAACGTGATCTATGGTCCCCGAGTTTATAGCGAGGATCGGTGGGCTGACGTGCCCTTTATCGGCTCTTGTTGGTGTGGACTTCTGTAGCGTTGGTTCTTTTTCTTTTTTTCTAAAGAACCTCTCCATTGCTGTTTCCTGCTTTTGCGATGGTGATGCGCAGCTCGTGCTTGGAAGCAGTGCACTAAGGAAAGTACCGATAGCTTTCAGGCGGCTCTTTGATTTGCGCGCCATGGTTAGCCATGCGAACTTTACAACAATTGGCTACGGACGACGGTCATTTATACCCTGAAGCAGCAAAAATACTACTAAAAGAGTTCTATGTTGATGACTTAATTAGCGGCCACAACTCTCTCGAAACTGCTAAACAATTACAAAGCGACTTGATACAACTACTACAGCGAGGAGGCATGAACCTAAGGAAATGGTCTAGCAATTGTACCGAATTACTACAACATCTCCGGGAAGACCAAATATCTAAAAACAACTTTGACTTTAAGCAAGAAGATTGCATGAAAACACTTGGCCTTGGCTGGAACCCAACGTCGGACACATTTACGTTTAACTGGAACCTGAAACAAGAATCTCAAAAAGAACTGACTAAACGAACCCTACTATCACAGATATCACAACTGTATGACCCACTTGGCTGGTCACCGGTGGTGGTATCACCGGTCACTATACGAGCCAAGCTAATTTTTCAAAGCGTCTGGATACAGAACTTAACTTGGGATGAACCAATACCCATTAGCATACAAGTAGAGTGGCTGAAACTGAAAGATCAACTGGAAGAAATGAAAACTGTAACAATAAATCGTTGGATTGGAACTATCCAAAACAAAATAGAACTACTCGCATTTTGCGACGCAAGCGAGAAAGCATACTCGTGCGTTATCTACACACGGGCGTTGAACGAAACCGGAAAACCTACACTGAGTCTGCTTGCGGCAAAGACTAGGGTTGCTCCACTAGCACAAAAGCTTACACTTCCAAGACTTGAACTTAGCGGGGCACTACTTCTGGCACAGCTCGTAACCAAAATTAACGAGTCACTAACAGATTACACCATAACTGTATGGGCCTGGAGCGATTCAAAAGTGGTGCTGGCTTGGCTTCAAGGAGCGACATCCAAATGGGAAAAGTATGTAGAAAACCGAGTCGTCAAGATCAAGCAAGTGGTACCAGCAGCCCATTGGTTCTACATAGAATCAAAAAACAACCCTGCAGATTGCGCAACTAGGGGGTTATATCCAAAACAATTAAGAAACTTTGATTTATGGTGGACGGGACCCGAAACACTGAGAACGTTCACAAGCAAACCTGAAGAACAATATAGTTGTCTACTTACAACAACGGTGGAAGAAAAAAGTATCGCGCCGACCCTAAGCCAACCAGAAAATATAATAATCAACTTATTAAACAATTGCAGCAAATTAAACTGGGTGACGCGCATTGTCGCTTGGATTATGCGATTCAAGACAAATTCACTTAGTAACACTAAACAAATGAAGAAATTTGATGCCGATCAACAATTACAACACAATGACCTGACGGCCAACGAACTTAATTATGCAATGAATATAATAATAAAGAACGTTCAACGATTAGAATTTAACAAAGAATATGATCTATTACAAAAAAAATCAACATGTTCCCACAAAAAGTTTTTTATTATTATTATTATTATAGCCTTTTATTCAGATCCTTTAGTACAATGGATTCTTAAACTTATGTAAAGAACTAACATTTAAAAACTAAGTTAATAAACAATTTAAACTAATATTTGTTTCTTGGTTATCTTTCCTAGATCTGTTTGCCAGTCGGCAAAGGCCTCCTCCAACCTTTTCCATTCCTTTCTTTCTTGAGCCACTCTGTTCCACGTGACTCCTGCCACTTGTCTAATGTCATCATCCCACCTTTTCTGTGGTCGGCCTCTCTTCCTTTTGCCTTCCCTTGGGTACCACCATGTCACCCTTTTGCTCCATTTGTCGTGTCCTCTTACCAGGTGACCAGCCCATCGCCATTTGAGTCTCTTGATTTTAATTGTTACATCGGTAGTTTTTGTTTTATTTCTTATGATGATTTTTTTAACTTTGTCGGACTTTTTAATATTTAGCATGCTCCTTTCCATTGCGTACTGGCAAGTTGCTAGTTTGTTTGAGGTCTCCTGATTTAAGGACCACGATTGACACCCGTACGTAAGGACAGGTAGTATGCAGGTGTTAAACAGTTTGCTTTTTAAATTTAAATGGAGCTCTTTATCTTTCATAGCCTCTCTTAAACTCCAGTATGTCTTCCAGCCATTTGTAATTCTTCTGTCTACTTCCTTCTGCATAGGATCTTTTTGAGTTATGAGCTGACCTAGATATATGTACTCGTCTGTATAGTTGATTTTAGTGTTTCCAAGATCTATAGTATGTTTGTACCCGTTTGTCATCACTCTAGTTTTTTCCGGATTCATTGCCAACCCTACTCTCTCACTTTCTTTCGCAAGTTCTTTTATCATTCTGGTTAGGTCTTCTGCTGTACAAAAAGTAACATTTGCAAATTATGGCCTTACCTAGACAAAGAGGGCATCTTGCGTGTCGGTGGACGCCTGAACAAAACTAACTTACCTCAGGGAATAAAAAACCCGCTATTCTACCAAGAAAGCACAGACTCACACAACTGCTGATCAACCAAGCTCACTTCTCGACTTTACATGGTGGAGCCCGGTTGACGCTAGCCTTCATCTGTCAACATTACTGGATAATAGGAGGCAACAGGGCAGTAAAAACTTAGCTGCGACAATGTACACGGTGCCATCGATTCAAAGCTACGGAAAACTACCAGCTCATGGCTGATCTTCCACCACAGCGTGTGACACCGTCCCGCCCTTTTACTCATACAGGGGTGGATTTCACGGGTCACGTAGATGTCAAATTAAATAAAGGCAGAGGTGTTAAAACATCTAAAGGATACATTTCAATCTTTGTCTGTTTGGCAACAAAGGCGGTCCACATCGAATTGGTTTCAGACTTGAGTACTGAAGCCTTCATAGGCGCTTTCCAGAGGATGTGCTCAAGACGTGGTACACCAAGTCACGTTTATTCAGACTGCGGCACAAACTTCATTGGAGCCTCTAAAAAATTGAATAACGAGTACGAAATGTTCAAAAAGGAACTGCCCTCTGAATTTTTTAACGAAATAGGCAAAATGAAAGTAGAGTGGCATTTTAACGCTCCTGCGTGGCCAACCGCGGGAGGACTATGGGAGGCGGCGGTGCGCTCTATGAAACACCATTTACGTCGAGTTCTAGGGGAACAGAAACTTACTTACGAAGAATTTACAACTTTACTAACAAAAATAGAAGCGTGCATGAATTCCAGACCATTATGCCCCCTCACAGAGGACCCAGATGAGTTCTACAACTATCTGACTCCGGGACATTTTCTTACTGGTAGTCCAACTATGACACTTCCACTATCCAGCTATGAAGATAATCGCAACTTAGATCTACGCAAAAGGTGGCAGTTAACTGAAAACATGTTTCATCAGTTCTGGAAGCACTGGTCTTCAGATTATTTAACATCACTACAGGCTCGCAGTAAATGGCAGAAACCTGCACCTAACATCAAAACAGATGACGTAGTTTTGATAAAGGAAAACAATATCCCACCAGGAAAATGGGCCCTGGGACGCGTAACTGAATTGCATCCTGGGAGCGACGGACACGTCCGAGTCGCAACGATAAAAACGCAAGGTGGCACATTGAAGCGACCAATTACGAAATTGTCACTGTTGCCGATTGAATCTACACTAAGCAAATAAATATAAATCACTAACGCCTACACACTCACTTGCTTACCGAAATTACTACAAACTGCACTGGAAACTCGCAAAGTACTACTATGTCAACCACGCTGCTATTCATCTACTTGGTGGCTAGAATACACGGGTCGGTTATTCCACAAGAAACATCAAGTGTACAAATAACCACATTAGGAACCAAGCGCCCCATATACTACGACACCATCGGAAAAGTACAGCTGATCCACGACGAATGGAGATTACTGATGTACTACAACCTGTCTACCTACTGGAGTGGAGTTCAAAGATTCGAAAACTACCTACGAGATATATCGGACCTCTGCAATAAGTTGGAACCAAGATTCTGTCAAACCACCATACATCAACTTTCGCACGAAATGGACCTTCTGCACTACTACAACGACATACTAATGGCACCACATAAACACTTGCCAGGTCGCAGCAAATGAGGTTTGATCGATGGAGTAGGATACTTGGCAAACAGCCTCTTCGGAATTCTGGACCAGAAATTTGCAGACCAATACCATGAGGATATTCAGAACGTGCAGAAAAATGAAAATTACATCCTGCAACTCGTAAAAAACCAGACTTCAATAGTCGAAATCGAAAATAACATATTGAAGAAAAATGAAGATAACCTCGATCAGCAGTTCACACTTATCAACAACTTTATGAATGAAACTGACTTGAGGTTAGCAAAAATAGAATCAGGAATTGAGATAGCCATGGCTACGAGCTTTTTCACCTCAACTTCGCTCACTGCCCACTTATTGTTGAAAAATTTAAAAAACATACAAGAAACTTTTTTCAACACATTCCTGGATGTATACAAAGGACGGATGGATATTCATCTTCTAACTCCGGTCAAATTAATTGAACAGTTACCAATGATATCAGAAAGCCTACCGAAAACTTTATCATTACCAGTGGACAATATCCAAGATGAAATAAAAGATATGTACAAACTAATCTAAGTGAAAGCACGCGTAACCGACAGCTACTTTCTGTACGAGCTTCACATCCCACTGGCAAGCGACGAGGATTTTGTTGTATACCGAATCATCCCACTGCCCGTGAAAAATCCACAGAAGGAAGACGAAACCACAATAATTCCTGTGTTATCCAAGTACATCGGAGCGAATCTGGAGAAGAATACATACATCAGATTACACGAGAAAGAATTAAATAACTGCATCCAGAGGCGACCGGAAAATCTCGTCTGCATTACGAACTTACCTGTATTTAGTTTACAAAACTCCAATGCGCCGTGTGAAGCAAAACTACTAGGTCAACATTCAACCTTGCCATGCTTTACGGAACAAACGAAGTGTGAAACTACCTGGATTGAATTACATAACACAAACACATGGCTAGTGACGTGTTGCAACTCATGCACAATACGTACTGTGTGTAGCGATGACGTCAGATCACACGTCATCAACTCGTCATCTATCGTGTCGCTAAAACAAGGATGTCTTCTACAAACAAAGGAGCTGAAAATACACTCGCACAACAACTACGACAGCAAAGCGCGACTAGATTACGACATCCAGGTCCCAACCCTGGACAACACAATAAATAGCATCATAAACACCCACACGACACCTCTGTTGCAAGTCAAACACAATGAAGGCATAGCTGTCGTCGAAGAACGACTGCGGTACTTGAAAAGTATGGAACAACTTCCGGCAACATTGACGACACACGATATACATCAGTACGTCATTTCTTACGTACTACTCACTGTCATTGGAGCTGCAATAATTGCATGGGTGGCGAAAAGGCGCGGCTTTTGTACGAAGAAAACCAACAAACAACAAACAGATGATCTAAATCGTGTCTCTCAACATAGTATCACAGACATGGAAATACAGTCCAGGAAACCTGCGGCTGGGAAGAACTGGCCGTTCAGGTCACGTTCGGTAGTAGAGCGCCCGCCTTCAAAGAAGTCAAGAGATGACATCAAACAAACGAATAGCGACAAACAGTCAGTGGCATTGGATTGGATTGGCAATGCCACCCACGACATTGAATTTCACTTTTGAGAATTTATTTGTGTGTACTTTTATGTTATGATTTTTACATTTTTACTTTTTACTTATGTCTACTTTGTGTTACGAGTATTATACTTAATGTTATATGATTTTAAATCTTATATTTTCTCTAATTTCTTGCTTTGTACTGGTGATTCTTACATGGTCATATTCTCTTCATCCTTTGCTTGGGTTAGGAGTATGTACGGTCCACGTACATTGACCTTATTTTTGCATGACAACGCGAATCAATACGTTCGCTTGTCACCACAAATATTACTACTTAAACTTAGTGTGCAACTTACCAACACGCGGAACATACGTGCATGTGAGAATCATCAATCTTTACGGTGTACTTTACTTATAAATAAACTTTGATTTTTACTATGTGAAGTGTTTTACATGTTGGTCACACTCGCTACCTAACACACAACCAAACACACAAACAATTATAGTGTACAGTTCAGCAACTAATCTGACCCGTACACTTTATCTAATCATTGTTTCGAATAAACTTGTAAAAATAGTTTTTGGAGTGAAAAGAAATATAAAATATCAAACATTTACTGGAAAAAAAAATATTTTTATTTAAAAATGGCTTAATATGGTAACATCGGTTGTGATAAGAACTGCAACGCGAGGAATACATCAACTGACTCTTCTTTTTTTATCAATTTCTTATTCCTACGTTTTTTCGGGAAATGATGAAATAAAGTAGGGCTTATTATTATTTAAATATTTTTTCTAATGGCCTAATTCTTTGTCTATCGAGGCCATAGTTCGCCGATCTCCTTTATAGTTTTGATCCATTTCTTGTGGCATAAAGCGTAATGTGTATTAAGTCATTTTTTTTTAAATATAATTATACTATTTTGTTAATACTTCACAACCTCATTTTTAACCGACTTCAAAAAAAGATGTTCGACTGTATGAACTTCTCATTGATGAAACAGTCCATATACAGTGAAAAGTGGGAAACAAGCAACTTTTGCTGGATAGGTTATTTAATGGGGGTTCTGTGAGAATATATATATTATTTATGCAAAGATTTCTGCCATAATAAATTTCAAAAACTTGACAAAATGTAAGGTTAGGAAATTATTTTTCAACGCAAAAAAAAAGAAAAGACGTTCTAGTCAGTGTGTTATACCTTATTACATAGGTACATTATGCGATATTTTCGCAAATTTTCATTCGGTTTTTCGTAGTTCTGATGTATATTTTTGGAGATGTTGTACATCTCTAAAGATAATTATGTTTATACACGAAAATATATATAAATCTCCTCAATAGCGAACAGTACGCGTATTATGATTTGGTTATATAATTACTGGTTAGACTCCTTGGACTTCTATGTCCTAGGGAGCCTATTCAGAGGAGTTTTGTTTATTCTAATAAATAATTTAGGCTTAAGTCAGTTTTTATATTTACTAAATAAATTTACATGTTTGAATACATCAACAAAACGTAAAAAATATGGAAAAGTAAAATAAAAAAAAAATAAAAAATAGTCATCAGTCTGTAGAATGCGTGTGTGAATGATTAAAGAGGAAGATAGTGTGAAGAGATGAGTGAAAGTCCGAAGTACACAAGAAGAAGAAGAAAGTTTATTTGATACAGTCACAGGTTATAGATCACGTACACACAAGAGTTCCACTAAGAAGAGATAGAAGGAGTGGTAGAAAGATAGAGAGACGAAACTAGACGGACATACAATATAAAATTATGCGCGGCGAGATATCGCGGAACAGATATACGTTAGGCGGTAGACTCGGCAAAACGTACTGCCCGGTCATGCATACCGGCTGACCGATGCGCGGGCACGAGTGCAACACTATGATAGCGCTGTCTCGCTTGCGCGCGCGGTTCAGGTAGCGCGACTGACCCGCCGGGCGCTATACGATAGATGTATCGTATAACTACGGCCGGTCAACTAATAAGAAATTATCTAATAACACAAAATTGTCTCGGTCGGTTTGTTTGTTGATGTTAGGACATTGGTTGTTTATTTTATTCCTGATTCTATATAATACTAGTTGTTAGTGTCTGTACATATGTAAATAAATTATTTTATTTTGATTTAACATAATTAATTAATTAAATATAATTTTGACAATATGTAGGTCACTACATCACCCCCTTCCAAAGACCGTCAAGGGCGATAATAGTCGGGAAATCTAACGCGGCGTCCCGACCGCGTCGTTCTCATGACGTCATCGTGGGCTGTTGGTAAGTTTTGGTTATCCGCGTTGGGTGTGTAGTGGTGAGTGTTAGTGTTGAGTGGTGACAGTGGTGTGTAGTGATGCATGTTAGTGGTATGTGGTGAATATGTTGTGTTGTCAGGGTCACGCAGTATGAAGGCCGGCTTAATGCGGTCTATCGATACGGTAACCTGTTTACCATTAACTATTAATTTAAATACCTTGTCACCCCTTTCAATGACCTTATGGGGACCTGAGTATGCCGGTCTCAGACCTCCACCAGCAGTGCAGTCCCTTAGGAAGACATGAGTCGTTGTGCGTAATTCCTTATAGATGAAGGTTTTGATGTTGCTGTTGTGCCTGGCTGCTGGTGTAGGTTGCAAATTCCGAATTATACTCCGGAGCCTTGACAGGTAGTCTGTCATGTCAATGGTCTCATCAGCCTCAGGGTCAAAAAATTCGCCTGGAAGGCGCATTGGCTGACCATAAACCAATTCGGCAGCTGAGGCTTGAGCGTCCTCTTTGTAAGCGCTGCGTACGCCTAATAGAACTAGTGGAAGAGATTCCACCCAACTGTCATTGGCGTGACAGGTGATCGCAGCCTTAAGTTGACGATGAAATCTCTCCACGAGTCCGTTGCAGGCCGGATGGTACGCAGTTGTTCTGCGATGTTGGAACCCAGCAATGGCTGACAGGCACTTGAAGAGTGCTGATTCGAACTGCCTACCTCTATCGGTAACGATATCCGATGGGCAGCCGAAACGAGCAATCCAGCCACTCAGTAAGGCCTTTGCCACTGTTTCTGCAGTTATGTCTGCCAGCGGTATTGCCTCCGGCCATCGTGTAAATCGATCGACGGCTGTGAGACAATAGCGGAAACCTTGACACAATAGCAAAGGTCCTATGAGGTCAATGTGGATGAATGCAAACCTCGATTGCGGTAATTTGAAAGCACCTAGTGGTGCAGAGACATGCCGTGTGGTCTTCGAGCGCTGGCAAGCCAGGCAGGAGCGAACCCACTCTCGACAGTCTTTTCTGATACCAGGCCATACATATCGGTCAGCAACCAATTTTGCTGACGCTCTTGTGCCTGGGTGACTCAATGAGTGCAGGCTAAGGAAAATGGTCCTCCGCAACTCCTTGGGTACGAATGGTCTTGGCGTAGAGGTGCTAACGTCGCAGTAAAGCTGCGTTTTTGATCCTGGTACGCTAACTTGCTTCAGACGCAAAGCATTGTCCCCGGTAAGGAGTTGCTTCAGCTCCTGGTCCTCCAGTTGTGCTGTAGCAATCCGTTCTGCGGGCACAGGCTGAGTGATCTCCTCGACACGCGAGAGGGTATCCGCCACGACATTATTTTTCCCTGATATATGCCGGATGTCCGTTGTGAACTGGGCTATAAGGTTGTAGCGACATCTATGACGCCACATAAGAACTACGCTTGGGAATTTAAAAATTCCAGGTTCATTTATTGAGGTAGCCCTGAAACTCAATAACAGATGAGAATCTAGATGTGCCACTTCCCACACTTTTACATCAATATTAACACAATTACCATTTGAAGATTTTAAAGGAAGTTTCCTGTCACCCTTCATAGAAATGACAGCCTCTCCTGAAAGCTTCCAAGAAATCATCCTATTGGGTATATCCACAGAAAGTTTAAAGTATGTCTTACTAGCATCATCACACAAAGTCTTGATAGAGTTAATGAATGGGCTTCCATATCTACATATTGCTCTATTATTATGGTCTGCAACACATTTTACCTCACTAGAAGCAAAGTGGAAACTATCATTGCCAGTTATTTGCAAATCCCCAAGCATACCCATTTCAGGTTTAGCAGAAAACAGATCTCTATGGCATAAATAGTTCTTCCCATTTGAACCAGACAATAATAGATGACTATCTAAAATCCCTGATGATTTATCGGTTACACTGTCAACAATGCAGCCTGTTGGAGGAGTAATATCACCACCATGGCTTCCACCAATCCCTATAGAATATACTGAGTACATTTCACTTTCATCAATGGCTACCTCAAAAGCTAGCAGCTTGCAACCATTACCGAACATGCAATATCCTTGCAGTTTTTGACAGGCATAATAAGAATGATCTTGTTTTTTAAAGCTGAATAGACTTTGTGCTAGGGACCCTACCTTTACAAAAGGAAGCATACCCATTCCACACGCACTAATGGCTTCACACTTATACCACTGACAAAAATATTCTTCCTTTGTGTCTAAAGACCATTTAGCTGTTGTAAACATCTTGGTCAGGGAACTTGTATGAACCACTGGCTCCCTCTGAATCTTATCTGATCCAAATTTAACTACTTCCGAGTCACCCAAAGTCATCTTGTAATTATATTTGAGCACAGTAGAATCATATGTTTCTAACATCTCAAATCCCACCACTTTTATAGGCTTGCAGATCAGAAAGGTTAATAATAAAATGATCCAGTGTTTTCGGATTTTCTTTGGCTGCATGTTGACATTGGATGTTTCCCCTTCTAATGAATAAGCCTTTGCACCATCACCATCTATGTATTCATTATAGCATAGCTCATAATAGCACCCATTTCTAACCATAGTGGTCTTTCTACCATTCAGATAGACTCCTCTTCTCATTCCTATGAACCACAAGATTATAATCAAAAGAGCAACTGTTGAAATCCCGAATAGAACAGAAATGATCAGTAAGGATACATTATAATTAGAATCGGTGCAATTAGTATCCTTAATGCTCAATGCTTGTTTCTTCCCACACCCCATATCGAAAACAAATGATTGTTGACAGCTAACTGTTTTTATAGTGACAGGACCATAGAATACTCTCCTCTCAATTTCATTACAAGTCATTTTCATAGAACCAGCTATAGTTATGACCACTAATTCGCCAGGACAAGTGGGAAAGTAAATTTTAGGACCTTCTTGGATTGCATTACATGAAAGAATTTTCTCTCCTAGTATCTTTTTTGCCTTTGTCAAAGATGATAGATCAGAGAGACTGTGTTTTATTGTCTTTTTATCAAGATATGTCTCATCACCAGTGTCAGCTAGAGTCAATTCTAGGGAAGGTGATTTTTGATGAACGATATCCTTAGCAGCCCCCTCATCTGGATTCTTGAATCCTGATCTAATTGAACTCCCTGTCTCCTTATCTATGACTGTACGGTATAGGCCAATTGATGGAATCTGGACCCAAGATGTTACAGCCTTCTCCTCTTTTGGTATGCTAATGCATAGTGCTAGTTCTATCATCCATAATAGTTTAGCACCAAACAATAGCAGTTTGAAGAAATGCATTGTAATCACAAAAGATGTAGGTTCCTCAATCTCCTGAAGAAAATCAAGTGTATAATTAGTAACAGATATCAGTATGTAAACCCGACTATGTGTTGATACAGCTAACTCTCGGTCGGAGGTCGGAGGATCCTCCCTTTCAAAGGAAGTATGTGGGACTTTACTCTCTGTTCCGCATACCTCCAAACTGGTGACCCTCGACAAAGAACGTCAGCGCAGCCTTCGTGCAGCTACTACTTCGTGACGTCATCATCACTTCCACAAGCTTTCGAGCAACGAGCCATACAGCCAGCACCCACAGCTAAGGGTATCCTGACCACTAGTATGCCTACCTGGCCATACCTGGTCACCACCTCAGCCGCATCAGCGACCTTGGCACACCGCACCTTCGGCCAGTCATATGAAGAGCCATGAAGAACCTCTCCTGGTCGACGCCAGCAATCAAGCCTACGTCGCACAAGCACTGCTCCGACTCACTGGAGCCAGCAGCACTACTCCGACTCACTGGAGCCTGCAGCATCGTCCCGACCCACTGGGACAGCACCACCCCGACTCACTGGGGCATCATCCCGACTCAATGGGACAGCACCACCCCGACTCACTGGGGCATCATCCCGACTCACTGGGACATCATCACCCCGACTCACTGGGGCATTATCCCGACTCACTGGGATAGCAACACCCCGACTCACTGGGGCATCACCGCAGACAGTTCCGACTCACCGAGAACTATGCGGCATCGGTTCCGACTCACTGGAACCAACCTATCGCTGGCCTGGCACACATCAAGAAGCATCAAGAACCATCGATCTCCGATCTCCGGAGGGGAGTGATGTAGCGACATCTATGACGCCACATAAGAACTACGAAGAAAATATGAAATCCTGCATCGCGCAATCAAAGTTCTCCGCGCGATTTGAACATATACGACAGCCCGACACCAACTATCGGGCAGTCGCCCACCAGACTATAACACCCTGTCTGGTCGGAGGATCCTCCCTTTTCAAAGGAGGTATGTGGGACTTTACACTCTGTCCCACTTACCTCCAAAAGGTCAAGGTGACGGGAACGTCGTGGGGAGCAATTCTCTTTACGAGTGTGGAAGGCAAATGTGAGAGGCTTGTGGTCTGTGTAAATCACAAAGTCGCGAGCCTCCAACATGTGTCGAAAGTACTTCACACTCTCGTAAATGGCGAGCAGCTCGCGGTCATATGGTGAATACTTCACCTGTGCCGAGCTGAGCTTTCGCGAGAAGAAGGCAAGAGGCTCCCAAGCCTCCGCTCTGAACTGCTGCAAGACAGCGCCCATGGCTTTGTCTGACGCATCCGTGACCAACGCCAACTTAGCGTTGCAGTCAGGATGGGCCAACAGTGCTGCTTGGCAGAGGCTGTTTTTGCAGTTCTGAAATGTCTCGAGTTCCTCAGGTGTGAAGTTGACGGGATGTGAACCTTTAACTGATCCAGTCAGCAGAGCGTTCAAGGGTGCCTGGGAACTGGCTGCGCCTGGAACAAACCGTCTATAAAAGTTCAGCATCCCAAGGAATCTACGCAACTCTCTCACGGTCTTTGGCACTGGGAAGTTCTGCACGGCTTCCACCTTGGACGGCAATGGTCTTGTGCCCTTGGCTGAGATGTGGTAGCCTAGGAAGTCTACTTCAGACACTCCAAAGGCGCACTTCGCACTGTTGATGACCATGCCGTAGTCCTGAAGCCTGGAAAACAACTGTCGTAGATGGTGCTCATGGGTCTTCTGGTCTTTCGAGTAGACCAAAAAATCGTCTAAATACGCGTATGTAAAATCCAGACCCCTGAGCATTTCGTCCACGAAGCGCTGGAACGTCTGTCCGGCATTTCGAAGACCGAACGTCATGTACGGGAATTCGAAAAGACCGAACGGCGTTGTGATCGCGGTCTTCGGGACGTCGTCTGGATGTACTGGGATCTGATTATAAGCCTTAACTAGATCGATTTTTGAAAATACGGTACAGCCAGATAGGCTATGAGCAAAGTCCTGGATGTGTCGAATCGGGTACTGGTCAGGAATGGTACGAGCATTTAACATCCTGTAATCGCCGCAGGGGCGCCAGCCATCGTCTTTTTTAGGAGCTAGGTGGAGAGGTGATGACCATGGCGAGTCTGATGGACGGCAGGTACCACACTGCAACATTGCCTCGAATTCCCCTTTGGCAATTTTTAATTTGTCGGGGGCCAATCTGCGAGGTGAACTTGATACTGGTGGCCCTGGCGTAGTACGGATGTGGTGTACTGTATGGTGTTTTGGAGTGCGGTGTGTCCCTTGTGGGCGAGTGATGTCGGGGAATTCCCGCAGTATGTGTGTGTATGCGGAATCACCAAGACTTACCCTCACCGAAGAGACGCCATCAGAACGACGGACAGGCAACGCCGGGGCGGAGAGCGTAGTATGATTGTCGATGAGGCGTTGGTTCCTGCAATCAACAACCAAATTAAAATATGATAAAAAATCCACGCCTATTATTGCCCTTGTAACGTCGGCGACAATAAATCGCCAAGCGAAGTCACGGCGCAGCCCTAGATTCAACGATACATTAATAAAACCGTAGGTAGTTATTGATGTACCGTTTGCCGCACAAAGTTGGTAATTAGTTTTTACTAGCCGCTTCGCTATTGCCGATCGGGGGTAGACACAGAGGTCGCTGCCGGTGTCGACCAAAAACTGCACTTTTGACCTTCGATCGGTGACGAATAAGCGACCAGTGCTCGGACAATCATCGGTCGCCATTACTGATTGCCCCGAGCGTTTGATTGCCCCGAACGGAGTGTAATCGCACGGCTTCACGCACTTCTTAGCCCGGTCACCGAAGTTCTGGTGGTACCAGCACTGAGGGAACCTGCTGTAGCTGGACTGGGACCTTCTCGAACCGGATCGATGGCGCGTACGACTACGGGACCGTCCTCTCGGGCGGGACAATCGTTCCACCTTGTCTGCCAGCTTTTCCATTTGTCTGGTCAGGGCGGCGATCTCGGAGTGCACGCTGCTGCTGCCCTGGGTGCTCGATGTGTCTGCTGGGGTCGTGATGGCAGATGTTGTTGCCATCTGGGTGCCGACGACGTCGTGTATGCGGTCTGCCAGCTCCGCTAGCTCAGCCAAATCCTGCTTGGACTGCGAAGCTATAATTGCTTGCGTACTTGCGGGTAGGCGGCTTATCCAAATAGTCCGCAGGAACTCCTCTGGTACGCCTGGTCCTGCGAGGTTGAGGAGGTGCCGATAAAATTGAGAAGGTTTTCGGTCACCTAGCTCCTCATGCATGAGAAGCTGTTTCACCTTCTTCTCCCGCGAAGCCGACAATCTCTTAATAAGTTCAGCCTTGAGCTTCTCGTATTTTCCGCTCTCTGGTGGGTAGCTGATGATGTCTTCGACCTCGACCGCATACTGTGGTTCCAAGTTGCCGGTCACATAATAAAACTTGGTTTCGTCCGTCTTGATGTTCGCGAGTACGAACTGGGCCTCCATCTGGGCAAACCACAGCGCCGGTTTTTCGGAGTAGAACGGTGGGACCCGTACACCCACACGTGATGTTTCCGCTGCCGCATCGCCGACATCCCGCGAACTGGTTTTGCTCTGGGCCATCTTCGTGTTCTTCTCGGGGTCACCAATGTAGAATGCGTGTGTGAATGATTAAAGAGGAAGATAGTGTGAAGAGATGAGTGAAAGTCCGAAGTACACAAGAAGAAGAAGAAAGTTTATTTGATACAGTCACAGGTTATAGATCACGTACACACAAGAGTTCCACTAAGAAGAGATAGAAGGAGTGGTAGAAAGATAGAGAGACGAAACTAGACGGACATACAATATAAAATTATGCGCGGCGAGATATCGCGGAACAGATATACGTTAGGCGGTAGACTCGGCAAAACGTACTGCCCGGTCATGCATACCGGCTGACCGATGCGCGGGCACGAGTGCAACACTATGATAGCGCTGTCTCGCTTGCGCGCGCGGTTCAGGTAGCGCGACTGACCCGCCGGGCGCTATACGATAGATGTATCGTATAACTACGGCCGGTCAACTAATAAGAAATTATCTAATAACACAAAATTGTCTCGGTCGGTTTGTTTGTTGATGTTAGGACATTGGTTGTTTATTTTATTCCTGATTCTATATAATACTAGTTGTTAGTGTCTGTACATATGTAAATAAATTATTTTATTTTGATTTAACATAATTAATTAATTAAATATAATTTTGACAATATGTAGGTCACTACAAGTCAATAATCATGCCGAATTAGTAAGTCGTGTTCCTAAGTGGCATCGACCTAGATTTTCGTGGGTCAACAATTTCTGAAACGAGGCACTTATTATAATAATCGTTTAATTTGGTTTTCATAATACTCGTATTAGGTGTATACACCTATGAAATTGCCGTTTTGTATGAAAAAAATTAAACGATTTTTTTCCATGTATTTTATATTTGTATTAATCGAAGTAATCACTCATGCAATCAATGCATCTTTGCCAACGTAGTGGCAGTTTATTGATGCCCTTCTTAAAGAAATCAGCTGGACGGGAGGCAACAAATTCTTCAAAGGCATTTTGTACTGCCTCTCGGGTATTGAATTTTTTTCCCTCTAAGAAGTTATCCAAATTCTGGAAAAAGTAGTAGTCTGTAGGCGCAAGGTCTGGTGAGTAGGGCGGATGACGGAGAGCTTCCAACTCCAGTTCTTGCAACTTGGAGACCGTCTGCTGTGCAGTATGAGGTCGCGCGTTGTCGTGCAGGAGCAGCGGAGCCGAGCGATTGACCAATGCTGGTTGGAGATGTGCCAGCTTCTCCATTATTGTGTTCAGTTCTTCACAGTACACATCTGAAAATAATAAGAAAGTGTGAACTTATTGGTGAAAATGTAAATTAGTTTGTGACTATTTTGAAAGAGATTTTTATCTCTGTTGTCGGTTCCTAGTAGAAGTTTTATGTTGTTAATTAGTGTTTTTGAGTCTAATATAAGATATTAGGAACAATAGAAGTAAGATAGCATAGTACTTATAAAAATTATAGAAAGTCATAATCTTTACTGTCTCAGTTACGTAATTAGAAACTGATTTTGACCTTTTTTATCTTATGTCCGATTCTCACCAACACTTTGTTTTTAGTTGAAACCTATCTAGAAAATGACATTGTAGTAGTTAGATTTCCAATCGGTGATGTTTTGGGTGAGAAATAGAGAAAATGGTATTACGTAATATGGCTGAATAAAAAATAAAAGTAAAATTGGGTCTAAAAATCATGGATGCATGCAAGAATCGTACACACAATTTAAATTGTTAAAAAAACCTACCTCTCGTCGCGGGGAACGCACCATAATAGAATATTTACGTATAATTTTTAACCAAAAAACACGCCCGCGCTGTCCTTCGCGCTCGGTACAAAAAACTAAGCGTGTATGTGGTACGCCGCCCGACACCCCGCGAGTTCCCCTCCGTTGCTCTGCGCAAGTACATTCGTCCCGCTACTGTAGGGAATATTGTAATACTGTGCATAGACACTGTTCTTAAACATGCAAAACCCATAGCAAAGTTTAAAAGAATAAAGAAAACTAAAGTACATAAAGTACCCATAATTAGCATAGCATAAATACCTTTTAGGAGCACGAGCCTTAGAACAATTTTCTGGCATTTTTCTTTTACTTCTTTTTCCTTTAAATAGCTTGGTTTTATTTTAATTTATATTAATATAAACTTTTATTTTTCAAACTCAGATCAACATTTTAAATTTTAAACGAACACATTTACGTGGCAAATTATTATAAATTAAAATATTAATCAATAGACACTGTAATAGAGATACCTTATAAAATAATAACTAAGAATATAAAATAAGAAATATATAATAGAGGTCAGAAATAAAATAGAACATATACAAAAAGGAACATACATATTCTAATATTTATAATTTATTAATGGTAAATTATGGTGCAGAAACACCAAGTTCTCGGCCTTCTCCGGCAAGAGTCTATTGCGTTTTTGTTCATACAGGTTTCCTGCTTCACCAGCGCGGGCTCGGCAGTGAAGTTGTTAATCAATATCTCGGCCTCTTGCAACTTATCTGACGAGATTGTACCTTTATATCTGCTCTCCTTTTTTTATTAGATATCTCTAGTAAATCTTCATATAATTCTATTAAATCGTCAGCCATGATATAAGAAAGAAAACATAATATTACAAAAATAATTGTAATGCTGCTACGATCTTATTTATAACAATTTTATTTATTCTAACTCAAGCCACTTTCATTCAATGCACTGATAACAAAATGACGACTCAGCGTTTTGTACTGCGTAATTCTACTTAGGGTAAAGGAACCAAAGAGTGCGCAGTTTTGAAAAAATATTTATTTAAAAAATCAACTAATGAGTTACAGTCTTCCGTTTTGATTATAATTAATCTTTGGGTATTTAGGAACGTATTTTAATTTTTTGAAAATTATCAACTATCATATAATATTTATTAATCACATAAATCAAAAACTTATCTCATGCGCACTCTTAGGGGTACAGGGTTTAAAGAGTACGCATCTATGGCTTTCTGTACTAGCTAAGAGCGCGCATGAGATTAATAGACCCAATATCCATCGCTAAACATTTAACAACAATTGTCACACTTAAAAACCCCAAATCCCAGGTAATCAGTACACTGGTCGTGCCACCAAGCTTCACATTGGCTACATTGGATCCAGTCTTCGTTCGGAGGTTCTATGTAGATTTCCAAACAAAGGGGACATCGAATTATCTCCGAACCTGTATCTGTAACCCGTAATGTCGCTGTTGTAGATTTCTTATTTTTCATTGTCGTCTTTGTCTTCTTGGCCTTTTCTTCTTTTTCTTTTTGTTCTGCTTCTAATTGGTTTTTAAAAGGAGAGCTTGTTAGAATTTCTGACTTCTTACGTTTAATGTTTCTTTTCTTCTGAATGTTTGATTTAGGCAATAGGTTAATAATAAAATAGGTTTAATAAAGGTTGACGTGGATGGTACCTAATCATCATTGGGTACATTTTCTGGTAACGTTATGGTTACCTGGAGACTATCACTGGATTCACGAGTTTCAGTTCCTCTTAGATCTTGCTGGGGTGCGTTCGATTTTGATGGAGTAAGTGGTAATTCAACATTTGCATTATCAGTAGCATCTAGACTTTGGGAAACAGTTTCTGTAGTTGTTGTTGATGGAGTAGCTTGATTTGAAGTTATGGTGTCATCCACATTTGCAGTTTCTATGGCTGGATTAGGGCGCTCAGTAACATCTGCAGGAGCAAAATCTTCATCAGAGAAAATCTGATCATTAAAAGGCCAGATGCCGCACGATTCGAATGATTTACTAGCTCTGTCAATCGAAGCAACCTTATGATAAGCTATGCCAAATAACTGAGCAACTTGAAACTGGGTTATAGCACGCCCAGTATTTGAAACTTGCCAGTTGTCACATGCTACAGAATAAGCTTTTTTTAGTGGCCCAAAAAATCCTGTGTCCAAACTTTGCATGCGGTGACTTGTGTGTGGCGGTAAGCTTAAAAGAACAACTCCATGTTCTCTAGCTAATTCAATTGCTTTTAAGCTTAAGTGAGATGAATGATTACCAAGAATTAAAAGAACAGGGACGTCTTTAGACGGTTTGACCATTTTGATGAAATGATTGAGCCAGATTACAAATAACTCAGAGTTCATATAGCCTGAATCAGATACTAGTTGTAGAGAGTCAGCTGGAGCTCCATACATCAATTCTTGCCTTTGTCGCTTTCTGGAAAATATTAGAGCAGGTGGTACAAATGTTCCAGTAGCGCCCATACAACAAACAGCAGTAACAGTTTGCCCTCGATCTGCGGAAACTATTTTTCCAACAATTTTTTTGCCTTTTTGAGCATAAACTTTTGGCAGCTTATTTGGTACAGTCTGAAGACCAGTTTCATCCATGTTGTAAATTTGTCTGCCCACAAATTTAAAAGTTGTAAGGACTTGTTTCAAATTATCGAAAAATCTTTGCACTTGCACACGGTTGAATCCTGCAGCACGTGCCAAGCTGGTTTTTTCGGGCTGACGAAGACTAAGGTTATGTCGCCTGGCAAACGCTTCAACCCATTTTTTGCTAGCTTCTTTTTTATTTTTATTAAATCTATGGTCTATGCGATTTTTTTCTGCTAGATCATACGCAATCCTTCCTATCTCTTTTTTCGTCAGGCCATAGAAACATTTATCCAAGTCGCGGCAGTGTTCTGCTAAGCTAGTGTCTAATTCAGGTGTAAATACACTCGAAAATCTGCCCAAAGAACATGGAACAGTACCTGCCTTTAATCTTTTTCTTAAAGTGGATTCTGGGATATCCAGAGACGCTGCGACTGCCCTTTGACTCTCCCCTCGTAGTATTCTTTCCTGTGCATTTTTAAAAATTTCTTCGGTAAAAAATAATTTTCTTTGCGATTTTCTTTTGTATGTAGTCATATTTGTGATCTGTAAAATAAAAATAAAATTTATTTGCTTCATACAAGCTAAGAGTACGCATGCGCACTCTTTGGGTGCGCACTCTTACGATTTGCGTCGGATCTGCTATCAACCATTACAGTTATAACATTGTAAAAAACATCACACATAACCTAACTTTAAAGCAAAATATATGAATCACATTCCAAGAATAACCAACATTCTCCGGTGGAGCATTCACACGAATCCTCTAATAGGTCTTCAAAGTTGCTAGAAAATTAGATCAAATGTATTAAA
Organism: Mythimna lalbum; assembly: GCA_949319445.1. Taxonomy (NCBI): domain Eukaryota; kingdom Metazoa; phylum Arthropoda; class Insecta; order Lepidoptera; family Noctuidae; genus Mythimna; species Mythimna lalbum. The sequence continues at coordinate 1,674,401 of OX439357.1, read as the reverse complement.
AACCTTAAAATTGCTATAAAAATTTTAACACTTACCTCACCGACTTGAAAATGTGTCTACTGACATTTCACGTCAAATTGAAACTGACAATAGTCACAGTGTTGCCATACGGTAAACTTTACTACCAAAATGGAACATTGCGTACTCTTTGGTAATGCGCACTCTTAGGTAGCTCTACCTACTGTGGAACTACGATTTGCAATCTATTTTCAGAAATTAAAGTTACCTAACTACATACCCCTATTTTAGAGCTTAAAATTCCATACCGTTAAACTCAGATAATGTCAATATTCTTACGCGTAACACACACAAACACATCTTTTTTTTTTTTAAACTCGCTTTTGTACACTGAGCTCTCACGAATCTTCTCTGAAATTGACCTTCTTCTTCATTGCACTCGAACTTCTTTCTCACCATGAAGCTGGTCTCTCCTTCCAGACAAACGATGCCGCATCCTTCTAATAAATGCTGTATCCACTTGCTGGTTTATCCATTTCTTATGTTTCTTTATCAATTTCTGGTAAATTAGTGCAAGTATGACAATAGTCATCAGCACCAGGAACGTAGTAATTAAAATGTTATTAAATTTGATATGATAGTCTTGTTCGGTATCACTTGCGCTATTATTGCCTCTCGAAGCGTTTTGGGCAATGATAATGTCCTTTTCCTTACTTTTAGAGTAACTTTTCCCCATTTTTCTCACTTTTAGCGTCTTGTTCAACACAGTTATAGTCAATCACACTCGTGGCTCTAATATTCACTTCGTTAAACATTGTAACTTTGTGCACCGAGGCACACAGGAATCCGCCTAGTCCGCACTTTGCGCCCGCTATCGGATAGCTCGCAAGCTGAGTTCCCGGAACGCGTGTGGCAGGGTCGCAATGAAGTATGGGAGGTGATGTGAAGCAAAAGAAAACACGTCTGGTCTAGACTAGCGTTTATTGTCGAGTTCTTAAAGGTTACAATGTTGCTGATTACTTTAGGGTATCTTGTTATATGTTCCTAACAATGCACTAATAATAAAAAAAAAATCGATATAATCAAAAATATCTGATGATGTAATTTTTAAACATCTGATTTATCTGTGTTACGGGCTTCGTGTAAGTGTTCAAACCTGCCGCTGGCTTCAAATGTCAAAAAAAAAAAAATCAGTAGGGTGCGTCTTCATATCACGTCGGGGTCACCACTTTAGGGTCTCTTGTTATATGTTCCTAACAATGCCCTAATTCATTTACTGTGCACTATGTAAGGTTAGGGTTTTAGAAATGAAATGTTCAACAACTGAATTGACTGCGAGTTTATTTGCGACTGACTTATCGACCTAGCTTCGTGGACGCAGCCACGTAGTTGCTACACACGCACACGTTTACATTCTGCTGAGCAGACACTTTGTGTCCCAACATTACTAAGTACATTTTCTACTTCAATACTCATCCAAATAAATTCAATACACAAACAAAACTACTTAGAAAGCAAAAAAATCCAAAAAAGTTACACTTTTGTTATTGGCAAAATCCCAATTGACAAACAGTTTTACCCATTAGCGAGTGCCGCCGGGTTAATGCAGTGTCCAACATAATAACACCCGTTTAACCCGCACTTAACACATACTGACCAGTTATCTTCATGCAGAGTAAGTAGAACTCACTGACGAACAGGCGGCCTTGCGACGTAGGTGCCAGCGAGGTTTCCTTGGCGACAGGCATCAACTCTGCACTGTTAAGGTCGATTTATATCTACAGACATTGAGTGTGGCAGACACGTGCCGTGACAGACACCGACAGACACCATTTTTTTATATGTAACGTATAGAAACGTGCCGTGACAGACACTCCGGCTACCGACAGACACCGTCATCGACGTCCACTCTCACTGGCAGTTACTGCATAGCTTTAGAAGAAAAAGCATGTTATTGAAAATGTTCAAACACTTCTCTATTGAAGATTTGTCCATAATTGCATTATTGTTAGAAGAAGAAGATAAAACTAAAAAAAGAGCAAAACGCATGGCTGTACATCCTATGCTTAAGAAAAGAAAATTAGAAGGAGAATACTGGACACTCTTTAAAGAGCTTGTTGACGATGAAAAAAAAGTTTTCATATATTTTCGTATGAGCCGGTATCAGTTTGACATTTTACTAAATAAAATTGAATTGCTGATAACCAAACAAGATACAGTTTTTAAGGAAGCCTTGTCACCAAAAGAAAAGCTAGCAGTATGTCTCAGGTAAGATTTATTACAGAATTATTTATTATTGTGTAAACAAAGTGGAATACTATACTATTCTAAGTGCCGATACACCCTTTCGTCAGTAAGGTCTGGCTGAAAACCTTGGTAAAAATCTTGTATTGTTTCTGGCATAGGAGTATTGTCTTCATAAGTGTCAAATGTTGATGGCGTGGATACCGTAGAACTCGTTGGTGGCTTGCTCAGTATGTCTATTTCCATGTCAGATACTATTTTAAATATCTTTGCTTTTGCAATAGCCCTCTCTCTGGGCGGAAAAGATCGCAATGTAGTTACAACTCCAGCCATAACTTGTTCGATGTCGTCCGGCGGTGGAGTATTATTTTTACTCTCTATTATATACTTCATTAGTACAGTACTAGGTGTTTCATCAGTTGCTTTTTGACCTCGTTTACCCTTTGGCTGAGGGTGCTTTGGAGTTTGAGCTGGGGAGGGTGTAGTTGGCAATGTACCAACAGTTTGTTGACTAACCTCAGGTGTAAATGTGTCAGTCGTTTGTTGCTCAACCTCAGGTGACTGAGCAACCTCTTCCTCGTGTGCATAATCATTAAAACCGGGTACAGGTGGAATTGGACATTTAGTCGGCCTTTCTTTCATGTACGGTAACAAAAAAGACATTTCTTCTTTGTACTTCAATTTTTTTTCACGAACACTAGCCTGTCCACTTTTCGTATCTTTTTTCTTTTTATGAGAACGTCTGAAGGCATCTCGCAACAGTGCCCATGCTTTTTTACATTCATTTCCTGAAACAAGGAAAACAAATATCATAATATCATAATGTTTTTCTTTGCAGATTTTTGGCTACTGGGGACTCCTTCGTTTCTATAGCATTTAGTTATAGACTAGGAGTAAGCACTGTACACAAGATAGTGAAAGAGGTTTGCAGTGCAATAATAGAACGGCTGATGAGTGAAACAATGCCTGTCCCTACAAAAGAACAGTGGCAAAAAATCGCAGAGGAGTTTTGGAATACTTGGAATTTTCCAAATTGTATAGGAGCCATTGACGGCAAGCACGTTCAAATAACTGCTCCGGCAAACTCTGGATCTCAGTTCTTTAACTATAAAAAAACTTTTTCAATCGTGTTGATGGCAATTGTGGACGCTGACTACAAGTTTATATGTGTCGACGTCGGCGCTTATGGAAAAAACAGTGACGGAGGTATTTTTTCAAATTCAAACATCGGAAAAGCATTAATTTCAAACACATTTAACGTTCCAGAAAGCACAAATTTACCTGGCACTGAAATTACAGCGCCATATGTTATCATAGGAGATGAAGCATTCCCTTTGACAACTTATCTAATGAGACCATATCCTAAACCTCAACTAGGTGACCAAAGAAAAAATATATTCAACGATAGACTATCTCGTGCAAGAAAAGTTGTCGAAAATGCATTTGGGATTTTGTCTCAAAAATTTCGTATCTATAACAGGAGAATACAACTTGATCCAGATAATGCAGACAATGTTATTATGGCGACGTGTATCTTACATAATTATATAAAATCTGGTGGTTCTCAGCATTCACATAATGAAGAAGACATTATTGCATCATATTCTTTGTCAAACCTACCTAGACAGGGTGGAAATCATCAGGTAGCCGCATTTAATGTCAGAGAGAATTTTGCTAGGTTTTTCGATTCACCCGAAGGAGCGTTAAATTACTAGGTGATTCTATCGGTGGCGGTGCCCTGTCGTTTGACCATAACTATACTAATTTTAAGTTGAAAAAATATTACCTATCTAATAAAAACCCAACATACTATTGTTGTTGTAAGACTAATAAAGGCGTCATTAGCCTGTCAAGTCAAATTAAAATTAAGTAAATTATATTATGTGACTGTGTCTATTTTTAAAATAATATTTTTAAATATTGTTATGTTAAATAAAGATCTTAAAAAAAAGCGTAAAATACATTATAAAAAAATAAAATATGTACTCACCATTACTATTAAGTTTTATTCCTATTTCGTTCCACGCCTGATCCTTTTTCTGATTATCACTATACCTTTTATCACTTAAATCATAAAGGTATTTGTAATCTCGTACAAATTCTATGAGCTTTTCGTTATCCATTGTAAAAATGCAAAATAAAAAAGAAAGCACGTGTACGCACTTCCGATACTCTATTCACACTGCCCGGCAAGGAGCCACAGACACGTAGGTACAGACATGAACCGCGCAGACAAAATATTCTTTCCGAGAATACTGGCCGGGCACGACAAGTGTCTGTAAGCGTCTGTGCGGCCGTGTTACGATAGATATAAATACGTTAATAGTTACTGTATGGAAGAATATCATTTTGTCTGCCACGGCATGTGTCTGCCACACTCAATGTCTGTAGATATAAATCGACCTTTATACGGGAACACGAGAAACGGTTTAAAAAAAAACACTGTTGGTTAGACGGAAGTAATAGATTTATTTAGGGCTTTAACCTTGACACAATTCGGGTTTGAACTTGAACTTGGCAAACTGGCAGACACAACGACAGAGATGTTACCGGCTTTACGGATGCGCTTGGACTGACGTACCACGACAGTGCAATGTTTGTTAGTGGACCACCCGAACTAGGTTAATTTAAACCTGTGTTTTTGGCCATCACTTTACATTTCAGTTTCAATGCGACAGTAAAACTTAAAATTAGAGTAAAACTATACAAAAATGCATTCTATTCATAACTACGAAAATAAGCTTATGTTACAATAATACCTATAAACTATGTCTATAAAATAAAAAATATCGAGGGGATTAGAGAACATTATGCCAAAATTTCTAAAAGTTGTTCTGTGTCTGTGTAATTGAGTATCACTAAATATTCTGACATTGGAAGGAAAAAGGACTTACGGAGGATGAAAAGATGCGTTGGTTCCTTCGATAGCAGCCTCCAAAGCGCGCCGGTTCAGGCGATATTTCCTCCAAGATTCGCGAGAGAAGAGAGTTTGAGATTTTCACCACACAGCACCAATATTTTCACTTTTTAGAGTTTTGTTTGGGAGGGAGCGCGGGCGCACGAAGATACGTGTCACCAGAAAGAATGAACAGGAAGGAATGGTTTTGGATGGAAAATCCTTCTCGAATGAGTTATTGAATGAAGTGTAATATAATGTTGCAAGTATGTGTTTATGCTTTTATAATGAGGTATAGATAGAACAAATATAGATAAAGTAATGCGAATGGCGCAGACAATTCCCCCGGCCTAGAGGTTTTCCTCTAAATTACAATTTTATGAGAACTTAAATTGAAAAAAAAAAAAGAATTTAATTAAAAATAGAGTTAAGCGCAACTGTAAAGTAATTATTGAGTCGGTAGAGGACAAAGCCGCACTACCGGGCGTATGTAGGAACCGGAAGCAGTTCTAACCTTCACAGTCCTAACTATATTATCCTTTCCAGGATAAGTCGCATCTATGACACCTAAAGGCCAACAAAGCGGGTGAGCGTTGTTGTCTTTGATAACAACAATCGTACCTACTTCAATAGGCTTTGACGGTGTGTTCCACTTCTCACGCTGTTGCAAGGAAGTGAGGTACTCCTGGCTCCAACGATGCCAGAAGGAATGAGTTATTTTATTAAGAAGTTGATAACGCGATAAGCGATTGTCTGAAATGTCTGTGACATCTTCAGCAGGTAAATACTTAAGCGGAGTTACGTTTAAAAAATGATTAGGCGTTAAAGCACTAATATCAGACGGGTCGGAGCTTAAAATGCTTAGAAGTCGATTGTTTAAAAGACATTCAATTTGAACAAGAACGGTAGGTACTAAACTTCTCGTAAGTTAATATTTGAGAACCAATTACTTTAAAAAGATGAGTTTTGACACAACGAACATTAACTTCGCTGAGTCCATTAAAATGAGGACCGTATGGCGGGCTATGTTTAAATCGTATACGATTTTCAGCTAGTTGATCGCCTATGTAATTTATATGAGATTTGGATTGAATTAGGGCGTAAATTTCGTTCAATTTGCGCTTTGCGCCAATAAAGTTTGTGCCTCCATCACTATAAATCATAGCAACAGGACCTCTACGAGAAATGAAACGCTTAAAAGCGGCGAGAAATAAATCTGAACTAAGGTCAGAGACTAACTCTAAGTGTACTGCCTTAGTTGTTAGACACGCGAACACAAATGTAAGCTTTGTGGCTCTTAATTCCGCGTTTTCGGATATGAGTAATATAGAAAGGGCCACAATAGTCCACAGCGGTATTAACAAACGCTTTCGCTTGTGAAACGCGAAAGTCGGGTAGATCATCCATAGGAGGGTAAGTATTTTGAGGTTTAAGTTTAAAACATTTGTTACAACTATGTACGCGTTGTCTTACAATATTACGAGCGGATAAAATCCAGAATTTTTGTCTAATGATAGATAATAAAAGAGCGGGACCTGTATGCAAATTAGTTACATGATAAAAGTCAATTACGAGTTGGGTAAAACGTGATTTAGTTGGAATTAAAATGGGGTGCTTTTGACCATAATCAAGTTGAGAATGAGTTAACCTTCCACCTACTCTGAGAATGGGCACGACAAGTGTCTGTAAGCGTCTGTGCGGCTAGTGTTACGATAGATATAAATACGTTAATAGTTACTGTATGGAAGAATATCATTTTGTCTGCCACGGCATGTGTCTGCCACACTCAATGTCTGTAGATATAAATCGACCTTTATACGGGAACACGAGAAACGGTTTAAAAAAAAACACTGTTGGTTAGACGGAAGTAATAGATTTATTTAGGGCTTTAACCTTGACACAATTCGGGTTTGAACTTGAACTTGGCAAACTGGCAGACACAACGACAGAGATGTTACCGGCTTTACGGATGCGCTTGGACTGACGTACCACGACAGTGCAATGTTTGTTAGTGGACCACCCGAACTAGGTTAATTTAAACCTGTGTTTTTGGCCATCACTTTACATTTCAGTTTCAATGCGACAGTAAAACTTAAAATTAGAGTAAAACTATACAAAAATGCATTCTATTCATAACTACGAAAATAAGCTTATGTTACAATAATACCTATAAACTATGTCTATAAAATAAAAAATATCGAGGGGATTAGAGAACATTATGCCAAAATTTCTAAAAGTTGTTCTGTGTCTGTGTAATTGAGTATCACTAAATATTCTGACATTGGAAGGAAAAAGGACTTACGGAGGATGAAAAGATGCGTTGGTTCCTTCGATAGCAGCCTCCAAAGCGCGCCGGTTTAGGCGATATTTCCTCCAAGATTCGCGAGAGAAGAGAGTTTGAGATTTTCACCACACAGCACCAATATTTTCACTTTTTAGAGTTTTGTTTGGGAGGGAGCGCGGGCGCACGAAGATACGTGTCACCAGAAAGAATGAACAGGAAGGAATGGTTTTGGATGGAAAATCCTTCTCGAATGAGTTATTGAATGAAGTGTAATATAATGTTGCAAGTATGTGTTTATGCTTTTATAATGAGGTATAGATAGAACAAATATAGATAAAGTAATGCGAATGGCGCAGACAGACATCTTACTACATTTTATACCTTGCACTATAGAAGCTTAGTTCTTTGTTAAGCCTATAATATAGGGAAGGTCCTAAAAACACGTAAAAATGCTTAGCAAAGGCATGTCCGGTCTGAGGCTTTATGCAAACCAAGTCCTTCCTTCTCTTGTCGGATGGTAAGGGTTCAAAAGAAAGTGAAGTACGCTGGTGTAGTGTAAAATAAATAATTGTCGCACTGTAAGCACTTTGCATGCTATGTACAGTTGATGCGTAGGAAATCTAAAAGGACGCAAGGTTGCAATTGCAACCTTGAGAATAGCTCTTTGAGCACGCTCTAACGGGAGTAAAACTGTTTTAGCCGCACCGCCCCAAGAAGTTATGTAATATAAAAAAACGCCCCCATTTTTCACTTTTTTTAGGCCACGAAAATGAAGCTTAAGTTGTTCTGGGGAGATGATCTTTTGGACCAGAGACTTGGTGTCATCACTTGTTTGGGTTTTATCGCTGGGATAGATGGCGACTGATCTCAAATTTACAGGACGGACGATGTCGGTACCTTTCTTAACTCCTCCATCATTAGTGTCGAAGAATTCGTCACCATTTTCGCTCTCGCTATCAATTTCTCGTTCTACATCTCTCTCGGCTCTGGCAGCACCTTGCATTCTCATCTGTCGTCTTCGTAATACATCCGTCGCCAAACTTACCAATTCAGGGGGAACGTCTTCATCTTTCGTCCAGATTTCATTCAGTGGGTGTCCCACTTCCCACTGATTGTTCCCCCTGCGGCCCCGGTTCGGATACCCACGCCCACTTACGTTCTGTCCTCGCACACCCCTTCGTCCACCTCTTCGTCTACTCATTCTTCTTTCACCAGCTCCCCTTTCATTTCTTTCACTATCATTCATCTCACGTTCCTCAGGGGACACATACAAAGCGTGGGCAATAGATTCTCTATTGCCTTTTCTTTTCTTAATACATTTGGCTGGAATCTTATTTGGAAACTTGACTGCAGTTCGTAACACTTTCTTCTGTACATCAGCTTTAGCTGTTCGACATTTATTTTTACAACGTATTCCTGGAGTAGCTTTACCTTTAACTTTAGATTTCTTCGCTTCAATGTTTTCTTTGGTGTTTAAAATTGCAGCTGATTGTTTTCCTCTCTTATGAAATGGAACCGGAACAATTGGCACCGGCGAAGATTCTTGCAAATATTTGCTTGGTGTTTCTAGTTCCTCAATGTTGATAATATTATTATTCTGTGAAAGAATTGATGGGCTTGAATTAGAAAATCTCCTATCTGGTCGATCCGTATTACAAGGAGAAACGTTGGGTAGATTTAGACCGACTCCCAGAGTTTGTACATTGGATGGACCTGGTTCCTGCTCAAGAGCTTCTTCATTTCTATAAAAAATATCCATATAATTAGGAGTAGCGTTAGAAAGAACTCGATCAACTACAGGACTTGATCTATTAGATGAAACTTTTTCCGGTTCTGGTGCATCATTTTCACCTGCATTGTCTTCTGTAGGCCTTTGATTACTCGAAAGAAATGTCAGATATTGCAAAAAAGCTCTCTGGAACTGCAGAGGGATTGAAAGGGTAAATACCACAAGCCCTAAATCCCGAAATCGCATTAGAACTCGTGGCTGCTCGGGTCCACGCATTCCCAATAAGTTTTCCTGCAACTAATCAATTAATCTTTCGTTCCTTGTGTGACACAACCCAATTTCGTGTTTCAGCAGCAAATAATGTTTTAAAAGGCTTCAAAAAACTACGATCCAGTGGTTGCAACGCTTGAGTGGTGTGGCTGGGTAGGCAAAATAAAATTATATCATTTTCTTCGGCAGTTTGAAGCTTATCTATAGCATTCGTGTGAGAAGAATGACCATCCAGAATCAAAATAATCTTTCCTATTGGTTTTTTAGGTACAAGATGTTCTTTCAGCCACTTGTGAAATAATTCAGCATTCACGTACGCGGATTTTCTATTCATATAGACTTCTGATCCAGGTGGGAGCCCATCCTGAAATTCTGGTTTCTTGTTTACTCCTTTGATGATGACTACTGGGGGAAGAAAGTTCCCTACAGCATTGCAGCATGCTATTACCGATAAAGTTTCACCTTTTTCACCAGAAGTTATAGAATGGACTACTCTTGCGCCTCTTGTAGCAATGACTTTTCCAGTAGAGTTATTTAACTGGACACCTGTCTCATCTACATTGTAAATCCTATCCGGTTTATCCAGTAAGTCATGCTCTGTCATTACTTTAAGCAGTAGTTCAAACATTTTGTTAACTTCATCTCGATTTAATCCCTGTGCTCTTGCAACTGATAAGCTTTCTGCCTGACGAATACTTAACTCTTTATTACGTTCTAAAAATGATCTTAAACAATGCGGCCCAGCCTTTCGAGTCTCTTTATCAAAATTGGTTTCTTTACCCAGTTTTTCAGCAAACTCGAAAGCTAATCTTCGAACCATGTCCCGGGTTGGAAGGAAACCAGCTTTTTCTAATTTCTGTATATGACTCACCAAACGTTTTTCGTTTACAAAATCAAGAAGTGGGTGTTTTCCTATAAAAAAAAAAACAATGTTAGGAATAATACGATTTTTTTTTACTTAACAAGAACTAAGGTCATACAACTTTATTACCTAATGTCAGTTTTTCCGTATTTTTGTTAACGAATCTTCGCCTTAATGTTCTTGAGGGAATCCCATATCTACGAGATATTTCGTTAATTCCTAGAATGCCTCTCGAAATTTCGTCTATTGCAGCTATTAATGCCTCTTGCGTTCATTCAGCTCGTGGACGAACTCCAACCTTTCTAATATATTTGCGAGGCATTTCTGAAAAGAAGAAATGGGAACATGATATGCAAACAACTTAATCAATAGGGGATAGATGCCCCTGAGGGCATCTAATTTTACAGGGCACAAATTTTATAAGTACTAGATATAACATAAAACTTAACTTGAGATAATCACCAGCAATCGATTTGCTGGATCGATACAAAGTGTAGCAGTCGGCCAACACTTTCACCGTTGGGCATTACAACCCCAACACAAGGTGATCCCAAACGATCGATTAATTGGGTCACAAAACATCTAAGAGTAAGTTCACGACCGATCGATTTTTGTCGTGAACAAACTAGATCCCTGAACGATCGATTAATCAGGGTGCCCTAATATCCTGAACGATCGATTAATCAGGATGCCTAGCGACGCCCGTACGAGCCGATCGATTTATGCTCGTGATGGCAGCCGGAAGGTCTTGTTTTACCAGTTTTTACATCAAGTCACGAACCGATCGATTCTCGCGTACTTGATCTGTAACAACGAATAAAATTCTGTAAATAATAAGTGGTCTTTTCAATTCAACACAACGTAACAAGGAAGACACTTGTATTCTAATTCGAATTATTCCCATTGTTATAGTCGTCACTGCTACAACTATCATCTACATCATTTTCGTCAATCTCTCGAGCGGTCACATGAATCCACGGCTTCATGCGGTCCGCAGCAACCGTTGTCGGACGTCTGCTTTCTGTATCGACTAGTCCTGGTGTTGGTGCTACAATATAGCGGTCCATACCTAGAACTTTTTAGACAACGCATCAACGTGACTCATTTTAGCTCCAGCCCTATATACGACAGTACAGTCGAATTCTTGTAATGTCAGCCACCAACTTGCTATCCTTGGGATCAAGTCCCGCTTTGAAAAGAACGCAGAACGCAATGCGCTGCAATCGGTGATAACTTTAAACTCTTTCCCTAATAAATACACACGATGATGTAGTGTCTACAAATATCATATTCTCATATGCAGTTGATAGAAACACCCGCTTCATTATAGGAGTAAGTATGACGACAATCCTGGGATTCTGTTTCAGCAGTATCGAGTAGCCTTTGTTATTTAAACTCTCAATTCTCCCTTCTACGATTTCGGGGAGATTGCATTCATTACGGTCACCATACTTTTCAGAACGCCATTTATTGTACATGTAGTACACATGATTTTCGGAGGGATTTATTTGAGAATTCGATAGCATCTCTATTCCATTTACAGCAGTGTCTTCAAACGAGTCCAGTATGTTCAATTCATTTTAATTTATTGCGGCGCAAGGTGTCATTCCACTATCGAAATATTTCTTATTAGTTTTTTCGTAGCACGACTTATTAAGTTTTGAATAAAACCAATGTTACTAAGACGAAGACGTTTAATCATAATTCGGTCGAGACTCTATGAAAGCTCTGTAACGAAACCATAGCGAGATGTAGAATAGTGACGTAAGTTAACAACGCCATCTAGTGACCAAACTTAACACTACTTTACTATAGTTTCATGAATAGATATACAAAATTATACAAGTTTTCTTGTAGCGCTTATGCTGACTCTACATATTTCTCAGGAATTTCTTCCATTCCCAAAACTTGTTCAGCTGTTGAACTTCTGTAGTCCGTGTCGACACACTAATGACTGTATTAATGTTGGTAGAGGTACCACAAATACCTTATTCCGTCTTGAATCTTGTGTAATCCGTCAAGTAGCAAGTTACTATATTCTTGAGCCCCCAATATTGTATCTATTGGTCCTCTTTTATAGTACGTAGGATCGGCAAATAGTTTGTTTTGTAAACAATCTGATTCTAGTTCAGGTAATTTTTCTCTGGTTAACTGCCAGTTAGTTTTGGCAGTATTATATGTGTAACCGGTAAATCTAAAACATCGAAAAGTGCTATCAATGCCGTGCTATAGCCAAGATTTTCGAGTGAATATAGGTTTATTCAGTCTCCGTGCTTAAAATTCACTCGTTAGAGTTTAGGTAAATTCGCGGCAAACCTATGTTCGTTTGCATCGTTCATGCAACTACACGCACACGCACAATAATTATGTACATGGGAATCTGATCTCCCGAAAGCAATATTAATATTTATGTCATCCATTACAACTATATTCTTAAAAGTTGATAGAAGTTTTAGATTTACATCAAGAAAATCCAAAAATCTGTCTATGTTTTGAGACGGCGGCCTGTAAATGGCCATAATTACAATATCCGGACTGATTTTAATTATTAAACAATTACTGTCTTGAGCTTTGGGCTCTTCTACAAGTGCTTTTATGTTATTTTTGATGTAAACCACCACCCCATCGTTTTGATTCATATTTGAATTTGTTTTGTGAGTGCAGTAGCCGTCAAGGAAAGGTAAATTGGCTGTCTGACTAGACAGCCAACATTCTGTTAGGACAATAATATCACAATTAATGTCAAGATTTTGTAACACAACTTCAAACCCATCCATGTTGCGATTAATGCTACGAATATTTTGTGAAAGCAGTGTAAGCGTATTTTCCCCAGAAGGAAGAAGGAGTTTACAGTCCTCTACATTACAAGTATTGGCTTCAGACACAGAAAAACCATCCAAATCAGCGATTAACTGACTGGACATTACAACTAATAATACAATAATAGGTAATAAAATATAAACTAAACCTAAGTACCTGTAATTTAGTGCTAGGTGCTACTAAATAAACTCTTCGTGGGCAGTCTTAGGCGCCTTCAAAGTCTATTGAATTTATATAATTAACCTCGGCGTATTTACGCGCTGGGCAGTCTCCGTCACCGGTGGGATGGTCACACTTTCTCTTGAACCGCTTGCACGTCGCACATTGTGGTGGAGAAGATTTACTGCCACACTCCTTATGGGAATGACCAGTCTCTCCACAGTGGTTGCAAGTTGAACTGGGTTCTCTGCAAAACTTGGCTGCGTGGCCGAAATGCTGGCAATTGAAACATCTTGTGACGATTGTGAAATCCTTCACGGGGCATGATGTCCAATTTATAAAAATTCGGCCTTGATTTATTAGGACTTTTCTAAGGGTGGCTGGTAATTCTAAAATATAATTGCAGGTAGAAAGACCCTTCTTACCCGACTTATGGCTCAGTTTGACAGTAGCAAGAAAGGATTCACGAGTAGTGTCTGCCAATTTCCCTGAGAGGTTCTGCTCGTAAATGCAGTCAAATACTTCACTTACAGTCAGTGCTACTGGAACTCCAACGACAGCAATTCTCGGACGCCGTTTAGGAGTTTCTTCTACTGTAAGGCCTGACGATACCAGCTTTGTGGAGTTCTTAAGCTTGTCGATATCGCCTTTGCTTTGGGTGCTAATAAGAACACCCCCGTTTTTTACTTTCTTTAGGCCACGGACATGAAGCTTCAGTTCTTCAGGCGATACTATGTTCTGCATAAGTGTCTTCGTGTCTTCGCTAGATTTAGTTTTGTCGCAAGGATAAATGTCCACAGAGCTTAGATTTGGAGGACGGATGAAGGTTTCGGATTTTTTTTTAACCATACTAGCGTAAGAAGAAGGGGTAGCGTCAGATAGTGTTAATTTATTAATTACGGCCTCTTTGATCTCCTTAATAGAATCAGTGCTAGCTTGCTTGTGGATTGTAGAAAGAACGTACGCAATTTATAGCGTGGATCTAGTGTTGTTGATAAAATAAAAGTTTCCTCACTCTCTAGATAATCAAATTTGTCATTTATTCCAGCGATCAAAATCTCTACGTAAAGACGTAACAAACAAACAAACTCACTTTCGCTTTTATAATATTACTGGGATAGTTTAACGAAAATAGTCTAGATTTAAATTTAGAACTTCAGATTAATGTTATGTAAATAATACAAATATTAAAAAAAAAATATTAAATAAAAAATTATAATATTCTGGGCTGCTGTAACTGTCGTCCGCGGTCTATTGATTATTTTTGATCTGTTTTAAAACTTTTCGCAAACTGTTAATAAGAGGTATAGCGTCAGATAAGCAAGCAGATTCTTTACTTATAGATTTTGTAGCTTCTTCAAAATAATTCAAAGTCGAAACAACTTGTTCCATCAATAGCCATTCTTCTGTAGAGAATTCAGTTCTACATTTCACATGAGGCCAAGAAGCTTGAATTGCAACTCGTTGCTCTAAAAGTCTTCTAAGTGCATGAAGGGTTGAATATCGAGTAACGACATCCTGAATAAGAACGTGACAAGGAACGTTATGAGATTTTTGCATTTCTGTTAGGATTTTGCGACCTGACGTTGAATGACTGAAGTGGCCAATAATAGATCTCGCCTTTGTAATCATGGCATTTATTTTCTCTTCAATAAACGCATCCTTCAGCACTAATTGTAAAGAGTGCGCCATACATGCACATTATATCGGCCGATAAATCGGTATCGGTATCGTTACATCGTTACTTAAAATGTTGTGTCCCTCAGTGGCATGGAGCGAGTTTTTCTCGGATATACTATTTCTGGTAGAAGACAAGTATTGTAGAAATCTACAAGCCTTTTCGCCATTTTATTCTTCCAAAACGCATCGTCTCTAATTCTCTATAGATTTTTTCGGTTTTTAGCGGTTGCCCAGGCCCTGTCCATACAGCAAAAAGGCATACATCTTTCTTTGTGATGTGGAGTTGGCCTTGTACTTGGTACCACCAATCGTGATTAACATTTATTGTTATTTCATTATTCTGAATTTTTTTTTTATTGCGTCATCAGCATTCATACCAAAAGCCGAGATTTGACGTTTTATTTCGACAATGCCTTCTTCAAATAATGCATCTGGTGTTGCACCCAGGAAAAAGTACTCATCGTCGATGAATAAACCGCATTTTTCTAAAACTATGAGTTATTGTTTTTCCAGCTGACCCAACGCATTCTTGAAAATTCGCAATTCTCATTCGTTAGCTTTACCATGACGAATAGCTGCGACGTGGTCAAGTAAATATTTATACAGCAATTTTTTTACTAAACTAGCAGAACTTATACTATTCCGCCGCTTACAGACTTTGCTAAAATTTGAAGCTGTCAAAAGGGATCTGCGAAGTTCCAGCCTCAAGCGCTTTCCGCCTGCAATATGGTGTCCCGTTCTATGTCGTGCCTTTGTTCCAATTGGGATTTTAAGTTCTGAATAAACAATAGCTTAGCCGCTGAATATTGTTCTTCAGACATGTCGGCACGAATCACCGTAATCTAAATTATTATTATAGAAAACCAATTTACGTTTTTGGTTTGTATTTATTAATCTTTCGATTCATCTGGCACTTTAGGGCTTCAAATTTGACCGCAGTTAAATTGTATTTGGAAACAAAACAATATAATTAACAATAGAGATCAATGAAGTATTTTGGCACTTTAAACATAACTCTATCCTTAACAATTTAGACTCAATTCTTAAAATTAAGCAGGTAACTAATCAACATTAGGATAAAATTTAAATCAAGAAAATAGAAGAAAAATGTTCTGAACTGATTTTTAAATATCTAGTTGACTAGGATTCATCACAAAAGTCACACGTAAAAGCTCCGCCTACATAAGCAGCATAGCACATTCTTCGTGAAACCATTTTTTGCACGCAGAGCACTGGATCCAATCCTCGATAGGTGGATCTTCATATTTTTCTTCGCAGATGGGACACTAAATAGATCCTTTATTCGTGGTTATTTTACGCTTGTTAGTCGTACTTAATTTTTGACCACATATTTGCATGCTACTGATAGTTTTCTTTTTTTTTCAGACTATCTCGATTGATCCCCGATGGTCCTGGCTGAGAATCAAAGTCTATTGGTTTTACGCGTTTTCGAGCCTTGTTTTCCTCTTCTTTGCGTTTCTCTGCTAATTGATTTTTATATGGAGTCCCTGTAACTATTTCGGACTTTAAACTTGCTCTTGATCTCTTCTTCTTTTGCTCCGTAATTTTTGGCAAAGGGCTCAGATCAATTAACTTAACTATTTGATTATCTGACTGAATATTTTCTTTGTTTGGAAAATTATCATACCCCGCTGGGCCAGTTTCTTTATTAAACAATATATCTCTTTGTTTGTCTGACTGAAAATTTTCTTTATTTAATGCCATGTCAGCTTCCACTGTTGCATCCGATGTTGTACTTGCTGCCTTTTGATTTCTTCTTCCGTCTCCTTGTTCTTCTATTTTTTCGACTACAAAGGGTAAACCTGAAGTAATTGTATCTGTGTTAATACTGGTGGATATTAACACATTTAAATCAATGTCGTCGTCACCGGGAATATCTCCTATTCCCATAAAATCATTATCAAACAGGGATGGGCTCATATTACGTTCATCCGTTTCAGGTACTTGTTCGATCGTGGATTGGTTAAAGTTCTCCTCTATGGGCTCATCTGGTCGGGAAAAGAGATCTGTAACCAAAGCAGGTGTAAAATCTGCATCATCAAAAATATCGTCTGCAAATGGAAATATTCCTGTCGCTCGGAAACCTGATTCTGCATTTGACATAGTTGCAACTTGCTTAAATGCAGCGTTGAATAAACTAGCCACTTGAAACTGCGTTATACCTCTGCCTGGGTGCAATGTCATCCATTTCTCGCATTCTATTGCGTACTTTGTTTTCAGTGGGCTATGAACTGCAACGTCTAACGGTTGCAGCTTATGACTTCCATGAGGTGGAAGTGTAATCATTACAATGTGGTTTGTACGAGCATAATTGGTGGCTTCGAAACTAATGTGAGAGGAATGGTTGTATATTTTCCAGTAATTCCGTACTATTAGACGACCCTTTCATCGAATCAGCCTTTTCGTAGCATACTTAGTAACATTGGTTTTATTCAAAACTTAATAAGTATGAAGACGAAGACGTTTAATCATAATTCGGTCGAGACTCTATGAAAGCTCTGTAACGAAACCATAGCGAGATGTAGAATAGTGACGTTATTTAATAACGCCATCTAGTGACCAAAATTAACACTACTTTACTATAGTTTCATGAATAGATATACAAAATTATACAAGTTTTCTTGTAGCGCTTATGCTGACTCTACATATTTCTCAGGAATTTCTTCCAACTCCCAAAACTTGTTCAGCTGTTGAACTTCTGTAGTCCGTGTCGACACACTAATGACTGTATTAATGTTGGTAGTGGTACCACAAATACCTTATTCCGTCTTGAATCTTGTGTAATCCGTCAAGTAGCAAGTTACTATATTCTTGAGCCCCCAATATTGTATCTATTGGTCCTCTTTTATAGTACGTAGGATCGACAAATAGTTTGTTTTGTAACCAATCTGATTCTAGTTCAGGTAATTTTTCTCTGGTTAACTGCCAGTTAGTTTTGGCAGTATTATATGTGTAACCGGTAAATCTAAAACATCGAAAAGTGCTATCAATGCCGTGCTATAGCCAAGATTTTCGAGTGAATATAGGTTTATTCAGTCGAAAATCTTAGTTTGCAAAACATACATGTTGTTGTTGTTGTTTGTTGTGTTGTGTGTAGTTTTTTGTTTGCTGCTCGGGTACATGTGATACATGATTTATTTTTTGCAACACAGTATAGCACTTTTTTGCTGTGCTGGCCAACAATTGCTGCAGTGCCAGAAGAAGCAGCGTAGTTTGACCCGTATGATCGTTAACTCCAGCACGCATCTGCAATTACAGCTATCATTGGGGTTCCTTGAGATGACAAATACCTAGTTTGTTTTGCATGTTATATTAAGAGACTCCGAAATGTTTCCAATATTATTGACTATATTTTACTAGTTTGGTTGGGTTACAGTAAATGAATGGACCGCGTCGCGACAGGTTAGAATCGTACGTATTTATGCAGAACGACGCCCGCTAGTAGCGGCTGCTGCGTGACCACTGCCCACTGGTGAGGCGGCGTGGCCGGCCGGGCAGCGCTGGCGCTCGTGTGCGAGCGAGAGCGCCGCGGCTGGGGAGCGCGCGTGTGAGAGCGAGACGCGTAACTATTCTCCGCCCGCGTCCCGCTCATGCGTGTTTGAGGCACCTGTGCGCGTGTTCGTGTGTGTGTGTTCTTGATTTATTTGCTGCTTACGTTGATAACTGAGTTTCACCTGCTTGTAAAGATGCAGGCATATGTACAGAATAATTACATTCTTCTAATAGTGGTACACAGTCTCTGAAACCCCTATCCAGAATAAAAACATCTTCTGCCTGAAAATACTGCCTCAAAGGGTTTGCCTCGGTTCTAAATTCATTCATCATAATATTAGCATCAGATGTTGTTGCTGGATATGGGCCTAATACATCGATAATGTATCCATCCGAGCATACCATTATGAATGGTTTCATAAGGTTCCTGTACTTGTGCAAGGAGTAGGTATTTTTTTGATACAGATAATTAGAACTCTTTTGCACGTATAAATATGTACCATCAATTATAATAATTGGTTTTCTGTCTTCTCCACCAAACAAACCATTTGGAATGATAAGGTTTTTTTGAGATATTTCTGCACTTGTAATATGATTTATGCCTAAATTATGAGGAACAAAATCCTCATTTAACATATCGCGAGCCTTGCCCATCAGCCTTGATAATGTCGAGCGTGGTACATTCAATAGTGATGAAATTCTTTCATCGCTATCCCCAGTTCTGAGTTTAATTTAATATGCAATTAGACCCAATGTCCCATTATTCAAACTAGGTAACCTTGGAAGGTCTGCTTTCAACTGACTGAACTGTTGTTTAGACAAACCAATCCAGAAATCGACAATGTCTTCTGATATTCCTTCTATATTGTTAAAATCAAACGCTTGGTTTCTTTCTTTAATAAATGTTGCAAAATCCTGAATATGTTCTGCTGTAAATGTATGGTTAGGATGAGAAATATTTGATAATAGCTCAGCCCAGTTATTGTCCCTTAGATGAAACACACATATTCTGCAGTTTTTAGGCACATAAAAATTAAAATCGGTAGACAACTTCACCCTTAGCCGTGGTGGGACACTCAGTCGTTGTGGTGAGTCACAATCTGGACAAAAACAATATGCTTGTGTATCAGGTGCCATTATCGTTTAAAAAAAAATTGAAATTATCACAAACAGCAATTAGCTCATCAGTAGATACTTGTGGAATCACATAAACTGCTTTGTCTATATCCAAATTTATGAATTCGTGGCATCTGTAAAAAAATATAAATTTCATAATTTGTATTTATTAACTCACAATAAAACATAATAAATAAAAATACTATAAAAAATAAGTTTATAATTCGCATTCGGATCCCTAAAATAATAAAGTTTTGGTTTAAACCCACAATATTTTTGAAAAACCTATCTAACGACATTCCACACCGTTGGACCTATATCCTACCGATAGCCTAGAAGAAAAAAATATTCAATCGGATTACTTAAAATTATATCTGCTTAAAATAAAACTGAATTTCATAAAGTAAAAGGCTGTGGCCAAAATTTCAAAATTACATACAGTAGGTATATTATTAGGGACAGCGGCAAAATTTTTATATTATCTACTTGAATATTGCAGCCAAATGGTTGGTTGTAGGCCCGGCTGGTATTTTTTGTTTATAGACTTTATTGATTGAAGATAATAAAAACAACAAAATTAAAAGCAAAATCATTTATGTGTTTTTGAAAAAAAAAAGATACGTAGTGAGTTGGAAGAATATTGCCAGAATTTTGTGATAGTTTCCGTTCATCGTGATATGCTCTGTATGCAAATTCTGGCATTCTATTGTACCTTTGTGTTATTATACCCCTTTTTAATGAGAGCAGCAATCAGCTAGTTCTTATATAAGAATAATAAATCATTTATATGTTTGGTGGTGATCACTTGCTAAACGATCTACTGCTTGGAGAGCTTCCACAAGTTTTCCATAGTATTAAATAAAACTCGTGTAGCAGTATTGGACGTACTGAACGCTTTATTGTAGTTTTGACGGTAGGCGACACAGGAGGCAAAGGTATTTTTTTTACAGCCACACAGATTTTAAACAACACTCCCACTTATAAAAATAATAATAACCCATATTTCCAAATAAAACTTTCACAATGAATAGAATTTATTTAATTTGTGACAATCCTATCTTGTTCATAAATTTATAATGCTTTACATGATGACACAGACTTTTTGTCAACATATCTGCTGGCATTTCAGCAGTAGACAAATAGGATATTTTTACTAACTTATTAGCTTAACATTCCCTAACAAAATGATGCCTGACATCAATATGTTTTATTCTTCTGTGGAACAAAGGATTAGATGCTAACTTCTGTAAACTTTGGTTATCACTTAATAAAGTAACTGGAATGTTATTAATATTATTATTAATTTCAGACACTAAGTTTTTAAGGTAAATTGCCTCCTTACATGCTTCAGAGAGAGATACTGGGCCTCGGTACTAGATAATGCCAGTTTTTTGTTTTCTACATTCATAAGATATTGGACTTCCAGACATAGTAAAAATGAACCCAGTATATGACTCTCTGTCTATTGCACATGAGGCCCAATCTGCATCAACATATCGAATTATGTTACTATCACTTTTTACATATTTTAAACCATAATATTTAGTTTTATTTAAGTATTTTAAAACCCGTTTCAAATGTTTCCAATGAATCTGATTATAACAGTTATTATATTGACTAAGGAAGCTAATATGCTAAGGAGGCTATATCTGGTCTAGTCAACACACATAAATACATCAATGCACCTAACAATTGCTGATAAGGATAATCTTGACTAATAATTTTAATGTTAAATTCTTTTCCATTGGAGTATCTGAATCTTTACAATTAGACAGATCAAATCTTTTCAATATAATATCTATAAACTCTGTCTGATCTAAAGTGATAGAATGGAAAGACCTCACGGCGTCCTTGCCTTCCGCATGACGCAGGTCCTCACCGGACATGGCAAGTTCGCGAGGTACCTGTTTCAGATGAAGTCGGAAGAGACGCCCGGGTGTCGCCACTGTGCGGAATGCCCGAAGGACACGGTGGAGCACAAAGTCGAGGTGTGCCCTGCCTGGGCGGAGCATCGCCGTACCCTCGTGGGGGCGATCGGCGGCGGAGACCTCTCGCGCCGGGCCCTGGTCGAGGCCATGGTCCGGAGCGAGGAGGAATGGCAGGCGGTCGTATCCTTCTGCAAAGCAGTAATGCTAGTAAAGGAGGAGGCCGACCGCATCAGGCTACGGCGCCCTCGCTGCCACCGCCGGGATTCCAATCCCGATTTCCGGCCACCGCAACGTCGCTAACGTCGGAGATTTTCTGCCATCTCCACGACCTTGGCCACCGTGAGGTCGGCCAAGTCTTTCGTGTACAGCTTCTCCTTCTCCTGTCCCGACTGCATCCCCATAAAAAATTGTCGCGGAGTGCCTCCTCCACGTTAAGAAAGGCACATTGCCCATTGAGAGTGAGACTCCCCTGGTTGTTGTGATGTCGCGTAAAAATTGTGTCGCTCCTCAAACCCGACGCTAATGGGAGTAAATTGATTGTCCAGAAGTGATAAAAGGTCTTCGTAGGAGACGTCTTCGATGGCCTTTGGTAGCACCAAATCCGTGGTTAACTTGTACGTACCCTCTGTGAGTGCGCTGAGCAAGATGGACTTTCGTTTTTCACCCGCGGTGTCCGTTTTTTCGTTAATACCATTTGCCACAAAGTATTGTGCAATACGTCCTTTGTATGTCTTCCAAGTCCTGTACGTTATGGTCGAACGTATGTTCAGCTAACTTTGAAAACTCATCTTCAAAGCCCGCAAATAGTTCAGCCTTGATCTTTTCTCTATTCGCTTCGTTCGTTTCGAAGCTCTTCTTTTCACGGTGTTCCTCCATACGCTGACCTGAACGGCGCTGTTGTGCTCTACTGCCTTTTGTTCCTCGTTTTACCACCCGCGGTGTCCGTTTTTTCGTATGTAGAATGCCAAATTGCTCAGAACTAGCCATTATATACTAGACACGTGGTCCGTAAAATCCTTGTCGTCAATGTTAAGTACGTAAATGCGCGGGAAGCGGGACACAAGTAAAACGCTCTGTTGCTAGCAACGCACTGGTTTATTCGAGTATATCGGGACCGTCATGGCGGGTGCGCGCATGTGTGTGCGCACCCGTACACATACATACCAAATATTTTGTGAAGTTTAGGCGCAAAATGTTATTGTTTGCACATTGTGATGACTAATTCAATTCATTTGCTTAATTAGTCACCTATTAAGTTGTGAATTCACTTTCGGAAATACTAACTGCAAGATTTTGGCGTTGCACAGATAAATTCAAAATTTGGTATGAATGGACGGTACGAGTGGGTACTCACAATAATAATAATAATAATAATGTAGTAATAAACAAGTAGTAATAAGCAAGGTTCTGGAATGGAGAGGACTAGGCATTAATATCAATGGCGAGTACATCACTCACCTTCGGTTTGCCGACGACATAGTAGTCATGGCTGAGACTACGGAAGAACTCAGTACAATGCTCGGTGACCTCAGTAGAGCTTCCGAAAGAGTGGGTCTTAAAATGAACATGGACAAAACCAAAGTTATGGTTAACATCCATGTAGCACCCACTCCTATTAAGATCGGAGACTCTACACTCGAAGTTGTGGACGATTACGTTTACCTGGGACAGACGGTCCAGTTGGGTAGGTCTAACTTCGAGAAAGAGGTCAATCGTCGAATCCGACTCGGCTGGGCAGCGTTTGGGAAGTTGCGCGGTGTCTTCTTGTCTAATATACCACAGTGTCTCAAGACGAAAGTCTATGACCAGTGCGTGTTGCCAGTGATGACTTATGGCTCCGAAACGTGGTCGCTTACAATGGGCCTTATAAGAAGACTCAAAGTCACCCAACGGGCGATGGAAAGGGCTATGCTCGGAGTTTCCCTGCGTGATCGCATCAGAAATGAAGATATCCGCAGGAGAACCAAGGTTGCCGACGTGGCTCGAAGAGTCGCCAAACTTAAGTGGCAATGGGCAGGGCACATTGCACGCAGAACAGATGGTCGATGGGGACGAAAGGTTCTGGAGTGGCGACCACGTACCGGAAGACGCAGCGTTGGAAGGCCTCCAACAAGGTGGACCGACGACCTGGTCAGGGTCGCGGGAATCCGATGGATGCGTGACGCACAGGACCGGTCGTTGTGGCGACGCTTGGGGGAGGCCTATGTCCAGCAGTGGACGTCTTTCGGCTGATATGATGATGATATGATGAAACAAGTAGTGAACACTGACGAGGAACAGAGCTACCACTTCTCTCTTGCCTTTATTGGCTGCCTTGAGTGGAGATTCGCAAGAGCAAACACGCTCGGGAGAAGGATGCATAATCCAGTAAGGTGCTGGTCTTGACCGTACTTCCGGGATTGTCCTGATAGCCGTGGTATGCCTCTCCACTCCTCAGGCGCCTCAGGATATGTTGCCCTCTTGTTGCTACGTCACTTCGTGCTAGCGAACGTTTTTGCGGGCCCATTTATTGAGTGTGCAAGTCACCCCCTGCCTTTTATCGATAATAATAAATAAATAATAATAAAATCGTTTAATTTATAAAATAGGCCATGTTTACAATAAAATATCTTAACTATTACACAGAACACAATAGCTTATTTGCCTGAACTAGGGTAAACCTGTGCTACAGGCTAAAAGGTGCTTAAATTTAAAACAATAATTACAAATTAACATTCAATAACTATACCTAATAACGAGACTTAAATAAAAGAATATGCCGTGTTTTATTTACAAATAGCAAGTAGGTCTTCTGTCTCTGCATATGTTAAACTTAGAATAAATTGGACAACAGTCTTTTTACAATTATAATAATTTAATTTGTAAATACTTAATTTTCTATTTAATCTATTGTATAGAAAAGGTCCTAAAAAAGTAAAAAATCTGTTTACAAAGACAAATTTTGAGGGCGCATTAGAATGGCAAACAATATCATTCCGTCTCTTGTTAGTAATTTCGGCGTTATAGGAAAGCGTGGTGTGCTGTTTTAATACCAAGTGCATTATAAAAAGCTGGCGAACCGTCAGCACATTACAGGATTTGTACAGTTGGTCTGTGGGAAAGAAATGGAGAAAATTAGCTACTTTTAAAATTGCTCTCTGAGCTCTTTCAAGAGACAGTAAGTGAGTTTTAGGTGCTCCACCCCATGAAGTGATGCAATATTGAATTAAAGATTGACCTAGGGCCAAATAAATTTGTGTGACTAATTTTGAATCAGCAATTGCTCTCAATTTTTTAAAAACAAAAATTAGTTTGCGCACTCTTTTCACCACTTTCAATATGTGGTCTAAAAGAGAGCGTTTCGTCTATTATAATCCCGAGGTATTTAATGTTGCAAGTTTTTAAGATACAAGGACAATCACATACGCTGTCTGGGCGGAATCTACACTTGTGGGCATACAGATGAGGGTCAGTAGTGCTAAATTGAGGTTTGCGCATGCAAAAGTGAATATATTTTGTCTTATCAGTATTTAAAGTTAATAAATTGCTTTGAAGCCAGTTAGTCACAGTGTTGAAACCCAATTGAGCGTATTGGTACAATTCGCTGCTGGTTTTAGCGGTAAAAATTAACGCTGTGTCGTCGGCATATGAAACAATTTTGCCTTGATTAATATTTAGGTTACACAAGTCATTTATATAAATCAAAAATAGGGTAGGACCCAGGATACTTCCCTGGGAACACCATATCCTGTGCTAATTTGCTCATCACTCGTAACATTGTCTATTTTGACACATTGATGTCGACCATTTAAGTAGTCAGCAAAAAGTTTTAACGGCGTTCCTCTTATTCCTATGGCCTCTAATTTGTTTATTAGCAAAGAAACCGACACAGTATCAAAAACCTTACCAAGATCAAGGAACACCCCCAGGGTTTGTTGTCCTTTGCCAAGTTCTTCAGAGATGTGATCTGTAAGGCTGTGTACTGCATCAGCTGTGGATAATTTGGCTCTAAAGCCAAATTTCGCCGATGATAAGAGTTTATTTTTTTCTGAATAATTAACTAGTCTACAGTTTAAATTTTTTTCTAATATTTTAGATATTGAGGAAAGTATCGATATTAGCCTATAATTATTTACTAAGTCTTTGTTTCCAGACTTAAAAACAGGGATTACAACTGCTCTTTTCAGAAATGTAGGGAAAATACCTTCAGAAAGACAAATACGAAATATATGCGTCAAAGGCGGAACAAGAATATGCTTACAGAGTTTAAGGATCTTATTACTAATACTATCCCATCCCACTGCACAGTCATCTTTCAGTCCACAAATGATTCGAGTAACTTCGTCTTCGTCAGTATCCAGTAAGACAAAAGAATTTAGAGTCCATCTATTTCTTGAATCAAAAGGAGGACTCTGGACACAGTCTTTTGTTGGAATCTGTTCGGCAAGTGTTTTCCCAACATTTACAAAAAAGTTATTAACATGGTTAGCTGATGAAAGAGGTGAGGGGTTAATATGCAGTAAACTCGAATTAGATTCACGCTTTTTTTTCTATATAGGTGACGGTTTTAATATGTTTCCAAAGTTTCTTACTGTTGTTTCCTACCCTATTTAATTCATTTTTATTGTAGTGTAGGAAGTGTTTGCAGGGGTTCCACTCTCGAAGGAAACACACACGAAGTTTTCAGGAGATTTGTATTTCAGCAACGGTTACAGGTGATGAGATGATATTATAATAAGTGATGAGATGATGATAAGCGAAGATTGTTTTTGGATGTGAAGATAGGGATAGTTCCGTCGACCCAGACCTTAGGACGAAAGTCGGGGAGTGAAGTCCCTCTATCCAAAAGTTCCTGATGGAATTTACTTAGCAACAATTATCAGAGGTGTCCCTAATAATCTTTCCAAGTAGGACGAGATTCCAGAATGCACGCCCTAGGTAATTGTGATCAAGGAAGTTCACTGATCCAGCGAGGGTCATTAAGTCACGGAGAATCTTAACACCGCGATTCAGAAATGCGCGTCATAGGCACAGCGCCATCTAGTGGAAAGCGGACCTTTTTTACAAACAACTGGATCAATGAACTTTTGTTACTTGTATATCTAATACATGATAGGAGGTGTACTTAATAAATGTTAAAACTAAACGTGTGTTACAATCTCCCCCTCAGTCCTCAAAGACGTCTCGGCGTGGTGGACTGGATAGTGAGATTATTGTTTTCTAGGGCGTCCACGTCCTCGTTTGGGCCCCGATGAAGGCTTACTGGCAACCTTCTCATTTCTTGGTCGTCCTCGTCTTCGAAGTGGTTGCACAGGTTCGGGAACTGTTTCGAAGCTTTCACCTTTATATGGAGTCAAAGCGGAAACATGATAGAGGCCGATTGGGTTAGTAGGATCATTTGGAGAAGCTACTTTAAAAGAGGTGGGCCCATGTTTATTGAGGATGACGTATGGTCCATCTCTACGTGGCGCAAATTTTGCGCCTTGAGCTCCCTTGCTCACGGGGTGTAGGTTAACAAGTACCAAATCGCCAGGTTGATACTGTGGATGTTCACGCCTATGCTTATCAACATATGCTTTTCGTGACTCCTCCTTCATTTCTTGTACTTCTCTCGCCTTGATTAAGGTTTCCGCTAGTTGTATAAGTTTTGGAGTTATCTCTGGTATTATATTTTCAGAAATCACTATATTTCGAAAGTCAACTTCATTGTCATGTGGGGATCTTAGTTCCCTTCCGAACGTCAAATACGCCGGGGTTTTACTTGTTGTTAAACCGGTAGTACTATTCATAGCGAAACGAATCGCCGGCAAAGGTTCTGACCATACATTATGTTTCCCTCTTTGTACCATTATAGCTAGTTGGGTCTTTAAGTCGCGATTCTTGCGTTCGACAGGATTAGCTTCAAGGTGATACAACGGGGTATACTGGTGCTTTATGTTGAGGCTGTACATAACTTGTTGCATTACAGCACTCACAAACTGAGTTCCATTATCACTTATTACTCGGCGCGGCATCCCATATCTTAGAAAAACTTCGTTGATCAGAGTTATTGCACAAGTTTCAGCGGTGGCGGTTACTAAAGCGAAAAGCTCCACCCAACGGGAAGCGACATCCTCAACGATTAATATCCAAGTTTTTCCATTTTCTGTTTGTGGTAGAGGTCCAAACAAATCAAAAGAAACTACTTCAAATCGTTGGCACATGCTTGTAGTTTGCAGTAATCCAGCCGGTTTTTGATTACTGGGTTTATACCGTTGGCACTCCAAGCAATTCTTCACGTAACTTGCAACATAGCTACGCATCCCACTCCAATAGTATCTGTTGGCTATCTTCTTGTAAGTTTTCTCAGCCCCATAGTGTCCTGCTAATGGATCATCATGGTAGGCACTGAGAACGTTTGCCCACTCGTGACCGGGTACCACGAGTTGCGCATCATCAGCTTCGCAATCAGGATGTAATCTGTACAGCATACCATTATTCATAAGGTATCCTTTATTACTCCAGTATACAGCATCTAATAGTTTAAAGAGTTTACATCAGCATTATTAGGTATACTAGATAATACTGATTCGTCACTTAACCTAGTCTCAGTTAAATTATCATTAACTGCGTTTATATTATAAGCTAACAAAGTAGCCAATAAGTGTCGACTTTTTTTGGGAAGAAACATATGTTCCCGTATCAAAACAAAATCACTAACAAAGTTGTTAGTGTCAAAATACAATAAACGGTCACTATGACGGCAAGACAAGATATGCATCAAATTGTTTAAGCTGTAAATATATTCATTTTCCTGGTCAGATAAACAGTTAGAATAAGGCAATGCACAAAATATTAATTTACCTAATTTCAATTTAAGTAGGGTGTCAATACCATTAACTATGTCCTTTTTGGTAACATTTAAACTATTTCCAATTAATAGTACCACTGTAGTTTGCTCATTTATTTGTGTATTTTTAATTTTACAGACAAGCTCATTTAAGTGCAGGTTATGGTAACAATGACTAACAATGGTATGTTGGCAACGGTTATTTAATAAAGATCCAAAACCTGTTCCCAACCTATCCGAATACACCAATATATTACTCTGACAAGTGTTTATAGATTCTGCAGTATGAGGTGGGGGTATGGGAGCACAATTACAGGAGAGATGGTATTTTTTTTTCACGTAGTAAAATTGGGTTGTAGGGTGGGTTGTGGTGTGGTTGGGTGGGGTGGAAGAACTTTAATATATATATACCTCGTGTGTATATGTAGTAGTAGTAGGTGTGTATGAACTAGTAGTAGGTGTGTAACCTAACCTAACCTAACCTAAACAAAAAAAGAAAAAATGACCTAATTAACTCTGAAAGTTAAACTAACTTGACCTACTTTATACAAAAAATTACCTAATTACTCTTTCAGAGTTATTTCTAATACTGGGGGGTTTGTCCGTGTTTAACCTAACCTCATTTAACCTAACTCAAATAAAACACAATACCTATCTAATTTTTTATTTAAACCTATTTTTTACATTTTACATTTTTAATTTTTTTTTGTCCATTAAATACACTTATTCTATCGATTATACATTCTTAACCTACAATACACAGTTATATTCGCCCCAACACTCTTCCCATATATGTGGATTTATTTTCAAGTAAAAGGGACATTTTTTTTTCAATTCAAACATTATCGTGCGAGACTTTACCGCGTCCTCGGCCATCGGTACACTACAATACATATTTATCGGATAATTACTACAAGTATATAAAACTACATCTTTAACGTCGCATCTGTCCTTGTACTTGACGTCCGTCGACATTGGAAGCCCCGACGCCAACAGCTTCCACTGCTCAAACTGGTTGTCCGTCAGCTTGCACTCGTCCATTAGGCACGCGTTGCTGTTCGACACCAATCCCGTCAGTCGGCAAATGTTGTAATGACATTCCACCAGACTGTTCATGATCATTGTTTTCCCCGTTGACGGTGGTCCCAGGAAAAATAAATTGTTTTTTTTCTTACTTTGTCTTGTGAAATGTTTGAATGTTTCTGTGAAGAACGTTTCTTGGTCGATTTTGTTAATGTTCATAATCTCCTTAAACTTTAATTTGATTTGAGGAGCTGGGGAACAAAAACGGACTTGTCCACTGTACTCGAATTTTTTATTTTTTTGCACTCTTTAAGCTCATATCTATCGAACCCCGGAGTATTGTGTATCAAAAGCGGTCCGATCTTAGAGAAAAAAATTGTTAAAAATGATGATTTCGTTCAAAAGCGGACTTGTCCTGTTAGAAATTTATTAAAATTCTAAGGGATTTTTTCTCCAATCAAAACCGGACAAAAACGTAAGGAGAATTGCCGTTAGTACGAAAAATGTCAAACAAAACCGGACAAGTCTAAAAAAATCATTGTTTTTTTGTTATGATATCCCTAAATCAGTTGTGGCAACACTGCTAAATTAAAAAAAAAAGATAATCAGCTGTGTGACGGTCATTGCTTTCGTAATTTTGAGAAGAATTTTCCTAGAAAACCGACAAAATTATGGACGGAATCGAAGAAATAGTGGCCAATATAAATGACGGCTCACGTAAACGAAAAAAAACAGGACGGCAAGCGCAAAACAACAGGGAATCGAAGTGAGTGTAAAATTATACCTACCGGTGCGTGTTTGTTATTATTCTAACCTATGATGAATTTAAAATTGCTATTATTTTGTTTTAGGTACGCAGATAAAGACCCCCTTGCTTTGAATTTCGTGTCTGCGTGTGAACATAACAAGGGAAAATTTAAGTGCCAGACTTTGACATTAAACGAAATTGTTTACAACCGCAAACTACTATATGAAAAAATTGGCAAAAAATTACAGGATATTTACTTGTCACGGCTCATATCACCATGCCCCATAGAAAGAGAAAGATCGAGAGAGGAATCTCGCAAACCGCAGAGGAATAAGTACTTTGTGACATACTTTCTCTTCCGTGATTCAAAAAGGTTAGTAAAAGTATGCAAATCTTTTTTTTTGGCTGCTCTTGGGCTCAGTAAGCACAGGGTAAACTTAATTGCGAGCAAATTATATGAAGGCAAAACGCCACTTGACGGCAGAGGAGGAGACAGGAAAAGTTTCAAAAGTATTGATAAAAAGGAATCTGTAAGAAAATTTCTCGGTGGTTTGCCAGCAAAGGAGTCACATTACAATCGAAATAAATCAAAAAGAGTGTACCTGTCATACGAGCTAAACGTAAAAAAGTTGTGGGAGTTGTACAATAATTCAGCGACTGATGATTTGAAAGTCTCACAAACGATGTTCCGAAATGTTTTTGAGAACGATTTTAATATTGGGTTTGCGTCACCATCTTCCGACATATGTAGTACCTGCGAACTGCTGAAAAATAGGCAGAAGACTGAAAATAATCCTGAAGAACTTCAATCATTGAAACTTCAACTCCGAGTTCATAAAGCTAGAGCCAAAGCGTTCTTTTCCCTTACCAAAGAAAAACCTGAAAATTCTATGACAATATGTTTTGATCTCCAACAAATTCAATCCCTTCCTAAAACGCCAATCCAGGAATGTTTTTATTTACGACAAGTTGGACTTTATTCTTTCTGCATTACTGATATGCCTACAAAGGAGCCACATTTCTTCATATGGACAGAAAACCAAGCTAAAAAAGGCGCCACCGAAATTGCGTCTGCCCTTTTAACATACCTGATGTTTACTGATTTTTCTGAAGTGGAAGTTTTACGCCTTTTTTCGGACGGGTGTGGAGGTCAAAATAAAAATGCACATGTCGTCCACACTTTGATTTTCTGGTTGAAAAACTACGCCCCTCAAAATGTCGCCAAAATCGTACTAACCTTTCCTGTACGCGGTCACAGCTTCTTGCCGGCGGATCGAGTGTTCGGGAGGGTCGAAAAGGATTTGCGGAAGATGCCTTTCATTTTGGATCCAAAAAAATATCATGAGGTTTACGCAAAGCATGGCAAAGTTCATATTTTAGCTGAAAACTGGAACCTTTACAACGTCAAAAACCTTGAAGACTATTACAAGAAAGTGGAAAGTATTCGTGATGCAAAGAGAATAATAATAGAAAGAAAGTCAACCATCATCCAAACAGAAACTCCTAGTCAATCTCAACAATCAACACGAAGAAGTCAGGGCCGTAGTCGTGGCAGAGCACGTGGCCGAGGCACTGCAAACATACGAAGAGATCCTACTGCACGTTTAAATCACGTAAACTTTAGTGTGAAAGTCTTAAACACCTATTATGGAGATGAATCATCAGAAAATGCTGTATCATTGTTAAAAATGACAAAAAACCATCCGAGTTTACTACAAAGATTTTCAATGGTTAATGAACTAAAACCAAACAAGAAAAAAGATGTTGAAACACTCTTAAAGAAACAATTCGGAGATAATTGGATGGATAATCAAGAGCTTGATTGGTTTAAAAACAATATATTCCATACCTCACCAGTGGCAATTGCTGAAACAAGTCAAATAAATGACGAAGACGACGACCACAGTGACGATTGTGACTGTTGCGAACCAGATGTGGGAGAGTTCATATAATTTTTAAATAAAAAAATACAATAATAGAATCTAGTTTTCTTTCATAACCGGACATGTCCATAACTCTTTCAATCATAACCGGAGTTGTCCACCTTTTGTAATCAAAACCGGACTTGTCCATTACAAAAAAAATAAAAAAAAATTGAAAACGCATAGTTTTATGACCAACAAGCAGGCTATTAGTTATGTTGTATTAAATACTAATTATACTGAAATGCACAAAATTACAGCCCATATGCATATACCTATTTCAGTTTTTTTTGCTCTAGTGTAAAATTTGATTAATTGGACAAGTCCGCTTTTGTTCCCCAGCTCCTCAACTATTAGGGTATACTAGATGTCAACTATTAGGGTATACTAGATGTCAACTATTAGTATCCATTAATTTCAGATTTTTGAGCACGATGCCACCAGTAAAGGGTCAGATGTTTCGATACTCCAAAGCCAATATGGAAGCAGCCATAGAAGAATGCAGGCGGGGTGTTCCGACAGCTACTGCGGCGAAGAAATTTGGAGTTCCACGAGTAACTTTACTAAACAAAGTCAAGGGAAAGACACCTGTTAAACGTAAAATGGGAAGAAGCTGTTATGTGACCGAAGATATAGAAAAAATACTCGTAACATGGGCAAAAGCTATGGTCAAACAAGGGTTCCCAATAGGAAAAGATAACTTACAGGATAGTGTTAAAAAAATAGTTGATGATCTTAAGATTGAAACCCCCTTCAAGAATGGTAGACCAGGGAAGAGATGGTACAACAGCTTTTTAAAACGTCACCCGGACCTTATAACAAGGCAACCCCAAAATTTGACGGCCTCCAGAGCATCTGTAACGACATCTCAAATAAAAAACTGGTTTCAAGAAGTTAGCACTTACTTGAACAGTAATAATCATACAGATATTCTTAATGCACCTCAGCGCGCATATAACATGGACGAGACTGCTTTTTTCCTGAACCCCAAAGGAAGTAAGGTCCTAGCACCAAAAGGAGAGCGAACTGTGTACCAAAACATTAACACGGATGAAAAAGAATGTTTTACTGTACTTTTAGGTGGCAATGCTGCTGGAGATGTTCTTCCTCCAATGGTAATTTTCAAAGAGTTAACTTTATCAGTACCGAAACCATGGGGTATTGGACGTTTTGATAATGGCTGGATGACTAGGGAGACGTTTTATGAATACATATGTAATATTTTTCACAAATGGTTAGTTGACAACAATATTCCAAAACCAGTTATACTTTTTATCGATGGACATACGTCACACCTTTCTTATCACGTGAGCAAATTTTGTTCTGAAAATGGCATTATTTTGATTGCTCTTTTTCCAAACGCGACCCATTTACTCCAGCCAATGGATGTCGCAGTTTTTAGAAGCCTTAAGGGATCATGGAAAGCTGCTGTGCATTCTTGGCGGTTAGAAAATATTGATTCGCCCAATCTACGTAAAGGAAACTTTTGTCCTTTATTGAACAAAGTGTTAACAGATACATTAACACCCACAATATTTCAAAATGGCTTTCGTAAGTGCGGGCTAGTACCATGGAATCCTGATGAAGTGTGCTGTATTCTAGAGCCACGATCAAACCACGAATCAACTGAATTAACACAGATTCAGAAAATAGCGAAGATTAAAGAAATGGAATTGGGAAATTTTTTTGGAAAAGTACATAGATGTCGATAAAATTGCTGCGTTTAAAAATTGTGAGGTATGGATTGGACCCAAAGAAGACATAGAATTATTTAAATTCTACAAAAATGTTGAGAAATGTATTGTTACGCCGTTACATTTCAACACGTCATATCTCCGACAAATTAAAGAGTAGCAACGAATAATTAAAACGCATTACTGTTCGAAAGCTCTAGAACCAAAGTACCTACCTAGCCTGGCAAGATCTGGAATATTCCGTCATAAGTACTTGTTGTCCCTACTATTTAGTAGGTACGTAATCTGTAGGTATCTGTAGGTGGATAAGGGAAATGGTACTTTCCGACATTCACAATAGAGTCGAAATTCGCGTGAGTGACTCGCGAAGGACAAAGCAATAAAATTGATTTATGGCCCCGCGACGCGACTCTATTGTTCTGGAACTATCCTGAGACGTCAGTATCTAGAATTTTCTTTGCTCCGCGTATAAATACGAGCCCCCGAACGGAAGTGAGTCAGTTCTGATTTCGACTGCGATCAAGAGCGATCTACCTAAGTGTGCGAAGTGATTTTATCTAACGACCGAAGCGATAGTATAACGGAACTCTAGTGCTAACTGTGATTTGGATTATTGTTGACTGGACTAATTATTTATTGTTTGTGGTAAATAAAGTTCTTTATTGGTAAATCGGCATTTAATTACCTACGTACGTAACAACTGGTGTCAGAAGTGGAATGCCGTTACCACAGAAGGACGACGAACAGCGACCACGGACAAGGAGGCAAGCAGAGATGGATGCTGCGCGTCATCGTATGAAGGAGGAAGACCAGGCTGGTATGGGAGCAACGGCAGCAGCTGAGGTGCCAACAGGACCATCCTCGGAATTAAACCTCGCTGCGGTGTTGGCCGCCATGCAAGCTAGTATGGAAGCCGCCCGCCGCGACCAGGAAGCTGCCCGCCGCGAACATGAGGCTAACCAGCGTAAGCTTCAGGACCTAATCGCGGCTAATCAAGAAACTACCCACCGCGAACAAGAGGCTAACCAGCGTAAGCTTCAGGATCTTATCGCGGCTAACCAGGAAGAAGCTCGCCGCGAACAGGAAGCCGCTCGCCGCGATCAAGAGGCTAAGCAGAACCTGATCCTCGATAAAATCGACCACGGCCTCGTCACGTTGGGCGAGAAGGTAAAGAACCTTACCTTAGAGGTCAAGGAGGTTTCCGCCCGAGCTGATAGCCTCGAAACAAAAATTGATGGCCATGAAGATCGACTGCTGGACATCAACAAAAAACTCGTGAAGCTCGAAGCACGCGAACCCGTTGCTGTTGGCTCACTATCGCACACCCACTGTGCATCGGCTGCAAAGTTTGATGTGCCGCGTTTTGATGGCACATCTTCCTGGACGGCATTCAAATACCAATTCGAAACATTGGTTAAGACGAACCGCTGGGATGATGAGCAGTCTTTTGCGGCGTTAACTTTGGCTTTAAGAGGGGATGCTCTGCTGGTCCTAGAGAACCTTCCTCCGGACGGCAGAACACTGGAGCGTCTCATTGAGGGACTGGACACTCGCTATGGTGACAAGCACCTCGAGCATGTTTTCCGCGCACAGCTTCGCGAGAGAACGCAGAGGTCGAACGAGAGCCTCCAGCAGTGGGGAGTCGAGGTTGAACGGCTGGTCCGGCGTGCATACATGTCGATGACACCAGAGACGGTGGAAGTAAATCTGGTGCAAGCATTCATCGACGGCCTACGGGATCCTGAAGTCAGGGCTACGGTGCGACTCGGACACCACCAAACTTTAAAGAGTGCGATGGCACACGCTTTGGAAGTGGAAGCCGTACGACAAGATTCTCGTACGCACAGAGTTCGGGAAGTGGTGGTCTCGCCTACAACGCAGCCACGTCAGCGAGAAGTGGTGGCTTCTTCCTCGACAAAGTCCCGCTATATTCCGACGTGCTACGGGTGTGGGGAAAAAGGGCACATTCGTACCGATTGCCCCAAGAGGAAGAGGGGAAGTGTGGACTCCGGAACTCAAGTTAACGAGGAGTCGTTAAACTAAAAGTCGCCAGGGCCGCGGGGCGGGTGCTGGCTGGTCAAGTGAAGGCCCCAACCATCACCATCAATCAAGTTCACGACGGAAATAGTTTGATCATCGAAGGGACGCTGAATCATAGTACTTGCAATTTTACCGTTGACACCGGAGCGTCGCGAACAATTGTAAGACCTGAGTTGCTGAAACGAACCATCTCGTGGCAAAGAAAGTCTCCATCCTGCCAACTTCAGACAGCAACCGGCCAGCCAGTCTCCGTCCTCGGTGATACAGAAATCGAGTTAAAAATTGGTGATCAAGTGTATACCCACCCTGTGTTAATTGCGAATATTACGGACGATTGCATACTGGGTCTCGACTTCTTGCGGAATAACCGATGTATTTTAGATATCAAAAAGGGAGTATTGAAGTTCCCAGATCAAGAAGTTTTCCTGCGAGAAAATAACTCATGCAACCTGTATTGTTTAAAGAATGTTACACTGGCTCCGAGAACAGAAACCTTAGTCGAAGTAAAATTTCCTAAGAAAATTAGGCAACGAAGATGTGTTCTGGTTGAGGATACTGGCCGGTACCCGGAGCTCATCACCGCGAGAACATTAGTAATGACGAAAGGGAGATCCAAGGTAAGGATTGTGAACCTTGGGAAAGAAGAGGTCCAACTGAAGAAAAACAGTGTTGTTGGGAGATGTGAAGGAGTGAATTATCTTCGGCAAATCAATACATCTTCAGTAAAACAAGACGCAATAAAAGGTGAACCTGATCACATCCAGCAACTTCTGGAAAATTCTAAGAGCAATTTATCGACTTTGGAACTACAGCAAGCCAGGGAATTTCTGCTACGGTTTCGAGATATCTTTGCAACGGGAAAAGACTGCGGAAGAACAGGTCTCGTCAAGCATGAGATAGATACAGGTGATGCTAGACCAATTAAACAGAGACCGCGCCGTATACCCTGGGCTAAGGAAACTGAGGTAGCAGAAATGGTAAAGGACATGGCTGATAGCGGAATAATTGAACCTTCTACGAGCCCATGGTCTTCTCCAGTCGTTCTGGTGAAGAAGAAGGACGGCAGCACAAGATTCTGTGTCGACTACAGAATGCTGAATAATGTGACGAAGAAGGACAGTTATCCCTTACCGAGGATAGACGATACGCTGGATATGCTCAGTGGTATGAAGTGGTTTTCAACCATTGATTTGAAAAGTGGCTACTGGCAAGTGGAGATCAGCGAGAAAGACAAAGAAAAGACAGCGTTCAGTACGGGCATTGGCAACGGCCTGTGGCAATTTAACGTTATGCCTTTTGGGTTGTGCAACGCTCCAGCGACATTTGAACGCCTCATGGAGAGAGTCATGGTGGGCCTTCTTGGTGACGTCTGTCTGGTATATTTGGATGACGTCATTATAATGGGCCGTACTTTTAAGGAAAACCTAAGGAACATGGAGAAAGTGTTCACCAGGATACGAGGGGCTAACCTAAAACTAAGCCCAAAGAAGTGTGCCCTGTTTAAGAGGGAGGTCAGCTACCTGGGACATGTTATTTCCGCCGATGGGGTGAGAACCGACCCTGAGAAGATAAAGGCTGTCCAACAGTGGCCGGTTCCAAAGAACAAAACAGAAGTACGTGCTTTTCTAGGGTTGTGCACATACTACAGACGGTTTGTTATGAGTTTTTCGGACATTGCAAAACCGTTACATCAGCTGACTGAGGATAAACGAGATTTTATCTGGGACAAGAACTGCGAGTCATCATTCAACGAGCTGAAACAACGGCTATGTGAAGCGCCTATACTGGGGTATCCGAGCAGAGACGGAAGATTTGTCGTTGATACCGATGCCAGCAACACGGGAATTGGAGGAGTGTTGTCACAAGTGCAAGGTGACAGACAGGTCGTGATTGCTTACTTCAGTAAGGCACTTTCAAAGCCAGAAAGGAACTACTGCGTGACTCGACGAGAACTGCTGGCTGTGGTAAAGACCTTGCAGCATTTCCACAAGTACCTCATAGGAAGGCAGTTTACGTTAAGGACGGATCACGCTGCATTAAAATGGCTTCTACAATTTAAAAACCCTGAGGGCCAAGTCGCAAGATGGCTCGAGCAGCTGCAAGAGTTTAACTTTGTGACGGAACATCGCAGTGGAAAATGGCATAATAATGCTGACGCCTTGTCGCGACGTCCGTGCAATGAGGACTGTAGACACTGCCAACAGAATGAAGCCCGAGTACACGTGAATTTAATTAAGACTGAAGGCAACTTCAAGAAGTCCCAGGAAGAAGATGAAGATATTCGACCTATACTGGACTGGAAGCGTAACGGAACTAGGCCTCAGTGGAGTGAAGTATCGTCACATAGTCCCGTCACAAAGAGCTACTGGGCACAGTGGGACAGTTTAGTCCTAGAAAATGATGTGCTTTGTAGGAAATGGGAATCGAACGATGGCAAGGAGGTGACCACACAAGTAATAGTACCACGATGTGAAGTGGTCCCTCTGCTACAGGAGATACACGATGGTGCTTCTGGAGGACACCTGGGAATCAAGAAAACTCTACTGAAAGTGAGACAGCGGTATTACTGGCTCAATTGTAGAGATGACATAGAGCAATGGTGTCGGAAATGTACAGCGTGCGCATCTGTGAAAGGACCACAGACTAGAAGCAGGGGCAGGCTTCAGCTGTACAATGTGGGAGCCCCCTGGGAACGCATTGCCATCGACGTCGCTGGACCTTTCCCAGTTACAGATGACGGAAACAAGTACATAGTGGTGATCCAGGACTACTTCACAAAGTGGCCCGAAGTCTTCGCCATACCCAATCAGGAAGCGACGACAGTGGCGAAGAAGGTGGTCGAGGAAGTAGTATGTCGGTATGGTGCACCTTTGGAAATCCATTCCGATCAAGGCCGTAACTTCGAATCAGCGCTGTTCCAGGAAATGTGTACTCTTCTGGGAATTTATAAGACACGCACAACACCTGCGCATCCTCAGTCGGACGGAATGGTGGAAAGGTTTAACCAAACCCTGGAGAATCATCTGGCTAAGGTTGTCGATGACCATCAGAAAGACTGGGACCGGTATATTCCACTATTTCTGATGTCGTACCGATCGGCAGTGCATGATAGCACGGGACATACCCCAGCAAGAGTGAACTTCGGCAGGGAAATGAGACTTCCAGTCGATGCCATAACTGGCGTGCCACCTGATAAGACTAAGCCAGTTACGGACTACGTAAGTGACCTTCAAGATCAATTGGACGAAGTGCATAAACGAGTACGTGAGAATAGCATGAACACCAGCGTTAAAATGAAAACGAGATACGACCGTAATGCCAACGCCCAGGGATTTGAGGAAGGTGCACTGGTTTGGCTCCACAACCCACTTCGACGAAAAGGGAAGTCGCCGAAACTTCAAGCTCGATGGGAGGGACCTTACACCGTACTAAAAAGGATCAACGATGTAACCTACCGCATCAAGAAAGGGTTAAGAGGGAAGCCTAAGGTTGTCCATGTGGACAGATTGGCGCCGTATCACGGATCTAATAATGCTCGGGACGAGCATGACTAAGAGGGGGGCACTGTTACGCCGTTACATTTCAACACGTCATATCTCCGACAAATTAAAGAGTAGCAACGAATAATTAAAACGCATTACTGTTCGAAAGCTCTAGAACCAAAGTACCTACCTAGCCTGGCAAGATCTGGAATATTCCGTCATAAGTACTTGTTGTCCCTACTATTTAGTAGGTACGTAATCTGTAGGTATCTGTAGGTGGATAAGGGAAATGGTACTTTCCGACATTCACAATAGAGTCGAAATTCGCGTGAGTGACTCGCGAAGGACAAAGCAATAAAATTGATTTATGGCCCCGCGACGCGACTCTATTGTTCTGGAACTATCCTGAGACGTCAGTATCTAGAATTTTCTTTGCTCCGCGTATAAATACGAGCCCCCGAACGGAAGTGAGTCAGTTCTGATTTCGACTGCGATCAAGAGCGATCTACCTAAGTGTGCGAAGTGATTTTATCTAACGACCGAAGCGATAGTATAACGGAACTCTAGTGCTAACTGTGATTTGGATTATTGTTGACTGGACTAATTATTTATTGTTTGTGGTAAATAAAGTTCTTTATTGGTAAATCGGCATTTAATTACCTACGTACGTAACAGTATAAACAACTTAACAAGTATTTAATTATAATTGCCATTAGAGGAAAAAAATGGTATATGCCCATATTGATGTGGTTGATTGACGTCGTTGTGAACAATGCTACTTTACTCGCTAGATCATACGGGGCTAACGTAGACACTTTGGAATTTCGTCGATCTATTGCAAGAACTTTACTCCTGAAATATGGGAATATAAGATCTCAACCTGGGCCACGTCAGCAAGTGAGAAGAAATGTACCCGTTTCTGTTAGAAAATATTCAGCTCAGCATATTATTCTCACCGGTCAGGTCAGAAAACGATGTGCATTATGTAAAAATAAAACGATCAAAATGTGTCGTAAATGTAACGTCAATTTGCATGACAAATGTTTTGCAGAATTTCATTCGTAATGTACTATTTTCATTATTATGACTTGTTTTTATAATTTTTAAAATTATCTGATGATACTTAATGGTTCCTATTAAAGACTGACTAACATAACTATAACGTATTTTTATTTTGCTGGTTCTCATTCCATTCTATTGTACGACTTTATCTGCCCATGGGGTCGTTTACGACCCGCTGAAAAAAATGTACTTCTCGTACTGAAAATGAAATTCTACTATTACAGGCCTTTTATGTGATCATTCATACTTAACATATGTAAAAATTAAAAAAATCGGTGATAAAAAAAGTTCTGGGCATATATGGGTTAATATAAATGTTTATCTACATAATTATTGTTATATTAAATTGTTTAAATTTTCGGTCGTTTTTAACTGTTTAAGAAACGGTAATTATTTATTGATGTGAATTTAAGAACATCAAAAGAGTAACGTTGTTTTAGGTTTAGATGTTTTTGAAATAGTTTTGTAAGTCTATACTTAACTTTACGGTATCTTTACAGTATTTTCTTTTACGTTTTACAGATTTAATAAAAAGTCTGATATTTTTCGTAAAGAAATTATATTAGTTATATGTACCTACGTAAGGGAATTTAAGATTACAAATAAGTAATGATGCTATAATGTCTTTAATTTTCAATTAATGTTTGTTTAATTATTTTATACTTTTAAAAATAAATAAATATTTCTATACAATTTTTTCTTCAAAACACATTTTGGCAGCCCTAACAACTCTATAACAAATGTATGGAACAACTTCAGACTGTTCCCTATCTTCGCCTACAGCACACTCTCTCTGTCACATAATACATTCTTTGGATCAAATGTACTACACAGTATTTCAAATAATTGTCTATAATTCGATACCTTGCCATGATGTACCTTGCCTGTGTGAGACAATAACGGATCCGAAAGCAATAGCAGAGTCTTTCAATAATTTTTTCATTGATCAAATTACTAATACACTTAATAATCCAATGCACAAAGTGAAGGAAATAGAACATAATCCAAACTCCTCTACTACCTCAAGATGTAGTTAGAATAATTAAATCATTGAAAAACAAAAAGAGCTTCGGTTATGACGGGATTTCCACTCAAGTCATAAAATTTGTTGCCAATAGTATAGCTGGCCCTCTAGCTCATATTATTAACGCTAGCATATCATCAGGAGTATTTCCAAACAAATTAAAAACTGTAATTGTAAAACCTATTCACAAAAAGAACAGTAAAGATGATATGTCGAACTACAGACCGATAGCACTAATTCCTGTTTTTTCGAAAATAATAGAAAAAGTCATTTATGAAGCAATATCATCTTTCCTGACTAAATATAAAATACTTTGTCACGAACAATACGGGTTCAGAAAAAATAGGAATATTAACATGGCGATTTTTGACCTGTTAAATACTATTATGTCAAATGTTGATATTAAAACGCCTATATGTGCTATATATACAGATATGTCAAAAGCTTTTGATTTTGTCAATCATAACATACTGCTTCAAAAACTAAACGCCTACGGCATTCGAGGTAATATCCTTAATCTAATAAAAACATATTTATCTGGTCGCAAGCAGATGACGGAAATTTACAAAGTATGTGTCAAGTCAAAATTAGAAAAAAAGTACATGTCATCCAATAGAGAAATTCAATTCGGTGTAACACAGGGAAGCGTCCTTGGGCCATTATTATTCTTAATCTACATTAATGACCTCCCACGCCAAATCCACCATTCCATGGTACTGTTCGCGGACGATAGTACAGTACTCATAAAATGCGACAATCACGAAAATTATGGAAGCGATATAAACAACACCATTAAAACCATAATAAACTGGCTAAATAATAACAACCCACAAATAAACATACATAAAACAAAAATAATGCATTTTTACCAAAGACTTCATGTCGATGATCTAAGTATCAAATATAATAATCAAAATGTGGATAGAGTAGCTGTTACAAAATTTCTTGGAATATTAATTGACAGTCAACTGACGTGGAAGGCACATGCAGAACAAATCAGTAAAAAACTCAGTGCATCAGCCTATGCACTTTATAATCTTAAAAAAAAAGTTAATATCAAAACGGTATTACTAGCATATTATAGTCTAGTCGTTTCTGTTTTGAGATTTGCTATCATTTATTGGGGAAATTGTACCGAGAGAGAGAGTATTTTTAAGGCCCAGAAACGCTGCCTACGAGCAATATTTGGTTTGAAGGTTACTGACAGCTGTGTTCCAATTTTCAAAGGTCATAATTTATTGACATTCCCATGCCTTTACATTTTAGAAATTGCTCTGTTTGTTAAATGTAATCAGGAACTATTTTTAACTTTATCGGAAAGCAGACGCCGTGATATAACTTTAAGATCTCAATACCAAAACCTGTTATGCACAGGTAGATATAGGACTGCTCTGTTGAGGAAAAGTATTTTTGGTATGGCACCGGCTATTTTTAACCACATTCCTAATTCTATAAAAAAGGAACCAGTAAGAATTTTCAAAAAGAAACTAACTGAACTTCTGTTAAACAAATGTTATTACTCTGTAGCGGATTTTCTAGCTGAAAAATTTAATTGTTGTTTGTTTAATATGTTTGATGATGAACTTGCATCAATATTTGCATGCCAAAATGGTAGAATGTACAAGGATACTCTAATAATTATTTTTATCACCTTATTGTAAATTACCTACATTCTGAGCAAATAAATCAATATTCTATTCTATTCTATTCTGTAGGCGAAGTTTGGGAAACATACCCATACTTCGCCTATCACGTTTAAAGCCAATTTTTAGCCAATACACAAAGAAATTTAAGTCGTATATTTTCCACAATAGTAACCAAAGTACAATAAAATATTTTTTCTGTCTTCCTGATTCAAAATACTTTTAAATTAAATATAAGTGTTGAAAAATGTGTCAAAACCCAGGCGAAGTTACGGGTTTCGACGGTACTACAAAAGTATTCGCCCTGGCAACAACGTTGGCGATCTCTGTGTTAACTATGTGATTGCTTTTCAGTATACCCCTAATGGCATAATTCGTTACAAGCTGTACTTCCAAGACGAATGGGCTGATTTACCTGAACGACCAAAGCATCATATCTAAAACGACACAGGACCAATTTCAATTGAAACTACGAAATATATGCAATTGCAAGAACTAAAACAATTGGTTTCACAAGATTATCGTCAATTTGATGAAACTTACTTCACAAATTAATTTATTTTTACCTAATAAATAAAAACATTAACATGTTCTTTTTTCTCTGTTTTGATATAAACTTTTCCTATGTCATCAAAATTGTTATTGAGAGACACAATATGTCAACTTTTCATAAAATCTAAGCAGTTTGTTTTATGGGTACTAGATAACTGATAAACACGCTTATATATTTCTAAATACATATTATAGATAAATTACACCCAGACACAGAACAAATGATGAAGTAGTCATATATCGTCCTTGCCACACCGAGCTTATCATACAAACGTAAGTATTTTAAATAATAAAATAACACCACGAAATCGACAACCTTTGAAACCACAGTACAGAGAAGTAGAAAAAATCAAAGGGGTTATTTTCCTTTTTCTTCCTTCAATTTACTCTTTGCGTAGTCCTTACAATTAAGAACCGCCCCTAAGACGACCCACTGACCGAAGATAGAATTAAATAAGGTGCAGACCATGGATTCATGATATAAATACTAAAACTGAAAGGAAGATTTTATGTTGAAGATGAAGCGTCTCAAGTTTGATTTGGTTTGATTGACACTTGTTCCGAATTGCGTCAAAGCGAGTATGGCGAGTAATATCGCGAAACTAACGTCACAAATAGTACTCCATGATCTTTATATTTCGCAAAGATTTTATACTGTACTCTAGTAGAATATATAAAATCTTTGATATTTCGTGACTATTTTTGGTCGGACTCGCGACGCGATATAATCGCTTTTGACGTAATTCGGAACTAAGGGACAGTATGACTGTCGACTGTTGAAAAATTAGCGAGATATCGATAGTATTATTTAAAAATATCGATATTTATTACTATTTTTCTGGACGATATGTCGATAATTCGATATTGAAATCTTCAGATATTAGACAATTATAGACAATAGATAGAAAGAAAACTATTTTATTTGGTATACACAGTCGTAGATGTAGATACACACAATGTGT
Source organism: Mythimna lalbum (assembly GCA_949319445.1). Taxonomy (NCBI): domain Eukaryota; kingdom Metazoa; phylum Arthropoda; class Insecta; order Lepidoptera; family Noctuidae; genus Mythimna; species Mythimna lalbum. Next base: position 1,629,982 of record OX439357.1, on the reverse strand, counting down.
GATGTGCAAACGCTTGGGGATTCATGAACTAAAAAAAAAGTTTTGTTTTTCTCGACAATTATTTGAACTACGACATCGTAAAGGACATGTCCGGAAATCCACAGCATTTTTTTACAGTGTATAATATTTTTTCTATTTTAGTATTAGCTACATCTGAAGCAATTATACGAATGGCTTCTACATTTAATCTTTCAAAGCCTAATAGTCGTAGTAGTCAAAAACTAAACATATAAAACAAATATTAACTCTTACTCATGCTACGCATGTTTAATTTAAATTGAAGAATAAATATTCAAAGCATTTTATCTATACTAATATTTATTTTTATTTATATATATATTTATATTTTTATTTAAGTAAAATTTTTAAGTTTGTAAGTTTGTATGTAGGGGGTAATCACTGGAAGTACTGGTCCGATTGCTAAAATTTTTTCACCGATAGAAAGCTGCTTTATTCCTGAGGCTATATTTTATGTACGCGGGCGAAGCTGCTGGCAAAAGCTAGTTTCAAATAAACCATTTACAGCACTTTTGAAATGTCAAGAAGTCAGTCAATCAGAAAAAAATATGCTAATTGCACATTCCAAAGCGTATATCTCTATAGAAAAAAAAGAATGTGAAAGTAACTCCACGGACACTCTTTTATATCATGTTGTGTAATTACAATATCTCTGTAATAAATGTTCCTTGTCTCTATTATGTGAGTAAAATATAAATAAAGTAAAAACAGACAGTTAAAATAGCAACTGGCAGCTAAGAGACGACTAGTCTCAACTGACAGCACCCGTTCACGGACATAACACGAATATTAGCACCAATCCTTTGTCCTGCTCACTCACCACACTTGAGTGAGCAGCATAAACATGAGGAGCCATGCTCATTTATGTCAAACTAGTCCAATAGTAACCTAAAAACAATAAAATAGCTCCATCGTACTCACATTTACAAAAATATGAATAATAATTTCTGAAAATCAATTTGACACCCTGGCAGAGACGTGCGAGCAATACAAGCCAAAAAGCCCGGCTTGACCTACCACTACCACACACCTAAATCATAGAACACGGCTAAACTCAAAAATTACTGTACCGATTTTCAAGCGGTTTTCACCACTCGATGGCGTGATTCTCGAGGAAGGTTTTAGTGCCCTATATAATTTGTTAAGTTTTTGTATTTACTAACGATATTTGTTGAAGATGTCGAGAAAAAATAAGCCGACAGGGGAATCGTGTTAACCCGAATTTGACGCGAGCGAAGCTACGGGCAAAAGCTAGTTATATATATAATTATGTGATAGTTCTATTTTAAATGTTAATTATAGGATTAAAAATTTAAGAGTAAGAAGCCAGTTTTTCTTACTCTTAAATTTTTTCTTACCCTTTTGTCATCAAGGATTCCCGTTTATTGCTGGTTGGGTAAAGTTCTTATAATTCAATACTTTTGATGCGGATTGTTAACCAAACACAAATCGACGATCGAACATTTGGGAACAAGAAAAAAATTGTAATAATATTTTTTTTAACTCTTCATTCGTGATATAATGATACACAATAGAAAGACAATGGGTGCGCAAACGCTTTTCGGTTCGATTGCAGTTTAACCCTTCAGATACCGTCAATTAGAGACACAATAGTAAGACAATAGATGCGCGGCCACCGGGTGTCGCTTGGGGATTCATGAATTAATGAATTAATAATAATAATATTCCATAACTATCACACAACGCAAATTAGTCTCAAACTAAGCCGAGCTGAGATAGTAGTAAAAAATATTTTATTTGAATGTTTTAAATCGATTAGAAACTTTGACTTTTTTAAATAAAGTTTAGAGAAATGCTGCAACTGATGAATGAAAATAGTTTATGCAAACCTTATATGAGCATATAGTTATGGCCATGTTGCCGTGGGGGACACGTCAAAACAATTATTTTTTCACGTCCCTGTTTAAAGTATCTTTATCTTTATCGCAGGATTTTATCGAGTAAAACTCAATGGCTTGTTTTATTGTTTGCAAATTGATTCCTAGTGGATATTGTGATGTAAAATCGTTGATATTTTGTACTGGACTCGACAAAATGTGGAATCGTTGAAATAGGCACGGTCGCGGTAAAACGGGGCTACAATTTTTATGTTGTATTGATTATACAAGGCGCTAGACTAACTTGAAATTAAGTACATTGACATTTTCCTAATATCTCCAATCTATCGAAGGTACCCAAAAAAACATCAATAAACTATTTTTCAAAAAAGGTTAAAATCACGATAGATGGCGACTTAAGACATCTTTATGTCTTAATACTATTTGTTAAATTAAGAATGTCAATTAATATAAGAGGGTCAATGACCGTTTATCCACGTTCATTTCGCGCCTACCTTACCTCAGCAAAGTTAGTGATAAGACTCAATAACACTGACTCAATACATTTGCTGCCAAATTCTAAAAAAAACATAATGTGTTACACATGCAGTCTATTAGAACTGAAAGTAATTCAAAAAAGATAGTTTTAAGATTTTTGAGTACGTAAGATACGTAAGACTAGTCAATATAGTTGAAAAATTTAGCTTAAATTTTACAATAAAAAAAAAATATGGTTGCAATGTTTGTTACAGGTCACACCATTATTATTTTCCTCAATGGGTCACACCCACCCACACGATGCACGTCACTGTCAACTGTCATACCATACTGTCATGTCATTTACTTCGTGAGTCGTCCGATTCCGATCATCACCAACAAAGACTACTATAGTATACTGGCTATCACCAATCATCACCGTTCGGCCTTCGTTGTGTTTGTGTTGTATTTTTGTGTTATTTTATTTGTATTGATTTATAATGAAGCGTCGGAATGTTGATCCTAAGCACAGAGTTATTTATATTAGTAGAAATCTTAAATTAGTATATATATATTAGTTATCTTAAATATAGGTTATGAAGTCACACAGTATTTTTATGGTTACTATGTCGTGAGGTACTGTTTTTCATCTAACCACAAGTTTAGTTTTTGTTTTATTATTATTGCTTTTTGGATTTGGTTTCGTGGCATTTATATTTGGGCTAATAATCCGTGCCTTAGAAGGTAATATTTCTATTTCGAGAATATGTCTGCAAGTGTCGCTATCAAGCACGCATGAAAATCTCCTTCGATCTGTCGTTCGCAAGAGTTGCAGAAGAAAGTGTAGCTCGTCTTGTCATAGTGAAATAGCTCGCACTCGAAATGTTTTCTATTCTGTTAGAAATTGTTGAAATCTAAAACTGGATTTGACGCTGTACAAAAAATATTAAAATATTAGTTGACAGGAAAACCAAACTGTCGAAATTGACATGATTGTTTTAAGTTTTAAGCACCATGACATTCAGTTCAGCTGATTTTGTTTTTTTGAACCTCGAGATAGCAAATCAACATCTTATGCCTTTGACGGTCAAAAGCCTTCAAGTACATTAACCTCTCAAACTTCAGTGTGTGAATTGCAGTATGGGTTATACTAACCCATTTAAACCTTATTACGTAAGACTAAGGTTTAAGTTTGCTGATACGGGGTGTACCGAATCCTGTGCACTTGTGCTTGAGAGGTTAACCCTTCAGATACCGTCAATTAGAGATACAATAGTAAGACAATAGATGCGCGGCCACCGGTGGTCGCTTGGGGATTCATGAATTAAGAATCAAAAAATGTCCAATAACATGACAAGTGCCCTGTAACTTACTTAATTCATTAAACCCCGAGCGAATGATGGCGTTCATGCACCCATTGTCTTTCTATTGTCTCTAATTATAACGATTGAAGAGTTATTTAATGCTGAGAGTAAGTTAAATAATGAATTCATGTGGCATGGGACATGTTATTCAATAATGTGATAGCGTTTCATTACATTTCAGGAGACATTTTGTTCCTTAATCTATCTGAGGCTCAAACTGTACTTTTGTACGCCAAGTGTGTTAAAAATGTGCAATTTCTTTAGTGAAAAAGTTTTTGTTTTAAGATGTTATTCAGCGAGGTGAGATGTCAGTTTCTGCTAGGAACTTGAGATTATGAGATAAGCTAAAATTTTTTGAAATTCAATCAATTGGGATGGTCAAAGTCAAAATATATTATTTCACATAGGCCTATTATTATTATTTTTTGAAGAAAAGGGGCTATGCATCTCCCATAGTGTAGGAGATGTAGTCACTGCGACCTAAAAGATCTATTGTGACTCGCCACCTTGTTAGAGTAACTCTTTTAGCCGGGAGGCTTCCAGGAAGTCTAGAATACTCCTAGCTTTGAGAGTTTTAATCTCCTCCGGGCGAATAATGTGTCGACCCAGATGGATACTCCGTTTGTGGATAAGGGGCCCACATTCACACAACAGGTGCTTAGGCGTCTCCCTCTCCTGATTACAGTACCTGCAAACATCAGTGTCACTCAGTTTCATGTGAAATTGGTGCCTGTTTAATTTGCAGTGCCCGGTTAAGGCGCGGGCTATCGCACAAATGTTCGTCCTGCTAAGCTCAAGAAGCTCGGCAGTTCGTTTTTGTGAGTAGCCTTCTATTAGAGATTTGGCGTGTAGCAGTCCTGGTTGTAACAACCAGTGCTTTTTTGAATCGCCAAATAGGTTGCCCTTAAGGGTCTGCATGGCCTGGTTCTTTGAGATACCACAGAAAGGTTAAGGCTCTCTCACATAGGCCTACATAGGCACTTATAAAACGTCAGAAGCTAGTGCACTGTTCCAAATTGGTTGTTTCCTATGGAGAAGAACCGGCAAGAAACTCCATGATTACTCCTTTAAAAAAATTGGTAGGTGTTGCAATAATTATATTCATAGATATTATGTAAGAACAGTGTAGATCAATACTGTAGAAATAGTAAAACATATTTCTATGTATTATTCCACATCATGGGCTATTAGTGTTCTAAAATTTTATAGTGTGAGTAGTTACAAACATATACTTCCTCATATACACTTTTCCTTTAAAATATTAATGTGATCATAAATTATTATTTATAAAAAAATAAAATTGTATCTGCCAGAGGCTTCATTCGCTTTAGGCAGATTTCACTATACAAACTTCGCTGTTTCGTTTCCTTGAGGGGTGGATTTTGGAAATTCCTCTCCTAGTGCTAGCCTATGTCATAAAAGGAAGCGTAGTAGGTTTTGCTGTGCATTTATACATTATCATTATTATCTTCCTGCCCTTGTCCCGTTTTATTAGGGGTCAGTGCAACATGTTTTTTGCCCCTGCTGTGTATTTATATATTATTAAATTTTTCCTGTGTTGTAGTTCAAGTATGATATCATTCTCATTGTCCCTGTAATAGTATTTACATACAAAAGAGTAGGCGCATGTGTGCCGTTATAGGTAATTCTTTACTTATTTGGCATTAGACAATCTAATGGCATCAGTGGCATCTATTAAAGTATTTATCTACCAGTTTTCTTGCTCTAAATACTTTAAATGTTAAATCAATGTTTTTTTTTGTGGTGAACCAAAATCCATGTTACCTACCTATGTTTACAAATTAAATAAAAAAAAATAGTAATATAGTGGTTATTTCTGATGAAATCTATTTCTGTGAGTTTATTTGATTGTAGTCTATTATTAGGTAAAGTGTTTGAAGTGCGGGTAGATTTGTAGTTTCTGGGTGTAATTTATCTATAATATGTATATGTATGTATTTAGAAACTATATAAGTATGTTTATCAGTTGCCTAGTACCCATAACACAAGCTCTGCTTAGCTTGGGACTAGACAGTGTAGTGTGATAGTTGTGGAATATTATTATTATTATTTTTATTTTGTTATAGTTCCTCATTTATCACATCACACATTGTACTAGTGAGTATGTTTAGTTATTTCTATATTATATATTGCTGTGGTTTTCCTGTCTGATTATAATATGGGTGTTTGCCAGGCTAGAGTGAATAAGCTTTTAATAATCTAGTGCGCCTCACCATTAACAATTGCATCACTGCTTACCAGCACATCAGGTGGGACTACAGTCTAGCACTAGTGTTTATAATTAAGAGGGTCCTTTTCCACTCGCCTATCGTAAACATCGAAAATGGTTTAAAAGCTTGTTACATCATCTAACGCAATCCAACGCGATGTTTGACGAAATGGCAACGCAAAATAAGAGAGTCTGTTAACGCCTGAAAACTTGGTTAGTATTCGGTAATTCCGAGATTTACTCGAATATTTCACAAAACTTGCTCCAGAAAATAGCTGATTTTTTAAACCCTTAAAAGTGTTTTGAAAAAAGTTGTCGTCATTTAGACTCATAATAAAATTTGCAAGGCAATAGTTTGACTTTTTTGATTTTTAGGCAAATTATGAAGTCGTTGGCTCACTATTACAAGGTTCTAAGTTAATTTTAATGAAGTTGGGTAATTTGACTGATTAATTTTTGACTTAAGCAAAATTTATACATTTAGCCCTATTGCCTAAGTGACATTTTAATATCTTAATTTAGAACTATATAAAATGCTTTATATGAACAAAAAATTGGATATCGACTTTTATATTCTGAAATATTAACGAAATTAAAAACATAGAACTTTGTGATTGAAAAAATATTTATTTACTTATTTATTTTAAACCAAAACTTAGGACAATCATTATTTTAGCCCAAAAGCACCCACTTCTGGGTACCTTTAGTATAGCCTCTCCTTTTTTTCATGTCACTGTAGATTTAAAAATTAAAAAAAAACATACCATTAAAAATATATTTATTTATCATAAAAAGTATGCTTATTTAGACGATATAAATCACTAAAAGTTAAATATAGACAATATTAAAAAGATACAACTACAAGTCACATCTTACTTTCTGAATATTGACAAATGTTTATTTGATGAGCATCATCATTTGTTCTGTGTCTGTGTGTAATTTATCTATAATATGTGTATATTTAGAAATAATTATATAGGGGAAACTGGGGACGCTTGATAACCATTTTGGTTTCTTGCTTATATTTTTTCAAATTTAGTTCTATAAAAATAATACATACATTTATATAGGTAGTCAATATTGTTTATTATAGTTCCCCATTATTTGATTATTATATTTATGAATGCTTCATTTATTTTTTTGCATTTTCCCAAAACTTTCTAAACGGAACAATGTCGCATATTCTGGGAGACTCAATCCCAGTAACGGGTAGACTTGATCCGTTTCCTTTATCTACCTATATATTTTTACCTACTAAATGATGATAGTAGTTGGTACTTATGAAGGATTGTTCCAGATCTTGCCAGGGTAGGTAGGTACTTTTGTTCTAGAGCTTTCGAAAAGCAATGCGTTTTCATTGTTCGTTGCTACTCTTTATTTTGTCGGAGATATGACGTGTTCAAGTTTAACGGCGTAACAATAATATACCCTGGCCCGCTCCTTGGCAAAGGTCTTCCCCAACTCCATCCAAACTGTGCAATCACCCGCCAGATTCGACCAGTCAGCCTTAAACTCTTCTATGCAGGATTAATTGAAAAAAAAGATTTTTTACTAATGCACATTGTATGTATCAAAATGTATTTTTAAGATTATATGACCACGTCGAGATATTTCAAGCTCAGGTACTGCTACTATATCTTCGCTGTGCTTCAAGTCGCATATATCATCAATAATTGGATAAGAGAATATTGAATCTTTTTTGGCTTTATGAATTTTCCTTGCGTATTTTATAGTTGGCACTCCATTGTTTATTGATTTAACCTGTCCTACAAAATGTTTTATTGTTTTCTTTGAAGCGAACTTGACCAAAACTCAATCGTTTATACTGCATTTCGCAGAGGATTGAGTATAGTGCTGAACTTCGACAACATTATTTTGCCGAATGCGAATGACTATCATTTTAATTATTTACATACGTTAATAAGTCCATATATAAAAAACGAAATTGACTGTAAGAAAGCCATAAGTCACGTAGATCTGTTGAGTATACTTAACAAATCCGGCTAATCGGTAAGTTTAAATAAAACAAAACTGAGGTATACTAAAATAAATTATTTATTAAAGAAACTATTTACACGTAATAATTATGGTTAATTATGATGATAATTAAAGTGACAATGTCTGCCCTTAACAAAACACAGCCTAACCTTACATTTTAGACAAAAAACGTTGGTAAATCCTTTTTTACAGTAAGCACATCGACCATATTTTGTACCATGATCAGGAAAATGGTCGATATTGTCATACTTTATATCATCTACAGGCCTAGTGTATCGTGTCACTGATTACAATAAAACAATATGTGATGTGCATAAGAATACTTTTTATTACTCGTAGTCCAACCACATCCCGTGGACGCCATTATCCAGAGTCTAGTGTTGTCCGTCTATCCTTACCTTACTAAACTTATATCTAGTGATGTACTTACTACTATTAGACATACTACACCTAGGACGTTAAGGGTTTTTATTTTTTCATCAGTGTTCAAATCTTTGATTGTGGTTTTATCAACGTTTTTTCCTTTGTCAAGTAATGCTCTATAAATTTGGAGGTGAAACTCTTTCAAATGTTTACCCTTTTTAATTTCTTTTCGAGAATTATCTCTCCTGTATATCAACCACGCGTTGTTGACACAGATGTCTAGTAACTGTGAAAATAACTCTTCATTTCTGTGCGGTATAGTGCAATGAGCATATCCGCCAAATCGACGCCGCCCTTGTGGGCATTGTAATGCTTTACTATATTCGGATAGTTCACCTCAATTTTCCAATTTTTTATTTTACACCGCTTGAATTCTGAAAATAATTTACATATATGCAGGCACTCAAATAAGGAACTAACAAAAATAACACCACACACACAAACAACATGCAAACACTTTGGTAGGTAAAATTTGAAATACGCGAATGGCGTGAATGGTAAAAAATATAGAAAACCAGCGTTAGGCATATTTACATTGAGTTTATTTCCAAATAACCAAAACCAACTGGATATATCACATAAATATATAAAGGTTTTAATCAAAACTAAAACTTAAGTATTAGGCAATAAAGTTGATTTTTTATTGTAAAAATAGTGCAATAACAAAGCACAAAACGTTTTGGAAACACATTCATTGTGCGTGCAGCTAAGGAATGGAATTCCTTGCCGGAGTCTGTGTTTCCTGATAGCTACAACGCAGGAATCTTTAAGTCGAGAGTGAATAGGTTTCTTCTAGGTAAGCGCGTTCCATCGTCGACCGCATCGTCGCTTTCCATCAGGTGAGATAGCGGTCAAGCGCAAACCTATCAATAATAAAAAAAAAAAAATTGGAGATTGAAAAAAGTGTAATTATACATGATACACGTCATCTGTTCTAGCCAAAGCGAAACTAGAATATAATTCCCAAAAACATTCACAGAAAAAGTAGACTTAAAACCCTGGTACCATTATAGCAATAAATCTCACCATGCAGATTTGTTGAGTACCTATATACTCTACAATTCTACATACCCTGTCACACAAGATTACTTACTACCGAATTTTGTTGATTATACTTAACACTCGTATTCTCCGACTCGTCGCGTACTTTCCAGGTGAGAAACGGATAAAAAATAATTTATCAAGTTGATTATATATTATATTTATAGAAATAAGTAACGTACGTATCAATAACAGACCGAAAACCAACAAAAATAAATATTTACCTGTAAAGCTCGCAGAGCGCGTTGTTTAGTCACAATTTAACCCTTCAGATACCGTCAATTAGAGACACAATAGATGCGCGGCCACCGGTGGTCGCTTGGGGATTCATGAATTAAATGTTATTAGAATAAAAAACATAGAACCACAGAAGAAAATTAGTCTTTCAGATTTTTGTATTTGTTATGTTAACTATACTCATCAAAACCTAATTAAGGGTTAATGGAACGTGGTACCAATTGACGGTTAACCCTGTACGCGCTGAGCGGTCCGGAGGGCTGAGGCATGTAGAAGGTTCCTCGTGCATATGGCCGCGTTCTTCGCTAGCATTACTGCTTCGCAAGAGGTGACCTGCCAATGGCGTTCCCTATAATATTTCCGTTTGGCCATCATACCAAGGTGTTCCAGTAATTGCGGCATGAAGTTGTCATCGAACTTGACTTGCTTTTCTTGAAAGCTAGGACAGCAAAAGTTGCATTTTCCGCTTTCCATCACGTGTCTTCGTCCATCCTGCTGCTGGTTCTGAATATTTCAATTACCTTCTGAAACTCGTTCAGGCGTATGATATTGATTATTGAGGAACAACAATTTCCTCTTATTGGTGAGCGTTAATTTCTGCTATCTCGTAATCACACTCTCTTCTGAAATGCATGTTCACGTAGAAAGGTTCGGTGTGCTGAAATTTACAAGTGAAATATTAATGTTTTAACGTAAGGCTGTTTAATTAAAATGCACATTGAACAAAACATTTCAATCGAGGTGACGAAATAGAACCTGAAAGTTGTATTCTACGCTTTCTATCAAGTGTCCACGTCCATCCTGCTGCTGGTCCTAAATATTTCAATTACCTTCTGAAACTCGTTCTGGCGTATGATATTTTCAGATCACACTCTCTTCTGAAGAGCATGTTCATGTAGAAGGGTTCGGTGTACTGAAATTTACAAGTGATATATTAATGTTGTTTGAACGTAAGGCTGTTAAATTGAAATGCGCATTGAGCAAAACCAAAAGCAGGTGACGAAATGAAACCTGAGAGTTGTATTTCCCGCTTTCTATCTAGTGTTTACGTCCATACTGCCTTTGGTCCTGAATATTTCAATTACCTTCTGAAACTCGTTCAGACGTATGATATTGAGGAACAATTTCCTCTTATTGGTGAGCGTTAATTTCTGCAATCTCATGATCACACTCTCTTCTGAAAAGCATGTTCACGTAGAAAGGTTCGGTGTACTTTAATTTACAAGTGATATATTAATGTTTTAACGTAAGGCTGTTAAATTGAAATGCAAATTGAGAAAAACATTTCAATCGTGGCGACGAAATAGAACCTGAAAGTTGTATTCTCTCCGCTTTCCATCACGTGTCCACGTCCATCCTGCCGCTGCACACAAGGCCAGATTACCAATTTACGATGCCAAAAATAAAATGTAACTTTTTTACGATCTAACTTGGTAATTATGTTTTATAATAACTATTAGAAGGTATCATAGTTATTATAAAACTATACAACGTGTAACAAAAAGGGGGTATACATACCAAGTGCACGTCCTCTTGATAAGATAACAAACGATACGGAAAGGGTTTTCTAACCTTATGTTTACATGGTAGGAAGTTGTGATTTATTCCATACATATGATACCAGAAACCGAACATTTCAAACTGAAACCAATACATCACTAGCAAAAAGTCAGCTGATCGGTGTCATTGAACTGTTTATGACTAAAAACAAACCTCTTACTCCTGGTATTTCTTCAAACAGTGGATAAAGGGTTCCGCATGTTTATTTTTTCTAACATTTTTTTTAAGAAAAATAGTTTTAAGAAGAAATAAGTTTTTCCTACAGAGACTAAGATTATGTTTGTGTACAACAAACCAAGCCAAAAACTAGAGCGAGTGCGTGCGTTGGCCATCGAAAAACCTGCGCGCCGCGTAGGGCCGTGTTCGTTAGCGCGCAGCGCATATTATTTTTCGTGCGACTCACGCCGCTTTCAGAGGAGACTAATTAGATAAGGGTATTCGTAAGGATATGGAATAATTAGGTACCTATCTGGTATTTACGTGAAACAATAAGAAATATCTACATACTTTTTTATTGTTTTACGTAGATAGGATAGTAACAAATACTTAATTTACGAAAAATTTAAACGAAGTACCTACGTAAAATCTAAACGAACGTTGTACTCGGCGTTAGACGCTGCGAAAAAGGATTTCATATCTGTTAAAATGAACCCAAATATCATCTCTAAGCAACTTATGTGCCTCCTGGTACAAATAAACTCCCAGTGGGTTCCGTTCTTGAATTTAATGTAATTAGAGGACTTCAATAAGTTGTCACTTTTTGCAGGGTCGAGATGAATTTTCTTACGTACCTAATTCTTTTTATGTCGGTTGCTATACATAGGATATGTACTTAGTTAACAAGAAATTAATTATTTAGATGTAGTGTGCGCATTCACGACGCCGCGTGAATGCGTGTGAGTTTAATTTTACCCCGAGATTATAAACAAATCAACAAATCTTTCGCGCTTATTTCTAAAAAAACTATACGTGCGCACAATTAGGTCTTTGCGTAACTTTTTGCCTTTTTTACAAAAACATTACCAGTAGTAGCACAGTTTAGTCTTAATTTATCATTTTAAAATAAATGAAAAACATGCGAAAGTACTAGGAGTCCATAAGAAACGAGAATTGTTATTGATAATTTAAAAAAACGGTTCACAGATCCCTAAAAAAATTCCTTTGAGAAGCTCAAATGTTATTGAACACGATAAAATAGTTTTGTCCCAGTCGCACGCGCCGCCTACGTGTTTAATGTGAGAGAGATGGCAATGTTGTCGTCGTCCGTTCGGCTACTCTCTTTGGCGGGACTGGCGGCGTCTTTGTACGCGCCGAAAGTCAAATTTAGGTAAATAAATAAATATAATTTTGCATTAGTGGATGACCAATAATCTTACGATGCAGTCGCATAGCATAATTATCCGTTCCGGTGTTTGTGATTTGGATTTTAAACATTATTTTATTGCAGTTGTGATAATCGTGTGTGATGGCATTTCTATGGTGATGGTGTTAAGTAATAGTGAATATTATGAGATGATGTTGTGTGTCGGAAGAGAGGACGGCCGGTAATGTGCGAGCTGCTCGCGAACTTTATCGTCCTCGATTTATCGCGGGTACCTAGAAGGAGCTGAGCGCCGACAGTTTCTTCGGTGGCGGGCTTCCATCGGATAGTAGATAGGTACATTCACAGAGTACTTTGTAACATAGGTACTGAAAGGTACATCGTCTGCAACAAACTGGTTCCACGCTTCTGGTTTAGGGGGTCGCCAAACACTATCGATCCAGAATTTGAGGAGGCCGTACTCGAGCATTTTGAAAATAACCCACGTAGGTACTAGCGCACTCGGCGAGTTGCATTAGCGCTGTATACCTCTAACCATATGCAAGTAGGTATGGCGAGTGTTGCAGAATGAAGGTCAGCACCTCTTCCGTCGCATCCAGGAACTGACACCTGCAGATATTTTGCCTCGCGTGACCTTCTGCTTTTTTTGAGGCAAAATTTTAAGTAGGCAGGTACTAGGCAAACAGCGTTTCATTCACACACGCGCCGCGCGTATCGAAATTAGGTAGAATTAGGAAAAATCCGCCCCTAAGGCTACCCACTGACCAGGAAGAGAGGTAGGTACTAGGCGATCAGATTTACAGAAGAAGTCTTTATTAGTATTAGCAAGTGCCGTGGAATGTTATTGACCCTCGTAGTGTCGTGACACGTTTGTTATGATTTGAATTCGAGAATCATACGATACCAAGGATACCAAGAATTTGGTATCAATTCTTTGAGTAATTTATTTTGAGCTGAAACTTTGTGTAGAGATTCTATTCCACCAGTAAACTTCAGGGCTTTTTGATGTATATACCCTTTTTGTTACACGTTGTATAGTTATAGGTAAGTATAGTTTTGAGATGATAATAATAATAAAAAAGTCAGTGCAAAATCTTTATTTTTTGTTCTTAATACAAATCAAAAATCCCTAAATTATATTCTATGCTACATACTAATCTTGATCGTCCACATCATCATCGGAGTCTTCACTGTCTTTATCATCCATTTCTTCGCTACATAGATATGTAGGGGTTCGTAGCATTCCTACAACAATATCATTAAATTTTTCTCCTCGTTTCTTGGATTTTGGCCTGTGAATAGTCACAACAGGATCCGAACATATAAGCATCCAGTGGAGAATGTCCGTATTAGTAAATATTCTGGACATTTTCCGGGAGTGATATTGTCGCATTTTTTTGTAATTTTTATGAGTCGCTTCAATCACATCTTCTAACAATTGACCTACGGGCAAAGGCAGAGATTTAATTATGTCAGAACCATGAATTAAAAGTTTGTGTACACTTGCACTCATTTTGTACCATCCATATAAATCTATCCCCATTTCAGCTGTGGTGAAGCAATAAGTTTTAAATTTCTCTTCGTCTATGTAATGTCCGGAGGAAACAACACACAAAATGTTTGAAAATCTTTCGATCAATTCTTTGGACACCTGTTATTTGAGAAACAAGCTCCGGGTTTTTAAAAAAATTTCGGGCTGTGTTCCCGTCATTACTGTTGCCTCCTCTTTGTTTTGGTTGGTCAACAACAAGTCCCATTTCTTTATAAAAATCCTGACAGATTTTATTTTTTCGCTCTTTCACTTTTTCCTGAGATTCTTTGCCTCTAGCCTGCCGTTGTTTCAACTCCAATTCATAAGAAATATGTAATAAATATTCAAAGCAACGAAGATGAGCATGTAATACGGAAATCCCAAATTTATAAGTATCTTCGTTACATACTCTTTGTTTGATATTTTCTAAGTCGTTCATATACGTTGGCGTGGCTTAACACACGTTACAAGCTTGTGTACTTTTAGTTTCTGTTAAGACATTAACCGTTTTGCCATCCAGCATTGTGCAAATGGGCATATGTTTAAAATGTATCATTCTGCCTCCTAGAATAATATTTGTAGGCTGTAACTGCCTTATTTGCTTCTCGATCTCATTGTACTCCTCTTTAGTGTTATGGTCGTTTTCTTTTTTTAATTTAAAAGAAATTGGTCGACAGAATCTGATGGAAGATGGAGTCATGTTTTTCCAATAATTTTTTTTTTTTCATTTCTCTCATTTCCGATACTTCCAGAGGCACAATTGTACAAAGTATTATATTAGAATCAGCATACATTGAATTGTTTGTAAAGTTTTGCTTGTATATACTGTGACCACCACTCCCATCTAGGCCCCACTTATAATAGACTTCCAAAGTGTCGATATTGTCGTCCATGTTTGATACAATTACTTCTGACTGTACTTGTGCTAGTCTCTGTATGGTGTGATCCAAAAGATCTTGTAACGGCACCACAGCTTCATTCTCAGTAACTCTCAAATTCAACGGATAACATTTTAGTTTTCCGTCTGCAATCACATGGTAAGAGGGATATATATCAGCACCTCTTTTCTTAGCACCTACACGCATCGTCTTATATTCCGCTTTGGTTAAATTTAGATCCACTATGAGACCTGCTGCCTGCCTGATGCTTCTTCAGCAGTATACGGCACAATATTTACAGAACACGTGTGTGCCTTTTCCATTTTTTTTAAACGCTTTGGTGTTGAAATTATTGCAAGTTTAAGAACTTGAGCTGCTTTTCTTTTACCTGCTCTTACCAGACTGGCTTCAGTCGCTAAACCTAGTTTTTCAGTCGTAAATCGTGAGACGAGAGGCTTAAGTTTTCTTTTTTTGCTGCGATCAGCGCATTCTGCAAACAATTTTTTGGGCCTACCTCTCCTCTTCTCTGAAAAAGTAGGTTGTGCTCTTGATTCCATCTTCGGGAGTTTGAACTCTTCACTGAGCCAACTGGCGTGGTTGTTGTTAAAACGGTCAAACATATATTTACATTCACGCCATTTGCCTAAAAGTTTTGTCACAAACACTTTTACGACATCTTTTAATTGTTTTATCCAAGTTTCAGACGGATCAACTATGTTACACTTGTCCATTATATGTATTGTAATAATCGTTCATTACACTTGAATGACGAAAAACCAAAAAAACGTTCATCTCTTAACAATATAAATAGTTCATTTCTATAGATCTTCCTCTGCTGTGAAACGGGCTCAACACGACTACCTGAAAACAAAGAGTCAGATTTAAAAAAGGGACAAATAAGGGGACGGCATTTTTGCTTTTTTTACATCTTCATCGGTCATAGTTTATGAGAAATAACAAAATGTTATGGAACTATGCGGAACTTTTTCAAATTAATGCAAACTCATGTGAATCTAAATATTTTTGAATAAAATTAGTGTTTGATGCAAAATTATATTACTGCTCAATACTTAAAGTAATTGACAATTAAACAATAAGAACTAAAGGAACATACCTGATGCTTCACTCTCCATTTTAAAACACAAAATTAATACGCACTGCAGCGCGACACAAGCGTGGTTACTTATCACGGTTTTGGACGCAACTGACTCACATTTGTACCGTTTGAAAAAAGGGATACAAAGGGCGCTCGCACAGCCTTTTGTGTTGCTTCCGTGGGCTTTATTGTTTTGTAAATGATAAATGATCTTTATTTGTAAATAGGTTTTCAAAAAACACTTTTACACGTCAATTTTGTTTTCAGTCAGTTTTAACGAGATGAGGCCGGTGTTTCCTAGCTGACTATCCTGAGAAGAAACACCGAAACAAACTCAGGGGTCAAAGTCTCTTTTAAAGTCCATACAGTAAACATGTAATGGTCAAATCATATGAGAACCATGCAGACCAGTGTCTCAGATGGTCTTTTGAGGAAAGAACCACACAGATTTGAGTGGACCTGTCCAGTCAGTGCAAGCATTTGTCAGTATTCGTGTAGCTCAAACTTAGGACTACCAAGGAGCTCAACGACTTGACGAACAATACCAAAGATAGGACATTTGGGTAGGCCGCATCAAATACTCAAAACTGCCAGACATCATGTAAAAATACAGAAAAGAAAAAAGTAATCCACATAGTTCCCACATTCACAATAATAAAATACTAGTATTTACAAAATGTAACACTTGACAAATATAAAATAAAATAAAAAATATTATTATCAATATTTATCAAATCATTAAAATATTATCAAATTAAAATAAAATAAAGAACCTTCTAAGTTCTAAGTCTAATTGTAAAATAAAGTTTTAAACAAGAATCATCAAATGTCAAAATGTAAATAAAAATAATCATTATAATATATATAGTAGTAATAAGAAAACACTTATATAACAACTAATATAGACAGTACTGGAGCAGATCAATCCCAAGCTGTTTTGTCTTCAAGATACTCTTTTACAGTATAAAAAGCCTTCTGACAAAGTTTCCGCTTTACAAATGATTTAAACTATTCAGGCTAAGTTCTTGAATGTGACTGGGAAGTTTATTATAAAAGTGTATACATTGGCATCTAAATGAGCCTCCTATTTTTTTGAACCTGGTTGCAGGAACTACAAATTTGTGTTTGTTCCTAGTATTTACACTATGGATATCACTATATTTTTTAAACATGTTTTTGTTTTAAATTGTATCTATTGTTCGTTTATTGGAGAAGCTAAACCAACAATTTTTGTTAAGTTTGTGCACATTGTAAAATTATATTTTTGGCATCGTAAATAAGTAATCCGGCCTTGTGTGCGCTGGTCCTGAATATTTCAATTACCTTCTGAAACTCGGTCAGGCGTATGATAGTTTCAGATCACACTCTCTTCTGAAGAGCATGTTCATGTAGAAACGTTCGGTGTACTGAAATTTACAAGTGATAAATTAATGTTTTAACGTAAGGCTGTTAAATTGAAATGCGCATTGAGCAAAACCAAAAGCAGGTGACGAAATGAAACTTGAAAGTTGTATTTCCCGCTTTCTATCTAGTGTTTAAGTCCATACTGTCTTTGGTCCTGAATATTTCAATTACCTTCTGAAACTCGTTCAGGCGTATGATATTGAGGAACAATTTCCTCTTATTGGTGAGCGTTAATTTCTTCAATCTCATGATCACACTCTCTTTTGAAAAGCATGTTCACGTAGAAAGGTTCGGTGTGCTGAAATTTACAAAGTGATATATTAAAGTTTGATCATAAAGTTGTTAAATTGAAATGCGCATTGTGCAAATATTTCAATCGAAGTGACGAAATGGAACCTGAAAGTTGTATTCCTTGCTTTCTATCAAGTGTCCACGTCCATCCTGCCGCTGTTCCTGAATATTTCAATTACCTTCCGAAACTCGTTCTGGCGTATGATATTTTCAGATCACGCTCTCTTCTGAAGAGCATGTTCATGTAGAAGGGTTCGGTGTGCTGAAATTTACAAGTGAACGAGTCTACGAGTTTACGATTTACGAGTGAGTTGTTTGAACGTAAGGCTGTTAACTTGAAATGTGCATTGAGCAAAATATTTCAATTGCGGTGACGAAATGGAACCTGAGAGTTATATTCTCCGCTTTCCATCAAGTGTTCACGTCCATCCTGCCGCTGGACCTGAATATTTCAATTACCTTCTGAAACTCGTTCAGGCCTATGATATTGAGAAACAATATCCTCTT